>OX383289.1:21805540-26605540 GCA_947523025.1 Dryobota labecula | reverse complement strand
TTTAAAAGAGACTGTGACCTCAGAGCTTGTTTCGGCCTTTCTTCTCAGTCAGATAGTAAATGATGACCTTATCTAGTTTAAAAAATATGATTGACGTGTAAAAGTGCAAACCTATTTACAATAATAAAATCATTTATCATTATCGAACTAGGAGACAAAAAGCAATAGAATTATTAATCGCTTTATATTTCAAGTCCTTTTTAGGGTTCGGTAGTAAACAAGGAACCCTTATAGTTTCGCTATGTCCGTCTGTCTTTCTGTCCGCGGCTTAGTTCAGAGACTATTAGTACTAGAAAGCTGTAATGTGCTATGGGTATACATATTAATCACGCCAACAAAGTTGTAAAATAAAATCTTAAAAAAATTATGTGTTCCTCCGGGTACCTAACCTACATTTAAAGTGTGTATGATATGTTTTTTCTCGTCCATCCTATTGTGTGGGGTATCGTTGGATAGGCCTTTTAAAAATATTGCAGCTTTGTCGAAACCATTTTTCGATTTAGGGGTCCGTTTGCGTAATATTAGGTTTAAAGTGCAAATTTTTGTTTGAGTCAAGTTCCAGCTAAATGGTTGTATTTGAATACGTGTAAAAAATTTACAGCACTAGTATATTATATAAAGAAATTAAAAGGAAGTTAAAAACAGGTTGAGAACATGTTTTTCAACTACAATGTTAAGTTTGTTCTTGGGATAAATTCATCACACCTAATACGGAACCCTTCATTGTGCGTGGTCCAACACGCACTTAGCCGATTTTTCAAAGTTCATACTTGTTTTATGTACATTGACAGTCACAAAGATGTACTTATGTTACTTCGTCAACCCAAATACCAATGTCAAAGATAGCTTATCGAATTGATCAATTAGCCCCACTGTCTTGATTACAACATTGTTAATGCTTGATTACGTTGTCGTCAAGAGGATGATTGGAAACATACTGTAAATATGATTTACAATTTTTATTTGAAACGGACTTGGTGAAATATGGGTTACTATGTACATGTAAACCTCAGCCTAACCCTCTGGGGATGTTATGATATGTTATGTTGTTATTTAATTTTGAAGGCACCGAGTTTAAATAATGCAATTCAGCATGATTTACTGCTACATTATCATTTATAATATCATCAATGTTTTCTGTAGCAATAACTACAGGTAGTAACAGCTATTTAGATTAGCCGTTGATTCATCGATCGTTATCAAAATCATTCATTCAACCTGTGTCCTTAACATTGTCTCAGTGACGAATGTTTTAACTATCTTATCATAATTATTTTAATACAGTGCACAAGAAATAGTTTAGTCATTTATGGATTACAGCTATCAGTTTCACGTGAACGATAGCATTTAATTTAAGCTTTGCAGAATTAATCATCATTAAAATTGGCGTACACCGCTATGCAGAACCTGCGTGATTAGTGGTCTGCTCTATTCATTATTAATATGAATATAAATTGTCAACAGTGATTTATATTTGTCTAATGGATACTGGTTGCCATTTCAAAATAAAATGAAATGGAGTCAAAGCTAAGTCATAATAATTAACGATATGCGGGGACGAATTTATGAAAAAAGTTTATTCATTTAATTAACTTCATCATAAAAAACCTCATGGGAATAACATCTCTAATGCTATTGCATCGTCTTAGGTTATCAATAAACTAAAGACAATAAATCCGTAAATAACAATAAAAAATCCGATCAAGTGCATGTGGACCACGCACAACGAAGAAATCCGTACTACAATGCTAAGTTTGTTCTTGGGATAAATTCATCTCAACTACGGAAGTTTTTATTATCCGACACGCACTGGGCCAGTTTTTTTAGGTCTAGCTCTCATTCACCAAGTATGCAGAGTGTTACGTACGATAAAGAACTTCGTTCCAGAAACGTTGCATTGACCAGAAAGAACAATATTTTTTTATAATTTTGTACACATGACCAAAGCTTTCTTCAGTACAGATAAACTGACATTCATAAAACCTAATCTGAACCTTATCAAAATCGTGTCAAATAAGTAATCACAAAAAATTGAAAAACAAAAACAACATAGGTACCTCTTAGAGTAGCTCCAAATGTGAAGACAGCTAATGTGGCAATGAAGGTAGTGATGAACTCTGGTAATCTTTCGAAGAAGTTCTCGAGATTTTCACTATATTTCTCAATCCACTTCACGCCATCTGTGAGAGGCTCCCAGTGGTGCTTGGTTTTTTTTGTATCTTCTATAACCTTATCTCCAACTTTATCTTTGACTACATTCTGTTCGGCTTTTGCACCTGTCATCCTGCAATCAGAATAAATAACATAATAAGCAAGTTTTGAGCTAATCACCGATTGTGAAGTAATTATAAATATCTATAGGTACAAATGATTTAAACTAAGGGATTAATATTATGATTTTATCATTCTTATTATACCTGCTGCAATAGTACATTATGATACAGGTGTGCTAAGTTGATCATTACGCCCGAGGCGGTATTATTCGCACGAGCCGTAGGCGAGCGCGATAAGGAAGCCGAGAGTGTAATGATCAATTCACACACGTTTCATACGACGTTTTTCAACACACTTGCGAGGAAATAAACAGACTTGTATTGTTATTAACTTTATGGAAAATGGCGCTGGTTTTGTTTTTACCCGCGCGCCGCGCTAGCGATGCGCGCGCAGGTGTACTGGTTTGCTGGTTTGGTTTGGTTTGTTCTTTAGCGGTTTTGTCCGCAAAAAAACCTATATAAAAAAAAAAAAACACAAAATAATGTTTAGACTGATCATAGTGTTGCCGTATGTCAAATTGTAGTTACTAAACTTCAATTTGACATAGTATGGAATTAGAAAGTACTATTGGCATAGAGAAATATACATTAGTTCAGTGAGAATCCACAATAATAGTCAGGATCCAGTCAGGGTCTTTTTCATTTGGTGCCGGGAGGGACCACAGATAATTTAAGGTAAATTTTTAGTTAATTTAGGGACCAAGGACAATTCAGACTATAAAAAAAAGTAAAATATGGCATTAAGTCCGGTTAAAGAGTCACGATCTCGAAAGGTCAACTCTGAGATGAGCACTAGTTTAAAAAAAAAAACTAGTAAAATAGGTGCCCCGATTCAAGTTGCTGAAATGCATAAAATGTTTAATGGAAACAAGCTTATTCAGGGAATTGCAAATTAAAATATACGTGTAACTCAGTTTGTAGTGTTTTCAACCTTTAATCTCTTTGAAATATCTAAAGTTTTAATTAATAAACGAATCAACCAATGTATCGAAATTTCTTAGCGGCTTACTTATAGAGTTGCTATTGAACCATACCAATAAAACATAGCACCTAGAAAAATTGTTGATAAACTAAGTTCCGGTACAACTGTATTGAATGGCACGCACTGATATAAAGGCGGGTGCTATTGACTATTCATTATAATTACTAAGGCAGGAAGGAAAGAGGAAGGAACGTCAATTTAGCAAAGTAATGCTAATTTTGCAAAGCAGTTAATGGAACACATTTTTTAAAAACATGACTTTAAATGTGAGTATAGGTTTGTGAGTACCTCACAGTTGCGCTAAATATTTGAGCCACTCAAAGTCAAAGCATTTATTTAAAATAAAACAATTACAGGCACTTTTCAATTGTCAAGGCGTCGGTCAGTCAGAAAGATGAAACTAGTTTCCCATTCCAAAGCGTAGTAGACTCCTATGGAGAAGAATCTCGGGAAAGAAACTGTACGGACACTTTTATAAACAATGTATTGGTTACATCATTCATGCTGTAATTATACATGTGAGAATAATGTAGAAAGACGGTGCACGTTAGAAGCGTCCGTAATAAAAACAAAAACAATTCAAAAGTTAAAATAAATAAAAAAATAAGCCATGGCAGCTAAGAGATGACCAGTCCCAACTGACAGCGCCCGTTCATGAACATAACGCATGGATCAGCACCATTCAGCTCAAACAGTTCGAAGGGAACTTGATGATTCAACACACACGCCACCACCAGCGAGACATTTGAGTGAGCATGACATACTCTCAGTCGACAGCCCGCACATTTAAGTCAATGAAAGACATTACCCGGTAAATGGTAGCCCTATAGTACAGTGGCCAGTACTTCAATCTTCAAGAAAGTGTCAAATTTCTTCAAACGATTTTAAACTTTAAAATGTTGATGATTAAGTTCAAAATGGAACGAGGAAATTTGACAGTTTGTGGTAACTTGATGTGCTGGCCACCGTAAATATTACTCACACCTGTGCTATGAAATTATATAATCTAAAGGAGATTGGGTTTATACAATGCAAAGGTCTTACAATCTTCAGCAGCTCCAACAATATTTTCAAATGGTAATCAATTAGTTTATGCGCCCTTGTGGAGCAGGACCAGCATTGTGCCAAACATTTTTGTCAGCGATGATTTTTATCCCCCAACTTATATTATGTTTGGCAATTTCAGCAATAATCCCAAACACAGGTTGCTATCATCTCTACAAATTACTGAAAACTCACCTGTTTTCTTTATATTTTCAGCACCATATGAAACACGTCTTTTTTGCACTAATTATCATCACCAAATGAATTCAAACACTCGGACTTTTTGCAAACTTATGACAGATAAACATACGTGACAATATATACGTCCGTATAATTAATAATACACTGATTAATAATAAAATTATCTGATTATTATTTGCTACCGATTATACTATTATGAAATGTTTTCCTATTGCGATTATCTTGTAGTTTTTGATCAAGTGGAGGTCGCGATATTAGTCATTCTTCAGAATACCTTCTTGATTTGAATTTTCTTGTTATTTAAAAGTCATCGCTATAGCAACTAAGTTGCATTATTACTATTGTTTGAAGACGACTCCGTACGTGACGATCTATTACGTATCTTGGAACTGGTTTACGATTTTTTATACTTTTTCTGACTTTAGTTTCGACATTTCTCATAAAACAATGCCTACTATAAATCAACAGAATTCAAAAAGAAAAGAAAAAATCTATCGCATCGTTGCGTAAGTGCGTGAAAATTCGCATGATATCGGTATTGACCTTTTTACATTTGAGCAAAATACCTACGTATCTTTTATAATTTAGAACTATTAATAGACGATATTAATGTGTTAAGGTCAGCTACTATATTCTAAACACTTTAGAACTGACTGTCTCCTAAATTTCAATGTAGACAATACCGATAGTCTGTTGTTACACCGGTTGTAAAAGTTTCGGACTTGTGACTCCGTAAAGCTTTATAGCTTAACTCAAGTGAATGTTCATTTTTGTTTTATTCTACGTTTAGACGACACTGACGAATTTACATAGGAATGAAAGTTCATTCATAATTTAGAAAGGAATGATGGCACTTGGCACTCTCAAACCCTAGCTTGTGTTCCTTAAGAGATAGCTTGACTTCCGAGCCATCATGACATCCTTTTATTGTTTACCTATAAACGTCTTTGTTCATTGAGTTTGAGTTGAATCATTATTCCACCGAAAGATGTTCACGTACCGCTTGACACAGCCTACCCTAAGCAACGCCACAATGACTGGTCCTATACTTCCCACAACGGATTCCCGTGACATTTACCAGGTCATCGATCTACTTTGTGGGGCAATTACCGACAGTGGATACTAGACTCTGGACACTGCGCCTTCTTAAACTCAAAGTCAAAACATTTATTGCAATTAAACCATTCGAATTCACGCATATTTCGTTCCTCGCGCCTAATCGCGTATGCTAAATCTAGACTATCTCCTGTTGTTAAAGTACTTTCATATCTTTATCTATTTTCTTCATATCTTCCTATATGCTCTCGTGTCGTTTGTAACTGTACAACTGTGCTTTATGACTTATAATAAACGTTTTCTAAAAACTCAACGGTGTTTGTGATTTCACGCAGTAGCCCTATCTTAACCTACAAGTGGTGTCCCCGACAAAGGAACTTAAGAGTCGCAAAACAAGATGGATGCCGGTTCTGAAGTAGACAAGAAGGCTGCTGGAGAGGATACGGGCGATGTTTGGCGTGTTGGAGTGCGAGTACCGTCATTTTATCCAGACGACCCGGAACTTTGGTTCGCTCAATTGGAAGCCCAATTTACACTGTCAAATATTACCAGTGACTCGACAAAATTTTATTACGCCGTGACTCAGCTAGAACATACGTACGTTGCTCATGTAAAAGATATATTGTGCAGTCCACCAGTGAACGGTAAGTTTGATAAGCTTAAGGGTGATTTGATCAAGCGTCTTAGTGCCCCTAAGGAAAAGAAACTGAAGCAGCTGTTCCTTCATGAGGATATGGGAGACCGTAAGCCTTCACTATTCTTGAGACATCTTAGGAATCTAGCTGGCCCAACCGTATCGGATGATGTGTTAACCACATTATGGACCGGTCGTTTGCCACAAAGCTTGCAAACCGTCGTAGCTTCTCAGCCCAAGCTTGCTTTAGACGATCTAGCCGAACTAGCGGACCGTAGTGTGTCACGAAATAACACCATTGACGCCTCATCACCATCATCCACGTCAGCACGTTATGGCTTCATCCACAGCACAACCATCCACATCCTCACGCGTGAACGAGCTGGTTCAGGAGATTTATGATTTGACTAAAGAAGTTGCTAAACTTACCTCTTATGTTTACAGGCAATCACGCGCGCGTTCCAGATCGAGGTCCCAGGGCCCCCACATCCGCAACCGCGGCCGCAGTCAGTCGGGTAACCGGGAACCACCACCAGACCACCCTCACTGTTGGTACCATTACAATTTTGGAGCAAAGGCCAAGAAATGCAACGAACCATGTAAGCTTAATGCGGGAAACGCTGCGGGCCGTTGGAAGTAGCGGCCAGCGACTGCCCAGTCCAAACAGGCCGATCATTTGTAACAGACCGGACCACTAAGATGCAGTTCCTTGTAGACACCGGATCAGATTTATGTGTATACCCACGTTTAGCAACCAGAGCACCATGTTGCAAGAGTAAATATGATCTCGGTGCAGCAAATGGCACAACCATACATACTTATGGCCCTATAATGCTACATTAGACCTATGACTGAGGCGTGATTTTGCGTGGCAGTTCATCATAGCAGATATGTCTAAACTAATCATATAGGAGTTGATTTTTTAAGCTATTATAATATTCTTGTGAATTGTAGAAACCAGCGCCTCAGAGATGGGAAAACGTCACTATCAATAGCCGTGCCGAAGCAAAATATACCAGAGAGCATAGTGTCCATCAAGACTATACGTCGGGGTTACCAGTATAGAGGTATGCGGAACAGGGTGTAAAGTTCACTCATACTCTATGGCAAAGGGAGGATCCTCCGACCAGACCGGTGTTGTGTCTGGTGGGCAACTGCCAAACGGTTGATGTCGGGATGTTGTATATATGTATGCTAGTCGCGCGGTAAACTTTGATGATTTTTTTTTAATGACATTTTTTTAGAACTTTGTTGTACTTTGTTGTGTCTGGTGGTCGCCCACCAGACACAACACCCGTCTGGTCGGTGGATGCTCCCTTTTAATCACATCCACTCATTTACACACTACTCAACGGAGGCCATCACTATAAAACTAATTTAAAATTGATCTCCTACATTTCCTCATTCCTTTTATTTTAATATTATTTTATTATATCTCATTGATCGAATATGTTACAGATGAGTACAGAGATCAATCAAGGTAGGTAATTTCTAAATGTCACCTAAAACAGGGGAAGAGCACTGATATCTGAAATACAGATATTTTTTAGCTAGTTCAAACACAGATATAATTATGTTCAATATCTGATCATAGAATAAAGTGTATCACTATATTATTTAAATGTCTGTTGATTTTTGAACAAATAAATTATTCTTAATCTATTCTATTTGTTCTTCCTTTTAGCTTCTCATTTCTGATACATTGACGATTGTTTGATAAAACAAGTGAATGTAATGATTTTGACTCATTTCCTTTTACTTGCTTGTTTAATTGCCTGAGGCATACCATGATTAAGTTGAAGCAACAATAGTTGCACCGTCTGAACAGTATTTAGACGCTGCAAGTCATTTTTGTTGCTTATATTTTATTGCATGCCACAGGCAAGGACCTTAAATCGTGTAAATAAAAAATAAAAATAAATATATACATATATGTCTATATATAAATAAATATAAATGCGACTTTAAATACTCGTATTAGACCATTGTTAGTTTATATTATAAATTCATTTATTTCAGATCATTAAAATCCATAAAATACATTAAATTAAAATCAATTTCAATTTGTACATTAAATCTATACTAATTTAAAAACCTGAAGAGTTTGTTTGTTTGTTTAAACGCGCTAATCTCAGGAACTACTGGTTGGAATAGAAAAAATATTTTTGCGTTAGATAGTCCATTTATTGAGGAATATTATAGGCTATCTAACATCACGCTACAACCAAAAGGAGCGGAGCATAAATGAAAAATGTTGCAAAAACGGGAAAAATTATTCCTTTTTGAGAGCTTCTGTTGCGTGCGCTGCGTAAACGGTTTAGTTTACGCAAATATCATGTATGATGGAATTGTTCCTCTTTAAATATATAAAAAAAGTCCGCGACAGCATATGTCTATCTTTTAAGATTGACTCACTATAATCTTTTTTATGGTAATCAAATTTGTTCGAAATTAATGCATTATTTGCGAAGGAGTTTTCATAAACATGGTATTAATCCTTATCCAAATAAATACGTTATTCATCACAAGTATTTAATTTTGAACCAAGTTGCCCTTACATCATTTAATTTCAATGAATATCTTAGGAGATATAACTGTTTTATAATAACTCCGCAGCAAAATAATGATCAACTCTGCGAGGTAGTCTACTCTAAAGCTGAAGAGTTAGTTTTTAGGGTTCCGTACCCAAAGGGTAAAATGGGACCCGATTATTAAAACTCCGCTGTCCGTCTGTCTGTCTGTCTGTCCGTCTGTCACCGGGCTGTATCTCATGAACCGTGATAGTTAGACAGTTGAAATTTTCACAGATGATGTATTTTTGTTGCCGCTATAACAACAAATACAAAAAAACAGAAAAAAAAATATTTAAGGGGGCTCCCATATAACATACATGATTTTTTTGCCGTTTTTTTTTGCTCCGCCCGCGTGGATGTCGGTTATCGCGTAAAAAGTAGCCTATGTCCTTCTCTATATATCAGGCTATATTCCTGCCAAATTTTATGTCTATCGGTTCAGCGGTTTAGGCGTGAAAACGTAACATACAGACAGACAGACTGACAGACAGACAGATAGACAGACAGACAGAGTTACTTTCACATTTATAATATTAGTAAGGATAAGGATTTGTATGGATGGTACGGAACCCTTCGTGCGCGAGTCCGACTCGCACTTGGCCGGTTTTTTGTTTTTTGAACGCGCTAATCTCTGGAACTGCGAGTTGGATTTGAAAAAATCTTTTTGCATTTTACACCCCAATTCTTGAGGAAGAATTACATTCCTAATTACTAGGAAACATTTTTTTTTTTTATGAAAGCTTATGCGAAACCGAAGTAAAAGCACGGGCAGGCAATGTGTTGCGACGGGGTGGGTCGGGGAAACAAGAAATTTAACGCGGACGAAGTCGCAGGCAGAAGCTAGTCATTGGATAAAATTAAATAATTAATATATTGGACACAGACAAAGTGTTAGTGAGCGCCCAAAACAATGCGCATCCATTTATTTTGGATAGGGCAATCTGTGCGAGATACAATCATCTGGAGGATGCCGTTGCTACTGCTACGCACACGTTGTGACAAGGAAGCTACCCTTTTGCGCCGAATCGCATGGACGCCGCCCGTTCGCGCCTCCGCAAACATACCAGACGCACTATAATAGCGAGGCAGCCGTATCAGCATCCTGAAAATGTTATTATATTGGACACGCAGAGCATTAGGAGCCCGCTGAGTGTAATTTACCCACAAACTGCTCGAGTAAAAAGACTGGCAATACGCCTTATAAAGAGTTATCTTAACTTCCCTCCAGCAGCGAGCAAACCTACGCGCAACCATGTTCCCCCTGACTGCTAATGCTCTGCGCTCCCAGCGTCATCCTGCAATTCGTTTGTCACAATGTGCCCCAGATACCTGAAACTGCTAACCACTGCCAGAGCTGCGCCATAACAGGCAGAACATGAAGTGGACCACGTTTTCCACTCATAAAAACAAGAACTTCACTCTTTTTACAGTTATATTTCAGTCCATGTTCCGCCGCATACACCTCACAGTTCGCCACAAGTTTACGGACTGCCCCCAACGATGGGCCCAGCAGTACCATGTCGTCTGCATAGCAGATTTTATTGACGCTAACTCCATCCATGAAACAACCCACATGAGTACTGCTGAGCTCACAGATGAGGTCATTAACATATAGGTTGAACAATTATTATCCCATATTCCTAGGACATAGCCCCAGCCCATCGTACCTGGTTTCGCTGGCACCGATACCAATGCCTTAAGACTGAGACAACTTCTGCCGGCACACCAGCGCTCTCCAGCTTCATCCAAAGCCTATCGTGCAAAACAGTATCGAAGGCCCTGGATAAATCTAGAAAGCACGCGTATACCGGCGTAGTCCTCCCAGTGTAATACTTCACAGCCTGCTTAACACACAAGATAGCCCTTTCCGTAGAAAGTCCACTTCTTAAGCCGAATTGGGCATCGTGTAAGTCGATGTAAGTTTCAAGGGTGGATGGGGTTTATAGTTTGGTTTTCTTTTTTCTAAATTATTTTCCGTTAGGTAAATATATACTAATAAATTCTATACTGATAAATTCCCCTCTTTATCGATTCATTGTGAGTAGGTAGGTATTACGAATTGATAATTACCTGTATCAATTTTTTTCATAATATGTAATCTTTTATTACGTTCTGTGTATCGAACAAGGAAACAATGCCTATACCTACTTTCGCAATATTTTCGAAATAAGTTTCAATAATATTAGATTGTCCCATAGGCACGAGGGCTGGTTTAAACAAAGGGAATTTCCTCAATAGTAGATTCCTCAGTTCACAATTATTATGGTATTTTGGGCATTTGACTACGAAGGTGCTTAAAATTGTTAAAATATGCGAGTGGACTTCTTGTTATTAGAAAGGTAATGATATATAAAGAAAAATAGATTTATTTGTCGCAGAAACACGTGCCAAAAAAAAATATATATATAACCCGAATAAAAACAAAACAGATTTATATTCGCTGACATACAACATATGTAGTCGGCAGCTGGACGTCGTGACTGTGTGGCAAGAAGGCTTCCGCTCACCATGATGCTGCACTATAAGGGAGGACCCACAGCTCAACAGCAGTGCTGATTTTCTGTGGTAACCCGAAAATAACGCTATACTAGCGGGTAGGTACTGCAGGTTTACCAACTATAGTTAATTGTTATCTAATGGACATGAATATACCTACACAAAACATAGGATACATACATTTATTTAAATGTCTAGGCATTTTATCTAGCTATAATTATATAAAAAAAGTTGAAGAATCATAATTATAATTATAATAATATAAACATTACCGACTTTTTGTGGACTTTTTGCTACCCACGCTAAAACAAGGCATACATTCAGATTTTAGTGCAGCGCCATCTATAAGGCGGTTCAAATATTATGTCCATCCTTGACTAAGATATTTTGTACGTGGTAACTCCACGTTCTTACTGGATGGCGCTGTTCAAAAGTTCTATTGACTTTAGTTTAGGTACCTATTGCGAAGGGAATTTTGAAAATAGGAAATGATACTTATAGATTTTGGAATGACTCTGATTTTGATAATCCAGGAACTTAAATTTGTAGACATTACATGCTTGTATTGCAAAAGTGTCAGTTTTCAGTTCTTGCAGTAACATCTATGAATGAATGTTGAAACCTCGACAAACGCACAAACGTTGTGCGTTTTATTGTAGTTGGTGTTATGTTTGGTAGATGGCGTTGGTTAATAAAACTAAATTAAATTTAAGTTCAACTCGATGCATGGCAGACTATAATTCCTAGATTATTATTTTGAAATGTTACAATACAGTGTAGAAGAAAGGAATAATTTATGACATCCTTCGTATTATTTTGAAATAACTTTTGTTCCTTTTGTATGATCAACATTTAAGAGCGTTGTCACCGGTCCACTAGCGCCACTCCTTTAAAAACATATTATCTCGTGACTGAGAAGGAATTATGAAAAACGGCTCAATTAACTATATCGGTAAGTGTGTCTAGAATTTTCTAATACCTTTTATAAAGTTTCATATTGATACACGAATCAACAAAATACGATTTAGAGGAATGTGGCCGTTTTTATTTAGATCGTATTTTGTTGTTTCGTGTCTCAATATGAAACTTTACAAAAGGTTTTAGAAAATTCTAGACACACTTACCGATGTAGTTGATTGAGCCGTTTTTCATAATTCCTTCTCAGTCACGAGATAATATGTTTTTAAGGAAATGGCGCTAGTGGACTGGTGGCAACCCTCTTAATACTTATTCATTTTCAACTCGGCACTTCAAACTATTGTATCACCCAGCTACATACAAACCCACCGGTCACAAAATTACATGCTGATCAATGATAGGTACCCTGCTGAGCGTTCCGGATTAACGGCACGACTCCTCACGGTGACATACACGATGGATGATCGCGAACAGTGGGTGAGATGTGGTAGGCAGTTGTCCTTGTCACAGAGTGGAAAATTGGAAGACGGGATAATCGTTTTGTTTGGCAAGCTAAAATAGTTAAACCCCGCGTTCTAACCAATAGCGTTCATAATAATTATGTCACTTTTTGTTTGGAAAACTGGAAGGTCTGTTGGTGAGACCAGGAGTTCCGGTTCACCGAACAAAAAGTGACAAATGAACGCGATGATCGCGTATTCGCACGACGATCGCTTTTGGTTAGAACGCGCGGCGTACCTTCACGCAACTAGTTTAAATGGAATACTTGACAGTTCAAAGTATTTGTTAAAGTTCTAGGTTTTTTTTTTTTTTATAAGTGAGGTACTACACATTATATTTCAAATTGAGCGAGTCTTGGATCTTGGAGAATATTTCTATTGCATCCCTGAGTCTGGAATTGAGCTTTATTTGGGTCTATTTAATCATAACTGACGAAATGGGCTCAAATGGGAGTTTAATAGGAGGTATAAACACCTCTGTATATATCCCATCGGGAGATACAAGCATGTTGTTTATCGTTAAACTAATCTATCCCCTTCAAACTACATACAACCCATCATGTAAACCTCCTATATGTAACGTTCACTCATTTACTTGCCGTCCGGTACTCCGGCCCGTGCATAGCCGGCGGCGTCATATTCACAAAGGGTGCAACCGGAACGCGACCGGCGACCGCTAATCCGACCTGCTCGTTGTGATGCGAACACCCGTGGCGGTACACGTAGAGATGTGGAAGTGTCGATAGTGTGGGATGATTAGGTTGCTAAACGAAGGAATAGAAATGGAATTTAATTTTAGCTGCTTAGATGTTTCAAGTTAAACTCAAGCTGACAATGCACAAACCCAGTCATTTCATCAAAGCTCGTTTGTAGTGGAAGACGAGATTGGAGTTCATTAAATCAGACCGCGTCTTATAATTTCAGCTTTTTGTTCCGGCCCTACTTTTCCAGGAGCATCGCTTTTAAAGTACCAAACATGAGAAAAAAAATTGAAGAATTGCAACTAGGTAAGTCACTTCACGGATTTTGAAGACACAATAACCACTTAGATACAATCATATCAAATATTTATCTACATCCAAATTAGACTGAAAGTTGACCATAAAAATGTTTGGATAAAAAAAAAAACTGAATACGTATTGTCCCTTGCGAAGATATAATCAAACTTCCCCTTACGTAATTACTCCCGCGGCTGTCAATATCATACTTCATCACCGAGATATCGGCGACAAATTATCGACATGAGACACATCGACACGCTTACGTCGATAGCTGCTCACCGAATTGTAGTGATTAGTTTTCTATTGGATCACCGCTACATGCGCCGCGGACAGATTGGGTTACTACTGAATGGGGAGATATTTTATTTGGTACAGTTAGATGCCGCATGTGCATTTTATTTCATACACTTTTTTCAATATGCGTAGTAAGTGTGTAAATATGACACGTGAACTTTATTTATAGAGCGCTTACGTTGTCATTTACAATCTTTAATTATTTTGTGTTCTAATCTCTCAGTAATTAAAAACATTTGGTAAGTAGTTCACTAAGAGACAGAGAGAGAGAGAGAGGGAGGTTTCTTTGACATTAGGTCTTAGAGATTCGTCTGTAGTGGCTTTTGTGTAATACCAATTTGAAAAGAAAATTGACTTCATACTTACCTGGACTGCCCCCGATTTGCTCGATTTTCATTACTTCAAACACGTTGCCCCGACACTTTCTTACTGCGATGTCTTTCTTGCCTCGATCATCGACGAGATTTTCGTTCGATCTAATGTTACTGCGATAAACACTATAGGAATATCATTACAACGACGTGTTGTTAATTCGAGACTTATTACATCGATAGTCTAAGTATAATGATTTAATAAATATTAGAGTTTCTTGCCCGTTTCATAGGAACCGACCGTTTCATAGGTGTCGTTTAGTTTTTCTCCACAGGAACCGACTACGCTTTGGAATGGGCAACTAGCTTCATCTTTCTGAATGATCAACTCCTTTGGCAATTCAAAATGCCTGTAAATGGATTAATTGAAATAAATGCTTGAGATTTGTGTTTGCAAATTAGTTCACGCATACGATTTCTTGCCCATTCTTCTCCACACATAACTACCTTTTGGAAGGGGCAACTAGAATCAATTAACTATTTTTGTAATTTTTGACGTTCAAAAGTGCATTTTACGTGCCTATTTGAAATAAATGATTTGACTTTTGACTTTTGATTCCTTAGTCACAAATTCCTCCAATTCTGCCACATCAACTAAATCCTTATTTAAGACTTCAACACGCTTATGACCTCTCAAAATCAAAATAGCCAAACTCTCCCAAACAAGAAGCTCTCAAACCAGCAACAAACCTTCAGCGACATCTCATTTCATTTTCTTCCATCTACATTAATCACGGCCATCCAGGCGGTCTTTTGTGAACGAAATTATGGCACACCATGAGTTATGGCGCAGAATTTAATGTACTAACCACAATGGCTCATTGATTCGGTTAGACTAATGTTCTGCGGACACGCTATAAGAGTGATGCATGGCTTCGTTTGTATTGGGTCGTGGGCGGCTAGTGATAGGATTGAAATGGTAATAGGCACTAGTTGATTTGGAGTATTGAGTGTTGGTATAATTGTGTAAGAGAGTACTTTATTGAGATAAACTGTAATCTGGAGTGATTTAAAAGAAGATGTAGTGACAAAAATTTAAAGGAGTGTGCTTATTTGGTTTGGTCATGTTGAGAGGATGAATGACGGCGACTAACCAAAGGTATATGTGAGTGGAAACGCCGGGAGGGGAGGCCCTAGGAGGACATATAGTGACCTAATTGGTGATGTTCTTCGGAAAGGTCAGGTGCGTAGCACTCGCAACCGGCGTGCGTGTATGACCAGATAATAGAATGTAAACGAAGCACAAGGAGGATGAGGAGTGTAGCAGGTGGCGCTCTATAGTTTCTGAACCTACCCCCATGGGAAGAAGCCGTGAGTTTATGTATGTATGTACATATGTAAAACTGGAATCAGTCAAAGGCATGTTTACGTATTTTTCTTATTTACCTTCATAATTTCAAAACAGACTATATAATATAATTATGCTTTTGTATATAGTTCAAGATTCTCTAAAATTATTGTAAATTCCATACATGTAATGATGAAATAAGAATATTATTCCTACAACTCCTGAAAAGAAAAATCATTATTTTAAATGACTCAACATAATTCAGCCTTCAGACAGACATAGTTTATAATAGTACAATGAAGAGTACAAAAGGAGTCTGGAATAGTGAAGTGAATAACTTGGAAAGAATTATTACCATCAGTCAGCCGTGTTTTAGCATTTCTCGAACTTTAATCGGGTGTTTGAGCGACTACTAAGCACTAAGCAGACAGTAAGACAAGTTAAATTCTTACGATAAACAATAGTCTTATATTACAGAAATCTGAATATTTTGAAGACTCCCAAGAATAGACTACCTAGACTTTTATCTACTTTCTTTTTTACTACTTACATATTACATGTTTGTGTACCTATTCCTTATATTTCTATCTATTCCTGTATTTCTAAGAATAGTTCTTGTACTCACGGTTACATATCAAGCTATTTCCAGTATATGGTGATCTCGCATTGTATAGGATTTCCGTACAATAAGAGATCAGCTTATACTGGAAATTATATCTTGATATGTAACCTGTACATAGTGTAGTTTTCTGTTTATCCATGTTCGAATACTCTTTTTATTTATTTTCTTACTAGGTGCTGCCCGCGGCTTCGCCCGCGTGGCTTTTTCTTAAATAAAAGTAACCTACATCCATATAACATTAGCTATCTGCTAGTGAAAGTTCCGTCAGCATTTCGGTCTAGCCGTTTCGGAGATTAGCCGGAACAAATAGACGGACAGAGAGATAAAAATTTAAACACTAGATTTTTTTATAAGAACTGTATGGTTACCTACATGGTTTTATATACCTACATTTATTATAAAGCTGTTATTTTGATGCTACAAACAGATACCTACATTTTATTTGTTTGTATAGATTATTGTATACCGTGGAGGTACATATGTTATAGAGATACTTTTTTATTTAATTTTTACTAACTTTAGTTGTTAACCACCTACAAAACAGTAAACAATATTCTACTCTTGTACTCTATTCTTGAATTTTAACGAACCAGACATTATAATAACACCCGTATGCATTTAATTACAAACATGAGTGAATTAAGCCATATCAGCTTACCATTACTCATTACAAAAACCAAAAACTTAAATTCATAATTTACGCCCAAAAAAAAAATCTAAATCCCCTCGTCATTCAGTAAGTAATCAGTAATAGGAACCCGCTTCATCATTACGCCTAATATTGAGTGTAACGTCAGGTTTAATACGGTGGGTAGCGAGTTCGATTCCCGCGGGGAGCCGTCCAGGGGTCCCAAGGTATTACGGTCATAGATTAAGTTAATTTTTTTTTTTTGGAAGTCAGGATTTTGTTTTCATAGCTGCATAAAATATTTTGTAAAATACATACAAATTTGCACCGTCAAAACAATATTATTTATTTAAAATTATCTCAAACAAAACCAGAGAAAGTTTGGAAAGCGAGATATCCTTGATGCTTATGACGAAAACAAGCTGGCATTGGCAAAAACCACGAAAAGAATGAAAGGATATAGAAGAGACACTTACCAGACGGTACCATGCAACCTAAAAAAAGAAAATCTTATTTTAGGTAGACTTTTTACACTGATGTTACTTTTGGTTGCTTGAATAGAAGAGCCACAAATGGAGAGAGATCGTCCAAAAGTTTAGCCGGGCATATCACGAATTCACGATGCTCATACATACACGATGTCATAAGTTCTAAACTGCACGCCACATGCAAAGTACTTTATACTATACTCTGCACGCACAAATCTAAGCCGGCGGCGGTGCGGACGGCGCTGCCGACGGAATGGAATGTTACCACTTTGACTATTTAAAATATTATTTTTATAAAAACATTTAGTAATAATTTATGTCTTTATTTTATTTTTTATCTCATTGTATGCTGCACTGGTCGACGTCATCACGTCAACGCCGGCTGTCGCTGATAACCAGCGCTGGGGCTGTCTCGCATAGGGTCGCAGCATTATGCTGAGCGATGGCCGTTTTGGGTGGATGTGACGCATATTTCCCCCCAACATGTTTTTTTTTTGCATCATGTTTACCACAAATAAACGATTTTCTTTCTTTTTTTCTTTTACATACATAATCAGCCTATAATGTTCCCACTGCTGAGACACAGGCCTCCTCTCTACGAGAGGGATTGGGCCGTAATCCACTACGCAGACCAAGTGCGGGTTGACGTCAGTCGACTGAAGAAGAAGGAGGACAGAAAGCTCAAACTAACTCAATCCCAAGAGTGGTACATAATCAGCCTTATAACGTTCCCACTGCTCGAACATAATCCACCACGCGGGCTCAGTGCTGTTTGATGGATGTCACATGTCTTCGATTTTATAATTCTAGGACATGCCGGTTTCCTCACGATGTTTTCCTTCACCGTTTTGACACACAAAGTGCCTGCCTGGGTTACAACTCGTAAGTTGGGATCGATACCACTGAGCCACCTCAGTGGTACATCTGCCTTCAATTACGTAATCTATGCGCCACTTTCAGGGTTCAACAGAAAGGGGTCTCTCTCTCCAGGAGGTCAAAAATAATCCCGGCATGATTTGAAATTGATACAAAATTTGGTTTCGTTCAATAGCTGAATTAAGTATTAGGATCCTTTGTTATTAAGATTGAATTGTATTCAATGGTTTTAGACAACCTATTTGTGCGGAATAAGTTCCTTTTCGAATCATTATGATTTTCTGATGATTATAAATTTTGTTGGCAGGCAACTGTGAAGCGAATGAGGTTTTAAACACGGGGGTCCTGGGTTCAAGCTAAGATTGAAATAAATTACAAATTTGAGAATATTTATGTCATGGTTTTCTGTTAAAAGTAAACTCCCAAGGATTTAAAAATACTATCCATGCCATTAGTTTTGTAGAAGGATAATAATACCTTATCAATTTTCTATTTTTATCTTTGTTATGTAGAAAGAGTTTTCTTTACGACAAAGTTTCTATCACTGAGGAATGTGTAGTGCTTTACTGGTTTTTTTTTTTTTTCTTATTCAGTGGTTAAATTATTCTAGCCATTAATCTTCGACTATGTGTATTATGTGGAAAAATGTACTTCCGACCACCTCACCAAATACGCAATAAAAGCCTCTTCCACCCCACAATACATGTAATATGATATAATAAAATTGCCAACATAAAACACACTAGCGCTCATTCCTCATATTTATGATGTCGATTCGCCCCAAGCCCGCTATTTTTACTATCCCGGGTCATCCCTTAAATTCTTTTTATTGCTGGCCTTGTAAATCATGGCGTAATGCTCCAGTGCATTATCCGTAGGGAAACTTCATTATGGCCGTTTTAATGGTTCGAAGGAGCGATAAAATCTAGCTGGTGGCGAGCGAGCGGACGGCCGACGTAATGCTGGTAGGGACTGTTTGTTTTTGTGCAAAGTGGGATACGTTCTGGTTTTTGTGTTACGTGGTTGGCCTGTGTTTTTTAGTATGGTTATATGCATTCGAAAATAAAAATCAGAAAGAAAGAAACATATTTTATTTGGGACACGTACCTACAGGAAAAACAAACGGTAAAAGAAGGAGCATTTAAAAGTAACAAAGGAGAGGCCAAAATTGGTACAATATTCCGAAGATTTTTAAACGCTAATATGATGTATCTTTTTAGAAAGCTTATTTATTAAGCTACTCAATTATAGTTAAATATGATTTTTTCAGGCGCCTGTTTTTGTGAAAAAGTGAAAAATATTTCAGTACAAACAAAAGGCACATAGCCTTTATTTATTCATTTCTATGCAATATAATTATTTTAAATGTTGCTACAGTTTTGGTTTCTATTAAATACTTTGACATTTTATTATAATTTTAGCTGCAGCTCCATGAAATTGAGACAAAAAATATTGAATATCATGACAACGCAATATCAAAACGTGTCGTTATGAAGTCAAATATCTGTAAATGTCAGAATGACGGTGATTATTTCAAATAAAAATAATAAACACCAGTATTGGTACAAGTAATTCACGAGGTGGAGTGTTTTTATACATAATTATGTAGAGAAATACATCAAAAAATGTATTAATGTACTTAATTATAAAGTACATATATAGCTACTTATTTATATGATAATTTCTCTCACTGACAAGTGACAATGACATTGACACTGTCACGTCATTTGCCACAGGGCTGCCAGCCCTAAAATATAAATAATGTTTGTAGTTAGTGATGCCAGGATTATATTTTTCAAACACTTCTTTAAAAAAAAGGGCGACTGTAAAAAAAAAAATATGCCCCAAGACATCATAATAATTACCCTCTTTCAGCCTATATAGCTCAGAAGGCTGTTTCAATTTTCAATTATTTTAGTACCAAGCTCTATACATTTATTGAAAGTCTCCTTTACATTAAACACAAGAATAAGAATATAACAAAAATAAAAAAGACCTTTGCGAGGCCTACTATATTAAAAAAAAACTGGCCAAGTGCAAGTCGGACTCGCGCACGAAGGGTTCCGTACCATTATCTATAAAAACGAGCAAAGTTATATGGGAGCCCCCTTAAATATTTATTTTATCCTATTTTTTTAGTATTTGTTGTTATAACGGTAACAGAAATACATCATCTGTGAAAATTTCAAATGTCAAACTAGCACGGTTCATGAGATACAGCCTGGTGACAGACGGACAGACAGACAGACGGACAGCGGAGTCTTAGTAATAGGGTCCCGTTTTACCCTTTGGGTACGAAACCCTAATAAATACCGCAGCGCTGGTATTCTGATAGGGCCCACAGTAATGCCACGGACACACCTACGGACATTTATATGTCCCACTAGGGGATTAAAAATATAAACTAAAATCTAAAAAAGAAAATCAACAAACAAAAACCAATCAAAATATTTTATTTCATGTAAACCTACATGGGCACTTATGAAACGTCAGAAGCAAGGTGCACGGTTCCAATTGGTCATTTCCTATGGAGAAGAGCCGGCAAGAAACTCCACGGTTACTCTTTTAAAAATAATTGGCTTTTATAATATTTTCAAATAACAGCGTTAATGGCAGGTCAGTTATGCCTTTCAACAAATACAGTCACGAGCACCAATATGTATACACTTGCTAAAATTCAAAAGCAATATTCTCGTGAATAAAGATTGCAACTTTGAATTAAGAGCTATTATATAATAGTATATACTTATACTATTATATAATAGGTCTTATCTTAAAGTTGCAATCGTTATTCATTATGAAAATTGCTTTTGAATTTTGCAAAGTGTATACATATTGGTGCTCGTGACTGTACCAGGTACTTAACAAAATAGAAAATTGTCAACAAATCTACAGTCTACTAGGCCTTCAACGACACAAAATAGAAAAGAATCTATAATATAAAAGATTAAAAAATATACATATATAATTATAAAAATGAAAACCTATTTAAACCAAATGGCATGATTGCCATTACGACTACAGTAACAAATCTGAATAAATATCATGTCCAAAGAAGCCTCTAATAAAGAGTTGTAATTAGATTTGTAGATATATAAGGTCAAATAACGAAAAGATTATGTCAAGGAAGTATGTAAAAAAAAAACATATATACATCGTTATTTGGGAAGAATAATTTCATGTAAGAGATGAATTGGGGTTTACCTGTCATTAGAGCCTACCATTTGATGGAACTTCAATGGATTCGCAGTAAAAGACAGTTGATCTCCTGACTTTGTAAGTTAAAACTTGTTCCTATACCTAAAACAGGGCTTCCTCTCTCCTACCCTTTTGCTGTGCCCTACAGGGTCCTTAACGATCTAAATTATATAGTTACCACCTAAGTACACAATAAGGAAAAGCAATAAAGATATTGAGTATTGAGTACTTGACAGTAGCGAGACTTGAAATTTCTTTGGAGGGAAGCCGAAGAAGAAAATTGTTCAGTTCTTAAATAGTCATACAATTACGTCAAAATTAACTAATTTCCGCAGAATTTAAAATCATTCCTTTTCTTTACTGAATTTAACACCATCTGTCGTCAAGTAGCCCAACCAAAGAGACGCTAACGTTACACAATAAAAAACTTTCAATGTTTTACAGAAATAAAGTCAACTTCTATTTAGAAGCGCCGGGTTATTTAGAACATTTTTTTTTATTTGTGTGGCGTTTTTCTTGTTTTCATATTATGGTGTATTAAATACTTGTACTATATCTTTATTATTTGTAAATCTTAGACACTACTAAATGTGCTATTTTTCAATAGTGGTAGCGTGGTAGATGAAGTTGCCGATCTTCCGAAAGGATGTCGGTAGGAATGGAGTTGTTAGCACGCTACGCCTCTGATACATGAAGTTTTTGACACAGACTCACATGTACGAGTGGCAGTAACGACCGTCTTCAAAACTCAACTTTTTCTAAAACTCTGCGTGTTAGAAATTATACCGTAGGACTTAGATACAATATTAAACTTCTTAATTTTAACTAGGTAGGTAAGAACCTACCTAGTTAAAATTAAGAAGTTTAATATTGGGGCCAATGTACCAATGTCGGGGCTGTGACCTCGTCCCGTTGTAATGCTTGAGGGTAAGTGTGCGGAGATAACGAAAAGATGAAATTTCTAAAACTTGCTTGTGTTTAATGCAATAATATATAGAAAGATTATAATGGACCACGACGCGACAATATAAGGATCGCACGAATGATAGATAATTAACGTATCCGCTCTTAGCGGCCGCTGCGGTCGAACTCCCGCGTCCCGCTCCTGCATGGTTGGGGGGGCGCGTGTGCGCGCCAACAGGCTCCCCCCGTTGGAACTTGTTCCAAAGTCTGAAGTGGGCAGCAAACAGCCTATTGTAGTATTGTAGGCTCGTCGAAGCACTCCCGATGCTGTCCTGACGTCAGCGACACGTGTGATGCCGTCGGATCCAGGGTGCAGCTTTATGATTCGGCCGAGTCGCCAATGGTTCGGTGGGAGGCGGTCATCCTTGACCACGACTAGGTCTCCCAGCTGCAGCAGCTCCTGTTCATGGCGCTGCCATTTTGCACGTTTCTGTAATTCTGAAAGATACTCTGTCTGATATCGGTTCCAAAAATGAGCCGTCAAGGCTTGTGCCCTTTTATATCGAGGCAAGGTACTGATCCGTGTCTCTCTTTCTGTGTCCACCTGAGTGGGCAACATTTTGATGGAAAGAAAGAAAGTACGTGAAACAAATAAGAATTTGTTTCACGTACTTTCTTTCTTTGTTTATCTTCTTTGATATTATGATCCACGTTTCATATTTTACCTATTTAATGACGAATTTATTACTTCACTAAATTAATTATATTTTACTTTCAAACCAGGACTGTCTCCCTATTCTCAAAACAATGCTCCACGCAATAATAGCGGGCGATACATCACGCGCAATTTGTTGCGATAGCTCTACGATAGGTGGTCTGCGAATGGCGCTCTACCTACTTTATTGCTCTATAAAAATGTTAGTCCACCACACGCTTTCAGGTTTCTTGGGCTCTTTGGGCTTTTAAAGGAAATATTTTAAATGTGGTAAATGCGAGGTGTAGCTGTAAACTTCCGTTTGTTCCGTATTAGCTGGTGGAATTACTCCCTCTCTATTAGGGTTAACTATCTCCATGTCTAGATGACGACTGCAGTAAGCTGATATCAGTAACATGATTGCCTTATTCAGGATGCAGATCTTGTGCGAAGTTGAGCTAACAAACGATTTTAAAACTAAGCAAGAAAGCGGTGGAATAAGAAGAGCAATAATATTTTAGAAGTGCAGTAGATGTTAAATATTTGGCCAGCTAACACATAAGGTAAGAGTAGGGCAAATACTTTATCTATTTCGAACCGAAAGACATTATTACCTATTTTATAATCATGGTAACTAAAAAATTCACGCCAAACCCACCAATATTCATCTTCACAAAATATCCGTGTTCACATTAAGTGTTCATAATAACAAATTGAATTGATGCGGCCGCCTGATCGGGCCACAATTAAGGCGGGCTGCTATAAATCGGCGCGTATCTGATTCTGAACATGAAAGAGGCGTTGCGGCTCGACAGCGAATAAGCAGTCGCGTGGTACAACGAGAGGGTTTTTTAAGGATATAATTTATACTATTTATGTAAATTATGATTTAGGATCTAAGCTTGGTTGTGAGGAAAATGATGTAAGGAATTTAAGGGAAAAAAAAAGAAATGAAAAAGTAACTACCATATTATTATAAGTAGGTAACTACCATATCCTTATAGTTGTCTGTGTAATCTTCATGGTCCTAACATGAAAATTGCACAGACAATGATAAGGATACAATGAAATAGATGTAACAGAAGAAACTATCAGATATATCTAATGGCTTCTTCTGTTTCATCATCATCATCATCATCAGCCTATAGCAGTCCACTGCTGGACATAGGCCTCTCCAATTGCACGCCATTCAGCTCGATTCTCGGCAACTCTCATCCAGCTGCTACCAGCCACCCTGCGGAGATCGTCGCTCCACCTAGCCTGAGGACGTCCTACCTTACGTTTGACGATTCTCGATGTCCACTCAAGAACACGTCTACCCCAGCGGTCATCGGTTCTACGGCTAATATGGCCGGCCCATTGCCACTTCAGCTTGCTTATTCTGTGAGCTATGTCGACAACTTTGGTTCTCTGCCGGATCACCTCGTTCCGGACTCGATCCCTCAGAGAAACTCCAAGCAGAGCCCGTTCCATAGCTCGCTGAGCGACCTTGAATTTATGGACCAAACGCACCGTGAGTGTCCACGTTTCGGCTCCGTAAGTCATAACAGGCAGGACGCACTAATTGAAGACCTTGGTCTTTAGGCTCTGTGGAATACGCGACGAAAAGACTCGACGAAGCTTCCCAAACGCTGCCCAGCCCAGCTGAATTCTTCTGTTAGCCTCCCTCTCAAAGTTGTTCTTACCAAACTGCATAGTTTGCCCGAGGTAAACATATTCTCGAACAACCTCGAGAGCACCGCCATTGACAGCAATCGGTCCCGGAGTGACGTGTTCGTTGAACATAACTTGGGTTTTGTCCAAGTTCATCCGGAGACCAATGCGTACAGAAGAATCCACTAGGCCATCCAGCATCTGCTGCAAGTCATGCAGCGATTCAGCCAGTATGACAATGTCATCTGCAAATCTCAAGTGTGAGATGTACTCGCCGTTGATGTTAATGCCACGTCCTTCCCAGTTCAGCATCTTAAACACATCCTCCAATGCGTTAGAGAACAATTTCGGGGAAATTCCGTCCCCTTGTCTCACGCCTCGATGCAGGGGGATATGTTCAGTTCGCTGATCCTGGGTTTGGACGGTCATTGTCGCGTTGTCATAAAGACATCTCAGCACTTGGATGTATCGCCAGTCGACTTGACATCGCTGCAGAGACTCCAAAACAGACCAGGTCTCGATAGAGTCAAAAGCCTTTTCATAGTCCACAAATGCAAGACATAGGGGCTGATTATACTCTTCGGACTTCTGTATAATTTGCCGCACTGTGTGGATGTGGTCTATGGTGCTGTATCCTCCTCGAAACCCAGCCTGCTCCGGTGGCTGAAACTCGTCGAGTCTTCGCGATAGACGATTCGTAACGACTCTTGAAAACAACTTATATACGTGGCTAAGGAGCGAAATGGGTCTGTAATTCTTTAAAAGGTCTTCTGTTTCATGCATCATCGAAAATCAGAATCATGCACTAATAAGAGAACACAAATAAACTCATGAAAAACTTAGCAAGGTAGTAATAAAAGGATCACCAACGCAGTACTACAGATAAAAAACTTAGTGCTGTTGTATAGTTCTTTCACATAGGTAGCTGGCCCAAATAGTGATACTGAGAGGAATAATACCGAGATTGAAAAGTTCATATAAACAGAAATTGTATTTCTGAGAAAATCTATAATAATTTTTCCACTGAAAGGGTCGTAAACTGTCGCTCTCATTGTGCACCTGTGCACAAAATTATACAAATGTTTCGTTCACATCTTAACATATCGTTTGACGTTCAACGGCCCCCTTTGTGTCCGATCCGACGTGTTGAAGAATATATCGACACTTCAAAGTAGCCTACCCATTGGTCGAAGTTAATACCAGTCTAGATTTGTTAAATTTCTCTTCTTTAAGCTAAAAGTAACTGGTGTGAATAGGTGCGACAATATAAGACATTTGTCAAAGAAGATAATAAAAGCTGCTTATATAATTGTGTTAGTATATATAATAACATACCGAATAGCATAAAAAACTTAAACTCCAGATTATTTAAGGGAAAATTGTTTGACTGGTTAAACTTGAAAAATTTCTATAGTCTTAAAGAATTTATGGATAACAAATTCTCATGTTAGTATTAAGTGAACATATGCATGCTAAGTACAATTCTGGCAAAACATGTAAGATCTTTATTGTAAATTATTGTAACACCATGTATACCATGTTTTATGCAAATAAATACTTACTTACTTACTTACTAGACAAAGGCAATAACCCATGACAAGAAAGTGAAAGTAGCCTGTTCAATCACCAATATTTACTGCTTCAATGAAAAATCATATCGAAAGAAAGAAAGAAAGTAAATACATTTATTTATCACATACATAAATATCGCATAAACCTATACCAATCAGTCCCACGTACCTCCTAAAATTCCCTACAAAAAATATCTATAAACCTTTACCAAACAGAAGCCACCGTTAAAGATTCCACATTTGATATATTCGAGCACAATAAATATTGTTACAAAAATGGGGAAACAGAGACATAAATAATGTTCAGTATCGGGCCGAACTCGTAAATATCGGGTCGTGAGAGCACCCTGCCCATATTGCCTACTGCCTCTAGATACAACGGAAGATGGAAATTTAATTTCGATTTTAGTTCTGTTACAGTATGATTTAGTTCGTCTGCAAGGTGATGTTCATTATTTTAGCTTGGAGAATGTTTAACTAAATTCATATATTGCTGGTCGGTGAGATGAAATCATGTGAAACCTTTCTGAGTGATAAAATAATAATATCTAATACCGCTTCCTAGACCCGAATCCGGCTTGGTTTCTAAAAACAATTTATGACAAATAAAGACAAGATAAACTTTGTGACAATTAACATTGAGACAACGTAGGCACGTGAACATATTCGCAAGAAGTTGGCAAAATCATCCCAGCCCTGATATGCTGAATTCGTTTTCACCTCTACCTGTCGTTATTTCTCCTGACAAAGTAAATTCTATTTATAATGTACTAGCTTTTGCCCGCGGCTCCGCCTGCGTGGATGTCGGTTATCGCGTAAAAAAGTAACCTATGTGCTTCTCCATATCTCAGGCTATATCTCTGCCAAATTTCACGACGATCGGTTCAGCGGTTTAGGCGTAAAAACGTAACATACAGACAGACAGACAGATAGACAGACAGACAGACCGACAGACAGACAGAGTTACTTTCACATTTATAATATTAATATGGATGGATACGTATTCGTATTTATTATTTTTCGAGTTATCTATCCCCTATGTTGCACCTGCCATGTTTTGTTTCTGCATCACCCTAAGGTTGACTGGTAGAAAATGCCTCAGGCATAAAGTCCGCCTTTGTACAGTATTTTTTTTTTCTGCATAAAATTTTAGTAAATAAATAATTATATCAGTTTTTAAACTGTCATGGTCACTAACATTATTATTAACATAACCGGGATATTTACCATGTTTATTCATTTTTCTGAGTTCCCGATATTTCGGCGCTGTTGTCTATAGGAAATTAACTCACACGGATCGATATCTACACGCTGATTCTCACCACCATCCCAGACAGCTGAACTCTGTAGTGACTTCACTCACCAACCGCGCATATGATCTATGTGATGAGGAACATTTACGTGCTGAGCTAACTCATGTGCAGAGGGTCCTACAGAGAAACGGATATACAGGGAAGCCCGCACAACCTAAACAAAAAACGGGTCGTAAGCACCGGAAATGCGAGGTTGAGAGGCAACCAGCATTTTTTGCCGTACGTGAGGGGAGTGACAGATAAGGTTGCCAACATTCTTCGGAAATACGCCGTAAAGACTATCTTCACTCCTTTCAAAAAAGTGTCTCAGATGTTGCGTTCGCCCAAGGACAACTTTCCGCTAGAAAAGCCTGGTGTTTATAAAGTAGACTGCAGTTGCGGCAAGTCGTATATCGGTCAGACGAAACGTACGGTAGCTTGTCGAATATCAGAGCATATCAGGGCGGTGAAGAACAACGACACCCAAAAATCGGCCATAGCTCAACATCTTTTGGAGTCAGGATCAAACCACTGGATTGAGTTACATAACCCTCAGGTCATCTCGACAGAACGCCACTATATTCCTAGACTGGTTAGAGAAGCTATTGAGATTACTAAATATAGGAACTTCAACCGGGATGATGGGTTTCAACTGTCGAGAGCCTGGAATCCAGTGGTTCAGCTGTGTAAAAACCGAAGAAGTGCCGAAAAAAGTTCGCGAGCGGACACAGTGAGTTTCGTGTGTCGGGAACAGAATCGAGTTGCGAGTGACAGTGGTAGCGGTACTGAGTGCAAAAAACGAACAAGAAAGAGGGTAGACCGTTTTGTCTGCTCATAAACACCCACCCGCAGTGACTTCAGTTTATCCGTGATCATGGTGCTTGCAACAGCGCCGAAATATCGGGAACTCAAAAAAATGAATAAACATGGTAAATATCCCGGTTATGTTAATAATAATAATTATATCATCCACGAGACAATTTTTAAATAGTAAGCACCATTTGTTTTCATACTAGACTAACTAATGACTTACTAGTTACACATAACTGAAATGCTCACTAGCGCATTAAACAATTCCATTCACACAGGTCACGCGAGCCAAAATGAAATCATCAACCATGCAATAATCATCAATTCAACACCTGAAATCATGTCACTGACGCCATTACACATAAATTACTAGTAATATGTTTGTGTAGCGGTCTCATATTGTCTGGCAGAGCTCTAAATCACTGTTGCAAATCACTGTTACAAATCACTGTTGGTTCGGCCGGTGATTTTGGAACGACACAATGCATTCTGTGCTTGATAATGATGTCAAATACCTTTGTATTGTCGTACATCAAGTAATGTTTATGAGTAAAGGGTGTAGGATGTTATGTGACAAAGCATTTCCGGACATGTTATAATGATGAGTACTGAGTAGTTTTGATCGATATAATATGTCTTAGTGTCGAGTTGACTTAATTGCTTTTGATTTAATGATATACATATGTATGTGATGCAAAAGGGGCCAAAGAACGTTTTTGTGAGAAATGACTCTACTGACTCTACTCTGATTTTACTGCAAAATTATTGAAAGTCAAAAAAAAGCCAAAAAAGTCAAATCATTTATTTCAAATAGGCACGAAGATGCACTTTTGAACGTCAAAAATTACATGAATAGTTTATTTATTCTAGTTGCCCCTTCCAAAAGGTAGTTATGTATGGAGAAGAATGGGCAAGAAACTCCATACTTATATATTATTTAAAATGTTAACAATAGTTTTTATACATTAATTAATACTTATACTATACTATACTGCCCTACTAAGCGCAAAAGCGGTATCTCAATGAAAGCGAGTTTCGAGATAATTGGAGATATGTAAATATCGTTTTTTTTTTTACTTTATATATTGACTTTTTTGCTTATTACATAGAATTTATATATTATATTGGATCTATTTGTTACCACAATAGTTAAAATATCAATAACGTATGTGGATATACCTTTTTCATGAGATACTGCCACACCGCTTAGTAATTATAAAATTAAAATTTGAGTTACCGCTTTTTCGTTACCTCTTCTCCTACATGTATGTATACAAAAAAATATGAATTTTCTATCAAATAAAATATGTATATTTTTAAAGGAAAAAAACAATCAAAGTT
Source organism: Dryobota labecula (assembly GCA_947523025.1). NCBI lineage: Eukaryota > Metazoa > Arthropoda > Insecta > Lepidoptera > Noctuidae > Dryobota > Dryobota labecula. The sequence goes on along the minus strand of OX383289.1, from coordinate 26,575,833 downwards.
AATTTTTAAAGTCTTTTATTAATCAAATTTATAATGGCATAAAAAAATATTTCAAGAAAAACGGATTCTATGAATAAAATCTAGTCAAAAGTAGGCAGTTCTCTCCAAAAGGACATTCTATTTTGAGGTATAATATATTGAAAAGATTTCAAAATATTATCTTTTTTGCTTTTAGAAATGCCTTCCGCTGCAATTTTCTTCTTCGGTGGTGGCAAAACTTTAGTTTTCATAATTTTATTTCCGATTATGCTCGCAGTGATAGGGTCTTTATTGAGTCCAGTTCTGTATGTCAAATCAAAACTGCCTCTATTGACTTCTACTTCTACCATTTCATTAATATATGGACGCGGTGTAATTCGAGACAGTTTATACTGTGTCGTGTAATCTTTCCAGTCATAAAAATCTTGTACAGTCATCTCTTTAGGTTTTACGTTTTTTTCTGCAGTACAAACTGCCTGAGAAAAATGAGAAAAATCAGAAAAATCACAAATTTTGTTTTTCATGCGTTTCATCGACAACTCCACCCTATGTGTCGGCCGACATAAAGGTGTGGCCTGGTTCGAAATATTTTATCACAATCTTGTCGGCGTTGATGTCATTTGAATTCACAACGTAAATTAAGAAAGAAAAAAAAGTCCAATTTTTGTTCTGGGATGAACAATTGTCAACCCACAGTATAATCTTTTTTTTATCTCGATGAAAAATTAAAAAATGGTAGTATGTACTTATGATTTCGGCTTTGGAGCATCCAAGCAACCCTTCATACCATAGTACAGGAAAAACACTCAAACCTTTTCGGCCTTGACCAGTCGGCACGAAACTTTCGTTGTAAACTACTATCCTATGGGTAAAAATAGTAGTCGGCCTAGAAAAGTTGCTGTTCTTTTTTAAGAGATTTGGCGGTATTCAAATATACGGCCGTTTGCCTAAGTAATATTGATATACCTCTAATACCCTTACGCCCAAATACTCAAACGTTACTTAACTTTAAGACGTGCTTATAAGTGTTTCTGTCGCTACAAAACAGTTTAAAGTGACAGAGACAGCATTAGACTTAACGGCGACTTAAAATTGAATTGCGTTTGAGTATTCGGCAGTTAGTGATTTATGGTAAAACTGAGATAGGGAAAACTTTCTTAAGGTTTTTTTAGTATGTTCTAAACAAGATACCACTAAAAGGCTTAGTTCATTAGATGCGTATTTTTTAAAGATAAAAAATACGCATAAAAATCAACTTTTGTTTTTTTTTTTTTGAGATACCGCTTTTGCGCTTAGTAGGGCAGTATAGGTGAAGACGATGTACCTAGAATAAAAATTACTTACCACAATTGGTAATAAGAATGAAAAGTGAAGTAATGACAGAAAAAATAATAATTTATGCGATAGATACATGATGCTCACTTAATTACAAACATTGTTTATGATTTTCCAAAAAAAATAACATATAATAAGTTATTGTGTGAGTTAGGTTATATAAATCACAGAAAATAAAATTAATATCATAAAAATTATAAATTATACAGTTAAATTAGCAACCAGTTTGATTTTGTCTAGACTCGAAATTGTCCTATGGAGCAGGACCAGCATGTTTCCAAGCATTCTTATCTTGGATATAATCCTCTAATTTGTAATATGCTGCGATATAATCCTCTAAGTGTAATGACAATCTGTTAAAATAAATTCTATTTCAACATTTGGTTTGATGGTCCTGTTTTATCCTCCTAATCGTCAAACATGACACGGGTTGTAAGTGACATAAATATAGAAAAGCTTGTTTCTTTAAACTTTACATTTCTTCTCTACGCGTAAAGTAAACTTTAGGATTCATGTGGAGGCGTTATTTTCAGGCTCAAAATCTGAACTTTCTCAGTCCCTTCCTTGTCTCCAACCCAGATGTTGCGTTTGCGAACTGGCATTACCCCTCAAACATACGTCTCCCTATATTACGCTTCAAGGATTGCCATTCTTGGTACCCACACCTCATTCACGACCGCCCTGCCTACCGCACGGGAGCATAAACAAATATCATGACTGTACCATTAGGTTACTAACCAAACTATTCGCACAGCCGACACAGTTTGCTCAGCCATTCGTTACCCCACTAAATCACGCACGATTGCATGCACACACAGTTATACACAGTATTCATTTGTGTATGTCGCTGTGAATGTGCAAAACTTTTGGAAGAAACGACACGAATTCTGTCGTGCAATTTTACCAAAGTTTTTGGCAGATCTTTAGATTCAAGAGAAGCCAAAGTATAGTGAACATGATTTAGCTTCTTTGCTTGCATTTGATTTTTCTTATCGATGCGAAGTGGGAAGTGAGATGATCGTCATAGCCAGATATAATCATTAAAGACACACACCATTCTATTTGCCACCTCAGGACCGAGTTCAGTATCGAAGATAGCTACGCGGAAGATCCAATTGGGCGGTGCACACATCCATCTACGAACATTAGTCGATCTTCTTTTGTCATTCCTAATATCCTGCCCACAGCTAAACTGCACAATAGTTTTATTGTACGCCTGTGAGAGGTTCAGGGTTGCAGATACTCGCTTACCAGAGGAAATGTGAACTAAATAAAATTAATTGATAAAGATAAAGATAAAACACGAATCGAAAATCCCCAAAGAACATAAGTTCGAGACATGCTGTGACATCTTTGGGGATTGTTGTGACGAAACACTGTAATCATTTGTAATAATATAGTGTTTTGACAAAACAGACCCCTAAGACTTCATCAAAATTTTGATATGCCATCCTATGTATCCGTATGTAGCATATCTACATACTGTTACGACAAAAAGATGGTACAATGTTTTGTCATTGCACGGCAGAGATGTGCTCGTCAGCATGCTACTGCAATATATCTTTTTGCTAAGGAATCTTAAAATTAAATAAATGTCTGGATCTCACGGTGATGCCAAAAGTTATAACTCTGGTTTCGAGCATGTACAGCAACATATGTACACATACGGTAGTGTTGGGACAATGCAAGTTCGATGTCTCGATATGAGCGAAATATGCTAAATTCAATAAAGCTCACGACCCACAGATGTGTAGGGTTGGCTGGTAGGTAAAAAAGTTTGTTTATGTCAAAAGTGGAGTTCTGTACGATTTTTGTGTAAATATCTATTAAAAGAGTACCTACGGGCTGCTCAAATGGGAATGAAGTATAATTTCATTGAAACATCTATTTAATATGACAGCTTATTATTTCGCATCATTTAAAACCATTAAAGTTAACTTACCAATGGCTTTTCTTATTAGGGACACTATCTGATCTATACACCTAATATGACCCTGTAAGTTTTGTCACCATTTGGCCATCTTTCTTCGATAAAGATTCTTCGAGAAACGATTATTGTTTATGCGTAAACATTACTTGCAGTCGAAAACAGAACATCAGCTTATACACTGAACAGGTGCGGCCCGCAATTCCTGAACATTTAGACAGCCTCGCTTTACCTAACTAATGTTTATGATGGTGATAACACACCGTTTGCTATCACCACCACATACAGTGGCAACCCTGTACACCGATGTGCGATAGTGCGGGTCACGCGGTGATTTACCGCGCCGTAGATTATCGGCGCACGCGCTGCCGGCCACAAAGCCATTAACGTCGCAATGATATGCTTGTACAGGGGTAGGCAGTAGCTCAAGTTACCACGTGAAAGTGGAATGATTGTCTAGTAGATTTAGTAGTAGGGCTCCTTGTGGAAGAATTTGTCCTAGTAGTAGGCCCATACGAGAAGTTAGATACCTTCTTCTGCGCAAAATACCATTACCTAGATTCCTGATTTTAGCCTTCGTGGTTATTGGTAGAGTCGTTGAGCTCCTTAAATCCTGAGTTAAGCTTCACGATTACTGACAAATGCTTGCACTGACTGGGCCGGTCCACTCAAAATTGTTTGGTTCTTTCCTTAAAAGACCATTTCAGACACGGATCTACATGGTCCTCACATAATCTGACCAAGATTATGTCTGGACTTTAAAAGAGACTTTGACCCCTGAGTTTGTTTAGCCATTCCTTCTCAGGGGTAGTTAGATAGGAAACGGACTCCATCTAGCTTATTATTTTGTATTATTTATATGACGTGTAAAAGTAATTCCGATATCCTATTTACAGAATAAACAATTTCATTTCATTTCAAGTGATGAAATTACAAGGGCATATATGTGACTTTTAAACAAAGTTTTGTGTTTAAGATACGGTATATATGATCACACATTAGAATTCAATACAATATAATTATACGTATAATTTCGAAGTATTGCCATATTACATCACCTGCCAGTTTCACATAGTTCATTGGTAGTATATCTCCTTCTTACCTAAATAGTATTCAATAAACTCCTCAGGCATGCAATACGAATTCTAAAGACTCAAAACACCTTTCAATACCCAAAAACTCACATCAAACGTGCAAAGCTCACCTTAATTAAATTAATTTACTCACCAACCTCTCCTTTCCCTTGAAAATCAAAGTACCTACGAGTACATACATAATTTACATGCTGAGCCGTTTATTAAAATCTTCGTACGTGATTAAGATGGTATACTCTCCCCTCGACTCTGTTAATTTGACAAATAGGCGTCGAAATTGTCGCGTTGGGGACTCAAGGATGCTTTGAATCTCCGCCCATCCGAGACGGTGATTTGTATGGGAGGTAGAGTGAGATTTTGATAGATAGGACATGGTTTACTGGGTGACTTTTAATTAATAACTTAAAACAAGCCCTTCATCTTCATAACGTTTAGTAGTTCACTGCAAGCTGGACATTGACGCTAACGTCACGCCATGTTACTCAATTTTCGACAACACTCATTCAGCTTCAACGCAGGCCCAGAGTCATAACAACAATATTATCATATAGGGACAGCCCGTCAATGCAAAACAGAGGCCTTACCTCCTGCAGAGAGGCATGTGCATTCAGTACCATGAGAAAGCTAAATTAACAGGAAGTAACATAGGATATAACTTATTAAAAAAAAATATTCTTAAGAAAATTGCAATAATGTAACAAGTGCGGGCGGGCTATGTGATGCGACGGGGGCATAAGAAATTTTACGCGAACGAAGTCGCGGGTAGAAGCTAGTATATATATGTATACATATAGAGAAATGTTATGAGATGAAATATGTTTCATCTCATAACCAAACAAGAGGTGTTCTTTTTCTTGACTCTATGCACAAGTATCCTCTTAATCTTTAATTACGCCTACTCTTAAGAACAGGCGCCATATTCTTAACCAAGTCGTTTGTTCACTTCAAAAATATGTCTTCACCTTTATTTTCTGCCATATAAGGTTCAATTCAAACACTTAGAAAATAACAATAAGCTGGTACTGATGACTCCTGAGTGGTGACTTGAAATAATGTTGAGTGCTCCCGTAGTTAGTAGGAGGCGTGGTCTACTTACGTCACGTGGTCCTTACGTGAATTGGACCATAATTAAATAGAACTGAAGTGAACTGTTATATATATTTTTTTTTGTAGTTATGGTTTTATTTATTATGAAGTGCTCTTTTAAAGTCGGTAAGCATTAAAAAAAATTGTTTCTGAGGGTTGTAACTATAATTATACAAACGGTGCCAAAGTAATGGGCACTGTGATGGCAATGATAGTTAATCAAATTCAAATATTTATTGCATATCTCATGTGTGTACAAGATCTTAATAATAGTTACAAAGTTCACATGTTTGTCGGGCACAAAATGTAATAAGATATGAAAAGTAGCATGCTTTAAAATGATTAAGTAACTAGAAATTAACTGTACGTACACACGGCTACATATCAAGCTATACATTTCCAGAATAAGCTGACCTCTCATTGTACGGATATCCTATACAATGCGGGATCAGCTTATACTGGAACTATATAGCTTGATGTGTAGCCGTGTGTACATCATCATTTAAAAATAGGATATTTATTCAGCTATCATAAAAAAAAACTAAACAATTTAATTAAATAATATCAGATTTTAGTGATATAATATAATTCTGGCTAATACAAAGTGATGCTTTTCCATTACAAGAACTCTAACCGACAGTGTACCTGTACTTGTTTGGCTTGCGGACGGCGAGTTATGGGCCGTTCGCCGTCCGGTAAGGACCAAGCCCGGGTCGACGGCGCGTTGTGTTTCACGCGCGTCTCAAAGAGATGTCAGCACGCACTGACGGGGTCCGCTAGGACCGGTGCCTGCCAGGGTTGCTGGTTTGTCTGAAAGGGATACCTTGGTCCTGGAACAAAGGCAACTGAAGGAACACGGGTGGATTTTAGTCAGTAAAAGTCTGACACGCCCTCCCGCTCCGCCCTTAGCGAAGTTATTTGATAATTTCCCACCCAAAAAAAAAAGCTGTAGACTATGACTATACTGTAGAATATGATACATCGTACCACAATTACCATTGCATAATCAGCCTTAAATGATTCCACTGCTGGGACACAGGCCTCCTCTCAGAGAGAGGGAGTGGGCTTAAATCCACCACGCGGGCCCAGTGCGGGTTGGGAGATGTCACATATCTTAGAATTTTTGGTTCTAGGATATGCCGGATTCCTCACGATGTTTTCCTTCACCGTTTTGGGAGCAGTGGTGATGAAAAAATGTACACACTGTAAAGCGCCTGTGTGGGTTCGAACCTACTACCTACAAATCGTAAGTCGCGACCGTTATCACTGCACAAACTGTAAAATGTCCACGCAGACAGCGTGCCGGTTAGTGGATACCTCCCTTGCACGAAGTGGATCTGTGAAAACAATTTTTCGATTCGTAAAATCCGTTTGCGTAATATTATGCTGTAAAGTGCTAATTTTTGTTAGAGCCAAGTGTCCTAGCTAAATAGTTGGTATATGTGAAAAAATTCACGGCAGTAGTACACATATATAATGAAGTTAAAAGGAAAACTATTACAGCTAACTCGGCTTTACCAGTTAACGAGTATTAGTCGACCAACTTACAATTTGCAGTTGGAATGTATGGTAGAACATGTTTTTCTACTACAATGTTAAGTTTTTTCTGAGGATATATTTATCGCAACTACGGAACCCTTCATTGTCCGTGGTCCAACACATACTTGGCAGATTTTTGAAGTCTGTTAAAGCCCATTAAAAACTATTTTATTCAAAAATATATATTAAAACCACTTACAACTAATTCACTTTCACAAACATATCACCTTTCTTGATATTTCTATGAGCTACAAACTTCTCATGCCTGTTACCTTTCTGTACGCACTGAAATGTTCTAGGTACCAGGGGATACCAGGGGCTTCCAGGGGTACCAGGGGATATAGTGTCTATCAGCGTGTAGATCTCGTTCATCCTGATGTGGAGATGCTGTGTCGGATGCACAGGAACCGAGGGTCCCAGTAAACCTTGTATGAACTCCCGTAGTAGACCCCACAAAGCGCTTTGGGTTACACATGGACAGTATTCCACCTTAAAAAATAAACGTTTAGGATTTGAAGCAAAATTAAATCATGTAGGTACGGATGCTTCATGTTTTGGTTATAGGACATGCCATAAACGACTATTAGTAAACACAGTTAGTCCACTTACAAATATTACAAATCTGTAAGAAGACGTGACTATCAAGTAGATAATTGTAAATACGTTCTGACTGTCTACTATACTTATCCTGCCAGTCATAACAAAAGACTTCTCTATTTACATACAGAAATAAATAAGTATATAACGCTTGTTTGTGCTGCTATTAGTGAATTGTGAAATGGTGGAGTGTCGTTGTGACGAGGGGCTCGTTAGTGATGGGCGGGGCAGCACAGCACAAGTGAGATTTATTTAAAGAGAATTGTATGACTGAGTATTTGTTTGAATTTATTTGCTTTGACGAGAAAAAAGAAATACCAATATAATCAGATAACAATAAACATGTGAGTGAAACCGTAAATAGTAAGAAACGTGAATATCGTTATGTTTTAGAAAACTTGTTATACAAGTACCTTTAAATCTATTAGAAAATAAGATTTTTTGGAACTATACAGGGTAGCTATGCAAATGTACGACTTTCACTAAGAGATCAAAACTCTGAAATATGAAAAAAAAATCTGCTGTTCCGTTCAATGACGGCACGGTTGGCGCAGTGGTTAAGCGATTGACTGATGCGCTGCGTATCGCGGGTTCGATTCCCGCACGGAACAAATATTTGTATGACCTTCAACTAGTTGTTCCGGGTCTGGCTGTTTGTGTATATTAGTTTAGTTTAAATGTTTGTAAACGCACCCACAATACAGGAGAAATTCCTAGTGTGAGGCAACGTTTAAAAATATAAAAAGAACACAAAAAAAATAACAATTTGGTGACTTTGTAGGGAACAGCCAGTGGAACAACCTTTTTTTTTTTTTTTTCATATATCTTAGAGTACATCGGGATCCTTTAGCCATAGATATTGCTGCGGAAGCAATTCGTAACGTAACTGTCGCTGGACACAGAACCCTAAGTTTTAATGAGCTGATGACTATGATGCGCAAACTCAAGTCCCATATCATATCTGAACTCAAAACTGTCCACTGAGCATGTTGATTTAAAGGCTTGCTAATTTAAGTTCACGATGAAGAAGGAAACAAGATTGTCGAGAACCAACTTCACTTCAAGTAATACTCTTTTTCTATGAAAACAACTGATATTTCCTCAGCTTTAACAAGCATTTCACATAAACATACACTACTATACTTCCTCAATCACAGAACACAGCATTTCCCTTAACAGCCCGCCTGGAGTGACAACGGGGCGTGTCATCCCGCCTTCCCCGACAAATTATACACTGCCGCCCCAAACCGACTACAATAGTCTCGTCACCTTTCACACGGTTCAATGTATACCGCTGAGCATTGTTTGAAACGGTAGGAGGCAGAGTTTAAAGGAATGTACTGAATAGGCTCAACGGTGTTTGTTTGAAAATATTGGTGTTTATTCTTTTAGTTTGATGTGGTTTTATTGATGGCTAGATTTTGTTTGTTGTCGTAAAGAATTTAATAGTATTGTGTAATGTATTCACGCCTCCTTGTTTTGAATTGCTTTGATGATTTTCAATGGATGATTGGCAATGAAGGTTTTCATGAAAATTCACGCCAACAAGAGGTCTTCCATTTCGACAATGAATATATACAAATACTCACTTTACATTTTTATGAAATATGTATGTTCGTGGCAAACAATACAGATTTATTTAGAACTGCAAATGATGTGAATACAAGAAATCATAGAGATCCATTCAGACTTGTACTAAATGACATTCCTAGATCTACAATATACAATAAGAACTGTTTAGCAATGTGTGTACGTATTTATAATAAATTCACCATTTCCTCCCGTGGGTGTCGTAAAAGGCGACTAAGGGACTTACTAGAGAATGGGCAGCAGCGTTCTCTATGCATTTTTAACACCATACTGCGATCGCCAACCCGCCTACCAAGCGTGGCGATTATAGCGAATTCCCCCCTTTTTGGGGGAGGCCTATGTCCAGAAGTGGACGTCTTTCGGCTGAAATGATGATGATGATTTATAATAATATACCAAGCAACTTAAAAACGTTGACTTCTAGAGCATTTAAGCACAAACTACATAAATGGCTAAATATACAAAATATCTATTCTATTAAAGAATTTATAGAGACTAAATATGCTCCAACAATTGTATAACATTATGTGATGTAACGCATAACGACAAGTTTGCATGCTATGTATGTATAGCAAAACATGTAAGCACTCATTTTAATGTAACATCTGTAATACCATGTTTTAATGCAAATAAAAATTGTTTGATTTGATTTGAAACAAATTTAATTGAAGCGCCTGTTCGTAATGTCAAAATAACAGCTTTTTACTAAATGAATTTGAAAGTACATAAGGTACTTATAAAAAATATTTACGGCTTTAATGTGATTGTGCGCAAAAGGGTAGCTTCCTTATCACAAAGTGCTACAGGCAGCAGCTAGTATAAAATATATGATGACGTTCATCGTTCGTTTCATTCATTCGTTCATCATTCAGTCACGATTAATAGTTATTTATGCAACTGTTGTATAATAAGGGGTATTAATTACAGTTGCATAAAGAAACTTTTATAGAGGATTTATAGCATGGGCGTAGTTAAAGAAAATAAAGGCTCTTTGACACTTTTGACAGGTGCCCGGATATATCTGTGCTGCCAACTAGTGAACGTCATTTAAAAAAACCCTCATTAATAAATGTCCTCCTTTTGTCTTCTTCTTCGTATAGTATAAGATTCTCTTTTCTTTTCTTTTCTTCTTTTATCTATAGTAATATTATAAGTGTGTTTGTTTGAACACGCTAATCTCAGGAACTACTGGTTGGAATTGAAAAATTATTTTTGTGTTGGATAGTCCATTTATCAAGGAAGGCTATATAACATCACGCTACGACCAATAGAAGCAGAGCAAAAAAAAATGTCTGAAGTGAAAACGAAGTAATAGCGCAGGCAGGCAATGCGATGCGACAGGGTGGGTCGGGGGAACAAGAAATTTCACGCGGACGAAGTCGCGAGCAGAAGCTAGTTAATTTTATATAAATAAGCTTCGATCAGAATTCAAACTGTCCTCCTTTAATTAAAATTACACAACGTGTTCAAATTATAGAGAAATTCATTTTGAAGTAAGTAAATCTGAAAGTGTTTCATGTCTACTAATTTCCTAATAATAAAGAGGTATATTTTGAATTCATGTTATAAACTGAAACCATTATATCTTTTTTGTTTTTAAATACAATAAAGGGAGTATTCTGGATGATTCATTCGAAATATTGGCAGAAACACAAAGCAAACCATAAATATTGATAGAAACACAAAGCAAACCATAACAGAACCTACGTTCAAATAAGTTATACAAAATGAAATAGCAAGAACCGACTGAAAGAAACGCATTACTTTATTCTCAGGAGAAACACAAGCATACTTGGAATGTTATCACTGCAATGTTTCTACTTTGAGCGATATTGCTATGACTGGGAAGTAGGAAGACGGTTCTGTTGAGGTTTTATTTGAGAGAAAATCTTTTTTTCATTTCGTATCGTGACTTTCTTGATGAATGGTCTGGTTCAACATAATGCTCAATGCAAAAAAAAAAACTTGTAATAGATGACGCAAGTATCTAACAGTTGAGACCATTGTGGGTCAACCCTACTAGTTTCGGATTCAAAGCCTGTGTTGAGATGCAGCAATTTCACAATCAACTTGTTAATGGCCATTTATTTAAGTTTAAAACGTTAAGTTTATTAACCATTAAAACAAATATTTGTACGACGTATTTTTTTTTCTTATTAATTTGGGACTTTTGTGATCGCAATGCGTATGAGAGTCCCATCATACCCTAAATATAAACGGCTACAGATTGTATTTGGCTCATGAATCTGAGCAAACTCTTCGCATCATCACCATTTGGTTGAGACAGAATTTCCTCGAATGTGCCTAAATCTCGATCTGTCTGTCTGTTCGTTCACTGGCAGATAGCTGATGCTCTAAGGAGTAACTTAGGCTACTTTTATTTTAGAAAAAGCCACACAGGCGATGCCCCGGGTAGCAGCTAGTCTATCTATACAAATAAATAAAATGGAAATGTCTGTTTATAATGTCAAAATAACAACTTTTTACTAAATTCAGACGGTTTAAACGGTACATAACACAAAAAAAAAATGTGTATTTTGTCTGTTTATCTGTTTGTTCCAGCTTATCTCCGAAACGGCTGGACCGATTTTGACGGTATTTTCACTGGTAGATAGCTGATATTATAGAGAGTAACTTCGGGTACTATCATTTTCGACTAGCTGCTGCCTGCGGAATCGCCTGCGTGGAATTTACAAAAAAAAAATGGTTACGTTACAAACAGACACATCAGTTTTATTTATTTGTATAGAAAAAACCACGCGGGTGAAACTGCGGACAGCAGCAAATTATCTTTATAAACGTTAACATCCAATGCAGAACATAAGCCTTTGCATTATTAACATTGACTAATTATCCAAGACCTCAATTTCATTCCCAAATAATATAGCCATACATTCTCACATTCTTAAGATGAAGTGCAGACGTAATTTGGAAGAAAATGCTGGCTGGTACAGTGTGCCCAGTCTAAATAATAAAACGCTGGCGTTCGGCCTATTCATGAATCTAGGATGTAACAAGACAGCCAAGCTGTTATGCCTTAAGATGCTGCGTATCACTGGTTTCAGATTCTTTTTCACTTTCGAGTTTATTTAAAGTCAAAAGTCAAAGTCAGATCATTTATTAAAAAAAAAAAACTAAATTTACAAAATTTTAAAATTTAAAAAATAATTAATTTATGATTCTAGTTGCCCCTTCCAAAAGGTAGTTACGTATGGAGAATAATGGGCAAGAAACTCCATACTTACTCTTTTAAAATGTTAACAATATTTGTAAACAGTAATTATTAATTATATGTGAAGACAATGCACTTACCTAGAATAAAATTACTATACCACAATAGCTAAATAGAATGAAAAGTGAAGCAATGACAGACAAATTAATTATGCGTTAGATGCATGGTGCTCACATATTTACAAACATGAATATCTAATCTCAATGTATTCGTGTATATGGGTGTGTGTGTGTGTGTGTGTGTTATCTTAATGTATTTTGTCAAAGCCTCACGGCAGAGAATATTTAATGTTTTTGTTTTTTTCTGATTTATTATAAGGAATGCTACAGTAGTTTTAACCTCTAAGTGAAAAAGTGTCAATAATAAAATTATGTTAAAAAAGGAGCTATGTCTGCCGGACGTATACGTATGGCGGAGGTATATATTATATCGTGTAAACAATTGTTTCTGTGAATAAACGCTATTTAATTAACATTTTTTTCATTATAGTGTGCGAGCGAGATACAGAGTGAGGTAGCGCTGAGGTAGTATAGACTCTTAAATCACTGTACAAATTCTGTCTTTCTTAACGGGAATTTCCTTACTTTCGTTTCTCCATAGGTTTTCAAAGCCATTCTTTATGATGATACCCAAACAATATTATTTCCTAAACAACATCGAGAAACTCATAGTAACCGCAATGTTTTTCATAACATCCAGCCTGGGTCGTACGGCTGCGTAATGGTCGAGTCACTGCCAAAATAAATGTTGCTTAATACGCTGAAACTTTTGAAATATGTCCCGTTTAAATGTGCCGTTGAAAGCGCCATAATTTCCCCTTTATGCCAACAAAAAGGCCTTAGAAGTTGTACTTCGAAGGCCTTTTTGCTGGCGCGTGTATCTTTTTATTGTTTAGCGTTTTCTGCTACCGTCTTTTGTTGTTGTTTAATGTTATTTCTAGATGTTGTGCTTGAGTTATGGTTCTGAGATTGTGTTGGAGAAGGTTTTTTAATGTTGGGAATTGTAGAAGGAATTACAGTCGTGTGACGCCTGAACAAATATAATTTTAAGAGCGCAATTAAGATGTTCACCGGTCCACTACCGCAACTCCTTTTAAAAATATTATCTCGTGACTGAGAAGGAAATATTAAAAAAAATCTAATACCTTTTATAAAGTTTCATATTGAGACACGAAGCAACAAAATGTGGCCGCTTTTCTTTAAATCGAATTTTAATTGAAGAATTTTCAAAAGGTCTTATAGTGTTGTTTATTGGAGACTTCGAAGTTTTTTTTATCAGACTAGAGGAACAAAAAAGACATTAAGGAATATAATACATTATATATAGGTAATTTATTAAGAATTGTCACATCATTACAAAGGCACAAATTCGAAAAGTAATATTATTCATCCAAACATAAATATCTTCGATGTAGCCAATCAAGAAAATAAAATGTTCAAAGCATTCGCCAGCAGGTTATCTCCCAACCAGTTCTCGTCTCCATAACTTAAAACTATCAGCTTCACAAAGTTCCATCAACAAATAAAACCCGATACAACTCCAATGAAAAACTTCCTCACGTATATAAAATACACTGAATGTACCCATTCCAGCAATAGAGACATACAGATACGATATCTTCACGGCTCGCACTTAAGTGGCTATTACAGATAGGGAATAGCATATAACCGATACTGCATGTGCACCACTGATGGCCTATTTCCATACCTATTGAAGCCTCAATGGGTCCGCTTGATACCGTCATTTTATCTCCTGGACTTGTTTTCCAATTGGTGACACTGCTCACCTTAGTCCCAACTTTGACTATGGTGCTTGTGACACTGTGTGTTTCAGTGTTTTTATGTGTTGGGGTTGTAGTGCCTCCTACGTAATACTTTGGTTAGAGGTAACAATGGGAGGAAGATGCGTATGTTTTTCGTATCGAAGATAGTTGGATTGTCTGCAGATAGTGCCTACACGAAGGTGTAAATTTAAATTGGTCTGTGTTGATGTTTATGTTACGGTGGTAGAAGAGTCGGTGCTATCGTTTGCTCTGAAATATGTAAAGTTCGTCTCGATTGTGTTTAATCTTTTTCCTTATTACTTATTGTGTGATAACTTGAACTCTCTACAAGCTTTAAGATGTTATACACTGTTTGTCGAGTCAAAAACTACCTCTTGATATTTTATTGTGGAGCCAGCGATCCTGACTTACATAGCATAGGTCTCGATAGAAGATGTGAATCTAAAACTGAAGGAAATATTATTTATTATATACACGTAAAAGTAAAAGCCTCGTAAGATCATTATTAAAAGCATCAGAAAGAATACAATTAAAAAGATCCTGAAATTTATTTAATGAACGATTATTTTTGTGTGATAAGAATGTATACATCGTGTGTCGCCTATATAAAATCCTTGGGTACCGCTTACTGGCTATTCGATTACCTTGAATTAAAACAATTATCATAATACATATCATAATCTTGGATCTCGGTACGTACTATCACAGCTAGTTTTGCTCATACCACTTTCATCACCATGAAAAATCAGCACACGAGATAAGGTCCCATCAAAACCTCCCATTAACACGTCACCATTGGCCATGTCTGGTCATAAACCACGGGAACATTATCGCCGACCCCCAAACGGCGCAGGATAATATTATTGGATTTACGAGGGCGTGATCCGGCGTATGATTTACGTCTTCCTTTGGCGATAAATTATAACGTGATAGTATAGCCACTACTATTGGGACTCGACGTCGATTTCAATTTGGAGAATAATTTGAAAATATATTTATTCTTTGAATTTCATTATTTACTGGCTGAGTTCTTTCTACGAGTATTAAACAGAATTGACCTCTTTTAGAAATTCAGAAAATGGTTTAAGACTGTTCGTTATTTCATACGATTTTCTTATTACAAATTAAGGTGATTGTATGTGCAGGCTTCTACAAAAAGAAGTCCAGACGATTATATTCACAACCATAAGCCTACTCGAATAGATTAATGTGATATCATAGTAAACAGTTTAACAGGGTCCAGGAAATTCTTTGACTCTTTAATTTGATTTCCTTCTTTGTAGAATTAGCAAAAGTTATAAAACTATCAAAGCAGTTATGCCAATTTCATGATGAGTGATGACAGGATCTCCCAAGTAGGTTAGGAGTAGTTTTAACAGCAAATCGTCTAATTTCTTATCTCTTCTGAAATGTTGTACAGTTTGGCAAAAGGGCTCCAAATTAATTTGTGAATGCAAAATTACGCATTTATGACTTTTAATAGGTCATACAAATATTTGTTCCGTGCGAGAATCGAACCCGCGACGAACAGCGCAGCATTCAATCGCTTAACCACTATGCCAACCGTGCCATCTCTGAAGCGACATTATCCCACAATATCATGATAGACTTTATGAGCTGCCACAATCCTGAACCGTAAGAAACTAATGAACAAGTAACACAAGCAGCTGAAGCAAAACCTAACGATACATTCATAGAATTAATTTCAACTTGATTCAACAACCCCAAATCCTCACGCTAATCACCGAACAAACAAACACACAAAGTATCGAACGGTAGTATTTACGAGCGAATCTCAACCCGTACAATGCTATCGGGATCTGTTCACCCTGGGCCGAACAAAGACCATTCATCCGCCGATGCAGCAACAAGATTATCATATTTAATGGCTCCACACATTATTTATGCCACGCCGCCACGTAAATTTACATTCAGTTACGCCTTTAGATCTCAATATGGGTGGACTGATAGCGGGGTTGCTAGCTCCAATGTAGTGTCGGGGTTATTTGTTTTATGAAGGGCTTTGGATTTATGGTCTTAGCAGAGAAGGTGCTTCTTTTGCTTCAGTCAGTATCCTCTGAAAATCATTATCAATGTTTATGCCAACTTTCTGAAGACAATTATTTTATTTCGGAAGATACATTTTCAATGTATGGTCCATGTTCAGCAATTTACAAGGAGTCTGCGGTACCGGTTAGGGCTGAATTCAAACAACGTTTACAGCACGTTCCTAAAATATGTTTACATTTGAGAAGACGCGAGTTTTTATTCAACTCCATCGAAGTGCAAACATTTATGTCTAGACATCGGCTTTAAATGTTTACAAGCGGTCCCGTATATTGGAAACAACCCCTTCGGTTTAATATAAATGGCATGGCTAGTACTACCGGCTTCTTTATTAGATGTCAACCATATTGGATATGTAAAAAGTAAGTAATAAAATAAAAATATCCTAACCAAACGAAAACTAACAAAAAAAAAGTTTCAAAAATCCTCCGCATCGCTGTCGACTGGTAACGTACCCAAGAGACTGGCGGCATTGCCACTTGTATGGCAATACTTATTCTCTGGCTAAGGTAAAAGCCAGCCCTTGGGTCACGGGAAATGTCAAACATTTATTGGCTTACATACATGACTTGACATTCAATGATAGATACATTAGAGAACATTCTCTGCTTGGATGTCGTTATCACAGAGTAAGAAGATCCCAACTATCACGACAAGAAACATAATGAATGATGACAGGATCTCCCAAGTAGCTTAGGAGTCGTTTTTAATAGCAAATCATCTACTTCCTTATCTCTTAAATCCTTAACTGAAACCTGACCGTTGTACTGTATGGCAAAAGGGCTCCTAATTAATTTGTGAAAGCAGAATTACGCATTTACGATTTTCAGTCAAGACAGTAACATAATTATCTGTTTAGCAGCATCCTATTCTTTCACAATTGGATATATTATGTAGACCTTCCAATGTACTTTCTTAACTTCCATCCGACGTATTCCAGTTTCATTCATTTATCCGATAATTCAAGAAAATCTTGAATCTTTACGTTTTTCAACCCTAGCAACACTACCTTAACATGCGTTGAGCATTCAGCCTCCAGCGCATTGAAATTTAATTGTACCAGAGATATACGATTGAGATGTGCTAACGTATGGCTGCCGAGATTTATAGCTCCGAATATTTATTTATACAGCCTTTTATACAGATGGATATGGAAAATTAAGATTAATTGCTGATTTACTACGGTGATTAAAGGTTATAATTTTAATATACGATTTAAATTGTTGTCTTTCTCTGTATAATAATGAAAAATAATTGTGTCTGTATCAGTATGTATTTCCAATACCACGAACCCTCATTCAAAATATTTTATATGCTTTTAATTTTCAATTGATCATTATTTCAATTTATCTTTTGATTTAAAGTTCGTGGATTAGTGTTGTTTTCTGTTGTCTCTTAACATTCTGTTATTCTTGAGGAGGTAACTTTGTACTTCAATTAATCTCTCTTAAAAACGAAACTAAACTTCTTCTTTATAATTACAGGGCATAGGATAGTTATGATTATTGTCACTTCTTCTAGTTTCACACCAAAAGCAACAACAGCTGTAGGCCTGTACCTGTAGGTACCTACGTCATCTACCACTTATAAAGCAGCAATAACTAGAAACAAATTACTTCAAAGTTTCCTTCCTTTTCATCAAGTCAGGTTAATAGCAATACAAAAAACATAGTTATTAACAAGTCTAAGTACAATTTATTGCGTTATAACCGCCTGTTAACGTAGGCAGTAATTACGATCGATATTATTTTAAAATTCATAAGTCGTGTTCAGGCATGCTAATGTAAACGTATTCATTATAATATATTGTGGTGGAGGCGGGTTTGCGAGTTTTATAGCTTTTTTAGAAATATTTTGTTGATGGCAGGGTTGTGGGCAGTAATTATGAGGTGCCAGTACGTGAAATATGTGACCCAAGTGAGACCATCAATTTCCAACATTTTCAATTCCATAGTAGGATTCCTAACTTAGCAATACCTGTCCGCCTAGATATAAACATGACCAGTTATTTTTGTTTAAACCAGCCCAGTGGGTGTTGGACCACGCACGATGAAGGGTTCCGTAGTCGGAATGAATTTATCCCAGGAACAAGCTTAACATTGTAGTTGAAAAACATGTTCCCCCATACATTCCAACTGTAAATGTAAGTTTGTACGCACAACATTGACTGATTTAAAAAAAAAAAACATTCTCTCATTGGCTCTGTGTTTACGCGCAAGTTAATGAATGTGTTGTTTTGCTGGATAGGCTTCAGCTACAACGTGAGATGCCGAAATAATGAAGCAAGAATTCAAAAATGGTTCTGCGATGTGAGAATATTTTGAGGCTGGAGACGCATTTCTTCTAGTTATGAGATTTCGGGATGCCTTGCCCTTACTTAATACGCGTGTGGCTAGCGAACATGTACCTGCTTTGGTACAACAGGGAGTAATCTTTAAGTATAGAACTATTCCCTGCATTTTTTTATAAAATATTAGTCTTAGCAGTTTCATCTATTTACATAAATAACTTTAAAACTAATTATTTTATAATTATTAAAAAAAAAACCTTATTTAAATCTTAATGAAGTCCTTTCATTTGATCTATCACACGGTAGGTACAGCTCGCAAAACTTAATTTTTTTCCTAAAGTTGAACCCCATATTCAAATTTCATTTATTTACGTTACACGTTCGTGTTTGTGTCACAGAAGTTCATATGTGTACCTACCTTCAGTAGATTCGGAGCAAATCGGCTGTGACAGACGGACATACAGACAGACACACGAGTGATCCTATGAGGGTTCCGATAAAGATAACCTTGTTTCAGCTATTTGATGTGACAAGAGCTACCTGTAAGTTGATTAAGAGGAAGGTGAGTGTTGAGACTGTTGTAAAACTCTCTGGTTTTACTAGCTACAGTGTTCGTACGTCAGTTTGTCTACGTGATCACGACTTCAAGTCTAATCAGTCCCCCATCCACAAATGGCATGTTTCTACCATTATCATCAACGTAAAGTCCAATGTGACCTTGACTAGGACATGCTTCAAAGTACCCAGAATATTAGTGTCATAAATCTAAAAATAACTGGTTAAATCCAGAAACATTACACATTCCAGCTTGCGGAAACGTCACTTTTCACATAAAATATCCAACTGCCAGATTTCTTATGAAATCGATTAAAATCTGGATCTTACCGATTGACAATCTATGATTTACATCGCATAATGTCTGTTCAGTGTTATCGATAACGTTATCGATTGGATCGACAATGAATCTGATAGTTTCTTGTCACGTTTAGTGGTTTTGAAGTTAACGCCATATTGATGAGTTAGTCATGAAGTCTTTATATACGCAATTGTGGTAGTAGGTACTATAAATTATTTTGCGTGACGATAGCAGATAGGATAATAGACAAGATCCTACTATGTTTTTGTGAATATTACAGTAGAGCTCAACACGCTTATCTGAATATTGTCTACGAAGATTTATATGGACCCTATTATAGAACCTCACTCATAAAAACTAGTTTAAAGTCATTTGATTAGTTGAAATATTGTTTTAAGTACCTAATGCTTGAGTCTTAATTGAGGTTCTGTAATACGGGTCTAAGTGATGTCTAGAACTTTGAAAGGGATGAGTAGAAATTCTCAGTTGGCCTTTAGAAGTAAAGTTTTGATTAACCACCAACATAATTGATAAATCATCATCATCGTCATTTCAGCCGAAAGACGTCCACTGCTGGACATAGGCCTCCCTCAAGCACCGCCACTTCAACCGGTTCTGTGCTTCCCGCATCCAGCGGA
This sequence comes from Dryobota labecula, assembly GCA_947523025.1. Lineage (NCBI taxonomy): Eukaryota > Metazoa > Arthropoda > Insecta > Lepidoptera > Noctuidae > Dryobota > Dryobota labecula. The sequence continues at coordinate 26,555,820 of OX383289.1, read as the reverse complement.
TTCCTGCGGCCACCGATTATAATAATTGAACATCTTCCGGGCTCTGGTATTCTTCTGATAACCGTGGACGCAGCTCAAGATATGTGCCTTATTGCTACGACACTAAGTGCTAATGACCATTTCCGGGGGCCTATTATAGAGTGTGCAAGTCAGGCCCCGCCATTTCATCCGTGTATTGTATGTATAAAACATTAGTCAGGCAGGAGCCATAGTCCTTCCATAGTTGTAGGTAACGAGTCCGCTTTAGCTACCAAAATCCATAGTCCAATATCTTTGTTTCCATATCCTGCAACAGTCTTATATAAACCGGGGGTTGTCCTTGGGTGCACTTGCATGGTGCGTCCAGGGATAATCGTCAGTTGGTGCCTCATTTCATCTTACAGGCCTCTCTGAGTTAGCTTCGGCCCCTCGTACGCCTTCCAAAGATCCGGTACCCCAGGGACCCGAGATATGTCAAAGAAATAATAATAAGCCATTTTTTTCCCAAAATATTGCAGATTACACTTTTATATCATTCCTTAAATATCTATTTCATGCATTAAGAAAAACACATGCAACAATAAAATAACTATACTACACTACACCAAACCACGAACACACACAACTACCATACACCACACACTAACTATACTATATTATTTTGCGGCCTCCGATTATAACCACCATGTTAATCGACAATCCTATATAGAAATTAATAAAATCGATAACGAAGAATAACATCCATTATTTCATAAGCTATACGATAATAAATATAAAATAAGCCATTCAGCGTCAGTTGTAAGCATCCTAAGTGGTTTTGACGGACTTATGTATATACTCGTACCATCACACGACACGTGGTTTGTAGTGACTCTTTCAACAAACCCACGTTTCCTTATAATGTTTTATTACTATGTATGAATTTGCATAGACAATCTGTAATGTGCTACAATGTTGTGTCGATCAATGCGACAGGTGGAACAATCAATTGCTGTTCTCAAGAAATACATTGTATTTTTTTAATTAAAACCTTATGAATATTAGCAGCTGATACCACCACGTTTTACTTTCAGGTGTGAAGGAAAATACATTGATGTTTTCCAGTCTATGTGTTGGCATACCTACATAATTTTGCTTTACTGTCTTTACCAGACTTTAAACTAGTCGTGAATAAGTTTTTGGGAGCATCAAGAACAACCCTTTAATTCCGATACATCAGCAAACGATTCATAAAAGTAAAGCCGCATATACTCGTAAGTACGATCAATGCTTGATAAAGTAACAAGATTGGAAAACCCTGATACCAACTAAAAAGTAGGTCTTGTCAAATCCATAGATCTCTTTGCAAATTAAATCAACCGACTAGATTGACTTCAATAGATAATAACCGTGGACAGAATAATAAACAACGCCCATAATTCTAAAACTGCAACATAAAACAAGTTGGAGCTAAACAAATTTAATGCAATCACCGATTATAACCGATTAATATTAATCAATCGATCAACCGAGCACCTGCACGCTCAGTAATCTATAATCGGTTCACGATGGAGACATTCCCTGGCTTAGTGTTTGGTTGTAAGGTTTATATAAGGGTCGGTTGTGTCAATATGGCGGAACTCACACGGGCTACGTAACATTGTAGCGTGTTAACGCTCAGCATATCATTGTTCCCCCTGCTAACCTCAAACTCAAACTCAAACTCTTATTTCAAATTACAGGCACTTTTGAACTATCAAGGGGTCGTTCAGTCAGAAAGATGAAGCGAGTTGCCCATTCCAAGCGTACGAGTAGTAGGTTCCTATGGAGAAGAACGGGCAAGAAACTCCACGGACACTTTTTTAAAACAAATATTGGTTACATCATTCATGTTCAAAGTATACATGTGAGAACAATGTAGAAAGACGTGCACATTAGAAGCGTCCGTAATAGAAAAAAAAAATAAGCCGTAGCAGCTAAGAGATCACCCAACTGACGGCGCCCGTCCATGAACATGACGCATGGATTAGCACCTGCACCAGCTGGTACACAAGCCTCCTCTCTGTGACAGGGATTGGGCCGTAATTCACCACGCAGGCCCATTGCGGGTTGATAGAAGTCACATGTCTTAGAATTTTTGATTCTAGGACATGCCGGTTTCCTGATGATGTTTTCCTTCACCGTTTTAACGCTCCGTGTTGAAAAATTAATGATACAAATTATTTCCTGAAGTGTGAGAAGGTTGTATTATATTAAACTGTGATTGCAGGATTGTTGGACAAAGAATTATTTTCCTACGGGAAGGAAAGCACATTGATCATTAGGCTTTTTCTTCACAGAGTGTTGGCGATTACAGACTATTAAGACCGAGTTTTGTTTTGAGCATGCAACCAAGTGCACATTCGGCATTTACCACCATATTTATTTCATTTGGCGATGCGAAAGCATCAGTACCTTTGGGTCATGCTTGTTGAACGAGTGCTTCTTGCAATGCCTGATTGTAGAATTGATTCCCTGCTAATTGGTTTCCGTTTTGACTTAATAAAGCATGGCATAGATTCTAGCCTTAATGTTTCCTGATCATCTAGAGTAACCTCTTTCTTGGTCGTCAACATTATGGCACATAGTTGCAATAACTAAAACCAAATCCATATGTTTTATGTGAGTTCAGTCATCAATACTGCTCTTATAAACTGACAATAAATTCGATACCGCGTGGGCTATGACTGCCCACGGAAAACTTTATTGAATTCACATATCTAAGCAAATTTTGACTGTAAGCCTAGTTAATAAAGTAGCTTTTGCCATGGGGTTTCTGATATGCAGTTTACAGACTCACTATTGTTTCTCGATTTGCGCCAAACATTACTTTTTATCGTTCCGAAGTATCGAGATATCCTTTTGAGTTTCGATTCGCTGTTTTTATCGATTTTCAGTTATATTCCCGCGGTTATAAACTGGTCGGGTTATGATATTGTGTCGTAAAATGTTTGTATTTTATAACTGTATTTTGTATCGTGGCGCCTTTTATTAATTCGGGGAAGAAAGTTGTGTTTTTATGTTGCCGAAACAATTAAGAGACGTTGAAGCTATAAACTGAATTACTTTTGGGGATATTACACATTATAATTTAAACTGCCTCGTTGGTCTAGTGGTCGCAAGCGCTACTGCTAAGCATGAGGTCCTGGGGTTCGATTTCCGGGTCGGCCAAAGTGTTATATGGTTGTTCCATCTAGAATTTCTTAGGAGCAGCCCGGAGTCTAAATTTGTGCTCGGTTAATGCCAAAAAGCTCGCCTTACACGGGACTTAAAACATTACTGGCGATATGTGGGCGTACCTACTGTTATAGGTGCACCTCTGCTTGTTGCGTTGTACTCGTATTAGTGCTCCACTGCCGGGATTACGGACGTGATGTTATTTCGTTTAATTTAAGCTAACCTATTTATAATGTTTGATGAACATCAAATAATCGCATCTTTCAGCATAATAATCCGAGACCTGTTAAGACATTTGTGGGTAGATTTTTGAGGCACGATGAAAACTTGTTCAAAACTTTCGCTTCGAGAATATTTTTGGCAAAAACAATATTCTTATTTGATAAATATAAGGGTCGATTTAGCCCCGCTACCCTTCAACCAGGTCTGCAGTTCTGTATTTAGATATAATAGAAGAAGTTCTGAACAAGTTTTCATCATGCCTCAAATACCTACCCAAAAATGTCTAACAGCTCTCTTGACTATAAGGTCAAGATCTACCAACTAACATTTCCGATGCCAAGCAACAGCAAAATGTTTCGGCTACAGTTATTGTGGACCTGTTTTTCTTGAAGTGTTGCCCCTGCAACACTTCAAGAAAAACAGGTCCACAATAACTGTAGCCTATAGACTGTTGTCTATAATCCCATAATATAGTCTTCAAATGCCAACCTGTAACACAAAAAAACCTTCATAAATACTACGATTACCCCTGATCATACCGAAGTACCCATAATTCCCCATCTCTCCCCCATAAACATTCTCCCGTCCATAAACCGATACGACCCGAAGTTAATTGACCCAACCCGTTATTGTTTGGTTGCTGGTTGCCGAACGATGTATTGCCGATAATTGCCGGTTGCCGGCGAACGGCAATGAAATATTAAATTATGAATTACGCGCGGTTACTGGATATTGAATGTTTTCCATTAATTCTGATGATTTTATTGAGATATCGTGAGTGATGAATGGTGTATGTGTAAAACGATTTTGGCTGCAGGCTTAAGTAGAGTTACAGCTTGTTTAAGTCTTGTATGTTTGTATTATGACGACCAGATTAATTGGTCGGTAACCGCTTCAGTCATCACATTTTAAAAGCACCATTTAAAGGTGACTTTGAATTACCAGCATTAAAGCTGTTGGTTGATTCTGATCTTCTGTACAACATAATGCGTTTAATGGTATCCTAGATATAATTTATTTAATAGCTTTATCTCGAGATTCTTGGCTAAATAATAACAGCCGCACGAGTCGATCTTTAATGTTAAATAACGCTTGCCAAGGTCGGTCTGGGGATGGGTGAACATCCATTACATACCGAAACCCCTCTGTGTCTCGGAAAGCACGTTAAGCTGTCGGTTCGGGCTGTTTTTTTTTTAGAACGTCTTTGACAGATGTTAAGGGTAGTCAGAAGCCCGAAAGTCTGACAACCAGTCTTGCCAAGGAGTATCGTGTTACCCAGTAACTAAGTTGTGGAGGTCAGATAGGCAGTCGTTCCATGTAAAATACTGGTATTCAACTGCATCCGGTAAGACTGGAAGCCGACCCTAACATAGTTGGGAAAAGGCTACGCAGATACATACATCTCGAAACTGAACCAGTACTCGTATGCTTTATACAAATTATTTAAAGTTGTCGATCAATCAGCTCTATTAACTGCCTATCATGCCTACGTATCATCAACCCTAAAATACGCTATCATATTCTGGGGCAACGCCAAAAATAAAGAATCTGTGTTTAAAGCGCAAAAAAGATGCATTCGCGCAATTGTTGGTATCTATGTTCCTGAATCATGCGAACCATATTTTAAAAAGTTGAAAATTTTGACCTTTCCATCAGCCTATATTTATGAAGTTACAGTATTTGTTAAAACAAATAAAAATCTATTTAGTGAACTAAAATCAAAAAGATATGCACTTAAAATATCTAGTATACCACATAAAACTGCTCTTCTGGGCAAAAGTTTTTTTTTGGAATGGCATCTAAAATTTACAATAAAATACCTGTGGACATTTTAAACACCAAGGAACTCCCACTATTCAAATATAAATTGCGTAATTTTTTAATTGACAAAGCTTACTACACGATCCAAGATTTTCTTAATAATTAGTATCTACTATAATCTGTCACCATACACCTTATTCTTATTTTGTAAGATTTGCTTAAATGTGATGAACGATGAAATTTTTGATATGTTGCATGTTGACATAATTTATTATTTTATGCCTATTAGGCAGGACATAATGGATCTGTAATTTACCTAACATCTGTCTGTATAACCTATGCCCACAATAAAATTATTTGATTTGATTTGATTCGAGGTTCTTTTACTTACCTATGTACTTTGATTTATTTATTTGTGTATAGTTAATTAAAATGGCACAACACCAATTACATTAATAAAAAAGATATTTTTGGAGCGTAGCAGGACTAGCAGATGGCGTTCTTTAGTTTCTGCCTACCCCCATAGGAAGAAGGCGTGAGTTTATGTATGAATTTCTACATTTTTCAAAATCAAATCATTTATATTTATTTGCCAGAATATAGCATAAGGGTTTATTTTCTGTTTATATTTATTTTTATCCCAATCGCTACAAATAACTTTTTGATCACTGCTGATGCATCCTTCATGGATAAGGTCATAAGTTCCACGGCAATCATATGCAATAAATTGTCCCAGGAACACGATCTCACGTGCGAAACGGCTGTAACCTAAGTGATGCAACTCCTCATCGTTCCATACATAGCCCAAGTACCGCCAGCAAATTCCTGAAACTAGCAATTTCCAAATCGTAAACAACGAGTACTGGGTACGGTCAGCAAAACAACCGATTGCGGACGCAGTGAAAGTACGGTCGTAAAATAAATCATTCGGCAACACAATGAGCAGTTAACCGCACAAGATTACCGCTTCATTTGACTTATTGATGGTTTTGTACGGTTGGCAAAATAAAATGGGAATCAAAAGTAATATTTACAGGCGCTGCGTGTGATTGGTACATGCCTAAAAGTGAAGTTAATCATAGCACTGTTTATAATGCAAGCTTTTAAAGGATAAGTACATAATGATATTGCTTGGTACGAAAAACACTTTTCATTTTCATTCTGTGTATATCCTTCACTAGCCTTTTAGCGTTTTTTTGTTTTTATTGGAGATGCAAGAGTTTGCATCTCCAATAAAAACATATTATTTTAAATAATATCAATGATAAAGGACAACGAACCCACCAAATGAAATTCCTGTCCAAGGCCATAAAATGACAGGCTCTTGAAACGTTTCAACTTTGCATCTATAGTTGGTAACTTATCAGCAAACCCTCTAGTTTCATTGGCACTATAGGAGACAGTGCCCATACTTCATTTGGTGGGTAGTTGCTTTGTTTTCTAACCTAAAAAGAACAGAAAAAAAACATTAAATACAAAAAAGGTGTTTTTTTTTTTTGGAAGTCGAATGTTTTTTTTTTTTTTGTAACAAAGTTTTTAATTTTTCACTTTTTACTCGTCCACTGCTGGACATAGACCTCCCCCAAGCACCGCCACTTCGACCGGCTCTGTGTTACATACCCCACACCAATTCGTATACCAATTCGTATTCGAACACAATGCTATGAAAGCAACAGTGACAGGAAGTATTATATCATCGAGATACACAAAGTGGATTAAATAAATAATGTCGAAGCTAACACAAAAACTACACAAGCAAAGTTAATAAAATTTATACGGGACCACCGCGCAAGGTTTTTCTACCAAATGAAAAATTTAAATGAAAGAATTTTCAAAATCGGTCCACTGTTCAAGAAAATATCGATGAACATACATAAAAAAAATATACAGACGAACATAATATATAACCGCGTCCTTTTTTGAAGTCGGTTAATTATTAAATTATATTATGCTAGTCCAAGTCAGTTTGTCAAGCTAAATTTCCTCACAGTTTATATCCACCACGTGCATTACCACAAGGCTATATAATTTTAATATTAAATTAAAATATTAAACCCATACAAATTGTTATATAAGTACCGCAGTACACACACAGTATTTTAATACCTTTAAAGGCTTAATGGCCTATACTTTTAAATCGTTTACAACTAGATAATGTTACAAGAACAAGTATTCCCATACTAAACAACTAGCTGTATACTTTGTAGGCATAATGGGTAGGAAATTAAAAGTTGCCAATGATTTATGATTATTCACTAAATGAAGCAAATTGATTGCAGAAGTGTGACTGCATACGGTATTTGAAAACTAACTACAACCATGAATAAATGAAAACACTACTAAAATAATACAGGGTTATTTTCTGCAGACGCGATATCTAAATACAATAAAATATAATAAGATTTGATGGGTTTTTTTTTGGAAGCTCAACGACCGCTGCTGTTGTGTCTACTTGAAGTATGAGTTGAGAAAAACTGTTGCTTTATGTTTTATCGTATTTAGATACCGTGATGAGTTCACGGCCAAGAAGTATACACAAAAGAACAGATTTTTTAAATTGATATTTCAAATGACTATAATACCTAATAGAGGTCTATGACCGCACAAAAAATATTCAAATTATTTATTTATCATGTTAAGATATCGATATGGGATTAAATTCTATATTTAATTAAGAGACAGTTTACAAATTTTTGTGTTAATTTTGAATTATTTAAATAATAATTTATATTTATAAAGTAGTAATATATATTAAATTATTCATGGGTATCGATATTTTAACATGATAGAATACAAATTAAATTAATTTAATGATTTTAACTAAACTCATGAGCTGAACTCCGTAGACGCGATGGGTCGCGTCTGCGGAGTTTAGCTAGCCTATTTAAAATAACCCTCTATGTATCTACTATCCCATATGTTAGTACGGTAGGCCATAAAATCAATAAAAATTGGCCTCGCATTGTACTGAAACTCCGTACTTTATTATGAGAACTCAAGGTCAAAGTGTTACCAACATTTTATAAGTTGTCTACTGTACAAAATGAATATTGACTTGCCTGTCTTTATATATATACGTGATCTCTTTCTAATTAAGGCAAAATTCATTCGCACCGAATTAATTATTTGCGCAACTTTGTATTTTCTTTTACATGAAATATTATTGTGGCACTTATACACTGTGGCATTTTACTCGTCTTACAAAAGAAGTCCACTCAATGTATCCGACATAAAATACCTCTAGGCGTAATTAAAAATTTGTTACCATTAATTAAAATAATAGGTGCAAAGAAAAATAAATAATGCATTAGAATTATGAACATCCTGTTTATAATGTTTACGTATTAAACGGTACAACATACCTACCCAGCGCACGAGCGAGTAGATCATTCCATCGCTGGCTTACCCAATCAAGCACAGTCCACGTGGACTATCATCCAATGAGTAGTTCTAACGCTATGCGGCGCGTGCCACGCCCCCACCCCTTTCACAAAAAAATTGGTGAAGGTCACTCTCACAGTGTCTCAGTTGCGTCCGAATATCGGAAGTGGAAGTGCGCGCGCGCGCTTCCGGTCATCGACCATTGTTCGCGATCGCTAGAGAGATTAGGTACCTACCTACTTCACAATGAGTGATATGAACTATCAATTCTCGAATATCGAGTACTGCACATGGTACTCCTGTACGCAATAATGGATTATTTTGAACGACACCCGCGCACAGGTAAAGCTTAACTAACTACTTGCATGTGTAAACAAAAAGTGATCATTTGTATATACGTAATTAGTGTAAATAATTCAGTTGATTCCAATTTTTTAAATACGCCGGAAACAATTTACGTACTGCCAGTTTCATTAACTATCTTTTGCTTTGTTATTTGCCCAGGTTAGAGATCGAAATTCTGGATTTTTAACGTACGTAGGTACCTGAGTCAAATTTCTATCTGTCGAACGAAAACAAATTTATCAGTTATTGAAATCGGCCGTATGTTTGTAACTTAAATCGTACCTCTTTTAATAATCTGCACTTAGTATGTACCTACTCGTATCTATCTTACACAACTTAGTTTGGGTTAAATATCCTTACAAACTACTATATACATACCGAGAACATTAAGGTTGCAATAGTAAGAAACACATTTTTACACTAGGGTGAATGAACTCTGATAAACATGTGGCCGCTCCATTCCGCGCGACCTTGAAACGTACTTACCGCTAAAACGCTCGTGGCTACTTTGGTGTCACTTTTTTTTTATGTCTCTCGCCGCGCGCTCGTAACAGGACGTTTCAAATTCGACGCGTCATGCGTCATACTTATTTAATACTATTAAATTTTTTGAATTATTCAAATGGTTTTTATTTTGTTATTTTTTGTTATGAATGATTAGTAGTCATTGGATACATGAAGTGGGCTGCCGTTGTAAGACGGTTAAAATGCCACGGTGTATAAATATAAATTATAAGTGATAGGACAGGATTATGTTACGTAAATTAAGCGTTAAATACTGCTCTCTTGTGCCCAGCAACATTTCGAGTTATGTTTGTGTCCTTACGTTATGGGAATAAATATTATAATTCAATTTTAACTCAACATTATTGTCTTCAAAATGCGCTTATTCGTTTTTTCAAATAATCTTTCATTTTCTTAATTCAGAGGTCACAGTGTTATCAAAGTTATCTGTTTTGATCTCATATTAACGGTTTATTACATAATAATAATGCATCGTATGTATGTAGGTATAATTAGATTATTTTGGTGCCAAGAGTTAAATTTAAAAAAAGAACCGGTCAAGGAGCGAGTCAAACTCGCGCACCGAGGGTCCCGTACCAGCCCAGAAAAACTACAACAGTGCTTCACCCAAAGCACACATAATATAATACTATGTACAGATACCCAATCCCATACAAAGTAATGACTCCTCCCTAAGGCTGGCTATTGAACTGGCAATTTTTTTTTCCCTCGGTTTTTTAACACATGGCAGCATCAGCAACGCACTAATTACCAGACTCTGTAGTTTTACAAGCCATCTAGGAGTCGGCCTAGATACTAGTTGTCATTCTCGTGATTTATGAGTGTAAATAGATAAATCAACATTAAACAAGGAAGTTTTGATTTTTACTAATATTACTTCAGCCAAAATCGGCCCTATAATGCTTTTTATTGATTTTTAATTTCATAATTGTTACCTATGCTGCCATCTGGGATTTTTTAAGACTAATTATAATTTGTTCGAGTTGAGACCCCATGCCCAAAGCAACCTGCTACCTGCTAACATGTAGGAAGGAGGACATTTTGGTTGTGAAACGTGAAATGTTTTTAAATTTTCATCAGCGAGGAAAAGAAGAAAAAGAAAAAGAGAATAAAAGAGAAAAAAAACACAGAAAGAGAAAAAGAGAGAGAGAGAGAGAGAGAGAGAATTTTAACACTGGCGGTGCAGAATATTGCAGTTTTAGGTTATCGCCATCTCTTGACAGATAAAGGAACTAATGTGATTTTTGTTAATTTCTGATAAAGTGTGCTATTTAGAGACTTGGTTTTATTTTTCCTGTAATCTTTACATAAGCTTCTATCACATAGAATAATTTCAGATTTTTCTCAAAGCAAACTTCGGAGATAAGGGGGGGGGACGGTATTTTTTTTACATTTTTCATCAAAAGTCGAAAACTATGCTGCCTAAAGAAATAAAGAAAAAATGTTTGAGAATGTGCAAACAGCGCTCCTTCATATGATATCCCACATACCCTAGTAGCCGCATTTCGAATTTTTAAAACCACCTTTCAGTACCTGTTGCAAAAAAAAATTAACACTTTTTTGTTCCTTTCTTATTTGCAAAATAGTTGGGCAAACGTCAGCTAAAACTATTCTAAATTTGAAAGTTGATCACATCAGTAGTTCTTGAGATATTCAACTGTGACAGATAGACAAACAGACAGACTGAGTCACACCATAAGGGTTCCTTTTTACGATTTTGGTACGGAACCCTAATTATACCTAAATCAATACTCTAACAACAATAATAATCTCAAAAGACGCTCGGCGCGTGGACTCGCCGCGCGTGATTTTTATATTGTGCACTACAAAATACGTCATGAGAATAGTGAAATAAAGCACTCTTTATGGGAAAATTGTAGGTACAATATAAAAGCGAAACTTTTGTACACAATTTTATAGTAATTTCGTAATGTAAAGCTGTTACAATTAATATGTAAATTGCAGTCCAGAGTAATTAGCTCCCATGTAGTGCATTGCACGTTGCATGAGGTGACAAATGAGTAGGCAATGCAGAAATAAAGGTAAGTCAATGATTTTTGCCTATGAAGTCCACTCCTCTGTGATAATGGGAAAAGTACTTTATAAAAAATAAAAAATAAATAAAAAGCACTTCATGACTGAAAATAATATTGTGAACCTATTATGATTTACCTTAAATATCACTGGATTAGTAAATAAAAATGTACTTTATCTGCGTTTTTAGTGTCAATATAAACCCGAATTAAAACAAATATTGTCAATTTTATAGACAACTCGCACTTGAACAAAAAATACTGTAAGCATTTACTTTAAAAAATACCAAATGGTTCCTAAAATAGTTTCCCCGAAACTTTCCCATACTTTCCCAGTTAAAAAAACACTATGTAATAGGCATAAATTAATCAAGCCTCACGAAAGACTAAATACTGTGTTGAAACAGCTATTCTGTTAATAAATAAACTAATAATCTTTGTCACAATTATGACGACCAAATAAATTATGTTATGTATTAAATCCCTTAATCCTTGGGTTTTTCCAACTGTAACCACGTAATAAAATACTGTGTTTTTCGAATAAATTGTGCTAATATAAGAATTATGATAGTTCTTGATTTTATAATAGAGATAGTATCGACAATAAATTATATTATTTGGACGCTTAGATTATACTTACGCATATTGTCTCAATAGCTGAAAAACTGTAAAAGAAAATAAAACTTTATTTCCAGACCTATACGATTCAAAATTAGATTTATTTAGCTACACAGCCAAGAGGTTTTTCCTAACGATAAAAGTAATCGTTTTAAAGAAAATTCTATTATAAGCTGTGTCAATACATTATTGGTTTATTACTGTTTACTGATCTGAGAATTAATAGGGTATTAGTTGATTATGCTATCGCGAATTAATGTTAAGGATATCGCCCACTGCACGTCTTGGGTGACACTTGAATTAGCATTGCGTTTGAATCTATCGTGATTGGATTTCTGTCGGCTGAGCAGCTGTCTGGTACAATACATTTATTAAACTGCAATAACCTTGATAGAATGACATAAATACTGTAAGTGAAATACTGCATAGCCATCTTCACCGTATATCCACGTGCTCACGATGGTGTTCAATACAAATTTTACTGTATCATTTTGGGACCACATGGCGGTTTTATATCGTATTTTGTTTTTAGCCGTATGTACAGTGGGGTGTTGACGTGTTATCATCTTAATTTTTTACCATTAAATATCGTACTGATCATCGCCGTGTGAACTGGGCCTATAACTTTCTGAACCGTCGGCGTCGGCTTAGCGATGTCAAGGTACGAGGCATGGAGATACATATGTCTCGATCGATGGACTGATGAAAAAGCTGCTTAACCTCCTATAAGTAGTCTGTCACACCCTTCATGTGAATTGTAACAAGATCACAATAACATCTTAAAAATCATGATTGTCAAATATACCATTTTATTCTATCATTCAAGCTTTAACTTTTTACTTTAAATCTACAATATAATTAAGGCAGTTCTGGCCTCATTCTCATGATTATAAGGTAAGCCATAAATTAAAATAACGACCTTCACACGTAGGTAAACTTTCTCTTAAAAATTAGTGAAGGCAGCCAAATCTCACCTCACTCGCAAATCACTCACTTAACTCCTAAAATTAAAATATGCAGATTATAAATGTGGTATCCGGCGGTTTAACTGAGAGATTAATTTATTATTAATCATGAATAATAACCAAGCACGTATAATATTAATTTATAACGCGGATGTATCAGTAAACCTGTGATTTATTATGTTTGTGTCGCTTATAATTGATTATATTGCTTGTTTTATGTATTGAGTCATTTTTATTTCGTGCTTAATTATTAATCCTTTAATATTAATATTTATGTGTGTAAATTGTATCGTTGTGTCCGGTTAAGCAGGAACCTTCAGATAAACTTGCTATGGGGATTTAGCTACGTTGTTTTCTCTGTGCAGCTTAAATATTATGGAAGCGATGATGTGTTGTATTTAAGGGAAGATTTTCTGCAGACATTTTAATAATTTTTTTTTGTAATTTGTTGTTTCACCTCTTCAAAAAAGTAGTACAACTACTACTTACTTGGCAGTTTAACATTACACTTATTGAAACCCAGACGGTTCAATTCAAATCAGCCTATCGCAGTCTTCTACTAACAGTACATAGGTTCGCCGCTTGCATCCAGTATCTACAGCTTTTTTCTAGCAAAGATTTAATCTATTTGGACCTAACTTCTGGAAATAACTTCTTTTTTGATGCCTCTTGTTTTACTGAAGGTTAGTTATTAACTCTGAATATTTTTACTTGTCTTTAGTATGGTGGAACAGCGCAGCAGCACTCCAAAACTTTTTTATTTTCTGAAAAATATAATAAATCCTTATAAAATGACAATGAATATTTCATATGAGTACTTTAAAAGTATGAAATATGCATTCACTTACACGGCATAATATTTACTCAATTTAAAGACCGCAGACCAAACACCGCAATTTTCTGCATAATCATCATAAAATATCACGTAAATAAAGCACAGCGCCCGCATTGGAATTCCGCTCTTCATTAAATTACAAATTAATAATTAGCTTACAATGTTTTACCGCTACTTTAGGTATATGGTTGGAGTATCGATACCATGGTTCGTTTGGCTAACAAATTTGCTGACCAGCAAGTAATTTCACCACGTCTTTTGTACAATTCTTAAAAATACGTTAATTTTGTAATTCTTCTTCGTGTCGCTGGCGAAGTTTTGGTCCAACAAGATTTGAAATACAGCTTATTTTACGACACAGCTTACATGATTTTGTACTGACACTTGGCAAAACTGAAATGCCAATAATCGGGTTACTCACACACAATGGTCTCTTTATAACATGTTTTTTTTTTCTACCTTGAAATGTTATCTACCATTTTTGTTAGCCTAGCAGAACTTGGCTGATAGAAGTACTTATAATAACAACACAACTTTACTAATAATAATACCGACTAATATGTTTTTTCTTCTAAAGCCCTAAGTTTGAAACAACACAATTATACAGACTGACTAGTACACGTGTGCTCCAGATCACGAACAAAAAAAATTTGGAAAGCGAAGTAAAAAAAAAAACCGAACGAGTGCGTGTCCGACCACGCACAATGAAGGATATATTTTCAAAATTTAATTTTACCACTTTGTCGGCGTGATTAATATGTATACTCATGCCAAATTTTAGCTTCTAGTACTAAGGGTCTCTGAGCTAAGCCGCGGGCAGACAGACAGATGGACACGGCAAAACTATAACAGTTCCTTATTGACTACGGAACCCTAAAAATTATAACCATACTTACACCAGTATGATATTTTGAATCACAAGCCGTGTGCCCGATGGGATTTCCAATCGACTAAAATGAAGAACTTTCATTTAAACTTTCATCTCCAATTTACTTTAGGGGGTGAATGAATCCCTCTGTGCCCGGTTTCGCTATATAAGGAACTCTTGTGCAACATGTTTTGCTTGCCCGGTTTATGCTGTGCGTCGTTTAAATATAAGATTTTTGTTTATGAACTTCGAACCTTGATGGGCTGACCATTTCTTATGAAATAAAGAGAGAGTCCCACCGGCTTCTTCATAAACTTAATTATAAATTACGGACAACTGCCGCAAGTTTACAACATTGTAAACAGAGGTGCCAATACACGGGTCATGTATGTAATAAAATGATAATGAATGTGACATAATAATGGACAGAGATTGTCGTAGCGTATAGAATAGGAAAGCTGTGGAGTTGTGTCAGGAATATAATTCTAGAATAACTGTTAAATGCCTGTTGAAGGTGATGTTAATGATTGGTTATTTTGATAAATCAGAGCTGGAAGACATGCCGTGGAAGACAAGAAAGAAAGAAACCACGCGGGCGTTCACTTAGGTACTCGTTTGTCAAACCAGATCATCGATGGTAGAGACTCATTGTTACCATCGCCCTGGAACGAGCCGAAGAAGTAGTCGCCTGGAAGAAGCCCGTCAGCGACTTATAATTATAAGAATGTGATAAAGTGGAGAAGAAAATAAGAAAGACTGACCTCAGAATCTTACCAGACAGACAGAATCCACTTTGTGGGAATGGACACACAATCAATGGTGAATAAAAAATACAAACTCACTTGTATCCTGTTTAAATTGACACTCAATTAGCTTCAAAACGAGCCACTAAATATTTTCAGGTAAGAGAATCCAACGTCTTATCTTTAATACTTATCTCATTTTGCTGAATCCTGTAACAACGAAAGAACGCAAAAAGGTGTACAATTAACTGGTTCCGCTAAGACTGCAATTAAACAAACTATAAATTACAAGACAAACTAAGCATGAAGTCGTTAATTTTATCAAATATTTCTCATGTCCCAATAAACATGGAAACCAAAATATAAATGCCAACATCCACTCCCCACACGGTGGCTAACATTGATTTATCACGAATATTCATTTCAACAGGCTGGCTGTCAGATTGTGCGCGATTACAGTCTAGATTTATGTCGCGATGCCGCGTCTGCCTGTGTGGGAGCTCACGTAAAGGCGCGTCAGGCGAAATGCGCGATGCTCGTGGATTCACACACTAATGATTATAAACTTCGTAGTGATTATTATGATGAATGATTAGGGATTATGATGAAAGTCTTTATCAGCTCGTAATTAATCATTGTAATACAATTTTTAGCGTTCTGTACCTAAAATTAAAAAAAAAAATGGAACTTCTATAGGACTTCGTTGTTCGTCTGTCTGCCTGTCAGTCTGTCAAGTCCCTTTTTCCCAGGAACACGTCGAGGTATCAAGTTGAAATTACTACTAAATACGTAGGTCTACGGTCTCTTGGAGCTCTAAAAAAAATCTGCTTCTAAGTCAACGTAATAAAAAATACGGCAATTTATGCGACATATTTTAATACTCGCAAATAAGTTAAAATCTGTAGGGACTTCCCGTTGACCTAGAATTATGAAATTTGGCAAGAAGCAAGGTCTCAAAGCACAAGTAAATGTTATGTTTTTCACATAATAAAATATATTTTTGCGATCAAAAACTTACATTTGCAGTTGGAGAATTGACTGTGACATATTATATTGATGTATAGGAAGGAGAACATGTTTTTCAACTACAAGTTAAGTTTGTTTCATTCATTCCAACTTCAGAACCCTTCATTGTGCGTGGTCCGAGATGCACTTGGTCGGTTTTATTATGAAAAAATTCGACTGAATATTGTGATAAAATGTTTCAAAATATTTACCTTTCTTTGCACTACTTTGTCTCTTTCTCATCTGGATATTGAAGGTTCTGTCTTTTTCTCATCTTCTCTATCTTTTAACCTTTGCCCACATTCATCCTTCATCATCATCATCATCATCGGCAGCCTTGCTTCTCTGGGCCGTGCGAGTCTCATCCAGATCTTCTGCAGGTCGTCCACCCACCTGGCCATTGTTCTGCCAACGCTCCTTCTACCATTTCTCGGCAACCATTCCGTTAGAGCTCTGCTCCACCTACCATCACCACATCTAGCCAAGTGCCCTGCCCACCTCCATTACAGAGCCGCTACCTGTAGTCCTACGTCTTGAACCTTAGTCTTACGTCAGATCTCTGAGTTACGGACTCGGTCTTTACATTCATCCTTATCAAGGTATAATTAGTTTTAAAGCGCATCATTGTTGCTTGATTTCTTCAGGGTTGTATCCTAGTACTGTAACTCAGCAACAAACAACATCAGACCATTTTCCTGTGGTACTTGTCTCTAAGTATTTACCACCGATTGCATTGATTTAACAAGCAACAGACATTAATTTGTATAGAGACATGTAACTTCTACTTAACGTCATGTAAACTACGTTGAAATAGACTGTTTTATTGACTGGACAATTTCATTTTATATCTGCAGTGTTAATTACATGGAATTGCATGTTTTATTCACTTCCTGGTTTTTGTTAACAATCGATAGAGTTGAAAAGGTTATATATTACTTTCTCTGTGGGTCTCTGTGGTCAATAATAATAAAATAGTGTATGTAGATGTTGAGTCGAGTTAGTACCAGCTTTAAAATACCATGCGTCTAATTTCGTCTGAAGAGGCTTTTATAACAGCATTATAGTAGTGCTGACAGCATGATTAAGCGCGATAGTTGCCGTGTCAGAGAAGGCACTGATGTAATATACAATATGCCAATGCCATGTTTATATCTCATACTGTTATTATAAACGCGCGACTAAGGCAGTGTGAGGAGGCTCTTATAGTATCAATATAGTACTGCTGACAGCATAATTTAGTGCGATAGTCACCGTGTCACAGGAGTCACTGATGTAATACATAATATATGAAAGTCCAATGTTTATATCTTATACTATCAAAATAAACGCGTCGCTGAGGCAGTGTGAGGAGGCTCTTAAGTAGCAATATAGTACTGCTGACAATGTGATTTAGTGTGATAGTTGCCGTGTCAGAAGAGGCACTCATGTAATACATACGCCAGTGTCATGCATGTTTATATCTCACACTTTTATAATAAACACGCGACTGAGCTTCCCTGTGGAATCTCCTATAGTAGTAATATAGTAGTGCTGACAGCGTCATTCAGTGCGATAGTTGCCGTGTTAGAAGAGACACTGATGTAATACATAATGCCAGTGTCATGCATGTTTATATCTCATAAAATAAACGCGCGACTGAGGCAGTGTGACAAGGCTCTTACAGTAGCAATATATTAGTGCTGACAGCGTGATTTAGTATGATAGTCGCCGTGTTAGAGAAGTCACTGATATAATGCATGTGCCAGTGTCATCCATGTTTATAACTCATACTATTATAATAAACGCGCGATTGAGGTAGTGTGAGGAGGCTCTTAAAGTAGCAATATAGTAGTGCTGACAGCGTGATTTAGTGCGATAGTCGCCGTGTCAGAGGAGTCACTGATGCCAGTGTCATGCAAGTTTGTAATCTTCTATTCTAACAATGCCTTTCCGTCATGCATTTCGTTCAATGAAATGTTGTATGTGATCAACTGATATCATTAAGCTTATAACTACTCGTAAGGGCAGCATGACTTATATTGAAAAACTAATCTGCATCAACAAAAACGGTCGACCATCCAGGACATAACCGCGGCGTGCGCAGCTTGACCTCCCATATCTTACTATCTGTGTATTTTATATTGAGCCCCGAACCCCTCCTCCGTGTATTATGTGATTAACTTAAAGTTAGAACGTCACAAATCACAACCACCCATAAATAATAAGGCTCCGTACACATTACGCTACTCTGCGTTGCAAAATACTGCTTACCGCGTAACATACTGTTTATTGATTTTAAATACTGATTACTTGATGTTTTATGCATGTTTATAACTTGTGTTTAAGTTTACGACCGGTAGGTAAGAGTACATAAGTACTTAAGTGGTAAAATATTTTGTATGTTAACTTAGGCAAGGCTGTCCAGCGTCGGCTGGCTATAAAGACGATCATAAGTTTCGCAGAGCTATGGTTAGGTAAACCTTGGATAGATATTGACAATTCCGATTAGTATTCCAAAGTATTTTCAACATTGGAGAGTCAAGTAGAATATTTTATTGAAATTATGCTGCATGCATTTTATGGGCATTAACCGTGCACTTATCCAGACTATGGGCTTCTAAACTTTGTAATGTGAAACCCAATAACACTTTTCTGACCAGCAGATCGAACCCAGGACCCCATGCTCAGCAGCAGTTCAGGCGACCACTACACTGTGGCGGCATCTACAAACACGACATGCGAACTACGCATCAAAAGACCTGACGTCACACAAATCCTGCATCGCGCTATCAGAGTTTACCGCGCGACTAGAATATATACAATATCCCGATATCAACTGTCGGGTCCCACCAGACACGACACAAGGATCCTCCCTTTCCAATAGAGGACAAGTGAACTGTACACCCGTTCCTCATACCTCTATAACACCAATAGACCAACGAGCCACTTATATTGTTACCAGCCTTTCCTACTGCAAGGCGAAAGCCTTTTGCCTTACACAGAAGGCACAAGCTTGCTCAAGACAGGTTGGTGATTTCCGACTTATATTATACTAGCTTTTGCCTGCGGCTCCGCCCACGTGAATGTCGGTTATCGCGAAATAAAGTAGCCTATGTCCTTTTCCATATCCCAGGCTATATCTCTGCCAAATTTCATGATGATAGGTTCAGCGGTTTAGGCGTGAAAACGTAACATACAGACAGACAGACAGACAGAGTTACTTTCACATTTATAATATTAGTATGGATACTAGCTGCTGCCCGCGGCTTCCTCCGCGTGACTTTTTCTATAAAAATAAATACAATTTAAGTATCTGTTTATATTGTAAACAATTTTTATTAAATACATGCGGGCGTACCCTCGAGCTGCAGCTAGTCGAAAATAAAAAAGCCTAAGTTATTTCTTATAATATCAGCTATCTGACAGTGAAAGTCCCGTTAAAATCAGTCCAGCCGTTTCGGAGATTAGCCGCAACAAACAGACAGACAGACAAACATTTATAAAAATATTTTTTATTTTGGTATAATATCGTATAAACTTTTTCATGCATTTAGTAAAAAAACTGTTATTTTGACATTACAAACAGACACTTAAATTTTATTTATTTTTATTGATAAGTACAGGTTTCCTTCACATTGACTATGTAAAAATGTTTCGTACCTCGGAATCCATGTTAAGCCGTTGTTCCTGGCTGTCATTCGTGGATCTTTGACCGTCGTTACTGGTCGTCAGAAGCCCGAAAGTCTGACTACCAGTCTTACCAAGGGGTATCGTGTTACCCAGTAACTGGGCTGTGGAGGTCAGATAGGCAGTCGCTCCATGAAAAATACTGTTATTTAGCCGCATCCGGTTAGACTGGAAGACAACCCCAACATTGTTGGGAAAAAGCTACGCAGATGCTGATGACTCCTATGTAAAAATTGTGACGAATCTACTTCCCACTCTTTAAAGAAACAAAGAAACAAAAAGTATTTATTGTGACTTGCACAGGAAGATCATAAACACGTAAAAACATAAACACGTAAAAGTATAAACGATGACTAGACACTTTATTTAACTGACTGACTGATTTATTTAACTAGACACTATGATCATTGCTGTATACAACTCACCCACACACTGACTGCACACAACTCTATACCTAAATCTACTAGATTGTCATCTCAACTTCACATTAAGATGCAAACCCAGCCTGTACTATATTATGACCATATTAAAATGGTAATCAGTCGTTATTATGTCTTGTGTTAGCCTCGTAAAACTTAATTGCTTATTACTATTCTATAGGTGTAGAGGAAGAGTATTAAATTAAATTTATTAGCTGGTTTGACGCAAGGGTTTGACGTTCATAAGATGAACATTTTATTTTTACTATAAAAGTTTATTTTGAGGTTGCAGATTTAAATCTTATTTTTGTATGTTTTTTGGATGTTTAATAGAATTTCTGTGAACTTAAACTATGACAGAAACCTGGGCTGGTTTGAAACCACTATAAACGCAAGTTATTATCTATGGTACTTATCATCTTCAGATAGTTTCGACAGTAATTCCCGTCAACCTGAAAATATCAGATAATATTTTTTGTACTTTATAAATGCTTAAACTTCTTTGGATGTTAAAGTTATTCCGAAAGCATGTGATTTAAGTGTCTTCTTTCGAACTTTGATCTTGAATAATTCAAACCACCTTTTTCTTAAAAGTCTTGATATTCTTTCAACGATTTCTATCCCAGTGTGTAGTTGCCCTAACAGAATAATAAAATGCAAAACGAAATTAATTCCAAAGTTAATTTGACGTGACAAACGGCAAAATACATTAGCTTGAATTTCAAATAAAGAATTCATATTCATTCACTCAATTCTAATAAGCGGGATATGAAAGTGATCATTCACTCGTTCCGTTCATTTGAAAGCGTTTGCTGTGGTGTTGAATGAATTCTTAATTTGAATTATATTGATTCTTGGATATGTTAAGGTACAGGCACACGATTCTACTAAATAGTCGTTTAACTTACAAATTATTACCGTTCCGCTGCAGTTTAGACTAATGAATTTATGTATGGTTGATCGTCTACACGAGTTCTTACTTTGAGTCATAGAATGTGGTTTCTTCATTATGTATTCTTGGATGAATGCAGTGAGAAAAATATGGTGACATTATAGTGGTAATAAACATTGTGGATTTCTCATTGACTCATTTTGCATTAGCATCTTGCTTTGTTAATGTAAAATAAAAATATTTTTGAAGAATTATCCTCTAACTTACTGTAGAATTGAATTGTAATCATCGCTCTTGAAGGTGCCTAAAGCTTAATGTTTTTTGTATAAAGAGAAAAGATAAAAGTTACATTTTTGTGCAGAAAATAATACTAATTACCTACCTAAGAAAACTGCATATTATATAGGTTCCTAGTTCCTATAATAATCAAAACGATTAGAGCTCCATCGCACAAGTCCATCAGCTGTTGACCACAAATAAACCTTATATTAAAACTTGCAGACAACCCAAAACCTCAATAAATCAGGCATCACCACATGGGCCTATAATTGATGAGCCCTAGGACCTGAAGATTAATGCTGCCGTTTTTAATAGTGCCACCGACGTGTGCGGCCCGAGACAATGGAGTGACGCCCACATTCAGTAGGATTAGCGTGATTGATACATCGTTATAGCTTTGTGATAGCTTAAGACAGATATTGTCTTAACGTCTGTTTGTATCAGAGTAGGCTGATATATATCACGAATGTACACCATGTAGATATAATAAAACACTTGATATTAAGTGTCAAAGTTAGAAATTTAGCAGATTCAACGTTTACCCTAGCAAAACAGGACAAAAAACTACAATTTGGACTACCTTTCCAATGTGACAATCTAATCATAAATTTCAGGGATTCACCAAAAAACGTGCCAGTACGGTTAGCTTTTTATTTAAATTGAAACCTTATATCCATACCATAGGGTATAAACTATAAAACGTAAAATAATCAAACATGAACTTTTATTCTACAACTAAAACACATAAATACCACTTACAGAATGAAAATCAGCATCTTTTTTTAGGGTTCCGTACCTCAATTTTCCACAGAGCCCTTATAGGATCACTCGTGTGTCTGTCTGTCTGCCTGTCCATCTGTCACAGCCAATTAACATCGAATCTACTGTACTCCATTTGATATTAAAAAAAATCATTTGAAGTTAAAAGCGGTTGAACGGACTGTAAAAAAGGTTTTTGACGTGACAACGTCTAATAAATCGATGAACGCTGGCTGCATGCACGAAAAAGGACGACTCATTGTCCCGTTACGCTCATTTTACGTTGCGCCGCATCAATGTTTTGTTATGACGTTGTTACGTTAAACTATCGTCCGTAAACCAACTTTACAACCATTTTTTTTTGACGTGACAACGTCTAAAAATTCGATGAACGCCGGCTGCATGCACGAAAAAGGATGAATCATTGTCCCGTTACGCTCATTGTCCCGTTACGCTCATTGTCCCGTTACGCTCATTGTACGCTTGCGCCGCATCAATGTTTTGTTATGACGTTGTCACGTTAAACTATCGTCCGTAAACCAACTTTACAGAAAACCAATTTAAAAAAAATAACTAATCTTATTTCAAATGGAGTATAGGCCGATCAAGTTGAAATTTGGTACACATACGTACTTCTGTGACCCACACACGTACGTGTAACGTAAATAAATGAATTTTGAATATGGGGGTCACTTTTGGGGGGTCAAATTAGACAATTAAAAAATAAGTTTTGAAACTGTTACATATCAAATGAAAGGGCTTATTGTAAAGATATCAGATTTTTTTTTTATAATTTTAAAATATTTGCTTTTAAAATTATTTAAGAAAATAGATGAAAATTTACCATTCTCTTATCTCCAAAACTACTGAACCTAAAACCTAAAAAAAAAAAACAGAAAACCGTTTTTTTTTTAACTAAGTTAGCCAATCCGGAACATACATCCAGACAAACGGACGAACATTCTAAAAACAACCAACTACGTTTCGCCGCGCATAAAGGCACGAGCCTTGTGATTAGAGCCTTGGCATTAGTGTCGCGCCCGCGATATCGCACTAGTCTGTACGAACTGACTAGTGCGATATCGCGGGCGCGACGCGACACTAGTAGCACAATTTCTTTGTCGGTGCCTGTCGCGACCGCGATATCGCGCGAGTCTGTACGAGCCTTAAGACCAATTAGTTGGTTCCATTTACTTAACAATTAATTTCCTTGACTACAAACTACATAAATACATTGAATTGAAGTGTCTGTTTGTAATATCAAAATAACAGCTTTTTACTGAATGCATAAGAAAGTATATACGGTACTTATAACAAAAAAACAATTCTTAATTTTTTTGTCTGTCTGTTTGTTCCGGTTAATCTCCGAAACGGCTAGCTTTTATTTTTGAAAAAGCCACGCGGGCGAAGCCGGGGGCAGCAGTTTATCATAAAATAGTTCTTAATTTTTTTTTTTTAATTCTGGGAAAGGCAAATACCAGAGCTTAGCTAGATGTCCAAAGAAGCAAGTATATAAATGTGTGCGTGATTACTCACATAAGGTAAGGTTGTGTGTGTGAGGGTGTGTGTGTGTGTGTGCACATTGTGAGTGATTGATTGCCTTCAGAGCTTCATAGAGTTAATGAAGGTAATGTTTGTAAGATTTTAATATTCTATTGTGTAGCTGTCATTAGTGAGAGTTGAGTTAATGATGACGTATGCCGTTTGGGGCCATTGTGTATACTTGAGTTTTGAATGTAGTTTTCTACGATTTGCTCTACAAGAGATAAGTTTAAAAAAAGTAGTACTGTGGAGGATGGAAGCCACTAGATCCTAGATTACCAAATAAAATAGACTTTAATGATAATATTTAATCTTAACTATACGTTTTACATAATTTTTCCTAACAAGCCATAGTTTAAAAATTATATTTATTTTATTTTATTATATTAACAAAAAAAAGTAAAAAATACATACTGCCAATACTAATATTATAATAAGGTTGGTCGTTCCACAACATAGTACCTTCCGATATTAAGGAACAGATCTTGTCCATACAAATATTATAAGCGTAAAAGTAACTCTGTCTGTCTGTCTCGTACCTTTTCTCTCCTAACTAACCATGGTTATATTTGACAGATAGGTAGCCCGGGACCTGGAGGAGGATATAGGCTACTTTTCATTCTAGATCGCAGGTGAAGTCGCGGGCAACGGCTAGTGAAGAAATAAAATTAATAAAATCAAAATGAAAAAGTATTTTAATAGGTACTTCCTGTTTCAGACGAAAACTTTCCCTAACAACAGGACAAGTCCAGACTAGAAATAAATATTTACTGTTCAAAACAATACACTCCACTTTTTCCCTTGAAAAATCCTGTTTTAAATACCACCATTAAGGCTCCTACAAACAGGCATGACACGTGACGCGACACAAAGTCACCACTCGTCGCGCGACACGCGGTGCTCTTTATTTTTCGCGTCGCGTGTCGCGCCTGTTTGTAGGAGCCTTTATAAGTAGTATTAAGGCGCTATGATCCAACGCTCGAGCCGACTGAAGTAGGATCACGAAGTCGCTAGCGGTTACCTCATGCATTTGGTAGGTATTTAAAGATAGTAATTATTTTATCACGACAAACTCAACGAGTTGTACTCGTACTAAACAATCTTACTATCTTTTCATTAAAATAAATATAAGAAAAAAAAACGCCGGTTTTGTAGCTATGAGATTAAACATTACGAAAAGAGGTACCTTTGGGATTTTTTCTATCCAGCAAAGTTAATATAATCATGTTATTAAAAACCATTGCATGTCCACCAGATCCTAAAATATGATATATCTTTTATTGAGAGTTTTATAACACCATTTTTTATATTTCCCATGGATTCAAAAAACTAGTAAGCGTGGTTTCTGTCGGATCATACCGCCTTAACTTGAAATAGCTCTGTGTTCCCATGTAGGCTAGTATTGGTAATCATCAGTCATAGGCCGTTAAAGTCCACTTAGGTGGAACACGTCGTAACGCTAACTCTAGTGGCGATTAACATAAACTTTTCAGTTAAAGCACTAACATTATGAAACAATTCATCGGCCGAGGGGTGGGTAGGGTCACAGTAGTAGCGGGCAGCCATACAAATTATTTTTTATTTTTTGTAATGCTATTTTTATTTTCACTTCATTTTTCTTTTGCCTTTTGTCCTGAAACAAAAACAAAGAAAATTTCCATTTGCTTTACATTCACGTAACAGCAGTAAATTACCTAATTATAATATACTGTTTGTGAAAAAATTATAAATAACTTACTTTCAGAAATAAAAATTATTTATCAATAATCGCCTAGTAATCAATATAAAAATGTTTTTTATCTACACCCATGCTATAAATCCTCTATAAAAGTTTCTGAAACAGTTAGCTTATTGCCAACATTAAAACAACCAGTGTCATAGTAACCATATTAGCATCCAAACGGGAGTTATAATGTTGTACTGAATTTCATAATGCAACTCCTTTGCTTTTACGAGGATGATGATCCGTTCCTTACACATCTGTTTGATGAGTAAGGAAGGGATCACCATCCTCCCTTCCATTCTCACTACTCAATTCGTGGTATTTTTATGAATTTCAAAAAAAGAACATTGTCACGCACGCGCGTTTCACTATACTATACCATAGCGTCGTATCCCGCCATTTTTGTTCGATATTAGTATTGCAAAAACTGTTTCAGAACCTTTTATAGAGGATTCATGTCATGGGTGTAGATAAAGTCTTGTATGCAACTGTAATAATTAGGTATTAAAACACTCATGTGATACTATTCGTGTTTTAATACCCCTTATTATACAACAGTTGCATAAATAACTAATTTCACATGGGCACTAATGAAACGTCAGAAGCTAGGTGCACGGTTCCAATTAGTCGTTTCCTATGGAATCCTTTTGATAACAGTTGTTTTACAGTTAATTCTTATTATAACTTACATCACCAAAGTACCAGTGCCTATGATTTCATAGCCTAGATAACATAGTACTTAATAAAATATCTACTTGTCGGTAATTATAGTAATATTAATCAACAATCTCAAACCTATCACACAGCCGTCATAAATAATTTATTAATTATTAATACGATTATCGCTTTCCAAATAGAAGATTATCACCAATTAATCATTATTATTTTTATATTAATTACAATCAAACATGGCTAGATTTTAGTTTTTGATGGAAGATAACTGTGACGCGCGCATATTGGACGCGAATTTGTATCGTACGTAAACGTATGATTGTGGTCGTACGAATTGAATGCGCTCTGAATACATTTTTCTCCGTCAAATAGGTAGTGTTCCGGTGATATCGCATTCGTGAAATTTTCTTTGAGAAGCGATGAATAAACTCTATCTTCAAGATAATAATTCTCTTATAACTCGGAGACTGCGGCAGCGTCGTCGCTGTAGAACCGAATGGGTGCGTGAACATTTTTTTTAGAAATAACTATTAATTATAATTATGATCTATCTGTTTGTCATAAATAAACGTAATACATTGACTTACTAGACATTGCCATTTCTCGCCATGCCCTGTGCTGAAGGTCACATAAGTGATAACTTGAATCACTCTTATCCACAAACATTTATGACCATACATTTGACCGTACATATACATCACTTTTCTTTGAGATACATGGAAAAAAGCAGTTACAGAATAAATAATAGAACGCGGCACAAAGACAAATTGAATTTCAATTTACCCCAAATAAAGCGCATGCTATTTAAAAGAAATACTTATTGCATGGCAATTATTATATATAACCATTTGCCAAATAGTACTCAAGATTTGCCGTTGCCGTTGTTCCAAAGGGTATTTGTTCAGACTGTTATTAGAAAAAAAATACTACAGTGTTCAAGAATACTTAGAGGATAAATCATTAATAATAATTATAATTAAGTAAAAATAGCCTTTAATCCACTACATGCAAAAACTACATCATTTCATTATTAATTATTATTATTACTACAATACAATCAATACAATACAATTAATTAACTATTATACATTCATACTTTATTCTCTATTCCATTATTATTCATAATTATTAATACATTAGTAATATAGGCTTTGTTTTTGGAAATATTTGTACGCCATACTATGGCAGGATATGCTGGAACCAATATTTGTAACATCTGTTGTACCATAAACCTAACAAATAAACATTTTTGATTTGATTTGATTTGTAGGATTTATTACTTTAAATAGATCTCCTTACGAAAACGTGGATCACGTTCGGGGTATGTCACATTAACCTCATAACTTGTCTATTGATTTAATATGTCACATTTTTCGTAAATACTAGCTTTTGCCCGCGGCTTCGCCCGCGTGGATGTCGGTTATCGCATAAAAAAGTACCCTATGTACTACCCTCTCCATATCCCAGGCTATATCTCAAAATTCTAACTTAATATTAATTTTAATGTGACTCACTATGTGTTTATTACCGAGCTGGTAATGAGTTGAACTATCGAACTAATGTGCACACTAATAGGGTTGAAAATAAAACCACAATTATGTACTGATCTAAGCTGGTATATTTAATTAAAATTGCGAGACCCCAACCAAATCGCGGTAACGAAACCATAGCGAGATCTATTTCGACGTCAACGCCATCTATCGAGCTTGACATCAAACTCTTAACATTTCACAATAATAACTATGGTTTTATGGTTTCTTCATGAACACTATGTGAATAGAAACCGAAACAAATGATTTAATATAGTAAAAGTACTTATGTTCTGAACGTGAATGAGTCTTTACCTAAAGATAACAAACACAAAATCAAAATACGAAATTTCACTCAAATTCTTAAAGCAATCAATTGTACCAAATACAACACGAAATAAAATTGCGACACAAATAATAATTTTAGAATAATTCACGTAAGTACTAACTTTTCTCAGGGTCACGATCGCAATTGGACGAAATATTAGACATTTATTTTGTACTTGCAACACGATCTGGATGTAGAATTCGATTAATCGACTAATAATTGACCGGTTGACATTTTAGCGGGAACACCACTAAACGAACGAAAAAAGAAAACAAAATACGTCTATACTCTGTGGTCGTGTGGCGGTGTGACGCGATGCTTAATGTAAACATTCATCAAGGTTATACGTGTGTAAAGTAATGGATTCAATGAGAAAACGGTTTAATCTTAGAAGAATCTTATACAGAATTACTGAGAAATAAGTGTAGATTTCGTATTGAGTGTTAGTTTATCGAAAAGTGATAAATATGTCAGTGAAAAAGTAACGAAAGTTTTGGAATGCACAAATTTTGATCATAAGGCCGCCGTGTTTAGTAATGTTTTTATGATAAATATTCTTGTATACTGTTTGAAATACACGTAAGTAGCTAGCTTATTTATCTACGAACATAATTTGGCTAATAGCTACTGATATTATAGCGTATTGTTATCGTAATCGTATTTCCAAGAGTAAAATTCGGCAAACAAATACCTACAAAAAGTCAATAAAATGGATATAGTATGTTATCCTTAAGAGATAGACATATGCCATCGCGGACTTTTTTGAAGACCTTTTTATGATACACAATTCCACCATACATTATTTTGTTATATCTCAAAGGGTTTAGACAGCGTTTTCGTTGAAAGCTCCCAGACGGCTTATTTTTTCCGACACCTCCAACAAATATCGTTAATTCATACAAAAATGCATACAAAAACATAACAAATTATATACTAAAACCTTCCTAGAGAACCAAGCTATCCATTGGTGAAAACAGCATGAGAATCGGTGCAGTAGTATTTGAGTTTATCGCGAACAGACAGACAGACAGACAGACAGACAGACAGACAGACGCGGCGGAGGACTTTGTTTTATAATATGTAGTGATAGTGATAGTG
Source organism: Dryobota labecula (assembly GCA_947523025.1). Taxonomy (NCBI): domain Eukaryota; kingdom Metazoa; phylum Arthropoda; class Insecta; order Lepidoptera; family Noctuidae; genus Dryobota; species Dryobota labecula. The sequence continues at coordinate 26,526,438 of OX383289.1, read as the reverse complement.
ATGGGGAAAAACCTATTAATTGCATTTATTGATAGTGGTAGATAGGCATCGAACGAATAAATATGATTGATGTTTATTACGATATTTTGTTTTAAATTGCATTATCGCTCGTTGACATGAAGATAATTATGGTAAGTCGATATAATATATATAGTCTTATAATTATAGTAACCTTCTTGTTAAAATTATAATCTGAATTCCCCTTCTAAAGAACGCAAATTGCCAGTCTTTAAAAATGATTATTTTATTTGAAAAACGAATGATTATCTTCAAAAATTAAATTGCACTCGCCACCGCGCTCGACAAGGCACCCCACCCAACCGCACCTCAGGCGTGCAAAGTAATTTCCTCAGCTCAATATTTCACAGTGCCCACACTAGCGGCATAAATATGAATAATCGACACCGTTCGCTTCGACAATACACATAAATTATTCGAAGCGAAAGCGATAGGGCCCGGTCGGCCCCGCTCCGTTGAGTTAAAGCGTACTCAAAGAGTAGCTATTATGTGCACGATTTATAACTAAATGTATTTGTTTATGAGGCCCGTTTATCTGTTCGATGAGTTTAATTGTGGTGTAGAATAAAAGATAGGAGCAGGTCGCATATCAGGTGAATGGCAGCATCCAGATCTATGTATATGTTTTTACAACATTATAAAGAGATGGCCGAGATATTTTATTTGCGTTAATGTATAGCCTTAAAGATGGAAAGACTAGCCTATTTCTAGCTAAATTGCATGAGTAATGATGGATTAACGAACTCAAAAAGGCAACCGAGACAGTATAGATTTGAAAGCAGACAAACAGGTGTTCAGGCACACCTTGGGAGAGGCATATATGTCCACGAGTTGACTGAATTATCAATACATCGGGCATATCTAGGGAACTTCCAAGCAACACATTTCGACAATTTAATGCTTCAAAAATCTGCATCACACGACACAAATTAGACTCACGAACACATGACGAATTCACAACTCCAACCAATTACAGAGCGACACAAACGTCTTTATGACAGCAATTTGTTGTATTCCTAATGTCGGTGGCTGTCATTACAATGTGTATAATTTTGTGTCATTATTACTGCCAATTGACACGATTTCTGTAATCAGTGATCGTTAAATATAAGCGAATGAGATTACCCTTCAAACACGGTTTGCCCTCTGGTAGTGTTGTTAGTTGTATGCCTGAGTTTGATTCAGTTACCTACTTTCTTAATTCATATTATTGTGCAGAAGAACATTACCATTAAATCTGATGCCTCAAGTATCTTTAGTATTGACTGCTGAGCGTGAGGTCCTGGGATAGATTCCCGGATTGGGAGAAGTGTTATTGGGCTCTTCCTCTAAGATTTTCTTAGTAACAGCCCGGAGTTTGCAAATTGGCGGTGTGAAACACCCGTGCCTCGGAAACCTCTATAATATCTCCCGCGCCAAAAGACGGTCTCCGAGGAGATTGGTCGCCACGTTCGAAATTCGGTCTGGAGAACTATTCCTATGACGAAGAGATGTAAAAACTTTCCGTTCACAATCTTTAAAATATATAAATTTTTCTTTGCAAAAAGCTTGCTTAAAAGGAGTCAGGAGAGCAAGTACGTTAATTGTTTTTTTTTTTTTTTTTCATAAATTAACTCAGTTGTATTCGCGAATCGCCGCATTATGCTAAGCAATGGGTGTTTTGCGTGTGACGCATATTTTCCTCCTACTTGTTCTTTTCGTGTTTGTGTTCTTTCTTTGCGTCATGTTTACGTCAAATAAGCGTATTTTATTTCTTTCTTTCTTTCTTTTATTCGAGGTGACTGGAGTGCAAAGCCATCTGTATTCAAAACCATGATCCTCACACCATCCATAAATATTTTAATGGTCCTTTGAACCGAAAAGACCACCCTCAAGTCCCCAAAAGACCACACCAAATCAAATCCCAAAATAATTTACAAACACCATAATATGGTCAGTTACATATAGCAATCAATCATGAAGAATATCAATAAGGAACTTAGCATTTCAGTAGTGGGCATAATAAGGTGTCCCGCTGGGCAACCGGCGCGTTTAACATGTTGGTAACTTTAATGGTGGTAATAAATTATTACGAGGCCCACTCATTATTATAGTAGAGGCGCACCGACATGATAGTATAATAGAAGCGCGTGATATGAAAAATGTGTTGTGGGATGTAGTTTACGCCCTTTTCCGGTAATCAGGGGGAGCTTTTACAAAATGTGAGAAACTGGTAAATAATTTAAATCATCCATTTTTTACCACAATGACAGACCACGGAAAATCCAATTTAAGCGCAGGAACCAAATTATCGTCTCGTGTTCGAGATAATTCTGCTTCGAAAGCTTCAGAGTCTTCGATGGAATTCATCAGTGCTTTTATTGTGTTATAACTTTGTAATTTATAACTTTGTTCTTGTGCTTAGCATGTTCCGAAAGGAACTATACTTTTTCAACGATATCCTCATAGTGCTTATTACAAATTCTAGCTGATTCTGTCGCTCGAAAAATTAAATCCACAGAAACGGTATTAATGAATTTACAGAAATGAATCGAAGTCTATTTATGATCCGCATAGGACCGCCTAAAATTATAGTCCATAAAGTTAGTTAAACCCATGCCTATTATAAAATGTTATTAATAACATTCTACAAACGAATCTACAAATATTAATGGGACAATGTTAATAACAGTGTTATTACCAAGTTATTGGCTTCATAAAAGCAGCTTACTAACATTTGGGTCAGTGGTAAACCAGGTGCCATTTATTTACGTTTATTGAGATTAATTTGTTGTTTGACTAAAGTTCAAACCTGTTGGGCTTAGTCTACTTCGCAACCGGATTACGGGTTCATATCAATTATTACTTCAAAACTGTTAAGAAATATAATTATGATATTTTATTGTTTTTTATTTTGTCTATGACAATTAAATATAGGTATCTCTGTCATTTCCAAAATGGAGACAATTATTATGCTTGGAGGTTACATACCTATCTCCTAAGTAAGTTGGTGGTTTGCAGTCTCTATACTCTGTGCATTTTATAAGGTATGATATGACACATGCTATAAATGCTTACAAAATAATTTAAATTCAAAAACCGTCTTTCAATATTAATAATACATAATTATATCATCACGACTGTAATCACCGTAGCGTTAGGCTGAGGTTCACCACCCACATTTGGCTAGTCTAAGTCAAAGCATTTATTTAAAATAGGCACGCACTTTTAAAATAAAATTGATTCTAGTTGCCTCGTCCAAAAGGTGTCACATGGAGAAGAATGGGCAAGAAACTCCACCGTTACTCTTTTATACTGTTTTACAATACTTTGTATACATCAATTATATCATTACATGTGAATACGATGTACTAGAATAAAACTACTATACCACAACAGGTAAAAACAATTAAAAATTAAGCAATGACTGATAAATTAATTATGTGTTAGATACATGGTGCTCAAATATTTACAAATATTGTTAGAGTAGATGATTTTACTATATAATAATTTAATGTCATAAAAATAATACATTATACAATTAAATTAGCAACCAGTTTGATTTTGTCTAGACTCTATATTGTCCTATGGACGAGGAACAGCATGTTTACAAGCATTCTGATCTTAGATATAATCCTCTAATTTGTAATAAGCTTGTTTACAAAGTGTAATTTTATTATAAGTTTTAAATTTTCTTTCATTTACCAATTGTCACCAGGTATTTTGTTGTAACATTTAACACAGTACCCCATATAAGATGTACTTACTTTAGATAATCTGAAAAGTTATGTTTAAGTCCCATGTAATAGCGGTCGAGCCTTTTGCCATCAACCGGACATAAATCCAAACTCCGGGCTGCTACTGAGAAATTCCGGATGAGAGAACTCAATAATCGCGATTCTCTAAGGGAACTGTTTAAAGATATTAACGTCATGATGGTACCTTGTCAATACATCTATGAAAACATCATGTACGTAAGGAAAAATGTAAATATTTTCAGTAAAAGAGGTGAAAGACACAATTATAGTACCAGAAATAGGGACCAATTAGTTCAACCAGGTTTCAGACTGGCTAAAGTAGACTCATCCTTCATGGGGTTCTGTTTAAAATGTTACAATAAAATACCTCCCCACATACTCCAATTGAACGAAACAAAATTTAAAACTTGTATAAAACGCACACTATGCAGCCAAGCATATTATAAATTGGGGGATTACATCGCTGACAAAAATGCTTGGCTCAATGCTGGTCCTGCTCCATAAGGGCGCATAAACTAATTGATTAGCATTTGAAAATATTATTGGAGCTTCTGAAGATTGTAAACTATTTTTGCATTGTATAAACTCAATGTCCTTGAATTATATAATTGCATAGCACAGGTGTGAGTACTACGAGTATGTACTATAGAGCTACCATTTACCGGGTAATATGTCTTTTATTGACTTGAATGTGCCCTGGCGGCTGAGAGTATGTCATGCTCACTCAAATGTCTCGCTGGTGGTGGCGTGTGTGTTGGATCATTAAGTTCCCTTCAAAATGGTTGAGCTAAATGGTGCTGATCCATGCGTCATGTTCGTGAACGGGCGCCGTCAGTTGGGACTGGTCATCTCTTAGCTGCCACGGCTTATTTTAATTTTTGAATAGTTTCTATTACGGACGCTTCTAACGTGCACGTCTTTCTACATTGTTCTCACATGTATAACTTCAACATGAATGATGTAACCCATATTTTGTAACAATATTTTGTTTTAAAAGAGTGTCCATGGAGTTTCTTGTCCGTTCTTCTCCATAGGAACCTACTACGCTTTGGAATGGGCAACTAGCTTCATCTTTCTGACTGACCGACCCCTTGACAATTCAAAAGTGCCTGTAATTGGTTTATTTGAAATAAATGCTTTGAGTTTGAGTTTGAGTTCAATAACACTTTGCCGGACCCGGGAATTGAACCCGGGATCTCAGCAGTAGTGCTAGCGACTACTAGACCAACGAGGTAGCTGTCACAATACTCTGTTCATTTTATGATGTTCAATATGACGCTTTCAAGTTATTAATATTTATAGGTTTTTCTATGATTATTTTTATATAATATGTAGGTAGTGTACTAGCTTTTTCCCGCGGCTTCAATTTGAAAAAAAAACTCTTAGCACACTACTAAAGTTTCTATAATTATATAATTCAATCATGATTCGAAAGACACGTGGCGCCATCTATTATCATTAGAACGTTATTATTGTTTTCCTCGGGAACAGTATTTTCTTCGGGATGAAAGGTACCCTATGTCCGTTTCTGTACCTGACAACGTATATACAAAATTTCAGGATGATTGGTTCTGTGGTTTAGACGTGAAAAGGTAAAAAACAAACAAACAAACTTACTTTAGCATTTGATGATGGCATAAAGTTATGTATGGAAATTGTAAAAGGTATAACCATAATCCAAGGTGAAAATAGATGGGAAGATTTTGTGAAAATCCCGACAGGATTTTTCCATTCTTAGTGTTTTATTACCTTAGTTACTGAGAGTGTTCTGGTCTGTGCGTCAGCTAGGATTGATGACCACCTGCAGGAAAGAGTCGTAAAATTATCAGCACCAAGCGTGTCCTAGGAAATTGATTTAATTTAACGTCTTAAGACTCGTAAAATAAATAAGTCAGGAAATAACATTGCAGTAACTGAACTGATAATAATTTGCACTTAGTTATAACTAACTGTTAAAATAGAGAAGGATCAAATAAACTATGAATGAACTGACATACTAGATGAATGATAATATGGTAAGGAAGACGGTGAATGCAGAAATGTAGGTAAAAAAGGATAAAAAAAGCTTGAAGCGCTATCCGTTATATATATGTATGGGTTACTATACATATATATACAACTGGTACAACTGGTTATACTTTAGTGCCTCAAGCTTTCAAAATTTGAAAGCAATATATTACAAATGTCACTTAATTTTTTAATCTTAATTCTTTGGAACTTATTGGTTTATAGGAGTACTTTATATACACCTTCTGTTTTACTTGCTCGTAATAACTACATGTGTATTCTATGCTTTTGACGAAAGGTACTTCAGACCCTCGTCATCATATACATATGATATTTTTTATTACAATAGAAAGTACTCATGATACCAAAACATACTAGCCTAAATTAGACTGTCCTACCATATGCCATTAGGGAGTTTCAACCTACATCCCGGCTCCATCATCAGATCAGCTCGATATTGCATTAACACCAAACGTACATAAGTACGTTTTTTAGCTCAATCGGATATCAGTAAGTGGTTGAAAATGGTTTGCAAATTTTTAAACGAGCAGCTTACTTGCACATTCGAATATTGCAAGTAAGATAAAAGCTTGTAATAGCAAGAAATATAGAACACTAGCTATGCAATAACTTTGTCATATTATATTTAAATACATCGCAATGTCTTAGTCAGATTTTTATTTTATTAGGGACTTCTCCAGCACGCACACAACAACTCGCCAAAGTTTCATCACAATCGGCATGGCAGGCAGTGCCATTTTCGTGTTTTTGCGAGACTAATGGTTTATTTATTTTTATATATTTAATACTTTAGCACAAAAAATTGTACAGAAGAGGACTTCATGCCATAGGTATTTAACGGTTGGCTTTTGATTTTCATATAAATAGATATAGATAACACATTTTGTCACCACATCCTAAAACATTTCTAAAAATATTAGTGCCTTGTTTAATTACAGTAGAACTATGCATCTTTCACACCTAGTTGGCATGGACAGAGGTGTTTAATAGATTGTCAATCGTCGCCACATTGTTGGCAGTTGACGGGCATTGCGCCGGCAGTAAATGCCAAAATGCCGAAAGATAGGTGACAAGTACAGTTCAAGATGATGTATGGACAGGTAAATTTTTTAACTAGCCGAGAATGTAACTGTAGATAGTATAATTATATTTTTTATAATTTTGTTTTATGTCAGGACCATTAACAGAGTTACTCTGTTTTGAATCTATTCCGAATGGTTTGATTCCTAAAACATTAACTTGGCAATACAGTTTTTCTTTTTTGTTTAACTAGGTAATTAAACAACATAATTTTCTTTGTGTGTTTTCAATGGCAAGACATTCGCTTCAATATTTTCAAATGATAGACTTTAGCTACAGGTGCTCCCATGTATGTATATTGTAAGTACATACGTGTAAACCGTTGTGATATTTTCGATGAAATAAATGAATTATTATTAAAAATATTTAATTATTAGGTACACCTACGTATCTATTTCAAGAATCAAATTCAGAACGCTACCTTCGTGATCACCCATCCAACAACTACACCAAGTCACCAACATTATAAAAACAATGTACTCACGCAATATTTAATCTTATAAGCGCGATGACTTACAGTTCGTAACATAAGGAGTCATTAGGAGGAGTGGCTGATCCATCATCCTGTCAGGATCCCGCTCCCGTGTGACTTGGAGCCATTAGTGTCTTCATTCTGTGGCCGCTTTAATTACTTGTTTAGACGTAAGTCGAGGATAAGCTGAAACATGTAAGTACTTTGGTGATTGTTTTAATTTTTGCAAGGGCTCATAACATTTTTGGGAATTCAGAATTGTTGGAGAACTATACATTATAAATTTATAATAGAGATGGCAACCCAAGGGGAAACAATTATCATACATTGTGAGTAAAATAAATTGTTTGAACTGGACGAATTCACATTTCCATGATGAAAATCGAACTTACATCTGTTAGTACAGAAGCAATTCACCCATTGCTCCATTTATAATGCAACCCAACTTAAAAATTGATTTGACTCCAAGCAACAAAAACATAAAATTAACCATCACGCCATTCGTGTAAATTATCTACATTGCCATCTATACCCCGACATGGAAACCCCAGATATCAATCTACCAATATTGCTGATTTTAAATAAGAATCAACCGATCGATCACGATCTAAGCTTCATAAAGTCGTTTTATCGAACGCCGAGGTAAACTTGCCAATAAATAATACTATATCTAGCCTCAGTCAATATAAATCACATATTAATACCAGATAATAAGATTAGTATGATTTCTCTGACAGATATTGATTACCTAGCAAATAGATTGGGGGGGTAGATTAGATATTGTTAATGCACTTATTACAGCTAATGATTGTGTGAATCTTTATTCTGATGGTCCCTGAACTTAAGATGTAAAGGGTGAAGTTGGATTGATGAAAGATGGTGAGAATAAGTGTGCATATGGATAAAAATGAAAGACTAGCTCTAGATAACGAACGCGTCATTATAAAATAAAATGCTACTTGCTATTGCTTCATGTATTAATGATGATTAACATGTTTTTTTAGTAATACTGATAAAGATAGCTACAGTACCAAAAACTATGCTGAAAAAAGAAGAAAACGAAATGAAGTCGTTAATTTTGAGCTCATTCTACATAAAATCTTTATCTCCTGGTTTATTTCTCCATTACATCCTGACATAAATGGCATTTCATCCTGTATTTACCATAACTACATAATTATCAGTACTTATATTTTCTTCCAAATTGTTCGAAGTAGCCAATTGAGTACCGCATACACTGCAGACAAAAATATCAGAGACAGATCTGATCAAAGTGACCTCCCATAATTTTGCAACACGATATTATCCTTAAAGGTTATCAAAGCCTCTATAAAACTTATCTCGGTAAAAAATTAAGTAATTTAACATTTTACTTTCTCACTCGACTCAAAAGACCAAAATTACACGTTGAGTGTCATTAACCAAATGTCACGAACGATTGTCTCAAAGTGACATTAAAGAAAGCTACTTGGTAACGTGTCATTATAAAGATATAAGGGGCCAAGTTGACAACTTGGTTACAATAAAAATGAGTTTTGACGTTGACAAATTGCTGGCAGAGGGCGCCCCGGGCGGCCTGTTAATGTCGTTGGTACGACTACAGTGTGTGCGGGGTTGGATAAATTGTGGAATTATTTGCTGCTTGGATTTCTCGGTGTGAAATATTTTGAATGCTGTGTTATCTTTGGTATTTTGTAAAGGACATTCTCAGTGTATATCATCTAGAGGAATCTAACTCGTCTCCAGTTTATTCAGGTCTATTTCGTTTGTTTCACATTATTGTTCTTACACGTAAAAAGTACTAGTAAAAAGGAAGCAGAAGATGGTAAGAGAAGAGTGAGAAGAGTAATTTCATAACATTTAGAGACACTAGAGAAACAAGACCATCATTAGGTGTTATTAGACCACAGTCAAACTCATTACCGATCATTATTAATCGCTTTATAACATGAAATAGTTTTTGCAAAATATAGCTTTTACTTAATTTTCCACTTTAAAATTCATTCTCAAAAATTAATATGTTGACCTTAATGTATGAAGTCATTAATTCATGTTTTATGATGTCAATTTAATATTTTAATGTCATGTTGGTACGAAAAAACGGTAAATTATTAAAATTCACGTTTTAATGAGAATTTCAACTTTTGATTTTATCAGTAGTAAGTTTTATTTAACGTGAACACTGAAGAAACGAAACTGTTGAGAAGCGAGTTTTAATAATAACAGTTCAGAAAAAAGATTAGATAGGTCCATTTTATTAATTTGATAATTATATTAGACTAGCTGCTGCCCGTGGATTCGCCGGCGTAGTAAAGTAGCCTTATAACATCAGCCTGTGAAAGTCTCGTCAAAATCGGTCCAGCCATTTCGTAGATTAGCTGGAACATACCGACAGACAAACTTTTTTTTTGTTATATGTAATGTATATATACTTTCATATGCATTTAGTAAAAAGCTGTTGTTTTGACATTACAAACAGACACATACGTTTTATTTATTTGTATAGATAAATTGTATATTGATTAGTGATAATTGATTGGAATTTATTGTGTTCAGTGGATACCCTCACTCTAGACACTCCACACCTAGGTTTGCTAATCCAAAAAAAAAATACGACAAGGATTCTCACTGCATTTCAGCATTCATACTCGTACTATCCTGGCAGCAGATAAGTGGCTTAATTCCATGTCCCAACCAATAAGTATGCAGCTATGACTAAAGCTACTCTTTTCGCTCATCTCTCGTTTCCTCCTCGCTCATCTGCGTCCAATACAAAGGCATCGTCGCCATTAGTAGCGTTCATCAATACAAGCGAGCATCGGTCATGCCGTGACTAGATAATGATTGAAAGAAGCTTCCAACGAGTTTAATCTTCTTGTAACTAATGAATACGTGTTATATTATCTTTATTGTTAAGACTTGTGTGCTATTGGAAATTCGCCATTTATATTTTGGTAACATGATTAATTTTTTCGCGAAGATGTCTAGCTTTTTAGTTACAATGTAATGAGATTTCATCGTATTCTTTTTTAATATCAACTAAAACAGACTTGATAGATGTGACCGATTTATTTTCTTAGAAACGAAACATCTTAACGGAGAAAATAATACAGTTTAAACTTACAAACAAACAACTGAACGTAATTATTCTGTCAATATGTCATGTTTCTGCATTCACACCAAATAATATAAACTGAATTCAAACATTATCAGTTCTTACGAAAGGATTTTAAAATTAACTTTATAGCAATAAATTTTATATTGAACCGACGCCGATAATGCTAATATAAATGTCTAGGATTAAACATAACTATATGCAAGGATAATAATATATTTATTGTGAATTAAAATAAATAGGTACTTTCGATAGTCATGTAACTTTTTCGCAATCATTTTCTGTCAATAATATTTCTGGTTAATAATGCATTGCGAATAGGTCACCATTAGGAACTTATTAATTATACCAGAGACATCAAAACTGCAATAAAAATCGATAACCAAAAAAAGATTCAGCGGACTCAGAAAACAAAAACTAACAATACAACCCGCCATTTTAAACCCAAACAAAATTAATACAAGAATTCTAGAGCGCGAACTAAAGGTACAATTCTCAAGGCGCCAAGTGCAACCACCTCTCAAATCTGACAAGAGCATGAATAAATCATAACCGTTCTCTGTAATAAAGTAGCCATGTTTATCCGAACATTCATTTATCACCGTTTTGCCAGCCTACTATAAATTGACCCTTCAGAATTTGGTCCTTCGTTCCACGTACATGTCTTGCTGGCTGGTCCTTCGGCATTCATGATTGCAGCAGTCATCAATCAACCGAGTCGGTTAGAATGATGGTCGGTATATTGCGTAATGTGTTTGAAGAATGTTTATTTGTAAGCTTTTTGTGAGTTTTTTCAAGTTGTTTTTGTTGATTAATAGCTTGATGGATGGACCTCAAGGATGGAAAAGCATTTTAATTACTGAAGTAATTTTGTTTGGGAAGGTCTGTGTTTTAGTTTGATATGTTGAAACTAATATAGAACAAGTGAAAAATCGTTCTGCCCATACAATGTTGAGCAGGATCAAACATAAAAAACAAGAACGCTAAAGTAAGTCGATATCAAAAAAAGATTCTCAATACATTGCTCAGGAAAGAAAGTAAATGGAGAACCTGCGTATAGTGATGAGTTTGCTAATGAACACACGATTAGTTGCAGTAAAGCTAAGCGGATCTAAGGATTCGTCTGAGAGAATACAAGGACCATTTTAAAAGTTTGAGTAAGAATATAAAATGCACCGATGAAAACGCTATATAATGGTGATGACTGTGATGAAACTCGTATTTCTGCACACATCGAAGAAGAAAATGGAATTAACGAAAACAAATATGACGTTATTAAATTGATAGCTTTCGCAGATGCCAAGAGACTTAAATATTTCATCGCTTCTGAGAACAAATGTGTCGATGTGCATTTTGATAAACGTTGACAGTAATATAATTCGAAATGACACATTGACAGAATATCAAAGTGTTGCTTGGAATCGAAGGTTCTTAATTTGTGAAGATGTGAGTACGCTTATTTTTTATTTCAGTTTAAAGAGTGCGAGTACTTGCAATGTTTTCTAGAAATTGCTTTTGACTAAGTCATGTGAATGGCACGATTAATACTTATAATGCAATTTATAACACGGAACTCTTCATTAAAACACACAGAGATTTATGCATTATGCTAATGTAAAAAAAAAAAAGATATGATGGATATTATTCACATCGATTCTAAATATATTCGTGCCAAAAATCTGAAATTGCGCCTCATTTTGAACGAACAGCATAAAAATTAATTTAAAGACATGTTTAATATCAATGGCATTGACAAACGCTGAAAAGTGGACAATAAAACAATCATCAATCCAATTTATACTTAACGTCATCGTTTGAAATAGCATCAATTTTAGTCAATTTATCATAATGATTCATTATCATTGGTTATGTCGATAATGTACGACCTGAATGCATTATCTAGATTAGCTTTTATTAGTATGTAGGTATATAAGGATGATATCATTTATGAGTGATTTATGAGCGTAATTTTCGAATGTCTGTGGCTAAAGATAATTCTACATCCGTCCTACGACGTTTATGATGTATGGATTGCGGTGAAAGTAGAGTTGAAATCATAGCTAAAGTTCAAGATATTTATGGTTATATAACATATAATTTATATTTATATTTGTCTATATTTCCTACTTTATTAATCAAGATCAAGATTCAAAATCAAGATTTTGTTAAGTGTGTTCTGTTCTAGCATAAAATGTGTTTTTGGAGGTTAGAGTCAGATCTCAGGTGTATAAATTTGTAATATAAAGAATAAAAACCGGCCGACGACCACGGAAAATGAAGGGTTCCGTAGTTGGGATGAATTTATCCCAAGATCAAACTTAACATTGTAGTTATAAATGTAAGTTGGTCGACTAATTCTCGGTAATATGTAAAGTCTACTTAGCTGTGATAGTTTTTCTTTTAACTTCAGTTATATTTACTACTGCTGCGATTTTTCTCACATATTCAAATACAATCATTTAGCTGGCAGGGGGGGAAACTTGACTCTAACAAAAATTAGCACTTTAATATTACGCAAATGGAGCCCTTAATCGAAAAATGGTTGCGATAAATCCGCAATATTTTTAAAACGGCCTATCCAACGATAGATGAGAAAAAAAATATCATCCACACTACAAGCAGCGGAAGTACCATAAAAAATATATTTTTCAATATCTTATTTTACCACTTTTTTACACAATTACAGCTTTCTAGTACTAAGAGTCTCTGAGTTAAGCCGCGGACAGACAGACAGATAGATGGATATGGCGAAACTATAAGGGTTCCTTGTTTATTTACTACGGAACCATAAAAAGGTCTTTATCTGCAAAATCAATATAACAACAATTCTCTTTGGTATTTTTCGGTGTATTATGGTTGTTAGGACAGAACTTTTTCACTCCATTCCCCGTACTAGTATAAACTGTACTACGGTGGAACAGTTTTCCTCGTTCTCTGTAAATGTATTTATTTATTTATTTTATTATTTATGTACACACAGTTAAATACATAGAGACACGATATCATTATAATTTCAGTACAAAGGTACTGCTTATTTCTTAAGAAATTTCTTCCGGCGACCTGCGAAAGGAGAAATGAAAAAGAAATGTAGACAAGAGTGTGCGAGAACTGGAAGAGGAAAATATGAATATGCAAAGTCTTAAACTAAAATATTAAATATAACATATTATTATACTTAAATGAAGCTAAAAAATATAAATACATATAAATATACATGCATACATAAAATACATAAAATACTCACAGCTGAGAGGAAAGGTAATGCTCTTTTACTCGATATTTGAATAGAGATACAGTTTTTAAATCGCGAATGCTAGGCGGAAGCGAGTTCCATAATCTTACAGCATGGACAGAGAAGGAATAAGAATAGTAGCTAGTTTTATGAGGATGAGATTTAAGATTTTTGAGGTTTTTATGTACTTGTAGTAGCAGCCTTGTGACAAAATAATTATTTATGTAGCAAACAGAATTTTTGTTATTAATTACAAAGTAACATAGCAAAGTACAGCAGAGCAAGTAAAATTAAATATACATTACTATTATCGACATTTTTATCACAACTAGGAATATTTTAAAGTATTATAAATAATATTTGGTATATCTACTTATTTTAAAGGATACAAGAGCGTTAATTATAATAAATTAACAATCCACATTGCATGTGATACCACGATAAACATATTTTGCTACGAGGATTATAATTGATTTACTTTACTCAAAATCGCAAGCATGGCTCATCATAGATTTAGAATATGATTGATTAAATCAATTTACTAATCGATCTCGATGCTTTCAAAAAGATCACATTATTAACTAATAAGCTTTATTGTCTTCGAAGAACTTGTATTAAATCATTTCTATGTTAATAATTTGTGATATTTTGACTGCCATTCGGCTTCCCAAAATGATTTCCAAGTATTGTACTTTGTTTTATTGAAGTAACACGTATATCTTTAAAGTAACTTGTTTCTATCCGATTCTGAAGTAACCTTTTTAGAATCACGACTTTTGACTGCGTGGGAAGTTCTACAGCTAAACATAATTTGAATGAAATCGCCATAAAAGTTGTTGGCAGGAGTACCTTGTAAGCATTCACGACTTTACTATTCATGTCAGAATACGTTTCGTATCGTAACAAGTCGCTACAACAAAGTTGTTTTTATTTTAAAGTTTTTTTTTTTAACGAAAAATATGTATATTTTTGAAAAATAAGGCGGTCCGCAGGATCTGCCGCCATAATTGCCGATACGTGATTTTGTAATTACAAATAACCATCAATTTACCACCAAGCCTTTAACCATAGCAGACGTATTTCGATAAAATCTACGCCATTCCTCTTCAGTTTATGACTGCAATTTAGTGTTCAATCATGTTAATTCACGTAAAATCTGGCTGGAAAATAAAACATAATAATTTTTATTTCATAATTGACTGGTCTGCCTTCAAAATTTTCTAAAACACACTATTACATTCGAGCTATCAAATGCCCAACACTAAAAAGATGAAGATAGAAAAAGACAGACAACACTATCATTAGACAGTTGGGTTTAACTCTAACCTTATCGCATGCGAATAGAGTATAAATTAGATTATCAATGGAAGAAGTATCAAGTAATTACTCACGGCCGGCGGCGTGATACCGATTGACGTTGATAAAACGCCCCAACCTACTTGTTTAACACGATTTATTACCTGCAAGCCACAAGAGAGGGCCTGGACGGACGTCGCAGAGAATCTAGAATTTTTATTAGATGTTGGAGGCGATAATGCCGTGAGGTGATAATTTGTAGACATGAGAAATATCTGAGGGTTTATTAGTCTGTCATGTTTGTAAGAGTGCTTATGTATGAAATGAATCGTCATCTTGCATCTTTGTTAGCTGTTGGATATGCCAGAGAGATGCTTGATAGTATAGCTACAGATACGGTTGTAAATGTTTTATTTGTCTATGCTTCTTCTCAGCCAAATAATAATGTATGTCATAAAATAAAGAGGGATTTTGGAATAGAATAATAATCCAGAAGAGGTTCAACAAGATCAATTACTGTACGACCTGATGGTGTCCAGCTAGGGTCAGCACAGGGCTTCGGATGGAACCAGGGAGCCTTTGAATAAAACACGACAACCCTGTTCCAACGGTATATTTCGGTCGCAATAAGGGGTTATTCTATTTTTTTTTTTTTTTTTTTTTTCAAGGGCATCTCAGAGTGTAACCACTAAGGTTCCGACTCTTTAACCGGGCTTTCCTGTGGCTGCCTTAAGCTCCTAACGAAACTTAATGCCTCCAGCCAGGGCGTAAAAACTATAAGCTAAACGACTGCTGCTCGCTAAGGGCACCCCCTGTGGGGTACGAACCTCGGCTTAGGGCAGCTGAGTCGGAGGGAGGGTGGCAAGGGACCGACGGTGGCTGGATGCGATGCGAGCATTGCGATGAGTGGCTGCTGAATCAAAGAAGCGCTTTGAAGTGCGCTTCATCACCCTTCAAAGCGCTTCTTTGATTCAGCAGCCACTCATCGCAACGCTCTAGTTGTGAAGGCCGCAAGTTATGTCCCCTCAAAAATTAGTTCGATCCGCCGTCCAAGGCATGCACTGACCGACCCAGACGACCCCACTACTCTCCTCCAGGAGAGTCGTAGGGAAACTAGTACAGTTCGCAAAATAAGAGCACACAATACACGATCGTCATTCCGACCTCGCCGCCGAGGCCCCACGCGAAATCCCCGACTAACGAATAGTCCTCCCCGACCCTTGACTGTAAGTGAAGCGCCAGCACGCGTTTTAGCTGAGCAGCATGTAATCCAAACTCCCCACGATAATAATCAAAACACAGATTTTATCCAGCCACCGTCGGTCCCTTGCCACCCTCCCTCCGACTCAGCTGCCCTAAGCCGAGGTTCGTACCCCACAGGGGGTGCCCTTAGCGAGCAGCAGTCGTTTAGCTTATAGTTTTTACGCCCTGGCTGGAGGCATTAAGTTTCGTTAGGAGCTTAAGGCAGCCACAGGAAAGCCCGATTTGATTGAACCTTAGTGGTTAGACTCTGAGATGCCCTAGATAAAAAAAAAAAAATTGAATAACCTCTTCTTTGACATAGCGAAGGCATTCGACAAAGTCTGGCACAGCGGCTTATTATACAAGCTGTACCAACTCGGTGTGCCGGAACGTCTCGCCCCCCACCCATTACGCGCAGGCGTCCCTCAGGGCTCGGTGATTTCTCCCCTCGCGTTCACGCTATTCACCAGCGATATCCCGAAGCAAAGACAGGCACAGTTGGCTCTGTTTGCAGACGATACGGCCATCTATTGCAGAGAGATCAGTCACGATAGGATCTCTAACACTCTCCAGACCGCAGCCAACAAGCTAGGCGAATGGTCCTCTGACTCAAAATCCCCACGATAGCGTGGGGATTTTTAGTTCAACGTGGAGGTTAGTGTTTCGAACGAACCATGGGGCTCCCGTGATTTTACGTAAGACTCGGTTCTGTAGGGTTTGCATCTTATGGATGAGATAGGGTTTGGCGTGTGCAAAGACAGGACTCGCATAGGCATGATGGGGCGGATGCACGCGGTGTAAATGCGCAATTTGCACTTGAGTGACAATTTGCTTTTTGCATTTAGGATGGAGTGGAGCTTATAGAGAGCGAAGGCTGCGCGAGCGCGTACCTTCTTTAGGTGCTCAGAAAAGGAGAGATGGTAGTCGAGAATCACACCTAGATATTTGGCTCGCTTCTCCCAGGGGATAGGCTTGCCGAACATGGTGATCGGTCGGATACTAGGGGGGCGGTGGCGCGGTTTCGTATGGAGAACCGCTTGACTTTTATCGGGATTTACTTCTATGCGCCACTTTCTAAACCATTCGCCTAGCTTGTTGGCTGCGGTCTGGAGAGTGTTAGAGATCCTATCGTGACTGATCTCTCTGCAATAGATGGCCGTATCGTCTGCAAACAGAGCCAACTGTGCCTGTCTTTGCTTCGGGATATCGCTCGTGAATAGCGTGAACGCGAGGGGAGAAATCACCGAGCCCTGAGGGACGCCTGCGCGTAATGGGTGGGGGGCGAGACGTTCCGGCACACCGAGTTGGTACAGCTTGTATAATAAGCCGCTGTGCCAGACTTTGTCGAATGCTTTCGCTATGTCAAAGAAGAGGTTATTCAATTATTTTTTTTTTATCTAGGGCATCTCAGAGTGTAACCACTAAGGTTCCGACTCTTTAACCGGACTTTCCTGTGGCTGCCTTAAGCTCCTAACGAAACTTAATGCCTCCAGCCAGGGCGTAAAAACTTATAAACTAAACGACTGCTGCTCGCTAAGGGCACCCCCTGTGGGGTACGAACCTCGGCTTAGGGCAGCTGAGTCGGGGGGAGGGTGGCAAGGGACCGACGGTGGCTGGATAAAATCAGTGTTTTGATAATTATCGTGGGGAGTAAGGTTATTCTAAGTACATAGGGTCCTTATATATTAATCGACGGAGAATCATAACACCGCACTCTAGTAGTAGTACAACGCCATCTATCGAGGCATCAAGAACTAATTTACACAAAACAGTGTGCCAATGGTATTTTCAACTTCGTCGACACAGTGCGAACAAGGTTATACAAATATACAATTACATATAAGCCAAACAAAATATACTATTGTAGAATCCAACTCTGCTCAAACTACAATATTACATAATCCAATGCGCAACTACTGCACAAAACCATGACATAATGAATATTGTCACAATCACAATCAAAATCTTCCATCGACGCTCGCGCATGTCATGCCACAAGAACCACATTTGATTAACCCTACAATTAACCCTAGAAATCTATTTCCATTTTAACGTCAATTGATATTGATTCCTCTTGACATATCGATCGACTCGGTGGGACGTAACATTTCAATTGTAGATCGAATGATTTTTGCCCTGAACGTAAACGATAATATCATCATCAATCAAACTCAAACTCAAACCTCAAAGCATTTATTTCAAATAAACCAATTACAGGCACTTTTGAATTGTCAAGGGGTCGGTCAGTCAGAAAGATGAAGCTAGTTGCCCATTCCAAAGCGTAGTAGGTTCCTATGGAGAAGAACGGACAAGAAACTCCATGGACACTCTTTTAAAACAAAATATTGTTACAAAATATGGGTTACATCATTCATGTTGAAGTTATACATGTGAGAACAATGTAGAAAGACGTGCACGTTAGAAGCGTCCGTAATAGAAACAATTCACAAAAATTAAAATAAGCCGTGGCAGCTAAGAGATGACCAGTCCCAACTGACGGCGCGCGTTCACGAACATGACGCATGGATCAGCACCATTTAGCTCAACCATTTTGAAGGGAACTTAATGATCCAACACACACGCCACCACAAGCGAGACATTTGAGTGAGCAAGACATACTCTCAGCCGCCAGGGCACATTCAAGTCAATAAAAGACATATTACCCGGTAAATGGTAGCTCTAAAGTACATAGTACTCACACCTGTGCTATGCAATTATATAATTCAAGGACATTGAGTTTATACAATGCAAAAATAGTTTACAATCTTCAGCAGCTCCAATAATATTTTCAAATGCTAATCAATTAGTTTATGCGCCCATATGGAGCAGGACCAGCATTGAGCCAAGCATTTTTGTCAGCGATGTAATCCCCCAATTTATAATATGCTTGGCTGCATAGTGTGCGTTTTATACAAGTTTTAAACTTTGTTTCGTTCAATTGGAGTATGTGGGGAGGTATTTTGTTGTAACATTTTAAACAGTACCCCATGAAGGATGAGTCTACTTTAGCCAGTCTGAAACCTGGTTGAACTAATTGGTCCCTATTTCTGGTACTATAATTGTGTCTTTCACCTCTTTTACTGAAAATATTTACATTTTTCCTTACGTACATGATGTTTTCATAGATGTATTGACAAGGTACCGTCATGACGTTAATATCTTTAAACAGTTCCCTTAGAGAATCGCGCCTGCGGAGGCCATATATTGCTCTGATGGCTCTATATAAGCCGGGTGGTCGTACATAAATTATGACTGTGAATAATGTCAAAAGGGAATAGCAATTAAAATGTAACGCTTCATTAATTTGGGAAAAAATGAAAGGTCAGTTGATACAGATGTTTTGTGCGTCATAGATGGTTAATAGAATGTAATCAATGGCTAATGTTTGCGGGTTAAATAAAAAATGTATTGGTTATTGAGCGTTTTTGCCGCAGGGGTTTATTTTTGTATCTTGAGTGTGAATCGATAATCATTATGATATTTTAATTATAATAGTACTTGTATACATAATTTACACAATATAATATATTATATACTTTTATATACTTGTACTTGTATGTATTTGTATAGGTGATTGAACAGAAGGAAAAAAAAACAATTTATTTTGTTGCTTGATTATTTTTATGTGACTAGATGACCTGACAGACTATCAAAAATTGACGTTCAGTTTTGTCCGAATTTGTAGATTTTCAGAGAACCTTTACCAATTTTTATTTCCGTAAGAACCTGATTCGAACTATTACGAATATTTTAAAACAACAAATTGCTAAATCAGTCCAGCCGTTTTTAAGGGATACCTTACCAACGAACGTTTCATTTTTATATGTGTAAAATAAAGTAACAACTGCTTCATAGTTGCATAATATAATCCAAGTAATTATTAAATAGTGTGATCAATATTGTGTTCTTTTGCATCATATAGTTGTAATCTAACCTTTCTACAAACTAATAAGAATAAAGTACCGCATCCACCACACATTCTGTCTAAATTGTTTCCCGCTCCTCGGGCCTCACAGCGCGATGATCTATCAACTTGTCTTCACAAGATTAATGCGTGCAGATGATTGACGATTCGCGTTGTCGGCGTGCCTCTAATGGTACGTATGGCCAATGTTTGGAGCTTGGCAATTGGTGACAGATGTTGGTTTACCAACACTCTTCTGTATTTTCACACCCGTTTTCTTTCGATCGTGCGTTGAATTGTAAGCAGTATAAGCTTGGCAACTATACTCACATTTGGGTGGTCCACACTCTCCATCCCTATGTCCATTGTGAAAGTGAGTGAAAGTCTATCTGGATAAGGTCACAGCAAGTCATATCTGCAGTAAATTTTTATTAGTCCTATAAAGTACAATGTTATGACTGGCCAATGGAATGCCTCTAGAATAACAGATGTTGGACACAATGCAATTTTTATTGTCATCAAATAATAAGTGTCTTTGAATACATGTTGTACAAAGTTGCCAGTTAGCCATTCTGTGTAAAATTATTACGAGTATTGACTGACAAACAGCTAATTCATACTGCTGTCAAGTCTCTCATAAAATCTGTTTGGGTGGTCTTCATTACCATGTCAATAAACGTTACTATCTTGTTGTTCTTGAGTCAATCGATTTTATGGCATTTTTAGCACCAGATACAATATTATATTATTTCCTTGTGTGGGCAGCAGGACAAAAATCATTTCACAAAATCCAATTCAGAACAAAACTTTATACGCCCCAAGAATGCTGAGATAAAACTGAAAACTTTCAACATGTCCACTTTGCACAAACATTGGTCAGTAAGAACCAACAAAAAAGTTGGCTCACAGTTAAAACGAGGCATGAAAGCTTATTTATAAGATGTCTTGGTGGATGTCTAGTAGACAATAACGTGTGTTAAACTTAAATCAACTTGTCTCACGATCAAACAAGAATGTTAGACCACTTTATTCCTTTTGATTTTTCTACGAAATATTTGCTTTGTTGACTCAGCGTAGATGATGTATTGAGGATTCCATTAGCATAGTAAACATGGTTTTCATATGAAATATGTGAGTGTTTGTGTTTGCTTAGTTTTGACTGTGTTGTGCTGTAATGCAATGTGTTGCTGGCGTTTTCTGGTGTGGCATGAATGCAAATAGGTACATAGAATTGCATTCATTGTACAAAAACTAATGAGTCTTAAAGAAAAGTTGTGAAAACAACACAATAATCACCTATTAGCTACTGAACACCACTGAACATAGCGTCATTGTCATCATTGTTCCCACTAATGACACCACTTAACGAGTGCTCGTTAAACTGGCTATCACCATACAATTGTCAAAGAACATCAAACAAAGAAACATATTAAACAATGTCGTCATTTTCCTCAATTCGTCATTACATCTCATTACATCATTTACCTGAATCCCGTTATTAAAACACGTAATTCGACTTGTTCTTCGTGTTATTATTAAAATCTAGATTACTGTGAATCTAATTATGAACACAACAGCTCGGTGCAATTATTTCAAATCTGATAGACATGAATCTTGGAAACCATCGCGTGACCGTCGGCTCGGAGCGGGCCGTCAATCATAAGGTGTCAAAGCATAAATACTTACTGGAAAAGTAGACGCGACTGCTTTTTCCATTTGAATTTTTCATGCTCCTTTTGCTTTTGCACACAAAGGAAATTGATATTCATGTTTGTAACGGGCACACCCATTACACTTCTTCCATTGGTTTATTTTTTATTACAGATAACCCAGTCTTCGTCAAGTGTATCTTGGCAGACAATTATGTGATTAAAGCAACTGGTCGTCGTCCACGTTTGTTTCTGCCTTTCAAATGTAAATACCTGTCATTAGTATGTTTACTAGTATGGCAGCTATTTAAAATGCAACTGGCTCATTTGCTATTTAAAAATGTGTTTTATTCTCATTTAAATATTCATTACCTTAACTTTAACAAACTTTAACTTTTTTCAAAGAATATATTACCCGTCGAATCTGTTTAACTTCTTAACCTAATCTATATTCCTTTAGCAATGAAAAATCGCACCCGTGTTGAAGTCTGTCATCACTGCGAAACAATAACGAACGGAAGAATGTTCACGTTCATTACTAGCGACTTAATTAATGGCAATAATTTGCATCAGTGTTGCAAATATAATTTATTGTTCCTGAGATTCTGTTTCGTGTAAAATCAGATAGTCAACATGCTATCCAGTCATTGTTGGTTAAAATAAAATAAAAATTGAAGCTGCCACAGATTTAGCTTGTTCCACAAATCCCCCTGAAAAATCCCCCTTAGGAGAAAAAGTGGAATATATAAAAACCAGTCTAGAATTCACCCCTGCTTATTTCACTAATCCCCCAGAGAATCCCGCTCAGTGGGGAAAACTGAACTCTAATGTAAAAAGAAACTTTCAGGGGGGTCTTGGAATAAGTTTTTTTTTGTCAATTCTAGTTTTCCCCCCTAAGCGGGATTATCAGGAGTGAATTCTAGACTGTTTTTTTATAGATTCCACTTTTCCTCCTAAGGGGGATTTTCAGGGGGGATTTGTGGAATAAGCCCCACAGATTTACCTACTTTGACTAGTGACGGAGAATTAACCAAGTAAGTAAGTGGCAAAGTTGAAATATGTGAAGGTAAGTCAGAAAAGAAGACCATCAATAATGACAAGGATATAATGCAAATTGAAGGTTGAAGTACTAATAATAACAAAGTACCAGTAACTTATCTTGTCAAAGGTGAAACAAAATATCATTGTAATTCTCATCTTAAAGCCATCAAACAAATGAGACATCATCAAACGTGTCGTGTAAGTGTCAACGTTGCAACGATTGCGTGCGCCCGCGGCTATGGCGTTGAAATATTAGCCCGGGAGTCAGAGCGTGAAGTTAATTCTTAGAACGAACAGAACGCGTTTTTGTCTCGATCAATTTGAATTTTATCTGTTGGGATTCATGGTAATTGGAATTTTAATCTTGAATGATTTAAATGGATGAAAGATTTGCGTTTTTTACTTTTGACTGGATGAGTATTGAAATTTTGTTTGTAGTGTCACTAGTGTTTTCTGTGTGGTCATAATTAAAAATTAAAATAGATAAAATGAATTGTTTTTAATTTGTAAGTAGGTTAATATGTATGTCTCTTATAAGATAAAACTATGAGACTCGAAAATTTACATACCATACGTATTAGACTAATCAAATTGGATAAAGCTGAAAGAATTATTACAACGGCTGAACTTGAACGCAGAGCAAAGGAAATGATAGATTTTGAGCTGATGAACTGTACAATCCTATACTACTTATGAATAAAATATGAAACGTAATTACACCTGCACCCAGCAAGATATTAAAAGTTATAGATAACCATCTATCACATTAATAGTAATAATTATTCATCACTTCATCCAAAAGGAAAGTAAGAGTAAAAACCGCTTATATTTCAATTTAAACTTGGCACGACTACCAATTTGTATTTACGTCTGGGCAACGGCCGAACCAATTAAACTGATTGATTCGAATGACTGAATAATATTGATTGGTTAACGCTTTAGAAATGATTGGGATAGAATCTTTGAATATTGTAAAGGATATACGAAAAGACTGTTTGTGAATCCTCGCTAAAAGTCTTGTCAGTTTGGGTAAAAGTAGAAATTTAATTAGAGAACAACAAAATGGCTTCATCCATACTAATAACATAAATATGAAAGTATCTCAGTCTGTCTGTCTATCTGTATGTTACGTTTTTACGCCTAAACCGCTGAACCGATCATCATGAGATATAGCCTGGGATATGGAGAAGGACATAGGCTACTTTTTTACGCGATAACCGACATCCACGCGCGTGGAGCCGCGGGAAAAAACTAGTGGTAATCATATATTGTGAACAGGAATATGTCTTATTAAGTATATGCCAAAGCAAGTGAATGGCTCTAAACTTACGCTCAATTTTCATTCAGCCCGTAACTTTATAACTACATTTTTACTGAACTTCAAGACAACCACCGAAAATTACAGATGAAATACCAGCTCTCGAGTAACGTATCGTCAGTAAATCAGTTGCAGACAACATCGCATGTCTATTGCCTTGAGATTCTTAATAAAACGCTCAATGCGATTTACTTGACAGAATATTTATGGGTGAAAACACAGCATCCTACTTCTTCAAATTAATGACAATCTTATCAACACGTCTGAAATGTTTCGTTTTTTTTTGGCTATGGGCATTATTGGGCATGTTATTACTACAACACGAAAACTTGTTTGGTGTCGCCTAAGAGAGGTGTTTCTACTTCAAGAATATGATCATTGATATCCTTCTGTGCTTCCTGTACCAGCTTATCTTCTGAATCATTCTTCAGATACCTAAAAATTATATTATACAGGGTGGCAGGGACATCGACGCGAAGCCTGTTACCATGGATTCAGTCCATGATTCTGGACCCCTCTGCATTGAAATTTTTCGTTAGTAATTTAATATAAAATTGCTGTCCCATTAATTTTGACCGCATAGGGTTTGCACTTTTATAGGAAATTGCAGTTGTTCTTTTTAATAACTGACGAAATATTTCAACGCAGGGACGTCCAGAATCATGTACTAAATCTATGGTAACTGGTTTCGCGTCAATATCCCTTACACCCTGCATATTCTTTAAATAAACTTTTATCAGACAATATCATGAGAATCTGATATTTTAACCAGTTCATATCAACCCTAAAACAAATCCAAGCTCCTAGCCTATGTATCAGCAATAAATCAGTTGCGGGCAACGTCGCGTGTAGAACTCGAGATTATAAATAAACGAAACGCAACGCAGACTGGACACGACACTTCGTTTAATAGTACACAACGTTCTGACGTGAACGATGCCGCGTTGATAGGCAAACTGCCATTTCTTGCGGATTAATTTATTGAGCGAGTATTTGTCGCTATTGTTCAATGTTGCATGGCTGGGAAGGTGTGAATTGAATAGCTATGCTGGGTTTGTAGACGTAGGAATTGAAGTGTTCTTTGTGAATGGATTATGTTTGTGATACAATGTCAGGTTTTGTGATGCTCTGAATTTAATGATGGATCTAATATACCTATAAAGACCCATAAGAAAAAAAAAAGCTCAATAAAAGAGACAGGGTTGAAATTACTTTTTCGTGACGAAGCTCTAATATACCTAATTATTTCATAACAAAAAGTACCTAAAGGAGAAAGCTTTGGCATTTTCTCAATAACAAAGATACCTAAAATCATGGCTTACCCTACCAATAAGTAGTTTCGCACGAGAGCGTTTTTATCTCTTTGTTCCGTTTGTGACAATTTATGTCCACTATCCGAACCCTTATTTATATCTGCAAACAAATAAATATCAGCCAAAAACACAATGAAACTGGGCAATAAATTCCCCACTTTCCACAAATCAGTGAACGACTACGGACGGGCGTCGAAAAGTTATGTCACTCTCATGTCCGCGTGTCACGTCATGACGTCCAACATGCCGCAAACGTGACGGCCTGTCTCGCTGACGGCCGCCGGTAATTAGCTAATTGCGACACAACTTTCTCTGCGGTTACATACACTTTTATTACAAAGGAATAAGGTTGTGTTTTGGCTGTTGAATTGAGAAATAAAAATGTGCTTCATAATTTTCGCCTCATTAAAACAGCGCGTGAATAACAAATGATTGATGCTTATTGCGTTGCTATAAAGTTTATTTTGGTATGTTTTGGCTCGACGCTGATCGCTTGTTGTGATGTGTAGACAATGGTAACTGACGTGGTTATGACTGCGTCAGTAAATCCCTTAATGAGCTAATCTGACGGATATTGATTGACGGTCTGCATCAACTCATAGATTAATGGATTTGTTTGTCGGATTTTTTATGTCACATGTTAATGTCAGTGTTTGCGGGCGTCACAAAAAGTGAATTATTGAAAATTAAAATCGTGTAAAATAATTCATAACAAAAGTACTTCATATGAGAGTTCAAGGAAACTTGTTTTAAATATGAATATAAAATTTGTATTTGTGTTTGTTTCTCAAAGATTAATTCTATATAATGATAGATTGCAGAAGGAATGAGTGTTATCGCTACAGGCGTTTAGCCAGTTGTAAATATGTTGTGGGGTCCGCAAAGAAAGAAAACTAAGAACACGTTTTCCTTAGTATCCGTGTATTGGACGAGTAATTGTAAATGAAAAAATGTTGAAGTATTTAAGTAATAAACCAAGTCACATTACACACATACACACAAAATACAACAAACACACACACACGCACATAAACTACTCAAGAGCATGTATGCACTAAATTCCCTTCATTTTACGTTATTTTAATTTTATTGCATACATTTTTAGAGTCTCAAAAACGGGTGAAGATATTGACTCCTGTAACATAGACACCACCAGGAGTTTCAAATTAAAATGTAACACCGTTTTTATGTCAATGAAACATTTTTATTTTTTATTTTTATGAAGTATATTTAATTACTCGGTCATTTTCACACGGAAAAACAGTACTAAAAAACAATATGCATGGGAAATACAACCACCATACAAAAACAGTACGTGATTTTTCCATTCACATCTCGTAGAACAATTACTCAATTTGATTGACCGCTGACAATGATTGCTGTCAACGAATGTCAATTAATTGCTCATTGTCACGCAGTCATCGGATACAGCCATACGGCCTGTTATCAAGAACAGAATGGCGGCCATTTTTTATTGTTTTAATAATTAAAGTTTATTGGGGTTGTGAGATTAATTAATTGGTTGATTGACAGATGTTATGGATTTGGGTAACGTAAATGGTACAATGGTATTTTTCTATATTATGTAAGTCAATATTTTGGTTTTTTATATGCGTGGTCAGAGGGAAATAGACCAAAACAGGCTAAGCTTATTGCTTACAGATAAAAAAGATAGAAGAAGATAAAAACTTACGAGGAATTACTATTTGTATAATACTAGTACATATGTATTATATCTTGTAGGGTATTTCAATATTCCTGTAAGACGTCTATCGCATTTATCATGTGAAATCTAGTTCAAAATTCTGTGTGAAGTGGCGGCAACATCGCAGCGTGAAAGCTTGCATTATGTCAAATGTCGCGAGCGTGTTAGCCCACATGACGTCTGCCAGGATAATGTCACGTTATCATATAACTAATACCTAACTATACTCCATTTACTATAGTATTAGACAAATAACTGCTAAATAACGACAGTTATTATGTAATATTGTTGAAATTACTGCACTTTAGAGTTATTTTTTTAATGTTAATGGTAAATAGATTCGGATTCGGTATTTATCGTGAAATAACGGAGTTTATTAAACGTTTACATCAAAATAACGAAAGAGTGAGAACAGTTATTTGTCTAATGTCATAATATATGGAGTATAGAACTGAAGGAAAATCTAAAAATATGATTTGAAATAATACTCCTTAGTTGCCATAATCGGTAAGTTATGGTTTTTAGCTATGTCATCAAATAAACTTATTTTAGTTGTTTATTGCCTTATTGTAGGTACCTACAGTCCTACACTACCTTCTCTTTATAATAATTTTTTTGCGCTAAAAATGCATTAGCAACAATAGCAACTATTTTGTGGCAAAAGGCTATGCGCTATACAGAATACAACTCAGAAATTCTACCAATAGCTGACACCACAGCGTGTTAGGTGACAGCGTGACACATTGTTCACTAGACACAATGACGTGATAGCTGACATCCAGACTGATTTATTGTTACGTCACCGCTCGCATTATAATAAAATAATATTATTACTTAACATAACATAACATAACATAACATCACGCCTGTGTTCCCCGCAGAGTTAGATAGAGGTGCACCTCCTTTACTACATCCAGATTTCGCTTGTTCTGTTTAAGTCCCATAATAAAGCAAATCCAGTTCAATAATATTATTCTACTCCTAAAAACTATCAAAGTTACATAAAGTGCATAGGTCAACTGTTCAAAATTACTACAATAATGCTCTTACCAAATTTCAGAATTGAATGTGGAGCATCGTCCACCGCAGCCTGTCAGGTGACAGCGTGACAGATCGGCCGCGTGACACGCTGGCGTGATTTATTGTTACGTTTTGTTTGTATGTTTGTAATTTTGGGAAAAGGGAATGCTTGATTTTCTCTTGCTATGAGAATGAGAGAGTACAGAGTTGGTGTGGAACCTAGATATTTATTTTTCACTAACCGACTTTCCAAAAAGGAGGAGGTTCTCAATTAGGTTGTATTTAAAAAATATATAAATATATATATATATATATATATTTTTTTTTTAATGTTTGTTATTTCAGAACTCTGTCGTTTATAAACCGATTTGGAAAATTATTTTTTTATTTGAAAGGTTATACTTCCATACTGGACCAGAATCAAAATCCAGATCTGATGATGGGATGGAATTGAGGGAACTCCTCTATTTCACTCAAGCATTTGCATTCAGAAAGTATCATTTGATGAAGTAGAACTTATGAAGAAGACCACAAATGGCCACCGGAACACCTCAATGATAAGTATTTCACGGGTGGCGATAAGATATCTTGATTAAGATAGTTAAGCGACTATGAAGCCAATTTAAATCCATACCATCCAACTGATCTGAAGATGAAGCCGGAGGGTATGCACCGGAACTCCGTTCTAAAACTTTGTATCCTAGCCGTGTTTGGACTTATTGGAATTGTCATGAGATGCACTCGGGCTACAAATGGTTATTAACCGATTTTTATTAACTTTCATTGGGTAGTTTTTGAGTTAGCTATTCGATCTTCGTATATCGTGTGTCACTGTTGTTTGTACGGTGTAGCAAGTAGTGGTAATCGAATTGTTGTGGGGTAGGTACTATAACTAAAAAGTGAAAAATATAAAACTTTTTAACAAAAAAACAACTTACTTCCAAAAAAAACACTAAAAAGTGAAAAATAACTTTAATTTCGGAAGTCGGTGGCAAAAAACGAAAATACAGAACCAAGGACACCGACTTCCGAAATTAAAGTTATTTCTCACTTTTTAGTGTTTTTTTGAAGTCGGTTGTTTTTTTTTTTTTTTTTTTGTTAAATTTATTTTTTTAATTATGGTAGAGAACGTTTTATAATTTTATACTAGATGAAAAATAATATACCGTACAGGCTAGCAAAAAAAAAAAAATCTTTACTGTGCAAATAATTTTGACAGTAACGTGACTTTTTTCACAACAGTACCTATAATAACAACACACACAGGACATCATCAATTTCAGTAATTCCGGCGCTTAATTACTCTAAAACCTTGAATGTAATAGTTTAAATAAATGAAGATATCATCTGTCAGCCCGAGTCTGTGTATCATCAATCTTGCGCTTATTTGCCTGGAATTTGAAACATAATTTTGAGTTACCTCAAGATTGTCAAAACCGAAGGTTTTAATGCTACGCCAACGATATGATATTATTTATTAAGGAGATGTTGTGTTAGCAAATGGTAATGGATTTTAAGCTTTAGGTTATTTTGCGGATACGGTAAGACTGGATGTTATTATTGTAAGGAAAAGTGTTTCGCTGATCATGATGATTTTGTAACTACAAGATTAATAAAATATTAGATGATATTTATTTTATTCCTGTAAATTGGTTAAAAAAAAAAAACTTTCCTCTACACGTCAAAATTAAATAATGTTTTAAAACTAGGCAAGTTTGATTTTCCTGACTACTCTGAGAAGAAAGACAAACAAACGCAGAGGTCAGATTCTCTTTTAAAGCCCAGCCATAATTTTGGTCAGGCAATAAGAGGACCATGTTATTAATGTCTGAGATGGTCGTTTGAGGAAAGAACCACACAGATTTGAGTGGACCTGTTCAGTCAGTGCGCGCATTTGTAGAAAGAAGTAATCGTGTAGCTCAACTCAGAACTAAAGGAGCTCAACGACGCGATGAACAATACCAAAGAAAGAATAGGGTAGACCGCATAAAATACTCAAACTGCCAGATTATCATTTAATGAATGAATGAAATTCACCGAACCCATTGTGGTTTGACCAGACCCGATTACTCGAATGAACCCAAAGATTCATACTCGCCCCTGGAGCCTCATGTTTCATGGTTCTACACAGACCGTTGCATATCAAGAAGTAGACCGGGGGGCGCCATAATGATAGGGAAGACGTGCCATAGAATATGGAGGGATTATTAGAGCTGCACCGGCTATGCATCCTACCAGATTATCATTTGCCTATCAAGATACAGGGTTATCCTAGTTTGGGGGGCAGGGCAGGGTACCACCTATACGGCGGCGATCTCTCGCGTCCGGCCCTGGTCCAAGCCATGGTCCGGAGCGAGAGTGCATTGGAGGCAGTCACCTCCTTCTGCGAAGCAGTAATGCTCGCGAAAAAAGTGGAACGCATAAGGGAATTGCAGTCTGTGCGCCCTCATGCCCCTAGTCGCCGCAGGAGACGCCCTGGGTGGCGGGAATCAAAAGCCGATCCCGGCCACCATAAACGCGGGCTTGCGGACGGCGAGCTAATGGGCAGCTCGCCGTCCGGTAAGGACTAGGCCCGGGTAAACGGCGCTTTATGTTCCACGCGCGCCTCAAATAGATGTCAGCACGCACTGACGGCGTCCGCTAGGACCGGATGCCTGCCAGGGTTGCGGGTTTGTCTGAAAGGGATACCGTGGCCCTGGCACACAGGCAACTGAAGGAACACGAGTGGGTAAAAGACAGTAAAAGTCTGATACGCCCTCCCGCTCCGCCCAGAGCGGGAGAAGTTATTTGATAATTTCCCACCTGGAAAAAAAAAGGTTACCACCTATTCTATTTTGACTTTCGACCTCATTACCTACCTTTTGTATACAATCTTTGTATAACTATACTTAAAGCTCACTTTTATGTGTAACATTATTGTAAGCTTATGTTTTGTGACTAAAGAATTATTATTTAAACTAATAGAGAAAAACAAAACACATAGTCCTCACCTCACATTCAAAAGAATTAAATAACGTACAACGTAGGGTGAAACTTTATTTTTTAAATAACTTTTATGGAAACTTTGCTTCAACTAAGCAAAAATGCAACCGACTGAGATAAAATCCAGAAGATATTATATGGCCCTTCTCGACAGCAGGAAAAAATAGTGTGCAATAATTTCAAGAACTAAGAAGGAACAGCCCACCTCATTACGACCAACACCTGTAGCCGACTGTAAAGAGATTCATGGTACGTTTCAGACGCGAACATTTAAACGCTTGCCTGTGACAAGATACAGCGGCGGCCGCGATTCTAATTGACACGTCTGCGGGGAACGGAAGTAGGGACGATAGTATGTTAGTTAGAGAGGTATCGATAGGGAGTTAACTTTCGTTTCAGATTTTTGTTACTTTTATAGAAGAAAAAGTGTAAGATCGTCGTCCAGTCTAACCCAAGCTGGCTTCAGAAACCGAATTTTACTTGCATGAATTGCCATCTTACCTCTGCTACGCTGCAGTTTTTAAAACTTTGGGTTTCTGACTAACCACACCAGTACCGCTAATAATAAGGAAGTTTTCATAAAACAAACAATACTGTAACTATTTGACATAGAAAGCGATGTCTATGTACGAAGAATGGTTACCTACTTCTCCGATAGGTGATAACAAACTCCTCAACTCACTGACGAGTATTGCAGCAAAGTATTAATTAGGTGCAGTGACATACCCAATAGACAGATAAAATGATTTAGTAGGGAAATCGTGTTGTAGACGGATAGTCAGAAATTTGATAGATTTCTAAAAGCCCGGTTATAACGATGCCCATCTTTAGACTTTAGTAGTATGCTGCCAAAACATCTGCAACAATATTATATCTAGCCTACTTAATGGGCATTTTTTTAAATCATGTTTTGGTATCGATCCCCTCACGTCTGCGGAGTGTCGCTAGCTAATTTAATTTAAACCTGTATAGGCCTCATCTTTATCATTATTAAAGTAGGTTGTCTATTTCGTCGATATCGACCCCCAGCCCTCACTATCGATCATCCGGCGACAGGCGGAAGGCGGCGACGGAAGTAATGGCGCGCGCTGTCAACAGTTGTCGCGATATGCGACTGCGACTTGCTTTGTTACAGTCGCGGCTGAGTGCGACTTGTCGGAGTGTGGATGTGTCTTGTCATGAAATGTTATTAATTCTATGTCGTGCTACGATCAATGATTAAAATGGATATCATAGGTTTTCTGTGACGTGTAAGTATATGATCTACTGTAATGTTCGTGGCAGTGACTACGCCACATTTCAAGGCGACTAACAATTTATGTGAAGAGTGAATCTTGATAATAATTATTAATTTTAAATAAAATGTAATAAATTATTGATTAATTCAAACTCAAACTCAAAGCATTTATTTCAATTAAACCATTTACAGGCACTTTTGAATTGTCAGAGAGACGGTCAGTTAGTCAGTTAAGTATAACATAATGTAATGAATTGTAATAATTAGCATCAAAAGTGTAATACATTATGTAACTCAATAATTACATAATTATTGAATTACATACCATCATCTTATCTAAGTCTGTCGCCAAAACAACAATGTTAACAGCATTTGTTGTGTTTCGGCAGTTAGAGATAAGATAGCCAGTTCCTCTGTGGTTGAGGATTCCGGGTGAAGTTCGCTTCCATCTTCGGCCTTATAATCACTTACCATCAGGTGAGATGAAGGCCAAGAGCTTCCCCGTAACACGAAAAAAAAAAAATGTTTACGAAACATTTGCAGTACCCTTACAGAGTGCATGTCTTAATACTGTGTCATAAAATTTTAATGCATGCCAACTGACCAGTGTTTTATATGGTGGCAAATAAATAAATAATCATTCAATGTTTTAGGATAAAGCCAGTAAGGTTGGTAGCGGCTCTGACAACACAGGATATGAAGTACGAACTGAAGCATGGCCAGTGTGCACATGGGCACTCGAAAACGCAAACTTCTTTAGGTCGCAAATAGTATGGAGCTAATAGGCGAGCATAAGTTGTGGCCTTAGAATTTTCAAGGAGGTTTTGCTTTCAGAGATTTGTGACCTAGGGCTAAAATCCGCAGAAGACAAAAAATATATTGTTAAGTCAGACTATTATGTAACTTAGGTACCTATGACTGGTGTCTGTCAATATTATAATGATAATTTCAATTTCATTTTTCATTATATATTTGTATGATTTATGCAAATGCACTCTGTAACGTTGATTGACAGTTGTTTTGTGGCAAAAACAATAGGTACCCACTGTGCGGTTGTCATGTCGGGAGGTGAAGAGTCAAGAACATTTACTGATTTTAATTTAAAATGTCTCGATTTTCAATTTGAGTCGAATGAATGTCTAGGAATTATTTATTTTCAAGTACAATTCATATAAAATAGAATTAAAAACACTGAAAACTTCTGCAATAAATTATTAAGTAATTTGTTAGAATTTCAAGTGGGTAAGAACTTTATTTTTTTTTCATCAGTTTGTGAAATACCCAACCCGACATCGCTAAACCACAGTAATTACATAAAAAACAACGAGCAATAAATTAAAGCAAAAATACAGCGAATTATGCAAATATATCGTGTGCAATTTACTCGGAAAACCTTATCAAGTAAAAAATATGAGTTCTAAGTGCAGTGTTATTATCTTGATCCTAATCAATGCTAAGTTAATTCTGATTTATGGGCAGTTCAATCCGACGTGGTTTGACTGCGGACGTCGGGACCTTTGGGAGGATGTTACCAACTAGTCGGTGGAATTTTTATCGTGATATATTGGCAAATATGACGGTCTACGTAATAGTTATCACGTCTATAAACACTAATATTACCAGAGTATTTTCCAATGAAAGGTAAGAAAACTTGAAAAGCTGATTCAAGTGGCAATAACAGCAACTATACAGTCAACCACAAGTCTGTGGTAACACTTTGACCTTGAGCTGGCCTAGCGCAGTACGGTGGCGTTTCAATAGAATAAAAGGCCAGCTTATACTTGTTTTGTTACTATCTACCTACGTTGTCACCTACAACCCCCCCCCCCCCCCCCGTCACATCGCATCGCCCGTCCACGCAATTACTTCGTTTTCGCTTAGCATTTTTCCGACGTTTTGTCGTTTTATAACTATATGTTAAATAACCTATACTTATTTAGTTGCGGAGTTATTTAAAAATTATGATATCTCCTAAGACGTTGATTGAAATCAAGTGATGTCAAGGACAATTCTGTTTACATTTAAATACTTGTGATTAATAATATATTTATTTGGATAAGGATTAATATTATGTTGATAAAACTCCTTCGCAAATAATGCATTAATTTCGTACAAATTTTATTACCATAAAAAAAGGTTATAGTGAGTCAATCTTAAAAGATAGACATATGTTGTCGTCGACTTTTTTTTAAAACTTTTAAGGAGGAACAATTCCATCATACATGATATTTGCGTAACTTAGACTGTTTACGCAGCGCACGCAACGGAAGCTCTCAAAAAGGAATCCCGTTTTTGCAACATTTTTCATTTATGTTCCGCTCCTATTAGTCGTGGCGTGATATTATGTAGCCTATAACCTTCCTCGATAAATGGACTATCCAAAACAAAAATATTTTTTGAATTCCAACCAGTAGTTCCTGAGATTAGCGCGTTCAAACAAACAAACAAACTCTTCAGCTTTATAATATTAGTATAGATTTAGGGGTTTATTCATAAACGTTGCTTAAAGTTAAGTGACGTTCAAAGTTTCAAACGTCAAAAATGTATGGTTAAACAGTTACTTAACTTTAAGCAATGTTTAGAATTAAACTCCTTGAACTTGAACTTTACATATTGGTGTACCATTTATGGCAAGTTCGATTATTTACGTTAGATGTTCGTGTTTGGGTCACAGAAATTCATGTGTAACAAATTTCAACTTAATCGGTCCAAATCGGCTGCGACAAGCGGAAAGACAGTCAGACAGACACACGAGTGATCCAATAAGGGTTTCGTTTTTTTTCCCTTTTAACAGGTATGGAACTCTAAAATGAACTTTCCCTCGAATGGTCTTGGAACCACATACCTTCCTACCCTCCTCAACCACACCACCACAATTCACCATCAAATTTGATAACGGCAGCTTTCTATGCGCTTTTAGTTGAATATATTCATTTTGATGAAGGTGGGCAGTTTTTTTTACTTTCCTTGACTAAAAAATTCAGTCTGTTTACTCGTTGCAAGCGGTGGTGGCCTGTATTTTTAAAGTACCCCATTAAGTGTTTTAAATTAATATAATGCAATAATAAAAATCATTACCTAATCTTTCTAAAACTATTATTAGATACCTATCACTAAAATAATACTTCAAGGAATTGTATTAAAAATATACTATCTGAAGCAATCGCGGCAATTTTCATAAATCAAATTCAATCATTCATGTTATTACTCGTGTAAATTTTAATCAATTTATTATATCGATTCATTTAGATCGTTATCGTAACATCGAAGTAGTTTTAGTATAACGATGTTGTTCCATTTTTCTAGGCCGCGTTCGATTGATCGGAATCTTTCCGATGATTGATCGATTGATAATATAATAGCTTGTTAGACAATAGGTAATTATGTTTGTGTTGGTGGGCGTTACTTAGTGACAGTTTTGATCTTAAACAATGACATGATAGAGAGATTCTAACGTAAAGAGTGAAAGGTAATCTGTTTTGTTGTGTAACTGCATTTAACTATACAGATTTTTGTATGTAATTACTATGCATCACGCTCTTTTAATAATTATAGTCAGCAGTAATAACAGAAAACGGTTTTACTGTTTTTTGTTGTTTCTTTACCATAAATCATCATCTGCCCAGCCTTTTCCCAATTAAGTTGCAGTATTTTCAAAATCAAAATCAAAATATTTTATTTCACATAAACCTACATGGGCACATATGAAACGTCAGAAGCTAGGTGCACGGTTCTAATTAGTCGTTTCCTATGGAGAAGAGCCGGCAAGAAACTCCACGGTTACTCTTTTAAAAATAATTGGCTTTACAGTATTATCAAATAACAGTGATAATAGGTATGGGAGGACAGTGTAGGCCTTTCAACAATTACCAGGTACTTAACAAAATAGAAAAGTGCCAACAAATCTACACTCTACTAGGCCATCACCGTTCTAACATTCATAAAATAGAAAACATTATTTTACATGGAGCGACAGCCTATCTGACTTCCACAACCCAGTTAATGGGTACCGCGATACCCCTTGGTAAAACTGGTTGCCAGACTTTCGGGCTTCTGACTAACCTTAACAACTGTCAAAGATCTACAAATGATAGCCGGGAATAGCTTAACGTGCTTTCCGAGGCATGGAGTGGTCTTTGTATGTAAAGATGGCCACCCATCCACAGACCAACCACGGCAAGCGTAGCTTGGTCGGACGACCCATGCGACTGTTATTACTTAAAATACCAAATCAAATCAGATGTTTACTTACTCGGGAGAGTATGACGGAACTTTAGCCTGTTTCGTTCTTAAGCGTTGTTCTAATTATTGAATCGAAGGAGAATTTTTAAAGCATCTCTTTCAAACTTCTTAAAATGGTTATTTTCGATAGTAGATATCTACGACAAGTGACAAGTTTTATTTTAAAACATGTCAAAAATGTATGCCACTAAATTGTATGGTTCTGGAATATGCTCATCCATATAGAAGTTTTTTTTTTTCACATTTGTAAATGAAGCCACAATTTGTTTGCCAATTCGGCAAACAAATACCTACAA
Source organism: Dryobota labecula (assembly GCA_947523025.1). Lineage (NCBI taxonomy): Eukaryota > Metazoa > Arthropoda > Insecta > Lepidoptera > Noctuidae > Dryobota > Dryobota labecula. Next base: position 26,489,511 of record OX383289.1, on the reverse strand, counting down.
AAAGACAATAAAATGGATATAGTATGTTATCCTTAAGAGATAGACATATGCCATCGCGGACTTTTTTGAAGACCTTTATAAGGAACACAATTCCACCATACATTATTTTGTTATATCTCAAAGGGTTTAGACAGCGTTTTCGTTGAAAGCTCCCAGACGGCTTATTTTTTTCCGACAACTCCAACAAATATCGTTAAATTATACAAAAATGTATACAAAAACTTAACAAATTATATACGAAAACCTTCATCAAGAACCAAGCTATCCATTGGTGAAAACAGCATGACAATCGGTGCAGTAGTTTTTGAGTTTATCGCGAACAGACAGACGCGGCGGAGGACTTTGTTTTATAATATGTAGTGATATAGCCAGTGTCACTTGGGATGATGTAAGGATGATACTAATGATACCCCATACATCCAAATCTGTTAAGGCATTTAAAAGTCATGGTGGAATAAATAAACTTACATACATACATGAACCCCGAAAACATTAGACTCCTTTTTTGAACTGTCGTGTAACAAGCGACACATTCAGCAAAAATTTCTTTATGTTTTCGTTAGATATTTGGTTGGGATAAACATCAAAATCTCGTCAAAATGTCAAACATACGTTTTATTTCTATTCTTGTCTAACACATTGACTGTGCATCTCGCTTGCACATAGTTAGTGTGATGTTCGTTAGCAAAGACCTCACATAACTATTCTTCAGTTATTTTACGATTGATAAATTGAAAGCATTTATTCGCCTGATAAAATTAATAGACTGATAATTTTATACGCTAGGTGGTTATTCGACGATTTAACTGAGGATTGATAAAAGGCCCTAAATATAATGATAGTACTAGGTATACTATACTAATCTGAAACCAGTATTATAAGGAACTCTAATACTGTATGTTCATTTCATGACACATTTCAAGTACATCCAGTACCTACCCTCCAACTATATTGATGGTACAGCATCTATGATTAACGACTTTGGAGCAAATTCATCATGACGCCAGACGTCTCCTGACGTTTGATTGGCTGCAGATATGGAACCAATTGAGATGGAAAGGGTGCTGGAGTACTTTGTTAGTGAACATACTTAAAGCAATGAGAAAAAGTATTATAGCTTGAATCAAAGATCAATCAAAAACAGTATTATTATACATACAATATGTAACCTCATGCAATACAAACAAAGCAGTCTTTGTAGACCACTGGAAACGTATGTGCCCAGTCGTGTCTTATATGACACTTCTTTTGAAGCAATTAGAATGTTGAAAATCTTGATTATTATAGCTTGAAAACTCAGTAGGATAATTCAAATATAAAATGTTGTGTGTTTGATTCCAACTAAACAGTTGTACGATAGCTGAACAGTATTGTTTTTTTATTGGTTTAGACGTTAATAGAACAACCTCACTATCGTTCGGTTTGATCTTGCGGACAACACACTGTATGACCAATCAAATCCCTACATTTCAATTAACACGTCACCTCAAAATCTTACTCGAACCAACATCAACAACATATTAAACGCGTCAATCAAATGAGTGCCGCTGTAGTACCGCGAGGCGGCGACGGGACGACGGGGGTAGAGGTAGTGGCGGCACCTACCTACAGGGCGGTATGATGGATGGCGCGTCGTTAATCACGGCAGCACGCTCATCATTCATCGTCACCACACGACGGGTGCGCCACAGGCTGGAGGATAGCAGTAGGTTTATAGGTTTTAATCTATAAAGTTTGCTAAGCATGAAGTTGTCAAAGATGGATAGGTTGGAAAAATCAGATAAACAGTTCGTCTCTATAGGAAACTACTACGCTTTGGAATGGGCAACTATCTTCATCTTTCTGACTGACCGACTCCTTGACAATTCAATAGGGGCCTGTAATTAGTTCACTTGAAATAAATGCTTTGCGTTTGAACTTATAGGCAGTAAGGTGTTAGTGGACAAACCAAGAAACGGTTTTCACTCTGAATTTGTTGCCTGTCGTAGAATCAAAAAGAGGAAAGTCTGAGTAAAATTGATATTTCGTGTAGCAAGCGTATAATATATTAGCGACTACTGCAACTGTCAAAAAAATTATGAAAACAATCTAAAAACATATAACATACATTAAAATGTATGCTAAAATAGAAACTCTGAGATTATAATTACCGAATCTGATTTCTCAATCAATGTTAAATACCAAAGTACAGACAAACAAGTTAATAAGTTGTTGTTGTTGGTTTACTGTTTTTATTACTCTGTGTACCAGGAGGGGAACTAAAAGTGAATTGTGTATCGTTCAAAATTGATCACTTTAATTTCTGTGTTAATAGAACAAATTGTTTTTAGATATCAGAAAATGTATATCGTAAGTGAAATATTACAGACTGACAGACATTTAACAAGATTTTTATGAACATGATTTAATACTTGTTTTAGTGATTAAAAGTTGTTAGTACGGACAAAAATCTTCGTGAGTTTGGAATGAAATATAATTTTTCTGTTGATTGATGTGATAGACTACATAGCTATACGAGTAAGATGACATATATTAAAATATAACAATAAATACTAAGATACACGAGCGTGTATATGACTGAAAATTTCGGTCGTTACCACATCCTGTTTTAGAATAGATATTGTGACAAATAAACAAGAGGCATATTATTAAAAAGAAATACCAATCATGACACACAATCTATTCTTATTCCTATCAATTTCGGCTGAATTTTCATTGACCTTAATCGATTTAAATTATATGTTGAATATTCATATCGATTAAGGTCAGTAAAATTCTTCGAAAAACGACAAAGCGCGATCCTAAAAACTGCCACACCCAAACATCAATCATCTTGGTCTAATACTATATATACCTACATACTTAGACTTTTCTACAGCGCCGTCAAAAATTTGCAAAACATTTCGGAGAAAAACCGGCCAAGTGCGAGTCGGACTCGCAAACGAAATCCTTCGGGTGCGAGTCCGACTCGTACTAGGCCGTACCGTATCAAGATCGATCGAAAATGCTAAAAATAAAAACTGTCAGTCGTAGGACTGCACGTCAGAAGTGAAAACTTCTTAGCTGCACAAACTCGTAAACATATTACACACATCTGAATACATAAATGTATCTGAGCGTGACGGTCACGCGAGTTCAGTGTTTTTTCCCCATCCCAAACACGTTTCTTGTAAGGGTACCCATAATTATTAACTTTATTTAATTTTTATTAAGGTTATTTGTTGCTATAGCGACAATAGCAATACACACTTTGTGAAAATTTCAGCTGTCTATCTACTATGGCCCGCTGACTGAAAGACGGATGGACAGTGGAGACTTTGTAATAGGGTTCAGTTTTGTACCCTCCGAGTAAAAATCCATACCAATATTACAAATGCGAAAGTAACTCTGTCTGTCTGTTACCTTTTCTCGCCTTAACGCCTGTACGGATTTGGACGAAATTAAGCACACCGGCACACGGATAGACCATGATACTGGGTTAGAACATAGTATATCCGTTAGTACGATCCCGTGGGATAATTTCCAACCACCACCAAACGGGTGATGCAGCGGGCAAAAGCTAGTATGTCTATACTTAACAAATACTTCAAAAAAACTTTCAATAATATATCAACCATAGATATACCTACTACCAAAACTACTTCTGATAATAAGGCAATAAATTGATAACTAAATATTAGGGTGTCCCTTATATGACATATTTTTTTTTTTCGATGCGCATAGCCTCTAATTTTTTTATAAATGCTAAAATATACTCAAATATGAAATTTCAGCTTTCTAGCATGATCGCAACCCGTGCCGACTGAGCTTCAAAGTTTATTTAAAATCGTGTTTTGTCCTATTATTCCGATCTGCTATAAAACTAATATAAATGCAACAAATTTGGTGAGTATGAGGTAAAATAAAATAAGGTAAACATTAATCTTTATTTCAAAACATAAAATTATAACAATCAGCCAGGGTAACTTCTCTTTAGTGTAGTTTTTTAACAGTCCAGATACAAATTTCTATGTTCCTGGGCACAGCGCAAAAAGCATTGTTTTTGCTCTTCTTCTGCCGTGTTAAGTAAGGTTTTGAGTTAGGAATGCATTAGACTGTTTTTAGGACGAATTTATAAACATGATGACGACAACCGAAAACCAAAAATTCTCTCTCTAACGTCTGCTCCAAAACAGCACAAGCTCCATTAAAATGACCAGTATTTTAAGCTTTTGTATCGCAGCACATTATTTGAACTTTATTATTAAGGTTCCAGTCAAAGAGAGCAGATGAGACGGCTTTAGCTTGATGTTATCCAGAAGAACTCTCTAGTTTTGGCACTGCAAGAAGCTGTTCTCTATCGTCAAATGAAGCAATAATGGGGCAAACGTTCTTCTTTTGAACTTCGTACATCCAATCCAGGTAATAGTTTTCCATCCCAATGGACTGTGACTACGTCAGGGCCTCAAGTCTGCTATTACAATAGTGTCAGAATGGTCTCGCCATTGTGAGTATTTGACAGTGTTTGTATGGCAAATCTGTCAAAAACTCACAATGAAGAGATATTCTCATTCATTTGACGATAGAGAACAGCTTCTTGCAGTGCCAAAACTAGAGAGTTCTTCTGGATAACATCAAGCTAAAGCCGTCTCATCTGCTCTCTTTGACTAGAACCTTAATAATAAAGTTCAAATAATGTGCTGCGATACAAAAGCTTAAAATACTGGTCATTTTAATGGAGCTTGTGCTGTTTTGGAGCAGACGTTAGAGAGAGAATTTTTGGTTTTCGGTTGTCGTCATCATGTTTATAAATTCGTCCTAAAAACAGTCTAATGCATTCCTAACTCAAAACCTTACTTAACACGGCAGAAGAAGAGCAAAAACAATGCTTTTTGCGCTGTGCCCAGGAACATAGAAATTTGTATCTGGACTGTTAAAAAACTACACTAAAGAGAAGTTACCCTGGCTGATTGTTATAATTTTATGTTTTGAAATAAAGATTAATGTTTACCTAATTTTATTTTACCTCATACTCACCAAATTTGTTGCATTTATATTAGTTTTATAGCAGATCGGAATAATAGGACAAAACACGATTTTAAATAAACTTTGAAGCTCAGTCGGCACGGGTTGCGATCATGCTAGAAAGCTGAAATTTCATATTTGAGTATATTTTAGCATTTATAAAAAAATTAGAGGCTATGCGCATCGAAAAAAAAAAAAATGTCATATAAGGGACACCCTACTAAATATATTATATCGGCTTGTACATACAAACATGGGCGAAGCTTGTTTGCTTACGATCCTATGTTTGCGAAGTTGACAGGTGGGCGATTAGGCGACGTTACCAATGACATTGAAATATGATCTTAATCATAAACTTATACCTTCCTACTTATATCGACGGGTTGTGTTGAGGCGTTTTACCTCTTGTTAAAATACGACTTGATGCAATTCCACGATTTTTTTTTTTGGAATCGCTCAAAAAATCTAGTTTAAAGTGATAAGCACAGAATTTGTGTATACCTGAACCTTTGCTTATGTATATACAGCTACCCTGGAGCTAAATTCGTTCATTTGTCAGTTATTTTCACGAATTCTGGACCTGACTAAAGCACCATCAAATTTTTTGTTTTGACAAAAACGCAGCTAAATATCAGTATTTTAATAAAAACTGCCCCTCCTTTTCCCAACTATGTTGGGGTTGGCTTCCAGTCTAACCGGATGCAGCTGAATACCAGTATTCTACATGGAGCGACTACCTACTTGACCTCCATAACCCAGTAACTAGGTAACACGATACTCCTCTTCTTCTTTTCGTTTCGACAGTACATATATACTGTTTGGGCCTAGTAGGTGGCCACATTAATTGCGACGTCAGAGGCGTTGTTCAGATCGTCAAGGGTACAGGAGAACGGACAATTGCGACACTCTAGCAGATGGGACATAGTCTGTTCAGGAGCACCGCACTGGCATTGAATTTTAGGTGCATCGATTTTGCCCCTTTTCGCCAGATTATGTTTGCAACGGCCTACTTGAGTAAGCAATCGATTCAGAGCTTTTCAAATAGGCCACTGCAGTTCGCAACCGGGAGGCAGGTGTTTTTGGGGCTTTGCGAAGTGTTGAGGTGGTGGACACCTCTCTTCCCACAGTTTACCTCGCTCTTTGGGTGGACTGTCTTTAATTGCCTGTGTAGACCGTAAGAAGCTCCTACGACTTTTTAGTCTACCCGGAGTAGTCGTGTAGTCGTAGAGGGGAAGTCGGGAATCGGATTCTTGGTTCTTTTTTGCCAGCGCGCATGCGACATCCCTTCGTACGGCAGATGGTGCTATACCTGCTAACGGGCAGAGCTTACAGAGAGTCGATTTCCAGCAGCCCAATATAATATAATATATATCAACACGTCTCATTTAGAACAATGTCTACCTGCTTAGCATGAGCGAATAGATGCCACAGTCGACATGAAAATTCTACAATTCTACTCCTAGTTAAGACTGGATGTCAGACTTTTGGGCTTCTGACTACCCGTAACAACTGTCAAAGATCAACGAATGACAGCTGGGACCAACGGCTTAACGTGCTTTCCGAGATACGGCGGATCCTCGATACGTAATGAATTAATGATGGTCACCCATCCACGGACCGACTGTGGCATGCGTAGCTTAACCTGGTCGATCGACCCGTGCGGCTGTTATTACTTAGCCACGAGCCACTACAATAGTCCGCTATCAAAAAGTTAAATTACATATGTATGTCTATGCATAGATTTGGAGTTACTGGGAAGGAAGTACCGATTTATAACCCGTGGCGGATTTAGCAGTAGGCTGAGTAGGCTTTAGCCTAGGGCGGCAGATTTTTCGGGCGACAAATTTACCAACCATTTATTTGTTGCCCTCATATGGTTTTCTGATGTGTAGCAGTAAGAAGTCTACATCTTTCCCATGACTTTTCCCTCTTCCCTTTCATTGTACATTCAACGGTACCGCAAATTTCTATAATCTATTATAAAACATCCAGGTCTCGGCAGGATCCGGCAGGGGCCGATTACTGGTTGGAGGCCAACCAGTAATCGGCCCCTGGCCACACTTTTGCACTGGCAATTGTTGGATTATAAAAATAATCTAGAAACTGACCATTGTATAGGCAAGGGCAGCAAAAATTTAACAGCCTATAATTGAAAAATGTGTAAATCCGCCTATAACTCTATGTTGCGAATCACAGGATTTCCGTGTATATTATTCACGTATTATTCCTCTCCTGACCTATTCAACATCCTATATTTTCCTCCTCCCACCGATCAGTATCAAACGCCAACAATATATTACAACATACGATTAATCAAACATTGTGAATTATTTATTCAGGGAAAGATATACGAGGGAATTAAAGGCACGCTAGAATTTACGATGCAAATCATTTATTATGATTGTTGATGTAAATTGACCGGTTACAGTTGCGTGGGTTTTGATGGGTTATTTAGTTTTACGCCCTTTACTTTTGTACGTAATGGATGGAGCATTGAGAGTTGTGTTATCAATTTAATTGTGAAGTGACGGGTTTACAGTTATGTTGTATCAGAATAGGTAGATGGACAGCTACAGTTTTGTAATAATATTGATGAACCGGTACTTCGAACTTGTATTCTTAAAGCCAGCTAGTTTCAAACAATTTTACATAGGCAAGCGGTATCTTTTCTCTGGCCAACGAAGGTCAGTGATGATTGTGATGAATGTATGACTCATCAGTAACTATCGCTTACAAATTAAAATTGGAAAATCAAATATCTTACAGTTGCAACAAAATTTATTGCCAAAATTGGTCATTAATAGAATTTTTCTAGCTATACTATTCACCAATATTGCTATGTACTGAACGTAATAATAAAAAAAAACTAAATCATTTAAAACAAGTTATTAATACACGTGTACCAATAATTTCATTTATATGTAAATACAAGTACGAATTGGCTATATTTTCTTACACTACAATTGTATAATTAAAATAATATATGCAAACATAATTTGCATGGAAAGTGTTATGGTATTAAATTCTATTGAAAACATTGTACCATTGGACATGGCATTATAACGCGAGGTAAATAATATTTACATAACACTAACTGTGTGTGGAAATGCATAATATTTTACACGTTTAGTAGAATTACGTGAACAGATCAAATGGTAATGAAAACTGGTATCTATTCTTTTTTTCAAGGATTATTTCTATTAACCTTTTCTTCTGTCATCTTCCTGGATTTCATTTTCATTTTTTTTTTTATTATTCACGGCGCGACCATTTCAACAACACAATAAACGCAAATATACGGTAACAATTTCTTGAAAATAAATTCGTAACGGGATTACATGAAACAAAAAACTGTTATTAAATGCACGATTATCTTGAAACGAACATCTTACCGTGTGGTGAAAAATCTAAACTTATAATCGTCAGCATTAGAGCCTTTGCACACCACTTTTTTTATATGGGCTGATCATAGAAATATAAAAAAAACAGGAGAAGTGGCAAGGGGGCGGGCGTGTCTGTGTCCGCGCGCAATGATCAAAATGCTCGCAAAATAGGCAAATGGCGGTCTCCGCGAACTAGTGCGCTTTCGACCATGATCGTGACAAATTATAAGAATGCCGTGTTGTTCAGTGATTTCTTGTAAAAACCGAAGCCAAAACAAAATGTTTGTACATCATGGAATGACTTATCAAACTCAAACTCAAATAATTTATTTCAATTAAACCATTTACAGGCACGTTTGAATTTTCAAGCAGTCGGTCAGTAAGAAAAATTAAGCTACATTCCCATTCCAAAGCGTAGGTACCTATGGAGAAGAACGGGCAAGAAACTCCATGGACACTCTTTTAAATTAAATTGTTACAAAAGTATTCGTTACATATATAATGTTGCATTTATAACTAAAAGTGAGAACGATGTAAAAATAAAAATAATAAAAACTTACACGTTAAAAGCGTCAAGCGTAGGTACAACAAATAGAAACAAAATAAAATAAAATAACCCGTGGCAGCTAAGAGATGACCAGTCCCAACTGACGGCGCCCGTTCACGAACATGACGCATGGATTAGCACCATTCAGCTCAACCATTTTGAATATTTTATCATAAGTTAGTACAAGTATTTAACTATATTTGTCTTTAAAATCATGAAAAACAACAAGACGTAAAATATTTCTTGCTTTTACTACGTTATTTTTGTTTTCATACATAACAGCGAATGTATTATTTTTGCAATAAATACATTGCTTCTTAAAATATGACGCTAAGTGACTGGACAATGCAATGTAAAAATCACAAAACGATATTTTGTGTATGCGGTTCATCGCGTAGTACGGCCGCTGTGTTTTGCCGCGAGCTAATGATGTGCTTGTGCAGATACTAACGTAGGCTATCGACAATAATGTCGATTGTCTAATGAATACATTGCTATTATAGTTTATTCTTCAATTTGTCAACCGTTTTAACCCGGTTGGAAGACCCATGTGAAATAATGTTTATAATTATGTTTTACACATCTGTATTTTCTCATATTGTTTTTATTTTTTATTTACTTAATAATATTTTGTTTTTAGCAAAATATTGTTTATTTATATTATATTATTATCTGTATACCGTTTATTATTTATTTTATCTTCAGGTCCCCCACAAAAGTTTTAATTCAATAATAAATGGAAGAATCGATAACTTTTCGATTTAGTCAATCATTAGCGTATATATGTAAAATAAATGGCTTTTGCACAGCACAACGATAGAGCCCGATGTTTTCGTGTGAGTGAGTTGTACGGTGCATGGTAATTGCGCGTTGTGTTTGATGTGATAAAGTTTATAATTGATTGTGTAGTAAGTTACGATTTATGAATTGCGAGTGTGTGCGTGACTTCGTATCTATTGCTTTTACTGAACTGCATGTGTATTTGTGGCGAGTGGAAGGGATAGACTGGAAACATAGGGTATTTATACATTTTTAGCTGCCGGGCATATCTCCTCTTTTCTTATATCTATGGGGCTGATGATGCGCGTTTTTTATTAGAGCGTCCTCTGCGCGTTATCAACACGTTTTAGCAGATAGGTAATGTAACGCGAGTGTGTATCGATTCAAACGCGCGCTTACAGTGCGTTCGTGACATTGGTGGTGCGGGGAAGTAGGTGATGCGGGGAAACGTCCGCACACGCCGCGCCGCGCCTTTTGCGCTTCACAAACCAGTTGCAACTATAATTTGTTGTGGATTCCAAATGGCGGCAGCTTTCTCCGCGATGCATCGCTACATACGCGCGTTTACAGCGCGTTTGTAGCGATGTATCGGCGCGTTTATAGCGATACAATCGCAAGGATCGTTGCAAAGGTAACAACGTGACTTCAGTCTTCGTTTGCCGAGCGTCCTAATTGCGTTCTACGCGCGTCGTGATCGCCTGACAAAAACGTGGTGTGCCATTGCCTAAATTTTCTTAATCCATAGTATACAATCTAAATAAATATACTTTCGGATAAAGCATTCCAAAATATTAAACAAGAAACTAATTTATCCCCAAAACACATTCAATAAACCATCCATACTCATATTCTGCATTCCAAACTCACCCAACATTCAAACCTTAAAAAATAACTCTAATAAAATATAGTTCTAACACAGTGGCAAGTGACTGAGTCGCTCCTGTACTCTCATATCAAATAATTCAAATATTTGGGCAGCCCTCATCGATCACTTACCGATGATGGATCGACTTGTTTCTACCAGCCACAACCGTGAAAAACGACCTTAGTCACAGTCGTACCATGAGTCAATTTGAACTTTAGGATTGGTAAAGTAAAGTTGGAAGTCGAATGGTGTTGGTCGAGAAGTAACATAGGATTTATTATACTTACTTGGCCCTAATACAACCAGTAGGTCAGTGTTTGTACAAATGTAAAGGGGACGAATGTTTACACAATTGACATTATCGTTTATGTTTCACTTAGCTATAATTTATTGATGCCGCGTTTGTAGGGATTAGATAAATGGTTTGGAGATTAGTGGTAAGGCTAAAATATTGGTTTATTTTTAGTATTAACTTGATATAAATGTTTATGTGTACAGAAAAACATGTTGGTAAAAATGAGGAAAATACACATTGGATCCTGCAACTGATTTATGAGTAAGATTGGGCATATCGTATTGTGCTACAAAATTAATGGTATCTTGTAGTTGTTTTTATTATTTTTAAGTAAATCATTTATTTATCTATTTTTTATTGGTACCTACCCCACTGTGCATAAACATTTCTCACTTTTAAGTTATATTTTTCGTAGAATTCCTAAACAATTTATTTTTCTTTTTTTTTTCAGTTTATGTGTGTGCAAAACTTACTTGGCAAGTGACTTAGTAAGTTATGATACTATCAGTTTACACAGAAACCCTGCTTATCACCCCATGTTTAATTGCTCAAACCGTTTGAAGAAAAGCGTTGAGCTAATTTAAGACAGGAACCACACGCACTTAAAAGGAATGGGGAACTTAAAAACAAACTGCCAACAAAGCTTAAAGCTTTTCGTGAGAGAATATCATGTCAACGATACGACAACGGTAAGTACAGAAGTCTATTTTATCACAGTTTCTTACATAACATCTTAAAGCACCATTTCAACCGTAACTATGACATTTAACACCTCAATTTACCACTCATAAAAGATAAAGTCGGCGCTTCTTGTTAGAATACATTTAAAAAAGTCAAATAAAAAAAATAAACATTGAATTACGACGGTAGATAGGGCTCTGACAGCCGGGGAGCGGGCGCCATATTTTTTTGTTAATCTCCACACATAAAAGTTGTCGCGTCCGTCGTGTATCAGCATATTGGGATATTAGTATAATGTACACCTTTTTGTCTTGATAAATATTTTACGAAACATACCTAAATAACTTTTGCTTTTATCGTCCGTTTTTTTTTTTTGCATTTATATTGGCATGATTTTTTCCCGACATTGTTTTATCAGAATTTATGATGCAGTTTCTGTAGTTTATTTTTTGTAAATGATATCTTCTAGTGATGTGTGGCATGCATTATTTATGTTAATTTTAACCCCCTGCCTGTAAGTGGCGTGTTAGAAGCGAATTCACGATAATTCAACGTGTAGAATTTGAACTTACGATATCTCGATCGGGAACCAACATTAGACATCGAGCTGTTATCACTTGATTGATTGTGGAGTAGCAAGTAACATTTACACATTTAAACTTCGAATGTAATTTGACATTAACAAAAACTTGTCGCACCTCTAACATTAAAACTGACATAGAGGGGTGCACCAACTGTCACAAAAAACCTTAAAGTCGGTGCCAACATTTTTATTTGTCACACATTAATGTTCAAACACTGACTTAAGTCGCTCGGCAGTAATGATAAGAATATTTTATTTTTTACTACCGTGACAGGCGGCGGCGCAGTAATGACGCCTGCGGTCATAACTCAGCCCCTTAATTGGTGATATTACACGTAAATGCAGTGAATATGGAGTAATGCTGACACTTTAATGTTTATTTAAAGTGTATTATATATAAATTTTATGTGGCTCCTTGGCTCGTTACTTTAATAACAGGTTTTATTCAAACCGTCAGCAGTTAGATTTTATTGTTGGGTGTTGCGACATGATACAGATATCCGCATTTATATTCGGTTTTTAGTGTTTCGTTGAATATACTTGGATTTTTTGTTTTTTGTGCTCGGATTATGTTACAGACAAACTGTATTTATAAAATTGGTTTGAAATTGAAGATGTTTAATCTAGTGTCGCCATGTCATTATTTGTAAATGAGATCATGGAATTCTCTGTGCCATTTTTATAATACGAAAACATTATGAACTTCAAATCAAATATCCTAACTCCATTTACGTATTCAAACCGAACATCTCACGTAACAATAAAAACGACGTACATTACGAGCGTTCATTTAATATTCGCCCTTTGTGTTCTTTTCAAACGATGATGTAAAGCTGCCGACGTGAAATGACCACCCACCGCCACTCGACCGACGGCCGACAATCGGCCAATCCATTACCCGCACACACTTCTACTGCACACTGAAAAACAACCTCATTTCAACAACTTCTACTTCAAAAAGAAACTTTATAACCTCAAAGATAAAGTGTATTTTCAGTTGTCACGGTCATGGCTTTTCCGTCATAAATGTGACGGAAAAATGCACTTACAATATAGTGGTGTTTACACAATTCCGCCGTTTTGAAAGCGCAGGAAGCTTGGACGGTACATTCTGTTTGTCTGTCACGATTGTGAACGACAAAGGGACAGTGACGGGACACGTTGCCATTGTTGACGGGAATGACGGGACATGAACGCGGTGTGAGGTTGACTGTTGTGGCGCGATTTACTTTGAACAGTGACGTTCGAATAATTTATTAACGCAAGGACGGTTGGCTAGATAAGTGTGTCGGGTTTTTGTTGTTATTTGATTTTGTGTGAGTTGTTGTTTGCTTTAGAAAGGAAGAACGAGTTATTGCGCGTAGTGATGCCACGTCATAATTTGTATAAATATTTTTCGATGAAAAGTCATGGACTCATGATACACAGTAGGCCGCATGTCAATGGTAAGAAACCAGTATAAGCTGGCCTCGCATTCTAGAAACTCCGTACTACGCTAGGCCAGCTCTAGGTCAAGTGTTACCACTAACGTTCGGTTAACTGTACAAATAAATGAAATTGAAGTGTCTGTTTGTAATGTCATAATAACAGCTTTTTACTAAATGCATATGAAAGTATATTTATTCATTTATTTATTACAAAAACTGCTATCATTACAGGAACAAATCCTAATGCGGTAGCGTGGTCCTCAATTAAACTATCTTAAATAACATAACACATACAATATTACTTTTGTGAATTCATTCAGAGAGCAGGAAAAAAATACCATATAGGTGTGTCTGTCTGTCTGTTAGTTCCGGCTAATCTCCAAAACGGCTGGACCAAATATGAAGAGACATTCAGTGGCAGATAGCTGATATTATAAGGAGTAAATTAAGCCACGCGGGCGAAGCCTCGCGCAGCAGCTAGTACGACATAAAATGTATGAATATCAAAAGTATATGTATGTATGTTGTGGTTAAGTGTATACCGCAAATAAAGGTATTTTCTTTCTTTCTTTCTAAAAGTAGTAGTAGTTTATGTTCCTACAAACAAACATCAAAAGTTAAAAAAAGAAGTATTTAATTACAATGTCCTTTATCCCAGAATATAATAATTTCATGTTTTAATGGTACCATGACCACGATGTGTTAAATAAAATTCATTGAACATTTTTTATCAACGAAAAGTATACTATCATCCCTTCCAGAATAATCCAGTTGGACAGCTTGTTCCCATGGGTTTTAAATTTCTCATTATCGCTCATCATGCTTCAATAGATTTAAACTTTTTTTATTCTATCATCCATGAAATTATGAATGATAGCGTTGTTGTTAAAAGTTTTAATAAGTACTTATTATTTTGAATTTCACTGTACTAGGTAGAAAAACCTAACTTATAAATAATATTAAATGCTGTTCGTTGGTAAACACTTTTTTTTTATTCGTAAGTGTCCGGATTAGGTTTTTATGTAAAGAAAATATTGGAAAAGATTCCCAAAAAAATCAAATTCGGGAAAAACTGACAGTCTTTAGTTTATGAGTTTTTTGTATGAATTATTGTTTGGACAGGAAAACGGCTGTCCGGGCAGCTAGTAAATAGCTAAATGTTAAAATAGACAAAGTATGTATTTTTCTTCCACGAAAGGAGATAAAAATATTGGTATAAAATTTCGATTAAATAAAAATAATTACTTATTAAATCTCATCTCAACCATTCGTATTCAATAAAATAAAATATAATAAACTAACGAAACATAGGAATGAAGAAAATTATAATATTTATAATACTCTGGTATAATCCTCACCAACATAATTAATTCTTGTCTTTTTTATTATTTATTTCTATCCATTCTTGGTAAATAAATTATTTAGAAACAGAGAAAAACAAACACGCATGATACCCTTGATTGAGCAGCAAAAGAAAAATCTCAAATCTCTCTCAATACCTCGTCCTGTATTTTGTTTACATACATACCTATTACACAATACATTGTATTTTACAATCCAGTATTTAAACAAATGTCTTTCAATACAGTCGACACCCATATCAAATTGACTACATACAACTAACCTAAGCAAATCCCCGACCATGAAATGTGTGTTTGTTATAACTATCTTCACGGCTTTTACCCTATTTATTTCCCTTTTAAATCACTACCATTGTCAATTTACCACGGCTGTCTATCCGTTTCACACTGCCACCGATTACTGTCACCTCCAACCCGCACAGAGTAAAAAAGGTTACATCAACACACGCAACGAATATCAGTTGGTCAATGTGAATGTAGCGAAGATTTTAGTCTATGGCGCGTTGTGTAGGGTAGACACCCCAATGAGCGGCATTGTCGTCGATGTGATGAATCGATATCGTTCGTATTGTCGTGTTCCCCGCAGCTGTCGTCTGTCACAAGAAAGATGACACTTGGAGCGGTTTTTTTTGACGCGTCCCTTTGTGTCAACTCGGTGTGGTGCCCGAAATGAGCTGATATCGATCGCTCAATATTATGCTTGTAGAAGAGGGTTTTGAGTTTGAATCGAACTCATAAATAAATAAGCGGTGTCGTGGTGTGTACGGTTTTTTTGTATGTCGATGATCTAGTGCTTCTCTTTGTTATGTGATTCCGGGGGATCCGATACGCCGGAGGTAGAATTTATTACTCGAAATTGTTATTAACAATAGAATTGTCGGGATAAAAGTATTATAAATGATTTCGCATTAACTGAGAATTCGAGGTTCGACGATTAGCACGCTCACCTTGATTTATTGTGGTGTTTATTTTTTTAGATTTATTACACAATAGGTTATAAATTAAAATTATAATATTTGTAGCGATTTATGGCTACATAATATTACCTCATATATCTTCACAATGTTTAACCCTGATCATTTGGGGAGTTAACGGAGTTGATGCGGTAAGCACAGAACCGGTCAATGCGGCAGTGCTTGAGTGACGCCTATGTCCAGCAGTGGACGTCTTTCGGCTGAAATGATGATGATGATTTGAGGATTTGGGGACCTAACGGTATCATAATCGCAATTCGCGTACCAAAATATTGGTTACATAACTTTGTTACATAGATTATTGAATATGAGGTACGGTATGGTATTGCATTGCTGTGGAACCGGGAGTGCGATACCATTGCGTGTTTATAAAAATAAAATAAAATAAAATAATGATCATTGGGCTTACATTTTCAGACCTATCGAAGTCCTCACGTACAGACATGGTCATCAGTGAAAGAAATATTTGATAATTCCTTACAAATAACAAGACTACCTTTTAAATTCAGTCTCCCCTAGCAAAACCAGCAAGATTTTATCACAATCCTAATAACCATAAGACAGCCCCCCCCCCTTACCCCTCTTTTGGACATTTCACTTAAACATCCGCAGTGGAACACGATTTAAAACTCGTGTACCATCGTCTGACGTCGGCCAAAGTCGTAAAGCGGGCTATAATTTTGAATTATTACTCGGTTACGGCGCGTACGAGCGTAATGAAACACCCTGTATATCACAATTCCAACCTCGCTCCGAGGCTAAATGGTCCCGCTAAATTAGCCTTTCTCGCAATGTATGGCTTAGTATGATATAATGTCGCAATAGATGCGGATAATTGAGTTTTTTTACAGTGAATTTTTGTGGAGAGTCGGTGATGTAAAATTTCCTGTCCAGTTCTTTTAAGGTTTATTCTATTTGAGGGGTATTCGGTAAGTTGGTGCTACTGAAGTAGTAACTGGTAAATATTTTGTTATACATACAAATCAACGCTTGCATATTGGTCGCTCAAAGTTCTTGAAGTTCAATCAACTGCCTTCCGTCAAAATTAGATCAAATTTTTAAAACTCTGCCGCTCATCATAGGCTCTCTAAAAATTTGATTTAACTTACGGTTATAAGGGGCGATTATTATAATTATTACAGTTAAATAACAAAAAAAAATCTTTACTAGAAAGAATGCTGCGACTACCCCACACCGTAGACACCTCAAAACCACAGCTCAACATGGAGCAATGAATACATAATTAGCACCTTAATTAAACATACAAAATAGCACCCCTTCTAAAATTTTCAAAAAGGTGCTGCCAAAAAGCGTGTGCTCGTAAAAACGTAACACATTGCTCACAGTTGCGGCCCAAATTGAAATATACAGTCGACCATATTCATTACGGGGGCTCAGTGCGACGATAATTCAAACTTATGGCGCGCCTTTTACGAGTTTTAAGAGTGGTACTCGTGGGACTAAAGGGGGGTGGAGAGGAGTGAAGCGGGGTGAGGAGGATGACAGCAAGGTGATGATTTGTTTGAAGCGCGTCGTTTTTTGGCAGTCACAAACCATGGTTATGGTTTGATTATGTGCCCTTTTTGGGAGCTTGATGTGTGAAATTATTCAAATTTATCTTTTTTTTAGGTTGTGTGGAATATTGTATTTCCAGGTCGTACGCCTAGACAACATCTTGCTAACTATTTTTTCCTGCATAATCATAGCATAAGCATCATCAGTCTATAATGTTCCCACTGCTGGAACACAGGCCTCTTCTCTTCGAGAGAGAGTGGGCTGCTCTACCATACGGGCCTAGTGCGGGTTGGTAGATGTCACATGTCTTTGAATTGAATTTTTGATTCTAGGACATACCGGTTTCCTCACGATGTTTTCCTCCACCTTTTTGAGAGCAGTGGTGACTAAATTATTTACACAAAGTAAAGCGCTTGCCTAGGGTCGAATCCACAACATTCACGAAATAGTTTTAAATTTAATTTTCCTAGATGTACAAAAGTTGGCAAACACCAAACCTGATGCAGCTTCAACATGTAGGTAAGTTAATGATTTACCAAAGATTTTATTTTTGTAGCAAAGGTCAAAATAACAAAAATATGATAGGTGTCATTTTAATAAATTAAGGCAGATTTCCGAATCTTCAGAACATTTTTTCCTTATAACACTAACATAAATAAAATGCATATTTTTAGCCTCCACAGGTGCTAAATTTTAATGCCAGATGTTTTAAACTTATCCTAAAACAAGCCGACCATTTATCAGTCAACATAATGGCGCATGACAGTCGAGTCCCTGGTCCTGCCCTTTCACACCAAATCTGCGATTGTTGAAAAACTTCTCAAAAGTCACTAAATGGAAGAACACGATTGATACATGCGTGAATGACCTTCTTATTTAAGCAAGAAACTGATGGAAAATGGTTCTTAGTGAGGAGAAAATAAGGTTGGTACTGAAAGCATTTTTTTTTTTTTTTTGGTAGAAAAACATGACAAACGATCGAATGAGTCGTTCATTATGTTCTAATGTTCCAATATATTATGTGTGTCAAAGACGTGACGTGATAAATAGGTGGGTGCCATCTTTACTGGCAAAAACTGGCAGGTGGTAAGTTGGCTCGCGAGTTTGTAGGGATTAATGGCATTTTGATATAAAATGTGTGAAATTTTTATTGTTAAGCGTTTTCTAGCGATTAAAAAGTTCATATCAAACCGATTATTTTATTTCGTTGTTAGGTGAGGTTGGGTTAGCAGGTTGATATTTTTACAGAAGTCTAATTACACGCCTCTGAGGTAGTACTTTACTACCAACGTGTCAAGGTCAATTTTCTCGACTTAAATTGCTTCTATCATAATATATATTGCACTTTCAGAGTGATAGTGAGTTCACTTATATCAAGAGGAACACTTTTTTTTGTAATATTAGATACTCCTAAAGAACATAAATTTGATATACTCGTAATATAAAGAAAAAGCTAATAAAAAAAATCCGTGGACGTCGGTTTGTCTGTATGTATGAATCCGCTAATACCCAAAGTCTCTAATTCAGATAATTTATGTAAACAAAGTAATGTCAAGAAATGTCACTGTCAAAATGACAGGACAGTGGTGCAAAACATTTTATCATATTCTTTTTTTGTAAATAGTCATCGCTAAAATTAAAGTGAATTAATTATAAGAACTATGCAAACAAAATACCGTTGCCAAACAATGTATTGTGTAGTATGTCGGAGACACGGCATATGATCGTCATAATTTGCCCTTTTAAGTCCAGTGCTAGACGTAAGCCTCCCAAAATCGATTTCCACTCGAAACAGTTTACTGCCGTTTTCATCCAAAATGTGGCTAGATATGCTACTTACAATATGAATCTATGAATGAGAGTTGTAATATAAGTGATGTTGAAGATGTACAACATTTGAAAATGTTTGGATCTCCTGCATTGTTACCAGTATCATAAAATATTTTATACCAGAAAATCTCCTTTTTTTAATAACTTTGTTTAAAACCGGAAATTTATATAAAATAGTTACGGTATGATTATTTGTTAATTATTATTTCTTAAAATCAGTACTTAAAAGAAAATGTAACCTCTTTTTTCGCCATTTTATGTGAATTACCATTACGAATATTTTTTTTTTTTAATATGTTATCCCCTTTGTTTACATAAATTATCTGAATTTGAGATTTTGGGTATAGGTACTTATGTGGTCACGATAACGCCCGAAAAACTTAACGTATCGAGTCCATTTTTTTTTTCATACTTCAGTATCCTCATAAATTAAGGCCTATTAAAAATCACAGTCTAATTCAATGTAGTTTAATAATAACGATGACAAAAAGGCGTGTGTGGTCGACTATGTAACTGACTAAACTATACTCACTCAGTATTTTTTTTTTTTTATTATAAGTTAAACAAGCATTATGAGGCGTGCACTTTTGGATTTCATAAATTTTTGCTTAATTTTCTCATTGTGGAGGATGGAAGCCACTAGATCCCAAAAAAATACTAAATAAAATAAAGACTTTAAAATGATAATATTGTATCTTTACTATACGTTTTACAGTTCCTACCAAGTGATAGTTTTAAAAAAATTCTTAATATTCACAAAATAAGTAAAAAAGTAAAAACTACATACTGCCAATAAAAAATAAGGTTGGTCGGTCCACAACACTCATCGACTGGCTGTTTGTCATTGTTGTTTATAAAATTCACTTATTTTAGTTACCATTTAGGAAAGTTATGTTACTATTAGTCATTTTAAATAAGAGTGCATTGTCATCTACCCATTTTTGTATCTCTAAAACTACAAAGCCTATTTCACTAGATTTGTTTCGGTTTATAAGCCTCATAAGGCATTCATTAGCTCACACGTTGGTAATTATTTAGCATGCGGTGGTTTTCTGGTCTAATGTTACCCAACCTGCTGCCGTATATTTTATAAGAGTTATTTATTATTACCAAGCACTTCAACGGAGCTGAACTCAGCTGTTACTACCAGAACAAAGTGTGGGTCATCATCAAATAATATTGCCAGTCTGATAGTTTCTTAATTTTATGTTATTAACTAGCGACCCCAACCCTGCTTTGGACGAATGAGATGGCATAAGTTCACGATATCGAGATTTTTATGCTATATCTAAGTTAAATATTATATACATAAACCTTTCGGAATAAATTTTCTAAATGATAGCAAAAACCGCATCAAAATCTATTTTGTAGTTTAGACGATCTAAGCAGTCATACAGACTGTCACGATAAGTGTCTTTTTTTGAAATTTCTTGTTCACCGACCCTATCCGCCCGCGATATTAATTTGTTTTCACTTATCGTTTTCTCTGATTTTTTTCTGTTTACTCGGCTCCTAAGGGTCACAGTGTGATGTTAAATAGCCTATAACCGTCCTAGAAAATTGGGCAATCAAATGCAAAAAGAATTTTATAAATCCGACCAGTAGTTACAGAGATTACCTGTGACATACAAACTTACAAACAAATTTTACCTCTATATTATTTACTATGTATTGGTTCTACATAGTTCATCTGACAAAACAAAGAATACTTGTGATGAATCCGTAGCCCAACCAATCAACACAACAAGAAGATAAAACAAAGTCGAAACATCACTGACACTTCCTAGTACAATATATTGTTTCGTAGCGCTACGGGCTACGGCCTACGCTCGTAGCGCTACGGCTGAAATATGGCCCATGTATTATTCAAAGAAATTGCCACATATTTCATCCAAGGGAAATAACTTTGAGATATGTGCTGCACGGTACGCGAAACGGCGACTTGTTACAGAAAATTTACGGTCTTATATTCAAAATGTTGAAATGTGTGATGACGTATTTGAGTTGAAAAAAATTGTTGTCGTTCCAGATTTTGAGATTAATTTCTTCTGTTCTGATGAAATATGTAATACCTACTCGGAACTTAATATGAATGTGTCTTTTTTTTAATCATTAATATGCTTATACTCGTATATATATTAAGATGAATGTTTTAATGATGATTGTGTACTTAATTAATTAATTGATAAATACTAACCATTAGTTGATAAGTTCTTTGTACTAACCGGTGGACCAATGTTGTCAAATTATTATATTTATTATTATTTATATTATTATTTTTTAAATTTAATGATACTGTAGCAATATTTTGCTACAATATTATTAAATTAAAAAAAAATAACTTAAAAAATTTAATAATGTATGTTATTTAATTTGACAACATTGGTCCACTGGTGGTAGCAATAGCTACAATATTATTAAATTTAAAAATAACTACAGTTTATCTCTGTCATTCTTATTTGATCATACGAACAGTACAGTTAATCATTTGTTTTCAATAAAGTTCATAAAGCTCATAACTATAATTTATTGAGTGCAGCACTAGTCCAATTTAAAAACAGATTTCACCACTCCATCATATCAAAACATGAACCTACTAACAAAACGCCAGAACCCGACTGGCTTCACCTTATCTCGTTCAAAGTGATTCGGCGGCGTCCCGCGATATTTATGCGTTCTAGCGGATTTATGGCCTGCCCGTATTCGCGATACTTGTCATGGCCTGCTCGTATTATAACCTGCCTGTATTACAGCCCGCCTGTATTCACGCTACTTGTCATAGGTGCGCGTTTTATTGAACATGACTTTAGGATAGCTTACGAGACGTATGAGATCGTATTTTTTTTTTTTTGTGTTCGTTTTGGCCCTATATAAATGGTTATAGTTTCATAAAGCCTAAGCGATAAGGTCTACAATATTAGTAACAAATAAAACAATTTTGCAAGCTTTACTTAAAAAAAAAAAATGGAATTTTTCCTGTATTTTTGGTGCGTTTACAAACATTTGAACTCACATACACTAACAGTCAGACCCGGAACAACTACTTGTAGGTCATACAAATATTTGTTCCGTGCAGGAATCGAACCACCATAGCCGTAGCCATTAGAAGTATAGAAAGAATAAGTATAGAATAACTTTGGAGTACCTCAGGGTGCAAAACTAGGGCTCTTTAAAAATCTACAGTTGCAAAAGTTATTTAATAGCTGTTATTTTTTCAGGATACTGATTGGTTTATTCAGCATTAATATAATTATACAAGTGGTCAAACTCAGAAAAGCGATAAATAGCATTTTTTTAAAGGGGGTACTAGTTTATTTATTTTAATGTTCACCAGGGAAGGAAAAGTATTAATTTATACATACGAACTTGTGCTTGAACCACAATTTGAAACTTTCACTGTCACCAATGCTTCGGTAACTGTTACAAATGCGTTTCGAGTTCGATGAATAAGTTGAGAGTTTTTGAAGAAGACACAAGAAAGATTACTGTTTGATCATCTTTTCTTTTAGTGTAACCAATTTTCAAGAGAATTCTCTTAGAATATCTCATGGAAACTAAGCTATTGTAATCCCCCAGTACTCAAATAAACATACAGCTGACTTCAGTATTATAAATTAGACTTATCATCCTCGCCTAAATAAACGGAGCACCCCGCTACCTACAAAAAATACATTTCCTTACGATGCATAATATTTTAAACCACCCCCTTGCTTTATACAAAATGGCTGTCGGCACTCGCTACTATTTTTCCTACAAGGTTTGGTGTAAGTTATAAAAAAACAAAAAAAAAACAGATAATAATATTTTGTAATGTCAATTTTCGAAGATACACATAAAACAATCCCTGCATTTTTTCCACAAATAAATCTGATTATCAAAAACCTTTGTGACAAACAATCAACATAGGTATATTGCAAAACATAACGGAATGACTATCATGCCAGGCGACATTGATTGGAAATCAAGAGATTACGCATTGTATGTACAAAGTTATTTGGCTGATCTGACTGCCTCAAACTGATTTGTAGCTGCAAACCTTTTTGATTAGTTAATCTTCACGACATAAGCTCGTGGCTAAGTAATAACAGCCGCACGGGTCGATCCGTAAGGTTAAGCTACGCTTGCCGGGGTTGGTCCGTGGATGGGTGACGATCTTTACATAACGAGACTTCTCCCCCGGTCCCGGCTGTCATTCGTGGATCTTTGATAGTCGTTACGAGTCGTCAGAAGTCCAAAAGTCTGACAGCCCGTCTTACCAAAGGGTATCGTGTTACCCAGTTACTGGGTTGTGGAGGTCATATAGGCAGTCGCTCCATGTAAAACACTGGTATTCTGCTGCATCCGGTTAGACTGGAAGCCGACCCCAACATAGTTGGGAAAAGGAGGGGCAGATTGAATCTTCACGACATAAGATTTTATTTCCTTGGCAACACATAATGAGAAAACGTTACTTAGTGAACTTAATTAAGTGTCAAGTAAAATTAATTTTTAAGAGATACTGATAATACCAACTCAAGGCACAAGCCAGCTCAAGGCTTCTTTCCTTAACCCGCAACCGCTTTTTCTTTACACCGAGACACGCGTGATAAATTCCCTAGGAGTTCCTTACACTTGGCGAAGCAGACAAAATAATTTATGTACCTAGTTTAGTGGGTACTTTCCTGGATAAATGGCATCTGCGAGGTGAATGACATCTTTGTTACCGTGGTGTTACAATTGATGACTCCAGATAAAAATGGCTTAAAAAGTATGTGTCGCTGTGTGGAGTGAGACGGTTTTGACGTGAGGTGTAATAGTTAGGTTGTAGTGAGTTCTTGGTTTGGAGAAAGGCAGATATCTTCTTCCACGTATATTAAAAGTGAGATGGGATGAGCAATATCTAACCCAAGATGAGAAAATTTGGTAAATGCAAAAAGAATTCGGTAGAGATCGGCGACTTCATGATAGCCAAAAAATCTCCACGTAACACAAATAAAGAATTCATGATAATTCTAAGATGAATTAATAACTCATGACTACACCAAGCTTATATACCATGATAATGATGATAATATCTTTTAAGTTGTTAACTGGACAAAACATTATTACTAGGTCTGACAAAATAGGAAAATAAGCAAAGCTTTAGTTAGTTTTTATCACGTCACACGTCTTTCTATGTTTTGTGACATACAATAAAGCAATAATTTAGTATTTAGCGTAACTAAGTTGGCCTCAATACACATACAAGCAATCACTTTCCTCCAACTAATGTCAATACAAGCTAAACAATACACCAAACTGAAAGCAACAGTTTAAAACATGTTGACAACTAATTAACGCGGTACACTTGCGGACAGCAACGAGCCCCATAGCTCGTACAGTCGCGCACAACAAATAGATTTACTAATAGTTCGCCCGCTGTTTGTGACTGTACTCGAAATTAGGAGGTTTCTTGATCGGGGAGGTTTATTTTATTGGTATTGTTGGGTTCAAAGATATTCAAAGATAGATTGGTGAGTATTTATGAGCCAAGTATTATTACTTCTGGTTAATTTATTAATTAACTATTTAACTTTGAGTTATTTGAGATGATTGACGAGGAACATAAGATGAGACACAGATTTATCTAAATTAAATTGAGTATTTTTGCCGATTTACTGTAAAATTCAAATAAAAAGGTACCATTTTAGACCCAATGTTGAAATCTCTCACTCGCGGTTAAAATTCTTACGTTGACAGTACTTCCCCAGACAAGCTTTATCATTTATGGAGCGCTAAAAAATGCGTCACAGACAATCGAACCTTCAAACAACTGACGCAATGTAATATCTTTATATTCCTATTCCATAAATAAGATAAACAAAACAATAAACAACGCCCACGACTAATCTTTTAAAGATAAAGGCAATATTATAAAGTGTCCTTCGTATAATATCTTTATTAGTGCCATATCCCGTTGTAAATGCATCGGCTATTGCCGACTCTATGATGATTATAATGATTACAAATATTTATGGGTGTGTTATTTTTATTTGCGATAACGTCACCTGATTTTGATAAAGGTTTCCATAGAAAATTGTGACGTGATGTACGTCTATATTAATTGGGTTTGGCCCACACGTTAATTAATATTTACAAAAGAACAATCCAACCGCTCAGGTTTTTACAACATATGTATACATATATATATTTTTTTTTTTTTTTCAAAAACTTCACAGGAAATGTTTACTATTTTAAGTAAAACGAAGACAAGGCAAGACCCAAGAAATAAATAGCATAAATAAAGCTATCCCAAGTTCACTGTCCCTGAACCCTAATATAAAAAAATCACTTTCAGGGAATAAGCTTTTTTTTTTTTCATTTCTAGTTTTCCCTCCGAAGCGGGATTATCAGGAGTGAATTCTAGACTGTTTTTTATAGATTCCACTTTTCCGCCTAAGGGGGTTTTTCAGGGGGGATTTGTGGAATAAGCCTTTTATTTCATGTCACCCGGTACACATTGCAAACCTTTATTTATTTTTATTTTCCTAATTTACTCCCCAAAAGTGAGCCGCCCAGTCAAAATTCATTTATTTACGTTTCACGTCTGTATTTGGGTCACAAAAGTTCATATGTGTACCTACCAAATTTCAACTTAAGCGGTCCAGTAGAAATCGGAGCATATTGGCTGTGATAGATGGCCAGACTGACAGACACACGAGTGATCCTATAAGTGCCGTTTTTTTTTTTCCTTTTGATGTTCGGAACCCTAAAAACAAACAAAAAAATTGGTTGTCTGTAAAGTTGGATTACGGTCGATAGTTTAACGTGACAACGCCATAACAAAACATTGATCATTGAGCGTAACGGGACAATGCGTCATCCTTTTTCGTGCATGCAGCCGGCGTTCATCGATTTATTAGACGTTGTCACGTCAAAAATTTGTTTAATTTTAAAACAAGCTAAACCTGGAAAGTGAATTTAAAAACCACTATTCAATAAACACGAGAAAGTATAGGTTTGTATGTAAAATAATAATCATTACATCTATTGAATATTCAAACGTCTGTGGACAAAGGTAAAACCTGTGTTTGGCACTCGGGTACAGCGTGCATGTAAAGTTATGCTAATAACATTTTAGTCTAGCCTTAGTCAGACAGCACAATATTGTGTAACATGTGTACAGTACATTGTACAGTTACTTCAGAGTAATATTTACTAATATTAGTATTGAGATGAATGTTTTCCTCAATAGCATTGTTTGTTATATAGGTAAGTGTTTTTACTTCAGAAATAAAAGTAATGAATGTTTCCTTGAGCTAAGCTGAGAGGAATTTGTTCCTGTACTTAATGCCTTTAAGTGAGGATCGGCGACTTGTCAATAATCATGCAATGCCTTGACCTTTGCATTTATATTATGCTTATTTATGGGCAGATCGTTTGCATGATAAAGGAACATAAGTTTCTTTTGAGCAGATATCATTTCTCATTTCAGATTAATCATATTTTAAAAGCCAGAAAAGGAAGACAACACATTTTTCATTTATATAAGAAAAGATATTTTAGAAACTTCAGAATTTTATAACAGCTTCCAATTATTGATTTTGCTTCTCTAAAACAACTAAAACAATTCCTCATTCGTGAAACTCATAAAACTGAAACCATAAATGACACATGACAGCCACCTGTCGTCTTAAAGCAATTACACACTCACAAATTCATCCACTATCTGCGACGTTTAAATTGTGTTTATGACGCATTCGTTTCCGACTATTTGCTTCTCCGTCAAGGGGAGGTCCATGTCAAACTCAAGACTTTAATAATCCTTTACGGAATACCTTACCAGTGTTTCCATACTCAAAGAATTAAAGATCAACGTACGTCTTTGAAACACACCTCTCAACCTAATAGGTAGTACATCCCTTCGTGCACATCATGTGAACATTACATAACATAATCTTGCCCTTTCATAGTTTAAAGAGAGTCCTTATCAGTGGAAAAATATCAGAAAGCACAAAGGTGTAGGCGACCAAAACGATGGATAGACCCGATCATCTGGACGTTGGGACACTATTTTCAGTGAGACACAATGGGCCAAGACCAAGACACTGGGCGACAAGACATGACTTGATAAAAAAAAATATAGATGGCTTACGATCCTCAGCAATGAGGGTCGCGTAGGATGAGATGAAATACAACCCGAAATTTAACTACAACAGACCAGTGACTATCAACGTCCACGTTGATCCACGATCCCATCAAATATTCAGGAGATCCCGGACCCATTCACAAATGCTGCAATTACAGCATCTACACGCCGTTCCGGAGTTACGAGCGCCTTAGATTTATTGTTATTACCTCACATTTCCTTCGGGTAACGTTTTAATTACACAGATCGGCGATAAAGCATCGCTGGAGCGCACTTTTCTTCATTACAAGATGGATGGTCTGCATCTACCGTGTTATTTATTGTGGTGCCGTTTAATTGTGTAATGGTTATAGGTTTGCGGTTAGGGTGGTGAGGTGGGCGATTAACGGATTAAGAGTAAAACTATATTGCTTGATTACTTTTTCTTAGCTGCAGAAACACAAACATCTTGAATATATTATTTTATAAGGAAGACGGTAGTGATGATAATAATTTATCTTATTGAAGCAAAAGATGCTTCAACAAAATCAAGAAATCTAGCCGTAACCAGCTAAGTTTTTAAAACATAGGTACTGTGAAGCAAGAATGGTATTCTTGAACGATAAAATACGCTGATATATTAAATTAAACTAAAACACCATTCAATCAAACATCATAACAATAGATAGTAATTCACTTTAACAACAAATACAATACCCTAATAGCAACACAGAACTACCCACAAAAGATAACAATACATCCGCACTTACGGACAAACCTATAAATAATTCCCGAAACTAATATTGCAGCGGTTGCGTCATCACTAAACCGTACGTCAAAATTGTTAGAAATGATATTAGCGAACCCAAAGCAGCAATACGAGTCATAAATCAAGTGGTTCATAAGAGATCTCCCCCTACGGAACTGACACTACATGAACTAGCAAAAGGGAAATCGCCATTCAAAAAACATTCAACATTTCCTCTAAACGTGCTCTATAAGAGTGTTTTTCGCGGGTCTGCACTGGATAAGACCTTTGATCGGTATCAGAGGGCGAACTGAGAAAGCTATCGACACTTTCCGTATTCACTTATCGTTTATCGCTAACGTGTCTGTTTTTACATGCCATTTTGGACCTTAAAAATATTATGTTAAAATATTCATTTCTTTGATGGATCACATTGTCTTCCTCTTCATTTAAATTAACATTTTACTCACGTAAGATGGATGGTAATTATATATCTATTTCTGTATCCACTTGATTAAGTTCTATAAAGCAATCTGAAATTTGTGTGCAATCTTAAATATTCAAAATCGAAACAATAAGTGCTATATTGGCTTGTACATAACTTGAACTTACGACACAGCATTCGACACGGGGTCTTCCGCAGGCCATTTGTCACAGAGGCCATTTGTACTTGTCGAATCACGGCCATTAGACGAGAGTGTGTGACCGCGTGGGGTTAACCTCGTCCATACTGTGCTACGTCACTCCACCAAACTGACACAGACTAGTGAAATGCCATACGCAAGAAATACGAAACGACCAGCTGACAAAAATAAGTATGAACAAATATTTTACATGTGGTGCCAGACGTTTCTAAAGTGTCGCCAAATGTGAACGTGAGTTAAGGGAATACCGCGCTTGTCAATATCGACTTGTATGAGCCGAGCTGTCCTGTCGATTTATCTTACTTTGCGGCTATTGTTACAGACGGCCGAGGTTACAGCTGATTTATAAGTAGCCTAGTTAATTACAGCGGGCGTCGACGCATCGTTAATTTCTCTTCGGCTCCCATTTATCTCTCGGCTGTCATTCGCGCCGGCTTCCTATTTCCACCTGACGTCCGATTCTGAGTAAAGGCGTAACTTTAAAAGCTCGCCAATAAATACATTCGCATAAAACTCGAGTTTATCTCCGTACCCTTTGAAGTACGGCCCGAGAAAACAAACAAAGCAATAAAGAAGGCCTTTATCGGAGCCACGAGTCGACACGCGAGCTAATTTACAACACAGCCGCGGGTTTTATCTTCATTAACCCATCGATTCACAATTAAGACGCGGAATAAATCTCCGGTAATGCGCTCCCCGTCCGCGCCGGTAGATTCAACTTCAAACAGATGTTATGTATAAATAAAGCCGAACGGAGGCAACCACTCGATATATTCCTGTCCGCGGCAAACTTTACAGATCTATCAGCGCTCGCTCGGTGGGGACAAGCGACTCGCGCGCGCGAACCAAAACCGACCTTAGTTGCGCCGCGACATACAACCATCTGTTACTGTCCGTGGAACGACTCTCGAGCAAATTAATGTGCCTCAAGCCAAACAGCTGCACTCAATAATGCCTATAGTCCGTTAAAATCGTGCTCGAGTTACGTCGTTACCGCTGACATGGAGTCACAAACCTCATCTTATTTCCAGCGTAACGAGTCGATGCTCACATTCGATTATCTGGCTGCGGTATCCGAGGCATTACAGTTGATGTATCGACGGCGACTGCGCGAGATTGTCGGCCGACGGTTGATTTACTGTGCCCATTTCTTCCTGACACTCCATACGGAATAGATCCCCATCTGTCGCGAGCGGTGTGACGGATCGCGGCAATCGGAAAGCGTCGAGGGGCTCTCTAATGAATTGTCCCAAATAATTGGGATAGTATTTTATATCGGCGTCATTTGTTCTTTTATCGGTACATTTGTTGCGTTGATTTGTTAGGCGCTTTAACCTCGCGGTATTAGAGTATTAATCTGGCTTGTTTGGTTTTTCCTGTAGCGCTA
This sequence comes from Dryobota labecula, assembly GCA_947523025.1. Classification (NCBI taxonomy): domain Eukaryota; kingdom Metazoa; phylum Arthropoda; class Insecta; order Lepidoptera; family Noctuidae; genus Dryobota; species Dryobota labecula. The sequence continues at coordinate 26,459,401 of OX383289.1, read as the reverse complement.
ACAAAATATACGTGGTATACTTATTGCATTGTTGGGTGTTTAAAATTGATTTATCTGCGAATAGAAATCCGGTTATCTGTGTATCTGAGTGGTCGTGAAGTCTTTTAAAGTTTTATTTGGCTAGATAGTTTTTATGTGTCGTGTTGGATGTGAGTGCGGTGGCATCTGATCGGTAGTCATGAGCTCAGACAATGCTCGCATCACGTTGTATCGCATTCCTCATCTCCGCTTCTGTAGCTGCCGAACGTGCATTCACTACAGAAGCGAGCATGGGAACGTAGTAAAAAATATCCTTGTAAATTATTTTGTATCGGTGCGTTTAATTGCATTCCGTATCGAATACCTACCCATCTATTTGTATAGTTGTTTTCCAATAACAGAAATATCTTTTTTTTCTATCTTCTTTTAGTTTCAAAATTTTATTTTATTGCCAATGTTATTGCCAGTATTATGCCGTTTATATCCCAGTAAAATTGCCAGTTCATAAAACATGATAATGCAGAACGTTATAACTTCTAAACTAACTTCTAAAAAACTCCTCAACTAAAGCAGAACAGCTCCACAACAAGTCATAAAGCCAACACTTTAGATCAAAGAGGAACATTTGCTCATCTCTGTGTGAATGCGCTCAACGTGCAAGATAAGACTCCTGACTTTGATGTATGCGCCGCATCTTGATATACGTCTGCAGCCGTTTCAATAAGCGTACGTCTGTCTGTCGCTACCGAAGTAGTTTGAATTGCGAGGGAGTCCTTTCTATGTTGTTGACTGTTTTATGTATACCTGCATGGGTTAGGTATGGTTCAGACAAGTCTGCTTAGATTGGAAAAGTAACTAAGTCTTTGTGAATTATAAAGACTGCTTGTGGTTTTGATCTCTATTATAATAAAGTTGTTATAATTCTTTTAGAATACTTTCACTAAGAGATATATAGGTACACTGTTTTACTTACATCAGTTACTTGCATCAAAATTGACATCACTGTATGAACTAACTAGTAGATAAATAGACGTTTCTCTATCTCATTAATTATCTCCTCAGCTATTTCGAAACCTACATAATCAGACCACACACAAGAAACAAAATTAAATTTAAAACCCTTCAGTTCAAACACAATCAATGGAAGACTAACAACATTTCATAATGAATCAACATCACGTACTTACATTTCCCTATCAATTCTAACGGATAGACAGACAATGTTATTACTCTAACGTGACGTGTCACGCCTCTTGGCGCAACGTCAAACAAATACCATGACTTTTGACTTCATCATGTTTTCTGATACGAGTAACGTAAAGAAGAATGTTTGAAGGAAATATTCGTTTTCATTCCAATGAAGCACTGAATGAACATTGAAACAATGTTGATATTAGACCTAGCATGGATGATTCGAATTGTAAAGTGTAATGAAAAAGTGCATTTTAAAGTAGAAAATTTTGATAGACATAGCAAATATTATTTAGAATTTATATTGAATGAAATTGTAGCCGATATACCTACCACAACATAGTTTAACCGGATAAGATTAAATTGTTTTGACCTTGTCAAAACTTAAGAGCGAAGTCAATATTGAAGTTGTTGAATCATGATCGTTTGAAGTTCCTTTCATTAAAAAATATAAACAGTATAAAGAAAACACCAGATAAATGAAATAATTGTGAACACAAAATGGAAAGAACCTGACCGATGATTTCATCACACTTAGATATTTTATATGAAGCTTTAAGGTTCGCTGCGCACATAAAGATATTTACAGTCGTTAATATTGCAAATGTATTTCCTATAATAACATCATTAGTAATAATGTCAGTGCATCTCAAGTGGTTTTATAATGAGATTATCAATAGATTTTTAATTTTTTACTCCATATATAAGATTGCAGACCTGAATGATTAATATGTAATTCCTATTTGATAAATGTGCCATATTAGCTGGACATTGCCATGTTAAATGCTCAATAAAAAATGTTGAGTACACAGAGATTCTTATACTCACCCCGCTCCGATAAGGCTTAATCGCAATGATGTATACGAACAATAAAGATTTTATACCGATCTCAGAGTAAAAATAAAGAATGGTGTCGATTCGTAGAGCGTATAAATTAATTCATGAGAAGAGGTATTTATATGTGATTGAAGACGATTACTCTTACTTGTTATGGCCATTAATTTTCAAGTGTTAGGCTCTCCTTACCACCTAACAAAAATCAGAGTGTGTATCAGCATTTTTATCAAATACATAGAACTGACCTCATAAACCCAATCTGTCACCCATGAGTAATAGTATTTTCATTTCACTTAGTTCTTAATAACAAACTCAAGATTGATACCAAACAATTTTCGAAATTGATGATCTCACAATCGACAGTTCGAAAATTGATGATCGTGTAAAGGAAATAAACGACCACCTTTCTGTATTTACAGTCCATGAATTTGAGTACGATTTATCATTCAAACCGTTACGGTAATAAATCATACTCATTCACAAATACTTAGAGCCACATACACACGTCAAACGAGTTTGCCTTCCGCCATGTCCCTCCATAAAACAGTCTGAAAGCCTTTAAATATAGAAGTTGTAATTACGTAAACAGACATATTGACGTACGTCTGAAAGGTAATCATAAGCTAAAATTTATCACGGAGTGAATCATTCATGCGCTAAGACAGCTGACAGCCAGGCACATATATTATAATGATCGACAGCCTGACGTTGCTTGTCACAGAGGGATAATGTTGTTGCCACACTAAATATTCCATCTTATTCTAAACTCAACTCTGGTCTTTCCACCCACAGCTACATTTTCATTACTGAGGTGAATGCTGCTAACGACATTCTTGTTCCAAGCGACGAGAATTCTAACGAAAAGAACAAAGTACTACAGTATATTCCACAATTTGAATAGAACCTTATTGCGTCAGCTATCGCTTCAAAATGCTTTGGAAACCCCAACTTTGTCGAGTTATTCGTGTTGGGAAATGTGACTTAGTTCCAAGTGGATAGTACAATGGAGAAATGGACTTTATCAGGCATAATTAGAGTTGGAAATGGTGTGATGTCTGTAAGGTGTTGTAAGCCATTCGTGTAGTGGTGTCTGTCGGTAGCGCGGTAGCAGAGAGACGTGTCGCGGCGTGTCATCGGGACGCAATGAAGATTTATGAACAACCCGGTACTACGGTTCAGTCGAAGCCACATACAGTTTTCTACTTTGTTAATAATTTTATGGCAAAGTTTAAAACACGAGTTTATCTTTCCTGTGTTTATTTCTTATGCACGTTTATGTAATTCTGGTAACAAAACAAAATTGTTTATGTTGCGCCAACATGCAGGATTTTCGTGAGTTACTGATGCTAACCTAATTTCTGACTCAAGTGCATTTTACGACTTTTAGTTGTTTATACAAACAGTTTTAGTTTACATTTAATTTGGGACCTACCCAAGTTCACATGTTTCGTTGAACTATTTGAACCAATTCCCTTCATTATTATTTATTTTCGGTCGATGGTGCTGGTGCTTGAATGGTGTTATTTTTTTATTTTTTTTATAATTTTTACACCATTGCGATCCGTTTTGAAAACACCAATATCTCTCTAATTTCCAATCTAAATAGTTTCTAATATTAATTTTCCTTCATTACTCATCTTTACAAAAACTAGTTTCTCATTATCATAATATTTTATGGTATCAGCTAGTATTCATCTTTTTATACCTCCTTCACTTGACACGACATCTTGAGATGGACAAAACATGTATTGAAAAGGAAACTCGTCTACAACCTTATTATAAAAGCAAAGCCTGGAATATTTCATAGCAATCAGTTTTCTCTTAGATTCTCTTTTTATATTATTTTCAACTTACTTCCAATAAAGTTTACTGCTTACCTTTTCGTATTTATCATGCTATTTTTGGCATATACCCACTTTATGAATAAAATATGTGCAAGTATATTAGTCAATGCTACTTAGGTATTTTCATCTTCTATTTTGCTATTCATCTTAGTGAAACACGATACCTTAGTTCCTTGGTAAAGCTGCTCAGCTGCTCACACATAAGGCTATCAATTTCATTTTATGTTTCGTTGGTAGTAATTTGGGTAGTTGCATCGAAAAACGTTGTAAAGTTCGATATAATTTAGAAATGCTTTACTAAAGTAAAAGATAGCTGAAATAAGAATAGAAATTATTTTAGAAAATAAAACTAATCCTCTGTTAATTTATCCTGATGCACAACAAAAGAAACATCGCATATTTTGCAGCATAATTTGAGAAAAAACCGGCCAAGTCCGAGTCGAACCATATACAATGAAGGTTTCCGTAATTGGGATGAATTTTTCTCAAGAACAAACTTAACATTGTAGTTGAAAAACAAGTTCTCCCATACATTCCAACTGCAAATGTAAGTTTGTACGCACAATATTAAGAGATTTACCATTTTATTTTAAGACCATAGACTTCTTATAGGTTTTCCTGTAATCCATAAGTACAGAAATATTCTCTGTATTTTTTTCAATTTTTTTTGACTCAGTAGTTTCGGAGATAATGGTCAGTTTTCATCTCTTTTCTTAAATAACTTTAAAGTATTTATTTTAAAATTATAAAGAAAGAAAAGAAAGAAAGAATATACGTTTATTTGCGGCAAACATGACGCAGAGAAGGAACACAAACACGAAAATAACAAATTGGGGGAAAATATGCGCCACATCCACGCAAAACGGCCATCGCTCAGCATAATGCTGCGACCCTATACGAGACAGAGCCCCAGCGCTGAAAATCTGACATTCTTACAATAAGCCCTTTCATTTGATATGTCATTAACTATGTTTTTTCTTTTTTTAATTTGCTTATTTGACCTCCAAAAGTGACCCCCTTAAAATTAATTTATTTACGTTACACTTTCGTGTTTGGGTCACAGAAGTTTATATATATATAAAAAACTTTATTTCGGGTGGCATAGACCCATATATATGTACCAAATTTCAACTTAATTGGTCAAGTAGATTCGGAGCAAATTGGCTGTGACAGACGTACAGACAGACAGACAGGGAGACACACGAGTGATCCTATAAGACAACCCTAAAAATGAGAAAAGAAAAAAATCATAACAGCAACGCTGAACATTAAACAGCAGAACATCAACTCCCAAGTGCAAAATCCCTCGTCACAAAATCTCCTGAACGATCCTATGTTAATGTTGAAGTGTGTCAGCAGTCCATAGTAGCGGCGTCGGATCCTCTCATTACGTATTTATGTGCGACGGGTGGGATAAGCCGCGTCATGTCGGGGCGAGGACTGGATGAGCTGGGTTGTCAGTGTTGCCACCCTTACTGTTGAATACATGGACTGTTCTGACGCTGGTGAAAGGAAGACTGCTGATTTGTGCTGATTTGTAGATTTGAGAGTTGATTTTTGAATAGTGATTGGGCCAAACTTTTAAGAAAATTATTTATCAAATGCTTTTAATATTTGTGAAAATGTTATTTATTCGTGGTTATAAAATATTTTCCTGTTCTTAACAAAAGAAAATATATTGTTTAAACTATAAATAAGTTTTGTTATTATAAGTGTCTATACATGAAAAATCTCAGATGCAATTCTAATTAGTTGACAAACAATACAAATGACACTACAAAAAATATTACATAGGAATGAAATCATCGGGTCAATTACTCATAGATATCAAAGTGTCTGGCAAGAGTCAGAGCAATTCCGTCTACGGAGCTGGCATACTTTAAATGTGAATATCAATTATTCGATTCATTATTACCTACTTCTATATCCTAAAATTAGACTTTACTAAACCTGACTATACTTTATGTTCAAAGAGAGATTCCGTATTGCATCTGTTTTAATTTTCTCGACTTCTTTTTATAAATTCATCTACCATCTTCCTTCTTTATCTAAATCAGCTATTCAAACCCTACAGGTGAACAATTGCATTCCCCTTAAAAACCGCACTCCTCCTAAGCATACTGATCCAAGTCGTTTGCTGTCGGATGTGTATTGTTTTATTCACAAACCGATGGTTGGATAAGCATTCATGCATTTTTATTTCAATTTGCATTCGTAGGGGATGCTTTTTGATTGTTTATTTTATTTGTCACGGATTCTGTATCTTCCTTGTTGATGTCGTTCGAATTATGGTGGAATTATTTAGATAAGTCTAGTTTATCGCTCTTTTCGTGAGCTTATTAAATACTCAATTTCTTTTGTTTCTATTACCCGTCTGCCCCAGAAGGTAATGTTTTTCGAGAGTATGTACATATGTATGTCTGTTTATTTGGCACGCTCTGTAGCCTAAACGGCTTGATGAATTTTAACACAAGTTACACCATGTTTCAGGTTACTGGTTTGTCCCCACCTGCGATATATTACAAAAAAAACAAAGTTCAGTAGATATCAATGCATGTTTTTCTCTTTTCAGCTATGTGTTTTTGCAACGCGGTTTTTAGTTTGCTTATAATGTATGTAGTATTTTAGGATATTATATACTTATGGTATAAGTACAAAAGCTAAATGATGTTCATTTTAAGCATAAATAATATAAATTTGAATAAAAAATATATAAAAATAAATAATAATAATAATATATTTTTATTTAAATTTAAATGTTTCTATTTAGAAATTGAGAAGCTTTCGTACTCGCATTTCACCAGAACTTTGAAAATACTATCTTTATTCTAAGCAATGAAATATTATACTCTTATTTCCTTTAATATCATCTAGAATTATTCATTGTTCTATATGTATATCAATCATCCAAACTCTATTTATAGTTGTACCGACATCTAATGAAAGAAAGCCTCGACAGCGGCCAGATTTTACATCCATTAATAAAACCATACAGATAATAATCACGCTCGTTTATAAAAAAATATTTTATACTAATTCAAAACTACCGACCTTCATTATAAACGTCATCGTTCAAAAGGAAAATTGATTTACTACACTGCATTACGCTATTATTTTATGACGCGAGAACGCCCCGAAATAAAATACTAACAAACATTCAACCGGCATCCACGACCATTACTATAAAGCCACAAACGATTTTGCTTATAAAGAAGACTATATACAACTGTACTTACTGAAACATAAAGTCGAAATTGGAGTGGAAAATATTTTTAGGGTTGTAGATGACAAGGTTGTCAGGGACCGTCATAAAGCGAATAAAATACGGGGCACAAAGAATAAGCGGTCGTATAAGCGCTGTTATGTCTGTCAACATAAAATATTGTATCCTGCGCGCGCGGGAGCCGGGTTCAAATTGTGCTGCCTCTATTGCCCCATTAATCTTTGTAATGCACCGTGTGAAACGGCAGATGAAGATATTGCAATGCTCTGTCTTTGTCGTTGTTTCGGACTCTGTGCTTTGTCCGTCGGGAAATTAATAGGCGTTGAAGGTGTGGGCAGATTTTATGGATTCTGCTAAAAGAGATTTAGTGTTCAGTGATAAAATTAAGTAAGATCATGTTTCGCTGTCTGGTAAAAGGACACCAAGATAAAACGGCGATGCCACTTAAAGCTAAATCTTTAGTTTAAGAACTGAACGGATGCAATTATATTCGTATTTACTGCTTTTCTGTAAAACCGTTAACCCAAGACGTTTTATTTTTTGCACCATTATTAATAATCTTCTTGGCTATTATTGCCTTCTTGTCAACTCTAGAAACCATTATTACTCTTTCGCACATAGCATTATAATTAGAGCGGGAGTCATGTCGTTTGTCTAGCGCGACATCCGTGAGCGATGTCTCCGGGAGTACTTTGTCCGGATTAGTAGCGACGAGCGATGTTTTCTAGGCTTATTGGTGACATAACCTGCTACTGAGAATGAGGATTCGCACCAATGTTTGCTTGGTGAGAAAATATGGTATATAAACTGGTGATATAATACCTGAAGAAAAAAAGTACGATTTGGCTTTTTAGTCATATGACCGATTAGCGGAATGTAATATGGCAGTCAGTGCCTATAACGGTATTTTTTTATCATGTAGATGTTTTATTCTGCATAGCTTTCTATGCCAGTACATCGTGACTGGTAGCTAAACAGAGTCTTTGTTTAAGTAGACTGGCAACGAAAATCTGTTGAATACATTTAAATATACCTACTTATTTTGTTTGTTACGTCGTTTACCCAATGATAAGTAAAAAGAGACAGATACCTATCTAAAATTCGATCTTCAAAAACGGCACAATGTCATACTATTAGATGACACGTGGAAGTAAAGAGACAAGACCCACTTATTTTTACTTATAATATAATTTATTTCACCAGTATTAGTGAATCTTAAGTAATCGATAGATCGAGAAAGTATTCATTACGTTTTCGAGAGCATAAGAAACGTATCGTATTCTGAAAATATTTTAATTTATTAACTATAATTGTATGCAAAAAGCTTCGCGTCGAATTACTATAAAGTTAATCTGTCTGGCAGATCTACCTATTATTTATTTTGAATTAAAGGAGCATCCATTAAATTCTATCCACATAATAAAATTATTAGAGCCATTGTCTAATATTCTCATAATATTATAAATACTAATTGCATTGTATTCTGAATCTGTTTTAGCAAACGTCTCCAACAGCTGCCACTCCACATTTAATAAACAAAAACTAATTGTTGATTCTTTACCGTGGACAGAAACTTTCGCAACACAATGGTTTTATCATTCCCAAAGTAATTACACAGACAATGTGTTGTCAAAACGTTATAATTACTTATTTAACAACAAATGTAAGTAGGACACTTATTAATTCGACAATGGCCTGCATGTGAACGGTTATTATGGCTGATAATAAAACTATTCAGAATATACCTTTTGTGTTTTAAGTTAATTAAAATGACAAATGTGGTATTCTTGTTGCTTTGAGAATGTCATGATTTGTGAATGAAAGAATTGTGTCAGGTGTTCTCTGTACTGTTTAAAAATGTTAATAAAGAAAATTGTTCATGATGTGTTCAATTATATGTATAATTAAGTATAATTTGCCTAATGTCGTTTCAACATAACAGTACGCCTGTATTCCCCGAAGGGTTAGGCAGAGGTGTACCAATAGTAGGTACACCCACATTTCGCCAGTTATATTTAAGTCCCGTGTAATAGGGGACGAGACTTTTGCCATCAATCGGGCACAAATCCAGACTCCGGGCTGCTACTGAGAAATTTCATATGGAAAAAACCAATAACACTTTTGCTTGACCCCGGTGATTGAACCCAGGACCTCATGCTTAGCAGTAGCGCTTCCGACCGCTAGACCAACGAGGCAGTCTTCGTCGTTTTAATCATCTATTATTTCCACAACAATGTTTGCATGCGAAAGTGTGCTTGTACCTTATTACCTTCTAAATCTACACGTGGATCTCATACGTAATCATAATTTCACCTGTAAACTTCTCAAAGTTAGTACGATAACAGATCCTATGTGTGTTTGTAACCTAATTGTGGATTTCCGCAACAATGTGTAAGTTAATGTGCCTTCAAGTTTTTCCATATCATCATTCTGTTTGTTTGTTTCCATCAACCAGAAACAACAACCACCACCAACATCTACCTCTATTGGAATGTCTTGTGAGTGGAATATCTACATACATCAAAGTGTTATTAAACAAGCTTTATGTTCTAAAACATTTTCCACTCACTACACTCATTGTTCAGATAAGTATTCAATTAATATTGGATCGATACACGCAGCGTCTCTGATAGTGTCAGAGTTAATAACTGGTGCTGTTTCATATTCTGTTTCGTCATTGTCATTACGTTTGGTTGTTGGTATTTTATTAGTAAAATGTTTAATTTTCATATTATTAAAAGTAAATTAATCTAGGTATTCCATTAATCAGTTTCTCTTTTCGCTGGTATTAGACATTGACAATGTTTATGTTCTTTCTCCAGAATTTTTTACCTACTGACAGTTTATAAAAGTTAATATACGAGTATTGTTTATTTAATTTGACTGTATAATTTTATTTATTTTCATTTATTATTGACTCATTAAAATATTGTAATGAGTTGTATTGCAATATGTGTTATTCTTGCCTGAGCAACCGGCACAAAATTCGTCATGCTCCTCTAGATGTCAGTGCTTGCGGTAGCGTCGGTGGTTGAGTCGCCTCCCTCCCTCAAATATGGCGAGGTGGGTAATGGCTGATCTTTGCGTTATACTCGTGAACGGCTGGTGCTTGTGGTGACTGGTCGTCTTGCTGACCATAGTTAAGTTATTGTTATTAGTAATTAACTGTTTATTCATTTTACTTCGAAGGTCCTAGTTTATCATTTGTGACTTCAAGTCAAAGTCAAAGTCAAGTCATTTATTTCAAATAGGCACGAAGATGCACTTTTGAACGTCAAAAATTACATGAATAGTTAATTGATCCTAGTTGCGCCTTCCACAAGGTAGTTATGTATGGAGAAGAATGGGCAAGAAACACCATACTTACTCTTTTAAAATGTTAACAATAGTTTAATACGTGAAGACGATGTACCTAGAATAAAAATAAAAATTACTTACCACAATTGGTAAAAAGAATGAAAAGTGAAGTAATGACAGAAAAATTAATAAATGCGATAGGTACATGGTGCTCACATATTTACAAACATTGTATATGATTTTCCAAAAAAATAAAAAATAATAATAATAAGTCAGTGTGTGAGTTAAATTTATATTAATCACAGAAAATAAAATTAATATCATAAAAATTATAAATTATACAGTTAAATTAGCAACCAGTTTGATTTTGTCTAGACTCTAAATTGTCTTATGGAGCAGGACCAGCATGTTTCCAAGCATTCTTGTCTTGGATATAATTCTCTAATTTGTAATATGCTTGTTTACAAAGTGCGCTTTTTATATAAGTTTTAAATTTTCTTTCATTTAATTGTAATATACAATATATGTAAGTTACAGCTATATAATCATTACCCAGCATTGCATATGTAAGCGGGCACGCCTTTTATGCCTGGAGGCTTTTATACTCGTATAGGATATAAAATTATGTTAACATTTTTATTATTTATTTCTGCTTGAGTATTATACATAGTGTTCAATGTTTTTGTTGGTATCATTGGCGAATGCTAGCTGACGTAGGCAAAAAATTTAATTTAATGGTTTGTGTTTCGTAATGATATTTACTTACTATTGTATAGAATCAAGTTCTTCTAACTGAACAGACAGCTGTGCTGCTGGGGAGTTTGTTGCACCACTTCTTCTTTCCAGCTAAAGCACTAGGAAGTGACGAAGGGCGGGCGTTTTGGGGGACTGTCTCATGTAATTGTGTCGATCTAAAAGTGTTAGCCTAGTTTGAATAAATGACTTTTGATTTTGATTTCTCAGCAGCGTAAGAATGTGTTAAAGTTATGGCCACCATAATTTTAAAGTGAATGACATTCTGTATTAGATCTCGCTCTTTCAGTTAATTTCAAATCCTATAGTAACTTGCTTAAAATATTGAAAATATTTGCTTTTGTTTGGTGGTACGTATAAGTAGGAACCTACCAGCAGACGAAGAAAAACCAGCCAAGTACGTGTCAGATCACGCACAATGAAGAGTTCCGTAGTTGGGATAAATTTATCCCAAGAATAAACATAACATTGTAGTTGAAAAACATATTCTCAAATACTATATTCCAACTGCAAATGTAAGTTTGTACGCACAATATCGAGAGATTTCCCATGTTATTTTAAGATCATAGACTTCTTATAGGTTTTCCTGTTATCTATAAATATAGAACTATTTTCGGTATTTTTTTTTTTGGTTCAGGCTCAGTTGTTTCGGAGATAAGAGGCAGGAATGGTCAATTTTCATGAAAATAATTTAAAAAAATATTCTAGTGACCCTCACAGTAAACCTTTTCATTTGACCTGTCACACGGTACAGTGTGCAAACTTTTTTTTTAAATTTTCTTTTTTCTCCCAAAAGTGCTCCCTATTCAAAATTCATTTATGTTACAAGTTCATGTTTGCGTCACAGAAATTGATATAAGTACCAAATATCAACTAAATCGGACCATCAGATTCAGACAGACAGAAAGACACACACACTGGTGAGTGATCCTATAAATAGGTAAGGTTTCCGTTTTTCCTTTTCGAGGTACGGAACCCTAATAATACTAATAAAATACTAACTACCACATTACTTTTTGATTGACAGTTTAGCCGTCACATACCATTATTACCATTTGATTGGTACCAGCTGCTAAATTCCATAATTTATTTCATTCTCTGATAAATTCGAAGCATTAATTGGCCACTATTTAAAGAGTAATTAGAGAAATGAACGGTTCGACAGGGCGAGCCTAGTGAGCCATACAATGTAGGTCTTCATAATTATATTTTGTAAACCTTCATTTGTGACAGCTTGGCGACCAATTAAACTATAGCGACTGTTGTGGTACAAGTTATAAAAGATTGCGATTAGACAAAATAATCTTTCAGAGCAGGTGTTAGTAGAAGGCAGAACTTTATTTTCATAAATTGTACTAACGTTGGGTAGTCGGCTGATAACCATTTTGCTACGTACCATTCTCGTTTATCAAATTAAGGAAAATCGAATTAAAGTTAAAAAAAAAAAAGTTAAATTAAAGTTCCTTGCTCTTGTATCATGTTTATTATTGTGTGTGTATATATATATATATATATATATTTATATGGATAAGTATCTATATGTTTTGTGTATATGTATTTATTGTATATATGTAAGTGGTACACCACTAAATACCTGCAGTATTGTCTCTCCTTCTACTTTTTGATCCATCCAAAGGTTGTCTGTAAAAGATCGCTTTTAGCGATAAGACCGCCCATTGTGACACCCTATGTAACAGTTCTACATTTATATCTGTAATTTTTATGGTGTACATAATAAAGAGTATTCTATTCTATTCTATCATTTGGCGACTTTTTTTCGATCACCAAATAATTATGTTTTTCCATATGAATAAGCATTACATCCTTCCTAGGAAATGTTACAATTTTTTCAATGTAGGTTATTACGTATCCCAGTTTTTTTTTCACAGTTAGTTTAATTTATGCGGCCTACGCAAATGTCCTTTCTTTGATATTGATCGTCGAATCGTTGGGCTCCTTAAGTTCTGAGTTGAGCCACACGATTACTGAGAAATGCGTGCACTGACTGGATAGGTCCACTCAATATGTGTAGTTCTTTCCTCTAAAGATCATTTTAGACACCAATCTATATGGTCTCTAATGATCTGACCAAGATTATGTCTGGACTTCAGAAGAGACTGCCCTCCTAGTTTGTTTCGGCCTTTCTTGTCAGAGTAGTCAGATAGAAAACGCTGACCTCATCTAGTTTTTAAAATATGAATGTTGTGTAAAGTGTTAGAAATAAAATCATTTAACTCTTCAAACTTAATTTTGTAATTCCCTTAATATATTTTTTCGTTCGTTATGTTTCTGCATTCTCTTCTAACTTAGCCCACATCCGAAGTAACCTTGTAATTTGTCCCACTATCCATGTCACATGTCGTGTAATTAAGTTTCTCTTATTATATCAGAAACAACAATCTGCGCCACCAATATATATCAGGAAGCAATGACAAAATATTGTATTAATTACTGCATTGTATTGTATTATTATTTATTTCGTGTATTGATTAAGTGTTTTTTGTTGACAGTCGATTGTTGAATGTAATTTAAAAATTGTTTCGTGTTGATAATTTTTTGTTTCTATTTTGAAATAATGTTTCGATATATTGTACGAATTATTTATTATGAGAGATAACTAAAAATAATATTGAGATATAGGAACAAGAGCTTTTAAAACAGTTCACACATATACTGTGAAACTGTTTTTTTGTAAAAGAGAGAAACATAACATCACGCCTTGTTTTCCTAAAGGGTTAGGCAGAGGTGTACCTATAGTACACCCACATTTCGCCAGTTATGTTTAAGTCCCATGTAATAGGGGGCGAGCCTATTGCCGTCAACCTAGCACATATCCAGACTCTGGGCTGAGAAATTCCAGATAGAATAATCCAATAACACTTTGCCCGACCTGGGTATCGAACGCAGGACCTCACGCTCAGCAGTAGTGCTTGCGACCACTAGACCAACGAGCAGCTTTAAGCAAGAAGCAGGATATCTTATCAATCTCCTGTCCTTTTCCCAACTATGTTGGGGTCGGCTTCCAGTCTAACCAGACATCTATAGCTGAATACCAGTATTTAAGAAGCATTTGGCATGTAAGAAGTGTTTAATATGTGAGAACAGTGGTGGCCCAGTGGCAACGGCCGCGACTTAGGAGTTGTAAGTCATAGGTTCGAGCCCCGACAGTCGCTTTAATTTACGTAAATTATTTAATCATCATTGCTATCAAAAACGGTGAAGGAAAACATCGTGAGGAATTTTTGGTTTTTCCTAAAATCAAAAATTCGAAGACATGTGACATCTACCAACCCGCACTAGTCTCGCGTGGTGAATTATGTCCCACTCCATCTCACCGACAGGAGGCCTGCGTCCCAGTAGTGGGAACCTTATTATTATTATATTTTTTTTAGGAATTTCTCCTGTATTGTGGGTGCGTTTACAAACATTTAATCTCACATACACAAACAGCCCGACCCGCAACAACTAATGGTAGGTCATACAAATATTTGTTCTATTGTAGGCTGATTATGCTATTTATTATGTATTATTATTACTATTATATATGTGTCGGAGACGGATTGTATCCGGTACGCCAGCGCCATCTAGTGGCGTTCGATGGAGTTGGTGGAGTTCGCGCCATCGAGTCTTAACTAATCGGGACACAGTGCTGCCTAGCAGCGTATGACGAAGTCTAAAACATAACCTTCGACCAGCGACAATTGTCCGCCGCACATTCGACAAGTGAATTTCATCGGTGGTGGTCAAGCAGTGAAGACGTCTAGAAACTGTTGCGCGTTCGGTATAGTTATGTCGTGTTCCTACATTACTTTCATACCCATTACTGTATAGAATCAAGTTCTTCTAACTGATCAGACAAATGTGCTGCTGAGGAGTTTGTGCCGCTACTTATTCCCAGCTAAAGCTACTAGGAAGTGGTGAAGGGATGGGCGTTTTGGGGGACTGGCTTATGTAAACTTTAAGGTTCTCAGGGCCTCAATTCTGCTATTACAATAGTGTCAGAATGGTCTCTTCATTGTGAGTTTTTGACAGATTTGCCATACAAACACTGTCAAATACTCACAATGTCGAGACCATTCTGACACTATTGTAATAGCAGACTTGAGGCCCAGGTTGGGTAAATGACTTTTGACTTTAATTTGGTTTTTCTATTGCGCAATAACCAACACTACCCACAGTACGCCCACAGTAATTAAAATATGGCTGATGATAACGAGAAAAACCTACCATTCTCCGACATATTATGTAATTAATTTTTATATTATCAGTATTTAGTATGGAAGATGCAGGATGTCTTAATAAAGATTTTAATGTTCTGATTGTTATCTGAACTTAATGTGCATAGATAAAACAAAATTCCGAATCTTCAAACTGCACTAATGACGTAATCAAATATTTTACGACTAAATCTAAACAATATTATTATAATACGGTAATTTGAATTCGCACATTATAATAAATAAGCTATATTTATTTAAATATATTATGCACTAAGATAAATAGCAAAATTTTAATAAAGCAATTTATAGACATCATTATTATAAACAACTCCATTATTATAAATTATTTATTTTGTGTTTGCAATGTATTGTTGATAAGATAATAAATATTTATTAATTAATTCTTCTCACCGACAGATATTTTTGGTAAAAAATAAGTATAACCTTGCTTGCTTAGGTATAACTAAAACAAGCTGAAAACTAGTAGCAGTATCTGCTAAAGCTCCTGCCCGTTCTTCTCCATAGAAACCTACTACGCTTTGGAATAGAATAAAATAAATAAAAATAATAAATAAAATAATAGCTTCATCTTTCTGGCTGACCGACCTCTTGACAATTCAAAAGTGCCTGTAATTGGTTTATTTGGACTAACTGCACCCCGCGGTTTCAGACGCGTAAGTTTCGATATCGTGGTTTATAGGCAAAATGTTTCTACTTTGGGTTTGCAATTTTCTTAAGGATCTCTAATTTGATGAAAATAAATTGTATACTATTTTACTTCCTGATAATTTAGCTTTCTATTGGTGAAAAAAATTGTTAAAATCGGTCCTGTAGTTTCGGAGCTTATTCGACACAAACAAACAAAAAAATCTTTCCTCTATAAAAATATTAGTGTAAATAAATGATTTGGGTTTGGACTGTAGTTAGAGTAAGCACACTGGTTCCGTTCTTCTTGAAAATCTCTCCGTGAAAACTTAATTGAAGTGAGCTGTCAACGGTGTTAATCCCTAGCTTCTGCTGGAATGACAGCTTACTTCATCTAAGTTTTCACGGTAATATTTTTCAGAATAGACCACCAGTTTCTTTTTTTCTCCGCCTCTATGGTCTAGTGGTAAGACCACCTATCTCAGACCCAGAGGTTCGATTCCCAGCATGGGCAAATAAAATCTCCTCGTTTTGGTTGGTGGTAGGCCTTGTTCCAAACCGTTTGGCTAGCTACCACAATCTTATCTACGTCTGTCGCCATAACAACTATATTACTCTTAATAGCCAGTTCCTCTTTGGTTGAGGATTCCGGGTGAAGCTCGCTTCCACCTTCAGCCTGATCATTACTTACCATCAGGGGATATGAAGGCCAAGAGCTACCCCGTTGTGGTAAAAAAATAACTTACATATTTTTTTAGTTTATCTATAGGTAAATACTGATCAGAGAACTGGCATAAATGACTGCGAATTAAAAAAAACATAAGTTGAAACGCAATAACCGATGGACAGACAATGAGAGAGAGACCGGTTGCGTTTCATAAAAAGTTAGAATTTGAAGCGAAAAGAGGAGAGAGAGTTTTGAGAGGCAAGCAAAAGCACGGCAACAAGTTGATAGCTCAATAGTTGCGGAATGATGAGAAAATATCGAAAATATATTTGAAAATTTTCAGATAGGAGCCCAGTGGTCAGGAGTCCACTTTCAGATTTCTAAAATACACAAAAAACTACGTGACCTTCAGATCCTTTCATTTTAGTATGATCGGCCTAACTCATCTTTTGGATCGGTTTTGGTTGTCATACTTTCGGGCTTCTGACGACACGTAACGACTGCCAAAGATCCACGAATGACAGCGGCCTAACTCATAATGACAGAAATAGACAAATCCTACATCCTAGCTCCATGGACTATCTAGAGTCGGTACAAAATCAAACTA
Organism: Dryobota labecula; assembly: GCA_947523025.1. Taxonomy (NCBI): domain Eukaryota; kingdom Metazoa; phylum Arthropoda; class Insecta; order Lepidoptera; family Noctuidae; genus Dryobota; species Dryobota labecula. Next base: position 26,442,138 of record OX383289.1, on the reverse strand, counting down.
GTTGCTAATTTAATTGCATATAATTGTCACAAAATGTCGAAAGGTACATTTCTCCTTTCATTCACTGAAAAGCCTCCAAAGTCTCCTGCCCTTGAAGACTAAAATTACTTTGGCACAAACACTAATTCAGCCGATTATAGATTATGCCGACGCCTGCTACCTAGATGCTACTGAGGAGCTATTAAACAAGCTTGAGCGCTTGCAAAACTTGTGCATTCGCTTTGTTTTCGGTCTTCGAAAGTATGACCATGTTTCTCAATTTCGCAAGGAACTCAAGTGTCTCCCAATCCGCCTTCGCAGGAACACTTGGATTTTATGTCTCCTATTCAACATCTTACACAACCCGTCTTATCCTTCCTACCTACGTGAGCGTTTTTCATACGCTCGTCCTAGCGACGCACCGTGTAGATCACACCTTAGATCCCTCCTTAAATCTCATCCTCATAAAACTAGCTACTATTCTTATTCCTTCTCTGTCCATGCTGTAAGATTATGGAACTCGCTTCGCGCTAACTGTATCTCTATTCAAATATCGAGTAAAAGAGCATTACCTTTCCTCTCAACTGTGAGTATTTTATGTATGTATATATATATATATATATGTATATATTTATATGTATTTATATTTTTTAGCTTCATTTAAGTATAATAATATGTTATATTTAATATTTTAGTTTAAGACTTTGCATATTCATATTTTACTCTTCCAGTTCTCGCACACTCTTGTCTACATTTCTTTTTCATTTCTCCTTTCGCAGGACTGCTGGAAGAAAACCCGCCTCCGCCACAAACCATGGGGCATTTGTGATTGTTCTTAGAATCTTGTTCTGAAATCGCTGTATGATCTTTATGTTAGAGTGTGATGCTGTTCCCCATAGCTGAATGCCATAGGTCCATAAAGGCTTGATTATAGCTTTGTAAATAAGGGTTTTATTTTCCAGGTGTCATTTTGACTTTTGACCAATTATCCAGTAGAACTATCTTAGTGTCAGTCCAAGTTGCTTCCGTTTCGTGAAAATGTGCTTTTTCCAAGTAAGACGTCTGTCGAGGTATAAACCAAGGTATTTGAAATGTTCAGCTTGAGGCACTTGTATCCCATTTAACTGTACTGGAGGGCAGGTATCCTTTCTCTTAGTGAATGTGACATTTACCGATTTGGTCTCGTTGGCTTTTATCCTCCACTTTTTGAGCCAGAGAGCTATGTCGTCCAAACAGGTCTGCAGACTTTGATGAAGAATCTGTTGAAGAAATTGCCTACCATAATCACTTGGCCCAATTTATAACAGTGATTAAAATTGTTTCATCTTAATTAATACATAATCGTAAACCTAATATATGGTAATTATTAAAGTATGCGCTCACAACTTATGGTTTGCATGAAATACACTTGAATTTATGCAAGTTTAATTACTTTGCGCAGACTTTTATTTATTGTATGGCATCACGCGACAGACTGCCATAATAACCCGTTTGTTGTTGCATTATTACACTTTTTAATTATTATGTTGTTGCAAAATTAATTTGCAGACTTGACTGTAAAATTTATTTTTAATATTCGTTATTAATTCTAAAATTTTAATGTTGAATGTGAACATTTGAAGTTTAATGATCGGGTTTAATGGCGTAAGATTAGTTTAGGTTAAGATTTTAATTAAAATGTGGCAATTAGCTTGTGCAAATTTTTAATTCTGTGTATTGGTAAGGTAACTATGTCCAGTTAAACTATTTTATATAAATCTATACTATAGCTAGAGTCTATAAAATGTAATCAAATTCCCGAAATCTGATATTTTTTTATTAATTACACTGACGTAAACTGTACCTAAGTACACTACACATATTAATGAGCTTGTCGAAGAATATCATAATCATTATCGTCACAAAGTAGGTAGCTATTTAAAAACTGTTTTATTATCCAAAACATCTTTAAAAAAATTAAAAACAAATTCAACACATTACGTTACTTAACCCACAACGACTTATCCAACAATATGTTCGGTATCAAGTCTAGTTGTGTAATAAATAATAGCCTGGATATGTTCCATCACTCCTTCCGACTCCCTCTTGATGGAACGACGAGCTGTTTGCTTATACCTAGCTACCTTTTGTTTTTTATTCACAACTATGTTAGTGGTTCTAGATTTTTATACTGATGGTGGTCTAGTTAATCCTGGGCTGATGGCCCCATTGAAATATATTAAGTTGACAGGTATTTTGTCAAAACATTTTGTAATTTGTGGGAGATCTGGAGTCTAAACTTAGGCACAGGCCTAGCTTGTATTTTAGAACTCGTGGCCCCCCATTATAACACATCACATAGTTAAAGGTTGTCAACGTGATATAATTGCGAGTGATTGGTGTTGTGTGAGAGTGTGTGTGTGCAATGGCCTCTATGAGTGATATGACAACACATAGGTAAGCATTCAATTTTCAATTTTGAAGAAAATTCTTCTGAAGCAACTCGATTTTTTGAGTGGTGCCTTTTTTTTGCCAGCCCTTGTTCTAAAAATCTACGATTCGCACAAAGCACGCAAACTCAATTATTATTTCATAAAAAATATACGATCATGTAATTTCGCAACATAATACCCAACTCATAAAGAAATAAGGTTGCGCAATTCGCAAACTTCTTTGATCTTGAGAAAATCATAAAAAATGTATTTCGTAACATCGTCTTTATTCACGCGAGTAATCGCTTTCGGCGTTTATGCAGACCTTACAATGAGAAGTTATTAAAACCCGAATAGTCCGCATCCTATTACATTACTAACAAGTATTTCTCACACAAATACGGCACAATAAAACATGAAACCCCAACGTTGTCACGACTCGTATCACAATAAAATATCGTTTAAGCTTTTAATATTCTGAACGCGAACTTTTATTATCAAATGAACCGATCGCTCATTCGGTCACGCATTGTCAAATATCCTGTCATTCACGCGTCACCGTCAAATACCCTTACATCTGAGGGTTACAAAACATTCGACCAAAAACGAACCAATAAAATCGCCTGTATTGACATTAGGTTTTCAAAATAGATAACCGATGTTTAATTCATGAATACACTAAATCCAGGTACAAAAACATGAAATTAACATAATAACGAGGATCGTCGGAACCGATTTTGACAATACATCGCGTTGAAGGGTAACATAACCCTCTAATTTGATGTGCGGGTACATAATACCGACGAGCATGCATTATTCATCCGTTGATAATATGTTAATTTACTCCACCTTATGTTTATGCTAATCGTAATTGGTTATTTCACTGCACGGATTACAGCGCTGTAAGGCATCAATCTTCGCTACGCATCTGTCAAAGTTAATCCCGCCGTGAGAGGTCATTTATACAGAAACACGTAATGATATTTCAAGGCGTGCCCTGACGGCATTAATAAAATCTACATTATTATCTCAATTAATTTCTTAAGATTTATGCGTCCCCTTTTCAAACTATTTAATGTAATAATTCAATCAAGAGATCGCGGGGTATACATTTTATTTGGTGTTGACAGATTGACATTTTTGAACACACCAATCGTTAGGAGGGTTAGTTGCTGAATGACGTTGTAACGAAATTGTAGTAGACTTATCGTTTTGTCTGTTTAAAACTTTTAAAATAAATCCTAAATTAATAATTTAGTGTTACAAAACAAATCTATATTCAGTAATTCCTATTTTATTTATTAAAAGCGGCTTGTCATCAATGTTTAAAATTTCTCGAAAGAATCGTTAATATACGGTATCATAATAATATTATTGTGTGAAGTAAGAGTATCGAAAATGCATTATTTATGAATTGGAAATGGCAAGAAACGCCCCGGGTGCAACTTGTATACTTCTTTAAGACACAGTTAACATTTATAATGTCTATAATTCTTTACGATCATCAACATCTATAAAACAATAAAAGAATTAAGAAAAAGATTAAATATAGCCGTTTTATCTCACGATATCCACGATACTTAAGTATTACTTCATTAACCTTTTAACATAATAATAATATAATATAATGTTGTAATAATAAACTTGTAATACTCGTAATGTGTCAATTACATTAAATTGATATTGTGTGTGCCATTGCTTTGACTTTGCACTCTATAACTAAGCACAAAAACATTACATAATAGTTTGTGTAATCCTACTTATATTAATAAATTAATGAATAATAATAATAAATTATATTAATGAATAAAAATAACAATAATAGTATAAACGCGAAAGTTTGTGAGGATGGACGGATGGATGTTTGTTACGCAATCACGAAAAAACGGCAGAACGGATTTGGATGAAATTTGGCACACAAATAGTTTATACCCTGGATTAAAATATATGATACAATATACACATATGATAGCATTTTTATCCCGATATTTCCACGGAATCGAGACTTTTGCAGGTGAAACCGCGGGGCGCAGCTAGTTTTATATAAAGCTAACTCTCCTTTCCTACTAAGACGGATTAAACTAAGTTTGGGTAAATCAGCATTAAGGCACTTTACTCTTCATTAAAATGGTTTCAATAAGAAATTTTCCTGAAATTGCTCATAGAAAAGTTGTCTACGTTTCACACTGCCCAAATAAAATCATATGGATCAGCCACAATGGATGTCGAACACCAAACCAAAAGTAAAAGATTAATCCGCAAGGCGGAACCCGACAACACCAACATTAATCATGAAGAAACCGCGAAAAAAACTTTTACTCCACAACCAAAAGTTCAGCGCCCCACCAAGAGATGGCGCCACTCAACCCAAACTGAACTATGACAAACAAAACTATGTCAAAGCCGTGTCATATCTCAACGACATATTTTACTATATCAATGATTTATTGAATCAAATCAGAACGGATATAAACGTCGCTATCAATCAACTCCAATAGTTGAAGTTAATTATGAAACTGGTATCCAATGCAATAGCTGATTTATATTCATGGACTGTGTCAATACGGCTCTGGCTTTAATTTATTTGATTTATGTTATTCACACTGTCTTTGCTTAATTGGGTGAGCAGAATTTTAATAGCTTTAAACTGTAGGTGAAATGGATGGATTAATTTGAAAGAAAACTTGATTAATCAGATAGCTTGAATTGGTAAAGAAGGAAGATATCAAAAAAACGCCACGTAGGTAAGACTGCACTTTCTTATAACGACTATCATAGTCGTCAATTATTTTTAAGTTTAAATAAAATAGTCATGACTTTAAACTAGCATCATTCCATATTATATTATTATAATAAAATAAATATGAATTAATCGACGAAAAGCAAAGAATCACCTATGGCACGTTTATTGAACTTATATATTTTCTTATAATTTTTTCTTTTGGTATATTAGGAAATATACTAGAAGAAAAAATATATATTTTAAAGCCAATTTAATTACTTTGAAATATTTCCTATAATTTATATCCATACTAATATTATAAATGTGAAAGTAGCTCTGTCTGTCTGTCTGTCTCTCTGTATGTTACGGTTTCACGCCTAAACCGCTGAACCGATCATCATTAAATTTGGCAGAGATATAGCCTGGGATATGGAGAAGGACATAGGCTACTTTTTTACGCGATAACCGACATCCACGCGGGCGGAGCCGCTGGCAACAGCTAGTACTCTATATTATTGACGACACGGTTGGCGCAGTGGTTAAGTAATTGACTGCTGCGCTGCGTGTCGCGGATTCGATTCCCGCACAAAACAAATATTTGCATGACCTATAAGTAGTTGTTCCGGGTCTGGCTGTTTGTGTATGTGAGTTTAATTGTTATTAAACGCACCCACGATACAGGAGAAATTCCTAGTGTAGAGCAACGTTTAAAAAAAAAACATAAGCTCATCCACGTCTCCTGAATAATCCTTCGTAGAAAAAATAAAGCCAGATTATGCAAAAAATGGCATATCCAACTATAATATTAAAGCAACTTTCAAAGTACCTACTAAAGTGAAACATGACAGCTTATAGATCTTAATCTCTTAATGAACGAGTCTTAATTAAAACTTTTATTCAATATGATTCTTTACCATTTAGGAAAATATTATATACAAAATTGCTACATATTTATATGCAAAGCTCAGGATATACGAATTTTATGCCCTGGCCAAAAGTATAAAAACGCGATCGTAATTACTATAACATAAAAAAATCGAATTTACATTAACTTATTAAAAGGATGTTTTAACAACAAACTCCATTGGAAAGTGAAAATAAATATGAATAAAATATTACGTTAAACTGTTCACTGCAAGCTAGTTATTTTTTGTTACCCCGTCCGTCGCCGTCGCCTGTTTCATGTTACCGTCCCGTCCGACCAATTACGCCTTTTGACAGTTGAATTTCCAACATGACGTGAGCCTAATCAAAATAGCATTTATTAAAAAAAACTTGACATTAAAGCTGACAGCTCACGGTTTCATTATTAATGACGGTGTACGCCGCCGACCTCTTTGGTATACATTTTCAATGTACTAAATTATTTTGTTGGTCTTTTTTCGCTATGGGAGGTGTGTTCGCGTGATTGCCAGCTTGTTTTACTCTAAAGATTGACGGCTTTAATGTTTGTTTGAACATAAATTAATCAATGGACTTAGTTTATTGCGTTATAAGATCGTATAGCAGCTCTCTAACGACGTTGATTGGTTATAAAATTTATAACATTTGATATTTATCGTTATTTACTTTCTATTTGCGAATTAATTAATCTCTGTGATGTATGTGTGTTTAAATTAAATTGTAATCAAACTCATGTCTGGTTTATTTGACAATTTTCAGTTTAAATTTGAGTCAAGCGTTTGTAATAGTATGAGAAAATAAAGAAAAAACGTTTTATGATTGGTAGGTAGATATTATATTTGAAATAATTCATTTAATATTAAACATAGAGATTATTTACACAAAACATTTGGCTGTACAGTCCGTTATCAACGTCAATCGACGCAACGCCGTCGGCGTGTCCACTTATTATTATAAATTACTATACTTAAATTGCACTAATCACTAAATTTGTCATGGCGGAATGCGCCTTAGAACATGAATAGTCTATCGATATCACAGAAGAAAATTGGACAATACAACATAGACGATCAGTCCAGGTTTGCACTTCACTTGGTTTACTGGTGAACAGCGGCAGCTCCAAGCCGCTGGCCGTACATCGCGTAGGGCGAGTAGAAGGGGCCCAGCGCAGGGTTGAAGGCGCCGTAAGGAGAGCCTCCCAGGCTCGCTGGGAGACCAGCCTTGGAATATGGATGGTACCGACTGGCAGACAGAGGGCTGAGAGGTGCCGACGGGTACGCGCTGCGTAGACCGGCCGTCGTAAACAGCGGGTTCAGATGATTCAACAGAGAAGCTTGCGTAGAAGCAACAGATGCAGGCGTGGATCCGTCTGTCGTGTGGCTTCTCAAGTGCTGTAGAAGCTCTTCCGAGTTGCCAAATCTCTTGCCGCAATATGATTCACCCACAATCCAGTTGCAAACATAAGGGCGGCTCAGCTGTGCGTATGGCATGCCGCCGGCTGCGGCTCCCTGCTGGGACAGAGCCATAGCCATCGCAAGGTTGTACTTTTGGTGCTCGCATTGTGTGCAACCAGCGGGACATGATCCATTGCTCATTAGCAGATGGTGGTTGTTAACTGAGAATTGGCATCCTGTGCAGTAGGGGTCCTTGCACACTGGCACCAGGGTTTCGCCACCAGCGGGTGTCTTCACTCTCGCATATCCCAGGTATGGGTTTGGAGAAGATCCAGGAAAAGCAGCGGCAGCCGCTAACATAGCAGCGTGATGAGCACTGAACGGAGCACCCGCGTAAGGCGGCCGAAACGCCGGATTAGCGTGTTGTTCCATTCCCGGCGGGCAACAGAGTCCTGCTAAAGGATTAAATCCGGATAATCCAGGAATATTCTTGAATGCTCCGAGATGATCTTTGCCGTGTCCCAAAACTTCCAATCCGGAGCGGATGATTGGGCTTGTTCCGGAAGAACCAGCGGGAGAAGACTTAGGTGCAGGGCTGCTCTTGCCATTTTCTGCTGATGGCGGTGTGGATTTACGTCCAGGTGTGCTTTTTCCAGATTTTTTATCATCTGAACTATCCGAGCTAGCTTTAGACGAAGGCCTTTCTTCAGGTTTCTTAGTCACAACATTTGTTTCATATGGCTTGAACGCCAAATGTTTGTTGTGTTCCGGCGTAGAGCGCGGCTTGTCGGCTTTGATCACGGTATTAGTAGGAGACGAACGACTCATTGTATCACTGTTAACACTGTTCACTTTCTTCTTATCTAGCGGCGGTAGCAGCGGCTTGCTGGGCGCTGAGTCAACACCGATCTGGCTGCAAGTTTGCGCTAAAAGCGCAAGCGGGCTTTTCTTCGAATCCAACTGCAACAATAGAAATTGGAAATAAGTACGATTGCATAAAAACATATTTAGAATTAAAAAAAAGGTTGTATATTTTATTTTTCTAAAATAAAAATAAATTATAAAAAAATATTTTTATACTTACAGAGGACGGAAGAGGAGTCAAATAATCAGGTTGTAAATATTGGTTAGGATTAGTAGTCATCATTCCACCGTCTTCAAGCACCACCATTTGGGAGATAACTTTTACGATCACTTGTAAACTTCACAGTGCGGTCACGAAACGCTTCTGGCAATATCTACTCTATGCCACCGGTACGCGGAAAACAAGGGAGAAACGCGTGCGTCAGTGGCGGCGGTCGAGTCAACTCTGAGCGACCGGACCCCACCAGCCGCCGTCGTGCCGCGGCTCCCTCACCCCGCGCCGTGCGAGACAGGGATAGCGATATCTCAAGTCAACATTAGAGGGAGAGCGCTATGTCTCACCGCTGCAGCGCTCGGCCATAAAAAATAAAGCGGAAACGACACATAGCTGCATTGCGGTAGGGGAAAAAGGAAAGGCGGTATGGTCGGCAGCCGGGTGCGGATTGAGACGTGCGATGGTGTTGGTGGCTCGCCACCCATGACGGCCGCGCTTTGAGCCGCGCCGCGAGCGCGACCGTACCTGAGCCGAGCGCGCGCCCGCCCGCACCAGCGCGCTGCTCAGCTTTTTGTTTCACGCCACTTTTATTACGCCCTCGACGACGGCGCAGCTTCATTCTTTCGCCGGCATCATCGCACTTTACTGCTGACACATTCGAAACTACTTACTCTTTTACGAGCCCGCTTTGTTCTGGGATGCGTCAGAGCCGGTTCAAAGGGGAAAATTGATCTGTTCCTCGAGACGGGAACTTTCCATGAAACTGTTTGATGTGTCAACACATGCTAACTTTAGGCGTTTACATGTAAATCGATAAACATTGAGCGTAACAAAAGGCGATATTTCAGTTTATCGACATCGCTAAGTCCATAACGTTAATGTTAATCCGACACTAAAACCTGTCAAGCGAGCGAGTTCGGACCCTCCGTTGCGATCAAATTAAATATGTCAATTTGGGAACCCATATCAACAGCTGCGAGAGACGGCGGCGGGGCCCTTTAGAAATATTGCTTATTGTGTCCAAACAAAGATACTAAGTATAACGTATGGGCGGACGACAGAGGTCGTAAATAACCCGGCGGGCTGTAATATATTTGACAGTGCGCGGACATGCGAAACAAAAAACATGTTTATTGCGAGATCGGGCCGGTGTCGGGCGATGTTGTTCTATAAATTAGGCACGCGGCCGTTTGAGTGTTTGTTTAGGAGAGTTGTACGAGAACAAGTTACGGCTAGGCTTTGCTGTCACGCAGTCATTGCACGCCTGCTAATGGCCTGTTGACATGTGTTACAGACGACGTAAGACGAGTTTAGGTAACATCGACGAATTTATTTTGACATTATTACATTATTTTTATTATCTATGAGACTATGACATATTCAATAAATTTCGTTGATATGTTTTCTGGTACTTACATGTTAAGTATAAAATCAACATGAGAAAAAAAAGCATAAATGTGCCTCATCTCCTATAATAATTTAAACGAACATGCAGCCATCTTGTATTCAGACACATATTGGCTTGTAATAGACCATTATGATGAAGATTACAAAAGAAAAAAAAATCGCATCGCAAAGGAATTCACTGGAAATAATCTTTCAAAATACCTGTACTTACCTACCACAAATCATCAAACAGCCATTGTAGAATTTCAAATAAATCGTGAATAGAAAACATTGAACGCACGATCAGCCACTAAAGAGATTTTGAAAACAATTTCCTGGCCCAATTATAGCTACGGGGAAATCCAGCGGAGTGTAAACAGCCACAATTACGACGACAGAGGTTCAAGCATAACGGAAAAACTTCGGTTAACTAGCCGAGAATCGAACATAGTACATTGTAAGAAAGAACTCAAATTTGGTTCGTTTCTGGATTTTGTTATAGAAATCTTTAGAAATGAGATTTGTGGTTTAAGACAAAAGGAAGTTCCAAATGGCTAGAGGCAAACTTTCACCCTATTTTGAACTTTTGAGGGAGTTAAAAAAAAACCGGCCAAGTGCATGTTGTACCACGTACAATGAAGGGTTCCGTAGTTAGGATGAACTTATTCCAAGAACAAACTTACGAGTAATATTGTACTTGAAAATCAAGTTCTCCCATACATTCCAAAAATAAAATTTGACAGTTTGTGGTAACTTGATGTGCTGGCCACCATATGCACAATATTGAGAGATTTACCATGTTATATTAAGACAAAAAGACTTCTCATTGGTTTTTCTGTAATCTATAAGTACAGAACTATTATCTGTATTTTTTTCAAAATTGTAGAGCCAGCAGTAGTTTCAAAATTAAGGGGGGAATAGTCATTTTTCTTCTATTTTCTTAAATAACTTTAAAAGTATTTATTTTAAAATTATAAAAAGTAGGTACTCGTAAATTCTTACAATGAGCCCTTTCATTTGATATGTCACACGGTACAGTTTGCAAAACTTTTATTTTTATTTCTAACTTACCCATAGTGAAGCCCATATTCAAAATTTATTTATTTACGTTACACATGTTTGGATTACAGAAGTTCCTATGTGTACAACATTTCAACTTAATCGGTCCAGTAGATTCGGAGCAAATTGGCTGTACGAGTAACAGACAGACACACGAGTGATCCTATAAGGGTTCCGTTTTTACCTATTGAGGTACAGAACCCTAACAAATCTTTGATGGTAATTTTTTTACAGACTATAGTACACTTTCAGGTTGAAATAATTTATTATGTCTGTGTTGGTCTGCAGCAAACAAGCAGTAAATTATGGTTCATTTATTTTCCAGTGATAGATGTAGGAACGTATTGAGAGAAATATGCTCTAGAGTTTGTAAACGCTGCCTTAGTAAATTACTTATCAGAATTTATAGATATGTACCTTACCAATATTCAAAGCAGGTCTTACAAATTATTATAAGAATACTTTCAAGAAGTTATTATCTTCAATTCAATCAAATTCTGTGTAGCAACGATAATTTGAACTCATTGTATAAAGGTGACTGCGCAGAATTTTGAACTCCTATCATTTTCTATTTAAGTTGATTGCTTAGAAACTAGTCACACGTCAATCAAAATGTTTTGCACCACTGATTACGAAAATCTTGATTGATCGCGTAATTATACATAATACATTAAATTACATCATCCATTTTAAGTATTTTATCAATCATGTGACAGTTTTTTTATTAGTTTATAGCATAGGCCATGAAAGTATTTAAATAGGTTATCGAATGTTTGTCATAAAAGTTATATTAATAGTGTAAATATGTTACTTAAAGCTTACTCATTTTTATGGCCCGGATTTTACTTGTATGATGTAATATGTAGTGAGTAATTGGAACCGTGCACCTAGCTTCTGACGTTTCATAAGTGTCCATGTAGGTTTATGTGAAATAAAATATTTTGATTTGATTTGATTTGAGTCAAAGTATTTAGCTTAACTCTATGATTTTTGAGGGAAATTCGTTCCATTACTTGATACTTTTATTAGTTTTAGAACATTATAAGCTGATAATTATGATTTGCCGAAATATTCAACGTTTAGAGACGATGAGGCTTATAAACGACTAGTACCAAGTAAGAGTTTTAAATAAACGACATCAGAATAGATACATCAATGTCGTTCTTCATATTTCACATCTGGCCAGCCCTGAAACATACAAAAATGAAATTGCACATAAATCCGCTTAACTAACAAAGTACTTTAAAACTTGTTCTACTGTGAAATCACCGACTGTGCCCCCAGATAGACAGTCATTGTGCGCAGCGGATGCGGCAAGATCAAAGCGTTGCCGCTCTGAACCGTCAGTACCAAATTGCTGTTTACAAACGGTGTAAAAAGCTTGACGGGTCCCACACCGACTTGCTTCGGTTTCAATCTCTTTGATGTTCTGTTATGATCACGAACCTGTTAATGAGTCATCGATATACACTAGAGTGCTTTTAAATTATTGTAAGGGACGTGGATAATTCTGTATTGTGTATGTTGATGATGCTGGGAGGTGGGCCAGATGGGATTAGATTTTAGTTTGCTGTTGTTAAAAGTCAACTGGGTTTGGACGGGTTGGTATGTGTTGTAGTGAAAGAGAGGAGATGATTCTGGTATAGCAAGTTTATTAGCATGAATATGTTTAGTAGGTACTGCCTCATTAGTCTAGTGGTCAAGCGCTACTGCTGAACATGAGGTCTTGGGTTCGATTCCCAGGTCGGGCAAAGTGTTATTGAGTTTTTCTATCTGGAATTTCTCAGTACCAGCCCGAAGCCTCAAGTCTTGCCCCCTATTACATGGGACTTAACTGGCGAAATGTGGGTGTAGGTACTATAGGTGCACTTCTACCCAACCCTTCGGAGAAACAAGGCGTGATGTTATGTTATGTTTAGTAATTTTCACCTAATTCTGAAATGACCTTCGTAAAGTGTCTATTTTGTCAAATTTCCGAGATTGTCGGTTACTACAAAGCCCCTAAAACAATACACAACAAAACAATATACAACGGCAGATACTTCTTCCATCCCTCCATTATTATGTTAATGTAGTAATACACCAAACCTTACGCCAAATACAAGCCGGGACCTCCCACAGGCAAGTCGTTAAGAACTATGCCGCTCATAAAACAATTCGTTCTCCAACCCCTAATTGCGATATTTATTGCCGCAGTAAACGCTTATCTGTGCATTAAAACGAACTAACGATAAAGATTTCAAACGTCTGCTTTTGCCCTTATCTGAACAATAAACTTCGACTGGTTACCTACATTCTAGTTTAGAGTATCAGATTGTAAACAATGACTAAATACAGACAAATGCTAAAGGTATCGGTTTTCTAGAGAATGATACAGATATATCAATGTTGTTTACAATAATTATCTTCGACGCCTTTAGATTTGTTGCTAATCTAGATATTTAGATTGGGATATTTTGTGAGACTGATATAGAGATCATAAAATTGAATGTTATCTTAATGGAAAACAGTAACAGCTGAAGGATCGGTGCAAATGCACGTGAGTCATTTGTTAGAACTAACTAGAAGAACACGTTTCGTGCTTCTTGTAGTCTACATAATAATGTATTACAGGACTATTCGCAGCAAAACCTAGTAACTGTACTAGGTTAAATATGGATACATGTTAGTTTAGCTATCTAAGAAAACGATGAAGTGTGCGTATCTACAACAAGATACAAATGTAAGTCGTAACACTCGTAACATCAGTAATATCATTCCTGGAAAAGCTTCTAGAGCTGTCACGAAAAGAATAAAAGCAAAGGAACCGAACAGCGAAGATAACCAACATTCTAGAACAAAAACAAAAGATAAAACAGTCACAATATTATGACACGTCAACAACAAACTGCGCCCATTACATTCATTGTTAAGTAACAGATCCTTGATTACGGAATCGAAAAAAAAAAAACTGGCGCACGGAAAAACCGGGCCACTGCACTATAGTTATAAATAAAAGGTGAGGTAAAATAAATTTTCGCCGAGTTGTATTAGTATTTATGGTGGCAATAAACAGGCAAGCTTTTGTGAAACGCCGCGCGTTGTAAATAATTTCGTTGTGCGCCAGTCGCCTTGTAACACTTGTTAAGTAGGGGTGTTAAAGTAGCGGAGAAAGAGCGCTGGGGCTGGCGAGAGCGATTTTTGTATGAGGTCTATGTTTAATATTAATACTTTTTCTTTCTTCTTTACGTTAAGTTGGTGTATTACAGCCAGGGCCTCAAGTCTGCTATTACAATAGTGTCAGAATGGTCTCGCCATTGTGAGTGCCATTGACAGTGTTTGTATGGCAAATCTGTCAAAAACTCACAATGAAGAGACCATTCTGACACTATTGTAATAGCAGACTTGAGGCCCAGGAATATGTATATGTTATGGACCAGGTGATTAATGCGGGCATTATTAATAATATACGAGCATTATGAATAATGTCTATCTCTATCGGGATAAGTGATTAATTACTATCTTAACTTCATTATTTATCACATTGCACGGTCATTATTATATTGCTACATGACAATTGGGCAATTTAATAATACACGTTCTAACCTAACCTAACCCAAATGATTCACCAATAATAGAGGGGATGTGGCGTTTATGGCCACTGTTCTACCTGACCTAACCCAAAGGATTGATTTTAAATATTGATTCTACGTTTGAAATCTTGTCAAACGACAAAAAATTAAGTATGTTTGTATTACTCTGCCCAAAAGGTGATGGACAATATGTATTATGCCCGGTCAATTTGATTATTTGAATAATTGTTATCAAATTGCAATCTCATATTAGGCATTTTTCATAATGACTGGGCATTATGTATAGTGCCCAATTTATCACATACTAGTATACATGGATAAACTTATTTCTGTGAATATTTTGTATTAGTCAAGTCTATTATTTAAACATCATCATCCACAGGCTCCACCACAACTCGAGTTAATTTATTGCTTTGGCCTTTTTGTTATTTCTATCCTTATGCTCCAGCACCAATCTTATCTCGTTCAGTCTACTGCCTTACATATTTTATTCTTCCTAGCTGTTGTTTCATCTCATTCTCTACCTTCCAAATCAGAAGTTGGTATTTGACGGTGGTGGTGGTTGGTATTTTTAAGTTTTATGACTTACACGTGTCTATTTTAATATAAGACCCTTACTGTAAACACAATATTTGAATTGATTATGAATATGTAATCATGTAGAGATAAAAAGATTTGCTTTTTTATAACTCTCGTGATAGTTGAGTGAAAATATCATCATAAACATCAAACCATGTTTTTAATTATAACGTTGAAGGATATTTTAGTCCAAATTAAATAAAGTATTACTTGTTTGAGATAGCGGCATGATCTTTATTATACAGCATCTGTTACTGTTTGATATTAAGATTATAAATAAAAATGACACATTTACGTTCTAAACTAAACCCTTTTACACATAGTTTAATAATCAAAACGATTGTGACTATTTGACGTTACGTTATTTACTGTTTCGCCAAAACATTTGAGTTTTACGTCAAGAAGAACCTCCAGACAATCTAAATGCAAACAAGATATTCTAATGTTTTAAGTTTCACCTAACATTTCAATGTTAGTTTCAATCGCTGTCTTCGGTGCCTCACCAAAGTCGGCGAATCTTAAAAGGCGACAAGACAATACTTTAACTACGGAATAATGATTACGTATTGTAAGATTTCGGCTGTTAGCAACTTTGTGCTTGCCTGTCTGGCGCTACAGTTAACATCCCACTGGTTTATGGTCTTCAAGAATGGACAGAATGGCTTAATTGCTGCCAATTTTCGTTTCAAGGTTTTTTCTTCTTGCTAATTTAGGTATGTTTAGTTTTGTTGGAGAAAGTGAGCAATTGTGTATTGACAGTTACATAGTGACAGGTAAAAAGTGTAGAATATTCTTCACTTTGATGTTGCCGGTAATACTTATTAACATGATTGTAGAAAAATGGTGGCGAATATGGCAAACCATTTCAATTCATTGTGTCAAGGGTTTCGGATGTAGGTACTTAAAAATAACTTAAACACCATGACTTTAAAAATGGTCAAAACATAAAATCCAAAACACACACGAGACCTCACAGGCCGATAAATATAAAACGAAATCGTTTACTGAATAAATATTTCACTATTATAACAGAAACACCAGTAGCGGACGCGTAACAAAACATTAAAATATGTAAACACGACCGAACGGACCGTATGCGCATAATAAATAACTACTTTTAACCATTCCGAGAAATGCATTGACAAACTTATATTTGCTACCAACCTTCTAACAATCACAGTTATTTCTAAAGAACTATACGATAAAATCCATTTCCTAAACGCAGACCAAACTTTGTAAGGACGCGACGAAGTTCACGATTTTCCTAATAAAAGTTATATTACTTTAAAAACGTAAGGAAGGGGTGACAAAAACTAAATCGTAGTGACGTTAAAAGGGTTGTTTATGTCGATAGGGTTAAAGGGAATGTTATTAGTGGCTTTATTTTCGCGTATAAGCCAATGGAAAAAGGTAAATGAGATGCCACGTTTTGTAAATCTTGGTTGTTATTGTTTTATTGGTCTTGATGAATTTAGTTTCTTAGAATAATATTATACTATTTGCTATTCAGTAAATCCAAGCTTAAAGGAATGAATCTTCATTAATCCAGAAGTTTTAAGAAACAAAGATAATCTCGCAAATAGTACCAAAATTCTGAACAAACTAAATCTGCTAAACCAAATTAACTGATAAAACGTTAATTCATAATCTATAATCCTAGATAAGTAAAACGAGTCTGTTTTAATCCAAATTCTTTGTCCTACTGTCTTTTATCTAATCCTTGTTATTTGGAAGGAAAATTGAGCTCGGATTAAATGTGAATCTTATCTGTTTCGAAGGATGACAAAACTTAATCGGTTTTCTCAGCGATTACAACAATGGGATACTTGAAATGGAAGAAAGGATTTTATCTAATTTCAATCTAACAATTTAGATTATTCAATCAGTACATTTCGATGGCTACGATTGGGAATGGACCAACAACAGTTTTGGAGTTTAGTCAGTTCTAATAACAATTTTGAATACTTTCATAGAGATTATTAACTTACATTTCTTTGGTTCCTTTATACTTCCTGACGATTCTATAACAATAGTCTGTATAACAATAATCTACATGGAAAGGTAAGTCAGTATAAACTCCCAGGAGAATCAAATTGTACTGTATTGATATTTGTATGTAATGTGTAATAGAAATATCAACATTAAACTACATAATTAACATAACAATTCCTAATTGTGACAGCATTTCAAAGACGTCAACTCATGAAAGCTTTAAGAGAACATATTAGCAAATAGGGACCAGTACTCAAAGACGATAATTTATTCCATTCAAAGAATTGAAGACTTAAAACCTCACACATCAATACCCGAAAATAACTGGCCCTTAACTCTTCGTTTATTCCAAAACGTATTATATTACATGTCGTACACGCATGAATACAGTATAAATAAACTGTGCCCACCATAAAGATAGCGATAAACAAAATTCAGCCCTGTGGTTCATTCCCCTTTTTTATTGGCAGGGGGCAATTTGAGACGATGTATTCTACCAGTTTTACCAATTTGTTTTCACACTTCACAAACACCCAGCCAGCCTAGTGATAACCTTTATAATACGGAATATAAGGTTGGGAATGAAATGGCGGGACATTTGTGTAAAGGCAAAAGTGATGTGGTATCGATGTAATTTATATTCCAGCTACGGTTTAGTGAGAGTTTACGAAATTGTTAAAGACAGATAAAAGAGCGATATTTAGATTAAGGGGGTGGTTTATGGGAGGTCTCAGATAGACGGCAACACTAAAATGACAGACATTACGACTAACGCTAATAATAACGAATGGGTTCTAAAAAATGGTCGGCTCTGTAATGTTCGTGCAGCGTGACATGTTTATGTTTTAAATGTGCTACTAACTTTAGCTGGCGGGTTCACACGTGACTATATTGACGTGCAGTAAAAATTGTAATTCTACCTTTAATTATGTACTTCTAACATGTTTGAGTAAACATAGAGTATAAAATTATAAGATAAATTACCATCGAAAATTGAGTACATTATAATATTCCTCATCATCATTATTCCATCAAACAAATTACCTGTAATTTATATTATTCGCTTTCTCACATAAAATATCATAAAATCGCTGTAATATGTTGTGTAATTAAGTGAGAGCTTATTGAAGTTTCACATCGTAATAAATACTATTTTGAGATGAAGTTGTCGGCTTAATGACTGATCATTTGTATTATTCATGTAATAATCATGATTCATTTCATTTCATGAATTCGGAAATTACAAAATTTCAAGTACGAAAACACGGAAGAATTGTAAACTTGTTCCTTATTTTAGTTCCAAATAAAATCCCCCATATCAAACACAAACATGAGCGCTATCAAGTTAAACAAATACCCGAACTCCATTAGCTTTAAACAAATAATTTAATCGTACCGCACATAATTAAATTAAACAACGCTATCGGAATAAAACACCACAAATTTGTTCAGTGACAACTCTGTTTGTCGTGAAATAATGTTAGCAAATATTATGTGTTGTGTGTCAACAGGCTCGTCGAGATTTATTGCTGTGAATCCATTGCCGGAGACCTAGACAAATTGTTGTTTGCCGTTGAATATTACGACGTAGCTCCCATTGAGGATTTTGAAGATGGCGTTCAAAATAAAAATGTTACAGAATGAGCAATGGATGATGAATAAAACGAAAGAATCAGATATGTAAAAAAGTAAATAGTCTTCAAGTTAGATGATGATAAGTGGAGGTGCGGCGTGACGTGCTATAAGAAAGTACTTTTGGCATGATGATTAATGACAGATCAGCGTATCATCAAGGTCCAGCAAACAGTAGTATAGCAGAGGACTTAGAGGCTAGTAAGGCTGTAGTTGGATTATAAAATGTTTTAGGTAACAACGACTGCGTTGGCTTCGTTACGTCTGATAACGTTGACGAGTTTGTCTTGTAAACCTTGGTGTTGCTTGTGTAAATTGAAAGGATTTATAGTATTTATTTCTAGTAGGTAACTAGGTACCACATGACAGGTATTATTTAGATAACATAGGGTAAAACATAGTAACAAGTGCTCAGTACGTCATACCTCTAGAAGTGTTACAATTGGATGAGGATTGATCCAATAGGCAAAAATGTAAAAGAGGAAAAAATGCCCTACGTTTTTTGAGAGATGAATGAATTATCATTTGCAAACTCTTTTGTGTAAGCAAATAATCAAAGTATCAAGGTTGCGGTAGCATATATATTTGCTTTTATAAGTACTTATTTGATAATAAATTATGTTAATGTAAAGTTAATTACGACAATAATGAGCTGGTAAAAACATAAAAGTGTTCTTAATTATATTATCATCTTAATCACACACATTTCAATACAGCAAAACAGGTTATATATGAATGATAATCCTATTGCAGTTGTTTAACATCCTGAAAGATTCCTCAACTCCCTTAAACAAAAGCATATAAACTCGTTAAAATCTACGCTGAAGGCAAAATGTGTTTTATGAACAAATTATCGTGCTTAAATATTTACACGTCCAATATCTCGAAGGCTGCGGCGCAACGCCCAATGTCATTAAACCGTAGACGTGTTGGAAAAAAATATCAACATAAATAAACTCATTTTCGTTGGCGTGGAGCAAACTCAAAGTGAAATTACCGAGGCTCGGGGCGACGTGTGCATGAAAAATTCATTCGGAACATAACAAGAGGGCGACGAGGAATAATAATTTGAATAAATATCAAGGAGACTTCCATACGTGTGATGTGACAAAAAGCGGGCTCAGCCACGCGTGGTTATGTGTTGTGATGGTGTAATTTGGCAGTTACAGTTGGCACAGATCGCGTAACTCGAGCCGACGCGACGTCTTCGTACACAAAAATGTGATTAACTTTTTAAGGGCACGTCGGTGAATATATGAAATGTGATTTGAGCCCTTTTTTAGAAGCACGCTTTCGTATTTCATATCATCATTCCTTAAGTGTTGCCAGATAATAAGAGATTACGCATTGTTTTCGTCAAGCACTTAACCGATGCGTTATTACTATTCCATTCAC
The DNA here is from genome assembly GCA_947523025.1 of Dryobota labecula. Taxonomy (NCBI): domain Eukaryota; kingdom Metazoa; phylum Arthropoda; class Insecta; order Lepidoptera; family Noctuidae; genus Dryobota; species Dryobota labecula. The sequence continues at coordinate 26,422,036 of OX383289.1, read as the reverse complement.
ATGGACCTCTTTCATGGAAAGATTGGAGTTACGACGCGCAGTTTATAGCTCACACATCCCCTCTTCCGAGAAGGTCTGCGCAACACAAAAGGGTGCTAAGTGTGCTCGCAAACACAAAAATAATAACAAAATCCCCGTGTATTTTGACAACATAATACTTGACGGTCACAAAGACCGTCACGTCACGAGCAATCGGTTTCGCTTCCTCGCCGCCCTTTGAGAAGGGTTCCAAACAAGTTTTGCAAATAATTTATTAAAAAGTTTTTTTGGCCAGTATTCCATGGCAGTTGGCTCACCGTGCGCTACCGTTTGACGGGTCGGCGATGAAAGATTTCGTGGAGATTATAATTGACAAGATCTTTGTTGGCGGTGACAATGGGGTTTAGTATAAATCGGGCTATTGTTGGTTGGAAGATTAGCTGGAGTGCGCCCGACGCCGTGGGTTTAATTCACGACGTAATTGAATACAGAATCTATTTGACAACACAATGTGCGGTTCTCGCTAAACTTAATTCCTGATTGTCCGTTCGACGTGTCAGATTACGAGTATAATGCAGTTTAACTGGTTCCTTCATCGTTGTGCGTATATTGTGCAGTTTCCCAGAATATTCTTTAATAGATTAACTGTAGGACTTCGTTAATATGTTAAGTAGCTATTCATTCCGTTGATAATATCGTACAAAGATATTCATCTTGACTTTCCATGAATTCATTTAATTCATGTTAAGAAAATACATCCTGTTTGCTTTAGAAAACATTTCGTTTTCTAAGAAAAGCAGAATATTATTTTGTTTTGTGCAATTTATTTTTGTTTTCACGCATCCTTTGATTATATTTCCGAACATCATAAAACCAATAAACTGACTCCCAAGCCACATAAATAACATATACCTGTTAACCAAAATCAATTCTCTGTCATAACACGACGCGACATATAGCCATCAGCCAAACACCTGACAATAGGCCACCCACTGTGCGACACCCCAGTGCTTCGTAGAAACAAAAGCATAGAACATAAATTCGCGTACGCTGCAACGATACGTGTTGCATACAAATATGTCACCAGCCGACAGGGTTACCGAATTAGATACGGCTTATACCGCGAAAAGATTTATTTTGATAACATCTGACACTTTTTTTTAACCATGCTGAATGATTAATGTTCATGATTTTTACGATACGTTTTTGTAGTAGTTTATTGGTATTTTTTTCTTGATAAGTACGCTAGGCGAATAATAAAATAACGCAATCTACATTGCACTAAATTATGGTGTATCTGCCAAAGGTATCTGATGAAAATATAAACAAATGGATCAGAAAACGTACCGTGGATGCCAATTTGTAGTGCCACTTACAAACTGAGTGCTTTGATTTGATTATTTAAATACATCAACTAGTTTATCTATTTAAAATCTCCTAAAGATGTTTTTAATTTGAGAACTGAGGCTAATTTTATAACTTCAATATTCGTATATGATTTTTCATTATTTTAATGGATGATTGCCTAAGAATTTAACCTAAACAGAGTTTGTGTACACTGATATCAGATACTTTTGGAACGGACCACAGTATAATACATAATTATAAAGGACACTCTACTATTGTCGTAGTCATGTTTATAGCACTGTTATAAGTATAGTATTATAGTTGTTATATTGTTATAGTATTTTCCTGTAATTTTGTGACTTTTTCTCGAGTGTATTTAAATTTTCTATTTTCTTTATAGACAACAACGTTTGAAATTATATTCCGTATGGAAATTACTTCAAATACAATAAAATAAACAATTTAAAATAAATACTGCCCTCACTGGAATAGCGACCTAATTTAGTCACCCTCTACAAAAAGAAAATACAATAAACTGTGTACTTAATGGTAATCATGGACCAACATTCAATGCTCTAATATTCGATAAAATCGAAATCCGACGTGTGTGTGACAGTGTTATGACAGCCATCACATGTCAAACAGAATTCTGGCAACACAACCCTATGTTGTCGCACTGTGCGACCCAGCCACTTGATATACGCGATCGCACACGGCAACAGAATAAATTTAATATTTTTGGCCAAGTTTTTTTTTGCTTGTGGCACTGTGCACGTGTGAATTGCTAAACGATTTTGTTGGTGGCTGTACTAGTTTTTACGATACATATTTTGACTTTGTGTTGAAGAATAAATAGTGCGTGTTATTTATTATTGCATCCATATTAATTTTATTTTAGGCGTTACATAGATTTAATAATAGGCCTGAATGTTAATCTGTTTTATTTAATGAGTAGGTGCTATCTTTATGTTTTATATTCTCTCCTTTAAATCACCTGAATGATCTGTATCTGCTGCATTGTATCTTTACAGATAATTCTAATAAACAATATTCTTTCTCTGTTCACTCCAAAGCTTTATGAGTTTCTAGTATTATCTCTTAACTTAGGCAGATAATCAACTTCGATTAACGTAAATAACGTTCACTTACTTACCTATATAAATGAGAATTCAGAAAAGTCTCCAATAACACCTCTAAAAAATAATCTCAGCTGCCAAACTACGCAGATATTTGCCCGCTCCACCTAGCTATTAAATAGCGTGTCAATCACATTGTCAAACGTCACGTCACACAAAGGGCAGAGGCGTGACAATGCCTTCAAACATGACAAATCGTGATCAGCTGCATGACAAGGCCTCTCGTACTACCCACATGCTGTCGTGACACTTATGTAATCATTTAGAAGCTTTTTTATGTAAATTCGTGAATTAATTGACAGCTGATTTATTAATGAGTGTTTCGGGATTAATTTAAAACACGCTTCTTATATATAAGATTGTAATTATTTTACACATACACACATACATTTATCTATAGGCGCGACTAGTAAACATGAGGATCTGGATTCTATTCTCAGGTCAGACAATGTCATTGGGTTTTCCATTAGGAATTTCTCACTTGCAGCCCGGAATCAGGATTTGTGCTGGCAATAGGCTCGCCCCTTCGTATATGGGACTATAGGTAGGTAAACCTGTGCCTAGCCTTTCGGAGAAATACAGGCGATATGATAAGTTAGAAAAAAACATGGTTCCTTAATCAAGGGACCTCTTCACGCGACTTATGAATTGGATACTAACTACATTAAAGTTATATAGAGTAACTAGCTGCTGCCCGCGGCTTCGCCCGCGTGACTTTTTCTAAAATAAAAGTAGCATAGGTTCTCCTTATAACATCAGTTATCTGCCAGTGAAACTCTCGTTAAAATCGGTCCAGCCGTTTTGCAGATTAGCCGGAACAGACAGACAGACAAACAACATATTAAAATAATGTTTGAAAAGAATTTAGTAAAAAGTTGTTATTTTGACATTACAAGCAGACACCTTAATTTTATATCTTTTTACGGATGTAGTGGATATTATTGCTTTATTATTCGTATAATTATCATCAGTTTAAGTACTTACAAGTAACAACCTCTAGAAGGGAATAAATACACTACGACTTTAGGATCTGTAAAACAATTAAATTATAAGTACACCGATTTTTTTAAATTCAACCTTGGCATGGTGACCTATAAAATAATAAAGGCGTAATCTGTTAAAATCGAGTACAGACTGTAAAAAAATAATTACATTCGATTTGTTTTTTTCTGACTGCAGCTTATTTCTGCTAATCTGTTTTAAACAAAGATTAAATTAACGGTTTTAATACAAATTCAGCACACTGAGGTGTTTTCGTGCGAAACCACTGTTTTTTTCAGCGATAATTAGCTATAATAACTACAAATTTACAAACCTGTATTCATGATAATTATGACAGCGTTGAAACATTGTATCCACTTTGATTACAATTACGTACACATGCCCTTAATTATAAGTTACAAACGTAATTACTTGTAGCCAACTTAGCTACTGTTTTCTATGTAACATCTAATAATACAACCACTATTTGTCCTAGAAAATTGTACACCATGACACAGTAGCTCAAATTATTCCACCCTTTGAAAATATAATCGTCTGTTATAAAACAAGTCTCATTATTTGACCAAAGCACGTCCGCATCTAATATTACCTTTAAAACTATTTACATCACAAACCCTTACATTTATGATAATTAATACTTTTACATCGGGTTTCTTTGAGAAAAAACGAAGTTATTGTCTCTCATCAACAAAAGCTATTCAATGCAGCTGCCGTTTAAGGACAGACAAAGCTCCGAAGGGATAACATCGGGATAGTAGATCGTGGGATGTCGGCAAATGTCGGGCGTCGTCGGCTGAAGTCGGCAGCGACGCGATTGAGTGACGTTGATCGACAGGCTTCGGCGACGGGTATGCAGTGCAGCAAGACATGCTAATGGCACTGTTTACCATATAATAAGTCGCGTATTAACAAAGTGGAATGGCGGTTCGGGTTTGAATTTGGAATGTCGATTTTATTCAAATAAATTCTATTTCAGTTTTTGTTGGGCTTCGATTTTGAAATTCGGATTTGTTTGAGCTCATTATGGCGTTTTAGATTTACATACATAATCTTCCAAAATAAGATGAAAAAATTAACATTTATATACATATCTACTGAAATCACCTGCATTTTATTTGCATGCTTTTCAGTCAATATTCCTATACACAGATTAGACTTGTAAGTTTACTGATTTATTTAATCTTGTCAGGTTACGCTGCGACTATGTCCGCTGTGCAATAAAATAATAGTTATAGAATTATTAACGTTTTATTATTAGCTACCACAGAGTACCCAAAAATATGCAGTGACGAAGAATTAGAAGATTACTTTTGACGTTTACCTCATCATCCGATATGGTCTAGTGGCTAGGATACCTGGCTCTCACCCAGGAGGCTCGGGTTCGATTCCCGGTATCGGAATTCTTTTTTGCTTTTTCTAGCATTCTGTTATTATTAAATGCAGGAAAAACGAATTAGTTTTTCGGTTCACAGAGTAGAAGGATGTAATCATACGTTATTAGCAGTAGTTGCGAAACCGTAATATTAAAACAATTATATTAACTAATGGGTGTAATTAATATTGTAACTTTGTTAAATTTTTGAATTCAATTAACAAAAAATATGATATTTACGTAAATAGATTGTTAATACTGACAGAATCAAAATTATTAAAAAATAATTGGACATTGCTGCTTTACAAAACATAACAAATTAAATAATGTAGGTAGTTGTAGATCTTTAATTTTGTTTTAGATTTTATCTGCAACAGTTTAAATCACTGCAACACAGTGCAAGCTGTGGCAGGTTTTATAAAAAAAGCGGCCAAGTGCGAGTCGGACTCGCCCATGAAGGGTTCCGTAGCAGCAAGCGCGGTTTACGATTTATGACGTATTTAAAAAAAACTACTTACTATACCCAAAGTCTGAAATTCAGATAATTTATGTAAACAAAGGGGATAACATATCAAAAAAAATATCTTCGTAATGGTAATTCACATAAATTGGCTAAAAAAGGTTCCATTTTCTTTTAAGTAGGGACTGATTTTAAGAAATAATAATTAAAAAATAATCATACCGTAATTATTTTTATAAATTTTCGGTTTTAAACAAAGTTAAAATAAACAAAACAAATATTTTATGATACTGGTAACAATGCAGGAGACCCAAACATTTTCAAACTTTTTACATCTTCAACAACACTAATATTACAACTCTCATTCATAGATTCATATTGTTAGTAGCATATCTAGCCACATTGTGGATGAAAATTGTTTTGAGGGGTTATCGAATTTGGAAGGCCTACGTCTAGCAGTGGACTTAAAAGGGCTGATTATGACGATTATAGGCCATGTCTTTGACACACTACACAAAACACAGTTTGGCAATGGTATTTTTTTTTTTTGCATAGTTCTTATAATTAATTCACTTTAATTTTATAGATGATTATTTACAAAAAAAAATATGTTTAAATGTTTTGCACCACTGTCCTGTACTTTTACGACAGTGACATTTCTTGACATTACTTTGTTTATATAAATTATCTGAATTAGAGACTTTGGGTATAGATCTCATTCAAACCAATTTTCAGTGGAAGTTTACATGGTAATGTACATCATGTATTTTGTTTTAGTTTTATCATTCTCTTATTTTAGAAGTTACAGGGGGGGACACATATTTTACCACTTTGGAAGTGTCTCTCGCGCAAACTATTCAATTTAGAAAAAAATTATATGAGAAACATCACTATCATTTTTGAAGACCTATCCATACTACTACTACTTGGTACTGAAACTAATTTTTTTTTTTTTTTTGTAAAAAATTGAGTTTCAGTTCTAAGTATGGGGAATCCCCAAAATGTATTGTGTTTTTTCAATTTTTGTGTGATAATCTTAATGCGGTTCACTGAATACATCTACTTACCAAGTTTCAACAGTATAGTTCTTATAGTTTCGGAAAAAAGTTGCTGTGACATACGGACGGACAGACAGACAGACAGACGACGAATCCATAAATATGGATTCCGTTTTTTGCCATTTGGCTACGGAACCCTACCTAGCTTCTGCTTGCGACTTCATCCGCGTGAAATTTCGGCCCCCAACCCAACGCGTCGCATTCACATCGCATTGCCCGCCCGCTCTATTAGTTCGTTTACGCTTAGCGTTTAATCTGATTTTTTTTCATTTTGATCGGCTCCTAAAAGTCATAGCGTGATGTTAAATAGCCTGTTACCTTCCTCAAGAATTGGCATATACGAAAAGAATTTTTCAAATCCGACAGGTAGTTCCAGAGATTAGCGCGATCAAACAAAATAACAAACTCTTTAGCTTTATTTTTAGGATATAGATAGATAACAATGAAATAATAAGTAAAGTTTCTGATAAAACAGAGTCTATTTAAATTTTTTAAAAAGCTTAAATCATACGTCACCATAGCCTTGCCAAATCCATCTAGAATAATCTAACCTCATCAACAAAGCTGTGCTTCAAACAGACAGACAATTATACCATTGTTATAAATCTGTTGTAGGTCTCCTTAGCCTACCATGTTTGAACAAATCTCAAAATCCTATAAAACGAAATTGGACTTTCAATGAAAGTTTCAAGGTTTCTTTTTGTATAAAGGCAAATATTTTCGGAATTTGCATCTGAACCTAGATGGACGTTTGTCAGATATCAATTGACTATGTGAACAGATTCAGACTAGAATTTAAATTATTCTTGATATGCTTGAGACGAGAACCTTAGTATGGACTCTAGTAGTTTTTGGGATTTCTTTGACGGAAAATATTTAATTGTCTGTTGAAGATCAAGTTAGACTAAAGTTTAAGTTTCAGAGAATGTTGGCAGCTGCTGAAGTACCTATGAGTATGTTTATTAAAGATCTATTGAAGGAACAAGAGTCTCAGTTCGAACATAAATCTAAAGAAAAGAACAAGACTAAGTTTCAATTCATATTCAATTTTCATGGCAATAGTAAAAGTTAAAAAATAAAATCAGTTTGTGGCGGTATCAACAACGCCACATGCGAACTACGCATCAAAGACCTGACGTCACAAATCCTACATCGCGCTATCAGAGTTTACCGCGCGACTAGCATATATACAACATCCCGACATCAACCGTCGAGCAGTTGCCCACCAGACACAATACTCGTCTGGTCGGAGAATCCTCCCTTTTTCATAGAGTTTGAGTGAACTTTACACCCTGTTCCTCATGCCTCTATACTGGTGACCCCTAACATGGACATTAGCGCAGCCTTCGTGCAACTACTTCAGCGTGACGGCATCCATCACTTCCTCAAGCTTTCGAGCGGCGAGTCACACAGCCAGCCAGCACCCACGGCTTCAACGGGTATCCTGACCACCAGCATGCAGCGAACGCGCATACCTGGTCATCACCCTCAGCTTCATCAGCAACCTTGGCACAGCACACTGCACTTTCGGCCGGTCCACAAGCAGAGCCCTTCAACGCTCTCCTAGTCGACGCCAGCAGTCAGCCTCAACCCGGCGCTGTACGACGTCCGACTCACTGGATCAAAAAACGCAGCGCCACCCCGACTCCCTGGGGAATCACCGCAGACAGTGGATTGGATCCTTTTCGTTTAACTACGTCCAATTATGAGATTGGGACTCTAGTAGCTAGTATTATGCTAATTAATGCATACAAGTTGATCCACAAGACGTGATACGTCAAATCTGCGACGTAGATTTATATGCTCTATTCATTGACCGTCCATTATTTCATTATGCCCTTTTCATAATATCTTGTTCAAGGACGCTAGCTTATTACCGTATGAGAAACATGGTAATGTAATATGGTATAAGTGAGATATGTATTTAGTAGTCATTAAAGAGAAAAACAATACTGGTGTTATTTAATACCTCTAAGGTTTTGGGTGTCCAACTTAATATAATTCAATTAGCGTCTCGTATAATTGACAATAACGTTATTCTACTGATTATATTGTATATTTATTAGGATTTAATTATAAAAAAAACACCGAAGAACATTCAGCAATCAGATTGAAACGATAAAATTTCGTCCAATTGCCAGGTATGGGGGATATTGCATTCCAGTATTCTTCAGATCAAAATCATAGGGATTTAAGGTTCAACAACAATTATGAGACAAACACTTCTGTCAGATTTTTTGCGCCATTCTTTTATGGCACATAAATAAACATCGCAATCAATAATAAAAATGTAAATTTCGACGTTGAACCAACGAGCATTATTAAATAAAAACAAATTGTTATAAATCACGGAGCGGCTAAGTTCCGACCTTCTATGTCAGTATACATTAATCACTTATTGTTCAGCCAACACTTTATTGAAACTAATTGACTTGTGATGTAATTATGTAATACGTTTTGATAATATAAGATGTTTGGGAAAAAATGGGTTTTTGATCACAATGAGGATATTAAATGTTTTGGAGCCGAGGCCGCTGTTGTAGACCAACCATCGGACGTCGATTGTAATCAGAATCAGTTCTAATTGATGGCTTCTCTATCAGTAAATGTCAATTGGAATCTTTTCAATTGAGTCTCCGATTACAATCAAAGTTCAACTGTGCCGCCACGCCGTTGGCAAGGCTAGTAAACTATATTCAGTACAGATTGTTAACTTATTTTATCAATGCGTTATTCATTTCAATATCTTTCTTGTTTATCCATATATTAACTTACACATTAACCCCCTTACTAATAAACGTTGTATAGCGTCTGTATAGTTACACAATGCTTTGTCTTCTTCTATCGAAAGTCAAATTACTGACGAGTGAAAGAGAAAAATCGGTGTGTAACTATACAGACGCTATACAACGTTTATTAGTAAGGAGGTTAAAAGATAAAATGCTAGAAGATATAATCTCTTACCTTCGTCCATTACGTGTCTAACAAGAAGCTAAGTATAAGCCTCGTATACAACGCTTGCGCCGCTCAAATTTCATCTTGATCCTTTTATATTATTTTCATAATATCAAAGCCTATCTGTGTTATTGTCTATCTTCAAGATGTTTTTTGTTTGCCCTCTACTGTAATTTATTTGGGAATTTTTTGTTCTTGCGGTGCGTTGTATAATCCTCGTGCTGTCAAGTCGCCGGTTGCGTCGGGATAAAAATGTTCGACTACCGGCGTGTGGAGAGTGGTGTCAGCTTCTGTTTCTGTTGTGTCATCATTTTTAACCTTATCATCATCTTTTTCTTTATTTTTACCTGGCCTTAAATTATTGGCATGGGTTGTTGGATTTCGAATACTGTTATTTGCATGTTATATTAAGATTAACATTAAGATTGTTTTATAGTTGTCGTGTTTCTATTACGTGGTCATGTCGTGTTATGCGAATATTATAATATTTGATTAAATATTCGTATCTTGACCTTACTTTATCTGTCATGCAAATCTAATTCAAAGATAACTGTCGCTAACAACGGAAGCAATCAAAAAAGAGCTGTACAAAATCAATCACTATCTCTAAATCACGTCGCATTACGGAAATAATATACCGACGTAATAACCACTCCACGCCATTTGTTAGCCCGTAATGTCTGACTCGACGGCTACCGGTTTTTACCGTCTGATTGACGGCTGTCGGCTTCGCTTACACACCAACAAAGTTATCAATACCTTCTTTTAAATCTTTATTACTTTGAGTTACAGTATATTTTTGCTCGCTTGAATTCTTAAATTAATTTTGTCCATCAACATTTACTGCGGCGCCGGTCTTGGGCCAGATCTTGAATATCATCTACTTATTCATTATGGGCCCCTATTCGGTGTTAATCATAATCGGTAGTCTCATTACTTCGGTGTAAGGAGATTTCTACAGTCATCGTGTTGATTATAAGTTGTTTGTGAGTATGCTGTGTCATTGAGTGGTGGCAATCACTTATAATATTTTATGGTCAGTTTTTTAGTTATCTGTAATGAAAGAGTTGGGCGTCTTTCCATGAAATTAATTTTGGACGCTCTTATAATGGCTTAGATTTTGGCTTGTAATAAATGATCTTGCTATATTATGAATCCGGCAGGTAACTGAAACTTGAGTGTTTTATATTAGTTAAGCTTTATTATTGAGTACCTAAAAAAAGTAAAGTGTAGTAATTTGTAATACTAACATGGATCGATTTCCATTTAAGTCTGCTCATCAAAAAAACAACCCATTAACGGTCAATGAAGCTTATCTATTAATCTACACACGATTTTCAAATGATATATTTTTCTAAACGAACTGACTGCTTAGTTTCTGGTTACACAACATGAAGAACTCATAATTTTAATTTAAACGTGATTGAATTAGATTAAAATCTGATTCTCAAAGCATACAATATCCGAAACAGATTGATATCACAGAATCGTTTCTACATATCAATAAATATTTCCAAATATGTGTAGATTTTAGTGTTATTAATATTAGCTTACATAATTTATGCTAAGTTTATTAGTTCCTACTTAGCGTGACCGTTTTCATATTATAAATTAATAAATTCAATATGAAAGGTGACTTTTAAAGCTCGTCTTAATCTTTGACCATGTCAAAAATCCCTGGGGATTACGTCAATAGAATATTAAAAATATGATAAATGGATAATTTAAAATCTGTGGTATAATAACATTTAGTGTTGTAAATAAATTTGTTCCACTAATGATATAGAGTTAAATAAATGCTTTCTTGAATACGATTTTAAATAAATTAGAGAGATACCTAGAAAAATGTTAAATAATAGAGGCATTAGTTAACACTCTTGCCGTTCAAGAAGCTTTAAAGTTTGGGGAATAATTATTATAAAGTGAAAGTGGTTGTATAAAAGTAATGCATAAAGACATCTTCTTAATTAAATCAATAGTGTTAATAAATAACTTAGGCGCAAGGTCGCGTGCAAAATTAATTTTAAATGCTAAATAAAATCATAAAAACATAATGTGAAACTGTAATAGTCCATCTCTGATATAAAAAAAAAAAAAAAACAAATAAAAAGACCCAAAATCGCGGTCGATCCAATCATTTGTCAGATTAAAATCTACATAAAATAAAACGAATTATTCTTAGCACAGCAAAAACATCCAGATATAAATGTAATAAAACTCCAATTCTCTATACACATAATATTTATTTGCGTTAAACAACACAATAATTCAGGGAGATTTATTAATTAATACACGTCAAAGTCTAGATGTTGATATAAAAAGAACGGGCGTACATAAATCATTCTGTCTGAGAATATTTGATAAACAAAAGAAAATTGCTCAAGAAACGCTTGAGGGTTTTGACTGGTAGAATTTATTAACAAAATTACTCAAAGACAATGAGGGATATTTAGAAACGGCGAAGACAAATTGTTGGAGGCATTGTGTAGATAAACAAGCTGAGGCTAGATTGAAGGGAGTGGAAAAATGAGAGGCGAACCGGCGCGTACGATGAGATGTAGCGATCGACGTAACAATGATCAAAATAACTCAAAAGATACCGATTATAAAATATCAGTAATTAATCACAAAGATTGAGGTGATAATGTGAAAATTAATATGGATATTCCCAACTATAATGTGAAACAAATTATAATTATTTATATATCTAGAAAATACTCCTTATCTTTATTATTAGTCTGGTTTTGACAGACACGTAATCAATGAACGTCACCATAGACATAAATAGCTTCGTCGTGAACGCGATTTAATGATATTCATTGAGCCTTCTTATTCTTATATATTTTAACTAGCTTTTGCCCGCGGCTTCGCCCGCGTGGATGTCAGTTATCGCATAAATAAGTACCCTATGTCCTTCTCCATATCCCAGGGTATATCTCAAATTTCTAACGTAATATTAATTTTAATGTGATTCACTATGTGAATAGAAACCGAAACAAATGATTTAATATAATAAAAGTACTTATGATCTGAACGTATAATGAGTCTTTACCTAAAGATAACAAACACAAAATCAAAATACGAAATTTCACTCAAATTCTTAAAGCAATCAATTGTACCAAATTACAACACGAAATAAAAATGCGACACAAATAATAATTTTAAAATAATTCACGTAAGTACCAACAATGTGAAAACAAAAAGAAATCCTCCGAAATGTCGCACGATACACCGTTTGTGCTGAGAAAATACTCGAAATCTAATGAACACCATTGGTGCATAACTTTTCTCAGGGTCACGTTCGAAATCGGACGAAATATTTGACATTTATTTTGTAGTTGCAATACGATCTGGCTGTAGAATTCGATTAATCGACTAATACTTGACCGGTATTAATACATTTTAGCGGGAACACCACTAAACGAACGAAAAAAAAAAAAGAAAACAAAATACGTCTGTACTCTATGGTCGTGTGGCGGTGTGGCGCGATGTAAACATTCATGAAGGTTATACGTGCGTAAAGTAATGGATTCAATGAGAAAACGGTTTAATCATAGAAGAATCTTATACAGAATTACTGAGAAATAAATGTAGATTTCGTATTGAGTGTTTGTTTATCGAAAAGTGATAAATATGTCAGTGAAAAAATAACGAAAGTTTTGAATTGCAGAAATTTTGATCATAAGGCCGCCGTGTTTAGTAATGTTTTTATGATAAATATTCTTGTATACTGTTTGAAATACACGTCAGTAGCTAGCTTATTTATCTACGAACATAATTTGGCTAATAGCTACTGATATTATAGCGTATTGTTATCGTAATCGTATTTCCAAGAGTAAAATTCGGCAAACAAATACCTACAAAAAGACAATAAAATGGATATAGTATGTTATCCTTAAGAGATAGACATATGCCATCGCGTACTTTTTTGAAGACCTTTATAAGATACACAATTCCACCATACATTATTTTGTTATATCTCAAAGGGTTTAGACAGCGTTTTCGTTGAAAGCTCCCAGACTGCTTATTTTTTACCGACACCTCCAACAAATATCGTTTATTTATACAAAAATATATACAAAAACTTACCAAATTATATACTAAAACCTTCCTCGAGAACCAAGCTATCGATTGATGAAAATAGCATACGAATCGGTGCAGTAGTTTTTGAGTTTATCGCGAACAGACAGACAGACAGACAGACAGACAGACGCGGCGGAGGACTTTGTTTTATAATATGTAGTGATAGTGATAGTGATAGTGATAACATTAACAAATTGACGCTGGTTGATCTGGTAGAATGGGGTAACTGATACACCTATGGATACCACAAACACCAGTAATTTTCCGATACGTTGCCATCTCTGGAGACGTGGTTTAAAAGTCTCAGTTCACCGGCACTTTAAAACTAGACCCCAACATCAAGACTGATAAACTCAAGCTAAAAGACGTGTAAGATATCAGAAATATGGACCACTTATAAATGCTCCTCTAAGAACCACTAATTACTCACAGCCAAGTGAATTGCTCATAACTTACACCAAAAGTCCACAAGGCATTCAGAGCCTGTTCGTCATAGTTGATGGATGGTAATGAATAGCACTTTTATGCGTTACTGAGGTGAACACCGTTTATTGTCGACGATTGATTGTGAAACCGCTTCTTGTTTGCTGCCGACGTTTCGACTCCATTGGCTTTGAATGGATTATAAAGTATATTTACGATTCGTTTGAAATGTAACCCGAGATGGATGGATATTGTTGCCGATTTGAAGGGAAATGAAATGTTGGGTCTACATTTTGTGGATTTAGGGTTAGCAAATAGGGATAAAATACGAGTCTTGACATATTCTAGGTTGATAAAGATAAAAACTGCATTAGATGCTGATTTAAATACTGGTTTAAAAATAACAATAAAGAGAAAAAGCAAAACTAACTAATATTATTTATGCCTAGTTACTCCAAATCAAGCACTCTGATATTATTTTAAAACCAACTATGTTACCACTCTATTTCTTTTTGCAGTAAAGTCAAACTCGCAAGATTTATGTACTTGTCTTGAAACCGCAAGCAATAAATTACCGCTGAACTTAAGGCTAAGTAGCGACAACTTGCTAAGCGATAGCCTACGAGAGCGAAACCAGATTTCACTGAGCGACGTTATCCGTGGTCTTGTTGATGTTGCTAATCCACCTGATTTGACACCTTAACCATCTCTTGAGACATTTTAAGAAGGAGAGGATGATAACGAAAGACAAGACGATATAGGAGGACTTAATAATAAAGAAGGTTATGTTGATATACTCAGTGATACATGTAACATCCTAGATTAAATTCCTCCAAAACCAGTGCGACAGAGATATGATATTAATGTCACTGTAACACAATAACTGGTAGATGTCAGACGAACCATTGTGGCTACACAAAGGGAGTGTGGTGAGACAAACGGTGCTAATTATTCATCATTAGTGGCAATCGCGGCCGGGATGATGTATGGCGGCCGAGAACCATTCATCATGCAGCCTTTGTTTCTTTAGCGGAGGAATATTTGTGAAGTGAGATGCTGTTTGGATGTGGATATTGCTGTTTTAAGGTCATTTTTCAAGTTGAAAAAGAGGTAAAAAAAAAAAGCTGGAAACTTAATCTGTCTGTGGTACGTGACATGGTTGTTTTTTGAAGTGAACCGTAAAGAAAAGTGCAAAAAGAATTTCTGCAAAGTTGATTGTACTTTACTCTGAAGTGTTGACTTGTGAATAAGAAGCCCAAAAAACTGAAGTTTCCACATAAAACATCGTAGCTAAAATTATTATACCGAGCAATGTTGCCTCCTTCAACTAACGGAAAAATATTTTATCAAAATATTTATTAGCGGCACACAAATCTTTAAACATTTTTAATATTTTGTTACCTAACAAATTAGGCACAAACAAAAAACACTAAAATAAAACATTCGCACTTTATACCTGTCAACTTATCCATAAAAGCAAGACAACTAGTTTTAATGACCAACCACAAAAAAAAAACGGAGCTTACAAAACACCTCGTTATGGGTTACCTTCATCAAGAACTGTCAAATTAATTGACAGTTCATACAGCTGACACGTATTGCTTGGCGTTTTGAATTTTAAAACAAAATTAATTATACAATCAATCAGACGACATGTCATGGCCGCAAAGGTGTTGCTTTTCGCGCGGCAAAATGCCAATCAACGTACAAAATGCTCACCCAAGCGGCACGACAGCTACAAATCTGAAAAGACCTTACGGAGATCGATGTACTTCAGTAACTTGAATTTTATTTTTAGAACCTTAAAGTTCATTGTTGAAATGATAGAAAATATTACATAAGCCATTGCTATCATCAATCACGTCAGTAGTTTAACAGTTCGATTCGCCACACTTTAATCGAGTCGCTCAATAAAGTGAACCTGCTCAAGGTGAGAACGGTCTCAAAAGCCGCATTTTAAAAGGAGAAATTTTTATGTTTCGCCTGTCATTTCACGCGCATTTAATGTTAATTCGCACATTTCTTGTCTTTGGCTGAATGCGTTTTAATTTTCTCGATCGGAAATCAGCCACGAATTTATGTGAACGCATGTACAGTGTCGGCCGTAAAATTTACGACACAGAAACAGAAATGAATGAAAAGACGGAATTGAGAAATAAAACTGTTTTCACATTAAAAATAGCGCAATATATTATACTGAACGTTTATGATGTTGTAATTTATGTGCCGATTCATTTGGTATAGTATAAAAAAAAAAAATAATAAATCTTGATAGGGAACCGGGGTTCGCGTTAGTAAAGATTATGGTTTCCTGTGTTACGAATGAACTTGTAAAAATTAAACTGGAGGAAACGGGATGATCGATACGACCCACATATTAACGTCAAAACTCCTTTATATGCCAGATATACGAGACATTTGAGATTGCATGCTTAACGCTTGTAAGAATATTAAAAAGACAAACGCACGTATTGAAAATAATATCAACCAGTCTTTTTCTTAATGTAAGAATTTAAAATGTGTTTATTTCAATGACTGCACCGTTCAAAATCTTAGCTCCTTTTTGATAACTTTTATTTAACCCAAGAACTGTTCGAAGCATTCACTTTGATTTTACAAAGTTAATGCTTTTCTTGTAAGGACAACCAGAATACAAAAAAAAAAAAAAAAACTTTATTTGCTTTCAAAATCCCAGTGTCAGATGACAAGCAACTATCGACTCTTTATAATTTGCTTTGCTTTCATTGCCAGGGACCCACTCTTGGCTTCTATACACAAAGGTACAACTTAATTGAATCATTGTAGTATGTCCCTGGGGAGATAAATGCTGGAATAATGTCAAATAAATAAATAAATGTATTCTATGTTTTATATTGTATAAAAAAGGTCTTCTATTTCATGGGCTTATTATTATGTTTTCCTGCCTCTGTTTTGGTAATTCGGTCAGTATATTATTTTGTGGGTGGGCTATCTAGAACCTGCAACGATGTCTCTCCAATGACTTAAGTTTTGTTATTAGTTTGATATGAGGCTGTTTATAAACAACACATGCAAGACCGGATGACGTTACACCTTCAGTAGTCAAATCATTGACAACTTTAGTCAAGCCACCGGTTCTCATAAGTAAGAACTCGTTACGCTCAGCAGGCCAGGATTGGCTCGTGGTCGACCACACTGATTCAGTAGTTCGCGTATCAGTATATTACCCGCGCGGACCGCAAATTTTTAACCGTTGTCCCTGTGTGTGCACAAGTCACCTAGCCGGCACTTGTGCGGACACAGGGGGAGCAGCCCGGGCTGCCCGGTGGCCGACCACCACCGTCGCGGTCGCGGAGGACTACGCCTAATTGAAATGCCGAAACCCGGCAAACGCGACCCGTCGGGCCGCGGTGCCGGGTCACCGGAGGCCCGTAAGACGTTGGACCGGACGGCGTCGATGCCGGAACTCGACGCCACGTCGCCCGGTGCGCCGTCAGCCGGGCCACCACCACCACCACCACCATCGCTGCCAGCAGGAAGAGGAACGAGCGCTGCTGCAGCTGCCGGGTCGCCGACGACGTCGGCGCCTGCGCGCGTTGCGCCGACGCCGCCGTCGAGCCGACAGCACACCGTGCCCGTCCGCCCCGCCGCGTTTCGCCCGGTGCCTACCCAGGCCCCGGGGCCAGCCGCGATCCTGAGCCGCGCGCCTTTGACGCGCGCTGCAACCCCGCCTGTGCGGGCAACTCTGCCCGCGCGCGCCACTGCACCACCTGCGCCGAGCGGTACGCCAAAAGCGTACCCCTCCCCCCCCGAGCAACATGCCCCGGGGACCTCCAAGCGCGCAAGCGCCCCCCCTGCCCGCCCCGCCGCGCCGCCGCGATTCCCATCGCCGCCCGCGCTGGCTGGGGCGTCGGCCGCCGACCGTGCTGTGCCAGCTACGCGCACCGCCACAGCTGGCTCCCGCCCACCGCTGGCGGGACCGGCGAAGGCTGAGCGTGAGCGGCCGGCAAAGGGTGCGGGCCAACAACGGCCCGCCCCCCTGTTGATGTCAAGGGCGCCCGCCTCACCGGCGCCACCCAGGGCCTCCGCTTGCGACTCTCCCGCTATGCTGTCGGCGTGCTCGTCCCGTGCGGGATCGAGCATGTCGCTGGCGTCCGGGGGATCGGCCGGGTCCGGTCGCGGCGATATGTCCACGGACATGACCCCGCGATCCGGGCCCCGGCCCACCGAGGGAGGCAGACCTACTGCAACGCCGCTGGGGTTCGATTTCGAGTTCACGCTCGACCCGCGACCCCTGCGGCGTAGGAGGAGCTCTGACGAGACCGCGTCGGAGGAGGCGAAGCGGTATTGCCTAGACCCGCCGCGCACACCGCGCGATAGCGCGACGCGGGGTCGGGGCGCACCGCCGTCGCCCACCTTCGCCGACGCGGCCCGCCAGACACCATCACCAACCCAGACAAGGACGACCGCAGGGGTGAGTACTAACCCCCCCCCTGCCCCCCCGAAAGCAAACAAAACCCCTGCCGCTATCCCCGGCGCCGCAACGAAGGCGACGACGCAGCAGCAGCCGGGGCAGAAGAAGAAGCTTCGCTACCCACCGCTGGTGGTGGAGAAGCTGCCGAACTGGGCCGCCCACTTCAAGACCATCAGCGCCAAGCTGGGCCGGCCTCCGAACGCTCGACCCTACGGGAGTGGCGTCCGATTCACTCCCGACAGCGAAGAGGAGTACAGGCTGGTCCAGCGGTACCTGACTGGCCTGGAAAAGGAAGACGGCGTATCTTGGTTCGCGTACTCGCTGCCAGCGGACAAGAGTACGAAGATAGCCATCAGGGGACTGCCAGTGGACACGGACCCGAAGGATATAGAGGAGGAACTCCGGACGCTGGGATACCAGCCGGAGTATGTGCGCCACATCAAGGGCGCACAAGGACGACCCGGCTGTGTTTACCACGCCATCTTAAAGAAGACCCCAGACGTCCGGGCCATCTTTGACACCACAGTATTTATGTACATGCGTGGTGTCAAGATTGAGGCCTGGCGCGGAAAAAAGGGCCCCGCCCAGTGTCACCGATGCCAACGCTTCAGACACAGCTCGCATCAGTGCCACCGGCCGATCGCTTGTGTTCGGTGCGGAGACGAGCACGCGGCACGGGACTGCCCACGCCCACGCGAGGAGCCGGCCACCTGCGTCAACTGCGGTGGCCCGCACCCCGCGTGCAATATAAAGTGCCCCGTGTTTCAGGCAGAGATCCGAAACAAGCGAGCGGGGACTGCCGCCATCACCACCAATATACGCCGGCACCAAGTGGCCACCGAAAGGCAAATGGTGCAGCCAGAAGAGGCCCAACAGGCCACACTCATGGCGGCAGCCAACGGGCCCTCGGAGAGAACACAGGCCACCTCCTCTAGGCGGAGGAAGAAGGGAAGAGGGGGGAAAGGAAAAGGCAAAAAGAAGTCACTCCCCCCGGCGACCCAGGAAGAGATCTCACAGGCTGACCCTGCCCAAACAGGGACGCAGGCTGTGAAAACACTGGAACCTACCGCTAGCGCCAGTACGACGCAGCGGAAACGTGGGGAACCAACAAAGTTCGCCGCTGACACGGCTGATGGCGCTACTGGCGCGATCACCGCCAGTCAGTCGAGGCGGCAACAGGCGGAACTACGGAAGTTCCCCACACACACGAGTGGCGCTAGCGACGCCGCCACTAGCACGACGACAACAGCTCGCAAACAAAATAAGGAATTCACAGCCTGCGCTATAAAACTGCTTATGGACCTAATAAAGGCCATAAGACAGGGGCAGGACATAGAGTCCGTCATCCTCGACGGCTTGGCCATGCTTTTGACACTTTCCAATGGCTAAGCCGTTGAGGATAATACACTGGAATGCCCGCGGCCTGCGAGACAAGGTCGCCCCCCTCCGCCACCTCCTGAGGGAACAGGACATCGACGTGGCGCTCATAAGCGAGACGCACCTGGGACCCGAAGATAGGATTAGGTTCCCGGGATACCTCGCTTACAGGAAGGACGAAAGGTCGGCTCACAACATTAGATACCGTGGTCTGGCGGTACTTGTGAGGCGGAGAGTCGTCCATCAAGAGCTCCCCTTGCCGTCACTTAGCAGTATGTACGCGCTGGGTGTTCAGCTGCACGTTGCCGGCGAGGACATCAACATCTATGCGTGCTACAAGCCGCCCGCGGTCCGGCTAGACTTACCGGAGCTGCGGGCCTTGTTAGCCGCATCACAACACGCTACCCTCCTCGCCGGTGACTTAAATTGTAAGCACCCAGCGTGGAACTCTACCATCATGAATACCGAGGGGAGACGGCTCTTCGCGGACGCGGAAGCCTTCGGGTATACGGTGTCCGGCCCGGAGACACCCACCCACTACCCGGATATCAACACCTACATGCCGGACGTGCTGGACATCGTAGTCCACCGAGGGCTAAACTGCCAGATCACTCAACAAGTGATAGACGACGAGTTACAGTCGGACCACCATCCTGTACTCGTCGTCTTATCGGGTATGCCGACCCGACTGAAGCCCATAGCGCCACGTCGCATTGTCAACTGGATCGACTTTGAAGAGAAAGTAGAGACCACCACGCCGACTCGGCCTATCGCGTCCTCCGCGGACGTTGACCAAATGGCGAACGACGTCACTGCTTGCATACAAGACGCCTTAGAAGCGGCGACAACGACACAGCCGCAGGGGAGAGTGCTATTGCCGCCCCTGCCTGTGCACATTAGTTCGATGATCGCCGTGAAGAGGCGCCTACGCAAGCAGTGGCAACAACTACGATGCCCTACGCTGAAGACGCAGCTCAACCGTCTCGCGGAGAAGGTTAAGGCCGAGCTCAAGGCACATACCGCCGCGGGCTGGGAGGAAAGGATCGACGCCGCGACGGACAGCTGGCCGTCGGTCCATAAATTATGCAGCCAGTTGACGAACACCCCAGCCCCGGTGCGTCCACTACTGAACAGTGACGGGGCGCTCAAGTACGTATCAGAGGACCGGGCGGAGGTCTTCGCCGAGCACCTGGAGCGTCAGTTCCGACCAAACCCGACCAGCGATGTCGAGCATGTCGCAGCGGTCGAGCAACACCTGGGAGACTACTTCGCAACGCCGATAGCTCCCGAAGAAAACCCGATATTCTTCTCGCCTGGCGCAGTTAGACGCGCCATCCTTAGAACG
This sequence comes from Dryobota labecula, assembly GCA_947523025.1. NCBI lineage: Eukaryota > Metazoa > Arthropoda > Insecta > Lepidoptera > Noctuidae > Dryobota > Dryobota labecula. The sequence goes on along the minus strand of OX383289.1, from coordinate 26,401,046 downwards.
AGGCCCAGGAAGGCCCCCGGTGCTGACGGTATCACCAACACAGTGCTGCGCCACTTGCCCTTCCGTATGGTAGCGGCACTGGCGCGCCTGTATACGGCGATACTGCGCACGGGGGCTTTCCCCGCCTCGTGGAAGGAAGGGCGCGTCATTATGCTGCCCAAGGCGGGAAAGAACGTTCTGAAGCCGGAGAGCTATCGGCCGATCACTCTGCTGCCGACAGTCTCCAAGGTGTTCGAAGCACTCCTGCTGCGACACCTACAGCCACACATCGCGCCGCGGCCCGAGCAGTTCGGGTTTCGGGCGGAGCACAGCACGACGCTTCAGCTGTCGAGGGTACTGCACCTACTCGCAGCTGCGATGAATAAGAAGGAATACGCGGTGGCAGTATTCCTCGACATGGAGAAGGCCTTCGACCGTGTATGGCACGACGGCCTGATATACAAGCTGGCCACGTCAGACGCGCCCCGTCGCGTCGTAAAGGTGGTCTCTACTTTTCTCTCCAACAGAACCTTCAGGGTGGTGGTCGACGGGGCGCTATCCAGCGCCCGCCCGGTGCTGGCAGGTGTGCCGCAGGGCAGCTGTGTGTCGCCGGCGTGTTACTCACGTTACACCGACGACATCCCCACCACTCCAGACGCCACGCTCGCGCTGTATGCGGACGACGCCGCGTACATTACTACATCGCTCAATGCGAAGTACGCGGCGGTCAAAATGCAGCGCGCGCTGGACCTCTTGCCCGAGTGGCTGTCGAAGTGGCGGCTGTCGGTAAACGTGGGTAAGACGCAGGCGATGGTGACGGGTTGTGTGCCCCTCCCACCGCCCTTGAAGCTTCAAGGAGCTGACGTCGCGTGGTCGCCCCGGGCCAAGTACCTGGGTGTGACTATCGACCGTCGGCTCACGATGGGGACACACGTCCGTAAGGTCGCCGCGCAGGTGAGGGTCGCCCGCAATCGCCTCAAACCAGTGCTCTCGTCCCGCATCCCGGCGCGCGTCAAGTTGAGCGTGTACAAAATGTACGTGCGCTCAATATTGACGTACGCCGCCCCGGCTTGGTACGCTCTCACGAGCGAGTCGAGCCGAAAGCTGCTCCGCGCGCAACAGAACCTTGCGCTGCGGACCATCGTTGACGCTCCTCGCTGTGTGAGAAACAGCGTACTACACCGGGACCTCGGGATTGAGAGCCTGGATGAGTTTGTGAGGCACCTCGCGAAAGGCATGTTCGCGCGTGCCGACGCATCCGCTTGGCCTCATGTCAAGCAGATAGCGCCCTGGCACGCGCGCCCGCCTGACGCGAGACACCTGCCCCGCGACCTGGTAGCGGACGACTGACCCCATCGCACCGGACATGACGCCCAAGCAAGCGGCACCCAGGCTACACGCGGCTTGCTTGAGACAATTAATACGTCACAAATCACACGCATCTGTTACGTATTTGTATTCTAAGTTAATATAGATATGAATACGTAACAAAAACAGACATTCACCTCTATACAGGCACATATATATGCACGTATAGTCGCAGCTGCGGTCGCGACTACACGTATTCACCGGGCGGCGTTACACTACAGTACTATGCCGCTCTCACACTCATATTCCGCCTACTACCCGGGTCATGGTTTGGCTAGCTCTGATAAGTGGGCCGGGTATAGGCTACATTGACCTGTAGAAGCGCCATAAAGTCGCCATCTCGTCGCTGGTCGTCCTCGCCGGGCCTCCCCCAGGCAACTGGGGGTCTCACCTGGCGGGGACAGACCGCCGAGATGTCGTGAAGAAGCGATACTGTGTAACAGTGTCGCGGCGCGACTACAGAAACAATCTCAGATACCCTATCACAGGGCCCGCGGCTGCTCACGCGGGCCCAACATCCTCAGGCCGCATCAGGCCGCCCAGATGAGGGGCCCATATTAATGGGCCACCGTACATCATCCGCGGTCAGGGGGCTACGCCCCGGTACCGCTAGCCACGCCCCCTTGCGGGGGCGTAGCGACATCTGAGTGCAGCAGGCCAAACAATCTTTTTACTTCACCCTGTCAACACCTATGCATAGACGCTCATCTCTTAACAAACAGGGGTCAGTTGGCCATCCAGTCGACACGACTACTGATTATCTCATTAGAATTAATGACTTGAATAAATTAACTACTCAACGAACTCTATTTTAGCGCATATTAAAATGTAAATAAGACAATTTAGATCCTTTCAGTGCCCACGCTTATAAATTTTTAAACTTCAACGCCTAGCTTGGTAATTTCGAAACGGTGTCGTAAAATTTTATATGGTCATATGTATGCATACGACAATATTGTAAATTGATAGTTCGCGGAGAATGTTTGAGTATAGAGACGCATAAAATAAAATTCTAAAGGTGGACGGGTAGTGGTTCCGTCTAAGGGGCAATTACAATGTATGAAACGTTTTAGTGAAATTAATTCAATTATTCAGATGGTATGATAATAGGTTTGCTAAGGTAAAATTATGGTAGAATATTAAGCTCTATAGTGTAATAAAGTGTGAGCGGTCATATAAAATTGTATGTTTTGTAGACTAGTATCTCGTAAATTACTTTCATAATTGTATGGAAAACGATATTGTTGTAATAAAATTGGATATTGTTGATAATCAGCATACATCTACATTTATTTTAAACACATTTCGACAACCACTTTTGCGAACAGTGTTGTATAATGGGTGCCTAAGAATATTTTCCATTCATTACGAAGTTTTTTTGCACAAAGGAATCTTCCAAATGACACCAGAACATTCTTCGTGTTCTCTCCTCCAAACGTGACTGCGCGCGGTGAATCAAAAAATAGATTTATCTAAAAACCACAGGCTGGATTCCGGCGCGGTCCGGCTGCATCCATTATTCATTGATACCGCTTTCTTATAGACTAGTGGTACATGAGCCGTTTACACCTTTGTACAGATACTTTTCACCTCATTACTTATTTTTTACTTTTTTTATTTGTAGGAACTTACTTTAGTAGTTTCTCCATCTCCTGTTGCATAATCAGCCTATAATATTCGCACTGCTGGGACAAGGGCCTCCTCTAATTTTCATTTTCCTTTAGTCAAATCTGACGCATTTTCTAGATTACAAGTTAAAGAAATAAACGTGAAGTGCGTTACTAATACCTATTTATTTATTTATTTAATCATTTTGTTTAACACAATCGTCTATTATTTGTTTAAATATTTTAAGGTTTCGTCTTTCGTGTTCCAGAATGTTTACATAGGATAGTGCCAAAAACGAATGTTTACATTGGTAAGTCTACAATATTTATTATTTTAGGATACAGTCTGGATATTTTGAAAGCTACTGGGTACGTAAATAATTATTTTTTGCTCGCTTTGTATGAAATTCCAACAAACAAAGTTTTATTATTAAAATTTTATTAAAGTGCTACAGATTGTGAGGTCGGGTTCTTATAATGAGTTTAATGCTGGCTACGACAATTTTTTTGAAAAAGATAATATTTAGAGATAATGGAAAGAAAAACAAAATTGATACCATGTTTTCCTCAATATTTTTCAGCAACGGAAACAAAGAAAAGCGTATTAAACGGATAATAGAATTCATAGGTACCTAATGACTACGTTGTAAAAAAGTTTAAAATAAAATAAGCCCCAATATCACAGCAAGACAACAGTGCGTTCTATTCGATTCGTCTCGGTATCGATGCATCAGAATCGATTTACACTAGTTAAACATCGATAAAGGCACCGCCGCCCGTCTCGGAGTGTCAACCAATTTGTTCGATAGTCACGGTAACAATCGATTGAGAATATCGGTAGTTGAGTGGACCGGTGTGAATGTTTCTTTGAATTAAATTGTTTATGATAAATAACGAGAGAAAAACATTATAATTGAAAAATTATTCTTTTAGTTTTGATGGAAAATATCTGTTGTTACGTCAATCTATTGATATGTAGACGTAATAACTTTTTTTTTTTTATGGTGATATTCTTGTTTCTTTGAATTGCGTCGCGGTTGGTTAAAGTGAAAAGACATGCGTTTGCAGAAATCCATTGGTTGCAAGTTTCATACAAGCAGAGTATCCATGGAATTTCTTGCCCGTTCTTCTACATAGGAACAGCTCATATTTGGAATGGGAACTAGCTTCAACTTTCTGACTGACTGACTCCTTAACAGTTCAAAAGCGCCTGTAAATGGTTTAATTGAAATTATTTGAAATAAATCTTTTGAGTTTGAGTTTGCGATCACTAAACCAATAAAAATGTTTTAACGTGAATTGAAGGAAAACTAAGATCAAAATTAAATCTTGTAAATTTGTCTAAAAATGTCTTAGATCATAGACAGTATTGACACTTGGAAAATAAAGTTAATTCATTATTAGAAATTTGAATACTCATTTTATCTGTTGAAAAGATAGTATCCCTATATTTAAATTTGAAATTCAATGAACTCTGACTTCACGCAAAAAATAAATAAAAAATCATTTAAAATCTTTCAAAAATTTGATAAATTAAACCATTACCTGCTATATTACGTGTGCATTCAGGCCAGACAAGTAATAACAATCAGTCTCCATCATTATGAACTGACAAGCATAAAATTGGAGTTTAAAAATTAAACGGTTGATGCGAAATTGGAAACTTTTGTGCTGAACATTTTGTTAGACATGAATTTATTGTGATGTTTTGCGTGGGCAAAAGGACCGTTACAGTATGTTTTGTGGATTGTTAATGGCGATAGTAATTTTGTATGCTAATGACATGTAATAATGAATACAAATAGATGCTAAGTTGTAGACTAATCACTGTGTCTGAAATGTGGGACAAGTTTTGTTTGTCTAATATTTTTAGTAAATGAGACTAGATGCTTTTTTAACGATGGTAATAATTTGCTTCTGTTTAATATTTCTGTCCCAGCTAAATTTCTAAAGCCTAATAGCCATAATACAATATTATGTAACAATGCTTTATGGTTTGCTGGTGTCAAGTTAGCTTTTTAGAGTAGATATAATGAATGACCTAGCAAGATATTTATATGTTACACCTTTGAATTTGTCTTACTATGCCAACTCGATCTTAATCTACCATTACCATCTTCCGTAACTTCAGTCTACATTAAAACGCAAAAATAATTAACCGATCAATACCTTTAATAACCTGATAAAAAAGTAATTACAATTCTATAATTAATTGGCTGTAATTTCTTTCGCAGTCATTAAAATAGTGTTGTAACACAGCTATAAATCAGGGGTAATCAAGCAGGCTGCTAATGCGAACGCTTTGAGCATTAATTGGCGAATTTCATAAGCCGTCGACTCTAAATTAATCAGTTACGACATTCGCGAGTATTTATGTTAGTGCTGCGCGAGAATTGATCGGATAGTGTTATAATTGAAGTTGATAACACTGATGGGTTAATAGCACTGATAGAGATAAGCTTATGTCATTTTTGATGGAGTAGAAATTAGGAAGTCATTGTTAATATTTTGTCTTCATTTGTTTGTGATAATCACGACTCCGTATGCAACTAGATACGTCACAATATCTGTTATATATGTGGAATATTCAATCTAAGGCCCGTATTACAGAACATCACTCAATACTCAATCATTACTTAAAACTAGATTCAAGCCATTTGATTGGTTGAAACTAGTTTTATGTAATGCTTGAGTATTGAGTGACGTTCTGTAATACGGGCCCAAGATTCTGAGTACAGAAGACAATGGCTCATCCACTGTGCAAGTCAAGCCATCTATTGTGCATCTTTAAAACATTTATCTTTTTTTAGTGCTCAACATGAGACTTACGTAGGTATGAGGCTTACTATTCGAAGACATCAATTTCTGTAAGGGGTATTCAAGCATGCAAGTCCAGTGGTACCAAGTATCGAATGAATATCTTAAAATCCTGGTAGTGTTTATTGATGAGGAAGATAATAATTAAAAACATTACCATTTTATTATTTATGTAGATAGATTTATCGATAAGCTAATGGAAGGAAATGGCTCAATACAGTCCGTAGGTAACATGATAGGAATTCACTGTCAGTTTAGTAACACACGCAATCCTATAAGAGGATATTAGGCAAAATAGCTCATTACTTATAAGCACGCAATTATGTTAAAATATGCCTGACACGGCTAATTCTATAATGACAAGTAGAATAAGTTAGGAACCTTTAATGAACAGCATTTTATAGGCCTTGTCAATTACTTTGCATAAAATGTTAGAAATAATATCCCTACTTAATAATAATAAGAAAAACTACTTGTTAATAATGAGAATATCACATCGCGATGGATTTTGGGACTTCAGTAAGATCAAGTTCGAAACTTTTGACACTTTCAAAATGAGATACAACTAACTATTTACACTAGCTACTAAATTAATTGACTAACCAACTAAATATATAAAAAACAAAAGGACATGTAGGCGTCGAAGTACTCGTTCGCAACGCTGTCATCCGAAAACGTGCCCAGAAGACTGGCAGCATTGCCACGTTGAATGGCAATGCTAATTGTAATTTTGATAATAATTTGATATTATATTACTCTAAAAATTTGATAATCTCCGATTTCTCGAACTTGCGAAAGGGATGAAAAACATTGTCAGGAAATCTGGAGTCAGGCAAAATAAGCGACGCCGTCGTGACCAATGCTCGTTCTTTCTTTGTATAAGAACAAGCCTTTTCCCTGCAGTTGAGGGCAAGCTGATATTAACATAAACAACATTTTATAGCCTATCAATTACATTCATAAACAGTTAGAAATTATGCCTCCTTAACACTCATTAAGAGAGATAACGTCCCACGTTCCAACATTAAGACTATAGGGTTACCTCATTATATTTTGATTACGATCTGAGCACCAAAGTGAATAAAGATTGTACACAAATTAATCCATCAAGCTACATAATCCGGCGGAGCGTTAGCGCGGCTTGTCAGGCGGCTTGTCAAGCGAGCTGGAGACTCACGTCAAACCGCCTGTCAGAATCATGACGCATGAGTGCGCCTACCGCGATGCGGCGGCTTCGAAAAAGACTTTTTCTCATTTTTTTTTTTCGTACTCGAATGACAGTGTAATCCGTGAAACTGGAAACGGTGGATTATTATCGCTTTTTGGGATGCTTTTTATGGTTTGACCTTTTGTAGTCTTGTGTAACGCTGCTTTGATAATGTTCGTTTTTTTTGCAGGATTCTGTCGTCGATGGTGAAATGATAAGGGTGTCGTGTGGTGACATTCGAAGACTGATCTAGTTCAAAACACTCATGGTTCGTTTGACCATCTAAGTTAACTTTTACGGCAGATATTTTCTTTAAAATTCTGTTCCATTCTTTGATTTACATATCTGGCATTACATAATTACAATAAAGTAACTTCACGAATAATTTATAAGTTTTGTTTAAACAATTTGATAACATATTCAGGTCAATTTAAAACCTTACATTCTCACAATTCAATCATTCCGAGAATGCAATTAAAAATTACATTCGCATTCAAATGCAACACCAATTAAAACAAAAACATTACGTCAACATCCGACCGGCTGGATACCGTGTAGACGGCCTAAACCCCACCTTTGTAATCAGTTAATTAGCGCTCACAACACAAAGAGCCCTCCACACACGATACGGATTAACTTTTTATCATCTCATTTGTGACGTGACATAATCTGCGCTCGGCCGCAATCTGTCATAAGTGTCACGCTTGTCAACTGTCATGGCGAAGCCCTAGTTGGGCCAACGTTGGAGCCAATGTGTGGAGTACTGAGTTAATGGTGTAAGATGATTTTGTTCCAACTTATAGATACAGTAGATATGATTGATGAGAAGGCTAGTGACTTGTGGCTACCGTACGGAGCAATCAATTGTTGCAGCGGCCTATTCGATGTGTACGTAACGGATTTTGGTTATGGGTAGTCACAAACTGAAAAGCCAGACAAAGGAGACCAACATGAACTTACTTTTTGGATGTGCTTCGTATGTTATTTTTAAACTTACGCTGGAGAACAACGTCGTAGAGTAGTCAGCAGACAGACGTGTTGATTCTTCAAAAATGCTTGTTTCTTTTTGGTTATTAAGTGCTTTTTGTGTTCAAAGCAGGCATGATAATTATAAGAACAAATACCTATAAATAAAATTTAAGTGTCTGTTGTAATGTCAAAATAACAGCTTTTTACTAAATCGTTATGAAAGTACTTATAACAAAAAACATATTTTTTGGTCCGTCTGTTTGTTTGTTCAAGCTAATCTCCGAAACGACTGGACTGATTTTGACGGGACGTCCGTTGGCTGATAGCTGATGTTATAACGAGTCACTTAGGCTACTTTTATTTTAGACCAGCTGCTTCCCGTGGCTTCACCGGCATTGCTTTCTTCTAAAGACAAGCCACGTGAGCGAAGCCGCGATCAGCAGTTATTCAAAAAAATGTCGACTGTCAATTTCAGCAGTATTTCAAACTTGCAATAATGACACCGACACATTAATTTCATTTTCACAAAATTCATGTTTCCCTGAATTGTAACAAGTTGCGTGTAATAATTAGTAATAGATAGCATGTCTTCATACTTATTAATACACGAACACTTTTTATCATTCAATATGATTGCAGTTTTAATTTATTGACCGTGATTGTTCTTAATTGTCGTGGACTGATGAAAAAATCTGTCCGACTTAATTATAACAGATTGTATTATTGGTGCAACGTGTTTGTTTGTCGTTATTGTTACATAAATTATCATAATTACAGGCTTAAGTGTACCTATTACTGATTTAACGATTGCGATACCTGACGGATAAATTACAGACGAAGCTACTCAATTTCACTGTATATATGTCAATCGCTATGCATTTTCTAGATGGTGAAAGCCTACTAAAGTTATTCAGTTATAAAAAGTAGTTGAAGAACATAAATTAATTTAAACTTATATTCCATATGAAATAACATTGGACAATAAAAAAACGTTTTTACAGTCCATTCAACCGATTTTAACTTGTATTCCGTAGGCATAAGGATGGTATTAAAAGTAAAAAAGTGGTTACAATACCAACTGTTTACTGCAGCTGCTATTTGTCATGCCACCAACGCAATAGACACATATCACAGCCTGACTGTGATGTGCTCGCGGATGGATGGAAGAAGATCTTGTCAGTATGTCAGGGGGCCAAGTCTACTAATGTACAAACGTTGCAATGGTCTCTCTCATTGTGAGTTTTTGACAGATTTGCCATACAAACACTGTCAAATACGAGTACTCACAATCGCGAGACCATTGCAACGTTTGTAAATTAGTAGACTTGAGGCCCTGGGCCTCAAGTCTGCTATTACAATAGTGTCAGAATGGTCTCGCCATTGTGAGTATTTGACAGTGTTTGTATGGCAAATCTGTCAAAAACTCACAATGAAGAGTCCATTCTGACACTATTGTAATAGCAGACTTGAGGCCCTGGAGTATTGTGAGATGAGCGTATGACTGTAGAGTAGTTGTATACTTTGTTATTATCACAGATATGTTATTATCCTTAAATAATGTGTTTAAGTGTCTTTATTAACTAATGTAATTGGCCTTGGCCGTTTTATGTTAAATAAATAAATAAATAGAAGTCAAAATCGGTTGAACGGACTGTAAAAAAGTTTACCTAAATGTGTCTAATCTTATTACAAATTGAGAATAGATAGTAGGTATACACCAAAAGACGTTACCTAATAATTATGATGATTTTTTTATTATTTGGATCCTAATATCCATTGATGGATGTTTGATTAATGTAGTTTTAAAAAACGTTGAAATGTATTTATTAAGCCGTGTATGAACGAATATACATATCCACCGAAAGACATTACCTAATAAGAAGACAGGAAATAAAGGGTATATTTGCCAAGATACATAAGCAGTTCTTTTTCAAGCTTTTGTGAACGATGTTTTTCCTATTGGTTATAATATTATAGTAAGGTGCTTCATAAGTATAATAAGCGGAAATTAAGTGACCGCAATAATAAACATTATTAGTTATAACTATTTGTTCTGTTCCCAACTTCCCACAGACAAACCGTGAAAACGGTTTTTTTTTTTAATTCTTAATTTAATATGACTGTAAATATGTTTTTTAAATAAATAATAAATAAATAATAATGATATGATGACATTTTTTTTATTATTTGGATGCTAATATCCATTAATGGATGGTTGATTGATGTAGTTTTAAAAAACGTTGAAATGTATTTATTATGCCGTGTACGCACTCACGAACAAAAACATGGTGAACATGAACATCGAACACTGTTTGCACATGCGTGCGTACCAATAACGAACATCAAACACCGTGTTCGTCAAAATTATTCGTAGCGATCAATTTGGTTGTTCTGTGCCGACGGTGTTCGGAGGATGCAACATTGTTCGTACCGAACTCGAGGGAAGCGCGCGACTGTGGCGCGAGGGCGTCAGTTCGCAACCACCTTTCTAATCGTGTAGTCGCTGAGATCGTAAGTATTTAAATTATTATTTATTTAACTTTCGTGAATCACAACGAAAAGCAAAATATTTTTGGCTACTTCACTGTCGACCACTTCCAATGGTGAATCCATGGTTATTGAGGGGTTGAGCGCGAACACAAGTAGAACTGTGTTCGCAAGGTGTTCGTGTTCGCTTTGCTAATTTACGTCCACACGTATAAACCAAATGTTACGTGATCGATGTTCGTATTCACCATGTTTTTTTCGTTTGTGCGGACACGGCTTTAGATCTGAAACAGCGAAAAAACTAATTATAGCTTTTAATTTATTGTTTTATAAATTGCATCATGCCACGACATTTAAATAAACATTAGGAACTAGTGTGGGAGTCGCATTAATTTTAATTTTTGCATCCTCATAATGGCAGTAGACTTATAAATATATATTTTTTATTGTTCATCGCACTTGTAATTAATTAAAATACGGGTAGAGGTTAAAACATAAACTTTATTTTCATAATTAAATATTTATTGTGGCAATATAAAGTTAGCAGTCAAAATAATTATGAGTAAGAAGGACCTTGAATTAAAAGCCAAGGTTAGTTACTAAACGAGGTAAAACCTACATCATAATTTAAATTTATTACCCACAATTAATATATATTTATACTTTTGTATTAACTCGTATTATGCATGCCAAAATAACTGTCCTAATTGGTGTAAAAATATCAATGTAATCTTTTAATTCTGTGAATCAGTTGAATATGTATTGCAGTATTTATTAAGTTGTGGTAAACATTTTAATATGGTCATTTTAATATGGCTAATTACAGCACTTTTCTTGACCTCATTGGTATTCGATGGCAACCTTGTCACTAAATTATTTCTGAAAGAGTTAGTTTAGCAGTAGACTTCAAATAAATTGTGGTTGATATAAAACAAAAACACCACCTGTATAACAACGTATGTGCCCAATTAATTGTGAATTTAATATCACCTGCTAAAAACACCCACCCTGTATCACCACAAAGGTGCCAATAAACAAGATCATTACTGCCACAAAAATAAACGAGTACATCCCTAGTTATTAGTGTGACCAATTAGTTGGTCGGTGGACGGATAAATACATAATTTAACGTGTCACGTGACGTGTTGCCGTGACACGCTGTCACGCCGCCACGTGATCTCGTAACGTGACAAAAATTAGAGTTATTGTATTTTAGGACGTTCATATTTTTGTTTGTTGTTTCGTTTTGATGTTAATGTGCGAAATGACGAAAATGTGTAAAGGATGAAATGAGTATATAAGGGGAAGTTTGAAAGTGGCACCAGGGACAGAAAAGTTGAAAGGAAATCGTTTGGCTTGATATGGGCATGTGATGAGGAGGGAGGAAACGTATCTGACGAGAAGAGAAATGAATATAAATGTGGATGGATGGACAGGGAGAGGAAGGCCAAAAAAACATGGATGAATTGTGTGAGGAATGATATGAAAGAGAAGGGAGTGAATGATAGCGTGACGGTTAACAGGGGAGAATGGAAGAAGAAAACGTGTTTCGCCGACCACAAGTAACATGGGACAGGAAGATGATGTTTCGTTTTTTTTTTTTTTTTTTGTGAGTGTTTACCTGAAAGGACTGCGGTGACCTGATTAAAATCTATGGGGTTTAGTCTTAAACCACATAAGGACAAATACGCCAGATTGGCCAGTTTGGATCAAAGACGCATCAGGCAAGTCAAGCGACAGAAGTTCTAAATATCGTCATAAATAAACACCTGTAACTAAATAAAGAATAGAAATAAATTCCAACATTTTCTCATCCTTAAGCATTTCACCAAGAACAATCTAATAAAAAAAATCCTCGTACATGCCTTCCTGTCATCTACCGCATAAGGAAATAAGATCAGCAGCTGAACAAGAATTCCTACTGCACATTCTTTCGCCTAGTACAGTATCAATTCAGAAAGTTATCTGGACATGGACACCACATGAGTAGATAAAAAAACAGAGACTAAGATTCATACAATTGTGCTGATCGAAACAGTACTGCAAGGCATGGCTGTGCTGAATGTGATCTATATGAGATTATAATATACCTGAACATTTATATGTGTTTATAAAACATCAGGATAATACAGACTCTGGCATGCACTTTGATTCGGGTGCATAGGGAGAGCCTCTATGAGTGATAAGACCTTTATGTACTATGTTTTAGTGTAAATAAAAATATTCTAACCCTTTTTATTATCATTTTTACATGTCCAGCACACCTAAGACAGGCTTCAATACCTACTTTTAAGAATGGCAATTCTTTTTACTTCTGTTTCTTACCATATTAATGACTAGCTGCTGCTCGCGGCTTTGCCCGCGTGGCGTTTTCTAAGCCTAGTTTACCGATTTTGACGGGACTTACATTAGCAGATAGCTGATGATATAAGGAGTACCTTATGTCATCAGCTATCTGCCAATGAAAGTCCCGTCAAAATCGGTCCAGCCGTTTCGGAGATTCTTTGGAATAACAGACAGACGAAAATTTAAATTTTTTTTTTTTTTTTTGTAAATGTGTATACTTTCATAATTATGCATATAGTAAAAAGCTGTGAAAAGCTGTGAAAAGCTGTTACCAGCTGTTACATTACAAACAGACACACATGAGAACCAACCGAAATAAAATGATGCCAGCCCTAAACTTCGCTGCGAAACATGAAGTTCGAGTTCAATGGCTTTTCAGTGGCTTTTGTGGACATGATATTTATTCAGATAATTATGTTACTGTAGTTGTAATTGCAATCATGTCATTAATATTTTATATACTTAGATTATTTTATATTTTGTGAATGTGAGAACGTTGTAGGCCTAGTAGAGTGTAGATTTGTTGGCGGTTTTCTATTTTGTTAAGTACCTGGTAATTGTTGAAAGGCCTACACTGTCCTCCCATACCTATGATCACTGTTATTTAATAATATTGTAAAGCCAATTATTTTTAAAAGAGTAACCGTGGAGTTTCTTGCCGGCTCTTCTCCATAGGAAACGACTAACTCGAACCGTGCAACTAGCTTCTGACGTTTCATAAGTGCTCATGTAGGTTTATGTGAAATAAAATATATTGATTTTGATTTTTTGATTTTGAATGCTTATAAGATTAATCCTTCATGGCTTAATCAAGGCTGGCTGCCGAATTTTCACTTTAGTATGAAAATCCGTGCTGACCTGAAGGCGAACGACTATCAGTAAAATGTATGACAAACTGCGTTCTCTGTCAAATATCTACTCATTGCAATGTACTCTATTACCATCACCCCATGGCTACCTCACCAATTAGTACCTGATGTTTATGTATCATTTCTTCAAGCCAGCTAATTAAACATGAACGTACAGACATGTCATGTCGTCGGCTGTCCTATCAAAGGCGAGTCCAGTCCTTTTTTGAGTCCATGATTCACACTAGTTACAGTAGCGTTAGGGCTGGCAGGTGTTAAAGTTGTTTTATTTGAATTACTGTTTGGATTTTTCTGAACTGGTTTTAAGATTTAATTATGCGTTTTACTTATCTTACGGTGTTTTTTTTTTACACGTTACCACAGAAACTTGTCTTGGCCTTGGTTCAGGGTATTTAGAAAATTACTGCGTAAGCGTAATCATGAAATAACACTTAATGCACGAACACGATACATACTTTACACGTTATTGTTACTTAATTTTTAATTTCTTTAAAACTTTTTGGCAAAATTTAGACCATGAAGCAACAGAAAAATAGTAACTCCCTCCTCCATTTAGGGTTCCATAGTCAACAAGGAACTCTTATAGTTTCGCCATGTCCATCTGTCTGTCTGTCCGTGGTTTAGCTCAGATACTCTTAGTACTAGAAAGCTGTAACTCAGTACGGGTATACATATTAATTACGACGACAAAATGGTAAAATAAAATCTTGAAAAAGTCTTTTTTTAGGGTATCTCCCTTAACGTTAAGTGGGGATGCTATTATTTTTTCTCGTCTATCCCATAATATGAGTAGGTATCGTTTGATAGGCCGTTCAAAAATATTGAGGATTTGTCAAAACCATGCTTCGATTCAGGGATCCGTTTGCGTAATACGAGTATTATGCTTTATGATGCTAATTTTTGTTAGAGTCAAGTGTTCCCCCCCTGAAAGCTAAATGGTTGTATTTGGATGTTTATATATTTATTTACTTATAAGGTAGCTTCACAGCTGACAGTAAGTATAACATAAATATTATTCTAAACATTACGGCAATTACGAAGTACACAGAAAAGTATAAAAATACGGAGAGTGACATATGGGGACATGTGAAAAAATTTAATGCAATACCGAGACTCGGTAACCTGTAAAGCCTACTTAGCTGTGATAGTTTTTCTTTTAATTTCGTTATATACTACTGGTGACACACAACTGTAAATGTAAGTTGGTCGACTATTAAGTCGACCAACTTACATTTACAGTTGTGTGTTTAACAATTACAATGTTAAGTTTGTTCTTCGGATAAAATCATACCAACCACGGAACCCTTCATTGTGCTTGGTCCCACACGCACTTGGCCGGTTTTTGTTACTTAATTTTGTATTTTGTTAAAGCTTTTCGGCCCCATTTAGCAACAACATTTAGCCCATTTCCATGAAGCAACAGAAAAATAGCAAACGGGTCCCCCCTCTTTTTAATCCTAAATTTAAGTCTTAAGTCTAAAGGCTGCTTTCATATATCTCGAGATTCCACCACTAAGAATTCACACTTACATTAAAATACGACAGTTACCAACCCTACCCAGGTACCGTTGTATGACGTGACCGAACGGTTGTCAGCAGTATGAGTGATGGCGTGCCGCGTCGACGTTACCACCTGATTTATTACTTCCGAGCCCCGCCTCCCGTACCGCGACCCGCACCTCGCAACCACCAGCCGACGGGTACAGACAGCAGCGGTGTCGAAATTATTGCGCAAATGTGTGAATTCCTTTTTGATTGGTTTTTAGAAGTCTGGTATATCTTTTGGAGTGTTTTACATTGGTTGATGTTGAATGGGAGAAACGGTTAGCTGAAAGTTCCCGGTGCCAGGCCAAAGGGATGTGTAGAACCTGCAATAACTTAAAATGGAAGGCAGAATAAATTAAAAACAACATCAAGCATTTTCAGATCCCCTTACTTATTTAGTTACTTTATGCCTTACTTGCCCAAATTAGTCCCACATTAGCAGTACTTCACTTTTTGGTCGAAGTTAATTTCTAGCAGCAACAGCAACAAAAATAAAATTTTCGATGATGATATTGTTGTTCTGTTGTTTATTGTTGTTGTTGTTTTGCTTCATTATTGAAGCACTTCATAATTCATAACCACATAACATCACGCCTAGTTTTCCCGAAAGGTTGGGCAGAGGTGTACTTATAGTAGTCCCACATTTCGTCAGTTATGTTAAAGCCCCATGTAATAGAGGACGAGCCTATTGCTATCAACCGGGTACAAATCCAGACTCTGGGCTGCTACTGAGGAATTTCAGTTAGGAAAACCAAATAAAACTTTGCCCGGCCTGGGAATCCAACCCAAGACCTCATGCTCAGCTGTAAAGCTTGCGACCACTACACCAACGAGGCAGACATTCAATTCGTAACTAGTGTTTTAGTCTCTCTTCTCTTCTAATGTTCTTCGCAATTACAACAAGTAGTTGATACATTTTTTTCGTTCCCACGTCGACGCCACATATAAATAATTACATACTTATACACATATTTTCACGCCACGTTCCAAACAAGGAACGGTAATTACTTTGAAATAATTATGTAGTTCAACTTATAACTGTTACAACCAGACCAATAAGGTAAGTAAGAGCTAATGTAGATAATCAATTTTCTTGTTTTACTGTAATAATGGGGCCATTATCTTTTGTGGAATCGTTTAAGTTTAATCAAGTGTAGAACGCCTCGTAAAATTCCCAAGTTATATAGTTTCAAGTATAAATAAATAAATAAAATAAAATCCATTTATTTCAGGTTCCCCCATATTACAACCACACGTTACAAAACACTGGATAAATACAAATCACAATATAACAATAACGTTGGTGATTTTCTCTTGAAATAAAAGGCTCTATCTCTTTCTGAGTGATGGTAAAAGCAATTATTATATCGGGTTTTAACGGCCTCAGTTCCAACATTATCAATCATTCACGCGAAAGGTATCTCAGTAAAAGTGCTAGTGACCATTTCAGCTTTAGCATCCTTCTTCAAGATTAACCGTTGAATACACAAGTTAAAGTCGGTTATCTGACATTTTGGTCTAAACTATTTTGCTAGTAGGTACACCTGTTATATTCAGATTTAAATCTGAGACCAATACTAAATAAAATATTCTGTGAAACATTTCATCTTCATGTACTTGTTTGCACTCAGTACTAAACCCATCTGATGCAGGTGTAAGAACGCTTCCAATGTCGTCTGTCGCGGTACAGCATGTCGTGTCGTTAGTTTTCCTTGATTTCAGACGGCGCTGCATTTCATTAGATGTCGCTGTTTCAATCTAGATTAAAAGATCGGGCCTGTCTACTTTGTATGTTAGTCTTGATGTGTTTGCGTTGTTGATTCAATGTCAGTTTTTGTTTGTCTTTTACAAATGTTGTGTTTTCTCTTAATTTATTTGTTGGCATTTCTTTGTCATTTTTTAGTTAGTCAAGGGCTTTCATCTACCTGGATGCAATGTTTGAAACTTTCTACACTTGATTAAAACATGAAATGAGTATCAAAATGGTTAGTCATTTATCAATGGACATTATAATGAACCGCTGTGATTTGATTATCAAAGACAGAGATTACAATGTATTCTCTTAGTATTTTTAACTCTTCCTCTTCTTCAGCCTTATGTATTTCTTCATCTTTCTGGCTTGACAGTTCAGTTACTGCTTGGGCTTCTTTTTTGATGATCTCCTCCCTTATATCCATCGGGCAGTAATTGCAATTTTTTATTAATATACTGGTACCAGCATTTTTCACAAATAAAACCAATACTACTATATACATCTTCAAATTCTAAAATCACGAAGGCAAAATAAACTCTCTGTAATGCAATAAGTTTATCAACACTGGAATAGTCGGCGTTAACTAAGGCCCGCTGTAAACTTCAGTACAACCATCCTCCACCGCATATATCATTCTGTTTTATGAATTGTAAATTTTACGTTATATAGTCTTTAGTGGGCCATATTTCAACTTGTATTAATGTCTCGCCGCCGGCGGCAGGGTTGAACGTAGGGTGTATTTGATATTCTTGACATTTGTTCTGTTCTGATATTGAAATAATAGGGATGGCAAGTTTTATAGGTCGTTACTGTATATTGGTGACTGTTTCTTGACTTGAACCATAAGATTTATGGGTATAATCGCAATCTTACTAACAAAAAAGTTTTCTAAAAGTTTTTATGTCAAACAGGAGCCACTAGCAGGTCACTATATTAACTTGATGCGTTTATCATAACAATTAATGTATCCTTAATGAAATGTAAATAATTTATGTTTTATTTGCATATCAAATACTAATTAATGTTGATAGAATTTATTCTAAACTATCTTTAGAGTGTTCATTAAGAAAATATGTTAATAGTATTTAGATTATGTATTTTTTTTATGAATAGGATATCATTATTATAAATCTCTGCGAAAATTTAATTAAATTTTCATTATATAATTAACATTCCAATGCTGATCATTACGAATTTTTATTGATGTTATGTAGGTAATGTGATCGGTGAAGGCGAAAACGTGATAACTACCAATAAAAATCAGTACTTACTTAGTTTATCAAAAAGTAGATACTAAGCTCAAGATAAATATTCAAAATACAAGGAAACATTCGATAAAATATATTTATTTTCACATTGTAAAATTCCAGATCCAAATTACTTCATTAATCATCCAAAGCAGGAGCTTATGGCTAAGTAATAACAGCCGCACGGGTTGATCAATCAGGATAAGGTTCGCTTCCCGCGGCTGGTCCGTGGATGGGTCACCATCTTTATATACCAAGATCCCTCCGTGGCTCGGAAAGCACGTTAAGACGTTGGTCCCGGCTGTCATTTGTAGATCTATGACAGTTGTTACGAGTCGTCAGAAGCCCGAAAGTCTGACAACCAGTCTTACAAAGGGGTATCGTGTTACCCAGTAACGATTGTGGAGGTCAGATAGGCAGTCGCTCCATGTAAAATACTGGTATTCAGCTATATCTGGTTAGACTGGATGCCGACCTCAACATAATTGGGAAAAGGTTTGGTAGATCTTGATACTCATCCAAAGCAGATTAACAAGAAATAGAAAAAAACAACATACGTATATACCCTAAGCGATGATTACGCCATTATTAGTATAAATCAGCAGAGAACAGATTTAAATAATATAATCTTTGATTGAAGATTTATGATTATCTAACGTAGACTTATCGCCAGAAGATAAGATAATAACTATATCTTAATAAGATTAAACGAGCGATTAGAAAACTTTCATATTAATTTGAATAGATAGGGGATAATTTATTAAACATATTACTGTTAAAATTAACATAGTGATGAAACCCACACATACCTAATAGAATTCAGTGTGGGTTTTCTTAAGTTTTATATTGCTGTTAGTGTTAACAATGATCTTCAAAATATTTGACATAATTGATCATATCTATTGATTGCGTTGACTGAGGGTTCCATTTTTTCCTTTTGGGGTACGAAACACTGAAAACTTAGAACCTGTAAGAATTTTTAAGTTTAGTTAGTTTAGTAAGTTTTTTAATCAATTTGATTGTTTATAGTGCATTAAGTCTGTGTCGAATGATTCATCATGATTACTGTCATTTGATTAAGAAACTACACAGGAGCTTACCTCGACGGAATGTAAGCAGGATGGTGATATTTTATCTTCATTAATCTGACACCAGATAATTATATTGGTATAAGAATATTCACTCGTTATGTTTCTTGTTGTATTAAGAGAGATTTTGGAGGTTACTGCTACTGACAATCAAATTAATAAAGTCAACAGATGTGTGAATAATTTTTTGTAAGGCTTCATCGGCTCTTATTAAAAGCTTTTTTCGATCAAATAACAGGTCATAATAGTATATTATGCAATTAGTGAATAAAGGACGGATTTAAAGCGAGGGCCATAGATGAATCACGAGCATGTGAAGGATTCTAACGACTGAATCCCGACCGATTCATGATGATTGAATCCCGAGCGACGCGAGCGCTTCATGGCCCTCGATATAAAGCCCTCGTTTTATTCAAGTGTTGCATACTATACTTTATACCATGACTACGAGAAAAAGAAAGATTTAAGCGAAAATAGACATTTAATGAAGAAAAAAGGAAGGTTAAATTAATTAAAATGCATATTAAAATTGGAACAATTTTGGAGTAATTTTCTTATTATTATTATTAGGATGGTTAACCTGTAAAGCGATATTTATTTCCTGTCGACGGTCAGAACTTTCTGCTGGAAGAAACTCAGGGGCATCTTTGGACGTTGAAGGGCGTGAAGTGCACAAGGAGTTATTTTTTTATTTTATATAACGTTGCCCCACACTAGGAATTTCACCTGTATTGTGAGTGCGTTTACAAACATTTAAAGTCACATACACAAACAGCCAGACCCGGAACAACTATAACTATATATATTGGTTCCGGGCAGGAATTGAACCCGCGACACGCAGCGCAGCAGTCAATCGCTTAACCACAGCGCCAACCGTGCCGTCGAGTATTGTTTGTATCGAGTACCTATTTTTCGCAAGGAGGTTCTATAGCATTGAGATGGAGGTCGAATATATTGGTGTGTTCTAAATTCAAACATCAAAATAGTGATTAAAAGTGCTTTTTATTCACTGTTTTCAGTGAATAAAATAAGCTTTTTAGAGGGGGAATGGTATAAACTATTGTTCTCACGCATAATATGTAAGTAGGTAATCATAATAATCATGATACTCTTTTGTTATGCCTCCGGTTTTCAATTTCTTTAGATTTTTATTCATCAATTTTTCATTGGGTTATTCAGTCTCTGTAACTACTCGAAATTGACGAATTTATTATGCCATTTTATTAATCTTGACATTATGTAGGTATTTGTGTTGCCTATTTCAAATTATTTACTGAATTTCATCTTGACATGGTAAACTTGATTGACTTATTAACTTGACTTATTGATTTGATTGAATGTGTTAAAAATTTATATGTTAATGAGTCTTTATTATTATAGCTAAAACTGTTTGCATGCCTTAGTTAAGGTAGTTAGCATAAGGATCATTTTAAACTTAATAACTGTAACTTGTACCTACTTTCTGTGCAAATAAAGAAGTTAAAGAACTATTCTATTCTATTCTCTACTTAAACTAATTTAAGTATTAGTTTTTGTGGAATACTTGTCTTGATCAGGTTCCTTGCAATATGTTACTGTATGTAACTTAAATCTCTGCCCACCCTGCAGGAACATCGACCCACACTCCGTAGGTGGGATACATTGATAAATCAACAACCGAACACATCTTATAAATAAATTAAACACAAATCACGTCCAAACCGAAATTAATGCGCTCAACAAACTTACGATGAGCGATGCAAAGCTTAACACATGACAGTTACCATTAATAATCTTTATTTATGATTAATTGATCCCAGATCGATATAACTCGAATATCAATCGATAAAAATCGTTACAACTAGTCACGATATTTTTTTTTAAAGATCACGAACGAAATTAACAGAAATATCAATTAATCATCCCATAAGAGCGATGAAGATTTCATATCGATGTTGCTTTTGGTCGATTTAAAACGATTGTATCGCTAAACGATATAAATAATAGCGATTAAATGGGCCGCGGTCGCTACGGGGTACTTTTTTCCGTATAATTCATAACGCCATTAAGGTTGCTCTAATAATATAAAGTAAATTATGATGTCTGTTGTGTTGTGGAGTACCAATAAACTTATAGCTAGGGGGATATTGAGCTGAAATTCCATGTCACAATAAAAACTGTAATAATAATATCACGACGGTACCCACTTACTTAAAGTTTATGGGATTTTGTAGTCTGTTGCCTCAAGGTTGTTGGTTTCTGCAAGATTGATGTAGTAGCTGCCAAACCATTAGATAAGAAGCTACTCAAAATGACCACACCATACAACATGATAATGAAATAAGATAACCTTCATCAAATTTCCTTAAACTCTTAAAGACGTAAAGAACCCACCCAAATAAATAAAAACTAGCAACCCTAGCTTGTAATAAACAACTTTTGTGTGGAAGGCAGCTACGGCCGATTCATAAATTTAGCGTCGCGCCATTTTGTTTTATGTACGATATTATCTATGTGCACGCACCAAAGTTATCACGCTCTTGGCTAACACGTGTTCTGTAACACGTTGCAAGACAATGCGAGAAAATTATGTTTGTTGAATTATAGCTGAACTGGTGGAAATATTGGACCTACTTGGGTAGAAATGTGGGATTGTCGTAAATGTGCAATTTACCGATGACCATGTCAGAAGAGGTCTTTTAGAACACCGCAAGAGACTGATAGTCGTGAGAGAAAATAGCTATACAATGCGAAATGTGGTGCTGGAGGCGGATGCTCCGAATACCATGGAGAGCCAAACGCAAAAATGTGTCTGTCCTTTCCCAACTCGACATAAAGACCCGATTGTCTACAGTTTGCTTACAGCGTATTTTTACCTATTTCGGCCACATAATGCGAAAGGGAGATAGCAACCTTGAAAAGCTGGTCATTGTTGGCAATACCGAGGGAAAGAGAGCACGAGGCCGGTCGCCAACACGATGGTCCGACCAAGTAAAAGAAGCTACGTCCTCAAGCAAACTTTAGCAGGTGGTGATGGCAACGTTGGACCGGAGTCGATGGAGGCAGATTGTCCGCTTAAAGGGGTCCAGTGACCACGATCCTCAGTAATGAGGGATCGATTGAAGAAGAAGACAGCAGATTTTACAAAGTAGTGTTACTGCTTAGCTTACACTACTGCTTTGTAACTGTTCATTTTAATTTAACATCGAAAGAAGGATAAGCAAAGTATAATTATAATATGTTAAGCGCAATAAAGCCAACACATTTTTTCCTCATTTGATAATTGAAGTAAATAAATATGAGCTACATATATACATAGAAGCCTTTGCAACGCTTGCCGTAACGTATATTATCCAACATGTTACAAAGCAAGAACAAACAATAGAAGGAAGTCATCATCGCGTCTTCATTTTATCACTTTATTATCACTTAATGCTGCAATTTTATGACATGTCTTAGCAATTTAACGTGTGCATTTTAACCATAAATGCCGTGTCACGTCTCTGTCTTAAATTAACAAAAGGAATAACTTAAGTGCAACATATCCATTGCAAGTTGGACGTCGGCAAGGAAACGGACTGTCATGTCTGACGTGTCTGCACGTAATACTAACGGCTAGTACACTGTCTAACATTACATCTTTCGCAAACACGCTACTGTCACGTGCTCCCATACATTACCAATGATTCACTTGTTGATATAGATGTGTAAAGGAAAAGTAAGAAGCAAGAAAGCTACTACCTACACACAATAAATAAATCGTTATACGTAATTACACAAAAACCAAACAATCCATTACAAGATCCCGACCAAAGGAAGGCATTAACATAATCAGACACATTCGTCGAAATAATGTATGTAAAGGGTTTTAATGAAACGTCCCCGAGCGAGCTTGGCGGGTCATGAAATAACTATCATTAAGACCGACACGATACGAACGATAATCATCGGCTTCGGAGCAAAAAGCCATAGCATCGAGTCCGATGTAAATTGCATATGCTATAAATCAACTGGTTAATCACCGTGGTGTAACGTAATAATGAGATTACTTGAAAAAATTACAGTGCGCGCTAGTCCACATGAGAATGATAGTCTAGACATTTACAATGCTGATGATACTTTTATTGCGAGTAATTGTTGGAAGTTCCATGCAAATCTAATTGTTTTGTTTCTATGTGTGGAGTTTGGTGTAAGTTTTTCTAAGATTTTTTGTGATTTTAATGAGGATAGTTTGGTGTTTAAGGGATGATTGTGTTGATATAATAACATATAAAAATTACGTTTCACTATGTTCGTACACGAAAACACCCAACCGATTTCAATGAAATTTTGTGAATGTGTATGGTTGGTTCCAGTTGGAAAGATAGGATAGTTTTGGACCCGATAGGTGCTGCTTCATGCAAAGCTGGGGCGAGTCGCTAGATATAAAAGCAGTACTGCTTTATGTGAAATAACAACAAATAAAAGAAAAATATTTAATGGACCGGCACAAATAAAAGACAATTAAATTAAACATCAAAAAACACCACAATCAAAAAACAATTATGCAAATCGACACACAATAACTTTCAAGACGAAGATTATCCAAATCTCCTCTACCAGTTTCGCAATGAAAAACAAATAAAAGATAAAAGACACGAACTATTAAGAAGTAACAATCGTAAAACATGAACTTAACGCTATTGAAGTGAAACAAAACGCCAATCGTAAAGACGGTGAAGATGGAAGAGGCGATAATAAGATATCGAATGCGGCCAAAGAATTTATAGTCGAAGCTAAAAGAACGGTCGATGACGATAATTCACCGCATACAATAAAGAGCGCTATTGATCTTTCAGAAAGCGA
Source organism: Dryobota labecula (assembly GCA_947523025.1). Taxonomy (NCBI): domain Eukaryota; kingdom Metazoa; phylum Arthropoda; class Insecta; order Lepidoptera; family Noctuidae; genus Dryobota; species Dryobota labecula. The sequence goes on along the minus strand of OX383289.1, from coordinate 26,376,940 downwards.
ATCGGCTCGTAACAGAACAAAACACGCTACCGCCGAATGTCGCATAAATCTTTATTATTGCGGCAACAAGCTTATAGTCAGTCGTTTCAGGTACTCAAACCGGATCCCAGCCAGTATAAACTCACGACTCGAAGCATTTTTTCGCTCAATGAAATATGCCACATCGCCCCCGGCCCAGAGGAAGGAAACCCATAAATAAATAATAATACAACCATTTATATTACCAAAGGGTTTCACCCGACGTGTCTATTATCATCTGAATTGTTTAAATATGATAATGTATCAAAATAACAGGCAGCCCGTTCGCGGTCGCGACTTCTGTTCCAGCATTATCATAAAGATTCACTTAATAGACTGTTTCTAAATTATTATAGTGCTCTGACACTGCTTTATGGCAGCCAAGATTACGGTGTTGACTTTTTGCTCGAATAAATTAATTTGTGTAGTGGATGGAAATTCCATGGGTTTAAATTACATAGATTTAGTTTCACGCGTTTAGATCGGCGATATCACTCGTTAGATGTTTATAACTACGCAACCGATAAAAAAATCTAATCGAGAACCATTAAGGAAATAATCAGCGATCAAGATTCATGATTCGGTCGTAACTCTTTTTAGGAGTAAAAAAAGGCTTTTGAGACTGCAACGTAATAACGGAACATGTAATCATATTCACAGATCAAAATCAAATTTAATTATCACCATCCGGCTGCGCAGACGGTTCAAAGCTATGTTTCAGTATTAAAGACGGAGTATAAAAGGGTAATAAAGTAACCCTAATAAACCCCGAAACGCACTGAGCTGCTTCGCAATAACCGTACGTAGACTAAACAAATGATTTTCTCGATAATAAAAACTTCACAATAAAAGCGTTCACGAAATGTCGGTCATTAAGTGTATTTACGCAGCGAAACGGATATAGGGGCCGTAAAAATGTAGAGCGGCTTATTGAGACGTTGGCAACGGTCTCGCCGCGAGATCCGACTTAATCTATGGCCTACACGCCTCGGCGGGCTAATTCGGGACATCGGACGGCACCCCGACGTAAGAAGATTAAACTTGGCTTAAAATTTTCTGACAAATTAAAATTTCAACTTGAAAAACCGAGAACAATATTATCAAGATCGCATAAAGAACGTGCGTCCTTTGTATTCTATATTTACGAGCGTTGCGAAGGAAAAATCGTTTAGGTAAACACGAGGGCAATAAAAACAAGCGGGCGTGCAATTCGCATTCGTGAGCAACGAACGTGAACAGTATTTAAAACCACAATTTATTCAGTTACTTTATCGTTAACACATGAGTTTACACTAGCCGGTAGCGACCAATTAAGTCGGTTGAAAGGCGAGGCAATAATAACTTTATATGGATTAACTGTGTCAGATGCATTTAGAGATATAACGCGGAGCGGTCTATCGCGGGCTGGCGGCGTGCCTGAGTCCGCTTCAAATGCATAAATTATTACTCTCGGTGAAATTTCACTCAGGGTTGAACCGCCTTTAGACAGCAATCGCAATTAATATATTTCTCGAAAACAATGAAGATAAAAACAACGTTGAGCCGTATCGAGCGGAAGGCGAACCGAGCTTAAAGCACAACGCAACAGAAACCCATATTTATAGTTCTATTGTTGTACACACAAGCACTTTTTGTTGTTCAACTCCAAACACGAACTGATGCCATTGAAATCTGAATTGTTATTTCATTCATAATTTATCACTCTATCGACCTTTGTATTTAAATGTCTAGAAACGAATTTCATGTGGACACGCTGGGATTAATGCGGTCGGGACCCTCGACTGATTCATATTTTTCATTATGCGATGATTTGACACAAAACATGCTCGTCATCGCACTGTTTTCTATTAGGGTGTCGGTGTAGAATTTGGAAGCCTTAGACCAGATTTCATCACCATGTCCACTAAATCTTACTCGATGTAACTGAGAACTTTCGAAATTGACCAAGTTCGATATATCATTTATTTAATTAATGTTTATTTAAAAAAATCAAGTAATCATCGTGTTAATCGAGATTATGATCTGGCCGTCCCTCACGTTCAGCGGTCGTAACTAAACGCATGGTACCAACAAGGCAATAAATTCAAAGCCAATCGCCTTATGATTTCCTGCGGCCAACAATGCGATAGTTTGTCAGTTCTAGGCGGTTGTTAGGCGCGTGGGCGTGGAGGGCCCGTCATCAATCACGCGCCGTGACTCTTTCAACCTGCCGGCGAGGGGCGCGGGGGGTGAGGGGGAACAGGGCTGCTACACACATAAATTATGCCCCGTTTTTGTCCGACTGTCGACTGGAGACAAAATTTGTTAGCGACACTGTTAATTAATTACACGTTTCCATCCTATTAAAGAATCAACAGACATTATTTAAATTTCATTATAATTTATTTGATGCATTTATCATTTGGATATAGAAATTTTGTTAATATTCAGTTGTAAATTTTCTGTTTTTTATAGAATGATAATGTTAATGATGTTGAATAATTTATCGTTTTGCGAAATTACTTTAGTAAATTAAAATGTTTTAATTTATAGTTATGTTTACAGTTAGATTATTAATTATTAGGTATTTAAACTCCGTTTTAATGAGTAGTTAATTTTAGTAATTAAGAATATAATACCCAAACATTACACGATTGAATTAATCATTATAACTTTTTGAAGATTATTACATTTACTTATCGTCTTTCCCTGCATCTTCATCATGCTGTATTTACTCCTTTCTAGACAATTCCTTTAAAATAAATTATAGTCTTCGGCTAACCCTAGTAGTAAATAGACATACTTGATCATAGTCAGTGTCGGCACTGTCTGACGTTTTTATACAGCCTCTGTACGATAGATCGACACTGTCAGGTGCTTTAGAAAAATTGCCTGCGCGTTTAGAGCCCTTCGCTATATTTGTGGAACAACTAGATTACCTACTTCTGATGCTAAGAGACAGGGATGAGCAAGGCTGCTGTTTTTGTATATTTTACTTTCCATTTCTTTGGTTTTTATTCTAGTTACCTCACATAGGTCTATGATTTTGGCTTTATTTAAGTCTATATTGTTGAAAGCTGCTACTTTCATTTATATAGTTTTTATTAATATAATTGTAGAAGTTGTAACAACAGGCTTACTATTATAACCATTTTTTGTTCGTATCGTTATCGAGCCATATCATTGTATCATACAATCTCTCATCAGCTTTCAAAGCGATTAACTATTTCATTATCTACCACTAACTTATTACCAAGCTAAGCGTATCAAAAGGAACGTCTTCCCCATCAATACAAACGCGCAACTCACACAATACCATTAAAAGGAAAGCTTTAAAAAAATTCAATACAAAACACGTTTAAGCTTCTTTTTATCCAAACACAATGAAAGATTAACAGGCACGTCAAGGTGAGAGTAATGAAGTAAGTAATGCGTTTGACAGCGAACCAGCATCCACAGTACATTCTATTGAATATTTTAAAAGAGCGCACCCGTTTTGGGAATTAAGGGCTAGAATTGGCATTACGGAAGAGGCCGCTTCACATAACTGATTTTTTAGTCATGCAAATGATGGATTATTGACTTGGGAGTCTGCTTTGATGGCGTTGCAAATAAATTATAGTTTTGTTAAGATTAGGATGTTAAAAAATTGTATAATGTGCTTATTATGGGATTTACCCTAACAAAAACGCAGATGGAACCACTGGTAGGTAGACAGACGTCTTTAAAAATAAATCACTTGTAATAAAAACCAAAAAAGTATCTACTTACAAATTCAAAAAGTTGGACGATAAATTTTGGTTAAGCAAGGGTAATAAAAATTTTCGCCGCAATATACATATAAAACGGAAAGACTAAACACATGAACGAGCGAACATCCTTTTAAAAAGGGGTGAACCGCACAATGCTCGTTGTTTCACTGTGGAAATTAAACATTTGATTTACTAGACACATCCGCAGACGACGTGACATCCCGTGGGAACGACCCTAAATTTATTCACATACATTTGCCTTTAAAAATGTTCAACAAGCATTTCGCATTATGAATCTGTCTGAGTCATTGGCCACTGAATCTCGCAAATCTTGTCAAAATATTTTATGCCACTTTTAACACTATATTTAAAATCTTAATTGGTATTTACGCGAGAATGTTTACCGCAAGCGTGGGTCGAGGAGCAAGCCATAAAACCTCAGAATGTTTTCGACAACAAATTAAAACGATCCTTAATGATTCAGACGTTAATGATTCAGTCAAAATTCCAAATATGTCTTCTTAAAGAGACGATCCTATCGAGATCTCTGTCCGACTATAAAATATTTTTATTTATTTCAATGGCGCTTTGTGAGATGTCAGATATAATGAATATATTACCAGTAGCACGGACGGGATATACTTTTTAAAAGGTAATTATTTAAAGAAACGATCTTCGTATACCGATAAACAAGGCAGATAACAATACATCTCCGACAGCGTTCACGCATTCCGTATCCCCATCCATTACTGTTTCATCTTCAATAACACGTTTCTCTGAGGCAGGGACTACTCGTTGATTGTTTTTAGTAAAATCAACCTTATCCTCATGAGCCTAAAGTTCAACAGGCGATACAATTTCATCGGCTTTGTGTGTGCGCTAACTCTTTCATCTATCATAATCGTTCATGCTGAAAACAATCAAGATTGATTTTTTTCCCAGTCTAAATCAGACTCTATCGCTGTTGTTTTAGATGAAATTTTCGCTTAATGGTGTTGAACTATATCTGTTGGTAGCTAACCACTGTCGGAGGCGGCGGCGGCGTAACGAAGGGACCCACGGATCGTGGAAAATGACAAATGACATCTGCCTACCGCCTGTCAAATAACGGACAGATAATAAATGACCCTGATTGTTTATCATCAAATATCGCATATATCATTATCGTGTACGCGCTAGGAGTGGGAGAGGGGGAAGTATGATTAATACTGTTTGGTTTATTTTGAGACGGGCCCGTAATGCGAACACTTCGGGGGTGAGTTTTAGCGTTGTCATTGCGGGTTGATTACTTTAATGGCTATGGCGGTTATTAGATTTTTGTTGTACGTTTAATAGGAATTGATCATGATTCATTTACTTGAAAGCTTCATTTAGTTATGGTTTTTATGTACAAAAAAACAAACTTAAAAAATCGTAAAAACACATAATGGGTAAGTAGTCCAATATATTCTTCGCCTGTTTCCTTATCATATTTCCCATGATTGCAAAAAAAAAATGATTTTATTTGGTTTTTTGTGCGTTTTATTTTTATATTTACCTGAAAAAACCACGAAACCTAAGCTTACTCATCCAGATACTTCATTAAAACCGATTGTTTATGGTTGTACAACATATCAATCAAGCGGAACTGTCTCATGCAATTGTTTACTAACATGCTACCCAACATTTCCGTGACAGTACACATTGAGTGCAACCAGCTCCTGGCTCCAAACACAATCTAAACCCACTCTTATTTCAACTGCCTTATGGTTTGTTACAACTGTGGGGTCGAGTTGTTGCTCTGGACAGGCGGTTGTCAAGTGACACCGAGCAAGCGTGAGTTGATTAATTCAGGTCTGACCTGCCTTCGATGTTTCTCGTGCCTTGGGAGTCGACTGGTAATGAATGGACGCATGTTCTGATAGACTAGTTCGAAGTCGGATGGACGTTTAGATGTGTGGTTTGCAAACACACCAAGACTGTAGAAGCTATTATTATCGCAGGTACTCGTAGGAAATTGTGGGAGATTTAAAAGATACTGAACTATAGGTACTTATTAGTGTAACAATATTGGAAAATACGAATTATTTCTCGAACATTAGGTAAATTTATCAAAAATGTTAATTAAAATGCAATAGTTGATTTATGGATAAATGCTATTAATTAAAAGACTTGACATAAATATTAATAAATTATAGCTAAGAATTTAGTACATGAATTTATAATGTATTTTGTGCATGAATAAATCGTTAATGATATTTTTAAAACAAATTAATTTAATATAATATACTTTATTAGAAATCTACAATAAATAAATCGGTTTCTTTAAATCATTTAAACTATTTTAAAGCCAAAAACAAATTAATACATAGTTATATCATAGAACTAAAGAAACTAATCTCAGTGATAATTGCTAAAGCATTTAGATCTCTTTCAAAAATCAAGATCAGAGTTCTCCCTGGCACCGGTAAATCATTTTTCATGAAAACGACCCCATAAGGCGATACGTCAAAATCAGTGTTCGCGTAAATTTCGCTCGACGCCGCACACCATTCAAGGTAGCTTTAAGTTATCGACTCATGGCAGGGGAAGAAGCGATTGTCGGATGGGAAATATTCCGAGATGTTTCGTAATTTAACTTTGTATTATCATGGTTTGGATTAAGCATCATTTTATGGACCTTCACCTTTACATAGAAATATATGAAACACAAAATGATTTACAAAGTGGGACAGAAAAAGTGTAAAAACTTCCGTCAGATAATATTGTAACTGCAACTTTTTGGGAGGTAGTGGAACAAGCTCTTAACCAAAACAAAATATCTGGTGATTAGGCAATAGAACGTAGTTATATAAAAATTACCCGACAAAAACCTGAGGTCATTAAATCTTGTAAAGTTCAAACAGTAGTCACATCACGTTAAACTAGAAATGCACTAAACCGTGAACGAACAAGGCCACTTTAGAATTCTTTAACCCTTACAAGTAAAAAAATTATAACTCCTTCACACTTTGTTAACATCCCTAAAACAAATGGTCATTACTGTCACTTTAATCCACCTGAATTATAATGAACTAAGGTCAAAAGTCATGAGTCTAGTGCATGAGTAATAAAACGGAGACAACTATAATTTACCTTAATAGCCACATTAAAGGTGGTAACCTCAATTGCATTAATTATAATTATGTGAGTAAGATTGTTAAAGACAAACATTATCAGGTACTGTAAGGAAGTTGTATGACATTCGTCGTCAACTTCATCTCTCTCATCTTTTTCGATATTTGTATTACTTTTTGTTCGTATCTACACGTTTTGTTTTATTAACACTATTTATTGCCTTATATTTAGATTCAATGCAATAAATTGACAAAGCTATGATAATTATGTTTGCACACGAAAGACAAATAGGCACTTAAATCGTTTGCCAAGTCATAATCAAATATTTGCATTATAAAATTTTATATTGCGCCAAGGTGATTGATACGAGTATATCCACAAATATTAATATGAAAGTCATGTCCCACATCAAGAGTCTATAAATTGTACCAGCGCATTAATTTTCAGAACGAACAGTAAGCTTGATAAATGAGTGTCGGAATTTCAAAGGGGCACAATGGAGATCTGACCCGAGACGGATCGTTAATCAAAAAATGTCTATGACGTCAAGGTGAAAGAGCAAGGAAATTTGGAGGCGGTAAGGCTGATGTTTTATTTAAAGGTTATTAGGAAAATGTGACTATGATGTAGCTGATTTTAAGGACAAAGAAAATCAAATGGAAAATCAAACTGTTGAATACAAACGAGATGGAAGTGGTCAGAATGGCTGAAGGAGATAGAACAGCTTAATAATTAGCTAATGCCCGTACTAACACTACGCGACACCTAAATGTGTTGCCTAATAAAAGAGCACTGTTTGCCTTTAATAATGTGTGTTGCAATATTCTTTAGTCACTATAAGACCTATTTGTTCTCAACTAAGGTTTCCAATATCTTTCTTCAATTTCTTCTTATATTCAAAACAAATACGCTCTGCAATTATTATTATTACATTTTCATGATCTACCCTAACAAATCCTCATCCATCTTCTTTACACACACTCTTCTTACTATAATAGGATCAGTTTCCACCTCTGTTCTACCCTCGATGTCAAACCGATCACTGTCAAGACTAATGCGATTAGCGACTGCAAGCAAAGTTCGGTTCTATGCGATAATGACTCAGGAGTTTCTTTGAATGATGTGTCAAAATAAGATGTCTTATTTGATGTATGATATGTGAGGTTTATAGAGTTATTTATTGACTTTGATTAAATTTTGAAATGCCTGCCAAGCGTGGCAATTATGGCAACCCCCAAATAACAAGTACATATAAAAAATGACCTTGTGAAAGCCGCAGGAATCCGATGGATGCGAGAAGCACAGAACCGGTCGAAGTGGTGGTGCTTGGGGGAGGCCTATGTCCAGCAGTGGGCGTCTTTCGGCTGAAATGATGATGATCAAATTTAGAAATTGTAAAAATACGAAGCAAACAGTTAGAATATTGCAAATAGTGACAGATTTAACCTTTTAAATGATTATCATCACGCTATACCTTTATGGAGCTAAGCAGTCAATCATGACATATACAGGATGGACCTTAACCGTTGTCGTTATAAGAATAGGTCTTAGAAGACTGTTCTTAACTTTTTGAAACATTTTGATCTGCACAGATTTTGAAAAAAAAAAAAATTGTCAGCGAGAGAAAAGCGGATTTTGTGAAATTGAATTTTCACAAATAATATGTTGATGCCAATCGATCCTGTTTGCTATAAGGAATAAAAAAACTCTACCAGATCAACTGAGGTTTGGGTACTAGAAAAGTCAGAATTCGCAAAAATCTTTTCCCATATTCATTCCCTATTCAGTCCAGTGAAGTAATGCATATGTTCATAGAATGTACACAGAAAAACATGAAGTTCAGCTCTCTTCAGTCAAATAATAAAACAATCTGTGGTTAGGTGTCTATTACTGAGAAATCCCGTGTTTGCAATCTACTGACAAATTATTTCAGTAATAGCCGTCCGTCATAATCGCCGGAATAATCTGTAAAAATGCATCAGTCGGTGTATTAGTATTGTGCCATTAGGAACGCAGAAGTTCATTAATTCACTAAAAACGAAAAATTACTACTAAAGGTACGTGTCGACCTCAGGACGAGCTGTTTCTCACACGGACAACTGTAGCCGCTTGCTCCCCCCGTTATTTTAGCTGCTAAAACTAAAACTACAAACGTAGTATACAGGGAAGTTTAATAAGAATATGGCTGTTATTTTAGTATATTGTGGTATCTTCCGACTTCCTCGCGAACGAAATCACGGGTAAAAGCTAGTCTTAGAATAATAATAGTCATATCCTTAATGTACTTTATTGATATAATGTTGTAAAGATTTCGTGCAATCAAAGGAATATGAAAGGCTCATAAACAAATATTAAACTGATACAAACAGAGAGCTACTAGTCTTGTACGCATCCCACAAACGATCTCATTAATACTCAATACCAGCATATTTGATCGCTTAACCACAAAACTCATTTCAAACAGATACTCAAATGCAAATTCAGCCCATCAAACACAGAGCATCAATCCTCAAAGGCATCCGATACAGTCGAAAGCAACTCCAATATCGATCATTCGAATCGTGAAACTTCAATTGATAGTATTGACTTTTTACGAGCGAAATAGAGTCCTCTTTTATTTATCGATGCCGAAGTTTCCTAGAAAATCGTTGTTACACAGCAAACAGGATGTGAGGCGAATAAAGTCGGACCGGATACGAAAATCTCTCCATCGACAAATTTATGCAGTTGTAAAGGCAGATTTATACTTGAAGAGGCGACGTGTGAAGCCATAGAGACTCACGGATACGTTGGAGAACGAACTAACTTCAAACGCATCGTGAATTTCATGACAAATTGTTGTCTGCGTGAAGTTTATGTTTTGTGTGTTTTATTAAGCGAAATGTTTGTCTAACTGGACTTGAATTTATGGTCTAACTTCTTGGAAGAGTATTGTTTTTACTGTTATGTTCCTAGTTCGCTTTTTGTTGTACTAGAATTATTATGACAGTTATTGTCTTTTCATGTTCATGCTGTATTTTATTATAATTTATGACGCATGTCGTCGTTTTTTTCTACAACGACATAAAAACGTTTACAGGCTTGTTTAGGTTGATCCTAAAATTGATAAGCGTCGATTTTTGATACATCACTATTTACTTCAAGTGTATATTGAGATATTCATATGTTACTTACATAGTTTTCTTCACGTAAATTATGTTTATCAATATAAAATATATTTGCATTTGTTCTGGAAGTAAGTCATCAAAACAATTTAAATAACAATTGGTCACGTATCCCAAGCTTTACCGGCCGTGTGTCCCAAAACGATTTCCTTGTCTAATAACGCGTGGAGCTCTCTTTATGTTTCGTTGAAAAATTTATTGCAACGAAAAAAGTGACATCAAAGAAACACTGTTATGTTCACTATAAATGTAAAGCTGGATAATAGTTTATTCTCGCTTATTTACAAATCATCGGAACTGTTCATCTGTACAATAAATTCACGGAGTTAAAACTATCTGATGAAATTATCAAGGAAATGGTTGACGTAGAAGTGATTCCAATGGTAATTTACTATGTTTCCATCTGGGCGGTAATTGTGGCTAGAAGATGTTTGATGCTTGAAGATGAAGACTGATATTATTTTATAGATATTAATGATGCATGAATATTTTTTGGGATATTGTGCAGAGAATTCGAGCAGAAAATCAATTAGAATTTTGAAAAATTGCTTTTCTGTCTGCCGGAAACTTTACTTCAAAGCTATGACGGTGCTGTGACGCTTTTCTTGAGTTGCCATTACAAAAACAAATTGTTTGTCTAACTCCATCCAAATTATTTAATTTTATTAACCGACTTCAAAAAAGAAGGTTATATGTTCGTCTGTAACTGTAGGTATTTTTTTTTTAATGTTACGATATTTTGATCAATTGTAGACCGATTTTGAAAATCTTATTTTCATTTGGTTAAGGTCCCATATAAATTTTATTGACTTTGCTTGGGTAGTTTTTAAGTTAGCTTCGATAATACGTATTTAATCCACTTTTTGTATCTGATGATGTTATAATTTTATTTATTTATTTAAATACTTCCTGTCACTATTGTTTACAAAGCATGTAGTGGTATACGAATTGGTGTGGGGTAGATACCATAGCTAAAGGTAAAAAATTAAAAAAACTTCATTACAAAAAAAAAACAACGGCCTTATCGAAAAATAATCATACTTTCCGAAGTCGATGGCAAAAAACAGATAAGAACACAGATTTTTTTTGTACAAAAAAAGTTTTGCATTTTACATTCATGTTTTTTTTCTTTTAAGACTAAGCTGCGAGTATTTGTAATTTGTTTTCAAATTGTAGGACAGCAACCTCACTGATTTCAGTTGGCCTGTTAACATCTTGTTCATAAATAGTTCTTAAACTTACTTTCTAACGTACGACTATTCCCATAATTCCCGATTCTTGCTTTCTTCAAACCCCATATTGTATAAAATTACATCATTCGTACCACTTCCAGGACTAGCTTCCATCACAGAATTTAACTCTTCAAAAAACACGGCAATAAAAATGAAAAAACATAAGCGCAGACTGCAAATTGATGAAAAATAAAATACATGTAAAAAATAAAGCACGGAAACTCTATGACAGACGATTCACTTGTTTGTTTCATATTCGACATCCCTTTGAAGAGTTCCAGCTGAATTATGAAACGAATAATTCAGTACGTTTTTCAGTGATTCATGGTATTTCGCATAAAATCCACGTTCGAATAAAATAAATATCAAAGTGAGGACGACTTTGTTGTTTTTTTATTCGAGTCATAAGTTTGTGGAGTTGATTAAATTAATAAATGTATGAGTTTTTGTGAAGTGGTGGCTAGTTATAATATTTGTGAAGCAAATGAGTTGGGTTTGCAATTATGTGTTAATTTTGAGTAAAGTGTGAGAACACTTTTGGTTTGTTTTTTATAAAACAAAGTATTTTAGATTAAATGTTTTTGTACAGCAGTGATAACCTAGTGGTGTGACCGTCGGACTACCAAGTCCTAAGTCTCGAGTTCGAACACAAGGCGTGTACCTATTAATTTTCGGATTCATGTGCGTATTGTAGATATTATTATTACTAGCTTTAAAACGGTGAAGGAAAACATGGTGAGGAAACAGCCTGAGATATTTCTCGACGTCATGTGTAGACAAGCTCTGACTTGGCTACACATGACGTCGAGAAATATCATGCCCATGGCGTAAAAACTCTGACACCAGGTTATACCACTAATCACACGAAAAGAAGAAGAAGATTTGAATGTTTGTTCTATTTACTGAGACCTGTTAACGTTGGTGGTTTCAGATCAAGTCCAGTTTCATCACGACGTTTTGCCAATACCAATTCATTGCCAAGCTAGATTATTTTAGAAAATAGATAAATGTATACAAAAACCACATCAATACTAACCTGGTTTTTACACTTTTTTTTTTCTTTCTATTCTCAATTTGCATCTTTTATTTATCATTTCTGCATAATCAAACAATAAAATGTTCTAGATTGACCATTTAAATTGTCAAAACCAATTTCAGTTTTGCTACATCACTAGTAACGGGAAAACCATTCTCTTACCAATTTAAGATACATAATGACTTCATCTTTTGATTTCTATCATTTATTAAATTAAATGTATACTTTCGTCCATAAACAGCTTTCACTAAATTTAGGGTGAGACAACCATTACTTTATGAGTACTTATTAATTTTTAATTAATCCTCTTAATTTGTTTCTGACGGTCATAGCGTAAATTATTGCGGATTTGAGCTTGTTCAACATTTCCTGTTACATCTTTTGCTACTGGTATTCATATTTTAAGCAATTTTTTAACTTTCTATACTCCTTCTGGCACGTAGTGATAGTAATATTTGACCATTATAACACTCTCTATACAATTTGTGTTCTTGACCTATAACCTAAAATCTGCAGCTGTTGTAAGGGTTCCGTAGTCTACAAGGAACCCTTATGTGTAGTTTCGCCATGTCCGTCTATCCGTCTGTCTGTCCGCGGCTTAGCTCAGAGACTCTTAGTACTAGAAAGTTGTAATTTGGCATGAATATACATACATATCGATGCCTAACAGCCAAAAAGGGATAAGCGACATTATTTTGCGAAATCGACAAACAATAGACGCAGAAAAAAAAGCTGTTTCCAACCATAAAACAAAAAGTCGATTTCGCAAAAAAAAAATGTCGCTTATCCCTTTTTGGCTGTTAGGCATCGATATTAATCACGCCAGCAAAAATGTAAAATAATATATTGAAATTTTTATTTTTTAGGTTACCTCCCATACACGTAAAGTGGGGATGATATTTTTTTTCTCCACTATCCCATAGTGTGGGACATTGTTGGATAGGCCGTTCAAAAATTTTTAGGTTTATGAAAACCATTTTTCGTTTCTGGAATCCGTTTGCGTAGTATTGAAGTGCTCATTTTTGTTAGAGTCAAGTGTCCAGGGCCTCGAGTCTGCTATTACAATACTGTCAGAATGGTCTCGCCATTGTGAGTATTTGACAGTGTTTGTATGGCAAATCTGTCAAAAACTCACAATGAAGAGACCATTCTGACACTATTGTAATAGCAGACTTGAGGTCCAGTGTACCAGCTAAATGGTTGTACTTGGATATGTGAAAAAAATCACAGCAGTAGTATATTTATCGAAGTTAAAAGGAAAACTATCACAACTAAATAGACTTTACAAGTTACCGAGTAATAGTTGACCAACTTACATTTACAGTTAAAAAACATGTTCTCCCATACATACCGTAGGGTTCTCCTTCATTGTGCGTCATCCAACACGCACTTGACCGAGTTTTTTATTTTCTTTTTGAACCTGTGCCAATCATTCTTTAAAATCAACCAAGAAATCAATCAAAATAATAATGAGCCCAACCATATAAAAATAAACAAAAGCCAATCATGTGATCTCACTCTACAAATAAAAATCAGCGACCAAAGAAACAAAGCAATTATTAAATAGTATGGCAAACATGCGGATGCAATTTACACTCCATTAAAAACGAAGAAAAATAAATATTTAGATTTCAAACAAATACTTCATCAAATATTTAGAATAAACTTGAATTCGGCAGGTCATTAAATTCTTCTATTCCGTTGGAGTCGCTTTGCATTTGTTTTGACAAAACAATGGAAGCGTTTGAATAAATGTTTGCAGCCAGTCTTATTGAGTGCGTTTGAAAGGGGTCTATCGATAACTCTGCATTCCCTGTTTATTCTTGTTTGCCTTTGACGGATTAAATCTGTCCAGGGGGTATAGATGTATTGGCACAACTCAAATTGCATTTCATCACCTTTGTTATGAAGCTTAGAGCATAATACTTGATTTACTCGAGAGATTTCTAATTTATAACATCGGCTAAGGGATTGAATCAAGGGGTAACCTTATTAAATAATAAGAGGCAGCTCTACCGTGGAGGACCGTACCGTAAAGATTCATTCAAATGAGATTACCACTTAAAGGTAAGTAAAGTTAACTAACAGACTCTACTCCGATAATAGTTTAATTACATTAACCTTACAACGTGTATGATCTAAGTCACACCTTACACACATCTTAAATGGTATTCACTTGATTAGAAAACCCAGGACCAATTATTTTATTCAAAAGCGTCTCCGTTTAGTGTTCCGAAACTCATAAGGAATAAACGGACCCCTTAAAGGATCACTTGTGTCTGTCTCTCTGTCCGTCCCCCTGTCACAGCCGATTTGCTCCGAATCTACTGGGCCGATTAAGTTGAAAGGTACACATATGAACTTATGACCCAAACACGGACGAGTTACGTAAATAAATAAATTTTGAATATGGGGTCACTTTTAGGGGTAAATTAGAAAATAAAAATAAAAAAGTTTTGCGAACTGTACCGTGTGACATATCAAATGAAAGTGCTTATTGTTAGGATTTCAGATATTTGTTTTATAATTTTAAAACTAGTACTTTTAAAGTTTTTCCAGATAATAGATGAAATTTACAATTCCCCCACATAACTTCGAAACAACTGATAAAATTAAGAAAAAAATACAGAAAATATTTCTTTACATATAGATTACAGGAAAACCTATAAGAAGTCTATGGTCTTAATATGACATGGTAAATCTAAATATTGTGCGTACACACCAACATTTGCAGTTGGAATGTATGGGGTGGGTAAGTTTTTCAACTACAATGTTAAGTTTGTTCTTGGGATAAAATCATCCCAACTACGGAACCCTTCATTGTGCGTGGTCCGACAACGCACTTGGCCGGATTTTTAGGTCACGCCAACTGGTCGACATTTCACGTGACAAGAGGACTGGCTCGTTCTTTGGCCAAAGAATGAACGTTGCCATTCAACGTGGCATTGCTGCCAGTCTTCTGGGCACGTTTGCGGATGACAGCGATGCGGACGAGTATTTGGACGCCTAAGTGTCCTTTTGTTTTTTTCATTTATTTGTATATAATCATTTTCATTTATTTTCGTTGGATCCCAGTTTTAGATCCCATCCCATTTGCTATATCCATTGAATCCCATATATTAATAACATGTGTACTTTTCAGAAGATAAGTGATTTACCTTTGTCAAATATTTAAAAAGCAGCATGTGCAGCGTGTGTTCTGCTCACCGACTATTGTTTCTTTGTATTTTGATGAGCATCATGTAAAAGAACTGTACCACCTTTTCTATCTATAAAATTAAAATCTATTGATGAAGAAGTAGATGGGAGTTGATCACTCAACCTAAATAAACCAATTTTGCTTTCTTTCTTACTCATAGTAGATTCGGTTAAGTTTTACACAAAATAAAAACAGTCACTGCAAAATATAACAATTTTATGCACTTTATGCAGTGGTTACGCATGTAAATAGATAGATGCAATGGCAAAGAGGACAGCAATATTATAAGTGGCCAGTCATCTATATACTAATATATAAAGCTGAAGAGTGTTTGTTTGTTTGTCTGTTTGAACGCGCTAATCTCAGGAACTGCTGGTTGGAATTGAAAAATTCTTTTTTTGTTGGATAGTACATTTATTGAAAAATATTATAGGCTGTATAACATCACGCTACGACCAATAGGAGCGGAGCATAAATGAAAAATGTTGCAAAAACGGGATAAATTATTCCTTTTTGGGAGCTTCCGTTGCGTGCGCTGCATAAACTGTTTAAGTTACGCAAATATCATGTATTATGGAATTATTTTTCTTTAAATTTTCTAAAAAAAGGTCCGCGACAGCATATGTCTATCTTTTAAGATTGACTCACTATAACCTTTTTTATCGTAATCAAATTTGTTCGAAATTAATGGATTATTTGCGAAGGAGTTTTCATAAACATGGTATTAATCCTTATCCAAATAAATACGTTATTCATCACAAGTATTTAATTTTGAACAAAGTTGCCCTTACATCATTTAATTTCAATGAATATCTTAGGAGATATAACTGTTTTATAATAACTCCGCAGCAAAATAATGATCAAATCTGCGAGGTAGTCTATTCTAAAGCTGAAGAGTTCGTTTTTAGGGTTCCGTATCCAAAGGGTAAAATGGGACCCTATTACTAAAACTCCGCTGTCCGTCTGTCACCAGGCTGTATCTCATGAACTGTGATAGTTAAACAGTTGAAATTTTTACATAATTATGATGTATTTCTGTTGCCGCTATAACAACAAATACTAAAAACAGAAAAAAAATATATTTAAGGGAGCCCCCCTTAAATATTATTTTTTTCTGTTTTTAGTATGTCCCATACAACGGACATGATTTTTTTGCCGTTTTTTTTGCTCCGCCCGCGTGGATGTCGGTTATCGCGTAAAAAAGTAGCCTATGTCCTTCTCTATATCCCAGGTCGATCGGTTCAGCGGTTTAGGCGTGAAAACGTACCATGCAGACAGACAGACAGACATACAGACAGAGCTACTTTCACATTTATAATATTACTATGGATAGCTTTTGCCCGCGGCTCCGCCCGCGTGGATGTCGGTTATCGCGTAAAAAAGTAGCCTAAGTCCTTCTCCATATCGCAGGCTATATCTTTGCCAAATTTCATGACGATCGGTTCAGCGGTTTAGGCGTGAAAACGTAACATACAGACAGACAGACAGACAGACAAATAGACATACAGACAGAGTTACTTTCACATTTATAATATTAGTAAGGATAAGGATTTGTATGGATGGTACGGAACCCTTCGTGCGCGAGTCCGACTCGCACCTGGCCGGTTTTTTTGTTTTTTAAACGCGCTAATCTCTGGAACTGCGAGTTGGATTTGAAAAAATCTTTTTGCATTTTACAGCCCAATTCTTGAGGAAGAATTACATTCCTATTAACTAGAACACCATTTTTTTTTTAATGAAAGTTTATGCGAAAACTAAGTAAAAGCACGGGCAGGCAATGTGTTGCGACGGGGTGGGTCGGGGGAACAAGAAATTTAACGCGGACGAAGTCGCGGGCAGAAGCGAGTATAAAATATACCCTCATTTAATTATAGTTTTTTTTTTTTTTTGTTGAAAATACCCGCATTCAGATTTTTTTAAGCATTTGGGATCCAACGGAAATACATATAATAATAATAATGTTTTGTGGGATCCAACGCCAAAAATGGGATTCAATACTGGGATCCAACGAAAATAAATGATCATTTTAATGTATTTGGCATAAAAATGTAAAAATGTTCATTCAAAACATGTTGTATTTACTACTTTCACAAGGGACACTTTTTCATTTCCTTGTCTTATTTAACATCGCTGATGCTCCAGGCTACAATCATCTAGTCCTTCCATGAATTCAAGTTTACCTGCTAATATTGCTTGAGCTTTAATATTATATTACTGCCGACTCTGTAATTTGGTTTGAACCTAACAATACAGTATATAATCAAAGGTTACTCGAACATGTTCATTTGTTATTTAGCAACTTCTTGTACGTTATTAGCGGCTCTGTAAGTAGTTATTTTTGTTTACGACTTAACACGTATGAATGCTTTCTGCTCTTATATTATGGAGTTTTCCTGGAAAGAGAAAAAGTAATGTTATTATTTCAACGAAGATTAAATGATGAGGTTTATTTACTTGTTGGTATTAAGCTAAAAGGTTTTTTTTTTTTTTGAGGGGTTCATAGTGATGATTTAGCTTAATAATGTTTGTAATAAACTAACGTCATAATAGCAAAAATAAACGATCAATTACTAAGCATCTATAGTGAATCCGTTTTCAGTCATCAGCTAAGCAGTCATTATTTTTGACTAATGACTTATCTTCTAGAAGACTTCCAGAATCCTCCACAACATTACGCTCCATCTCTCAAAACCTTGCTTACCCCACACTACAGACAGCGAGATACACAAAATTGAACACCAGCCACTCTTGCGCATAATGTGCCCTAACCACACATAATGCTAGGGTTCGCTGCTCATGCCACACTAATCACGATTATAATGAAGCTTGATTGTACCTCCGAAGGTATTAACAGAGCACATATAATTTTTGAGATGATGCCTTGCGGTTAGGGTTTAACCTGGGACCAATGTCATCTGGTGTGTTTTGTTTTTGTGTGATGGATAAACATCTTGATCTATACAAATAAATAAAATTGAAGTGTCTGTTTGATTACAAACAGACACTTCAATTTTATTTTAGTTTATTTTAGTTTTGTCTCTTGAGTGACAAAACTGGTCTACGTTAACTTACCTGATATTGACTGGATTCCCTATAATAATAATAATAATGGATCAGTATCGGGGTTATTTTGTAGTGGCAATCCTTCGATTTGTTGACATTTTAGTGCATTTATGTCTTTTCTTAATGCTCATCAGTACAATACTGTCAAGAATCCGAGTGGGAAATTCTTAGACCTGGCCAACAGTAACATAGAATGCTCCGTTTTTCCCCCACCGACTATTTCCTGCAACTTGAAAATCACCACCCGCCATTCAGTTTATTAGTACGGTCAGCTGCAGAGAAATCTCACCCCCTAGCAATGTATTTATTCATTGCTAAGGGGTGAGATTTCGCTGCAGCTGACTGTACATTTTAAAACACCCCATAAAAACACGATTCGAAAGTCTTTGAAAAAGTTTAACTATTATAAAGCTAAATACGAGTAAACAAATGAGGAATTAAGTAAAATTAATTAGAATAAGCAGATTGAGTTGGAAAACTCCGTAGATGTAGCAGTAAATAAATTTTAATAATATAATTTTTTGCATAATTAAATCTTACGTTCCACTCGTCAATTCTAAATCCTCGAAATTTCCAATTTGGTTTTCACCATCGTTGATACATATTTACAAAAACAAGGCAAAGGCTTGGGTTAAATAGAAGGTATATCACAATATCTCAGATTATGAACAGTTCTCACTGTACAGTCTACATTCCATATTGAATGCAATTCCTGCTACACAAAATACATGGAATCAGTTGAAGACGGTATTCGCAGTAATGGTAAATACTTCTGGACATACACTGCTAATCCGAAGTCTTCTTCTGGCATACCTTCTGACATGAAATATAAAGACCAAAGTACCCCAAAAGTAAGACCAAAAACGACCCCAAAGAAATTTGTAACTTCTTTTCTGATTTATTTAATTCAGTTTATGAACTATCTTCTCTGACTACATCGAGTGAGGATTCTGAGCGCAATTCCCTTATCAGTAAGATAGAGCACGAATAAAATATTGAGAGCACTCAATTCTTTAGACCCATCTATGGAAAAATG
This sequence comes from Dryobota labecula, assembly GCA_947523025.1. Taxonomy (NCBI): domain Eukaryota; kingdom Metazoa; phylum Arthropoda; class Insecta; order Lepidoptera; family Noctuidae; genus Dryobota; species Dryobota labecula. The sequence goes on along the minus strand of OX383289.1, from coordinate 26,357,365 downwards.
CGAACATAACACCAATTTATAAATCAGGCTCTAAGCAAGATGTTGAGAACTATCGTCCTGTATTCATTATGTCAGCCCTGCCGAAGCTTTTTGAGAGATTAGTCCACGATAAAATAGATCCTGTTCTTCATCACAGTATTATTCAACAACAACACGGGTTCGTAAAGAAAAGATCAATTACCACAAATTCGGTTGCATTTATGAACTACATATTTGTTTAACAATATGGATTCTCGTATTCAAATGGATGCCATTTACACTGATTTTCGAAAAACATGCGACAAGGTTGATCATGAGTTGCTACTGAATAAAATTTCATTTAACGTTATACGAGGTGATTTACTGCGATGGTTCTCTTCATATGTCACGAACAGAACTCAAAGAGCCGTTTCAGATCTGCAACAACACTGTTGTAACTTCCGTTGTACTTCAGGGTTCGATTTTGGGACCCCCTTTATTTGTCTTATTTATATACGTCATTGACACTTTTTTTTTTTCGAAATGCTTAAGTCCTGCTCTGACGATCTCAAAATTTATAGGCCCATCAAAACTTTCAAGACAGTAGATTATTACAGGAAGATCCAGATCCCTTCAGTGAATATTGCAGGTACAATAAATTGCAACTGACTCTGTCTAAATGCTGTTATATCAGTTTCACGAAGAATAAAAATGTTTTCAAGCATCCTTATTCTTTGGCTAATGCTACAATATCAAGAGTGTCTCTTATTCGTGATTTTGGTATTCTTCTCGACGATAAACATCACCTTGATGCCCATAATAACAAAGTTGCAAATAATGCTTATCGGATGTAAGGTTTTGTGTTATCTGTATAAGTCTCTGATCAGATCACAGCTCAAATACGCAGTGCCAGTGTGGAATCCCTTTTTTAGTAAGTATTCAGAACGTTTTGAAAAGGTTCAACGAAAGTTCTTAAAAGCCATGCATTACCGTCGCTTCCGCACAGTTTTATGATGATTTGCTTAAGAATTATAAATTACTTGGTTTAAATTCAACAAGCAGAGTGCGTGTTGAATTTAGAGACGGTATTTTTGTTTGATTTGTCAATTCATTTATTTGGGTCGATCCGTCAGGTTAAGCTACGCTTGCCGGGGTTGGTCCGTGGATGGGTGACCATCTTTACATACCGAGACTCCTCCGTGCCTCGGAAAGCACGTTAAGCCGTTGGTCCCGGCTGTCATTCGTGGATCTTTGACAGTCGTTACGGGTCGTCAGAAGCCCAAAATTCTGACAGCCAGTCTTACCAAGGGGTATCGTGTTACCCAGTTACTGGGTTGTGGAGGTCAGATAGGCAGTCGCTCCATGTAAAATACTGGTATTCAGCTGCATCCGGTTAGACTGGAAGCCGACCCCAACATAGTTGGGAAAAGGCTAGGCAGATTGATTGATTTTTATTTGATTTGTGTAGCAATATACATGACTGTACTGATATCCGAAATAAAATAAGGTACAGTTCTTAGAACAACAATATGACGCAATAATTTTTTAAATTATTGTCTGTCTGTCTGTCTGATCCGGCTAATCTTCGGAACGCCTGGACCAACTTTGACGGAACTTTCACTGGCGGATAGCTGATGTTATAAAAAGTAACTTAGGCTACTTTTATATAAAGCCACGCTTTCGCAGCCGCGGGCAACAGCTAGTTTTATAAATTAAAAAAGGAACAGCTTGTCAGTCTGTTTGTCTCTGCATCACCCAAAGGTTGACTTGTAGAAAATTCCTATGGCATTAAGTCTGCCCCTGTACATTTCTGTGCTTGAAGTATTAAGTAAATGAACAGTTTGATGATTATGATTTTTGTAAACTGTTGATAAAAATTACTCAGAATTCTACCCCTATTTGTAATTCTACATTAAGTATCGACTAAGTAAGTCATTTTAACTAAGCCCTTATATAATCTGTACTTATTACATTGTGATGTAACTGTAATAAATAAGTAGGAAATAAAACGTACATAGGTACCTATTATTAAGCATTTACACGTCTAAGTGTTTTTATGTGTAAAAAATAATTTGTTTGTTATTGAACACAACTCAATTAATTAAACTTTTTGTGGTCATCAATCAGATGGTTTCCATTTGCTTCCTTATTTCATATTCATAATATCTAATAATGTATTTTTTTCTCATTACTTTTTTATTGATTTTATTAAATGTTCATGCAAAAACTTGAAGTCATAAATTATTAAAGTACCTACAACTGGGTAGTTTAATTTTAAACTTTAAATCCTATTCATGGTATAAATCGATGTTATCGACGGGACTGTTTTGTAGAAAGTTACTATCATAGGTGAATCAACCGTTTGTTATCTAAGTAACAATATGTCTAAACAACTCTGCAGCGTGGGTAATATAAATCTCTATTAAAACTAATCACGATTATCTATCAAACAGCCAAAGGAATATTCGATTCTCGTATCCCAAACTCAATTTAACAGTTAATTACCTTGCCTATCCACGTAATACGACGCACATGAACAGGTAATTACTCAACGCGCCTCCACCAATTACATCACATTTGTACTCGAATAGCCTCAATAAATCTCAAGAATAATACCCATACTGATCATCGATACCAGTAATACCGATAGATTGTAAACATCCGATGAATCGATTCGAAGTAACGATTCTTCGTGAATAGATCGCCGTGAATTATGTTATGACGTTCCATTTTAGAATTCTGTTTCTTTTTTTTTCTCTTTAAATGCATCGTGAATTTGAATTATAGCGATGTTCCATTTAGAAATTCAGCATTTATTTTTAATCGATTCTGTTTTACGATTGTACAACGATTCTTCGGATGAAGTTTATGTTTAAATAATTACTCGTACATGTATTATTAACGTCTATATTTATTGACGGTAATAATTCAACGTTTTTATGTTAGAGACGGCGTTTATTGCCGCTTAATTAATAGATGTTATTAATACACGTATTCTTGGCAATTTAAATAGACGCTGTGATTGTTCATAACAATGTTTATTAAATAAATTATTGTGTCTATCCATCCATAACTATCTGTAGATAACCAGTTACTCCTCAAATTCAATAGCTTTTTTATGGACAAACAAGTCAACATCATTTAACCTTGATCACCAATAACTTTACAAAATGTTATCATTTACCTGGCCAAGTATTTTACATGGAGAGACTGCCTATCTGACCTTCACAAACCAGCTACTGGATAATACGATACCTCATGGTAAGGCTGGTTGTCAGACTTTCGGGCTTCTGACGGCCCGTAACGACTGTCAAAGATCCACGAATGACAGCCGGAACCAATTAAGCAATAGGTTGGTAAAGTAAAGATGGTCTGCAATGGGACAGTACTGTATGGGCTAAGGAGCCTTCGACGACGGCCACGACCTTCAACTTGTAAGTCGGGGCTGTTACTACTGGGCCATTACTGCTCTTGTGATAATTGCTGTAAATTGTCCCTCTGATATTATTACACTTACTTTAAACATTAGTCTTGTCTAAATCTCTTCTAATGTAGTCCTCTTACAACAATCACGGGATTGAGATAAAACAACATATAATAATTACAGTTATAACTTCTTCAAAAGTAACGTAATAGGTCATGAGGTTACTTCACAGAGCACGCTATAGTAGCCTATAATTACCAAAGATTTACTGCTTTAAAATCGATTAATGATATAGAAAGTGCGCCAGGGGATTAATCTTCGTTCGTTATAAAATCATTTTAATTTGGGATTAATGTAGCGACGAAAGTAAAATTCTTCATTAACGATGATGATACAACCCGGAAATATTTAAGGTGTGTTACCTTGTAGAAACCAGGGTCTTATAGCTAAGTAATAACAACCGCAAGGGTCGATCGATCAGGTTAAGCTACGCTTGCCGCGGTTGGGCCGTGGATGGGTGACCATCTTTACATACCAAGACCCCTCCATGCCTCGAAAAGCACGTTAAGTCGTTGGTCCCGGCTGTCATTCGTGGATCTTTGACAGTCGTTACGGGTCGTGAGAAGCCCGAAAGTTTGACAATCAGTCTCACCAAGGGGTATCGGCTGTCTCTCTGACCTCCACAACCCAGTTACTGGGTAATGCCTATCTGGGTTGTGGAGGTCAGATAGGCAGTCGCTCCATGTAAACTACTGGTATTCAGCTGCATCCGGTAAGACTAGAAGCTGACCCCAAGATAATTGGGAAAAGGCTAGGTAGATAACCTTGTAGAAATCAGAAAATATTATAGTATTATTGGAATCTTTTGTACATAATATAGAAATGATCGTTGGCTTTTGATGATATTGTGAGGCTCTGGAAAGCAAATAGTACATACGAAACTTGTTTATTTTTGAAGTTGTTAATTTCGTACAAACTATTTTTAAAACAATCAGATGTTTCAATCCGCCAGTGACGGGATAACAATAAAATATGTGTACCTACTACGATCAACCACGATACTGATGCGTAAAAGTATTTTCTCTTTAGCATCACTTTACAATAAAATCTCTAAACCCATTAGACAAATGCCAACAACTATATTTAAACTACATCTAGGCAGCCAAATGTTATTATGCCAAACAGAATTTTATCATTATGACATTTCTTCGATCTCAAAACTGTAGGGAACACTTTTTATAGATTATTTATGTTTTAACCAGCTGCGTGACAGTAGGTTTAATTGTTTATTTTTAGGATTCCGTAACTCAAAAGGTAAAGCGGAACTCATAGAGGATCACTCCTGTGTCTGTCTGTCTGTCCGTATGTCACATCCAATTTGCTCCAAATCTACGGGCCGATTAAGTTGAAATTTGGTACACATATGAACTTTTGTGATCCAAACACGGACGTGTAACAAAAATAAATGAATTTCGAATGTTTCACTTTTGGGGGGTAAATTAGAAAAAAAAAAAAAAAAATGTTTTGCTAACTGAACCGTGTGACATATAACATGAAAGGACTTCTTGTAAGGATTGCAGATATATATTTTATAATTTTATAATAAATCCTTTAAAGTTATTTAAGAAAATAGATGATCCCCCCTTATCTCCGAAACTGCTGAGCCAAAATGTAAAAAAAAATACAGAAAATTGTTCTATACTTATAAATTACAGGAAAACCTATAAGAAGTCTATGGTCTTAATATAACATGGTAAACCTCTCAATATTGTGCGTACAAACTTACATTTTCAGTTGAAATGTATGGAAAAACTTGTTTTTCAACAAACATTTTTTTTTTTTTTTTGTACGCCTTAAATTACAAAACATGTAGAAAAATCCTGTTTCCGAAGTTTGTTTTAAGACCATGTAAATTTATTGTATTATAACTTAAACATATTTCTAGTTTCCAACTTAGCTGGTGGTTCCTCCTCTAAATAAATTCTTATGGACTAGGTCACAAACCAGGGATACCTTATGGCTGAACTATAGAACTCAGAATACCAGTCACGGATAGTCTCTTCAATAGGCACATATCAAATACATAATTTCAATTTAAAACTACCTATAAATTAACTTCAAAGCATTTCAATTGACCTTTCCATCGACGAACCTAAATATTTGTCAAACACAAGGTTCTTCACAACCATAAATATCTTTACGCCATCTAATAAAAAGCAATTGGCAGAGGCCTCCAATTTATCAAAATGAAACATTCACCGTTGTCAGTTTGAAAGAATAATTAATAATTATTGAGCCGCCAGTGGTCTGCTGGGAGTATTAAATTATAGTGGACAAAAGTGGACATGAATTAAAACATTTATTAATGTCATTATGAGTACACAGGTTGCGTTTCCCGAAAGAGGTGTGGTGTGATTGAGAGCGGTGATTCGTATGGATAAAAAAGTATTGGTGGTCTGTAATTGTGTTTTCTAAATGTCGTTACTATTAATTTTTAAATTGATTTGTGGTTGCTTGCAGGTTATATGAAGGCTCGTACAGACTCGCGCGATATCGCGGGCGCGACAGGCACCGACAAAGAAATTGTACTACTAGTGTCGCGTCGCGCCCGCGATATCGCACTAGTCTGTACGAGCCTTAACTTAGCGTCCCGTTAAATGAAATATCAGTAAACGAAATCGAAACGAAAAATATGTTAGAAAGGCAAAAAGTAATTCTTTTTTTTTTCTGACATAAGTCATATATACAAATTTTATTTTTCTTTATGAATGACATATTTATGGAGAGTATTTACAACATGAAATAAAAATTATGTGTTCACCACAGATCTAAGTAAGACGACACTTAGGTATGTCAAATAAAACCATCATGTTAGAAAGCTCTTTTCTGCTATGTAGGAATAATCTTTTTCAAAGGTTAAAGCAGACATATATTGGTACTAGAACAATTCTGGGAAAACTAACCAGTTCATGTTTAATAATAAAATTGCTTTAACATGAGAAAATTGAAAAGAGTAACAGAGTTTTGTGTGTTGTGTATCTTCAAATTGCAGATCCAATGATAGCTGGGTACCTATATAGCTAAGCGAAAAACAGTCAGTCGTAGTAGGACTGCACATCAGACGTAAAAATTTCTTAGCACATACACACACACACCATCATCATCATTTCAGCCGAAAGACGTCCACTGCTGGACATAGGCTTCCCCCAAGCACCGCCACCTCGACCGGTTCTGTGCTTCCCGCATCCAGCGGATTCCTGTGGCTTTCATAAGGTCATTGGTCCACCTTGTTCCCGGCCTTCGATGCTACGTCTTCCGGTACGCGGTCGCCACTCTAGAACCTTTCGGTCTCAACGGTCTGTTCTGCACGCAATGTGCCCCCCTGCCCACACACACACACACATCTGTATATAATATGTATAATGTGTATGTCACGCGAGTTCAGTGCTTTTTCTCCATCCCAAAAGAGCTATATATACAGCTCTTTTATATATTATATTATACACTTATCTGTAAGTATCTGAGCGTTACGGTCACGCTAGTTCAGTGCTTTTTCCTCATCCCAAACGTACCCAACGTGCCTAAAGAAGTTTTCACGTAATAAAAACAAAAATTGCAGACTTAATTCTAGAAATAAACCTGGTTTACTTGTTTAACATTACACCCACCTCGCTTCTTCATTCCCAGATAATTAAAAGCACAAACAAGAACAATATACAAGCTAAGATTACAACAACTCTTGTAAATTAATGCTCAATAAATTGAGAACAATCTGCGTGTAGCGACAAGTATGGAGCAATATAAAAACGCCGCCGGCAGGAACTTTGATATAAAATTTAATATACTACACGGATACAGGGTTGTCAATTTATAAAGTGTCGTAAACTTTGTGTACCTGCATAAGTGAATTTTGAATAAGTGAATAAAGGATACTACTACGTAAAATTCATGACTCGTGGCTAAATAATAACAGCCACACGGGTCCATCGAAGGTAAAGCTACGCTTGTCGAGGTCGGGTCGTGGATGGATGACCATCCATTACATAACGAGTGCCTCGTAAATTTTGTTAAGCCGCTGGTCCCGGCTGTCATTCGTAGATCTTTGACAGTCGTTACTAGTATTCAGAAGCCCAGAAGTTTGACAACCAGTCCAACCAAGGGGTACCGTGGTACCCAGTGACAGTTGTGGAGGTCAGATAGGCAGTCGTCCCATGTATAATACTGGTATTCAGCTACATCTAATTATACTAGAAGCCGACCCTAACATAGTTGGGAAAAGGCTAGGTAAAATGGAGAGGTGAAATCATTAATTTGCCAAAGTGTATGTTTAGTCGAAATAGGGATAATGACAAAAAAAAATTGTCCGTCATGTAGATTATAAAAAAATATTGGACACGTATTTTTTTCTTTTTTACGTAATCAAAACATTACGGCGATACATTGGGTTCAAATGTGGCATGCATGACGTCAATGCTCGCTAGATTTTATACGTAGCTGTGACGTAACGAGCCCCCACTTCCCAATTTTAATGTGTTTTATCTAAGTCATTTTTAGGGTTCCGTACCTCAAAAGGAAAAAACGGAACCCTTTTAAGATCACTCGTGTGTCTATCTGTCTATCACAGCCAATTTGCAATTTGTAATTTGCTACGGAACGATTGGCGCAGTGGTTAAGCGATTGACTGCTGCGCTGCGTATCGCGGGTTCGATTCCCGCACGGAACAAATATTTGTACGACTTACAAGTAGTTGTTCCGGGTCTGACTGTTTGTGTATGTGAGTTTATATGTTTGTAAACGCAGCCAAAATAAAGAAAGAAAGAAAAATTGTTTATTCTGCACAAACAAAACGCACTTAATAAAAAATAAAATTATAAAAATAGCCAAAAGCCAAAAAAAAAAAAAAGCGTTGAAGTAGCCAAAAGCCGGAAGAAAACCGAAAAGGAGAAATTCCTAATATGGGGCAACGCATAACATTTTTTTTTTTTATTGTTCCGAATATAATGGACCGATTAAGTTAAAATTAGGTATACATATCAATTTGAGTGACCTAAACACGAACGTGAACCGTAAATAAATGAATTTAGAATATTAGGGTCAGTTTTGGGGGACAAATAAGAAAATTAAAAAAAACTATTGCAAACTGTACCGTATGACATATCAAATGAAAGCTATCTCTACTATAAAGCTCTGGAACGCGCTACCTTTTGGCATTCAAAAAGCTGAAAGCAAATTTGCTTTTAAAAGTTCGTAACCACTATATAAGTCACACTAAATAACACTCTCAATTAGTAGTCTAGTCATCGTAATTATTATTAGGTGGTATTTGTTAAAGTATCTATTAGTTTATTTTATTTGTAACCAAGAAGTTAGTATTTTAGACTTTATTTGTGTTTATGTTTTTATATTATATTTGACCCAAAGGTTGACTGGTAGAGAATACCTTGTGGCATTAAGTCCGCCTATGTGCCACTATTGTACATGAAGTTTAAATAAATAAATAAAAGTTTTTTTAAACCCTTTTTTTATTATTTTATAATATTTTTTTTTAGGTTATAAGTGAAAATAGATGAAAATTGACCATTCCCCTCCCCCTTGTCTCCGAAACTACTCAGACAAATTAAAAAAAAATACATAAAATAGTTCTATACTTATTGATACACAACATACACATTTTTACAGGAAAATTTATAAGAAGTCTATGGTCTTGAAATACATGGTAAATTTCTCAATATTTATCCCAACTACGGAACCCTTCATTGTGCGTGGTCCCACATGAACTTGGCCGGTTTTTTATTAATATGATAAAGCAAAAAATACGTGTCTAATATTTTTTTATTATTTGATTGACTGACTGAACAGTTTTTCTTTTTTTTTTTACCCAGGAAACATCCCTTTTATCACCCTAAGATTGAATATCTCTGAACTTCATTACTTGCCTAACCTTCCGTTGGCGTCCAGTCTAACCGAACGCAGCTGAATATCAGTATTTTAATATACATGGAGCGTCTGTCTATCTGATCTCCACAACCGTTATTTGGTAACACGATGTCCCTTGGTAAGATTGGTTGTCAGACTTTTGGGCTTCTGACTACCCGTTACGACTGTCAAAGGTCTACGAATGACAGCCGGGACCAGCGGCTTAACGTGCATATTTTACATGGAGTGACGGCCTATCTGACCTCCACAACCCAGTTACTGGGTAATACGATACCTCTTAGTAAGACTGGTTGTCAAACTTTCGGGCTTCTGAAGACCCGTAACGACGGTCTCTAATGACAGCGGGACCAACGGCTTAACGTGCTTTCCGAGGCATGGAGGGATCTTGGTACTTAAAGATGGCCATCCACGGAGCAACCGCGGCAATTTGACCAGCCCGTGCGGCTGTTATTAAACGTAACTTGCACGTCATTAAACTACGAGGTCTATTGTCTATGTGACAGTTTCAACCTTGGTGAAGTTTCAATTTACTGGAGATTGTTGTGAGAAGTGGAAAAGCATTACGAGGTCAACGATACCTAAATTAAGGGCTAGAGTTGTGCTTACGTTTTCTTCTCTCGATTAAAAGACTATAATAAAAATATATAAAATGTGGCCGTCACGAGACGCCGCCGGGAGACGTGAAACATATTGAAAGCATTTATAGTTACACCACGCACACGCAAGGGAGCGTCATGCCGTTTGCCGTCACGACATACGACTAACGCCCGGTTTCTCGACGGCTGTTCAAATCTAAAATTAACTAACCATGATTGTGTCAAATCTCTTGTTAAGTCGAAAACGACTTGCACGAACGTTAAGTACTTTGATTTAAATCATTGATCACTTAACACAACAATCAAATTAGTACAAAAATCCCTTGTTAAATCAGAATTTGGGTTTCTGAAAGAACGATTAAGCTTGAATGTCATGTCAAGCACCTGTCAAATGTTATGTTAGCTAATCTGTCGAGCTTGGGCGATTATCTTTGCGTTCCCTGTGATTTTCTGTTTTCTTTGGATATTTTCTAGTTATAATTAATAAAACAACTTCGGCTACCCATAGCGGACTCGAGATTGAATAATTTTCTACTGGACATTTGATAACCGAACAATTATATTTCTTACAAACAAACGGAACCATGAGGTACTTACGAAGGATTTCACGATTTGTTTGTACACAAATCAGAAATACACATATTATACGAGTATATTATATTTACCAATAAAAACGTGCAATAGTTACTTACCTATATATTATACTCAAAAGTGAACATTTCTCGCGTTCTGTATAGTATCTCCCTCTTGATGTCGATGCCAATGCCATAATTCAATCATCATCATCATCATATCAGCCGAAAGACGTCCACTGCTGGACATAGGCCTCCCCCAATTGGGGGGTTTTGCCATAATAAGGCGGGTGGGCGATCGCAGTATGGTGTTAAAAATGAATAGAGAACGCTGCTGCCCATTCTCTAGGAAGTCCTTTAGTCGCCTTTTACGACACCCACGGGAAGAAATAGGATGATACTATTCTTTACGTCCGGCACCACGGCACATAATTCAATGAAAACCACTAAACAATTTTTTAATTTATATCTAGATACCTCGAACATTCAAAACTTTCAATAAAATGCCGCCTTTAGAAATGTCAACAGTGTCAACTTGATATTAAATTGAACGAACTATTTATCAAAATGAATAAAGAATACGATGTTGCCATACACATAATCTATTTTCGTTATTCAGTTGACATTGATCGTTGATTAGTTAATTTTATCGTAATCGCCAATTCAGCAACCTAATTTGATTTGACTGTTCTGTTAATTTAACAGGTTTGTTAGTTGGTTATAGATTTGAATAGCCGTCGAGAAACCGGGCGTTAGTCTTATATAAGCCTATAGAAGTTTCTCTTAAAAAATAGCCAACATTTTGCATACTCCATGGAGTTGTTGCTTTCTAGTCACTGAATGCTTTAAAACGCTTCTATCAAAAACCTTGCAAATCGCATTATATCAAAAGGTAGTGGTAAAAAACCTTTATAAGTAAGTAATTTAAATTATAAGTTATTCGTCATAAAAAATACTGAGGTAATAATTTACAAACCCTGCCGTGCTGGCAGCCCTACATAAATTAATGGCTTGATACGCGTAACATATCGCTAGTTATAATTATTAGTTTACGGCATAAAATTAAGGGCACCGAGTTTATTGGCGCACAAACTACTGTTTTACGTTTATCGTATGTACTGGCGTGTTATATTTGTTAATTAGTCAGCTGGTTACTCACGGTTTTCTTGTAATTAGGGCTGGTCAGAATTAGATCGTTTTTATTTTCTTTGCTTTTGCTTCTTAATTGTCAGCATCTGCTGTAATTAAAGGGAAGATAATTATTAGTTGGGTGTTGTGAGGCCAAGCAAGAATGGTCTAATTTTTACAAGTTCAAAGACATAATTATTCTTTCGCATTGAAAAGAAGAGACATTCAAAGACAGTCAATTTGTTAGAGCTACCATTCTTGGGTAACTTTTTGGTGATGCTAGTCCCAATGTTGTAGTTGACACTATGATAAACGACGCCCATTTTCTTGTGTCTTCAGATACAACTATCGCAGTAGTATCGTCAGTATTCAGAACCATGGAGGATTTGATGGATTCGGAGAGGTCATTAATATTAATAATAAAGAGCAGAGGACCTAAAATGCTCCCTTGTGGTACACCTTTGCAGACTTTAGTGTTGACATGTGCTTCTTTTCGACTTTTGTGATATGTGGAATGCTACATAATTCAGTTTGATGTTCTGTGTTCAGAAATTTAGCCGGCAGGGTGGGTGTACTTGACTCTAACAAAAATTGGCACTTTCAAGCTTAATATTACGCAAATGTATCCCTGAATCTAAAAATAGCACAGCTTTCTAGTACTAAGAGTCTCTGAGCTAAGCCGCGGACAGACAGACAGATGGACGGACATGGCGAAACTATAAGGGTTCCTTATTGACTACCGTGACTGTCCGTGGAGTTTCTTGCCCGTTCTTCTCCATAGGAACCTACTACGCTTTGGAATAGGCAACTAGCTTCATCTTTCTGACTGACCGACCCCTTGACAATTCAAAAGTGCCAGTAATTGGTTTATTTGAAATAAATGCTTTGAAATTGAGTTTGACTACGGAACCCTAAAAAGCGGTTTGGGCCAACATGATAAAATTATCTCTAAGAGATATAATAATAGCTGCAAGCCAATTAATATTCCTCAAAAGACCATGTAACAACTGACATTTTCCATGCACATGACGTTTCGTAATTATCAACTCCTATTCCTAATATGCAAATTCGATATTTGATAGTCCATCATAACCATCAAGTACCGTATTTGTGCTCTCGGAAATAGGTTCTAATAATCGTGAAACTTTATTGGCTTGTCAAATGTCAATTGTGCCATAATATCGTGTATTATGGACCTAGTGTCATTAACATTGTTGAAAGGTCTCGAAATTATATAGCGTCAATTTCTTTATTGAATGAAACTGTTTCTGCAGTCTGTCTATCAAAGACAATCTTCTCTTGAATTATTTGATGCTAGAATTGTTTTGCTAGGTCTAGGGTGAATTTTTGGTTTCATTTCAAGTCATTAAATATTAATTGTAAAATAGCTATACTCCATTTGAAATAACATTAGACATTAAAAAAAAAACCTTTTTTACAGTCCATTCAACCGATTTTGACTTCTATTCCGTAGGCATAAGGATGAAATTAAAAGCAAATAAGTGGTTACAATACCAAATGTTTACTACAGCTGCCATTTGTCATGCCACCAACGCAATAGAAGTCAAAATCGGTTGAACGGACTGTAAAAAAGGTTTACTTAAATGTCTAATCTTATTTCAAATGGAGTAAGTACGGGGATTTTTTACACTTGGTAAGCTTTTCTCTTTTGTAGGTGATTATGCCTAAGCAATGTTAAATACCATTATGATTAGAGTTTTACAACTTCATTTACGACCTTTTTTGTACGAGATCTTAAGTTCAACTTTTCAATTTACGAGTTTATATGCAGCTCACAACACTTACATCCTATTATGCGCCCTAATGGCTTCATTCAGTGATGAATTCTTAATTCACCACTACCTAGTTATTTCCCGCACTTAGCTATGTAGTTTCATAAATACTGCCACTTCATACATAATGGGCATGTCCGTCTGAAATTTCGCATAGTTCTTTTTCGATTAGAAGAAGTCCTTGATTTCTGTCTGTGTGATAAAATATAAAATCGCCATTAACTTAAAGAACATTACCAGGGTTTATTTTAGTACCTTAAGTATTTATACATTAAGTATCCATAAATAATTATTTATCAAATTAATAATACTTAATTATGATGAAAAATAAACAGAAGTCCCTTATAAAGGGAAAACTGTAATATAATATAAATACCAATAAAAAAACACACAGACTTTAATTGGGAACAAACTTCGAAGAAATTTTCTTATTAAATTATTTAATAATATAAACATAAACTCACGCCTTTTTGCCATGGAGGTAGACAGAAACTATAGAGCGCCACCTGCTACACTACTTCCATACTCCTTTTGATTTGTTTACGTTCATACATCTGGTCACACACGCACGTTGCTTGCGAGTACTACGCACCTGACCTTTCTGAAGAATATCACCAATTAGGTCACTATATGTCCTCCTAGTGCGTCCCCTCCCGGCGTTTCCACTCAAATCTGCCTTGCAAATACCTTTTGTTAGCCGCCTTTCATTCATCCTCTCAACATAACCAAACCATCTCAGAATACCTACTCTTTTAAATTTTCGTCACAAAATTTTCTTTTAAACAGCACCGTTGCCTTATCACATTTTTCAGCCTATCATTCATAATCTCGCCTCACATACTTCGCAAGGAACGCATTAAATTATTGATTGAGAAAAAAAAAAACAATAAACGACTTTAATAAATAACTTGGTAAACTCGCAATAGCTTAGAACAGTGTAATAAAACATAATTATAACCGTTATTAAGTGTAATAAAAACGAGTTATTAAATTATTCAAGAATCCTGTCGTAAATTTTGTCTTTATCTAGTCACGAGAAAAGGCTCCCGCAGACAGGTGCGACGCGATTCTGGTAGGTAGAGCAATTTCCATAAAGTTTTCATAGAAATTGTTGTTATTGTTTCCTCGTTGGTGTAGTGGTCGCAGGCGCTACAGCTGAGTATGAGGTCCTGGGTTCATTCCCAGGTCCGGCAAGGTATTCTTGGGGTTTTCCAATAGAAATTTCTTAGTAGCATCTCGGAGTCTGGATTTCTGACCAGGTCATGGCAATAGCTACAAACGCAACAAAGAAAGGCTGTAGATTAAAAATATTTTAAACTGATTCTGCAGTTCGTAGTGTTACACAGGTTTCAAATGTGTACACGTTTGTGAACTATACATTGAGAACCAAAGACGATAGTTAAAAAAAAAAAAAAATTGTTGTGGGTCTGATATTGTTGCAGGATTGACACCCTCGTAGAGGGTATTTACCTTCGGATTGCTGGTAAGGCAGCATAATGATAGTCCTGAGAAAGGAGTTCAAATTGGCGGGCGTGTACGCTGCATTGATGGAAAACGGTTAAGATGGTATTTTTTTTACAGAGGGACAAAATCTAATATATAACAGTGGCAGATACTCCTCTGTCTAACCCTTCCGGGAATACAGGCGTGATGTTATGTTACTAGAGTCGCGTCGCGCTGTCGCATCGTGCCTGTCTGCGGGAGCCTAAATGTTTGTGCCATGGTTTATTGTTAGTGATGTACATATCTTGTGGTTATTGCGAATAAACTTGGATATTCGCACTAACAATTCCATTAAGTTATTAGGAAATGTATAGTGTTACTACACTATCTAATAAAATAATAAGCATATTTCATGCTATCTTTTTTTAAATCTTTATTAATTTATAGAGGGTTTGATCAGTATGACCATGTCACCCTCATAGGGGCCATGCTATCTTAAAAGTAAACTGTTTTAGCATTAAACATAACATCACGACTTCTTTCCCTGAAGGGTTGGGCAGACGTGTACCTACCCATAGAATACCCATATTTCGCCAGTTATGTTTAAGTCCTATGTAATAGAGGGCGAGCCTATTACCATCAACCGGGCACAAATCCAAGCTCGGGGATGCTACTGACAAATTCCTGATAGAAAACCCAATAACACTTTGCCCGACCTGTGAAACGAACCCAGGACCTCATGCGCAGCAGTAGCGCTTGCGCCCACTAGACCAATGAGATAGTCATCAAACTGTTTTGATGTGGTTTATTCGACAATAAACAAAAGAATAACAACTCAATTAGCTGGTCTTTGAGTCATACCTCGCTCGTCCCACATACTGCAGTGTCTCAAGACGAAAGTCTTTGACCAGTGCGTGTTCCCAATGATGACATATGGCACTGAAACGTGGTCGCTCACAATGGGCCTTATTAGAAAGTTAAAAGTCACCCAAAGGGCAATAGAGAGGGCTTTGCTATCGAATCAGAAATGAAGAGATCCGCAGGAGAACCAAAGTAACCGACATAGGTCGAAGAATTGCCAAACTTAAGTGGCAATAGGCAGGGCACATTGCGCGCAGAACAGATGGCCCAACGGGCCGAAAGGTTCTGGAGTTGCGACCGCGTACCGGAAAACGTAGCGTGGAAAGGCCTTCCACAAGTTGGACCGATGACCTTGTGAAAGCCGCAGGAATCCGCTGGATGCGGGAAGCACAGAACCGGTCGAAGTGGCTGTGCTTGGGCTCCCCCAAGTACCGCCTATGTCCAGAAGTGGACGTCTTTCGGCTGAAATGATGAAATGATATGTATAAAATAACGATATTCATGTACTTTGCTTGCTTGAATTGAAGATCATTTAATAAGTACCTAATTCTTAATTACTGATGACTTTTTTAAGTGGCGATTTAATTATTAGTTTCATAATACCTTTTTATATACAGGGTTATTGGTAAAACACTAACAACCTTTCAGGACTGCATTACTAACATCATAAACTACAACTTTTTTTCTATGACTTTTTACAAAACATTATACATTTACGAATAACAAACCTTAAAAATTTCGGTTTTCTATCTAAAACATTTCAATTATTTTTTTATGTTTATCTAGAGCATCTCAGAGTTGACCTTTCGAGATCGTGACTCTTTAACCGGACTTTCCTGTGGTTGCCTTAAGCTCCTAAAAACTTAAAGCTTCCAGCCAAGGCATACAAACTTATAAACTAAACGACTGCACGCTAAAGGCACCCCCTGTGGGGTACGAACCTCGGCTTAGGGCAGCATCGGAGGGAGGACGGCAAGAGACCGACGATGGTGGCTGGATAAAATCAGGGTTATGATTATTATCAGGGCAATTTAAAGCTACAGGCTCAGCTACGGCGCGGGCTGTCGCTTCGTCGAGCAAGGGTCGGGGAGTACTATTTAGTCGGGGATTTCGCGATGGGCCTCGGCGACGAGGTCGGAATGACGGTCGTATTATATGTTTGCGAGCTGTACTGGTTTCCCTACTGCTCTCCTGGAGGAGAGTTGTGGGGTCGTCTGGGTCGGTCAGTGCTTCAATTCTGTATTTTATTGTACCTACATACGTCTCCCGTGTAGTGTCACTTGTAAGTCAGGGCAGTTTGTTTTTCTACGCGTAGAGTTCGTAACATTTAGAGCGTTGAATTTAAATATTTTTATTTTTGTATAAAAAACTGATAAATTAAAATCTGATGAATTATTATAAGTCATAGAACAAAAGTTGTTATTTATGATTATTTTATTAGTAATATAGTCGTTGTTAGTGTTTTTCCAATGACCTGTATACATATGATGGAGTTAACTGCATCCAGTCCTTTTTCAACAAATAACTTTAATCTGTGATCTGGACTTAAAAAGTTAATAGATAGGGTCTACAATTTACTAACGCTTTTCGTATGTCTAACTTGATTATAATAATTGGGAAATTGTGTTGTACTAAATTAACTACTGCGGCTCTGGCTGTTTGTATATGTGAGTTTAAATGTTTGTAAACGCACCCACGATACAGGAGAAATTCCTAGTGTGGGGCAAATTAAAAAAAAAAAACTATTTAAATTAAAATATAATAATTTAACCTAACTAAAACTATTATCAAACAAAAAATTATTATGGCATCGAAAAATTCTTCCGTTTCGCTGTCGACTGGTAATGTACCCAAGAGACTGGCGGCATTGCCACGTTGTATGGCATTGCTTAGCCTCTGGCTAAGATAAAAGCCACCCCTGGGGTTACGGGAAGTGTCAACCACCTGTTTGGAGATTTCTAACTACATTGTAGGTATATCAATAAAACCATAAAAAACTTATCTTTTCAAAGACAATTTAATGTAATAACTTTGATTACTACTGACCGAATAAGGCAATATACATTTACATACATTTATTAAAATCAAACTTAATAAAACTAAACATTAATCAAGCTACTGTAGAAATTATCACTTTAACTTACAACGTTTCAATAAGAAGGTAAACTATCCAATTAAAGTAAACAGTTTTCTATAAAAACAGCGCATGATTATAAAATTCAACTGTATACATTTATAAGGGGAAATTAAGCTATTAGCTGTAGAAACAAGCTGGCGTTAATTTATACAGCTTAGCTTAACAATGCAAGCCTACATTTCGGTATCAAGGTTCAAGACAATTATGAGGGGAAAGTCGGGGTATACTGAGCATATGTTACTAGACAGCCGTGACGTATTTGGGGCGTACTTGTTGCTGGTGGAACAAGACGAATGTTCGCGATATTTTTGGTAACATTGTTGAAATAAATTGTATTGTAATGTTAAATATAATTGCAACTAAGTACTTAAGTTCAATGGTGAAGTAGAAGTAAAAAGGGAAGAGAGTATGTAAAAAAAACACAAACTGAATTAATTATGAAAAACAATGAAATGGCCTCGATAGTTAAAGTTACTGCACTATAATAAAAACAAATGCCAAATTACTCCTCTGTCTAACAAGAATAATATAACCGACCCATACTTTAACAACTGTAAAACCTAATTTAACTTAACCAGCTTTAATAGCATGCGTGGTAGCAACAGCAAATAAAATCTTCTAAACGAAAATAAAAATATGAATTAACAATCATAATAATTTCGCAAATTAAAGTTATGACAAAATCAATTAAGGCTAACAATCCTTTTTAATTAATAATTTCATGTAACAGATGTTAATCGTTATGCAGTAACATAAGCTAAATATAATTTCGCCAACACTCGTTGTCTGAGCGACTAATTATAATTGTATAATTATATTAATTTACGTCGTTCAAAATGATGAAGAAATCTATGATAGGCGCCTTTTTATGGAGAAAATTAACCGACTGTGACGAGTAGGACAGGGGCCATTATTTTATAAACGACTTATGTTTACGAGGCATGCTTTAACTTCATGCTCCTTTTATTTTACGAGGTGGGCTGTACTTGTATTATTGACACTCGGCACCTCTACCTACCTCTGCAATGTGAAGTCAGTTTTCGCAAAGAAAACAATAAAACGTTGACTTTCTTCATCAACCATGTTGGTCCTGCGCCTGATCTCTCTCAGGTCGTATCGGATTGCCGTCCCATCAGACTATGAGAGTGAAGAAAGAGAGAGTGCATCTGTGTCTGCGCAAACACTTGTGCACTATAATATTTCCCGCGTAGATGGCTAGTCTCCATTGACGGGTTCCCAAGTAACGGTAGGAGGGGTTCACATCGATGTCGAGTCGACGATGAAGTATCTGGGACTAGTCCTCGACAGCCGGTGGAACTTCGTAGAGCATTTCTGACGTTTGGCTCCCAGACTGGAGTGGGCCGGGCCTACCTTAAAGCGGCTCCTGCCCAATCTAGGGGGTCCAAACGCCTTCTGCTAGAGGCTCTATGCGGGGGTCGTGCAGTCCATGGTCCGGGGATGCCGCACGGTTTCCGATGAGGCGGCGAGTCTCCTTGCCAGATTGCCGCCATGGGATCTGGAGGCAAATATCCTCGCGCACTTATGCCAGTAGTGCGAGAAGGTAAAACGCCGGGGCGTAACTCCGCTGCCGCGAGAAATCACGGCACAGCGGACAGAGCTCCGGCGGGTTCTCATGGCGGATCTCATGGCGACATGGAGGGTACGATTGTCGCAACCCAGCGCTGGGCACGCCAAAATTGCGGCGATAAATCCCCTCTTTGAGGAGTGGTTAGAGAGGCGCCACGGCGTCCTCACCTTCCGCCTGACAGGTAAGGACCAGGCCAGGGTCGACGGCACGTTGTGTTCCACGCGCGCCTCAATGAGATGTCAGCACGCACTGACGGGGTCCACTAGGACCGATGCCTGCCAGGGTTGCGGGTTTGTCCGAAAGGGATACCGTGGCCCTGGCACATAGGCAAATGAAGGAACACGGGTGGGTTTTAGTCAGTAAAAGTCTGACACGCCCTCCACTCCGCCCAGAGCGGGAGAAGTTATTTAAAAATTCCCTACCAAAAAAAAAACATGGCTAGTCTCCGTTGAGATTGGCCGCCATGGCCGAAATTCGATCTGGTGTACTATATATGATACTCGTAGGAGAATCATAATTTTATCAATCAAAATAAGTGTGAGTTGTCACACTTATTTTAACATACAATTGCAATCTTTTAGGATCAACAAAGCAACAGAGGATACGTTTGTTACAAACAATATGCACCATGCAGAGTAAGCAAGCACCATTTTCAACAGCATCTAAAAAGTCTGTCAGTATCCGTATACACCCGTATATGACATTAAAGCATAATCCCCTAGGAAAACCCGTGAATATCATGAGCATCAACATAATAGCCGGTCATTATCTGATAAATAAGGGACTTTATAGGGGAATATGTAACCATTACGCCATACATTCAGGGTGAGAAATAATTAGACTTAATTTATTGTAAGGCGTTTTTAACGTCCATCAATTCGGTAGCCCGTTATAATAGGCTATTTATGTGAAGAATAAATTATGGCCATTTAAAAAACTGTCATTGGTGACACTAATTGACAAGTTGATTTATTACTGTAGTGACATTAGAGCTAGTTCTATCGTAATTGTTTTAAGTGAAGGGTATGTATCAGCTGCTAGTTAGTTAGAGTAAATTGGAAGAATTAACGTAGTTTTTTCTATCCATCGATCATTTCTGATCCACCCCATACCTTCTTATCAGTATGCAGCTCCCAAGTTGCACTGCCAAGTCCATCCATTCCACTGTTCTACTTTAGATCTCATCAACACCTGTCCAGGTTGTCCACACCCTTCTGTATCAAAAGGTCCTTAAGCAAATGGTATGATTGCTATTTGGCCATTTCTCCTGTGAATTAAAGAGGCTTAAAATAAATATTAAAAAGAAGATTGGTGAAATTTACAAACGATATCATTATGTAACTTTACATTTTCAATCAAGTGCTGCCTAAAGACCATCGTACTCAAACTGCATATAAATTAAGACCGTGATCAGACACGTACTTTAAATAAAAAGGCCAATTGCAAAGTTACTCTTTGAATCACGACATGACAACATAAAATATATGCCCGCCAATACATCAAAGTTGTCACCTCTGAATTAGAATGTCGCCAAAATAGGACGTAAAGGTGCAGACGATGTACTCTCAACCCCAAAGGCATTATGCGACGTTTACGTGACTCCGCATAAATCAGATGAGTATAAGAAACAATGCAGAAATAAAAACATCGATCGTGAGTCCAGTTTCTAAGTGAAATGTTCCGTATAAGTTAAAAGAAGAGAGAGATAAGTTGGGTTCTTACTCAGCTTATCTCTCTCTCTCCCTCTCTCTCTTCTTTCTCAACAACGACAAAAAATGCTATACAAGAAATAGAAGTGAAAGGAGAAAAACAAAAATCAAATAATGCTAGTTTTATAGAAACAAAATCAAACTCTTACGGAAGAAGTTTGATGGATTGTATGTAGGGTTTCAATAAAATAGAAAATATAGTGTTGGCAACTCTTATTGTTGCACATTAGTTTTTTTTTATATAGGATACCTCTTTATAAGGTCTGAAATAAACCAGGTTCTGACCACAAAAAAAGAAACAAAAATCATTTTACTAGTCTCATGAAAAACCCACTAGAATCCATAATACCAAAAACGCCAATTTCCTCTGCGAAGCCTATATTTCAAACCACATAAACTAACTTACAACGTTCACCCTTTTCAATTACGGAACCTTAAAAAAACAATGCAAAATGGCGGCGGCGGTCGGCCGTTTGTTTAACTGCAAATGGAGTTCGCGCTTCGCCGTATGCACATATTAATTTTATTGCCAGCTCAGACGAATACTGATTGCGGGGTGCCAGGTTTTTTGATGTCCTTGCTTTTGTAAAAGGTGTATGTCTTGTTGGAGATTTATGTCGTGATAAACTCGCTGATTGGAGTGAAAGTATTGGGGGTAGAGGCTGATGAACAGTTTTTGCTTGCACGGTGGTCGATGGTTGAGCTTTTGGGGAAAATAAAAATTACCCAAACAGTCTTGCAATGGTCGTGTACTCTTACTAAGTTCATTATATACTTATTTTCTACAACGTTCAAAATCAATTACATATAATTATAATAACAGCGCCAGGTAGTTTGTGGCTGCAGTAACCTACCCAATAAATAGATGAAGTAACTCATACTTTATCGCCAGGCATCTAAAACGTCCTCATTATGATGACATAGTATGTCAGGTTCTATCTATTTCATTGCCTTCCAGGTTCATTAAATTAAATCAAGACTCGTTGCAATAATTCCAGCGCAAATCCGCTTCAGCTTTAAAGTTTGTAATAGCGCCATCTATCGCTCGCGGCCGGCAAACGTCACACATATCATGTGCACGCGCACCCATCAATTATACGTACAAAACGAACAACATACAAGAATAAAATAGATTTACAGAAGGTCCGATACTAAAATCACGACATAAGAACTGACACTCGAAAAAAGTTAACATTTCAGTTAAAATGTGAAACAGGTTCAAACCAGTGCAGTTGCAAATTTAATTTAATTAATAACATATAAATTTATTTCAGGATCTATGGCTGATTTAACTTCTTCAGGTATTGTGTAAAATGGTCCTACTGCGGTATTAATGCCAAGTTATGTACAAAACGAACAGCGTCCAACTGCTGTGGCCCGCGTGATTTACTGCTGCCCAAACGACTGCACAACACTGTTGAACTAAATGAAGACTGCACACTTGATAGTCAGAAAATAATTGTTTCAGCCTTCCGACCTTTCATTTTGCCGCAAACAAAGAGTGGCAAGAGAGTTTTCATTTTTCTATTTGAACAAAAGAAAACTATCATTTCATTTAAATAACCGGGACATAATATTACAACGATGAAGAACATACACAGCCTGAAAACCATAGTCTAATTGAATGAACTCCAGTTATAGCGACCATGGTGACATTGAGAGGGAGCGTAGGGCTCTGGCGGTCAGGGGTAATATGTTGGCACGAAGATTTTCTCGGTGTACTGACCAAGTAAATATTACGCTTTTTAAAGCTTATTGTCAGAGTTTTACACCGGTAATCTTTAGGTAACTACTCGAAAAGGTCGCTGGATGTTCTACGCGTCCAATACAACAATGTTTTTAGGATGCTGTTGCGACTGCCTCGTTTTTGCAGTGCATCGGAAATTTTCGCGGTAAATCATACCGATGGATTTCATGCCATCATCCGCAAAAAAACGGCCTCACTCCTGAGCAGAATAAGAGGCGGTCACAATAGTATCCTGAAGGCGGTGGCGGCAGACACTTCCTCCGCCATAATAAGGCAATTTTTGCGAAGACTTATAGCATAGTTAGACCATTACCATTTCTCGTTGCGTCTAGATGTTGGGTGGTCTTCTCACAAATTCGTCTTTAGTTCAAGTTACTAACAATAGTGATTTAAGTGCAAACATGTTACTAACAATTCATGGATCTTTTGTGTTATCCGAAATAAAATGATTTTATTTTTATTTATTTTATTTATAGCTTCTTGGCAATTTTGAAGAAAAATAATCATCATAATACGGATGATATTATCAGTGCAGTTCATTCATCATTCACTAGAAAGCTGCTGCAATTAGAAGTAAGTCACTTTCATATTGACTTTTGGTCACATCAATGTCACCAAAAGTCAATATTTTTGCCATCGTAAATTCCTGCCCAGTTGTCAACAGTCAAAAACAGGACAGGAATCTTCAATGTTACAGTTTTTGTCTTCTGACTCTGTTCTTGATTTAGACAAATGACAAATGCGTGCACTGACTGTACTTTCCTCAAAAGACCATTTCAGACACCAATGTACATGGTCTTCACATGATCTGACCAAGATTATGTCTGGACTTTAAAATAAACTGTAACCTCTGAGTTTGTTTCGGCCTTTCTTCTCAGGATAGTCACAAAGGAAACACCGACCTCATCTAATTTTTTTAATATGTTTACCGTATAAAAAGTGTTTGTAAAAACCTACTTACATAAATAAAATCCATACTAATATTATGAATGTGAAAGTAACTCTGTCTGTCTGTCTGTATGTTACGTTTTCACGCCTAAACCGCTGAACCGATCGTCATTAAATTTGGCAGAGATATAGCCTGGGATATGGAGAAGGACATAGGCTACTTTTTTACACGATAACCGACATCCACGCGGGCGGAACCGCGGGCAAAAGCTAGTCATTTATAATTTAACTGCGATCCAACCTAGGCGTCTTATTTCTGCAATCACATGAAAGCATAATTTTGATGATGTCATTACAATCCCATCATCATTCTCCTGCCCTTGGCTTAATTTATTTAGAGTCGGCGCAACATGTCTTTTTCTTTCATAATTCTCTAGTAGTCGTCATCTCGGTAGTCACTTTTTTGCTCTATTACAACCCCCATACGACACACATATACAATTCAATTACCCACTCGGCTATATCAGATCAAATCAAAATATTTTATTTCACAAAAACCTACATGGGCACTTATGAAACGTCTGAAGCTAGGTGCACGGTTCCAATTGGTCGTTTCCTATGGAGAAGAACCGGCAAGAAACTACACGGTTACTCTTTTATAAAGAATAGTTTTTTAGAATATTTTCAAATATCAGTGTTATAATATGTATGGGAGGAAGGTGTAGGTCTTTTAACAATTACTAGGTACTTAACAAAATAGAAAATGGTCAGCAAATCTACAATCTACTAGGCCTTCAACGCTCTCACATTCACAAAATAGGATATAATCTAAATAAAGATTTTTTTAATAAATAAAAAACCAAATGACATGGTTGTCACAACTACAGTTGCTATAAATTATTAGCTCATAGCTTTCATGAAATACGATGAAACTGTACTGTCTAGCAAGGAGTCAACGAACTTACGATTCACGAAATTTTATGTATGCGTGTATTAGTTAGCGGGAACTAAGTGGAATTTGTTGCCGAGTTTCAAAACTATGTTGGAGACACACTCATTAGTACCTATGGTGTCATGTAGTTCCATAATAGGAGCATCATCATTATCGTCGCTCACAGCTTGACTTTACCCACTGCTGGGCTTAACGATCATCTTCATCTGCATCTCTTCGATAGAAGTATCACAAAAGAATTATAGATTAAGTAATGGATTTTGATCTACGATCAACACCCGTCATAAAGATGAAAGCTGTGTTTATAGTACAATTATGCAATTCTGGAAGCATTTTATTCATGATAATGCCGTGGTCCTGCAAGCTGTTGGCAATAATCTCATTTTATGGGATCATAATATTTATAATTATAACGTAGAGTAGTGTCATTCGGTTAGATGTTACTAATGCTAACGTTTCACCCGTAGTAAATATTCTGAAGATATGAAAATTAATCCAATAGAGGAATTATTCGCAACAGCTGGGACTTATGATTAATGGAAAGCAAAAAAAGAATAAAACCAATACATTTAAAGCTACACCACTGAAAAATACCTCGGTGTTTGTAGTATCATAACTCACACTACACATAAACTAAAACAATGTAGCTGGGAATAAATATATCATCATAGTGCATTTGGAGCTAAATGCATTTAAATTACAAATGTTTGGATTTCTGAAAAAAAAAATAACAAACAGACAGTATTTTCTTTTCATAAGTAGCAAATCTACTTAAAAAACGTATAAACATAAACATTTACGTCATACCATTCACAATAATTGTGAAAATTATAATAAAACAAAAAGATGTTTCATAATTATTATGAAACATCTTTTTGTTTTATTATAATTTATTTCCATTTGGATCTAAAAATCAGTCATCAGCATCTAAGAATCCGTTCTTTATTAGGCCATCTCTCTAATTCTCAAAAATGCATTTCCGTCATATAAATATCTCCCACATTTTAAACACTGCCATAAAACATTCAAAAAGCTCAACACAGTCTGCCATCTTCTTAACAGTAGGACATTAAAGTTAATAATCACACCACATCAATCGTCGGTTCAAAGAAAACCGTTGCAATTGGCCTTTGAGACTTCGCTCATTAGCGCCGCGGCTGACACATCAAAGAACGTCACGTCACTTGTCACATACGTCGCTTGTCGGGCCCTGTCACCATACGTCAACTGTCACATGTGACAGCCTCTGTATGATTAATAGACGAACTGATTATTCGGCGGTTTTTTTTTTTTCTACTTTTTGTCAACATAAAAGCTGTCAGACGCGTTTGTGTCGCGACATGAATCGATATTGAGA
Organism: Dryobota labecula; assembly: GCA_947523025.1. Lineage (NCBI taxonomy): Eukaryota > Metazoa > Arthropoda > Insecta > Lepidoptera > Noctuidae > Dryobota > Dryobota labecula. The sequence continues at coordinate 26,331,275 of OX383289.1, read as the reverse complement.
TGTATTGAAATGTTAGTACAATGCGTTTTCATGAAGGTGATGAATATTGTTTGAACGTGTGGTGTGTGTGAAAGATGTTTCAACCACACTTTTATTTATTGCATCGTAATTAAATTAATTCTTGATAGCATTGCTTTCATTCCGATTCAAACGTTTTATTTGGAATTCAAGTAAACACAGAATTTAAACGAGAACATCGACAAGCAACCTCGACGTTGTGCATCACTAACAGCGTTCAGACATAAATTACTTCAAAAGTGATTTACTCGCGCCATACAAATCGCCGTCGACTAGTCGTTGCGGCCCGTCTCCGCCTGTCTGTGCCGTTCAAAGGCCCTGACTGACAGGTGTGAATGATGGTTGACTAGACGCACGTAGACTGACAATCGCAATCACCAAAGAGCTCCACCGTTTTCTTTGAAGATAATAGTTTTGTTTTTGGTATATTGAAAACCGTTTATTTTTCTAACGCCGCTAACAAAACATTAGTAAGTAGTTTCGAGAAATAATGCAATACTTTTTCGATTAAATGCAAATTGTTTTTTTGTTGAAAGATTATACTACGTCTGCTGCTTCGTAATTTTAAAATGTTTTGAAACATTTGAACGACGAAATCATTTCAAGCGTTTTAAAGCTCTAACGTTCGGCGTCTTTTTGTCGTAGCCTCTTGACGAGCCTGTCAGGAACATAACTCGCAAAATAAAACACGTGCAGAGTGGCAGCCACAAATCACATTTTTTAATCGAACTCACGTCTCTGTGCAGCGACAAACGCAGACCACACAGTAAAAAAGCCTTAAAGCTTTCGTTATAAAGTCTAAAATCGTTTAAATAATAGGTGGTTTAAAGTTTGCTGCATTTCAGTGTGCAGTCACGTCGCACCGCGCGGAATGCTATCGACATCCGCTAAACTATCGACGTTGGCACAACACTAATTGCTCTTTTTGTGCGCCCCGTTTCTCACAATGATTTACGTAATGCTCCTACAAAGAGCGTAATCGTATCATTAATGCTTTAAAATGACTTTAACGGCCCATTCTAATGATTTAGATTGATTACAGTAGCGAAGAATAAAACCTATTCAGAAGTAACATCATATATCAATGAATCCACTGTGTATGCGCCACGTCACTGTAAATTGTTATTTGTTCAGGGTAGCGACATTTATGAAAGATTAGATTTATTCAGTACGTAATTAACGTAGATAAAAATAAATCAGATATTTGATTGGAAAATAAAGGGCTATTGAAAAAGATACATGGCTATGTGTACAGACATACACACAACAAGCAATGAGTAAACATGATGATGACCAATATTTTTTTCCTTCTCTATATCTTCTTTTTTTTGGTTGGGAAATTATCAAATAACTTCTCCCTCTGTGGACGGAGCGGGAGGGCGTGTCAGACTTTTACTGACTAAAACCCACCCGTGTTCCTTGTCTGTGTGCCAGTTCCACGGTATCTCTTTCGGAAAAACCCGCAACGGCAGATTTTTTTTTATTGTTAAGATACATAGTAGCATTAGCTATGTATCTTATCCCCTAACTTGTTCTTTTTGTTTTTTGTTTGCGTTAAGTTTTACAAAAAAAATGTGTTTTCTTTCTTTCTCGAAAATTACACTTTATTCATGGACAAACTTTAAAATATACATACCACTTATTATTACCCATTTAATTTATGTACTTACATTTGAAAGGTGCACACGTCCATGTTAAAACACTGTGATCGCGTTAACAACGCAAAATGTCAAACAGTTCGTGCCTAAAACGAGCGTAGCGTGCTAATGTGAACGGACCTTAACGCTAGTTCCGTCAGTAGCACATCGAAAAACTATCGATAAAATATCTAAATTAAAACAGTGGTGGACAAGATGCATTTGTCATGTAATCGGCAAGATAAGGTAGCTCAATTAAAAATTTATTTCTTCGGCGGCTTGGTGTAATTAAGATAGCAAGTGAGCATAGATTATAGGAATTACGTCGTGCGGTTATCTGTGACAGGGAATAGCGGGAAGCGATTTTCATTTGTAATTAGCGGCGCCGTTGAGATAAGGCTTAACTTGTATTTTGAGTACATCAATATCTTTTATCGTTTTAGAGTGAAGATGTGACTTGTGATTTAGTTCCCCAGGTAGGAAGCTGTTTAAGTGGCGTTTCTTGAGTATTGATAAGACGACGAGACGCTAAGATAAATTGTTTAGCTTCCTTGATCAAACAAGATACGCAACCAAGCCATGTGACTTCAAAAAAGCTAACCGAAATGAAAACGACGCTTTTAAAACTCAATTCATTTTTATCGACATATACATCACTAAACGTACCAATTTAAGGTAAACGGCCCAATGACACTTCGAACACGTGATCTCGATTCGCTTAAATAGCAGCAAATTGGCTTGTTGTCGTAATATTGATACTGAATATTGATAAACTAAATTATATTGACACGCCGGTGTATGGTACACGGTAAATGGCCGCCAAGGTAATTAGTCTAGTGATGTGTGAGGAATAATTATGAACTGGTATTAGAGGGTGCTAATTTATTTTAATTATGCATATGTAGTTTGCTGATGACTGACGTAATGTATATAGACACACATAACTAATGTATACAGATGACCGTACGTCACTCGGTGGTAACACTTTGACGTAGAACTGGTCTAGCGTAGTACAGAGTTTAATATGAATAAGAGGCGGGCTGGGCTGGGGTGGCTGCTGCAGATGCAGAAAACCTCAAACCGCGCAAAATATAACAACCTTATTAAGAGCTATATGTTTGAGCCGTTTGGGATTGAAACACTAAGACCATGGGCTCCGAGTGCTCATTTAGTTTTGCAAGATATCGCCAAGCGGTTAGTCGACTCTTCACGTACCCAGAGAGCTGGCCTATTTCTTGGCCAAAGAATCAGCATTGCCATACATCGTGGCAATGCTGCCAGCCTTTTTGGCAAATTTCCTGTTGACAAAGATGCGGACGAATTTTTTGATGCCCTTTGATTCTTTGTCTTCCCTTTTTATATACTTTTGCATATTGTTATTATAAGACTTAAAAATTAAATAAAATAAAATGCTATGCTATTAGCTTTTAAATGATGTAAATATTATCCAGAAAAAAAAACATGCCTTTATTAACAAAAAAAGAATAAGTGGCCAGCTTATTATACTCACTTACTGTTAGTTAGTTTAGTTACCACTGATGTGCGGCCTATTTTACGTAGTCATAAAATCAAACTCAAAAGTAATTTATTCAAATTAGGCTGAGATCAGCACTTTTCCAACGTCAAAATTAGATAAGACAGTCCCTAAAAACGCCCGCCCTTCACCACTTCCTAGTGCTTTAGCTGGGAAGAAGAAGTAGCGCAACAAATTCCCCACATTTGTCTATTCAATTAGACAAACCCGACTATAGTTGTCATATTTGTTTAGCATATTCTCTCTTCTTACTTTTTGTTTCCTGCTTGAAGCAGTCATAATTAATAATATTAATTTCCATGCTTGTGGGTGAGTTTTTCATATTTTAGTAAATTTAGCTTGATGGAATATCAAAATCCCAGGTTTGAAAAATTTGTTCAAAAACGCAAAAATAAACAGTACCTAAAAATTTGATAGTTTCTTTATGCAGTTAAGCAATTATCTAACGAATAATTACTAAACAGCCCATTTTGCCATCAATAAGGTCAATAAGTTGGAGCCACTCGATGAAGCATGTCCCCCATCTATTAAATTCACAACAGCTACCCACGATTCTTAGTCCTAAATAAAACACTCTAATAAGACGTCTTCTAAGAAATCTAGACTATTAACTCCAAACCTTGGCACCAAATGACACCAATTTGCCAGCGGTTATCCAGTCACATATCGGTGGACTTTACAACTGTTACCGAGGGATAAATCGGTAAGTTTATGTCGACACCCGTTATCCCCAGACTAAGCTTCGCAAACTAAGATAGAGTTAGATTGGATTGAGGACAACTTGATTAGGTGAATAAGACAGAGGTACTGTTGTAATTCTTGTTGTAAAATACTGGATTGTAATCGTTGTTGTTGCAGATAAAATGCGTGGTATATCGGTTCGAATAACTGTTGGGACGGCAATCTACTTAGTTGATGTTATGTAGTGAGTTTTATGGTGTTATCAAATCCTGATTTTATTTGTAGCATGCCAAAAACACTGTAAATTTATTGTCGGGAAATGTTCACACCTTATTAAAAAATGAGAATTGATCAGAAGTGATATGGAGCTGGTCAGGACACAGGAAGGGCAAATGAATCATTATCCGTGAGCAGCAAGACGTTCTTACGTTGTGGTAAACATCATAGTTTAATCATTGATACAATTGGCATTAGATACAAGAAATTGGCTCCTTTACCAACAGTAGGATATTGAGTGCCGTGAATGATAATTTACACAAAAGATAAAAATTGGACAAAATATGACCAGTTGCACAGTTTATCAATATTTACGTCACATTATACAGGTACTCCCGTTGTAATAAAAACTGAGTCATCTCACGCTCAGACCACACATCAATATAAAATTCTTCTCAGCCACCAACAACAACATTTAAAAATCTTTTCAATTTTTTGTCTAATTCAATACCTCCACTAAATACTTAAAAATGTAACCATTATCACACAATACCTGTTGGTTATTCCATTACTCATTAATGTTAAAACAAAAAACGGTTTCAGTCGATAAAATTAATTAATTTTATCGATAAATCGTTGCACAACACACATCGTCGCCGGACTTGTCCCACTTAAGGTGACATGTCAAAGATTTATTTAGTACATTTTTACGTAATAATTCCGGCGTAGTGAATGTAATAATTATGTGAGAAGCGGAAACTGCAATTAGCGGTATGTTTACCGGTAAAAGTGACGGTTGTTTTTTGCTAAGTAGTGTGACTAAAGTGAGGATAATTACGATGACTCAGCGCTAGCTTGAGAACAGAGTCTAGAGTGTGAAACTGATTATTTACTCAGATAACTTGAATATTTTACTTGGCCATCGATTGTGAGATTTGTAATGCCACTTATGCCGTAATTGTAAAAACAATCAACTTTTCTGTAGGTACGTCTGTGGACTTACTAGTTATTTATTTGAATTTATAAAATAATACTACGTTTAGGACAGTTTTTACGCTTCATCTTTCCGTTGAACTTACTTTAAAAAACTCCTTATATTAAAAAAAAAATTGTAGCGGAGAAACCTACATACAATAAACGAAGATTTTTTTAGTATGTCGTGGATTAAACTGTTGAGTGTGATTCAGTCATCACTAGAGATCGGATATTCGGATGCATATTTGCCTAAAGTAAATTTTTGGCTATGAAATTATGGAAGCGGCATCAAAAATTAAAAATATACCTATATATAATTTCCGGGATTCCAGAAAATCTGGGAATGCATAACTAATCGGATGCATGGTATGGGAATGACTTCTTAAATATGTGGTATTATTTAACTTTATACCATAAGCTAGCATTCGATTCCATAGTCAAAAAGTAGTAAATTTAACAATTAGGAATCGCGAGTTTTTACGATCGATAGAAAAGTGTATTTCGTATTAGCCAACACTTGAACGTAAGTAAATATACATTCGATTCTGCAATCAGAACTCTAAATTCGTCGATCCCGGAATCGCGTGATTTTTTTGATACAAAAGTTAATTCCATAACAGCCAACACCTCAAGATTAGGTAAATATGCATCCGATTATCCGATCTGTAGTACCTAATCACACTCATTTAGAACAGCTTTGAACAAACATGTCAATTTTATACAATATTCTATTTAATATTCAAAGCCTAAAATGAATGCTGAATATTTGAACAGCACTGGACGCACGTCAGTGTCTAGATTATCATGCCTAATTAATTAGATGAATAATAAAATAGTTGATAATTATCAAAATCATTTTCGTAATTACTTGTAACTATTTTGATTTACGTTGGACCTGTCATATTATAATCCACAACAGTCAAAAACACCATTATTTTTATTTAAGCGGGCGCTCACCGGTCACCTAACGCGAGATAATATTTTTTTAAAGGAGTGGTCCTTTAAAAAAATATTATCTCGTTACTGAGAAGGAATTAAGAAAAACGGCTCAATCAGTAAACTCGGTAAGTGTATCTCCCTTCCTTCTCAGTCACGAGATAATATTTTTTGACCTGTGAGCGCCATCTTAAACTCGAGTTAGAGAAAGATCGAGTGGTACTACCTCAAGACTCATACGTAAACAGACTATACCTAATTATATCCTGAATATTGTCACGTTTATCTTTTGCCTACATCTCGATCTTGACGATACAAAAAGCCGTCCATCACTGTCATACAAATGAACCAATTAATATGCGTCGCGTGTATGAATTTGAATGGCGTTTACTTCCGCGATTCAATGATGATGAATATTCCATTGATTTAGATCTTGATCGACTATTTCTAGAACCAGTGGACTAATAACATTGTTGGAATAATTTATGACTTGTTGACTTCTAAATAGGTTGACAGGTATTGGATGTTTTGGGCATGAATGAAACAATGCCGACGTTGCCTATAGCGATTTGTCGTTACATTAGATTTATTGAAGTCAGGGATGTTACACACAAAGTCGGGTCGGCATTATTCGGCACAGCCGGGCGGCTAAATCGAATACTTCTTCATCTTCTTCGTCGTTCCCTCAATGCTGAGGATCGCGACTACTTACGAAGCGTCTCCAAGTTATGCGGTCTTATGCAGCGCGGACCGCTCGGTAAATGCTGCCTCCAACAGCCTTTTTGATCGCGTCTGACCATCTTGCCGGTGCTCTGTCTTGAGAGCGTTTTGCTTCCACCCGGCCCAGTATCATAAATTTATAAGCCTTTCCAGACCATGCATAGATAAACGCATAATTTACACTGGCATTTATGCTGAACTGGGCCAATTTGGCGTAGCCGCGAGGTACACATTGCTATTTTATGTTTTTTCTGTCTTTTTTGTGTTCTGTGTCAGCATTGTGTGCCTTAAACTGCGTCAAATAAATTAATTTTCTTTCTTTCTTTCTTTATATTTATTTATTGATATCTTTATTGTACACCAGATTACACATTACAAAAGAAAAAAGAGAAAAAAAATGTCCTAAAAAGCTCCTGGCATATTGCAGATAGCGGCTTGGTGATGTTATGTTCGTCTAGTGTGGATTCATTCGAAAACATTCGAAATCAAATAGGTGGATATATTTTCGGGAAAAACCAGCTCGGCTTGGCTCAAATTGTAGCCGAGCCGAACATGATTTAGAAAACGACGTTTACCGATCGGCACGAGCCAAATGTAAGCCGAATACGTGTAGTAATTACATACTTTGGATCAGCTTTTGTTCAACAAATATTGCAAAATTGAACATGCACCTCTCACTGATTTTGATTTTGATTAGTACTAAAGTTGACAGTCGTTACGGGTCGTCAGAAGCCTGAAAGTCTGATAACCAGCCTTACCAAGGGGTATCGAATTTGAGCTACCCCCAGTTACTGGATTGTGGTGGTCAGATAGGCAGTCGCTCCATATAAAATACTGGAATTCAACTGCAACTGCTTAGACTAAGCCGACCCGGCCGGGAAAAGTCTAGATTTATTGATTGACGAATATTGCACTAATATTTTTGCATTACCTCCCTACTACGTCTAGTAGGTCAACACGTCTAACACGTCGGTAACACGTCTGTTATCACCCGGACGTGTTGCCCGGTCCACTAACAACTTGAGTGTAGAGGTTAACATCCTAAGTGATTGCACCTTCCACATCCAATGCTTATCTCATTCTTTCGAGACCATATAGTATTATCACACTGCTAAATTACAGTAAAGAACAAATAGGGAAGAACTGGAACTCTATTTTCATGAAAGCTCCAAAACGCTGAGTCAGACTCTAAACACAAACCTGATGCATAACCTCGAAGCTACAATGACATGCATGACTTACGGTATATCCAAAAATAACCCAACATTCCTGACATACACTACACGCATAAGCAGTAAAATATTGCCCATAAAACACTATCATTATCTCCTATCACGTGACGTCACGACCTCCCATCATTCACCATCACTTACACAGTAATACCCCATAACACAAGTTCAACATGATGAAGACCAAGATATGAAGCACATCATCCATCACCACGAAAATGGAGGAAGTTTCTCCGTCTTATTATAAACTGCAAGTGATTTAGTATCGATATAGCAATATTTTATAGATATTTATGAGCATCACTAGGAACATATTTGGGGCGTACATAAAGTAGATGTTTAGTGTTGTACTTTACTTGTGCGTAATATTTATATTTTCGGTAGCTGTTTTTTAGGCTGTGTTGACAGATAGAAATGTAAGAATTTAAATAAAAGTTATTTTAAAAGAATACATGTTTGCTTGAATCAGTTTTAAAATTTAAAAGTAGCACATCTCTATTCAGACAAAATACTTTTAGTTGGCTTCCGTATGTCCGAATAAAAAATCGGAACCCTTATAGACTTACTCGTGTCGTGTGTCTGTCTGTCTGTCCGTCTGTCACAGCCAATTTGCTCCAAATATAATAGACCGATTAAGTTGAAATTTGGTATACATATCAATTTGAGTGACCCAAACACGAAAGTGTTACGTAAATAATATTGAATTTGATTATGGGGTTCACTTTTGGGACAAAAGAGAAAATTTTGAAAAAAAGTTTTGCACACTGTACCGTGTGACATATTATATGAAAGCGCTTACTGTGATGGTCTCTAATAATTTATTTTGTAATTTTATTATAAACTGTTTCATAGTTACTTGAGAAAATAGTTGACAACCATTTCCCTCTTATCTCCAAAACAACAGTCTAAAATGTTGAAAAAAAAAACTACAGAAATTAGTTCTATACTTCTAGATTACAGGAAAACCTATAAGAAGGTTATGGTCTGGTATGGTATGGTCAATAATATGGTAAATATTGTGCACAAAAACTTACGTTTGCAGTTGGAACGTAAGTGAGAACATGTTTTTTAACTACAATGTTAAGTTTGTCCTTAGGACAAATTCATTCCAACTTCGGACCCCTTCATTAGGCGTGGTCCGACACGCACTTGGTCGGTTTTTAAACGCTCATGTCAGAAAAAAAGAAAATTAAATTTTCCTGAAATTTGTTCCCTATACACACGGCTACATATCAAGCTATACATTCCGAGTATAAGCTGATACCGCATTGTATAGGATTTCCGTACAATAAGAGGCCAGTTTATGCTGGAAATATATAGCTTGATGTGTAGCCGTGTGTACCTGATGCAGTGATTATTGCTTGTAAATCCGTGTTTTATATCATCATGCATGAGAGATGTGTTGGTGTGCGAAGAGTCACTAACAATAGATCATAATATAAAGACGTATCCATGTTGCTGATATCAACATGAAATCCAGATATTCAAAGACACAGCAAAAAACAAAACAGACAACAATACCTTTATTACTCATACCAAAAGCTTCAACCACCTTTACAATCATGGACCATTACCCAGCAGCATTCCATAAATCTTTAACCCACGAGTAAGCAACATACCACTGAATATTTCGTCGAATAACTACAGGGATACAGTAGCAATTAACAAAACTGACATACCTGATTATACTTGAAGCGGTACTTCGGTAGCAAGAAGCTGATGTGTCGGGTATGTTATCGCCACAAGACTGTCGTGCGGACGTGTCGTGTCGGTAGACTGCTACTGGATGCGGTTAGCGGACATTTTTTTTTTAAAGAAATGTAATAATTTATTTTGTAACCAGTTGGTCGAGTATTCATTCAAAAATGCTACTGAAATTATCAAGATACGACCACAACAGTTCTATTAACCTAACTCTTAACTTTGCAAATTGGAATATGATAGGCCTTTATTTTTAGCTTTTGCTTTATATATGGATACTTTTTAGGGTTCCGTACCTCAAAAGGAAAAAACGGAAACCTTATAGGATCACTCGTGTGTCAGTCTGTATGTTCGTCTGTCACAGCCGATTTGCTCCGATTATACTCTACCGATTAAGTTGAAATTTGGTACAAATATGAATTTCTTTGACCCAAACACAGGCGTGTAACGTAAATAAATTAATTTTTAATAAGGAATACTTTTAGGGGGGGCAAATCAGAAAATTAAAAAACAAAGTTTTGCAAACTCTACCGTGTGACGTATCAAATGAAACGACTTGTTATGTGGATTTCATTTATATATATATATATATTTTTTTTTTCAATACTTTTAAATTAATTCTTTCTAAAGTTACTAAAGAAAATTGATGAATATTTACCATCTCCAAAACTGCTGAAACAAAAATTTTAACAAAAAAAAAATACAGAGAATAGTTATATACTTATACAGAAAAACCTATAAGAAGTTTATGGCCTTAATCATCATCATCACCATCATTCCAGCCGAAAGACGTCCACTGCTGGACATAGGCCTCCCCCAAGCACCGCCACCTCGACCGGTTTTGTGCCTCCCGCATCCAGCGAGGAGTTTCCCTACGTGACCGAATCAGAAATGAAGAGATCCGCAGGAGAACCAAGGTAACCGACATAGCTCGAAGAATTGCCAAACTTAAGTGGCAATGGACAGGGCACATTGCGCGCAGAACAGATGGCCGCTGAGGCCGAAAGGTTCTAGAGTGGCGACCGCGTACCGGAAGACAAAGCGTTGGAAGGCCTCCCACAAGGTGGACTGATGAACTTATGAAAGCCGCAGGAATCCGCTGGATGGTCTTAATATAACATTGTAAATCCTCTATATTCTGCGTACAAACTTATATTTGCAGTTGGAATGTATGGGGGAATATGTTTTTCAACTAAAATATTAAGTTTGTTCTTTGAATAAATTCATCACAACTACGAAACCTCTCATTGTGCGTGGTCCGACACGCACTTGGGCGGTTTAGGGTGATGATTTTGATTGATTAAATGATAAACTCACGCACAATATTTTTTTAGTACACAACCGGAAAACTTCGCATATCAAAATATATATATATATATATTTGGACACGTCACCATCAAAAAAAGACACCGCCAAAAACACATTACAATTCAATCGCTAAAAATCAATAAGACGTACTGACATCAAACATGCCGCATCCACCGGACGCAACATGCCACTCCCGCGCATCGTAAATCAAGATGGAGGCGATAACAAGCGACCACTCATAAAAGCAACTACGGGAACGATTTTACGATTCATAATTGTACTTTATTAAATGACCGCCACTTGCATTTTAATGGAAGAATTTTGAGCAATAAAAGTTTGTTGGGTGACAAAGAGTAAGATAATTGCAGATCTGACATTGCTGTATGGTCTCAAGAATGTTGGTACTATTTACGTCTTAGTAATTTTACGTCTGATACAGAACATGGGAATAGTTAAACGACACAATGCTTTCATCAAGAATATCATGGAGGAGCTTGAATGAGAAAGTGAAGGACAGAACGAGTTAAAACTATTAAAAACAAGTAGATCAAGAAAGGTCGCAATGAAAGTGAAAGACTTGGGAAAAGGTGCAACGACAAAAGAGTAGTACTAATAAAATTCTTTGCCGAAATAAATAATAATAATATTGGAATCACCTAAACTCTAGTTCAGACCTGAGTCAGCTGGACGCCATTTAATACTAAGTGACATTATAACCCAGACAAACTAACCTGAGGAGAATACTAATATCCTAACGTCAGAAGTATTGAAGATATGATTTATATATGAATGGATACATTAGTCATCCCTGCATAAAGTTATAGTGGTGAATGATTTATTACGAAGTACATAAGTTATGTGTGTGTTTGTGTCATTTTGTATGACTGGACGTGAGTAATGATAGGTAATCTGCGATTAGTTACGATGACCCTAGCATCAATTATGAATTTGCACCTTTCGTAGTGTGTATCTAATTATGTCTGCCTGCCTTATTTGTCTTGGAACAAGTATTTGTTGAAGACAATCATGAATTCATGACGTCAGTCTCTTCTTCTTCTATCTTCAATTAAATGAAACACCAAAGAAATAGTCTTCTTCTTCTTTTCCTGTGGTTGGTGACTAACCTGGTGTCAGAGTTTCTATGCCGCCCATGGGGCTTTGGCTACAGATGCCGTCGAGAAATATCTCTCAGGCAGGCGTTTCCTCATGATGTTTTCCAGTGATAATTATACAATACGCACATGAATCCGAAAAGTCAGAAGTGCGTGCCTTGGGCTCGAGCTCGAGTCCTATGACTTGACAGTCTGACGCTCACATCACTAGGCTAGTGATAGCCTAGTGATGTTAGCGTCGGCCTTATACACTATACTTATTTGGCAGCATCACTGCTGCCATATATATAAAGTCATAGTATATAGTATATAAGGTCCAATGCTTCTGTTAAACGGAGAATAGTTTCGTAAGCATCATCGGTTAAATCTCTCTACTTTTCAGAAAGCAAGAATTAGGAAGGCAAATACTAAACCCAACTACATTCTACCTACCGTCCCATCTGCTCCCAAAGATCACCGCCATTTCAACAGACAGTTAACCGCCGGCGTCTATTTACAGCAGCTAATTAAATTATAAATCTTTCATGACGCCTTTCACGAGATGCCAGTGAGACGGAATAAACTAAGAGATGGTAATACCACTTTTGAAATGTTGGACTGCTTGACTGGTGAGATGTTCTGGTGTAGAGTGGAGGTATTTTTAATGGAGGATAAGTAACGTTTGACGTTAAAGACTTAGATATATGTCATTGAACTGAAGAATGAACAGAGAACACTGTTGATACGATGGGAGATTTGGAGCTCCATTCATTATTTATATTGCTATTTAGTGTCATCATTTGTGCTTACAGTTTTAAAGTTCTAGTTTTCTGTTCTTATTTTATTTCATGGTAACTCAGATGTCTCAGTGATGGTGGCGCGTGTGTTGGATCATATATTATAGTTCCCTTCAAAATGGTTGAGCAGAATGATGCTGATCCATGCGTCTCCGGATGCTTTTAACGTGTCCGTCTTTTTTCCCGTTTTTTATGTCTTTCTCACATTATAGTTATAAATTCAACATTAAAGATGTTACTAATATTTGTTGCCCGTTCTTCTCCTTAAGTACATACTACGCTTTAGAATGCTAGCTTTATATTTCTGATTGACCGACTCCTTGACAATTCAAGTGCCTGTAAATGGTTTAATTGAAATAAATTAATAGTTTGAGTTTGAGTAGAGATTTTTTTCACGCAGAATATATTGTGTGCCATGCAGTCAGGCTGTAGCTGTAGTTCTATGCAGACTGCAGGCAGTGCTAAATGAATGTATTTTTCTTTATTTATTACCTTTCTTTTTCTCAATCATCTCCTTACTGGAGATTAATATGACAAGTACCGAGTAGACGATGTTTTCAGGATTACTTGCTTTGCTCATGATAACTGATGAGTTCTTCCGACTCATAAATTACCTTAAAAAAACACATCTCTCGAACAGAGCTCGTTGTAGTGCCAATCTTACAAAGCCATAACTCTTGACAAATAATTAATTTCCTGACGGCCAAAGATCACAATCGTAAAGTCTAGACAAATCTTCCTTTACTTCCATTTATAATTACAATTATCTTAATTATTAATCACTTGAATTAGCTTTAAGGTGCAAGTTTTCACTCTTGATTAATTGTATAGGAACTTATATTATGGCCAATAACAAAACCATGATGTTAGGTTGTTCGGTACCTATATTTTCATGTTGAACTTCACAAGGGATTTTATTTAAAAAAAAATATAACCGAATTGAAAACCTCCACCTTTTTCTGAAGTCGGTTAAAAATAATACTCTTTACATTTATAAAATTATTTCGGAAGATTGAGAAGATTGTGATATCAGGAAAAACTTTTCACGTTCTACTGGAATCTAATAGTTGATAGACACGTCAGCGAAAATTTATTTCTTTTCGTACTTTTTTGTTTATCGTATAATTCGGTATATACCTAAACTAAAATTGCAGTACAAAAAAAAACTCGGTACCTGCGTGTGGGATCTCCACACAATAGAAAGTACAGCTACTAACACATTTTTGAAGAATTATAACATTTTTATACTTAACAATCCGGTACTAACGAACATTAAGTACCTACACTGCTAAAACTACATTTTATAGCAAACATTACCTCGCTTTATAAGCGTTAGGAAGATAATAATAATGTAGCCGTAATTTACATTAATTAAATCCGATAATAACCATTATTATGGCACTTCTTTTTGTTAATTAAAAACAGTGTTTACGTAAGTAAGTAGGATTGTGTGTTGAAATTTTACTTCCAACAGTTATGCTGTTAAGTTACAACTGTACATTTTTATGCAGATTTGGATAATAATGATGACTAAATTAATAATAATTATCATAAATGACATGAGCGTTACGAAAGTGGTCTCTAAATTATTAGCAAACTGAACCAATTCTAGTCAAGGCTAGTCCCTCCGTATATTTTGTGTTTTGCATATGTTGCTAAGACCTTTAAAATCTAAAAGTTGGGGTAGTATTTAAACGCAAATAAAAAAAACCTTTTTGTATTTCAAAATAAACCGAATTCTTATCAAAATTACTGATTGCACAGCAAAATATCAACTCAAAATATAACTAAATAATCTACAGTTTATATTCGTGGCGCACCGCTATTTATCTTAAAGTAAAGCTTTCTAATTATCTAAAAGATTGACATCGAAAGACCTAAACATCGAAGCGGGTCTAAATTTGTTTCCAAGCAATAATAATGAGTAGTCGACTTTCGTTGTTTCCTAGGTATTTTACAGAAACCACCAAAATCACGCTATTTGCCGCGTATTAACTTAATTTTAAAAGACAATGAAGTAACTGGTTTTATTCACCACAGCTTCTGCCCGCGACTTCGTTCGCGTGGAAGTCGTAAGATGCCACAATATGCTAAAATAACAGCCACATTTATAATCAATTTCCCCGTATACTACGCAGCCAAAATATACAGTCAGGACTGGTGACGCAGGAGCAAGCGACGTACAGTTGTCTATGTGAGTAGCAGCTCGTTCTGAGGTCGACACCAGCTAACTTCAGTAGAAATTTCCCATAAAACACAACAGTTTAGGATGAGTTGGCAGTAATTTAAACGCATTAAGTGGTCTTTGCAGGCAATAGCTGCTGCTTTTTAAATGGGAACATCTTCAAATCTAATACCAATATACGCTGTTAAGACCGTCTACTGATGCCCAATTGCACGTCATCTGGTTGATATTTTTGGGTCGATTTGGACACGTGCATGCAAAACGACTGCTCCGGGGACGGCCATGCCTAAAACTATCCCATATTGAGCCAGTCTCCATAAGACGAGTGGCCAAATGCCGCAATGTTGGCGCAATTGGTGTTCCACGACTAGGGAATTGACGACGAAATTCACGTTGGGTTAACACCACAGACCGATGATTGGATTAAAACAATGAGACAATAATTCCGCGTTCTTGTTGAGTCAAGCGCACCATAATTTTATAATGTGTATTTTACATTTGTGTACTTCACAAATGTCAAGGTCTCAATGACTAAACATTCCATTTTCAGAAATAAAAGCATCTTCCAAAGAGGTGTTAACTTATGCGCCACCTAGTATATATATATCATGATTGACTGCACAGCTCCATAAAGGTATGGCGTGATGATAATCATTTATAAAGTTAAATCTGTAACTATCTGCAATATAACTTTTGGCTCGCCTTTTTACAATTTGCGGTAAACTTTAGAAGAATCCGAACATAATGCAATATTGGTCATCCCTCATAGCAAATGGCTTGATAACTTATAGCTATCAAGACTTATGACTGACCAGACTAATAAGGAATATTTAAGCAAAATTTGAACAGGATCTATCCAGTAGTATTAGCGTGATGCTGGACCATATATTCAGATAACCAGATAATCGGTCAAACGGATAAACAGACAAACAGACCAAAAATCTAAACCCTATATTTTCGGCATTTGAGCCGTTCCCAGAACTCGAAGCAATTTTTTTGTTTTTCAAAAATATTGGGGGTACAGTTTTGACTACGTTAAGATTTTATTATCTGTATAGATGTTGCCTCAAAAACAAATTACCAAACAAATTACTGTGTTATTCATTATAACATTAAAACCACGTTATCTGCGACCCCATAAAAGTTAACAACCATGATAATACATAGTTATTTCGTAAGTAAAGGAAGTTATAATAAATTGTGTATTAATAAATCATAGTTATTTGCTATCTCGCGATCAGTGCGCACGCGCTGCTTGTAACTGTTATAAATTACGTCACACTGTCACGTTGGTAGACCCTGGGGGTAAGCAGAGATGTGCCACACACTTACTGATAGTTTATTTGATCAGAACTTATAACATAAACATTTGAAGTCTACTTAGCTACAAGATAAAACATTTAACATCAGCACAGGACCGGATGCGGGAAGCACAGAACCGGTCGAAGTGGCGGTACTTGGTCCACCAAGCTACTTCGTCCAGTTCTGTTCTGTTCTATTCTATTCTCTTCTGGTCTATGTTCTGTTCTGTTTCTGTTCTGTTTTTGTGTTCTGTTCTGTTCTGGCCTATGTCCAGCAATGGCAGTCTTTTGGCTGAAATGATGATGGACCAAACGATGTGGCGACGCTTGGGCCAAGCAAGGCTTCCACCTATGTCCACTTTGTCCAGCAGTGGTCGGCTTACGCCTGAACTGATAATAAATGTCTAAGCTTGTCTCACACTATCTATCAGGGTAGTAGAAGCCATGGTAAGAACTTACACAATAGTTCACGCTGTCTTGTAAATATCTAGCCAGCGATGTTGGAAATGCTGAAGCAAGAAACCAGCTTGCGATTTCTTATTGGTAAGTTTTTATTAATTTTCAAACGATAAAAATAAAAAATATTTTGGTCGTGGTCGAGACTCTATTACTGTTATTGTTGTCTCTATTAGTAAATTACGCTCTTTGGTAATCGAACCTAGGACATAATAACAACTGTACCTGCTACCGGTTTATCCATTGAGATAGTGTTGATGAAACTATAAATAAATTACTCGCTTAGTTTCCATTAATTGGTAAAAATGATTTATCTTACTACTCTTACGAAGTGGGATTGGCTTTATTGCTATCTAAATTAACACGCTATTGCTGCAATTAGGCAATAAATAGCGTCGAAATTGCTCCAGTGTTAAGCAAAACCAGTCATTTTGCTGAGCAACTTTTAAAGGTTTTGATAAAGTCTTTATCGGGACACTCCTGTATCTGTTTATAAGATCCTCCCAATCTTTGCAAGAAAAAACACAAAGCATTGATTTAAAACCATATTTTTAACAAAAAGTACTTATGGAGTCGCAATAAGTTTAATAAAGTAGCATTACCTTTTCTTTCGTGTCATTTTCTTCATAACGTCAACACAAATAAATAAAATTGAAGTGTCTGTTTATAATATCAAAATAACAACTTTTTAGGAATGCAAATATATATACGGTACTTATAACAAAAACTCATCTGTTTGTTCCGGTTAATATCCGAAAAGGCAGTACCGATTTTGACGTGACATTCACGGGCAGATAGCTGATGTGATAAGGAGTAATTTAGGCTACTTTGATTTCGACTAGCTGATGCCCACGGGTTCGCCTGCGTGGATTTTTCATCAAAAAAAATTGTTACATTACAAACAGACACTTCAATTTTGTTTATTTGTTGTTTTATTTAACAGCATGGCATTAAGTCCGCCTTTGTACTCGTACCTTATTGTGTGTGAGAAGTTTAAATAAATAAATAAACAGCTAGTCTAATAATAATTGGCCAGTAAGAAGCCAAAAGGTCAATGATTATTCGATGACGTGGTAGTGGTGCAGGCAGCCGAGAGAAGTCTAGAAGATCACCTTTTGTTCCACCTTTCGTGGCAAAAATAAAAGTATAAACACACATCTTTATCATTGTCCCAAATGACTAAATCCATAACTATAAAAAGCCGTTAAGACCACATAAGAGTACCATTACCTAACACAAATCCCAATTCACACCAATCTATTTACCATCCACTTATCAGTAAATCAGATAGTGAGCCCAAATGAAGTGTAGAGATAGGCCACAGCCTACCAATCCATTACTGGTAAAGAAACCCAACACACAACAAACTGGGCAAGCGAACAAATTGCAAGCACTAGCAATTAGCTGGGGAGGTAGTTCTAACGGCTTGGTTGTAGTTCGTTTGAAGCAGTGGGTTAAGTTAGTTAAGTTTCCTATTAAAATATATATAATTAAGTTTTATATAAATAAGTTTTCTATTTTTGAACGGAGAAAACAGAAAAACATTGAATCAACTAGGTATTAAAGTTTCTCAACCATTCCGTCAGACAGATGTACTTCACGGAAAAGATATGGATTCCTTTTTTTTATTTGTTGTATACCCAGTTAAAACCCTTCCACGTGTTTTTAAATAATTTCTGGTGTTCCTTTTTTTCTATTTCCAGTATATATGAATTAATTCTTATGAATGTCCCAGGTCACATACAAGCTATTCTCATCCTTGGTGACCTGTTTGAACTTTAATACGTTAAGACTTTTTCCATTATCTACTCGTAAATCCATAACAATTTATTTTCTAACTCGTTCGACCTTATTCATTTGATATTCATAAACTTAACAAATAGATTGTCAAGTCATTTGGTCGCTGTGGCCTCCTAACCTCTGTCATCGCCATTAAAATTTATGATGTCAACTCGCAAATCGCAAATTGCGCCACATTGCTTATTGTTAACTGCCAGTGAGATTTCATTGACTGCTATTTTATAATCTACTGTGTCTATTTCAATAAATGCTCGCAATATTTTGTCCTGAGGCTAAAATGCAATGATGCATGGCTTTGAATAATGGGGTAGGTACGAATAAATTACTTTCATACATAATTCATTTACTAAAACCTTTTCAAAACAAATAAACACATTCTCAATCATTTGCATCACAGAATACCGCAAACAAAATTCAACGTAAATTGAATTTTTGCCCTACTGTTAATCGTATCCTGTGGCGATCTCGTGATCAGTGCCCGTTCGTCGCAGCATTAGCATATCGGAATTATTCCATTACAGCGTTAATAATTTAAAAATAATACGCCGCCGGCGCACGCGACCTAAAGTTATGGGCCCCTGGAGATGCGGTTGCGAAACGAAACATCAACCAATCAAAAGCAAGCTTTATCTCAAAGTAGGTACAGTTTATTTTGAGTTGCGTTCGTGTGCGTAAATTTCAGTGGTACTAAACATTTTCTTATGTTAATAGGCAGACAATATGAGTGAAGATTATTTGTGTTATTATTTATTGTTATGCACTCTGTTGCGTGGTGTACTAAATTCAAACGTAATGTTCTGTGAAATCTTTAGATTTTCAAAGCTTTATAATATCTTAAATGGATTTGATGTAATCTTATTCACAAAACACCTATAGAATATTACATCAAAACATGTAGGTATGTATTTCACAACTGCTGAATTAATTATCATGGTATTGTATTTTTGTATGGACCTATGTAATCATTATTACAGACTCAGCTGTTTCGTAATTCATTAAACATTCACCTATGATGGCCTGATGTCTATCGGTGTCTATTTTTTAAGTCGTAAAACTTCAATTACATTTTAATTCAGTACTAAGAACCTATAAAGGTCTGTTTTACGATTGTACGTGACCATAAGAAGTGCCGAAACACCTTGCGGTGCTCATTGTAAGGATGCCGCCCATACAACGACCTGGCACCTGATTGGCCTAGAGAAGAATTAAATGAATAAAATAATCATTTGTTTAGCGACAAGTTCATTGGAAGTTACGCATAATTTTTTTATTTGAATGCGAAGAAGAAACGAATATGACGCGGAATAACGCTGAGAAAAAAAACATTGGTACAAGTAATATTACTCTCAAATCAAATTGAAAAAAAAAAAACTTACAATAAAGGCGCCTACACACAGGCGCGACACGCGACGCGACACAAAGCGACCGCTCGTCGTGCGGCACGCGGTGTCTTTGTGTTGCGTCGCGTGTCGCGCCAGTTTGTGGGAGCCTTAAAGTAAATTGAAATTGACAATCAAGTGGTTCGGTCAACTTTATGAATTTCAAAATCACAGCGACAAAAAATATATTCGACAGTTATGCAAAACAATTGATACTAAAAAAAGGTTTTCAATTCAGTTACGTTGGGCAACCCTAATATTTATACAGACGCACTTGACACTTGACATGATACACTCCAACACTCGATTGACAGAATAAAATTACAGTAAAAATAAAATATGAAATTCACACAGTTCATCAAAATTTCAATCGTCACATCACACATCGTAGAGGTGAGCTTCGCATAGCTATGTAGGATGACAGGAGGATGACACCGGGGGCTGGTGGATGGTGGGTGGATGACTAGTGGGGGGAAACAAACGGCTCAATAAATCAGCCACGTATGCCGCTTGCAGGTGTTACGCCACTACACGATGAAATATTACAGCTGAGATTAATATTTTAAACATTTCAGATGTGACAGAGCGTAACTGTGGAAATGCCGGTTGGAAGTGAATGGGAAAACTTTTTGTACTTCATGTTGAATTCTTTTTCTACATAATAGAATCAGGATTACTTTATTGTCAACTAGCTTTTGTCCGCGGCCTCGCCCGCGTGGATATCGGAAAATATCCCACGGGAACGTATTACCGGGATTAAAAGTACAATTTGCTAGTCCAGATTATAGACTATCTGTGTAACAAATTTCATCCAAATCTGTTCAGCCGTTTTTGCGCCAGTCCGAAACATTTATATCTAGACAATCAGGCAAACGGACAAAAATTCTGATTGTTTTTATTACTTTTATTCAAATATATTCAACTAGCTCTTCCAAGCTATATCCCAGGCTATATCTCTGATCGGTTCAGCGGTTTAGACGTGAAAACGTAACATACAGACAGACAGACAGACTGACAGACAGAGTTAATTTCACATTTATAATATTAGTATGGATGTACAGAATTGATTTTGTTGCGATTTTATTATATGTATAGATTTCGTTATACTTAGATACCTAGGACCACATAATGAAATCTCATTCAAAAGCTCCTGGGAATTTATTTTGAACAATTATTTTCAACTAGCAGCCCGTCCCGGCTTCGCACGGGGTAGACAATACGAAAGACATTTTAAGACTCATTTTTCTACACCTTCGGTTACATTGTTCAAATTTTACCAAGGATCCCTAATTTTTTTCAAAATGAAATGTAGCCTATGTCAAATTGGAAGAATGTAGCATTCTATTGGTGAAAGAATTTTTTAAATCGGCCCAGTACTTTTTGAGCCTATTCATTACAAACATACAAACATACAAAAATAGGTACAAATCTTTCCTCTTTATAATATTAGTGTAGATATACCTAAATAATGACCCTCTATGCAATGCAATAAATAACATGAAACCTGATACTCAATACTTTATTTACATTCCACAATGTTTAAAATTAGGTACATGCGATCATTATGGACTGAGTCGGGCACAGCAAAATAGTAGGAGAAAGGAAGCTTTGAACGGTGAAAACTTACAATGGTGCCGATTCCCTTGTTCACAAACTAAACTAAATTTAAGTTCAGTGCATCTTTTTCTTTCTATTTCATTATGAAAAGGACAAGAAAATTTTTAGTTTAGTCCTGTCAAATAAATCAGCGCCTGTCACTACTCCATACAAGTTTAGACGTGATTAAAAACTTGCCTACTAAAATTACGTCAATTTACGTCAAGCTCTGATTAATTTGACAGGACTAAACTAAAATTTATCTTCTGTCCTTTTCATAATGAAATAGAAAGAAAAAGATGCACTGAACTTAAATTTAGTTTAGCGCTGCCACCGGCGACGCTGTGGAAGTGGCGAAGTTTTGGGCCTACAAGATTTTAAATACTGTTGTGCCAGCTGCAGCGCCACGAAGAAGAGTACAATAATTAAAAATCCTTTGACATGCATAGTATTGCCACATCTATACAGCAACCTACTTAATCATTGCCAGAAATATTGCCACTGTCAGTTGCGGCCTAATAATTGGGACGCCTGTTTTCGGTCGTCCACAATTTATAACTTAATCATGTATCGGGAGAAACAAGTAGCCGTTTTTTATCACATTAATCTTGTTTAATTGGACACCGTATAAATTAACAGATAGATTACTTTTGATGTAATACCGAATAGGATTGCTTGATTGTACCAAGGATAATAATGATAAAGTGGTTTTAATTATTTTTATACCGGCAGCTAATATAATAAAAGTTCTTTTTTATGATTCTGGTTTGAATTACTCATATTGTTAGCACTTCCAATTAAGGTTTAATAATTATGATAGTAACAGTATTTCAACATGCTTGGTTATCTGGATCTTATTTCACCAACGGATTGGCAACAGTAAGTAATAAAAATGTACTACTTAGGCCTATGTAAAGAGTTTTTAAGTTTTATGCCCTGACTGGAGGCCTTAATTTATTGACGCACCCACATTAAAGTCCGGTTAAGCAGTAGGTAACCTCCTAGGTTGAACTGCGAGATGCCATTAAAAAAAAAAAGAATAGCCTATGTGAAGCAGCGAACTGTAACTGGCTGAGTTGTTTGACTATAATCTGAAACAATTTATGTCATTCGTGGCACACACCGAATATTTCACTTTTTTTATTTGTATTGTGTGTAACGTGAACTAGTGCCAAACAAATTTTATTCTTTCTTTCTTTTCTTTTCTTTCTTTATTTTATTTCTTGATATAGGAGTTCCTATGGTATATTTTTATGAAGTATGGAAGCCTACGGAAATATACATTGCTATGGCCGTGGGTAGTAAAATTGATTCTAGGTGTTCCATTTTCAAGTCCACCAGTAGTAATTTTTCGCTTCCGTCATCGACAAATTGTAATAGAAATAATATTTAATATTATTCTAAGGCTATAAGTTACATTCTAATAATAATAATATACAAATCTGGTTGTCTATACAATACGGAAATGGTAGAACGTAAAGGGAAATGGATGAGTCTTATAAGAGGTGAAGTGAAATCACATTAAAATCAATAGTAGTATTACTTATCATAACATCATCACGCCTTGTTTCCCCGAAGGGTTAAGCAGACGTGTACCCGTGTTAGTAGGCACACCCACATTTCGCCATTTATGTTTAAGTCCGATGTAATTGGGGGCGAGCCTATTGCCATCAACCGGGCACAAATCCAGACTCCGGGCTGCTACTGAGAAATTCCAGATAGAGAAAACCAATAACACTTTGCCCGACCTGGGAATCGAACCCCTCTTGCTCAGCAGACCAACGAGGCAGTAGTAGCACTATTCAATATTTAAGAAGAAATTAAGGTGCATGATGAATTTTCAAAAACCACCTCCACCATCCTTCACCATGAGTTAATCAGTTCTACTAGAAATGGAGTTATCTTTATGTATCATCATCATCATAAATAAGTATCTTCCGTTTCATTTAGTTATAGATGTTTCTTAAGAAAACGTTCATAGTTTCACCATCGTCGGTTTAATATCCCTGGAAGCCTTTCATCAACGCAAAAATATTAACTAACACATAAATAATTTATTTAAAAGTAAACATTTCCTCATTCTGACATTTTTATTGCCATCACAACTTTTTCTTCATAATATATTTTTCTATAATAATTTAGCGATCACATTCAAACGTTCGCTTAGCAATAAATTTGAACAAATTTAGGGTGATAATTTATTTTATGGGTCGAAAGACCAGCTTTTATTTTTATTCTACGGACTATGACTCAGTGAGAGCAATAAAAATCATAATTCAGGGTTGTCACGCTGCCAAATCTTGTGATATGCCATTATATTTTGACAAAACACGTTATAAATTTGTGTAGCGGGAGGAAGGAAGCTTTGATAGCTTCCTGTAGTTTGTTTTATTTGTGTTAAAACTTTTTTTGATGATGATTTAATACTGTCGTTTATTTATTTTTTTGGTGAAAATTTCAGAAGCTTTTTTTTATCAAAGGGTGTCAATTTTCAACTGTTATTTCACAAGGAACTTACAGTTTCTTTAAGAATGTTTTGTATATATATTTTTTTTAACTTCATTTCAAGGTAACCTATTGTGACTGCGTACTTATCCAAACTCTTATTCTAACTTATTATTATTATATTTTTTGTGACTTATTAGTTATTACAATGATATAGCAGTCAGACTTCAAGATAATGTCGTGGCTAAGATAGTCTTGCAAATAAAGGCTCTCGCAGACAGGCACGATGCGACGGTGCGACGCAATTCTGGTAGAAGAATTCCCATGCAATTTTCATAGAATTGATCTACTAAAGTCGCGCCGCGCCTGTTTGCTGGAGCCTAAATGTAAAAAAAGTGTTCAGTAACGACAGCTTTTGAAAATATTTCGTAGATATTATCAGCATCACTGTGTCAAATTATATTTAATAGAAACTTCAAACAGAGAAAATATAATGTTGTGGATATCCTTAATTCTTCGTTCTATTCTAACAATGAATAGTGTTCTTAGTTATTACGACAACAAACGGTAGAAAACACATTTAAAGTAAATACTTTAAATGTGTTTGTGTGTGTGTGTGTGTTTTAAAAAACTCAAAGAATTTGCGTGAGTTGAAATCAACTCACGCAAATTCTTTGAGTTTTTTATATTACTTAAAATAAAATAGCTTGGCACGGACTAAAACACCAAAAATATTTCTCCGAAAGTAACATTAGTCATCGAATCCTTTCGCTAATTACATAAAAATAATCAAAATAACCCACAATGATTGCCAATATGAAATCGATAAAAGGAAATACGACCACCATAATTTATGTTTTATATTATATTTTATAATATATTCGACATCAATACATATCCAATTTCAACACTAAATTATACGATTTGTTAATTTGCGTATAAATTCAAAAATGTTGTATCAATTCGATTTTTGGAGGATCGTAAAAATATATTTTATTTTCTGAGAATAACTATAAAAGTCAATATTATTAATTAACATTATACGAAACTGTAGATATTTATTACGCGATAAACAAAAAAAAGTTAAATCGTCAATTAAATTGTCTGTGGTTCTCAACAAATTAGCGCCGAGATTGATTGGCGCGTTATAAAATTGTTTATTGTTATTGGTAATAGGTACGTATGTTGTAATATTACACACCTACATATTATTACAACTTCGTAATAAATAAAAGTTGCACGGTTCATGTAATATTGTTACCATCAATTTTTTTTATTTTTTTTTATTACTGATTGGGCCTGCTCTTAACTTCGATCTCGCCTGATGAAAAGCGATAGATGAGGTCTAAGATGGAACGAGCGTGCCCAGATGATGCCTGTTCACTCTTACTTTGAAGGCAGACGTGTTAAGGGAACACAGACGCTGGCAGAGAGTTCCACACTTTGGCTGAGCGCATAATAAACGTGGAGGATAAGCGCTGAGTATGACTGGACGGGATATTATATATAATTTTTTTTTTGTTTTTAAACGTTGCCCCACACTAGGAATTTCTCCTGTATTTTGGGTGCGTTTTACAAACATTTAAACTCACATATCAACCTAGTGCGAATGGTACACTGCAGTACGTCTGGTAGTCTGGTAATAAAAGGGCGATGGTGGGATCAGCTCGTGAAGCTCCTGCGCACACACTCCGAATAATACTTTCTGCGAGCATCTTCAAGAGTTAGGAGCAGTGTCTAAGCCAGTCTTTAGTGGGATCATAGACTTTCCCATCTTATGCAGTAAAAACTAAGTCGCTTGCATTAATCAGCTTCAAGCAATTCTAATCTAGGCCCATTGTAAAAAAAAACCTTGCATCACAAAACGATGCATATCTAAATAATAATAACAGTATTTTGTACTTCTGTTTAAATAGATAATCAGCCACTGATGCCACGTCTATTCTGACACCTTCTCACCAAGAATTAATTAACAACTCTCTGATATTTCTTCATACGTAATTAATTACTATTACACGCCTTCGGACTCATAAAAACATTCACAATAGCTTTTGAAAGAATTCACCACGTAACCACATGCAGTTGGTATAAGCTTTATTGCTTTATTCAAATGGGTTGTTTTTCTTTGTACCAATTGTGTCGGTAATGTGGTATTCTAAAAAAGAGGTATACGATGGCTATTCATCATTCGTATAACAACCGAACATAAATAACAGATTTTGGGCGGATTATTCCGCTTAGTTAACTTGAATTTGTTCCTTTTAAGTAAGAATTTCCATGCAGTTTTGGATGTGGAGATTTCAGTCTTGAAGAACACAAAGATTGTTGAAGGTAAGTTTTATATTTGGGGATTGCAATATACCTAGTCATAATTAGATACCTGTGAAAGATCAACAGGTAAAATCTTATTGCATAATTTTGATAACGTACGGGCGGAGTAAACGTACGTAAGTTACATGGATTTTAGTTTTATGGCTTTATTTATATCTATAGGTGATACAAGCTGTGTTTGTTGGAAAAAACTAAACCAATATGATATGGGATAGTTGTAGTTTTATTTCAAAAATCATTCGAATTAACGTTCAGTTTCCGTGACACGTTCGTGCTATACTAATAATATAATAGTAATAAAACGTTTATTTCGACCAACAAAGGATCATAGGGCACAAAAATTAAAAAAAAAAACTATTAAAAATGCCACACAAATATATTACACACTTTGATTGCTCAGTATGTGAACTATAAGGCAAAGATTCAGGTACTGACAATCGAACCTCTGCGCGAATGCCCTCAGGATGCCGTTGGAGTTAGCCTGAACCCTGCGCACCAGGGATGTGCATCGTTTCCTCATAGTAGAAAATAAATAGTCTATTTGCGACTCGGCGAACATCCCTGATGCGCTGCAGAATCGTGGAAGCCTCAACAGCACCCTGAATGCATTATTATATTGCACACGCAAGGCGTTTTACTATGTGCTATGATAGGTTCCTCTGTTTTCAGAATAACGCTGCTGTTCAAATGCTTGATAATTATTATGAAAATGAGAAAAAACACACATGAAAAAGCCAAAACATGATCAATTGATCACATACATAGATAAAGATAAAACAAAATAATCCAGCAACCTTCGCAAAAACTTATTTAACAAACAACTATTAAAAACCATAACGCGAGCTGTCAAACCCCACACACACTCACAGTCATAAAATAAATCAAGTATGGCAGGTGCAAAGCGGAGTATACCATTAGGCTAATTCAAACCCTCTACCGATAACAAGGTTATATTACACCAATTAACAGCCATTTTACATTTCATTTTATTGTGGCATAATTAGAGCCAGCCGAAGGTTTGAAACCACTGGCTTTATGCCGTCTAGTTAGAAACGATATAAATGTTATGGGTTAACAAGTCATAATTCTAAGGTAGAGTCTAGAATTAGCTCCGGTTGGATTGGATTTTAATCATGTGTAGTGTCTGTTTGTGCAAACAGAAAAGATTTATTCGGAGACAAATTAAACAAAAGACAGGTAGCGAAGCGACGGAAAGGTAAACTCGTAAAAACTTAAGCCCCATTTACACGAAGCAAGTTTCTTGTTGGTGGTAAACAATTTAAAACAAAATTGCATCATCTAAACACTATTTAGACGTTGCAATTTGTATTTTTGCTTCATCTTATGGAATGCTACAGGCAATTAAATCATACTGTGTAAATCAGGCTTCATACTCGTACATATAAACCCAACAGCTGTAGATTGATACTACGCACTAGAAGAGCTTCATGCGAACATTGAGACCAAATGCTTTTCAATTCGATGAATGATAAAGATTTGTTTAGGTTATTTATCAATTACTAGCGACCAGCCACGCACAGTTTTTACAACTTAACAAAACATGAATAAGATGTTTTTCATACATTTAAGTTTAATCCCTACTACATCATCATTTCAGCCGAAAAACCTCCCCCAAGCACCGCCACCTCGACCGGTTCCGTGCTTCCCGCATCCAGTGGATTCCTGCGGCTTTCACAAGGTTATCAGTCCAACTTGTGGGAGGCCTTCCTACGCTCGTACGTAGCGTAGGTATCCCTACTAATAATATAAATATAAAAATAACTCTATCTGTCTGTCTGTTACGTTTTCACCCCTAAACCGTTGAACCGATCGTCATGAAATTTGGCAGTGCCTGGGATATGGAGAAGGACATAACCTAATTTTTTACGCGATAACTGACTTCCGGGCGGATCCGCGGGCAAAAGCTAGTATGATTATATTTTACACATAAACCTTCCAGTTTTTTTTTTTTTTTTTTTAAATGGGAAAAACCGCATCTAAATCCATGGTGGAGTATAGAAAATGTAGAGCAAAGAATGTCACACAGACACACCGAAAAGTTACATTATGTATGATGGTCATAGAAGGGGAATAGAGGGAAAGACTACGAAGAAAGACCGTAATTTATTTCCCCAATTAATCAAACACATTTTTCCAAACAATTAAAAACTTTCAGCATTCACCTCCACAAAAATAATTCCAAAAATCTGTGTTTTAAACCTTAATTACAGTCCCTGTTTTAAACATAAAAACAAAATCTTAATGTGAATTGTGTATGTATGTTTGTGCATGATGCCGTCACTAATCACCTCAGTACGTACTCGTTATAATTTCCTCGGACATTATCGAACGCAAAACAAATCGGATGGCAAAAAACAACAGCCTGTATAATTGATGGTTGCATGCACAACTTTGTGTTTAATTACTAGTTTCTGCACTGGGTTTTGCTCGGCAAACATTTTGGAGAAAGAAAAAAAATTAAAAAAAATGTAGTAAATACTTGTTTACTTTTTAGGTAGTTAGGGTGTCAACATGAGATGCGTTAGCACAACACTAGAACTCCTTGGTTTAGTAGTGATGGGATACCTAATGAACATTGCAAGAACTATCATAGACAATAAATATATGGTAATATATGGTTTATGGTATTATGGTAAGTTACCTATTTACAAAAACCGAATTATTCCCTTGCATGCATTTTTATTTAAATTAACGTAAATTAAAACATAATTTTCCTCATTTTCTGTGTAAACAAATATTTTTACATGCAATCGAACAAAACATCTTTGCATTTAAGACGGAATAAAAAAAAAAAATTCATCGATTCATGATTAAATCGATCTTTTGTATAGAGACGAATGCATCGATTGAATTATGATATCAATGCAATTGCATATAACACGGATATGGATAGCATGCAGATGTACTACAGACGTAATTTTTCATTTGCGTGCTTGGCGGAAAAGCTAAATATATATTCAATAAAATATAGAACATAATTTAATAATAACGCACGCATTGCTGACATTATATCAGTGTCGGAGGATATTTTTGGGCAAAACCTGTCGAGATTCATTCAAATGGCACAAAATAAATAATAATTGAAAGAGGTCTGATATTATAAACGTTGTCATGTTTATAATAAAATTGTTATAATTATTAGTAGGTATTTAATTATTTGTAATTTTGTTTACAGGTCATGTTATTTTTTTGTAAATCTGTGTAGACATTGTGACTTAAACATCGCTTTGGATGAGTCTGTAAAGTTGTTATAATTGTGACTTATACAAATAAATAAATAATAATAATAAATAATACTGTTAATCGTGTACTACCCACGACCACAATAATATTATCAGTTAAACATCCATTAATTAAAAATTGGTAGGTAATAGCTAGGGCTGAATACCAAATACTCTATTCCTCAAATTTACCCAATTTTTTGTAACAAAACTCAAGTTGTTGTAAAATTTTTGTATTTTTTTTTAAATCTTAATTGACATAGTGCCAATCTTTCACTATGAAACCCATAATAATATTTACCTAAAAATTATCATAAATAGGTGCCAAAACATCGTGATCATATCTATTAGTGAAACTCATAGAAATCGTGCAATAAGCATATTTAATTAATTTACCATTACATGTCTTCATGATCGAGCGCACGGTTGCGCCCACGCATCCGTTTTATGACTTCACTTTTAGGGTTCTGTGGGGAACTATGACATATCGTTACAAATTATAATATTTTAATGAAAATTATTGTCCATCATATTCACATTTGTTAATTTATAAATTACCAATGGACAGTAATGTTCAAACTCATTTCGTTTGCAATCTTATTAGATTAGATTGATCAGCTATTAACTTTGATTTAATAACTCTCGTCTACAGAATGATCTCTGCAAGAAATAACTGTGTATATTCATTAAACCGTGTCAATATCATCGTGGTTCGTCCAGAGCCAAATTCAATACAGGCAAAATTGAAACGGCGATTAATTTGGACTGCCTAACGAATATTTTATAAACTGGAACCAAACAAACACGATAATACAATAACAATGAACGTTATGAATTATAATTACATTAGCATTTTCATTTAGCTCACCAAAAAATAAAAAGGAATGAGCTATACGGAACTCATTACGTCGAGATCTCCACAGACTGGGCCAAGCATTCAGTTCAGCCGTATTTTTACGAGTATTCTGTGGAAAATTAATGTATTTCCACTGTTTATTGTAATTCCGACCGCTTGTTTGTTTGTTTTCCCAAAAACTTTTTGATGACAGGTGCTATAGAGTAGTTTTATTGTGTAGCAGCGTCAATAAATCAGAAAATATATTTATATACATACACAAACTCACGCCTTCTTCCCACGCGGGGAAAGTAGAAACTATAGAACGCCATCTGCTACGATCCTTAAACTATACTCTTATTGCTTCGTTTATGTTCCCTATCTAACAGTTCTACATTTATATCTGTAATTTTTATGAGATAGATAGATAGATAGATAAAACACACCGAAAACAAACGCCCGAAATATACTTCAAAATATACTTAATGATTTTAATTTATATTTCATAATTTATTTTAGGTACTTTCATCATCATCTGCGCTGTCTTTACCCAACTATGTTGGGGTCAGCTTCCAGTCTAACCGAATGCGGCTGAATACCAGTATTTTACATGGAGCGACTGCCTATCTGACCTCCACAACCCAGTAACTGGGTAATACGACACCCCTTGGTAAGACTGGTTGTCAGACTTTCGGGCTTCAGACGACCCGTAACGACTGTCAAAAATCCACGAATGACAGCCAGGACCAACAGTTTAACGTAGATATCTCAGTATGTAAAGATGGTCGCCCATCCTCGTACCGACCGCGGTAAGCGTAGCTTAACCTGATCGATTGACCCATGTGAGTGTTATTACTTAGCCACGAGCCTCTCTTTGGGAACTGTATTATAATAGATTATGTAGTTTTCTGTGTTTAGTTTCTTTACTGTCTTACTTATTTTTATGTGTCTCTCCAACTAGCGATGGCAGTCAGATCTGATAGGCCTTGTCGGTATGTCGCAAGTGAAAACAGTCGCCAATAGTTCATACCAAAAAGTAAAGTCAAAGCTTCATAGTTATGACTAGCTGCTGTCCGCGGATTCACCCGCGTGACCTTTTCTAAAATAAAAGTAGCCTCAGTTACTCCTAGCATCAGAAAAATCGTTCCAGCCGTTTCGGAGATTAGCCGGAACAAGCAGACGTGCAGAGAGACAATATTTATACTTATAAAAGTACCATAAATACTTTCATTTGCATTTAGTAAAATGTTGTTCTTTTGACATTACAAACAGACACTTCAATTTTATTTATTTGTATAGATTCTGCTGGAGCACCTACCTACCTGCTGGAGCATATACCTAGTATAACTGTATTCCGTGTTTATTTGTATTAGGGTAGGAATGTAAAATATTGGATAAAGTCATCTGTGTTATTGCATCTATAATTTGCCCATTACAGGCCTAGAAAAACATCAAGAGACCACACTGAAAACCTTCCCAAGCCTGACCACATCAAAAACCAATGATCAAATAAATTCTTTGAACAGAATCTTCGCCATGATGCAATCGTCGGCCATATGTAAACTACTGTATTCGTGTCAGAGAGCTAAGTACATACATTTACATATGAATCGTATGTATTAATACATTGGCAATTGACACCCGTCTTAAATCACATGTTATAAGACCCGTTTCTAGGGATATAGATTAGGTGAGGTAGATACGGTGAACGGTATGGAGTTTTATGCCTAGGTTTGTTTGCCTCGGTGCGTTTGGCTAAACAAACGCAGAACTTCAGACTGCTGTATGACGTTGAAAGTTACAAGTCAGCTTATTCCTTTATCTAAATACTAATCGAACAAACTTTTGTGAAATATTCTGTATACGTTCAGTCAGGTAGGTACAGAAATAGGTTATTCGTTTTGAAAAATTGACAGTGGTTTTTCTGTCAATGTTTCAGAAAAAACCACTGTCTGACCTTAGATTATTTTCGTGATCCGAACAAAAAGCGTGTTTGAAAAAAAAAAAGCAGGTATAAGGACTGCCAGCAGGAGTGAAAACTTAAAATTTTAGAATAAGTGACAACCTGGCTCAACACGTCACGAGCATGAGCATTTCGGTGACGCGAATCCATAAGTTTTTCCCCTACCAAAAATCGCTCAACGCGGCTAAAGAAGTTTTCATTTCAATTATCAACACCTCCAAAAATCACAACCCATGACAAATTAAAAGAACAATTACGAAAATAAAAATAATATCAACTAAGGTTAGTACAGTCTGCAGCAATAATCTCTGACAGAAATAAGAAACATAAAACAGCAACACCCGAGGCGGATCATAAATTTAACTGCCGTTTTCTAAAATTAATAACGCATAATTCTAATATAAAACCTTAATGACTGGCGAATAAAGCGATAAACGGCTAATTTACGATCTGCCCGCCCAATAAAAACTTAGCGATAAGTAATCTTAGAAATGGAAATCAATTACTTTGTTTACGTCCAGTTTGTGGTTTGTGAGTGATGGGTTTATTTTTCTCTTTTTTGTTTAATTTAATCTCTGTTATTGTGGGTTGTATTTTTTCTGGGATTAATTCACGCCTGTCTCTGACTGGATAGATTTATTTAAATGTGCTATAGTTTAAATATTGGTCATCAGGATCAGGATTTATTTTATACCAGCTTCTGCCCGCGACTTCGTTCGCGTGTTTCTTTGTTCCTCCGTTCCCCAATCCGTTCTCGAGATATCATCAAAAAAGCCGTTCTTTACAAAATGTATGAGAAAGTGAATTTTCTACATCATTTATTGTCGTGGATTTTTCGCATGTTTTAATAGTTATTCTACTATTCGGGGTGGAGACAAATCCAATAAATCCAATATCAATCGGTCCAGCGGATAACCCAACTTTGTTTTATATATTAAGATTTAAAACTGAGATTCAATAGAACAGCAAGTAAGAAGTTATTTTAGGATTTATTTGATAATTATTTTTCTTACACAGAAATTAGTAAATTGTATTAAGGACACTGACTTCCGCCCACCACTGTATAATAAAATAAACTAAAAATGTATAATGACCAGCAGACAACAAAACTTCATAACCATATTTGATTCAACAGAATTAAAATAATATGTAATTAAGATTTTGTAGGACACGATAAAAATTAACATAATCATATTACTTTACATTATATTACGAAAATATTCAAATTAAATGTGTAAAATAATAATTATTTTAGTTAATTACTTTTATATTTACTTGGTCATTATGGGAATGCAGGAACATAGCGTTACAGTTGCTCCATTAAAACTACCGGTATTTGGTAATGACCTTATAGTATTTAAACGACATTAGTTAACTACTGGTATAAAAGCTCTGTGTTTTAATTACGTTATATTACATTGTAAATCCAGTCTAAGTGTTATAAAAAATGGCGTAATTATATCTAATACTAGCTATCGAGTATGCTATCTAAATTCGTAACTAAAATCACATTCTCATACAAAGTACACGAATATAACACATTTATAAAACTGCAACCTCGTGCAATTTTATATCCAACATAACTTATAAAAACTTTATATAGCTGAATTAAATTGTCGGCGTCGGGAAAAATAACGTTAATTTGCACAAAAATACAAGTAACATTATTTAACGGCGGTATTTAAAATTTTACGACTATGCAATAAGTGTAAAATTCACATAACATGTTTTTAACACCAGCATCGTATACGTTTCTCGATAAAAAATCGACGATCCCGATTTCGTATCGATTAAATCGACTTTTTACGATATCACGATAGATAAGATAATGTGGAGTCGGTGTGCATTATTTTTAATGTACTTTAAGTGCGTTGATAGTGTAATTTGGTAGCTGACTGTACACGACCTCGAATTAAAGGACTTCTTATGTTAAGTGCGAATGAAATGGCGGACTTTAAAATGTTAAGTAGCAGGGTTTATTTTTAATTTATTTGGTTTTAAATGCATTTTATGAACTGCTATAAAAAGTTAAAAAGTAAATGTATTGAATATCAGCTGTATTTTATTCAGCTATTATGACTGTGACAGTGCCTATGTTGAAATCCATTAACAATCTGGTTTTATATTAAAAAAAATCATACCTGCAGAAAACCTTATTTGTTGATTGAATATATTATTATAGGGGTATGAGAGGAATAGTGTGTAAAGTTCACTCATCCTCTACTGAAAGGAGGATTCTCCGACCAGACGAATGTTTTGTCTGATGGGCAACTGCCCGATGGTTGATGTCGGGATGTTGTATATACCTATGCGAGTCGCGCGGTAAACTCTGTTTGCGCGATGCAGAATTTGTGTGTAGATGCCGCCACAAATAACTACCATTGGAAACAACCCACATCCTCCAGCAGTTTCCAACTCTCCAATTGTGTCTCCTAAGACCAGGCTGTACGCTGAGCCACCACTGCTCTAAAAATCATGGTACGTATGTTAATGCCGTGTTATCTACTTAAAAACATTCTTAAATTCATTCATTCGCTGACAGACAACGCACAATCGGCACAGCCTAAATCACTGGATCTAGAAGCATGAATTTTCCACAAAGGTTCCATGGTTCCAATAAGGAAGGATTTTAGAAAAGTCATCCACCAAAACGGGGTTAAATAAGGGATGAAAGATTGTATGGAAATACGTATTTTTTTGCGATGGGGAATCCCATCAGGCGCACGGATTGTATTTTAATAAACTATACCATAATATTAAAGTATGGACTACTTTAATATTATAAATGTAATAGTAACTCTGTGTGTCCGTCTGTTACGTTTTCACGCCAAAACCGCTGAACCAATCATCATAAAAGGTAGGGATATAGCCTGGGATATGGAGAAGGACATAGGCTACTTTTTTACGCGATAACCGACATCCACGCGGGCGGAGCTGCGGGCAAAAGCTAGTAATATTACCTATAAAGAGAGAGAGAGCGAATTTTGTGAGTTTGTTTATACAACGTGGAGAGGACAATATAACAATAAATTAAACTGCGTATATGTTATGAGTTTATGATGTTCCCAATATATCCAATGCTTTAATCACTATAGTTAGTCAAAGATTGGCAAAACTCGTAGTCGGCGTATCACTACTTTAGTTTGAAGGAAAAAAAAAACATTTTATTTTTATTTTCGATGTTAGGATTTATTTGATAGTTCCAAAATAGTCTTATGGATTAGTATTAGAAGTGTTTTCATTTATTTTGGTATTGTCATCTCCACATTATATGTGAATGGAAATCTTCTGAACAACAGCTCCTATTTGAAAAATTCTTTCACCATTTGATAGTTACATTATTCCAGATAGACATAGGCTACATATTTTGTAAATATATACAAGATGAAGTACTAAATATAATACGAATGAAAAAATCAAATAAACAAAATCTTGAATTCATCCAAGCCTAATACTTTTTGTATGATTAATGCTCAGAACTTGTGAACATCGTGAACAGAATACCGTCTTCATAATGTAAATTGCACCCGAATGAAGAAGGGGTGGGTTGCTAGATAAAAATTTAGTCAGGTAGTGATTTGCTAAAAAATAATCAACTGCACACTATACACTCTCCAAAAAAATTAACAGTTGACGCAAATCAACACGCGCAGCCTATTTATCTCAAATTCCTCCCACCGTTTTCTCAATAAAATCTCATTTTACACTTAACTACTTGGCAACGTAATTCACACTATTCCCGCCGATGGAAACCAGAAGGCTGACAACTTGCTACCAGGATTACATAAAAAACTAAGAACATACCATAATCTGTTGAGAAAAGTAGTCAAATGGTTCAATTTGTAGAAAAAATTGACACACGTTTACTAGAAAATGAGCTGCATTCGATGTAAACGTGTGCCTATGCTGTGGGAAAATAAAGTTACACGTCATTACTATTTTTGTGCTTGATTT
Source organism: Dryobota labecula (assembly GCA_947523025.1). Classification (NCBI taxonomy): domain Eukaryota; kingdom Metazoa; phylum Arthropoda; class Insecta; order Lepidoptera; family Noctuidae; genus Dryobota; species Dryobota labecula. The sequence continues at coordinate 26,294,945 of OX383289.1, read as the reverse complement.
TATATTATCGATGATTTTGTACTTGTACGGACAGTTGCGATGAAATTATAACTGTACAAAACATTTGTGCAATGTATTGTAAAAACAAAATGGCGGCCCTCATTCCGATTTTGGCCGTCAAAAAAACCTTGTAGCATTGTCAATACTAAGGCCGGTGTACACACACGTTTTTTTGCCGTGAAAAATCGTTGATTCGCCGTGTGTAGGCACGGTCGTCAGTGTTGTGTGGATCACTATGGAAGTTTGTTGACAGACACGGCGAATACGGCGGCGCACGGTGGATCGAAAATCGGCTGTAGAAGACATAGGATCTCGATTTCTTAATGTTATTTTTTTTGCTGGAAATGACTTCTGCTGATCATTACTATGTACAAAAATGACACCCGAGTTAATTCTGCCCAAAAACGAAGGAAATATATTTTTTTTACGAAAAATTTGTATGAAGCTAGTATGAAAAATCGAATTATCTCCTAAACGGCATGTTTAACCGTAATATCTTTGGTCATAGTGCTAATTATTTATGATTTTTTGGTTGCCGATTTGACAAAAAATTTAATGCCGTTTTTTTAAAAAAATCGTCAAAATATTTTTATTTATTTTTACATGTAAAACGATCCCTTTTAGTGTCCAAGTTAAAAAGTTCGATATGTTATTAACCCAAATATTAAGAACACACAAAACAAGAAAAATTCAATAAAAAAATTGCTGTTTTTTGACACATTTTTATTAATTTAAATAAAAAAAGATTATCAAACTCTTATTTAAGTAACATATAAAGTTATATTATATACAAAATAATTTAATTTAAGGAATTAATACTAAGCATTTGTAAAATAAAGTAAAATAAATAAAAAAAAGACAAAATATCATTAAATATTACAAAAAAAAACCCAAACAGACTCAAATACAAATTTACAAATAAGTACATATATATTTTTTTTACAAATTTTCCTTATCACTCTCGTTGTCAGACTCCAATTCTGAGTCAGCATCCAGATTGGATATATCCAAAAACTCGAACTCAGTTTCCTAAAATTGAATTAAGTCGAGAGTTTCAGCAAAAAAGCTCTGCTTTTTCTTGGCATCTAACTTAGGCCTTTGTGCACTTAGCAAAGGATCCGAAGAAACAACAAGCATATTTAAAATGTCTTGATTGGAATCCTGCCTGCTTCTTTTCCTAAAATCTTTGTTTCGAGACTCTGAGGCTTCTTCCGAGAGAGTCCCAATCGGCACAATATTATTTTTCTCAATTATGTCAGCCCCATGGATTAATAATTTATGAACGGTTGACGACATGTAATACCAGTCGTATAATAATACGTACTTTTCTGCTGTTTTGCGGGCATAATCTCTAAATTTTATTATATCGACCTGCTCTCCAGATGTAATTGCTTGTAAAATTACAGCAAATCTTTTGATGAGGTCTTCATCCAAACCGGTTATAGCTGCGGTTTAATTAGGAAACTCAAAGAATTTTTTTGCAGTATTCCCGTCATTGGTGGTTCCCGAGCCTTGTTTTACTATATCAATCAACAGATTGAGCTCATCTTTGAATTTATTTTGAATTATTTTCTTCCTTGTCTGTAGCATTTCTTTGTGCTCATCAGTTCTCGCTGCCCACCATTTGAAGTCAAGCCTGTATGCAATGTGTAACAGACATTCCATACAATTTATACGGGCGTGTAGGGATGACAAGCCAAATTCATACAGGTCAGAACACACAATTTTTGATGTTACAGCATCTAAGCGGTTCATTTCTGTAGGCTTTGCTAAGCACAGGTAGCACGATGCATTTGATCTAGCTTCAGAAAGGTAAGTACAAACTTTAGCGTCGATCATCGTCATCATTAGTTCATGAGTCACCCTATTATTATTATTGCACTCTGTGGGGATAAGGGCCTCAATTTCTTCATCCATTTGTTTTTTCAGCTCAAGGACAACTGCTTCACTCTCCTTTACAAAAGTAAACTGAACTGGACGACAATACAAAACTGAGCATGGTTTTGGGTTCGTCCATAAGATGTTGTCTCCATCTGTCAGTTTAAGTGGCACCAAGGAGGTCATGAAAATGCTCGAGTCATCTTCCTCACCCTCCATTTTCTGCTCGTATCGGCTTTGGTTAGAAGCACCATCAAATCCCCACTTGGATATCAGCTTGTTATGCTCTTCCTTAGAAAGGCTTTGAAGGATTCTTGTAACTGTGATATCAAGTAAAGCTTGAAGTGTAATCCTAGCCGATGAATCAGTAACTGTCACCGATTGCTTCGGAGGGTAGCAATCAAGCTTAGTTTGTTGCACTTTATAGTAAGATGGATAAATATCCTTAGCACCTTCCCGAATGGCAGCCTCTCGCAACGTAATATATTGCCACTTTGAGAGTTTTAGCGAAAGAAGCAATCCAAGCGCCTTTTTTGACGTAAATATGATTGTTTTCGCTGGTTTCTTAAGCGTTTCATTTAATTTAGCGGCTGGTTCAGGATTTTTCATCATGTATTCGATGACAGAGGCGATATCTCCATGCCCTTCTTCTTTTAAACGTGCTGCAGCTGCATATGCCAATTCACTGGAATCTTCGCCTGTGTGTTCATCAGATCTTCTCTTTTTTTGTTTACTTCCCAGATCTTCGAATGGTTTACGGGATCTTTTCGTCATTGTTCCAATGGACGTTGATGTCGACGGTTCTGGAGAGACTGAGGGCGCTCTTGGTATCTCATCAACACTTGGTTCTTGATTAACTAAAGTTTGCACAAAACTCGGCCAATCAATATTTGCTCCCAACCAATTCTCGTACTTTCTCCTGAAATTATCAAGGAATCGGTTGGATTTCTGCCACCTTTGTAAAGCGGCTCGCGTAAATCTCCGACAAAATTCTTTGAGAACAACACGATCTTCGTCAGACAGGCAATCGCCTATGCGGGATACAACTGCACTGAACAATACTTCATGATCAAATGAAGTACTCTCACTTCGTAGAAGAACAAACAAGTCTAAATTCGTGATTAAACTTTCCATTCTAAGATTTTATAGTCCCAGATTTAGTGTTAGCAGTTACACAGTTGTGAACAAACTAAATTATAAAACAAAACTTTAGCCCTTTTATTGCAAAACGCCAATAATTAGGTAACTACCCTCATTAGTTATCTTCTCATTAGCTAATGAAAATTTATAATTGTCACTAACTATTCTTAGAACTCATAGCACTGCTAATTAACAAATTAGCTTACTTATCAGGAAAAGTTGAATGTAATCCATAGTTGGCATTGTCGTGAGATATTGAAAATCATTAAATCACCTATAAAGACTCATTAGAAGACCGAATCAGTGTAGTTACTTAATCACTTCTTTTCGGACTCATTAGAAGAGTAAACAATTGGTAATTTGGTTGGATGAAAAGTTTTAAAACTCATGATGTGTTGATAAATATCTAGCTCAAGCATAGTTGTCTACGTGTGGGTGTACTATAAACCTCTGCCAACTCCTTCGGAAATATAGGAGTGATGCTATTTTATGTTACGTGTAGTTAAAAGTCCGTGTTCTTCAACATAAACACTAAAAGGAATCGTTTCATATGAAAAAACAAATGAAAATATTTTGACGATTTTTAAAAAAAAACGGCATGAAATTTTTCGTCAAATCCGCAACCAAAAAATTATAAATAATTAGCACTATGACCACCTCCAAGGATATTACGGTTAAACATGCCGTTTAGGAGATAATTCGATTTTTCATACTAGCTCCATACATTTTTTTCTTATAAAAATTATAACTCTTCCATTTGTGCACACATTTACTTCATATGACATTTTATAGAACAGTAATTATCAGCAGAAGTCATTTCCAGCAAAAAAAATAACATTTAAGAAATCGAGATCCTATAGCTTCTACAGCCGATTTTCGATCCACCGTGCGGCGGCGCGGCGGTAGTGTGCCGTAGTGCCACCGTGTTTGTAAACAAACGTGTGTGTGTGCAAGTGGCCTAATAGTGACTCAACTTTCGTTTGGTAAGCATGCTCATCATCTGCTAGGCAGACTATATTGGGGTCGGCTGCCAGTCTGATCAGATGCAGTTGAATACCAGTATTCTTTTATATGGAGCGACTCTTTTAAAACAAAAACACACTTGATCTTCGAAGTAGTATTCCATCATGAAAATTATCTATTACATCGTTTGTTATCTTAGTTCCATCTTTAATATTACATCATGCGCCATGTTATTGATTATGTCATTATGTTCTAAACTGCACGCCACAGAGTATTATATACTATACTCTGCACGCAAAGACAACTCTAAGCCGGCGGCGTGTACGCCGCCCGCTGCCGACAGAATGGAATGTTGCCATTTTTAATATCTAAAATATTATTTTTATAAAAACTATTAGTAATAATTATGTATTGTTAAATTACGTTATTTTTTTATCTCTTTGTATTGTATCCACCGGTCGACGTCATCACGTCAACGCCGGCTGTCGCTGAAAACCAGCGCTGGGGCTCTGTCTCGCATAGGGTCGCAGCATTATGCTGAGCGATGGCCGTTTTGCGTGGATGTGATGAATATTTACCCCCAACTTGTTTTTTTTTTTTGTGTTTGTGTTCTTTTTTTGCGTCATGTTTAACGCAAATAAACGTTTTATCTTTCTTTCTTTCTTTCTTTCAATATGGTGACAGACATCAGCTTCCGGTCTTATTAGATGAAGCCGAGCTGATTCAGTAGGTATATTTGAACAAAGAGAGTGGCATCTGTTTTTGTTCGACCTTCTTTCTTTCGTTAAGTCTTGGAGGGTGCAGGTTGTTGCGGCATATCCTGTGAGAGAGCTCCGATAACCTAGAAATTAAAGTATTAATATGATTAATTGTATTTCTCGTGAAGCTTTGAGTTCTCATGTTTGTGTGCCAGCCTGCTGATCAGCAGCTCCAGTCTAAAAATATTTGACTAAATCAAAATGAACCAACATACTCGATACTGCATTCAAACAATTTACAACATATGTACGTCCGGCATGCAAGCGATGTCGGTGCATAGTTACATTCCCTACTAATAGTACGAGTACCTAACAGACAGACGGACATAACATTCTGTTTAAGGTATTACTGTTACTGTTATTAGTTACTGTGTATGTGTTAGCCAATATTATGCTGCAGTCAATGTATGGAAAAAGGGATACAGTATATCTATATCTGTGGATACAGTTTTTTTGTATGAGAATTTATTGGCAGTTATGTAGTTGAACATACACATTATTCAACATTTCTGGATAATATCTGCTTATCTTCTAAGCTAAGATAAAGAACGGTTAAAAAGTAAGAAAAGAAACATTGTTTTTTTTTTAATTTTCATTCAATATGGCAGCGTGTTAATTACCTAAATTAGCTTATCGCCACTGCAGGACATAATTCTTTTACCAAGCTGCATCACAATACCCAGTTTAGTTAGTAGTCTGAAGTGCCCTACACCTTTATTTTTTTTGTTTTTTTTGGGTGGGAAATTATCAAATAACTTATCCCGCTGTGGGCGAAGCGGGAGAGCGTGTCAGACTTTTACTGACTAAAACCCACCCGTGTGACCGTATGACCTACACCTGGAGTCCCGAATCAGTCTGTGTAGAATTTATTTCTCACAGTTTACAAATCACTTTTTTCCTCTTTTTTTTTGTCACAACGTGGAAGATGTTGGCCTTCATCTCATCAGATGTAAGTGATGATAAGGCCGAAGGTGAAAGCGAGCTTCATCAAGAATCCTCAACCACAGAGCAACTGGCTATCTTACCTCTATCTGCCAAGACACAACAAATGCTATTGGGTAATTCCATGTAACGGGTGTTACAGTTCGAACACCTTTAATTGCCCAAAAACACTAAATTATTAAGAAAACATGGCCGTGTTATTGTTTCAATACACTCCACCTAATTTCAAAACGTATTGAAATTAATATTGTATATTAGCGGTACAAAAATATTGAGCCATTTATGTGCGTAACGGGTGTTACACTATTTGGCCTCATATATCAGATTGCCCATAAAACAGGCGAAATTCTGCGAATTTTGTTAGTTTACATTAAAAAAACCCATAGGTTAACTGAAATTAAGTTACCACTTTATAATTTAGAATAAGTGTAGAAAAAAAATACCAATTTTGTTTTTTAAACTAGGAATTTATAAATGTAACTGGTGTTACAGCTTGGAGTAACGGGTGTTACGCGTACGAATCCTAAACAGTATTTGCAGTAATAAGTCTATATTAAAGCATATCATTTGGTTGTTATTTATGGTGAGAACACATAACACAATATTTTTATACATTTCTATGAATGTATTGCTCTAAAACATCAACTGTTGACAAGAAACTGGTAAGTACGGTCCCCTCTTATTTTTAGTTCAGGACTAGGCAATGTGCAGATGATTTTTGTAAAGAGAACATCTGAAACATAATTTTCATGTAACTTTTAGCATTAGCTTGTGATTTCTGGTCCTTTTCTACAATTTCTTTAACTTTTTGCCCCTTATATAGGTCCCTTTCCCTTTCTTTTTGCAAATACTCTGCATAATTTTCGTAGTTCCTTTTCATCATTTCTCTATACTTTTTCATTCTCTCTCTTGCTGAAGGCACTTTGAGAATCAATAACAACAGCAACCCAATCAAAGCTATTATCACACAGCAACAGCATAATATAATATTTAGGATCCTCCATAAATCACGTGACATTAATCACAAGCAGTACATCAAGCCCATTTTAGAATAATTTCGGGAAAAAAAGGACTTAACTCGTGTAAGAAGAGTTTAAAAAAGGGGGCCATAGGTTATAGACAACTCCTCTTCGTTTAAAAGCTTCAAACTATACACCGAACCCATTATCAACATTTAATTGGGCCAAAAGAAGTATCTGATGTTAAACCTAGGTAAATGTTTAAAAAAAAACATCCCGTAATTTGTGGAGGACCCCTCTGTGTTGAAAAGTTTCGAACATTTCACCGAACCCATTGTCATTATTTTATGGTCCCAATATCATATCAAACACTATCCCAATATCGTGTAACATCCGTTACCCGTAACGGGTGTTACATGATATTCCCCCTCAATATTTTATAAATGAATAAGCCAAACATCAAAAATATCGGAAATATAAATTGCTTGCAATCAAAACCTTACTTTCTCAAATACATTTTATAATGTATGCAGTAGGCTAGATTTTAAACAAACTTTTCCACTATTTTCGTAACGGGCGTTACCAGGTAAGGGGACTGCATTAAAAGCTGGTGAAAGTAACTAAAATATTGTAATGACCAAATTATTATACCCGCACCAGCAGAAGAAAATATTTGTTTTCGAATAGCGACCACGCGCGAGCTGTCAATTTTACAGATCTTCATTTTTTTCAATTTTGCAATTTTGGAAAAAATATACTACCATTGATCAAGCCTAACAGTCTGACTTTAGTCGGAGAAAATTTTCGAGTTTTTACTAAAATATAGGATTAGTAGATTAGCTTAAACTAAATGATAACTAAAATTAGTGAATTAAAAAAAAAACCTGCGGTAGCGATTCCCATGGAACTACCCTATTAACATTGTTGCTATGGCGACTTATGTAAGATGATGGTAGCTAGCCAGGCGGACTTAAAACAAGCCCTAACACCAACCAAACCGAGCAAAAAATTTTGCCCCCGCTGGGAATGGTCTTACCACTGACCATAGGAGCGGTTAAAATTTATAATATGTGACCTTATATTAAACAATTTATTATAATCAACATAATATTTAAGTACAATATACAATGTAACACTAAAATATTTATATTATGTACAGGAATGAAGAAGAATATGAAGGAAAATGACCTTATACCTATATGGGAACAAATAGATACCTAAGTGAACTAATCACATTCAGAATTAAAATTATAACGTAGTAATATCAAATTACTTTGCTAGTCGGTCACACAACTCGTACAATTTACAACTTGTGATATTACGCGAAACTACCTCGCTTGAAAATAAAGAGTGCGGGTAAAATTATAATAAATAAGTAAAATTATTATTATGTTAAAGAGCCAAAGCGAAAAGCAGACTGTTTACCTTCAGTGCAGTGAGTTCTTATTGTTGACATTCCCTCTCTACTCTTTGTTACAATGCAGTTGCAGCCGAAAACAGTCGGAGTTGCCTCAGTCACCAATAATACCTTATCCAAAGGCTCCTCAATTTTTTAATGATATTTTATTTATGTAAATTATTTGTAAGAAACACTTTTACAAATAGAATAAAAACTAGATGGGTTCGGTGTTTTGTAACTCTAAGAAGAAATACCGAAACAAAGAGGCCACAGTCTCTTTTAAAGTCCAGACATTATCTTGGTCAGATCATGTGAACTCTTTTCTTAACACCAATCGCAAGGGGATACTGTAAACACAGCAACACTCTTAATAAATTCACATCACTCACCACTAGCACATAGAACCGTCTAGCATGTGCGCCATCCAGCAGTGTTTAATGTTTTTTGCGCCAATTACACATACCGTCGAATGGCCAGCGTCGCAGGATTTTGTAGAATTTTTATTGGCGATACATAGCCATGTTTGTGTGACTATGAATTGCGGAATGAAAGAAATTGAGTGCATTTGTATAACGGTATGCGTATAAGCAGTGATATGGACATATGGAGGTGAGGATTCCGTCATTCCTTATTTATTGTGGTGCGTGTGTTGCATCATTTAGCTCCCTTCAAAATGGTGGAGCTGAGTGGTGCTGAAATGAAATGAAATCGTTTATTCTGTAAATAGGATATCGGAATCACTTTTACACGTCATATAAAAAATATAAAAACAAGCTTGGGGAAGTCGACATTTCCTATCTGACCATGCGTAATGTCAGTAAACGGGCGCCGTCAATTGGGACTGGTCATCTCTTAGCTGCTACGGCTTATTCTAATTATTATTATATATATATATTTTTTTTTTTTTTATAAAAATGTAAACTGAAAAGCATGTTTTTTTTTTATTTACAGGGTCATTGGTAAAACACTAACAACCTCTCAGGACTATATTACTAACATCAAAAACAACAATTTTTGTTCTATGACTTTTAATTTTCAAATTCATCAGATTTTAACTTACCATATTTTCATACAAAAATAAAAATAAACAAACTGCCGTGTCTAGTGCAAAAGGTAGGGGCGACAGTGTACGGGAGGCGTAAGTAAGTATAACAAAATACAGAATAGTTTTTTTTAGATAGAACAACGAAATCTCGAAGCTTTGTTTTTTGTAAATGTATTATGTTTTGTATAAAGTCATGGAACAAAAGTTGTTGTTTATGATGTTGGTAATACAGTCCTGCAAGGTTAATGTTTTACCAATAACCCTGTATATGCAGGTCAACTTAGGAGGTTGTCGTCTAATTAACCGGAGTTTCCGGTGGGTGCCTCAATAAATTAAGGCCTCCAGCCAGAGCATAAACTTATAAACTAAGTGACTACTCGCTAATAACAATAAAACGTTGATTTCGACCAATAAAGGATCACAGGACACAAAGATTACAAAATTTAAAATAAAAAAAACATACAATTAAAAAGACCACTTATACATATCACATACTTCGATTGCTCTGTATGTGAACCATACAGCAATGGTTCAGGCACTGACAATCGAACCTCTGCGCGAATGCCCTCAGGATGCTGCCAACAGCATCCTGAGGGCCAAAGCTAGCCCGAACCCTGCGCACCAGGGATGTGCATCGTTTCCACATAGTAGAATAGAAACAGTCTACTTGTGACTCGGCGAACATCACTGATGCGCTGCAGAATCGGGGCAGCCCTATCAGCACCCTAAATGCATGATTATGTTGCACACGCAAGGCGCTGTACTGACCGCGCATATATGTATGAGACCCACAGGCTGCTTGTGTAGAAAGTTGGACAATATGCTCTGAACAATGTATTTCACTTCAGTGGTACAACAAGCAAATCTGCGGGCTATCATATTCGCCCTTACAGACAACGCCCTGCGTTGTCGCTCTATGTCTCCATCGTCTTTCAGATCAGAGGACAATGTATGTCAAGATATGTAAAATATTCCACTCTCTTCAGTGGTGTTCCACATAATTTTATGTCAGGTATCGATGCCGGATATTTTCCTCTGGCCCGAAAGACCATGCATTCACTTTTTTTGGCATTATAAGTCTTGACTTATAATCCATGGCTGTGGCTAGGGCACACCTTGTGGGGTACGGATCTCGGCTAAGGGCGTCGCTGGGGGAGGACAGGCTGGATCGGATTATGAAAAATATGCGTTGTGCATCCCCTGGTGCAGCAAACCACGGAGCGCGGCAGCGGCTCGGCGCGAAGGCTATGTACTGCAACAATAATAGTGATATGATGAGGGTCGTGTCAATCGATAGTCCCGAATCAAGATGTTGACTATCGAATGTCGACTTACACAGATGATAATAATGTATCGGGGTATTTTATAATGTTGTATGGATTGTTGTGATTACATTTAATGAATGTATATTAATAATTATGTAAATATTATATTAAACAGTTATTGGTATAATTATTGTGTATTGTTATTACATATTTAAGTGAATAATGAATTACTAATAAAAAAATATGATAAATATTACGAAAGTAGCCTACACACGCATGCGCTATCTTTTTTTACTAAGTATACAAACAAGGTATTCGCTATGGATCATCGGCAGCTATAAAAATGTATGATGTGTAAGTAATAAATACATACTGCGTGTGAGCTGCAAGACTTTCTCCTAGAATTACTAATGTAGGTGAAAATACTTACAGTGGCTTCATTCTGTATTTTTCTTTGGATTACCATCTTGTAATCGCCTTGTTGCATAAAAATCACTTATTCGCCGTCATATTCCTAAATTCCCATTACTACATTTATATCTGTAATCATAAATGGTGTAGGTACATAATAAAGAGTAATATTCTATTCTATTCTTCTTGAAGAGTTCGTAACTTCACAAAACACATTAGAATCAATACAAAATACAGCATGCTCTTTAATTTCCAACATAATAACAGTAACCGCTGGTAAACAAAGTTAGTAATGAATAGTAACTACATCAGGGATGACTAACCTCTATAAATCTAGGTGCATTTTTTTTTTTCAATTAAAATATTAAATGTGGCTATGACGTGCCATCAAACAATCTTGATTTAGTGACTAAGTCAAAATACTATAAAATTTCACAATAATACCTGAATTATTACACAAGTTCTTTATTTGTTTAAATGAAATCTCCTGTTGTTGCACACTAGATCCTAAAAACCAATATTCCTGAAATGATGCCATGTCTAAATTATTTTGTTACGTGCCACGTGGTTCGCCATCCCTGACCTTAAGAACACTCTAGTCGGTCATTCTTCTATACAAACGTAGTATGGTGATAACTTGTCTGTTTGACGGTATAAATTCAAAACTAAAAATAATATCAATTTGTCTCGTCATTATCTAGTCTTGGAATTTGGAAATAAATACTGGTTAGGAAGTTATGAGCGTCAAAAGTTCCATATTTCAACACTAATTTCAACTCACCTTTGGGCTTAAATAAATAGATTATGTAGTGGGAAAATGGCAAAATAGAAACCGTACAGGCATAAATAATTTATTCAAAAGTTCCAATAATTTTATTTTGAATCAAAAGTAATTTTATATATTAAGTAGTTTTGTCATTATATCCATACGCCCAAAAGTCTGTTCATAAAATAAAATCGCGCATGTGTGCGTCTTTAGCATTGGTATACTATACGGGAGTGTGTATCCGTGCGCGCACTAGCTTCTTACTGCTTATCACAGTGTCTGTCCTGTGTTTCGCACACAATATTGGATGAAATAGCATGCATTTTGACCACATCCACCAACGAGTTCAAGCCGTTAACTAGCTTCACCTTAAGGGTCCATATGGGTTTCACCACAGAGTGCAGTAATTGGGTTACACCTCCAGAAAATGCCACTCTGTCAGTGTATATTTTTCAATCATAAAACTTCGCTGACCACAGCCTACTCCAGAAAAGGCGTCTTCCGACTTACAAGTTTTTATCACCAAGAAATTACACAGCAGTTTAGTTTTATGCCCAGACCAATTCTGAACAAATTTGTTTTTTCTATAAAAATGTATGTTTGCCAAGCAATTATGAATTAACTTAAAAAGTCAGTTCTTGGATAGAAATGTACGAGTTATGCCTTATAAGGTGCATCTACATACATGATGATAGCTTGTCGGTAAAACTTAATGGCTAACTATATTTTTAGAGCACATTAAATAAATTATTAGTTGTTATGCAACTGAGCTCCGTAAGTTTACAACTTTTCCTTGAATTTAAAAAAATATATATAAAAATAAATAATATCGATATTTTCTTTGAAAGTGTGCCAATATTTAAAGGGAACCCCCTCTTGACATACAATTTTAAGGATTATTATTGTTTGGCATAACTTTTTTTTTGCATAATAATACTGTGGCTTAATACTACTTTCGCATAATGCAATGGTTAGTATAACTGTCTTTGCAATTGTTAGCAAGACCCGCCACGTGATCTTCTCCATCCTTAAAACTCCCACTATCCCACAGATCTGGAAATAAACTTTGGCGATTTATTTCTAGTCACTTGGTTTTGCGCACTTTGGGGTCCCTATCAGGGTAACTACCTTAAATAATCAGTAATGCGATATAGTGTCTACTACAGTTAGGGGTTATTTATTAGGGTTTAATTTTTTTATTCCAAAGAACATTATGTGTAAATATCATTATGCGTTTATAACATTATGCTTTATAAAATTATGCTTTATTATTATTATGCCAACAGTATTTATGGGAATAATCATTAAGGCAAAACATTTATGCTTAATAATATTATGCGTAATGTTCATTATGCTGAATTTCGTTATGCCTATGTAAATTATGACAATATGTTTTATGGTTATGATTAGTAAACCATATTTAAGACAAAAGTTATTAATATTGCCCGGTTATCAGCTGCTTAGGTACTTATACTTATTCTTTAATAGTAATGTTATTTTAATAGAATCCTGTTGAATTCGTATTTAATAATGGAATCAAATTTAATAATAAATTCATTTCAATTTAGTTTAATTAGACTTACTTGTTTTTATTTTTGCTTTGTATCTTTTAACTTATATCGCGTCATATACATACTTCCATTTATTTTATTTTATTCCATATTTGTTTTTTTTTACCTTCGCTGCGAATATTTTTTGTGATTTTATATAGTTGTATTGCTCTCATACAATGTGACGAAATGTATTATTTTTAATTTAATCCAATTTTATTTTCTGTTCTTATTTGGTAATTTTATTATGTATAATCTTTATTGTAATGATTTTATCATTTAATTGAATAGTTGTTCACCTATTAGGTAATAAGAATGTTGTGCATGTCTATACCTAGTGCTGTATTTACACAGTGAAGATTCGTGATTAGCTATTGTTACTATCTTTGTAAATATGTCGTGGCCTTGCTCAATGAATAAATAAAAATTGCATGTCGGGAGTAGGAGTAGCTCCCATATTTTATGAACAAATGCCTGTCATACACAATTTTAATTGCAGCAAAACACAATAACAACGACCTACCAATATTAACCAGTTTTGTAACCTATGTACTCCTATACACGACTGCTCTAATAACATAACCAGCATATAATATTAATTAAAAAAAATCAAATTCTAAAACCACAATAGATTCCACTCACCATAATATCAATTGTCTCCCCATCAATTACCTGTCACACACGTGTCATTTAATTCATTCCACATATAAGTGAAATAGTAACATGCTCCAATTAATATATCCTTATACACTCCCGGACAACTGAATCGAGCCTCCCTGCATATTTTTGTTTAAAGGTAGTAGAAGTAGTAGAAGGAAAAAGAAAAAAAAACTACGGACTATCATTTCCGTTTGTTCCTTTGATATAAGTATACTAACAAAAAAAAAAAAGTTTGATAGCAATAAGTCGTCTTTTCGCATTTCTCAGGGGTTAAATTAGCCAGAATTAAAAAAAAAAACAACGAATGGTTTACATAAAGAAAACTTTTAATTAATAACTTCTGTTACCTCCAAGAGCAATTACGGCGGCCGTCATGAGGTTTGGCATGGAATTAATTAATACCACTTTGTCGTGTTGTGGAATGTTCTTCCATGCTTCCAAAATGGCAGCTTTCAGCTTCTGCAAAGTTTCTGGAGGTGGTTGGGTAGTTCGAACACGCTTCTTCAGCTTGTCCTATAAGAACTCTATTAGATTTATATCAGGGCTTCTTGCTGGCCATTCCATTACTGCGATATTAACGTTATGCAGGTATTCTCGAACAATTCTTACAGTGTGCGCCCTTGCATTATCATGCATAAAAAATAAATCCTGGCCCACAAACTCAGCATATGGCATCACATGGGCCTCTAGCCATTAATTGAATGTATCTGTCGCTATTGAGTGGTCAACCGTGGCCTTGTCACAACCTCATGGCCAATTTTTCCTTCGGTGTGAATTCCGCCCCAGACTGTCCATGACCCACCGCCATCGGTAGACTTTCTTACCTCCAGCATTGCCATACAGCATAATCTTGGTTTCATCCGAAAAAGAACCTGGCTCCATTGACGTTGAGTCCAATGCAAATGTTGGCGTGCAAACTGTAGGCGCGCCATTCTGTGGGCTCGTGTCAGTTTAGGCTAGCTTACGAGGTTTCAGACCACGTTCTTCAAGTCTCTTTCAAACAGTTTGAGTACAAGAAGTCAGTCCTTGAATATCTCGAATCTGTTCTTGGACCTGTACTGAGGTCAGGTGACAATTACGCAGGCTGGTGGTAAAGATAAATCGATCGTGTCGTGCTGTAGTGACCCGATTTCGTGGTGCTCCTGGACGGACGGCGCACAAAGCCGCAAGTCTCCAGGTAACGATAGTAAATTCAATGAACGGTAGATTAGAAATAATTGACTTATAGATGTTCTAATCAAAGCTTGTTGGAACGACCAAACCCCGACTTTTTTCTCTTTTTCTAATTCATGAATTCTAATTTGGAACAATGGTGATACCAAAATGTTGACCAGTATACAATGTCAGCTTCAAAACTGCATAAAAAAAATTCTTTGACTTATCGTTATTTTGATGTTTTAGTCCTTTAAACATAAAAATACACGGTGGCTCGATTTAGGAGTCCAGGAGTGTATTATTGACCCATATAATTTTAGATTGGAAAACCAATTTATTTTTTAATACTGCCTCGTGGCAAAAACTTTCAGAAGACCCACAGTGTAAATTCATAGAGAAGCTACCACGGAGTTAATAAATCAGCAGACTTGATCTTACTGTTCTAAAAATTCAATTGTTTTTAAACATTCTTTTGTTTTTTAGACGTTTGTATCTATCTTACTCTTTTGTACAGGATAGGACTTTTGTTTTTATCTTTAGTGTTGTCCTCATCTTATAAAAAGTTATAATAGTGACGTCATAATAGCAACAGCTGCTAGACGGTTTAACGAGCGTAATAACTCAAAAGAATAATTATATAGCTAAGTGTATGAGTGTATGTGTGGTTATAAGGAGTTAGTGCTCAAGAGTTGTATAGTGAGAATGCTGTGAATTGGTAACTGTGTCTGAAATGAAAAAAATGTTGTATCGTTTTCTGTCTATACTACAGACATCTATATTTATTTTTTTATTGCAAAGTAGTAGGTAGGTAGACTAGAAAGTATGTGGTCACCTTTTAAAATATTAAACAACGTGACATCTTCTGCATGATCAAGCAAATCTTAACCGCGTTCAAGAGCTGCCAGCCAATATTTCAGAGAAAATAATGACGGTGACAAATCTTAAACGAGGTGTCTTGTTCGCGATCAGTTTCATTGGTGAAATTCACCCTTAGAGAATGAAGCAAAGAGGATAAAAATATCAAAATTTATGAAATTAACTCATGGAAATCCACTGATAAAAACTTAATCAGAACGAGAGCCACTAAAATGTGACTAATCAATACAATGGTGCCGATTCTCTTGTACACCGAACTAAACTAACTAAACTATCACTAAAATTCCTTACTTTTGGCTATGAGAATCTTAAAGCTATTCTGGAAACAAAATTCTCTAAATTTAAAAATAAGTTTGACACAACTAAATCGAATTTGACAATAGTGACTACTCGTACACGTGGTATTTTTTTTTCTTTTGTCTTCGCAACGTTGTACTTGTTTGCCTATGATTTTTTTCAGAGCCGGAGGTGCGCATGGGGGGGCAGCCGCGACGTGTTTTTTATGGAATCTTTCAGTTTTTGTGTGGAAAATTAAAAAAAAAATTACCTACATGTAGAGTATTAGCGGTTTAAGCGTTTCTAAAAGGGGGTCGAAATTTTCATTATTTTTGCGATAGGACGCACCATTTTCGAGATATAAGCAAAAGAAAAGAAAAAAAAAATATTGGGATAAACACGAAATATTTTAAATGATACACCTATAGATGGTAAAGAAGCCATGGAAATGATTTTTTTTTATCTGTGTACATTATTTAAGAAATTAAATAATTTAAAATTACTTGCTAAGATGATTAATTATCAAAATTCACCGCGCTCGTGCCGCCGCCCCCACCGCACCGTTCGGCGTCACCGCGTCGAGGCGGGTCATTCATAGAAGTAAATACAATTTTTTTTTTTCGCAAAATGACTCAAGCAATTTTAAAATTATAATAATTATGTAAAAATATAGAACACTTAGATAAAAAACAAATTTCGCTGCTGTGGATTTTTTACGACCTAAAGACGTTTCTCTTAAAATATTTCGTGAAATACACCATAAATACAGTACTGGTTTTGCACCAGAAGTCGAGGTGATTTGTGTGAATTTTAGTTCATGAAAACTAATTTTATTCCACACCTTTTTAATCGCGATTAAAAATAGTCAGATTTAGTTAGAAAATCTAAATTTTAGTTTAAAAACGTCAAATTCAGAAAGCAAAATCGCCATTTTCACTAAATTAAAAACTCAGTACCATCTTAGAGCTGTCAAACTAAAATATAGTTAAGTTGTGTCACTTTAGTCAATTTCAGAATAGAAAATGGTCGTTTGACAGGAATAAACTAAATTTTGGTGATTTTTAGTCTAGTTTAGAGAATTTTGTGACAAGAGAATCGGCACCAATGTATGACACAGATTGTAAAACTTCTTAAGGTGGTATGATTTGACAGAGACTACGCTTACTAGTTTTTTGAATCCATGGGAAACATAAAAAACAGAGATATATACAATTCTGAAAAAAAGATATATAATCTTATTTAAATATCTGGCAGACAAGCAATCGCTTTTAATAGCACAAAAAAAACCCTACCCCTTTACATAATGTTTAATCTAATCTTAAGCTACACAATACATTTTTTTTTTTTCTTATAATAAAATATAAATGAAAAAGTAGTAACATTGTTTAGCACAATTAGCTGAGTTTGTCTTGATAAAATTATTAAAATAATTACAATGTTTAAATACTTACTGCGCGAAGCACAACTCGCGACTTTGTGTGCTTACTTCAATCGGCTCGAGCTCGATCATAGCGCCTTAAATTGAATTTCCTTCTATAATTATTAGGTAGAGATAAACTTATTAAATTTGCACGTCCCTTCATTGTTTGTTGCAAACACATTTCAAATGTTTGTATAGAATTTTCAGTGGAAAATTAAAAATCGTCTAAATAAAAAGGTGCACGCACGGGGTGTGCGTGCACCTTTTTAATTAGACGATTTCTAATTTGTATTAGGGCTCAATTTTTATTACCAGATTACGCCAATACAGTTCATTCATATTATACTGCTAGAATCGTCACAGTGCTGCGCACAATAAAATTCACAAGCAATTTTATATTGCACTAGTTATAGCATTCGGTTTGACTTCCTTTATTAATTAATAAATCTGTTTTATACAGAAAATTATTTAAATTCGTTTATTGGTATGGTAATTTGAATACAAAATCTATTGCTACACTTTGTAAAGTGTTTTTTTTTTTGGACTCTCAACCATTAGAGGTTTTGTCAGCCGCGATCCTTAACTTATGATCATTATGTCTTGATTCTTATAAGCATTTAATGAGAAAATTCAACTTCACAGGCATAGAGCACTGCTGTTTATATAGGTCATCCACCAATTTACATTGTATTTTGTCGAAAATAGAAACCTTGTAATAAAATCATAATACTACTCATCAGGCTCTTATCTGGCAAAAATTACAACGAAGTAATACCTACACTTTATTTCTTATTTCAATTATAATCTTCCATCTATTTTAATAACAGTTTGAATCCACATTATACCTTCTATAAAAACAACAACAAATTAACAAACAAACACACAATACGCAATATTGCGCAGAAGGCAATTTTTTATACCCATACATGTTCTTATCACGTTTTTACACTCACATCCAGTCCATGTGTAAATCATCGTACATATTACACTTTATTAGGTATGTAATTACATACTTCTTCTATGTGCGAACATCCATCGAATTTTTTTTTAGTTTTTTACATCCTACTATAATCTATACAAATAAATAAAATTAAAGTGTCTGTTTGTAATGTCAAAATAACAGTTTTTTACTAAATGCATATATAAATAAATATAAGGAACTTATAACAAAAAGGCAATTTTTTAAATGTTTGTCTTTCTGTCTTCCGGCTAATCTCCGAAACAGCTGGACCGACTTCTACGGGAATTAAACTGGCAGATAGCTGATGTATAAAGAGTAAATTAGGCTAATTTTAGAAAAAACCTTTTGGGCGAAGTCGCGGGCAGCAGTTAGTATATCCATATTAATCATATAAATGTGAAAGTAACTCTGTCCGTCTATTACGTTTTCACGCCTAAACCGCTGAACCGATCGTCATGAAATTTGGCAGAGATATAGCCTGGAATATGGAGAAGGACTAAGATTGGCTACTTTTTTACGCAATAACGGATATCCACGCGGGCGGAGTCGCGGGCAAAAGCTAGTAATAATATTATAAATGTGAAAGTTTGTATGTTCGGATGTTCGTTACTCAATCACGCAAAAACGGCTGAACGGATTTGGATGAAATTTGGCAAACAGATAGTTATAATCTGTATTTACACATGGGATACTGTTTATCCCGGTAGTACCTTCCCTTGGGATAATTTCCGACCTCCACTTGGGCGAAGCCGCAGGCAAAAGCTAGTTCGTACATAGTGTATGACCATCTATTATTGATTGTAATTGAATTAGTTACAGTTGCTTGTAATAGATGAACTTATGCCGTGTTAGGGTAATTGCTTTTTAATTGCAGTTTGAGTAATTAAAGATGAGAAGATAAAACATGACTTTTGTATGAAAGTGATCGGTTTTCTTTATGGTGTGGAATTAGCGTCATTCATTCTTGGAATTGCCAGTCATAATTGTTTCTCTAAAACACAGTATAAATAAGTAACAGTATCACGTCTCGGCAGTGACCTTCAAATAATTACGTAATCCTTCCATGTCTGTGCGCAACCTTCTACGCACTCGAGGCTGTTGCATACTGGAATACACTAAGGTTTTGGAGCGCGTCGTTTTGGCCGTTTTCTATTTCATTTCTCGCCTCATTGATAAAAAGTCTATGATGGAACGAGCGTGCCCAGAAGATACCTGTTCACTGTTCACTCTTGCTTTAAAGACAGACGGGTTATATGTGGTAGGAAACACACGCCGCGCTGGCTGGAGTGTTCCACACTTTGGCTGTGTGCATAATAAATGTGGAGGAGAAGCGCTGAGTAAGATGGGATGGAAAGAAAAGAAAGAAAGACAAATTGTTTATTCTGCACAAACAAAACGCACTTAAAAAAAATAAAAAAATACACACCTTCAAGTAGCCAAAAGCATCTTATTCAAGCAATAAAAGTTTGACAATTTAGGCCATTGCTTGATGTCAGGACCAGGGATCAAAGACAATTTACATTGTTACACTGTGTTGCGTCACTGGCAAAAATGTCAACAAAAAAAAGATCAAAACAAAAACAAAATGCCGATTACAGGATACGAAGACAAAGACGTAATATTGTAACTTTATTATACTGTGTCTTAGCCTTTATTTTTCTGACGTATCATTTAGAACCACAGCTGTGGCATAAAAAGATACTCAAGCTCAAATAATTTATTTCATATGAACCATTTCAGGCACTTTTTAACCGTCGGAAGTTTGAATTTAAGGAGTCGGTCAATCAGAAAGATGAAGTTAGGTCAAGCTCTTAATAGATTCTTCGTTACCAAACCTTTAAACACACACAGTTCACAGTTTTACAGTTCTACATTTATATCTGTAATTTTTATGGTGGTTCTAAAACACGTTTTATGTAATGGTTAAAGGAAGTTAATAATTTCCTTTTCTAGAAATATCCATGGAACATAATGACAAAATACATGCTCAACAAAATAATATTTGCTCAACAAAAATATTGTAACTCAAACACTCACAGGTAATTGTTAAAATTAACCGAAACCCAATATTGGACTCAATGAAAAGAACAAATAGTGGGAATATGTTTTTAACATTTATGTAATGTTGATTAAATTAGTCATAAGTGTTCTGAGTCGAGCTGCACGATTACTGACAAATGCGTACACTAACTGGACAGGTCCACACAATCTGTGTGGTTCTTTCACCGAAAGCCCATTTCAGACACCAATCTACATGGTCTTCACATGATCTTACCAAGATTATGTCTGGAGTTTAAAAGAGACTGTGACCTCTGAGTTTGTTTCGGTGTTTCTTCTCAGAATAGTCAGATAGGAAACGCCGACATCATCTTGTTTTAAAATGATGACTAACGTGTAAAAGTGTTTGTACAAACCTACTTACAGAAATAAAATCATTGTTTATTTATTTATTTATTTAAGGATTACCAACGAGATACATTATAATTATCTTTTACAATAATAAAAACTTGTATACAATACATTATCCTGTAATGCACACTCAATTACAGGTATCATGTATCGTTTACCACCCACACTTGAGGATCTTATGAATACGAGTACGTCAGTAAATATTTAAATTTTCACAACCTTATTTGCTATCGATACGCTAAGATGAAGAAGTATGGAGACTCAATCAATCCATATGCCTAGCCTTTTCCCAATTATGTTGAGGTCAGCTTCCAGTCTAACCGGATGCAACTCAATACCTGTATTTTATATGGAGCGACTGCCTATCTGACCTCCACAACCCAGTAACTGGGTAATACCATACTCCTTGGTAAGACTGGTTAACAGACTTTTGGGCTTTTGACGACTCGTGACGACTGTCAAAGATCCACGAATGACAGCCGGGACCAACGGCTTGACGTACTTTCCGAGGCACGGAGGAGTCTCGGTATGTAAAAATGGTCAGCCATCCACGGACCAACCTCGGCAAGCATAGCTTAACCCGATCGATCGACCAGCGCGGCTGTTATTACTTAGCCACGAGCTAGACTAATAAATAGAAATAGTTATCATTACAAGGTCATAATAAACAGATGAAAACTACCCGTTTTTGTAGAAACTGGGAAAAAGCATTGGTCAAGATTTTTTTAAGTTAGCTACTGTTTGCAGTTCTTATCCTGTAGCTGCTTATCTTTAGACTATGAGGAAGCATCTTGATCAGAGCTGTCAATTAGAAACGAGTTACATGACGTGATGGGAAAAGCCTGTGTCCAGCAGTAGACTGATCTAGGCTGATGACGATAAGACAAACTTCTGGGAGAGATGGCGTCGGGAGTACATATCTGAGATGCAGCAGCGCACCAAATGGCGCACTGGACAGCAAGGACCCACCAGCGAGGACGTGGTTGTATTGAAGGAAGACAACATACCGCAATTGCGGTAAGCCGCCATTGTAATGACAATGGCGGCTAGAGCGCGTATGTCGTCTCTATCCAGGGGCCACGGCGTCAGTACTTCAAGGGGCATTATACGAAGGGCTATCAATAAACTATGCCGTTTGCTAACTTCACAATCCAAAGATGATACCGAAGCAGTGAGGGCTGCTTCCAGGCTCCCTGCCTCGTCTACGTCTTGAAAGCTAAGGCTTTCAACGCGCCGGAGGACGTTCACGCATCATACGCGTGCACCAGCAGCAGCGGGGGACGCGCACAGCTGATCGAGCCAACGGCCGCGCCTTACTACTCGCCTACAAATTCGGTCATCGGCGGAGGTACCGTGAGATCAACTTATACTCATAGTTTGTAACTAAACTTAAATGTATTAAATCAAGTTATTTCCAAGCGAGTCATGGTTTAATTTAATATGATAAACAATTGGCATATTGGTAATTTTCATAAACCTGCCCAAGAAAAATACGAACCAAAGCCAATGAGGGTCCAGAACCCAATATAAGGAAAAGACTGGTCTATTCATAGTCTCAATCTACACAAAGTAAATAAACCAGCACCGACTTTGCATAGAAAACAGCTGTACATTGTCGCTGATCAGTGGGCACTGTTCAGTAATAAATCTCTTGGTAAATACATACATACATCAGTGTTGCTAATTGACGTTTACAATCTCGATCTGAATCAATGTATCTGTATTGAGGTGAGCGGAACAACTGTTGCTTTGGATTCAAGATGGGGGATGTAGCGAACTTGAAAGCTACATTAGTCCCAAATAAGCCCAACAACTATCGTTGGGAAAATATCTTAACCAATTAAGCATATCACGAACTTCACACGTAAGAATTCGCGGGCAACGACCAGTGCTGTGTGTGGGTATAGCAATTTAGCCGTGAAAACGACCAAACAGTCACCCAACATAACCGTCAAACAATATGCTTTGACATCTGAGTCTCAAGTTTGCCCAATACGCACTTTTCAGGCATCCCAAAAAAAAAAGTATTCGGCAAAGTGAGACCAATTTCAAAACCATTTTTATTCGTTGAACTAAGTATAATCAGATTTGTGAATGAAAACATAACTCGATTTCGCTGGGCTGTCGCGGAGGGACAACACCATCTATCGAGCGAGATAGTATTAAAATGTCGCTGATAAAATTAGAAAAGAGGTGTCAAGTATATTATTATGAAGGCGCCTTTTTCTTTAAAAAAATGACGAAGTACCAAGTTGAAAGATGACGACAGGTTTTGAGAGAAATTACCTGATGCTGCAGCTAAGACCACCTCCATAGGAGGGAGCTCTTTAACAGCTATTGTTTCTCCTGTTATATGTACACGATAATATAACGTGATCATGAATACAGCATTTTGAAAAAAACTTGTTGTTAATTTTGACTGTGTTGTCAAATTTGACAACGAGTTAAAAAAAAAACAAACCCCTGCAGTGGTAGGGGCCAATGGCCTTATTTTTAACGTGTGGGTATTTCATTATTGATTTACCTGGGGCGATCGGAATGGTCTGTTAGACTCTTACTGAATGAAACCATACGGTGTTCTTCAGCTTCCTTTAGCCGGGGTTCTGGAGCGCTCCTGCTTTCCTTTCCACTTGTCTCAATCTTGAGATTATTGTTAATTATTTATCTATACATACATACGTTCACGCCTTCTTCCCATGGGGGTACGCAGAAACTACAGAACACCACCTGCTACGATACTTACATACTCCTTTTGGCCCGTTTACGTTCCATCCATATTATAAATTAAATTCACATTTCGTGTCTGTCCGTGCGACTGCGTTGTTCTTCTAAATAAATTCTCGAAATGATAGTGAAAACCATGTGGTTTTCACTATCATTTCGAGAATTTATTTTATTTCGGAAAGTTTATTTGCACAATACATTAAAAAATAAACTTACATATAATAAAGAAAACTCCGTTTTGTTAAGTCAAAAACTGTTCGAAGCAGGGGCTGGTCGCTGGTTATTAATTATAAGACCAGGTAGGCGGCTTATAACTTTATAAGTCACGATGTTTTCCTTCATCGATGTCAATTATTAAACTTGTGATTATATTTAATTATAATTTAAATAAATTAATGATCAGACTAAGCTACGCTTGCCTCGGTTCGTCCGTGGATGGGTGACCATCTTTACATACCAATAACCATCAGTGCCTCGGAAAGCACGTTAAGCCGTTAGTCCCGGCTGTCATTTGTAGATCTTTGACAGATGTTACGAGTCGTCAGAAGCCCGAAAATCTTACAGTCTTACCAAGGGGTATCATGTTACCCAGTAACTAGATTGTGGAGGTCAGATAGGTAGTTTTTCCATGTAAAATACTGGTATTCAGCCTATATCCGGTTAGACTGGAAGCCGACCCCAACATAGTTGGTAAAAGGCAAGGCAGATGATGAATGTTAATAATGAAATTAATGTAATATTAATATAGATTGCATCGCTTAATCCTCTACCTTGCACTAACCGCCAACATCGAAATGACACCGGTAAATATTCATAATTCATTTGCAATTAAACGCGTTGGAAACACAGCAGCCCACAAAATGGCGTAAATGAAGCTGTTTCATTAACTTTATCCTGTCGGCGGGACATTATAATTTACTATTCATTTTCATGTCCATCAGTTTTGGTGTTCTGTGGTCATTTATGAATAAGTTATTGTGATAATTATGTATTGGTGTTTGAAGGATTAATTATGATGTTTGGGTTTTAAGTTTGAAGGGTTTTATTTTGTAATGTTTGTTATAGTTATTTTGAGATTCAAGGTTCTACATTGCTTTTTCTTTCCCGTTAAAACTCAACCCATGATTTGGTGACATTATAAGCCATAGTCAGCAGATGGTAGTGAGTCCGACAGCATAGGATGCTACACCTGTACATTTAAGTAATATGCCATTTGTGGTATACGAAGCGTCAAGTAAAAATTATGACATCATAGGTTTGAAGAAAAAGACTTAAAAGTTTAATAGGTATCTGTATTCATTGAATCGCATTTTATTGCCTCTTAAAGTGTTTTTAATTACTGATTCCAGATCACATCTCATCATCACCTGCGTCATGGTAGGTTTTGTTTGTGCTTCCTTTTTTGGCTGTCCAAGTTCTTAAATACAAACACTAAAAACCAAAACAACAGACGGCTCATCCTACATAATGCCTACGTGTGTTGACACATCTCATCTCTCATTCGTCATGGACGTCGAGGTAAGCTCTGTGAGCTTTGCGTCCGGAGACGGGCGTTAAATCTGCGATGCCGTTGTGACACCTTAATGCCTTACCGGATCTTTGGCCAAAGAGGTGAGTTAAAAAAAGGGGTTAAAAATGTTTTGATTTTAGTTTTTGGCAAAGGTGATAATCGGTACAGTAAAAATAGAAGCATAGTGAGAAAATTTAATTAAATAAGTTTTAAACATAATATATGTATTCAAAAAGAATTAACAGTCTAACAAAATCATGGAACTCGCGTCATCGTAACCGAACGCTTTCCATGAGCTATATGTAAACTGTGTATATATGTACTTAGTTTCACTTCTATCGACAGTCCCCAAAGATTGCCCATTTTTTTTTATTTGCAAATTAACTAAGGCATCATTCACACCATTCACTTTTATATAGCGTTCTCACAGCACACCTCATTCCTTAATTCAGAAATGCATATAATATGCAAATTCTATGAGAATAACGCGATTAGGTATACTTAATCAAATCACCGTCTTTTATGTACGGTAATAAATTAAAAGATTATTTTACATTCGGTTCGTTAGTCGAAAGTGTTTGTTGCAACATAATTCATTAATTATGGACATGACACTCATTTAAATGTTAATTATCAAAACAGTTGTAGTAATAATGATATCGATTTATATTTGTTGGTAGTTTATTTATTTATTTACATAATTTTCGTGTTCATTTTCTATTTTATTGTGGCAATTAAAGGTAATGTGGAACGTGTCTTTAATCTGAAATGGAAATGTTGTTGACAAAAATGTTGCCACCAACATTATTTACCGGCCTTTGATAAATTCCGTGTCAAAGTCAAATCAATTATTTCAAATAGGCACATAAAAGGCACTCTTGAACGTCAAAAATTACAAAAATAAAATTAATTGTTTCAAGTTTCTTCATGACCACATAATAGAAATCTGAGGTCATCGGAAAACTTGAGACTACACATGCCAATGCATTCCGATTTCGAATTCGAATTTGATTTCGATTCGATTTCATGATAAGACCGCTCATTGTGACACCCTATGTAACAGTTCTACATTTATATCTGTAACTTTTCTGGTGTACATAATAAAGAGTATTCTATCTATCTATCTATTGATTCTAGTCTCTTCTTCCAAAAGGAGAGAGAAGAGAGAGGAGAGGAGGGCAGGGGGGAGAGGAGGTTCCGTGAGATTTGTTCTTATTCTGTAAATCCAGACAAATCTGACAAAAGTGACTTCAACCGAACTTTGCGGAAACACTTAAGAGAGTTGTCACCGGTCCACTAGCGCCACTCCTTTAAAAAATATATTATCTCGTGACTGAGAAGGAATTACGAAAAACGGCTCAATCAACTATCTCGGTAACTGTGTCTAGAATTTTCTAATACCTTTTTTAAAGTTTCATATTAAGACACGAAGCAACATAATACGATCTAGAGGAATTTGGCTAGACACACTTACCGAGATAATTGATTGAGCCGATTTTCATAATTTCTTCTCAGTCACGAGATAATGTTTTTAAAGGAGTAGCGCTGGTGGACCGGTGAAAACGCCCTTAATAGGTAAAAAAAATCCTTAAATAAATTTAGTCTTCGTCTTCAATTACCATCATGTATGACAAATTAGAGCTGTGGTGACTCAGTGGTATCGGCCCTGACTTGTAGGAACCCAGACAGGCACTTTGTGTATTTAATTTCATCACCACTGCTCTCAAACCGGTGAACATCGTGAGGAAAACGGCACGTCCTAGACCTAAAATAAATCGATGACATGTGACATCCGCCTCCCGCACTGAGCCTGCGTGGTGTATTATGGCCCACTCCCTCTCATAGAGAGAAGGCCTGTGTCCCAGCGGTGGGAACATTATAGGCTGTTATTGCTTATGACAAATTACAATTTAATCCATTTAAAATAACCCATCCTTCTGCAAAACAATTTTGATCCCTGATAAAAAAAATACACTTTGGATCATTCAAACTGACCCACCCTTCAAAACAATTTCGAAATAAACATGTCTCACTCCAACGATCATACCCACGCTACTATCACATCATCTCCAAGATATATCAGATCACAGAACAATGACCATTTACAACGACAATCAACGAATAGCTTAAACACTTGATAACAGCATTAACATGTAACTAAGAACATGATGTACTATCAATGTTATCACACGATCTACAAGTATTTACATACAATGTTGATCTGTGGGCAGGAAGAGAGATTGTATCGTACAAATGTGGTATAGACGGCAATTATAGTATGGCTCAGTGGGACGGAAGAAATTACGTCACTGCACCCATTTATATAAAAAAGAAATGTTTTACCATAGCCTGTATAGCTAGGAAACGTCTGCGCCAGCTGGGAAAGATAACCTATTTAAATTAAGCAGTAAATATTTATTAAATACATTTTTATTTCAATTGCCAAGATAAAACTTACATAATTTATTATGATTAACATATATTTTAATATAATATATAATATGACACTAAAATATGTATATTATTTACAGTTATTTGAAGGAAAATAAAGAGGAGAAGAGCTAATTGGGCATCAAAAATTTCGTCCACATCGCTGTCAGTGGAAAAAGTGCTAAAAAGGCTGGCAGCGTTGCCATGTTAGATGGCAATGCTGATTTTTTGGCCTAAAAGTAGGTCAGTAATAATAATAAATAATTATTTGAGTATCCTATAATAAAGAAAACAAATATCAAAAAGTTGGTGCGGTTAGTGTCTGACCTTAAAACCAAGTCAAATATGATTAATACTCAAAATCTATTAAAAAACCGAATAGGTTCTTGACATTATCCCAAATAAAAAACCACTCATTTGACTACCGCCTTTAACAATAAAATTGATCGATCAAACGTTACATAAACCACCGTCCCTAATCCCCCTACAATAACAGAGGCTAATCTGAAAACTCAATAAAACCTGTATATAATATTAACATATAAAAAAACATGTTATATCAAGCGTTAAGCGGGTAATAAATAACGTCCCATTAATATTCAAAAGCCGACATAAAAAGTTGACTGCCAATAAATTATTATTGTTATAAATTTATTGACGCGGTCGTTAAAATATGTTTGGTTTTAATTAGCAATCGATTTCGCCAATGTAATTTATGTTAACATTATGCGGGTGAACTGGGACTTGGACGGTGGATGTGGATAAGTGTGTATTTGTGAGTTTGAAGAAAGAATAAATACTGAAAGGTACGCAGTATTATTGATTGTTTTATTTCTTTCCTTTCTTATACCCACGATAACGACGGAAAAGGCACTATAATTTTCAGCCTATTCATTCAATTAGAGGTTAAGGGGTAGGTTTTATAATTCATAAATCTTTAATAAATACCCAACATTTGTGATATAAAAAGCAGTGACACTAGTGGTCTAGCATTCTGCCGCCGCGACCCTTGCTCGAGCCAGCCCACGCCGCTGAGCCTGTTGTAGGTTTAAATTCGTTCCTATTAATCTTAAACCGATCCAAATGTCTAGCCATATTGTCACCAATCACCCGTCTTACTGATATAACCTTCAGCTGTGTCATCAGCATGCAGTGTAGATACTAGGTTATTATAAGAAGCCAAAATGCTGTAGGTAGTAAGAACACCTAATGGTTCATTTCGCAACTTACCAATAGATGAACGACCAGACGACAATGATAAATATAGTTCTTCAACTAGTACAGAATACAGAGGCCCCAGTGTGAGTTAATTTTAACCATCTCGACTTTACGCATCGAGCGCTTTCAGTGCTCCGATTGGTGAAGGGCCAATCGGAGGCCAGTCGGAGCGCAGACCGCGCTCGATGCGTGAAGTCGAGACGGTTAAAAGAAACTGACACTAGGCCCTTAGGTGATATTTTCCACTAAAGTTAAGTAATGTATTTTAATAAATACCTACTTTGATTCTAGTACTATTGCTTTTTATTGTATTGTAGATGGTGTGAAAAGTAAAGTATTCTCCTCGGGGATGAAGGTGCCTTCGTCTTGGGCGACCTTGAATCCCACGCTGCATTGATTTTGACACTGATTCAATATGGCGCCCATAGATAAGACACTACTCGATTATCCCGTTAGTGCATAATCTACTATTATTGCGCTGTTTTGTTTATCGATAACTGGTAGAAAAATATTTGTAACTTTGTTTTTAGAACAATAAAAAAATTATAAAATTTTAAAAATAATTATAAAAAATCTAATTTGTAAAATAAATTTCTAAATTTTCAGTTGCGTCCTCATTAATCTCCGAAAACCCAGTAACCGTAGGAGGCAATGCAAAGTTTGGACATTATCATACACATGTTGAATACTAATGATGTCATTCGAATCGCGTATGTTAATGATATTGTCATTATATCGATTCTTTTTACGACTGCCTGTGTTTAATCAACGAATAATTAATCGACTTATAAAGTGTTTTTCGAAATTAAGGTCGTGAATTTTAATTTATGACGGTATTGGTATATAATGTGGGTGATTTGTGAGGTAGGTATTTGATTGGACTGAGAACCTTTCCGTAGAGAGGAGTTGTGAAGAGAGAAAGTATAAAGGTGTCTGCACACAGCAGCGCGGCGCGGCGGGGCGGGACGCCGACGCGACGCTGAGCAGTTGTAATGTACTAGATATTACGGACGACGCCACACAGAGCCGTCCGGCTCGACGCGACGTGACGCGACGCTCTGTGTGGCGTCCTCCGTAATATCTAGTACATTACAACTGCTCAGCGTCGCGCCGGCGTCCCGCCCCGCCGCGCCGCGCCCGCTGTGTGCAGAGACCTTTATTTTTCTTCTTTATATGTGTCAATATTTTCATTATGCATCTTAAAATAAGAAGGGAGAAATGTAGATTCTCATTTTTAGGGTTCCGTTTTTCCCTTATAGGATCACTCGCGTGTCTGTCTGTCTGTCACAGCCAATTTGCTCCGTATCTAATAGACCGATTAAGTTGAATTTTGGTACACATAAATTTCTGTGACCCAAACACAGACGTGCTACTTAAATGAATTAATTTTGAATAAGGGGGTCCCTTTTGGGAGACAAAAACGTTTTGCACACTGTACCATGTGACAAATCAAATGAAAGGGCTAACTGTGAGGGTAACAAGTATTTAAAAAAAAATGTGTTTTTATTTAAGAATTTTGAAAAAAAAATACAGAAAATAGTTCTATACTAAAATCCTAAGAATTCTATAGTTTTAAAATAACATGGCAGATCTACCAATATTGTGCGTACAAACTAACATTTGCAGTTGGAATGTATGGGAGTACATGTTTTTCAACTACATTTCTAAGTTTGATCTTGGGATAAATTCATCCCAACTACGGAACCCTTCATTGTGCGCGACACACACTTGGCTGTTTTTTGTTCACAAATAATTATTATGGTTTACATAAAGTCTCAAGATGATCTCAAGTAGGTATAGCTCTCAAAACTGCATTATTTCAGACTAGATTATATCGAAATTCGCTTTAAAATTGCTTTTAAATTAATGCCATGAAACTCTTACAGCTTCCAATGCAGCACCTACGCTATATTATTTTTCCAATCCATTTTGAAAAAAAAAAGATTTATTGTGTATTAATTAAAATAAACTTCAGGCCACTATAACGCACCCATTATCGACATAAAAACGTCAAACGTCGAACGTAAAGTGTATCGCACACTCGCGTGCACTCAAAGTCGTGTAAACAAGTTGCGACGCACGATTAATTGCAACGCAGTGTAAAGCACGCACGTTCAATCAACAGGTGATTTGTGTTAAATGTTGTATCAATAAAACTGGTCGGATGTGTATGTATGTTGTACAGTTGAGGAAAAAAGGTATTGACTTGATTCTTTTATTTATTTTTCGTAGTGGAACTAACTATTGGTTTCCTAGTACTGGAAAAAGAGAAAAATTTGAAACAAAAAACCGGCATTCATAGTTAACTACTCTTTGAATTATACCTCTAAATTAAATAATAATAATGTTGGTTTCTATTTCTACATAACGTGGATCACAAGCGATTTTATCGCTAACATTCAGATAACAAGACTTGATATCTCTATAATCTCCATCAAACACAATTAAACTAGCATTACTAGATGTCATTTATAATATACTCAGGGTTAACTTTTTTATATGTCTATTATCATTAGAGCGACGGCAATAGCAATAATCTCTTTCATTACATCGTCCCTGTCTCATCATGATAATATATCTACATTGCCTTTAATTATACAATTTTATTCGTCGACTGTACTTTCAAGATTGTAAATCATGAATATTCCTCAATACAATCTCAACCTTACACTGCAAATCGTAAGGTGTAGTATTCAGTGTGTAGTGTTTGTGATGTATGATGAACGCACGCATTCAGTTGAATTATATTACTTTTTGACATGCGATGTTTTGTCAACAATGACGCTCATTAGGTCAAATTTGACTCGTCACATGCAACTTCGTTGGTACCTAAATGTTTGTTTCTTTATTTTATTTTGCTGCTTTGTTGCTATGTTGCATACGGAAGTTGCCTTGTGTATCTAGTCTATCTATCTACACAAATGAATAAAATTGAAGTGTCTGTTTGTAATGTCTAAATAACAGCTTTTTACTAAATTCATATGAAAGCATATACGTTAAGTACATATAACAAAAAATCTTTTTTGTTTTTACCTGTCTCTCTGTTTGTTCCGGCTAATTTCCGAAACGGCTGGACTGATTATGACGGGACTTTTACTGATTGATAATAAAAGGAAGGAACTAAGGATACTTTTAGTTTAGAAAAAGCGAGGCTGACGAAGCCGCGGGTACAAGCTAGTCTTAATAAATATAAAAATCAATTGCCGCTAGTCTCGCTCGCAAAAAATCTAAAATAGCTCGACCGATTAAAAAAAAAACAGTTTTGTTCGTCTCCTTACTGGAGTGGTAAAAAAAAAAGAAAATAAGGAAAAACACAAAGGAACAGCGGAAAATAGATCATGTTGTTCGTAGTTCACCGGCTCACATATACTCCGTTTGAAATAAGATTAGACATTTAAATAAACATTTTTTACAGTCCGATCAACTGATTTTGACTTCTATTGCAAACTAGAAAACCATTTGCTTTATTAACATTATGTATATCTACCCATGCCCAATGACAGCTCAGAGACTCTTGTTACGGAAAGCTGTAATTAATTAAAAGCCGCGGACAGACAGCCCATACAGACGGACACCGGACATGGCGAAACTATAAGGGTTCTTTGACTACAGAACCCTAAAAATCATATAAAACAAAAAGCAAGCCTTTTCATTCCCTCAACTTTAAAAATATCAGCAAAAACACAACACAATAAGGTAAAAATCCATTGTCCACAGTACAATTAATTCATCCCGCGACCCACTGCCGGCTACGCGATATCGTAGAAAAACTCGCAACGACCAACATGGCGTCGATTTATTGATATGTAAATCATTTTAATTGGCGCCTATGGACATTTTTTAGTGTAATTGGCAGCTCGCTCGTTATTCATCTGTTCGATGAGATATGTTGCGGTCGGTGCAAGCTTGCGACTATTTTGGCGCACGGGTAGTCATATTTTTTTGCATTTTTCTATAAATGAGAACTAGTGGCTTATATTTCGGCCACTGAGAGCATTCAATCCTGACACGTGTCGGTTAGACACGATTAGCAACTAATAAAGTTTAAATTCGTAAAACACGTTTTCTTTTGGGGGCTTGTGGCTAAGTAATAACAACGGCAAGGGTCGATCGATCAGGTTAAGCTACGCTTGCCGCGGTTGGTCCGTGGATGGGTGACCATCTTTACATACCAAGACCCCTCCGTGCCTCGGAAAGCACGTTAAGCCGTTGGACCCAGTTGTCATTCGTAGATCTTTGACAGTTGTAACGGGTCGACAGAAGCCCGAAAGTCTGACAACCAATCTTACCAAAGGGGTATCATTATCATATTACCCAGAGACTGGATTGTGGAGGTCAGATAAGCAGTCGCTCCATGTAAAATACTGATATTCAGCTGCAACCGGTTAGACCGGAAGCCAACCAGAAGGCTAGGCAGATGATGATGTTTTCTTTTGTACTCAGCTGACAGTTGGTGCCAGGAACGCATTCATAGATGTGTGCACATTGTGCATATTTTGATAAAGAGATGAGATATGCAACGTTCGACCCTCCTGAAAGTCATCATTAGCCTTCTCCCAAGTATTTTCAGGTCAGCTTTGGATACAGGTGAACACCAGAATTTCACATCGTTCATTTTTGGTGGATCTAAAATACCATTGACTTTTGTACCTGACCTAACTATTTGCGATTGCGATTTTCTCATTCAATTTCCGTCGCAAGTATGCATTCCCACGATCAATATTTCGACGTTTCAAAAGTGGAATTTATGCGAGTTACGGCATTTACAATAACGCGACGTAGCCGTGCCGTTTATTGTCGCATGTTGGGCGATCCTTCTTTGCATATGAAATATGTCGCGCTTTTGTCGCTAGTGTGCGCTTATTGAAATGTTTGGCAAAAACATGGCGATATTTTTGTCGTGTTTTAAAGTCGGCCGTATTTTATTTGCACACACAATAATAAGCAAACACTTATTAATTGTTTACCATGCCACAGTTATTGAGGTACTTATAGGTATAAGTTCTGTGTTGTAAAATAACATCTCAAGGTTAAATAAAGGTACTGAGCCAGCTTAAAAATTACGGCGCCAGGAATATATATAAATTTTTAAATAAAATTTTATTTATTTATTTTATTTATGACTTACAAAAACACGCCATTTTTAAAATGAAAGATCTTGACCTGGTAATTTTTATGGTCTACCGCATAATCAGTCCAGGACTCCTCAATGAGAGGGAGTGGGCCGTAATCCACCACGCAGGCCCAGTGCGGGATGTGACATATCTTCGATTTTTAGGGTACCGTAGTCAAAAAGGAACCCTTAGTTTCGCCAAGTCCGCGGCTTAGCTCGGAGAGTCTTAGTACTAGAAATCCATAATTCGGTACGAATTTGCATATTAACCATGCAAACAAAGTGGTAAGTTCCAATAAAAAAAATTAGGGTACCTCTCCGACACGTAAAGTGGGGTTGATAGACTCAAGTGTCCCCTTGCCACCTAAATGGTTGTTTTTGGGCATGTGAAAAAATTCACGGCAGTAGCATATTATAATGAAGTTAAAAGGAAAAATATCACAGAAAAGTTAGCCTTACAAGATTAGCTTACTTTTCTGTAATATTTTTCCTATCACCTATTTTTCCTATTATGACTATCTATACTCGTTATCTAACGAGTATAGATAGTCAACCAACTAACATTAATTCACAGTTCTTGGGATAAATTCATCCCAACTAAGGAACCCTTCATTGTGCGTGTTCCGACACTCACTTGGCCGGTTTATTTTTTGTTTTGTTTCTAGGACATTTCGGTTTCCTCACTATGTTTTCCTTAACCGTTTTGAGAGCAGTGGTGATGAAATAATTTACACAAAGTAAAGCGCTTGTCCGGGATCGAACCTACGACCTACAACTCGTAAGTCGCGGCCGTTACCACTGAGCCACCAGTGCTCCTACTGCAACAAACAATTAAATTTAAAACAATATTTCAGTTCAAACCGCTCACAAGTCACACTCCCCCTAATTTTAGCAACACCACATTAAATAGGCAACGCCAGCCAGATATGGTATCAGGCACAATTAATTACTGTATGCCCAGGCGCATCCTTACGGGCGCATCGCGTGACTATTGCCCATAAACCACCAACGCCATCAGTTTATGGGAGAAGCCAGCCCGCGGCTAATTGTCGCTATTATGGCTATTTCTTGAATTATTTACACATTATTAATGGTAGTCTGTAGTAGTTCCATGGAGTTTACTTTATGGGAAAGATGGGCGGTGATGCAGTTATGCTTTTATAAAGTGTAGAATATGTAATTCAAGCCTCACACAACATTCAATAATAGACACAATTTTTCTGTTAGTCATTCTGAATAATTTGTACTATAAAATTTAACACAGTGACGTGGAATGACAATTATTTCCATTTTATCACTACGTTTAAATCCACTGTTTCGTGTGCAAAAAAATAAACATTTATTTTATTGGATTGTCAACATTCTAATTTATATTGTAATTTCAATTCAGAAAACTCTTACTTGTCTATCATTCAGCATTTATTTCAATAATATAAATATACAACAATCATAATAACTAGACTAAAATAATAATCTGTTTTTAAATCAATAGGTACTAACTTTGTAATTGTCATCTATTTTCTTTGTTGACTGAACACCTCTTCTAGAAGTACTGACATCATGAAATATATAATAATTATTATTATTATTATCAGCTCCTTTATAAGTTCGGCGTCGTAAATCGTCTATAAACGTCCAAGTACATTACAATTTATTAACGTCCACAATTTAGCTCAGAGCATCCAATGTTATCACTCTTATTATCACCTACTTACAAATTACGAGCCAACCTTGCTACGGACAAGTTTATCTTAAATATGAGTGTCAACGTCCATTAGTGGCACAAAGTAAGAAAAAGATAGAACAGAAGACTCTTAAGCACGTGAGAAACTTTTGTTGAAAGGATTGCAGTGGCTATGTTAAAAGTACCAATAGTATTGAAAGTGACAATAATTTCGTTGACATGAAAAAAATATGCATTTATTGTAAGAAAATTACACATTTTGTTAAAAACCATACAATTTATGTCTTATTGATAACACCCAGCCAAAAGTTAGACCATGAAAAATAACATTTGAAGAGCTTATTTACGAGTAAAAGCACCTTCTAATATTTTGTAAGTGGATAAGACTAGAACTCGATAACTAGAATTTCGTCAATATAGACAAGTTAACGATGATATTATTTATGTAAAACAGTCTCACAAATTGCTCTTGCTTTTACATTTTAAGTGCGGTCTGCGCCTTTACCTATCTGTAATACGTATACCCAAAGTCTCAAATTCAGATAATTTATGTAAACAAAGGGGATAACATATCAAAAAAATATATTTGTAATGGTAATTCACATAAAATGGCGAACAAAAAGGTTCAATTTTCTTTTAAGTACTGATTTTAAGAAATAATAATTAAAAAATAATCATACCGTAATCATTTTTATAAAATTTCGGTTTTAAATAAAGTTATTAAAAAAAGGAGATTTTCTGGTATAAAATATTTTATGATACTGGGTAACAATGCAGGAGATCCAAACATTTTCAAATATTTTACATCTTCAATAACACTAATATTACAACTCTCATTCATAGATTAATATTGTAAGTAGCATATCTAGCCACATTTTGGATGAAAACGGCTGTAAACTGTTTCGAGTGGAAATCGATTTTAGGAGGCCTACGTCTAGCACTGGACTTAAAAGGGCTGATTATGACGATCATAGTCCGTGTCTCCGACACACTACACAAAACATTGTTTGGCAACGGTATTTTGTTTGCATTGTTCTTATAACTAATTCACTTTAATTTTGTAGATGATTATTTACAAAAAATAATAATGATAAAGTGTTTTGCACCACTGTCCTGTCATTTTGACAGTGACGTTTCTTGACATTACTTTGTATACATAAATTATCTGAATTAGAGACTTGGGGTATAGCACATTATCGCATTACAATATTGGATGACTATACCCAAGTATAGTCATCCAGTATTGGATTGATTGGTCTTTCTGTTCTCTTTTCTGCTTCGTGAAGTTATTGAATGTATTTATTATACAAATCGTGATAACTTTTCATGATAGTTAAGCTCAATTTATTTCTAAATCACAAAGTTCGGTCACGTTTTTTGGATAAATCATGTTTGTCAAATAAATCTTTGTGATATTTGGAAATAAACGAGATAATCTTAATAGTACCTAGTCTTACAAGAAGTTTCTCAGGCATTAATGAAGTCTATACACGAATAATGTAATGCGATAATGTGCTATACCCCAAGTCTCTAATTCAGATAATTTATGTAAACAAATTAACGTCAAGAAGTGTCACTGTCAAAAAGACAGGACAGTGGTGCAAAACATTTTATATATATATATATATATTTTTTTTAAATTAATAATCATCTATAAAATTAAAGTGAATTAATTATAAGAGCTATGCAAACAAAATACAGTTGCCAAACAATGTTTTGTGTAGTGTGTCGGAGACACGGCATATGATCTTCATAATCAATTAGAGAAGTTTACAGTGGTTTTCATCCAACATGTGGCTAGATACCTGTGCTACTTACAATATGAATCTATGAATGAGAGTTGTAATATTTGTGTTGTTGAAGATACATAAATATATATATTTTTTTTTTTTTAATGTTTGGATAAACGAGAAAATCTTAATTTTTAATAACTTTGTTTAAAACCGAAAATTTATAAAAATTATCATACCATGATAATTTTTATAAATTTTCGGTTTAATTATTATTTCTAAAATCAGTACTTAAAAGAAAATGGATCCTTTTTTTTCGCCATTTTATGTGAGTTACCATTACGAAGATATTTTTTTTGATATGTTATCCCCTTTGTTTACATAAATTATCCGAATTATAGACTTTGGGTATAGATGGCCATGCCAAGATACAATCTCCACCTTTAGTATTTTACAAAAGAATGTCTACATAGTATCTTGTAATTTCCTCCCTCTAGTTTCTGGCAATAAAATACAAAACACTGAAGCAATAAACGGTAGAACCGCAAATATCAACGAAGGTATCCAATGTGGGGTGATAGTAGCTATAAACGGAGCAACCATTGCTCCTACTTTGGCACCAGCAGAGCTTAAACCGTAAGCCATAGTACGCAATGGAGTAGGGAACAATTCGGAAACATAGACACACAAGACGCCGAATGTAGTACAAGTGGCTGCAAAACCTATAATGCCTAAAATGGTGCACCCATGGTGGCCTGGAGGTATAAACATAAGGATTGTCATTGTAATGCCGATTATGGTAAGAGTTCCTACAGTTGATACTTTTCTTCCAAAGGTTTTGTTCAGCATCATTGCTAGAGGACATGTTGGGATCTGAAAATACACAGACACAAAGGTTACTTGGTAATTTATAAAACGAGTATTTAACTGTTGTTATATACTTATCAATTCGGTGGACTAACCTGTATAGTTCCTAATAATATCACGGTGATAAAGACATTAGACCCAATAAAAGTGATATATTGATTTATGCCAAAATAACAAGCTCCTGCTGAGATCCAAATGATTATCGAAGATATCATCTTGAACGCTATGTGTTTAGTTCTGAATAGATCTAAGTACGTCGTCTTGCGTATCTCTTTGTCGTTGACCATCATTTCATCTAATGCCATAGCAACATTCTCTCGAATGGTTGCTGTGTTTAATTTGTTCCTAAAATCAAATGCAAATTATGAACATTCATCAAAGAAAGTGCACACATTTTCCATTGTGAAAACATTAGTTACTGTCAGTGATTATCTTACCTTTTTGCAGCTTTAGTCATAACCTCAAGTGCTTTTTCTCCATTACCTTGAGCCATCAACCATCTTGGAGATTCAGGCAAACATATAATAAATATGTAAATGAAAATTGACACTACAGCATATTCTAAAAGATACATTCTCCAATCTGCCGAAAAATAGGCAAATACTGATAACAGTGCTTGTGCTAGGCCATCAGGAATTATTGCTAAACTGCCTGCAGCTTCCCTATGCTGTGGTCCAACAATTTCTATGATAAATACAAGGCTGATTATCATAGTGCCACCCGAGGCCATTCCTATGAAGAATCTTAAGCCGTTGAATAACCAGTAGCTCGGAGAAAATGGTACAGCCAACATGAATATGACGTTTAATAAAGACGATATTATTAATCCGATGCGTCGACCGAATCTGAAAAATCATATTTTCAGAGTTAAAACAGATATTATCTAAGAATATTTGACATGAAGTATCTAAGACCGAAAAAAAACTTTAAAATGTAGATTACCTATCTGAAATCCAACCAAACAGTGAAACTCCAACCAGAAATCCAAACATCAGCATTGACTGACTAAAACTAGCTTTCCATGCATTTTCACAAATCAATCCAAATTCTGAAATCAACGTCTTTTCAAATACATCTTCATAATACTTATATTCTACACAATTGTTGTAGCATGTTGAATTTTCCACTTTGATTGTAGCATTGTCTTGAAATTTTATACAAACGAATTCTGTTGTTGGAGTCAGGAAGATTATTGACAGCATATTCCATATTGCAGCTGATCTTACTAAAGCTGCTATAGCACAAACTGTAGCTTGCCAAACACCAAATGCACCAATAGATTTAACCACATAGTCATCTTCAAATTCACTATCAACCAAGTTTTCAGAACTACAACTTCTTCCACTAGCCATTGTTACTTTAATTGAATCTGCTACTAACTTTGATGCCATTACATGATTTCTGAGAATAAGGGGATTTATTCTTAGAGACATTAATTTGGTAACGTTAAAATTGAAAGTTATCGTACAGTTTTTAAACCACGAATAAAAAAATATTATGCACTACCTTTTATTCACATTGTTATTGAAAGTAAGTTCAATACTAAATGATGGACTGATGAAAATAATTATGTATTTTTATCGACAAGTTTTGTTATGGATATTTATACTTAAATTATCAACTATTTATGTAATTCTAGATCAATGAACTGGTAATTGTTGTAGGTCATGGATAAAGGTCCCTCGTTGTATTTGTTTTGATGACATAATTTAATATTAATAATATAGATTCACTACGTTCCGAATAGCATTATCTAAATTATGAGACATTTATAAAATATGGGCATGACTAACAACTTGCATGTAATCAAGTTAATACCATAAACTAGGCTTTTTTGAAAAGACTTCTCCCTAATAAGTAGTCGCCATTACCCAATTTATACAGCTTAAATGAGAGTCTTCGTCTTGTCCGACGCGTTTCCATAAATAAACCTCCCAGAACCGCCTTTGTTCGTATCGTTATTTCGGCGGACGGAACCACACGGGTTGCTTGTCCTCGCATTTTTTATCCGACGCCCAGCCCAATTAATCTTCCTTATCGTTCCATCGCCGCCAGTTAAATAATCGCGGCGCAGACGAGTTTAACATAAATTAAGTTTTCCACGACACCTGAGATACCCCCCTTGTGTTAAGAGCCTCGGCTACGTTCCATTTATCTACGAGCCAGGTAGTTTTGAACTTTATTTTAAGGGTACATGAATTGAAGGGACTGTTTCAGTAAGTTTGCTGGTCAGTAATAATGAGGCTTCGTCGAGAGATGTATATCGCAAGCCACAAAGAAAGGTTAAGTGTGAACATTTGTTTGTTAATGCCCTTGTATAATGGATTCGTGGTTCTTTTTCGGTTGGAATGATAAGTTGTTTTACTTTAATTGATCGATCGCTTGATTTCTTTCGGGTTTTGTAAACGGTGAACGAATTTCTCTTACATGTGGACAGCTCGGATAAGTGAAACGGTAAGGGTTGATTGATGGCAGTATTTAGATTTAGTACGTCTGGTGAAACCGTATTTTTGATAGTTTTTATAAAGGGAGATTTGTTTTGACATCGAGGTTGAAAAAATTCTGGGTTTTCATCACAAACTAGATTTAGTAAAAATAAAAAGTAATCCATACCTGTCTTTAATGCTGAACTAGATTTCGTTTCTACAGTGTTAGTTTAATGCTACTTTAAGAGATACTTAAATACTGCTTGCATTTTGAGTACCTATCATGAATATTACAAACAACTTATTCTTAAGACTAACTCAAAACTTCACCGACTTAACATAAATCCTACAACGGTGTTAATCTGGGCTGTATAAAGTATAATTATTGGCGAAGTTCAGCCAAGGTCAACAAGAGAGCACCCTTGGACTGATAATCTCAACTAACGTCAAGTTAAAAGCCACGTAAATCTTACTAAGAACAGAGGCGGGGTGGAAACGAGTAATTCAAATAGATTGTCTCCTGAAACTCTTTATAACGTTTAACTTGTTACTTAGGATATTAGATACTTATTTTTCAAAGATATCTTACCATTTCATCGGATTTGTCAACATCATCACTGAAGAGATTAGATTTTATATTCAACATGTTTTAATATTTCTATGCCAGTCCATGGCATGTAGTACCATAAAATTAAGCCCCAAATTAATAATCATGTTTCGGATTACAAGCTTTCGTTTCTTCAATTCATCAAAATTATTCTCATCATCTCCATCATTCCTACTTTTCCTTCACCAATCCAAACAGAACTCCTCAAATCACTAAGTATGTCAACAAACGCTACATTCTTACGTATGTTTGCTCAAATAAAACATACGTTTCGAAAATTGGCCAAATCAATTATCGTTATTACTCAGCTATTTCTACTCGTGCCTACTCTGTTTGATATTCCATACCAACGATAGTTATATCAATTTGGTTGTTATTAGCATCAGTATGTTATTTACAAGAGTAGTTGAGAGCTTTTGAAATTCGAATTTCACTTGTGTGGTCGGAGTTGATAATGTGTGAAGCATTGGCTGTGACAAAGTAATGGAATCAAATTAATCGTAATTGAGTACAGGTGATGTCCAAGAGTTGTCAACTGTTAAGTTTTTATATAATATTAGGTTAGGTAAATGACTGATATAAGTATCTCTCTCTTATTTAAAAATATAAATTATATGGCAGTCGTTAAAAATTATTGTCAGGTTTGTTGCCCATGCAGTGTCCCATGGATAAAAGTATGTGATTAATGAGATGCCTCTGCAGACGTAAAAAAACCCACTATGTAGTACCATACATTATAGTAAAATCACGTTGTACATATTTTTGTTATTTAGTTAGTTAGTTAGTTAGTAGTCTCACAGTATTGTCATTGGTCATATCAAGCGATAGGCCTGTATCTGTTATTGATATCATATTAATATTGTTCTTTGAACTATTTGACTACATCTAATTCCAATAACTCACCATCAAAATACTGAAACCGTGCCTCCAACATCGTTAATCAAACTGCATCAGCAACAGTTACATTCATAATTAGCATCTCAAGTCGGACAGACGTCACTTATCATGTTTGATGGTCTGTTTGTCCATCTATTAGCACGTTTCTAGGTGACTGCTGTAACTAGATGCTATGTTTAATATGTACGTGATTGATTAGTTTATTTTGTTGATTGAAACTCTTGCTAAAATGTACTTAATTTTTATCGTGATTTGTGGTGGTTAGCGTGTGCCAAATATAGAGTTAATAGTCTTATTTATTAGCGTTTCGTGTGACTTAAATGTTTACAGGACGTATTTCATAACATTGACGTTCGTTTCGTCAGTATTGACTCAAAAGAGCGTAAGTATTTAAAAAAAAAACATCCTGTTATTGCCTCCTTGTTCCCCTTCTTCTTCTGCCCCTTCTTCTTGCTCAAGGGGGGT
Source organism: Dryobota labecula (assembly GCA_947523025.1). Lineage (NCBI taxonomy): Eukaryota > Metazoa > Arthropoda > Insecta > Lepidoptera > Noctuidae > Dryobota > Dryobota labecula. The sequence goes on along the minus strand of OX383289.1, from coordinate 26,252,441 downwards.
TAATATAGCTACGATTAAAAAAATTGACCGTAAACTTCAATAAAGTAGTCAAAAAATCCCCATCACTGAAATACACAGTGGGCACTCAGCAAAAACCAGGTGGGCAAAGAAATAAAAAGCGGAATCGAGTCGTTACGTCGGACGCGAGACGTCGTTACAAACGAGCGGAGATCTGCGATAGCCAGCTGAACTTGTGGGTGGGATCTGCACAGTGGGTAGAATATGTGGGTAAAATGTATTGTTTTTATAATTATTAGGTACGTAATTTAAAAAAAAAATAAAAACAACCAAAAAGTAATGAGCTTCAAAGCAAGAGAAAGATCTAAATGATAGTACAGATGATTCAATTTTTAATCATTTTTTTTTTCTAAATTTGTTTATGAAGTTACCCACTTTGAATGTTTCTAGAAATTAAGAACGGGAAACAAATAGTTAGTAAAATTTTAATGTTAATATCAGTTGTTAATCTAGCTATTTTTTTATTTGACTAACAACAAACTAAATAGGAACATACAATTAAAAATAAGACTTAAATATAATTTCGCTAATCTCCTCAAAAACAACTTTGTCCCGAACAACATCGCTGTACCCCACAGTGCACATAGAGTAAAGAGACAATCAGAAGCGGCCAGCGTTAACGTTGCTCAGTAACGATGGCCGGATAATCCCCGCGATCGAGTCGACGATGCCGATCCAATTTACCCGGCCGATACCCGGTCCGGTTCACATCGTGTTATTTGAGACAAGTATCCCGATTTATTTTGTGACCGCTTTCTGCTATTTTTCAAAGGGAGATTGGGGTTGATAAAATTCAACCCCTATAGTACAACTTTTAAGTATCGGATTGTAACAGTGATCTATAGTTACTAAGGGTTAACTTTATCATCCTTGGTATACAAAAGAATGATTATGTACCCACTAATAATAAAATAAAATTGGTTGTCTGTAAAGTCGGTTTACGGACGATAATTTTACGTGATAACGTCATAAGAAAACATTGCGTCACAAGCCGATCGTGCCTCTCTATCGCTTGCTCCGCGCTCTCGCTTGTACACTTGGCTCAGGCGGAACGTGACAATGAGTCATGCTTTTTCGTGCGTGTAGGCGGGGTTCATCAATGTATAGGACGTTATCACGTCAAAAAAAAACATATATCTTCATAGATTCGTTAAAAGTTCCGTTTGGCAGGCACGTTTAAGTTTTTCATCAATGGTGATGGTCATTACTGAAAAACTAGAAAGATCGGAAAAGTCATTCAAACCTAACCAATAAACACTTTCTAAACAAGTAGTAATCCAGTCATATATGTTGGAAAATCCACAAACACGGGTTTACATAGAGTGACAGCTTTCTAACTTCTGCCAAATTTCTTATTTTCTTTGCGTTTTCGTAATTTACCCTTACCTTTTAAATAATAAGACCATTTTATTACAACGGCTTTAAGTGTTAGTCTCATCTAGATAACACTGAAACTTAGCGTGTCTAAAAACAAATTGTTTTGTTTTTGAGCTCGACAAAACTAACATAAAAGCAAAGATAAAAGTTAGTACACTATTTCACTACTCCTGGATTACCATGAAAATCAGTTTGTTTTAATCTTTATTAGTAGATACAAACAACCTGTCTAGATAATAAATAACACTGACAAAAAGCTTTTTTCCAAGACTCCATTTGAAAATTACCGCGTATTTACTCAAAAAATTATCGAACTGTCTCATACAAGAAACACCAATACGAGTATGTACAAATAGTAAAAATATATTGATTTAAGTAAAAACGTCACGGAACCGAAATACGAGGTTTGTGTGTCATCGGTATCTTTGTCGTCCTATGCGCATTAGCGAGCTAATACTAAATCGACCAATCTCTTTGCTCCTTTTGCTTCGTGACGTACGATACGAGCCGACTGGACCCGAACGGTTTGTCCAAGCAATTTGACATTCGATTTTTAGAACTTCGTATTGACAGATAGTCCTTCTGGGAATGTGTGTGAAGCGAAGGCAAACGCGATTTTAACGTGTCCACGCTAAAGATTGACGTCGGTTGACGACGGCAAAGAGAAATAAATATTTATTTATGTATGCTGCTGCTCTAATCACTTTTGTAATTCTATGGAAGGGTTTAAATTTTTCATGTTTGCTACTACCATTTTTGTTGCTTTTGTCCCAAGTTTGGTGGTAAATATAGAAATTCTTGGGAAGTTTTGTGAGCTGCCTTCTGTATTTTTAGGACTTTATCAAACAAAGTTAATTTTGTTGACGCTTCTAAAACTTTATGACGCATCTCACTCCTGTATACGAGTATTCTACAAAGTTACACATATCCAGTTAGATTACAATAAACCAGATATGCAGTAGTTAACTAATATCCATATTGATGAGGGAAATAAAGCAAAAACTGGCTGTCAGCTGCTTCTCACTCTGTATCCTTTAAAAGAGTTAACTGATCGAGTTGAGTCATTATACATTTTTTAATAATTTATAATGACCTAGAAACCTGTTCATAAATATACATAACAGTATTAATGGCATCTCAGAAATTATGCTTATGGCAATTTACATCGTTATGCATGGTGATTATAAATCACTCTTCAGATCACTGGAACGTGCATTAGTCGTGCGAGTAGTCTACATATTCCAGGCAGGCAATGTCACTTTTCTGTCCAGATTTGTGGTATACCACAGCATGATCTGTTATTGTATAGCTCAATGATGGTAGGTAAAAAACCCAGCGTAAAGAGGACCACCAAATAAGAAGACTCTAGCAACTATTCTCACCAAGAGGTGTCGTGTTACCCAGATACTGGGCTGTGGAGGTCAGATACGCAGTCACGTTATTGAAAATACTGGTATTTAGCTGTACTGAATTAGACTGGAAGCCGACCCTGACATAGTTAAGAAAGGCTAGGCAGGTGATGAGATGATGAGATGTACAGACTATATTCTACATGGATAACCATATTACCAAGGTGCTCATATTAGGTTTGGTACACTATACTCGTACACAAAAAGAAAAATCAAAGGCAAGAAAAACATCCCTATAAATAACCTAATCAATACGTACTGCGTACATAATTCTAACCAAATACACACTCACAGTGTTTACCGACAACTTAACGCTGAGTTTCTTTTTTGATTAGCATAAGTACACTAAAATGTGTGAGCAAATAAACTCGCCGAACGATAATTTATTAATACGCCTAAACGTGTTGTTTGCACTTCAATTTAACGGCTCGGTACTGAAGAATTTCTAAATGTTGTTACTCGTCATCAGAATTTTGAACTCTATTTGAGAGACCTCAAATATGAATTTAGATGGAAGTGTCAATGAATAATGAATATGCAATATGTGCCAATACAAAAGTGATATAATTCGCAAATAGACGCAAAATGAAATGTTATTTTTGACACTTCACAATTTCAACACTTTATGTAGAAGACTGAAGCTACTGCAAGTGTACACGTTATACCAAAACATTTGGAACTGTCTATAAAATAAAGATCTGTAGAAGAGAAAAACATAGCAAAAAAAAACATGTTGTTTTAAAACAAAACATATTTCCAAACAATCATAAAACGATTACATACAAACACTTACAAGAATTTCATTTTATTCCCAAGTAAACGATAAAAATAAAAGCAATAAAACTGAGGACCTTAAAAGAGGGACTGAAACTACAGAAATAACATATAAGAGTTTCAAAATCGATTAAACTTAGCCAGTTTCGGAGACAGTCATTTACGGAGATCATAAAACTGAAGACGTCGATGTCACAGTGTGTCTGTGACCTTATTTGTCGGGTTTCAATTCTGTTCAACCTCAGCTGGTGAGATCAAAAGTCATGTCGAGTATTTATCGACACTTAAAGTGACATGGAAGAAATATCTTCAATTGAAATCGTACAATATTTTATTGGCTGTTAACGCAATGATCATTTTGTTTTGTTGTTATGATTTATGTTGAGGATTCATGTACAAAAATTTTACATTTGAAAGCTAATAAAATATTTGTTGAGAAAAGGATATTAAAGTATTATTAAGTTATTTTTCCACCAATGAATATTGCATCATACAACAAAATCCTGCGTAGGTACCATGCATTATAGATGCTATCAATATTATTCGCCATACTCGTACAATGATTCGCTTGCAAAGTATAAGCTAGCAACACTTTAAAATAGACGTAAGTACCTACTTCCGTCTATTTTAAAGTGTTGCGTAGCTTATACTTTGCTAAATAATCGCTAGGGTTGCATATACAAAACTTTTTTTACTTACTAATTCTTCATGGCTTCTAAGTAAGTTTTGTGTATTTCTTGTTTTTATTTATTATATTGTGGCGTATCCTATAGTTAATTTGTGAACGTTGTGGGTTAATTGTCTTTAAGTTTTGTGTATTTCTTGTTTATGTATTATTATATTGTAGCTGTTTGTTCTTCCTTTTGAATAAAATAAATTAGAATATAGCTGCATCTCATCTTGAAGAACAGCAAGTTTTTAAGCTATTGCATAGCTTCTATCGCGGGCCTTGAGCGCGGGGACCGAATCCAGAAATTCCGTAACGAAAAAACCTCACGCTTCCCACTCCGACGGTTTTACTACACCAGTACCCTCTAGTGATCTAATAATTTCTGGCAGTTCTTTTTTCTGTGTACTGCGTATTTTATTCTTATAAATATTAGTTTATAAAATTATGATCTTCACAAAAAGTGATTGTTGATAGTGGGGTTTGAACTCACGACTAGTCGATTATGAGTACATTCAGTTCCCCTGTTGCACCGCAAGGCTACAATGACTTAATTTAAGCTTGCCAAATAGTTGATACCATTCCAGTTGAACAATTTTTAAACTTGACTAGACGGTTGGAAATGACTCATGTACATGGAATTTTTTCGCTGTCAAAACAGTTTGTCACTCTTTTTTTATTTAAAATTACTTTAGGTTCAACACTTTCGTCTATTTTAAAGTTGTTATTATGCTTATATTTGAATAGTATTTGACTTTGTTTACGCAGTTATACACTTTTACGACGTTCAGAACTTATTTATTTTGTTTTTAAGCTATTGCATAGCTCCTATCGCGGGCCTTGAGCGCGGGGACCGAATCCAGAAATTCCGTAACGTCGTTTCAGTTCGGCAGTCTTCGACACGGCGTTGTGTGCGTGCGATTAGACGTATTGTACGACTCTACGAAACTCTGTGGTGGATTTACCGCGCAACGCAACGCCATCTAGTAATCGCAGGTAGAACTAACTAAATAGAGGTGACATTGGCGTGGCTTGTGATTCGTAATCGAGACAAGCGTTGCTCTGTTGGTGGTCTCAGTTGTGTTTTGTTGTCGGTTTTATCCACTAGATGGCAGGCATCGTAATTCAAAAGTTTTTGAAAGGTTGTTGAGGTATGTGAGCAATTTATTTATAAATCAATAATTTTACTCGTGTTTATGATTCTCCTAGCTAGAATTAACATTAAACATTAACGTTCTTCATAGCTTATAAAAACCACTTTTAAACGGTTCTCCAAAGTTCTGGGCCGATTATGGATTGACTTTACTTTCTTATCGGTCACCACGCTCAAAAAGTGTAACTTGAATTAATATCAAAGAAAAAGAAATACTGCATAAATAAAATAAATAAATAATTATAATTGCATAAGTTGATACAAAATGCAATAGCTTTACCGCGGCAGTCCCCGAGTGCCACACGTCTTTTTTACTTCTGTCGACAAAACCTATGAATTGAGTGAACATAACGAGAAACTACATCAAACTCCATACATCCTTTGACTAACACAGACTCTCAAACAAACAATATCACAACTACCTAAAGGTGCAAACTCGTAACCCCTAGACATACTAAAAAGGCTGACATTTCTACCCTAAAGTACTCCTCCACGTGTACGACGTGACTAGTTGAGACACGTAAAAAGAGTGATCGTATAGAGGGCGGCACATTCAAACGACATGAACTGGCCACTGGGGACCCACTGCATTGACCATTCCGAATAAAATACGTTTTTACGACTCCATAGTCGTTTAGGGCTGGTCAATGTTTAGGTGGAGGATTTTTGTTTCATTTAGAGTTATCATTTTGTCATTATGTGAGAGTTGGATATCTATTTATTTTTATAAATTAATCTTGTATCTTGTCTCAGAAATTATTATGGTAGACATTATCGTCTTGCCATTACGTAGCTCATCATCATCATCCACAGTCCAACTTTGCCCATTGCTTAGGCTTCGCTTTGCTTGTGCCAATCTCCAAACTCCTGTGCCAATTTAAGGAGACGAGGCATTTGCAAAGATCTGTCACTTTTTTTTTTTTTTTTTAGAGTAACAAAGAATGGCTTAAGAGTAGATAGATGTACTTATAACAGATTTCTGGTATTTTAAAATATCAATACATAATCAGCCTATAATGTTTCCACAGCTGGGACAGAGGCCTCCTCTCGATGAGAAGGAACGGGCCTTAATCCTCCACGCGGTCTCAGTGCGGGTTGGTAGATGTCACATGTCTTCGTATTTCTGGTTCTTAGACATGGTGGTTTGGACCAGTCCTGTGCCCATATCTCTCGCCGGAACGCCCTTACCGGTCTGCTCCGACTTTCGTCGAATCGCTTGTCCAAGGGGATGGAGATGTAGACCGCGACGTAACGCAACGGATCAACTCGGAATGAATGAAATGGCGACAGGTCACAGGAACAACTTGCGACCCACGGATGCCCCTTAAGTTAAAAGGGAAAATCTTCAAGTCCGTGATAAGGCCTGTCGTATTGTAGGAATCGGAATGCTGGGCCGTGAAGAGGACGGATGAAAAAAGGTTGCATGTAGCAGAGATGAGAATGTTGAAATGGATGTGTGGAGTGACGAAAATGGATAAAGTCAGAAATGAGTATATAAGGGGAAGTTTGAAAGTGGCGCCGGTGACAGAAAAGTTGAAAGGAAGTCGTTTAGCATGATGTGGGCATGTGATGAGGAGGGAGGAAATGCATGTGATGAGAAAAGTGATGAATATAAATGTGGATGGATGGAGAGGGAGAGGAAGGCCAAAAAAAGATGGATGGATTGTGTGAGGAATGATATGAAAGAGAAGGGAGTGAATGATAGCGTGACGGTGGACAGGGGAGAATGGAAAAATAAAACGTGTTGCGCCGACCACAAGTTACATGAGACAAGGGCAGGAAGATGATGAGACATGTTGGTTTCCTCACGATGTTTCCTTCACCGTTTCAAAACATCAATGTAATAATGTAATCTATATATGTATACAAAAATCAATTGCTGTTCGTTAGTCTCGCTAAAACTCGAGAACGGCTGGGCCGATTTAGCTGATTTTGGTTTTGAAATGTTTGTTGTAATCCAGGGAAGGTTTAAACGGTGAGAAAATATGGAAAAAAAACTATTAGTGAACGGTTGGATCGATTTCGCTAATTATTTTTTTGTTGTGTTTGTTATTATCAGGAGAAGGTTGGACGGTAGGTAGGGTAGGTAGGGTAGGGTAGGTAGGTAGGTAGGTAGGTAGGTAGGTAGGTAGGTAGGTAGGTAGGTAACCTACCTACCCTACCTACCTAGGTAGGGTAGGGTAGGGTGCGGTAGGGTAGGGTAGGGTAGGGTAAGGTAGGTAGGGTAGGGTAGGGTAGGTTAGGTATGTAGGGTAGGTATAGTAGGGTAGGTAGGTAGGTAGGGTAGGGTAGGGTAGATAGGTGGGTAGGGTAGAGTAGTGAAGTTTATACTATATTTCCTTTGCGCGTAGACAAACTGCCACAGTCAAATAGCTTTTGACAGAACGAAGTCTGTCGGGTCAGCTAGTAAGTTATAAATTCGTCTTTGTGTATTTCATTGATATTTTCATCAATTGTGGACCGAGTTTGAAAATTCTTTTTTCGTTTGGTAGAGGAAGCGGTGCTCCCACATAAATGTTATTATTGTCTAGCTTCGATTATACGTATTTAATCCAGTTTGTGTACCTTGTTGATAACGTTATAATACTTCCTGTCACTGTTGTTTATAAAGCAAGTATACGAATTGGTGTCGGGTAGGTACCATAGCTAAAAAGTGAATAACCAAAACTTAAAAAAAAAACCGACTTCCAAAAAAAAAAACACTATTAAGTTTCACTTTAGAAACTTTCATTTTGGAAGTCGGTGGCAAAAAAATGACACCGTCTTCCGATATTAAAGGTATATTTCACTTTGTTTTTCTTAGAAAGTTAAAGTACATAATCTCTATCCAACGTACTCTACAAAAAGAAAAAAAAACTATACACCACGTTTGCGACAAACTATTTTTGTCCCCAAAAAACTACCAAGTACGTGCCATCCCTAACTCAGGAAGAACTCAGTTATAGTTTCAACGATATTTACGGGAACGATGTTGCTGAAAATATTGTCTGCAATTTATTGTTCAGATTTCGTGTGTTTTCGATTTATCGCTCTCGGAATTGTGTGGCGACGGATGAGGTGGGAGCAATGTTGAGTTCACGAGTTTTAGAAATGCTTAAAAAAGGATGCTTTACTTTATCTTTTGTTTAACTGTTTTTGATGCACACAGAGGTTTTCACTACAAGCTGAGCCTTCCTGCAATTGAAGGAGCGCACTAGTATCTCTATAAATTATGTTTTTTTTTGTGTATCTACATCTTTTGGTGGAGGAATTTGACGTTCAAAAGTGCCTTATATGTGCCTATTAGAAATAAATGGATAAAATAGTGTAAAGTGCAAGGGTCATTGCCATCTTCAGCCATATTTGTTAAGCACGATAAAATAATAAAAAAAAAACAATTGATAACACAGTAGAGGGTAGGTATGTTATCAATTTTTTTTATGTTTTATTATTATTTCATCGTGCTTAACAAATATGGCTTAAGACGCCAATCACCCTTGCACTATTTTTGTGCAATGTTTTTTATTTCAAAGTCAAAGTCAAATCATTCAAAAAACTTATTAAAAAAAAGTAGGTAAGTTTATTGAATCGCAAGTTTAACTTTAATTTTAATTGCATTCTTGTGACAGTTTATAAATTAGCCTGCAAATAAAGTTTGAAATGTATAGTTTGTTCTGTGATAGCTTTTGATTGCCAGAAACCAGTCAGAATGCTAGCATGACGTGGAGATCTAATACTGCACGTGTAGTAAGTATCCTTTGGTCTCCTTTGGTATCCTTTGGTGGCCTTTGGCCGCTTGCATAGAATGTTGGTGCAAGCTAGGCTGCGGCTTTGATTCGACTATACGATTGAGGCTTGAAATCGATTCAAGCCTCAATCAAGCAAGTGAGATGTTTCTACACTAACCAATGACGCACTGCAGGTTATCTCCAACCTTATCATCAGCCTAGCCTTTTCTCAACTATGTTAACCAGGATATTGCCAAGCCCATGGAAATCATTTCGCTTACGTTACGGGTAATCGAAATTATTTCCCACAACAAACTTACAGAAGGTACCAGAAGCTACTAGTCATAATAAGTCATACAATCTAAATAAATGTAAGTACTAATAATATACATAGCTAGGTTAATAATTTGGTACCTAGTGTAATAGTTAGTGGTGTTATATATATATTGTACTAGCTGATTCCCGCAGCTTCGCCCGCGTTGCTTTTTCTTAATTTAAATAAAGTTGCATAGGTTACTCTTTATAACATCAGCTATTTGCCAGTGAAAGTTCCTTCAAAATCGGTCCCGTCTTTTCTGAGATTAGCCAGAAAAAAAATATTGTTTTTTGTTATAAGTACCGTGGGTACTTATATAATTTCATAATTATGTATTTAGTAAAAAATAAATAAAAAATTGACAGAAATGTCTAAATAACAACTTTTTACAGACACTTTTATTTGTATATTTGGAATCAATAAATTAATGTCTTTCCGTTACCAGTAATAAAATATGTTATTTACCTAAAATAAATATACTTTGGTGACAAAAAGTTATAGTGACTACCAGAACAGCAGAGGTTAACGTGAAAACAGCAGTACAAGTTTATAGATCAAAGTTCTTATTAGTAAAAATGCACTGCTAAATTGATACAGTACCTACAGAATCAATCATATGTTACGCAAACTATAGTAACAATAACATTAAAAATAAAATATTTTTCATCGACATTGACAACTACACAACACTATTCCAGTCAGCTTATCCGGTGTGCATGTAACAAGGCGTCGGATTTGTACCGAAGTGATACGTTTCATCGAGCAACAACTCTACAGAACACTGATTTTTTGTCTTCTACATAGATAACATCTTCTAGATTGTGATTGTGAATGATAATGCTATGTTGGGGATTAGGTTATTGCATCAGCTTTTCAAGGGTAGATAAGTTGGCTGACCACATTATAAAACCGGGATTCATGAAATGATTCCTGAATTCTAGTATATGTATATGTTCATTATTTTTTTATAGTTTACATTGCTCAAGTCATGTATGCCCCTGCATCAAGACATTTGAACTAAACCATGACTATTAATCATATAACCACCATTTCAGATATATTTATTTAAAAAAATTAACTCAAAATCGTTCGCAAAAATCTCAAAACAAACAAACAACATCCAATCTCAGCCTCCCCTCAGTTTAACCCACAATTCAATCCAAACGCGACAAACTATAACCGAGGAACATTAAAAAAGCACTTGTCATAACCAACCCTTAGTAAAAAGGAAAAATTCTAAAAACAAAAACTGGTGGATAGCCTCAGGTGTCAGTTTTTAATAAAGGCCCAATCAGTCGGCCGCCGGAAGCGACGTCGGCGGCGCTCTTCCGCGCCGGAAATGGAGCTCGTGTTTGCCAGCGCCCTCTGTCGGCTTCCCCCGGAAACGACGGTGTCGCCCCGGGCGCAAGAACCCGACAAAATGAACCTTGCGATACGTTCTCTCATCAGGTAGGGTGGCCGCTATTGGGTAATATTATTTTAGGATATTTGAGGTTGACTAGCAGAGAATGGCTAGTGGCATTTAGCTTACCCCATCATTGTGTATTAAATTAAAAAAGAATATATAATAATCACTTATTTCGATGAAGAGTTTCAGTCGGCGGGAAGTGGAACTAGGCTGTTAGTATCCTACCGTTATTAAAACAAGCAGTAGGGTTCTACTATAGTCCTCTTCGCCGTATCCGACGACAGCAACCCAGACTACTTTTCTTTTCTTACGTGAGCTCTCTGATGACTAGCAAAACCAAACTCGGTCAAACTGTGTACAGAAGAGCTGATCAGCAACGTTGTATGTGTAGGTATAGGAAGGCTTTGGACGACTTTAGGTCTTCAAGACGATTTTTGTACATGACCATACCATATCAGTTGGACCTTTATCAAAATCGCCTCCATGTCCATCATTCCAGAGCGCCTTAGCACCTCCGAGTTGATACCACGATCCTGCCATTTTATGCAAAGGATAGACCGAAGACACCGTAGGTGGAAAGTATCAAGCCTTTCATATCACCTCTATAGAGATACCAGGTTTCTGCGGCGCAGATGAGTATTGGCAGAACTAAGGCCTTATAAACGCATAACTTAGTTTGCAGTTTGGGATCTACTAGGTATTAAGAAGGAAAACGAATGATTAGCTAAATGGTATTTTTGTGTTACTGAGTTTTTCCAGTAGCAGCCCGGTGTTTGGATTTGTACCCGATTGATGCCATGTAATACGCTCGCCGCGTATTACACGGGACTCAAACATAACTGGCGAAATGTGGATGTACTATAGGTACACCTTTGCCTAACTCTTAGGAGATTACAGGCGTCACGTTATGTTATGGTGTACACATGCAGACTTATTGATACACTACTGTCACTTAACTTCAATCAACTCAGCCTATCGCAGTCCACTGCTGGACATAAGCCTCATCCAGGCTGCGCCACAAAGCCCTGTTTTCCACTTTTTGCATTCAATCTGTCCCAGCTAGACTTGGGTAGCTCGTGAGTGAGTGACGTACATACATAAGATGACGGTGCTCTCGCTCACTAAATAGCTCATTTAGACTCACTAGCTCAGTAAACTACAGTCGGATTCGGCAGATGTCTCACCGAGCGAGATACCGAAGTCACCAACCGAACGGCTCGCTTCGGAATACTTCGGACCGCATCGTTCGCTCTTCCAACAATACGTCATTGTAAACATCATATGACATAATGTCAAGTTAATTCATAATAAAAACAAACTTACTACTTGTACTTAGTACTTTTTCGGTTGTTTTGACGAAATGGCATGCATGCAAAGTACCTATTACTTTGCACGCATGCCATTTCGTCAAAACAACCGAAAAAGTACTAAGTATGTACAAGTAGTAAGTTTGTTTTTATTATGAATTTACTTGACATTATGTCGTATGATGTCAGTGAGTGTATTTACTGTATTTTTCGAAGAGCTATTATTGATTATTGAGCGAGCCGAGCCGTCTCCATCGACGCGCGTGCGGCGTGAGTTAAATGAGCTAACAGTCGGCGTCTGAGGGCTGAATCGTTGAACTATAGAAGAGCTAGTGAGCTAGAAGAATAATTCTTTAGAGTGAAAGAGCGATTCACTCTTTTCTTTTCAGTGAGTTATTTCGCACATGTCTAGTCCCAGCCACCTATTTATGGTCGTCGGTCCATCTAGCTGGGCGCCCCAAACTACGCTCTTGACTTAAGTTATTTTAATCCGACTCCTTGCACTATACGTACCTAATCAGGCTGTCTAAGCATCATAGCAAAAGCTTTGACTATCTCAGCGGTAGTATTCTTTTTTAATCAGGTCTGTCCCACATTTCCCCAACCACCTAGACTTCCTACTCTCAAGCCGCAATAAACGCGTGCCGTATTAAAACGTTTGAAGCTTGTTTTTTGGTTAGCCCGTTTGTTTGGCTGCACCCTTTGATGACGCCAAACTGAATCCCTGTTGCGGTTGTACAATAAATGCTGGGGTCTGAAAATGTAAAAGGAGTTTATATTGCATGTTAAACCATGGTGTTTTAGTTAAAAAGGTTAGATGCAGACGTATCAAATGCTGTTTAGTGATATGTGAACAGCTCACTTTTATTACATAAAATAACAGTAAAAAAAATGCTACCACATTTTTGCTAGAAATTCATGGCAAGCAAGAAACGACACATAACAGTGCAGCATCCAACATGAAAACGTGTAAACGGCCCCCATCCCTTCTCGATGCTAACACGTCCACTATTTAGCTAAGTTTGGTTACGTAGGCCATATGTAGTTACTCCAAGAACCGAGATTTATTTGAGTAACTAGGTCCTATCTAACCAAACTCAAGGCCGATTTTGATGAAAATTAAAATCGAATCGTTATACATATATATATATATATCCGGTTTCATTCAGGGCTAAGAGATTTGATAATATATATATATATAGTGAGAATATAGTGAGCAGATTTTGGGCTGAAAATCCCAACTTAATTTTGGAATAAAAATTTTGTATTGCTAATATTATTTCTTGGGTGATTTTATGACATTGGTAAACTAAGTAATGTTTGGTAAAAGTTTTACCAATGTCATAAAATCACCCACGAAATAATCTTAGCAATACAAAATTTTTATTCCAAAATTAAGTTGGGATTTTCAGCCCAAAATCTGCTCACTATATTCTGAATGTCCCAGACCTGCGACAATACCTCGCTAACACGTAGCGTGGCGTGATAAATGCGCGTGTCACGCTGGCTGCTGCCGCGATCACTCTCCGCCAACTAGACGAATGCCCGCGGATTTGTCACGCTGAAGTCCCGACTGACGTGACGAAAAACGGCTGGGAATTTCAGCTTTTTAGTAGCTGCAGGTGTCATTATTCACTTTTGAGCTAAAGTTATTGCTAGTTTGGAGGGGTGAATTATGGTTTTTAGTGAAAATATATTTATTAATTGGTGTAGCCAAAAAAGCAGCAATACAAAATAATACCTTGTCCTAAATCGTGTATCATCATCTGCCTTTTCCCATCTATGTTGGGGTCAGCTTCCAGTCTAACTGGATGGAACTGAATACCAGTATTTTACATGGAGCGACTGCCTATCTGACCTCCACAACCCAGTTACTGGGTAACACGATAGCCCTTAGTAAGACTCAGACTTTCGGGCTTCTGACGATCCGTAACAACTGTGAAAGATCTACAAATGACAGCCGGGACCGACGGTTTAACGTGCTTTCCGAGGCACGGAGGGGTCTTGGCATGTAAAGATGGTCACCGATCCACGGATCAACCGCAGCAAGCGTAGCTTAACCCGATCGTTCGACCCGTGCAGCTGTTATTACTTAGCCACAAGCCCGTCCAAAAAAATCTATAATCTATACCTATCCACTGATTTCAATTTCTCTATGTCCTACTGCTAATACATAATATCAAAATCAAGTATTTATCCTGAAATACAACGAGTTACAGATTGTTGAAGAGAAATAGTCGCTCGTTTATTGAGAACTAGCTTCTGCCCGCGACATCGTTCGCGTGGAAGTCGTAAAACACCATAATATACTAAAGCTTCCCTGAACACTACGTTTGTAGTTTTGGTCACAGCAGTCAAAATATACAGAGAGTCAGGAATGGCGACGCAGGAGCAAGCTACGTACAGTTCTATGTTCTATGGTAAAGGGTTTGGTTTCCGCACTTAGTCCTTCAGGTGGACCATTGTACATGAGCCATGGTGGCCATCAGTCGTTATTCCAACCAGCCCACCTCCCTCCAGAAGTTAATTACGTCTCTCGGTATGTTTAGAACATCTGTGAAAGATCAGGGTGCCCCGAGGGTCTCTGTTCTAATCTGGGTGACGCCTGTGCATTCAAAGAGCACATGCGCGACAGTTTCCTCAGCCTCCATGCAAGCTCTGCACAGAGGATTGTCCGATTTGTCTATTGTGTGGAATTGTTTGTTTAGCGTGCAGTGTCCTGTAATGGTCCATGGTACGGAGTGAGAGTGCATGGGAGGCCGTCACCTCCTTCTGCGAAGCAGTAATGCTTGCAAAGGAGGAGGCGGAACGCGTGAGGGAGAGGTAGTCTGTGCACCCTCACGCCCCTAGTCGCCGCAGAAGACGCCCTGGGCGGCGGGAATCAATTGGCGATTCCCGGCCACTGTAGGCGCGGGCTTGCGGCAGCTCGCCGTCTGGTAAGGACCAGGCCCAGGTTGACGGCGCGTTGTGTTCTACGCGTGCCACAAAGAGATGTCAGCACGAACTGTGACGGGGTCCGCTAGGACCAATGCCTGCCAGGGTTGCGGGTTTTTCCGAAAGGGATACCGTGGCCCTGGCACAAAGGCAACTGAAGTAACACAGGTGGGTTTTAGTCAGTAAAAGTCTGACACGCCCTCCCGCTCCGCCCAGAGCGGCAGAAGTTATTTGATAATTTCCCACCCAAAAAAAAAAGTCCTGTAAACTTCTTCGAACTATCACAATTACAGTAACAAAATGTAAAAAAACCGGTCAAGGGCGAGTCGGACTCACGCACCGAGGGTTCCGTACCATCATAATTGTATAGCTTTATTCTTATTAGTACCTAAATAATTATGTGCCCAGAAAAAAAAACTACAACTTACTGTGCTTAACCCGAAGCAATCTGCGAGCATTTTGGTTGTGAACCGTGAAATGTTTTTAAATTTTCATCGGCGAGGTCAATATTCATCAGAGAATTTTAACACTGCGGTGTACAGACGCCAGCAGGTCAAGCTACCCGAAACTGTCACATTTTCGCAATCAACCTTGAACCTTATACTGTAGTGATAAAGTTGAAAATTTATTAAAGAAATTTGACAGATTATAGTAGCTTGATGTGCTGGCGTCTGTACAGTATTGCAGTTTTAGGTCAGCGCCATCTCTTGACCGATAATGGAACTCATGTAATTTTTGTTGATGATTTCTGAAAAAGTGTGTTATTTAGAGAAATTGTTTTATTTTTCCTGTAATCTTTACATAAACTACTATCACATAAAATAATTTCAGATTTTTTTTTCTATGCAAACAACGGAGATAAGTGGGGAATGGTTTTTTTATTTTTTGTCTAAAAACAAAAAAATGGGGCCTAAAAAATTTATGAGTATGTGCAAATAGCGCTCTGTCATACGATACCCCACATACCCTAGTAGTCCCACTTCGATTTTTTAAGACACCCAGTTAAGCCCCAGTTGCAGAAAAAAGAAACTTTCTTATTTGCAACATAGTTGGGCAAACGTCATCTAAAATTATTCCAAATTTCAAGTTGGTAGATATCTCAAGAACTACTAATAGTTCTTGAGATATCTAGCTGTGACAGACAGACGGACAGACAGACTGAGTCGCACCATAAGGGTTCTTTTTTACCAATTTGGTACGGATCCCTAAAAAGAAGCACATAAATATCAATTCTTTGGAATCGAAATCAGATTTGCATTGCTTTGTTGAAAGTTGACTGAAATACCATAATATGTCATAATTGACTGCTTATATCCATAAGGTATGATAAATCATTTAAAAGATTAAATCTGTAACTATCTGCTATATTCGTTTCCTATTCAACACAGCGAAGTAGTAATGGAATAATTCGACTGTTGTCATACACTGATACATTGTGTTCGTTCTCATCTCAGTCTCACCTACGACCTGTATGGGAAAACTTTTTTTCGATTTCTGACTTTTCTAGTAGGTACTCAAACATCAGTTGGTCCCATAGAGTTTTTTGATCCTCGTAAGAAACAGGATCGATTGGCATCAAAAAACTTTTTTGTGATAATTGCCCATTTTCTTGATGACTAATTTTTTTTCAAAATCTGTGAATGCAGATCAATTTTTATCTAAAAGTTAAGGATAGTCTCATAAGACCTTTTTGTTGTGCCTTTATGGACCCATCTCAAAACATAATGCAATACTGCTCATCCCCAATAGCAAATAGCGTGATAATTTATACGTAGTCATTTGACCAGACCTATAGGAAATATCTATGCAAAATTTGAACAAAATCTGTCCGGTAGTTTTTCCGTTTAGCTGGAATATACATTCAGACAAACAGACAAAAATTCTAAAAACTATATTTTCGGCATCAGAATCGTTCCCAGACCTCATGGAAATAACTTTTTTTTTTTTTTTTCAAAAATATTCAATGTACAGTTTTGACTTCGCTACGATTTTATTATATGTATAGAAGATCATAATTTGAGAGGAAGTGAATATTTCCAATCAACACAAGTTAAAATAAAGTTACGCTTGTACAGCACCCACAACCGTTGATTGCATTGGTAATCTTCATCTCATAAAGGCAAAAATACATAAAATTTTACAATTCATACACAACCATCTCAGTGAAAATGGCTGACAGTAATGACTCACTGAGTCCCTGAATTAGTCTATTAAGTATAATTTACAGCCATTCCAACTTCTCGTCATAAAAACTTTATACCAACGCGATATTTTTCTCAAAACTCCAAAATAAATTCTACTAACATACTATATTGAATGTTATTAAAAATCATAAATACCACTACATTAATAGTTACAGCGTACCCTATACAGCTAATCCCAAATTAATAAATTCAAAATAAAATGATAAGCTAACTTTTATAAATATTAAACTCTATATTTAAAGTTCGCCGCTCTCGCGTTTAGTGCTGTCCGAGTGGTATATCGATAAAATATCAATTTGAGAGTCGATACCACCTTAGCACGACATGCTCGTAAAATTTTACAATCAATAAAATGCAAATAGATACCGCATCTGATGATGACACAACGATAATCGGCAATCGTTATACATTCATTAGCATTGAGGATCGCGTTTCCACGATACGAACCGTCGCGGATGTCATTTTAATTGCGTAATAAACTGTTTGTGTGTAGGTGCTGTTAAATAGAATTATATGTTTAACTTTGATGGTATGGGTGTGGGGATAATTATATGGCCACTGTAACGACTGTTGTCGAGTAAGGGCATGAGATATTATTATGTGATGCTATTGCACACATAAAATTAACTTGGAAATATCTGTATTTAAAAACAGAGCGTTATTTGGTACGTTTTTCTAAAATTATCTTGAGTATTTTAACTATACAATAAACCCAGTCTTCTACATCGTCACACTATTTAAATCTAATTCTTATAACACCTATCGAACCTCAAATCCTTATAATTACACTAAACAGTTAGTTTATGTTCGACCTTTAAACCGAACATATCAAGCTTTTAACGGTGGCAAGCACTGTCAAATAAATATCTGATGCAAGATAGAGATAAGAATCTAATTAGCATAGATATCAATAGTTAATATATGAGAATTTATGTATCAACTAATAAACGTTACTATCACAACTGTAAAAAGATAAGCAAACATATTTTATCCAGTAAAGATCTATGGCTGATCATTAAAATCGAATATCTTACGGTTCTAGAAATCTCTAAATTGCACAAAAAATATCGGTCCTCCGACTTTCACATCTAATCTACCTTAGCTACCTTCTACAATTAAATGTTTGCTCTGTGTTACGCCATCCACCGACTTGCTGGTATTTTTACAAAGGAGGAGTTCACAAGTTCCGTCAAGTGCTCAGTACTTTTTTGAGAGTCCAATTCGAAAATAATTAAAAATATCAATTAACATCAGCTGCTATTATTGCACGCGAAAGTTAAAAGGGAAATTAAAAACTAAAAGGGTAATTGGTTTGCCTGTCAACAAATTGAACAGTCAATAAGTCAAAACCCTTGTTGTTTTATCGACCTTTTAAAGACACCACTTAGGGTGCTGTCACTCTTACTAAATACGAAAATATCTGAATGTATTTGAAAGGTTTCTTAAAACAAAAACTGCGAGAAGTTGTAACCTTATTTTTTTATGAGTCATAAATAAAATTATCGAAAAAAATTGTGTGGAATTAATTGTATCGATAAATAATGGCGTGTCATTATCTTTTTCTTAATTTATTAACACCCGTCTCCTTAATAGCATTTTAAATTATAATGTTAACCTTTAACATTAATATTGGGCTGTTAAAAAAATGTCGCGTAAGTTGCTTTTTTTTTGTATATTTATTGGTTTTAATTTAGTGTGTGTCTAAGTATTATTTGATTACAACATAAGATTAACAAATGTTTTTGTGAAGTAAATTATGTTTGTTGTTGTTAAAGTAAAATTATGGCATAATAAAACAAACGGTGAATTTATACAATCAACTTGGTATTGCTAAACAATATTTCCATCAAAGATATTATCAGATAGCTGAGAAAGAGAGATCGTTCAGAAGTGAGTCAGAATCAGAATTAAGTATGCAAATGCAGCTCTAATCGGTTTCTCCCATTGATCTTCTAAAGATAATGTTTATCTTGTTTTCGCAAGTAGACAAGTGAAAGGTAGGTACTATGTTTTATTTTACGTCATCAGAGCGTTATTGGTCGGCTGACAAATCGTGCAAAAAGGAAGGATAAAGTTAAGATGACGTCTTTAAAATCAGTACCATTCAATTGCATCAGAAAATCACTTCCATAAACACAGATATAACCGAACAACTAAATGAAATATTAGACATTTATCTAAAAGCGACTTGCCGTACGTTTAGCTAGTTGCGTAATGTCGACAAACAAGCGATCAAAGAGACAGACGTGTCACGTAAATCGACACGTTTCGTAATTCTAATATACACACCGAATTACACGCTGACATTATTTACAAGACAAGTGTTGGGACAAAGAAAGGCGTGGACTTCTTTGAGGTTAGTTTATTTTATTATTTTATAAATGGAAAATCAATATTAAAGGAACAAATAATTCACAACATAATGTACCTAAGTTTATTTTGAATGAAAAACTATGAAATATTTATTTATTAGACTTCAATTAACACTAAATAGTTTTAAAATTATTAAAAAAAATAGATAATAATATGTCCAAGTATATAAAAAAAGGAGGGGAGAGAATCAAAATGCCCACATGGTATTTCGAGACATCTACAAGCGGTTGGTCGACTCATCACGTGACCAGAGGGCTCGCCTATTTCTTGCCCAAAGAATCAGCATTGTCATGCAACATGGCAGTGCTGCCAGCCTTTTGGGTACTTCTCCTGTTGACAGCGATGCGGATGTAATTTTTGATGCCCTTTGATTCTTTCCCCTCCCTTTTTTATATACTTGGACGTATTATTATCTATTTTCTTAAATAATTTTATGAAAAACTTATTTTTATTGCTGCAAATTGTTCAAACCGAGTACTATAATGATAATTATTTATTATGACATGAAACTATGTTTTCATAATCAGAAGAAAATTACAATGGGTGCACGATTGCAATTTATTACGTCATCTTATATATAATTATATATATAAATATAATTTGGTGTGATGGATAGATATGATCGACTCCATTGTCCGCCCTATTCCCACAACACCTACCGGCGACGGCACGAATATATTAATATAAATATTTAAATCACCAACCGGTTGTCCCATTAAAACACTATTACAATATTAGCATATTTGATAAACAATCGATAATCGAGTGACAGGGCACAGCACTATTCATTTAGAATGTATATTAGCACTACACTATTCATATATAATGTATATAAGCGACCTTTTACACTTAGTAATTAATTTCCTGTCAGCTGCAATTAAGGTGATATGTTGAGATTCGAACAGAGATTTGGGTGATTATTTAAGGTCCATAAAGTTGCATGATTTATGTAGTCATTTGAATGTGATATTATAAATACACGAAGTGTTTGTGTTTACAGCATAAATTGTGAATAAATTGAACTTGTAATAATGCATGACGTAAATGTGAAATAAATCACTACATATTATAAAACAAAGTCCTCCGCCGCGTCTGTCTGTCTGTCTGTCTGTCTGTCTATCTGTCTGTCTGTCTGTCTGTTCGCGATAAACTCAAAAACTACTGCACCGATTCTCATGCTGTTTTACCAATGGATAGCTTGGTTCTCGAGGAAGGTTTTAGTATATAATTTGTTAACTTTTTGTATGCATTTCTGTATGAATTAACGATATTTGTTGGAGGTGTCGGACAAAAATAAGCCGTCTGGGAGCTTTCAACAAAAACGTTGTCTAAACCCTTTGAGATATAACAAAATAATGTATGGTGGAATTATGTATCTTATAAAGGTCTTCAAAAAAGTCCGCGATGGCATATGTCTATCTCTTAAGGATAACATACTATATCCATTTTATTGTGTTTTTGTAGGGATTTGTTTGCCAAATTTTACTCTTGGAAATACGATTACGATAACAATACGCTATAATATCAGTAGCTATTACCCAAATTATGTTCGTAGATAAATAAGCTAGCTACCTATGTGTATTTCAAACAGTATGCAAGAATATTTATCATAAAAACATTACTAAACACGGCAGCCTTATGATCAAAATTTGTGCATTCCAAAACTTTCGTTACTTTTTCACTGACATATTTATCACTTTTTGATAAACTAACACTCAATACGAAATCTACACTTATTTCTCAGTAATTCTGTATAAGATTCTTCTAAGATTAAACCGTTTTCACATTGAATCCATTACTTTACGCACGTACAACCTTGATGAATGTTTACATTAAGCACCGCGCCACACCGCCACACGACCACAGAGTACAGACGTATTTTGTTTTCTTTTTTTTTTCGTTCGTTTAGTGGTGGTCCTACTAAAATGTCAACCGGTCAAGTATTAGTCGATTAATCGAATTCTACAGCCAGATCGTGTTGCAAGTACAAAATAAATGTCAAATATCCAATTGCGAACGTGACCCTGAGAAAAGTTATGCACCAATGGTGTTCATTAGATATTTCGAACGTTTTATCAGCACAAACGGTGTATCATGCGACATATCGGAGGATTTCGTTTTGTTTTCACATTGTTGGTACTTACGTTATCTATTTTAAAATTATTATTTGTGTCGCACTGCTATTTCGTGTTGTAATTTGGTACAATTGATTGCTTTAAGAATTTGAGTGAAATATCGTATTTTGATTTTGTGGTTGTTATCTTTAGGTAAAGACTCATTCACGTTCAGAACATAAGTACTTTTATTATATTAAATCATTTTTTTCGGTTTCTATTCACATAGTGAATCACATTACAATTAATATTAAGTTAGGATTTTGAGATATAGCCTGGGATATGGAGAAGGGCATAGGGTACTTTTTTATGCGATAACCGACATCCACGCGGGCGAAGCCGCGGGCAAAAGCTAGTGACTAATAAACTGAAATGAAAATAATGCTTAATCTTAAATAAATGATTGATTAATGTTTAGTATAATATAATGTAATGAATAATTGTAATAATTAGAATCAGTAACATATTATGTAGGTAATACAATAATTTGACAGGAAACATTTGCAGTGCCCTTACAGGCTGCATGTCTTAATACTGTGTCATGAAATTTCAATGCATGCCTACTAACCAGTGTTTAACATGTAAGCAAATAAATAAATAATTACATATGAGGATTTTTTGAATAAGTCATTTTATCTATCATCAGACTCTCTGGCTACTTGAGAGAAGTTGAAAGGATGTCAAAAAGGAAAATAATACCATGCTTATAGATGACAATGATGATTCAGCGACGATAAAAGAGGGAAATCGAATCCAGTTAATATTTTCTACAACTTATTTTCTTATAATTTTCTGTCCCCTGACTATCTTGACAAGTTACTTTATAATAGTACAAAGGAATTATACCTCTAATGATTGATAGATTAAGATTGCGGCAAGGAATAGTACTCTGAAAAAAACAATAGTATTTAACGTAAAACAAATATATAATAATAATTGCCTAGATATAATATTTAATCATTGCATTATAAAATCATATTTAACTCGCAGGCATATAAATTCGTGCTAATTGACTGGGCAAGATATTTTACAACATGGCCGACCACCGCCATTTTCAAATGTATTTGGGCCGTCAAATTATTGTCAATAAAATCTTTATGAATGATGTTAATATCAACTTTAATTGTTGCCCGTTAGTTTCAAATTAAAAGTTAATCTGGTAATTTATATTTTACGTCCTGCTGCTGTATGCTGGCTTTAATTTTGCGCATTCAGTTGTAACTTATTTAATTTTAAATGTCGCAAAGTTTAGATGTTCCAATTTTGGGCAGTGTTTTTCTATCCAATTCGTCATTTGCAATCGCTAGTAGATTCTAGGCAATCATAATGTGTCGCGCAAGGATGGCAATTAGAACCGCATCCAGCGGATTTTCGCGAGTCCTAGAGTGGAGACCGCGTATCGGTAAGCGTAATGTAGGACGCCTCGCAGCTAGATCGACTCGGACCGTCGACCTCAAAAAGGTGGCTGGGACAGACTGGATGCGGAATGCGGAGGACACAGTCTTGTGACGCAGCCTGGGAGGGACGTATGTTCAGCAGTGGACTGCGATAGGCTGAGGCTGATTGATCACCATTTCAGCCGAAAAACGTCCACTGCTGCACATAAACCTCCCCCAAGCGCCGCCATTTCGACCAGTTCTATGCTTCCCGCATCCAGCGAATTCCTGTTACATAGGGTGTCATAATGGGCAGTCTTATCGCTAAAAGCGATCTTTTACAGACAACCTTTGGATGGATCAAAAGTAGAAGGAGAGACAATACTGCAGGTAGTCAGTGGTGTACCATTTACATATACAATAAATACATACATACATAAAGCATATAGATACTTATACATATAAATATATACATTAATTATGAAACTCAAGATACAACGGTACTTATTTTATTTCCCACACTGCACTGACTTACTTCACGAACAGCTGACATTATTTCCCGTCCCTAGATGACGGGAAGCAATCATGCTATAAAGCCAATGCAATAAATTAAATATTTATCGCTAACAGCTCATGGCTAAACGTATTTACTCATACAAGCTGTTTGTAACTAGCCGTAACAAGGAGAGTCGTAATTCCATCAAGTTTTAGACACACCGTAGCCCAGGTCAGAAGTATCGGTATCCGTGCTTAGGTATCAGGACGAAATAACGGACGTGTTGAAAGGCCTACACCGTCCTCCCATATCTATAAACACTGTTATTTAAAAACATTGTAAACGACAATTATTTTTAAAAGAGTAACCGTGGAGTTTCTTGCCGGCTCTTCTCCATAGGAAACGACCAATTGGAACCGTGCACCTAGCTTCTGACGTTTCTTATGTGCTCATATAGGTTTTTGTGAAATATAAAAAAAATATTTCGAAATGAGACAATAAGTCCTTCTTTTCTGTAAACAGTTTCTCTTTATCACAAATCTTTGTTTCTAGACCAAATCTTCAATCTTTGTTTCTATTTTAAGCACTTTACTCATTGGCTCCAGTGATTGATAAACACGACGTACCTAGGTACGTCGTGTAAAGTCAATCAATTATTGACATATTTTTGCATCCAGCTACAGTTTTTATCCCTTGCAAACAAATCTAAATTGTAAGGTTTTGATCAGCTACTTACTAAGATTTGGGGTTGTTTCATGTGTGCTTTTATCAGGGCCAGTTGAAAACCAGCATCAGGCACTAGTTATCGGGCTTATTCGATGAACTGGGCCTTTTCTGCGCAGCTGCTAACCGTGAGGCACACTTTCCTGCAAATTTCTTGCATCACACTACACTTTTTTTTTCTACTGTATATTATATTGTGTCATGCATGTGTGCCTTTTAGTCTGTGCTAAATAAATGTGTTTTCGTTCTTTCTTCTTTCTTTTACCGACAAAGATTTCCGCATTTTGGAAGTAAGTAAACCTTTTGGATGCCTTTGACATTGTCATAAACGTCTTATAACCTCATTACATATTCAAAGCGTAAACCATTTCAATACAAAACAAATTACCATTTACGACTGTCGATAACAAATAAAAATATTTATTAAATAAGCACGAAACGACAATAAAACGCGAAAATTAAGCTTCAATAACGTTTTAAAGTCGTATAATAATCGTAAATTAAACGTTTACGAGCGTACGATCGTTATGTGACTTCAGACGTTCATATTACCTAGATACTTAATGGACAAGTGGGAACTTAGAGGCTGCCTTATGTCCCGTATATCATAATTGTCGTTAGTGCCTATAAAAGTTCTTTACGCAGCCTTTTCTTATTACCGCTTCGACTCATGTAGTAAAGTTTTATCCATTGTCATCACGCAATGTTTGTTAAGGATATCATCCGTCTATTATACGAGTATATCATTCAAGAGTCTGTAGGTATCACAACATTTTGAGTTAGTATTTCAACGGTTACCATCATTCAGCTTCTCCATCCATTGCTTCATATGTTTGAAAAATTTGTCCACTCAACAACGTAAATAACACAATGAATGTTGTTGAACTGTCAAAATGAAAGCCTAAAGGCTACTGTAAGAGTGTTTAGCAATTACCTATTATTATTGTCCTGCTCCATAGGACAATTTATTTAGAGTCTAGACAAAATCAAACTGGTTGCTAATTTAATTGTATAATTTATATTTTTTATGACATTCATTTTATTTTCTGTGATTAATATACTTTAACTCACACACTGACATAGGTTATCAAATGTTAAAATTTTAGGGAAATCATCTACTTTTACAATGTTTATAAATATGTGAGCACCATGTATCTAACGCATAATTAATTTGTCTGTCATTGCTTCACTTTTCATTCTTTTTACCTATTGTGGTATAGTAATTTTATTTTAGGTAAGTGCATTGTCTTCACATATAATTAATAATTAATGTATAAAAATATTGTTAACATTTTAAAAAAGTATGGAGTTTTTTTCCCATTCTTCTCAATACGTACATAACTACCTTTTGGAAGGGGCAACTAGAATCAATTAATTATTTTTGTAAATTTTGACGTTCACAAGTGCCTTTTATGTGCCTATTTGAAATAAATGATTTGACTTTCACTTTACCCCACAGTTGTTTGGGCATGATTCCTCTTGATGATAACTAGGAACCACAGCTTTCACATCTCATCGAGGATCAAAATAGATAATTGTATCTACTTTGATCCTCGCAATGACAAAATTAACTCTTCTCATATGGTCCTCTGTAGTCTGTTAAGAGCGTATCGTAAGTTATCAGATTATCATCACACCTTAATTCTTCATCATAATTAAAATATCAACTACTGAACCCAAACGCGATAGATATCATCACATATATATATATATATATATATATCTACCATCTGGCACACCGACGAAACCCCGCGGCGTCGCTTGCCATTATTAGGACATCGATTAACTAATATTCTGTACAAATTTTCATCAATTCATATTCTTGCCTCATTCGTTTTAGTTTTGATGTTTTCCGTGAGGTTTTTGCGGTGTTTTTGCACTTCGAAAGTTGGTGGGATTTGTATTGGAATTGCTTAGCGTTGAATAGGACGCTGCAGGAGGTCTATACGTCGGCAGGATGTTGAGAAAGCGGTGATATGGTGACTAAATTATAGACTAGGTCTCGCCAATTACAATTCACAATGTTTATACTTCAAGAATTTCACCATGTAGGATGTTCGATTTTAGCTTTATTTTTATGTAACCTAGTTCGAAATGCGCTGGTGTCTGTGATACAATGATTTTTTCACGATATGCTTTTTTTCTGTAATGTTCATTTTTAACTTGAATATTTGTTTTGCTGAACCTAAATTATGTG
This sequence comes from Dryobota labecula, assembly GCA_947523025.1. NCBI lineage: Eukaryota > Metazoa > Arthropoda > Insecta > Lepidoptera > Noctuidae > Dryobota > Dryobota labecula. Next base: position 26,225,888 of record OX383289.1, on the reverse strand, counting down.
TTTTTCTGAAAATAAATTATTATTATTATTTAAAGTGTCTTTGATATATTTCGGGGCCCTGGGGTCCCGGACCTTTGGAAGGCATACGAAGGGCCGAAGCCAACTCGCAGAGGCCCGTTAGACGCTTTTGATTAAATGAGGTATTATTACTTCTTTAGCAAAAGTATCGATTAGTTATAAGACGCTTCTTACAAGACACATTTATGAAAGAACAGTAAGTAATATGTCTACCATTTTCCAATGCACTTGTAAGCATTTACTATCGCACCACCTGGGCAACTAGCTTTAACTTTCTGACTAACTAACCGACTCCTTGACAATTCAAAAGTGCCTGGAAATGGTTTAATTGAAATGAACGCTTTAAGGCTGCAGTCAGTCTTTTTTTACAAATTAAAGAAATAACATGAAATATTATTATTGCACATAAATTAAAAGTAATATAAGTAATATCTAGTAATTTTTTTTAGTACATCGAGGTGGATTATGTTAGGTAAATCAATCGTTGAATACAGCTCTTTCTGCCAAACAACATTTCGAGGTATGTTTGTGCTCCTACTTTAGGGTAATTAAGAATTATTTTCAAAATCTGTTCAGCGCATCATTAGCTAAACATTCTCGTCTTCAAAATGCGCTGATTCAAGATTCAAGTTGCGCCAATAACTCACCGCGAGTGAATTTTGCAAGACTGCAGCCTTAAGTTTGAGTTTGAGACCTATATTCTTTTACTGACTCAATGTTTCTTATGGTGATGTCGGCTTTCCTCGTCTTTTCTTCAACTTTGCTATCCTCATTGATTGTTATCCATACATATTACCCTTATCCCGATTAGCTATGCATACATACATACAAATAAATAAAATTGCAGTGTCTGTTCGTAATGTCAAATAAACATATTTTTACTAAATGCTTATGTATGAAAGTATAATTATATATACGCTAACTATAAAAAAAAAACAATTTTCTAAATTTTTGTCTGTCTGTCTGTTTATTCCGGCTAATCTCCGAAATAGTTGGACCGATTTTGACGGGGCTTTCACTAGCAGATAGCTGATGATATAAGGAGTAACTAAGGCATAAGCTCTTATTTTAGAAAATACCAAGCGGGTGAAACCGCGGGCAGCAACTAGTTTATACTTTTTTTACCCTAATACAAATAAACACGGAATAAAGTTATGCTAGGTATAAACATAAAAATGTATGGTTATACCGAAATTATTCCTAGGATAACTTTATTCTGTGTTTATTTGTAAGGCCCGAAAAATGTACCCTAATACAGAAAACACGGAATAAAATTATGCTAGGTGTAAACGTCAAAAATGTATGGTTATACCAAATTTATTCCTAGGATAACTTTATTCCGTGTTTATTTGTAAGGCCCGAAACATGTACCCTAATACAAAAAACACAGAATAAAATTTTGCTAGGTATAAACGTTAAAAATGTAAAAGGTTTCGTAAAAAGGTATGGTTATACCAAAGATATTCTTAGGATAACTTTATTCCGTGTTTATTTGCAAGGCCCATATAGTCTTATTATTATAATAATTTCTTACAACTTTACATAGTAGCAGATATTTAATATCCAAACCAACAAAATCATATCTCTCCTTATTCCGACTATAAACAAAACGAAACCCAATAAATCTGTAAATTGATACTTTAGCCAGCCAACTGACGACATCTCAGTCCAATACATAACAGAAAGGCTATCAGCTCCTTGCTCATATTACTGCAAACACTATCTTACATCGGCTACGTCAGGTACTAGCCGATTAAGATAAAGGTACACGTTTAAAGAGACTTGCTAATATACCAGAATTATATTCATATTGATCATAAAATTGTGGTAGGTAAGTGGTGTTGTGACCATGGATCTAATGAGAGTGTAGCTTTTCTATATGAAATTTAATTGAATGACTGTTAACCTTGTGAAACTTGTAAGATTAGATAAAAAAGATTTTGCAATATTAAGGCGCTACCCCAAGCAAAACTTTGCGATTAGTGCGTTATTCTTCGTTATTCAGAGGCTATTAACTCATTACTTAAGATAAATAAGGCATGGAGTTGACATCTGGTCTCAACCATCGAGTGCAAAACTCAAACTGCGGTCAAGAAACTGGGCGTCCTAAATAGGGTGAAACGATACTTTACGCCTGGACAGCTTTTAATCCTTTACAAAGCACAAGTCCGATCCTGCATGGAGTATTGCAGCCACCTTTGGGATGGCTCAGCTAAGTATCAACTTGCTGCGCTTGACTCGGTGGAACACAGAGCTAAGAGGCTCATTGGCGACGTAATACTGGTGGATGCCAAGCTTAACAGCTTGGCTCATCGCCGCAAGGTTGCCTGCTTGTCGGGTTTCTACAGATTGTACTTCGGCAAGTGCGCCCATGAACTCCACGACCTCATTCCACCGGCCCCCTTCTACCATCGAACATCTAGACGCACTGCAAGTTACCACCCTTACCTAGTTGATATTCTACCAACTCGCACTAAGCGCGTCTTTTATAATGCGCACAGCAAAGAAGTGGGACTCTCTGCCTACGTCTGTGTTTCCGAACGCATACTCGTACAACCCTAATCTATTAAAAGTGAGAGAGAACAGGCTTCTTCTGGGTAAGCTCACTCCATCGTCAACTTTGTCTCTGTCACCCAGACCTAGACTAGAATCAAGAGCAACCCAAAGTAAAAAAAAAAAAAAAACATTTAAAAACATATCATTAATGTTCGATATCCTATCATCACATTGCACTGTCTAATATGTTACAAAAACAATTTAAAATCGCCTTGTACAAGAAATACTTCATTGCATGCATATTTTGCTAAAGTTGACGTTCTATTCATTTGAGGATTATACTAATGGATAGACAATTTAAAAATCTAAATAATTCACGTTTTATTTTATTTCAAAAGATCGCTTTCTTTTTTAATTAAATAATTCTAAAAATTGTGTGAATTCGGCATGCACAGAAAGTGGGACAGAAAAGGACCGAACGCTCAAGGGCGTTTGCTAGGGAAGCCCCTTAAATATTATTTTACATTAATTTAGGCTGACATAAATTCTGTACCTCACAGTTCGCTTATACTTGTACTGGCAAATACCAATATTGCCATTGGAGGCTACAATTCAAAAACGTACAAATTTTAGCTCCCTGAAACTGTATCAGACAATCTGCTTCCAACTATGTTGGGGCTTCCTGTCTAACCGGATACAGCTGAATACCAGTATTTTACATGGAGCGAAGCCTATCTGACCTCCACAACCTAGTAACTGAGTAATACGATACCCCTTGGTAAGACTGGTTGTCAGATGTTAGGGGTTCTGCCGACTCGTAACGACTGTCAAAGATCCACGAATGACAGCCGGGACCAATGGCTTCACGTACTTTCCGAGGCACGAAGGAGTATTGGTATGTAAAGATGGTCACCCATCCACGGACCAACCCCGGCAAGCGTAGAACCTGATGGATTGACCCGGGCGGCTATTACATAGCCACGAGCTCCCTAAAACTGTATGTAAACCTAAATTACGTCAAAACTGAGAAAAGCACATACGCGAGTACCTATGTGCACATAGGTACTCCTTTCATTTAGAATTGCAGATTTCGAGTTAGTTAAATCGAAAATGCTTTTACAACTCTCAAACGCAAGTTAAGTAAACCGACATCCGATAAAAAGATAACCCGATTTATATTCGCTCGCCCTGCAAATAATACACATAAGAGCAAAGATATTAACCAACATATTTTATCGGTAATCGGCACAAGTCGCTTTGCTAAGCCGATTGAGATAAGAGTACAAGGCTTAAAGTACTTTAAGAAGTACAAATGGAGTCACAACTGTACTCGGTTTATGACGATGGTTATTTTATGCGGCCACTTTTTATTGCACGACAATGTATGACGTGAGGTGAAGTTCAAGTTGTTGGGACACTATATTGGGTATTTTTTATGGTTTCTGCAGTTGTATAGCATTTTGATATCTATTTTGATGGTATGTTTTCTTGTAATGTTTTTATTTCGTCGGTTTTATATCATAGCAGGTCGTAAATGTCAAAATATATTACTCGTCATATAGGTATGGTGTACATTGCACAATGGACATGCCTGCAGAAGATATTGCCTTGATCATGATTAATGACGATAACGACTGATAAGCTTCGCATAGGTCATATTAATGCTACATAGATTGTTCTAGTAATCCTACAGCTGTGGGAACGGGAACCACAAGGTACTATCGGGGGCACGATAATCTAACCAACTTGAAATCAATATGTGTGCCCCGTGCACACCACCATGACCACATCTGTTTACCGTCCCTTTTTGCGTCAATAAATTTAAAAAAAAGTTTGTTTAAAAAAAAATCAGGCTCTGTTTATTTATTTATATAACAATTGCTTGCTGCAATAACAGTAAATACCAAAGCGTGCAGCAAGCCAACAACAAACAGTCAACTAAAAAAGTTCATGCAAACACTAATCACAAATTTACTGCTGGACAAAAATATATCAAAATTGGGCTCTTAAGTAATTAGGGCGTTACAATGATCACAGTTATCTGACCACCTGGGCTGGTATTATTACGGTCTTTTTTTTATTTTTTATTACTAAATCAAAGGGCTCAGCAAAAATCTGATGCTACGATGCTATTGGTTGATGAGCGTAGGAAAGATTTGCTATAGCAGCCGAGCGCTGCAAGCAAGAATGGTCCTACTGTGATTCGATACATACTATAATTTATTTATTTGCAGCATATTGCTCGATAACTTGGTGGAATACATATTTTTTCGTAATTAATAACGTGTCAACCAAAATTTACTAAACAAATCATTCAGCTTCCACGAACATTAGAGCCAAGAAACCTTGACTGAAAAAAATCGCATTGAATATTATACCGTCAAAAAAAGTCAGACACATGAAACATTAATGCCAGCAATTGACAAATGACCCAGACGCTGCACCCTTTAACGTCACTGTCATGTATAATGCAGACACTGAGTGCCAGACAGATATTCTTAGGGTTCCTTACCCAAAATGTGAAAAGTGGACCCTCATTTTCACTTTTTGGGCATTGCCAAATCTTCGCCTGGCTGGATTGGCTGATTGTCTATCAATCAGTCTGTCTATACATCTATGTTTCTCAGCCTCTCAGGGCTCTATGTATATTTTTAACAGTAAAATAAAGCTAGTTGAATTTGTTACATTATAGCCTCCATCATGGTAAATTAAAATAAGGATAGGTACTTGACTACAATAGTTTTGGCGGTACGGAACCGCTAATGCACTAGTCTGACTCGCATTTTTACCCAAATGGTACATAACGCCGAAACTTATGGAAATTTTATTGAAAATGAGCATAAACAATGTTCAATCCAAAATGTTTGCTCCTAAGATTGATCGGTGTTTAAGAACATGTTAAATTCAAAAGACTGATGCAGTTGCTATTTGATATGCTACAAAAACATAGCACCAAGTTAAATACATATGAAGTAAATAACGTCATTCCTACTAATACATTACTGATGCTGGAAGATAGTGAATATATGTGTGAGTTAAATTTGGAGGTGGTGAATGTTAAAATAATTTCAGAAAAAAATATTGTTGTGATTAACATTATCGATAATATTGACTATGAACATGGATATATGACATAATATATATATATATATATATATAGCGTTGCGATATTGATTGATGAATGTATCTTTTCATTCATGTACTTTATTATTTATGTACACACAATAAAATACATAGAGATAAGACATAATTATAATTTCATTTTATAATTCGTTGTGATTGTTTATTAAATAATTATGCATATGTCGGAGACGAGTTGTATCCGGTCCGGTTGTTGTGTAAAGCACTAGGAAGTGGTGAAGGGATGGGCGTTTTGGGGGACTGTCTTATGTAAACTTAAGGGTACTATTTCTCAGGCTGAGTAAATGACTTTTGAGTTTAATTCGGTCTTTCTATTGCGCAATAACCAACACTACCCACAGTACGCCCACAGTAGTTATAATATGGCTGATGATAACGAGAGAGACCTTCCGTTCTCCGACACATACCTAGATCCAACGCTCACTTACAGTTACTGTTAGCCTGCATCATCTTACTGCTGGGCAAAGGCCTTTCCCCATGACTTCCAGCTCTTTCGATCCAGGGCTAATGTGGACCACTGGCCGTTAGTTTTGTCCAGCTTGTCCCGCCATCTTCTACGGGGTCTGCCGCGATGCTTTCTAGCTGTTTCAGAGTTCCATATAATGATTAATTTAAACCACAGCTCATTGAGCAAGCAGCAGGCGTGGCCAGCCCAGTTTCTGCTTTAACTTTGCTGCTTTTTGAGCAAGGTCAGCAATTTTTGTTTTGTAGCGCAGTGTGATGTTGCGAATATGGTCCGTTAATTTGACCAACGCTTGCTCTTAGTTTATAAGGAGTTTCTTGCCGGCTCTTCTCCACAGAGATCTACATTTTGGAATGGGCAACTAGCTTCAACTTTCTGACTAACTGACCGTCTCTTTGACATTCAAAAGTGCCTGTATTAATTGAAATAAATGCTTTGATTTTGATAAAAAGCATCTTTATGCTTGGCTAGTGGTTGGTTTTTGCACTGGCATTACTGCTACAGTGCAGCTGCTCATTGCCAAAACAGGATATTTTTCTATCACACGTAAACGGTGGTGTAAGGTATGCCAATTTTAGCGTTACAATATACGAGCTTACTAAAACGCTAAAGTTTCTTCAAATAAAATTCAGACCACAAACAGGACCAATTTTGATTTTGAAGATCAGATATTAAGTTAAAATTATTGAAACTAATCATGTGACTGTTTATATATTATAACTTTTTGGCACTACTGACCCAAATAACAATCTATAACACCATTACTATTTATATGTCACCAGAAAAATAAACCAAGGTTCCCAAAAAAAGTAAAAAAAAAGAAGCTCCAAAATTTAAAGACAAGAGCAAAACATTGGGTTTTATTAATGATAATATTATACTCTGGACAGACAGCAGCATCGAATAAAGTATGTTTAATTCATTTGACACCAGAATAGATGTCTCCAGACAGATTCATGATAAATGGTAGCTGTGCTGTATTAAATGCAGTTGTCTGCAGCTTTTGTTGAGCATAATTTGGTAATTTGAGAGTCCAGGTCACGGTGCATAGTAAGTACGTCTCTGTCTGTATGGTAAATTCGTTGGTGCAAGATATTTGGAATTATATTTAGTTTTTTATGTATTTTACAAGATGCATAAAAATCGAAGTGATCGAGAAGGATTTGAAGATCGAAAAATGCCTGAAAAACCCGAATGCGTATTATGTTATCTAGAAGAAAAGTACGAAGAGAAGAAAACTAAGAAAAAAAAGAAGTCATTCTGTTGATGATCAACCAGAAATATAAACCTTAATTTTGCATTTTCATGCTGTCATTACGTCCCGTGGAGTTACCTTGTGGATGTGGAATACCAAAAGGTAAAGCAAAATACAATAAAATATAGTTGACCAGCTACTTCTCATGACGCCACAAGTTTTTATGATATTTAAACAAATGCAAATGGAAATGAACAAAAATATTTACAACTTAATTATACTTTTTGGAAGGAAACCCCACAGCGACAATGATGCCATCAAATTAAATATTGTTTTCTTTGTGTCATCATTGAATAAAACTTCATATTTATTATGTTGATCTTCCTATGACTTGAATTGGTCCAGAATAATTTTGTTGAGACTAACATAATTTCTAATAAAAATTGGAATGTCGTTTACCTTATCAACTTTTTTTACTGCTGCTTCGTTAAAGTTTTTTAATTTATTAACGATTTCCCAAGGTTCAGATATATGGTTTTAAATTTCGTTATTCTGGTGTTTTTCTGGACTATTTAATTTCATATTTGAATCAAGTCTATACTCTGTAATTTTCATAATTACCCATTATTTCATCTTTCTTACGTTGATTGGCTACTTACTACCTACCCTTCCTGTTTTCGTTAATCCATTTGACTACTGTATTTTCCTCAACAAATAATCAACCGTAAACTACCAGTATGAATTTTAACACCCTATTTTTTTCTCCAACATCTTTAGCCTCGTGGTCATCACGGATTCAACGGCTTGTCATGATCGATGGTCCAGACAGCGTTCTGCAGTTTTTACGCATAATGTAATCGCCGAGACATCGGGTCACCGCTGCATAATGCAGGAATAGATTCAATTTTGTATTTATTTATTTTCAAGACTTGAAAATAAATAAATACAAAATTGAATGTGGAGATTGTAGGTGGAGACTGGGGACGGTAATTTTATAACTATAAGGTGTTAAGACCAATATTTTAGGTAGAAGAAGGTTAGATTGGCAGAGGTAGACATGTATTTAATTATTTTATTATTTACTAGCTGCCCCGCGGTTGCACCCGCGTAATTTTTGATTCCGTGGTTTATAGGCAAAGTAGCTAAACTTTGGGTTATATTATTAAAATTTTCTTAAGGATCGATACATATATATTTTTTAAATAAATTATAGCCTATGTTACTTCCTGATAATTTTGCTTTCTATTGGTGAAAAAATTGTTAAAATCGGTTTAGTAGTTTCAGAGCTTATTCGATACAAACAAACAGAAAATCTTACCTCTTTATAATAGTTATATAGATGTACACACAGTAAAATACATCTCTATGTATTTTACTGTGTGTACATCTATAACGACACGACTACGACGATTTATTATTAATTTAGAAACAAAAAAATAAACTGCTGAATACTCGATATGGTTATGACTTTGTTCAGCAATATTTCGATGTGATAAATAATTAATAATTATGATCATTTTATGTCAGGACAGGCAGGTTTGTTTGGCTATATAAATTACGAGTATTACTGCTATCTGTAGTTTTCTTTACAAACTACGTTGCGAATGGTTGTTAATTTTAATAAGATCCAAATTCAAATATGTTATAATCTTGCCCAAACATCAAACATTACTCTTTAACTGATCGATTCACCATTATTTCCACCTCATTACGCCCATACTTCACAAGCCAAACCACCCAAAAACTGACATACCTATCATTGTCTGAACCAAAAACTTGCCGTTCTTAATGATCAGAACCAAGGTGCCCCAGATTTTTTCATCCATTTGATGGATAGCCTCAAGGTGTCCGTTAATTAGTTCGACAATTAGCTTCCCTTCCTTTGTTTGATGAACACCGTGACAGAATTCGGGTTCATACTCGTACGAAAAACTTTTTTCTTTTGTCGACCTTAATTAATAAAGACAGTTATAGGTATTTTAAGTGAAAGAAGAATGGATGGTATTGAATAAAAAGGTTTTTTCAATGAAAAGGCAGTTGCTTTTGATTATGAAAGGTTTTATGAATTCATCTCTTTTTTATTTCAGAAAGTCAGCTGCAAGTATAAAATGACATGTCTTTATGAATGAGGAAGTAAGCAGGCGAATTTGTAACACACTAATAAGTAAGGCATATTTTTTCAAAATACTGATCAATCGTAAACCTCTAGTATAATAATTTTGCAAATGAATAAAAGGATATTGATGACGATGATGTAACATAATTATGACAAGAGACCTTATAATTAGACTATCGTTTATCGCAGATTTTATACCTCTGCTCATCCCGTTATGAATCGCAAGCGTGACACTTACCAACATAGTTGCACACATGCCATTCACACAGTAATGAACGATAAACACAGGGTGTCAACGGCTAGCTAATCTTCTGCTCAGGTAATAATGACTTAACTACGGGAAATGCGTTGCTGTAATGACTAGATGTCAGAGTATGTCAGAATTAGCACATTGTAAGATAATCCATTTTGTAAACGAACAATGTCAAAGACTACAATACTCAACACTATGCTTGCATCTTCATTGTCATCTTCTAAATCGTAAATACGTGAATAAATAAGAGATAATACGTGAATATAATATGCTACATTGTACACCCAAATTTAACAGCTCATTTATAAAACCAGTTCTATTCAGGGTATAACGGCGGTTATATACCTCCTTAAAAGCTCAGAGTACTGACAGTAGAATATGATCCTCCTAAAAATCTATCACGAAAATTGTTCAGAGCATAATCATCTGCGCGTTTGCCAATATAATTAGCGATCGTGGTTTTTTTTAGTATAAGAATGGAGCTGTCGATTTCTTTGATAAAGTTTACTCTTTAAACTAGTTCAACCAAACAAAATAGACCCCTTAACAGAAACAAATATTTGCTACCGGAGCATGCAAATTGCTGCTACATTACATAGCTCCTGATAGCGCTAACACGTAGCTGTCTGTCAGTCGAGACGTCTTGATTACTCGCCACTTATTCACTGCAACAAATATATAAATTAAAAATAACTACATAGGTTGTGGACTTGATTTTTTGTTCCAGGGAAGCTGTCTGATGATACAAAGTAACATTGAGATTCTAGAATAATATAGTTTAACCGGTTACAAGTACTAAAATAACCTATAATAGCTACCAACTTATCACCCAGGAATCCCAGGGTATTTATGTATTCCAGAAACGCTTTTTAAGACACACAATGCACAAATACCATCAAATTGCCAGCTCGAGAATCTATATTAGACCAATAACTATGTAAATTCAATCATGTACGACAACAAAACAAATAACCAAACAACTAAGTATTCGAAAGCTCACCATAATCATTTAATACTACTAAGAATCGGCGCACAAACTGCGTTTCGTCATACTAAAATGTCGTGTGAAAATCGCGGCTAAAATACTCCACAATGCATAGTAAATCGTTGCAAGACATCGCAACAAGCGATCGGATGAATAATGCAGGTACACGCTTTAAGACGCGGCGATAAATAACGATTATAATTTTATCGTGATCTGCAATAAATCTGCGATTGAATGCTAGTGTGCGCGCCGCCTTAACGTCAACAGAGTGGTACGTAATTTTCGTTTTTAGTGTCCGTTTTATACGGGCAGGGATTTTGTCCAACATAGATCTTTTTGTGTTTTGTGGCTTAGTTATAACAGCCGCAAGGGTCGATTGATCAGGTTAAGCTAGGCTTGCTTGCGAATGCATGCATGTATGGGTGACCATCTTTACATACCAAGAACCCTCCGTGCCTCGGAAAGCACGTTAAGCGGTTGGTCGTCATTAATAAATCTTTGACAGTTGTTACGGGTCGTCAGAAGCCCGAAAGTCTGATAACCAGTCTTACCAAGGGGTATCGTGTTACCCAGTAACTGGGTTGTGGAGGTCAGATAGGCAGTCGTTCCATGGATAATACTGGTATTCAGCTGCATCCTCTTTCAGGATTTCTCTTGGATTTTCAGGTTCTAGTTTGTTACTTGCAACAAACTTCTTTCTTGTAGTTAAGCTTTTGCGTTGTAACTTACAGATGATTTTTTATCATGCACCATTGCAACAAGTCATGGTTTTGTCTTTGATATCTTCGTTTTAGGATGATTTTCATTTGGCATCCTTTCTTCCACCATTTTGGTGTGCTGAAAATGTATGGTACACTAGCGTCTTCAACGAGTACAATACGTATCCAAATTATTTATTGCTCGTCTTTACAAGAAGATAGTAAGTACATTTATATTATATATAATATACAGGGTGTTTGGTATATCGTGTGCCAAATTGAAATGGTCGACTGAAGGGCCACCTGCTATCCTTTCAGACCCCTTAACACCTCTCATGCTCTGTGGATTTTTTTTACCGACTTTTTATTTTTTTAATAAAAAGCGAACCAAATTTTACATTCAAATACAAATAAAAAAAAGTATAAGATGTAGACTGTGAATTTTAATTTAATTTAGATGTGTATTGTTTTAGAGTACCTATTTTTAAATACAAAATTAGTGACATTAGTCATCAAGTATTTTTTAATTTTTTTTATTCTTTTATCCTCAAAAAATTCGACAAAGAGAACATGTGGTTATAATACGCATCTCCTGCATTAAGCAGCCTTTTGGAGTTTCTACTGGCTTCCAATAGGTCGTAATCATCAATAGAAGATTTGTCATCATTATTTGAGTTCTTAGTTTTACTTTTGAGCATGGGTTAGCTCCAAAAATTATTAATAGCTTCTGGCTTCTGTCACACACAAGCAGTTGCACAGCAGTTGGCAGTTGATTTGACAAAGCCGACCCAACATATCCACCAACAAGCTCAACAGACTATTCTCATCGTAAAACCAGCGCGCATCGTTTTTGCGCAATCGACGTTCAAGATTTACAATGTGACGCGTTTGATTTACGAGTAACAACGCAAGTGCAATCTGCTTGAGCGTAGAACTGTGATGGGAGAATTAGTGCATAGTGATTTGATGGTGGTTGACTTAGGTATACCTGGGACTAGATATCAAGGATAAGGAAGATAATGATGAACATGTTAGAAAAGACTTTGCAGATGAGGAAGATTTATATGGTGAAATGAATAACTCTGTTCCGAAATTACAAATTCCTGGTCCCGAAACCACAACATCGTTCAGTCTTGTTCGAGTTTAGAAAGAGCGATTTCGAAAGTGTTCTTGTGTATCTGAAAGACATATGCAAAAAATCCAACAGATTCCAAAATCCTGACGCAATTATTATTAACTCATCTTATTACAGTTTACTGATAGATAGGTCATTCCAAAGGTCTGTTATTTCTAAGATTTACATTTAAAACCGCATTCAATACATAGTTATGGACCACATCCTTTTGCCCCTTTGTATGGACATATATTAAAACGTTAGCTTCCAAGATCTACTATGCTCATCTAATATCAATAGACTCACTAGATTTATAGCCTGTCTCAACTGATTTATGACCGACATGTAAGATGACATAACGTCATTGGAAATACCTTATTGCATTGCAATTTGATGACGCGGAAGCATGTCTCCTATCTGTCATATTGATAGGTTGATTACACTGTTGTATAATAAATGCCCAAGTCTATTGGCTGGTACTTCTTATTGAACTTTTATCATAATGCTGAGCTTAGCAGTGGCATTGTGAAGGCAGGATGTAAAGCATTGCTTTGATTAGACCATTTTTAAACCGGGTTCGACAACCGTCAGTGTCATTATTGTTGTGGAATATTGACACCAACAGCTCGTGAACAAGGTATAAATGTGCTAATTTCGTTCAGTTTAATTGATAAAATTTTCCCTAAGAAGTCTAGGTGACTGACACCATCGTTGACTGTATCATCGCTTACCTTTGATATAGTGGCAAATGCAACCTTAAATCGCCAAAAAATCCATTGGTGTCTTCTTAATACCTTTATAATTTCTGAATTTATTAATAAATCCTTTCAAAGTTATAAGCCACAGTGACACCACAGCCAATATTAGAACTGTTGTAAATAGTGTAACAACGGTCAGTCTGTTATAAAATTAAACCACAAATCAAACTGCAACACCTAACAAAACTACTTGCAATACTTGAAACAAGTCTCCATAAATTACATCGTTCCGTTCAAACGAAGCCGCGTGAAACGCTAGTATGTTTTAAACCAACAGGCAATTACTTAGACGTGTCAAACCGTCGATTATAATAATTATCATTACCATGCCTTGACAGGACAGTATTTCTCTCTTCAATGTCGGTTAATTGCTGTGCAACTTTCCAGAATACAGAATGTGGAAGCTTATTTTAATTGACCAGTGTGGTGTGCTGAAATGTATAGTATCTGCGATTATTGTTAATGTAGATGGGAATGGTGTAGACAAGAATGAAACAATCTGTATTTCGAAATCAATAACTTAAATATCAGATCGTTTGTATTCGTTTTCCTGGATCATATCGCCAATACCAGCGTCTTCAACGAGTACAATATCTATCATAATTATTTGTTGCTCATCTTTACAAGAAGAGAGTATATTTCAATGAATACCTACATTATCGATGGTGATGATGAACTTGAAAGATGACACTGGTTTTTAACAAGAAAACCTCTTGCACAGTGACAGACTTTTTCCCGCGTGCAGGCTATAGCAGCTCAGCTCAAGATGTGTTGAAATGATTTTTCAGTCAGTGAGGCTAGTAGTAGTAGAAGAACTATAACTGTTATCCCGTTTTCTAAGAAATTTAATACATGTATTTGTTAGGGGTAGACAATATAAGCGCAGTCATCTACACCAATTAACAGCTCTTTAATTACAGTTATACTTAAACATAAAATGCATTAACAAGATATTCAGGGCTAATTATCACACAAAGAGTTGTCACAACCACTGCAAATAAACAGGATAAAGTTTTTTTTAAATATAAATATCAAGAACACTAATGATGGTGTGTGATGTTTATTATGGCTTAATAAATAAATAATTAATTAATTAAAACCGCCATATGCTACCCGTTCTATGAATCGTACAAAAACGATCTCTCAGCGGAATTATACTGTGTGCGTTAAAAAGAAAACAATGTTTTGTTGTTGCGGTTGTGGTGGCAAACAGGAATTATCTGGAAATAACTAGCATGACTTCTTGTTCAAGAAAAACAGAAAATGGGTGTAGTTTATACAGAAGAATACAGTTGTTTAAACAACACCAAGACTTTGAGTTCAGCTCAAAAGAATGAAACTGTACTTAATTACTGAAAACTACAAGAATTATTATAAAGGACAAGCTGATGGCAGGATCCACATCAACGATGGCTAATTCGAGACAAAACTCTTGAACATTAGTTAACGAGCAGCCCTTCTGTAAAAACTAGATATGTATCATTAATTCTGGTGACCGTATACAGACAGCACATTAAAATTATTCAAGAAATATTTGCATGATCACACATCTCTCAGGAACCTGCGTGACGTCTTAATTAATATGCCGTAGTAACAAAAGTCGTACCTAATTAAACGATGCATATTTTTTCACTCGTCAAAAGACACTTCATATTCTTCATATACCGCAACACGATATATTCATTAGCACCATCTGTAAGACTAAGGAAATTCCACTTGTCTCGTTATTTAGAACTCATTAATGGCCTATTCACACATGCCAAGGGAGATTGTTGGAACATTTTTTACGTTACAAATATATCAGCCATCCGCATAACCGATCTTTATATGTATCTGTGACGTCGGTATTTTCTCATGGTTTACGTGTGTATGCTTCAATGATGATTTCTAAGTTTCCGTGAAAGGAATGTTTATAATTTCGCTGTTTTTATGTTTTCGATTTTTATTTGATGGATTCTTTGAAGCACCTCATACGTTGCATAACTTTATGCCTGCAAGAACTTTCTCTTCTGCAATAAATGATGCTATTGTTCAGAAGTTTTGTGTGCCTTCTAATGAAATAAATTCATAATTTTTACGAATTTTGCAACTTCAACTACTTTCTAAGTTTTATTTCTTTAAGACATTGAGTCATTAAGTCCACTATTATATATATATAAACTAGCTTCTGCCTGCGACTTCGTCTGCGTGAAATTTCTTGTTCCCCCGACCCATAGTCCGCCCGCGATATTATTTTGTTTTTTATAGACTTTTTCCATTTTACTCGGCTCCTAAGAGTCACAGCGTGATGTTAAATAACCTATAACGTTCCTTAAGAATTGGGCTAGCAAATGCAGTGTTAACGCCTTGCATAGTGTGTGTAAATGCATTTACACACATATGCAAACGACAAATGACAACCCAGAATTCTATAGAAGTTTCTAGAAGTCTGCGCAAACGAGGCGCGCACATGACAGGCGCGCCCTCTTTAGTTTTTCACTTTACATTATTTTCTTGACAAGAAGAATGTCATTTTATTATTTTTACGAATTCCTATATTATTACATTAATTAAATTATATTCTTTTATTGGGGAACCATTCGTATCTACTTTTTATTTACATCATCACCACACAACGAGCACCATTGCCTTTACATGCAGAAAGAATTTTTCAAATCCGACTGGGAGTTCCAGAGATTACCCCTACGTACAAACTTACAAATTTTAACCTCTAGTGTTAGTTTAGATATGTCACATGTGTGTATATGTATGCTTACGCGTGCCATAGTAGTGAGAAAAATCTCACTACTATGATACGAGTAAGCTAGAATTATTTCCAAAGAAAAAAACATTTAGAAAAGGCATTACCCAGGGAACTATCTTGGGACTGATACTAATCAGACTATAAAATGGAAACTAAATCGCATACAGTTTAAGTCAAGCATCATGTATAAAGTCCTTAACAACATCCTCTCACAACTCACACAAGTCTTTCCTTATAATACAACTTTAATTAGTTGAAACTAGCCGTGTATGGCAAGCGTCAAAAAATATCCACTCGTGAATAATTAAAGGCTCATAATACGACGAATAAATACCAACACGTATTTATCTTAATTTGGTTACAAAAAACTACAGCTGTTTTCTTATTAGTTTATTAAGTTAAATATGGGAAACTAGTTAATGTAGCCGAAGAAGTCACGAGTTATGTAGTTAGTGTCGTTGGAAAAAATGCACAGTAGGGTGTAAAGATCGCAATTTGTAGGGTTGATAAAAAAGGATAAATAAATGGCGTTAATAAAGGAATACTTATAGTGAAAGGTGACTTGGAACCCCTATCACTATTTCATTTACATTCAACTTGTGAGGTGAGACAAGGTTTTGCGAGTAAAAGCGGAATTTGAAACAGATGGGCTGTCAATTAGTGAAATCATCATCATCAGAGTTATCATTAGTACTGAAGACACGTTACAGTCACGGTGGTAGGTATAGCTCAAAAAGTAATCTGAATTTCTAGTTTTTTTTTATTGCAAATTTTCATTTTCTTCTTCAGTTTGTTCCTATTTAGTGCTGGATTGGGGTTTTCTTATTAACGATCCTCTATCTTAAGCTTCAGTTCTCCTTCTTTATTATTTCAGTTTATAGTCTCACCAAGAATGTTGTAATTATTATTAGTAGAGTTTAAAATTGACCATAGTAATGTTAATTAGATTTAATTCGGGGTGAGAGCCCGTTGATCCGTCACACAGGGTATCCTAGCATGGACGCCAGTTTCTCACAAAGGATCATATTTTAGACATTTTTGTCAAAACGCTATAATTCTTGTCTCTATTTTTATAAATATGTAAACCTTTGTGAAGAGAGAAAAAATTAATCGCTTTTTTTATTTGTTCAGTTTAACATCTCACTTTACATACAGATACGAATTGTTTTCTGGTTACTGCTGCTATAAAAAAAAGTTCATATCAAACTTGGAAGCTCTCAGAAACTCAGTACCTTCAGCAAAAAGCTGATTTACTGACGGAGATAAATATAACACGACAGATAGTAATTTGTCTGTCTGTACAACCATTATGTTAACAAAATGTGATCATTTCAATATGTTGATGAAAATTTTTGACTCTTATGTTTAAACTTTTTCTTACAAGCAAGTTCTTTCAAGTTCTTATACACATGTTAATTCTTTAGTTGCTACAAACGGTTCGTGATAATTTTTAAACACTATTAAGTCCGTGTTTATTCATAGACTTTTAATAATGGCATCAATTTGTACTTTGTAATTATCTGTGCGAATACAATTCTTTATGCCTTTCGTGATGTTACTCAGGTACAAACAAGGTGTCTTAACATCTGGTTTTACTCCTAAAGGAGTTTTATTCTCTTTAATCCAACTCTTCGCTTTCTATTCGTTAGGTTGGCCATAAACGATCAATTATATTGCACAATATCACGCATTGCGCAATGTTTTTGACCGTGGTTTAGAGGATTGTGCAATGATTGAACAAAAGTTTGAGAGCGTTTAATTTTTTTGCACTATATTTTAATTTCACCGTGTAGGATAAATCAATACCTACTTATCCTAAACGGTGCAATTTAAATATGGTCGCAGGTCTTGCTCACGCGAAAACATTGATGCTTATGGGCCATCAATATTATTGCGTGAAAATAATGGATCGTTTGAGGGCAAGGTCTGATTCAATCATATTACGCAATATCAATATTGCGCAAATTTAATGTAGGTGTAGGGGCTGCCTTAGTCATAGTACTTAACAATTTTAAATAACTTTTTTTTTTACTTATGTGTAAATTATAATTTATATTACGTTATGTATATTTATGTCCAATGCCTTTATTGGCATGTGATAAATTAATTAATTTAACATAACAAATAGGAAACATCGGAAAACCAGTAGACTTGAGCCCGTCGGCAACTCATATAATTATTCCTTCGTAGCCCAAAGTGATACCTGACAGAAACGTCGCTTATTTTTATCTTTGTGTTAAAACCGGAAGGGGACAATGAGTGATGAATATGAAACTTTATAGATGAATTAGTTGTTTCCCATGACTTCACCCCCGTGACTATTTCTAAATAAAAGTAGGCTAAGTTATAGTATCGCTATCTACTAATGAAAGTCCCGTCATTACAGTTTCATATGCATTTAGTAAAAAGCTCTTATTTTGTCAATTTGTGTGTAATGTTATTTATTTGTATAGATAACTTACGTTCTTTATAAGTAAGAGTTGGCTACTGTTTGAAATATTTTGGTTTCAGTTTGAAACAAGCTAATTAGAGAGGCATTCTATGGCTGAAATTTTCGGTATAACAGTTCTAGAAGAAAATATCATGGGCGAAGTTAAAGGCTACTAAGCAAGATTAACCGATGACGAAAAAGCATTAAGCACAGTGGCTGAGCGATTTGGTTTCGCTGATTGTGAGTTGCTGACGAAAAGATAATACTTACCAGATGTTTGAGAATAAGCGTTGTGTATGTGTCCCCAGTGTAGCAGTGGATAATATTATATAATATATTATATTATTTATTTAAGGAAAAACAAACAGCAGCAAAATAAGAAACAGTCATAATATCTTAAATATTACAATTTAAAACAATTATGCTACCCACTACGTTCTCTACAGATTACAATTTAAAGTAAATATTTAAAAACTAACCAGTAACACAGATACAATACCAATAAAACATACACTATCCTAGAACTCATGACTGGATTTTAAAATTTATAAAAGAAAAAACAAAAGAAACAGTAAATTTGTGTGCGTAATTAATCATTACGTCATTATACAATACTTTGCCGATCCTTTAGGGTTCCTTCGATTTCCTTCTTAAATGCATTTTTACTGAGAAAAAGAATGTCGATTTAATTAAACCCATTGTTAATGTCTCAACCAAACGATGAAGTGGTGAACGTGAGCTAGCGTTGGATTTACAGAGGCGAGTAGCAAATAGACGTATGACGCGACTATATAAAACAAAAACATCATTATGCATGATATTTTGCAATTCATATTTTCTGAACCATAATTCATATCATTCAAGTCTCCATTATTAAGATGTAGCACACTGTATAACAATGTAATTGTTTTTACCTTTACAGGCAAGAACTTATTCATGAGTACCTGCCCTTTCTCACTTTTTGTTGCAAACTATGTTTTATACATGAAACGGACTTTAGCTTATGTGAATAATGAATAGTATTCTTTGATGGACTATGAAAAGTAATTGTAATTGCTTCTATTTTAAACTTGACAATGGTTCAGTTGGTCGATTATTGTCCTTAATTGAATATACGCTTACGGTTTAAATTAATTTAGGTAAAGTGTGTGTTTTTAGATACTTTAATCATTATTCATTTATTGACACTGTTAAATGATGTAGTAGTTTCGTACATTTTTATGAAAATAAAATAAAATACTACAAAGCTGTCAACCGTCGACGGCTTACTAACAAATAAGTAGATAATATATTTTAATTATATAATTATTGATTAATTAACCGTTATAGTTTTTATAATTTTAATACTTATTTATTTAACGTATCTGTTAAAAAAAAAACAAATAAAAATGGAAATGAAATGGAATGAATGAATGGAATTGAATGGAATGGAATGGAATATCACCTTGACAAACTGAATATTTTCAAGATGATATTTTTTTTTTCTTGCTATTCGAACGATATGAATAAACTACATTCAAACAGGTAACCATTCTCTCTTTTATAGATTGACATCGCGTTACAAAATACTTTTGACACAATATTATGTAAAAATTAAACACATAAAAATTATCCACCATTAAATATTACCATGTCACATTTTTTATCATTGCCTATTAAGGGTAGGTAAAAACGTTGACATCCATAAAAGAGTCCTATAGGCGGCAAACGATGTCAATACCATTTAGCAAAAAAGGTATGACATCTTCATAACTGAGGTAATACGCGACATCTGTTTAATGTTAAAATAATGTACATATGTGCCTAAAATGGTAATAGTTTCAGTATTTGCTCTTTCAACGTGGGGATTTGTTTCTGTTAAGGGTGAGTTGGTACGTCCACTGCACAAGTTCTCTCATAAGAATTATAATTCATGAGAATATTGGGTATATGTTTTTTATGACTTTCACAAGGTGCTTTAAGGGTCCACTAGCGCCAGTCCTTTAAAAAAATATGATCTCGTGACTGAGAAGGAATTATGAAAAACGGCTCAATTAGGAACCTCGGTAAGTGTGTCTAGAATTTTCTAATACCTTTTATAACGTTTCATATTGAGACATGAAGCAACAAAATTCGATCTAAAGAAAAGCGGCCACATTCCTCTAGATCGTATTTTGTTGCTTCGTGTCTCAATATGAAACTACAATTGCAGATAGGGCCTGCTTTTGATCTCCAACTTGCCTGGTGGATAGCAATAGATGAGGTCTATGATGGAACGAGCGTGCGCAAAAGATGCCTGTTCACTTTTGCTTTGAAGTCAGGCCAGTTATATTTGTGGAAGGGAACACAGACGCTGGCAGACAGTTCCACACTTTGGCTGTGCGCGTAAAAAACTCCAAATAATAAATCCAATACTAAGTGGCTGTTATTATTATTGTTATGGGTGATCAATTAGGATCCCTGACATTCACACTGTAAGCCCACTATAATTTGACATTAAACTTCTGGTCAGAGACTTGAATAGGCTCTCAGAAAAATGTGAAGGTTACATAAGTTGAAAACTTGGACTTGACCGTCAATTTGAATTCATAGACCAAACTAACTTAACAATTATAAATATAAAACTGTATCCCCAAGATCGTTTGCTGTATCTGATATTTATTCTGGGAGGCATCCGAAAACATCTACTTAATACCAAGGAGGAAGAGAAATGCAATAACCAGAAACCATAACAATTATCAGTTTGCTGTTAAAGTTTATAATTGTAATGACGTCAAATATTTGTAGCAGGACGTTGTCATTCACGATTAACACTGCCAGTCAACGGGTGGTATCTACTATATCGTCGAAAAAGACGTTTGTCTATTTGTAACGAAGTTTTCTTCCAACATTATTTCGAAACAATTCCCAAGAATGTTTCTAAGTTTGTGCGCAGCAACCGTAGTCTTTTATAGGCTCAACCAAGTGCTTATTGGAGTCAACTCTACAATATTATGATAGCAAACAGCAACCACAGGGTGGTCTATAGACCACACAACGCTATCCAAACAATAAAAAAATTCGACGCACGAGCAAACCCAGGTATTCCGTTTAGTATCACTCAAAATGGCAACGTGGAAATAACAGTCATATAAATTAATAATTAAAAGGAGTGTCGCGAAAAACATGGCGTAATAGCCCCACATTCTTCACAATCAATTTCTTGCTACACACGCGGGGAATGCCGAAACGGCAGGCCATGGCTGGCTCGACAGCTATCGAGAACTTGCCAATTAAAATGGCATTGTGTGCAATTCATTTTTGACTGCTCCCTCATAACACTACAAATAACAACCGTTACTTAAAAACAATCTTTAAAACTCTCGCAATACAGCTCAATTTTATTTACAATTAATTCTCGTTCGGCAATAAAAAATATGTAGCGTACAATTTATAAATATTTGTAACACTAATTTGTACGGTACCGTGTTTTTAAATTATTGCGATATAAATTCAATATGTTCTTTTAATTAAATTAAAGACGGAGATAGTTTAACAGTAATTATAATATTCCGATACTGGATTTGGCAGGGTAGTGGTTTAAAAGAGAGGTTTGAAAAGACTTCGTTATTTATAAAAATGCACTATGTTAACGATGTTTTTTTTTTTTTCTTCTTTTATTTCAGCGGTTATTAGTAGTCCTATGCTAATCAGTGCTTAAGATTGTGATTTTTGTAGAGTTGAGGAAAAATAAGCCTTACAAAATCATTCATCATATATTTTATCTAAGTCACTCAGAAAAATATGAATATAATTATACGAGTACTAGATTATCCTGCCCTTAATCCATCAGACGAAACAATGCTCAAAAAATATTTCATAATAATTTGTATTGCACTCTTAACAATTTAACCCTCCAACGATGATCGGACATTAAAATAATGCGTGTCCTGTCTCGAACTCCCGACTGCTTGGGACATCCGAACAATGTACACGGATATTGTTGAGCATAGTTTCAATACCATTAATTTTTATACTGTTGTAATGTCATATTACCAGCGGATTGTTTTTTTTTTTTTTTAAGTGTCATTGTGATACCTAAATGTGGACCACTTATCGATTCAAGACGCTGTTACTGACTTGTCTTTTCAGGCAATGTTTGCTTCTTTAATATTTTTTATCATGCTTGTTTGAATAAAAAAATAACAAGACCTGTCTAATCACAGTTCTGCCTTCGCAAACATAAAAATAATACTAGCAATTCTCCGTCTCTCATAAATTCTTCACCTAGATAACTTATTATATTCTAAGCTACATCAAAAACGCACAACGTCTACAACAACGCCAGATAAAAAGGCCAAGAGAGAGCAATTAAAATTCTCATCGTGGCTACCAAGCGGTTGCATTGTGGCGGGTAATCGCCGAGCGTTTTTCAATTAGGCGCGTTTCACGGCGAGCGTAGTTAGCGCCAAGCTTTGTCCACGCCGACAGGGTTGACGCTGTCAAATTAATTTGGGAGGCCGGGAATTATTAATTATGGTTGCAGGTTCGGCGGATATAAGATTTAATTAGTAGGCATGTAAGAGTATGGAAATTCTGGTTAAAACGCGGTATTTGATCAAACGATTCGGTGTGGGCTTTAAGATTTTATCTATTTCGCCTCTTGTGAACAGTACAAGATAAAATCTATACATACAAATAATTAAAATTGAAGTGTCTGTTTTAATGTCAATAACAGCTTTTTACTAAACGCATAAATATGAAAGTTTATACGGTACTTATATTCTTTTTTAATTTGTATGTCTTTCTGGTTGTTCCGGCTTATCTCCAAAACGGCTGGACTGATTTTAACTGGACGTTCACTGGCAGATAGATGATGTTACAAGAAGTAACATAAGTTACTTTTATTTTTAGAAAAAGCCACGCGGGCGATGCCGCTTGCAGCAGCTATAATAATATAATAAATCTTTTCAAATAACATAACATCACGCAGAGGTATACACATGGTAGGAACACCCACATTTCGCCCGTTATGTATTTAAGTCCCATGTAATAGGGGGCGAGCTTATTGCCATGAACCGGGCACAAATCCAGACTCCGGTCTGCTACTTAGAAATTCCTAATGGAAAAATCCAATAACACTGCCCGACCCGGGAATCGAACCGGACCTCATGCTCAGCAGTAGCGTTTGCGACCACTAGACCAACGGGGCAGTCAAATATTTTCAGTTAACTTAATTAAGTGTGCTGAGATCCAATTAACACTACAAATAGAACAGTGTTATAACAAAATTGTTTTTCATTTTGATAAATAGGTCCAAAATGTAATATGTAATGTGTAAAATAACTTAAACAGCGGTATCTATCATCGTCTATCGTCTTTTTCATTTTCAATCAATATCAATTTAAAAACTGTCTGTTTTAACATCTAATTCCAATTAAAAATCAAAGCACTATGAAAAACGTCAACAAATCCAGTAGATCGTATCTGTCAGCCCTAACATCGCGGGTGGCTGACGCGTGTTCTTACCATTAAAAGGGTTTGACACGTTACGACGGACCAAAGAAATGAGTAGTAACGCCGCCACCCGCCACTTTGAAGGCGTATCGTGTTGCAACCTAATTGTACACAACTTTGATCTCCGCGGGTATTACCGGGTATTTTTGTGAAGCTGTACGCTGTTTGGGTACCGCGCGCATTTGAGGGTTAGGTAATACTTCGATTTTTTCAATTAAATACTTTTTTTAAGAAGGTTGTCGTTTTATTTTCCCTGCTATTATATTTCTGGCTAAGGCTAAACGCAGTGAAACTAAAAGAAATAAAAGGACATTCCTGTCCTGCAATCTGTATTTATTTATTTATGTATATCTAGACAGCATTACTTTAGATTCAGTCTTTTTTTTAATTTAATAAGTATAAAAAAATATTGTTTCGCCTACAGAACCACATCAAAAATTCCCGCTCCTTCCTAACCTCACTCTAAACATCTGAAGGTTGACAAGAGCCAGTCTTCGTGTAATGTCTGTGTCACGCAGAAGCGACAGTGGATGCGCCGTCTGTCCGCATCATGGCAATTACATGGAGACGGGGCCAAGTGGACCGAGTTGGGTGTTTGGGTGAATAAATAGATGTGATGTGTCATGTGACCTAATCTCATAAAAGGCTAAGAGTACAGTAGAAAGTACGTCAGTGGTAACTAAGTATAACAGCGATAATCAAATGGCTATAGAAAAATCATTATATTCTTTGAAAGAGTACCTAAACTTTAAAGATTCTCACTGACATTTTACTATGACAAATGATTGACATTCTTATTCTTAATTTATAATCACTATGATCTATGTTCCAATTTTATAAGGTTCATTTAATTTTATTTATTTATTATTTATGTACAGTCGCGGAATGAAAAGGTTGACCACCTTAAGATCTGTTTTTGCTTGCTGTCTAAGTTATCAGTATCTGCTTTATCGACCGAGTATGATACATTCCGTCATAATGAATGTCATTTCACTACATGGCCCACAGATACGTTCACTATGAGAGAGAATTGACCTCTTTGCATTTTGGAGAGGCGTTATTTAAAAAAAAACTATTTATCATTCGTTCCTCAGTTATTTCAGAAAGCAGAAAAGAGGACCGCAAAATATCGAACTTTGGTTTTGCGAGCAGAACATTGAAAATCATAATTATGTGTAAATATAATATCATAAGTATGTGTAGATTTCAATCTAATCTTTGATGATAAAATTAGAAGTTAAGTTTTGTAATTTTTATAGGAATTAAACAGTTTTTTTATATTGTAAATATTTTAAGTACGCTTTAATAATTTAATTGACTTAGGAACGAGTTAAACTTGCCGTGCTACTTGAATCACTGGTATATACCCGTGTTCACAGAAATCAAACGAATTTAATGCTAGTAAAATACATTTCAACAAAACAAACAATCACTTCTGTGAAAATATGTCGATTGGGATTTATTATTAGCCCACAATCTTAACTGAAAATAAGGAATAACTGTATAAGTATAGTGTTTAATAAGAGATGTAACCACCACGAGCATCAATTACACTTTGTAGCCTATTTCTCATGGAACCCACAAGGCTCGAGCATAGGTTCGTTCCTCTCATTTCTTCCCAGATCATTTGGCAGTGGTTCTCTATGGCTTCTTTGGTTCTTTCATTTCTGTTCTCCCAACGCTGCACCATTAAACCCCATAGGTTCTCTATCGGATTCATATCTGCAGATTTTACTGACCAGTTAATTTTTTTTATATCACGGTGCCGGTCGAACCATTCACTCACAATACGAGCGGTGTGTGTGCGAGCATTGTCTTGAACAAAACTAATCGCAGGGAAATCGTCAGCCGGATAAACGGTTCGGACACTTGGCAGCATACTCTCTTCCAGAACCGACATATAGTGTGTTGCGTTTGCCTTTGAAGGTAATAGAACGAGCTCGCCTATGCCAGCCGCTGACATCCATCCCCATATATTAGCCGAAATTCGTCCGGAACTAAAATTGGGCACTACATGGTCTTCTGTATATCTCGTACCGTTATATCTCCATAAATGTAGCCTCCCATGTTGGCTCGATTTGAAGCATTTTTCGTCGGTAAATATTGTCGTACTCCAATCGTCGTTCAAATGCATGCGTGCAAATTCCAAGCGTGCTGTCTTATGAGCATCAGTCATAGCAATTTTGTTTGCGTGTCGTCTATAATGTAATCCCATGGAGTGTAAGGCGTTTCTTATTACTCTTGGACAAAATTCATACATTTCAGCGTAATAATTGGTTGACAAAAAACCGTTATCTTCATATTGTCGTCTCATGTCGGCTTTTTGTGCAGCACTAAGGAAGGGGCGGCGACCAGAATTATGACGATGATCAATCAGTTCACCTTCTTCAGCATATCTTCGAATCCAGAATCTCACAGTATACCTGGTTAAATTTAGGTTTCGCGATATTTCACTGATAGTGTAGCCATCTTCGTGTTGATCAATAATAGCTGCTCTTTCTTGAATATTTAAATTTCTCGGCATTGTAAAATATTAACACGAATACAAGAAATAGCAATGATGACATTGACAGGAACTGTTATTCACATTTATAGTTTTAATCTTAGAATAATAACTAAAGGTTTTAATCATTAAAAGCGAAGAGGCTGTAATGATTAGATTTATCAAACTTGACACAACGTAATGGCAAGATCAAACAATAAAAAGGTTTTAGTTCAACTATTATTATTATTTATTCAAGGAGCATTCGCCTAAGTAATTTTGAACTTTATTGTCAAACAGTTAAACAACACTCTCGTGTTACACAGTTTAAAAAGGTAACATGTGCTTGCAACGCGTAAATGAATTTATTTGAAAACTGGTCAACCTTTTCATTCCGCGACTGTACACACAGTTAAATACATAGAGATACGACATAATTATAATTTAATGCTACTTTTAGCGAAATGTTTTAGAAACTGTTAGAAAAACCCGACCATCTGTAATGTAATTTAATTAATTAAATTACAATTATTATTATTTAATCATTTTTAGAAAAATTCAATAATTTTTATAATAATTTGATAATTTTAATTAATTCTTGCAAATAAATTTCATTTCTAAATCAGTATAAGCTGGCCTCGCAATCTATTGAAACTCCGTACTACGCTAGTACAGGTCAAGGTCAAAGTGTTACCAACGACGTGCGACCTACTGTACCTACATTGTGGTAAATAGATACTTAATTAGATTTAAGGCTCCTACAAACAGGTGCGACACGCGACGCGACACAAAGACACCGCGTGCCGCGCGACGAGTGGTCTCTTTGTGTCGCGATGCGTGTTAGTAGGAGCCTTTATGGTTTCATGGTTTGAAGCCACTGAAAAAGATAGATTGGCCGATAAAGTGCAGATATTTTTCACCTAATAGTGAATTCGAGGCCTATGTCCAGCAGTGGACATCTTTCGGCTGAAATGATGATGATGAGTGAATTCGTTATAGCCCACTATGCGAATAAAAAGTGATAAAGAAAATTTTATTCAATTTTCTCAGACACAGTATTTATATATTTTTTTCTTTTTTTTATGTAAGCACTGCAAAAGCTACTCAATGAAAACCATAAAATAATGTTTCACGTGTTTTTATATGTACACATATCATAGGTACACGCATACGTGTTAGACAATATTATTGGGATCGCAAAGAGACAAAAAACCATACAATACCAAACTGTTAGTTTCAAATTAACACTTTAACTGCGATGGCCCTGATTCTTCGAGACTCATCAAACGCATGATAATGATTTAGAACCGCTCATTATTTTCCAACAGCAACACATGTAATCATGAACTACCAATACTTCGTAATTAATTGATCGCAGTTCTGCTAACACAATAGCATTTCAACAGCGCATTAATCAAACTTATCAAGGGCATGTGTTCAACATCGTTGTACACGTAAGTACGTGAAGTTATGTGATTAGAACACGCGATAGTTTTTGGACATTGCAATGCATTAGTTATGTTATTTATGTAATTATAAGTGTAGCTTAGAAGTACGTAGACATTACTCACGTAATATAATTATGTAAAATGAGCAATGGAGCATATTGAACGCGACATACTGTACAGCAACCAGTCTTTCCAAGGGATATCGTTCTACCCAGTAGCTGGGTTGTGGAGTTCAGATAGGCAGTCGCTCCAAGTAAAATATATTCAGCTGCATCTGGTTAGACCAGAAGCCGACCTCAACATAGTTGGGAAATGCCTAAGCAGATGATGATACTGCGAAACTTATTGTATCCTAAACTAGCTGCTGCACGCGGCTTCGCCCGCGTGGCATTTTCAAAATAAAAGTAGCCTAAGTTACTCCTTACAACAGCTCAGCTATTTGCTAGTGTAAGTCCCGTCAAAATCGGTCCAACCGTTTCGGAGATTAGCCGGAACAAACAGACAGACAGACAATTTTTTTTTTTTTTTCTTTTTGTTATTAGTCCCATATTTACCCAAACTCAAACTCAAAGCATTTATTTCAAATAAACCAATTACAGGCACTTTTGAATTGTCAAGGGGTCGGTCAGTCAGAAAGATGAAGCTAGTTGCCCATTCCAAAGCGTAGTAGGTTCCTATGGAGAAGAACGGACAAGAAACTCCATGGACACTCTTTTAAAACAAAATATTGTTACAAAATATGGGTTACATCATTCATGTTGAAGTTATACATGTGAGAACAATGTAGAAAGACGTACACGTTAGAAGCGTCAGTAATAGAAACAATTCAAAAATTAAAATAAGCCGTGGCAGCTAAGAGATGACCAGTCCCAACTGACGGCGCCCGTTCACGAACATGACGCATGGATCAGCACCATTTAGCTCAACCATTTTGAAGGGAACTTAATGATCCAACACACACGCCACCACCAGCGAGACAT
This sequence comes from Dryobota labecula, assembly GCA_947523025.1. Classification (NCBI taxonomy): domain Eukaryota; kingdom Metazoa; phylum Arthropoda; class Insecta; order Lepidoptera; family Noctuidae; genus Dryobota; species Dryobota labecula. The sequence goes on along the minus strand of OX383289.1, from coordinate 26,197,092 downwards.
TTGAGTGAGCATGACATACTCTCAGCCGCCAGGGCACATTCAAGTCAATAAAAGACATATTACCCGGTAAATGGTAGCTCTATAGTACATAGTACTCACACCTGTGCTATGCAATTATATAATTCAAGGACATTGAGTTTATACAATGCAAAAATAGTTTACAATCTTCAGCAGCTCCAACATGATTGTCAAATGTTAATTAACTAGCTGAGGTTGTGGAGCAGGACCAGCATTTAGCCAAGCATTTTTATCAGCGATGTAATCCACCAACTTATAATATGCCTGCCTGCATAGTGTGCGTTTTATACAAGATTTAAATTTAGTCTCATTCAGTTGAAGTATGTGGGGAGGAATTTTATTGTAACATTTTAAACAGTACCCCATGAAAGATGAGTCTACTTTAGCCAGTCTGAAACCTGGTTGAGCTAATAGGTCCCTATTTCTAGTACTATAATTACTTTCATATGCATCTAGTAAAAAGCTGTTATTTTGATATTACAAACAGGCACTTCAATTTTATCTATTTGTATAGATTATTCTAATAAAGAGCAATTTCTTATCATCTTTATTTCTTTCTATTGTGGCAACAAAACTGACCTCTGTCAGAGCATCAGCAAAATCCTATTTAAACTGCTATACTTTAGTAGTAGTATTTTCCGTTGGCATTTAGTTGGGCCACCTTCATAGGTATGTGGCCCAACCAAACGCCAACAAAAATGGTACTAGGGTTTTAAGTCACATCAGCTACGTTAGGATTAGCACAGTTACCAGCGTCATGGCACTGTTCGCTAAGGTCGCTACTTCAAGTCCTGCTCGTATCAGCGTAAAAAGTTTGATTGATGCACCTAGAAAATGTTAAGCCTTCGTTTCGCTACAAACACATATTTATAAAGGCTCCCGCAGACAGGCACGACGAGACAGCGCGATATTTTTTTATTTTTTTTTATCTGAGGTATCTCAGAGTGTAACCACTAAGGTTCCGACTCTTTGACCGGACTTTCCTGTGTCTGCCTTAAGCTCCTAACGAAACTTAATGCCTCCAGCCAGGGCGTAAAAACTATAAACTAAACGACTGCTGCTCGCTAAGGGCACCCCCTGTGGGGTACGAACCTCGGCTTAGGGCAGCTGAGTCGGAGGGAGGGTGGCAAGGGACCGACGGTGGCTGGATAAAATCAGTGTTTTGATTATTATCGTGGGGAGTTTGGATTACATGCTGCTCAGCTAAAACGCGTGCTGGCGCTTCACTTACAGTCAAGGGTCGGGGAGGACTATTCGTTAGTCGGGGATTTCGCGCGGGGCCTCGGCGGCGAGGTCGGAATGACGATCGTGTATTGTGTGCTCTTATTTTGCGAACTGTACTAGTTTCCCTACGACTCTCCTGGAGGAGAGTAGTGGGGTCGTCTGGGTCGGTCAGTGGCGCGATAAAGCTCTAGTAGAACAATTTATATGAAAACTCGTGGAAAATTTTCTACCAGAATCTCATCGCACCGTCGCGTCGCGTCTGTCAGCGGGAGCCTTTAACCATGATGTTCTGACATGCCTAAGCTAAATAAAACTATCAAGTCAGCTGCTGTATTTTTCTTTAGTGTTATAGTTTTCAAGCCATTTTTTTTAGCCTTACTCTACAGGTCATAAAAATATCAAAACATACCAGATCAAGGGCATTTTTTACGACTAGACCCAAACGCATTCTGAAATTGTGTATAATTAAATAATTTTGCAATAATAATCTGAAATCGATGGTCATAAAAACGATCGTTTTTCATTACAAATCACTAAAACACCGGAAATGGCCATTTGAACCACTTAAAACGGACCGTAAAATGGTGTAAAATTAAATATTAATTATGAAAATGAGTTATAGTGATGGATGCTGGTCGATAAAATTATCGATACCGTTTAGAAATGATATTTATGACCGTCACTTAAAGCTTTGCAATATGCATTTAGATGATTTGCTCATTATAGCTTTACTCGAGTAAACTCAACTTGGATAGTTTGTTCTTTGTCTTCTTTGCATCTTTAGAAACGTATTATATGTGTCATAATTATAAACCAGAATATCAGTCCGTACTTATCTTAAATTTTACTGAAGCTAAGTTTTCATAAAAAAAAATATAATAAGTACCTGGACGTGTTTGCATTATCGCAAAAATAAGTTAACACATACATTCCCTTATAGTTATAACCATAAAAACCAAAAAAATCTGATGACCATCGATATAAATCCCCTCCCTACTCCACCTAGACTATATCATTAGCCACATTAAACCGAACCATTTAGCTGACCGCATCAAAAGGCCCATATATTCATCCCGTGCCTTTGAGGTACCGTCAGGCGCCACTTAATTGATAGTTTTCGGCGTCTCATTATAATAATAACAGGCCTCCGGCGTTGAATAAATATTGTATTACTGGCAAATTAACGGAAGAAGCCGTAAAAAAATTTAGAACCCCCTCCGTCTGGAAATAGGACGGCCGGAGAAAGGTGCTGTCGAATCGAAAGGTGACTGTCGAAAATTGGAAATGGTTTTCGACAGTGGAAAAGTTGTTACAGTGGGAAGGATGAGTGTGTTTTATAAAAATCAAGGAAACATACAGCCAAAATTGTGGATAACTATAAAGTTATCCACAATTTTGGCTGTATGTTTCCTTGATTTTTATAAAACACACTCAATCAATCAATTAATTCATTTAAACACCACGAATAATCGTGGTGTTTAAATGAATTAATTGACTCTTAAAAAAGACATGACAACATTTTAGCAAATAATATATGTTTATACTTTACAATATTTGACAAAAAATAAGGTTTATCCTGTATTAAATCCTTAAGCAAATAGTTAAAGATTTACTACAGCTTCCCAAACAAACAATTCGCAAAAATTTTTTCGTCGAAATTCGACACTATTGAAAAATGATTCGACGAAAAAAATCCGCTCCGGCACCCGTTAACCCAGACCGGCGCTTTTGATGTAGCGGTGTGTTTACACTAACCTAACTGAGAAACAAGTCATTTCGTCGGCGTCTGAACGAGCCGCCGGCTTTGATCTTGCCGCCACAGTTTTTGCCCCTCTGACTTATTGCCGACGTGTTTGATGCGTCTCAAACTGCCGGGTTACGCTAACTTTTTGGTAACTGTCGGTAACCATGAGTCGTGTTTTTGAAACGTTAATGAGTTGCTGATTTGTAGATAATGGCATGACGTGCCTGGAATGTATTTTTTGAAGGAATATGTTTAGCTTTAAAAAATAAGACTAGCAAAACAATGTAGCCTACTTAGAAATTAATTGTGGTCAACTTTGACTGTAGTCCTCTAAAAATGTCCAAGATATTATTACTTCATAATATTAAAATTTTATTTCACCTTGTTACTCGTATGAGAAAATTATAAAATATTAATTTTTAGAATGAGTACCGGTTTGATTTTTCAGCCTATTAAAAAAGTTTATTTGACATTTTAAGAAACGACTAATTTATAAAGATGCCAAAGCTCCTAAAAAGTTTTCGCAGTAATCCAAAATTTCAATAAGCAAGTTATTTTGGTCATCATCAATACAACAAACAATCAAGCCTAAAAACACTAAAAACCTTTAAATTTAAAACTTTTTACAAAAAAAAACAGCGCTTTAAACTTTCGTATAAAGTTGCTATAAAAACTCGCGCGAGGCGGGCGCCGGGGGCGGGGCGCCGCAGTCCCCGCCCCTCTGACGTCACGCAACAACATGGCCGCCTGCACTTTGCAACTGCACGTTCTTGCGTTAGTGAACTTGCTTTGTTTGTAGGGTAGGCAAAAGAGTAAGTGGGTGAGAGCTTTTTAATTATTTTGTGTTTTGATGTTAATGATTTTAGGATGTTTGACTGTAACGACTAATGACAGGTGATTGGTGTAGGTGAGCATTTGGATTGTTGATTTAGGCAAAATTAATTCATAACTGTTTGTTTTTAAAATAATACCAATTTACTAGCGGCTTTAAATAATGTTATAATGGACTTTTTAAGAATCAATGGAAGTAGACGATTACTTACCACCAATTCCGAAGTAGGTAGTGCTAATGGGGACCTGTTCAACAAAAACGATTTCACTTGTCATCAAATTCTGCATTTCCAGACGACTTTCTGCTTCAAGAACGAATTAATGCCTCTCTTATGCTTATTGTATTTATTTTATTTCTTATTTTGTTATTTTTATCTCATTATATGCTGCACCAGTTGAAGTCATCACGTCAACGCCGGCCGTCGCTGAAAACCGCTGGTGATCTGTCTCGCATAGGGTCGCAGCATTATGCTGAGCGATGGCCGTTTTCTATCTAAGTCGTAGCCAAGTTTTGCCATGGGCTGACACTATTTAGTACTTTGCCATTGACACGCTAAAAAGAATATGGGGACATTGATCCTTATTTTTCTTCTTTGGACTGTAGATCATGTGACAACTGTATATATTGTTAGAATACTGCAGAATAATAATAATAATAATAACCCCACCGCTGTATCTCTACGTTGACGTCGTGGTGGGGCTTGCGTGCTCCAAACTCTAGGTCAGTGCCGGTAGAGTTTACTTTACCGTAACATGTCTAGGGTGAGGAGCCAGACCAAGAGAGATACAAAAACCCGCAGGGCAGCATGTGGCGAGCTGGTGGGCAGTGGCGACCCCACGGACCCTATCTCCCGGGAGAAGTCATGTTCCTCATTGCCTTGCCTTGCCTTTATTGGCCGGCTGGAGTGAACACTGACGAGGAACTGAGCTCCCACCTCATTCTTGCCTTTATTGGCTGGCTTGAGTGGAGATTCGCAAGAGCAAACGTGCTCGGTGGAAGGAAGTATTCCAGTAAGTGCTTGTAGGGGTCTTGACCATCTTCCGGGCTCTGGGATTGTTCTGAGAGCCGCGGAATACCTCTCCACTCCTTGAGCACCTCAGGACATGTTGCCCCCTTGTCGCTACGTCACTATGTGCTAGCGACCGTTTTCGGGGGCCCATTATTGAGTGTGCAAGTCACCCCCTGCCATTTTATCCGTGTATAATAAAACATTGATCAGGCAGGGGCCATAGTCCTTCCATAGTTTTAGGTAACCAGTCCATTTTAACCACCCAAACCCATAGTCCAATATATTTCTTTTCCATATCCTGCAATAGTCCTACACCAACCGGGGGTTGTCCTTGGGTGCACTTTCATAGTGCGTACAGGGATAATCGTCGGTTGGTGCCTCATTTAATTAAAAAGCATCTAACGGGCCTCTGCGAGTTGGCTTTGGCCCCTCGTACGCCTTCCAAAGGTCCGGGACCGCAGGGTGCCGAGATATGTAGACATATGTAAATAAAATAATAATAATAATAAGATTTATTTCATAAAGAACTCACAGTACTTAGATTATATTACAGTTATGTGCTATGATAAAACAAAAATAAATGAATGAATGAATAGAATGCGGCTTTACCGACGTGGCTTTTTCTAAAATAAAAGTGAGCTTAAGTTACTCCTTAAAACATCAGCTATCGGCTAATGAAGGTCCCGTCAAAATCGGTCCAGCCTTTTCGGAGATTAGCCGGAACAAACAGACCGAGATACAAAAAAGTTTTTTATTATAGTATATATGTACATACTTGCATAAAGGCAACAAATAAATAAAATTGAAGTATAGACACTTCAATTTTATTTATTTGTTGTCTTTGACGTATAGAAATAATTAATCGGAAAGTCGCTAGAAACAAATCCTTAGATGGCAGTGAAACAACGAAAATAAAAAGAAGAAAAAAAGAAAGAAAAAATATTAATGCGGAAAACATGTTGCAAAGAAAAAACAATCAATCTGCCTAGCCTTTTCCCGACTATGTTGGGGTCGGCTTCCAGTCTAACCGGATGCAGCTGAATACCAGTATTTTATATGGAGCGACTGCCTATCAGACCTCCACAACCCAGTAACTGGGTAATACGATACCCCTTGGTAAGGCAAACCCCCCCAACTGGGGGAGGTTTATGTCCAGCAGTGGACGTCTTTCGGCTGAAATGATGATGATGACTGCCTATCTGACTTCCACAGCCCAGTAACTGGGTAACACGATACCCCTCGATAAGACTGGCTGTCAAACTTTTGAACTTCTGACGACCCGTAACGACTGTCAAAGATCCACGAATGACACAAAAATAAAAAATGAAAAGAAAAAACAAACACAAAAAGAACATCTAGGGGGAAAATAGGCGTCACATCGACGCAGTCGGTCATCGCTCAGCATAATGAGAGTAAAATCAAATCCAACGGAATAACCCTTTAGCTATGAATTTCCTACTAATACCTGTAATAGTATAGGACAGCGGCCGCTACTTACCTAACGTATAGTTAACAAAAACTATGGTTAGCCCCAATAACCACCTAACCGGAGTCATTACGGATACTGCAGTAAAAATACTCTAACCAACCGAGTGCTGATTCCTTATTATTATAGCGGACGATTGAAAACAGGGAAGCATTTAGGAGCGATAAACTACTTACTTACTGTGTCTAAATAAACGGTATTCTTTATCTTCTTTCTTTTATATTTTATTTATGAGGAGGCTATAAAAGCCACCTCCTAAAAAAAATTAAAATGAATTTGAAGAAAAAACAACTATTATTACGGCCTCGAAGAATATGAAGAAGTATTTCGCCACCGTAAGTATAGTTTGCCCTAATTTTACCCGAGCATTATGCTGAGCGTGCCTTAAGGTCGTGCTTTAGCACTAATTATGACACTCTTCACCTCGTTTTATTAATTTTTCCAAGACAGTTACCCTATATACCGCCAATTTAGGCCAACCCATAGCGGTTGCCCTAAATTAGCGAAGAACCGGAAATTGTGTATCAATGTGGACGTTTTAAAATCATGACGGCTCCACAATCATTTATCCATTACGTCCTGCTACGTATGACATCATACGCGGATCAAAGAACCATTTCGCCAATTTAGGTATATAATTACAAGGAAATCACACTCACTCTGTTATTTATTCCACCGCAGAAGACAGACATAATTCCAATAATAAATCTCCACAAGATCCGGTCCTGTCCACCAGTCATGATTCGACAGACCCTCAATAACATAATGACCAGTCGTCCAACGAGGCGCCAACATTCGGCTTTCGGCTTTCGGCCCCGGCCAAATAACATGTAATTTAACCAAACCACAGACAGACAATCACGCTGCCATTTCACGTTACCAATTAGAAAATCTAATTCTTTGCGGCGATCTCCAAATTACAGATGTTGGACGAAAATTGGTCGCTTAATCAGTACTCGCGTGATGTTGGGCCAACCGATTCATCAGGAGTTATTAAGGCGAGAATTTGGCAAATTTTTGTGTCAAACATTTGACGAATGGTTTCGTGACCAATTTAGGCGATTTAAGTTTTGTGGGTATTGGCGCCAAGTTGGTGTTGGCTCCGGAACAAGGTAATAATTAGTACCTGAGGTCTTTGTGTATTTAAAAAGTAATTTCGGTAACTTCTTGGGTGGTAGGATTTATGAATGAAAATTGTTATTATGAGTTCTTTGTTTCGTTTTTTGGGTAGCTAATTATGAGTGTAGGCGTCAGTAAAACGATAAGACCATTCTTCGATTAACCATGGTATTTTAAACAGTTTATTGTTGTACAACAATAAACTGTTCAAAAATTGTTCTGTTTCCTCTGTGTAGCAGTAAACCATTAACCTAAAGCATGTAAACCGTTTTCGTCTTTTTTCAAAATATTTTTTTTTTAACTTAAAAAATAAAGTAAGGATAAATCGAAGGATTTATCTATTCTTGTATATAAGTAATAGGTACAAGGACTACGTATTGTGTTTTCGTAATCGGATAAGCAATTTAGTTATCTGTTAAAAAACTAAAATCATTCATGAGTTTCCTGAAAAATAAACTAAGCAACTGATAATACTTAAGTCTCGGAATGTAACAAAAAGAAGAGAAGCTAATTTCAGCTTAGCTTGAAGCAAAACAACTTGACATTTGTGAATTACAAGCTGACGCTATTGTAATTTAAGTAATCCATCACGATACTGGGTGTTTTCATATTTATCCACTCTATCTTTGCCTTCTAATCATCATCTTTGTCATCTTTTTCATCTTTGTTTAGTTCTTATTATAATTTATGATCTACTGAATGTTCTACAACTAACCACTTCATATTCAGCCATCCATAATGTCATCGGACGCGAATAATAAATTTAATTAAACTCAATAGAGACGTGACTTGTCACTAACGTCTACTTTGTATTAAATAGTATTGGACTTTCAAACGTACGACTATTCAGCCGATCGAACCCGACAACGCCCGAACGTCTTCAAACCATTTGAATTTCAAACGAAACGACTCTAAAATCAAAAGCGCCGCGCGCTCGTGACTCGCGGTTACCAATCAGCGATTCCAGCGCTTTTTACGGTGACAAGTGTCCAATTATCGTTGATTGAAATAATAATAGAGGTCTCGGGATCGAAGCGCTTGCAGCATTCGAAATTAGGCGTCGAGCGCTGAAGCCGACTTAGGTATGCTTGATTTTTTGCCTCTCTCCACCCATGAAGAGTTCGGAACGCGAAGTTGACATTTTCGGACGTGGCGGCAAGCCTGTCGGCGGTATCAGCGAATATTTCCGACGTGTTTTGTCCTATTATTTATTCGGGCGGCACTTCTTTTACCGCTAAATCGATTCTCGAGAATTTCGGTGGCCATAGATGGAGGAATTCGTGAATTTCTCTAGCAGAAACCATTTCTTTTGTCAATCTTAATCATCCGTTGTCGGGAAAGTTGAGAGATTTATGTGATGCACAATTCTATTGTCTTATTCTGCTTTAAAATATAAGATTGTTTTAAAAATAAAGTTTATTCTGCATCGAGTCGCGTCTCTTCAATAGAATTTTAAAATAGAATGTCGGTCTGAATAAGTGTCCTCTGAATGTTTATTACTTTTCCTTACCGTGAAATATTCCATACAAAATATACGCGAATGGGAGAAATGGTCGCTAAATCAAACTCAAAGCATTTATTTCAAATAAACCAATAACAGCCACTTTTGAATTGTCAAGAGGTCGGTCAGTCAGAAAGAAGAAGCTGCTTGCCTATTCCAAAACGTAGTATGGTTCCTATGGATAAGAACGGGCAAGAAATTCCAAATGCGTTGGCTAATGATCACACAATCCTTATAAAAGCTAGAAAGCTTTGGGAAAGCAAAATTTAATTGAGTTTGGATCTCAAAAACAAGATCGTGCTTACTGATTGCACGGAACTGTTGGCTTTAAACAACTTCTTAACTTTTTTCAACGTGCAATAGAGTGCTTTACTCTCTCTACTCTCTGCACTCATAGTTTTCTATGAGTGCAGAGAGTAGAGAGAGTAAAGCACTCTATTAACCACATATTCATATTATTCATTCATATACACTCCATACACACACATTCAGATGCAGTTTGCATCTAAATCTAGACCTATCAATTTCGTCTCCAAAAATAGTCCCCCCTACGTTATCAAAATATTCAAATCATCAGCTCCACAATCGCTCCCGTATTGATTGATGCGAATCGTCTCGGTTTATCCGACGCTGATGCAAATCATTGCATGCATATTTCATAGCGTCCCTGAGCGGTAAATGGAACTCTAATTAGACCGCCTGCATTGTAGGGTTATACTTCTATTGTAAGGATACAGGAGAATGTTTTTTGTGAGATGAGATGGTAATACAATAAATTATTTAATCTTCTTCTTTTCATGTCGATGGTACCTACTTTGTTATTATATTGTTTGTGCCCAATAGGTGGCCAAGTTAATTGCGGCATCAGTGGCGTTCATTAGTTCTACTTTAGTGCAATTGAAGGGGCACTTAGGACGCTCCAGCAAGTAGGACATGGTCTGATCAGAAACACCGCACTCGCACTGGTTGTTGGAGGGGTCAGTAATCTCCCACTTTGACAGATTGTGTTTGCAGCGGCCTACCTGGGTACGCAATCTATTGAGAGCTTTCCATATAGGCCACTGCAGATCACGCCCGGGTGGTAAATGTTCCCGGGGTTTGACGAAGTCGGGTGGTGGATGCTTGTCTTCTCACAACCTGCAAAGTTATTTTATTCAAAATACATTTAATGTAGCGAAACAAATTAGATATGGGAATTCTATAACAACCCTATAAATATGATGGTTTTGTAAACTTAATAAATTTGACCAGTTGTGGCTATACTTTCGGTAGACACAACTTTGAGAAACAAGTCAACAGGAGGATCCGGTTGGGCTGGGCAGCATTTGGAAAACTCCTTCAAGTCTTTTCGTCGCCTTTACCGCAATGTTTGAAGACTAAGGTCTTCAACCAGTAGGTCCTGCCCGTTATGACATACGGTGCCGAAACGTGGACCTTGACAGTCGGATTTGTCCACAAATTTAGAGTCGCTCAGCGCGCTATAGAGCAGGCTATGCTCGGAGTTTCTTTAAAGGATAAAATCAGGAATGAAATTATCCGGAAGAGAACCGGAGTTACCGACATAACTTGCAGAGTAAGCAAGCTGAAGTGGCAGTGGGCTGGCCATATTTGTCGAAGGACCGATGGCCGGTGGAGCAGACGAGTCCTGGAGTGGAGACCACGTATCGGCAAGCGTATTATAGTGTGGGACGCCCCCCAGCTTGATGGACCGATGACCTCAAAAAGGTGGCTGGGATAGACTGAATGCGGAAGGCGGAGGACAGGGTGTTGTGGCGCAGCATGGGAGAGGCCTATGTTCAGCAGTGGACTGCGATAGGCTGAGTTGATTGATTGTGGCTATACTTTTGTGTTTCATCTACCTACTTTATTTTTCAACCAAACCACACCGCAGCAAGGTCCGCTGCTCATTTGTATAGGTTTTGGTGAAATCAAGTAAAACCTTATCTATACAAATAAATAAAATTAAAGTGTCTGTTTTTAATGACAAAATAACCAAGTAATATGTATACATATACTTAAGGTTTTTTTTTATATCCCATAACTCTAGGCTATGAATAAAACCATATCAAAGAATCAACTGGCATATGAATTATGTTTCAATTATCATTTATTTTTTATTTTTCATAGAATATAATTCGACAAAGTCACTATTAATAATAATAATAATTTATTTAAATCAGACATTCACAGTCCATAGACACACACATACATTAAAATTAAAATAATAAATTATAACAATACTATTTAAAACAAATAAAAACCCAAAATTAAAACTGTGATTAATAAAATTTCAATTCTCTGTCCATTAAAAATAATAATTAAAATTGTAAAAATATCAAAATTGTAAAATTAAATGTCAAAATATTATAAAATAAAAATTTAAAAACTGTATAAATTGTAACCAACAATAATAAGATACAAAAAAAAAATATATATATATTTAAAAAAAATTATCTGCCCCAAGCCCGATATACGGGTGCATGTAAGGCCTGCCAGTGCTGCATGAAGGACCCGTCCAATCGGTTGGCAACAACGGTAAGAAGACTGTTGACACTGCCCCGCACTCTACTCGCTATCCAGGTTGCCCTCTTGCGCATGCTAGCATAAAAACAGTCAATGCGAACGCCCGCAACATCGCCCTCAGCGCGTTATTTTATTGAACGCGGAGAGCACTTTAGGATTTCTGCAAATATGAAACCCACAGACCACTCGTATAAAAAGATGTGCAGTACGAGTAGGCTCGAAACAAGCTGATCTTCACATCCTTGGAGCTACGAGCAAACATCATCAACATGGCATCCAACATGGCGGCTGCTGAGCTCGGCAACAAGTCCATCGATATACAGATTGAAGAGCGTTGGTGAGCTCAATCCTCCCTGCCTCACCCCGCACTCCAATCTGTAAGAGTCCGACAGAGCTCCCGACCGTTTAACATTGTTGACCTGGTTCCCGTACCAGTGCTGGTAGATATTAACAACTTCAGGCGTAACTCGCCTATAGAGTAACTTCCTCCACAGCACTTTGTACGAAACCAGGTCAAACGCTCTGGAGAGATCGAGGAAGCAGGCGTGCTGCGATCCGTGTAATATCTGCCAGCATGCTTTAAACTCAGTATAGCACTATCCGTGCAAAGTAATTGTATTGTTTAACTGAGCATTAAGAATGCTGTCAAATACCTTCGCAATGACTGTCGCTAATGAGATCGGTCTGTAATTGGTTTTATCGGATATATCACCTGTTTTATTATGAATATAAAAACACCCTCACGTGAAATATGACAGAGTCGCATTTTCTAGGCTTTAATTGGTTTGAATGAAAATGAAATACTCGTATTTATCAATGAAGCACACATCGAGGATCACAGTTTCATCAGTTTGGCAACGTTGCAAAAGTAACAATTCGTCGGGTTAATACCCCATAATCTAGGACTTTTTTTTTATTATTTTTACTTATAGAATATAAACCCTAGACTTCTCATAAGTCTAGGGTTTATATTCTATAAGTAAAAATGTGAAAAAAAACACGTTGTATATAGTTTTTTGTCTGTCTGTCTGTCTCTCTGTTTGTTTTGACTAGTCCCTGAAGCGGCTGGACCGATTTTGACGGGAGTTTGGCACTGGCAGATAGCTGATGCTATAAGAAGTAACTCAGGACTTTTATTTTAGAAAAAACCACGCGGGTGGAACCGCGGGCAGTAGCTGGTAGACATAGACAATAATATAGACGGTCATGATTTCACAAATACTGGAAATACTACTTACTTTAAATAAACAAAAAGGATACTGGTCTCCACTCTTTCTCATCATTCAAGTTGCAAGTTATGTCTTGAATCTAATGCAAATGCCACCCTATTCAAAATTTTCAACAATATTAAAACCAAAAAACATCGGAAAATCAAGTTTTCAAACTTTGACCGTATTGAACTCTTTCAACAACCCACAAGTGCGAGCGACATCAAACGAGTGACGTGTTATGTGTAGGTGCTGAATGATTGGCAGCATTTGCAGCGCTTTACACATTTCTTTCAGCGCTGCTTGACGGCATGTCAACGTTCCGCGGCGGATGCAAATGGCGCGGGCGTTTTTTTAAGTCAGTACATGTGGATGTCGAGGCAATTCAGCTGCCAGACAGCACGGACATAGTGCGTAGGCTAAAGATATTAGAGAACTAAACCATTTGAGTTAGTGTAGTATATAAATAGCGAATGAATAATTCTAACAATGCTGTGCTGTACATGTAGCATTATGAACAAAGTGTTTTATGAATTACAAGCTTCTGCCCGCGACTTCGTTCGCGCGAAAGTCGTAAGTATAAGTGGCAATATACTAAAATAAAAGCCACATTTTTATAAAACTTCTCTGTACCTATAATACGTTTGTAGTTTTGGTCTCAGCAGCCAAAATATACAGAGACGCTCTCAGAGAAGCAGCTCGTCCTGAGGTCGACACCCGCAGCCGTCAGTAGCAATTTCCCATAATATAACAGTACATTGTAAGCACACGGAATTTCTTACCTGATTAGGTGAGAAATCCCGTATTTTATTTTTTTTTTGAGAAGAGGGAAACATGATTTTTTTAGAGGTCCAAGGGCAGGTTAGTTGATATTTTCAACTTGATACCTCCAGTTCCTGAGAAAAAGGGTCTTGACAGACAGACAGACGGACGGCCAGCGAAGTGATCCTATAAGGGTTCCGTTTTTCCTTTTGGGGTACGGAACTCTAAAAATGTGATGACATACAACGTCATTATGACATCGTATGAGTTATAAAAAATATATATTATCTATAACTAGCTGACCCGACAGACTTCGTTCTGTCAAAAGCTATAGTATAAACTCCACTACTCTACTCTACCCTACCCTACCCTACCTACTCTACCTACCTACCTACCTACCTAACCTACCCTACTTACCTACCTACCTACCTACCTACCCACCCTATCCTACCCTACCCTACCCTACCTACCTACCTAAAACTAAAAAAAATTGATAGTAGCCTTTTCCTAGACCTACTAAATATGCATATAAAATTTCATAAAAATCGGTCAAGCCGTTTCGGAGGAGTATGGTAACTAACATTGTGACACGAGAATTTTATATACATATAAGATGAAGTGTATCTTCACTATTCCTTGATGGAAATTTGGGATCACGTCACTCTGTTTTACATTACATTGACATTCTCAACGACGTAGGTATCGACTTTCGACAGTAAAATTGTGTTGGAAAAACTTGTCATATTTTGTTAAATCTGAATTTCAAATCTAATACGTCATTGTCAGCCATATTTACTACCAATATACAATGAAAGATTCACCACAAGCAATTCAATATCTCTCTTACAAGTCACAACTCAAAAGTTTCTAACCGTTTTTCTCGTCCGACGGCGTGTCATCGCGCCGGTTGACGTGTCCGACGCGTTTCGCGGGCGGTTTTTGCGCCAGTACGCGATTCGCATTTATTTGCAAATGGAGATTCTGAAATATTCGTCGCGAACGCGCGTGGAATTATGATGCATCTTCGGCAGTGGAATTTGGGTGGGAAATGCAATGAATGGATGGCCTAAATATTTTTTTCTGAATTTGGCTAGAAAGACTATGGTTTGATATGAAATTCTTCAGAATTATTTTTGTTAAATACCTAAGAAAGACCAGAGAAAAAATTATTATCTTTGCTATTTTCCGATATGCTGAAGAGTAGACTGGACGATTGATAACAGAATACTGAAATGAAACTCTCTGAAAAAATACTACGCCCGATTCAATGGCTTCGCACCATAAACGCTTGAAGTATTTAGCTTTTTCTAATCAAATAAAGATAATTAAAGAATCGGTATATTGTATCCAATTACAATATATTATCCGACGCGCCTATCTAAATGATCAATACAACATTAGCGGTAGACTCCTATCCATCAATACCGCAAAAACGCTTCGACTTGCGTTTCATTGTGTGTTAAGTGCGCGGCAAACGACCCCTTAAACATCTGTCAAAACACACTAAAACCAACCTTAGATTAGGTAAACATGATTCGATTTTGCTTGTATGTATTCAGCAAATGTAAGTAAAATAACTGGCAAATGAATTTAGACTCTGAGGTTTGAAAGATACGGTTAAAAATTCAGTGTCTTTGCAGAGTTGGTTAAGGCGAATACTCAATATTTTCGCACAATACGTGGTGAGTGAAAAAGTGATATCAATCATATGAGACGATGATAGACAGCTTGTAGCGAGAGGACAGTTACGCATAGAAGTTAATATGCGCGATTTTTTATAATAGAGACCGTGGGTTCGATGTTTATCAATGTACAGGAAACTGGGTTTTTATGGCCTTTTAAGGGAGATTATTATAGAGAAACTAACCTACTGGAAAGTTTTAAGATAAACTTACATTATGCTATCAGAGAGGCTTTTGGCTACTTGAATGTGTGTATTTTATAATTTTATTTTTTGTTAAGTGCGTTTTGTTTGTGTAGAACAAACAATTTTTCTTTCTTTCTATTTCTTTCTATCAAAGATTTGACAACATAAAGTTGCTATGTGAAGAAGATGCAATTGAATAGCCTAAGATTATTATGTCAGATGCACAAAACTATTTAGCCTATAAAATTACATTACCTATTTGTGAAAACGTATAGTTGGCCATATTCGTATTAGTAAGAAATACACTATTGTAATGCTGTATTTTCCAAAAAATATATAAAATTGAGTAAAGATGGCTTCTAAACACCCTTATAAAACAACAGACCACTTTAATCAACTAATAATGTATGCGCGTCAGTCACACCTTTTAACGTTAATTCGATCAGCAACATCACACGGCACACCTGCCTGCACCTGTAGCTCTGCTCACCCATGTTCAAATTAAAGCGTGAAGACACATCAGCTGTTCACTGCCTCCGGTGTCTGTCAGAGTCGAGTAAAGGAAGTAAGTAAGTTAAAACTTATATGGTCAGTATGAATGTGGAATTTCAGAAGACCCATAGTACTTATCTAAGACAAAAAAGTGGAATACGTAAGCACAAAGATTTTAACATGTCGCTGAATCCACAATCCACAATTTTCGTTATTGCACTTACCACTGTTTGTCTCTGCATCACCCAAAGGTTGACTGGTCGAAAATGCCTATGGCATTAAGGCGACGATAGCCGACTTTTAATGATTTTGTACTGAAGATCACGTCTAAACGAGTAGTGGTAATGATTTGGAAAAAATATATGTTAAATTAGAGCATTTTCTTAATAACTTTATATGTGAACATTTTAAATTATGTTTATATTACTTAGTGAAATTAATTTGTAAATTTATGTCTAACGCGAATAAAAAACTGAGAATCACGCAAAATCTATCAAGCATATTTTTCTGAAACCTTCACCTTTTTAAAGATAGTTTAATTATTGATCTTTAAATGTACGTGTTTTATTAAAATACCTTTTGTATTATGTATAATAAATTAATAATGCGTCTTATTTGGGACAGCGCTTCTGGATGAGCGAGTCCTATTACTGGGTGGACGAACGACGCGTTGCATGAGCTCAGTACAGAACACGCAAGCTAACCATTCAAAATCACTGGCATATAACTGGGCGTTAAGTCCGCCTCCGTACATTTGTGTGCTTAAACTATTAAATAAATAATAATAAATTCTTATAGAATGAGAGTTTTTTTATTTTTATTTTGTAGGTAATCTAATCAATATTACGTATTAACAGGTACCGTCTTTGAATTATTGATTAAAAAAAACATTTTACAGGAATATTTTTGTTTTTTTTTTTTAATGTTTAATGTTACTTTGAGTTTTTTTTTTATTTTTCTTATCAACTATTGTTTTTTGTTTTGCAATGTAATATAACTTGAATTTTCTTTGCGTTTATCGCAATACAGTGATACCGTTAATGGACTATTACGCGTTTATTCTGGTGCAGTCTCTAATTCAGATAATTTATGTTAACAAAGTAATGTCAAGAAATGTCACTGTCAAAATGACAGGACAGTGGTGCAAAACATTTTATCATTAAATGTTTTTGTAAATAATTATCGATAAAATTAAAGTGAATTAATTATAAGAACTATGCAAACAAAATACCGTTGCCAAACAATGTTTTTTGTAGTGTGTCGGAAGCACGGTATATGATAGTCATAATCAGCCCTTTTAAGCCCAATGCTAGACGTAGGCGTCCCAAAATCGATTTCCAATCGAAACAGTTTATAGCCGTTTTCATCCAAAATGTGGCTAGATATGCTACTTAAATATGAATCTATTTATGAGAGTTGTAATATTAGTGTTGTTGAAGATGTTAAAAATTTAAAAATGTTTGGATCTCCTGCAAAGCAGGGCCGCGCCGCCCCTGTTTGCGAAGTGTGCGGCGCACACAGGCGCCAAGACAATAGAGGCGCCGCCATCGAAATTATTTTTGTTACACTTACACAACATATTCTTTGTAGTGGAGTATCGATAAGTAAGTAGGTACAATAGGCGCAACATATGCCTTGTAAATAACAAAACATAATTATAATGCGCTTATTGTACAAGTCTTCTAAGATAATATTCACGTGTGTGGTTTAATTTTATGCTTTGGGTTTTAGTTAACATTAGTTACGAGCTCAGCGTTAAAATCAAAAGAACCGCCGTGAGTTTGTTTGAATGAATTATTTATTTATTTATTTATTTATTTATACAATTTTAAGAAAGCTTACAGACTAATACACGTAAATGGTAACGAAGTAGTAAACATCTGACAATTGCTAATTACAAGCTTCCACATATATATGACAATGTTGTAACACAAGATTAAAGGGGAAAACAAAAAAAGACAAAAGGAAAAGGTATGGAAAAATATGTAGGTATGCCGTGATAAACCACAAAATATTCACCCATTGAAATATTCCTTGCTCAAAATTGTCCTGATTCTTAACGCACTTGTGCAGAATAAATCAATTTCTAAATACGATGGCAGGTTGTTGAATGTTATTGCACTGCGTATACAAAAAGCGTTACGCCTATAATTTGTCGTTGTAAACGGTACTTGTAATAATGGTCGCAATCTTAGGTTATTTTGATTGGTGCGAAGATAGATTTTACGAAGTAAATCGGGACAATCGATTGTTCCATTTGCAATGTTAACAAGAAAACAAATATCATTAATATTACGCCTTAATTCTAATGGTAAAAAATGATAACGCTTACACCGGTGTGCATAGTCGTCTGAAAACTTCTGCGCCTTGAAATCTAGGTATCTCATAAATTTCCTCTGAACTAACTCAATACGAGATTTATACGTCTCATACTGGGGGTTCCATACTTGGGAAGCATACTCAAGGGTACTGCGCACGTAAGAACAATAAATTACCTTTACTGGTTTTAGAGTGTGAAAGTCGGAACAAGTTCGCATTATGAATCCCATAGCTTTGGAGGCTTTCTTTATGATAGATTCTATATGTTCGTCAAAAATCATTTTACTGTCGTGTATCACACCAAGATCTCTAACACTATGCAGTTTATTTATGTAGTGACCATCTAATTTATACGCGGAATCAATTAAACGCCTTTGCCGTGTAAACGGTACATGAAAACATTTAGACACATTAAGCTGCAGGTTATTATCCCTACAATATACCACGAACCTGTCCAGATCGGACTGGAGTTGCTCCGCATCAGATAATGTATGCACCGATTTAAGGATCTTCATATCGTCCGCGTATAAAAGGATGTGTGTGTTTCTAAAACAGGTTTTAATGTCTGAAATAAATATAATAAATAATAATGGACCCAAGATCGAACCTTGAGGGACTCCTGAAGGGATAGAATTCCATCGAGATGTATATCCCCGTAACACAACAGCCTGTGATCTATTTTCTATATACGACGAAAACCATCGAAACAAATCACCGTGTATTCCTACAGACAATAACTTCTGTTGAAGCACACGATGATCTATCCTGTCAAAACATTTACTGTAGTCGGTGTAAATCACGTCCACCTGATGACCACCCTCCATTCCGTCTGTTATGATCGCGTTGGACAATACTAAGTTGGTGGTAGTAGATCGTTTTCTGAGAAATCCATGCTGCTCATCAGTAAAGTGATTTTTCATAGCCGAGTAAATTTCTGTATACACTAGTCTCTCTAAAACTTTTGAAAAAAGACATAATTTGGATATAGGCCGATAGTTTTGTACGTCGGATTTATCTCCTTTTTTGAAGATAGGTGTGACAAAGGCAGACTTCCATATATTAGGTACGACACCGCATTTCAAGGACCAATCAAACAAAAAACAGATAGGTGCCACTAGGCTCTTTGCACAGTTTATTATGAAAATAGGAGGAATCATATCTGGTCCACCCGATTTTGCCGGGTCTAGATTTTTAAGTAGTTTTAATACCCGATCCGGACAAACTGTGACCGAGCTCAGACATACTGATGTAGTAGAGTGAGTATCAAAACTCAAATTCAAATCACTTGAAGGAGTGTGCTGAAAAGTTGACTGAAAGTAAGAGGCAAAAAGTTCAGTGACACTCTCACCTGTGTCTGCGGTCTCATACATATAGTGAAAGACTTTAGGCAAGGTGTTATTACGCCTTTTACCCTTCACGTACGACCAGAATAATTTAGGGTTATTGACGATTGAGGCTTCTATTTTTATCATATAAGCAGAAAAACATTCATTCTCTAGCTGCTTGGCGCGGCTTCGCAAGAGAACAAAGGAGTGATAATCCGATATATTACTGTATATTTTATATTTTTGATGATATTTATATTTTTCATTTAAAACTTTAATCAATGCACGAGTGAACCAGGGGGGATGAGCCGCTTTTTTAGTTGTTTTAACCGGAATGTGTAAGTCCCTAAGTTCGTAAAGTTTATTATAAAAGAGGGAAACAGCCTGGTCCAGAGATTCAGCAGATAAAAACTCGCTCCAGTCTACCTGATCCAATGCAGTAATTATAGCAGGATAATCGGCTTGGTAGTATAGGTACTTTGCGCTGTGTTTTTCAAAACATTTGTGTATCTCAATAAAGTCAGCGTGTATAATTAATGGTTTGTGGTGCAAATCCACTGGAGTGGCTAGTGGGTCACAACATTCCTTTATTTTTAGCAATCCATTTGAAAAAACAAGATCTAATAATCTTCCATTAATGTTACACACGCTATTATATTGTGACAAGTTACAAGTGTTTATAGTATCAAAGAAATGTATAATGTGTTGGGAAGTCATACCTGTGGGGTTCAGTTCAGCACTGTCACTCCGGCTGAGCCATTCTACATCCTTACCAAAGTTAAAATCACCAATTATAATAAAAATGTCCATTGGGTGAGTGGTTATCAAATTATTTAAGTTTTGATGAAAATTTTTTAATTGGGTTGTGTATGAGTTGCGTGTTATTATGAACGTAACCCGATGCGATGCGTCCGACGCAAGCGGGGTGGGGTCACGGGGATTCCCCGACTTTATGGAACGAGAGTGCCAAAACCAGTGTGACCAGATTCAGTATTTTAATACTTTTTCAGTATATTGTAACGATATTTTTGAACGTGAGTATTTTTGTAGGTATATTGAGCGAAGGGAGTATTTTTGTAGGTATATTGAGCGAAGGGAGTATTTTTGTAGGTATATTGAGTGAAGGCAGTATTTTTGGGTATATTTTGGATAACAAGTTATGGTAACACCGTAAATGGACGTCATGATCATAGATGTTCAGGGAATTTCCCGAATTTAGTCTACAATACATCTGTTTGTTGTCTGTGTTCATCATTGTACAGACGCCAGCACATCAAGCTACTACAATCTGTCAAATTTCTTTAATAGATTTTCAACTTTATCACTACAGGATAAGGTTCAAAGTTGATTGCGAAAATTTTACAGTTTCGGGTAGCTTGACCTGCTGGCGTCTGTACATACGGCCATAAATCAAGCTATGCATTTCCAGTTTAGGCTGATCTCGCATTGTATAGGATTTCCGTACAATGAGAGGTCAGCTGATACTGTTTATTCTGTAAATTCGTGTTTTATTTTTCGCAGTAATTGGCATGCGGAAGCGAACTGGTTTTACCTATTTAGGAAAATATTATCTAAGTATATAAAACTGGAGAACATTTATTTCGGTCAAAATTAACAAATAATAAATGGACATAAGTTGAAAAATGACGATTCCTGAAAAAAAGAGGCGCTTCATAGGTTTCGCACACAGGCGCTGTGGGGGTTCGGCGCGGCCCTGCTGCAAAGTTACCAGTATCATAAAATATTTTATACCAGAAAATCTCCTTTTATTAATAACTTTGTTTAAAACCGAAAATTTATAAAAATTATGACGGTATGATTACTTTTTAATTATTATTTCTTAAAATCAGTACTTAAAAGAAAATAGAACCTCTTTTTTCGCAATTTTATGTGAATTACCATTACGAAGATATTTTTTTGTTATGTTATCCCCTTTGTTTACATAAATTATCTGAATTTGAGACTTCAAGTACAGGTGATTATGTTTTGGTTCTGGATAATATATCATCAAGGTCGGAATTATAACATTATGGTACGGTATATCGGTAGGAATCATCACTATCACTATCACTACATATTATAAAACAAAGTCCTCCGCCGCGTCTGTCTGTCTGTCTGTCTGTCTGTCTGTTCGCGATAAACTCAAAAACTACTGCACCGATTCTCATGCTGTTTTCACCAATGGATAGCGTGGTTCTCGAGGAAGGTTCTAGTATATAACTTGTTAAGTTTTTGTATACATTTTTATTTGTTGGAGGTGTCGGAAAAAAATAAGCCGTCTGGGAGCTTTCAACGAAAACGCTGTCTAAACCCTTTGAGATATAACAAAATAATGTATAGTGGAATTGTGTATCTTATAAAGGTCTTCAGAAAAGTCTGCGATAGCATATGTCTATTTCTTAAGGAGAACATACTATATCCATTTTACTGTCTTTTTGTAGGTATTTGTTTGCCGAATTTTACTCTTGGAAATACGATTACGATAACAATACGCTATAATATCAGAAGCTATTAGCCAAATTATGTTCGTAGATAAATAAGCTAGCTCCTTATGTGTATTTCAAACAGTATACAAGAATATTTATCATAAAAACATTACTAAATACGGCGGCCTTATGATCAAAATTTGTGCATTCCAAAACTTTCGTTACTTTTTCACTGACATATTTATCACTTTTCGTTAAACTAACACTCAATACGAAATCTACACTTATTCTTCAGTAATTCTGTATAAGATTCTTCTATGATTAAACCGTTTTCTCTTTGAATCATGGTTGTAATTTGGTACAATTGATTGCTTTAAGAATTTGAATGAAATTTCGTATTTTGGTTTTGTGTTTGTTATCTTTAGGTAAAGACTCATCAGACGTTCAGAACATAAGTACTTTCATTATATTAAATCATTGTCATTTGTTTCGGTTTCTATTCACATAGTGAATCACTTTATAATTAATAATAAGTTAGAAATTTGAGATATAGCCTGGAATATGAAGAAGGACATACGGTACTTTTTTATGCGATAACCGACATCCACGCGGGCGAAGCCGCGGGCAAAAGCTAGTATAAATATAAATGAATTGCGATTGTACGTTGCGGAAATATAGTATCAAAATCTGCAGCAGAACAAACGCGCAATGGACAATGGCGTTAAAGTTATGTCTCGATAACTTCGTAAATACTTCATATAAAAATCTGGAAACAATTGAGATGATGTATTTTGATGTTTTTTTTTTTTTTTTTTTTCGCTACGGTAGTTACGCTACGTGCTGCCCACGTTCGAAAAACACTGTTTATATTTTACTTCACCGTTCCAGCAAAATTCAAAAAGTTCACCTTCTTTACTTACTCACATTGTGATGTCACTTAGCCACTCCACTGAAGGGAAAAGCATGTTAAATGATTCCTGTAGGCAATAGGCTTGCAACCTGGCCTGCGATAAGTTACAGGTTATTGATGTTGACGTTAAACTGTGTCTTGTGCTTTCTTCGTCGCCTAGAGCTTTGATATGTAACCCTTACATTCATAAACGACATATTACTAAAAACCGGCCAAGTACGTGTCAGACCACGTGCTATTAATAGTTCCGTAGATGGGATGAATTGATCCCAAGAACAAACTTAACATTGTATATGAAAAACATGTTTAAAAAAAATTGAAAATGAAAATGATGTGTATGAGAAAATGTTTTTCGACTGCAAATATAAGTTGGTCGACTATTACTCAGTCACTTGTAAAATCTACTTAGCTATGATGGTTCTGATTTATTTAGACTACTGCTGTGATTTTTTTACATATCTAAATACAACCATTTATCTGGCAGGGACACTAAAAAAATCTGCTGTTCCCAACATTTATGTTCGCATAACTCGTAAAAATGAATTTAATTTCATGATCAGCTGATTTTGTTTTTTTCGAGATTTCAGGCTTGGTCCCATAGTGAAGATTGTTCATAATGATGAGTACAATGACCCCTTAAGAGGATGCCCATGAATTCAATTTCACCCTGTATATGAATAGGCCTTAACACTTTTGTTTTACCAGGAACGCAATCACACGTTAGGGTAAATTGCCTCTAGGAGTATAATTGAGGTTTACGGCATCTTAATTAACAGACAGCTGAGTGTTTAAAAGGACATAATATTATATAAAAAAGGAAGAATAAAAATTTAATTACTCAGCAATAACGGAAATATGCAGCTCCAAAAATACATGCAAATAATATAATTTAACACTTAAAAATCCGTTATGCACATAAAAACGCAAACGCCAGTAGTTAATTCCCAAATTAATGTGGTCGACATAATTTTTTATCGATTAACAGTCTTATCGGTATCGCCAAAGCGCCGCCGTTGAAGCATGTGTCGACTTTTCGATAAAACTGTTACTTAAATTTAGAAATTTAAGATAGCGACCGGCTTTTTTGAGAGCCTTTTTAATTATGAGACTGGAACTTATCTTTTGAAAGCTCCTTTGTAAGTGTTATCTTTAAGAATTTTTGAGATTTTTAATTGATTTTACAGAATAAGGCATAAAGGGTGGCAATGATACAAAATTTTAATAAATTTTTGAGAAAAATGATTTTTCTTGCTTTGGTTCATAACACTTTTTACTGATTGTAAAATCACATTTTTATATCGATTGTATAATCTCACGTCTCTTCTCACTTCTACTCAACAATTATTATTGATTTAAGTTGAAGCTAGATATTATTATACCGACAGATTTGTTAAACCATGCTTTCACAAACCCCCACTGAAGAGTTTTTATTTTTTATTTTAGCTAACTAACTTGTACATTTAAAAATATATTTAAAATGTCTAAATTAGTTAATAACTTTTGATGAGTAAATTATTCTTCAACATAAGGGTACTATAAAGAATGGCGTGACCTTCATGTTATTAAGTCATTAAAGTTGAAGTAAATTACAGAATTAAATAATACCTATGATTACCATTCTTTGTGGTAGCCATATGTTTCATTATAAAACGATGACAGATTATAATGTACCATCTTTTTAATATCAAATTTTTAAGTTACTATAAATTGACCTACTTACACTATTGTATACATACGTATAATATGCTTATGATCACATGACACATTCAAGTAAATTAAAGGCTTCCTATTAAAGTATCTAATTACACACTATTTTACAATAATTATACCAAAAACTAGAATAATAAAAAAAAAAAATATTAATCAACCTTCATCCTTTTTACCGCGACCATTCATAACCTCTCATGCATATTAAACACGATAAATAATTCTTGACGGTTAACAAGCAAAATAGCGAGCTTTATTGAACATACAATTACGTATAATTATAGTGGTTTCTTATTATTTCCTGTACATTAATCATGTCACACGTCAAACAAGTCGTTACACCTCTTTTTACCCGACTGTGCAGAAGGGTTCACTGTGTCTTGTTTATTCATGGCTCGATAAACTCAAAAATGCA
This sequence comes from Dryobota labecula, assembly GCA_947523025.1. NCBI lineage: Eukaryota > Metazoa > Arthropoda > Insecta > Lepidoptera > Noctuidae > Dryobota > Dryobota labecula. The sequence continues at coordinate 26,172,205 of OX383289.1, read as the reverse complement.
TATTTTTTCATTTGCATAACAGGTTATTTTACGTAAGTATGTTTTGGGAAGTATAATTATCATACTTTACTTGTAAAATTTAATAATTACAATTGTGCAAAGGTGTCAAAGCAATTAGCAAAAGGTGAAAGGTTTTAACTGTAATTATATTAGCATAAATACCAGGACAGCCTTGTGTACTAATTACAGCTGGAAAAACGTAATAGGTTAAATAAATTCAATTTTTATCAATTAAACATCGAACATCATGAATCATTGTATGAATACTACGGTTAATGTTTTACCATAGACATATAAAACAACCTCGATTTATACTTAAGTTTTTTTTTTTTTGTAAGAAATACTTAAAGGAACATTTCAATAAGCTTTAATTTAAATGCACGATAAAATAATTACACTAATTTAAAAGCAACTTATCTACATTAGGCCCATAAAATAATTTTATCATCGTCATCATCAGCTAGCGTTATTAATGGGACAGTTTCTAAAAGCGTCGTGCAATTAGTCACCCTACCAGCAAACCATGTTTTAATACCAAACGGATGTTTTAGGATTTTTTTCGAGCCGTAATTAAGTCGTTTAACGTTAAAACACATTTTAAAACGCTTTAAATAAACGTAATTTACGACAAGTAGCATTTAATACTCCTTTCAGTGTCTGCAAAACATTTGTTTACCGTTTAACTTGAAAGCATTCTGTGGTTTCTTAATTATACTTACAAGACTCAATATTATTTCTTAGTATTTACTAAAGTTATTGTTTCACCAAATAAGCCCACGCGTGACTGAGGTCTTTGTTCTAACAAAATCGTTTCAACAAAAATCAACTGTATCTAAACTCCATAGAGCTCAAATTAAATTGACTGTCTAAAATAAATACGTTTAATTTTGAAGGAGCGTTCAAATCATAGGTAAAAAGCAAACAGTAGCTGGCCACCCGCGGATTTTTAAAATGTCAATATCGAGTGTTGAGTGTGTAAACACGATTAACTGGACGCGAGTCTCGTTCCGATCATCGATCATACAAAACTATGCTCACTATAGAGTGTTTGTGTTCGTTATGGCTTAGAGATGGGATATTCGTTTTCAAATGGGTTTTTATCGAAACTTTTGAATTTTTGAATGTTTATTTTTGGTACAATAAAACATATTATTATTAGCAGAAGATTAGAGTAGTTCAAAAATGTAGTATATTATTATTATTATGTATTCTTATTCTTCTTCGTTATTTACTTAGTATGATTTTTGAGTATACTTCTAATGAGGAAAATTATTACTGTCAAAGCACTCTGATTTTTCAATGCAATGAAAATTTAAATAAGTTACCGTAACTGTGTCGAATATTATAGAGCGGTCTCCTCTCGTGGTTCTCAAAATACAAAAATATTATCGACGTCACAACATCCTGCCTTAGATATCCCATCTCTAATCTGCCCCAACAATAGCGCACAATTATTCACTTGCTCTCAACATTACTGTTGGCACAGCAGAGTAAACAAAACACTCGCTACCGTCGAGCGGTCGAGTTGACTCGTTCAAGTGACTGCCGAAGTGTCAACACTCCACAGTATGTTTGACAGTTGAAATTCTGTCGATGTAATAATCTTCCGGGGCTCTATTATGGCGCTTTGGTGGACATTATATCGAGGTAGATACATATAATATTGCCTCCAGGTTTATATTTTTACTAGCGACCCACCTCTACTTTGCACGGAGCGCCACCTATCGGGTCCAAAACGATATCCTTCTTCTTCTAGCATCTTTCTAGGTGGAACCAATCGTACACCTTGACAAAATTTCAATGAAATCGGTTGGGTGGTGTCGGAGATTAGCGTGTACGAACATGGTGACACGTGATTTTTATACATTTACCCTAATACACATAAGCACGGAATTAAGTTATACTTGGTATAAACGTCAAAAAATGTATGGTTATACCGAAGTTATTCCTAGCATAACTTTATTCTGTGTTTATTTGTAAGGTCCTTAGATTATTCACGCACAATCTTAATGAGAGATTTCCTTTGGAAAATGTCTACAATGAGTACCTATGTATATAACGGTGCCAAATTGCTACTTTAAAACAAAAGTCAAGAACACTGAGAGCTATTTTTATGATGGTCCTGTCTACAGCTACAGTTTTTTTTTTTTTTTTTTTTTTAAATCTTTGCCCCACACTAGGAATTACTCCTGTATTGTGGGTGCGTTTACAAACATTTAAACCTACATACTAACATCCAGACCCGGAACAACTACTTGTAGGTCATACAAATACTTGTTCCGTGCGGAAATCGAACCCGCGACACGCAGCGCAGCAGTCAATCGCTTAACCACTGCGCCAACCGTGCCGTCGTCAGATTCATCACATACTTAAACAAAGAAATCTGTCCCTGGTTCTTTTTCTATTCCTGTAATAGCCTACTTTATATTATATACATACGTCATCTCTGCACTCGTTCCACAAAAGACCCATATCTCACTACCTCAACATTGACAGCTCAGATATCAGGTTTCAGAAGAAAATAGAACGCATTAGACATACAATAGCCCTTTAAAACAAAGCCTAGATCCTTGTATGTCCTGGATCGAGGGGGCGTGTGAAATAGGAGCCGTGTGGTTTAATATCTTTTGTACTTGGAACTAGGGCGTTTGGTACACAAATACTAATACCTCTGTGGCAGCCTAGTGTGTGTGTGTCTTAAGCAGTGATAACCTAGTGGTATGACTGTCGGACTGCCAAGTCATAGGTCTCAAATTCAAACCCAAACACCTCTGACTTTTCGGATTCATGGCTTGACTAGGTATTGTATAATTATCACTTGCTTAAAAAAACGGTGAAGAAATACATCGTGAGGAAACCGGCATGTCTGAGAGATATTTCTCGACGGCATGTGAAGCCAAGTCGGAGGCCAATGGGCGGAATAAAAACTCTGACACCAGGTTAATCACTAATCACACGAAAAAGAAAGAAAAAAGAACCTCGGTGACATATAGTTTGAGACATAGGACGAAGTGTTAAACTACCTAAGCATGTTTTTTGAAGTCAACTAAATAATTTAACTGAATGATTGATTGTTGTACGTAGATAGTTCAAATCATAGTAAACTGTATTTACTTTGAATATCATTGTGAGAAGGTTCATGTCTCTGCAGCCCTAACCACCGGTAGCTTGGACCCTGCTCCCGACACCGGCGGACCACTATTTTTAATATTTTTAAATGTTTTTTTTTATATCTTTTTTTAAGAAATATTTAAAAATGTATTTAAAAATGGATAAAAATTAAATAAACGTCCTAACTAATTAAATAATCATAGTTCGAAGGTGGCATTATTATTTAGAGTTTTGAAGGTAGGTATAATATGATGTGAAGCCCTTATTAAGCTTTTACAAAAATAAAAGCTTTGACTGGTTAAACTTTTGATCTACCAATCTGTTACCACAGCTCCTTTTTCTACCGAGACAATGGATAGTTTATATATTTCAGGCATATTATCTGGTTCTTTTTAGGGTTCCGTACCTCAAAAGGAAAAAACGGAACCTAGGATCACCCGTGTGTCTGTCCGTCTGCCACAGCCGATTTGCTCCGAATCTACTGGACCGATTAAGTTGAAATTTGGTACACATATGAATTTCTGAGAACCGAACACGAATGTGTAACGTAAATAAATGTAATTTGAATATGGGGCTCACCATCGGAGAAAATATAAGAAAAGAAAAAAAAGTGTTGCAAACTTTACCGTGTCGTTTGTGACCAAATGAAAGAACTTGTTATGAGGATCTCAAATATATAATATTTTTTATAGTTTTAAAGTTATTAAAGAAAATAGATGAAAATTGACCATTGGGGGAATGGTCAATTTTCATCTATTATCTCCGAAACGGTTGATCCTAAAATTAAGAAAAAATACAGAGATTATTTCTATACATATAGATTGCAGGAAAATCTATAAAAAGTCTATGATTTCAAAATAACATTGTAAATCTCCCAATATTATGCGTTCAAACTTACATTTGCAGTTGGAATATATGGGAGAATATGTTTTTCAACTACAATGTTAAGTTGCGGAACCCTTCATTGTGCGTCGTCCGACACGCACTTGACCGGTTTTTATCGAATGTTTTACAAACACAAAAGTGTTTTAGTCAAGAGAATTATAAAACAAAACTCCTTAATATTATTTAAAGCCAACATTAAAGCGTTGCTTCATAAACTTAAAGTAGGTACTAACCTACCTACCTACACGTAACACTGATCAAACAAAGACATTGAGCCAACGGTGGCCCCTCATTACTTCAGAGGCTAGGAGGCAGTAATCAATCATCTTTACAATGATGGAGATCCGAATCATCAGTAATTTTAACCGAATTGACGCAAAAAAGTCGAAGAAAAAATTAATCATACAGCGAAGTAGGATGGTTGGATGGTACTGGTTTACATGGAGTTTTTATTCAGGGCACTCAAACGTCCACTCAGATGTGTATATTGAGATTGGTTCCAGGCTGACCAAAAGTAGAAGTCTTTTGTCTTTTCAGTCTAAGATTTTTCAAGCGTGGTGATCAATGCTCGTGCCTTCTCTGTATGAGAAGAGGCCTTTGCCCAGCAGTGGGCCAGTTATAGGCTGGTATTATTATTATTATATATGCGGGTTTATTTCAAATTGGATTAATGTTGTGAATATTTTGCGATTCCTAAGATTAACTATGGCAAATATGAATTACGGGTCAATGAATGTCAGTGCTTTAAGACAGTTTCACCCTTCGGAAACTTAAATTATGTCCTCCTTTTTTCTGGACAAAACGGGACTCCGCAACACTGCGACATGCTCGATATTTTTACGATACGGTTCAAATGTGATTTAAATGTAAACTTTGTTTTCACGCCCGTTAACAAACTTTACAAACTACTTCAGGACATTACTGGACAGTGGCGCCAACTAGTGAACACAAAACTGTAGCCCTCATTGTTAGTGTTTTCGCTCTAACTCCAGACATTTGTTTTACGTTTAAGTGGTGACTAGAGATTTTGAAACACCAATTTTTCTGTCCGTGTAATCTCCCGTTTTTGGCGATTTGAACTGGCCAGTCAGATCGCCAGATCTAACGGGGCCAGACTTCTTCCCTTCGGGTTATTTGAAATCTCGCGTTTACAAACTAAAACAAACCACAAATACTGCAAGTCTTGAAAGCCAGCATTGAATAAGAAATCATCAATTTGGACCCTGATCTTTTGCTAGCAACAATTCAAAATGCCGTGTTAATAACGAGCACAAATTGTGCATGTGCATCAACTCAGGAGGTGGTCATTCATTTGAACGATATAATTTTTCGACATCGATTTTACACTTTTAAATAAACTTTTGCGTGAAAACAAGACCCCATTTTTTTTTTTTCAACTTTAGCCAATTCACATTATGACATTTTTTTTGCCGTATATATGAAAGCGGGAACGAAAATCTAACCACCTTAATAACAATATCCCGTACACGGAGTGCACACACTTTTTGCGACGACCAATAAAAAAAACGTTTGTTTAACTAAATTTCTCTGGCTCTGTTACTATGATCACAGATGTCTTACCACCTTCGTGGTTTTTTTATGGTATTTTTATTTAATTTTTTTCATTTACAAAATTACGGGGCTCAGTAAAAATCAATGCTATTGGTTGATGAGCGTAGGTAAGAGCGGCCGAGTGCTGCAAGCAAGAATCGTCCTTACGGTGGTCTGATATCCGAGACCGCGGTGGTACCTTGATGCCAAGAAAAAATACAGTTGTGACCAGAATACGCGCAGTGTCCATGCGCCATATAACTAGGGAATGCAATCTCGAGCCGAGATTGGCAATTCGAGATCTCGGGCGATAACTCTGAGGTCGAGATTAGCTATTCAAGATCTCGCCAAACAAACTGGCGAGATCTCGATTAATCTCGACAATATCGAGATTACGCCTATATATAAAAAAAAAGTTGGTATTTTTAATAAAAATTTCAACTTAATGAAAACTACCTACTTATGGTATTGCTATTATATTTTGCAAATAAAACTCAACTTCAATTGAATTATTTTTATTAATTAAAAATAATCAAGCATCAGCACTTAACGCACTGCACACCGCATTATTACCTACCGCAAATTATTTTGGAAATAACTTCGTAGGAAGCATAAAGTACTGGCTTCGTCGCACTGCCGCGCACTGATCAACACGCATGATTCGCAAGCGCTAAGTCTTGAAATATCGTTCGAGATCTCGACCTATTCGGTCGAGATTACGAACGAGATTTCGGAAACGAGAGTGTCTACCCACGAAATTAAATCTCGAAAATTAGCTCGAGATCTCGCGAGATCGAGATTACATTCCCTACATATAACCCAGCCTTAGCCAATTACAATGGTGAAGCGGAACAAAGAGCTGGCCACTTACGAGCTGTTTTTTGATTACCCATTAACCCGACAAACGTTGTAATGGCCACCAAATTGTTGCCCTTGCAATATCCTTTAGCCGCAGGCAGAAATGGCCGCGGCAGAATTGGCCGCTAATTACACGGTAGGTCGCCTTTTGTGACGCCGTTTTAGATAATCATGTCTCAGGAATAATTTAGGTTAGGATGTTATGTTTTGATTTTGCGGAATGTGTGATGTGAGGTTTATTAAACATAGCTTCCAATATTAGCAAAGGGCACATATCTGAAACAGTACTTCTAGAAGGAAATTATTTATCTCAAGATTAAGCTCAGACGGAAGTTGCAGATATCGACCGTGGAAGTAAATAATCTACTATCATCATGTCTGTGGAATTGTGAAAGACCACAAGCAGTTTCTGGTATTAAATTCACTACATGAGAGTTGTTCAAAAAGCATCGGTTGGCAAAATTCCTGTACAAATATTTACACAGTTAATATAAATGTTATGCAAAAATGCTCTAAATACGCATACTTTTGCGCACGGAATGGGGTGCGTGCTGCATTCTGCTAACAAGCCTGGATAGTTTTTGCGGATTTCAAACTAAATATTTTTGCATAACATTTTACTGTCATGGATTTCGCCTGACTTCATATACAAATAAATACAATTGATGTGTTCGTTTGTAATGGCAAAATAACAGCTTCTTACTAAATGCATATTATGAAAGTAACGGTACCTATAACAATGTTTTTTGTCTGTCTGTCTGTGTATTCCGGCTAATCTTCGAAACAGCTGTACTGATTTTGATGGGACTTTCACTAGCAGATAGCTGTACTTTTATTTTGGAAAAAAACCGCGTGGGCGAATCAGCGGGCAGCAGCTAGTCACATCACAAAAAAATATTTTTCTCAAGAAGAGCCTTCGCTTCAATAGTGCAAGGAGAAGGATCGAACTCAAGACCTCTCCCACATCAGAAACGACTTCACCGTGGTCCTATTGCCACTTCATCTGAACATTATTTCAGCCAAGCCGCTGGCGGTCTCCTATCATTCCATGATACAATACAGAATCAATGACGTCATTTTTTGCCCCACTTAACCCTCAAGTGGCACTGAAAGGCGCTCTGTATCACTGATAGACGATTGCGCGTTTCCTGCGCCAGCGCCGTCTTTGATCTTCAAGTGTTTCGCTTTACGTATAAGACAAGATGTTTGGATATTTGTTAATGTTCGTGTTTATTGTTTTGTAAGAGTTATAATGGGGCTTTGGTAATGGAAATTTTTAGTTCTTATTTCGATGTGAAGCCTAATTTATTTATTACCTATCTCTTGAAAGAGACAGCCAGAAAAGATGCGCGGCTGCTTGCTTTAAAGCTGTTGCTGTTAAAATATTGCGTTTGGACTATAGAGTCCAAAGGCAATTTTTTTTTTTTTTTTTTTTAATTTTAGGTATAGACCTACTAGCGCCATTTTTGCTTAGCTCTGAATGCGAAAATTAAACTGACACTAACCAAAAGAATAGACAGCGGAAAGTTTGAGCTTCGGGTTACTACAGTATTAATACTTTCGATTTAAGAATATAAAGCCTGTAACTTTCCTTTCTCTTCTTTAGCAAAAGTCATAATGGATGAGAAGAATATCCATTGTTCATCATGCTTGTTCACTACATGTGCTTAATATATATATTTTTTTATTCTCTTATATCTCCTTTTTACAAAATCTGACTCATAGTATTGGTTGAATACAACATGATATTCCAAAGTTAAAACGACCTTTTTATTTCATTGCACATCGAGAGATCTACTTATAATCGTTGTCGGGGCACGTGCGTTCGTTAGCGCGCTATAAATCGAAGTAATCCGACGCGGCGCATAAATCGCGTCTTTGATCCGACGCGCAGGAGTCGAACCGACGTCCTGTTTGTGCTAATATTGGTACAGTTGCAAAACGGGCTTGAATTTGAGAATTAGTAAGATTAAAATATTTTAGAGCTTGGATTTATACCGTTTTTACTCTATTACGGCAATGCCAGAAGAGGGTCATTTGTGTGGAATATCCAGGGTATAACTGTGGTTGCATTTAACGGGTGGTCGGTATGGTCGGCGTTGGGCTAGCTTATCTGCCAATATACAGCTAGACCCTGGACCTATGAGATTTTAATGCAGTAAATTGTCTATTAGAACGCTCACAACATATCAAGACCCTTCGTGCCTCAGAAAGCATGTTAAGCCTTTGCTTGGTATTCAGTTGCATCCAGTCAGACTGGAAGTCAACCCCAGTTGGGAATAGGTTAGGCAGATGATGATAATTATCTATTTCTTTCAGGCTGGGAGGAGCGGTGATCTTCGCAGGGTTGTTGGCAGCAGCTGGATGTAAGTAGTTGAGGTTCGAGTAAATTGACGTTCAATTGGAGAGGCCTATGTCCAGCCTGCAGTAGACTACTACAGGCTGATGTGATGATAATGTGACTAGACATCGGATTATATGCATTTACATATTATTTGCATATGCAAATGTACCGTGTGGTGCCGGGTGTAAAGAAGAGCATTATCCCATTTCCTCCCGTGGGTGTCGTAAAAGGCGATTAGGGGCTTACTACAGAATGGGCAGCAGCGTTCTCTATGCATTTTTAACACCATACTGCGATCGCCAACCCGCCTGCCAAGCGTGGCGTTTATGGAAAACCCCCCCTATTGGGGGAGGCTTATGTCCAGCAATGGACGTCTTTCGGCTGAAATGATGATGATGATATGCAATTTTTTTTGCATATTTTAGTACTTTTTCATTGATATTGCATATTTCAGTAGTGAAATGTATTAGGTGTGTTGAGTTTGCTCTAGAAATTCTTGAAAAATATTTAATTGTATTGTCACCAGAATTACGACGGATTATTAATTATATTGTGAGTTTTCTTTTCTTTTGTAATGTGTAATCTGATGTACAAAAAAGTATATAAAAATAAAAAATAATAATAATATACGTAAATTATTTAATAATAAAAAATAGCATTTTCATAGTGCATATTTTGCGCTCGTTCCACTAAAATTACTTTTAATTAAAAATCTGTCTACAAAGGGGAGAAACAATGACGTAAATTAACTTTTCTAAAATAAGTTTATCTATCGGTAAATGTTAGTGTTATCCTTATATTAATTAGCCAGTGCTACATTGTAAATAAGTTTCAATTCAATAATAAGGTTCTCAAACAATTAGGGGATTCAAAAGGAAATTAGAGTTTTTTATGATCCCCTAGGCCTAGGGCATCGTAGTGGAACATTGAGTGCTGTGTAGTCCTCTGGGGGACTGGTCTAGGGGATTTTAGTGGAACGAGTATATTTTGTGCATAATTATTTCGCCCTTTTCAAGTGTACATTTTTTTAATTTTTTTTTATTCTACTATGAGTTTGCTCTTGACTTTAGTCTAGGTCTAGATGACAGAGAAAAAGTCTACGATGGAGTGAGCTTACCCATAAGAAGTTCGGAAACACAGACGCAGGCAGAGAGTTCCACTCCTTTGCTGCGCGCATTATAAAAGACGTTTGAAAACGCTTAGTGCGAGTTGGTGGAATATCAACTAGGTAGGGGTGGTAACTTGCAGTGCGTCTAGATGTCCGATGGTAGAAGGGGGCCAGTGGAATGAGGTCGTGGAGTTCATGGGCACACTCTCCGAAGCACAATCTGTAGAAGACCGACAAGCAGGCAACCTTGAAGCGATGACCCAAGCTGTGAAGCTTGGCATCCACCAGTTTTACGTCGCCAATGAGCCTCTTAGCTCTGCGTTCCACCGAGTCAAGCGCAGCAAGTTGGTACTTTGCTGAACCATCCCAAAGGTGGCTGCAATACTCCATGCAGGAACGGACTTGTGCTTTGTAAAGGGTTAAAAGCTGTCCAGGCGTAAAGTATCGCTTCACCCTATTTAGGACGCCCAGTTTCTTGGCCGCAGTTTGAGCTTTGCACTCGATGGTGGAGCCGAAGTTGAGACCAGATGTCAACTCCATGCCTAGGAGCTCGAGCCGATCAGTTACAGGAACAGAACATTTGCATGCATATTTTGGTTTTTTGATAGTGCATAAATAATCCGATGTCTAATGATGACATACGATGCGATACTGACGAACGAGAAAAATAGTTAGGCACAAATACACAACAGGGGATATAAAGCTACTACCTATGAATAAAATACATAAATAAATGGAAAGTCAATCATTTTATTTGCCAGTGCAACTGCTTTATCCATAAAGTATTGTATATCAATTATATTATTTTTTACACCATGAAAATCTTGTGGTGTTTGCATAATCAAAAATGATTTAATGAAAGGATTAAATCAAAGTATGCATTTACCGATCTTTCTCGAAAGTTACTCAATTTATTGAAATATGTACGCAAATTTTGATAAAGTGTCCTTCGATCAAATATACTTTATTAGATCAAGGACTATGTCTTAGTATTTATCGATACGAATTTCTTTTTCAGGTTCTTTCTGAGCTTTTTCTTCTTCCAGATCCTTCTTTAGTGTACAGCATAGTCTGAAATAAACAATAGCAGTTAGTGGCAATCCAGTCTGCACATTAAGTCCGTACTGAAGTTCTCACTACCACCTCAATGCCGTATATCGTGGCCTCCGTAACACCACCCAACAGAACATGGACGTTGATGAGATCAATTGACTTCCGGTGAAAAAATTCCCAATAGTGCAACCTAGCATTCATCATCTCTCTGCCCTTGTCACATTTTACCTGGAGTCGGTGCAACATGTTTTCTTCTTCCATTCCCACTTGTCAACCGTCACGCTATCATTCACTCCCTTCTCTTTCATATCATTCCTCAAACATCCATCTTTTTTTTTACAGTCCTCTCCCTGTCCATCCATCCACATATATATTCATCACTCTTTTCGTCACATGCGTTTCCTCCCTCCTCATCACTTCTAATCACATGCCCATACCATGCCAATCGACTTCCTTTCAACTTTTCTATCACCATCGCCACTGTCAAACTTCCTTTTATATACTCATTTATGACTTAATCCATTTTCGTCACTCCACCATCCATCTCAACATTCTCATCTCCGCTACATGCAATCTTTTTTTATCCGTCTTCTTGACGGCCCAGCATTCCGATCCATACAGTACGACAAGCCTTATCAAGGACTTAAATAATGCAGCCTAGCATTGAAGCAAAAAAAATAACATCCCATTAGATGGTGCAGGCAATAAGCCAAGACTGTCTCTTGTTAAACGCTATCAGTACACATGGAGTCAGCGTAAACTTCACGGAGTCCGAGTATTTTTAAGTTGCATTAAACGTTTCGAAGCGTCTACATCAGTACAGTCTCATAGCAAGCATCTTGACGAAGCTTATAGCAGAACGTTGTTTTCGGTTGATTATTATGTTTATAGATGCCTGGACCCTTTTGGATTTGACTTTACTCTGAAGAGTCATTTCTCTATCCTTCCTATTTCAAGCTTTTAATGTGAAAATCTAAGACATCTGTACGAATTAAAAGTTTGAATTGCCAAAAAAAAACTATATCAGTTACCTTAAAGAGAGAAAGTAGAAAATCTCGACGAGGCTCAAGAACGAAAACCCGAGGAACAAGCCCAGGAGACCCCCGCAGTTGGCGAGGAAATCGATTAACCCGTACAGCTCCGAACGACGCATCGACAGAAACCTGGGCCGCTTGAAGTACATCTCCAGCTTGGAGAATTTGATCCTGGATAGAACAGAATGGAAAAAACTTCAAACTTCTTCGTCCACGAGAGAATGCTTTTTGACACCTTTCAGTTTCATACAAAGGAATATGTGTTTTACGAATTTAAACGTTATTAGTTCCAAATCTTGTACAACTGACAGGTGTCAAGAAAGCATTCTCTCGGTGGATGGATTATAACGTGCTTTCCTAGGCACGGAGGGGTCTTGGTATGTAAAGATAAGTCCCGTCTCGTCATCGTTTAAAACAAATGATTATTTATATAAATTTACATTCCCGATTTGTGATCTGTGATTTGTGTTTTTCCCGGTTTGCTAACTATAAGAAACCTTGGTTATTATAGATAGCAAACCGGGAAAAACACAAATCACATCTTATTTATTTTAAATACCGGTATATTTGTCGACTTGCTTACCCTTTGAAACGTTCATCAGTAACATTGTGAGCTTTCTGATAGGTTTTGATTAATTGCTTCAGATTATAATCTGTCTTCAGTATTTCAGCATCATAGTCTATACTGTTACAGGCGGGTAAGCAATGGCATTTGAAACTATCTTTAGCTGATTCTTGGCGTTGCATTTCTTCTGGAAAATAAAATAAATGTCCTTTGGATCAATGAAGAATGGAGAAATAAAAAGAGAAGTAAATAACATAATCTACATAACATTACGTCTGTATTTCCCGAAGGGTAGACCAGAGTGTACCTTAAGTACACCCATATTTCGCCAATTATGTTTAAATCACATACAAATAATTTGTCTATAAACTTACTTCTTGCTTTCCACATACACGGTCTATTTAGCTCGGTGCAAATTCTTTTACTGCTTGCATCTTAAACACAAAAATGAAGAATATACAGGCTGACTTGTAAAACATGGGACATAAATTGACATTATCCTCATAAATCTTAATGTAAAAAAAAGACTATTTATGATTAGTATTCGCATTTTTGGCTGTTCTAAGGCCAGTTTGAAGTACAGGTCAGGTCAGGTCTGCCGTGTCCCATTCCATTCAGTTACCCATCCAAATTCTGCGACACTGAAAATCTCATCACTTAAGATTATAAGTTTTATTTTTATCGCAATTTATACTTCTTTTTATTCGTGTATTCACATTATCATGTCCTTTAGTGTGTCCGTCGTTCAATCAGTCATGCTGTTTAGGCCGTGTACTAATATACGCGATCGTCGTGATCGTTTGTCACTCATTTGTTCGAAAAACGGGAAGGCGCGATGACGCGTTCAGGTTCGCCGAACGTAATGAATGCAACGATCGCGTATCACGCGACGATTGCTGATTAGGACATAGGGTTATGAGATAATAGTACATTATGATACAAGTGTGCTGTGTTGGTCATTGCACTCGAGGCGGAATTATTCGCGCGAGTCGCAGACGAGCACGATAAGGGAGCCGAGTGTGTAATGATCAATGCACACGCGTTACATACGACATTTTTCAACACACTTGCGAGGAAAAAAACAGACTTGTTGTAAAAACTTATGCTACAATAACGTAATTATAGAGATGATACATTTAGATTTATAAAGTTCAACTAACCTTTGTTGCCAGGTACTGGCAATCTATAGGCGATTCCGGACGTTTTTTTTTTAAACTGTTCAACGTCGGTTGGTGACAATACTTTAGATTTCGTATTTTTGATAGTAACTTATAACAACACAACGAAAACGTTAACAAAACAAATATTTATGGAAAATGGCGCTCTGGTTTGTATTTTTTTTTTCCGCGCGCCCCGCTTGCGCTGCGCGCGCATGTGTAAATAGAGGCACTGGCAAAACCGCTAAACAGACTTTATAAAAAAAAAATGTTTAGACTGATCGTAGTTTAGGTAGTATGGAATTAGAAAGTACTATTGGCATAGAGAAATATACATTAGTTCAGTGAGAATCCGCAATAATAGAACGTCAGTCAGGATATTTTCCGTTTGGTTCCCGGAGGGACCACCGACAATTTAAGGTAGGAGGTAGTGAGGCGTATATGTGGTAACAGCTAAATACAACAGGTATCACAAGATACCAGATGTAACTGTGACAAATAAACTGAAAAAAAAAGCTTCTGTTCCACGACGAGATAACAGAATCCATCCAGTCACAAGCTTTTGTCTATTCATGCTTATGACAGTTACCTTAGTTAGAATATAGATAATAAATGTTACTGTTACACTGTGACACCCTGTTACATCGTCCGTCACAAGCTCTTTCCTTATCTCGCATAGGTGTAACACCATAGTTAGAAGGAGAAGTACCTCCGTGTATTATAACTGTGCAGCTGTGGTAACAGAGAACACACAATAGTTAGTTCCCACATAGTATGAAATAACAGCCTGCTATTTTGTAACAGGTTTTTGGAACTGTTAATTACGTGGAACAGAAACAGGCGGAACAGATATGGGATTTTACCTGTTACTACCCACTCCTGAATTAAGATAAACAAATTTTACTTAATTTTGAGACCAACGACAATTCAGACCCTTTTAAAAAAAAAGTGAACGCGCGGATTCCTTTTGGCATGAAGTTTCTTTGACGAGATTTAAAAAAAAAAGCGCAAGTTTTCGACTAGTAAACAGTTATCTATGGCATTACAGCACTCGTATGGTAACGTAAAGTTAAAAGCACGCGTTTTTAATACACTGCATTATGGACCTAAAAGCGATTCAATAAGAGCCACTTTACGAGCAAGTGTGTTGAAAAAATACTTACGTGGCATGTGGAATGCAACACACCCACATTTTTCAACAGTTATGTTGGCCAGGCATTCAATCCTACAGTTGCTGGCTGTGTATATGCTGAAATACTTCAGGTATCGCTCGTCAGGGAAATAGCATTGGCGTCTAAAACCAAACAAAAAAAAAAAAAAAATATTATTACACCATCATTCTCTTGTATTTATCACTTATTTATTTATTTAACTCTTTAATTAATTATGAAGGTTTAAAACTAATTACAAAAATTAAAGACACTTTCACATAAAAGAGAAAATATAAGATCACCAAGTTCAGGTAAAAAGTTAGCAATATTTAAAAAAATCCCAATTAAAGAGACAACCAAACACAAGCCAATAAAATCTTCGTCCATTCGTCCACAAACACATCGTTTGTTGGATTAGAATCCAAGAGTTCATTAAGTGCGGCCAGAGTACAAGGTACTGGGGTACTGGGCATGCGCAATGGTGCGACATGAAGGCACAGCAAGCAGCCTTGCTTTCTGCCGCGGCAGTAAATGTCTGGGACTAAGAAGCGAGCCAGCACAGCATGCAGATCAGGCGCGTCAATAGTGCCATGGAGCGTCTTACAGGCTATTGTGAGCTGGCACAATTTATTTGGGTTCGGCGCAGCATATCTTCTTCTTCCATACTTCTAGAACTATTAGTCGTCATCTCGGTAGTCATCCCTTTTCTAGGCATAATCATCTTTCACCCAGTCCATCGTTTCTTTGGCCTTCACATTCATACTCAAAACTTTCCTCACGACATATTATCCTCATTCCTCATAGAAAAATTAAAATACATAGAATTAAATTTTTAATGGCTTTTTAAATATAGTTCTTCTAAAACTCACATTTCTGGGTCATAGCTCCTCAAATTTTCTGAAGTATTGAGTACGCCGAAACTCAACGCCATTGATGAAACCTGATTGTTTAGTACAGCATAAAAGTACAGCGAAGACTGAGGCAAATCTGTAGGATGCTGTATGTATACCTGAAATGAATGATTGTACTAGATTACTCGTAATATAAAAGGGATTTCGGGAGGAGGACCGATGACCTGGTGAAAACCGCGTTAATCCGTTGGATACGAGAAGAACAGGACCGGTTGAAGAGACCAACTCGGCGAAACTGGGAGAGACTTATTTCGTGGAGTGGAAGTCGTTCCGCTAATGATGATAAAAATAAAAATAAATGTGATAAAAAGAAATTGATCCAACTTTCATTGGTTTTATTTTCACAGGGAAACAACGGAGGAAGTGATGGAATTAAACAATAATAGGGAGTACGCATGTTTTTTTTTTTTTTTTTCTTCACTTTATCATTAACGTTACTTAGTCTTCTGGGAGTAGCGGAGACGACGAACTACGAGTTTACGTTTCGTTCTACCAAAAAAACGCAACTCATAATAATGAATTTTATAGTAATAATTCAAAACGTTTAAATTATTTTTATTTAAATAATGTAAACGTTTTGAATTATATTCGCTATTGAGAGATAGTGTTTACAAAAATCTTGTGATATAGATGTCGAAAAAAAATAGTTTGATAATATTAAAAAAAATAATAGATGAAAAGGAATCTTACTCTGAAACCTGAGTTGAGGCCGTTACAAAGATGGTCACGGTCGTAAAGGTTATGTTGCAACACAACCTCGACATCGGGTGCTGCACCATTTTCCTGAAATAATCAAATGTAATCAAATTTAAATTAATTAAAATTAATATAAATTTTATTTCACATAAACCTACATGGGTACATTAAACGTAAGAAGCTACGAGTAGGTGCACGGTTCCAATTGATCGTTTCCAAGAGAAGAGAGAAGAGCCGGCAAGAAACTCCACGGTTGCTCTTATAAAAGTGATTTAATGACTTACTATCAAACTACTATTATTTAGTTGTTTTTTTTTTTTTCACATAAAATACATTTATAAAATGTTTTTTTTAATATCTTTTTTAGGATTTTTTTAAATAAAAGACATAAACAATAGTGATCCGCCGGTGTCGGGAGCAGGGTCCAAGCTACCGGTGGATAGGTTAAGGAGTACTGCCCTCCCGCGCACTTTGTTTCCGCCCTAAAGAAGACGAACTAATACCTTCTTCAGGGGACTAAAGAAGCGCTCCTTTAACGATGCCTTACGCTTCCGACATTCCTAAATACTTAGGTATAGCTTTCGGATAAGGAGAGGGATCTAAGGTGAATGGAATCCGAGAGTTGAATTCCCTCGGATTCCATAATCTCCCTACGCTTTACATGCATGACTGCACATTCGTCGACAACAAATTCTATCCTGATGGCGATACTGAAAGTTTCAGCTAGTAGCGCAGTCGCAATTTGTTGGGGGCAAAGAAAAAAAAAAACATTATTATCATTATTATTATCAATATACAATAGCTTTGGGGTTTGATAAACAACCTAAGACTAATGCTGCCCAATGATTTTGGCAATATCTAGCAATTATACATTACAGATAGAATGTAATGAATAAAGAAAATGAATGATAAATGTAAGGCCCCCATTTATCATTCAGTTGCCTTTTCCGAGTAAAAAAATATATAATCTGGCGTGCCTCAAGGTAGTGTGCTGGGTCCAGTCCTTCTTTTGTATACGTATGATATACCAGAGCTGGAAAGTAATACTATTGCAACCTTTGCGGTTTTTTTGGAATAAATCGAAGTCACTTCACATTGATTTCACCAACAAGAATTGTGATTACCACCCAATCTTCACAAATGGCCAACAAGTACGCAAATACAGCCAAATATCTTGGCATAACGCTAGATGCGAAACTACGCTGGAAAGCGCACGTCAAAAAGAAAAAACAGGAACTAGACATGCGTATTAAAAACGTGTATTGGTTGATTGGACGGAATTCCTGCCTATCGATACATAACAAACTTTTATTATATAAGCATTTATTCTTATGCCAATATTGATATATGGCATCCAACTGTAGGGCTGTACCAAACCGAGTAACATCAAAATTATATAAACATTCCAGAATTTTAATAAATAAACAATTAGGCCAGCTAAATTTTAAAACGTTTATCGATATCATTAAATTTGTGTATGTTTCATTGTTGGTGCGTTTCGAGGAATAAAATCACAATATTTTTAATTTGATTTTGTTAGCGCACCTGAATGGTACGTTTCGAGGAATACTTTTGGTGTACTTCATTTGGTGCGCTTCGAGGAATACCCCTCTAAAACGAATTCACAATTTGGTTCTGAGCTCTGGTTCAATTTTTTTTTTTTTCTTAATCGATTTACTGTTGAGGATTCAAAACTTACCGCTCCAGGAGTTGGATAAAAATCTGAATCTTTGTATTTTTCAGAAGTAATTATAGGCTCATTGTATCCGTGCTCCACTGACCAACCTTTGCGTTCTTTTGTAGTGTACAAGTATTGATAGTCTTTCTGCAACCTGTCAGATTAACTCATGTTTTTATCATTTTCATTTGAAATCATAGTTTAAAAATAGTTTTTCTAAAGCAGTGCAAAATAAGAAAACGGAATAAAAATAAAATAATCACATGGATGTGTAGGAAAGAATGAAAATTGTAACATTTTAGGGTTTGGTACGTCCGAATGAAAAAAACGGAATCCTTATACGATCACTCGTGTGTCCGTCCGTCTGTCACAGCCAATTTGCTCCAAATCTAATGGATCGATTAAGTTGTATACATCATGAATTCCTATGACCCAAACATGGACTTGTAACGTCCTAAATATTTGAAAAAAAATACAGAAATAGTTCTCTACTTCACGAGATTACAGAAAAACCTTTAAAGGTTTTAAAGGTTTTTAGGTGTAACATGGTAAATCTCTCAATATTGTGCATGTATACTTTTATTTGTAGTTCGAATGTAGTTGGGAGAACATGTTTTTCAACTACAATGCTAAGTTTGTTCTTCGGATTAATTCATCCCAACTACGGAACCCTTCACGTGGTCCGACATGCACGTGGCCGGTTTTTAGGGTTCCGTAGCCAAATGGCAAAAAACGGAACCCTTATGGATTCGTCATGTCTGTCTCTCTGTCTGTCCGTCCGTATGTCACAGCCACTTTTGTCCGAAACTATAAAAACTATATTGTATTCTATGAACCGCATTAAGATTTTCACACAAAAATAGAAAAAACAAACAATAAATTTTGGGGGTTCCCCATACTTAGAACTGAAACTATTTTTTTTTTTTTTCATCAAATCCATACGTGTGGGGTATCTATAGATAGGTCATCAAAAATTATATTGAGGTTTCTAATATCATTATTTCTAAACTGAATAGTTTGCGCGAGAGACACTTCCAAAATGGTAAAAGTCCCCCCCCCTGTAACTTCTAAAATAAGAGAATGATAAAACTAAAAAAAAATATGATGTACATTACCATGTAAACTTCCACCGGAAATTGGTTTGAACGAGATCTACTAAGTAGTTTTTTTTTTAATACGTCACGAATCGTAAACCGCGCTTGCTGCTACGGAACCCTTCAAGGGCGAGCCCGACTCGCACTTGGCCGATTTTTTAGTTATTGATCTATTTTCTTACGGAATCAAAAGTTGCTACATAAATTCATGCCTTTTTCCCACGGTGGCAGGCAGAGAATACAGGACGCCACCAACTACAGTCCTTACATACTCCTTTTGCGTCATTTACGTTCATACATCTGGTCATACACGCACGCCCGTTGCGAGTACTACGCACTTGACCCTCCTAAAGAACATTACAAAATAAGGTCAGTTCCGCCGTTTCAATTTACAAATCGCACCCTGAGAACATAAATGGCACCACTATACGAAAATGTTAATTTTCCAGTATGGCCGTTTTAAGTTTTTTTAAGTATTGCATGGGTGATGCGGAACTAAAAAAATTTGAATAAAGCTTTATGATCGGCTTAAAATAACAGTTTAACTAACGCTGTTTCAGTATCCAGTGGCATACAATAAAATTATTGATTGTTTATCAAGGGAGAAGCGAAGTGGGAAAAACGTTTTGCATAGTGTCTATGAAAAACTTGTTCAAAATTATGAAACTATATCTGCCACTATGCAAAACTTATGCATTTACTCACAGTAAATATTCGATAGCAAATTTATTAAATAAGTGCCACTTTACACAAAGTGCCAGTTTTTAACTCACCTCGACAAGGATCACCTTCAACCACCTTCGGTCACTTGTCGCGATCTGGCATAGTGCCGGTTTATCAATTACCGTTCGGACAAGTTGTGACAAATTCATAAGTAACACTAGCGAAATCTAGCAAAAATTAAGCGCAGTAGATGATGATGGGGCTCCCTTTTCCGCACCTAGACTCCCATTTGGTCGGTTGTGCGTGGAAGCGCAGTAGAGCTACAGGGGTTTTCGCATTCGGCGCGTTTCGACTTATGCATTTTAACTATATACTTAACTACAAAATGTAAATTTTTGTATAGTGCCACTTTTGTTTTAAGGGTGCGAAATGTCTTTTATAAGTCACCTTTAATAAATCCTCTCAACATAACCAAACCATCTCACAGACTCTTTTAAATTATTGTCACTACTGATATTATCTTTATTTAAACTGCAATGTTGTCTTATTCCATCATTCTTCAATCTATTATTCATAGTTATACCGCACATACTTTGTAAGGAACACATTTCCACAGCATTTATTCTACTTTCATGTAAACTACTTATCTACTATAGTTTGACCGATACAGCTGAACCGCACCTTAGGTATGTGCGTGGCGAGACGGGGAGGCAGTGCAGGCTGCTCATTATATTATAAAAATTTACTACTTTTTTTTTATGATATAAAATAAAGAAAGACCTATCCAGCAGTGGACGTCTTTCGGCAA
This sequence comes from Dryobota labecula, assembly GCA_947523025.1. NCBI lineage: Eukaryota > Metazoa > Arthropoda > Insecta > Lepidoptera > Noctuidae > Dryobota > Dryobota labecula. The sequence continues at coordinate 26,151,538 of OX383289.1, read as the reverse complement.
AAATAAAATAAAGACCAAAATGTATTACTTCCTTGTTCTAAATATCTCTTTAGATGCAAGTGAATTCATGTTGAAACATATTCCTTCGCTGGTTAAAGCCATGTCAAACAATCTGCCACAATATACATCTTGATTATGAACTCTACACTGTGCAAATACATCTGTGTAGTTTGGAGCAACCTGAAAACAAATAAAATATGTACTAGTTTAAAATAAGATACAATATAGTTTTGTTTATTTGACCGAACAATTAATTAATAATCAGCCTATAATGTTCCGGACACAATCCTTTTCTCAGTGAGAGGGAGCGGGCCATAATTCACCAGGAGGTTCCAGTGCAGAATGGTAGATGTCATATGTCTTCGAATGTTTGGTTCTAGGACCGACATAAGACGCGGCCATTACCACTGGGCCTCCACAGCTCTCAACGACCTCTCACCGAACTATTACTGAGTATTATACGCTTGTTTTCTGTACTTATCAAAGGTCTTCGACCAGGTCGATTATATTAAGCTCTGGGCTTAATATAATCCTTCTTGGGGAGGTCGGGGCTCCTGCCGAACTCACTAATATATTTTCTTTCTGAACAACCAGAAAAAAAATTGTCAAGTGGGGAAATGTATATTCTGAAGAATATTCACTTGAGTGTGGAGTTAGGCAAGGGGGACTGACCTCTCCAAGACTCTTTAATCTGTATGTCAATCAGCTGATAAGTGAGCTCAGTAACAGCCATGTCGGATGTCATACACATAACGTTTAGTCACTTTTTTTTTTTTAAACTAAAATACAGGCAACAAAAAAATCTTACCTCCATAATATATTCGACGGCAGAAGAATCAGTATGACCGTTTGGATATATTTCAGATAAATTATGCTCGTGAGGGAGATTGCAAATTCCTGATATACTGTCATACTTAGCGATTCTTAATCTCATTCTGAAAAAATAAAAAATCTGTTTATACAACCACTGATTTAAAAGCAACAACGAAATACAGGGTAAACATAAATTATATAAATTAACATAATTCAAGGACCCTGAATGAAATACGATTGAAGTTTTATTAAGTAAGTGTTTAGGGAGCAATGATCAGTAACGTACAATACGTGCTTCGAAAGATGAGACTTGACACCACGTGGTTTGACTTGCGCAGTACACGATTTTAGGTCTCTTTAGCGGTATGAGGTCTGTGTGCAGGACGGGATCGGTCGTCATCGGGGCGATGGGAAGGGCACGGGAGGCGCGGTCAAGTCTCATCTTTCGTGGCACGCATTGTACTCTGTCATAATCATAATTTTTCAGTCAAACTACTTTTGACTATTTTCCATGAAAACCCTTATTAGGTTAAAACGCGTTTAGTTATTAATAAACAAACAATTTTTTTTTAAAGGCATAAATCCTACGGTTTATTAATTAATTTTAGTAATTGCAAATGTAGTTTTGACCGGTTACGAGTTTTGACTGTGACCTACTGATTCATATTGTAGATTTTTGGAAAAATCCACCTTGTATATACAATAGACCTGTGACCCTCTAAACCTAGGCCATAAAAATATCAAAAACAATTACGTGTAAATAAAACTTACGTATCGTTAATGGTGGCATTATTATGATTAATGAACGCATCTATTATAATTTTTTCATTGGTAAAGTTGTAAACTGACGCTTTACATTTTGATTGCGGACATATTGTGACTGAAGGGAACGGCACCTGTGAAATAAGGTTATTGCCATTAGAATATATTTCTTCTTCAATCATGATACTCACTGCTAGAAATAGGCAAGTTTCCCTAAGTATCTTTTGAGACAGTCTCATCCTAAAAATGTTGACATACATAATGATGATCTCAAATGCAATTTAGTAAATCTTAGACAACCTGGGGCCTATGTTATTATTATTATTTATGTATTTCGGAGAATATCCACATAAGTTACTTAAGCATTATATTATAACAAAAAGAACATAAAATGTTCGTTTTTTAGTACCAAAATTGTACCTAAAATTATGTTAGTATATTGCCTACTACTTTTGCCTATGGCTGTCCTTATCCACTGATCTTGGAAATAACAGTGAAAACGGGCAGCAATAGTATTTAGGATGCTGTTGCTGCTGATTCGTAGACGCTGCAGCAATGAGTTTGCTTTCTTGCGCATGATGGCTTAATAATAATAGATAGTGACCCAACTGACAATCCACAGGTGTCAGTTCAACAATTTTACAAGTTTCTATTACACATTTTCTACTTTATTTAACAGCGCCTGTCGTGAAATGTATCAATTTTGTAATTTATTGACAACTAGATAAAGAGAACTAGATTAGAGGGGCTTGTGGCTATGTAATAATAGCCGCACGGATCGATCGATCACGTTGGTCCGTAGATGGGTGACCATCATTACATACCAAGACCCCTCCATGCCTCGGAAAGCACGTTAAGCCGTTGCCACGGCTGTCATTTGTAGATCTTTAACAGTTGTTACGGGTCGTCAAAAGCCCGAAAGTCTGACCACCAGTCTTACTAAGGGTTATCGTGTTACCCAGTCACTGGGTTGTGGAGGTTAGACTGGAAGCCAACCCCAACATAGTTGGGAAAAGCCTAGGCAGATGATGATTGACAACTGGTTGACCCGGTGAACGTGGGCAATTCCCATACAAAATTTCGATTGTTTCGGTTTTTCGGCTGCTCCTTTGGGTTTTCCTAATTTTATTTTTTCTTAAACCATAATTGAAATGAACAATAAAAAAATATTCAAAAAATCGAGCGGTTTTTCACTTTTTTGGGAGACTAACGCACGGCAATTGATTTTTAAGATTTATTTATTAAAACTTTATACAAAAGTAAAAAAATACTGTACAAAGGCGGACTTTAATGCCTGAGACATTTTCTACCAGTCAACCTTAGGGTGATGCAGAGACAAAACATGGCAGGTGCAACATAAGGGATAGATAACTAGAAAAAGAAAAAAAATACTAATAAATAGATAAGTATACATATGAACAAAATAAACAGTGTCAGAAGAAATAACGATTGGAAGAGGAGAAAACTAATCAGCGCTGGGATGATTGATAAGATTATGTCAGTTACCTACATACATTAGTAGTAGTCAGTAGGTGGTTCAGAAGGCGGCAGGAATCTGCTGGATATGGGACACAAAGGAGCAGTCGTGGTGATTTGGGGACTCCTATGTCCAGCAGTAAATTTCAGCTAAACAATGATGATAATGATGAAGCTGTGGTAACGATGTCTTACCTCATTGACATTAACTAGCTGCTCACAGACAGTAACTATGACTGGACTGGTCTGCCACTTGTTCCACACCTGACCGATGAAGAACACGCACATGCACACGCTAGCTATAAAAGTTATTAGCCAGAATATTCTGAAAAATAAAGAAATAAATTAGGATCAAAGTGACGTTACTGATAATAATACATACATATATAAACTCCATGGTGGTAGGCAGAAACTATAGAACGCCACCTGCTACGCTCCTTACATTACTCCTTTTACATTCATACATCTGATCATACACGCACGTCGGTTATGAGTGCTACGCACCTGACCTTTCTGAAGAACATCACCAATTAGGTCACTATATATTTTCCTAGGGCGTCCAGCCACATCTCCACTTACATCTGCCTTGTAAATACCTTTTGTTAATCGCCTTTCATTCATCCTCTCAACATGCACAAACCATATAACCATACTCTTTTCAATTTTTGGCACTACGTTTTCTTTTGAACCACATCGTTGCCTTCTCACATAATTTTTCAGCCTATCATTCATAGTCACGCCACACATGCTTTGCAAGGAACGCATTTCCACGGCTTTATTCTACTTTCATGCTTCTTTTGAAACCAGCACCCCATTGCGAACAGCCAGTCGAGGCTTCAATAATAATAATAATAATTCTAAAAAATCCCAACTTGAAATGAAAACACAGAGAGAAAAGAAAAAGCAGTTACTAAATCAGAAGATATTTATAGTATCTTAAAGCTAACCACACAATACAGCCGCTTCGGGTCGCAACACAACGCATACAGAAAAGTGAGGTGCGGCCCGCCTGTAGTTTGCGATGATTCATAGAAAATGTACGAAAGTGACATATGAGGAGTTTCGCAATGCGGTGAGCCAACAGTTTGGTGTATTTATAAACCGTGAAAATATACCATATTCGAATTGCTTATTAAAACTTATTAGTTCAGAATACAACATGATGGTTATTAGTTTGCGTAATGTGTTTCATTACCACTCCCAAAACGGTGAAGGAAAGCATGATGAAGAACAGCATGGCCTAGAACCAACAATTCGAAGGCATTTGACATCCACTAACCCGTACTGAGGTCACGTGGTGGATTACTGCCCGATTCCCTCTCATTCTCTTCTCGATCTGGGTCCTAGCAGTAGGATTATTGTAGGCTGAATATGATTATAACAATTCATTATTATTACTTACTTTTCAATGAGAGTAAGTCCTCTCCTAGTGACGTACGGCAGACCATGCAGCGTTGTATTGTTTGCGTAGTCATGCAGTAGTTCTTTTACCAACAGTTTTTGCCGCTTTCTCCTTGCTTTACGAAGGCAAATATCGCCATATACGTTGGTAACGATAACCACTTCATTATCTTCACTGGAAAAAGTTTCAGGGTTTATATTTAAAATAGCTGTTGCCCGCGGCTTTGCGACTTAGTTACTTTTTATAACATCAGCTATCTGCTTGTGAAACTTCTGTCAAAATCGATCCAGCCGTTTCGGAGATTAGCCGGAACAAACATACAGACAAATCGTTTTTTTGTTATAAGTACCGTACCTATATACTTTCGTATGCATTTAATAAAAAGCTATTATGACATAAGAACAGACACTTCCATTTTATTTATTTGTATAGATACCATTATTTTCCTTAATTTGTATTAGTAACATTCCTAATCACATAAAGAAATGTGCAATAGGATTGATGGTGATACAAGTAAATCGATAAACGAATGTTATCAAGATTTAGTAGAAGTAAGAAAAACGTAAAACCAATTCAAAAATTTGAACAACGAAAAAAGAGTTATAGCAATTCAAAGGGCGTCCCTCAATCCCTACTCAAGGGTATATTATCTCGGTAAATCGATGCAAGTATATGCTAAATGGAATATCAATATTTTGTTAACCCTTAATCTGGCAAGACAAAAATTAACAAAAATTTGTTTTTATTTTTATTTTTTTGTTATTGTTATAGGTCACTAAAACCAGGAAAAATAATTAAAAAAATCTCTTATGTATAGATTTTGATATAATGCATGTTCAGTATACTGGACTTTGCCAGGTTTGCCATAAAGTAACTGAAAATATTGATGTACAGTATAATGGACATTGCCGAATTAAGATCTCGTGTGATTATTTTCTGAGAAAATAAATCATATCAAAATATTGAGTGTAAAGTAAATAAAAACACGTGTATATCAAAAATATTTATTGTTGTACATTTTACAGTACAAAATTATGTACTTTTAATAATTTGGCATGCAAAAGTATAATTATAATAATATAGTAACATTACAATGAGATCAATAATCAGCCAAAAATGAAAATAAACTTTTCTAAAATAATATAACAAAATACAATTCTAGGTATCAATCAACTAACCTATAATAATCAGTCATATCTTTCGAAAATAATTAATCTTAAAAGTATGATTTAAGGTTTCACTTGCTGTGGTAATCTTAAAAACAATTTCTCTTACGTACTAAACACAGCCTTTGATTGCACTTCACGCAATATACAACAGTCTTATTTTTGATGCAGTGCTTGCAGCGACCGTATGAATCTCCAAAGCATGGCCAGTGACCTACTCCGTCATAGCGGACACTATCATCATTTCGACAGTTCATATTGGTCCCAGATAATCTAGATCTCCCTCTATTCTGCAACTCTCTCGCTAATTGACAGCGAAAAGCCTTCAGCGCCATATGCCTTACTACCCTCCGATTGCAATTCCTGCGATATAGTAACCAGGCATTATTTATACAAATGTCGAGCATTTGAGCAAATATGGCAGTGTACCAACATCTACTTTTATATGTAGTCCGGTACAAAGCAATGAGCATGTCGGCAAGGTCGACGCCACCCATGTGGTTATTATAATGTTTGATAAGCTCTGGACAGTTCACGTCAACCCGGGCCTTCACTTCCTTACTATATCGCTTTATCTTTCCCACAGGGTGAGCATCGGCATAAGTACTGACTAAAGTGACTACCTTATTGTCATACCATTTGACTACTGCCAACCTGTTGTTATTATCCACTAGTTGACAATAAGATCCTCTACCTTCCTCTGAACTTGATTGATCTTCTACGTCTGATGCAGCGTTAATTGGCGGCACTAATCCTATTAATTTTGAGGCCCGTGACAATTGTTTTAAGACCTTTAAATATTATTATTATTAGGTAACAATAAATAATATGTAATATACGTAATACGGATATTATTAGTTCATAATACCATAAACAGATCGTTGCCTATCTCATTGGCAATGTCCAGTATACTCCACATCACTAAATCATACTACATTAGTACGAACTTGGCAATGGGAAATATACTGGACACGCAAGTTTTATAAAGTATAACGCAAAATCTATGAATGATATTATAATTGTAGTTTATGTCTACATATTTGTATGTTTTGTGGAATATATTGTGAAGAAATTAGTAGTTATTGTAGAACAAAAACAACGAATAGATCGAGACTTACCGAGAGCGGTCGCGGCACGTTCATCCTCCCTGACATCGCAGCGATGACTGACCGGTTAAGCGCACTCGCACATGATGAGTTATTTTTTATATAATAGTGTAGAATATAAGCAAACTATTCGACATAAAAAAAGTAAAATATAATTTTAAAAAATTGCGATACATTTTTTCAAAGTCGATGTTCAGTATATTTCTCACTATCGAATTAAGGGTTAAAAATACAGTCAAGCACGTCCCCAAAAATTCAAAAACAAACAATTAAAAGGTTTTGAGAAGATTTTTGAATAATTGGAAAACCGTATTCTATTAATGACATCATGACGATAGAGCCTCTTTAAAAATATGCATTTCTACATGAATAATCAAGAAAGGTATTCCCTATCCTTAAACACCACAGTCATTAACTTTAACAATAAAATAGCATTTACTTACTCCATTATTCCCCAATTCTTCTCCTGCGTCCTTTCACCAATACGCTGTTTTTGCAACTAAATAAAAATTCGTGTGTGATACAATTACTAGGTAATTAGGTTAATGGTTTTCGACCGCATTGGACCTTAGAGACTCTTCAATTATTTATCAGTTTATTACATCAACAGCTGTAATTAGACTGATACATTATAGTGTTGTTGCTTTACCTACTCGATGAGTCTTGTATTGTTTATCTTTCTCTGCTATACTCCTGCTTAAATTTGTCAATAGATCCTCCTGGGCTTGTGCTTTGCTTGTATTTATCACTATACATGATTTTTTCGCGAGCCCCAGGAGGGTAATGTTCTTTTTAACTTTACAAAAGATTGCATCGAATCAATAGGTTGATAAAGTATTCGATGATCACCTACTTCATTTGATTTTATTCCATTAGATACTAATAGAATGAGTGTAAAAATATCTTTAACGAAGCTGAGCTGCCGCACTAACGAAAAATGCAATAACTCGATTTTGCCGCTTCCGAGAATTGTATTTTTGATTATTGAATTTATAATGAAGTTTTAGTTATTGCATGCTTGCTTACTGAAAAACAGAGTTCCTGAAGGATCAATAAAAAGTTGCTTAGAGAGAGTTAATAGATTTCGATTCGGTGACTCCAAATATACAACTCAACGAATATATGACTCAAAATCGAGTTATTGCATCGAGTTACTTGTTCTTACCGTCATTGTGATCACTTTTTTGTACTGGACCATACTTGGGAACATTCTGTTTATGGAGATATTGAAGGTCAAAGTTCCAACTTTTAGCGATGGTATTTACGTAAAATAAATGTTTTTTTTTGTTTTGTTTATAATTTATGTTTTTAAAATTCAAATACCTTTAGTAATCCTGTACCGTTGCGTGCACTTATATGCACAATATTTTGCGCACTACCGTAAACAGTGAATTTTCACACCAAAAAAAGCAAATTATTTAATAAAATAAAAAACACAACTGCAAAAACACATAACTGAAAATAGAAAAACAAGCATTATAATCTATAGAATTTTGGTATCGCAGGCGGGCCACAAACCTATAACCTGAAATATGGTGTAACTTTTGTTTGTCCCCCGCCTGCGATACAAAATTCTATTCAAAGTTAGGTTAGATTTGTTTTTGCAGTCGGCTTTTTTGTTTTATTAAATAATTTGCTCTTTTTCAAGCTTTTTAGTTTTATTAATTATTTCTATACCTACTTATATTTGGAATTGTCTCATTATTAGCGTTTATTTGATACCAGTATTGTTGTTTTTTTTTTTTAAGCTTCTCCCTTTTTTGTATTTCCAGATGCAATATATAAATATTATATAGCCCATGTTACTCTCAATATTATGACGAATCTAACGACTTCTCATATGTTAAAATCCATCAAGCCGTTTAGGCTACAGAGCGTGCCAAAGAAATTGATATACTCTCGAAAAACATTACCCTCCTCCTGGGGCAGTCGGGTAAAAATAAAAGTAGTTTCCTATCGCGCACACTTTCTTAGTTTGATGTACAGAATGCGTAGATTACGGCTTCGTGGAGGGTCTTTTTACACGCTGTTTATCGTAGTGTGCTTAAAACTTCCAAGAATTTCACGATAATTCAGTGAGCCAAAGATCGAGTGAGAAGAGATTTTACGTTAGCTATTATGAAAACATCTATAATAACTCTTGTGTTAGTCACGACATGAGACACAGTTAACAATTTGCATAATTTGTTTATATTCGCACATGAATTGCGTAAATTCATCACAGCAGCGCATCACTACCCATCTACGGTTCCGTTTTATTAATAGCCATTTCCGTATTCCATATTAACTAATAAAATAAAATAACAGTGACCTTGATGTTTCACAACCTGTTCATACCATGACCCCTTTTTTTTTTTTATTCACTCCAGATAAATATCCTTACAGGCTAGACCCAATGCGATATTGTAGTACACTTAAAAATTAAAGTGTTCCACTGCTTCTACCATCAAAAATTCTATAGGTAGTATAGAGATATGAGGAACAGGGTGTAAAGTTCACTCATCCTCCATAGAAAAGGGAGGATCCTCCGACCAGACGGGTGTTGTGTCTGGTGGGCAACTGCCCAACGGTTGACGTTGGGATGCTAGTCGCGCGGTAAACTCATGATTGCGCGATGCAGGATTTGTGTGACGTCAGGTCTATGATGCGTAGTTCACATATGGCATTGTAGATGCCGCCACAGGTAGCTATTCTTTCAAATTCACCCAAAGCGCAACAAAATATGTCGACGTCATCGGCAATGAGGTTGAGAGTGCGGAGCGCGCTCGTCAGCAGCACCTCATGCAGCAAGTTAGTTCGCGCGCGCGGTACCGCCGGCAACCGCGGCTGACGACGACGACACACACCCTTCTGGCATGACTAGTTCCACCCTTCGCAATATATCCGCATTGTGTAAGTCTGTCTTTGGGAAGATATTCAATCCATACTATCCTTCCATACTACTATTACAAATGCTAAAGTAACTCTGTCTGTCTGTCAGTCTTTTCACGCCTAAACTACTGGACCTTTTTTCTTTTTGGTGACGGAGTGGAAATCCTCATGGACGTCCTCCGCCCTGGGGCGGAAGGAGGGGTCTGTCGGACTCCTGCTGACTAAAACCTCCCCGTGTTCCCTCGCATACTTGCACCGGGGGCTACGAAAAACTACTGCACCTAATCTAACACAAAAACATTACAGAGTTGAGACCCCTATCCAGGTTTCGTCCAGGGAAGTATCGACACTGAACTATAGGAAACGACTAACTCGAACCGTGCACCTAGCTTCTGACGTTTCATAAGTGCCCATGTAGGTTTATGTGAAATAAAATATTTTGATTTTGATTTTTTGATTTTGAACCTTTTCCTACTGTAAAGTAGAGAAAGGAAAAAGAAAAAAGTTCTAGTTTGTTTATTATACCTACCTGCACTTCGGCCTAACTGATCGTCATTGGTCTACACAAACAGTTTCTCAATGATGCTTTAACTCATCAAACATTAGCTTTGCAGCAAACTCCAGCCTTTATTTTCCAGTTCATTAGAACACAGTACCTGATTATATAAACGCATAATATACCTATTAGTCATGGTGACATTTTTTGTGATTCCCCGACGTATAAACTAAGATAAACCATGGAAAGACTGACGGCCGACATGGAGACGCCGTCACTGTATCCCATAAAAAAACATTGACAAGATTTATTTCTTATTCAATTTAAAATCTTTCGGACGAAGAAGGATATAAACTTTATTTGTAGAGGAAAGTTTTGAAGTGTGCTCACGTGGAAGAGTCACTTTCATACGTTTTTGCTTCGGTGCAGAAGCAAGAACTGATGATAAAATTATTCGGTCATTTAGTTCCTTGCCGGTTTAGTAATTATTATTATTTTTTTTTTTTTGTTATGTTTAGTTTATCTTCGTCGTTAGTTTCTCAAATAATTAAAAAAAAAAACGTGTTTTTTATTTTTTTAAATTATTTGATAAACTCTACCCTGCCAAAAAAAGTTAGACAGTTAGTCAGCGAGTAAATGAGTGACCTTTCGCTTTGTATATACAGATTAACTAATATTATAACTTATTTTTTACTTTTTTTTTTGGCAGGGGTGTTGTTTTTTTTTTAAATTTCATGCATTTAAGTGACAAATTTTATTTTAAAACATGTCATGCAAGGTGGCATTTTAGACATTCGCGATCTGCCTCAAGTCTGATTAAATCGTTTGCAGCCAAAGATTATTTTTATGTTTTGCATGTATACAACCTACCTATGTAAAATATATGTCAATAGGTAATATATAGTTTTGGAATGTGCTCATCGACGCCTTCAATTTGATACGCATATTGTAATAATTGAAAAAAATAATCACCTCTGAAAATGGAGTCGTACTGTCGCCACATTATTTATTTTTCTATCAAAATATATAGCCAGTGTCACTTGGGACGATAAAAGGATTCTTACAATACCCAATATATCCGAATCTGTTCAGGCATTTAAAAATTATGATGGAATAAAGAAACTCACACACACATACATACATACATGAACCCTGAAAACATTACACTCCTTTTTTGGGCAGTCGTGTAAAAAACCAAGGACATGTATTTTTTCATTAATGTTGGTTTGAACTGCGTTAAGTTCAATTCCTCGATGACTTACAAATCTGGATTTGTCTGTGGCGCCAACTTCAACGCCACATGTGAACTACGCATCAAAAACCTGACCCACACAAATCCTGCATCGTGCAAGCAGAGTTTACCGCACGATTAGCCTAATTATATAATACAACATCTCGACATCAACGGTCCGGCAATAGCCCCCCAGACACAACACCCGTCTGGTCGAAGGATCCTCCTTTTTCTATAGTGTGAAATTTACACCCCGTTACCTCTATACCTTTATACTGCCCACAAAATTAATTAAAGCTTAGCGTATAATGTAAATGGTATAATTATTTCAATCAATTACATTAAGTAATAATTAATAATAAGTATTAGTATAATTAAGTAGTAATGTGTGTATGTATATCATTAATTGAATTCCCTCTCTGTATGTAACTAGATCAGTATGGAAAACGGCATTATTATGCAGTTTACTTGAAGTTGTCGACGTTATTGAGTACTTCCTGCACTACTTTGATCTATTACATGACTGATTAATTCATAATAATAATACCATATACTTACAAACTTAAACACTACTGCCTGGGAGCTAGTTACATCTGCAAAATAGTCCTTATTACCCAGAGACAAGGTTGAAAAGGTAAAATTCTTGGGATAAAAGTATGTTGGTATTGTATTTATAAGTAGGACACAGCTGTGTTTTAATTTGACAGCTTATGATATGTTAAGTTGTAAATGATTGTTCGGAACATGATTGTAAGGTTAAATAAAGCTTGTACTTATGTGGTAAAAATAATCATTAAGTATATCTAAGACATTTCCTGTGAACGAGATAATGAACGAAAAAAAACCCCTTACGTTTCAAGGCCTTCTTATAAAAATTGCCAGAATTACCATGTATGACACAAATCATGGTAAACGCAGTATTTTGTAGGTTATAGACAAGTGGACACTGCTAGATCTTATTTAAATAGTCTTATTTAATGACATTCACTGCTGAAAAAACAATACAATATACTTTTCCTTACAAAAGTTAAATCTCCTGTAAATAGCTTTGGCTAGCCTAGCCATTTGCTACTTTGGTTACTACCAAAGTAGCAAATGGCACAGTTAACTCTTCCCCATTAGTTTGCGACAGCTAGCTTTCTTAAATCCTCTTGCCCTACAAATAGACAAATCCGACCATAATTTTGGATAAAATCTATTAACCATTTATCCACAACTAAATAGGTCCACCGCGCTTGTCCATTTGTCTTCTCTGTAACGTTATTCCTGCTTATTAAATGCATCAGCAAGAAGTTATTCGGAAAAGAACTGGAGAAACCGACATAGCTTGCAGAGTTAGCAAGCTGAAGTGGCAGTGGGCTGGCCATGTTTGTCGAAGGACCGATGGCCGGTGGAACAGAAGGTGGCTGGGACAGACTGGATGCGGAAGGCGGAGGACAGGGTTGTGGCGCAGCCTGGGAGAGGCCTATGTCCAGCAGTGGACTGCGATAGGCTGACTTTGATAGTTGATTGAAGTTCATTAGCCAATTCCAAGTCCTTTCTCTATCCACCAAGCCTTCTTCATACAAACACAAAACTATCTAGATCTAACTTCATCTAGCCAGTTTCATTAGTGACAATACATTAGTTTTTATCAGCTCGCATTGTGAGCAGATTGCCGCTGTCATTGTTATCACAACTGTATCTGTGCTGTCAAAAGTATATCATTTAGACAGTCGGCGACCGGTTGCGGTCGGCGTCGATCGGCTGATATACTTGGGTGGATGGTTAGCAGAAAAGATGGTTCGTGATTCTGTAATAAAATAAAAGGCGATTAGGAAAAAAAAAATTGTACATTTTGCAATTAGGATAGATTGTGTTAATACTAACATTACTAGCGTCATGGCTAGTAATGTTCATATTTGGGCGTCCTACATATTTCGGTAGTTCACACAAAATGTCACAGATGGCAGGAGCAACTAGAATTAAATTAACAACCTAACCGGGTAAATACAAAAAGTAACGATGTACAGCTACTACGTTTTAAAATGTTACTTGTTTATAGTTTATTTCCAGATTTCTAAAAAATAATTTAAGGTATACTGATGTTATTTATTTCATTGCTATATGAACCAAGCTTACCAGTGCCTTCAAGCGTAACGGACGTTGTCAGTCACCTGGAAAATGCCAGAGCTATGGTGACCATAAATAGGAAAACGATTATAATTTTTATGGAACATGTAATCATTTAACAATTACTCCTAGCTTCTAACATTCAATCAACCAATTTTGTCTAATGTAACTGAACTTAACTGTGTGTGACTGAACTTAAGCACACTTATTACGTTGTTGGGGTTCCGTAGCCAAATGGCAATAACGGAACCCTTTTTAAATAATTTTGTCATGTCCATTATACCGATGAAAATTGGAAATCAGGTGTATTCTATGCACAGCTAAACAATAGTGAAGTAAAACGTTAACGCATTCCCCAAACAAGTTACCGAGGGATGAAAAAAAAAATTCACTGCACATAAGCGTGTGATATTATTGGATCCCATAATTAAAACGATTATGATGTTTTTAAGAGACTTTCACACTTGACTGAAATCCAAAATCATCCATATGCATACTAATATTATAAATGTAAAAGTAAATCTGACTGTCTGTCTGTTACGTTTTCACGCGTAAACCGCTGATCTGATCGTCATGAAATTTTACAGATATATAGCCTGCAATATGGAGAAGGACCTAAGCTACTTTCTTACGCGATAACCTGCATCCACGCGGGCGGAGCCGCGGGAAAAGCTGGTCATTAATAACTTTACATTTTTAGGAGGCTGGTAATCTGCACGACAAGTTTTCAAGTGCAGATACCAGTCTACCACAAAGGATTTATCAGATACTAGCTTTTGCCTGCGGCTCCGCCCGTATGAATGTCGGTTGTCGCATAAAAAAGTAGCCTATGTCCTTCTCCATATCCCAGGCTATATTTCTGCCAAATTTCATGACGATCAGTTGAGTGGGTTTGGCATGAAAACGTAACAGACAGACAGACAGACAGAGTTACTTTCACATTTATAATATTAGTATGGATTACAATCTTCATATTTTTAAGGCACCATTGTCGAAATAAGTGTTAATTTATTATTTATTTAAGTCAATATTTTGTGAGATATTGGATGTTTTCGGTTACAACCGCAGAAATAACTTTGCTTTTCATAGTCTTTGTTTAATACTATGAATGTCAAACTTATTTTTGCGGTCGGTAAAATCAATTCATCCTAACTACAGAACCCGTGCTATACGTAGTCTGACACACACTTAGACAGTTTTTCTAATGACACCTTAGACGAAGAGTTATGAGCTCTAAACCAAACATGGCATGTTGTAATCCCTCTGCACATAATGTATTAAAGTAATTATAGTGTAATTAACCTGTAGTTTTATTACCAAGTAATAAACTGATGACTTGTAAGGTGAAATATGAACGAGAAAATTGCAACAGCACTTGGATTGGCGTTGTATAGTTTATGGTCTATAAAAGTAGGTTGTTATGCCAGGGTATGATGGAAAATGTCGTGAGAACACTCATGATGACTTAAAAACAGTGAATTTCAACGAAGTAGTACTAGTGATTAAGAATATAAATCTTAGGTCTCATAAGTTTACTGAAAAACAGCAGAAATATCAGACTATTATACAATAATCCAATTTTGCAAAAAATCTGCACTATTTTATCGTTTTCTGACTTAGTTATAGTTTGTTTTTTTTTCCTTTTGATTTAATTTTTTTTAACCCAATATGAGATTAACAAAATTATTATTTTTATCATCCAAAACTCTACATCATCAAAATTAATTCTTCAAAAATATTGTCCTCAGTTTTATACTTTTCGTCTGTCGCTACCTACACCCAATCGGCTACCGGATAAAATTTAACGAATCACCCGCCATCATTTTAATGCTATCGTAATGAATGTTATATACGAGCGCGTTTTATCGACCTTACAGCTTCTGTCTTACCTCTTTTTACTCTTGCGTATTGGGTGTAATTGATTTAGGAACGATATTACTGTAATTTGATCTGGAAGAGTAATGATGGTTATAAAATATTGTGTTATTCTGCAGGCGATAACTTTGTGGAGCAGCGTTAAAATAATTTAATGATTTTAATAATTCTTTCGCTGATTGCAAAACTATAAGTGCTTAAATATTATGTAAGCATTTGGTAGTACCTACCTTATAGTGGATTCACACAGCATAGTAGATTCATAGTTCGACCACGGCCGCCCTTGCCGGCCTCGCTTACCGGCTTTTTGGCCGCTTTGCTTGTAGTCAAGCCGCCGGGGCTGTGTACATTGATTATACCACCATTATAATAAAGTGTTTGATACTTCAAAAAAGCGTCTGGTATAAATTTCCATGGTTCCTCTACCAGAGTTTCTATGTGTTCAGGTGTAGTTCAAGGTTATCTTTGAGTCAACAAATTATTATGGCTGAAATATCTGAGGCGACACTGGCAACCTGTCCTTACATTTTTGACATTTCTTATTGCGACGCCACTGTGAAAATATCACCCGTCAATTTTAGGATTGACATTGTAGTCACCGCCATTCTGAAAGAGAGAACAATCGTAAAATTAAATTCACGAAATAACGTATAAAAAGCAGCTGAAAAATGTATCGCGACGAACGAAAGCATTGTTGTCTCACATGCCATTTCACATTTCACGCAGGCTCCCAACAACCATAACTCCAGAACATTTATTACTCCGTATGATTGTCGTATCCAGAATTAATATCACCATTGTCTACAAATGTTTCTCTTTTATTTGCCTCGCTATCTGACCGGTAGCCGCATATCCAAAGCTTGAGTTATCTTGATCTGCCGCCAATCAATCTACATCACGTCACTACTTTAAAAACTAACTTATATTTGCACTCACTCAACTCAATTACCATCCTTGAATTGAAGACTATAAGGTTGAAGAATGTAAGCTTAATGATAAATGCAAAGTTGTGTCCGCTTCGATCGGTCGTAACAATCGATTTTGATTGACAGATAAAAGAAATCGATGCATCGCTTTGTTCGTGGATCGATTATTGTGTCTACGTAATTGGATAACGGTATGTGATGGCGACAGTGCATAGTGATTTGGAGATGCTTTTAAATTCTAATGTGATTTTGGTTAAAAAATAAATTGCTTAAGTCAAATAACAAGGCAGAAAATAAACGAATGACATGGTTATTCATGTAGGATCTCTGCAATATTTTTTCAATAATATGTCTTATAAGCATAGTCATTTCATTGTCCTTCTTGATTTTACCAACCATATATAGTGATCTACTCCTACCAGAATTACTTATAAAGAAATACTTTAGTTTTCCTTCCATGAGTTTTCTTCTATTTTACTTTAATTTCGACTTTCGTGTCAAAAATAAATACTCCAGTGATTTTACTTACCCCAAATTCGTTGCGCACCTTTTCAAACAAAATACATTAGTCTCTTTGATTGCTTTCTGCTTATACCTCTTTTACACCACCACAGTCGGCAAAATTTGATTCATATCCTCGATTATCTTGAACACACACACCGACAGACCAATTTTCCGTAATAATAACCTTATAATAATCACAGTTCCCTTCGTAATACCCTCCTTGGTTTTCATATTAAATTATATGTTTCTGATGCCGCAAGGTACGTCTGTCCATCCGTCCGTCCTTTTTTATTAGTACCTACTTAACTTTTGTTATTTTTTGTAATAAAAGGTAATAAGCTTTAGTGGCATTGTTCTTGTTCAGTCTCGTTTGTTGCCAGTTTCGAATTTATCAGGTAATCGGTTTATTGGAATCAATTTATTTTATGTTGCGAAAACAGGTCAAGTTTTATAAGACTATGTGGAATTATCTTTGTGGTCTGAGGTAAGAGGTAACATAGAAAACTGATTAAAATAGTCACATTCATCATTATTATCTTCCTGCCCCTGTCTCATGTAATGGGGTCCCTGAACGTTCAAAATTGCTTGACAAGCACGTGATTTTTCGTGCTTTTCAAGCAATTTCGACCGTTTAGAACAAAGCTTGATCAAAATCAAAATATTTTATTTCACATAAACCTACATGGGCACTTATGAAACGTCAGAAGCTAGGTGCACGGTTCCAAATGGTCATTTCCTATGGAGAAGAGCCGGCAAGAAACTCCACGGTGAGGCACTCTTTTAAAAATAATTGTTTTTTGCAATATTTCCAAATAACAGTGTTAATATAATAGGTATGGGAGGAAGGCCTTTCAAAAATTACCAGGTACTTAACAAAATAGAAAACGGTCAACAAATCTACAGTCTACTAGACCTTCAACGTTCTCACATTCACAAACTGGGAAATAATCTAAACAGAGATTTAAAAAAAACGATTTAAATCAAATGACATGGTTGCCACAACTACAGTAACAAATCCGAATCAGTACAATAAAGATTAATTTAATACAATTTTAGGTATATAATGTCAAATAATAAGATGATTATTTGATTATGTCAAGAAAGAATGTAAAAAATAAAACATAATTATTTGGGAGCAGTTAATAGACACTTACATATAATCGAATTATTAATTCACTGAAAAACTGACAGGTGCTAGCTATCACATTTTTTTATAATAAGGAAATATGTATTATATTCTAGACTTTTACACTTACGCAATACGTATATTATACATTTATTTTACACTACTCCAGTGAATGAATTATTCGACTTTAATTATGCCGTTAATGAGTTACTAGGGAAGCCACATGTGCAGAAGGAATCATTGCCAAAATTCCTGGGCCTCAAGTCTGCTATTACAATAGTGTCAGAATGGTCTCGCCATTGTGAGTATTTGACAGTGTTTGTATGGCAAATCTGTCAAAAACTCACAATGAAGAGACCATTCTGACACTATTGTAATAGCAGACTTGAGGCCCTGGTCTTCAACGTAGTCATTAATCTTATAATATGCTTTTTTGATAAAGACACGTTTGATGTGGGGTTTTCAACTTTCCATCGCTAAGTTCTGTAACTAATGTGCTTGACAAGCAAACTACATATGCACGTAGTTTGCAAAAACATAATTTTTCATCAAACATTATCAAGCGATAATGCTTGATGAAAAATTATATTTTTGCAATGCTTGTCAAGCGTGCTTGGCCGTTTAGATACATGCTTGTCAAGTAACACATTCAGTGTGCTACGGAACGTCACGGCGACTAAAATGAAAATGAGTGCGGATGCTTGACAAGCATGCTTGACGTTCCTTCAAGCCTCTTCAAGCGTGCTTGTCAAGCACGTAAATGCTTCTCAAGCAATTTTGACCGTCTAGGGACGCCATTACTTGCAACACGTTTTCTTGTTCCATTCTCCGATGTCAACCGTCACGCTATCATTCACTCCCTCCACAATAAAATTGTTACATTCACTTAGTAACCAAGACATCATGACTTAACATAATAGTTCAAATCTGAAATTGTCAATAGGTAGGATATTGTGATGATGTTAATATCCCCAGGAGAACTAATATGAAACTATGACTCCGTAATAAATGTGAAGTTGCAAATCATTAAGGGCCTTACATATAAACACGGAATATAGTTATGGTAGGAATAACTTCGGTATAACCATACATTTTTTGATGTTTATACCTAGCATAACTTTATTCTGTGTTTATTTTTAAGGTCCTAAATATCTTACTTACGTCAGGCTAGCCCGCGAAATTCAAATTATCTTATTTTTTTTGGAATTTGCAGGTCAGTTTCAGGTTATACGAGTATGTTGATTTAAATATGATTCGCAGCCGTATAAAATATTTATTTATAGAATTATAACCATACAAATCATCAATACATATTACCCTATTGAATGACTATTTCATGAAATCATGACATTTGAGGCCAATTCTATCTTAGGGAGTTGTATTGCTGATTCTTATCATATCAATGCCAGCGTGTCGCTGTAAACCAGCGCTGGGGCTCTGTTTCGCATAGGGTCGCAGCATTATGCTGAGCGATGGCTTGAGGTTACGCATATTTTCCTCCTACTTGTTCTTTTAAAGAAAGAAAGAAAGAAAAAATAACGTTTATTTGGTCACAGTTCGTGAAACACAAAATACAAACAAATTAAAAAGTGAAAAAAAAAAATTGCTGTGTGCCTCACGGCTGCACCAATTCATTTCAGCATTAATGCCAGACAGATGCTGTCTGACGCTGGTTTTCTAATGAACCTGTTTGTGTTCTTTCTTTGCGTCATGTTTACCGCAAATAAACGACAACGACAATTCTTTCTTTATTTTCTTTTCTACTGATTATATTTCTGTAAAGCCATATTTATTACGTTCGTGAATCAACATACAATCTAACACTGAAATGAAATTGCAAAAAAACATAAGAAAATTTGAATTTCGAGGGCTACCTTAACGCATTCCCCTTAAAGAGTAACGAGCATCAATTTAGTTCCCACATCAACATCAACTTGCTATCAGTTCAAATTTACCTCGATCATTACTTGGCTATTAACTCTAAGCTAGGTAAGTGAGGATCGCGTTTAACTAAAATAGATGTTAATAAGTGCCTACGATGCTCGGGTAACGTCGTACGTAAATCGTAAGCAACCCAGTTAAGACTGACAGAGGTGCGCTACGGTGGTGCAAGGGATGAAAAAGAAGCGACAAAAATTTCTCGAAATGTTTTCTTCTTCTTTTCGTTTTGACGGTTCATCTATACTGTTTGAGCCCAGTTGTGGCCACATTTATTACGGCATCAGAGGCGTTGTTCAGATCGTCAAGGGTGCACCCTTGATGATCTGAACAACGCCGTCGGTTCACCTGCAGGTGAACCGACAATTGCGACACTCTAGCAGATGGGATATATATGTTCAGAAGCACCACACTCGCATTGAATTTTGGGTTAATCGATTATGCCCCACTTCGCCAGATTATGTTTGCAGCGGCCTACTTGAGTACACAATCGATTCAGAGCTTTCCAAATAGGCCACTGCAGTTCGCAAACGGGAAGCAGGTGTTCTTGGGGCTATACGAAGTCTTGAGGTGGTGGATACCTCTCTTCCCACAGTTTACTTCACTCATTGGGTGGCCTGTGTTTGATCGCCTATGTGGACCGAAAGAAGCTTCTGCGACTTATTTATTTTTCTTCTAAAACGCCATTATAATTTGACAGGTGATTTTGTACAACTTCATACGAATCCAAAAATCACTTTGAAAACTAGCACAGTCTACTAACAGACATGCTCACCGTGAACACCGTTGGCCCAAAATGCATACAAATTGGTGACTGCAGACTCTTTGCCTGTCATTTGCTTAGAAGACAAGTTGGATTTGATCATCTTAAGTCACCAAACGTGATTTGATTCAAAAGCAAGGTCAAAAGTATGAAGACGAAGTTGAACTTTAGGGGACGTGGATACTGCAGTAGGTTTCTTCGTAAAATAGAAAGTAAATAATATTCCTCGCTTTAATCTTATCTTTAGAACTACCCCATCGCATACATCACGCGAAACTCCGGCGTAAGCGAGTGTAAGTAAGCGCTAACTAACGCAAGGAAGACTTAGACGCGAAATATTTGCACCGTGCAGCACTTAGCGCTCTTATCGCTCGAATAAATCGCTTCAAGCACTTATTTGTTGAAACACCCTGGGCACTGTGATTTCGTATGCTTAAAGCGTTGATTGAGATATGTTTGCAAAGTTTCTGAAATGGGGTTTTAAGCGGAATAATTTGAGGGTTTGAGGAAAATGTCAGGGTTGGTATACATTAATTTAGAAGGTAATTAATGCCACCGAGGTCGATGGAGTTTAAAACATGTTGGTATGTACCATCGCTGCCGCAGACATCGAACCGAACCACCATAAGGACTATTCTTGCTTGCAGCGCTCGGTCGCTATAGTAACGCTTGCGATACGTTTACTACACGATTATTGTAAATGAAAAGAAGAAAGACCGTAAAAAAACTGCCAGAGGTGGTCATACATCTGTGATCGTTGTAACAGAGCCTGAGAAATGTATTTAACTACCTGTCTGTCACTGAAAACAAAAGAATAGAGTTCACTGCCTTATGCCAATCGTTCAGCTTCAATAACAATCTAGTGAGATTCTTCATTATTATCTTTTCCGCCAAAAAACGTCTACTGCTGGTCATGAAGTCTCCGCAACCAAAGCACATTATAAGATTAAATAACAGTATTTGAAATAATGAATGAATGTAATGCACCGACCCCAGCGTGGTTTGACCAGACTAGATTACTTGAATGAACCCAAATATTCACACTAGCCCCTGGAGCCTCATGTTTCATGGTGCTACAGAGACCATTGCATCTCAAGGAATAGACCGGGGGGCGCGATAATGATAGGGAAGATATGTCCATAGGATATGGAAGGATTATTAGAGCCGTACCGGATATGCATCCTAGAGTAGGCAATAGAATGAAATATTTGCCACTTTATACTTCCATTCTTCTTTCCGGACCTATTTATTTTTCGCCTTACAAAAAAAACTCCTAACTGCATCCAGAAGTCACAAACGAAAATGGATTAGCTTACTCGCCTAGTCTCGCTACTCGCCCGTCCACTAGGCCATAAAGCTAAAATATGGGCTCAACGGATTATGAGGCCAAAGTTATGGTAGTTACAGCTTACGAGAACTTACGCTCAATTTATAGATTGTTGCTCAGTGAAAAAGTTATTGGCCTTGGACTGGATATGTCAAGATTTTTTTCTAGAATGTTGGTCTTCATCAGATAATATATGACTAATTTGGGTTTGAATTATTTTTATTTTATGTAGGTGATTGGTTGTCTGTTGAATATACTAATGTTGTTTAATAAATGGCCATATTCATAAGAATGCTGGTTTACGAGACAACTTTTCTTCTCATCTATGTTTACAAATAAATCTAATTGAAGTTTCTGTTTGTAATGTCAAAATAACAGATTTTTATTAAATGGATAATATAATTTGGTACTTATAGCATACTTTTATTACGCTTTGGAATGGGTAACTAGCTTCATATTTCATACTGACCGACTCCTTGACGAGAAAAAAAATATCATCCCTACTTTACGTATAGAGGACACGTAAAGAAGGGATGATATTCCATGGCGTGGGGTATCGTTGGATAGGCCGTTCAAAAATATTGCGGGTTAGTTAGCCCCCCCACAGCCCCCCCCCCCCAGATAAATGGTTGTATTTTTTGAAAAAAGTAGGCTTTACAAATTACCGAGTAATAGTCGACCAACTTACATTTACAGTTGATAAACATTACACACCGTATTGAAGAACATGTTTTTCAACTACAATGTTAAGTTTGTTCTTGGGATAAATTTATACTAACTACGAAACCCTTCATTGTGTGTGGTCTGACACGCAATTGGCAGTTTTTTTTTTTTTTTTAAGAATATCTTCATAACATTGTTTAAGCTCATTCTAATACCAACCCATAAAACTGTCCAACAGAACCCCAAAATGACCCTATAAAACACACTTCCCATTAACAGAAATAAAACAGAGACTGCCAGAGTAATGCAGTCGGTGCATCCGCAATATATTCCCGGTTAGCCGGGTACCCGGTCTTCGGGCCGGGTAACGGGTAGTACGGGTATTATTTACGAGCACCTGGCCAATTACATGGGTAATGTGGAACGCTGAAAGTGGAGGGTAGTGAAAAATTGCAGAAACTGTTTGCGACAGGGGTAATTAGATTTAGTGTTGTGTGGATTTTTCTTTTAGAGAATGAGATTCCAAAGTAATTTTTGGCAACAGGTCTAAGTAAAAGGCAAAGTCAAATCATTTATTTCAAATAGGCACATAAAAGGCAAAAACTTCAAAAACTACAAAAATAAAATTAATTGATTCTAGTTGCCCTTTCCAAAAGGTAGTTATGTATGGAGAAGAATGGGCAAGAAACTCCATACATACTCTTTTAAAATGTTAACAATACTTGTATATATTAAATAATAATTATATGTCAAGTCGATGTACCTAGAATAAAATTACTATACCACAATAGGTAAAAAGAATGAAAACTGGAGTAATGACAGACAAACCAATTATGCGATAGATACATATTATGGTGCTCACATACTTACAAGCATTGCAAAAGTATATGATTTTCCTAAAATTTTAACATTTAATAAAATAATTTTAACATATAATAGTCAGTGTGTGAGTTTTAAAGTATATTAATTACAGAAAAAAATATCATACATTTTTTAAATTATACAATTCAATTAGCAACCAGTTTGATTTTGTCTAGACTCTAAATTGTTTCTATGCATTCTTATCTTGGATATAATCCTCTAATTTGTAATATGCTTGTTTACAAAGTGTCCTTTTAACATGAGTTTTAAATTTTCTTTAATTTAATTTTAATATATCAGAAGTTATTTTATTGTAACATTTAACACAGGACCCCATAAAAGATGTACCTATGTACCTACTTTAGATAATCTGAAAAATTGTTGATATATTTTATCTTTTTATCTAGTATTAAAATTATGTCTATCACTGATTTTACTAAAAAGATGTAGATTTTTCTTACATACATAATATTTTCATAAATGAATTGGCAAGGTACTCGTACCGTCATAATATTGATCTTTTTAAATAGTTCCTTCAGAGATTCGCGGCGACGTAGATTATAAATGGCTCTGACAGCTCACTTTTGCAAAATAAAAATGGATTCAATGTCAGCAGCCCGACCCCACAGTAAAATGTCGTACGACTTACTGCTGTGGAAGTAGCTAAAATAGACCAAACGCGCAGTTTCTTTACTTTTTTACAGTTACATTATCTGTAATGTTGGTACAGGAGCTAACTAGCCATCGGGTCAATTTACTCTCTGTAGTAGCTGTGTTTCGTGTCTACTCATAAATCTGAATAACTACCTACTAAACGATGAGTCTTCGCCCATTCCACGACCAACAACCGTAAAAATAAAATACGCAACCCCGAAACAGAAATAGACGAACAAATGGATAGTTAAACAGAAAAAAATAATAAAAAACGCAGAACCCACATAAATAACGTTTTATTGGCGCTATCAATAATATTTTATAGGAACATTCAATAACATGTAGAACTCGAGTTACTCAAGCGTATAAAGCAATAATTACTGAGCACAGGACGTTAACAAGATTTACGTCTAAACACGTAGCCTCAACTCCCCTCTCACTATAAAATTTGCTACACGCGTTTATCTCCAGCTTTCTCAATAAACAAACCGGAGAAACGTACGGATAAAGCCGAAAGACTAACATATATCTCGCGGAGCAATAAAATAAATCCGACTTGCCTCCATAATAACATTCAGAGTGGTGAATTATTTTCTAATCCTAGCGTCGGGAGGCTAATAGTTCGCACGTGTCGGTCTTTATACTGAGTTACTGGTGAAAACATCCCAAGAAAAACATGAATTTCCACCAGCAGCGAGCCGGTAATGCTCCTTTAATGCGGACACCTTAATAATTGTCAAATAAATTTGGGAGTAAAGCCGCGCTGGAAAAAGCTGCAGCGTTGAACGTGGCTAATGACGTCATAACTTGTGTGATCGCGATCCGACAGCGCTTCAAGCGGCTTTTTATTTCGGGATTCTTGTTATGTATTAGCTTTGGAAGATGTTCGAACGAAACGCTTTAAGCGATGCGTGAGATATGGGTGTCTGTTACAATAATGTTGGAGGATTTTGTCAGACTTTTGGGTGTTTTTATTTGACAGGCAGCAAATTATTCTTTTAGGGATTTGTCTACTTAATCAGAACTGCCATAACATGGGTCCTGAATAACCAGAATACTCTGGAAAGATTTAGTATTACACTGAAAAGACGCAAACGTCCTAATTAACGCATTTCTGTAGCTTTTGGCATAATTATGTTTAACAACCAAATGTGAAGTTAATAAAATTTCGTCTTGCGTAACTATAAGTCACACACTGAAAACTTTTCATAAAACAAGGCCTCTTGACTCACCACTCACCCACTTGAGTCATCTGAAACAAGAGTCGTATTTTTGCTTGCCCCACAACAACAAGGGACAAGACAACACATCTGCCAACTGCACATTCTCACAAAAACTTCGATACACAACACTTAACTACAACAATAAGTTAATTTCCCCAAACAACACTAAAAACAGAATTCAAAAACAAACAGCAAAGTGAATCAGTCACTACAAAACGGAGCATGTACTCAGGACATAAATAACGAGTCATATTTTCACGCCATTTCAACTATGCCCCACAAAGAAGCGCGTCTGTTTGGATTAATGTACCTTCATACATTTATACGTGGCTCTCCCGCTCAACAAGCCTGAAGTTTATGAAATACAACCTTAATACATCATCACCTCCATTCAAAACCCAACTCTATCGTTAAAATTTAGAGCTGAATTTTCAAGGTCAGTGTCTGGTATCTTGCATCGTTTAAAGCCAGTCACTGTGATGAATATCCCGCAAAGTTCCTCCGGTGTCTATCCAAGCACTTTGTGAGATAAAAATGTGGACGACGGAGAACATAGATCTGGTGTAGTGGCGTTTGCAGACAGCCGACAAAAAGTGCTCTCGCTTTAGTAGTTAAGGTGGAGATACACTGGTGATTTGATTTTTGAGAGGAATCAAAGGTCTTGCTTTCGCCGATTTGATTAAAAGTTAAGATATAAGCACAAGTCTGCTAATATGAATGGGATTTTATTTAAAGTGACACTGGTGGTGAAGACAAAAACCACAGCGCGCATGATAGATCTTCCTATCTAGATGAAGACCCTGCACCTGCTGTGAGACAATAAACGTGAACTGACGTATAGACGTGTGTATGTTATATATATTTTAGTATTTAAGTATATTCTCATATTGTATGTTTATATTAAAAAAAATTAATAGTAATTCTTCTACTCTTACACACGTTGTCTACATCTCTTTATCTAATTTGCTATCGAAGGTATGCTGGAAGAGATTTCTTTAGAAATAAGCATCACCTTTGTACGTACTTTTCTGTTCCTTTCTTCTTGTCTGTTTGTCAATCAATCTGCCTAGCCGTTTCCCAACTATGTTGGGGTCGGCTTCCAGTCTAACCGGATGCAGCTGAATACCAGTATTTTACATGGAGCGTCTACCTATCTGACCTCCACAACCCAGTAACTGGGTAACACGATACCCCTTGGTAAGACTGGCTGTCAAACTTTTGGGCTTCTGACGACCCGTAACTACTGTCAAAGATCCACGAATGACAGCCGGGACCAACGGTTTAATGTGCTTTCCGAGGCACGGAGGAGTCTCGGTATGTAAAGATGGTCACCCATCCACGGACCAACCCCGGCAAGCGTAGCTTGACCTGACGGATCGACCCGTGTGGCTGTTATTACTTAGCCACGAGCTCCTCCTTTCTTGTCTGTTTGTCCAAACACAAATACATATTAGTCCATACTAATCCATAGTAATATTATAAATGTGAAAGTAACTCTGTCTGTCCGTCTGTATGTTACGTTTTCACGCCTAAACCGCTGAACCGATCATCATGAAATTTGGCAGAGATATAGCCTGGGATATGGAGAAGGACATAGGCTACTTATTTACGCGATAACCAACATCCACGCGGGCGGAGCCGCGGGCAAAAGCTAGTATATTATAAATGTGAAAGTAACTCGGTCAGTCTGTCTGTCTGTTACGTTTTCACGCCTAAACCGCTGAACCGATCGTCATGAAAGACAGAAATATAGCCTGGGATATGGAGACAGCTAAGACATAGCCTACTTTTTTACGCGATAACCGACTTCCACGCGGGTGGAGCCGCGGGCAAAAGCTAGTGCTTCATAAAATAGACATTTTAGTCTTGCGAATCCCACAAATAAGGTGAGATTTATCTTAAAGAGCATTGTGCGTGCTGGCACTCCATTCTTTTACTATTCTGTACATGCAATGCAATAAAAATCCACTGAGCCCAATAAAGCTGACATCCCCACGGATCCAATCACACACAACATTCCTGCAATTAATCGATAAAAACGCTAAAAACACGAGTCATTTAAAAACCCTTCTACGGACATGTACAGACAATCGATACTTTATTAGATTCTAACGATTTCAATTTTATCTCAATGCGAGCCTATTCGATACCTGATTCCGAATGGCCGAGTTGATAGTAACACTCGTTGAATGCAGAGCGAATAACAACGTTGAGTGTCGCATAGTTCCAATTTGCGACTATAGTTAACGTGATACAACCTTATCTGAGTCAGGACATTCCATTTTTGAAGGATCAGGTGAAAGTGGACCTAGGGTGGAAAGGGTAAAGTTGAGAATGGAGTAAAAATAGATAGTTGCAAGTCTTAGGTCGTGAGGTGTTGTGTGGAAATATACGGGATGTCTCTCAAACCGTGTGCTTTGATATTTATTTTCTCTCTGGGTCAGCAACACAAACACCTCAAACATTAATGTTTACCACTCTTTACGTTCCTTCTCTTCTTATTCTAACACTAGCTGCTGCCCGCAGATTCACTCACGTGGCTTTTTCTAAAATAAAAGTAGCCTATGTCTTCTATTTTCTTCTATATCTTCTATATATCTATTTATATAAATTAAAATCAATGTGTGTCATCAATCAGATTGTGATGAAACTTTGGTAGGGTGTTCTGAGGACTCCCGAGAGGGTTTCTGGCACAAAAAAATACTTAGACCAAACACGCAACGGTGCAGCTAGTGAAAAATAAATAAGTATCCCTGAAGTAATCGGTAGGTACCTATTTATTAAAATTAAAATCAATTTTCTGTTTGTACTGTTAACTGGATATCAGCACGCTTAATTTAATTAACTGAAAATATTTATTATAGTATATAGCTGCTGCCCACGGCTTCACCTGCGTAGCTTAAGTTCCTTATAGCACTAGCTATCTGCCAGTGAAATTCCCGTCAAAATCGGTCCAGCCGTTTCTAAGATTAGCCGGGTCAAGTACAAAGACAATTTTTTTTTATTAGTACAGTATATACTTTTATATGCATTTAGTAAAAATCTGTTATTTTTATAATACAAACACACTTATTATAATAATCTAATAATCAATCAGCTGGGGCAGTTGCCCACCAGACACAACACCCGTCTGGTCGGAGGAACCTCCCTTTTCTAAGGAGGATGAGTGGACTTTACACCCTGTTCCTCATGCCTCTATAGGTTTGTACAGGAGGAGGAGAAGAGCTTGTGGCTAAAAATAACAACCACGCGGGTCGATCCATCAGGTTAAGCTACGCTTGCCGGAGTTCGTCCGGGGATGGGTGACCATCTCTACGTACCAAGACCCCTCCGTGCCTCGGAAAGTACGTCAAGCTGTTGGTCCCGGCTGCCAATCGTAGATCTTTGACAGTCGTTACGGGTCGTCAGAAGCCCGAAAGTCTGACAACCAGCCTTACCGAGGGGTATCGTATTACCCAGTTACTGGGTTGTGGAGGTCAGATAGGCAGTCGCTACATGTAAATTACTGGTATTCAGCTGCATCTGGTAAGACTGGAAGCCGACCCCAATTAATAATCATTCTAACATTAATCAGGAAATTTATGTCTGGATTATTTTACACTCAAACTTTTTGATCAAATTCGGTTCAAGTCGGCTGCAATTAACTGACCCCCCTTGCATAAATGGTTGAGATTTTCTAGAATACGAATCGATAGAATTTTATCATTCTTAATTTTTATTTTATTCATTTTCCCATTTCCTCCCGTGGGTGTAGTAAAAGGCGACTAAGGCACTTACTAGAGAATGAGCAGCAGCATTCTCTATGCATTTTTAACACCATAGTGCAATCGCCAACCCGCCTGCCATGCCAAGCGTGGCGATTATAGCAAATTTCCCCCTTTTGGGGAAGGCCTATGTCCAGCAGTGGACGTCTTTCGGCTGAAATGATGACGATGATGAATTTTATTGAAATACCTATACGAAATTTACTTAAAACTAGAAAAATATGAAAATCATACGATTTCTTAGTAAATAAAACCTCAACCATTTGAGCAAAGGTCAGCTAATTGCAGTAATTGACCGTACGTAGGCGTGCTAATAGTTTAGGACCCAGACTAGTATAATACAAAGTTCACCGAAAAATAGATCTCTGTTCCGAAGTCCCAATGGGTCAGATTATATTATCCAATAGTCCGCATTAACCTTCCGTATATTTCGAATCAAAGGCGATAGTGTTAGAGCAATCGCCATTATCGATATAGATAAAGCCGTGAAGGTGGTTATTAGAACGAATAAGGCTCTATTAAGTTGTTCGAGCGCCGTGGATGTCCGTGGATGGCCGTGGATGGCTGAAGATGTCCAACACTATCAGTTTTACGTTTATTGTTGGATAGGCACGTTTTTATAATGCATGGGAGTCTGGTGTTGTGGGAATTGGCTGTACAGTTAGTTAAGATTGAAATATTTTCTTTTTCTTTATTTATACCTACATAAAATAAAATAGTAACGAAGAATTTTTGTTCGTTTGTTAGTTTTTCTGGATGTATGTTCCGAATAGGCGGAAAAACGGCTGAACGGATTTGTACGAAATTTGGCACACAGATAGTTTATTAGTTTAGTTATTGTTTATTTTTTGTTTTAGTTTAGTTTGTATGTTTTTTTTATTGTTTAGTTTTTTTTTTTTTTTTTTTTTCTTATTTATGTGATATTTCTGTACGAGTCTCAACACTTTTTATTTATTTCTTTATAACCTGGATTAACACATAGGCTACTCTTCATCCCGGGAGTACGTTCCCGTGGGATATTACCGACATCCACGCGGGCGAAGCCACGGGCAAACCCTAGAATCAGAATCAGAATCTTTATTTGTTAAACATAGGTATTTACTTAATGGTGTTAGGTTAACATATTTGAGCGCTATGTTTTGCCGCGAAGGCAATTTTAATATAAATGTAATTTAAAAAAAAAAAACTAAAATACTTACTTAAAAAACTAAATAAAACAAACAATAAAATCAAAACAAAAATTAACTAAAAAATATTAAAAATTATCATTTAAAAATTCTTGTGCACTCTAATAATATTTTTCTATTAATAGAGAGGTGAGAACTTTCTTAAATTTTGATAGGGGCATATTTTTATACTATCGGGTATTTTACTATAAATTTTCGAAGCCATTCCAAAAAAAGCTCTTTTTCATGAAAGTGGTTCTGCATTTTATGTCGCACAATTGATTTTCATATTGAGAACGCATTGGAGTTTTTTTTTACATCGGAATTTTTTGTAAAAAGGTATAAATTCATTTTAACAAACAAAACAGTCTCGTAGATGTACATAGCTGGCAAAGTAAGCAATTTAAAAGATTTAAAATAGGGTGCACACGGTTCGGTAGTTTTTAAGGTCTCTTTTCTAGGTCTCCATAAATATTTCAATCTTAACCAAGTCTACTCTATTTTATTTTGTTACTTATTTGGTTAAGAACTATGTGTTAAAAAAATAAATGAATATGAATTTGAAAATGTTATTTTACTTTTACCTTAAGCCTTTTAATTTTACCAATTTGGACTTAAGTAAACCAAGGACAAAATTTAATGTGAAAAAAAGCCCGAATGTAGTAACGAAAAAAAACAAAACAGAAAACTTATCATTATATTTTGAGATAGTGAGGAAGCCAACTCACAGCACTTAGAGAGAAAAAAATCATATAGGGTTTCTTGTCACAGAAACACGTGCATAGAAACAGGTATAATTATTAACTCGAGTTGGTAAACAGTCAGTACGTAAAACAAAATAGCAGCTGCACGTCATGACTGTGACAAGAAGGCTTCCACTCAGCATCATGCTGAGTGCAATAGATTAAATTGATTAGATTAGATTGCGCTGATTTTCAATGGTCACCCGAAAAAGACGTACGGAAACCACATCAGGTTCAATGATTGGTACATAAACAGGTAACCAAATAAACAGAATACTTTGGTAATGCCACTATACAACCAATTATATGAATAAATATTATAAAATAACATAACAATTTATCCGCAGGCATTCCCGTGCGTGCATAAATAAATAATGTACCAACCCAAAACATTCTATTACACAAGAACAACCAGAATCCACTTCATGAATAATTTTCATTACATGGCGTCAAAATAAGGAAAGCTAAATAAAGTCTTGCCCTAACACACACTCTACAAGGCTACGTTCTTGTAAAGGAGATAAGAGATCTAACGCGACGGCTCCAACAAAATACGTATCAGAACAAACATTAACGGAGTTGCCAAACTATCAGATAAATAGGGAATCTGCTCACCAACCTTTAGGGGTGGGCATTACAAAAAAAAAAAAAAAAATACAAATATATATGAAAATTTAAACATGTTATTATGAAAGTTTTCATACATTTCATACTCACTAACAAGCGTTTAGAAATGTAATTGAATGTCTTTAGCACATACGAATACATGATATACACCGTGGCATTTTAGTCGTCTTACAAAGACAGCCCACTTCATGTTTCAAATGACTACTAATCATTCATGTAATTTTTTTTTTTTTTTTTTTATTACGCATGACATAGTTTAAAACATACTGTTACGAGTGCAATCCGAGCCTTGTGATACAAGGGCGCCGCAGAATGAATTTAGATTAAGTTTAAGTTGCAATAGTAAGAAACACATTTTTGCGTTAGGGTGAATGAACTCTGATAAAGATGTCGCCGCTCCATGCCGCGGCGCCCTTGTAACACAAGGCTCGGACTGCACTCGTAAAGTCGTAACAGGGTGTTTTAAAATATGTCATGCGTCATAATTAATAAAAATAAAAAATTCAAATGTACAATTTTTTTTTTACCTGAATGATTAGTAGTC
This sequence comes from Dryobota labecula, assembly GCA_947523025.1. Lineage (NCBI taxonomy): Eukaryota > Metazoa > Arthropoda > Insecta > Lepidoptera > Noctuidae > Dryobota > Dryobota labecula. The sequence goes on along the minus strand of OX383289.1, from coordinate 26,119,399 downwards.
ATTAGATACATGAAGTCGGCTGTCTTTGTAAGACAACTAAAATGCCACGGTGTATATATTGAATAAATTCCGGATTAGTTACTACTTTCTGCCTCGTTGGTCTAGTGGTCGCAAGCGCTACTGCTGAGCATGAGGTCCTGGGTTCGATTCCCAGGTCGGGCAAAGTGTTATTGGGTTTTTCAATTAGGAATTTCTCAGTAGCAGCCCGGAGTCTGGATTTTTGCCCGGTTGATGGCAATAGGCTCGCCCCCTATTACATGGGACTTAAACATAACTGGTGAAATGTGGATGTACCTACTATAGGTACACCTCTGCCTTACCCTTCGGGGAAACAAGGCATGATATTATATGTTATGTTATTTAGTTTTATCCCAAAAAATTGTGACAGTTTCAAATCTTCTATACATATATAGAATAACAGCTTTGTACGAAATGCATATTGAAGTATAAACTTTAATTATAAAAAAAAAAAACATTTTTGTCTGTCTGTCTGTCCGTCTGTCTGTCTGTTTGTTCCGGCTAATCTCCGAAACGGTCGGACCGATTTTGACAGGACTTTCACTGACAGATAGGTGATGTTATAAAGAGTAACTTAGGCTATATTTTATTTTAGAAAGAGCCACCCGGGCGAAACAGCGGGAAACTGCTAGTGTAAAATATGACTGTAGTTTAATCCATTGTCTCTTTTGAAGTAGGTAAGAGAAGCTTATTTATTTATTTAAACTTAATATACATTAGTGGTACATAGGCGGACTTAATGCCACAAGGCATTCTCTACCAGTCAACCTTTGGGTTAAATATAAAAACATAGTGATAGGGTACAAAAATAATGTCTAAAATACTAACTTCTTGATTACGAGAATGTATATACTTTTATTGATACTAATACACATAGGTATACAAAAAAAAATAAACTAATAGATATTTAGAAGCTTCCACATAAACACATTTTAGACAGAATTTGTGAATATTTGTAGCAGATTTGTCCTGTATAACATAGGGTTTTTAATAAATGACCAATTAGCTAGCACACATCTGCTTAGCTAAACAGTTTTCACTATCATCACAATTTAAATTTAGTTTTACCACGCATGAAAACGTACCATACCAACCAGAAATAATGCCCGAAAACCCATCAGAGTTTTAGTTAACACAGTTTATTAACTCTGTAGCAGCCCTAATCCAGTTTAAACCAGATACAAGCCCGGGAACGGGGGAAAACGTAGGATTAAACGGACGCCCCCAATAACATTTACATAGAAATGGACCTTTACTGGTACACATTTTTACTGACCTTATTCATTCGGGAGTAAATTTTTCACTGTTAAACTACTGCTCTTTATGTGGGACTCCAAATTTTATGGAGCGGTATTTACTTTTCAGCTAATGGAATAGAGGTTTCTGGGGCAATTTTTTGTGACCGTATTTTGAGGTTATTTTTAAATTAACGGTGTACTATTTGTCCAGCCCCTTCCCGAGCCCTTCAAAGTTATACTTGATACAGGTTATAGGTACCATAAAAATTCAGTGTTAAATCATTTTCGGGACTTCAATACTTTTGTTACACAAGGTAGCAGTTTGCATAATAATATCATTGTATTATAAATTTATAATTATAATATCAGTAACAAAAATGTAATGGGAAAAAAAAAGTATTGCAAGTATTGAATGTATAAAAATCAAAATCGACGCCTGATTCACAGTTTTTCCTGAATATATTTACATTAAGACTCCAAAACACTAAATAAAACACATCCACACTCAAACCTAATCCTCATACAACAAACTCATTTCTCACCGTAAACAAACGAACATAATCTCAAAATCCCTTCACCATACAGACCCATAAACTAACTTACTCCTACTCCGTTAAAAACCTCTAATTTGTATGCTAATCATATTAGATAGTTGGTATAATCCTCCATGTTTTGAAAGCCACAGATTACACGGCTGTAGTAAAATTGCTTCATAATTATGTTACGGTGAAATGTTTTGATGGGAAATTACGTATGCTGCCGGATTTACTCGTAGTTCGGAATTGATTGATATTAGAATTTACCGGGATTTCCTCGTGTTATTTGATGTGTTGGGAAGCTTCCGGATAGAAATAAGGCTTGATCAATTGATTCGGAAGAGGCACTATAGTATTAGGCGGGCTGAACATGACAACTTTCTCGTGTCCATGCGAATTAACTGGAAATTAACTTTATACAAAATACATTAAAAGAGCTTGCGTTTGACCGAGAGGTCAGGTGAGATAGTTCTCACCAGATATCACAACTTGTTAGCTTCTGTGGTGAATAGACTAGCAGGTCAGAAAGGTTAGCAGCAAAATTTCAGAACAGCTTGAGGTGCCTAAAAACTTTACTCGGGGGCCTTCCAACAGTCCGTACTAAACGTTACTCAGGGGCCTTCCAACAGTCCATACTAAACGGTACTCGAGGGCCTTCCAACAGTCCTTACTAAACGTTACTCGGGGGCCTTCCAACAGTCCATACTAAACGTTACTCGGGGGCCTTCCAACAGTCCATACTAAACGTTACTCGGGGGCCTTCCAACAGTCCATACTAAACGTTACTCAGGGGCCTTCTAACAGTCCATACTAAACGTTACTCGGGGGCCTTCCAACAGTCCATAGGTACTAATATTTTAATGCGAAAGAGCCTCTGTACGTCCATCTGGCCTGCCTTTCTAGCCGTTTCCTTTTCTCGCCTTGACGGCTGAACGGATTTCGTGCTACTTTAGACAGCAAAATTTGCCCATTTCATTGAAAGCATCCATCGTATGATAAAGCAAAATTTCATGTAAAATTGAAAATAAGTACTTCATGGTCTGAAAAAACAAACAAAATGCCATAATAACTATAAACAATCAAAACTAATGACATCCTTAATAGCCGCCCAGGTGGCTACTAAATTCGACCCAGATTCAAAATCCCGGAATCCCGTGAAATCCCAACACTGGCCGCACGACCAACACTAACTCACCCGCTTCAATCCCGCACAAATCTCCGGACTAATGCAGGCGGGTAACGTCTGTGATTCCTACATTGTCCTAACTTTGGGGAGCGGAGCGAAGCGAGAAACGAACCAGCTTTGTAGTAGGTAAAGAATTGAAAATTCTGTAAAGGCATTTTCAAGAGGTCTCTTTTAGATTCACATGCAAGTGACTGACGTGTGGCCAAAAGCAGAGAGAATTTGAGTGCGGATTTGAGTCACTCTTCAACTGTGTTGGCTTACATTTTTGACAGAAGTCATGGAATAATACGAGTTAGCGAGGTAGTTAGCAGACACCTTTACAAAAGAATGAATCGCTGACAATCAGAAACATTAAAGTTCGCGACTAACTAAACATTTATAGCGGCTTTTTAATATAGTGGACAAATCATTCATAACCGTAACTAGTCCTTATCGCCATTTTTATTTATATTTGCAATAACATCTTATTTATTTATATCGTCGACCGTAGGTTCAATTGAGGTAAGGGACAAAATACGATTTTTCAGGAGAGGCCGACAAAGTTTTTTTTCGGACTAAATCGCCCATAACTTTTTTTTGTTATTAACCTTTTTCGGATCTGATTTCGCACATAATCTTTTATTTTAGTGCTCTATCTACCTGTGTAAAATTTATTTAAATAAGTTATCTATTTAAGAAAATAGATGTCCCTTACACCAACATATTTTGTTAGTAATGTCCCTTACTGATCAATTATCTTGTAGTCCCGTCCCTTACATTAAATTGACCTCTACGTTGGATCAAAAATTGTGGAAAAATTGTGAAAAGATAGTGTAAATCACTTGTTGAAAAAAATTATGAAAAGAAATACAGTGTAAAGAGATTGTTGACAGAAAATTAAGTACACACTTTTGGCGTACGGATATCTTAAATTTGGAAATCGTTACCTACCTTACCTTATCTTACCTTATTTGATTCGATTGGCGGCGGTAAATACACCATTTCAAGTTGCTATATTGCATAGTTTTTCAAATACATTGTTATTATGGGGCTGATTCGAAATTTGGATCCAAAAAATCTGTAGGGTAAGGGACATTTTTCTTAAGCTAGAATTTTTTCATATACACCATTCGAAAGAGCGAAAAATTCTGAACAAAACTGTATACTTAGCTCATTTTGGGTATTTTGTCCCTTACGTCAATTGAACCTACGGTCGACGATATATTGGTCTATTTACAATTGTTACACTGTTCAACCAATTAACACAACCCAACATACAAGCCAAGTGCACAGTATTAAGCGACAGATACAGCATGCAAAAACATTATTACATCAAAGAAAATAAAAAAAAATACGTATAAGTGGCACAAATTTTCTTGAAAGAAGTCTGATATTATAAACGTTGTCACATTTATAATAAAATTGTTATAATTATTAGTATTTAATTCTTTTTTTTTTGTGTTTCTGTGTAGAAATTGTTACATATAACATCGCATTGGATTAGTCTGTAAAGGTGGTATAATTGTGATATAAGTAAATAAATAAATAATAAATGTTTTTTCACATACAACAAGTACATACCACAGAACCCTGTAAATAGGTAGGCTTTTAATAGGTATCCTAAAGCTTAAACACTAAATTATCCATCCCACATTCGCGCAGACCAAAACAGCCCCACAACGGCCCAGGACCATTTAAAACCCGTTAAGGGTCACCAGATCCCTTTAATGCAGTGGAGTCCAGATAAATGGCGGCAGTATATTGGCCTACTATTAAAACTATAAATCTCGTGGTCAGCTCCATGAGGTGGGGAGAAATTAAAGGGATTGCGTAAGCCAGTTTGTTCTGGATGATTTGCCGAGTTTTGGGTAAAGCGGGAGTGAATCTGTGGTTAGGTGTCGCGGTCCGCGGACTGACTTTGATAGTGAATTTTGGTTTATTGAGGTTATATTTTAAAGAAGAGAGGAGGCTCTCGATTTAGTGCAAAGGTGACCATTGCATATTTAGACGTAGTGAAGGCTTTAACCGGTTGAATACTGTATAAAATGGATGAACGTGGAATGTATGATTAAGACGACAGATTTCAGGAAAAACAAATGTTCTGATGCATCCTAAGGTAGTTATGGATTAAGCATAGCAAGGTGAAGTTTTTGTAACTCAGAACGCAGCCTTAAAACACCGGCCGGCCGTCGACTATTACTTGGTAACTTTAAAGCCTACTTAGCTATGATATAGGTTTCCTTTTAACTTCGTTATATATACTACTGCTGTGATTTTTTTCTCATATTCAAGTACAACCATTTCGCTGGCAGGGAACACTTTGACTCTAACAAAAATTTGCCCTATAAATCTTAATATTAGGCAAACGGATCCCTGAATCGAAAATAATTTCACAAACCCGCAATATTTTTGAACGCTCAACTGAACGATACCCCACACCATCTAGCAGACGAGCAAAAAAAGTATCATCCCCACTTTATGTGTAGGGGAGGTATCCTAAACAAAAAATATTTTATGATTTTATTTTACCACTCTGTCGGCGTGATAATATGTATACATACCCATGCCAAATTACAGCTTTCTAGTACTAAGAGTCTCTTAGCTAAGCTGCGAACATAGAGACAGACAGACAGACAGATGGAAATGGCGAAATTATAAGGGTTCCTTGTTGACTACGGAACTCTAAAAAAGCCTTCTTATTTCAACAAAGAAAATTAACGTCTCAAAAATCAACACATAAACACCAAGATCGTAATAACCAGCAACATAAACTAAGCAGACAATATTAGTAGGTAATACAGAGGTCTCAAATTAACATGGCGCCCACAACTGTTACACACAGAATTTAATACTGCCCACATTAAGGGTCGACCGCATAGTCTTCCGCACGGTAGGATCTCCAGACGTTGTGGGGAGACCGAATGTGGCTTTAATATTGAGGGGAGTGATGTGGTTTATAGATAAAGTCTAGGGGATGATTTACTGATTTAAGGAGTTGTCATGTGATAGCTTCAACGTCTTATCGCAATTGCACACTTTCCTCTGACTATGAATACAATTATTTAGTTCATATTTTACACTGTTAATATGTTAAAATACAGGTGCCCTTTACCCGCTACAATAAATTGTTATGAACAGATTTATAAAGAGCATAATCAGCCTATAATATTCCCACTGCTGGGACACAGGCCTCCTCTCGGTGAGAGGAGAGTGGGCCATAATCCACTACGCGGACGCAGTGCGTGTTGGTAGATGTCACATGTCTTCGAATTTTTGGTTCTAAGACATGCCGGTTTCCTCACGATGTTTTCCTTCACCATTTTGAGAGCAGTGGTGATGAAGTAATTTACACAAAGTAAAGCGCCTGTCTGGGATCGAACCTACGATCTATAACTCATACGTTACGTAGCAGTGATGGCACTGCTCTCTGATAAAGTGTATCGCTAACCATTTAGAATTTAGAGAATTTTGTAGCAGGTACCTACTCTAAATTCTCAGAAGGGTTATTCCGTACAGCATCAAAACCAAGGGTTCCAAAACGAACTATTTAAAGCTCCCATTGCTCATCGGATCGAAGGATAAAAGCAAACAATGAGCTGAATTCAACTTCGGTGAACCATTTGGAAGGTTAACGAAGATCAGTATTCGTCAATAACTAGAAAATACAAAAAGAAGCTTATGTCATCATCTGCCTAGCCTTTTCCCAACTATGTTGAGGTCGGCTTCCAGTATTACCAGATGCAGCTGAATACCAGTATTTTACATGGAGCGACTGCCTATCTTACCTCCACAACCCAGATAGGTATTACCCAGTAACTGGGTTGTGGAGGTCAGATCGGCAGTCGATACCCCTTGGTGAGACTGGTTGTAAGACTTTCGGGCTTCTGACGAACCTTAACGTCTGTCATAGATCAATGAATAACAGCCAGGACCAACGGCTTAACGTGCTTTACGGGGCACGGTCTTGGTATGTAAAGATGGTCGCCTATCGACGGACGAACCGCGGCAAGCGTAGCTTAACCTGATTGATCGACCCGTGCGGCTGTTATTATTACTTAGCCACGAGCCCACTTAAAAAGAAGCTTATGTCACAATGAAAAAGAACCAAGTCGAAAGATCTAAAACATCAAACAACTTGCTAACTATTATCCTAAAACCCACATTCCATCACCAATTTCCCGGCCGCCTAAACAAGACTTATCCGAACGAACCCCAACCGATTCTCACCCCAACCACGACAAATGTACTAATCCTACAAGTTTATCCTTGTGGCCCACTGAAATCTCCGAAACAATGGCCAGCATGTTAACTGCCTCGGGTGACCACAAGGCTGTGTGCAGATTACTGTGGGATAGAGACAGAGGTAAAGCTCAGCCGTGTGTTAGAGAGGGATGCTGTGCGGTTGCGTGTTAATTAAATTAAACGGGGGCTAGCTATGGGTTAATAGCGAGTAATCGCGGTGCGACGCTTGTCTTGTAGACTTTGTGTGCTGTACATGCGGTGTGGTAATTGTTTGGCAGTTGTGATGTGTGGGGATGTTTTGATGGCTGTCATTTGTTGCGGCTTTAAGACTGATTCTGTATGCAATTGTGGTTTATGGAAATGGACGATTAAGCGTTATGTGTAAGGCTAAGCAATGTTTTACTCTTCTGGCTTGATTTCGAAAGGCGTTTGGTGTGTGGTGATCATAGAAGGCCATCAAATCAACCTATTGTACTTCAACACTGCTACACTAACCTGTATTGTCCCAATGCAAGGCGAAAGCCTGCATTTGCTTTTTCCACTCAACTCGATCCTGTCCCAATATGGACCAATCCCTCCTATAAGCGTGAATTTCGTCCCGCCATCTACGTCTGGGTCTTCCGCGTTGCCTTTGGACGTTTTCAGGAACCCATGCAGTGGTGATCATAGCCCACAATGCATCCGACTTAAGTTGCAGTTAAGCTTCCCCGAATTAACACCATTAAACTTTATGTTCCCTACAAGTTCAGAAGAAAATTACACTGTATTTGTATAGTACTTACACGGATCTCATTTTTTTAGCTCAATTATTTAGCATTTACCATATGGAACCGTTGTGTTTTAAAAAGAACATCCTATTGTCACTCCCCTAAGTATAAAAGAAACATGATATGAGTTTAAACCAACTTTATTATGCTAACATAAAACACCAAATGTTAGCTCACACGTCAGAAACAGTATTCTTATTAAAACATTACCCTAAAAACAAGGTCCCGTCCAAAATGATATTAAAATTTAATCATATTCACCACTTTTTACTAGCCCCCGCACTATAAATATCGTGGCGCATAAATATTCTGCGTCTACCCTCCAAATATGAATTAATCACCGACCTGTCAACAAAGTGAAGTGTCATCGAGCTCGAAAGAGGGCGCTGAGATGTGTTCAAACTTGGGTACTAAAATTGAAGGTGTCACTAAAGAAAAATTACAGTTAGACCATGGATATCTATCCCTCCAGAACTGCTTGCGGCACTGGTGATTTTCATCCAACACAATAATATTAAAAAAAATATGTGATGTTTCCCCAATTATTCTGTCTGTGTGGATGTGGTACCTACATATATATGAATGTTTAATGTTCTAACAATTATAATATTTATGTAATTTTATCTTTTTGTTTGTTGCAGTCCAGTACCTACTAACCCAAGATCTACATTAAGTTCAACTGTATCATCGAAGGTTTTTTCATTCTGTTTATTATTTTTTTTTTTTTTTAAATTAACAGAATGAAAAAAATAAAATAAATTAAGTATGCACACTTCCTTTTCCAATTCACTTTAGACATTGGCAGAATGGTGGACATCGGCATTGCTTGCACAATTAAAAAATGTAATAGAATAGAGATGGATATTCATGCTTTTCTACGTCAATAAACTTGCTTAGTTTTTAAAAGCTTTTCGTCATGAAGTTTTTAACTAAACTTATCTATAGCTATTATTGTTAACACTTTTAGACAATTAAATAAAAACTCAAAGTTTTTTACATTTTGTTAGTTTTAAATGCTCCTTTTTTACTGTTTGTATTTCCTGTGCGTGTCCTAAATAAAAATATTTTTTTTCCTTTCTTTCTAACAAACAAAATTTAAAGCTTTCAGCTCGTAAACATATTATTCAGCAGTTAGGTTTGACCGAGCTTAAAAGAAAACTATCCGAGAGAAAACTATCTAATCCTAATTCTTTACGGTGACTAAAAACTTATCCCACTGTAACTCTCTACTCTGTGATCGAACCTCACAATATGAACGACCCAAGAAGGGAGCGCTAGCAGGGTAATTACCAGCATACATAATATACGCGATGAGAACAATTTTAAGCCAATAAATAACATGTAATACACCCAAAAATATGGTAACGCATTTATTAAAGCCACGACTTAATGGTTCAAGTGTCGTACGGAGTTGTTATTACCTGTCAGTTTCACGTAATTAGGTAGAATGTTTTTTTTTTTTTTTTTGGTTTGGGTCACATTGAGCTGTGCAACGTCGGACAAAAATTCGCACGTAAGTTTTGGATATATGGGTAAGTACCACAGAGAGTGAAGATGCCAAGCGAAGGTTCATGTGACAAGGCTGTATAATCAAAATGATTACGACGCTTCTGTGAATAAGTGACGGTAGGTATTATTTTGAACAAAACCGGGAATTATTAATTAAATTATCACAACATATTATAAAACAAAGCGCCCCACCGCGCGCCGCGTCTGTCTGTACGCGATAAACTCAAAAACTACCGAACGGATTTTCATACGGTTTTCACCAATGGACGGAGTGATTCATGAGGAAGGTTTAGGTGTGTACTTCTTTAAGGTTTTATGTATTAAAATATTATTATTCATATTAATATTATTATTCTTCATTTATTTTTTATCGGTTGAAATATGTTGATATATGTTGAAGATGTAAAAATTCATGCCGACTGGGAGTTTTAATGGCGTGTGCCACGTAAACCAATAGAGCTATATTATAATAATTTATTTCGGAATTAATACTTTCAATCAACTCAGCCTATCGCAGTCCACTGCTGAACATATGCCTCTCCCATGCTGCGCCACAAAACCCTGTCCTCCGCCTTCCGCATCCAGTCTATCCCAGCTACCTTTTTGAGGTCATCGGTACATTTAGCTGGTGGGCATCCCAGACTACGCTTGCCGATACGCGGTCTCCACTCCAGGACTCATCTGCTCCACCGGCCATCGGTCCTTCGACAAACATGGTCAGCCCACTGTCACTTCAGCTTGCTTACTCTGCAAGCTATGTCGGTAACTCCGGTTTTCTTCCGGATAATTTCATTCCTTATTTTATCCTCAAAGAAACGCCGAACATAGCCCGCTTCATAGCGCGCTGAGCGACTTTAAATTTGTGGACTAGCCCGACTGTCAGTGTCCACGTTTCGGCACCGGTTTCGGTTTTTAATACATTGTTTACCTGGATTAACACGTAGGGTGCTTTTAATCCCGGTAGGATACGTTCCTATGGGGTATTTTTCGATATCCATGCGGGCGAAACCACAGGCAAAAGCTAGTAATGTCATAAACATTACTTTTACTGTAGCTCATCGAAATACGTAAGTACACAAAACTATGAGTCGTATAATAAATATCTGTTTTACCTTGTACGAGTATTAGCTGAGTTTTATTAAACTCTGTGCAATCAAAAGGAATCCTGAATCCGTTTGTAAATTAAACGACTTTTGTCTCGATACTAACCCCAAAAAATGTCTTGTAGACAAACAAAGTATAAACAGCTCTATACAAATCCACGGTCGCCTTCCCTAAAATATGATCGCCCCCACCCTAAGCCTTGTTTGGGAAATAATGGATTCATTCTATATTCATTTACATGGCTAATAAGATTGGCCTGACACTGCCTGTGTCGCTAAATTACCCTGTCAAATATAATAATCTTATTGCCCGTATAAGGGTGGGTACTGATGGAAAGTCGAAGTATTTAATTAATGAGTTTAAATCTCGTAGATGTCAGTATGTTTTTTGGTTATCGGCAATGAGATTTGGATGAAAAATTTGATGGAGTCTTTACTCCATCAAATTTTTCATCCAAATCCATTTTTATTACACAGGGATGAGACTTTTCTCATCCCTGTGTAATAAATAACTTTCATGTAGGAAATTTTTTAATTGTAATTTTCGTTTGTATTCCTATTCTGTATAAACTTATTTTCAAGATATATTTTACCAATGTGACAATATGAATGCAGAATTGAGTACAAAAGTCTGATTTAACAGTATACCCCGTGATGATATTTTTAGGAACTGATAGAATTTTCTGGCTAAAAACATAGCAACCAAACCCAACCCAGCTGCTGAATCTGTTCGAAAATTTCCCTCACGCTATAATTTAAAAAAGCCAAGCGATAAAAAACCCAATTCGACTTAAACAATAATTTAACTTTCATGAGGCAAACGTGTTAATGACCATCCTTTCGCCAAGCGCCAAGATTTCGCCAAAAAAAGACGTCGCCGCTGAACCCGACTTTAGTCATTAATTCTGAGAGAGGGAGACAGCTATATTTTCACTGTTACGTCTTCGAGTAAGTGACGTGATCCAATTTGAATTTTCTCCTTTCAGATTTTGTTATGTCAAACAGTCGTTCGAATTAGCTTTTTGTCGGGCCGTTTGATGCGAACGAATTGGATACGAAAATAAGGGGTTCCTAATGTTGTTACGATCTGACAGACGACGAGTAATGAGGTTATTGACTGTACATTGATTTTCGAGATTTAGGTTGAGTGTGAGGAAGACTGATGTATTGTTAGATCCTCGTTGTTTCAGATGTTAATGATGAACGGAAATAGTTTTTGTTCCATCTGCAGCTTCTTTACAACGAGACTCTCCCTGCTTTCATAATACTTTTTGAGAACACTCCATGTAGCAAGTTAGAGCTGCTAGGAGCAAAATCGTCATAATATGACCTGCTACGGTTTTTCTTCACCCTGGAAAGAAGAAAAGAAAATACGTTTTTTTTTTTTGCGGTATACGTGACGCAAGAAAGTAGTCAAACACATAAAAGAACAAGTTAGGGGAAAATAGTCACATCCACGCAAAAAGGCCATCGCTCAGCATAATGCTCTTTCTTTTGTTTAGATTGAACTGAAAGTTAACGCTAGATCTGATTCCTTTATTAAGTTAAATCAACCCCATTAAAGATGCGTTGGTAATTTATAAAATCTATTTATGTTTGTATGGAATTCAGTACCAGTGTTCACCTGTAATCTAAAACTTTAATTCAGATTAAAGAAACGTCAAGAAATGTCACTGACAAATTGACAGGACAGTGGTGCAAAATATTTTATCATATTTTTTTTTATAAGTAATCATCTATAATATTAAAGTTAATTAATTATAAGAACTATGCAAACAAAATACCGTAGTCAAACAATGTTTTGTGTAGTATATTGGATACACAGCTTGTGATCATCATAAGCAGCCCTTATAAGTCTAGTGTTTAGACGTATGCCTCCAAAGACGCGACTTAGACATTCTGTCAAACGAAATTTGAAAATGTTTGGAACTCTTGCAGTGTTATCAGTATCATAAAATATTTTATACCAGGAAATCTCTTTTTTTCTTTTAATAACTTTGTTTAAAACCGAAAAATGTATAAAAATAATTACGGTATGATAATTTTTTGATTATTATTTCTAAAATTAGTACTTAAAATAAAATCTAACCATTTTCCGCCATTTTTTGTTAATTACCAAAAATATCCCTTTCCTAACATAAATTATCTGAATGAAAGACTTGTAACGTTCAATTTCTAAACAAGTACAAATAAAAACATTACCATAAATACTAATAACCACACCCTTGACAGTCACGACAGATGCGCTTTCACATTTTATAATCGATTCAAAACTCGATAAAATTAATCGTGCATCATTTAACACAAAGCGCCGACAAACATCGATATATAAATTAACATTATCCCGGGGCGTATCGATAAAATTGTCGAAAGCTTAACAGAATTGTATGAATTATGTATTCGATTGTAAAGTATTGTTCGATTCAATCGTTTTGAAGTTCGGCTCTATGAGGTGTGTTTATTAAGTTTATGTGGGAAGTTATTATATTGAAATTGATGTTCCTATGTTTTTTGATATTTTCTTGTTTTGGTTAGCTGTCGTAAATCCAGTTAGTTCTTTTTTGGTGTGATCTAAAAGCGAGGGTAAGTATGTTTTATTATTCTCTCCAATAAACTGACTAGTTCCATTTGATTTTCTAAATTAATGTTGTGTTTTAAATAATCATCAATTTTATTAAAATAAAAATGGAATGAAAATGGAAATATGCGGTTAATTTCCATGTTCCCTATGGAGACAATCCTGCTGCCAACATTAGTTTTCTTCGTATAACGAAAAGGATATCTTATATATATATATCCTTCAGTACTAGATAATTCAGTACGAAATTGCGTTTGGGCAATTTCGTACAAAATTCTCGCTTTTTCAGATTCGGCATAACGTTGTCCACTATCAAACTAAAGACTTATGCTCACAAAGCGTAGTAATAAATACGTCCCCAGTACCCATTACTCAAATTGTGCTCACCACTATGTTTGAATGGTGGTATAAATGGGCATTATACATAAAAGCAATTTTTATTGCCAAATTCGACAGTTGCCCCTCAGGGTCAAGTTATAAGCGAAAGCAAGTTCGACAGTAGCAAGTTATTGCCTTGATTACGCGTACCCAGAATCTTCTAGTACCATTTTGCAGACAGCAAAATGGTACTAGGCCGAGAGAGTTGGGTGGACGATGTGTGTCCAGCCGTTTCAGAGATTAGCAGAAAAAAACCGACAGACAGATAGACAGAGACAATTTTTTAATTTTTTATTAGTACCTTAATTATCTTCATATGTATTTAGTAAAAAGCTGTTATTTTGAAATTACAAACACTTCAGTTTTATTTATTTGTATAGATTGAAAATGCTTGTAGCTAAGTAATAACAGCCGCATGGGTCGATCGATCGAGTTAAGCTACGTTTGCCGCGGTTGGTCCGTAGATGGGTGAACACCATGTTTACATACCGAGATCGCTCCGTGCCTCGGAAAGCACGTTAAGCCGTTGGTCCCGGCTGTCATTGTGGATCTTTGACAGTCCTTACGGGTCGTCAGAAGCCCGAAAGTCTGACAACCATTCTTACCAATGGGTATCGTATTACCCAGTACCTGGGTTGTGGCGGTCCGATAGCCAGTCGCTCCATGTAAAATACTGCTATTCAGCTGCATCTGGTTAGACTGGAAGCAGACCCCAACATAGGAAAAGGCTGGGCAGATGATAAAGAGGTTAAAAATGCTGACTTAGCAACACCGCTACAATCTTCTCACTTGCACCCACCTAATATAAGGGGCGTAAAATGCGCCAGCACGTAAAAATATCACTGGATCCCTCGTTATGGTGGCACTTTGTCATCATACGCTTTATGGGGCCATGGTCATCGCTATCTGGACTACCATGCAAAATATACGACTAGTTTTAATATTACTACAATATTTATGGGGTTTGCAAATCGCGCGTTAAGTTTTAATGGTTTCTCGTGAAGGGAGATTATAATTGAGTTTAATTTTATAGGACTGGTTTGTAATTTACTGTTGTATAGTATTATTAAATTATGGAATGTAGTTCATGTTGTTAGTGATAAGACTTTTCCCAGAGTTTCTAATTTCCTATCTGTCAGAAATATTACAGATTTTTTAATAGTACATTACTTAACAAGGGCTGTAAAAGAAAGAAAGCCCAAAATCGCAGGTATTTGTGACCCGAGCCACAGGCGAGGGTTGTAAATATGCGATAGAGGGCTTTCTTTTTTATTGCCCGTGGTGAGTATACAATTTTACGTCTTCTACCAGTGTGACATAAATTATATTTTATAATGTTGAGGGCTGTTGCTATTACAGTTTAAAAATATACCTATGTGGCATCTACAATGCCACATGTGAACTACGTATCACACCGACGTCACACGAATCCTGCATCGCGCAATCATAGTTTACCGTGTGACTAGCATATAAAATACAACATCCCGACATCAAGTCCTCCGACTATCCTCTGACCTCTGTCCTGATCCTCTGACCAGACGGGTGTTGTGTCTGGTCGCCAGACACAACACCCGTCTGGTCAAAGGATCCTCCCTTTTCAATGAAGGATGAGTGAACTTAAAGAAACTCCTTGATAGAAAATTTGGAATAGGTATTCAGAACTTTCCTATTTCTGTCGTTTATTTTGGGACTGTTAAACCTACAACATCATGAAAAGCTTATCATTGGCTCAAAATAGGACATCTGCGTCCACTTAAATATTCTTCAAACCATTATTTACTACCCTTCCCCCTTTCACTTCTTCCAAAAACACTTCAAACACGGCCATTTGTAACTCGATTCGTTACACGAAATAGTGTGACCATACATCACAGTACGACCGGACATGTCCCGACACGGTTGCACAATCATTTTTCATTACGCACGATTCATTAACATGTAGGGGACGGCCAATTATGTCCACACCATCCATCACGACACCCTAGCATTTGATATTTTTATGTCGCAGTAAAATTTTATTGATGGACATTTGAATAAATATCTGGTCGTTATACGTGGGTTTGGGGGGAACTGGATATCCTATTTGTTTTAACTTGATACTGCTTATGTGTTAGCGATTATGTGAATCTATTTGGTTTTGGGTCATGCTCGTATATTTTCAGTTTCGACATCATACTCAAATACTACTTAGTTCTTTCACGTAGTCTTCTAATAACAATAAATAAATTTTCTCATGTAGGCATCAGATATGCGTTGCAACATCAACCTGAACGCAGTGAAATACTAATCAAGTTCACCTCATAGCTAAGTTGGTTCTGTGCTCACACAATTTGGATTGCCATCGACACATTTAGAAGAAGTTGAATTTTGAGAGAAAAACAATCATAAAATCAAACACACCCAATATTCTTGAGTGTCATTAATGGCTGTTGCAGTGACAATTGGTATAATGACGTCAAACAACTTGAGAGCAACTGCGCAAGGTCCCAGGGTCAGTTCTAAGGTCAAACGATTTATGTTTTCTGAGGTCGACTCGTAATTACGTCAATTACTTTCTTGTTTTGCTGACAGTTCGGATCGTTGAAATAGAAATTGATTGATTTATTATTGTTTATTGTACCGACAGTGTCATTAACTGTCGAGCTGTTATCAGTCTCGTAATCTATGTTTTGTATTATCATTGTAACAGGGTGAATTATTCAATCGCGGTTGTTATTTGTTTTGATTTGTTTCGTATTTCCTCGGAAATGTTTTGTTTGATTTGACGTTCGATATGCGATTGTTTTTTTTTTTTTTTGTAAGCTACATAACTCTTAACGTCAATCCTGTATAACAGTGAATTTAATGAACATAATTATGTCTTACATGCGTTCAACAATATCTACTAATAATGCAATGGACAGACAGACAGTCACACATACACATACTCACAATTACACACTACACAGAACTGCTAATTATTATTGAGTCATTGTTTATCTTTGTTCTTAAAAATAGGTTCTTAATTTTAATTTTTATGAAGTCTCAATATTGTTAACTACCAATTAAGTGAAGGACCGAGACAACCCCAACACAAGTATTATTCAAAGTAAAAGTCAAATCATTTATTTCAAATAGGCACATAAAAGGCACTTTTGAACGTCAAAAATTACAAAATTAATTAACTGATTCTAGTTGCCCCTTCCAAAACGTAGTTACGTATGGAGAAGAATGGGCAAGAAACTCCATACTTACTCTTTTAAAACGTTAACAATATTTTGTATACATTAATTGATAATTATATGTGAAGACGATGCACTTACCTAGAATAAAATTACTATACATATTAATGCTTGGAAACATGCTGGTCCTGCACCATAGGACAATTTAGAGTCTAGACAAAATCAAACTGGTTGCTAATTTAACTGTATAATTTATAATTTTTATGATACGAGACTTAATTTTATTTTCTGTGATTAATATTTTAACTCACACACTGACTTATTATATGTTATTTTTTATTTTTTGGGAAATCATATACCTACAATGTTTGTAAATATGTGAGCACTATGTACCTATTGCATTTATTAATTTTTCTGTTACGAGTTTTACTTCACTTTTCATTCTTTTTACCAATTGTGGAAATTTTGATTAAAAAAAAAAAATATATTCTAGGTACATCGTCTTCACCTATAAATATTAATTAATGTATACAAACTATTGTTAACATTTTGAAAGAGTAAGTATGGAGTTTCTTGCCCATTCTTCTCCATACATAACTACATTTTGGAAGGCGCAACTAGAATCAATTAACTATTCATGTAATTTTTGACGTTCAAAAGTGCATCTTCGTGCCTATTTGAAATAAATTATTTGACTTTGACTTATACCACAATAGGTAAATTAATTACTATTATGAATTACTTTCCGGGATTGTTTCATTCACATTTATAAATGTAACAGTTTGAGACACAATATATTTTTTTTTATCATAAGTTTAACATAAGTAAAAGATAAATTACATCAATAATTAAAATAAATTCGTTTTTGAATAGGTAACGAAAAGTCCACATTAAACGTCTCTTCAGTCACAGTCTCTTAAAGTTAAACTTCGTTATAAAACAATAATCACAGCTGGAACTTTTCAAAAAAACTTCAGCCACTACAAATCACAGCAACATCTAAACTGTTTTCCATTGCGTTGCCAACGCATGTTATTTTATTCTTTCATCCGTTATTATCATTATTTATATCGCTCTCGGATTGTGCGACTAATAAATCGTTGCGATTTATTTGCGTTTGCACAAATGTCCCTACCGTTACGGCCCTGTTGCGATTTGTATGAATTAAACTTGATTTGTGCCTTAGATTTACGTTGTAGCCGATAGCTACATAGTTATGGGATTAAAAATATATTTTTGAAAATTGTATTTTTGTGATACATTATTTTACAATAATTTTTCCCACAATTTACCTGTTTGACCGATTTTAAAGGGACTTTCATTGGCAGATAGCTGATGTTATAAGGAGTAACTTAAATTAGGACTTAGGACGAACTTACTTTCATTTTAGAAAAAAATAGCAGCAGCTAGTTTGTAATAAATGCTTTGAGATACGATGCAAGTTTATTGCCTGTGGCATACCATAAAATTGACTGGCACCGTCTAAACAACACGTACAATTGTTGCACGATATGGGCAAGTTAGTTGCCGTTCAAAACTCGTATAAGCGTAAACTGCACGTACAATAAAATCACATTCGATTCTGGCATGGCATCATTCAAACATAAACGCGGTGAGTGAGGGGTGTGTTAATCAATAAAATTTTATGAAATATTTGAAATACGGGCAAAATTTGCATGCAATAATCACCTTGCAATAATTGACCTAGTGTAATCAGAATTCGCACGCAATTATTGAATGGGAAAACTTGCATTAAATTATTTTATGCCATTTTATCGAAACGCGTGTAAACACTTGCATGCAATTCTTGAATGGCCATAATTAAACGTGCTTTATGGCATGCGATCATTGCACTTTAACGTTCCAGAAACTTTTACCGTGTATTCGTAAGTGGGGCTTAAGATATTGTATCGATCGATATAGGCAAAGAATACATTAACCGTTGGGCAAATTAGCAAGCAAATTCAACACAAGCTTACAAAGAAGATATCGCTAATGCTGGTATCTCTCAAAACCTCACAAAAATCTGTACAAACTGAACCACACGCCAGGCGACATCACCGCCATACTTTTAAGTTCATGCATTACACCAGTGTCCCAATGAAAAATCACTCTCGTCCCCTTACAGTTGCCAGTAGATTGATAGCGGCCATTACACTAGCACGCCACACATATCATCCTGTCTCGACGCCCGTACTCCGCATCATTTCAATTTATTTACGTATTGGCGGAACTTTGAGGGTATCGTTATGAATGTAAGTGGGAATATTTGTATTAATTCAGCTTAAGGCGACGATAACCGACTTTTAATGAATTTATACTGAAGATCTTTAATGATTTGGAAAAAATATATATTAAATAAGAGCAATTTCCTAATAACATAATATATGAGTATTTTAGATTATGTTTATATTACATAGTGAAATTAATTTGTAAAGTTATGTCTAACTCGGATAAAAAACTGAGAATCACGCAAAATCTATAAAGTGCATTTTTCACCTTTTTAAAAATTATTTAATTATTGATCTTTAGTATACATGTTTCATTAAAATACCTTTTGTTTTTTGTATAATATATTAATAATGCGTCTTATTTGGGACAGCGCTCCTGGATGGGCGAGTCCTATTACTAGCTGGACATACGACGCGTTGCGGGATCTCAGTACAGAACATTCAAATCAACCACTCAAGGTCACTGGCATATATTGGGGCCTAAAGAGGGCGTACAAGGGTCCACTGGTGCCACTCCTTTAAAAAAGTATTATCTCATGACTGAGAAGGAATTATGAAATCGGCTCAACAGGAACCTCGGTAAGTGTGTCTCGAATTTTCTTATACCTTTTATAACGTTTCATATTGAGACACGAAGCAACAAAATTCGATCTAAATAAAAGCGGCCACATTCCTCTAGATCGTATTTTGTTGCTTCATGTCTCAATATGAATATGATGATATATGATGTCAATAGATGGTGCTAATTTTACAGCTTCTTATAATCATGCGTTATATAAACGGTAAACACTTAATTATTATATCACTTCAAAGTACACATTTTAATTGTGTGGTTAGATACGTTACAAAAAATATGATTTCATAGTTTACCCGTAACATTTTACAGTATCGCCTAACATGAATTTAGTTATTCGAACCATTTTTATATTCCTGTATATTAAACACTGCGCTGGTATTTTGACAGGGCTCGGTCGAGATAAACAAGAAAACAATAATTATGTCACTTGATCTTGATATTAGTAAATCTATGAAGAAAAAAAAGTATGTATTTTATAAGATAGGTAAATACATCTACACAAATAAATCGCGCGACAACCTTTCATATTATGTAAATTGTGTAATATAATAAATTGATGGATTTTTATTTTTATTTACTGAGCATTTAAATAAAAGCGTGTTTAAAAAAAATTATAAGTATGCATTTTTATTTTAAGTACCGTATATATTTTCATATGCATTCAGTAAAAATCTGTTATTTTGACATTACAAACAGGCACTAAACTGATTTCAAAATGGACCCCATTATCATACAAGACATTAGTTCTGAATATCCCAGTACATACACAACAGTAAAAGGCTTCGTATATAGCTGAAACTACCCTCATAAAGATACTAAAAGAATAGCCAAGTTTTATTCACGAAAGAACTCTCTTCTATATTTATATTCCCCAATACAATAAAAGCTATTACCGTTATACTAAATTTTCACTACATTTTAAAACGTACGAACTCTTTTCACCGACCATCGCAATAACAGTATTTTTCGTTTCTCTAGTGAAGTGCAGATTTTTTTTTTATCGATATCCTACGAGCAATTTATCATCACTTTTTACTTTTTTAGCTAATCCATTGTCGCCGCTATGCCTGTTTTGTTTTCATTAAGTCATTTGTTATTTTTTTTCGTCACTGCTTGCTTTCTCATGCAGATATCTCATTTCTATTTAATTCACAATATATTCTTCTGAAAACCTTTTATAAGTTAAAATTATAAAACATTGTCCCAAAAATTTAAGTTTCAGGACTAACATTAAAAATGATATATTACAATGGGACCGTTACAAGTATGATTAATGAACGCACTCATAATATTATGATTAATGTACATAATATGTACAGCAATTATGATACGATTAATGTTCACGTTTAATGTATCGTGAATCTGAAAAAATATTTTGACGCAATGGTGATTATAATAAAATTATGGAAGATCATTTGTCATATTTTTTAGTGCAGTTATGAGATACAACATATTTACTGACGGACAGCGTAAGTTACGCTACGAAGCTTCGCTACGGCGAACATACAAATGATGACATGAAATAAAATAACAACCAAAATATAGTGTGACATTGGTGTTTAGAAAAATTCAATTACAATAACAAGTTTTGAGAAAGTAAAATTGCTAAGTTTAGTAATGAAGTGGTAATGCAAATATTATAAAATGGAGAATGGAAAATAGTCAATTCAATACATAATTTGCTTTCTATTCTATATTCTCTTGCCTATTTCTACTCTATGACTTTTTACTCCATGAAAACCGAACCGCTTAGATTTTGCTATCTAAGCGGTTTCGACGATCATCGCTAATCGATCAACAGTTACCACAACACTAGCAGTATTTGAATTTGTCGAAGTTTTACGAGCGCCCGGGAACATAATGCGGATGCGAGCGAGACGTATTGAACAACAAAGATCATGCCTTCGAGGATAGAACCTTGACAACACCACATTGATATTTGCAGAAGATTCACACAAAATAGTAAGCTTGGAAGTCATTAAAACACTAAGAGCCGATTCACACCGGAAAAGCATCAGCCGCTAGCCGGCAGCGCGGCGATGAGCGCTTTCACTGTGAAATAATTTTAAACTTTATCTACATAATTAAAAGACCAGTATCGCTTGAAAAGCTTGAAAAGGTCGCGACGCCACGCGCGTCTTGTCAGCGGCACTGCCCGCAGCGGCCAGCAGCGGCCGCTGCTGGCCGCTGCTGGCCGCTGCCGACTTCTGCCGTTCCAGTGTGAATCGGCCCTAAGGGAAATGACAATGCAGGGAATACCTATAATCAAGAGTTAAAAGTCTCATATGATGTCAATAATTTTAATTGATGCATGCCATCACTCTTCAAAATCAAGCTAAATGGATAATGGATAGATAGATACATAGAATACTCTTACTCGTATTATGAGTACACCCTAAAAATTGCAGATAATATAAATGTAGAAATTTTACACAGGGTGACGTAATGGACGGTCTTTATCGCTAATAGCGATCTTTTACTGACAACCTTTGGATGGATTAAGGGGAGAAGGAGAGACAATACTGCAGGTAGTCAGTGCTATACCATTTACATAAATGCAATAAATAACAATAACAGACATACATAAAGCATATACTCATCTTAACAATAATATACATGAAAAAAGAGCAAGGAACTATATGTAATGATGTTGTTGAAGGAGAGAGGAAGTGTTCTTATAACGATGCTCGATTACCCCGACAAATTCTTTCACAAGTAGCTTTACTACAGCTAAAACTTAATGTGAAAGATACATATATTTGGAAATTTTGCACGACTCAGGGAATTTAGATTGTCCTTTGATTGCTAATTGCTACAATTAGTGAATAAAACTATATGAATAGTGGTCCTTACTAGGAAAGACTTCCTGAGGGGCTTTTAGCTAAGTAATAACAGCCACACAATAAGCTACGTTTGCCGCGGTTGACCCGTGGATGGGTGACCAATTTACATACCAAAACCCCCCGTTAGTGTCGGTTGTCATTTGTAGATCTTTGACATTTGTTACGGGTCGTCCGAAGCCCGAAAGTCTGACAGTCTTACTAAGGGGTATTGTGTTACCCAGTAACTAGGTTGTGATAGTCAGATAGGCAGTCGCTCCATGTAAAATACCGGTATTCAGCTGCATCTGCATATCTAGTTAGACTGGAAGCGGACCCCGACATAGTTGAGAAAAAGCTGGGCAGATGATGATGAGAGGAATGGTTATCATTTCTATAAAAGAGTAGAGTACCTGTTGACGCCAAAGATATAATATAATCAATATGACTGTTCTAGTCAAAAGCCTAATACGCGAATTCATTATTTTATAGAAAAAATGCTTAAGATTGGCATATGATGAGCGATGATTCGTTTCTTAGTTCCTGTCTATGTATACTCACCAATGAACCGCCATTGAACAAACACATATTTAACGTGAGTGCTCGCTATGCTATCCTAGAGGCTTCTATAACCGACAGAATCAAAATAATATATTCATTATCACCATCATCATCATTTCAGCCGAAAGACGTCCACTGCTGGACACAAGCCTCCCGCAAGCCACCTCGACCGGTTCCATGCTTCCCGCATCCAGCGGATTCCTGCGGCTTTCACAATGTCATCAGTCCACCTTGTGGGAGGCCTTCCTACACTACTTCTTCCGGTACGCGGTCGCCACTCCAGAACTTTTTGGCCCCAACGGCCATCTGTTCTGCGAGCAATGTGCCCTGCCCATTGCCACTTAAGTTTGGCAATTCTTCGAGCTATGTCGGTTACCTTGGTAAATAATCTAATTAATCTAATTCTTGGTAACAATATATTACCGCGAACTAATGACTATTGAGCGAGCGTTAGCAGTGAAGTGCAGTGTTTCGTGAACAAGGATTCCTAGGCCCAGGCGTGGAATGGCTGCCGCCATCAGAAGTCCATGTGTTTAATACCAGGGCAGTCCTTATAATTCCTTACTCTTCCTTAACGATGAAAGCTCATCTTCAAACGCTAATCACGTAAATGGTATGATTTCGCAAGATTAATAGGTAATAATTCATCGCCCACAATAAACCTACAAAACTGATTTACATATCCACCAGTACCTTTGAATTTACTTTTATCATCAATTATAAATTATAGGCATTTTATGGAGCTTCTGTTTGTTGTAAGGAACGATACTTCTGTCCTATCTTATTACATCTTGATCAATTGTAACATCGGGGTGGTGGATTATGGGATTCTTAGTTTAAAGTTTATTACTGTTTTTATGTTTATTTGTTTAAGCTTTCGTATAGGCATTTCGCTTGTTCCCTTTATTGCGTATTATACTTTTGTAGACATCTTTGCGTCTATTTTACCGTAGGGGGATATAGGTGCATCTTGCCAAACAAAATAAGAGGAAACAGTACTTGGAAACATGAAGATGGAAATGTTAAATAAAATATTAGGGAAAGGAGACAGTCTTGTCAGCCACAATAGTTTTGTGACAACATAGAGAATTATAAAATTACGCGTCAGTGTCACATTAGTTTTATAAATAATCGCTGTATAGTTAGCTGGTAGTCAATAATGGACGTTCCGGTGGTCGCCATGACAATTCCCGAGTTGGTAAACTTACAATTGGAAATTAAGTTTCCCCTTACGAAAAAAAAAAAGAAAAAAAAAACAAATCAAATAATTTCAAAGCTCTAACCGTCGATCAAACAAAGGAGGGTGAGAGCAATAAAAAAGAGAAATAAATAACAAAAAATATATCGCTACGCAGCATTACACGCGAATTGAGAGAGTACATTAGTTATTATAACACGACAAAATATGTGTAATAAAAAGTAATTTATCGCGCAAATAAAATATAACAGTGGTTAGGGCGGCAGATGGGGCGAGACGGGCAGGGGTGCCAGTGATAGCAGGGGGCGGGTTATTTAACTTCGATTTTATGGCCACACATCAGAAAGCAAAATTCTTGAACCCTTCAAATGCTCAAAATCTAGTTTCAAACTAATCTCAATATCTGCAAATGGAATACCATTTTTGTTGCCTTCTTAAGGAAGTTCTTTTTTTTTTTTTTTTTCAAATTTATAACAAGAATCTCATTCAATTCATGACTTTAAATTAAGTGTTAACCAACTGATGTCTTCCTTCATTTAATTACAGTCATTTGAATTGTCTCTTCTACCAAAAGCTCAACTCTGCCAAAAACACGACTGATAAAAATCCAGAAATAAAGCACTTTTGTCGTTTGTAATGAGCGACAATAACATTTTTCACGTTGACAAAGACACATTTTGACGACAGCACATATTGTGTGCCATTTGCCAAATAATCATTCAAGACTCAACTCTTCATAAACACCGATCATTATTTACAATTTATTATGTGAAACAAAAGTACTACAACAAAAATAATTACTGTTTTGACTGCTTCAAAATGACAAGGACATCATCGGGGTTGGCGCAGTGTTGCCACTGCAGATCGCTTTTTCATTTTCGTAGATATAACAAGGAAGTGGTGAAAGTAAATAAAGAGACGAAGTGAAAATTATTATGACTAGGGTGAAAACTCCACTTACCGTCCGCTCCCCGCTGTAACTCGAGCCCACCTCACGGATATATTGACAGAGTCCTCCGCCACGGCTGCTGGGGAAAAATGGCGGTCATTTGTTGGCGTCACCGTTTTGTACTGTTGCCTTCGAGAGGCGAGATAATGGCTGATTTATATGTGCGATTACACGTGACGAGCGCAGTCGGGCGCTTATTGCTCGTGATATTGGACGCTGAATATCCTCACGCTGTGTAGGGGAGGGATATTATGACGTGGTATTTCGGAACTTTTGTGGTGAGACTGGGTTAAATGTGAATGGGTTTTGGGGTAATACGGAATTATGGAATTATGTGTTTTGTTGTAAGTGTAATGGGGATCTTGATATATTTTAAAATAATTGTATGAATGCTAGTCTACTAAGGGCTCAGTTTCACCAATGATATAAACCGCGTTTAAGAGCTGTCAGTCTCAACTTTGATGTGGAATATTGACACTGACAGTTCTTGAACGCAGTTTAGATGTGCTGATCGCGTTGTTATTAGGTACTAAAGTTAAAATTATTTTGCAAAACGATTAACTTTAAGAGAAACAGAATCGTTAATAAAACACCAAATGCGGTTTTCAAGATTCTCCTAAGAGAAAAGAAACAAACAATGCAAGTAAGCAATATGTGAAATTTTACTTTTTACTTTTACACATTTCATCTCCTCAAAATATCTTAACGCAGCAGAAATTATGACCACCATTACATAAATAATTTAGAGCTCTCAGAAGACATTAACATGAGAAATGTGTGCCGCGACACAAAAGGTAAAAACATCACTCACGCCACCTCGACGGCACTTTGTGCAACAAAGCCGATCTTTCTGCTCTTTACAAAATGGCTTATGACATATCGCATAACAGGCGCTTATACCTTACACTCTGTCACAGCGTAATAAGATACCCTACATCCTAAATTTTAAAATTACAGTATAACAAAAGACTGCAGATAAATATTTTAGGCTGTGACAAGGTGAGTGTCCCAGTTGTCGGTACACGTATAGGGGAATTCACAGCTGTTATAATAATGAGTATTAATAGGTTCGCCACATAAATAACGCGGTACAAAGAGCTTAGGGCCGCGGGACACAAAGCCGATACTTCAAAACCATTAGCAAGAACGAGAGTGCTTTGAATAGGGTGAAATGTGGGTATGTAGGAAAGCGTGGAGAAATCAGCGGGTTAGGGTCCATGTCTGTTTATATTAGATAGTTTATGCTCTGTCATATCGCAAATCAAAGTAATTGGTGTACTTATTTCAGGGCAATCCTTTGACAAAATAATGTTACATTTTTTTAAACATCGCCCTGCTCTAGGATATTCACATGTATCGTGGGATTATCAATAAATATTACATGGATCATAAAATAAAACGAATTTGGTGAACTGAGGGTTTAAAATGTGCGGACTTTAGCTGAAAAGAGGTGGCAAAAGGCTGCTTGATTTATAAATAAATGATACTGATACTTGGTAATGATAATGATACATACTTTTTATTTGGCTGATACTTGATGACTAAAAATCTGTATCTGAGTTAGACGAGGGAAAAAAAATATGTATCTAGATCTATACATACGTATACCTAGGGCTACGTGTATGTATGTAGACTTTGGCCACTTTCTTGTCTTTTGTAGAAAAACCTTAAGTAGTGCGTTTTACAGTAATAGAGATGGGACTTACAACCTCGTGCAGTTAATAATAAAAGAAGTAAATAACACAATAGCACTCATACCATAGAGTAAAGAAACGAAACAGAGACAAAACTTCTAAAGAGCGTGCATAATTTATACCTATTTTGGTAGGGTTGGCACAGGAGGATAAAATTAAATAAACAGAACGTTAATCAGCTTACGTGTTTCAATTTATACACAAAATTATTCAATCACTAATAGATCGGTGGGCATTACCTACATATTTCAAATCATAAACACCAATCATCAGGCATGAATTGTCAAAAAAAAAGTTCTTATATAGTCGTTATTTTTGTTCTTTACAAGAACAAAAATACGAGACCAACAAGAAACCGATCCGTTTACGAGATAGGTACCTATTCTGTGCCACTTACAAAAAAAACCACATAATCATTTACGATCAAAACCTAAAGTATATTTACACATTTTTTTATTAAAACTTTATTATTCTTTACATATTTTCTATTATTAAATATAAACGTGAAAAGTTAACAATCACGCGTGACGCATACGCGCAGCCCTGAGCGATTCAACCGGCCGAGCCGGTATAAGGGTGAAGGCAGACGAGCGTAATTTTTTGAATTGTGAGTCTCGTAATTTCTGCTACATTCGGTTTCATACAAAAATCCTGTTTCGTTCACACGGCGACGCAAAATGAGTTGTCTGCCGACTCACGCACACAATCCCGGCTGAATTGAGTTCGCGGCGAGAGGGAATAAAAACACTTTAAAAACTTACTTGAGTGTTATTATTAGTCTTTCCTCTGCACTGATGGCTAGTCTCATATTTGTGTCTGATTTAGTAATAAAAGGTTTTACGAGATGTAATAATTCTTGAAAAACATATAATGGCATATGGAGTAATTTTGAAATATATCTGGATTTGCACATAAACGTTCATACAAGACATGAAACTGTCCGCGCATCAGTCTTTCACTGTTGAGTGGATTCACCCAGTATTTTCTTCTATCATCATCTTCTGTGTCTTCACTATATGCTTCGTAAATACACAACGTTTTTATTAAATCCATTGCACTACACAAACACCCAATACAAGCCTTGAAAAGCAACTGAATAAATTACGCTCGTCTAGCAGCCCAACAGAATTTCTGCTGAGCAGAAATTACGCGACCGAAATTACGCGACTCACAACTCAAAAAATTACGCTCGTCTGGCTTCACCCTTAACCGGTTTCTCTTCGTACGCGACGGAACCGTCAGTGTTACGCACACACGCGCGTCATGCTTGTAGTAGGTAGTTTTGCCTCTGTTCCGTTTCTTTACTCATGTGCTCATACTTTGTAATCCACTTCAACAATTTAATAGAACTCATCAACATACCTTCAAACGACTTTAGCATTCAATTGGCCCTGTTAAGGTAAAATACCGTGAACATAGCCCCATACATGAATAATAAAATGGCTAATGTCTTACTAACACCTTGTAATATTCCTATTTATGCATTCTTCTAAGAAAAAAAATTTCACTTCACGCATCAGGTCTTTACAAAATAGTGTGTAGGTAATTGTATAAGAGGATGATTCTGAGAGTCGACGATTACTCGTACTCGTACAACTTATGAACTTTTAAATTGCTTCACTCACTTAGAACATTTAAAACGAATACGTCTTTTATTTTATTGTATTATATCGCAATTGAATATGAACAGGGAATGGAAAGACGGGCAAGAACACAAGTCATCAAAATGATGCTAACATTATCAATAAGAGGCTTACAGCCTGAATGAATGTGGTTAGACAACAAGTAGATAAATACCCAAGTTTTATAAACCTGCCAAATGTAATTTTGTGTATTTCTGTCTAATGCTAGAAATTTTACAACAAAAAGCTTATTACAAATATAAAAGAACTAAAATAAAAAGCAATAATCGTAAAAACTTTAAAACAAGAATTAATTTAGCGAAATGTGCGACAAATAAAGTAAATGAAAGTCCCTCATTGGCGTTCAATAGACATCTTTATAAAACAATTGGGTATCAAGTATAAAGCAATTAAGTTCAAGTTAATTGACCATAAAGGTACCAACCTAGAGTAATGAAAGTCAGTAATTCCACTTGAAACAAAATAGTAAACAAACGCGCAAAAGGTAGCTAAAAAAAAGAAAATCTATCCGTAAAAACTTTTTAACAAACAAAGAACCAAATTACAAAAAAATACTAGTGAAAAATAACTTTAATTTCAGATGTCGGTCTTTGGATCTGTATTTAGGTTTTATGCCAGCGACTAGCGACTTTCGAAGTTCAAGTTATTTTTCACTTTGTAGTGTTTTTTTTTTTTTTTTGAAGTTGTTTTTTTTAGTTTGATTTCTCGCTTTTTAGTGGGTCTGTTTATAATTTATCTAAGTTACAATAACCTAATTTCAACTTGCTCATCGTTTTTTACAAAATATTGCTTTTCCCGATGCAGGGACGTTAGTTGTTGAGGAGTTCTCCTGGTATTTCACCATCAGCTCCATTTCAACATTCGTATTGTGGCGAGCATAAATTGCTTAACTGCAACCATATTTATTTATTTATTTACTATTACCACTTACATATCGACAGCTGCAAGGAATAACATTGTAACTTATATTTAGTAACATACCAGTTTCAATGTTATTCCTTGCGGGTGTCGATATTAAAGTAATCGAATCACAACCAGTGATATACTTATTATATAGTAGTTCCGGTGGCTATTTGTGTCCACTTCACCAAATGATGCTTTCCAAGAGAAAATGCACGAGTTAATATAAAAAATACTCAAATCGCTACAATATTTGAAGAGTTTCTTCGATTTCTCCAGGATCTCATCATCAGATCCTGACCTGATGACAATGGGACAAAAAAGTTTTATCAAATTGTTCTAGCCATCTTCGAGTAATCGGGGAACATACATTTAAAAAAAGATTCCAACGAACTGAGAACCTCCTCCTTTTTTTGAAGTCGGTTAAAAATGCATCAAAGAGTGACAGCAGTGATTAACATGTTCAGGGCGTCAAAAGAAAATATCTGAGATTGAAGACTGATAACGATTTAAAAAAGCCCAAAGCCTGGATCTACTGTTTTCGGACCTAAAACGTATTTTTTTTTTTTGCTTAACTTTTTAATGTCATGGACTTCCGCAAATTAACACCTGATTTCACATCTGATAAAAATTAAGCCAAGAACAGACAATCTAGCTTTGATTTTGATCAACATAATGACTTTCTTCAGCGTGAACCAGTCATCTGCAGCGTCAGCGTTGTGAAAAGGATGAACCTCAAGTATCAATACACCCAGCCGTTGGGCTACGATCAGACCAACGCCTTGAGATATTCCATGCAGTAGGATGAATCTACAATTTTAGGCATAATTATTTTGATGAAGTGGGGTTCTGGAGTGGCGACCGCGTACCAGAAGCTATAGCGTTGGAATGTGTCTCACAAGGTGGACCGATGATCTCGTTGAAGACCGCTGTAATCCGCTGGATGCTAGCAAACAAACCGGTCGAAGTGACGATGCTTGGGGGAGGCCTATGTCCAGCAGTGGACGTCTTTCGGCTAAAATGATGAATTTTGATGGAGAATATGTGTGTGCTTTCACACATAGATTGAGCCTTCTGTAGCTATATATTCCATGGTACATGTGAATTCAGTTTAGCAATTCAAATTGGAAGCAATGAGCAGGTGGTACTTAACGATTTACGAGAATTTTAAAACAATGTTGTGTAAAAAATACCTTTGTACTGTTCTACGTAAAGTGAGGTCTTGGAGATGTTCATTAGTACTACAGTGAAGTAGGTAGGTCAGTTACTATAGTGAACATACCGCCGTATTTAATACTTATTTTGAATCGAATTTTCATTTTCAATACACACAGTGTTCTTAAAGAAAGTGAATATTCCTAATTTTCTACATAGTTCGAATTTTATGTGGTTTTGCTCACCATAAAAGTATTATCCGAGGGGTAAGTCCTTTTTAAGAACAGTAGCAATATATAGATAGAACAAGCTTTTGCCCGCGGCTCCGCCCGCGTGTATGTCGGTTATCGCATAAAATAGTAGCCTATGTCCTTCTCCATATCCCAGGCTATATCTCTGCCAAATTTCATGACGATCGGTTCAGCGGCTTAGGCGTGAAAACGTAACATACAGACAGACAGACAGATAGACAGACAGAGTTACTTTCACATTTATAATATTAGTATGGATACTCTTTATTATGTACAGTGGGCAGCACATCAAGCTACACGAAACTGTCAAATTTCTCCAAACGATTTTAAACTTTAAAATGTTGGTGATTAAGTTCAAAATCGAACGAGAAAATTTTACAGTTTGTTGTAACTTGATGGACTGGCCACCGTACACCATACAAATGACAGATATATAAATGTAGAAATTTTACAAGGGGTGTCACAATGTCCGTTTTTATTAAAGAGAATCTTAACCATAAGAGGGCGCTCACCGGTCCACCAGCATAAAAAAATAATAACTCGTGAATGAGAAGGAATTATGAAAAACGGCTTAATCAGGAACCTCGGTAAGTGTGTCTTGAATTTTCTAATACCTTTCATAAAGTTTCATATATTGAGACATGTCATGAAGCAACAGAATACGATCTAGAGGAATGTGGCCGCTTTTTTTTAGAACGAATTTTATTGCTTCGTTCGTTGAGCGCTAGTTGACCGGTGAGCGCCCTCTAAGGTGCTATGATCGAGCTCGAGCCGACTGAAATGGGCTCGCGAAGTCGCGAGTGGTTGTCTCGCGCATTTGGTAGGTATTTAAACATAGTAATTATTTTAATCATTTTATCAAGTCAAACTCAGCGATTTGTGCTAAACTACCACTGCTTGTTGCTACACTGTTTGTTTTATTTTTGTTAGATAATAGTTATAATACACATGTTATTTACCTATATTTATTTATTGTAAACATATTTTATTCTAGCCAAATCGTTATTTTATTCGCACCTACGTCACTATAAATTAAATAAGATTATTCATATTTCGTAATCACATCATACATTTATAATCACATTATACATTTATAACTTTATTAATAATCAAGTAATCTAAATACAATCAGCACATCAACGAACAAGAACGTTTCTTAATGCGAAACTTACTGTAGATTCCATAGTTGCGGGTATACGAGTACTTGCATAATCAACGCCTGTCACAATCACAACACCAATTTTATATCGTCAGCTCGACGTCCGTATGTCACTGCAGGGATCCAGCAGAATATCAGCGTCAGGTATATCTGCCTGACACATGCTGAGCTGGACTCCCATTTGGTGCAACCTTGAGACGCACACCGCACCTTGTATATTTGTTATCCAAAAATGGAATTATGTCATAATATCACACAATTTCTGTATGTCCCCTATTGTATATTGGCAACCTGTTTTATAATATTCATGAAATTTTTAATCGTTTATGCTCTTGTGTGTTGTGCTATGTCTTTTGTGTGCACTGAATAAATGTTTTATCTATGTATCTATCTATCTACCATTTTTTTAATAACTAATAACTATTAATAATTTGTTTAAAAAATAAGAAGAAAGAAAACTTTTGTTTTGTAGCCAGGAGATGATAATTTTTTTTTTTTTCTATCCAGAAAAAATAATTTATTCGTGTAATCAAAAGCGATTGCATGTCCGCCAGATCCTTAAATAAGATATATATTTTTTTCAGAATTTTATATCACTGTTTTTTGTTTCCCGTGGATTCAAAAAACAAGTAAGCGCGGTCTCTCTCGATAACTTAACCTTAACCTCAATCTTAGTTGCAATCTGTCAAAAATAGCTTTAATTTACCTACATTTTTGACAAGTTTTTGATATTGATTGTCGCTGAGGTGAGATTTTATCAAGACTTTGAACGTTTTAAATACGGAAATTCCTTGCTTCACTATAGTTTGTAGATATGTAATCCAAATTGAAAAGCTTCTTCTGCTTGGGATTATAAATCTCGTCTTCAACTATTCAAATTATACACAGTATTGAATCATAAATATAAAATCAAATATTAGGAAACAGGATCTAACAAAACCTATCTAACACATTAATTTAATTTCATCTGTGATTTATTAATCCTAAACATAAGAGAACGCCTATAGCAATTATTTAGTTAATAAATCAATATTAGCTACCGTCAATTTAACCTCAATGACATAACTATTTGTCAGCCCAACTGAGTCAACATTGAACGTATCAAGCTTAATCTAACATACACGAAAATGAACCTTATTCTCATGATAAAAAGCCATATTTAACAACACTGTATTATTTGTGCTGCAGCCGGAAATTTCAAAGACTCCGAGATTTGAAAACACTTTAGAGCTATATTACCAATCATTTTTGCATTGTAATCAAAGGTAATTAAACTTTAAGGGCATATACATAAAAGCTATCTTACTCTGATTAAAGGTTGGTTTTCAAAAGCTATATGGCCAAGGATTAGTAGCAACAAAAAGGAGCGACAGTAACAATTGAATTTCTAAAGAAGTATTGTGGGCTCGCGACACGCGAATACCTGAATTGGGCAACTAAAAAGGCAAGAGTGCTTGGTTGGGAAATGGAGGGTTCTGCAGTCACGACTACTTTAAAATAAATTAACCAACAATATAAAACTTTATTGTTTGGGTAATTTTTGCAGAGAAAATAAATAAATATGGTAACACACCATCGCTACCCAAAGTTGAGGACAGCGCAATTTTTTTTTTCTTTTTTTTTACAGAGCTGAATTTTATTTAAATTATTACTCCTATTGAGTAAACATGATTATGATTCACGAACAACAATAACAATACCAGGGAATAGCCTCCAAATTTGGCAATTAAGGCGTGCCATACATTCATTCATGTCAAACATTTAACAAACACTAACATGATATTAATATTGGTTTATCTACGCGAAAGATTGGTGTAATTAGCTGTTATCAAAATCTAAGATTGTGCACGAATTGTGTAAAGACAAACGCAAAGAGCGATGATGGAGTTTGACAGAATACTTATGAGACTGGCCAAATAATCTTTAAAATTTCTAGAAAGAATATGTATGCAATTAATGTTAAAAATTGAGTAAAAATGGCGGAAAAAGAACACAAAAGGCTATTAAAAAGTAGAAAAATATAACTAAAAGTTAGCAGAAAGTACACTTGAGAAATGAAAAATATAAATAACACGAAATTTTTGTTAATTTTCACCCGACCCTTCTAGCAGACAACCCCAAAAGCAAAAAGGCTTTACACTTTAAACATAAAAAAAATGTGTGCATATCCGTAAATTTATAACACTAGCGACACTGTATCTGTGCCAAATATCATTATTTATAGGGGTTTATGATGCAATATGTTTGTATTGAATTCATACGAGTATTCCAAAGTTTTTTTGGCTTAGACGACGAAATATTTGATGTAAACTTGTGTCGAAAGGTTAAATTAAAAATAGATGCCAAATTGCTGGTTTAGTTTTATTTATGCAACTGTAGCAGCCAAATGTCCACATAATTTAGAATTGCAAAGAAAAGTTGGAAAGAATTTTCAAGAGGTCAACTATGTCA
Organism: Dryobota labecula; assembly: GCA_947523025.1. Lineage (NCBI taxonomy): Eukaryota > Metazoa > Arthropoda > Insecta > Lepidoptera > Noctuidae > Dryobota > Dryobota labecula. The sequence goes on along the minus strand of OX383289.1, from coordinate 26,085,116 downwards.
TACAATCTTAACTTCGATAAAGCCTTAGGTTACTGTTGTCAATCGACTTTCAACAGTAACCTAAGGCTAAAACTTTAGGTTACTGTTGAAAGTCGATTGACAGCAATATTGTTTTCATTTTGGCCTTGAATTGTATCGTATTTTTTTATTAAATTTCCCTCTTTCACTCCGCACATCGCCAAGAACAGAAATAATTGCTTGTCAAATTTTCTCTCACAGTCTGTACGTTATTTTATTTCGAATGAGAAACAAAGCCATTATAAAATTCATTAATATTAAAAACAAAGTTGAGAACAATCTGTTGACACTCAAATCCATGCCCAATTAATGTGGCTATCAAATTAATATATTCTTCTTCGTACGTTATTATAGGGCGGTGACTCACCGAACGCTATATCTTTGTCACGGCGGTTAATATCACTCACACTGCTAATGTTGATGCTCTTGCCAGATCCCCTTTTGAGTTAATAGTGACAGAAGATTAAGCAGTGAGAGGATGAAATACTTGGGTGCGATATTTTGCTGCATTTTATGTGTTGTGGTAATAAACTTATAGCATTATACTCATGCATCTTACTTAATAAATTAGCTGTTAGGTATGATTAAAACTTTTTCTACTTACTACCATGAGTTGATCCATCATTGCACTTCTGGAACACTATACAGGGTTATTTTAAATTGGCTAGCTAAACTCAGACGATAAAATATTGTTTTTAAAGCTTAACGTTTTTTTTTTTTGGTAGGTCAACAACCACTGCAACACCACACATCACGCCTGTGGAGTTTAGCTAGCCAACTTGAAATAACCCTGTATTGACTTGTTGAGTTAGATGAGCTGAAGAAACGTGAAAAGTGACTTATATGATTAAATAATTGAACCTATATAATATATAAAAGGATCGTTGACGATAAAAAAAATATAAATTTAATTCACAATGCAGACAAAAATTACAAAGACATACTCAACAAACACAGTGAGATGCCAAGAATCTGCACAAATCCGTGCTAAGACATTGACATGTAGACTGATGTAGACGAGATGCAAGTGACAACAAACAGAGATGACGTTAATCTTTCTCTGTCTTCTGACATACTAATGAGAGCAGCAATTAATGCGCGGGTTGAAAGTAATTATATCGCACACAGCATTTCAACGTCTAATTGTGGAAGATAGATTTTATGATCAATTACCGTAGGCATAAAACTCAAACTCAAACTCAAATCATTTATTTCAATTAAACCATTTACAGGCACTTTTGAATTTTCAAGGAGTCGGTCAGTAAAGATGGCATTAAAAGAAAAAAAGTGGTTACAATACCAACTGTTTACTGCAGCAGCCATTTGTCATTCCACCAACAAAATAGAAGTCTAAATCGGTTGAACGGACTGTAAAAAAGGTTAATTAAAATGTCTAGTCTTATTTGAAATGGAGTATAGTCACATTTCATTTACAGCTTGAGCCGCTGGGTCGAGGAATCATAAAAATTTTCACAAGAGTTCCTAAAATGACTATAAACAACATATGATGCAACTAACTATTTACACTAGGTACTAAATTAAAACTAACTAAAGGTACAAATAAATACAAAACAAAAAGACACTTCGGCGTCGAAATACTCGTCCGCATCGCTGTCATCCAGAAACGTGCCCAGAAGACTGGCAGCATTGCCATGTTGAATAACAATGCTAATTCTTTGGCCAAAGAACGAGCCAGCCCTCTGGTTACGTGAAGTATCGACCAGTCGGCGAGAAATTTCCAGAAGGCCAGGTAAAGGAGAAGTGCTCTCCGGCCCCATAATCCAAGCATGTCGACCCCAAACGGCTGAAAACTGTAGTTATCCAAAGGGTTACAGGATTTGCGCCGCTTGAGGGTCTCAGCAGCCATAGCAGCGGCACCAGCACAGCCAGCCGTGCTAAGAACATGAAAGTTCCTTATATTATAACGAAGGTGAACACTGAGCAAGGATTTTAGAAAATTCATAGCCTAAAGGGAAATCAAATAGAGGATGAAAGTTTATATGGAAGGTTATTTTTGCCGATGGGAAATTTTATCGGGAACACGGCTTGTTTAGTTTTAAGTTTGTTATAGTTTTCAATAACATGAGTATGTACACAAAACTGAGCAAAATTGCATGAAATCAGAACTCAGAAATCAGAAATCATTTATTTTGCAAAGACTGTGGGTACAAAATAAGGTGGTGGGTGGGTAATAAATGCTGCATAACATTACACCCAAGTTTTGTGAGGCAATTGTTATTCTTTTTTAGGGGTACCACCACTTAGAAAGAAATAAAAGAAAATACGTTTATTTGCGGTAAACATGACGCAAAGAAAGAACACAAACACGAAAAAGTACAAGTTGGGGGAAAATATGCATCACATCCACAGATCCACGCATCTGTATTCCCTGGAGGGGTAGGCAATGGTAAAGGGAGCTGGCGGTTTCTTAGATATTGTTTTTAAACCTTACATAATTGTTTGAAGGACAAAACTGAACACCCAATAATCAGTCTTAAAACTAATATCAAATTCAAAAACAGTTTTTCTCTTAAACTTAATTCCAAGATACTTATTAACAAAGACAATACAGAGACTCGGCTACAGTTCTTAGCACAAACAACTTGAGCTGAGAAGGTATCATCTGCTTATCTGCTTGAACGAGTCGTTAGACGTACCTGTACCGAGGAAGTGGGTCAGCTTTGTGCGCTAAAGTTAAAAGGGTTACGACTACTGTATTATTTGCAGGGAAACTAAGGTCTTGTTGCGTTTGTGCAACTTTTGTGAAGATAAATGTATGGATAACGATTTTAGAATTAAAGTTATGTTAAGACTAGAAAAATAGGTGCTTGATGATAATAGAGACACATTTTAAATAATTAAACAATAATGAGAGACAAAAATTGTATCAAATAAAGTGGGGAATCTCAATTAATGCGATGTACGCATTAATGAGATTCCCCACTTTTTTTAAGGTATCAGTTTTTCTAAGTTCGCAGTTTACACATTATTTATTTATTTATTTAAAACCTTGGTAAGATTTTTTATCATTAGACACATCTTTTCAGATCAGTTTGCCGAGATAGATCACATCAACCTTGTCGTGATTAATCAATAGCAATTTCTTCGGCAGATCGATAAGTTATATATTTTATTGAGACTAGAAACATAATAGGTAATTTCCATAATCTAGACTAAACAATACCACTTAAAAAAATAAAAAGCATTAAGCTTAAGCATAATTAAACGCAACACGACACCAACAAGATTTCTTTATCGCAAACATTAATAGACTCTTAAATCTTAACGACTTTGCGAATAATCGTAAATAACAGATCATCGGATCCCCTCCGCCTACATTGTCAACTGCCATCAACATACTATAATTTAACGTCATAAAACAACGTTGAACGTTCATAAATCGTACACCCACGAAAATGTCTAGTTAAAATACATTATAAAAGAATAATTGTGCGCGCCTTCAAGGTTAGCTCGATCAATCTTTCACACGTCATTAGGGACGTCGCGTTATGCTCCGGAGTTTGCGTGAAAAGGAACGTATAAAGGTCGTTTTGCATTTTGTTCGTGTTAATGGTCAGTTTTGAGCGTGTAAGTTTGAATGGCGACACGTGTTAACAGACGGCTTGTGCTATTATTTGATAATACGTTATTGGAATTATTGATGGTTTTTTTAACGTTTTCGAGGAATAGAGATAGATGATGTTTGTTGCCTTTTCTTGCTAGTCGCAGAGAATTGGCAACAGGTTCCACTATCGTCAACAGAATCCATTAGTCTCACTATATCTTGGACGATAAATCACAACTTGTATAGCGCGTTGTAATGTACAATTTAATCACTTTTACGACTCATAGCTTACAGAAGTATGACTCAAATTATTGTTTTAATTCCCTATTCATCAAACAAATAAACTGCCATATTTATTAGAATGATTGTTATTTATGTAATCGTGCACATTTTTCACCATTAAAAGCGTACCTGCCGCCATTATGTGCTCGGTAAAAACATATTCAGCTTACAAAGCTTCGAGGACTATATTTTATAAGAGATGGCCGAAAAATACACGGTGGTGTAATAAATTAAAAACATTTTCAACAACCACCAGTTTCTATGACCTCCACGACCTCCTCACTGTTCTGTAAAATGGAACTTAAAGGGATTTTGAAAGGGTGGGCAGAGGTCAAATGTACTGGTCGCTTCATTACCGTGCTTAGTGAAAACTGGAGAAGAACCATTTTATAATTTTCGCTTTTCCCAACTTAAAGTTTTAAGTAAACGTAAACTAGCCTTTAAGAACTGCGTGAACAATATTTATATCTTAAATGAAAGTTGCTGTGTTAGGGTACTTTATACAAATTATATTCGTAATAACTTTTAATTTTAGTGACATTTTGTTGAATAACGTGAAGCGTGCCGACTGTTTATCATTTTGTGAAGGTTTTTTAAAGTAATTGGGTTAAACATCGCTTTTAATAACAATCATTAATAACAAGTATTTTGAGCTCTAATAGTGGCTTTCATGTAAGAAACTGCGCCCTTGTTCACAGTCATGCAAAATGAGGTTACTTTACTTTTCATGGGCAAGCCACAAACTATTCTGGCTTATGACTAAACGTAGTAATTTAAAAAGCAACTTAGACGTATCCAAGAAAAATCTAACATCACAAGAAAAACCAGATTTATAACAGTACCATTTAAAATACATAACTCCCACACATTCACCCTCATATTAAATGTAACACCAGTTGAAGCACGATCAAAACTTACAACGATAAATCTGGAACGAGCCTTATCGGGGCATTCAATAATCATTTCGGTGGCAATCACGTACAACCGAGCACAAAAGCTCCTACGAAATACGCCACTACGCCAGTGTCGACTGTAAAGCCCGAATCTTACGAGCAATTACCGCGCGAGATAAAACCCATGAAACGCTGCCGTCTGATACGCGAGTTAATCTCGTAGTCTATTGGCGGGAGCAAATTTTTCTCGACACAGACAATTTGGGAGTGCTGGGGTAAAATATTGTGTTTTAACATTGGTTAGAAGTTTTTTTGGGCTATAACTTTTCTTGGGACACGGAGTAAGTAGTTATTTAAAGTAAACACTTTTATTTTGTTTTTGCAAAACCAAACATTCAATCATATCGAATTTGTCGCCAAATTGGTAGACTTATACTGGCCAATAAACCGATGGCAAAAACAGATTTACCATCTATACTAATATTATAAATGTGAAAGTAACTCTATCTGTCTCGTCTGTCTGTCTGTATGTTACGTTTTCACGCCTAAACCGCTGATCCGATCATCATGAAATTTGGCAGAGATATAGCCTGGGATATGCAGAAGGACATAGGCTACTTTTTTACGCGATAACCGACATCCACGCGGGCGGTGCCGCGGGCATAAGCTAGTTTACAAAATTGCTAGGAATAGATGGAAAGACAGTGAAATACACCTTGGCATTTGCTTCATTTGGACTTCTAGTAGTATTGAATTTATAAACGAGCTTCACACAAAATTACGAACAACTACAAAGTTACAGATTGACTCTTTGGCTTGTAGAGGTAAGAACAATTCGAGACACGGTTATCTTTGTTAAATTATGATAAACTGGAATTATTGTGGCTAAATGTATAAAGTGAGTGAATCGATGGACTTTACCCATTTTTTGGTACACGTGGCACTGAATTTTTATATTTATTTAATACAAATACACAAAAAAGTAATAGACACAGCTGTGTTGCCGATACGACCCGTCAATACCAGGAGATCCATAAATCATTTAAATGACACTAGTTCAAGTGGTAACGACTAAACCCGAAAAACGTATCAGTGTGCCATCCAAGTGCACTCTCCTCTCTCACGGCTCGTAACCTTACAATTTTACGATCACTTTTATTACTAGACGCTTTCGTGCGCGATTACCCTCCAGAGTGGGTTCTGCTGTTAGGCGCCCTGCAATGTGAACATTCACCCCACACGCTACACAACCATATCGATGAACTACAACACCATTGCTCGTGATACACTGTAACGCTGTGTGTGATGTTGACAAACCTAGCAATGAATGTGCAATGTAAGGGTATAATCGATTAGGGTGGGACGGTTGTCAGCAATTACATTTTAATGCGTGTTTTATTATCACGGGCGTCTAATGTACTAGTGCATTAATTTATCACCTCCCCTGTTTACGAGTTACGGCTTGACAATTGAAATGATGGTGTATTCTGTATTCAAAGGAGGCTGACGTTTGACCGACGTACGTTGAGCTCCCGCGCTGGTTGTAACCCTTTGGTTTTGGAAGCGTGGGGGGCGCGCAGTTATGGAACGACGTTTCTAGCTAGTTTGGACGTGTCGCACAATCGTTTGGACAGACAAGCGATGGACGTATCAAAGGACTGCCAACTGGAAATGCAGTTGCAGTTTCGATTGAATCGAGAGACGTCTGCGGCATGCCTCTGTGAAGTAAAGGTTGATTGGATCGTGTCTATACGGCTGATACGCTGGCAATGTTTGGTTTCGGCGAATGGCAGTGAACGTCAGGCTCCCTTAGTTAAAATGTATTGTTCCTTAACGATAGTCGCTTTGTTTATGCAGTTTATTTGTTCAAATAGAACATTGTTCGTGCTGATGGCAAAAACAGATAGGTAGAAAGTCGGCTTTAATGCCTCCGCAAATTGTGAAAATAACTTCAAAGACATAATGGACTTTTAGAATTGGCTAGCGTTTCATTATTCATAGTCCAATAAGCAAGTGGTTTCACTGCATATTATTAAAATGAAATAGATTACAGGCCGTCGTTTCTTGAAAAGTGTCATTACCGTCAGCCATTCGTCATTCCCATTTCGTAATAATCACGTTGATACATTTCAATTATGACGTTTAACGTCAGCATGGAGTATCGTTGGTATCATTACTGTGGGCGTTGTGACATCGCCTAGTGACACAATAATGATCGGCTCATGACACGGAGTTGACATGCACGCGATGCCCAACGAACAAAATTTATGTTTTTGAACAAATAATTGATATTTATACGATTGGTAATTTCAATAAATTGCGATGGTATATTTATGTGGTTCGGAATTTTTGTGTAAGTTTAAAAGGAAGGCATAAAGTGAGTCGCCTGCTTCCCGCGTGGGTGACATGAGAATGAAATAAAAATTACGTTTGCTGTCAGCTCGTGCACTACGTGGAAGTAGTGTCGTAACTACAAAGTGTCAGGAATGAGGTTAGTTTGAATTTGATTAAATGTTTTAGATACGCAGTAATCGTCCGAGTTGTGTTTTGTATTAAATTTTTTTCTACCTCAATCTAATTTTAAACAGTCAAAGTCAAAGTTTTTATTAGTGTGATTTTTGGTGATATAACAGCTCTTACAGATATTTTATAGATAAGTACTCAAAAATCTACCCTTTAATTTAATTATACACTATTAATTTAACAATATTAGAAATTACATAAGACATTATAAATGATACAATTCTAACAAATTCAATACAATTCTAATAAATCTTTAGATAGGAATATTACATTATAAATCATTAATACAGGATTAGTCACAAGAAATGTTGTCAACAAGAAAATCATGAATGGTATAGTAGCATTTGTCTATTAAAAAAATATTTAGTTTGCGTTTAAATTGAGTCAAGTTTAAATCTTTTATGTCATTTGGTAGCTTTTTAAAATAATCGGAACCATGCAAAGTATGCTCTTGTACATGGCGGTTTTTGATCTTCTTAGGCATAATTCATGTCGGTATGTTGGTCTTAAAGATCGATAACTTTGCTCTGAATCTTTTTAGGGTTCCGTACCAAAATGGTAAAAAGGAACCCTTATGGTGTGACTCAGTCTGTCTGTCTGTCTGTCACAGCTGAATATCTTAAGAACTACTGATGCTATCAACTTGAAATTTAGATAGTTTTAGATGACGTTTGCCCAAATATTTTGCAAATAAGTAAGAAACAAAAAAGTTTTAATTCTTTTTGCAACAGGGACTGAAAGGTGGTCTTAAAAATTCGAAATGCCGCTACTAGGGCATGTGGGATATCATATGAAAGAGCGCTTTTGCACATTCTCAAACATTTTTTCTTTTTTCTTTAGGCCACATAGTTTTCGACTTTTGATGAAAAATGTAAAAAAAATACCGTTTCCCCCCCTTATCTCTGAAGTTTGCATAGAGAAAAATCTGAAATTATTCTATGTGATAGAAGGATATGTAAAGATTACAGGAAAAATAAAACTATGTCTCTAAATAGCACTTTTTTCAGAAAACAACAAAAATTACATTAGTTCCTTTATCTGTCAATAGATGGCGCTAACCTAAAACTGCAATATTCTACACCACAGTGTTAAAATTAACTGACGAATGAAGACCTCGCCGATGAAAATTTAAAAACATTTCGCGGTTCACAACTAAAATATCCTCCTTCCTACCTACTGGCAGGTTGCTTTGGGTGAAGCACAGTTGTAGTTTTTTCTGGGCACATAACTATTTAGGTCCTACTTATACGAATGAAGCTTATGAAGCTATATAATTATGATGGTACGGAACCCTTGGTGCGCGAGTCCGACTCGCCCTTGACCGGTTTTTAAATAAGTCACCGTGAACCGTGTAACAGTGACATACTTAAGTTCTAATAAGACAGGTGGACTGTATAACGCTTGAAATTAAATCTAACTTAAATTTTGAACATGATATAAGTATAAAAATAAAATAAGACATAATTGATGAAGCATTTCACAAGATTAGTAATTCAATATCGACCACTTTAACATGCAATAATTATTATCATATAAATGGCTATAGTTCAGCTATTAAAGCAGATATTGCATTAAGCATAAATTTATTGATCGTAAAGCATATAAATGAACTTACGTACACAATAGTAACGATCCTTGTCTGCCCTTTATAGCTAGAACAAAAGAATGATACACTATTATTAACAGTTGTACATAATAACATAATTAACTGATGTTTAAGTATTGTTTATAGCAGGGCTAAGTAACAGGAATTGGATGAATTGGATGGGAAAGGCTGAGAAATTAATGAAGCAACTATGAAGAACTGCAAGCGTAGTCCAAAAAGATGCTAAACATATTATAGCTGGATATAAAGTTTCCTCCAGTGAGCCTTTTATCCATAACTCAAAAAAAATTGCCTTAACGCAATTTAAGGCAAGGCAATGATTAAATTTTACAAGTACTCGTATCAGGCATACCGTGAGAAGCCAGCCTAGCTATTAGTATCAATAGACTCAAGACACAAACGCAAAATTACCACCTCCATCAAATTCAATTCATGTGTAAGAATAAGAACTAGTACAAAATATTTCTACCTCAGCAACAAGTAAAGCCACGTTTCGAGCTAGTTTCTCTAATAAAACAGAACAAACACTTTTATGATACGCCAAGCGTGCCCACATAACATAAATCATCGTCTGCTCTAATGGATAACCAGATATAAATCTATTTATGCAAAGTTTTCAATGCACATTTCGCATGCTAGATGACTATTTGCGTCATATACGGGGTTATACTTTACATCAACTGTTGGTTCGTTATTGTGTTCGTTAATTTGATTGAATGAGCATATAGAATAATATTTTCTGTTTTTACAAGGATGAATGTTGCAGCCTTGGGTATGTTTTGTGAAAAACTGCTTTAGTGATCAATCTCAAGTCAATTAATGATGATCTTAATCAATTTCAAGTATCTGTTGCCATAGTGATTTATCAAAAAGACGTAAATCATAATTTACACTAGGAAGATTTTAAATATTTTAAGGAGATTTAATAGGTGTAACAAACCAATTAATATCATCACGCGCAATATTCTCAAATTCACCAAGCCTGCGTATTTTCAACTTGAATGTCGCCAACTTGCTTCTCCCACCGCGTCTTTCATCTTCTACTTTCTTCTGTCCATCGAGCTTAAAAACTTATTAATATTACCATCATCAAAATCCGTAAGAATATAACCTTCTGTCCTGAATGTCGTTACAATTTCTACCTTAATAAACACATTACCAACTTCTACAGAATTAACAAAGCCAAAGTCAAAACCAACAAATTATTCATCAAAATTATCGTGTTACGAACTACCAATAGCAGGCAGTAACATTGTATCAATGCAGTACCCAATGATTACCGTCCCTATTATTGGAAATTATTGTCTGCCCCATGTAATTTAACATTTATGAAATAATTTTTCCTACATTACGGCGGCTGTCATTGAAACTAATTGAGATTTTATGTTAATGATATTTTTTATGCTCTTTTAGGTTTCTAGTTGGAATCCTGTTAGGTTTTTCTGTAGTGTTCTAGATTGTGAGGTCAGTATTCAAATGATGGTTGGCTGTATCTACAAGTTGGGTCTTAACATAGTTTTCATGTTTATCTTCTAGCGTTTTATCCGCTTTTTCTTTGTAAAGGACTTCGTCTTGTACGATCAAATTTTTTGGCTATTTTATGGTAATTTCTGTATGTTTGTGATCAGTGGTGGCCTAGTGGTAACGGCCGTGACTTACGAGTTGTAGGTTGTAGGTTCGAACCCTGACAGGCGCTTTAGTTTGACTGAATTATTTCATCTCCACTACTCTCAAAACGGTGAAGGAAAACATTGTGAAGAAACGCCGGTTTCTTCACAATGTTTTCCTTCACCGTTACCAAAAATTCCAAAACAAAAAAAAAAAAAACAAAAATTCGAAGACATGTGACATCTACCAACCCGCACTGGGCCCGAGTGGTGGATTATGGCCCACTCGCAGAGAGGAGGTTTGTGTCCCAGCAGTGGCAATATTATAGGCTGATTAAGTATTATCCGGGATAAGTTTTACTATATAAGGTAACACTTTTCAGGTAGGGACGCCAGTACAATTACCTGTTACAAAAGCTAGGCTTTTGGAAGGGGCAACTACAATCAAGTTTATTTCCGTGTAAATTTGACGTTCAAAAGTGCCATTTATGTGCCTATTTGAAATAAATGCTCTCACTTTGACTTAGGTATCGTTTTTGCAAGCAACTTTATTTCGTAAATAAATTCATCAGCATAACTTTCAAAAGGCCTGACTTAAAAAATTGTATCAATCTGGTCATAGGCTTAATTCTTATTAATTATACTACCTCCTTTATATTTAAAAGGCTTACAAGAACTAAGCAACATAATTAATAGACCTCTTTTAATTATAGCGGCAGGCGCCGAAGATGTTAATAGTTCTAATTAATGTAATCTAGTAGGTAATCGTAATAAATTACAGTAATTACTATTGACTTATCTTGTAAGTGCGAAAGAGGATGAGACTCAGATTAAGAGTAATCTGTCTCCATCTACGTAACAGAACATACTTGGAAAAGAATTTCTAGTGATGGTATCTTAGAAGTTTAAGCGTCATTCACAATATATTTATCTATTATACGAGTAAATTGATAGTACTCCAGTTATCTACTATTATATATTAATAATAAAGCTGAAGAGTAGGTTATTCTGTTTGTTTATTTGAACGCGCTAATCTCTGGAATTACCAGTCGGATTTAAAACATTTATTTGCATTTGATAGCCCAATTATCGAGGAAGCCTATAGATTCTTTAACATCACGCTAAGACCCTGAGGAGCCGAGCAAAAATAAAAAAATCAGAAAGAACGCTAAGCGGAAACTAAGTAACAGCGGGGGCGGGCGATGCAATGCGTCGCGGAGGGACGGAACTAGAATTTATAAAATAGAATATAATATATTTACTTGCATTGAAACATGGTATGGTGGTCTTAATAATAGGGTATGATCTACATGTCTCGCCATGGACTGGCATACAAATATTTTAAAGAAAACATGTTGTAATTACGCACCTAGCATCAATAATATCAGTGTAATTAAACATTCAATATACCTACTATTACAAAATTGTGATCAAAAAGAAAAAAATATACTATGTCTATAAATAGTTTAAAATATAAGCAGTATCTAATCCATTAAATATTAACAATATTTATCACTTACTTTTTTATCATATAATTATTTTAGACTATAAAAAGTATTACCTGTGAGCCATTTATATCATTTAGATTTAAAATATTTCAGGGAGAGTTCCCTAATATCTTAATTAATTTCACGCGGATGAAGTTGCGGGCAGAAACTAATACATAATTTATATTATTTCCGCGAAATCAAATAACTAAAAATTTACCTTATAACAAAGCAGGTAGAACTTTGGTAACATGCAAAAACTAGATAATACATCCTAATGTGTAAGAGCTATGAGAACGACAGCAAGCGAAAACACTCAAATATTATTTAATTATTACTCATCATGGGTCATGTACTCATTCGTTTTAAGCAAAGCCTGTAACTGTGTGTACATTGTGCAATAAATAAATAAATATGTTTTTTATATTTAATACTTATTTTAATAAATACTGAAAAAGAGACACATTTTTTTTTTTTTACAAAGATGTATATCGTTGATGTCTGTACTAATGAAAAAAACATTGTTTCACAAATACCAGCGCCATCTTTCAATAAAAAAAAACCAAACGTGCTAGATGGTAACTTGTAAAGAATATATAAAATAAATAGTAGAAGTAATTTAAAAATGAGCAAAAACAAATCGTAATTTACATCATTAGTCGTGAAAAACATGAAATAATTCAACACTATGTTGATAAATAAAGATATTCAGCTCTAAAAATAAAACTAGCCCAACGTCCTAAGTAATAAAGTACAAAATGATTGATTGACATAATACGACAGTTCTATTGTAGTCCACTGCCCACAATATCCAGTACCCCATTATTCAGTCAGCCAACTTTTCCTTTATCCCTCAAATCACCCATTTCAAGTGAAATGATCCCACTCACTGGACCGTCCTCAACGGAGTACAGTCGACTGAATTACCGTAGCTTTGTGAGTTATTCGACTAAATATGTCATCGCGCTTTGATACAGATGCATTAATAAGGGGCAGACCTGAGTTATGGCATGTGGAAATAGTGACTAGGGATGTGTGGTGCCGGGAAAGTTTCGATAATTTAATTTTTTGGGTGGTGAAAAGGGATAGACACGAACTATTGGAAGATGGAATTTGTTAGGATCGCGCAGCATATGCTCAGAATATAGGATGATTTTTATAGACACCAAACGGCTCGCATCGCATCGGATCGGAACGGATTTTACAATCTTTAAACGATATTAAATCGTGTACACAGTATTTAAAGTCTAAATTACCAAGCCGCGCACAGCAGCTTGGCCGCGGGCGTCTTCCGCAACACGCAATCGTAGCCGAAAGTATGCTGCGACGCGCGATCGGCTCCGTTTGCCTGTCGTCAATACAGTAGCCAAAAAAACTAGGTCAACTTCAACCATTTTCAAAAATTAGAACACGACAACACGGAAGGAAAGAAACTATTTGACTAGGCGCAGAAACGAATACGTTCACAAGCAATGGTACGGATCCGACCGTATGCGTCGACATCCTGCCGGACGCGATCGGCTGTCGCCGCATCCGTTCGTATCCTTTTCGATCCGACGCGATGCGAGCCGTTTGGTGGAAATCATCCTTTAGAATGCACTCATTTGTAAGAATGTAGTTTTACATAGACATCAATAATTTTATAAGTTGTGGTAGAATGTACGTAATGGTGTGTTACAAATATCATCTTGCATTTTTACAATGCAAATACACATAATAAAAAATAAAAAATAATACATATAATAAAATCGTAGCAAAATCGAAACTAAACATTGAATATTTTTGAAAAAAGTTATTGCTACGAGATGTGAGAACGATACTGATGCTGAAAATATAGTTTTTAGAATTTTTGGCCGTTTGTCTGTTCGTCTGGATTTTTGGCCGTTTGTCTGTTCGTCTGGATGTATGTTCCGGATTGACGTAAAAACTACGGAATAGATTCTGTTCAAATATACCATAAAGGTCTGGTTAACTTAGAGGCTATATATTACCAAGCTATTTATTGTGGGGGAGTAGCAATATTGCATCATGTTCGTATTCTTCAACAGTTTACCGCAAGATTGCATTAGAAGAGAAAAAAGTCGTAATATTGCAGTCAGTCATAACAGTCATGTATAAAAACGGTTATTTTAGTTAAAAAAATCAGCGAAGTAAACAGCCTGTCAGTTCCACGGGTTACGTATTATAATACCTAAGTTTACTCTATTTTCAAGATAACTACGGTTAATTCACATAATATGTTCATAACGCATATCGGTAGACTCAACTACTGTTTAACTTACCTACTTAATGTTGATTAAACTGAAATTAATCGCACTAACAAACGATTAATCTAATGATTTTTTTAAGATTTTGGATATTTTAACTATTTATGAAAAACCTAATGGACGACTCGAATTATATGTAAATAAATTATGATTCAACTATTTTTGTGTCTTCTTAACTTTCTTTTTAACGGATAATAATTAGACAATAGTGAAATCATTTCCGCGAGAAACTTGGAAGTAGAGCTCGCCGGCCGCTGCCGCGGCATCGCTCGCGCACGAGCCGAGCGAGCGAAGCGAGCGGTACCGCAGCAGCGGCCAGCGAGCGCTACTTCCAAGTTGCTCGCACAAAGGTTTTCACATATACAAAATCACCAGTAATCAAACAGAAGACCACAGATAAATCAACAGTAGGTGTATCGTCCGTTATTTTAATCAACCTTAGGTAAATAAATTTTATTGTACTTGAATAAACGATCTTTAGGTATTATAAACGGTAGGTCTTTTGACCGTAGTTATCTTGAAAATAGTTAGAATAAACTTAGGTATTAATACGTAACCGTTCCACGACCCTGTTCATAGGTTCAATCTCCCAAAGATTTTCTGTTTTCGTGATTGTTTTTAATATTTTTAATGCTTACGAATTTTAATGCGCTTTTTAATGCTTTGCGACTTACAAATAATAATATCATCACCTGCTTAGCCTTTTCCCAACTATGTTGGGGTCGGCTTCGACCTTTCGTTTAGAAGATTCCTGCTGGAAAAACGTTACTCCAGCAGGAATTGTTTTTTCCGTTTTATTCCAAAACGACAAAACGCACAAACTTTTTATTTGGCGCACATTTACAGCAGATTACGCACTAATTATACGTTCCACTCTAGGAAACACTTTCCTGCTGGGGTAACATACACAATATGTTTGTAGACGATGTTAATTTCGAAATGAATGGCCCTTTCAAATTTTTTTTATGTTATGTAAATAGAGAAAAATATTATAGATACTCCTAATACAATGAGAATATTAAGAGAATATTATAATAGTGGTGCTCATGACCCACCCTACTGAACAAATGTACGTTAAAAGATCATTTGAATCCACTTTAATAAATCCATTTTTTAAATCTATCGACATTTTCTCCTCTTGACACTTCCACATCACTGCCCCGCACCTGTCGCTCATAAACCATCAGTATATAAATACAAAACAAATCTGCTGCCCCTTTTATCTCTAAGCGCAACGATAAATTACGGCAGAGCCCTTATCCAGCAGTTTGGAGCTTGAGATAGGCCCGTTAACAAGTTTCACGGTATTTATGGCAAGTTCCAACTTTAATTGAGTCGGATGTAATGTATGGATTTTATTGGATGTACTTTTAGGGGTTTATTTATAAACGCTGCTTAAAGTTAAGTAATGATTAGCGACTGTTTAACCATACATTTTTGACGTTTGAACGTCACTTAACTTTAAGCAACGTTTATGAATAAACCCCTTAATGTCTGCAGAAAATCTTGCGAAGTGTTGAAGGAATAATTTGATATTATTTAGTTCAAATACATTAAAATGATTATGCACAATATATGACGCTATTTACACTAGGTACTAAATTAAATGACTAAATGACTAACTAAATATACAAATAAATACAAAAAACAAAAGGACGACATATTGCTCATCTGCATCGCTGTCATCAGGAAAAGTGCCCATATTATGATTAAAAATAATTGAGGAGTGCAAGGAAAAACCAATAACTCACACCGTACAGCTGCTTAATTTATTTCTTGTTTTGAAAGTTATAATTTCTTCTTTTTTTTTTTCACTCTTGCTCATGTATCTAAGGTAAACTGAAAAACCAAAAAGTTCTAAAAAGAATTATGACTTACCTTTTTATTTTTTCAGTTATGGTTTTCAACCACGAACTAACTAGTTTTTTCTATGTTTTTGCTAGTGCAGAATCTCAATAGGTACTAGCTACAACTAAATCTGCAAAGAGAATACATTTAACTTACCATGTTAGTTCGAGATCATTTTTCATTGTAGATAAAAGGATTTCTAAAGATTATCCCATAACAGTAAAGTTATCGTATACAAATCTAAGTCTCTCTATATTTAGGCAGTAGTCGCTGAAGCAACGTGACCGCTTGACTAACCATCTACAAAACGATTTGTATCCGCGCGATCGCTTCCACAAAGCTTTGATCACGGACCCGCCCGCTTCATACTAATTAAACCGACTGAGCCGAACAAACGTTACTCGTAATTAAATAACGGCAATAATGAGCTATTATGAAAAGTTAAACCGCTTGGAAATAATCAGTGAACACAACACTAGCCAATAACCAACCAAGTATCAGACAAACGTCTCATAAACATACGTTTATACGAAAAGCAATCTCATTCAACGATAGCTTTAACACTAAAATATCATTTTTTAAATCCGACGTCGTAATGCGCGCCGCGGGTCGGAGAGACCACCTTGTCAGCTAGCGCGTAAATTAACATGAAAACGTCATACAAAGAGTAACCCTTCGCCGCCGCATAATAAACTACTCGGTCGGACTCTCCCGCGGCGCGCCCGCGGTGCCGCCTATTCAAACGGCCGGACATTATCGTAAATATTGTGGTATTTATTCAGATTTCGGGCACAAACAATTCAATTCACGCACCGGCTGCTAATTGGGCATAAATCGTCGTAAAAATATTCAATAAGCTTCACGCATCGATTAATATTTTAAACACTGAATGCCTTCATTTGAATTCGAATTAAGCGGCGCGTAGATAATGTTGTTCGTCGATTTGTCGACGGGCGACCTATTGGAAGGGTTTTTATTTTATTTTGTTTTCATTCGACAGCAAAAAATAAGCACGTACATATGTATATTACTTCGCGGCGTGGTACGAATTAATCGACGATTATTCTTGATTAATTTGTTTTACCGTTTTAATGCTCAAATATCGTAAAACTCACTCGCACAGAATTAATTATACGGGGTTATTTCAACTATACGAGTTGGTATAATAGAAAAAGTAGGCAGGTTATGAATTTCATGCAAAACAGCGATCATTATTCAAGCTAGCGAGATAGCGAAACTGGACTTTAATGGCGGGCCGTTAACATATAAACGAAAAGCATTTACAGTGAAAAAAAGTAACACGCCAGACGGCAACACGAAAAACGTCAAGTTGAACACTTTATAATAGAAATAATAACGCAACAGCCGCCATGAATTATTGCCCACATTTCATGTTAAATTGTATGTAAATGGCGGACCGGTGCGACACGGCTCCCACAATAACATAATAATGGTGGATTTGTGACTCACGTCAGGTTGTTAGTGTGTACTTAACCCTTTATCGGGACACGCACGCGGGACGTGAGATCATTACTCGGGTCGCGGCGACCGCTCACAATGGGAATGTACGCGTAGACCCCGCGCCTTACGAGGGTTAACGTTGAATTTCGTGAACAAGTTACATGTATGTTTTTCGTCTCGATACCGGTTCCCGATAATACTCATTTGGGTTACAATAGATATATTTTTTATTCAAATTGGACGTGTACGTACACAATGGTAAGTTTAAACGCTACTGAAGCGATTAAATGTACGATTTATGAATGTGTTACTCTAATAAACAAGTATTGGACAGGTTTTTTAATTGAACTGGTTCAGTTGTGTTGTAGGTATGTTTGTTGTTGTTCGAAGATAAATAATGTGAATAAATTAAGGACTAAATGACTTTCTAGCAAACGCTTTGACTGTTACTAAGGTAGTATGGGAATTAAAACAAAAATGTCAGGGAAATAAGTGAGAAAATTAAAACCTTTGTGGTGAAAAAGTGGAAATACACATGCACGTGAAACGGAATTGAAATGTTAGAAAAAATAAATTCAATTCTCTTATCTACACAATTTAAATAAATTAAAAAAATAAGTATCCGTTTGTAATGATAAAATAACAGCTTTTTATTAAATTCATTATTTTTTTACGGATATGAGCCGGTAAGCAGGTAAGGAACTCCACGGTTACTCTTTTGAAATTAATTGGCTTTTACAATATTTTCAAACAACAGTGGTAAGGGAGGACAGTGTAGGCCTTTCAACAAGTTCCAGGTACTTAACAAAATAGGAAATGTTCAACAAATCTAAATTCTACTAGGCCTACAACGTTTTCACATTCACAAAATAGAAAAGAATCTATATAAAAGAATATATTAAATATCAGTGTTAATAGGTATGGGAGGACAGTGTAAGCGTTTCAACAAGTACCAGGTACTTAACAAAATAGAAAATGGTCAACAAATCTACAGTCTAGGCCTTCTAGGCCTACAGCGTTCTCACATTCACAAAATAGAAAATAATCTACATAATAGATTTAAAAAATATAAAAACCTATTTAAACCACATGACATGATTGCCATTACAATTACGGTAACTAATCTGAAAAAAAAATCAATGCTGGTTTATTAATAACTTCATGTACAATTAACAAAAATAATCAATACTACTACTAAATAGAGTTACATACATTGCACACACATATATAAAAATAAACAAGTAAGTATTTCTGTTTCATGAGAACAGGCTGTCAAAAAAGTATTCCTGCTGCATCTTCACATTGAAAGGCCCTGACATGTTTTCGCGTGCTTCTTACTCTCATTGAAACTGCTCTTATAACTGAGATTTGTATTTTCACTTTCAGTCAGTACCTACACTATTTGAGAATATACGTTTCCCCATTTCTCATTAAGCTTTGATGCGGTTTTTTTTAATAAGAATAAATATCACGTCCCTAATAAAGAGTTGAAATTAGATTTGTAGGTAAATAATGTCAACTAATGAAAATATTATGTCAAGGAAGTATGTAAACAATAAAATAAATAAAAATAAACTTCGTAATTTGGGAGCAGTTCATAGAAATTTACACAGTTATGCCGTAAAGTACCAGGGAAGTCACATTGTGCAGAAGGAATTATTCCCAAACTTCCTTGACTTCAACGTCATCTAACACCACCAGACTAGAGACAACACAGACATCTGCACACCACCTTATACACCTACTCACATGTACACACAGTCAATGCAATATCCCGAAATCGCATTACCTACGATCAAAGTGGCAGACGATCCTCCTAGTCGTTACATCAGTGATTTTGTAACAATCGCCCGGGGCTCGGAAATTGCTTCCCGATCCCCGAAAACCGCCCCTATCCTCCCGGGATGAAGGCTTTAGTTAGAGAATGGAGGATAAATAATTAAGTTTTATATCATAGAGGTTTATATTGAGGTTATTTAATTTGTTTGTGTGTTATTGGGAATAGGTGGACCCTTGTTAGCGGAATATTCATGAAACATGTCATACATAATTGTAGATATTATTTCTATATATGTCTCCTGGTGTATCAATGATCGAGATGACTAAACTCTAGCATAAAACATATCAATTCCTGAGGCTATTACAATATATCTAGGACCATAGATCTATGAATGTATTATTTGACAACATAATTTGGGCATGACTCATGTTTGAGCTTGATATAAGACATATATCAAAACATAGGATTTTACATATGATTCTAGATAATTATATACCTAATCCTAACTAATATTATAAATGCGAAAGGAAGTTCGTTTGTTGGTTGTTACCTTTTCACGCCTAAACCACTGAACTGATCATCCTGATATTTTGCATATACGTTGATATACGTTGTCAGGTACAGAAACGGATATAGAGTACTTTTCATCCCGATAATAAGTACTGTTCCCGAGAAAAACAACAATAACGTTCTTATGATAATAGATGGCGCCACGTGTCTTTCGAATCATGATTGAATTATATTATTATAGAAATTTTAGTAGTGTGTTAAGAGTTATTTTTTTAAATTAAAGTGCGAGCGTAGCCGCGGGAAAAAGCTAGTAGTGTAATAATTATCACCCTAATGCAAATTATTAATCATATTTGCTTGTGCATCATAAATAATGATCTTCTTGATGTTCATCTGCACTGAAATATAATCTAGTATTCCCAGTACTTTGTCTCGGTACTTATATCCACTCCTACAATGAAGTACAAACAATAACAATATTTGATCGATCTCCCATTAATTGGATGCTTGTCAGTCAAGATTTTTGCAAAACATTAAAAAAGTGTATCTTTCCAAGCAACTAATAAACAGTTGAAGGTCGCTCCGTGGAAATAACTTTCACAACATGTGCGGTCCCACGGCATTAAGTTCACTTCATAAAAATTGCATTAAATCATTCGCTTATTATCTGAGGAAAAACCAACTGCTTTGCATATTGAACGATTGCAAGAATCAAAAGGAAATATCTGTTGAATGTGAATTTTTTCTCGTGTTCCCGGGCAATGGTGGCTTTGTTATGTTTCAAGTGACAAGCTGGAAAATTGTCTTGGATGGGATGTAAAAAAAAATTGCAAATATTGTGGTAGGTTTTTTTTATTGCAGGATGTGCCTTGACCTCGATCCAGTTATGATTAACACTTTCCGGGACACTGAACGAGACACAATAGAAGTTTTATTCATCAATTTAAAAAAAGATTTGAAATTTAGTAACAGATAAGTGTTTTAACAGATACCTTTGACATGCGTGAACTTTTATATTTATTTATATTATTATTCTCATAAAACTTTAATTATGAATGTTATTGAACCAGTATAGTGAATTAAATGTAGTATGAAAATTAATGTCTTAAAAATAATACATTATACAATTAAGGGGTTTATTCATAAACGTTGCTTAAAGTTAAGTGACGTTCAAACGTCAAAAATGTATGGTTAAACAGTCGCTAATCATTACTTAACTTTAAGCAGCGTTTATAAATAACCCCTTAAATTAACAACCTGTTTGATTTTGTGTAGACTCTACCATTGTCATATGGAGCAGGAACAGCATGTTTCCAAGCATTCTTATCTTGGATATAATCCTCTAATCTGTAATAAGCTTGTTTACAAAGTGTAGTTTTAATATGAGTTTAAAATTTTCTTTCATTTAATTGCAATAAATCACAAGGTATTTTGCTGTAACATTTAACACAGTACCCCATAAAAGATGTTCTTACTTCAGATAATCTGATAAATTGTTGATCTATTTTATCTTTATTTCTAACCGACTTGGGTGTCGCACTCGCTCAGCTCGCGCGCGGTTGGTCAATATTCCGACCTAACCTAATCCGTTTGGTTGGTCGAAGTACCCTAGCTTAGTTACTGCAACCAACTGCGAGAAAAGCTCAGAAAGTTTAAAAAGGGTGCATTATTACAAGGGCAAAAAGTTTTTAGAGTATTCAATTAAATATTTCCCATAACATAACAGGCACACTGCTCAGATCACACACTGATTGCAGAAAACGACAAAATTGTGGTTAATATGGTTATTATTCTGTTCTTTTTTCATCAAAACAAAAGCTATTTATATTTTATTTTTATGTATTATAACTTATGTCGCTATAATTATCAGCTGCCATTCGATCTAATCCTTATTCCCACAAGTTCTAGTAAACTGACACCTGACCAGGCAAGCAGACACGTCTCATTTTGATAGTCACCGCAATGATACCAGCAATAAAACGTGCCGTTTTCATTGGTCACCTGATGGCTTTAAATAATATATACTACCTTAGGTGGGACGTTAATTTTGACCATTAAAGTATATATAAGAACTTTACACGTTTGCACGACGTACAAAAACTAAAGAAAGAATTAGTAGATTTTAAGATTTTATGTAATAATGATAAAGGTAAAAAAACAGTGTGCAATTTCTATTTTAGAACTATTCTCAAAAAGAAAAAATCATGCAAACTGCACTCTTTCATAAACGTCTGATTTGCAAAGTTGCAACTCTTTAGAAAAAATAAAGAAAGAAAGATAGGTAGAAACACGTGCATACAAAAATATAATTAACTCGAGTAGGTAGGAACACAGAAAAATCTACATTATAATCACAAGCAAAAAGCCGAAAATAGTCGGCAGCTGCACGTCATGACTGTAACAAGAAGGCTTCCACTGAGCATGATTCTGTGCTATGAGGGACCCACAGCACAGCGCTGATTTTCAATGGTTACCCGAAAAAGACGTACAGACCCAAGTCTAGTTTAAAAAAGTGAACATAAATAGGCAAGTAAATATCTTCGTCTTTCATGAACAGACATACGAGTACGTTCATGAAAAAGTCAGCCGCCAGAAGGGCTTGTGGCTAGGTAATAACAGCCACACGGGTCGTTCGGTCAGGTTAAGCGACGCTTGCCGCGGTTAGACCGTGGATGGGTGACCATCTTTACATACCGAAATCCCTTCGTGATACCTCGGAAAGCACGTTAAGCCGTCGGTCCCGGCTGTCATTCGTGGATCTTTGACAGTCGTTACGGGTCGTCAGCAGCCCCAAAGTCTGACAACCGTCTTACCAAGGGGTATCGTACTACCCAATAACTGGCTTTTGGAGATCAGATAGGCTCCATGTATTTTTCTTCAGATAACGCCGGCTTAGAGTTATCTGTGCTTGCAGCTTTCAGAAAATTTTTTGTTTGACGTTTTGAACTTAAGACTACACTATTGGATAATCAATAACATGGCACATGATGTAATATTGTGATGGAATTATGTTAAAGGAAAAAACTACAGAGGTAGCTTCCCTTACTGCCTCGTCTCAATTTTTACCCTATATTACTCCGATCGCCATTGGAATTATTGTACTAAATCTTAATATATTTCTAATGATAATATCTTGTATCTATTAGAGAGGGCAGCTTCCATACATTTCGTGGCATCATCCTTTGCCTTTGATTTCCAAAGTCCATAACTAAAATTTTCATCTTTCCCAGACTGTTCACCTCAAGAAAGTTCTTCAACAAACACATTCATTACACTTATCCCTCTATCCGTGCCTACGATCAGACGTGGAGGATTAGCGCTATCATACGTAAGCACGAGTGTAGAGGGGCAAGTAAAATGTGTGTTTGTTTTACTGTTTAATTCTTTGTTATGACCCTATAAGACCGCTAAGATTTTGAGATATTAAATTTTGGGGTGTCTGGTTGTGTCTACATCCAGTAAACACAAAAGTATCACAACATACTCTATGTTGTGATACTTTTTACAGGATGTAATTTACACATCTTAACAAAACGTACCGCTAGGTAAAATATCGTAAGTTGGTTTCCCAAATAAAAAGGGAAAAAAATGCTTTATATTCTTGTAATTTGTGTTCTTTACAATATAATCGGGTAATGGTTTGCAAGTCACGAAGAAAAGATAATGGAATAACCTATCAAATCTCTGGGGTCGTGCTTAAGTATTTTTTTAAAGAAAAGCTATAAATATATAAGAATATATTGGATATTAATATTTGAATAATAAATTGGATAAGAATTCGTGACACAATATAGCAAGATTAGATCTTTGAACCAAAATCTCGTCAAACCTGATGTCTAAAGATCTCTGGCAGTAATTGTAACGGGCGATCATACCCCTGAATTAACATAAGCATACAAAAAACCTTTATCAAAATTCACACATGCATATAATCATTGTTCTGTCATCGTTAACCCGATCAATCACACGCTCGTCGCTAAATTCAGTTTAACACAATAGCACTTAATAACTTCACGCTTCGGTGAGCTTTCATGAATCACACTGTGC
The DNA here is from genome assembly GCA_947523025.1 of Dryobota labecula. Classification (NCBI taxonomy): domain Eukaryota; kingdom Metazoa; phylum Arthropoda; class Insecta; order Lepidoptera; family Noctuidae; genus Dryobota; species Dryobota labecula. The sequence continues at coordinate 26,061,222 of OX383289.1, read as the reverse complement.
TATTCTTATACAAATGAGTTGAAGAAAACATTGAAACCATCAAGCAAATATAGTCCCTATTCTAAGAGAGGTACAGTTTATGGATGATGTTAAGGGACGGTACTGTTTTGGAAGCAAAAATACTGGATCATTTCCTTTTGACAATTGACGCGTTGAAGGGATCCCATCCATCTATGTCGTTTACTACTCGAGGAAGCCTGCTATGGCATCGGTAATTGAGTGATTTAATTCATGTTTTATTTATGAGACGATATGAATTCTGAATTTTAATTCGATTCAAATTGATAAACGTTTTCTTGGAATTGGAGGATATCGTGTTTCTGACACCTGTCATATTGGGTAAGCTGTTAGGGAAATGGGTCCTAGTAAAGATGCCTAAGGGCGCTTTGTTAGAAAAATATAAGGACCGCTGTGGTAGATTTCCTTATTTCTAAAAGGTTCTATTGTTTTTGCCTCGTTGAGTGCTTCTTTACTATCAGTGCCGGTAGCTCTGGCTATGAAAGCATTACCTATGTATAAGTAAACGTATAATGATAACAACAGTTTTTCTTACTTTCGGCTAGCCAAAAGTAAGAAAGTCATCAATCTAGATAGTGATTTTTGCATAATTAGCATCTTTGCTCCTCTTGTATACCTGCATAATGATATACGTCATTCTTACTATGGGATTTTTATATGATTCATTAGATTTGCATTATTGTTCACAATCATTAGAAGATTATTGTCGATCAACGTCATAAACCGTTTTATTTCCTACCTCACAAAGCATATTTTTCATCGCACTAACCATTCAACAAGACAGGACAGGAGTCATATCATTAACATTGTAATCATGTACCCACCGAGCCATGAAATTCTATGTTTGCGTAAAACATATTACGCGCATTCAATTCTTCTGATGGATTATACATTTATACCTCGTTATTTCTGTAGGGACAAAAGTGTCGGTCTGTGTGTTGAAATAGGTGACATACTGTGTCAAAATGAATGGCGGCATTTTGTAAACCTATTTGTGGGTATTATACTCCATAGTAATAACCTAGAACTGCAAAAAAATCTGAACAATGAGAGATGAGAAGCGTTATTGTAGGCACTTTTAACATTGTACTACTAAAGATTTATTTCTTTCAGGGCTGTAAATAAATGCTATACACGTAGATAGTCTTTTGTTTGATGATGTTTAAGAACCACATCTTCCCTACCTTTAACACTTACTTTGCCAAACCTATACTCCATTTGAAATAACATTAAACATTTAAGTAAACCTTTTTTACAGTCCGTTCAACCGATTTTGACTTCTATTGCGTTAGTGGCATGACAAACGGCAGCTGCAGTAAACAGTTGGTATTGTAACCACTTTTTTGCTTATATTGCCATCCTTATTACTACGGAATAGAAGTCAAAATCGGTTGAACGGAGTGTAAAAAAGGTCTCTTTAAATGTCTAATCTTATTTCGAATGGAGTAAAACAAACCCCAAATTTTGAACATAATTATGCACAAACACACTCAAGAACATTCAAAACGTCAAACAGACACTTGAAAATTACTCTCACCGAAAAAGAACCCCGCGGGCATCGCCAGGCGTATTCATACCATTGCAAAACGAACCAAAGGGGTCATTTCACGTCACGTCATGAAGCAAAGGTATTAATTTACGTTATTTCATTGAACGCGCCATGTTTTCTTGTGTCGACTTCCTTTGTTGTGACTGACAGTGTAATAACGCATTATACCCTTTTAAATTCATTGTTGTTAAATTTTTGTATACCGTATTATCGGTTGCTACTGTTTAAATTCTGGATCGTCATTCCCTTTTCTTTGGTATGCTCGTTTGAGTAAGTATTGTGGTTCGTTGATTTGTTTTCAACGGAAAGAAATGCGGTTAGGGTGGTCATCTATTGTGCAACAATGTTGCTAGCCGTTTGGTCCCCGATGACCATAGCCACTCATTCTGTTCCTGTGGGTGTTCTAGATGGCTAAGTACTAAGTAGTTGATAATTTCAGTAAATTAAAATACGTCAGTATTCGCCTGTACGATAATAATACCTAAGGTTCTGTTAAAAATGATATATTTTTTACTTAACAAGGTTTGCAATTTCATTGCTGAAAGATATTGACGCTCATTTTAAAATTCAGCATTTATTAATACAGGCTTGTCATCTTTATGCTTGAAAATACAAAGCTTTGTATTCTGAGATAAATAGCAAGTAAGTCCTTCGGCGTCCTTCTTTGAAACAATTTATTTACAGAGAATAAGTTATAATAACATCGTGCCTCTACAAATGAGACAATATGAAAAACATGGCAATTTGCTACAGAATACTGCTTTCATTTCACTCGCTCATATCTCCCGATGTTGGGATATCGTGGGCTAACATTCTGCCCACTTGCTGGGAATGAATTACGTGTATCAGAGTCTATTACTTTATCTTTTTATTTTCAACATGGTTGGTTTTGTTTGCATTGAAGCTTTAGAGAGATTTAATTTGGAATTAGTAAGATGTCAATATTTCTACTGTTACTTGTCATCACAATCTAAGGTAAAGTAAGAACTTAGCACACTTGATGGATATCCGACAGGTACTGTTTAAGACGCAGATATATGCCAGTGACCTTGAGTGGTGAGCTTGCGTGTTCTGTAATGAGCTCACGCAACGCGTCGTACGTCCAGCCGGTAATAGGACTCGCCCGTTCAGGAGCGCTGTCCCAAATAAGACGCATTATTCATTTATTATACATAAACCAGTATGGTATTTTAATAAAATACGTGTAATAAAAGATCAATAGTTAAATTATCTTTAAAAAGGTGAAGGTTTCAGAAAAATACGCTTGATAGATTTTGCGTGATTTTCAGTTTTTATCCGTGTTAGACATAACTTTACAAATTAATTTCACTATGTACTTACTGCATACTCTCAAAATGCTCTTATTTAACATATACTTTTTTCTAAATCATTAACACCTTTAGACGTGATCTTCAGTATAAAATCATTAAAAGTCGGCTATCGTTGCCTTAAACAATGTTCAAAATCGGTCTTGAACATTGCTTTAACCGTATCTAATATAAGTTGAATACACCTCTAAGCTTTAATATTTTTATGTTTTTTCACCAATCTAACATGATGACAAAATTAGAAACGTACGCTAAAACAGTCTAATGATTTGGTTAAATCAGATTCCATCACAATGAAACCTTCTTCTATCGCCTTTGTCGACACCTAACAACATCCCAACACGGCAATTTGACGCACGCGTTAGTCGCAAGATCCACAATTTCTGCGCAAATATAACGCCATTGTTTCTTTCATTACAAAGTGGGGTCGCTTTTAATATCGCGTGTCGGCCGTGTGTGGCCGGCCTAATTGCTCATTACATGTTCCGACGAGTTAATACGGATTGAGACTGTCTTATTAATATGTTTTCAGTTTAAGTGAACATGTAAAAAATGTTGTAGACGACACATGAATGCTAATAGAAAAACCGTCAAGTAACGATGGAAAGAAGAACTAGTTTGTTAAGAAACAACTTAACACATTAATAATGGATCAACAACATAACTGTATGTGAAAATTGTCTGTGAAAGTGTGGAAGGCTGATAATATAGCTGATCTGTTTTAGATGTTACTTAAAAAACACCCCAGAACTTGACAAAATAATTGACACCATACTTGTGACATATACTGAAGTTTCACACAGTAGTGGTAAGTTGAGACGACAGAATGTAGATAACTGACAACTACTGAACGGTGACTCGTTCTGATAGGACAACTAGTTGTCAGCAATGACGACCAGTGGACTGCGATGAGCTGATTGATGTTACAGCATTGTCTATTGAGTATCATTAGTTCAACAGGCATCTTACTGATCCAAAGAAAACCTCCATCACCCTTCACCACCAATTCCCGCTGACGTCACAAACTTACATCACGCCACTTACGTAAGTTGGGGCTGCAGACGTCGGTGTCGGCAGTGACGGGCGATCGGCAGCCGTGGCGGCAGCCGGTAATTCTTTATGATTGATTATCTCCTGGCTAATGAGCTTCGCCAGTCTTGTTGGGTTGGTGCAAGCCAAGAAGTAAAAGCGATATGGGAGATGATTTTTCGTATAATAATAATCACTTCTCTAATTTAATCTATAACTAAAAGCTAGTGGATTGAAATACAGCACAGAGTGATTCGCAACTAAATCTTTCTAACAGCATGTTAAATCTATTTCGTTAACATTCTTAACAACAAACTTAAACATTATTAAAGCATTTTATAAAGTGAAGGTTTATGAGGCATGCAGTACAATTAATTATAGAAACTCCAGAAACCCTAAAACTTCGAGCTGTAAGAGATTTCTAATAAGCTGTAAAAAATCATAATGAAAAAGCAAATATGTACGCCGCATGGAAAATACAATGAAAGAAGCTTTACCTATTAGAAACACAAACAAATAGAGAAAGAGAAGACATAATCTTTACAAAAACTATGTCAAAAAAGTTCCTATAGATAAAGTAAAAGATTACTTGGACGACAAAAAGGCTTGGGATTAATTAAGCTACTCCAATTCAACCATCCTCCAAGCAACAATAGTAGATTATACATCAAGTGCATAAAACGCACTCTCTACTTTAACGCACACTCTACGCACACTCTACGCACACTCTACGCACACTCTACGCACACTCTACGCACACTCTACGCACACTCTACGCACACTCTACGCACACTCTACGCACACTCTACGCACACTCTACTTTATATCCATCAGAGCGAGCTTGCGAGCGAGGATGGATATACGTCTCGCGTAAAATGGGTTTTTAGGGACGATTTGCACACTCTACTTTTCACTTCGATTATGAGAAAATGAAACAACAACATGTAAATATTTAAAATTTAATTAAAATTGAAAAATAATTATGGTTTCCGCCAATCAACTTTTATTTATTTTTTTCAGTAGGAAAGTGACATAACACCTGACTTAGGTCGTTACATACTACTCAGTTATAAAAACATTTTGTTTTTGTATCTATGATAACTTAGTTATAGTTTAAATATATTGATTAACCAATATAAAAAAATAATTTAAAAATAATAAATGGACGAAATAAAAAATAAATAAGTTTATTTCATGAAGTTTTATTGTATATTTTGGCTGTTGGTATCGTTGCCTTGTTCTTAGAATACTAACGAAACGAATTAAAATAAAGAGGTTATTCTATGAAGTCGAAGTTGTTCGTGTGGCTGTTGGACCGATTGCCTTGGTCTTCGACGAAGATTTTACTTTGTGCTCTAGAGCATAAAAAGCGACTTTATGTCGCCTACGCACGACATACAGACGAACTTTTAGAGCATGAGAAGTGAAAACTATTTTATAATTATAAGCGTTTTAGAATTAATTTTGTAATTTTTATTAATATTCATTTACCATAGTGACATAATTATATGAGGACTTTGTAGGTTATATTTTTTTCTTGTTTGCAGTTAGTTTTATTGATAATCTGGCAGTTTGAGTACTTTATGTGGCCTAGCCAAATGTCCTTTCTTTGGTATTGTTCGTTGAATCGTTAAGCTCCTTAAGTTGAGCTACATGATTACTGAGAAATGCGTGCACTGAAATCTCTGAATCTGATAAGTCCACTCAAATCTGTATGGTTCTTTCCTCAAAAGACGATTTCAGATACCAATCTACATGGTACTCAAATTATCTGACTATGATTATGTCTGGACTTTAAAAGAAACTGTGACCTCTGTGTTTGTTTCGGCCTCCCTTATCAAAGTAGTCAGGAAACGTGGACCTCATCTATAGTTTTTAAAATATGATTGACGTGTTGACGTGTTTATACAAACCTACTTACAGAAATATAATCATTTATCATTTACTTCATGGTTACGTGAAAATTCTCAAAAAACTCCGTCACCCCTAATTCGCGCCTATCCCATTATGAATTATGATCGCTTTCCTCTACAATAAGTGCATAAATAGGGGCCGGCTGATGGCCCGGTATAAATCACGCCCATCCATCATCCATGCCGTGCCAATGTAAATATTGTACATCTTTTTGTATTGGCTGAAGTCTCAGTGGTACTGAGGTTTAGTGACTAGGCTTATAGGAATATTAACTATATGTAAATAATCTTATTTTTTTTTTAATACTGCCTGTAACCTTCCACTTCAACCATCCTATTGCTAATCTGCTTATCATATATATTATAATATATGCATTATGCTTGCATATACTTCTCTAAAGCAAAAAATAAAGTCCTCTAAAGTAATGTTGTATCTTCAAAAATCCTCTTCAATACCTTCCTTTTTTTCCAAAAAACACTCATAGAATGTCGCCATTTATAATTGTACTAGCTGGTACCTGCAGCTTCGTCCGCGTGGATTTTTTCTAAATTAAAAGTAGCCTAAGTTACTCCTTATACTATCTGCCAATGAAAGTCTCGTCAAAATCAGTCCAGCCGTTTTGCATATTAGCCGGAACAAACAGACACACATACAGACACGCAATTTTTTTTTTGTTATAAGTACCATATCGCACCCTTACAGGTAAAACTGATTATCTGTTAGGTTAGGTTCATATCAGATAATCGGTATTCCCTGTAAGGGGGCGATATACAGGATTAATGCTATTTTCTTAAAATTAACTTTGACAACAATTAAGTATTACTTATAAAATTGACAAAATTGTGTATTGTTTTTGGATTTAATACGGGTCACGGACCTGAAATAAATGTTTTTTTTTTTTTGTGAAACACTAGTACCCTCTCAGATCTATATTACTTACATCATAAACAACAACTTTTGTTCTATGACTTTTACTAATTCATTAGATTTAGATTCATCAGACTTTCATACAAAAATAAAATTATTTAAATTCAACGCTCGAAATGTATAGAATAACGAAATCTTGAAGGTTTGTTTTTGGTAAATGTATTGTTTTGTAAAAAGTCATAGGACAAAAGTTGTCATAAAACAGACACTTATTTGTATGTATAGATTACTTGCTTTGTATTTTATCATTTCAAACACTATCAGTACTTAATTTTTATTTTTTCAGGGGTTTCCTGACTGGTTTTGCCATAAGATGCCTTTTCAATCACAGTTTATTATAAAAACCGCTGCAACACACAGCAGATTTTGAAAAAACAATGTCATTTCCTCGACTCTCTACATTTTTATTACATACAAGACGTGACTACAACAAATAAATACAACACCCTACACACACACAGATAGTATAAAGCCAAACATCTTGTTCGTGCACTTGCGTCGACGGAAGTCACACGGTCGCTTTCAGATCTGTTACTGAAATAGACGATAGAACTGGACAGAATTGGCGAAAACAATATGTCATTGTTTACTGAACAGTTCATTTTATATTTCATCTTCCTTTTATTGAGATCTTATTTCCGGTCCATCCCGGCTGACATTTGTAGATCTTTGACAGTTGTTACGGGTCGTCAGAAACCCGAAAGTCTGATAACCAGTCTTACCACGGGGTGTGGATTGTGTTACCCAATAGCTAGGTTGTGGAGGTCAGATAGCAGTCGCTCCATGTTTTGGATCATTTAGCTCCCTTCAAAATGGTTGAGCTGAATGGTGCTAATCCATGCGTCATGTTCATGAACGGGCGCCGTCAGTTGCTTATTTTAAATTTTTATTGTTTATTTTTTTTTTGTTTTTTTTTTTTGTATTTGTTGTTGCTACTCTGGACGCTTCTAACGTGTACGTTTTTATTTTTTATTTTTACATCGTTCTCACATTTAGTTATAAAAACATTTGTACGGTCTACGTACATGGTTTTAAAATATGTATTTTTGATGTAATAAGTTAGTAGGCTCGCGTATTTGCACTTTGATCGCGACCTACATTTGGCAGTGCATTGTCATACGGCGGAGCCTAGATGATGCATTTTGTACATATTTTAATTAGTGTTCAATTAGACGTGGTTTGAGTCGGACAACTTGCATTTTTATTTAGATTCATCCCGTTGAGCATTCATTGACATTTTACAATTGCATTGACATTACTTATGTTAGGGATACACCCTACAACATTATAGATGTAACTAATATTTTTGTAACAATTTAATTTAAAAGAGCGTCCATGGAGTTTCTTGCCCGTTCTTCTCCATATGTACCTACTACGCTTTGGAATGGGCATGTAGCTTCATTTTTCTTATTGACCGACTCCTTGACAATTCAAAAGTGCCTGTAAATGGTTTAATTGAAATAAATGATTTGAGTTTTAGTTTGAGTCCATGTAAAATACTTGTATTTAGCTGTATCCGGTTAGACTGGAAGCCGACCCCAACATAATTGGGAAAAGGCTAGGCAAATGATGATGACTATCCACCTGTGGCTGACATTGCTGGACATTTTTGATTATGTCAGCCTTTGAGTCCACTATTTAGCCAAGACAGAAATTCAGCATCAAAAAGGAAATTCAGAAGTTGAATTATCACTGTTCACCTCCAGAAAAAGGCATATTCAGACCTTTTAAAAGAATTACGGATAAAGTTATTATTTTAACTGCGCAATAGATATAGTCAATATTAAATCAACCCAAACACAAAGACATACCCTTAAATAAAGCGGTTTATGCACGTCCGCAAGACCACAGCGCTACCCACAAAGCTAAGCTTAAACATTTTACACAAATAAAACTATTTCCATTTTGAATCGGTCTTGTCTCGACCTTTCTAAGTCTACCTTCCAGCGCTTCAAGCAACTCGGCCACTAAGTGCTTGTCAGACGCGGCGACATATACAGCGCTGTATTTGCTTGGCGATCAGATACTACGTGTACAATATTTGTTAGTTTGAAATCTGTCAGAGGAGACTTTCGTTTGTTTATTGGACTTCAATTGTTCGTTGGTGTTTATATGACAGGTTATTGGTTGACAAGTTGTCAATTTATGATGTTACAAATTGGAGAATTGAGTAAGCTTTGCAATTTCGGGGCACAGTTCTTTCCGGGGTAGTACATTACACTTTCGCGCTTTTGAGATGGTGCACACTGGTAACCTTTGAAAACAAGAACATCCAATCTTGTATTCCAGACAAATGAAAGTGTAATTAGTACTACCTACTTTCCTTCTTTTATCTTTAACATAGGTAAACTTATTTCGAAACCCATAGATGAATCACAGTAAATAAATATTAAAATAACTCATTCGTGCTAAGCCGAAATTGAAAGTACCCCATAAATTCAATTTAAAACTATTAAAATCACATACCACCATGCTATTAACATGCCTGCTAGTCGTAAAGGGGTGGACAAAATGATTGGTCTCGAATTGAATTTAAATGTCTCCTTTATTTGTGAATAGAAGTTTTAATAATGTATGCAGGCCTTGTATTTGTAAAAGATCCTGCTCGGATTTCAGCCAGTGCTTTAAGATTTCCTAACATTACTGATTGATAGAATTATATCCAATTGAACCTGCATGAATGCTTAGGCATTTTGAAAGTGAACAGTTTCAGTTGCTTTAAGCATCAGCGCTTTGAACAGCACCCTTTCACTTTCGTGATCGAAGATGAGGAAGATCCTCTTTTAAACTTGATACCGTGGTACTTCTGTAAACAACAGAAACAACAGAAAGAAACCCCCACTTTTCCGCACTCCAAATTCCAGTGCTCTACATACCAAAACCCTCAGAAACCTCGTTAAAACAAACGTATGCAAATTCTAGTTATGTTATCGTTCTTATCTGGCTCGAGTCCTGGGGATTAGCTGGGCTTGAGTCTCGGGTTGGCTCAAGTCTGCTCAAACGCAGCGATGCCAAAACTAATCTCCAGCTAAGATTAACGTACAGATTGTGTAATGCATTCAAAGTGTTATGTTAACGTTTTAATGCAAGCGGTTTGATGTTTCTGGGCTGCAACTCTGCAAGTGCAAGTATAGCTTTTAGACCGAGACACAACGGGTCTTACACTAATTTTCTGAACTGTTTCTTGGTAATCCTTCTGTCTTGGAACGAATTTCGAGATTAGCGAAACGCACCTGCTGTCTAGACTTCGAAATGGACTATAGCTTTCGTAAACCAGATTACAGTTGAAATATATTGGAGCAAAATTCATGAAATAAGACAACTGAAAAACTGGAAAAGAATCGAGTCCAAAAAAGCTGATTGACTGTGATAGATTGTTGTATTAGAAAGATAGATCCTGATGCAATTCTCCCAAAGCCAGATCACATTGAATAAATACGTAGTATGAAGACAGATAAATTTCATTTTCATTTGCGCATTTTTTTTTAAACTTTGCCCTCACTAGGAATTTCTCCTGTATTGTGGGCGCATTTACAAACATTCAAACAGCCGGACCCGGAACAACTACTTGTAAGTCATACAAATATTTGTTCCGTGCGGGAATCGATCCGCGACACGCAGCGCAGCAGTCAATATCTTAACCACTGCGCCAACCATGCCGTCAACGTCAGCAAATTCTGACACTCGCAGGGGGTTGCATTAACTTCTTATGAATTAGTACGAGTAATATGATAAGTATAAAATTTATTAATTTGTTAATTCTTTTCAGGTAAAAACTTGAAACATGTTCAGTTTTACGTCTTATAATCCTGTGTTGAAGCAACTCGTTGAATAAGCTTGTAATAAGACCCAATAATTTCTGGTGTATCTAATAAGAGCCATTAGGTAGCTCAATCGTGACGCATCAAGTCATGACATAATGTGGTCCGTCTCGTCACGGTCGGGCACAGTCGGAGCTCTGTCGTTTGTCGGCGCGATTGATCCTGTCATGGCCGCCATGACGTGAAACATACGGTGATGACATGGTGTTTCTGACGTTCAGAGGGCTGATTTACTTGTGGTTATGTTATAATGTGACAATTCTTGTTACAGAGAACTGTATATCAAGTTGTGAGATTCAAAACAAAATAGTGGTACAATCTGTAAGGTTTATACAAACATTTCGTAATTTTGTTTTGAATTTAATCATTGATCTGCATGTGATAAAAACCCGAAATAAAGTCTTTAATTAGAAAATGTTTAAATTGTTGGTAATAAAAATGCTAATAGCTAATGCTTTCGCTGCATTAAATTATACAAGTCTGCTTTGTTGGGATGACATAATGATAATAATATCAATAAAAATTAAAACAATCCACACTGTCATTGTTATTTTAATAACTACAGAGGTATAATTTAATTTAATGTTGCTTTAATTTAACACTTAAATATTTATTAGTTAGGTGTCGGTATTATGATTATGATCCTTCTAAAGATTACGTAGAAACTACAATAACCATTTTAAATTCTTACGAAGAATATAACAATATCATAAGAAACTTCTAGCAACTACTTGCTTACTTTTAGTCATTCATTCCTAATCGTCTACTTTACAACGGTAATCCTCTTTTCTAAAAAAACCCACAAAGAAGTGCTTAAAACATAAAACTTTTGCTCATTATATAAAGATAAGCAGTAGTATAAAATTAACACACTATTGTCAGAAACTAGCTAAAGTATAATTTTAGTACCCACAGTCAAACTACAAAAGATTTGGAAAGATTATAGAAATTGCGATGACTAAGCCATTTGTTTATGAAAACTAAACAATGAGAATGCGTTTTCACAATCGTAAAACCAGTGGGTGGTCCCCCACCCATACAAGTTTGGGGTTAAAAAGTAAACTCACGCTTTACCTGAGATTATACAACGGCATTAGAAATTTTAATATCGCTCCAACAGACCGATAAAATTAACATAATGAGGATGTCTCTACAAAAGAAAGTGATGACAAATGCGATGAATTTTCTAAAACACACATAAATTCACATTTATAATATAATACAACGAATAATAATACGAAAACAGCCCATAAAACCATCATAATACAAAGCGAATAACAAAACGCAGCAACAAATCGTTCAGAAAAATCTCTTGACCCACATTAAGCTACAAAGGTCCGCCCACATCGAGATGACACTAAAACTAAATTATTACTAAGCCGCCGTTTACCAGCTTCGCAGCTATTCAATTTCCCATGCTATGCATCTCAGTCGTCGCATCCACTCCTTTGACTGCGCGATGCATATTTTATATAATCCTTTCATCAAAACGTCGAGTTCGCGGAAAGCGCTTTTAGTAATTCTCGCGAGCGAGCGAGAAGGAAGCCGCTGACAAACGGGGTGTCAAACAGCGGTGGGGATAAGACGCCAAAGCTCCCGCAGAGCACACAGAATGCAAAAATGGCGAGGCGACTAGTGACAAGGTGTCAGGAGGGGGGCACGTCACACCGCGAACCTCAGTTCAGAGCCGTCCGTCGCGGCGACCGCACGTTCCGTTCCGCTTCGTACACACGCCGCCGCGACTAGTGACTTGTGTATCATGTGCTGACACCAAGCCTTGGATTTTGTGAAGTGATATTATTCTGTGTCGTGGATTGATTATATTTTTTTAAGCTGGATAAGGATATCGGACTGTGGAGCAACATGCTCACGTCAAGCAATCAGTATTTGCGACCGGATTACCTGTCGCCGCTTCCGACAACGGTAAGTTTGATTGATGATGACAAACTCGTGTTTTCTTATCCTTGCGCTTGCGTTAGGTATAATTTACTTTACATTAGCGTTGCTGTTTGTTGTTTGTATCAAAAGGGAATTTATATAAGGTTACCGTTTCATTTGAAACACGGTTATTATGTGACTGATAGTTATAAAAAATACCTTCTTAACTGACAATAGAATTCTTCAAAACGATGCAACAGCTTTAAACAAACTATTCTTCAAGGATATAAAGGCAAAATAATTACTAAAGAGAAAAACCAATATGTAGGTACACCTCTATAACATAAAAGAAAACTAAAAAATAAATAAACAACAAGAATCAGACAATCCGCAAACACTGTATAAGAAGGAAAGTAGAAGAGATATATATGAAAAACAAGGTTTTGAACTTGAAAAATGTACACTTTCGTTATTCAACAAAAACAAATAAACTTTAATCGGGCTACGACTTCAGTAAATGACGGATTCATTTTCCGTGGCCCTTCCAACATGGGGAACATTCGCTCCGTGAAAAGGCGTCACGAAAATTTCAACAAGTATGTTGAATGTCAATTCATGACAATGAACAATCAAATGTAAATGTTTTATTTTATTGTTTTATGTTGATGTAGGTAGGGGTAATTCGAGAAAACGTAAAAAAAGGAAATTCGAGGAAACAGAAGTAAATTAAATTATAAAAAAATATTTAGTATGGGTACCTATAAAAGTTGAAGAAACTGAAGTAGTCCATTAAAATTCAGGCAGTATAATTAAAATTTTAAGAGAAAAACTGAGAATATACAACGGTTACAATAGAAAATCACAAACAAAACACCGTAGCACGATTAAATGTATACCAACTAACTCAAAGTACTACGCTAATTAAATTAATATTTTATTATACGTATGTGTAAATATTAATATAGCGGCAAAATTAAATTTCATCAAGTTTTACCACAAACTGGAAAGCGAACGTAATTTAGCGAAATTAATGAAGTGGCATTAAAATTCAGCAAACTACGGAGAGATGTTGTTCAGTAACATTTCAGTCGCATTCTAGTAAAAACTTTAATAAATTGTTTTGTTTCTTTAGAAATAACGAAATTTTTAATTATATATAATAAAGAAAAAAAAGCTTTAATTTCATGACAGACGAAAGCCATTAGCTTCGCATTGTATTTAAAATAACTTGTAACATAAAATATTGTAACTACCACCCATCTATTTTGAATGACATCTCGTAATTACTACATTAAAACAACAATCGTCTCTGAAGCGCTAACAAACAAGCAATTAGTATTTCGAACTAGACTCTAATAAGATTCGTATCCTCGCTAAAATAAACTTTGACAAAACAACGTGAGTAAAACAGAAAACATATTCCCGACACATAGCGACGGTTGAGCGGCGGCAATAGACGTGACAACACGCCACAAGTTCAGGCGTGCCGCAAATTCAGCGGCACAAATTGCCCTTTTCACTGCGAGATTACATCATGCGGGAGCCGAGTGAAATGTCAAGCGGAGCCGACGGCTGCCAGACGCGCGGATAATGGCGCGTCGGCCGCGTGATTGGACGCCCGCCTCCCCCGCCCCGCACCCCCGCGGTCCCTTTGTATGCCCGTCACTCGCAACCTCGACCCGACGTTTCATTTCATAAACTGCCTCTCTTTGTTGCAGCTCGACGCGAAAAAGAGCCCGCTGGCGCTCCTAGCGCAGACCTGCAGCGCTATCGGCGCGGACTCGCCCAACCCCAAGCTGATCTCCGCCGCTGAGAAAGCGAGTAAGAAGTACGATGAGAAATCGCACATACCCGACAACAAGCCAAGCTTTAAGCCTTACGAATCGTGCCTAACAGCGAGAGAAAAGACTAGAACACCAGACGACAGAGGGTCTGTCAACGCATCGTCTAAGACCCCGCTCTCATCGAAAGGCAGCGCGTCCACCACACCAGTGCAAGCGCGCTGTGCCAGTAACCAGAGCTCCTCGTCACAGAGGACTCCACCTCCCGCTCACCGGAAAACACCGTCAGAGAAGTCAGACGAGAGGTCCAGCCCACTGCACGGCTCGCCTGTGCCGGCCAAATCTAACTCAGAGTCGATCAGCATCTCGTCTGCATCCAAGTTACCGTTCACGCCCACCTCTTTATCGTCCAACGCAGACACCAAAGAACATTCGAGCTTCAAGCCCAGCATACCTGTATCTACATCCGCCTTCTTCGGTGGATTACATCATAGTGGATTTCCTTTACAAATGGACCTAATGACCAGTAGCTTAATGGCTGCACAGCACCACGCTTTAAAGAATGGATTAAATCCGTACCTCGCGTACGCTAGAATGAAGGCGCCTGGAAGTGATCTAGGAATCTGTAGAGATCCTTACTGCACGGGTTGCTCACTAAGCTCACATTTGCTCAAATCCGCCGTATGTCCGGCTGGGTGTGCTCAATGTGATCACGCCAAGACTCCGTTTCCGTTACCTACTAATCACCCCGCGGCAGCGGCGTATGCTCACGCACAGTTAGCCGCTTTAGCGGCCGCTTCACAGCTGCCTTACGTATGCAGTTGGATGGCAGGAGACTCTGCGTATTGTGGCAAGCGGTTCGCCACATCAGACGAACTGCTGCAACACTTGAGATCACACACTGCGAGCGGCGAGTCGAGCCCGAGCCTGTCAATGCTGAGCGCGACGCACCCGCTGCTGCAGCGCACGTACCCGACGCCGCCGCTGTCGCCGCTGACTCCTCGCTTCCACCCGTACAGCAAGCCGTCGCACCTGGTGTCGTCGCCGCCGCTGCCTTTCCCGATGCCCCCGCACCCCTCGCTGGCCGCGTACTTCCCGCCGTACCCGCTGTTCGGCCCGCGGCCCCTGCACCCTTGAGGACCGTCGGCGCTCCACGGACACAAGAAGGGGGGCGCCGACCGCTAACGCCCATGCCAAAAGGACATTCGGAACCGAAGTCTGTGTACATATAAGTTAGTGTTCTTTGGGTTTCTAGTCGGCTCATATCATCGACGGAAGTGTTTGCCCCTGTGGGGGTCGCGACAGCTGTGATCTCTAACTCGTAAATCATTATAATTAGTGCACTGAACGCTTCGTCGTAACCGCGTGCGCGGATTTTAATTTTCTAGTTAGACTAACGAAATTTTTATGTACCAAATCTATAGATTGTAATTTAAATTGATTTTTGTAATTTAAGTTGTTGCAATTAATTAGTGAGGGTTGTTAATTGTGTTTGTATTGTTTTAAGTGAATGTTTAATAATTTGGCGATACATGGATCTATTACATATCTTTGTAATTATGTGCGTTGTGACTGAACGTTTCTCGTAGACGCATGTTAGTCCCACTAAAGTAATGTTACAGGTAACATGTTACCGCAACTATTCCTCATTTATATTTATATAATTGCTACTTTCAGTTTTAAAATTGATAAGATCTTAGATGAATCTCACAAATACACTTTACTTTAAAATTTACATTCTAATGCTTGCAAAACTGGCACGTTATATTTTTATGTGTAACTATAAATTAATGTTTACATAGTACACTGTCAGAATGTTAAGTAATGACGCAAATTATAAAAGTGTGAAAGCGGAATGCGTGTACAACATTCATAATAAAGTAATGGACTCTGTAATACTTGCAACTGATAACTGTTGAAATAAAAATTTGTTGTTATAAAGGGCATAAAGCGAAAAAAAATATACGTAAATATTTAATTTGAAACTCTCCAGACTTTGATTTCTGCAACCCAAAACAAAATATATAAGTCAAAAACACTGATTGAATATCAAAGTGTAATTAAGAACTCAAAATGGTATACGTCAAACTGCATAAAACTTAAATTCTTCAGTCGCATATAACTATTTCATGATTTCTATTAAATTTTCGTGAAAATAAAAAACCTGAAAATTGTTCGCCACTTTATTTAGGTACAAAAAACATCTGCAGTTTTCCAAGCAACATGAATACGTCTTCACAGTGGTCCACATTTCTATAATTTGCACTGCAGTTCTAAATAATGTAATTATTATTCACTAAGTTGCAAACAGAAAGAACTTATGAATATTTAAACCGCTGTGTGAGATAAACTTTCACTTAATTTTAATTCTCGCAGTTTTAATTTATCGCCGCATTGGTATTCATTAAACTTGAGAACTTACATCCAGATTCAGATTATTGGGTCACACAAAAGTACCCTGGGACCCAAAAAAGTTAAGATAGTTACTCATGAAAGGAAGAAAAATTTAAAGATTGCAATTTTCTAAAGCTCATGTGCATCCATAATTAACTACATAATTATTTATAATGATCATTGTACATAATTAAAACTCAATCTTAACTACAATACAGATAGCAAAGAATTGTTAGACTAGCACTGGGTAAAAATCTACTAATGTTAGCCATAAACGTTACGACATACTTGCGCAAGCTTAGACTAGCACAAGTCTGCGTGACACCGAATGTCTCGGATACTTGTGAAAGTCCAAATTTTTTATTTTTTGTATGTAGTGACCTGGATAAGTTTCCCATCTACTGTAAATCAGGAACATAGAATCAATATATATTAGCAACACTAGACCAGCATCTCCAAGCCAAGAAGAGTAATAACAACACGGATAAAGAATACGAAGAACAACTACTAGCAGCAACCCACACACATGATGCAACAGAACGAATAAACGATATTTTTCAGAAGGCATGACTCAAACGTCGTTCGTAATTAGGACTGTTGCGGCTTCCACTACAATAAATTATAAGCAATTTATCTGTCTGTCTGTCGCCATACATCACGAACTGTGCAGCATTTACTAGCGTTGAAATATTATGACCAATGTGCACGGTGGACGCACCATTTGTTAGCCGTGCGGGCCAAGCATTATCTTTAAATGCTACATTATGAACGTGTGAAATGATTTTTAGGTTGCAATTTATAATGTGGGTTTTTATTATTTGTTTCTTTTGCAACTGTACATTCGAATTCTCTGTTAGGGACAGGTTTTATAGAGTACTTAATATACCTTTTCAATTATTAAAATATAGTGATATAGTTTAAACAAGCCACTGCCTAAACATCCAGAGACCAGTATAATTAAAATAATTAAAGAAGTTTCTAACACTAAATCAAATTAACATCCTATTTAGCAATCCAAAATTAAATTATAAATTAAAATTACATACTTAAAGCCGTTACAGACGCTAAACATAATAAACATTAAATAAATTAAATTATAATACCGCCATTAATTTTATTATAACTAATGACAGTTACAAAAACAATGTTAGTATGTATTTATGTATAATAAAACTTTATAGTTTCCTGCTGATTTCGAAATATATATGCCAAGAAGCATATTGAAATTATAAAACATATATTTAAAGTATAATTCTCGCATTATTATATTCATTAATGTCGTAAACGAGTATAATATGTCTTTGTTTCATTCATTTTATTGTATTTAACAGTATTTTTTGGATTGTTCTTGAAGAAAAACTCTCGTTTTAAATAATTAAAAAGCAGGTCATGACTTTGTGTACTCGGGAAAAACAATTTAGTTTTCTGTTGGCAATTTATTTAGTGTCAGCTTTAATAGTTAATTCTTTTCTACGAATTTCAACGCTACTAATTCAATGGCTTCCAATTTATCGATCGGTGAAACTAGGAATTCTTTTTCTTATTATCCACTATACTAAAAGCCATATTTCCACGTAACGTGTAGTTTAAAAACTGTTTTAAAAGCGAGACTTCAATGGTCAATATATTTTTTTTATTGCAATATGAACAATATTATTTTCTCAAGAGGAGGGTTAGTTTGAATCCGATTAATGATAAAAAGCTCACCCCTTACATTGACTTAACATAACTAGCGAAAAGTGCGTCACCTTTTCCATCAGAAAACATTACCATTTACGATATTTATTTTTTTTTCAATCTGGAAATATGTCACAGCAATCTTGCCAGAAAACTGGTAACTAAATCACAGATTTAAACCATGCTAAATAAAACCCAAAATAATACTCATAAATAATAATACAAAAATTTGTTGAACTTCCGTCCGACAATTGCATCATTCACCTTAGAGTTACGAGCGCAGACTTATGATACATCTCGCCAGATATTGAATTAATAAGATGTTGAGACTACGTGTACTAAAGTTCATTATACATGGATTATTTAGGTTTTCATGTGACGTAGTAGCAGCAGCGTTTTGGGAGCGTTACTTTTAAAAAGGAACGAGTGAATTCATTTCGCGCGACTTACAACTCAAGACCTAATTAAGGCGACGATAACCGATTTTCAATGATTTTAAACTGAAGATCACATCTAAACGAGTAGTGTTAATAATTTGAAAAAAATATATGTTAAATTAGAGCATTTTCTTAATAAATTAGTATATGAATATTTTAGATTATGTTCATATTACATAGTGAAATGAATTTGTAAATTTATGTCTAACGCGGATAAAAAACTGAGAATCACGCAAAATCTATCAAGCGTATTTTTCTGAAACATTCACCTTTTTAAAGATAATTTAAATATTGATCTTTTAGTACCGTGTTTTATTAAAACACCTTTTGTTTTATGTTTAATATATTAATAATGAGTCATATTTGGGACAGCGTTCCTGGATGGGAGTCCTATTATTGACTGGACGTATGACGCGTTGCGTGACCTCAGTACAGAACATACAAGTTAAGGCTCGTACAGACTCGCGCGATATCGCGGGCGCGACAGGCACCGACAAAGAAATTGTGCTACTAGTGTCGCGTCGCGCCCGCGATATCGCACTAGTCTGTACGAGCCTTTAACCACTCAAAGTCACTAGCATATTTATCTGCGCCTTAAGAGGTACCTATTATGTATTATTATTATTATGCATTGATGCATTATTTTACTGCTTAAAATCAGATGGACCATAATCTTAATAGCAATTTTCTAGTTTCATCACTTACTGCAGAATGAATACTCAAAAACACTTCTGTCCCTGAAACTTTAAGGTATAATGTAGCTACATAAATGCTTTCAAAAAACGTCCTAAAGTCAGGTAAGTTTTCGGGTTCTTCACAACATGATTTTAAATGGGGTCTGAACTAAATCAATAAGTTGTTCATAATATCCTGATGTTTATATTGTACACTAGCCCGCGGCTCCGCCCGCGTGGATGTCAATACTTCCCTATTTCATTCGGATTTTATTCACAATTCATGGGTTTTTTTTTGGGCTAACCCTGTATATTTTTCATAAATAAAAGTAGTCTAAGTTACTCCTTATACCATCAGCTATTTGCCGGTGAAAGTCCTGCCAAATTCAGTCTAGCCGTTTAGGAGATTAGCCGGAAAAAACAAACTGATAGATATAAAAAAAAAACATTGTTATAAGTACCGTATATACTTTCATATGCTTGAGCTTGTGGCTAAGTAATAACACCCGATCGGGTCGACCGCGGTTGGTCCGTGGATGGGTGACCATCTTTACATACCAAGACTCCTCCGTGCCTCGAAAAGCACGTTAATCCGTTGCTCCCGGCTGTCATTCGTGGATCTTTGACAGTCGTTACGGATCGTAAGAAATCCGAAAGTCTGACAACCAGTCTTACTAAGGGCTATCGTATTACCTAGTAACTGGGCTGTGGAGGTCAGATAGGCAGTCGCTCTATGTAAAATACTGGTATTCAGCTGCCCGGTTAGACTGGAAGCCAACCCCAACATAGTTGGGAAAAGGCTAGGCAGATTATGATATACTTTCATAATTATGCATTTCGTAAAAAGCTGTTATTTCGACAGATTTGACATAACAAACAGATTTTATTTATTTGTATAGATAGCGGAACGTTGTACAATATAGATGTCAGGATATTCACTCCGACAAAAAAAAAGATACTGGGTCGCTGAGAGGCGAGTGGATGGCGTGGCGGCGGAGTTTCAGCTGCCAGCTACATGCATAAAAGATTTTTCAGGTTATTGGGTTTTCAATAACTCATTTAACGACTATCAACTTGCATGCAGGCTGTCAGGCAGTAGGCGTACTTACATGTCATGGAATTTACGTTTTAGTAAAATGGTAACTTTGATATGTAAAGGCTACAAATATATCCCTCTCCTCTTTGTAGGGTGAACTGTTGAAATACCAAAAAATGCACATACCTAATATTGGAGAGTTTTACTAGCAAGCAGGATTCTGACAGCGTAGGATAGAAAAATGGATAAATTTAAATATTTTAACTCCTTTTTAGGGTCTCGTAGTCAACAAGGAAACCTTATACTTTCGCCATGTCCGTTTGTCTGTCTGTCCGCGGCTTAGCTCAGAGTACTAGAAAGCTGTAATTTGGCATGGGTACCTACACATATTAAAAACAAAGTGGTAAAACAAATTCTTTAAATATTTTTTTAGGGTACCTCCTATACACGTAAAGTGGGGATAATAATTTTTTTTTCTCGTCTATCCCATGGTGTAGGGTATCGTTGGATAGGCCATTCAAAAATATTGCGGGTTTGTGAAAACCATTTTTCGATTCAGGGATTCGTTTGCGTAATATTAAGCTTTGAAGTGCAAATTTTTGTTAGAGTCAAGTGTCTCCAACCAGTGTGTGTTGCCAGCTAAATGGTTATATTAGGATATGTGTAAAAATTCAAAGCAGTGGTATATATAACGAAGATAACTGGAAAACTATTACAGCTAAATAGGCTTTACAAATTATCGATTAATAGTCGACCAATTTACATTTGCAGTTGAAAAACATATTCTCCCTTACATTATGTATGAGAAAACATGTTTCTCAACTACAATGTTAAGTTTTTCTTGGGATAAATTCATACCAACTACGGAACCCTTCATTGTGCGTGGTCCAATAAGCACTTGGCCGGTTTTGTATATAATACCATTACCTGTTAAACATATAAAATAGAACCTACAATTCTGTTCACCCGTCCAGGAAAAACAGCCACAAATATAACAAAGCACGTAATTTTAATTATCTAACAATTAAAACTTTATCAACCTACTAAACTACTAAATTCTAATAATATCTACTATACTACGAATCACTAATCCTATGACATCAAACTATATCTACTACACTACTATGACAACAAAACATATGACACCTTTCCCATCATTATCATTACTACCACTTTAATCATCAAAAACTTCTAAAACTATGCGGCAGCAATCTTTCCTAGCCAAAAAAACTAGTTACTATACCACGGGTATTAGATAAAAACAACGCCGAAGAAAACCCACATTAATACACTACGAATTACTATAATCTCATGACACCGATTGTTCGCTAGCAAATCTAAATCGAACAATTTGTCATACAATTTAATTTTAAAATGAATATACACGTTTCATTTTAATAAATTAATTAGATTTCTAGCGACGCTTTGGCTCGACAACGGATGTCTTTGGCCATTTATATTACAAATATTAAAAAAAAAAAAATCTGTGGTGAAATGGTTTTGTCACCATTGTCACAGATTAATACAGATGGGACGCTCCGCAAAATCATTTAAATAAAAAAACCGGTCAAGAGCGAGTCGGAATCGCGCACCGAGGGTTGTGTACCATCAAAATTCATTAAAAAAAAATTACATTAGTTCCACTATCGGTTAAGAGATGACGCTGACCTAAAACTGCAATATTAGAAAAAGTGTGCTATTTACAGACATTATATTATTTTATTTTATTTTTCGGCCAAAGTCGAAAATAATGGGGCCTGAAAAAAAGAAAAATGTTTGATAATGTGCAAATAGCGGCTCTTTCATATGACACCCCACATACCCTAGTAGCCCCACTTCGAATTTTTAAAAAACCAGTTCAGTTCAGAAAAAAAATCTGCGGATTGAATTGATTGTAGCAGTGTAACATTTTAAAACTTGAGGGGTTAGCACATAATGACACTGTGTGTACGGAACCCTAAAAAGCGACTCTTGCTACGACAAAATAAAGTGTACCTACAAGTTGCCTCTCTTTCTATCGTGTAACTCTTATACCGGCGGCGTGCGTTAGTCCTACTGAATTCGCCCAGTGAGATGGGACCGCCGCGTACTTGTAGCTTCATACCTAAACTGCGGAGTGTCCCATCTGTATTAATCTGTGTCATGGTGTCGTTCTGGCCCAAATATGAAAAATGTTCGTATGGCAATTAAAAGCATGTCACTCAGTTAGGGTGTTGGAAAGAATAAAATATGTTTATCTATTATACGTTAATCTTTAGACATCACTGATGATAAAGGAAAACATCACGAATGAGGAAAACTGTACTTACTATGTTTTGACATGCCCAATATGGAGCGAATAAGCATGGTGGGCAATGCTCGTTCTTTTTTTTTATCAGGAAAAATACTGCGATATTAATATTATGTGCCTTATTACATTACGAAACATCCAATGAGTTAGAAAGAGTACTGACCCTGAATATGTTTTCACCCTTGTGGTCGGGGTTATTGAAAAGGCTACCATTGAGGGTTAAACTTTTATATTATTGCCACACATTTTACAACATTACGTGCCCATGACGGGGCCCCTTGGCCAGCTCCTGTTATAAGTCTCTATCTGTCAGGCTGCCTCGTCAGTGACAGTCCGCCACAGAGGTCTGTTAGGACAGAGGAGTTCGTACACCGCTATACCCTAAAAAAAAATCTGTCTAGCACTGGTGACCAGGGAGTTAAGCAAGTCAAACGTTCGGACTTCTGTATAGTGACCTCATACTGCGATTTGGTGACCAATATTGCTATGATTGTCAGCGTCGACCATCTATAAATTATAACTCGAAAGTCTAAAGCTACTAGATATTATATTGCAACAGTTTTGTGTCCGATTGTACTTACCTGACGTGTCGGGTTGTCGTTATGTCACTAATGTCTTTGTTGATTGTTCCTGCCGACTGCCGGTCGCTGCGTTGGTAGTGTTTGTACATTGCTTCATTACAACTAACTGCATACTTTGTAATCCTTGACATGAGGTGGATGTGGTAATGTGTTTTATTACAAATAAATACGTGGTAAAGTCGTTGCTTGATTGCAGTGTACATTTTTAGTAATAGTTCGGCGAAGAGGTCTTGAATTATACCAACTTAATTCGTATATTTCATTGGACAGCAGACTCGCCGTTTACAAAAAATAAGCTCGTCCAGGATCTATGAGTGCGACTTTTGCCCAGAGTTTGAAGGCTGGTGAACAAAATTAGTTATATGCGTAGGTAAGTCCAACAAATGGATATGTTTAGTCAAAGCTTGGAATTGAGCTGCTTGCTCTGCAAAGCCTTGTGATAAAATCGTAAAACTTGACATTTAAATTAATATGCAAAATCATTATTACCATTTTACTTTGAAAAGTATTATATCACTTTAATTATTGTGAATGTGAGCACTATGTGGGTATTTTTTTTAAATAAAATTTATATATCGCACACCTAGATGAAGGGTGGCACAACTCAAAATAATCCAAAATCGAGTTATTGCGATTATCGGAATCAGTGTTGAAAACTACATTAACTCCAAAGACACCGGTGTACAAACTCCATTCATAAAAGACTAGATTGAGCTGTAAGTCAGTCTTTTTGAGTAGCTCCACGATCACCCCCCATCAACAACAGTAACGCATCACCAGTTACGACATGTCAGCTGCAGGGAAAGATGCTGTCAATACGCTCAAAGAGTAAATTATTTCGACTTAGTTTTGTATTCGTGGCTAATCGCAAACTCAAACTCAAACTCAAAGCATTTATTTCAATTAAACCATTTACAGGCACTTTTGAATTGTCAAAGAGACGGTCAGTTAGTCAGAGTCGGCAAGTTGAAGCTAGATGCCCATTCCAATACGTAGATCACTATGGAGAAGAACGGACAAGAAACTCCAAGGACACTCTTTTAAATCAAGATATTACATAATCCTGGGTACATTATTCTTGTTGCTTCTATATGTGAGACAATGTAAAAACTAATAAAACAATTCAAAATATAAAATTACAAATTAAAAATAAGCCCTGGCAGTCAAGAGATGACCAGTCCCAACTGACGGCGCCCGTTCACGAACATGACGCATGGATCAGCACCATCCAGCTCAACCATTTTGTAGGGAACCGAATGATCCAACACACGCGCCACCATCAGTGAAACATTTAAGTGAGCATGACATACTCTCAACTGCCATGCTCTTTCAAGTCAACATAAATCATAATAACTCCATGGTATTCACATTTACAAAATTGAAAAAAAATGCTGCTAAATTAGCGCAGTAATCAAGCGTGAATTATTTTGAGTTGATTTCGTATTCGTGATTGAATCGGTCTTGTTTCTTGTGTGTTCTTCAAATTATTTCCACTTACCCCAGTATTGTTGACAAATGAAAGTAATGTTGTTTTACTAAATTAATATAAAAAATATATATATTAATAGCAAATTAATATCTTAGTAAAATAATATACAACATCATACAACAATAATTTAAATCGGTCAAATAGAAAATGAGTAGAAAGTTTTTTGCTGTTCCTGAAAAAAGAGGTATATTTTGAGTTGTGCTACTCTTTATCTAGGTGTGCGATATATATTTCTCAGTTAGTTTTAATGTTTGTATTTTGAGTTTTTTATGCGGCATACCCAAATTACCTTTTTTTTATATTGTTCGTCAAGTCGTTGAGCTCCTTTTAAGTCCTGAGTTGATCCTTACGAGTACTGACAAATGCTTGCACTGACTGGACAGGTCCACTCAAATTTGTGTGGTACTTTCCTGAAAAGACCATTTCAGACACGGATCTACATAGTCCTCACATGATCTGACCAAGATTATGTCTGGACTTTAAAAGAGACTCCTGAGTTTGTTTAGGCATATCTTCTCAGGGGTAGTCAGATAGGAAATATGTGACTCCATCTAGCTTATTTTTTAATATCTGTTTAATTAGACGTGTAAAAGTGATTCCGATATCCTATTTACAGAATTTGAAGTTAATTTGATTTCAAATATTTAGTTTCTCTAAGTGTAATATTGTTCAGTCGATGTCAAACCATTTCATAATCAAAATCAAAATATTTTATTTTACATAAACCTACATGGGCACTTATGAAACGTCAGAAGCTAGGTGCATGGTTCCAATTAGTCGTTTTCCATGGAGAAGAGTCGGCAAGAAACTCCACGGTTATTCTTTTAAAAATGATTGGCTTTTACAATATTTTTAATTATCAGTGTTAATAGGTATGGAAGGACAGTGTAGGCCTTTCAACAAGTAGGTACTTGTTGAAAGGCAGGTACTTAATAAAATAGGAAATGGTCGACAAATCTACAGTCTACTAGGCCTATAACGTTCTCACATTCACATAATAGAAAATAATCTTTGTAAAAGATATAAAAATAAATAAATATAATAATGAAAACCTATTTAAATCAAATAACATTATGACATTTAAGAGATATAAACGAGTATTTTTTCATTATTCGTCAGAACAGCCTGTACCTTCCTTAAGTATTGACGCAATAAACACCCCGTATAGTCATTTACACAAATAGACCCTTAAATTATAACTTAATTACTATTTCATTTTAATTAAAAGAAAATAATTAACTCTGGTTCACCTTATCGAGCATTTAATATGTCAACTTTTTTATGACTTACCTGGTTAATATTTTATGATAAGGAAATGTACTAACGTACCGACACCGGATCGAACCCGGAATCTTGGTTAGCAGGTGTAGCACGCAGTCAATGGGGTCAACCTGTCCTGTAGACTTATTTACATACTACATATAATTTAAACTACGCCCCGTCAGTTTTGATAGATCGCAGGTATGGAAGGACGGACGGCAAATTAATTTTCTTTAATTAATTTGTTAGTAGTTGCTTTTGTTTTTTTGTTTACAGTACTGGTAAGGTGTGAATGTTGAATGCGGTTTTTGGTGCCATTGTTTTCAAACTGTACATAATTTTTATTACGACTAGCGTATTCCGAATAATAATGGAAAAAATATTATCCTCCTTCTGGGGCAGTTAGGTATAAAAAGCGGATCCTACTATAATTTACTGGAACAATAAAACAACTGAAAGCCAACAACAAGCCCTTGGCTTTTAAACTGAAATCTTGCATTTGGCTAAAATTTACGTCTTATTCAATATCTGAGCTCTGTCGTATTTAATCAATCTAAATGATGTCTAAATGAATCTAAATGATAGTTTTAAATGATCTAATTTAACAGCCATGTAAATAAGTCTCATTTATTCCACCCACCAGCAAGTAATTTGCATTTAAAAAATGGCGTTGAACAGACGCTCAGCTAATTTCCGCTGCAGACCGTACCACTCATTCCTCTACGTGTCGTTTACGGCACGGCAGTGTTGATACACGCGGCGGTTCAAAGGCGCCGACCACTTTGATCTCGCCGCTCACCCGTCGCCATGACACTTTGTACACTCGAGTAAAAAAGTGCAAAAACTTTTTAAATGTTAATTTTTATTGACGCGAAAATTATTGGCAATAATGTCAGAGTAATTAGCGTTTACGTAGTACGAGTTTGGTGACGGTAATAACTTTAGTTGATGACGAAACATTTAAATGTCGGGAGTTTCGTTAAAAAATAATTTACGGTAGTTTTGAAAATTAATGTGGGGCAATATTTTACGTAGTGCCATGGAGCTGACTAATTGAAATGAAAATAAAGTGGTCTCATTTCATGCTAGTTCAGTCATTAAGAACAAATACTTTTTAACGATAATGGAAAGAAAACCTACTGAATAATTTTCACAACCAACTTAGGTATATTTTATTTTAATTAAAAACAAAAGCATTTTACGTTATTTCCTTTTTATGACGTGGGTAACTTAATTACCTTTACCTTATGTTTGTCTTCCGTATCAAATAAAATAAATAATTCACAACTCTACATATTCCTTGTTGTTATGGTGTATGGTTAAATATTATTTACTTGTCCTGTTAGTCAAAGGTACTATCGCAGGCAAGAAAATCTAACCACCTTGAAAAAAATACCCCGTGCACACGATGGCCACATATATTTTCCACTCCTTTTTATGACGACCAATAAAAACAAACAAATTTTTGTTTTTAAATACATTTCTCAAGCTCTGTTACAATGATCACAGATGTCTGACCACCTCGGCTGGTTTTTTCATTGTCTTTTTTATTTTAATTTACCTAAACAAGGCATCATCGTAGCAGTTTTTATTTTTACATCGTTCTCACATTTAGTCATAATTAATTCAACATTATAGATGTAACTAATATTTTTGTAACAATTTAATTTAAAAGAGTGTCCATGGAGTTTCTTGCCCGTTCTTCTCCATAGGTAAAAGCCCTTACGTGATAGTACATGATGCAACATGTACTATCACGTAAATCTGGTGTTACATTCGCAGGAGGCCGGATACCAACATATTTGTGCATATTCGTTGTACAAATGTGGTTATTGTGGAATGCTTGGATTCAATATACACAGAAGAATACATAGGAGAATGTTCTATCGTGATAACATGACTAAAGTATTTGGATCACCTGCAAAATGTTTTGCTTTCGTCTTTGTATAGAAAAGGCATTTGCCATCTAAAATCAGAATCTCACAGTATTTTAGGAAAATCTTATGAAAATCAAAAGTTGTTTATTCGAACTAGGCTGAGAATCAGCACTTTTCGAACTTGAAAATTACATAAGACAGTCCCCCGAAACGCCCGCCCTTTACCAATTCCTAGTGCTTTAGCTGGGAAGAAGAAGTGGCACAAGAAACTCCCCAGCAGCACATCTGTCTGTTCAGTTAGAAAAACTTGATTCTATACAATAGTATGCAAAAAAAAAACATTAACTAACACAAAACATTAAATTATTTGCCATATTATTATGTGAGCTAGAATTCGTCAATATACCAACCAAAAACATCTAAATCTATATTCAAGCAGAAGAAAATGTCCGGCAGATAGCGTAGGTAAAGCAGAATTCATGATGACTAAAGCAAGATGATGGTTTCTATATAAACTAAAATATCATCCGGCAATGAATACCTATAAGCTACCTATTCTAAAATGATATCTGTAGTGTAACACAGATGATGCCACAGGAAACGTCTTAACAAAAACAAACCTCAACTTTCCCACCAAACGAAATCTAGGTTAATCTAAATGTAACCCACATTAACCTTTTCAAAACATTAGCAAGTCTAGCCAATAAAATAAAATACTTAAAACTGTAACTCTTCTACAAAACGCAGGAGGAGCGGTCATCGCTCCGTCAGCGTCGCTGATTACATCCGCGCAGCGAAGTACCCACGACATCAAGCATACATTTCCGGTATAAGTTGATCTGGCATTGCATAGTCTTTCCGTACAATGAGGGGTCAGCTTACACTGGAAATGTAGGTATACCCACGGTGACGGCAAATTGAGGCTGTCTAGCTTATGCCCCACTGGATTCAAGGCAAAAACTGACGACCTGTCGTCTTAAGTGTTAATGATTTTGATGTATTGTGGAGTAAGTAAACGAAATAAGTATTTTGTCGCGGCTATTTATAAGTCAGCAAGTGGAACAATATGTGTGGAGGTAAAAGTAATGTTACTTTTTGGAAAAGCAAGTTTCGGACCGAGATGTGGTTTTGCAGCTTTGGATATTTCAAAATGATAATTAGCATAATAATGATATCTACAATTAATTTGGGATAGTTTGTTCAGAAAAAGATTTACACTTGAGTTAATAGGATAATATCAGGTACATTATTTACCAAGTTTCTAAGAAAGCAGTACCTATCAATAGTGACATTAATGTTAAAACTTGCATATCAATAACTTGGGTGCCTAGGTGCCTAAGGCTACGCACAATTTCTAAAAATAACACCGCTCTTCTCGCCAGTACTCACCCGATTTACATTACATAAAGATATCCATATTTTTTCCATGAAACGTGAGTAGTATGGTTGTACAGTCAAAGTCAATAATCTGAAGTGGTAAAGCAATGGGCAGATAAGCATCGTACAGTCGAGTGGAAGAGTGATTAACGTAGCCCCGCCATCGCCATCGCCACTTTGAAGCCGCTGCGCGTTGTCAGCTCAGATTAACGTCCGCTACTGAACTCGTGTCTAGTTTTTCACTTTTTTTTTGTTTAACCTTTTTGTGTGCGATGTTACTTCGGTGGAACAAATTGTTATTTACTTAGTTTGGCTTTGTTCTTGTTTTCGGAAGCGATTGGGATGAAAAATGTTCTTGGAATGAATCTGTGCGATTTCTTATTGTGTTGGCAGTTAAGTTAGTGATTGGTTTGGCGGAACAGGTGGTAAATACCTATTAGTTACTGAAGTTTCCTGGCGAAGAGAGGTTCGACCGTATGACGGTACTGTTATTTTAATTACATAGTTCCAGTCAATCAAGAGGTGGTTAAATAATATCAGAAAGTACACTTGCTGCACTTGACTCGGTCGAACGCAGAGCGAAAAGGCTTATAGGCGACGAACCGTTGGTCTCTAGGCTTCACAGCCTTGCTCATCGGCGAAATGTTGCTTGCCTGTCGGTCTTCTACAGACTGTACTTCGGAGAGTGTGTGCAGGACCTCCATGACCTGATCTCATCGTCGCCCTTTTATTACCGAACTACCAGACGTACTGCATGGTACCAAGCGTATTTAGTTGATATCCCGTCCAGTCGTACTCAGCGCTTCTCCTCTACATTTATCATGCACACAGCCAATGTGTGGAACTCTCTGCCAACGTCTGTGTTCATCTTCTGGGTAAGCTCGTTCCATCATAGACCCCATGTATCGCTTTTCATCAGGCCTGATTGGGGTCAAAAGCAGGCACTATCAGAAAAAAATAAGTATTTATCAGTAGGTATAAATAGAACAACTGGACGTAGTTAAGCAGCAAGAACTCAACCCACATTGTGGTCAGGGATGAGTTGTTTATACCAAAGAGGTCCCAACGGTTAACAGAAGGTACAAAGCTATATGTAGGTTGGTTCCCAACATTAAAAAATCAACCTTCTTTTTGTAGAGTCACGGATCTTTTTTGCGTAGTGAAAGAACCAACCGTTAGGACCTCTTTGGTATATACAACTGACCACAATGTGGGTTGAGTCCTTTCTGCTTAAATACGTCCAACTGACATCTGGCATTCTCAAAAACTCTCAGCTATCTCCGAGATGGTAAGGCTGCACTTATTGACACTTTCAATCTTCTGGTTTTCCTGTAGTGATTGCCATAGGCTTTTTGATGACAATTAAGCTGTTGAACATGCTCTCTGAGTCCAGGTGTGGCCTCTATTTCTGAAAAACTGTCACACAGCTACAAACTGACTGCGGGAACCGCCAAGAAACTTTTCTGTTCGTCAATTCTGCGATTTCTATAATAACGAGCCAAGCACCGCTCATGACGATGATATTATGTTAGATATTCTATTAACAGATCTGCTATTCAACAATGCAAAGAGAAAACGATTCACATTATGGATTATTTACATTATTCAATCAATCATATTGATAGGTTCTAAAACCACTACTTATTTTCTTGTTATATTAATTAAACAGATTTTCTTAAGGACAGTACTACAGTACACAGCAAAGTGAAATTCAAATAAAATTGGAATTAACATAAGTAGGAATTACTGATATCTACAAACAGGCAGTGAGATCTTTAAATAACAAACTGAAGACCAATTTATCTACACAAATAAATAAAATATAAATGGCTGTTTGTAATTACAAAATAACAGCTTTTTACTAAAAGCATATGAAAGTATACACAGTGCGAATAACAAAAAAAATAAAAAAATATATATTATTAACATAAGCGGGATATTTACCATATTTATTCATTGTTCTGAGTTCCCGATATTTCGGTGCTGTTGCAAGCACCGAAATATCGGGAACCATGATCACGGATAAACTGAAGTCACTGCGGGTGGGTGTTTATGAGCAGACAAAACGGTCTACCCTCTTTCTTGTTGAGTGACAGTGGTAGCGGTACTGAGTGCAAAAAACGAACAACAGCACCGAAATATCGTGAACTCAGAACAATGAATAAACATGGTAAATATCCCGCTTATGTTAATAATAATATTAGTGACCATGACAGTTTAAAAACTTATTAAAAAAATTGTCTGTCTGTCTGTTTGTTCCGGAAAATCTCCGAAATGGACAGTACCGTGTGGTGCCGGTCGTAAAGAATAGCACTACCCCATTTCCTTGCGTGGGTATCATAAAAGGCGACTAAGGGACTTACTAGAGAATGGGCACCAGCGTTCTCTGTGCATTTTTAATACCATACTGCGATCGCTAACCCGCCTGCCAAGCGTGGCGATTATGGCAAATTCTCCCCCTTTGGCCTATGTCCAGCAGTGGACGTCTTTCGGCTGAAATGATGATGAATAGTGAATCTCTGGAACGGCTTGACTGGACTTTTAACGGGACTTTCACTGGCAGATAGCTGATGCTATAAAGAGTAACATACTTACTTTTATTTTAAAGCCACGTGGGTGAAGCTGCGGGCAGCAGCTAGTATAGCAATAAAAAATGGTTATGAACCGATACTTTTTACTATTTATCCTCGATATCAACATGCAAAACGCTCTTCTTAAAATCTGCTCTTCAGTGACTGCGTATGCGCTGAATATTATGATGAAGTGGTGATGAAGATGTTGCCAAACGAATATGTTAAGCCAACCTGTTAAAAATATGCCCCACACATAGCTAGAAACATATTTCTGTATAAGCCGTCAGTTTAAAGTACTCATCACAAGTACTTAACCAAAAAATAATAAAAACAGAAACCCTTCACGGCACTCTGTTTTCTCACCCAAAATAAACATATCAATTTATACCGAGGAAAGTCAAACAGTTTTAATTTAATGTGTTAAAGAAAAAATAATGTTCTCTCGAGTTTGATATGTAAACATTCAGGACGTTAAAATCCATTAGATGAAGACTGGCTTTAATGTTCGGAGACAGATTGACAAACAAGTGATGGAAATTGGGGGCGAAGGGGGAGGCGGGCACACGGCACACTTTTTGAGTTTCGGAAGGAAAAATGCGAATAAATAATGACTTCTTTTTTGTGGTGACTTTGAATCCAACCAGGAACAATTTATTTAGGATGGGTAATTTTCAATTATTATATGCATAGCATAATCAATAATGTTCCCACTAGAGAGTTCTTCGAGAGGGAGCGGGCTGTAATCTACAACACGGGCCCAGTGCGGGTGGTAGAAGTCACATGTCTTCGAATTTTTGGCTCTAGGACATGCCGGTTTCCTCACGATATTTTCCTTCATCGTTTTGAGAGCAATGATGAAATTATTAACACAAAGTAAAGCACCTGCCTGGGGTCGTACCCATGACCTACAACTCATAAGTCGAAGCATCGACATCCGACACAAATTTTAGGCGCTCGTTTCTTTTGGGGTACCTACTTACGCATCGAGAATAAAACTATCACGACATCTTCGGACGGCCAATGAGAGGTCCTCAAGGAGGACATCAAAGAAGCACCATTAGGAGCAGTTTACGAAGACTTCCGAGTGCCTCTTCGCGGAACGTTAAAATCGCTCGGTTTTTTCTTCAATACACACTTGAATCCACCTTGCTCTGTATCGCTTCATTTTTCTAGAACTTGAACTTCTGACGAGTCCCTATTATACTATACATATTCAATAACTCAAAAGGCAATAAATAATTTTATATTCTGGAGAAACCAAGGAGTTATCATATATACTCAACCGCAACCATAACTAGAAGAGGAAGACGCATAACGCATGAACATATTTTGGTACATATTTTGGTCGGAGCAGTGACTATATGCATAATTATGCGTCATCATAGCAATTATGCTGAAGTCCGTATGTGTATTTTCGAGGAGTTTCACGTATATCCGAATAAAAACTTTAATGTGAAGCTGCGTGCCGCAAAGCCGAGCACACTGGTGTACATCTCCCGCCTCACTACACCACTAAGAGGACATCGTGGAGTATGTGCGCCAAAGGACATCGTACACGCCGAGGGTGCAGTTACTGGAAGCGCACCGGAACGTCAACTTCAAGGCGTTCATCGTGCGTATACCGAACTATTATCTGCCCATCGCATGGAAGAAGACTTTTGGTCGCAGAACGTGGTGTTCCGTCGCTTCCGCAGACAAGTTCCCCAGGACAGCACAAAGCAAAGCTAGTGCAAAGTGAAATGCTACTAACATAGTCTTAAACCTTTTTATTAACACAAGTTTTATATTAAGATATGTATGTTAAGGTCAAGGTATTATTCTATGGGCTGGAGTTGCCTGAAATAAATGGTATTATTATTATTATTAAACGGCCATACTTTTCAAAACACTAGTCATCATAAAAGGTCTACAATTATTGTCTTATAATATATTTTCCGATACGGACTATTCAGTCATAATTAAACTTGTTTCTCAC
The DNA here is from genome assembly GCA_947523025.1 of Dryobota labecula. Classification (NCBI taxonomy): domain Eukaryota; kingdom Metazoa; phylum Arthropoda; class Insecta; order Lepidoptera; family Noctuidae; genus Dryobota; species Dryobota labecula. The sequence goes on along the minus strand of OX383289.1, from coordinate 26,027,337 downwards.
TCTACATTTACCAGAGCGGCACGTAAAAGGAAGGCTACTGATTGACAGTGACAGCTGGTCTCTTTGACAGCTAGTCTCTTTGACAGCAAAGCTCTTTGACAGCCAGGTCTTTAATGTCACTGTCTTTAATTGTGTATTCAAGTGCTTTGACTAATAATGTGTTTGAGATAAAAGTAATTTGGAACAGTTTTTCTAGTTTAATATTTTACGGTCAGTACTACAGCACCGAAATTGCGTAACGCACTATCTATCACAATCTGAATGATTTTTTTTTCAAGGATATTTTTAATCCATTGCTTCATATATGTTCGAAAAATGTGTCAGCTCAACAACGTAAATAACACAATGAATGTTGTTGAACTGTCAAAATGAAACCCATTTCTACTGTAAGTGTATTATACAGTTACCCCGCTGGTCAAAAGCAAACATCTCCTAGAGGGTCTAGACGAGGTGACATTCTTTCAGCGATAACGATGATGAAAAAGTCAAAAATTTATGGGAAAGAAAGGAAGAAAGAAAGGTGTTTATTGGGACTCTACAGGAAGATCACATTTTAAACTAAACACACTCATAGGTTCACGAGAGGGTTGATGTATTGTGGTGGAACTTGAGTGAATTCGCAACAGTTAAATTATATAAATAATATGTTATTCTGACGTAGGTTACAATTTAGGATATAGTATGTAATTTTATAGGATGTAGATTAAGGATTTAGCATGTAAGGCCACTCTACCGCATTGGATCGCAGATCTGTAAGGGTAGTTGTAGCTAACATTTGCGTAAATAAAAAAATAAAAAACAAAAGTAAAATGAAAACAGAAATACTGTACGGGGCCAAAAGGCTCCTATCTCAGCATGATGCTGCGACATATAAAAATAAGTGTTGCAGCACTGATTGATATTCTGAGAGCCCGCTGTGGTGTCACGGACAGATACAGAAATAAAAAATAAAATAAAATATTTATTTAATAAAAATTACTAACGAATTAAATAAATATTAATTAATAATAATATATATATAAATTAATTGGACTGACATATGCTACCAAAAAGCATATGTCAATCCTGTTGTAAGCCGTTGTAGACATACGAAACTCTTTGAAAACGATGGTCTAAGCCCTCAGGTAGCATCATATCTACCTTCAAGACTATCACCTGGCATCTTTCAGTCTATCCGGCTTGAGTGATTCCTAATCTTTGTACTTTTACTGAGGTATTTCGTTTCAGTAACGATAACTATATCTCTATTCAGTTTGATGCCCAAATACGAGAAAAGATGGCCCAGGGGTAATGTTCCCGACTTACGTGTAGGTCGTGGGCTCGAAACCAGGCAGGCACAATACTTTGTGTAATTCGTTTTATCACCGCTGCTCTCAAAACGGTGAAGGAAAACACCGTGAGATAACCAGCATGTCTCAGAACTAATCAGTTCTAAGTGTCATCCACCCGCCCTGAGCCCACGTGTAGGATTATAGCTCAGTCCCTCTCACAGAGGGGAGGTCTGTTTCCCAGCAGTGGGAACTTTGCAGGCTGATTATGCTATTTAATACTTTAAACAACCTTTACACCTCGTAGTGGTCAATAGTATGTCATTGATTTCCTTTTTATGGGTCAAAATCAAAATCAAAATTAAATCATTTATTTCAAATAAGCTAAGTTGATTCGTACCCAAATATAAAACGCCCATGCAACCCTTTTCATTTTTTTTCTAATATAATTTCTTCAAACACCGATCTTTTTCTTTCGGCTTCTTTTATTCAAGACCACCTACAAATTCTTTACACAGATAACTACTAACTACACAATTACTTTCACAAAAAAGCTGTGTGACGTCACCGGAAGTCGGCGCCACCATAAACATCCCTGTTTACGAGTTCACCCCTTCTGATAACGGCATTGTGTCTGATAGTCTATGGCAGGATCGTGACGTACTTCCGGTGCAGTCGGAAGAGGTAATATGTCAAGGTAGACAGAGTGGTGGGGCAAACAGAAGTTTGTTTTTATAGAGGAGTAAATTTTTGGATCAGGTTTTGGTAGTACCTTGTTTTTTTTTTTACAGTCAAATTAGTGTCAGTCAATATGTTTTGCAATTTTCCCCAGTTTCATAATAAACAATACGATTTTTTTTCTGTCAGGTCCAGCTTTTACCTACTTAAGATTTTAGACTTATATAAATATCTTGACTTTAACCTTTTTGTAAATTAACATGTCCTATCTAAGAGAGCCGGGTGATGATCTGAAACTCAGAACCCTCCTGCCCCAGACACCATTCTCTATTTAAGATTATGCATTTTATATGATGTTGAGATAAATAAAGATTTATGATTATGATATTTCGAAATTGTTTATTTTTATTAGTTTCCTTTTGCACGCTTGCTTAGTAAGAAGATTGCTTCACTATACACTCTAGACCTGAAGACTCTCAGGTTACTTTTAGCTGTTCTACGGGGAAACACAAACATCTTTTTTTTTTCTCACTTAGTTTTTATCGAGGTCTGGCAATTTGAATAATTTACGCGGCCTACCCAAATGTCCTTTCTTTGGTGTTGTTAGCCGAATCGTTGAGCTCCTTAAATTCTGAGTTGAGCTGCACGATTACTGACAAATCCGTGCACTGACCGGACAGATCCACTCAATCAGTGTGGTCTTTTCATCAAAAGACCATTTCAGACACCAATCTACATGATCTTCACATGATCTGACCAAGATTATGTCTTGACTTTAAAAGAGATTGTGACGTCTGAGTTTGTTTCGACCTTTCTTCTCAGAGTAGTCATATAGGCCGACCTCATCTAGTTTTTAAAATATGATTGACGTGTAAAAGTATTGAAATATATATATATATAGGTATATATATATATAAATTTACAGAAATAAAATCATTAACATTTATCGGAATATTTGTACTATTATTACAGTTAACGTTCAATCGTAAAACTTATTCAATGCAAATCAGGACGATCATTTATTAAATTACAAGCTTGAAGGCACCTAGGTAGGTATAAAAATCAGGTCACTCTACATTTCTACGAAGAGTGAAATGGAATCATATTAAATAAATTGCACTCCATTAAATCTATTTTCACCTGCGATACTCACACGATTGGATTTTCCACTTAAAAACTTGTAAGTATGTTAGTTACCATAATGAGCTATTTACTAGATTGATAAAGGCTCATACATACTAGTGCGATATCGCGGGCGCGACACGACACTAGTAGCACAATTTCTTTGTAGGTGCCTGTCGCGCCCGCGATATCGCGCGAGTCTGTACAGGCCTTAAATCAGATTGGTTGGTTGCTGGTTTGGTTGGTTGGATTTATTGGTTTTTTGAGTTCTCAGCATCAGCCCGGAGTCTAGGCCTACACTGTCCTCCCATATCTATTAACTTTAATAACATTTTCTGCTTTTTTTAATGTATCCAATAATTATAATAATATTGCTACTCAATTTTAATTTTAGTTGAATTATGACTGTGAGTATTATTACATAAACCCAAATGTTTGCATGTCACAGTATTATGTCTAAGTGTTATGGATCTGTATTTATTTATGTTAAGACCGGAATTGTACCAACACATATGGCAAATAAATTGATTTGATTTGATTTAAACACTGTTATTTAAAAATATTGTAAAAACCAATCATTTTTTAAATTATAACCGTGGAGTTTCTTGCCGGCTCTTCTCCATATGAAACGACCAATTGGAACCGTGCACCTAGCTTCTGACGTTTCATAAGTGCCCATGAGGTATAAGTGAAATAAAATATTTTGATTTAGTTTTTTTTTTTATTGATTCTGAGTCTGGATTTGAATCTGGTTGATGGCAATAGGCTCGCCCCATAACTTGCGAAATGTGTATGTACTATAAGGTACACCTCTGCCTAACCTTTCGGGGAATACAGGCGTGATGATATGTTCTGTAAATAAATTAAAAGTAGAAATTATATAGTTAAATCCTCAATATTTTAACAATAAATTATCACAGATTATTACCTAAAAATATGCACAGACAAGATAATCCTGTATAAGTTTCAAACACAAATAATAAACGCCTTCGAAATTTAAAACAGATGCGGTCTACTCTTTGTTAAATCTGTTTAATATAGCAAGTCACAGTGTAGCTATGAAAACAAACAGTACGTAGGTTAACCGTTATTTTTAAGCATAAATTCGTTTAGTAGTTAATAAGCTAGGCTCTTAATTGGTGTCGTAAATATTCTATGTAAAACAAACAAGTTGTCCGTCTGTGGATCATTGGCGCAGATTATGTTCGTGGAAATGTGTAGAGGTGCCACATTTTTATGCCAACACCGTTGTTATAAACAAATAAAACAGGTGCAATTTATGTATTTTATTGTACAGGAGTGCAAGTATTTCTTTAATACGTTAGAGTCAAGTACTCCAGGAAAGTGTAAAGATGTGGGAAAATAGAAATTATTGCATTTTATTTAAATAGTAGGTAGACACAACCGATGTGGGAGGGCTGACTTGGTTGCCAAGCTGCTTGCCTAGCTTGGTGGCTGTCTTTATTTGAAAGAAAAACGTAAACATATTTTAGGGTGCTGTTTATTATTATTATTCAATCAATGTTAGAGTCGACTTCCAGTCTAACCAGATGCAGCTGAATACCAGTATTTTACATGGAACGACTGCCTATCTGACCTCCACAACCCAGTAACTGGGTAATACGATACCCCTCGGTAAGACTGGTTGTCAATCTTTCGGGCTTCTGACGACCCGTGAAGACTGCCAAAGATCCACGAATGACAACCAGGATGATGACGGATCGACCCGTGCGTCTGTTCTCATAATTATCGGTTTTATCGGAATTATAATTGTAAATATACCTAAGTACCTTTCAACAAGAACTGATGTCACCGTGTATAGATATGTTACCTCCGATTTTGCGTCACAGTGATTCTCTCTATTCTTTAGTTGCTATAAGGTTGCTGTCAGAGGTCAAATAACTGTGACAGTACTATATTACTTAGTAGTCCAGCACAATTTCTCCATTAAATTTATGAAAATTACGCATCTCAACAATTTTATAATCTATGTCTCCTGAGAGACGTCTGCGTTGTCAGTTGCATATTGTCCCTGCCAGGGTTGCGGGTTTGTCCGAAAGGGATACCGTGGCCCTGGCACACAGGAAACTAAAGGAACATGGGTGGGTTTTAGCCAGTAAAAGTCTGACACAACCTCCCGCTCCGCTCAGAGCGGGAGAAGCTATTTGAAAAAAAATCCCGCCCAAAAAAAAAGGGTGCGTATTGTCAAAAATATGGTCTCTTTTTACCGATTATCCTGTGAATACATACATTAAATAGTTCCTCTTCATACATAACTACCTTTTGGAAGGGGGTTCAAAAGTGCCTTTTTGTGACTATTTGAAATAAATGATTTGACTTTGACTTTGTCATCATCTGCCTAGCCTTTTGCCAACTATGTTAGTGTCGGCTTTCAATTTAACCTAGGCTGCAGCTGACTGCCAATATTTTATATGGGTCTATAGAGAGAGGTATGAGGAACAGGGTTTAAAGTTCACTCATTCTCCATAGAATAGGGAGGATCCTCCGATCAGACGTGGTGTTGTGTCTGGTGGGCTACTGCCGGAAGGTTGATGTGTCGGGATGTTGTATATATGCTAGTCGCGCGGTAAACTCAGATTGCGCGATGCAGGATTTGTGTGACGTCAGGTCGTTGATGCGTAGTTCGCATGTACTCGTAGCGTTATTGATGCCGCCACTGAGAGACCGCCTATCTGACCTCCACAACCCAGTTACTGCGTCATACAAAACTCTTTGATAAGACTGATTGTCAGACTTTCGGGCTGTAGTAATAGTTCCAATGTGGTGAAACGAAATTTGGGGAATATTGGAAGTTACTTTTATTAAGCTCTTTTTGCTCTCCGTCTCTCTTAATATAGCAGAAGTATTATTTATTAGACGTTAGAATCGGCTTTCGTAACACCATATAATTTACTGAATTTAATTAGGAATTCCGTGTAATATCAATAAATAATGTGCCTCACGTTATAATACTTTTTCTATTTATAATGCCATAAGTTAGGAATCTTGGCGCCATTTTTCAAAGTATAAAACTAACTGGTTGTCATAACAGAAATAATTGATTCAAAATAATATTTTTATAAATTAATTTGATTGGCAGATGTTGCGTCTCAAAGTTATTTCAAAATGACAGACATTCAAACATACAGTAGAAAAGTAATCTAATGGAATTTTCATAGATGAAACTTTGTTTAAAAAAAAATCTGTTACGTACATAAAATATAAACATAGTAAATTACTTTCAATGTCAAATTATGCAATATGTTGTTGTTTTTGGGGTTCTTTAGAAACATCCAAGAATTTTTCTGACGGTTCTTTTGACTTTCATTTTATTGTTCAAAACACCAAAACATGACATAACCTATGCTGTGGGTATACAACTACAATATAACTGCAATAATCTTGAAAACAAACATAAATGGTTACGGTTGATCAACAATAAAAAAATGGGAAAGTTATGGAATAGTTTTCTGAACTTAAAGCTCTTAACTTAAAGTTGTACAAATGTGGGATAAGCTCAATTTTTCTTTAATAAAACTGCTGATTGCTTTAACTTAAATGTATTTTATTTTCCGTCTTTGAATATAACGTCTTACGCCTTTTCCTTCCTAATACCGTCTCTTTTCTACGTATTCTACCTTTTTAAACATTCATTCACTATCTCTTTCACTCCTTGACTATTTCGTTCATTCATCTCTGTCAATCTTTTATGCTTCACATCTGCCATCCATCTTCACGTCTCGTTTCACTGTCCTGTCATAACGTTCCATTCCTACAGCTCGGCCATTCTGATATCTGACTGTCCCCAGTCAGATCCTAACTGAAACCACATCTAATCTCATCATTATCATCTGTCATAACTTACAAGTAAACAACAATGAAATATTAGGTCAAGAATAAACCCCAAAGGTGTCTCCCTAACCTAACACATGATAACTAACAAAACCTATTCACCTAACTCAACAGTATTTCCATACACTGGCCATGGCTTCATATTATCTGCAGAGGTGGAAGTCACCCTAGAACCATCTGCCATGTGATCCATCTTCTCAACATCATATCGATCATTTCTTTTTACTTTAGTAACTCTGTATGGTCCTAGATACTTCGGCTTGAGCTTCAATCCAGTACCAAACTGTGTACGTTTGATGGCTACAACATCTCCTACTACATATTTTCGACTTTCTTTTCTTCTTCTATTATACGTCTTACAGTTTTCATTTTGAACTTTTCTTATTTGTTCTTTTGCCTTCATTTTTAAGTCTTCTCTAATCTTCAAGAAATTTCTTCTCTGCTCTTGCTGAAGCAAATGATAAATTTCAATATCTTCTTTTGTTTTCATCTTTGTCCCCAAGATAAGTTCATAGGGAGTGGTATCAATGCAATTTAAAAATCTCTCCTGTTTACCTTCTTCTTTGGTCGCTAGCAAACATGGTATGCACGACAGTAAAAACTCTTCAATCTTCTTGTTAATATTTTTGATGAAATATTCTTGTTCTAACAGTTCAATCTTTTTTCGTTCTCCAAAATGCCCCTTCTGGTGTATTCTTCTCAGAATTTCAAATTCTAAGTTTCTTAGTATTATCAACTTTCTTTCTAGTCCTTTGTACCATAAACCATCGCTGTAGATATAATCTTCGTATGGTTGAAGTTTTACAATCTCTATGATTGCCTTTATTCCTTCATCCAACATTTGTGCTTGCTTGACTTGATCATGTAGGCTTAACTCAACTGCTCCAACAAATGGATTTCTGCTCAAAGCGTCTGCATGTTGCATTTTGCCTCCTGGTCGATGTTCAATCACATAATCATACTCTTCCAGTAATAATACCCATCTGGCTACTCTCGTTGTTAGGTCCTTCTTATTTAATGTCTTCTGAAAGGCTTGACAGTCTGTAACAATTTTAAAGTGTTTTCCGTACAAGTAATGCCTAAACTTCTTTACTCCTTCAATAATGGCCAAAGCTTCCAGCTCATAGCTACTGTACTTCTTCTCAGCATCACTGGTCTTCCTACTGTAGTAGTGTACAGGATGTAACTCACCTGCATGGTCTTTCTGAAGTAAGATAGCACTGTATGCTATTGCAGAGGCATCAGTATGCAATTCAGTTAATAACTGTGCATCGAAAATCCTTAACACTGGGCTACTAGCTAAAGCATTCTTCAGTATGTTAAATGCACTTCTCTGAACATCTTCAAACACAAAATTAACATCCTTCTTCAATAAATCAGTCAACGGTTTAGCTATTAATGCGAAATCTTTGATATACTTTCTAAAATACGAAGTTAATCCGACAAAACTATGAAGTTGCTTTAAAGTCTTGGGTTCAGGGTATCTAGTAACAGCATCTGTTTTGTCATGAGAGGGTTGAACTTTTCCATCTTCTATAATGTGTCCTAAATTCTCTATTCTTCGACATAGTAATTGCGCCTTTTTCCAATTAATCTGCAGGCCGTATTGCGATGCGACAGTTAGCACTTCTTTTAACCGCTGCAATGCCTGACATTCATCAATAGCTGGTATCAATAAATCATCGATAAAAATCACCAAAATACCTTTTGCTATAAGTTCCTGAAACACCATAGTTACAAATCTCATAAAATACTTTGGGCAAACCGACAAACCAAACGGAGCCCTCAAAAACTCATACTGACCATTGTGAGTAACAAAGGCAGTGTACTTTATACTTTCTTTACTGACTCTCAAATGAAAAAAACCATTTTTCAAATCTAACACACTAAAAACACGAGCACCTTTAAGTTTATCAATCAAATCGTCAATAATAGGCAGAGGAAATTCATCTTTAATCATCTTTTTGTTTATAGGTCTATAGTCTACACATACTCTAGTACTGCCATCTTTTTTCTTTACTAACACCAAGGGAGATGAATATTCCGAAAAACTTACGCGAATGATCCCATCCTTAAGCCACTCTGATACTTGTTCTTCAACAATCCGTTGTTCAGCTAAAGATATACGTCTTGGTCGTTGAGTCACTGGAATGTCATCCTTGAGCACAATGCGCAATTCTATTGGCACCTCCTTTACCTGTACTGGTTTATAATTCTTCACACAGTCGATAACTCCTTGTTGCACCTGCTTGTCTTGAACTTTACCTAAAACAAACTCATCCTGACTAACTACACATGCAAGCCTTGATAACCAACTGTTTACGTTTGGAGCAATCAGTATTGACCCATTCGACATAATTGTAAAAACATCTTTAAGGAATTCTTGACCCAATATAACACTACACGGCATAGCGTACCTAGGCACAACATGAAATGCAATATCGTTATATTCATGCCCATCTAACAACACACATGCACTAAACTTTTGTGTAGATAATATGCTGCCGCCTAATCCCACAAGATTCGTGACAGTATTTACAGACTCAGGAGATCCAAGATGAACATACAATTCGGTACACACCAAATTTATCTCACTACCCGAATCAATTAACGCATTTACTTGGCACTTATTCACACAAATCGTTTTGCAGGCTTTTTCAAATCTAATCCGTGTTTTCTCTTCGACGTAAACATCAGTGAAGTTGGCGTCAATCCCAACTGACATCGCCATCTTGTCACCGTCACTGACGTTGGTACTCCTGTCAATGTCGTCAGTTTTGCCAACCGCAGCCTCGCGAATGTTTGGAGTGAAGTCGGTCACACACATCGTTCGTCTATCTTCGTGAAAATTCGGTTTTCCGCTTCGCTGTTCCCGTTCTCGGTCATGGGTCCTTTCATTCGTAGACCGAATGCATTGCGTAGAAATGTGTCCAAACTCGTTACACTTGAAACATTTCAGCCCTTTTTCTTTATTTGGACATTGGGATGATTGATGATCTTTTTCACCACAGCTGTAACACCTCTTGATTCCCGCGCCCTTTTCTTGACTTTCAGGTTTCTTATATCGGCTATGACCACTGTTTTCCGTCCTCATCTTCTCTTTAATCGTCTCATAAATTTTGATCTTATCTTTCAGGTCTGAGTACGTCGTAACTCCGTACAACATCATTTTGTTAATTTCCGAGTCGATTATGCCGTCGATGATATATTTGATGGCGACATAATCAGGCATCTTGCCGCGTTTTCCCATCTCCTTCATGACTAGCATGTAGTCTAGACACCTTTCGTCTTTCTTTTTCTTTCTGGCGGCCATCATTTCATGGATGGTTTTGCTGTCCACCGAATCTGGAAACTCTTTAAGTAATCCAGTTTTTAAATCCTCCCAGCTTTTAAAAGGTTTTTCAGATCTGAGCCACAGCGCAGCAGTTCCGACCAAAGCCCTTCTGGCTACAATCAGAGTTTGTAGTGGCGACCACTGAAAAATCTCAGCATTGTCGTCAATGTCCTGCGCCCATTTAGCTACCGAAAACGTTTTGTCTTGCCCGCTGAAATTTGGGACAAGGCTCTCATGGAAAATAGCCTGATCACGGCAAAACCCCTGCTTAGCCGGTGTGGATGCGTCATGTTCGTCTTCGTCGTAGTCGGCTTGGCGGCGATTTTTCCCTTGTCGCAGCGTCCTTTCCATGTTCGTCTTTTTCTCGTCTTTTGTAACTATTGTTACCGTCTTCTATTCGCAATGGCGTCTTGAGTACCGTCTTCTGTTTTTTTCTTTTTGCTTCTTTGGGTCCTAAAACTTGAAATATTGAGCTATCCCGGACGAGCCCCCAAAAAGTTGTGGGATAAGCTCAATTTTTCTTTAATAAAACTGCTGATTGCTTTAACTTAAATGTATTTTATTTTCCGTCTTTGAATATAACGTCTTACGCCTTTTCCTTCCTAATACCGTCTCTTTTCTACGTATTCTACCTTTTTAAACATTCATTCACTATCTCTTTCACTCCTTGACTATTTCGTTCATTCATCTCTGTCAATCTTTTATGCTTCACATCTGCCATCCATCTTCACGTCTCGTTTCACTGTCCTGTCATAACGTTCCATTCCTACACAAATGGTATCTAAATGTGTCCCAAAGAATATGTTGGCTAGTAAGTAATGTAGTAAGTAACTCAGTGCTTTGGTGCATTAAACTTATAGAGCTTTTCCATTGAAATCAAAATACCATCTTCAAAACCAATATTTCCCATCAGAACCCTCTCTACAAAACGCAACACACCTACCCAACACTAACACACAACATAAATTATTATAAAGAAACCGTAAACCATTATTTTTACTCCCGTTTACGTTTCCGCCGAAACATATTTCGTTATAACACGACTATAAAACTAATATTTTACGAGAGCCAGTAACTCTTCGCCGATGGTTTATTACAATTTACAACGATTCCATTGACTCCTATATCTAGTGGTTATTCATAAATCTGAAAGAGAATTGTGTTTACGAACATCAGCTGATCGTATATCAAATGTCTATTTTCATTCGGCTATCAACATACGGATTTTTCAACTGGATATTGTGGCAGAGATTAAGGCTAGGCACACAGATGCGCTATTAACATTTCATTAGTTTGGTTGGTTTATAAATGAGTGAGGAATTTAGTGCTTTCTGTTTTGGCTGCTCGTTTTCCCACACATAATTAAATTGGGATTTACTAGATTGGTGTTTTTTGGGAATTTTGATGCGCGATACGAGTATACATGATACGTAGCTTTTATTAGGTACAGAAATTATGCAGAGTAAAGCCACTCTATTACTAGTTCTGATAATACGAATTCTTTGAAGTGCTTGCATCATAATTAGGTAGGCATCACAATCATCGGTCCCCAGACGAACTTAACACAACATTGATTTCCAATTGTCTGTTGTTACATACGGCTACATATCAAGCTATACATTTCCAGTACAAGCTGATCTCGCATTGTATAGGATTTTCGTACAATGAGAGGTCAGCTTATACCGGAAATTTATAGTTTGATATTAAGCTATGTGTACACACGGACCACTCATTTAACGATATACAAATTTCATAAAACAAACCGCGTAATGAAAAGTCAAACGAACCTCAAGTTGTTAACTAGAAATACAGAAAGGCATTCTACATGCATAATATTTCCCAATCTCCTAACAATTTACTCCACTCCTCCCAAAGCAAAGACCGACGCATCTCCACCATCCACCTATATTCACGTAAAACATCTCAAGTAGCTCTCCCGTACGTATAAATCGTACTATTATCTCGATCACAACTCGTACATAAAACGGACGGTAGCCACATGTTATCGCGCGGATCGCGACGATATTTACACTCACAACCGGCGATTACTATCGACGCTATTTGTTGTGTGTCGTCTTCAGGGACACACTGAGAACTTCGGATACTCAAGTTTTAATTAATATGTTTATAGGAAGAAAGCGAAGCCGTTTGTCGTTCAGAATTTAATTTAGATTTTTTTATCTGCTTCTTTATTTTGATGAAGTACGATTTTATTTTAATTTAAATTCTCTTCCAATATATTTGTTAGAAATTTTTTACTGCAGATAGATCTAATTGTTTTTCCTATAATTACGTGTAAAAATTCATAAAAATGCATCAGAAGTCTCTAATATAGGTACAACCTGGTGAAAATTATAAAAAATAAAAAATAAATATATATCTGAATTTCTTACAATACTCGTAAATCCTTTCATTTGGTACAGTATGCAAAACCTTTTTTTACTAATTTGCCCCCTAGAAGTACGGGATATTCAAAATCCATTCATTTGCGTTATACATCCGTGGTCATAGAAATTCATATGTGTACCGAATTTCAACTTAATCGGCCCAATAGATACGGAGCAAATTGGCTGTGACAGACAGACAGACATGAGTGACCCTTTATTAAACCCCGTTTTTTCAATCGGACGTACGAAACCCGTAAAACAGAAAATGTTCCTTCTAAGCCTAGCTCTAAGGTTTCATGGTTGTAAGCAGAAGCTTAAACCCATGAAACAACACGAAATAATCTTAAATTTCTTAAGAGGTTTCTCCACATATTATTAAAGCTAGCTCTTAGCAACAAGCATAAAACTTTCTTGTGTAATAAACTAATAAACCACTGAGCTTATTAATAAGTCTATCTGCCGCCAAACAGCAGCAACAGTAAATGCACGAACAAGTGATCGATTACAGTCATCAGAACATAATTTATTTCCCGCAGTAACCTACAAGCAGCCTGGAATGACAATCAGTCCATTAATCTTATCTTATGCATCATCAAGATTAGCATTGAGCCAGCAGAGAATTCAACATCGGTTTTCCTTGGCTTACATTTTATAGATATAATATGGATTTGTTTTAATATATTGTTAGACTTGTAAATTAGATTTTATCATTACATATTATGGAGCCCTCTTTAATATGTATACATAATTCAATCTTATTGTTGACTTATACTTCAAATAAAACTATTACTTATCTATCAGATATTATTCGGAACTTTGGATTCAAGAAAGAGAATTTACCTAAGAAAAATTCAGTAACATTTTACTGAATTTTTCTTAGGTAAATTCCCTTATATGACATAAAATACAGAAACAGTAATGACTGTTTCTGTATTATATGTATGTCATATAAGGAGGAAAGAAAATATAATCTAAACACAAACACAACATAAAACACACATTCACTAATGTAACTAGAACTTTTTTTTTTTTTTCATTATCGTGAGATCTAAGAAAAAACTAAGCATAGTTGTTGAAAACACAAGTCTCAGTATATCCCAAACCTTTCTTAAAACACCTGAGGTGTCGAGTTACATGACAAAACTTGTATAGTTTTCGAGTTTTTAATGGTGAGAGAATGATCTCGATACGATCACATACATTGAATAATTTGATCGATAAAAGGAGCCAGCCGCGTTGACACACTCATTTTCACTTTGAATAAGAATAAATTTAAATAAGTATTTTTATTACAAATAAAATGTTATCTTAGAATATTCTGAGCGTAATAAATTGTTCGTTCGTTTCGCAATAAAAATTTAATGAAAGCGTGTGAAGTGGTATGAATTGGTGCTTGTACCCTACGTAGGGCAGTTAAATGTATGCATGTCGGAATAACTTTATACACGTAAGATTAAGCCGAAAGCCAAACTGATCTAAGTAAGAAAAAACGCTAATTTGATAGAGAGATTTCTTTGAAATTCAAGTTAGGAAAAGGAACATAAAAAAAAGAAAGAAAATATGTTTATTTGTGGTAAACATGACGCAAAGAAAGAACACAAACACGAAAGGAACAAGTTGGAGGAAATATGTTTCACATCCACGCAAAACGGCCATTGCTGAGCTAAATGCTGCGACCCTATGCGAGACAGAGCCCTAGCGCTGGTTATCAGTGACAGCCGGCGTTGACGTTGTGACGTCAACCGGTGCAACATATAATGAGATAAAAATAAATAATAAAATAAATACAATACACAGCAATATAATATAACATCAAGCCTGTAATCCCCGAAAGGTAAGGTAGAGGTGTACCTATGGTAAAACCACATTTCGCCAGTTATGTTTAAGTACCATGTAATAGGGGGCGAGCCTATTGCCATCACCCGGGCACAAATCTAGACTCCGGACTGCTACTGAGAAATTCCTTTTAAAACCCAACAACGATTTTCCCGACTTTGGAACCATCCCAGGACCTCATGCTGAGCAGTAGCGCTTGCGACCTCTACCAACCAATTAGGCACTAACTACCAACCAACCAGGCACAGACGGAGAGACAGAAAGAAAAAGCTTATAGAATAAGATAAAAATTGGTCCTTAGACGAAGAGCAAAATCTCAGATGGTGTGATTTCTGAAGATTATGTACTCCTAAAATTTAATGTGAATCATGAAAGTAATATTTACCAGCTTTTGCCCGCGGCTCCACCCGCGTGGATGACGGTTATCGCGTAAAAATGTAACCTATGTCCTTCTCCATATCCCTGCCAAACATTCAGCGGTTTAGGCGTGAAAACGTAACATAAAGACAGACAGACAGAGTTACTTTCACATTTATAATATTAGTATGGATAGTATAGTATGGATAGTTTGGATTATGTATTCTTGACTCGTCAAATCTATGTATACCAATCGCTATAACAACTGTCTTCAAAGTAAAACAAACACAGCATGATACAGTTTTTATTTCAACTAACAACAATAAAATAAATTGACGCTCAACGAGAACTTAATCGTTCCCCTCCATAATACCAAACAAATTAATAAAAATAAAAATGTCAACGCTTACTACACAAAAACTGGCTTCAAATCAAATGGAAATTATATAGAACGTCATCTATGAGCACAGTATCGCGTTTTTTATGAGCAAAACATTGACTACGCTACTTATCATTACCACAATGTATGACTAATAAAATAACTGTTTAGGCAATTTTCGACTTTAACACAATGTACTAAGTTCCGATTGTTGGATATTCATCAAGCAACCTATTTTAGTTTTTCTGTATGTTTCAACAATTATGTTTTTTCGTATCAATTATAAAAGTCATTGTATAACCAGCCTTATAAGTCGGACCATAAAGTGCGTTGATAGAATGCAGGATGTAAACGTAAAATGGCGTACATATAAAGGGGATCTGACACGATCATATAAAACGGTGGATATGAGCGTATAAAAATTCTTGAAGCGACGGTCTATCGTCATTACATTTGTCAAGTGTCGAGCGGTAGCGCGGTGGGCACAATTTAAATGATAATTATAACGTGACGGGCGCAGGCGGCCGCATTCTGGAGGCGTGGTCCCACCGCCTGCGGGGAGCGGGTTAAATACAGTGTTGGAGAAAGGAAAAGAATTTAATTGGCTGTAAATGACAAAGGGTTGTAACACGGAAGTCGTAATGGGGGATAATTATTAAGTATCGGTGATGCTACCTTGTATTTATAACCCTTTATTGTGTTTTAATTAAATGCTGAATGTCTTAGCAATTTGGTGAAATTCAGTCTAACTTCTGGTATTCTTGGAATACCAATTGTAGGTACTTAATTAAATAATCTAACTGAACACTTATAGTAACGCAATTGATAAGAATGTGTACTGCATGCTGAAGTAAGTTAGGAGTAAAACATTACATAAGAAAAGATTATTATCTATAATTTCCAGCAAGTTTAGCTAGTTCATCACGAGATATAAACAACAATTGACAATAAACAAAAACATAACTGACCGAACATTCACTGTCTTTCAAATAGTTTTGGCACTCATTTACAGCCGCCGAACTCGGCCAAAAGCTGGACCAACTAGCATTTATCCTAAACAGCTAAACACGTAACACAATTACCTAGTCGTACACAAAAAAATTAAAACAAAACACACAGGACAGTCACCAGTCCTTCAAAAGTTTTGGCACGAACTTACGCTCACCGAATTATGCCAATATGAACACAAATAAAGCCAAGAGATCTTCTCGCACCTCGCCGTCACTCAAACCCCACCTCACTGACGGATAAGGACATATTTATGTGCAACATATTTTTTTCAAAAATATTTATGTTGGTTCGTGTATAGATGTTTGTGCGTGACACGACATACATACATACATACACACTTCGCAGTTTGTTTTTATATCAAACGCATGTTATGTCAGTTAATACTGCATTTTTCATGGCGCGTTGCTCGAATTGTTTCACTGTGTTCGCACTCTCGTAAGTATTTTATTGAATTCATAAATATTATTGAGTTATGGATATCAGAAATTGTTTTGATATAAAAATTCCTATGAGAATAATTTATGTTTCCTCTACATCAAGGCAATACAGTAGGGTATTTATTATGTACTAGGTATAAAAAAAGAGGTTTGGTTCTACATCCGATAATTATCTGGTCAATGCGACTTATAAGGTCTCTGAAGTAGATATAGGTACAGTCGCCAGCACATCAGGTTCGACAATCAACTGTCAAATTTCTCCAAAAGATTTTAAACCTTATAATGTTGATGGTTAAGTTCAAAATCGAATCGAATGAGAAAATTTTACAGTTTGCGGTACCTTGATATGCTAGCGACTGCACTTTGCATTTGACTACCTAATCTACTTACGAGCAAAAATTTGATTTTACTTCATCATCTGCAAAGCCTTGTCCCAACTATGTTGAAGTCGGCTTCCAGTCTAACCAGATGCAGCTGAATACCTATATTTTACATGGAGCGACTGCCTACCTGATCTCCACAAACCAGTAACTGGGTTTTAGAGGTATGAGGAACAGGGTGTAAAGTTCACTCATACTCTATAGTAAAGGGAGGATCCTCCGACCAGACGGGTATTGAGTCTGGTGGGCAACTGCCTAACGGTTGATGTCGGGATGTTGTATATATGCTAGTCGCGCGGTAAACTCTGATAGCGCGATGCAGGATTTGTGACATCAGGTCTTTGATGCGTTGTTCGCATGTGACGCTGTTGATACCGCCACAGGGTAACATGATATGCCTTGGTAAGACTGGTTGTCAGACTTTCGTCTTCTGAGGACCCGTAACAACTGTCAAAGATCTACAAATAACACCCCGGACCAACGACTTAACGTGCATTCGGAGACACGATCTTTAAATATCAAGACCCCTCGTCTTGTTATTTAAAGATGGTCACCCATCCACGGACCAACCGCGGCAAGTGTGGCTTAACCTGATCGATCGACGAAAAAACAATGATTTTAACGTAACTCTGAAATAACTTTGACTTCGACTTGAAGGATAATTTAATTGCACCCAAGTGCAATTATAGTCACTGTCGTAGGTATGAATGAATAAATGAAATGCACAGATCCCAGCGTGGATTGACCAGACTCGATTACTCGAATGAACCCAAAGATTCACACTAGCCCCTGGAGCCTCATGTTTCATGGGGCTACACAGACCATTGCTTAACAAGGTTAAGGTAATACCGAGGGGTGCGATAATGGTAGGGAAGACTGTACAAGCTGCACCGGATATGCATCCTAAAGTAGGCAAATTATAGTTATTGTCATTGTCGAAGGTAGTTAAAAACCTCATATGATTTTACGATAAAGATAATCATTAGAATCATTCATTGATTCCTAGAATCTGAGAACACGATCCAAAATACTGTCAGTAAAAATCACTGATCACACTTAAAACAAACTTCAACTCAAAGAAAAGTAAAATATCCTCAAACAGAATTAATAGAAAGCTACTCTTGAATCTCTCCAATCCATTTTGAGAGAGTAGAGATGCAAGTATAACTACATCAAGTGTATCATGCACCTTTCAATCTAACTTCAACGGGTGACAGCTCAGAATGGATGGCAGGAAAAAGCCTGACGATCCAAATTGCATACAGATAGTCCCAAATGTCGTTAGCTACGAATGTGTGCATGTGCACGAAGCAATTTCTCTGGCGATTTGGAAACCTTTTACTGTGGCAATGGAAAGGTAAGGTACGGTATAGCTTGCTGTCTAGATAATGTGCTTACCTACTACTTACTTATAATGGTATCCTAGTACAAATACTTCGACTCATGTTCATAATAGCAATTCTTCTAAATAAGCATAATATCTGAGCAATGAGTTGGTATATAAAGCACTAGTGGCCCAGAGGTAATGACCGCGTCTTAGGAGTCGTAGGTCGTAGTCGTAGGTTACTTGGTGTAAACTATATCATCACCGCTGCTCTCCAAACGGTGAAGGAAAACATCGTGAGGAAACGAAACAAGTCCTAGAACAAAAAATTCGAAGATATATAAAATCTACTAGCCCACACTCCCCCCACTCCCTCTCACCGAGAGTAGGCCTGTGACTCAGCAGTGAAAATATTATAGGCTGATAATGCTAAGCATAATATCTACCTGTATCAAGATTTTACTGATAGGTAAGTAACGTCACTATCTTAATTTTTGTAATGTAAAGATTTTAATACATTTTTTGAATTGACGTTGGAAATATACAAAACACGGAATAAATAATTTGTACATTTAACAAATCTAGGAAATCATCCTTCCCTGGTTTCTTCTTTTCTGGTATTCACTGTCATAGGTAATCAATTTTCTGTAGGTTTTTAACTTCATCATCCTCAGTACTCTAATATGTTTTCCTTACAGCAGTCACTTCCGCAGTACGATCACCTCCATCTAAATCCTACTCTGGTCAGGAAACCTGAAGAGGTTCACTCACAATTAATCATAGCCCACGTATATCTTGAGGCACAGCCCTACTTGTAATTGGTATTGGCTGCGAACAGGCGGAGACATATCAATTAAAATAGCGCGGCGCTCAAACATGTCGGCCACCGCATGTCGAGCTGTGCTGCCAACAAAACGTGGATGCGGTAGTTAATTTTAAATTGAAGTTTTGACTGTTGTTTTTATAGAAAAAGAAGTATCTAACTACCTACGAACATTTAAGGGGGAAGCGCTAAGGTAGCCCGCGAAATTCAAATTAAAATTTTTGCAATTTTGGCTCATTGTCTGGGTGTATGTTGATTAAAGTATGATACGCGACCGTTACAAATATTTATTTACAGATTATAATCATTAGAATCAGTAATATAAACCCTTAAGTTGTATAATACTAAAAGTCATGATTTCATTAAATAGTCTTACAATCAGGTTATACGAACTTAAGGAGTTGTATTACTGATTCTAATGATTATGATTCTGTAAATACATATTTATTACGGTCGCGAATCATATTTAGATCAACATACAACCTGATACTGACCCGCAAATTGCAAAAAAACCTCTGCTATCCTGACGCTTCCCCCTTGAAGGTGCAGCTCATCTCACAGCTGGCACTTAGTAGTTGTAGATGTCTTCATACCGCAATAAAAAACAGTGTATCGAGGCGATAGACTGGCTGCCATAAGATTCATGAATGTTGTCAGTTCAATGCTTTCTACACAGTTACTTCAACTTACTCAGCTGTCTTTAAATTTGCTTCTATAGGCAATTGAGAAAACTGCTGATAACAAAATTGGGGTATACAGTTTGGTGTTGCAGCTACATCTCTATGATATACATCCAAAATTTAATTACACCTCTCAATAGCTAAAGGATCAAAGGATTCGTAACGTTAAGTGAGGTCTGTGACGCACCGCGTGCGGTGAAGGGGTCTATACTCACCAAAAAGGCAAATCAAAATATAGAGATCGTATACGGTTGGAAAGGGCTCCACAAGAGCAATCCAGTGATACCCATAAAACACCATATGGCAAAGTAAAGCGGTGCCGCAACGTAAAAGGATGAAGGCGTCCGAGCAGATCGACGAGTGTGCCAGTACATCTGCAGACGTATACTTACCTACACGTATTCACTCGGGGTATGGCTTTGACGTGGCCACGTCAAAGCCATACCCCGATTCTTTTGTTGTTCAAACTCAAACTCAAACTCAAAGCATTTATTTCAAATAAACCAATTACAGGTACTTTTGAATTGTCAAGCAAGGGGTCGGTCAGTCAGAAAGATGAAGCTAGTTGCCCATTCCAAAGCGTAGTAGGTTCCTATGGAGAAGAACGGACAAGAAACTCCATGGACACTCTTTTAAAATATTGTTACAAAATATGGGTTACATCATTCATGTTGAAGTTATACATGTGAGAACAATGTAGAAAGACGTGCACGTTAGAAGCGTCCGTAATAGAAACAATTCACAAAAATTAAAATAAGCCGTGGCAGCTAAGAGATGACCAGTCCCAACTGACGGCGCCCGTTCACGAACATGACGCATGGATGGATGTTCATGGATGTTCTTCTCCATAGAGATTCACGTATTAGAATGGGAAACTAGCTTCAACTTTCTGACTAACTGACCGTCTCTTTGACAATTCAAAAGTGCCTGTAAATGTTTTAATTGAAATAAATGCTTTGAGTTTGAGTTTATTTTTAGAAAGACGTTGCTTCTACGACAAACCTACTACAGGACGTGGAGGAAACAAAATAATCTGAAAAATAATCATTTATCAACTAGGTTTTGACTGGGGCTTCGAACTCGTGGCAGTTGGACACTCTTCTGCATCAGTATGGATAAAGTCACCACATCCAAAAACTTCAAAGAATCGTACGTCTTTGGCCCAACACCGCGATATATGAGCGCCATTCTCCATTTAAGGAAGGTTTTACATTTATACATATTCTGGCAATAAAGCCTTTGGGGACCAAATGGCATGTACTGACTGTTTATATGATAATACCGCCGGTTCCACACGACTGGATAAGTGGACAGTTAGATAGGACCTATTTTGTTGTTTCTTTTTTATTATAGTTTCTTTGGTTAGGTAGTGTGGGGCAGATTTGAAGTCGGAAGAAACACATAATAATAATGTGATGCCTCTAATTATTACTTAGAGGCATTAGTACTTACTAGACAGTTTGTCCTAGGTAAACATACCCGTCCACAACTTCGAGTGTAGCGTCTCCCATCTTCATGAAAGCGGGAGTTACATGGGAATTTGACATGACCTCTGTCTTGTCCATTTTAAGACCCACCAAAGAATAGCCAAGCTTTAGTGGCAGTGGGTATTACTTGCAGAACAGATGGCCAATGGAGCTGAAAGGTTCTGGAGTGGCGACCGCGTACCGGAAAACGTAACGTTGGAAGAGGCCTCCCACAAGGTGGACCGATGACCTTGTGAAGGTCGAAAGAATCCGCTTGATGCGGGAAGCACTGAACTGGTTCAAGTGGCGGTGCTTGGGGGAGGTCTATGTCCAGCAGTCGACATCTTTCGGCTGAAATGATGATGAAGATTTGTACTATTTTTCAAAAATGTTTCCACACTATTTCTGGGACAATATTCCAAAAGCAGATCATAAAAATACATCTAGGTGATTTCTCTCTGGTTAGTACATATATTTTAACCACTACATTCCCAAAAGTAGGTTTCCCATTTCATTCTTATGAACTGTAAAATTTTAGATGCATCACGTTCCTTGCATAGTTTGAATTTTTCGTCATCTGTCACCCTTTGCAAATGCTAGGTAGGTATTAGATGCGGTAAAACATTCTTGACAGAATTCTTGGAGACAATTGTCTCCAAGAATTCTGTCAAGAATGTTTTAAATAACCTAGCACTATTTAATAAAAACAAAATTCCTATAATACATAGTTATGTAATTAAATACACAGATAAAACTTAGTTAAGTACATAAAAACTACGCCGCGATCGTTAAATAACTCAGTGATAAATAACTGACATAATTCTTCTAATTATTTATACTCGTAGTAGTTGCTGTTAATATTTAATTGTTAACAACTACATATTTCTTACTGAGAAATAATCACGTTTTTATTATATTGATTGCGCAATTTTATAGTTAGACTTGCCTACGTACCGTAATGTTGTAGATAACATACCGTCAAACCTGTTTTCCCGAAGTGGTAGGCAGAAGTGTAATAGTACCCCTACATAAAGAGTGCACGCTTCAGATACAAATCTAGTAGGGTTATTTTCTATGAAAAGCGGCAAGAAGATTTAAGCGCAGAATGCCTAATTCTCAAAATGGCAACTGAGTCAAATCGGCGAATTTTATAGAATTCGCCGATTTGACTCTGTTGCCATTAGCAAATCCTCTAAATGCCTAATTCTTTAAACGACTAATTCGCAAAATACCTAATTCTCGAAAAGACGAATTATAAGGGAAAATAATAAAAAGAGAATTTCATCGACGAGTGAAGGAAATGTTTTTGATTTATAAATTAGCATATCATTGTATACTTTTTCAGTTACATACTACTTTTATACATATTATACGAGTATATATATATTTTTTTTATTTATCTAATTATTTACGCAAATCTTACCTACAACTACCATTACAGATCTGCGATCCAATGCGATAGAATGGCCAGTGGTGAGTGGTAATACAGAAGGGTGCAGAAAAACAGCATGAGGAAACTAGTACACCGTCTCGTAGTACAGAACGTTACTCAATACTCAAACATTACTTAAAAGTAATTTCAACCAATCAAATGGCTTGAATCTAGTTTTATGAAATGCTTGAGTATGAGTCAATGATATGAATTTTCAAACGAGCTAATTTAATCCCTTTTGTCAACGGTTGTAGCTTGGCTGCTTGGCTTTCTGATGTGTGTGTGTACTGTGACGCCTGCGTGAATTATCCTAACTATTATACGCACATAAATCAATAAACAAAATACTGAAACAACACATACCAATCAATAAATAGCAAAACATTGGACGTCTCGTAATAAAACTATGTCATTGAAAATAGGTTTATTAGCCCAACATTTTTATGATAGTAGTTAGCGTTGAATATTTTTATGGACTCGTAACAATTGAACTTTATTATCGTCGTGAATTAATGGGATATTTCGATCGTAGAGTACTGTGAACATTTTGTTTTGTTTGTTGTAACTATAGCCTTTGACCATTTAAATCGATGGCTCGCTGCCGCCGTCGCGCCGCGCCGTGCCGCCACGCCGCCCATGTACTTACGTCATTTTTTATAGGGTTTGTCTTAAAACCTCTGAAGAGACGTGAATCGTTCATGTAGAGAATAGTAGCTTCTGATTGCTGAAGTAAGTTTTACTTTGTTTACAAATATTATTAAGGCGCTATGACCTGACTGAGCCGACTGAAGTATTCCCGTGAAGTCGCGAGTGGTTGCCTTCGCATTTGGTAGTATTTAAACATAGTCGTTATTTTAATAATTTTATCAAAATAAATTCAGAAAATTGTGCTACACCATCTTACTACCTTGTCATTTATATAAAAAATAAAAGACGTGTGGCACTCGGGGACTGCCGCGGTAAAGCTATTGCATAGCATTTTGTATCAACTTATGCAATTATAATTATTTATTTATTTTATTTATGCAGTATTTCTTTTTCTTTGATATTAATTCAAGTTACACTTTTTGAGCGTGGTGACCGATAAGAAAACAAATTTTTCTTTTATTAAATAAACAAAGAGTATATAATATTAAGAGACGGGAGTCCCATAGATAAAAAAACGTGAGCTAATAATGAATACCAACATAACAGAAATGACACGGGATGCAGACATGACATAAAGCTGCCAACATAATAACAAGATAGGGATGTACTACTACTCACTCGTAATTTTTATCGATATGTTGCTGTAAAAAATTTCGGGTTTTAGGATCCTGACATTTTTACGGTTTCATTCTTAATAAATTTAAGGCAAAGGTCGCTTAGGCCAACGGTAACTTTCGATTTGAACTAAGGTTACGTGGTAATTTTCTTATAGAAAGAAACCAGCTACGGCTGTGATTCCACGTTGGCGTAAGCGGGGTTCAGAGACAAATCCCATTGTATAGTCTAGATCTAATCCGAGGTAAACTTGACTATAAGATGAGATTTGATGTGATGATAATAAAATAAAACAAAACTTTGGACTTAAGTTTTTTTATAATAATTAGAACACCTTTTCCTTTCTATTGATCATTCAATTGGCAATGGTTCAGCAGTTGATGTTGAAGGTACTGAAATGTAGAAAACACGTTGCTTATTAACTGACACATGAACAAGTGAATTCAAATTTAATTCTAATCTTGAATAGTTACTTGGGCTTAGTCTCATTCTTTTTATCACATTTTCATTTGAAAAAGGGTCTGTAATAGACAAAAAAGTATCTGTAATATTTACAATTGATACATTCAATACAGTTAATCAAATAGTAAAGTGAATTTAATAAGTTTAAAATAAACATAAACCTTACCCGCAATAGAACATATTTTCCTGTCTTTTGAACATTCTACTGGCAATGGTTCAGCAGTTGATGTTGAAGGTACTGCAATAAAAACAAAATGTAGTCATTCACTTCTAATTCCAAAAACAATGAAGGGTATCGTAGTTGGGATGAATTAATCCCAAGAACCGAATTAACATTGTAGTTGAAAAACATGTTTCCCCATACTTTCCAACTGCATAATAATAATGTAAGTACACACAATATTGAGTAATTTACCATGTTATTTTAAGACCATAGACTTCTTAAAGGTTTTTAATCTTTAAGTATAGAACTACAGTGTACACACTGTATTTTTTTTAATGTTAGGATCAGCAGTTTCGGAGATAAGGGGGGAAATGGTAAATTTTCATCTATTTTCTTTAATAATTTTCATTAAAAATGTAAAATGAAATGAAAGGACTTGTCAAGAGGATTTTTTTTTAAATAATTTAAAAAAAAGTTCTCTTGTCAAGTCCTTTCATTTCATATGTCACATGATACATTTTGCATGTGTACCAAAATGCAACTTAATCGGTCCAGTAGATGAAGGTACATAAGGGTTCCGTTTTTTCATTCGGACGTACAGTACCCAAAAAAAAAAAAAAAACTTACTAGATGTACCAGTCCAAGAATCGCAGTAGTCGAAGTAGAAGATAACTCTGCAAAATATAATTGAACATGAGTTACTAAAGTAATCGGAAAGGGTGAGTTAGGATGAATTACGACTGGAAAATAAAGTCTTACCTGTTTGCTCACTTTTGAAGATGTGTAGTGGAAATCCAACGAACAGCTCATCTGCCATTGGTTCTGCAGTAAGTTCTACAGACGGAGTAGCATTTTTTCTTAGTTGTGTCTTCTTTTTATTGAAATCCTTTGGTAGAAAATGACTGCCACAAATATGTTCCAATTGATGTAGCTTTTCAATGGGTACATACACCAAGTCTTCTTTCCCGTAACTTTAACCCATTTTTTACATCTAGCTGGAACATTTTATTACATTATTATGATTATAATAGTAGTGTATTTAAACTTATATCTTTGTTATTTTGGTTTTGCAGTATTAATAGAATAACAGAGAAAATTAAATGAAATAGGAATATTATAATAATAAAAATATCGACAGTCGATAAAAAAGTAACATGCGTCAAGCACTAGCATATTGATAGGTTACTTTGTAATTTTGTAAATTTTGGACTTTAAATCAAGTAATTTATTTTCTGTAAGAGCTTATCAATGTTTTTTAACATAACAATTGAAAATATATGCTTACCTATCTTCATTCAAAGGAAATTTGGCTATGAAGATTCGCATTTGACCATCTGACCGGCCGGATCTTATAACACATATTTCACACGTTTTGTAATGCATTGCAACTTAAATTACGTCACACGTACATACATAAATACAACAATAACTCTAATTTACGATAAATATCCACAAAACACAGAATAAAAACAAAAACAGCGCTTTGTTGACAAAGTTCTTGACAACAAACAAGACAAGAATATGGCGGCCGGTAGCTATGGCGGCTGAGTAGCGTAGTGCGATAGAGTCGAATAGATGTTAAAGCGAGACAGCGATAGCGTGAGGTTTTTTCGTTACGGAATTTCTGGATTCGGTCCCCGCGCTCAAGGCCCGCGATAGAAGCTATGCAATAGCTTAACAAACAAAAAACGTCTGTTTTGTAGCTATGAGATTCAATTGATTAAACATTACGAAAATGGGTAATTTTGGGATTTTTTCTATCCAGCTAAATTAATCTAATCATGTAATTAAAAGCGATTGCATGTCCACCAGATTCCTAAATAAGATATATATAGATATATATATTTTATTCAGAATTTTATATCACTGTTTTTTAAGTGAAATCTTCTTTAGGCACGTTGGGCACTTTTGGGACAGGGAAAAAGCACTGAACTCGCGTGACCGTCACGCTCAGATACATATATAGGAAAGGTTGGTAATCAGTCCGCAAATTTTGACAAATTAAACTTTAACATGTTTTAATATATACCTTTCATTTCATGACGATATGGTGTTGGTGAATGTCTGTGCTTTCCTACTTACTATTTTATATTTTGGAATAATAAAGTAGTTTAATATGTGAATGGCGATTTTTATTCGTTATGCCATCTCCCATTCATACCCAAATTTTTGCTCTCTCGGTCGTTGTAGGTAAAGTAAAAATGCTCTAAAATGTCAGCTAGAAAGCCTTGTTTCCAGCCGGCCCCCAGCATCTTGGGCCCCAGCCCCGGAGAAAGCGCAGGCAGACAAGGAGGGCTGAAGCAAAGCAACCCACTTACCGTAATCGATGTGGTACTGCTCTGGCAGAACCAAATATGTTGCTGCGTCCTGCAAATACGTCGACGCAGCTGTACGTATCCCGCCTGCTCCACGATGGGTGGAGACATCGTGGAATACATCAGAATGAAGACCAAGTGGACCTTGAGAGTATAGAAGTTGGAGTCGCACCACAACATAAACTTCAAGTCGTTTGTGCTGCGGGTTCCAACTCAGTACCCAATACCAGGTGTGGCGTGTGGACGTTTTCGTGGAAGTTTACGTGACACCAGGCTGCGCAACACGACGCCGACATAGTCATCACTTCGTGCACATTAGTGTGTTTTTAGGGTTCCGTAGTCAACAAGGAACACATATAGTTTCGCCATGTCCGTTTGTCTGTCTGTCTGTCTGTGGTTTAGCTCAGAGACTCTTAGTAATAGAAAGCTGTATTATAATTAAAATGTATGTTTGTTTCGGTTACGGTATTTATCTATGGGCCTGCGTCGCCTGGAATAAATGTTAATTTTTTATTGTTTCTTTGACATATCTTAGGGCCCTGGGGCCCGGTCCTTTAGAAGGCGTACGAGGGGACAAAGCCAACTCGCAGCGGCCCGTTCGTCATCTTCAATGAGATGAGGCACCAACCGAAGATTATCCCTTTATGCATTGTGCAAGTGCACCCAAGGATAACCCCCGGTTTGTGTAGGACTATTGCAGGATATGGAAACAAAAATAATTATTGGACTATGGGTTTGGGTGGCTAAAATGGACTAGTTACTCGTATCTAAAACTATGGAAGGACTATGGCCTCTGCCTGACCAATATTTTATATACAACTAGCTTTTACCTGCAGCTCTGCCCGCGTGGATGTCGGTTATCGCATAAAAAAGTAGCCATATATTATATTTTCTCCATATTCCAGGTTATATCTCTGCCAAATTTTATGACGATTGGTTCAGTGGTTTAGGCGTGAAAGCGTAACATACAGACAGACAGACGGAGTTACTTTCACATTTATAATATTAGTATGGATACACAGATAAAATGGCAGGGGGTGACTTGTACACTCAATAATGGGCCCCAGAAAAACGGTCGCTACCACATAGTATCGTAGCCACAAGGGGGCAACATGTCCTGAGGTGCTAATGATTAGTGGAGAGGTATTCTACAGCTATCAGGACAATCCCGGAAGTATGACCAAGATCTCTACCAGCATCTTACTGGAACACTTCCTTCCTCCAAGCACGTTGGCTCTTGCGAATATCTACTCAAGCCAGCCAATAAAGGCAAGAAAGAGGTGGGAGCTCTGATCCTCGTCAATGTTCACCTCATCTTCCCAATAAAGGCAAGATAGAGGTGAGGAACAAGACTTCTCCCGGGAGCAACCTACTGCCCTGCAGGTTTATGTATGTCTCTTAGTCTGGCTCCTCACCTTAGACTTGTTTCAGCAAAGTAAACTCTACCGGCACAGATCTAGAGTTCAGAGCGCGCAAGCTTCACCACGACTTCAACGTAGAGATACGGCGCGGTTGTGGTATTATTTATTAATATTAAGTGCTAGATACTGCCTTTCCGATGCGATTAAAGTCACGTCAAGTTTAAGGTGTTCTTTGTGCCTCCGGAGACCTGTTGCTAAAAGGTATGAACAGTTCAAAATTAGGAGATGGCCCATAACTTACAAAACTACTCAGGTCTCGGATATCTGGTATCCTTTAAGGATTTAAGAGGAGACTTGCCTATTAATATTCTCTCTTTTCGCTCTGTTTAAAAATAAGACAACCCAGAGTTTCTCCATTTGTAGCCCATATCCTAAAAAACCGATGAAGCAATGGAATTGCAAATTTACGATGTCACCCTTTGATGTAGTCGTAAAAATTGCTCGCGATGTGTTACCACAGTGGGTAGGCAGTAAGCCAACTACCGCTGGTATGCAACCTTTACATCTCCTAATTAATAACGCTTGTCAATTAACACGTTATTTTAATCATTAAGATGTGTCAGCACTTGGTGCTTTGGTTTAATTGTGATATGACAGTTTTATGAAGTGTAATTTTTTTGATGTCCAGTATAATTTTTGGTACCTAAACATATTCAAGCGCAACAAAATAATGATCATTCTATTTACCCTTGAGGTATACAGGAACTGCGGAACATAACATGAGACAGTATTTTCATTTAAAAAAACCAGCTAAGTGCAAGTCGGACTCGCGCACGAAGGGTTCCGTACCATTATCTATAAAAACGAGCAAAAAAATCACGTTTGTTGTATGTTTTTTTCCCCCTTAAATATTTATTTTATTCTGTTTTTTAGTATTTGTTGTTATAGTGGCAATAGAAACACATCATCTGTGAAAATTTCAACTGTGTAACTATCACGGTTCATGAGATACAGCCTGGTGACAGACGGACAGACAGACAGATGGACAGTGTGGTCTTAGTAATAGGGTCCCGTTTTACCCTTTGGGTACGGAACTCTAAAAACAACTGTAACATCTTATTAAGAGTTGTATCATTTAATATTTTTACCTACATACTTTGAGAAAAACATTTGAAAACACTCAATAGAACCCTTATTTGATACTGTTTCAGGAAACTTATTATAAGACACACGCAGACTTGCAGTTCCCTCTAGGCTGCGATGGTAAGAAATAACTCCGACTTGAAACATGCATAACAGAGTCTCCAGTGAGTTGAAGACGATTAAGATGACAACTTTCCACATGAAACAATTTTGTAACTCAAGATCGAAACTTGTCTTTGTCCACCCAATAAGCCTTGCTGCCTCATATAAGCCAGTTACATACAGCCATATGCGTACAGCAACTCATCCTTTCAATCCGTCAAACAACTCATTCATCCTTCCTCTCTCGGTAACTCATAAAAACTCGTAAAACGTATCTCCAGCGCAGCATTCACATAAATCAACGGTTGTAAATTTCAATTTTATTCGACAATTAAACAGGCAGGCTTTCTCGCCGGCAGTAAATACGCGTAAATACGCATAAATACACGTAAATACTCGTAAATACGCATTATCGTTAAAACGTCACTGTTGTTGTAAATCTAACTGAATGGCAACGGCGCTGTCTTGGCATAGAGTATGGGAATAGGGGAGGTTTGTGCCTATACGTATGTCGTATCAGGGAGGGTGGAGTGCTATTAAGTACCTATAACTCAGCGGCGAGGTGTGAATTTTTGTAAGAGAGAAGCCAAAACGAAACCGGTCTTAACTGTTACTTATCAATAAACTAAAAAAAATATTTACTATCTTCATCTACAATGCGATATGCGAACTACGCATTAACCTGACGTCACACAAATCCTGCATCGTGCAATTAGAGTTTACCGCGCGACTAGCATATAAACAACATCCCGACATCAACCGTCTGATCAATTTTTTTACAGAAATAAACTCAAATCAAGTAGGTGGGTACTATAATTCTAAAATAATTATTATATAAAGACTCGCATACAGTCGAACAGGTGAAAACTAAATAAAATGTGCAATATTTCTCCATCTCGTTTTCGCTGACGCATTTTTTCGCCTGACTCTTCACATATACCGCCCGCCTGACGCCTGACGCTTGTTTCTTCAGGGCGAGAAGTGGATTTCTTTTGTCACCCTTGGTTGAAATAAGCCATTAAACAAATAAGGTTGGAAACTTAAATACAGCTTGTGTCAGAGATGTGTGGTCATGTCTATGGGTGTTGTACAGACCATCTAACTGAACAACTTTCTACATGGGACCGACATCGTAATCGCGAAAAAATTATCAGTTGTCCCATACAAAACTTTAATACCTACTCGACCCAAATGTATGGAACAGCTGATTCATTTTGGTACACGCTGTATAACAAAAAGAAAGAAAATTCGGATTTACCAGACTTTTTTGTTGCTTTCCTGTGTAAAATGATCACTAAATAATTGGCTGCAGAAAATTCTCAACATGTTCTCTTTCAAAAACTCATCTACAATTATACGTCTTATTAACTACCACCATTACGAACAGTTTATACCAAGAAAAACACACACAACGCATTGTTTTTAAGCCATTCTGGAAATTAAAGAAAAACAGTAAAATGTATCAGCTGCTACCACGTAAGTCGTAAAACTACTGCCAACTGATAGCAAGGACACACACACACACGTATTTAAATACTATATTTACTAGTAGACAGACAAGGAAATAGTAACTTGTAGATCAACGTTATTTTTGTAAATTGCATTGTCATGTCAGTATACTTATTTTATGGACTAAGTATACGCAGGTCATCATTTAAATACGTAGGCCAGAAATAATGCAATGTAAAAATACTTTTTTTTAAACCAGAAGTGAAGCTAAGTTAATCCAAAAGTATCTTTAGTGAGGTATCTAGGTATGAAAATGTCCAGGCAGTAAGTACCTACGTCCATTTTGCGTGATTGGATCAGATATCCAAATACAAATACATTCAATTCGACTCTTTTTTCCAAAAATTACTTGTCTCTAGAATGATATACTCGTATACAACAAATCTAGGTATTAATTTCTTAAAAACCGGCCAAGTGCATATCGGACCACGCACGATGAAGGGTTCCGTAGGTGGGATGAATTTATCCCAAGAACAAACTTAACATTGTTTTTGAAAAACATGTTTTGAAACTGCAAATTTAAGTTGGTCGACTATTACTCGGTAACTTGTAAAGCCTACTTAGCTGTGATAGTTTTCCTTTTAACTTTGTTATATATACTGCAACTGCTGTGAATTTTTCTACGTATCCAAATACAACCATTTACCTGGGGGGGGGACTTGACCCTAACAAAAAATAGCACTTTAAAGCCAAACGGATCTCTGAATCGAAAATGGTTTTCATAAACCCCCAATATTTTTAATCGACCTCTCCAATGATTCCCCACACCATGGGAAAGACGAGCAAAAAAAAATATCATCCCCACTTTAAGTGTACATCAACCAATTTTTTTTTAAGTATTTTTGTTTACCACTTTGTAGGCGTGATTAATATGTACCAAATTACAGCTTCCTAGTACTAAGAGTCTCTGAGCTAAGCCGCGGACAGACAGCATGCATGTAGCAGCGGACATGGCTAAATTATAAGAGTTCCTTGTTATAACTATAACCCTAAAATAGTGGTGCTATTGTTATTTTTCCGCTTCCGTTTCAGATAAAAATTGAAACTACGTACAAAACCAGTATTATCCATTGTTAAAACATTTTGGAATCGCCAAGACGCTTTGAAATAAGGAATTGATACAGAAAGTAAGCGTTGCCTATTCTTTATCAATTGCTATAAGCATCCAAAAATATTATCATTCCTGGCACCACTAATCTATGTTTCACAGTAGCAATACACTCCATAGTTTGTAGCCAATGGCAAGACAGCATAAATTGCTCTATCGAGCTCTATGCACCGATACGTTACCGACAAATATCAAATACTTCAGGCATTGCATTCATTTCGTACGCCAGGACCGATAGTATTCTGATATCGATACCATTCGAGTTTAGTTTCAAATAAATTGTGTTGGAAATAGTTGGAATGAGAACGATTCGAAACTAGAGGGGTATCAATATCAGTATTATTATTTCCAACTATTCCAAGAATTGCAAATAGCAACTAAATAACGTTGATTCTGTATTACACTTAATACATATATTCGATTTTCTTAAGATTTTTCTTAAATTAAATAGTACCTACTGAAATGAGTAAAAACGAAAACAGCGAGAAAATGAAAACTCTATCATCATCTTCTATATACCTAACAACAATTTATGAATAATTATTTATTATTTTTAACAATAATTTATCTTTATTTCAGACATACGTCCATAATTGTCTGTCACCAGGAACCGTGACCATGAACCGTGATAGTTAGACAGTTGAAATTTTCATAGATGATGTATTTCTGTTGCCGCTATAACAACAAATACTAAAAAATAGAATAAAATAAATATGTAAGGGGGCTCCCATACAACAGACATGATTTTTTTGCCGTTTTTATAGATAATGGTACGAACCCTTCGTGCGCGAGTTCAACTCGCACTTGGCCGGTTTTTGACAAAGATAGCATTAGTAGAGCTACAACCGTACTAACGCTATCTTTGCACACAAAAATAAAAAGGTGTTAGTAATGTCTTTGAGCATATCTGCTGTGTTATATCTATACTAATACTAATATACTAATACTAATACTAATACTAATAATATATAAAGCTGAAGAGTTTGTTTGTTTGTTTGTTTGTTTGAACGCGCTAATCTCAGGAACTTCTGGTTGGAATTGAAAAATTCTTTTTGTGTTGGATAGTCCATTTATTGAGGAATATTATAGGCTATATAACATCACGCTACAACCAAAAGGAGCGGAGCATAAATGAAAAATGTTGCAAAAACGGGAAAAATTATTCCTTTTTGAGAGCTTTTGTTGCGTGCGCTGCGTAAACGGTTTAAGTTACGCAAATATCATGTATGATGGAATTGTTCCTCTTTAAATTTTCTAAAAAAAAATCCGCGACAGTATATGTCTATCTTTTAAGATTGACTCACTATAACCTTTTTTATGGTAATCAAATTTGTTCGAAATTAATGCATTATTTGCGAAGGAGTTTTCATAAACATGGTATTAATCCTTATCCAAATAAATACGTTATTCATCACAAGTATTTAATTTTGAACAAAGTTGCCCTTACATCATTTAATTTCAATGAATATCTTAGGAGATATAACTGTTTTATAATAACTCCGCAGCAAAATAATGATCAACTCTGCGAGGCAGTCTATTCTAAAGCTGAAGAGTTAGTTTTTCAAAGGTAAAATGGGACCCTATTACTAAAACTCCGCTGTCCGTCTGTCTGTTTGTCTGTCTGTCCGTCTGTCACCAGGCTGTATCTCATGAACCGTGATAGTTAAACAGTTGAAATTTTCACATATGATGTATTTCTATTGCCGCTATAACAACAAATACTAAAAAACAGAAAAAAAAATTTTTAAGGGGGGCTCCCATACAACGTACATGATTTTTTTGCCGTTTTTTTTGCTCCGCCCGCGTGGATGTCGATTATCGTGTAAAAAAGTAGCCTATGTCCTTCTCTATATCCCAGATCGATCGGTTCAGCGGTTTAGGCGTGAAAAGGTAACATAAAGACAGACATACAGACAGAGCTCCTTTCACATTTATAATATTAGTAAGGATAAGGATTTGTATGGATGGTACGGAACCCTTCGTGCGCGAGTCCGACTCGCACTTGGCCGGTTTTTTGTTTTTTGAACGCGCTAATCTCTGGAACTGCGAGTTGGATTTGAAAAAATATTTTTGCATTTTACAGCCCAATTCTTGAGGAAGAATTACATTCCTATTAACTAGAACACCATTTTTTTTAATGAAAGTTTATGCGAAAACGAAGTAAAAGCACGGGCAGGCAATGTGTTGCGACGGGGTGGGTCGGGGGAACAAGAAATTTAACGCGGACGAAGTCGCGGGCAGAAGCTAGTCTGCTATATGGTCCAAACAAGCAAGCAATCAAACACAAAGTCTCAGTTCCTTCATAATCTTATTCTTTGCAACATCAAATCATACTACACCCTTTACATTGACTTTCATGGGCTGCGTAGCACAGGAGAGTAGCTCTAACTTTTTGTCTTTCAACAAGAATCGAGTTACAATGTTTTTCTCATAAATTATAGATGTGCAAGCGCATAAAATCGGCTATCTAATGGTCAGACTCATGCTCAGAACTACGGTAAACCCGTTCCAAGTTATTTATTGGACATAACTTGACATACTGATTTATGTTCCTAGTTTAATTTGTGATATTATTTTGTGTCGTGAATGCGAAATTATAATGTCTCGTAAATGTTGTGTCTTACATTTTGTTTGCTGATTTACATTGTAATATTATAATTTGTAAGGAAAATGGGTTAGTTTGCGTCGTGTATAGGGACATAAAGTTTAATGTTAGCGTCTGAACTAATGTGCATCGTAGAACATAAAATATGTTAGCAGACTGTCATCTGAATTCAGCAAGAAATCATTTGATAGATGAGACTATAAACTAAATATTGCTCAATAAATAAGTTATTAGACTTGGTTAATGTGTATATAGGTACAGTAACTTTTTATTGCAGTTCAGCGCTAGACTTACCAACCCGCACCTCCTTTCTAAGAGAGGAGGCCTGTGGCCCAGCAGGGGGAATATTATAGGCTGCTTATGTGTGTGTGCTAGACATAGGCATCTGCAAAGTTGTGCCACAACACTCAGGTTTCCAACTCGCAACTACCTTCTCTGGTCGAACTACACCCTTTGCTGGACAAGTCTGTCAACAACCGTTAATCTTTTAAAAGGTATGCCTACTACCAACCATGTCATTTACTCTAGTTCTTCACCGAACACTTTCATAGCACATCTATTTGAAGGAACATAGAGCATAATGGCCCCAACTTGACTCTAAACAGTTGAAGGTAAAGATAAGAATTTAAACAAATAATAAAAAAAGAAACGCATTTACCATATAAAATACGTTTCCTAACCCCCTTGCGCTCGTTTGTCGTATCTCCAATGTTTTAATTTAAGTTTAAGTACGGGAAATGAGCGATTACTAAATTACCATTAACTTACAATGTCTCAATTAAAAGTACATTTTTGCAAGATAATGTACCTACTCGTATAAACAAGTGACAACGCTGAGAAAAAAAACTGTAATTATTTATTTAACGGTAAGCGGTTTTTTTTTTTGTTGGTTCACACTTACTACGCCGGAAGATCCCGCGCCATCTTATTTAAGTACATAAACTCACGTCTTCATTCCATAGGGGTAGGCAGAAACTATAGAACGCCACCTGCTGCGCTCCTTACATTACTCCTTCGCTTCGTTTACATTCATACGTCTGATCATACACGCACGTCGGTTATGAGTGCTACGCACCTGACCTTTCTGAAGAACATCACCAATTAGGTCACTATATATTCTTCTAGGGTGTCCAGCCTGGCGTTTCCACTCACATCTGCCTTGTAAATACCTTTTGTTAATCGCCTTTCATTCATCCTCTCAACATGCACAAACCATCTAACATAAATTTTTCAATTTTTGGCACTACATCTTCTTTTAAACCACGCCGTTGCCTTCTCACATCATTTTTCAGCCTATCATTCATAGTTACACCACACATGCCTCGCAAGGAACGCATTTCCACAGCATTTATTCTACTTTCATGCTTCTTTTGCCACACCCAACATTCACTTCCATACATATATATATAGCCAGTCGAGTCTTTTTGGGCATCGACTGGTTGGTCACAATCACATGTATAGCGCCATTCAGTTTATTTCCCTCATTTACTCTCCTTTCCAAATCTTCATCAATCTTTCCATCCTTTTTAAACTGACTCCTCTCAAATATACAAACTCACTTACCTGCTCCACACTCTAATCATTTATTTTCACATCACACACCGGTACATCCTCTTCTCTTTCAATCACCATGACCTTCGTCTTATTCACATTTATATTCGTCCCTTTCATCTTATATGCTTCATCCATTTTATTTAAAGTTAGAGATATTATTTGAATTTCACTTAAGATCTGTTTTGGTATCGGGTTTTTTTTTTCCAGGAAAAATGTTTGTATGTAAGAAAAAATCTACATCTTTTTAATAAAACCAGTGATAGGCATAATTTTAATACTAGAAATAAAGATAAAATAGATCAACCATTTTTCAGATTATCTAAAGTACATACATCTTTTATGGGGTACTGTGTTAAATGTTTCAATAAAATACCTTCTGATATATTACAATTAAATGAAAGAAAATTTAAAACTCATATAAAAAGCACACTTTGTAAACAAACATATTACAAATTAGAGGATTATATCCAAGATAAGAATGCTTGGAAACATGCTGGTCCTGCTACATAGGGCAATTTAGAGTCTAGACAAAATCAAACTGGTTGCTAATGTAGTACATTAGCGTGTGCAATACAACAATGCTTTTAGGATACTGTTGTCACTGCCACGTTTCTGTAGCGCGTCAGGGATGTTCGCAGCAGCGCGTACAGATGATTTCTTTGCGATCATGCGTAAAAGATCTGCATCACTACTGCGTCGGATGCGAGACAGTGACAACAGTCTCCTGAGCATTGTTGCCAGTAAGTCTGAAGGCCACCTGATGGGGCACTTGTGCGCAGTGCATGTACTGTTGCCTGGTGTCTCCGGAAGATGGCAGAATAGATATTATGTTCCTTAGGCTGTGTTGTATTGTTATTGTTGTTTATAATTTGTATATGTTTGTATGTATGTTTGTGTCTTAATTAATTTTGTCTAACATAGTTTAAGTAATACTAACAAATTATGGGTACTGTGCCTGAATTAAAGATGAATAAATAAATAAATAAATTAGCAACCAGTTTGATTTTGTCTAGAAAAATTAATATCATAAAAATTATAAATTATACAACTGTATAATTTATAATTTTTATGATATTAATTTTTATTTTCTGTGATTAATATAAATTTAACTCACACACTTATAATTTTTTTTTTTTTTTTGGAAAATCATATACAATGTTTGTAAATATGTGAGCACCATGTACCTATCGCATTTATTAATTTTTCTGTCATTACTTCACTTTTCATTCTTTTTACCAATTGTGGTAAGTAATTTTTATTTTTATTCCAGGTACATCGCCTTCACCTATAATTATTAATTAATGTATACAAACTATTATTTTAAAAGAGTAACTATGGAGTTTCTTGCCCATTCTTCTCCATACATAACTACCTTTTGGAAGGCGCAACTAGAATCAATTAACTATTCATGTAATTTTTGACGTTCAAAAGTGCATCTTCGTGCCTATTTGAAATAAATGATTTGACTTTGACTTTGACTTTGACTTCGAGCCAAGACTCATATATGGTTAGTAAGACACACTTAATTGAAAGTATTTGGCACCCATATAATATTACACTATTAAGTATGTCATGGCTCCGACATTTTAAGAAGCTGTGGCATAATAACCACAGCTCCTGTGGTTTAGGATAGGTGTCAGAAACTTAATATCAACGCATTATTCGTTACTTGAAATTATAACATTGTGTGCTTTTTGAATGATCAGTTTGAGTAACAAGAAATTAAGCTACTGCAAATAATGAATAATTTAGTTATTAGATCGCATCATCATCATCATCATTACAGCCGAAAGACGTCCACTGCTGGACATGGCCTCCCCCAAGCACCGACACCTCGACCGGTTTTGTGCTTCCCGCATCCAGCAGATCGCATACTAAGATGCAAAAAAAAACAGAACTAAAATGGCTGAATAGTAGGTCAAGCTTGTCTAACTAATGATGTTCTATGATTTAGCCATATTATAGCTATTTATTTGTCGATCAAGAACATACAAAACTATGCGTGTCAGTTTATTCTGAAGTTTTCTACAAAAACATGGCGTTCCTACACACCCTATTCAAAATGTAATAAGACACTCAATAATCAAATTAGTGGCATTAGCTGACTAGTAACATTTCAAGATAAGATACTCATAAATTTCTAGGCAGTTGGTTCAATTACAGGTCTATTTAAAATCGCTGGGTGATAACATTGTTACATACCTCAATAAATTAGCTGGAAAATGTTAAATGCAAGTATTAAGTTGTTAAAGGAACTGTATTTAACAGTTTTATGGAATTTTAAGCCTACTTTAAGGACGTAGTTAATTTGTAATTTCCGAAAGAAAAAAGGATCCCCTTTCGAATTATATAAGCCAGAAGATATTTTATTTTGGGAATGGCTTCTTGCAGTTTAACCTAGGAGGTTGTCGTCTGCTTAACCGGACTTTCCTGTGGGTACCTCAATGAATTAAAACCTCCAGCCAGGGCATGCCCGAAGTTTTGTCCCACTGTCTTTATTCCCAACTAGCTGACCCGACAGACTTTGTTCTGTCAAAAGCTATTTGACTGTGGCAGTTTGTCTACGCGCAAAGGAAACTACCTACCTACCTTACCCTACCTTACCCTATCCTACCCTACCCTACCTACCTATCTACCCTACCCTACCCTACCTACCTACCCTACCCTATTCTACCCTACCCTACCCTACCCACCTACCTACCCTACCCTACCCTACCCTACCAACCCTACCTACCCTACCCTACCTAACTAAAACCTTCTTTTTTTTTTTGTTTTCTTACAATTTTTTTTTTTTTTTAACTTTCTTAAATTTTTCTTACATAAGAACCTTCTCCTGACAATAACAAACACAACAAAAAAATAATTAGCGAAATCGGTCCAGCCGTTCACGCGTGTTGCCGTGACCAAGGGAAATAGGGATTCATTTTTATATATATAGATGTGGTTTGGTGATGTCGTACCGTTCAAGTTCTATGTTTTCCTCACGATTTTTTCATTTCTTGTGACTCAGTGGATAGTGTCTGAGATTCGACTTGAAAAGTAAAAACATATTATACATACATTCATAGCTTTAAAAAAAGTCTATCTATCTATATATAAAAGGTTAACGTTTTTTTACTAACAAATCGTATGATTTTCATATTTTTCTAGTTTTGGGTAGATTTCGTATAGGTATTTAAATCAAATTAAGAATCAAAAAATTCTATCGATTCGTATTCTGATAAATCTCAATCATTTATGCAAAACATTTATTAACCAACCAGTTATTGCAATTAGCTGACCCCAGCTAATTGCAATAACTGACTGTACTTAGAAAGTGAAACATCGGGCCACCACCAAGCTGGCCGAGTATCACACAAAACAACTGTGGGATTATGTTTAAAATATACAGGTTCAGCAGCCATGCCGATATTCTGGTAAAATAAATAATGTCAAAAACTCGCCCTACATTTGCCTCGTAATGATGACAGTTACAGGTTTCTCCTCACATTTCCTCTTCACAAAGTCCGAGGCGCTGATCTGCAAAGGTGATCGACACTGAGCCCTCGTTACAGAAGCACATTTTTTGCGAAACGCGACACGTGTTGTTTATCTTATTAGTTTGAGCACATGTGGCACGTGTAAACATTGTTACAGAACGCTTTGGTACAGGACATGCGATAGTTTTGTAAAGAATTTGTAAGTTTTATTTTCAACGATCAGTTACCTCTATGCTGAAAAGGAAAGCATTTGTTCAGCGAGAAATCATAGTAATTGAGTAACCTTTACGATTTTTCCTTTATTTGTATGTTAAAAGCAAATCTTCAGGAAAAAAATCGTCGTCATTAAAGACACTACAGCCGTTGTTGGCCTTAAGATGGGCCTACCAGTTCTCGTCTTCGACGACCAAGATTCTTTCAACTACATTCGAGTATTTAGATTGTTTCAGAGCCCTAAAAGCTGCCAAGTCCATTTAGACGAATGGACCGATTAGGCAATTTTTTTCGTATAATAGTCTGAATTAGGTTTTAACGGAAAAGAAAGGAACAGTTTCGGAGAAAATTTTAAAATTCGGGAAAAAAACTGAAAGTGA
Organism: Dryobota labecula; assembly: GCA_947523025.1. Lineage (NCBI taxonomy): Eukaryota > Metazoa > Arthropoda > Insecta > Lepidoptera > Noctuidae > Dryobota > Dryobota labecula. Next base: position 25,986,914 of record OX383289.1, on the reverse strand, counting down.
AATTTGGGAAAATTCGGGAATTTTGTATGAATTTTTCAAATAAGAGGACATTGTCTATCGGGTCAGCTAGTTGAGAATAAAAATAAAAAAGGCGTTTCTGGGGTAGGCAAGGATACATAGTATCTTGGTCATTTAAACTCACCATGTTTTAAGACCCTGGTCATACGTTTGCTAGAAAGTAGGTAAGACATCTCATGACGGATGTAAGAAGACACATAACAAATAATTATGTATGTTTTTCCACGTTTGCAGCACCTGTTAACATAATGACATGTTCTCATTAATTTATTTGTTTTAGCACTTCCTCATTTACTCTGGCGGCTATTATTCATCATAATGGAGAGCCCTCTGTCCAATATATTTACTAGGACAACAGTATGTATATTGACTGTGAATAAATATAATATATTACGATATTCAAATATAATGTCATACACTTTTCAGTTTGTGTATAAATTGTTACGGTTGGTGTTCATTTATAGAATGGACACGTCTCAAAGCGATGTTTAAAAAGTTTGTAAATAAGCATTGTTCCAAGTTAGCATGTAGCATGTTATGAAGAAGTGTTTGCATAACATTAGTAGAGTTTGTGACATTTCACTTTATTTTAGAATTTATTAGCCAGACCAATAAACAATTTTGCTAAATCTTCTAGGGATGTTGCTGCTATTTCTCATTCAGAAATTAGCTTATCCTGAAAAATTTGCGATGACATATTTTCTACAACACAATTGCAACTCTCTACTTAATCTCAGCAAATACCTAGGTGGTGTTAAATAGTATATTTTTATATCGAGGGACTAAACGAAGCCGTAATATACTAGAGGTGGTTTGACTCCCGAGCGTGCGAGGGTTGGCGTTTAGTCTCCAGGTTCAAACTGTACTTTTCACTTTGAGTGCGAGAAAAATAGTCAAGAACATTTAATAAATATTATTCCTCCAGTCCATAAAACTTTCGTAAGTTTTTAGGTAAATCTTCCGCGATTTTGGCGGCAAAAGATTATCTATTATGTCTTTCGCTCTTTGCTCGACGTCAAACTCTTCTCTGTCACTGGACATTCTTAATAAATTTATTTAAAACCAAACAAATTTACACTCGACAAATGTTCTGAAATTTTCGCGGTCAGTTTTTTCTTCTAAACCAGTCACAGATTAACAATTTAAAACACATGGCGCCACCTTTGCGGAAATACCATGGAACTAAAACTCTCAACATTTTCACAATGAAGATGGGCCACACTCCACAGATAATAGTATTATTTTTTATTAGATAATATATAGTAGAAGGAAATTAAAAAACTAATTACTTTTCACTCCCTAGAGACTAAAGTGGTCACTTTAGTCCCGCTTCGTAGGGCTATATTGGCGCATGAGAAGTGAAAAGGTTAATTATTAACCTTTGTTAAAATAAGTTTAACAAAGTTTTTTTTAGTTTTAGTTTTGTTTTAAGTTTTTATTTTTCTTTAATGGCCAACCGACAATTGTTTACACGGTTAAAATGATAAAATAATGTTTATTTATTTATTTAAACTTCTCGCAACACAAAAAAGGTACAAAGGCGGACTTAATGCCTTAGGCATTCTCTACCAGTCAACCAAGGGTGGTGAAGAAATAAGATGGGAGGTGCTCTATTTAAGAGGAGATAATAATAATAATAAAAATATTTAAAAAATCACAAATCAAGTACATACATAGGTTATAAACTTATTTTAGACATTCAAATATAACTGACTGAAATCTACAAATCCACTGACTCCACTGACTGTCTAGTCTACAGACTGTTTGACTGAAATCTAAGAATAGTGTAACAATTTCTTTTAAGTTGTTATAATAATCTGAAAAAAAAGGCTAAAATAAAACTAAGAATGTCAAACTTTGATGTAGCTATGTGACCTACCACAAATCTTTTCACGCTCGAAGACTTCAAACTCAATCGAAAACAACACAAATCTGCATCATCCACATCCACACATCCGCATCACACATCTGTTCCCGTCATATCCTCCAAACAAACGCTATCCCATTACGCAGGTGTCACCCGACGAATCACCCACATTGTCCATTGATCCCCTGGGGGGTGAGCCGCGGGATTCAATGCAAACTTGGAGTAACAAGCGTCTTAGCTTCGAGACGGGGTTCAAAAGTATGGAGAGGGATTTAGTATTAAAATGGATTATTTTTTGGTTTTGATCTTGTAGACTTATGTACATCTAGCAAGAGTGTTGAGACATAAAACTGATCTTCCTTTCCTCGGTCATGAATTCGTAAGAACTTGAAGTTAAAAAACCGGCCAAAAGCACGTTGGAACACACACAATGAAGGGTTCCGTAGTTGGGAAGAATTTATCCCAAGAACAAACTTAACATTGTAGTTGAAAAACAAGTTTTCCCATACATTCCAACTACAAACGTTAGTTTGTACGCACAGTATTGAGAGATTTACCATGTTATTTTAAGACCAAAGACTTCACAATGTTGAAAGATCAATATTCATTGCTGCTAAGTTATAAGTAGGTACTAACATACCATAACACCAACATTGTACACTTTGAGTTTTGAGTTTGACTTTGAGATTTACCATGTTATTTTAAGACCATAGACTTCTTATAGGTCTTTCTGTAATTTATAATTAAAGAACTATTTTCCGTATTTTTTTTTTTTTTCAACATTTTTGGCTCAATAGTTTCGTAGACAAGGGTCAATGTTCATATATTTTCTTAAATAACTTTTTTTTTTCTGATACCCTTACAATAAGCCCATTCATTTGTCTTATCATAGGTCCTCAATGACAGACGTAACTTTTCGGCCGTTCTATAACGGCATCGTTTTCAAAGGAAACCCAAGCTACAGATTATAATTATAATACTCAAAAGCCTTACTGGTAACATTTAGAACTAAGTATTGTATTTATTGAATTTTTTACTTATTATTTTGTTATTTTTATCTCATTATAATGCTGCACCAGTTGACGCCATCACGTCAACGCCCGCTGTCGCTGAGAACCAGCGCTGGGGCTCTGTCTCGCATAGGGTCGCAGCATTATGCTGAGCGATGGCCGTTTTGCGTGGATGTGACGCATATTTCCCCCAACTTGTTCCTTTCGTGTTTATATAAACTTGTTACCTTTGCGTCATGTTTACCGCAATTAAAGTATTTTCTTTCTTTTTTCTCCTTTTTTTTGGTACAAACCTATCAAGAATAGCTTCATATGGCGTGTTCAAAAGATTATAAGCTTTTTTCAACTAAGTGGGTAACCGGGCTCACTGCCCAGATTGCTCTTTTATCAAGGAAAAGATAGACACCAAACAATATAAACAACAACAAATCAACAGAAACTAAGGCCGTGTCCACACTATGCGACGTGCGGCGGCTTGTTAGAGGTGCAGTAACAAGTGACGGGTGTCGCCGGCAGCGCAGTCGTGCTGACGTCTGTAGCTCGCGTCGATAGCCTGATTGAATTCTGTTGTTACAAGTGTTTAGCTTTACTATTGCTTACCTACATTTATTGTTTACCTACATTTCATTTTCAGCAAATTTGTTTTTGGAGATAGAAGGTAGGAACTGTAAAGTTTAATGTGCTGTGGTCCGTAAAATGCAATACTCCTGTTCGTGTATATTATTTTCTGCAAGTAGCAAGTACTTTGCATCTAATTCATTTGGAAGATGGTTACAGCGGCAACTTACCTGTTGTAGTTCGTGGGTGCGAAGCCACACAGTCGCTTTACTTTGTGTAAATAATTGAATCACCACTGCTCTCAAAACGGTGAAGGAAAACATCGTGAGGAAACCGGCATGTCCTAGAACCAAAAATTAGAAGACATATGACATCTACGAACCCGCACTGGGACCGCGTGGTGGCATACGGGCCACGCGGGCCCAGTGTGTCTCACAGAAAGAGGAGGCCTGTGTCCCAGCAGTAGAAACATTATATTTATGATATGATGCTATGATTATGCTGTCACATTATTCTTTGGGTGTGAGTTCAGTATCATCAGATCTATACCCAAAGTCTCTAATTCAGATAATTTATGTAAACAAAGTAATGTCAAGAAATGTCACTGTCAAAATGACAGGACAGTGGTGCAAAACATTTTATCATTTATTTTTTTTGTAAATAGTCATCGCTAAAATTAAAGTGAATTAATTATAAGAACTTATGCAAACAAAATACCGTTGCCAAACAATGTTTTGTGTAGTATGTCGGAAACACGGTATATGATCGTCATAATCAGCCCTTTTAATTCCAGTGATAGACGTAGGCGATATATATAGGTGATAGACGGCTGTAAACTGTTCCACTCGAAACAGTTTACAGCCGTTTTCATCCAAAATGTGGCTAGATATGCTACTTACAATATGAATCTATGAATGAGGGTTGTAATGTTAGTGTTGTTGAAGATGTAAAAAAATTGTAAATGTTTGGATCTCCTGCATAGTAGATAGCATCATAAAATATTTTATACCAGAAAATCGCCTTTTTTTAATAACTGTTTAAAACCGAAAATTTATGAAAATTATTACGGTATGATTATTTTTTAATTATTATTTCTTAAAATCAATACTTAAAAGAAAATGAAACCACTTTTTTCGCCATTTTATGTGAATTACCATTACGAAGATATTTTTTTGTTATGTTATCCCCTTTGTTTACATAAATTATCTGAATTTGAGACTTTGGGTATTAGTAGTTTTATAGATATACGTAAAATAAAATGTCTAATGGTCAAAAAACGAACTCACTATAATACTAAGTTTTAGGGTGACAATAAATCAATCATAATAAACGAGTACATTAAAAAATTACAACACACTTTTCCTCTTCAAACAAGTGCCAAACAGTTTTGCTTCTATAGTTCTACCAATACAATTCAAAGAAACATTATCTATAAATCCTTTCAGTTACCAGAATCTCTTCACCGCATAAAACTATCAACAACATTTCTCTTAACAAAATTATCATCACTTTTAAACCACCAACGAAATCTGTAATAAAGGTTGAAAACAAACTCGACAATTTTATTTAACTTTCAAAGACAGAAACTCGCACACTTTCAGTTAACAAGTCGATAAATTAGCTGGGAACAGGGACCGCAGTAACTCAATCGACGGACAATCGCTGCTTGCGATATTTTTGTCGTCGCAATCGTAAACATGTCGGGATTCGAGCGCGTTCGCCGCGACATCGCGCGTTTTTGTGACGCGTCGCGACAGTCGACAGATGTGACAGCCAACTAATGGTGCCGGCTGAAGCTGGTATTTAGTTTGTGAGTGCTAAATGTAAGGAATTCTTCTTGGTGGTTGGTTCATTTAGAACAGGGAGGGTTGTTTAAAGTTCTATGGTTAAGTGACAGGTATTAAATGAGGCGGAGATTAGAAATATTACTAAGCATTGAATGAGTTAAGCCTGGAATACACATGCTATGTGGTAACACAAAAGCAAGCAAATTTTGAGCAGATGCTACCTACTAGCGCACAATTAGCATGTGTATACGAAGAAAGTATGATAATTTTACACATATGGAAAGCATGCTACTTACTAGCAAACAAGCATGCTTTTAGGGTTCCATACCTCAAAAGGAATAAACGGAACCCTTTAGGAACTTGTGTATCTGTCTGTCTGTCTGTCCGTCTGTCACAGCCAATTTGCTCCGAACCTACCCACTGGACCGATTAAGTTGAAATTTGGTACGCATATGAACTTTTGTGACCCAAAAACGGAAGTTTCACGTAAATAAATTAATTTTGAATATGGGGTTACTTCTGGGGGGTCAAGCAGAACATTTTAAAAAAGTTTTGCGAACTCTTCAAAGGTTTGCAAAACTTCACCATCAAACGTAAAAGTTTGGCGAGTTTAGAATTAAGTAACACCTCTTTATTATAATTTCTTTACATAAAAACAATAAATAACTGTACCGTGTGACATATCAAATGAAAGGGCTTATTGTAAGGATTTTAGATATTGCACCTCTCATAACGCGGAGCGTTTGAGGTAGTGCTTTACTCCCAACGTGTCAAAGTCGAGCAATTCTCTCGACTTAAATTGCTTCTACCATATATATACGAGTAATATATTGCACTTTCAATGTCATATGAGTTCACGTATATCAAGAGAAAAACTTTTTTTGTAATATAAGGTACTCCTAAAAAACATAAATTTGACATAATATAAAGAAAAAGCTAATTTAAAAGAAAAACCGTGGACGGCGGTTTGTCGGGTTATATGAATCCATAGATTCACGATAGCGCCCGAAAAACTTAATGTATCGAGTATTTTTTTTTTCTTCATATTCTTCAGTATCCTCATAAATTAAGGCCTATTGGAAAATTACAGACTAATTCAATGTAGTTTAATTATAAAGACGACAAAAAGGCGTGTGTGTTCGACTATGTAAACTGACTAAACTATACTGACTAAGTATTATTTTTTTATAAATTAAACGAGCATGCACTTTTGGAATTTCTACATTTATTTTTATATAATTTTAAATAAATACTTTTAAAGTTATTTAAAAAAATATATGAAAACCTCCGAAACCACCTGAGCAAAAAATTCTAAAAAAATACAGAAAATAGTTCTTCACTTATAGATTACAGGAAATCCTATAAGAAGTCTATGGTCTTAAAATAACATGGTATTTCGCTCAATATTGTGAGTACAAACTTACATTTTCAGTTGGAATGTATGGGAGAACTTGTTTTTCAACTACAATGTTAAGTTTGTTCTTGGATTCAACTCATCCCAACTATGTATGTAGCCCTTCATTGTGCGTGGTCCAACACGCACTTGGCCCTTCCAGGCATTAGGAAAGATAAAAGCAACACGTAATTTAGTTCTTGATAGAAAACCTTCTACAACTACACTCATTCTATAATAAAACATGATTGTAGTTGGAATTATAATGGCTTTTAGTGTTAAGAGTTGCATTTTGATCTCCGAATATAATATTTATTTATTTATTTATTTCAGTCTGCCATTCAGTGCACCTAAGATTCGTGTCCGTAATAATATTTGCATCAACATATTTTCACTCTGCCTCAAAAAGTCTGTCACTGTAATATACCAGAGCGGGGATAAATAGCATATTTTCTTGTAGGAAATAGTTTTGATTTTTTTTTAATTTTGGCTGTTACCAACGATACTACATAAACGATAAAGTCTTTATTTATAAGTAGAATAAATGCGAATAAAGACTCTACCTATTACTGTTTGAAACTACCTCGTATATAAAGGGTCATTTTACCCCCTTGTATAACAATCTAATACAATTCATTTATTAAACTTACACATAGTTCACAAACATACAAGTAACATTCATGAAATTCTAACCAACAGAAAACTTAGACTGATTTTACAGCGGGTCCAAAACTAGACACAGCCTACATCTTGGTGACCCAAATACAACACAAATTTAATAATTTAATGTGTTCTGATAGTGCAAGATTGTCATTGATAATTTCGTAACATAAGTAAATAAATATACAAAATGGGTTTAAAAAAAAATAAGCAAATTTACGTAGAATAAATATACAAAAGCAGTTACGATGAGTTAATGTGGGGTGTGTAGTTTATCAGAGAGGTATTAACTTAAAAAGTAAACTGTTTCCTTATAAGTCCAGCCCAGCAACCACGGTACAGTTAAAGGTTTTGCTTCTAGAACTGAACACTCGTATGAGTAAAAATAACGAAAACCGGGTCGCGAAGAGTGTTTTTGTTTTTGGAAGGGGGTATCTTTTAGCTATTTTCCTCCAAAATCTTTTAGTTACTTCTTAATTCAGCATAATATTGTGTAGCGAGTCCCATTACACAACTTGGCAACCATAACACTAAATAATGCGACTTTTAAAACATACTAATGCTGCCAAATGCACCATTCACCGCGTCAGACGCAACATTCACAACATTATACTTAGTCCTTCCAACATTCATACATCAAAAACTTTTGCCTGACACCCCAAAATATAGCCCAACACCACATTGTATACCTTCCACCATTTAGTACCAGCCCCACCAAACTAAATCTAAAAGTGGGGCCATAAAAAACGCGAACTACCAAAAGTGGCGTCGTTTGCCGCTAAATTACGTTATTTTGTCTACTAAAAAAAGAATTGTAGCGGCAAGTTCGTCACAAATCGTCGCCGCTGCCTTAACGTTTGGTTCTTAGTAATCGTTGTGCTACACGCTTTAGCGAATGACTCCCATAAATATCATTGATGTATGTTTATAGCTATCGTGTGTAAGCTGCGATGGGATTAAGGGGTGAGCGGGAGCGGCGCGTTATATGACGATGTAAGGGTTGTTGACACATGAGCTTTAGAGTCAGCTTGCCAACAAATAGCCTCTTCTGGCTTCATAAAATTATTATAGTTCTGCCATTTTCTCATTTAAATACGCTCAGGTGATATAGGATGAGTACTTACAATTACTTGAGAAAACAGTGATGATGGGAAGAAATAAGCAGGTCCAATTCTTTTTTATTTTATGAATTACCGTTTAATTCCAGTAAACGGACCTCAGACTTTGGAAACAGCAACGTGTAAACATGTAACACAGCATAGCAGTGACACAGAAAGGAGTCGAGAAAGCAGCAGGACCTGAGCCAAAATGGCTGCGACGTCGTTAAAAGATCCCTCCCAGTTTTTCAACTATTCCATTGTTTACTTAAGGATGCATATCCGGTATGGCTCTACTAATCCTTTCACATCCTATGGGCATGTCTTCCCTACGATTATCGTGCCCCCCGGTCTACTCCTTGATATGCAATGGTCTCTGTAGCACCATGAAACATGAGGCTCCAGGGGCTAGTGTGAATCTTTGGGTTCATTCGAGTAATCGAGTCTGGTTAAAGCACGCTGGGGTCGGTGCATTTCATTCATTCATTCATACCGTTCAACTTCAAGAAAACTTATGTTTCTCACGTGTCATACCAAAAAAATGTAGATGAGAGAGTCAGAAACAATAAGTTCTGTCACTCAGTCTTTTGTTTTATTTTATGTGGTCATAAGTAACATAACAAAACACGGCGGGCGGCGCACGGCTGGTCAGTCATTTTGTCCTATGTTTTCAACCCTTGAAACTCGCTTCCTCTTACACCTTGCACCTACCTCCCAGTACAGTCGTAGCAAACATTCGCGCCGACTTACAAAATAAACACTAATATATTTTGTAGGTAATTGTATTAAATGTGACTTTATTGTTCCGTTGCTGGCTCCTCTGTATTTTTGATGTAGCGTTTTGTTATACTGTGTTACTATTGGTGGATGGGTGGTTTAAATTAGGATTAGGATAATATAGGGGATACTGAGAGCTTTTTTGTGTAAGTTTATTGAAGACTGATAATAATAGACTAAATGGTGTGACTTAGGGATGACATAAATTAGAAAATAATGTTGCAGTTAAACTCATTGGCGTTATCCATAATGTGGTAGACATAACAAAGTTCCATTGAAAACGTACTATCCCAGACACTTTTCCTTCACAATTATAAAATACTTTTTTTTACAAAAAAAAACAAGTTCGTATATAACTCAATTGACACTCTTTACTCATCATAACTAAGTACCTAAGTATACATAATAATAGCATTCAACTACTGGTAATCAAAGATAAGAGCCCAACTATTACCATACATAGAGATTTTACCATCGAAGCAAATCCGCGTGACCACCAACTATTAACATTACAATTTTACAAACACGGTAACCGTATCAACATAGTTGCACATTAACTACATGAAGACAGTTATTATGTTACGGCTAATAGCTATTCATACTTTTTGCTCTTACACCGAATAAATTAACTTTTTATAGGTACATTTATCAAGAAGTTTATCAGCGATTTCCATATTGCGAAAACAAGGTATAGCCATAATGTTGACTATCTATGATCGCATTCTTTGCATACGTCACGCTTATGGCCCATAATGGGTGAAAAGTTTTTTGGTATAAATATGGTAATGATAGGTATTGCAATAAACACGGTGAGTTTTTTGTTGTTAGATCACTGTCAAAGGTGTTTAAAACGCGAACAGCCTTTTAACTAGGAATTATTATTAATAACCTGTACCCTAAATGCATAACACACAATCAATTGCAATCTAAATGATTTTGAAGCAGATTGCTAATCCTTTGCTTCATATGTTCGAAAAATTACTCTGCTCAACAAAGTAAATAACGCAATGAATGTTGTTGAACTGTCAAAACGAAACCGATTCCTATTGATAGTGTGTTACTCAATTAAGCCTCTGTTCGGTTCTTACCGTCTTCTTCAGAAGTGGATAAAAACATCTTAAATTTATTAAATACTGTGAAGATAATACAATTATCAGAGATCGGAATAGGTAGAGCTAATTTACCTAAACTTCGAGGAAGGATGTAACATAGATTGTATAATACCTCTTTTAAAATCCCGAAATAATTAAAATGATGTTTAAATCCGACGAATTTTTTATTGGACTTTATTTAAGTATAGTTTATTTATTTATTATTCACAACATCCACAGCTCTTTGAAATTATAACTTAAAATATATAAGCAATAAAAGCAATATTTAAGTAATATACAAGTTATTGATTTGAAAAGTCATATAATTTTCTATACAATTGATTTATATTATGTGCGCTGCTTACGGTTGAGAAAATCTTTTATTTATCCTTCTGAAGTTTACTTGAAGTAACTTTAATACTACAATTCAGTCAAGTTTCCAAAAAATAAATAGGTACGACATTTCTGTCTCTATTTCATATGTATCTTGCCACCAGTAAGCCACGCACCAACGTCATACATCAAGCGTTTCAAGCAAATATCATTAGCCGTTCCCTGGCTGACAGCCGAGCTGCCGAGCTGCCGAGCCTCATTCATCAAAGTCGTGAACATTATGAATGTCCTGTCAAATGCTAATGAAAAATTTAATAGAAAAACTTTGACGAAGTCAGCGCGCGGTGACAGTTTAAAATTTAATATTCTGAAAGTGAACGAAGTTCGGAGGGTTAAGTCTACGTTATAGATTATTATGCTATCTTTGAAGTCTGGACTCAGTGTTGGGTGTGGGCTATTTTTGGGTGAAAAAGCTTGAAAGAGTAATGCTTGAAACTATCACTTTTGATGGATTTCTAACATGATAATTTATTATTGAACCCATTAGAGCAATGACTTGCTAGATCGCCAGTTTACGACTAATTATGTTGTTAAATGGGAGATAGAAGACAATGGTGCCGATTCTCTTGTCACAAAATTCTCTAAACTAGACTAAACATCACAAAAATTTAGTTTATTCCTGTCAAACGAACATTTCCTATTCTGAAATTGACTAAAGTGACACAACTTAACTATATTTTAGTTTGACAGCTCTAAGATGGTACTGAGTTTTTAAATTTAGTGAAAATGGAAATTTTGCTATTCTGAATTTGACGTTTTTAAACTAAAATTTAGATTTTCTTACTAAATCTAACTATTTTTAATCGCGATTAAAAAGGTGTGGAATAAAATTAGTTTTCATGAACTAAAATTCATACCAATCACCTCGACTTCTGGTGCAAAACCAGTACTGTATATAAGGTGTATCTATTCATACACGAAATATTTTAAGAGAAACATCTTTATGTCGTAAAAAAGCCACAGCAGCGATTTTTTTTTAATCTAAGTGTTTTATATTTTTACATAATTATCAATAATATTAAAATTGCTTGAGACATTTTGCGAAAAAATCCTTTATTTACATATTCTATGAATGACCCGCCTCGACGCGGTGACGCCGAACGGTGCGGTGGGGTGGCGGCACGAGCGCGGTGAATTTTAATCATCATATCAAGTAATTTTAAATTATTTAATTTTTTAAATAATATACTCAGAATAATAAAAAAAATCATTTCCATGGCTTCTTTACCACCTATAGGTGTATCACTTAAAATATTTCGTGTTTATCCCTTTTTTTTTTCTTTTCTTTTACTTATATCTCCAAAATGGTGCGTCCTATCGCAAAAATAATGAAAATTTCAACCTCCTTTTAGAAACCCTTAAACCCCTATTACTCTACATGTAGGTAACTTTTTTTTTATTTTCCACACAAAAAGTAAAAAATTCCATTAAAACACGTCGCGGCTGCCCCCCCCTGCGCGCCTCCGGCTCTAAAAAAAATCATAGGCAAACAAGTACAAAATTGCGAATCCAAAAAAAAAAAAACCACGTGGAGTCACAATTTTCAAATTCGATTTAGTTGTGTCAAACTTATTTTTAAATTTAGAGAATTTTGTTTGCAGAATAGCTTTAAGATTCTCATAGCCAAAAGTAAGGAATTTTAGTGATAGTTTAGTTAGTTTAGTTCGGTGTACAAGAGAATCGGCACCATTATCTACAATGTCAATATTTAGGGAAACGATAGTTCGTTTCGTTTTTCGTTCTCCTGTGTGCATTTACCGTGTATTTCTCAAAAACATCAACCTACTGACAAACCAGACCAAAAAATGGCCTATTATTTGGCCAAGTATACAAACAACAATTTCGCAACTAATTTGATATCCGAACCACACAAAGCAAACAACACAGATTCAGATACATTCACTCCGTTCATTCTGAATGAGTTACGATCAACTTGAACGAAGGCATCAATCAGGGCGCTGCGCAATTATATGACTGGGAGAAGCAACATCAATAAATTGTAGCGTATCGGGGAACGAAGGATTTATACGCGATACAGCTCGTTACCGCTTGTTCTAAAGGTGAAGGAACATCGTCATAATAAATGGAGATATGACTGATTTAAAGGAAACTTTGTGTGGAAACATTATGAGCCGTAAAGGTTCATTTACACTACACGCTTCTAGTTCATAGAATACATAGTATCCATTGACGCATGTTATTTGCAGTTCAGTCATTTTAGTTGACTGTTCACGTGAACAGTCGAGGCATTACTTAATAACGTCATGCGTAGTCTCACAACTATCGAACTCTTCTTAAACTGAGGGTTTCCATTTTTGGGATTCATACCCAGACCTTGTTTAGTTCTAATGTTTCTTATTTATACTACGGAACCCTACATTCAATGCAACATAATTATCCGTAACAACGAACCAATAATTTAATATTTAAACAAAATAATTTCTGCAACACAAACACTGATAAATTAATAATTATTACACGACGACAAAACAATGAAATATGAAATAAATATTTCATAATGAATATTAAAAAGTGCCAATAAATTAATTACTTTATTGCTGTTAATTTATTGTGATGATAAATCGCGGCCTCAGCACCTCATTATTTTATTAAAGTTTATCGGAACTGATATTATTTTAATACTCTACAAATTTAATATTTATAATTAAAATGAGTAAAAATATGCATGCAATATTATATTTTCATAAAGTATTCACAAAATGATTGATTTTCAGAAAATGTTGCGTGCGTTTACGACAACATGTCGACGGCTCCTAAGTATACTGAGTCAACTGTACTTCTAATAATATGAACGTTTTTAACACAGGTGGATAGTAAATGATTTAATTGTTTGTAATATCCTAAAAAGTACAATTGCCGAAATTTGTTAGTTGACTCAGTATACTTAGGAGCCGTCGATGTATGAAAGTAAATGAAGCAAAAGGAGTATGTAAGAATCGTAGATTCGATCTGTAGTTTGTAACTACCCCCATGGCAAAAAGGCGTAAGTTTATACATATATGTATGTATTCATACAACTTTCCCTATGCAGCGTTTACATAGTAATTTTTTTAAGTAAGTAGCTACCTAAGTAACAATTAATCTATTGCAGTAGATATTGATATTCTGGAGATTTGATTTGGGAGTATTCCCGTTTGAGCACCTATGCATTGAGCACCAAAGGTTTTCTCACATGGGAATACCTTTGGTGCTCAAACGGGAATACTCCGGATTTGAACTTCGCAAGTAAGCCGCTTTCCGTTTCAAAATTGTTCTTTCCAACCTAATCAAGACTGACAGTTAAGAAAAACATCGTCGGCACAGGCAGTCGCTCCATGTATAATACTGATATTCAGCTGCATCCGGTTAGACTGGAAGTCGACCCCAACATAGTTGGGAAAAGGCTAGGGAGATGATGAAAAAATAAACACAAGAAAACATTTTTTTTTTTTAGAATATCATCCGTGACAAAAACTGGGTGGACAAAGTAACTACACCATCTAAATGTTTCAACATCTCCGTTTACTTTAACTGTATGAAACGAAATTTAAACCTTTTGTAAAACGCACTCTATGCAGCCGAGCATAATATATTGTATGTAAGTTGGTGGATTACATCGCTAACAAAAATGCTTGGCTCAACGCTGATCCTGCTCCACAATGGCGCGTAAACTAATTGATTAGCATTTGAAAATACTGTTGGTGCCGCTGAAGATTTTAAAAACTAACTCTGCATTGCATAACACATGTGTGAGTACTATGTACCTACTATAAACCTACCATTTACTGGGTAAGTCGTTCATTGGCTTGAATGTGCCCTGGTGGCTGAGAGTATGTCAAGCTCACTCTAATGTCTCATAGTTATGGTGGCGCGTGTGTTCAATCATTTAACTCCCTTCAAAATGGTTGAGCTGAATGGTGCTAATCCATGCATGTTCGTGAACGAGAGCCGTCAGCAGGGACTGGTCATCTCTAAGCTGCCAAGGCTTAATTTTTTTTTTCCTTTTTTTTCCTTTTTTTGACATTCTGCATCATTCCCACATGTATAATTTCAAAATGAATGATGTAACCAATATTTTTTTACATATTTTGATTTGAAAGAGGGAAAGAGAGTTTCTTGCCCGTTCTTCTCAATAAGTATCTACTACGCTTTGGAATGGGCAACTAGCTTCATCTCTCTTACTGACTGACCCCTTGACAATGCAAAGGTAGCTGTAATTGGTTTATTTAAAATAAATGCTTTGAGTTTGAGTTTCACTGGTAATCATGGTCCTTCTCCTGACCCAACTTTAAAAACCATCAAAATAAATCTCTTCATCTAAGACCAAAGACACTTGAAACTACTACCCAATAGGTCATAAATCCACTTGACACTACAATTGGAGCAATACATTGACCCATTAACACACAAAGGTAATCTTCATCAACCGCGTTTGAAACTCAACAGATTGTTCATAGAAAATCTATTGTCTCAATTGGTATTGAGTGCGACATTGCTAGCTAGTTATTCATGTGTTGCGCAATTACTCATAGGGACACGGATCTATGAAGAACATTTAGTGGAGATATTGGCCATCCATTTTGTAAAGGAGCTGGTTCTAAGGACCAGAGAGCATAGACAAAGTGACATTCTTTAAGGGCGAAGCGCTAAGGTAGCCCGCGAAATTCAATTTTTCTTACGATTTTTGCGATTTGCAGCTCATTGTCTGGGTGCATGTTGTTTAAAATATGATTCGCGACCGTAAAAAAAAATATTTACAGAAATATAATCATTACGTTCAGTAAATACGACTCCTTATGTTAGTATAATCATAAAAGTCATGATTTCATGAAATAGTCATTCAATAGGATTATGATAGTTGTAGTGATGATTTTTATGATATAATTCTATAAATAAATATTTTATATGGCTGCGAATCATTTTCAGATAAACATCACTACATATTATAAAACAAAGTCCTCCGCCGCGTCTGTCTGTCTGTCTATTCGCGATAAACTCAAATACTACTGCACCGATTCTCATGCTGTTTTCACCAATGAATAGCTTGGTTCTCGAGGAAGGTTTTAGTATATAATTTGTTATGTTTTTGTATGCATTTTTGTATGAATTAACGATATTTGTTGGAGGTGCCGGAAAAAAATAAGCCGTCTGGGAGCTTTCAACGAAAACGCTGTCTAAACCCTTTGAGATATAACAAAATAATGTATGGTGGAATTATGTATCTTATAAAGGTCTTCAAAAAAGTCCGTGATGGCATATGTCTATCTCTTAAGGATAACATACTATATCCATTTTATTGACTTTTTGTAGGTATTTGTTTGCCGAATTTTACTCTTGGAAATACGATTACGATAACAATACGCTATAATATCAGTAGCTATTAGCCAAATTATGTTCGTAGATAAATAAAGTAGCTACTTATGTGTATTTCAAACAGTGTACAAGAATATTTATCATATAAACATTACTAAACACGGCGGCCTTATGATCAAAATTTGTGCATTCCAAAACTTACGTTACTTTTTCACTGACATATTTATCACTTTTCGATAAACTAACACTCAATATGAAATCTACACTTATTTCTCAGTAATTCTGTATAAGATTCTTCAAAGATTAAACCGTTTTCTCATTGAATCTTTACGCACATATAACCTTGATGAATGTTTACATTAAGCATCGCACCACACCGCCACCACAGAGTACAGACGTATTTTGTTTACTTTTTTTTTCGTTCGTTTAGTGGTGTTCCCGCTAAAATGTCAACCGGTCAAGTATTAGTCGATTAATCGAATTCTACAGCCAGATCGTGTTGCAAGTACAAAATAAATGTCAAATATTTCGTCCAATTGCGAACGTGAACCTGAGAAAAGGTATGCACCATGGTGTTCATTATAATATTTCAAGCGTTTTATCAGCACAAATGATGTATCATGCGACATTTCGGAGGATTTCGTTTTGTTTTCACATTGTTGGTACAGTCAGCTGCAGAGAAATCTCACCCCCTAGCAATGTATTTAGTCATTGCTAGGGGGTGAGATTTCTCTGCAGCTGACCGTACTTAAGTGAATTATTTTAAAATTATCATTTGTGTCGCACTTTTATTTCGTGTTGTAATTTGGCACAATTGATTGCTTTAAGAATTTGAGTGAAATTTCGTATTTTGATTTTGTGTTTGTCTTTAGGTAAAGACTCATTCATGTTCAGAACATAAGTACTTTTATTATATTAAATCATTTGTTTCGGTTTCTATTCACATAGTGAGTCACATTAAAATTAATATTAAGTTAGAATTTTGAGATATAGCCTGGGATATGGAGAAGGACATAGGGTACTTTTTTATGCGATAACCGACATCCACGCGGGCGAAGCCGCGGGCAAAAGCTAGTACAACCTGATAAAGATTTGTAAATTGCAAAAAACGTATGTACATTTGACTTTGGCGGGCTATCCTGACGCTCTCGCGATAATGATGATGGAAAAGGAAAAAAATTATTTGATTTACATTAGCTACCGAAAAGTTTATATCACTCTTGTTTAAAGTCGTTGTAGAAATACGGAACGCTCACGGATATGGTTATTAGGGTTCCGTACCTCAAAATGAAAAACAGAGCCCTAATAGGACTCACTCGTGACTGTCTGTCTCAGTCAATTTGCTCCGAATCTAATGGACCGATTAAGTTTAAATTTGGTACAGATCAATTTCTATGATGCAAATACGGATAAGTGAATTTTCACTTTTGGGAGATAAATAAGAAAATATTATAATAAAAAGTTTTGTACACTGAACCGTGTGACATATCAAATGAAAGCGCTTATTGTGAGGGTTTCAAGTAGGTATATTTTTTATAATTTTAAAATATATAGTTTTAAAGTTAAATTAATGAAAATAAAACCTATATGTCTTAAAATAACATGGTAAATGTCCTAACATGCCGCATGCGTACAAACTTACATTTGCACTTGGTATATCACTAAGGCTACGTTCCGATATAGGCCGTTATCGCTCATAGCACTCACATCGATAATTTGCGTTCCGATTTAAAATACCGCGATTATGACAGCTGAGAGCTGTTTAACAGTGCTCACGGTAATATTATTGTAGGGTATGGTCGGCGTTATCACAAGATGGCGCGTGTCATGACGTCATCTATGACGATTTACGGGACATCGTTATCATGCTCACGCCAATTCGGTACGCGTATAAGCACGCTGAAATCGATTACAGTGTAATACGGAATACGGGGTAAATTCGATTATCGCTAAACATATCTGAAACATCGTTCTATCGTTATCATCTTCAAACGATTGACAGAAACAAAATAGTGTTTTTAATTCATTTAGCGCAAAATTAGTGTATTTAGTGGCCCGAATGAAGAGAGTTGATGGTTCCCTGACCTGACGCAGTCCACTGTGGAATATTACAGCGTTTTTTTTTTTGCCAGCTTTTCAGTGCAGGGCAACAAAGGTCTCATAGCATACGCAGAAGAAACGAACGTTGATCAAAGTGTACACTTGTCTTGCTCTACCTTTTCTTTTACCGTCGAAGTGTTAATAAAATGAAAAAAAAAATATATGTATATATAGATATACCGGCCAAGTAATGGTCGGACCACGCACAATGAACGGTACCGTAGTTGGGATGAATTTTCCAAGAACAAAATTAACATTGTAGTTGAAAAAAATATTCCCCTATTTAGGATGCAAGTGCAGTGGTGTCCCAGTAGTAACCCTGACTTACGAGTAGGTCGTGGCTTCGATCCCAGGCAGCCGCTTTACTTTGTGTAAATTATTTGATCACCACTGCTCTCAAAACGGTGAAGGAAAATATCGTGAGGAAACCGACATGTCCTAGAACCAAAAAATTTGAAGACATGTGACATCCACCAACCCGCACTGAGCCCGCGTGGTAGATTACAGCCCACTCCCTCTCGAAGAGAGAAGGCATGTGTCCCAGCAGTGGGAATATAATAGGCTGATTATGGTGCAAGTGGGCCTGAGACTTTGTCAACCGAAATGACAATGATAACATTTTAAAAGAAGATCCTTGACTGAAACCGAAGTTTGCTTACTAATTTATTTTCTATTATAACATCAATTAAACTTTAGACAAGGCCTAATAAATTGCCCATTCCTCCCAACGCTTAGCTTTAGCATCTTCAAAGAAGCTTCCGATTAGTTTGCTGGACACAATTTCCCCATACTCCTATGCAAATGACCAAGCCTGTGAGTACGAATTAAACACCAATGATATTTACACAATACTTGTAAGACGACATTTCAACGCAAGTTAAAGGTAAACAGCGGATGACTTGACGGCTTGTCACTTGTGTATGTATAACTAATGTGATCTTTGATCTAACACGTTTTTGCTGTCATTGGCTCAGCAAGGAACGTCGTTTGGCATTAATTAGTCATTCTAAACCATTGATGTATAAAAAAAGGAAGATTACGTACGCGCTCCACACGACGTGGACCACATAAACTATGCCGACCGGCACAACTGACCTTAGTCACAATCGAACTGGCGTTTGTGTAGCACAATGTGCAGTAGAAGTAGTACCGTAATCGTCTAAATAAGCAGCAACAATGCCTTCCTGTTTTCAAAATGTGCACAAATACTTCACAAACCAAAAACATTCCACAGAATTACTTTCCACTCGTAAGTGGCCAGCACACTGTCAAATTTCTCCAAACGATTTTAAACTTTAAAGTATTGATAATAAAGTTCAAAATCGAACGAGAAAATTTGTTAGTTTGTGGTAACATGATGTGCTGGCCACCGTCATCAAAACTTATTTTCTTTAAAATTCTCCTGAATTTCTTGCTTTCTAGGTCGCCATTTGTTTCTGAATTGATAGGGGTGATAATTATTCGTTCCCGCAATAGCCCGCGTCATATCTCTCGCTTTTTCGTTTGTTGATGCATGATATACGACATCGGCAAATGTGTGGGTGTGTTTACATATAATCGTTTCTAGTTCAATAATGTTTACGTGACATTAGAGCGGTGCCCTATCTTCCTTTTTGTATACATCAATGTTCTTAAAAGGTTTTTTTTTTTTTTGTTTCATATGGAAATCAAATGGATAGACATCCAGTAAAAAACTTCTACCATTCACTACTACTACTATTAGCGTAAATAGGTTTTCAGTATAACAAAAAAAAAAAATTAAGACGTCAATAAGTTAAAAACAGTTCACATCAAAATTTGGGCTTGCAAATCTTCTCTGACGCAAGTCGCTTCCATTTGAAAATTTTCTACTTGTGGACACAATCATTTTCAACAATGAATAACGATAAGAATTGTTTCATATTTATACCCAAAATCAGAATCTATTCATCAAACCAAAAACAATTAGCTCCTTTCATAGCTCCGCGCTATCTATTGACAGTTCACAATAAAATGTCATAAATCAAGATGGCGGACCAACATGGCGGCTGACAGTTATCGCGTGTACGCCCGAACATTAAACTCATTGATATTTATTACTCAATCGTTGCGTTCTAGCGAACAATATGATTTATTGTTAATAGATTCCACGTTTATTGTTAGTTTTATTTGTTTTGTTATGTTGATTTGTTAATTGTGTATGTTTGTTATCGGTTCCGTGTTGGCCGTTCTAGTTTTGTGTTGGTATTCCGGTTTAATCATAATAAAGTTAGTTTCTTGTGGTCTCTGGTTACAAATAGGGTAACTGCTGTAGTGCCAGTATCTTTCTTTGTACGAGATATACCTGCGATTTCGTTTTTCGTTTTAGATCTTCAGCACGTTGGGCTACTTTCGTACCTTGTGGTGGCTTTTGTCTGGGACCGTTGAGTCATTCCTTCGTAGCTGGCTTTTATCCGACTATTTCCAATATAAATAGGAATTACAGATGAATAACATGTCCCGGAGTTAACTCACACCACCAAACACGCCAATTAGAATATTATGTTATAATCATAATACATACACTAATTTTTTTTATCCATACTAATATTATAAATGTGAAAGTAACTTTGTCTGTCTGTCTGTCTGTCTGAATGTTACGTTTTCACGCCTAAGCCGCTGAACCGATCGTCATGAAATTTAGCAGAGATAAAGCCTGGATATGGAGAAGGACATAGGCTACTTTTTACGCGATAACCGACATCCACGCGGGCGGAGCCGCGAGCAAAAGCTAGTTATGTATAAATGATTGCTTATTTATTAAATTAGATAAACTGATTGTAGGAGAAAATTGTGGTCACATTACAAATTTACGCATGCACACAATCGCATAAGGGTCTAACGTAGGTAGTCCATTTTGGTTTCTTTTGACTCTTTACAGTGGAAGTGTGACTGTAATTTACGTAGTTTTAATTATTTTTGGTATAAAAAATTACGTATTATAAAAAAATCGATTCATTAAACGATTCCGAACAAACTACTTTCATAATATGCATTAAAGGTTAGCACAGACTGGCGCGATATCGGAAGCGCGACAGGCAGCGTAATCCTTGTCGCGCCCGCGATATCGCGCCAATCTGTGCGAGCCTTAATTCAGTTACACATTGTACTATCGTCAACGTCACTATAATAATAAAACGGCAACACTCAATTATTCCCTCCTAAATCAATAACATAGAACTACATCCACACAAAGAGAGCTTCTCCAGCGAGTCATAACATAATGCAATTCAAACAGCAGTCGTCACGAAGCGTAAAGGGCGTTTATTTAACTTATTGTTATGGCGACATGTAAACACGTGTGGGGTTGGCGCTTAGTGGAGGCGGAGAGCGGGACGGAGAAGTATTTATTTGTTTGTAGTAGAGGAACTGAAATGGAGCTGAATTTGGATGAGAATGGCACAGGAGCGTAGAGATTGGCATACACAAATAAAAGCCCTAGCAGTGGATAAAGTCAGGCTGTGGATGATGATAAGATCTGCATTTGAGAGTTAACCAGAGGAATGTCTACCACAATACCTGATTGCCTAGCAATGCCGTGTACATCGCGCAAGTAAATATGGGTTTAGCGATGTCTACCGTATTTTTACCGACATAGCTACTCGAACATCCACATTACATAATAGCTTATTCCCCTAATTCAAATTGACAAACGAGCAATCATGAAGCCGACCCGTGGCCCAAATTCGCCGCTACCAAAAAACATTAACAGGAAAAGGATAACAGTAAAAAAATGGAAATTATTTTGCAAATAACAGACACACCGCTCCCACAAAATGCGAATTGCTACCCCTCTTAAAATATACCGTGTAATGGCGCCGCTGTAAAAGTCAATACACAAGAGTTGAGTGGTCATAAGATTTTATGCGACCCATTACCCCCGAGTAAGCGTCGCGTAAATTCTTATAACTCGAGTAAGTATTCAAAATATGAAAGACGCCGCGCAAGACGGCCGTTCCGACGTAGCCGTTTGAGATACCGGAATGCGCTAGTGTGAAAGGCCCGTATTGTGTGTTAGTTTAGATAGGGAATGTTTAGTGCTTAATGTGTTGTACAGAAGGATGTTTTCTTGAGAATTTGTTTGGATAAATGTTGTAGAAACGGTAGTAAAATGTGGGGTTGTAAGGCATGTAGGTTTTGAATAAGAACTGAGTAGTACTGCGCTAATTTGGTCTGTCATATATAAATACCAAGTTGTTTATTAGTGCATGCATATACACTCTTCTAGAATTTTCGACACATTTTTAACCCAGCATCCTCAAATTACTCTCAGCACTTTTCCTCCAACCTTCACGAACCACCAGCCTCACAGAGAAATAAAAAATAGACCAATCCCTAATGAAATTAACACCATCCGACTGACAGGATGCACACTGTCCCGCGGAAAAAAAGCAAGTAAAATAATATTGCTCCCGGTGCAGCCGCTTGGTCGCAAATTGCCCGGTGAACGGCGACCTGTCGGTTGTCAGTTGTCAGCACTGTCAGCTGTCAGAGCTGTCAGACGGCCGACAGTACCGACACCCAGTGGGAGCCGTCACCGCGGATTTACATAAAAGTGGTAAGTGACAATTAAAAAAGCTTGTCGTGTCGTGTGTCGGTAATTTTAATTTGAATTCTGTTGTGTCATTTCCTGTTAGTTATTGTGAGTGTTGATTTACTTGTGGTGGAGTGGGTTAATGATGTCTTGAAGATGGAGTGGATTGAAGAAAGGGCTGGTGTTGACAACGCGAGGAAACTAATAGAACAGCAGTAGCAGTCTTGATGGCAAACTTCAGTAATATGAGGCTTATCTAGGTTTTTGTACACTTGCATAGTTTTTGTATTAGCCAGAATCACGTTTTATAGGCATGTCAATCGCTAGAGATTTTTAGGAACGTAAACTGGTTGATCTGAAGGCCAGTTGGGGCCTTCAGATCAACCAGGGTAGGGTCGGGTCGCAGCATTATGCCGAGCGATGGCCGTTCTGCGTGGATGTGACGCATATTTTCCTCCAACTTGTTCTTTTTTTGTGTTTGAGTTCTTTCTTTGCATCATGTTTACTGCAAATAAACGTATTTTCTTTATTTTTTTTCTTTATAATTCTTGTAATAAAAAACATTCAAAATCTAGTCGCAGTCTCAACTCAGTGACAAGCTACAATCAATATAGTGGTAGTGGCTGAAATTAGAATGCGGACGTTCTTAAAATATGGGAACTTCCTTTCCAATTGTACTCGTATTGATTATATTGATTGTATCTCAGATATTTCGAAAATAAATAGTAACAAAAACATCATTTACCATGCCCAGTCTAGACGATAGCCTTAAAAAGCACATTATTCAAAACAGAAAACCACATAACAACCACTCACCAATGAATAACGACAGCATAAAAAAAATTAACCCCCCACTCACCATAAAAAAGCGTATATTGAATATTACACTGTACATAAAATTTATCAGGCTGCCTCCATTTCTTAGTCATAAACGCGGCGCGGTATCCTATCTCGATGATAGTCTATTAATACCGCTGATACCGCGACGTTAATGTAACCCGGTATTAACCCCAGCGTGCCAACGCTGTAAGGGTTAACACACACATACCACTTTCAAAGGACATTGGAAGAAAAGTGATTATCTGTGGTGAGTAGCAAATTAGTGCGGATATGTGTCATAACAATAGGTAATATGGCTAAAAAGGGTGTGACGGATATGACGACCTCAAATAAATTGGGATACATAGCAGTTGCACTAGTATGAGTCACATCACAGAAGAACACACTATATCGTATCGCACTATGATATTCGGTATTCGGTTCAAACTGATTTGGGTATTTGTAATACTGTGGTACTGTTTGCGATTGCGATGCGCGCGGGAGTGATGTAGCTTTATGTGAACGAGCGAAAGAGAAGAGTGCGATACGCTAGTGTCTAATACAAATTTTAAACACTGTTTACAGGAACATAGAGAAAACCTTATTTTCTAAACACTTGTAAACAGGAAATCATCAATAAATGTCAAAGGATTTTAAATAATTATGGCATTCGCAACAATAGTTTAATATTAGAAAGAAAAGAAAAAAATTTTTTTTTAAGTAATTGACTAAAATATAACTGTATTTATTATGAATAAACTTTTAAGTACGCCTGCATTAACTTTATTTATTGATGGTTTTCTTATGATTCGCTTATTATTAGTACCTAATGCAGTCAGTCCTAAGCCTGAGAAAATTATGAAGGAGAGTTCAATTTACTGATTTTGAGTATACACTATACAGTTACAAAAATACAATGACTTTATACTTTATTACTTTATACTTTATACAATGAATTTTAGGTTTCGGGTTTGTTCGATTTATGTACATAAATCGAACAAACCCGAAACCTAAAAATCACAGTACCTTATCTATCACTTTCGTTTCATAGGCCCACAGATTCAGCCAATATATAGGATATTGAAATATATAGATGTGATATCCGATATTCCAAACCGATACATAGATACGGTTTGATACAGTGTAAAAGCGATATTACCCATACCTATTGCACACACATTTACGACTCATTGCTGTCCGTTTTGACGACAATCAGTCAATACTTGGTAGATATCATCTAAAAAGTTGTCACAGTTGCAAATTGCTTATACGACATATCGACGACTGCTTCCACTTCATAATCTATTGTTGAACTGACTGTTATTTTGTGGTTCATCAAACTGTAGGTGTAATTTCGTCGATTGCTATATCAGCACCGACAGCGTAATGTCATATGACGTTGGAAAGTGGTTCATGTGTGTCAACCCTAACGCCGACACTTACGACTTTACCCCGCGAACGGGTGCACTGTAATTGTTTAGGGTTACTTTATGATATGGCCGTAATAAGTTTGGTCGATTTCATAATATGGGGTTATGAAGTGGGTTGTTTCTGGTTATGGGGGTGGGTTAGAATGGTGATTAGGATGTGTTTATAAAATATAGCTTGATTGTGATTGTTGTTTAATGGTTGAATCCTGTTGATTCTTGAATTCGTAGGATCGTTTTGATGGTTAAAAGACTTATATTTATGTGTTTAAACTTCTTGTTCCCCCGTTCCCCAATCCGTTCTAGAGATATCATCAGAAAAACCGTTCCATACAAAATGTATTAGAAAATTAATTTTCTTCATTATTATAATATTTTATTCGTGAATGGCGGAAACAAATTCAACAAATCAAAAATCTTAAAATCGGTCCAGCCGCTCTTGGGTTATTAAATAATGGTGTAACTAACCCGACTTTGTTTTATTTATTAAGATTACTATCACAATGGAATCAGTAGGAATCGGTTTCACTTTGCCAGGTCAACAACATTCATTGCGTTATTTACTTTGTTCAGCTGACAAATTTTTATGAAGCAATGGATGAATGAATGGATTTGTTGTGTTTCGGAAGTTAGAGGTAAGATAGCCAGTTCCTCTGTGGTTGAGGATTACGGGTGAAGCTCGCTTCCATCTTCGGCCTTATCTTCACTTACCATCAGGTGAGATGAAGGCCAAGAGCATCCCCGTAGCATGTAAAAAAAAATGGATTAGCAATATATTTCAAAATCATTCAAATCGCGATTGATTGTCTGTTACACAAATAGGGTACTGTTTGCGACCCAAGAATAGGTTCAGTTTTTGTGACTTATCTCTATACCTTTCATAATTTTATGGAAAACATTGTCGATGGATAAAATTTGTTATGTAACACAGTTTCCATAAAAAATATAAACCGATCGGTCTAGCTAACTGTGCATGCTAGTCGATTTTGTTACTTGGATTCTCGATTTTTAGTACACCTAAAGAAAATACGTTTTTTTGCGGTAAACATAAACACAAAAGAAATAAGGAAACTATGGGGGAAAATGCGTCACACTCACGCAAAACGGTTATCGCTCAGCATTATGCTTCGACCCTATGCAAGACAGAGCCCCAGCGCTGGTTTTCAGCGACAGCCGGTGTTGACATACCAAAGGTACCTCAAAAACTCAGTCAAAAGCTTACGAGTCTCCAAGAGGCAAACTGACCCTTCCACTCGTTTCCGCCAAACTCACTGGAAACATAATAGTTTCCCTTTTTTTGTGAATATCAAATAAAATAGTAGCGCACGATGGGCCAGAGTGGCTGACTTATTGGGCCCTGCTCCACGCGGGACCTTTATGACTTTTATTTTGGTCATCGATTGTAATATGGATTTATTGGCATATCGTTTAGTTAGTTAAGTGTTGTTATGCGTTAAGGGTGTTCCCTAAAGTGTCACCTCAAAACTGGCTTAGCCGATTCTCTCAGTATTCTTTCAGATGCCACGAACCGACACATGAAGCATTATTTTATCCATCTAGCTTACATCTTGACTGACAAGTATAATAAATGCTTGCTATGTACCATTACTCAAGTAGATGTTTGGTTAAAAACAGAAACATAGATAAATAGTGTATTGGGCAAACACGCGTTTAACCTAAAAAATCTGCTTATTGAACGTTTCCCAGCCACAAAGAAAGAGTTCTTCATACAGTAGTTTTAAGAAAACTACTCCACATTACTGCAACCGTACCCGGAAAATTGAGCGAACCCCGCGAGAATAACCAAACATTTTATTTCCTACCCCGACAGATGGCATTGCCGTGCATTTTAATATTTAATTTCTAATTTCAGACGAGTAAAGTCGCGGATAACAGCTAGTTTTACATAAATTATACGAACAAATCTTCGTCAAGGGTATGAAAAAAGGAAAAGGTAGAAAAACAATGGAATTCTATTTTTGATCCACATTATATCAGACATGAAATGTGTGTTTTGAGTTGCCTTGTATTGCATAATCAGCCTATAATGTTCAGAGGGTTGATGAGAGAGAGTGGGTCTTCATCCACCACGTGGGCCCAGTGCAGGTTGGTAGATGTCACATGTCTTCGAATTTAGGTTCTAGGGCATGCTGGTTTCCTCACGATGTTTTCCTTCACCGTTGCCTTGTATATCCATTTCTAAGCCTTATTCCTTGAACTAGCGCCGTGGCTGCAATAATCAACAAGCGTTCCTCATTAGTAAAAACCAGCCGAGTGCGTATCGGACCACTCACAAATGAAGGGTTCCGTAGTTTGGATGAATTTATCCTAAGAACAAACTTAACATTGTAGTTGACAAACATGCTCTCCTATACAGATTGTATAGGGGAACATGTTTTTCAACTGCAAATTTAAGTTGGTCGACTATTAATCGTAAACTTGAACAGCCTACTTAGCTGTGATAGTTTTCCTTTTAACTTCGTTACATATGCTACTATCGTGAATTTTTTCACCTATGCAATACTAACCGTTTAGCTGGCAGGGAGGGGGGGACACATGACTCTAACAAAAATTAGCATTTTAAAGCCTAATATTTCAGAAACAGGTCCCTTAATCGAAAAATAGTTTTCACAAACCCGCAATATTTCTGAAAGACCCATCCAACAATAACCCACACAATAGGGTAAGCGGGAAAAAAAAACATCCCCACTTTACATGTTCAGGAGGTGCCCTAAATAACTTTTTTTTTTCATGATTTTGTTTTACCACTTTGTCGGCGTGATTAATATGTACATCCATGCCAAATTATAGCTTTCTAGTACTAAGAGTCTCTGAGCTAAGCTGGGGACGGACAGACGGACAGACGGACGGACGAACGGACATGGCGAAGCTATAAGGGTTCCTTGTTGACTACGGAACCCTAAAAAGTGATAAAATGACAACCTATTCTCCGTCTTGCCACGACCTCTTCATTATTGAATCGTACTCTCTTGATTATGCAGGTCATCGGTAAAACACTAAAAACCTCTCAGGTCCATATTACTAACGTCATAAACAACAACTTTTCTTCTATGACTTTTAATAATTCATCAGATTTTAATTATTCATATTTTCATACAGAAAAAAAAATCAACGCTCTAAATGTAACGAACTCTATGCGTAGCAAAACAAACTGCCGTGTCGAGTGCAAAAGGCAGGGCCGACAGTGCACGGGAGGCGTTGGTTAGGTACAACAAAATACAGAATTGAAATGTGTTAGATCGAACAAAGAAATCTTGAAGATTTGTTTTTGACTTTTGTTCTCATACTTTTTGTAAAAAGTATTAGAACAAAAGTCATTGTTTATGATGTCAGTAAAAATGTTTTACTGGCAAAAAGAAACGGTGATGACAGACAATGATCTTACATAAACACAATTAATAAGTTTGTACATCACAATGTTTTAGTTTGGCCGCTGACCCCCAAACTATGCAGGGCTTGTATCTTGGGGGTCGGGTTATAAATATGATTTGCGATTTCTGGGCAGTTGCGTGTCTGATCAATGCTCTCGCAAACGTAATCAGTGCTCGTTCCGACCCTTTGCATAATTATCATCACAGGGCTTATTACTAGCCGACCATATTGTAAAATAACGGGTGTAAAATAATATTGTAAACTACGCCTAAACCCTACTTTTGTTAACCCTAAACGCGCTACCATTCATTACAATCATAACGATAAAACTTGTCGCTTTATTATAACGTATCGTAGCCAAATAAAGCAATAAAAGAAAATTACGTATAGGCAAGTAAGTAATTTCTATGTTGTTAATAAATAAGTTTTCTAACCGAGCTGGCAATAAAATTATACATGAATGTATTAGATGTTTATCAACGGGCGCTGAGGGAATAAGGTCAATATGACATTCTCAGGCGATGGGACACAGCTTATGGCTGTTTATGTACTGCTATAATTTTCTAGTCAAATGCTTAAGCCTTTATCGTGTACGTCACGGTTTAGATTCATAATTCTGTCCTGGTGTAGGTAATGATTGGTGTGCTTTAATATCTGCCCATAATTTTTTGCTGTTAAATATGGATCAAATTGCCATGATCTCCTAACTTGGGTACCGAAATTTTGGTGCAGAACTCTGTTTATTTTTGCAATATGATCAAAGGACGCTGTTACTTATTTTTTATGGGGCTCATCTTTCAACACTTTTAACAAGTCACATTATAATTTTCTGCCCTTTCTCTCATCACCTGTTCAACAAAACCCAAAGAAAGAAACACAATGGTCTATCCCTACATCTTTGAAGGGATGGACTACTGTGTTTCTTTCCATCGTTTCCAAAGCTTTAATCCTTAAATAAACTAGAAAATCATGTACCGACCAACACTACAAACCCAGTGCGCCAAAACTCAAAATCTCTGGAAAAAAAGTCCACATCGATACAGAAAAACATTTCGTAAATTGTACACGCAGAACGTCACTTGTTTCTGTGACAGCGCAGTAGGTCTGATTGACAGCGCTGACCGCTGCCTGATTAATGGACGCACATTGATTGCATACGAAAACGCAGTTTTTTATTGACATTTGTTTGTAAGAGAATTGTGGGTGTGCAAATTGTGGTAGTGACGTTTGTGCATGTTGTGTTTCAGGAGAAGTTAAATCAGTAGAAAGCTTGTTCAATGATTGTAAGAGCACATATACAGACCGTAGATGTGCTCTGTGTATGTGTGTTTTTAGATTAAAATAGCTTAAAATTATAACTAAGTACACATATTTTTGCCACTGTAAACTACTAAGGAACCTTTATTAATGCTATTATTTATTTGGTCTTCCAGATGGTTGCCTACCAATCAAAGCTCAATAAGACTGCAATGTATCTTCATATTTATTTTCTGACACTGAAAACAATATCATCTACTAATACTTATTTGGAACAGATCCATATCAAAACTCCAAATGAAATCTCAAAACATACTCCAAACTTAAACCGAATGTAATCCCACTCAATTCTAACTTCTAAGAACGCGTCATAAACATGACTTAGCTACTTGCCCACAAAAATAACACTTTGGACAGTCATTCAACAGTGGGACATTATTCAAGCCCACTAATCCTTCGTGGCTCTGTCCATAGTAGTCTGTGGCAGGCGTCATTTTTCATTCTTTGTATAAACGTCGCTTGGCACGCCCTTTCACAGATAGGCACATCAATTATTTATTATTTGCAGCCTGATTTGTATGAGCTTTTGTTACTGATGTGTACTTGTTGTTAGTTTTTAGAATTGAGGTGGTGTTACAGAAACTGTGGGTTTCTGTTTTCTCCGCGTCCACCATTGTAGAATTTTATCTCGTATTAATTCATTCGCTAAACTTTTCTGGTTTAAACCGTAACCATGTGCCGCATATTATGAAAACAAAGTAATATACATATTATGACAAGCGCCGCACGTGGCTTTGGCCACTATAAACGTTTATTATGTAGACTTGATATAATACAGCTTTGCACATTCACACTTTCAGGAAAAAAATTACATGTCTTTGGATCTGTATTTTAGTTTTTTGCCACCGACTTCCAAAATTAAAGTTATTTTTCACTTTGTAGTGTATTTTTTTTTTTTTGAAGTCGGTTTACTTTTTTTGTGATAAAGTTTTTATTTTTATCTTTTTAGTTATTGTACCTACCTCACACCAATTCATCTTCCACTACTTGCTATGTAAACAATAGTGACAGGAAATATTATAAAATCATCAAGATAGACAAAGTGGAATAAATACGTATTATCGAAGTTAACTTAAAAACTGACAATTCAAAGTTTATAAAATTTATATCGGACCAATGCGCATGCTTCTTCTATAAAAGGAAAGAAGAATTTTCAAAATAAGTACAAAATTGACGGAGAAATCGGTAAAATTACCATAAAAATTTGAAGATTTCCCTCGATTTCTATGGGATCCCCATATCAGATTCTGACTTGGTGACAATAAAACTACCTCGAAAGCATGTCCGTTCAAACAAAAAAAGAATTTTCAAGATCGGTCTACAACTGACGGAGAAATCGGTGAAAATACATAAAAAAATATATATACAGTCCAACATAGAACCTCCTCCTTTTTTGGAGTCGATTAAAAAAGACCGGCTACACGCCGCTTTATCGCTTCTTTTAAAATCACTACAAAAATATTCCCCGAACCCACAAAAACTCGCACATATGCTTTGTAAAACTGAAAGCGTATAAACTTTTACAACCTAGTTTCCTATAAAAATCACATGCGTCTACTACATAGTAAAAACACAATTTTTTGCTTGATAAAATTTTATGGTCAATGGGAAGTTGGCGCCGGCGTTATGTCAAGCATCAGGTTACCGACATATTGCAAGATTTTTTTGCCAAAAACTAACAACTGTTTTTGACCAAGAGCTCTCGTCACCTGCACACTGGGGTGTCCAAAGGATAGCAACGAGAAGTGTTTGTCAAAGTAAAGATTTATTCAGACCAGTTTTTTGGTTTGCAATTTTCGCCAGCTGCCCAATGTGTATCCTGGAGAAGATAAGTGTTTCAGATGAAAAAAAAAACTTCACAACGATTGAAAGGAAGTAATAAATATCTTATTCCGATGGGCTTGCGCTTAACTAAATTATTGCCCAAGTGCCTGACAGAAATTAATATTTCTTTTTACTCGTCGATAGTGCTGGATAAGGGCAATCCACATGACTCAATTTCGTATTTGTTTTCCGGTTTTTGTAACCACTGAAAAACGTGAATTGCCTTGAAAGAATGCCACAAGGACAACAATTGAAATTGTTTTGAAAGCATGTTGCACTTTGGGACCAATTCTAGGGAAGCAATCAACAAGACAAGAAAACTTGACCCTATCAAACTAAACACCATCCTTCTTGCATCCGCCTATTGCCATTCTGCATCCACGTTGAAAACATTAAAAGATTACGCCATATTTACGAGGAACTGCTTTGAAAGCTTGATACAAGACAAACATGAGTGATGCGTGATGAATCTCAGCTTCCTCTGGATTACCAATATTTGAAGACACCTTATCGCACTAATGCAGCCTCGTGAAACTTTAATTGGATGTAGTAAGAGTGATATTGCCATGGCTTGGGGTGTTGTATGTTGGTCCTGCGGTGTTAGTTTTGCGTACAAAGGCGCAATTTGTGCGGTAGTTAGAGGGACCGATGCGATATTTCAGTTGGGTGTTTGTTCAGGCCGTTTGTTGCTTGTTAGCGGGTTCAGGATGCGACGGTTTTGGGTGTTAACTCGTTGTTTTGACAAGCTCAAGTTTGACTTTGAATTTTATGTGGGGTTTTGGGGGATCGTGGTTGGTAAATATGGTGTTAAACGTCGTTCAACAAATAAAAGCTAATCATGTTAACTTGTAAAGACATCATTTATAAAGAATTTGATCATTTATTTATGACGACGATTTAAAGTATTTGATTAGTGAATGTTGTATGAATTGCGTGATAATCTAGGAATATCTAAAGAATAAATGATTAGCATCCTGACTTATACAGGTACAAATAAAAATGTAAGTACACCAGAAAAGCTTTTCGCCATTTACCTATCGCGAATCTTAGATTGAATCATCAGGGTATTTAAAAGCTTAACTTAAAATTGCAAAGTAAATTTAAGACTTAAAACTGGTTTAAAAGCCAAGTGCCTTCAAAACGTAAGTGGTGTCTTCCTTTGCTCGAGGAAGTAATAAATTTCATGCTGCGATGCTCTTGCGCACGCAAAGTCAATGTTTGTCCAATGTGTCATTTTATGGGCATTTTATGGAGGAAACGTGCAAAAAATGCCATAGATAGACACATTATGGTGTCGTGTTTTGGTGTACTTTTTTTGCGTGTAAATGTGGTAATTCCATCCCTTATCGTGGGTCGTTTTATGAGGACATGAAACGTGTTTTTGTGTTATAATTTTATTATGCATATTCATTTTGTTGTTGGTTGGTAAGTAGATGTTAAGTTGATTAAATAGAACAAGCGTTACTTTAGCTTATGTTACCAGTTATGAATTCATTATAATTACGTTTTTATTACATTGTTTTCTTTTTCATATGAGTTTAAAATAAAAGCCTACACCTCAAAGTTGAATAATTACGAGTATAGTAATCATCATAAAGCTACATCCTTTTCTTTGGCTTGACTGGCAAATTCAATTAACTTGTGTGGACACCACTGATCATAAAAACACAGATGATCTGTGGTCGACGCACTCGGGCCACCCCATCTTCCTAGCACGGTTGGTTGTGCTAGGGCGGCTACTGCAGGTGCAGAAAAGCTCAAACGGCACAAATATAACAACCTTATTGATTTGTTTGATTATCGATATGTTTTTAGAATAGAATAGAATAGAATAATATTTATTTCCAAGTATATGGTACTTTGAGATCTTAAAATTAAACACTGATTCACATATACTACCATTGCTGGTGTAGAAAAATTAATTAAGCTAAGTGCATGCAAATCGTAGACATTACAATAAAAGTTATATTAAATTAGTAAAATTGATTGACCCGTTTGGGGTTGAAACACTATTATTGGACCTTGGGGTCCGAGTGCTCATCGAGTATTTCGGGACATCGCCAAGTGGTTGGTCAACTCTTCACGTGATCAGAGGGCTGGCCTATTTTTAGGCCAAAGAATAAGCATTGTCATCCAACATGGCAACGCTGCCAGCCTTTGGGCACTTTTCCCACTGACCAACCGTTCAAAAATATTGCGGGTTTGTGAAAACGCACGTACGTATTTATACGTATTTTTCTGTTCCTTTCTTCTTGTCTGTTTATATGTGTATACATAAACTGTTAAATAAATAAATAATAAATTTTAAAATGCTAATGTTTTGTGCCTGCCGAAGAACATGTATTTCAACTACAATAAGGTTGTTCTTGGGATCAATTCATCCATCTAGGGAACCCGTCATTGTGCGTGGTCCGACACGCACATGGCCGGTTTTTATTATGTACTTTCAGAGATCCTGAATGCCTAGTCTCTATGTGCTTAGGTTAGTCAATGTGTGACTCAAGATGGTAGATACAATATAGACTTCGCGTAATCCTGTTTTCTTTAGGCGGACCACGATAACTTTCATAGAAAAAAGTTGTCGGAGAGAAGACCCAGTGATTAAACTATTCTTAACAGACTTATTCTATCCAAGTTATGTTTCTTTACAATATAAGTTTGCTTTAAGGCCATTTTTATCCTAATTTTTCAGAAGAAAACATCACTGGTGTTCTCTGAAAATGTTGTCTGCCCATTTTCTCGATATTTTTTTTTTTTTTTGTTTTATTCTGAAAAACTGTAAAGACATGGGACTTGTAGAAGCTAACAAAGATAAACTACAACCGGAAAAACTAACTGTTGATCTAAAAACGACAAATCGAAAAATCCTTCAGCACTACCCACATTTTCACGACATATTCAGTTGTCAATAAACAGGCACATTATCATATGAACGTTTGTAAGGTCATATGAATCGTCGGCTAATTCGCCCGGGCGACTAACAACCACAAGGAGCGGAAATGAGGTGAATAAATCAAGTTTAACTCCACCCGGGGGAGTGCGGTACGGTCCGCAGAAACATTTAGATCTGTTTACTTTGTTTTAATTTCGGGTTTATAATGTTATTAATTTTATTTTCTTTGAAGAAGGTATTTATTATTTCTTTCGAGCAATTTTAATTAATTTGAATTTTGTTGGTAAAGGATTACTTAAGGATCAAAGTGAGATTAATTTAATCGTTTAAAAAGGTGACTTCACCTGTTTGATTTGACCTTACCTGAATTTGGTCTTTGTAGTATTATTTAATGTAATCGGAAGATGTTTAAACGACAACGTTAATTTCAAAATAAGTTTTTAACAATTAATAAACATGGTAAATATCGCGTTTATGTTAATAATAATTTATAAGTTTTTATCGCCTGAGAAGTCTTTATGTTTAGGTATATTTCTGAGGTTTTACATTATTTCTTCAAAAAGTTTCAAAGACAATGGATTCGGTTACCTAATCTCTTAATCAACAAAACACTTAAAATAACCTGTATGTAAAATAATAACATCAAAGGAATAGACATACCCGCCAAAAAATATTTACCCTAACCTTTTAGCGTTATGTGGTTAGGGTAAATATTTTTTCAAAACAAAACTTTCGCTGCTAACCGTACTCATATTCATTAGTCGGGCCATTAATTATTTTTTGTTGAGCCCTCGACTGTCGGCTGTCAGCGTTTACAGTTTCATTTAAATTGACAACGATGACTGTCAGCCATGATGTGGACTGCGCAGTGTCATTCCTACGAGTCACGACGCATGCGGACTAACCAGTAAATCTTGACATTTGGTGGTGGCGCTGCTTGTCAGGACAACTGTCAAAATTCAGTACATTTTTGGCATTAGTTCCGAATTTTGCCACGTGTCTTCATATGTTGGGCTGAATGTTGACCATTTCAGTTTAATGTGTCAGTGACGTAAGTGGAGCATGCGAATTAGTGAAATGGGAATGTGCTGTGGTGCTTTAGGAAGAGTGTGGATGAAGAATAGGTACTTTCCTACCTAGGCGTCAATGCATGAAAAATACTCTACAGCAACAACATATATGTACCTATTTATGTAAGTACCTAGATTCAACTGAAAGGAACAAAGAATCAAGTCCTCTTTTATAGCCAGCTGTGGAATTGAGTACAGGCTGAATATCCAAAAAGATAAAACTTGAAACTATGCGTCCAATATATCAGCACAAAAAAAAAACAACAACAACAATAAAAAAAATCACCGACGACATCAAATATCAAAAGCATGAGCGACTGCACATTTTTCACAAACCGGCGAAATATCGATCGAGTAGGGTGACTATGGCTCGGTACCGTCCCCTGGGATATCCCGGGACGTGCCCGGACGTAGCGCGCGGGATTCCGGGTCCGGGACGAGCCCGGTATAATTGTTACCTCATTGCTGACAAGCCGTTTGTCTTGTCTTCCACATTGTTAATGGATTGGTGATTTGTTGTGAGCTAATTGTGGAACGGTTTTCGTTTATTTTTAGTTGAGGGGCTTTGATAGTGTTGTCGGTTACAATATCGATTGCTTTTTACCTATCAGAGTTCCAATTCAAGATACAAAATAGAAAATGGTTTATAAGACACGAAAGTAATAAAAGTTCGATTTGTTGGCTTTTTTTAACAATAATGCATACTTACATTAATTTCGCTTTGAATAAATTGTTGTTTACTTGGTCCAAAAACGACCAATATCAAAAAGCAGCCCAATGTTGAAAGCTGTCTCTTACAGAGAAATTTATCAATTCAATTCAATTTTTTTCTTATGTTTCTCTCTCAGTCGTTGATAGGCAAACAATACAACCACCACACTTCGCCCATAAAACAAGACATCATCCCGCTACACACTCCATTTGACGCCAACACGCAATAAAAACATAATTTACGACTCCTTAAATTCAAAATAAACAATCCCGAACTCTAAAATATGTAACAAATTGTTAATAAGAGTATTAATACACTATTTCTTAAATAACTTGACAATAACACAGTGTGCCACACGTGTGTGCTATTAGATGTGGCCAACACTTTTATTTATAGTTGAACATGTAGTAAATTAACTGGTTTACGGCCGTAAGACAATTTTTCAAGACGTCCATTATCTGTTGCTACTGTTTTGTTAAGAATATTGGAATTAGAACAGTGGTGCTCAATTGTTTTGTTTTTATTTCCGTTCTACATTTTCAATAGTACATATAGTATAATATTATATTGTTATATAAGGGATGAAAGAGACCTATTTAGGCACACCGGGTGACAATGACGTTCAAAAGTGCATCTTCGTGCCTATTTGAAATAAATTATTTGACTTTGACTTTGACTTTGAATAGTTCGAGTACTTAAAAAAAGGTTATTTTACCCAAGGTAAACACTGCTTTTCATTTCGAATATGAGGAAAGTAAAATAAAAACCAGATTAGTTATACAAATACATATTTGATTCTGATGAACTCATTGTATACAAACATCAGTATACGTAAATAATCAGCAATCGAGAAAATATGTAACTGAAAACCGATTTTCCGCTTTCCCGCCTTTTTTATGTTTCTTTTTTTGTTGCATTTTACGAGCCAGTATTTTTTATCATGATCGTAAATATTGTGCCAAATCTATGTAAATTAAATATTAATTAAGTCAAAAAAAAAAGTGAAAAGTAAATTATAATTATAAAGACATGTTACAAAATTGTTGATAATATTTTTAATTACATTGTTACAACACGATTTAAGAGAGTGGCTGTATAAAAAGTTAGGACATGGCTTGCATAGTTTTTAAATTTTTTGACTGCAGGGAATATCGTTTCACAGGGCTGAAAAGTACTGTTTTCGTCCCTCTGATCAGATAATTTCAAACGTACTTTCCAAGTATGAGAAATGAAAATGTTATGGAACCAAAAGGAACTCAATGTATCCAGTTTTCATTTACTTAGTTCTTACTTCACAGGATAGTCTCCAACTTGAGCTATAAACAAAACGCGTGTCAGACCACGCACAATGAAGGGTTCCGTAGTTGGGATGAATTTATCCCAAGAAGAAACTTAACATTGTGGTTGAAAAACATGTTCTCCCATAAATAATGTATCAGAGAACATGTTTTGTAACTGCAAATGAAGTGTGTGTGTGTGTAGTCAACCAACTTACAAGTCTTGTAATGCCTACGTAGCTGTGATAGTTTTCCTTTTGACTTCATTATATATACTACGCTGCGATTTTTTTCACATATCCAAATACAACCATTCAGCTGGCAGGGATCGACACTTGACTCTAACAAAAAATAGCACTTTAAAGCTTAATATTACGCAAACGAATCCCTGAATCGAAAAATTATTCCATAAACCCGTAATATTTTTGAACGGCCTCACAACAAGGGATAAACGAAAAATAAAACATCCCTACTTTATATGTAGGGAAGGTACCCTAAAAAAATAAAATTTTCAAGACTTTATTTTACCATTTTGTCGGCGTGATTAATATGTATACCCATCCCAAATTAAAGCTTTCTAGTACTAAGAGTCTCTGAGCTAATCCGCGGACAGACAGACAGACAGACAGTCAGACGGACAGACAGATGGACATGGCGAAACTATAAGGGTTCGTTTACTACGGATCCCTAAAAACAAGGGAGCGAATGTGAGATATATACAAATTATTATTTAAAAATGTAAAAGCTTTTAGAAAAAATCCATCCAGAATTAATATAGCAGCATACTTTACTTACTATTTCTACTTTTATACTTACGATAACTGACTTTAAAGACTTAATATATTAATTTTTTTTTGAGCTCTCGAATAGATTGTGTTACGTAGTACCTAGAACTGTTATTCGGCGGGAGGTGCGCGCACCTCAACTATTCTACACTGCACGTTGTAGAACGAAGGTTGGGATGGCCCCTCTTCGCCGACTTTTAGAAACCTATAACTCACAATTCATTGATTTTGATATTTTCGCGCTGTCGCAATCTAAATTTAAAAGAATAGTTTCACAATCTCTTGCTAGTCGCCTATAAGACTGATGCTCTTGTCATCCGCTTCCTTTAATCCGTCAGTATAAACTGTTTGTACTTTTTTGTTTTTCATATAACATGCGTTCATTTTCATACTCCGATGTCAATCCGTGGACAATAGTGTGGGTTATACGTTTTTACGACTATAATATAACTACTTTTTGTAAATGCTGTAATGTATAACTGTTTTTTGTCCCCAATAAATAAAATAAAATAAAATAATATTTTAGATTTTTCAGACTTAATATGTGAATATTTTAGATAATGTTTATTATATCTAGCTATCAAGCGTATTTTCCTGAAAACTTCGACTTTTAAAGATAATTTAATTATTAATCTTTTATACGTATTTTATTAAAATACCTTTTGTTTTATGTATAATAAATTAATAATACGTTTTATTTAGGACAGCGGTCCTGGATGCGCGAATCCTATTACTGGATGTACGACGCGTTGCGTGACACAGTACAGAAAACGCAAGCTAACTATTCAAGGTCACTGGCATATATCTGGGCCTTAAAGTAGACATTAATAAAAACCAACCAAGTGCATGTCGGACCACGCATAATGAAGGATTCCGTAGTTGAGATGAAATTATCCCAAACCTAAACTTAACATTGTAGTTAAAAACATGTTCTCCCACATATTCCAACTGCAAATATAAGTTTATACGCACAATATTGATAACCATGTTATTTAAGACCATAGACTTCTTACAAGTTTTCCTTTAATTTATAAGTAGGTATAGAACCATTTTCACAATTTTTAGTTTTTTTTTTTTAATTTAAGCTCAATAGGTTCTGATATAATGGTCAATTTCCATTTATTTTCTTAAATAACTTTAAATCTATTAATTTTAAAATTATTAAAAATAATTGAGACCCTTACAGTAGGTATGCCATTTAATCTAATGAGTCACCCGGTATAGTATTTATTTATGTTACATGTCCGTCATTGGGTCACGGAAATTCATATGTATACCACAAATTTATCGGTCCATTAGATTCGGACCAAATCGACTGTGACAGACTGACAGACAGATACACGAGTGATCCTATAAGGGTTCCGTTTTATTCATTCGGACGTACGGAACCGTCAAAATGATGATCTAAAATTGCAATTATTTTATTTTATGCGCAAAAGGCTACCGATAAGCCACAGTTTGACAATCTCTGAACCACACAAGATCACTTACACACTTACGACAATCTTGGCAAACCAGCTAATGTGATCTTTTACACACTTACGACAATCTTGGCAAACCAGCTAATGTGATCGCAGTAAAATACCACTTATCGATTCACAACCATTTTATAACTGCGCAAATGCGAGATGAAAATACACTAAACTATTCATCCGATGAATTTAAGTGATCCAAATATACTTCTGATGTGTTTAACAGATGATGGCAATTAGTAAATGTGTGAATACGTCGACCTGTAATTCTTTCGACGTGCGAATATAATCAATTTTAATTTGTGTCATCCTCAATTAGTATCGCATTTGTGAAAAGCGTTAAATAACTGTTTTTGTTAATTACTGTTATTTTGGGTTTAAGTCCCACATGGCATTTTAAATCTTCGTTTATTGACGTGGTACTTATTTATTTATGTTGAACCGGCCAGATTAAGTACCTATATTAAATAATTCCATCCATAATATAAGTGCTGATTGTTATCGACATACCGATCTTCATCGATTGCCATCATATTTTGATAGTCTGTAAATCTTATCGGTAATTTTATTGTCTCAAGTTCCCTCATCATCATCATCATCATTTCAGCCGAAAGATGTCCACTGCTGGACATAGGCGTCCCCCAGAAGGGGGGGATTTGCCATAATCGCCACGCTTGGCAGGCGGGTTGGCAATCGCAGTATGGAGTTGGGAATACATAGAGAACACTGCTGCCCATTCTCTAGTCAAAGTCAAAAAGTCAAAGTCAAATCATTTATTTCAAATAGGCACATAAAAGGCACTTTTGAACGTCAAAATTTACAACTATAATTAATTGATTCTAGTTGCCCCTTCCAAAAGATAGTTACGTATGGAGAAGAATGGGCAAGAAACTCCATACTTACTGTTTTAAAATGTTAACAATATTTTGTATACATTAATTAATAATTATATGTGAAGCCGATGCACTTACTTAGAATAAAATTACTATACCATAATAGGTAAAAAGAATGAAAAGTGAAGTAATGACAGACAAATGAATTATGCGTTAGTTACATGGTGCTCACATATTTACAAACATTGTAAAAGTAGATGATTTCCCTAAAATTTTAACATTTAATAACCTATGTCAGTGTGTGAGTTAAAGTATATTAATCACAAAAAAAATGAATGTCATAAAATTATAAATTATACAATTAAATTAGCAACCAATTTGATTTTAACTAGACTCTAAATAAATTCCTAATTCCCTTATTCGCCCTTTACGACACCCACGGGAGGAAATGGGGTGGTGATATTCTTTACGTCCGGCACCATGCGGAACCATACACCCACTATATAAGTTCACTCATACAGTACTAGAATTCACCATCATGTTTGCTTACTGCTGGTTGGCGATTTCAGGTAATTAAACTTAGGACTCCTATTGAGGCTATCTTATACCTTTAGATACTTTATCAAGTTTACGATGCTCAGGGATCTATAGTTCGAAACCCTCCTAGTAAAACATTTTGTGAGAAATTGCTACTTGCATCTTCCATTACAAAATCTCTCTGTCTAGCTTTCCCACTTTAAACCTTATCAAATACCCCAGCCACATTATTCACACCATTTCCATTCCATTTTTCACTTTCCCTTCCCATAATTATTTCCTCTCAAGTTATTATCTTATCCGAACCATCAACATGACATCTAACCTCGCCCTCGCCGACGTTAAAATGTGTATAGCAATTAAGAAGCTGAAAAAACGTAAGCAAATGTCGGCGACCATCATCGCATGGGGCCCCGAGATCAGAAATAATACTTACTTATGGGATTAGGATATCTTATGGAGCTGTGCGCACGAATTCTTCATTTTATATTACTAAGCCAACCAGAAAAATAAAGTCATTCTTTAGATTTTTATGTATTACAAACTATTGTTGTAATCTTTGTAGTTAATTGGTGAAAGAATTTGATAGGTTTTCTAAACAGCCTCTCTAGATTACCAGTATTTTTTTTTTTTTAATTAAAATTTACTTTTTTAATTTTTCCAAAGAGTGCTAGAATATGAT
Organism: Dryobota labecula; assembly: GCA_947523025.1. Lineage (NCBI taxonomy): Eukaryota > Metazoa > Arthropoda > Insecta > Lepidoptera > Noctuidae > Dryobota > Dryobota labecula. The sequence continues at coordinate 25,945,257 of OX383289.1, read as the reverse complement.
ATCTTTAATTATACCTATCACTTTATATGACACATAAATATGTTATAAAAATTTCTATAGGAAACGCCCCGTCACAAATTTGAATAAACTTAATTTAGATACTGCTACAATTAATTAATCATACTTCATAAGCTTTTACTTCTGTGAATTCTAATTTAATATAAGTCATAATTCAAGCTAATTTATTACTCATGACGAATTAAAAGACTCACTCCCAACATCCCATTACCTACTTCTCGATAAAATATATGGAGTTACGTTAAAAATTTCAGCAACAATATATTAAATTCGCCGACAACAACAGGTGCAAACAAAAAATCATAAAAAATATACGTCACATTATTCTGCGTTGTGAAATAAACATCTCTATATAAATGCGTAGTGTTGTGCCGTGACATATCGACAAACAGATGGCCGGCCGTCGCGGCCGTCACAACATCAGCTAATTTATGCGCTCCTTAACGCCCGTCCCACCTATTAGTTGCACGCAGTATATTTCATGCGGCCGTGTAGGGCGACAATTATTGCTGTCGTTTATACAATGCGTTTTATAACAGTTGTAGGCATATTTCGTTGGTGATAGGCAGTGAGGGAGTTCTCATTTTTATTGCTTGTCGTAAATTTGGACGAGTGGTTTTAGGTTAATTAAAAATTGGGCAGTTTATGTTTATTACAGAAGAATTAGTTAGTCAAGTTTTATTATAGAGTTCGATATAAAAAGCTCGAAAGGTTTACATTTACGTCCGAAAATGATTTCATACTTAACTATGATGTTCAATAATGTACTGTAATATTTTATACAATGTTTTCAAATAGAATCTGTAACAAAACAAAGTATTTGCACATTTTTCAAAATAAATAATAAACTCACTCTTGAAGAACGCACAACACAGTCTTCAGATGTTTCTCACTGACTTTGTCCTTCCATTTAAACGTGGCGACACTACACGATGTAAGTAAGTATCCCCAGCCGAGTTTAAAGCTGCTTTTTATTTCTGGAACGCATCGCGACTAACAGCTCAACGGCTTTCATCTTGTAAACTTTATTAATCGACATGACTCCCGGACACATGCGCCCCATCACTACGGTATTTTACGAACTAAAAACGCACGACTACATCGATGATTTAACGTTACATTGACGCATATGTGTGGCTTTTTATTTAAGTAGGTGATATTGAAGGGGTAATGAATGTGGGTGGTGAAACTACCAGCGTCATTCATTTGACAACGCAGACAAATTATCGTGTAGAATGTTTATGTTAGCGGCTTTTGTTCGAAGCAGCGGGCAATCAGTCATGTTCATTCAAAAATGAGGTTGAAACGCCATTGTTGCGGCTTCGCGAACGTCTCTGTGTATAATGATCCATATAATACGTTCTGTAAGGATGAAAGTGTGTTATTATTCATGGAAATAAGTCACTGTCGTGTGTAATAAGGCGGTTGCAACGGATATTTTAATGTGTGTCGAGGGAATTAGAAGCTGCGTTAGTGCTGCTATAAATTTTGAGGATGGGCTCATATTTTTCACGTGTTATATGGTGTGGTGGGAACGTGTGATGTTTGCTTTGAAAAGTTTGGGTTAATGAGTTTACATAAATTACAAATTATCATAATATTAATATTTTTTCTAAGTCTATTAGTTTCTGTGGCATTCTGAGAATAGAACACAGTCAACATCTATCGTAAAAACCGACAAGACAGAATTCGAGCAGTCACTTCAAGAATAACTCTTGGGAGTAAAAATCGACAAGAACACTTTTATCCTGGCCCAATACCGATAGAACCCTAGCCACTCACAGCACGTATTCCATTGAACAAGAACGGTAAACAAAAAACGAGATCAAAGAAATACTCCTAATGGAATCAGGTTAACATCTGGCAGAGATACCAATGCCCTTAATTGACATTCGTCAACTAAAGGGTGGCCAATTCGGATGTATAACTTTTTTAGCCCCCATTCTAATTTGACTCCAAATTTTGCAGTTGTTTAATGTCTATTATTTCGTTAAAATGCGGCAAATTCGTTATGCACGTCTATAAGACCATGACCACCGCAATACTTTCATTAATTTTATCCTGAAATAATGAACTTCAGCATAAAATTACTGAAAGTATTAGTAGTAGTATATAAGAGTAACGGATTTCATTTTGATCATTGAGGATTTCGCGACACGTCCTGACTTTTTTTCTGTGGGGTTATCTAAAGGGACGTTTCGTGGTCAATCTGGTATGCGAAAAGCAGAATATTTGTGAATTTGTTAGTGGATACGCAATAAAGTATGCGAAAATGTTATTAAAAATACGATGATAAGTGATCGCATTTGTAAGTATAATAAAGAGAATAGGCAAATCTTATTTACTGTATAAAAAAGTCAAGTCTAAATAATACAACTATATAAAAATATCCGGTAATTTTCGTTTGAAATAAAAATAATCTTAATTTAAAGTTGTATACTTCCGAATTAGCCATCCTGTATAAGTGTAAAGCTTACCTATACACTTATACGGGATGGCCAATTCGGAAGAATATAACTGATGACACGGTTGGCGCAGTGGTTAAGCGATTGACTGCTGCGCTGCGTGTGGCGGGTTCGATTCCCGCACGGAACAAATATTTGTATGATCTACAAGTAGTTGTTCCGGGTTTGGCTGTTTGTGTATGTGAGTTTATATGTGTGTAAACGCACCCACGATACAGGGGAAATTCCTAGTGTGGGGCAACGTTTAAAAAAAAAAAAAAAAAAAACTACAGACAAGATAGAATTTTTTGGGATAAAGACGTAATCAAATCTTCAACCATGACTATACAAGATAAATATCAATCGACAGAAATAAACAAATACTACTCAAAGACTACCTTTTAGCAGAATCTGGAGCAGACACTGATGTCCCGAGTAAGCATGTCAAGTCTGTTGACTTTTGTTAGGTATCACCAAATTGTCTAGAGCTAATCCTTGGCACCAACCAACCCAGCTAAGAGAGCTTATTGTGGCGCCTGTGACAGCTTACAAATTATAAAAACACTGCTTATCCATTCGATAAATTTCAGTTCCAGTACGTTATTATTGCGGCCAATACAACAATCCATACTATGTAATAATATTATAAATTCGAAAGTAACTCTGTATGTATGTTACATTTTCACGCCTAAACCACTGAACGGATTTCGATAAAATTTGGCAAAAAGATATAATATGGCATTCTGGGAAAGGACATAGGCTGTAGCCTATGTCCTTTCAGAATTGTGTTTGCCTCAAACATAATCCTAAAAGGGAATGATAGTTTGTATGGGAAATCTCACATTTCTTAGTATATAAAGATTTTGGTAAGAGATAAAGAATTACGTGTTTCAGTGTTTTTGTAAAATCATTCCCCAAGGAGGTAAAATAGGGGACGATTATAAAATTCACAATTTCTTGAAAAAAAGTTCATAAAAAAGCAATGGAACCCTAAAAAAGATAATTTGAGATTATTATCTGCTCGTCTGTCTGTTACCTTTCATGCCTTAACGGCTGAACAAATTTAGATGAAAGGCATAAAAGGTAAGGCCATGTCCTGGATTAGGACATAGGATACATTTTTTTTTTTTTTTAAATTTATTTAAAGAAATTACAATACAGAGGTGTTACTTAATTCTAAACTCGCCAAACTTTTACGTTTGATGGCGAGAGGCGCTCTTTTTCATAACAATGAACCACCTTACGTGCATAGCCACTACTAATATATTATACTGTTATGGTTTAATCTTAAAAAATTTAGTTCTGTTTGCTATCCTGTAAAAAGTTTTTAAGTTTTTAATCCCGGTAGTACGTTCCTGAGGGATTTCCGACCTTTACGCGGGTGAAGCCGCGGGCAAAAACGATTAACATCAATCAATCACCAATCTTCAATGTATTATAAATTTATAACATCTGTTCCCTCACACTTAGCAGACCATATCAAGGGACATTTATAAAAACCTGGAACCTTCACAAACATCATACAGAGCCGCTATTTTAAAAGATAAACACAGCTATCACAAACAAACACCGATGTCTTTGTCTCAATTTTGTGATTCTAGACAATTAGTTTTGCGAACTAAACCTCTGTCCCACCTTTAAGCATGCTCAGACAAACTCAGAACATCAAAAAAAAAAAAAACTCCAAAACTTCAACATCACAAAATTCACCAAACAAAAGAGGTAAATAGCCACAGATACACTTGTATCTCAAGTTCTAACCGAGATAATTATTGAAAGCTAAACTCCTGGCTCAAACTACGCTCAGCCACGAAATCACAGTGAAATCTCCAACAACAACTCAACTATCACAACACGCATCGAACAACAGGGTAAACAAACAGCGATCAAAGGAGCTCCTAATAGAATCGAGTTAGCATCTGGCGCAGACACCGACGTGTCCCTAATTGACAGTAATCAATTTCGCGTGGACCGCTTTCAATATTCTCTCATCTAAGATTTTTCTCGTTTCTCGTTCGTTTTTATATCGGCCTCTCGTCTCGTGAATTTATCGCTCAATTAGTCTTGTTTAATAGCCGCCTGCTCCGCTGATGTCTGCTTCTAGCGCCTTTCAGGGCTGGCGCGGATCGAAGGAACTTATTTTATGAGCTTTTGTTGGCTGTATTTTTAGATTTCTGAAGCCATTCGAAACGGCATGTATGCGAACCGGCATGTGTACACACCTTTGCGAAAGTCTTCAAATTAAATATACAAAAGTATAATGAAACACTAATCAGAAGATTTTAATAAGCTTCTTGAATTAATACAGAACAGGTGAAATCGATTGGTAACCTAATTATAAATGCAAATAATTGTCATACTCGTAATTATAAGGTCGCTTTACCTTCAAATGACAACCTTGTCAACATAGTTGACGCAAGAAAAAAGTTCATATTAATATTGAGTACAAAAGCTTAATTAAGAAGTTACCAGAACACGCAACCTTCAAACTTTAAGCAGATATAAACTCCATTAATATGCGTGTCACTTGGCGACTGCAAAAGCTGTCAATTCAACTTCAACTATCCTTGACAAGTAAACATAAAAACAATAACATTCTCGCTTTGCAAACGAGCATTTACAATTTCACTTAAGAAGTTAATAAAAGAAATAGTATGTCGCGACGTCTGACCTCTTAACTGACAGACAGACAGACGGACTTACTGACAGCTGACAGATAGACAAAAGTGCTGAACGGACGAGCGCGCAGTTGCACAAGTTATGCACTTGCTATTGTAGTTTTTGCCTTAGAATGTCAATTGAAATGAATGAAATATGGCGCGGCATTTTGTTTTGGAGTGCTCTTAGCTTCGACGTGGCAATATGCATAAACTTGTAATAGAGGCATTTGAACAGCACCGCTTAATTGTATCTACTAAAGCAGATTTTTAAAAATGTTAGTAGTGGTGGTACAGCTGAAGGACCAGCTGTACCCAAGGACCAATAATTGAAAAGAATAATTTGTCAGTTTTGGGCAGCATTTTATTCAAAAATAATTTTCCTTACCGATTTTTCCCAAAGTTCAAAGATTTCGAGAAATCGAGAGGGTAGGTTAAACTAGTAGATAAGAGTTCAGAAGACAGGTCATTTCAAACTTCGCCAAATTCACTAGAAGCTTCACTAAACTCGAAACATTTCTAAAAACTTACTCCTCAACCAAAAGAAATCCCAAATTTTTAAGCCAGAACCAGCCCTGACGGCTTGAAAGACGCAGAGAAATGGGATTAAATTAATTGTCGCATCAGTCACGAGGGCGTCGGGGTGTTTTTTATTAGTCGAGTGCGCCCCGGGCCCCGCGCCCCTCCGCCCTCCCCGCGCCCGCGCGCACAGAGTAAATCACGCGGAACCATGGACGTGGGAAACTGTGGAAGTGCTGAATTATTTTGTGGAAGTCAATTGGTCTTTTGTATTTTGTATGCTGATATTTTGAGTTTTGTTATGCTTAATTAGTTTAGTTTAGGTGGTTAGATAATGTTTTTTTTTGCGGTTTGTAGAGGAAGTCACTGTCTCAATGCTTACTAAAAATTGCGTGAAATTCTAAATGTAATAAAATCAAAAGGTTTTTTTTAATGCTTTATTAAAAATAAAAATAAATGTTCTTCATAATTAATTACAATCTAGCCTTTAAGACTGTTCGGTTGTTTACCGTTGGATATCTTCGTGCCAGGCGTCGGGCGGCTGCGCGTACGCGCAGGACGCGGATCCATGAGGGAATTTCCATAAAATGTGTAATTTTTAACCAGTAGCTATTACATTTCTGTTCATATAACATATTTATAACCATTAGGTACCTAATGTCAATCATAAACAGATTAAAACCTTTTTTTATATTCTAAAAACACATTTTTTTTCTCCCAAAATCTAGCACGAGTGCGCATCGTGTGATATGTCTAAAATGCAGAAAAATAAGGGATATAATCTTGCCAAAGGAAATTAGGGGCACTTACACAAAAGTCGAAATATATCCGTTTTTACATATTCCTCCATACATTTTATTCAACCAAGTGCTATAAAGTAAAGGAAAACGTTTATTGAAAAACTTAAATAGCATTAAATTATTCAATATACGATACCTTAACCCATTTCTACCAAAAAAATAAAAGATTTATGAAGTTGATCCCTAACGGCCGCTTTCTATATTCAATCCCAATCCTTAATTTGCTGGTCGAGATTGATATTTGAATCCATTTCCTAGTTTTAGTATTTCAATAACCGATCGACGAATCGTTATGCCGATCTTTTTTTTCAATCCATCTTTGGGAGGTCGTATCGGATTTTTAGATTGGTATTTGTATGAAAGTGACAGCTATGCGTTTTCTGTATCCGATCTCAGATTTTGACAAATCGGTTTTTGAACTTTGCTAATCTTTATTTGCGATCTTCAAATTTTGACCGATTGTACCAGAGCATTATTCGATTGTACTGTGAAAAGGCGTGAAAATGGAAATATTAATTTCAAGTGACAGTGATAGTAGTGATCTTGAAGTATTAGCTCTGCTATCGGATTGGGATAGTACTAGTAGCGATAGCGAACAAGAGAGAGCTGTGTCCTCAAAAACTTTTCGGCGGATTAACTTCATGGCAAGTTTAACCGACGCAGAGATTACATTCAGATTCAGAATGAACAAAGCATCAATTGAATCTCTTTTGAATGAAATAATGCCCTTTATCAAAGTGAAATCAAGACGGTAAGAAATTTGTTTATTTTTGCTCGAACTGCCTCAATACATAAACATAACCTAAAAGAACGGATACCTAACTATAATATTATTTTCAGGAATAATGGTATACCACCATTGCATCAACTTTTATTGGCACTTCGATTTTATGCATTGGGGACAATGCTTAATTCAGTGGCCGACTTTGCTGGAGTATCCGTACCGTCAGCATGTAGAATAGTGGCAGACATATCTGCTGCTATCGCTAGATTGTATAACAAATACATTTTTCTGCATTCTAGAACTACAGACAAATTTTATAACATAGCTCAATTTCCAAGAGTAGGTGGTGCTATTGACTGTACACATGTACATATTCAGTCTCCATGTAGGTACACAAGTCTTGATTATTTTATCAATTAAAAATTTACAATTTACCTACTTAATTGTTTAGGAAGTTATCATACATGCAACAACAAATGAAAATATTTTGTATTTCAGGTTCAACAATTGGTGAGGAATATAGAAATAGGAAAGGATACTTTTCAATAAATGTTCAAGGTGTTTGTGATGCAGACCTTAAATTATTGAATGTTGTTGCTCGTTGGCCTGGTTCTTCTCATGATGCTACTATTTTTAATAATTCAATATTAAGAGGTAATATTGGGTCTATTGTCCTTTCTAATAACATTTAAAATAATATGAGTTTCTGATGTATCTTTACTATTATTACAGCCCAGTGTGAAGATGGTATTCTAGGAAATTGCTGGTTACTTGGGGACAGTGCCTATCCAAACCGGCCTTACTTGCTCACACCTTTGTTAAACCCATCAACTAGCCAGGAAATAAGATACAATGAGGCACACATAAAAACTAGAAACACTATTGAAAGGTAAATCACCATATTATATTTATCTAAAGCTTTCACTAGACTATATTTATATTAAGAAACTATTTATGGGACTATTTTTTATTTTATTACAACCAACTTTATTAAAAATAATATACTTATTTGTTTGTGTAGGACATTTGGAGTCTGGAAACGTCGCTTCCCAGTTATATCATTGACCATGCGCTTGGCAATAATTAACATACAAACAGTTATAATTGCTACAGCTGTTCTGCACAACATCTGCAGACATAATAATATTGAAGAAGTACCCCCCGAAGTAGAAATGCCAGAAGAAAGTGAAAATACTGTGACATCAGAAAATTCGGACAGTATTCAAAATGATATTAGACATAGACAAGAATTAATTTTAAATTATTTTTAATACTTCCTAGCTATTCATGCCCATCGTTGCTCGGGTGAAGTTCGTGTCTCTCACACAAAAATAATAATGATGTTCCTTTCAGATTTGTGTAGATTAGTTATTTCACAAAATATTATTCTGTCTTGAAATAATTTGTAAAATTCTTTGATAACATTTATATTGTTACTATTTTTAGTCTTATTATTATCATACCTATTATTAGCTTCAAAATGATTAAACAATGAGAAATTCAGGAAATATGTTTTTTTTTTAAAGAATTGTTTAATTAATTACATACATAAAAATGTTTACAGGCACATAATACATTAAAAACTAAATACTAATGTGACGAAATTATGGCTAAATAATACTAGGGTATGAAATACAATAAAATAATTTTAAAAATCCTCTCCCTTCAGCTTCCTTATCTCTAATTTTAATTTTTCATTTTTTAATACTGTATTTTCAAACTTACACTCTAACAATTTTCTCTTAGCATTAAAATATTCTGCTATTGAAATATTTCGAGCTTGACGCCCGTTATCTGGCTTCAGTAGCTTCCGTTTGGCACCAGCTGTAAAACAAAAATGCATTAATTATAGGAAATCAAAATGTCATTTAATTATAAACAATTTATAACATTACTGCTTCTATCCAGAAATTTTGCTGCTGTCAAACTTTGTTACCTCTGGGTTAAAATATATGTATACATGATAGCCTATTTTTATATTATTCTGATGTCTTATGATAGATTAAATCAAAATTAGTTCATTAGTTTTGCATGAAAGAGTATCATAAAAAAACAAAACACAATGTTTAAACATCCATCCATGTATTCTCACAACAAACTTTGACATTTATAATATTTGTAGAATATTATTTATTTATTAAATATGTCATGCAGCTGTTGCCCGTTGCCCAGTTTCATTTGCATCCTAGGGGAACAACTTCATGTACCTACCTGGATTAAAAGTATTTTATATGTTAATTCAGGTCATAGTCTACCTGTGACCAAATTTTTGTCCATATCGGTTCAGCTATTAAAGTGTTAATGAGTAACAAACACCAAAACTACCAAACATACAAACTTTCACATTTATGATATTAGTAGGATATTGATACATATATATATATATATATATGTACAGTAAGAATGTAGTAGGATCTTACCAGTAGATCTAAAATTTCTTTTTTCTTTTGGTACAATCGGAGTGCTTATATTGCCCAGCGTTACCAAATCATCGCCAATGCCATTGGCTGGCAAATCATTGCCCATCGACACTGTATTTTCAGTGCACACAGATGTATAATCCATAGATGTAGAAGGATTTTCCATAGGCAATGAACTGCCAATCAATAGCATGGGGGATTCGGATCCACTATTATAAACTGGCACAATATAAGCGGTCTCAATACTCCCATCACCATCACTATTGTCAATAATTTGGGGCTCAGCATCACCACCAAACTTTTCTTTGAGACCCTCTCCAGTGCTGCCCAGTAAAGATGCCACCTTATCCAGGTTATCATCAGGAGGAAAGTACCCTGGTGGCCCGCCTCCGGTCTGGAACACAATATGACATAATGAAACATGTTCTGGACTACATTTATTGTACGTAAACATAACATCATGCCTGTATTTCCTTATGGGTTGAACAGCGGTAGGACATCAATACTTTGCCAGTTATTTTGAGTTGCATGTCAGGGGGCAAGCCTATTGCCAGCTGCTACTGAGAAATTCCTTATGGAAAAACTTCCTGACCTGGGGTTGAACACAAGAGCTTGTGCTCAGCAGTCACTCTTACAACCACTAGAGTCTAGTGACTAGACCAACGAGTAGACAAGGTTAGTCCAAGTTCTCTCTTAATCTATTTTTTATATTATAATCTTTACCTGAATCCGCTCCATCCTTATACTCGTAATGCGCTTTCGTGCGTTCTTTTTTAAATTTTCCCACTTAAGACGTAGTTGCTGAGGTTGACGGCGACAGGTGCCCATATTTGCGTTGAAGACGTCCGCAATCCGTATCCATTCTTCCACCTTCATTTTATTGCTGGTGGCATTGGTCTTTTTGCAATTAATTATTTTGCTCCCCTCAATTAAGGAGAGCAGCCCTTTCGTCTCATCCTTCGAAAGAGGTTTGGTTTTATTCTACAATCAAATAAAATAAATCTTAGTAAGTTGCAAGTATGAAATGGCGCGTAATGTCGCGTCCCCACGCAAGTTGAAATAAGCCAATTTCTTTGGCCAAGTAATTACGTATTGGTTTTAGTTAGACGTTATATTTACTTACAGTATTTGGCTCCATTTTTCACGTTCCTTTCGAATAAACAAAAACAAACAAACTAGATGAAATAAAACTTTAATTATTTTGTCAATGTCAAACTGACGGCTCCGTTTTGATTGACTGACGTTCCGTTCCTCTTTAACAAAACATTCAAGTTTTGCTAATCTCGACGTACTTATAGTTAAAAATAGTTTACCACTGCAACTTCGCAATAAATTTTTGCTGTGTATGCAATTTCTTATGATTATACATAAATAGATTAGCTTTAACCACTATTTTACTCATTAATACCACTGATGTACTTTTACTGCATATACGTGAAACAAAACGTTAAGGAGGACGCTAATTTATGACCAATCTCTTTTGTTTAACGGATTTGGAGACGAGATCGACTTATTGAAATGCAGATTCAGCATCAATCGATGGATCAGATAAAATCTGGATCCACAACAATCTTAAATTCACGATCGAATATAGAAAGCGGCCGTAAGTCTATAAAGATCGATTTTCAGCCCTCTGTGGGCCGTAGGCCTGATACTTCACCAAACGAACGCCACCGGCGACACACGCGCGGTTTTTATTATCTTACTACCTTCTAATATAAGTTAGTTTAACAGTCCACTGCTTTTTTATTTGAAGTCCGAGTTAGGCTCAAACAAAGACTACGAGTAATAAGCAATTTTAATGTAACTATAAATTTTTACGTCAACATTATTTTAAAGGGAGAAGAGGGGAGGCCTTTGCCCAGCAGTGGAACAGTATAGGCTAAAAAACAGAAAAACAATAATTTAAACTTAGAATACTGTTTATTGCACTTTACACAAGTGCGTTCCATTTTCTTAGAGTCTGATACAATAATAAAAACATTTTGTTCATGTGTTAAACATATGTGTGTCATTGTCACTTTTATTTCTACACTTTCTACACTAACTCGAAAGGTTTTGTTCGTTTTAGTCTTCGCACTATATTTGTGTTGTCTAACAGTTGAATTGCCTCAATGTTCACACGTCGGTGGAGTCAGTGTTCATGGGCCTCAGCAAATTTTTTTATTATGTTGGTGACGGGTTCCATTTTTAGGTCATGATGGAGGTCATCATTTCTTAAATACAGTATCTTATTTTGGAATGTCTGTATCATTTTGATGTTGGTCGGTTTAGTACAGCCCCACAGTTGGAAGTCATACGTCCATATCGGCATGAGAATACCTATGCTTATATAATTAACATTTTGTTATGTATCTATAGGCAGGAATTGGTTATTGGTTTAACATCTACAAAGTTGCAGGCATTTAATTTTGTTGTCAGTTTCTAAAGAATTTGGTTTGATTTAATTATTCTTACTCAAAATATAAAATCTTCAAAACCACTTCAAAGCTGCTAAGTGAAAGCATTATTCAGTATAAAAATACTAAGCAGATAATTATGACTTGAATAACACGAAATAATCAACAAAATAATAATCTGTTTTCTGTCATAATTTTGTCACAAAATTATAGTGAATGAAACAAACCATACGGTTTACTAATACTTAAATATCGACAAAACAATATACCACATCCACCGCAACCTCATTCGCTTCTCCCCACTGGCGCGCCCAACCGATTTGTTCATGCTTTGATCTTCGGCGCGATTTATCGACATTATTTTTAACGCCGATGCCCATCACTACGGCTTGAGTGATAGACTCGGCACTGAACTTATTGCCGACGTATTATTTACAAGTAAATTGGGTTTTGTATAAAGCTTTCCGATTTGTATGTGTAATCATGGGATATATGTTTGTTTCGTATGAAAACAAGAGGACTAAAGACACGGTAACCTTTTCCTTTTTCTAAATATTGAATTCGCCTTTCTGGTTTTCGTATTTAATCTGGTCTAAACAATTAACAATAATGTCATCTTGGCTAAAAAGGAAGGAAGCCATCCGCCTGTCTTTTTTCTCTGTCTGATCATCTTAAATATTTGCAAAAAATTTGGCCTTTTAATAAGCGGGGTTTGAAATAGCTTCAAAAGCTTCATGTTAGACATTGGTATGGAGAGGTGGAGAGGGAGATTTATGAATTCAGTCCTCATTGCATTACTGATTAACGCAATCTGTCTCATAGCCGGAACTTAAAATTGCCAGACACGACATACTCATACAAAATCATGGCCGGAAACAAAAACTTCCAGAGCGATACTCATGCAAATGAACAAATAAATGCACAAATCAATTCAAATCTCAACAATACCATAAAGTCACTACATATTCTCACAACGACATCAAAGTACATACAAATTACAAAGCACTGAGTAAATAACTCTCATGACCAGAATAATAAGAGGGGTTATAGTATCATAAACATCGTTTAAAGTTATCGTGATCGTCATCGATGACTGTAATGTTCCATCACTATAGATTGAAGGATTGATGTTTCTTTGTTGTTTTTTTCTTTACTTTATACGTAGATACTATTTAAGTGCGAAAAAAATCGTGTTGTTTTATAATCTCATCTTGAGTCATATCAATGTAAAACAGGCATAAGCTGCTTGATTTTGATACCCTATTCGTCTAGCCTCTAGCAGCCTACTGCTGGTCATAATAGGCCTCTCCAATTGCACGCCATTCAGCTCTATTCTCGGCAACTCTCATCCAGCTGCTACCAGCCACCCTGCGGAGATCGTCGCTCCACCTAACCTGAAGACGTCCTACCTTACGTTTGCCGATTCGCGGTCTCCACTCAAGAATACGTCTACCATAACGGTCATCGGTTCTACGGCTATGGCATCATAGAATGACAATTGGTCGCCAAATCAAGATTTCCAGTAGTGCTATCATAATTTTCCCTTTTGCATATGCCTAAGATAAGTCTGACTAAATGTCAGCAAACTCACGGAATCGTAACTTTTTAAATGACGGAAGACTATGTTTTTGATGACTATGGGTACATAATACATACCTTCATGTTTTAATTTTTAATGTTTTTTTACTGTTTTACTTTTTATCATATTTTTTTTACGTGAATATTTTACCCGCAATAAAACACTATTTATTTTTATTTTTAATGATGAGTAAATCATTAATTAAACAGGCTAACTCAACAACAGGGCGATAACCGTCTCAGTGTCACAGGGACAAGCAATTAGTTCAATGTTATGTCGACTCTCAAACTTTCAGGCTTCCGTCTACCCTACTACCGTCTTAAACCTTGTAAGTACATATTTCACTTGTACAACCATTTCTTCACCTCAACCTGCATAGTGACCCGATCAGCTGACACATCCAATAAATCCCTTCTTAAAGACCTTCACAACTAAACAGACGTCAATATTCACAGCACAATGATCACAGCATGTATTACATGATTACAACACATGTACCAATCTCGAAGGACCGGCCATCTTGTGGCAACGTGCTATCATTTTCCGTTCCCATTGCAAGCAGTCGTATATAACCACCTCACGCAGTGATTTGCAGCTTAACTAGAGGGACATACGGACTGAAGCGATGAGCGAAAATATTTTTGCTAGGTTTCTCTACCCCTTCTCTAGACTAAGGAGTCCTTTCATGTTTTCTCGTCATCATACGCTTCTTCTTTTCAGATTTTAAGGAATCCACTCTAATTGCCGAACCATAAATCACTGCTTTAACTAGGAGATTTGGGAATCAGCTTCTCAAGTTGCGAGTCAAAATCACTGCGAATACCAATGTGACTTTAAATATGTATTTATTTACTTCAGACCGCCACTAAGCGACTCTTTGCTTGTGCCAATCTCTACGCTCGGGTACCATTTTTATCCAGGTTCTACAACTGTGTTTCGATCGATCTTTTAAACATATTTTCCAATCAAAGCAATCTTGACCGTTTTTCGTTTGTCTCTGGAGATGTAGTTAAGAAAAACGTCACTTTATGCTTTTTTCAGATTCTTGTCATGTTAAGTTTGGTTTACTAATACGCACTTTAGAGACCATATAACGTAATATTTACGATACATTAGCACAAAATAGCAATCACTTTAAAACTTTCTACATAAATCTCAATGATAGACAGCGTAACGCAATTCCTACAACATGTTTACAACTACAAGACATTTAGTATTTTTCCACTGCCTACCAATTTTAAGTTCACCCATTTACATTCAGTGTACTCGTCAAACTGTCCATCCGTATGTCCCGTCCGTTTTCATCAACAGCCAGTCAAATAAACCAAAGAAACGGGCTTCGCATATAAAGGGCTGGATATGTCACAGCTATGCCTAATGAACTATTTGAATGTAGGCCTTATTGGCCGCGGATAAATAAAGAAATAAATGTGAAGTACGCGTCGTGCGCTCGCGCAAGCTAATCTGCTGTTTAAGACCGTATTCATAGTGTGGGGAGGAATTGTTGGGTAACTTTTCCCAAGAGAATTTTTCGTAAAAATATTAATATCTATAAATATTATTCAACTTCAATTAAAATTCGAGATCCGTTCAGACAAGTTGCTGTCGTCACAAAATGGTACGACTCAGTCAACAGGTCGACCCAGGGTTGAAATCCGATGACAGATGCGGGTCACCAAGGAAAATGTTTAAATTGAGAACCATTTTCGTGTTTATTTTTTAATTTTATTTGGTTTGTTTTGACCCTTTTACACGTGACGATGTCGTGTTTATTTTAAGAAGATCTTGTGATTTAAGGTTGGCGTGATAGAAGCACGTAGACTCATTTAAAAAAAAATGGGTTACCTATAGTGACATATAAGAATATAGTGTCGTTATAATACTAACACTTATGATTTATGTTGCTTTTATACAGCTGCTATCTCTTACCGTTTTTAATAGCCTCGCGTTGCTAAGGACCACTTAAAGTCACGTACGCGGTCCTAACACCTCCGTTAATACCAAGGTACTCACCGCCATTACCTGGAGCACTTAAAACTACTATTCATCTCCTAAAACAAAGAGTCGTAAAACACACAACTCCTTGAAAAATAAAAATAAAGCAACCGCCAGACTTTTCAGGCGACAGAAATTGCAACAGACAGGCAGCACTATGAATAGACCGCGTTGCGAGAAGTGGGCTTCACGTTTGATTGAATGTGAAAATTATACGGCCGGTCGCGGCGACGACGCGCCAGTGTGGAGTGCTCTTTATATTACCAAGTTTTCCCATAGGAACAGTCGGGAAACGCACTACGTTTGAATGTCAAATTAACATGTTTAAGAATATGTTAAGATATTGGATATTAATGTCGTTAGATAAATACTGGAAATGTAAATTGCGAAACAATTGTGAAAGTTAAACGCTTTGTATTGTCAACATGACGAATGATCGTCTGGGCTGGCAGAACTACCTTTATTTATTCATGTAACGCAGTCATATTGGCAACACGTATAACATAAAGCTAAAATAAGAGTCAATCATTCAATAAATGGGCAGTATAATTTGTCATTGACTAACTACAGACGTAAATTGATGAATTGTAAGCCAGGGACCACACGTGAGTCAGTGTTTCCGTACATGTCACGCTAATAAAGCCCTGTTATACGACTCCTTCCATAAAACTAGACACTATCAGATTTAAAAAAAAAAACGGGGTATTCTTTGGGGACTGCCGGTAGAAGTGAAAACTAAGTAACTTGAAACCGGTGACGATGACGCGAGTTCCATGATATTTGTTCACCCAAAAAGTACACATATATACACAGTAGGTACCTATACATATAGCTCATGGAAAGCGTTCGGTGACGATGACGAGAGTTCCATGATTTTTGTTCACCCAAAATGTGCTCAACGCGCCTAAAGAAATTTTCACTTCAAAAATTACCGTTTTTGAAGACGGACAGTCGCTTGGTGGGTAGGTAGTAAGTTTCTGGTTCTGATAAAACAAAACCATCACTTTCTTATAGATTATGGAAAAACAGATGAGATGGCAAAAATAAAAAACACATAACGTCTGCTCTCACAACCCTCACGATAAGGATTGGTCCTTAGAGACCGGGCAACTCTAGGATCAATACGCTTGACCAACTTATGATTGGTGAATTTGGCTTTTAAACCTATCATTTCTGAAAAACACTCCTTAAAAATATTACCGACTTTGAAAAGGCATAAACCTTTTTCACGTTGATTCTAAGTAACCACAAAACCGAAAATGATCCACCCAATTCCCCCACAATTCCAACAGCAGCGTAACCTGTAACTGGAAACTAACGAATAAATACAACACGCCTGTTACAATAAACGGCCGATGTCTCGGTTTATGTCCGATGTTAAATCCGTTGATTTTAACTGCAGTTTTATGGACTACTCGTGTTGATTCGGCGTCAAGTTACATGGGCTTGAGCACACTGGGTGATTATTGAGCTTCTTGATTTTTAAGACGGTGTGTTTTCTGCGTTTGATTTTTTTCTTTGCAATTGCTTGATGAAATTAAACTGCTTTTATTATGACCGCAGCTTTTTTGACATCCTTGGATAAAAATGGTTCATCTCCGAGAGGAAACACCTTGGCGAGAGTTAAAATCCCCCATGCTTTGGAAGTTAATCAAGGACTGAGTTTATAGCTAAAGAAGAAGAGATCCTGGTTGATCATGATGATGATTCAAAGATTAAGGAGACCAGTATTCTCTATCACCCGCACCTAAATATCTAATGGGATATTGGCGCGCAATTTCTTAAAGTGACTAGTTGCTCTTTACACCAAGTCATGCATGCATAGAGCAGTGGTGGCCTAGTGGAAACGGCCGCGACTTACGCGTTGTAGGTCGTAGGTTCGAACACAGGCAGGCACTTTGTGTAAAACATTTCATCGCCACTGCTCTCAAAACGGCGAAGGAAAACATCGTGAAGAAACCGGCATGTCCAAGAACCAAAAATTCGAAGACTGTGACATCCACCAACCCGCACTGGGTCCGCGTGGTGGATTACGGCCCACTCCCTCTCACAAAGAGGAGGCCTGTGTCCCAGCAGTGGGGACCATGGGCGTATATAAGGGGGGGTCCAGGGGGTCTGGGCCCCCCTTAGCAAACGCGGAAAAATAATCGCGGTATAATTACATTTTGTAGCTGTCACCCACCCACGCATAGCCGTGCCGTGCCCGAAAGGAGATCACTCCTTTCGGGTGCGGGGTTGAATCAACCCTAAAGAGGTTAAAAAGCTACTTGAGAAACAACATGGGAGATGAACGACTCACTGGGCTTGTATTGATGAGCGTTCATCGAGATGTAGCGGTCCACCTGGATTCTGAGGAAATCATTAATATATTGGCCATAAGACGTAAAAGGCTAACTTAAGTAGTTTAAAGCATTTAGTACATACTAACATATGTAGTATGACTGTCTCGTTGGTCTAGTGGCGCAAGCGCTACTGCTGAGCATGAGGTCCTAGGTTCGATTCACAGGTCGAGCAAAGTGTTATTGGGTTCTTCCATTAGAAATTTAGCCTGGATTTGTGCCAGTGCCCAGTTGATGGCAATAGGCTCGCCCCCTATTAAATGGGACTTAAACATAACTGGCGAAATGTTGGTGTTCCTACTCTGAGTACACCTCTGCCTAACCCTTCGGGGAAACAAAGCGTGGTGTTATGGTACGTAACATATGTAGTATTTATTCATATACTACTACTTTTTTACCTTTGACATTAATAAATCTGTTACCGACATTACTTCATATTTTTATTTAAAGGTAAAATAATTTCTAATTGACGGAGATAGGTGTTTGCATTTGCATTTTGCATTTTTTTGCGTGAAGTCAGGGCAAAAACTAGTTTATCTTTGTGCATTTGGACCATGAGAAAGCTACGCCCGTGGTGGGAACATTATATGCTAATTATGCATGCATAGTATAGCTAGTATAGCTCACAAGCTCTTTAAACTCGCGCTGAAACCAGGAAGATCTCAATAATTAGAGAATGCTGTAACAATCGCTCCGTGTGTACAATCAAATCGGTCGCGAACAATAAAATCCCGGCGATCGGCGCGGGCGCAGGCGCGTTTTATCGCACACATAAACACGTCAGTGCGGAGGCAACACGTTAATTTATTTTATTGTCATTTAAAACTTTAATTTACGGATGTTTACTAATGTGTTTGACACGATGAGTGTCCGTCTGTCCTTGTACGCTTTAGTGTTATAAGTTTAGTTCGCGGAAGTCTAGGAATTTCAGATAGTTATTGTTGGATCATATGTATTGTCTACTGTTATAAAGTGTTGCGGTCTGAAGCTTTGTATTGAGCGCCAGATTTTAAATGTAATGCGATTTTAACACCAACTCATTTATTGTTTTTTGAAGACGGACATGGAATGCGCTAAATTGCACATTATTGTGTTTATGTGAAAATAACATGATATTACGCATATTATTTTTCTATAACAATATCAGTAAAGATAATAGTAGAGTAGCCTTTATTCATTAGGCAACACTCATACATAACTTGGAAAAATATATTGGCGAAGTCACCTCAACGAAAACCCTAAAAATACATCTTAGCACTCACAAGTTTCTTATCAAACGTACTCAAATCAAGTATAAAACCCAGACCACCATCACACATCACAAACTCTTCCCACAAAAACACGAGCATATCTTACGAATTAATCCGAACCATAATTCAAAGACGTAAAATTTCGCTTCAAACTGCACATTTAAAAGTAATAAAAATCAAAGAGATCTGAGACGTAATAAAGCGTTCCAGTACAGAAGATTGTGGACATAACATACATATCTTTATCGCCGACGTCGCTCGTTCATTACACGCTGTAAAATATATTGGAGCCGAGCTCTTAACGCAAATTGACGCGACATCTAGTTTTGGTGCGAAGAAATAAAAGTGTCAGCTGAGTTATTAGTTTGTTTTAATTATTCATTGGTTGCGAAAGAACGATTAAAACATAAACTAAAATAATATATTGAACCTTGTAGATTTCAATATATTATCAGTTAGATTTTTATAAGATTGAGAATTGTCCAAATTCCTGTTTCGTACTTGGGTAATGCTAATGACACTAGAGCAAAATATTTTTTTACGATACAATCTATATGTATACGACCATGTTCGTATATTCGGTATCTTTTTCTAAAACTAATTTAAGTACGCTAAAAAACCAATAAAAAACAAATTAAAACCAAATCATAGGGACATGGAAATGGTAGCTATACATTATGTACTAAAAAAATATTTGCTCCAGTATCATTACCTACTCAGGGAGAAAACAGAGGTATGCGTTTGTATGGAATAAATGTCAATGACGACGTGACCGCGTTTCCTCTTAAGAACAGCTGTAGATTGGTAAGATCAAATTTAGACATGAGATAAACAGCTTATTGTTTTATTTTTTTCATATTACTGAAATTCTATGCTCCTGTTGTCTTTGAATGACCTAACAATGAGAGGACCATTGTTAAAGATAAAAACTTTGCATTTGAATAATAGGAGGTCGAACTTCGCTAAACAATATCAAAGCTTCAAAATTATCGAACACACCTTCTAACTTCTCAACTAACTCCAAACTCAGTTCAGACTCTCAAACTCGACGATCCAATCCGATTAAAACTGCAAGATAACAATCGTTATTACCAACTGTTACAAGATCGCAGGCCTATCTCCTAACGGGCCTATTACACAACGTTCCTCAACGGGCCGGATAATCAGCCCGTTCCCATTCGGGCCGGGTCTTCGGGGCCCAATAATCGAATGGGCAACTCGTCTGGCCTACGTTTTGTGAATTTTTACTGACAGACCTCCGTGACCAGCCGGCGGATTGTCGATAGAGATTTGGTTCGCTGTTTACCGTGGTACAATGAATATTGATTGCTTGCATCCTTGTTAGGATTGGAAAATTCCGTTGGAGTTTGCTTAGGTTGGTGGTTGTCGAATATTGTTCAAGACCTTAACAGTTAGGAATATATTTGTTGTAGAGTGTCAACTTCCTGGCTATTGGTCAGCTTTACTTGATCTGAGGTTTCTATAAAAATAGTGCAACTAGTGAATACTTTCTCATTAAAAGCTGGATAATACTTGGTTGTTCATTCTGTGACCAGTGATCATTTAGATAAAGATCATGGTGATAATAATTAGAATCCTAGATATGACCCTTAAAATCATGGTGTAGATAGCAACAACGTCACTAATAATGTTGCTACGAAACAATAAACTTTTCGTGACATAACTTGCAATTACATACATCCATCCTATTTATTGATTTACTATATCTACTAACAGGATACCACGGCTTCAATCAATGATATATAGCGGTTGTTTCCGATGTCCCAAATAGCACCACTACCTGCCTAAAATAACAATCAAAATAACATTAGTTAATTAACAATCGTAGTTTTAAAACTGCCCATATAATTTATAATTGCGGTCCTACGATCCGTTACCCGTTGTGAATACGAATCGTCGACCACCGGCCGTGGGTTAACACTGTGAATGCTAAGTACATGTTTTTTGCGTCACCTACAGCGATGTCGATCCGTGATTGCAATTTATTTTCGTTTGTTACAGGGTTAGGTGGTCGGTGCATTTTTAGAACTCAATTATATGTTGAAGAGGATAAAGTTAAGACAAAGAAATCTTAAAGGTAGTCTTAAAGGCTGATTTTGGAAACAAAAGTTGACATTTCCAGGAAAAAGATTAGTGCTCGGTCTCATTTCACAAATTAAAATCTTTCAATGTTAGTAAACCAAGATCTGATGCGGCTTATAAGATCTTGGTTTACTAATACTGAAATATTTTACTTTTTTAAAGCAAATTTACTAAAAACGCTCAAATGATTCACAGTTAATTAAAGTCCCTTCATATCTTTACCCAACACAAGCTACATCTAATAATGACTGATTCACCTCTTTCGACATTTACGGACCACACACAAATCATGATCATAACTGAGACCATAACAATTAAAGTCTTACTAACGTGTAAAGTACTTTACGACACGTAAGGCTGCAAACATCATTCGATTTATGAGGGGCTCGTGAAGATCATGGTATTAATTCGAGTGACGGTAGATAGATTGACGTAGATCTACAGCACAGTATGGAGGTATATCTCGTTACTTAACTACTTGAAATAAGACCTTGCGAGGCTGTAAAGCATTGCCAAGATGTTGTGAAAGTTAATGCTGGAGCCAATAATCTAATTGTACAAGATCGCTGTAACATAAGACCAAACGGGTCAATGAGGGTCCTAGCAACAAAGCGGAAGCACAATTAAAGTTAAACCAATGGAAAATCATAAATTAAATATGAAATCACATAGAAAGCTGAATCCTATGATATAGCAAGTGATATATTGGGCTAAATTTAACAGGCTGGTACATTTTTATGCTACTTAAAAGAAAATATATTTGCAGACAATCAAATCTAGGACTGACTATTGCAACCACGAGATAGGTTCAACCTTAATCCTGGTACCACCATACTCAATGAAGACCACACACGAACGGAAGAGATACCAATCTTAGACCGGCTGGCGGCTCCAGGGACTTCATTGTGGGAACTACGTGTTGATAATCCACGATCGTGTATGAAAATTATGAATGAGATTGATGAAGATAACATTCTTTGGTTTATTATGTTCACGTACGTCATAGCAAAATAGCAAACAGTTTACGTATATTATGAAATATTCAGAGTAGAAAATGTAAGGAGCTGCTCGATTCATTTCGCCTAAACCAGTTACTTTAGCTGCATCCCGTAGAAAACTTTTAAATGTTGGTCTTCCAGAATCCAACAAAAATTGTTTGCGCTAAATTCTTGGTTACTGGTTCATTGGACGAAACTACTTAATCGTAATTTTTGTGATCTCTGTTAAAATTTTCATGTTAACCATGCTACTCAGACAAACATAAAATCTGAAAGCACAAACGTAGATGCTGCCAATCCACGATACATGATGAACACTAGCCTCCAACGCCTACAGAAAACCATAGGGTGGTCCACACCATACAGAGTGCAAATCAAAAACATTCACAATATGATAGCATACGCTCCGTAGCATAAATCACGAGTAAAACAATGGGTACAGATACCGCCGATGCTATAAAGATGGTAGATAAAGTGATCGTCCGCCCCCTACCGGCGGTCGCTCCCATCAATCATTATAATAGATGTGGTGTATCCTGCGAGGATGTTTAAGGATTGGTTGGTGTTCATTGAGGAGTTTGTTGTTCTTCTTAATGTTGAGTGCCGATGTTTTGATTGTCGGGATGTTAGTTATCGAGTAGCTTTACTACTTGTAGTAATTATATATTTTTTTTTTTTTTTGTCAGTTGCAATTCATTTATTTATTTATTTAATACTTTAGCACAAAAATGTACACAGGCGGACCAATGCCATAGGCATTTTCTACCAGTCAACCTTTGGGTGGTGCAGAGACAAACAGTGGTAGATGCAATTACGAAAATTGGGGAATTAATTGTATTTAAATATAGAAATATCCTTAGATATACCTATACCTTAACTATAAATAAAATATATATACCTAATTATAAATAAATATAAGAACAAATAAATACACGAATAAACTAAAACTAATTAAACAAACAATGGGATAACATTTCCGTTGTTATGATACTGCCAGCTTCTTACGAATGTGCTCGCGAACTTTTAACCTTAAAGGATAATCGGTTGGTTACCATCCTGATTTCCTGGGGGAGCGCATTCCACAGAGAGATAGAATGAACGAAGAAAGAAAAGGGAATTAAGTCAGTGCGATGAGAGGGACATTGAAGAAAACGATTGTGTGATGAACGTAGATTTCTATTGTAGTTGGCGCAGATGTACTGAAAGCAACCATGGCATGTATGTATTTATGAGCAACCTCTTAAGTAATTTGTAATATTTACTCCAGCTATCCGTATATAGAGATGGATAGTGGTGATCATATAATCTATCTGTTCCAAATAACGATGTTTAACAACGATTTGGTTTAAATAGGTTTTTATTTTTATATATATTTTTTTTTTTACTTCTTTTATGTAGATTATTTTCTATTTTGTGAATTTGAGAACGTTGTAGGATAAGTAGAGTGTAGATTAATTGACAATTTTCAAATTTGTTAAGTACCTGGTACTTGTTGAAAGGCCTATACTGTCCTCCCATACCTATCAACACTGTTATTTGAATACAAATTTTTGTAATCAAGATGTTAGTATTTTAGACATTATTTTAGTACCCTATCACTATGTTTTTATATTTAACCCAAAGGTTGACTGGTAGAGAATGCCTTGTGGCATTAAGTACGCCCATGTACCACTATTGTCGGTACATGAAGTTTAAATTAATAAATAAAATATTGTTTAAGTCAGTTATTTTTAAAAGAGTAACCGTAGAGTTTCTTGCCGGCTCTTCTCCATAAGAAAAGACCAATTGGCACCGTGCACGTAGCTTCTGACGTTTCATAAGTGGCCATGTAGGTTTATGTGAAATAAAATATTTTGATTTTGATTAATGTGAAAAATCCATCAGCCATTTTAAATCGTTTGAAGGCGAGACAACGTTGCGGGCCATATCGGGCCTTTCAAATCGAATTAATAATGTTTTTCTGAGAAGTTTCTGAAAAAGAGAGACCTAAATCTCCTAAGCCGTCAATGTACTTCATCCAACAAAATCCCCTCACAATATAATCGCTATTACCTTAAATCTCTTCGAGAGTAAGATACCGTCAAATAAACCAAATAGTAGGTCTTATCGCAGACTAACTACAGGTCTGGTTGCAACTGCATCACGTTCTTCATCCTATTCAGTTTAAATAGATATTTTTACCCCGACTTGCCTCAGGCGTCGACAGAGATCGTCACTTCGTGAACAATTTAGATTGGACGGTAATTTTCAAGTTGGACTTTCAAGACCAAAATTGCAATGGAGTTACGAATTCTTGAGTTTCGTCTTTCTAAACTTCATATTCAGCGTTTTACTTGCTGAAGAATTTTCGTATCATCAAGTTTATACTAAAAAAAATATTTTCGAATGCATACCTAACTCTTTTTCCTTGATGAACATGGTGAAAAACATATAAAAGCTATTAACAGGAATATAAACAGTATAACCGGTACTTTACTACGACATTACATGGATTAATGATACGGGGTCAAGATGTATTCCATATTATCTCATTATGAACACTATAAAAGTGTCAAAAGAATACAATAACAAACGGAACATACCATTTTGAAACCGGTAACATCAGACAAAACCAACCTAAGTGACACATTACGGTCTGAAACAAATACAATCCGATTCAATTTAGCATATCTGTGGTCAAAGGCGCCGGCCCCCTCTCGAGAGCAGCGCTGACCCCCGGATCAAAGGACCGACGGTCAATGAAATGATTGGTCCTTTTTACTTGCGAGTCTTGCGACGTAACAAGTGTAAGTTTTAAACTTTGAGGAGGATGTTTGCAAGTATTTTTTGGGTACCTTTGGGGACCATTTGCACCATATCAAGCTCGCTTCCTGTGAGTATCGTTATGACTAAAGCCCCATTTACACAGTGCAAGTTTCTGGAACGTTCAAGAGCAATAATCGCATGCCATAAATCATGCTTAATTATTTCCATTCAAGAATTGCATGCAAATGTCGGGGGTTGCGGCGAATGTACAAGTATCTCCCGGGCCCTCGACTCATGGTACTCGAAGGAACAGTGGGGTTTTGGTCGGTAGGAGTCCGAAATAACCCTCCGTTCTTCCCAGACGGAGGTATCCATGAGGATTTCACCACTGGAAAAAAAAAGTTAGAAAAATCCTCATGTACTCTCATAATAACGTTCTGCACTCATTAAAATATTCTATTAGATATGAGCTTTTAGGTGTACCACTGTAGCACACTAAAACGCTCATACCCGAGTCAGAAGCTCTTATTCTACATTTCATGTTTAATATTATTTCTACTGTTCAAAGAGGTGACTAAAAGCCCATAGAAGATGGATAGTATAACAGATAACACCCTTATGAATGACCCAGCCAACCCCATGATCTGTGGCTCATCCCTCGTCGGGTCGCATACCGATGACCCCAGATTATTGGAAACGTTAATACAAATCACTTAATAAGTCTTATCAGTAACTTGAGCTAAATCTTTTATCTGCTTGTGGGTTATAGACTTTTGAAGTGTTAGGATTTGATAATGCTATCCTGTTTATAATAAATGGGGATGATAATTTAAGGTCATGATAGTTTTTGTGTATTTATTCTTCGAACTTGCTAATCATTCGAATTTCGGCCATGGTATCCAGTCTCAACAGAGACTAGCAGTCTACGCAGGAGATATTATAGTGCACAAGTGTATGCGCAGACACACGTGCACTCGCTGTCATAGTCCGACGAGACGGCAATCCAACACGACCGGAGAGAGATCAGGCATTGTACCGGCTTAACCTGCTTCCCGAGGCACAGCCCACACCAGCCCAGGACAGCCGGGAGGATGGCTCCTGACAGTTACTGAGAAATTCCGAATGGAAAACCCAACAAAACTTTGCCAAACCTGGGAATCGAACCCAGGACCCCACGCTCATCAGTCGCGCTTGCAACCACGAGCCCATCGGGGCAGTCACCTTACTAAAAGATACTATACGCCAATGAGGGCTACTGTTTTTTGGCGTGAAAAAAAGTTTACATTTAAATAATATTTTATACCTTAAAACAGGGCTTGTTAACGTTACCAAATAACAAAATAATAACCGTTACGTAACGTTAAATTTCAATATTATACCTACTAACGTTACAAAAATTTAACGTTACTTGATAACATTACCAGTAATATAACGTTAATTAACATTAACAAAAATACGATAACTAACGTTAATTTAGCTACGTTGCCGTTCTGTGGGTAAGAATCAGGCAGATTCAGGCAACGTTTTGATCGGCATGACATCAGAGAGGCGCGAGGGCGGACTCCCGCCGCGCCGCACGCCTCAGGCCCCACTACTTACATCTCACCCGTTTAAAATAACGATAAAATTAATAGTCGCATAAATAACGATAAATCGATTACCGTTATTTTAATAATAACGTTAACTCTGTCAATACAAGGTAACGTTATGAAAATTTACCGGTATTTAAAGCCATGCCTTAACACCGTACCGTAAAAATATCGAGCATGCCGCTGTGTTGCGCAGTCCCGTTTTTTTTTCGGAAAAAAGGAGGACATAAGTTTCCGAAGGATGAAACTGTCTCAAAGCATTTAGGTACATAAAAAAAATATTTTACAACTTCATCGTCCATTTAATAAATGTAGGTACTGATCATACTAGATAGTTTGACTTCAACATTCATCGATTTATTCGTATGAAATAGTTATTAAGGGGATATCAAAGCAATACAATTATTCGATCGATCGCCGTTTTGCTGGAAATAATTATACCAGCAACGAATTGAAATCGTTCAGTAGCGACAGTGAAGCATTTAAGTACTTAGGCAATTACTAAATTACTTTGACAGTTCCTTTACATTTTTTATTTGAAGAATTTAAATTGTAGCAAGAGACCAAAATCATTAACATTAAGGTCGACGTATAACGATTACCTTTAAAATCTATATTTCCAACTTAATTTCAGACATAAAACCAATAATTTAGAAATTCTTAATCTCGATACTTAAGTCAACGATGATTCACAAGAAAAATTACAGGGAACATCTTTTAAAAATGATGACCAATATAATATGCACGGTAGTGTAACATGTAATTTGGACCAATTTGGCTGCGCTCAATTATGTAATCATGTACACGAAAGATGTATTTTGGATGTACTTAACATTTTCACTATCGAAAACACGTTATTATTTACGTAATTTTTGGTCTGAAAATAATATTTTTAACATAAAAATATGTATTCCTGTCACTTTTCACTTACTTATAGTGAGTTTTAATGGTAAGTGGTGCTTCAAATTTATAGTAATTTTTCTTTAAGACGATTTTTAAGAAACGGAGGATGGAATAAAATCAATATAAAATATGTAGGTATGACGAATATGTACCTTTTACTTTATTTCTTGTAAACATGAGTATGCTTACTCAGATATTAATTAATCTATGAGGGCGCTCAACGGTCCACTAGGGCCACTCCTTTAAAAAAATATCTCATGACTGAGAAGGAATAATGAAAAACTGAATTTTCTAATACCTTTTATAAAACAAAATAAAATCTAGAGAAATGTAGCCGCTTGTCTTTAGATCGAATTTTGTTGCTTCGTGTCTCACTATGAAACGTTATAAAAAGTATTATAAAATTCTAGACACACTTACCAAGGTTCCATATTTAGCCGTTTTTCGTAATTCCTTCTCAGTCACGAGATAATCGCTAGTGGATCATTGAGCGCCTTCCTAAGTATTCAATGAACACAATTTGGCCAAGCTATAATTTATTTTCGTTTTAAATTCGTTTTGGTCTTGCCACATAATCTGCTTACAATTTCTTCTTAAACTAAAGAAGAAAAACATTCTTAAACAAGTTCATTTTCATTTCCATACAGTTTCCACACTTATCCTTGAATACATTTCACATCGCTCTATATTCTAATAACTCACTGACATCCTCATTATCATTTTGAACCCATTTATAGCCACCCCTGCTATTAACGCTATCATTCATCCACAGTATCTCGCAATTTCCGCCCTTTTGTTTCTGGCAACAAAAGACAAATTACGGCAGCAATGAAAGGTAGTACTGCAAATATTAAGGATGGTATCCACCGTGGCTGTAAATTGGCCACAAAAGGAGCTAACATAGCTCCTAATTTTGAACTAGATGAACTTAAAGAGAAGCCCATGTTCCTTATTGGTGTTGGATATAGTTCTACTACGTATAAGTAAACTACAGAAAAGTTGGTAAAAGCAGATAATACTCCGATAATACCGAATATAGTTGATACCCATGTTCCGTTGGGAAATAAGACTAGTGTTATCATGGCTACTCCAATGATGACGAAGGAGCCAATCGTTGATGCTTTCCTTCCGTATACTTTTGTGATGACTGATACTAATGGAGAAATTGGCATCTGGAATAAAACAGATAATAGTTTTAATTAACAAATGCCATTTTAGTTCCAGATATTTCTAAATAAATAAGGTGCATGAAATAGAGAACGGTGATTCGTTACTCAAAATATATCTTTGCAAAAATTGATTAAAAAGCAACTACGAAGTCCAGGTCTCTTCGTTTACGACGATAAACAGATATCAATCAATTCAACTGACCTGTATAACTCCAATTACAGCCACCACGATGAATATATTCGATCCAAGCACCGTGTTGTATTGATTGATACCGTAATAGCACGCCCCCGTCACAAACCACACGGTGCATGATGACATCGTTATCATAGACACTCGCTTTGTCTTGAATAAGTCCAAGTAGTTCAAGTTTTGTGGTTCGTTCTCTTTTAGTTTGAGTTCTTGGAGAGCTTTTTCAATGTTGTCCTTTATGTTGGTAGTGTTGCGGTTGTTACTGGAAAAGATATTAATAAATGGTGAGTACGTTATCAATAGTTAAATTCCATCTTTTCAATTTGCATTCAAGCATATGAATTTTATTTAGACTGTTGAATTGAATGTTTTATAAAAAAACAATACTCACAATTTTGCAGCCTTAGTCATAAGTTCAACAGTTTCATCTACTTTACCATTTGCCATCAACCATCTCGGTGTCTCCGGCAAAAAGAATAACAATACCAATATACACACAGAAATACCACCAAACTCCAAAAGATATACTCTCCAAGTCGTGGCAACATATGCAAAACCTGCAAGTGTAGCTTCGGCTACAGAATCAGGAAGTAATGCCATAGCACCAGCAAATTCTCTATGTTGTGGTCCTACAATCTCCAATGTATATACAGCAGTAATTGACATTATTCCTCCACTGGCTAGGCCTACAAAAAACCTTAGAGCAGTGAAAGTCCAGTAGTTTGGTGCGAATGCTGTGCCGATCATAAATATGACGTCGATTGAAGCAGATAGAATCAATGCTTTGCTGCGGCCGAACCTGAAAACGAAGAAAAAACAAATGACTACTTGAATATGATTCCAAATTATGGAAGTCAATTTAACATCATGACAATTGGTTGTTAGACTACAACCTATAAGGTGTGTATTAGTTTTTACTTCACTAATAATGATTTATTACTTCACTTCTTTTATGAATATATCCTTTCTACAGGAACACTTTTCCAGGTCGCATCTTAGAAATCTCCTTAAATTCCCTCCCCACTCAACTGACTTCTACTTCTACTCTTTCACTGTGCACGCGTTTCGATTGTGGAATTAATTTCCGCCTGACATTAGGAACTGCCAAACGGTTTCAGTATTTAAAAGAAGACTGAAAGAACATCATCTTTTCGCTTCGTCATAGTTGCATAATTATGTATTTCATACTTCGATCAATAAATAGCACATTGATCGAAGATTTCATATTTTAAATTACACTACAATTATATATATTTTAGTGTTATTTATTTTGTAAGTATGTTCGTAAGTATATTCCCTTAACGTATTTTATATTTAAATAAGTGAATTCTTAATTCTTTATTGCGTATCATAATGTTTAATGTTTGTTAGGGAAATAATTATACTAGTTACAGTTATGGACCCTGTCGGGAACAGCATAGGTCAAGTAGGAGAAAGGATTAAGAACGCTGGCTACTAAAGTTGGCAGTAAGTTATACTGTTTTATTAATACAGAATTGAATTTAAGAATTATAATTATTGTTTATTAAATTATATAGGTACATTTATTATAAACTGATATTGTTATCGACAACTCGTGTTGTTATATTGTATTTATTAAACGGTTCTGTGACAATCACTATGAACGAATGATAATATAACAACACAGAGTTACATACATTGCACACACATATGTATATAAAAATAAACAAGTAAGTATTTCAGTTTCATGAGAACAGGCTGTCAAAAAAGTATTCCTGCTCTATCTTCACATTGAAAGGCCCTGACATATTTTCGCGTGCTTCTTACTCTCATTGAAACTGGTCTTATAACTGAGATTTGTATTTTCACTTTCAGCCAGTACACTATTTGAGAATATGCGTTTCCCCATTTCTCATTAAGCTTTGATGAGGTTTTTTTTTAAACTGTTATATTCAGTTCCTAAGGCTCCATCGCATGAAATTACTAACGGGATGAATGAGGCTCTTAGGTCTTCAGCTGCTCGGTCGTATTTTAAGAGTTTCTCTCGGCTATGTCATTATATATATATACATTTATTTATTTTGTAACATTGTAAAAAAAACATTATTTTTTTAATTATTCATTATTGTTTTATTTACTTACTATAATTTTTATTTATTACGTAATTAATATTTATTATCCCTAGGGTAAGTTATTTATTGGACGCTTCATATTTATTTATAAAAAAAAAAAATATAGGTAGGCATATCTTTAAGTGTTTGTATTTTTTTTTATATATAGATATATATTTTGTTTTCTCTTGTACACACGCTGTCTCTATCTCTTTTATCTACATTCTTATCGCAGGTAGGTATGCTAAGAGATTTCCTTAGAAAAAAGCATCACCTTTGTATATATTTTTCTGTTCCTTTCTTCTTGTCTGTTTATATGTGTGTGCATAGATGGTTAAATAAATAAAAAAAATACTGGTATCTCAAACTTAATCTCACCTATCAGAAATCCATCCAAAAGCAGCAATGCCGATCACCAATCCAAACATGAGAACCATTTGGGTGAAGCTTGTCATCCAAGCTCTATCGCAAAACAAACCAAAGTCTGATATTAAAGTCTGTTCAAAAATATTTTTATCAAACTCATATTCTATACAACCATCGTAACAAGTTGAATTTTTAATTACAGTTGTGACATTTTCTTTGAGTTTTTTACAAACAAATTCTTTGGCTGGTGTTAGGAATAATATTGAAAGTGTATTCCACATAGCAATAAGTCTACCCAAGGATACTACTGTAACTTTTATAGCTTGCCATCTTCCAAATGCACCCATTGTTTTAACAACATAATCATCTTCAAAATCTTGCTTTGCCATCTTTTCGTCATGTCTGTCTCCGACAATATATCTGTCATGATAAATACTAAGCTTCATATTGTCAGCAAACGCCTTGGCACTGAAAAGAACACAGAATTATTGTCTGTTAGGTCGTAAAAATATTTTGACATTGTAATAATATAATTAGGTTGCCACACTTTATTATTATGATCACGACTAGACTATCTGTCATATTATGTTGAATCGTAAAAATTAATATGCCTTAGCATTATGATGCCAAGTCATATTTGTCGTGGGATTAAATGGACTTTTTCGTCACCAAGCACCATCATTAAGATGGTAAATATTTGGCAGTAAAGTTACTTTTAATACGCTATTAAGATGTTTATTACACAAATTTATTGCGTCCATTGAAGGCATTATGCTTATAATATCGTGTTAGGTAGATAAGTACAAATTTAATATTGTAAGTAAGTGGTAAATAAAATTGTAAGCCTTTTAAGTGTTATGTGGATGGAATAGTCATGTCCGGGAGCACCGTGAGCCCAGGCTTAAGTTTAAATTATGGGTAATGCATAAGAGGCCAAAATGTGAGTGGTTTCACCCCCTCACGGCCAGACTCAGCATCACCCACTGTAATAGAAGGACCCAGGCACCTTAAAATGTTCCATAAATATATACGCAATTCCCCCAGGGTCACTGATCCCTCCTACGCTCACCGGAAGGCCAGGCCCAATATCCAGCTTACGAGTGGATTTCCAAAATTCACTTAAATTACATGTGGCTCTTTGTTTTGCTATAATGTCCATTTTAGCTTTCTCTTTATTTTTTTGGCACCATTTCAGTCGACCCTTAAATATTTTATGGGACTCACTTATTTCTTCAAACACTACTCCACTTGTTGGCCTCTTGCATAAGAGGCCAACAAGTATGATGCCTAGTAAGTCTATTACAGTGGGTGATGCTGAGTCTGGCCGTGAGGGGGTGAAACCACTCACATTTTCCGGCTAAACAAGTCAAACTTGCCATTCAAAACATGAGCAATTCAACAGCCGAGCTGATGCGAACTATAGTACCTATTGTTAAAAACAGGACAGAGGATATTTCGGACCGGGGAAACTACCGTCCGATTTCTCTGGCGACCACCTTTGCTAAAATATTGGACAGTGTGCTTGACTCATGTTTGAAAAAATATCTGTTTGCAAGACGCACAGTTTGGATTCCAACCTGAATTATCGACAGAAAGTGCTATACTGAGTCTAAAGAATACTGTTCAATACTACACAGACCGCAAAAAGCCGGTGTATGCCTGTTTCCTGGATCTCTCAAGAGCCTTCAACCTTGTGTCATATGGTGTGCTGTGGGGAAAGCTGGGGGACAGGAATGTACCGGCTGAAATTCTAAACATCCTGCGGTATTGGTATGCAAACCAGACAAACAATGTAAAGTGGTCCGGAACTTTCTCTGAGTCGTATGGGTTGGAGTGTGGTGTGAGTCTGTGAGACAGGGGGGTTTGACACCTCCCAGGCTCTTCAACCTGTTTGTAAATGACCTCATAGACGAGCTCAGCAGTATGCGTGTCGGCTGCCGGGTTGGTGGTGTTAGTATTAACAACATTAGCTACGCGGACGACATGGTGCTGCTGGGCCTGACTGAGGGGTCTATCAGAGATATGCTGAGGGTCTGCGAGAATTATGCTGGTACGCATGGCCTGGTTTATAATGTCAGGAAGTGCGAATACATGGTCTTTAAGGCCGCCGGAAAGTGCGCTAACCATACACCTAATTTTACCCTAAATGGCATGAGCATTAATAAAGTAGACCAATTTAAGTACTTGGGGCACATACTTACCGACGACCTTAAGGATAATGTAGACATTGAGAGGGAACGTAGGGCACTAGCGGTGCGAGGTAATATGTTGGCCCGTAGATTCTCCCGTTGTAGTGACCAAGTCAAGATCACCCTTTTCAAGGCTTTCTGTCAGGGTTTGTATGCGGGGGGTCTATAGGTCAGCTACGCCAAAAGATCGCTAGATGCCTTACGCGTCCAATAAAATGTAATGTTTTTAGGATACTGTTGGGACTGCCCCGGTTCTGCAGGGCATCGGAGATGTTTACGCAAAACCGAACCGACGGTTTCTACGCAGTCATGCTCAAAAAAGTTGCTTCACTGATCCATCGAACGCGGGTCAGTAACAATAGTATCCTAAAATTAGTAGGCGGAGAGTCCTTACTTCCCTGTTCCGAGGCATTTTGTGGAGAGGATGGTCAACTAGGTAGCTGATCTCTTGCTTGATCGTTCTCTGTGCAACCTGCCTCGGACATTTAATTCGGTATGCGTTGCCGGTATTGTGTTGTTGATTGTGTATAAGGTATTTTTCACTAACAAGATGGACTATGTTGAAGTCCGAAAGTGGATAAAAAATTAACAGCAACACCAGTAGCTTATCAAGTGTCACTTTTAGACGAAATTCTAATGCATGTTTTTTAAAATAAATCTATGAATGTGATTGTGCACAGCTTGTACTAGCGATCAAGTACATTTAATATATGTTTCTATTATCTCTATCTTGAACGACTTATTTTATGTACTTTCAAATAAACTTACTGAAGCAACAGCATCTCTATATTATCTATAAACAAAGAACTAACAACACCTATCCATCCCAAGATTGGAAACCCGATAGCCCTTTAAAAATAAGTCTTTAGAATTCATACGAGGCTTAAAACGTTCCTCGTTAAGTTAAACATGTTGGAGGCACAAATAATAACACATCGGTGGCAGCCAGCCTGTAATTTGAGGCACTTTCGAGTCACTCAATCAGGTAAACGCCAAGTGAAGCCGTTACTTAAAACCCGACACTCGAAACGTTATATAATTCCATGTAATTGTGTTGAAAACTTTTTGAAAACAAAAGTGTATTGTGACGAAATGGTAGTGGTATGTAATTTTGTCGTATGATTGAATTCTGTGCGCTAGGTTGTGTCAATTTAAAAGTAATGTGTATGGAATTAGAGGGTGCTAAGTGCGGTTGTTGGTTCTTTTTTCGAGTTTCTGGCTTTTGTTCTTCATTTGTTTTTGTTTCAAGGGCAATTTGTTACAAGCTGTTTGTCGTTTGCAAGCTGTTACTTGCGTGTTACCTAACTACCACTCTCAATATTTGACATAGATTTAAACAACCTCTCCCAATTTCCCAAAACCTGCTGCAAGTTACTTACACCTACTTGCTCCGGTTATCAAAACCACAAACTGTTCCTGTTCTTATAATAATGTTGAAAACTACATTATCAAAAACCTTCTGTCCTATCTTTTCAAGTTCTTGGTCTTCTCTTATTATCTTACATTGAACATAACAAGACAGAACACTGAACAACTTGACCATAGTAAATTCTCAACCACCGATTTAAGCAAATACCTTTCACATAATAACTAACCCTCTTTTCGTGTTACGAAACCATCGACCAGAGACTGACCACACAAACGCGAGCCCCCTACATCATCAGCTGCAATCCTGACAGACCTTTCAGTCTAACTAATGGTTATCGCGTATAATGTGCAGCATCTAACCGCAGCGTTGGACGCGAGATGACTAATCGCGAGTAACTTGATAGAGGTGGGAAGAATGGATCGATTTTATGGAAGTATACAGGATACATTTTTAACTAGTGCGCATATTTTTTTGGTGGATCAGTATCAGTAATAGACATTTTCATTATTTGTTCTATATATATTTTTTTTAATATTTTTTTTAAATTAAAATTGCGATTAATGACCTGCTTAAATACCTACATCGGATAATTGCGCGGGAACAAAGCTGATGGGTACCTACAACTGCGTTCCGCTTCACTGCACGCGCCGTCACGCGGCGTGTATCCAATAATCTAGCGTCAAAATAAACATCTTTCGTTAACGATAACTTATTTTTTTTTTTACTAAGACGTATCAAAATAAGAAATAGGTGTATAATAAAACACGTTTAAGTTTAATTTGTCAAAATTTGCGCACTGATTAAAAAAACAATTATTTTATAGCAAAGCTAGCGGCCCAACCCACCTAGATGTTAAGAAGGGATAAGCTTTTTAGCCTACAAAAATATGCAACGGTAAACCGAATGTAGTAGACACCAAAGATAAACGATTCTACATTCAGTCTTGAAATTTATCGATTTTCTAATCGACCAACAAAATCGATACCACAACCACCTCTACAGCCAGCCACTTACAGCCACAGATTTATAACCCCCCGGAGCCCCAGTCACCGGTCATTACCGTGATCCGACGCGCCGTCACGTCACTCCGTAATATCGGGCCGTGGCAAATTGATGGGAATGCCTCCGATTTGCTTTGCCCGTAAAGTGGACTGTTTGCGGGCAAACCGCTCGTTATCTTACAGCACTCATTTTGGTCGATGGTTTTGGAATTTGATTGTGGGGTTCTTGTTTTGATTTTAGTGTTTTTGTGGTCTAACGGTTCGCTCATGTCGAAAATGTGGTCTCGAATGATGATTTGCCAAATTCCTGCACTGATATAGTTGAATATTACCAAAAGTAAGTCTGATAGATTTAATAAAATAATAAATCTATACTAATAATAAATCTGAAAAGTTTGTTTGTTTGTTTGTTTGAACGCGCTAATCTCTGGAACTACAAGTCGGATTTGAAAAAATCTTTGCCATTTAATAGCCCAATTCTTGAGGAAGGTTATATTTAACATTACGCTACGAGTCTTAGGAGTCGATAAAAAAGAAAAGAAAATCAGAAAGAGCGCTTAGCGAAAACTAGGTAGTAACGCGGGCGAGCGGTGCAATGCGACGGGGTGGGACGGGGTAACAAGAAATTTCACGCGGACGAAGTCGCGGGCAGGCACTAGTAAATAAATAAGATAAGAGTGACACTGACTGATTACAGTCACTCTAGCAGAGCGTCGCATCGATGGTGGCGTGTCGGCTGTCTTCTGATGACAAAAGATGATGTCAGGGAAGCCGTTGTCGTACCAAGTCCACGACGAATTGCTATATTCTGGCACAATCCTGATGATATTGAAGCTGCTGAATCACTAAGACGATGACCACTTCTGCTAAATGCTGTCCCGCGCCCTTATAATATTTAAAATGTTCGAGAGATTTTCCAATGAAACTGTGTTTATCGGTCATTCGTTTAATGAGCGATAAATATTAAAATGGACTAAGATTTCAAAGAAAATAAAAATCTACATAAGTATTTACTGGCAATTAATAAACAACCCTAATTTAAACTCCCATACAAAATTCAAATCCGCAATTGAATAGAAGCATTCACATTTTGAATGATTTTTTTTTAATTACTCGTTGAAGTGGCGTGACTAACGGCGAGAATGCCTCGTTTCGTCCGTCGTAAATATTTCAGGGAAGAGTTTTTAATCAGTCGTCAAGCGATTTACAAATTAAACAGGGGCCGTGTTATGAAGAAATATCGCAAGCTGTGAGTGTGCATTTCCATTACTTTAAGAGATATAGTCTCGATAATTTTGTATGGGCTTGTTTTACAGCAAAGTTTTTAGTTTTTAGTTAGTTTTAGTTTTTAGTTAGTTTTAGTTTTTAGTTTTTACACCTAAGTTAGAGCTTCCACAAGCGATGAAAATAATGTAACTCCGTTGTGCGGATCCTGGGCAGTTTTAATAAATAAATAAAAAAAAAATATTGTCATAAACATTTCGGTTACATAAAATCTGAGACCCTGGCTTCAGAGGTAGGTTAGAGTATTTCGAGAGCCAGTTTAATAATTATCCTGATTGGCTGCTCTTTTAACAATCGCTATTAGCGATAAGGCTGCCGTTGTATCCTGAATATTAATGGCTTTATCTACGAGCTTTCTGTCAAATTTTGGTGTACACACGGCTGCATATCAAGGTAAATAATCCAGTATAAGCTGACCTCTTATTGTACGGAAATCCTATACAATGTGAGATCAGCTTATACTGGAATAAAAATACGAGGCAATAAGAGCCTCTGCGAAATGAAGCTTTCAGCGCTGGCAATATATTCACGTTGGACCTAAATCCAGATAAGGAATCATGGTAGTTGCTCAGTTGCTCTTGATCCGGTAGCTAGGTAGTTTTAGTGGCCGTCCGAAAAGCTAAAGCGTTTAATCTATACTATAGCGTGTGGTACATGGTTAATACTTGTCTTGTAGAAAGAGAAAAAGTTCGCAAGGTTAGAAAGTTCTGAAAAAAATCTAAATCCCGTGCCGCACAAAACAGTGGAAACTAACGCGAAATAAGAAATATCGCCGTCGGAGGATCCCCGCAAAAAGCTCGCAAATTTCGTCATCAATTATCATTATTAGGGAGCGAAGCAACGGAGACGGCGGTAATTGAGTTTTATAAATGGTGTCGGCTGGCGTCGACGTGACTGTCATAAATAGTCACGTGACGTGTCGCGCGACCCTGAACGTTGGGCGGTCGATTTTTGAATAAGAGTTGTCTTTTGTTTTCTTCTTTTTCGAATTAACATATATATTTTTTTCGGTTTGCGGGTTTGTACGCTGGCCACCTAGGTTTAATCTTAACAATATGACACAGATATCATAGCCATGGCAGTTCGAAAGTCTCACTCCCTCACGAAGAGAGGAGGTCTGTGTCCCAACAGTGGGAACATTAATGTTACAATAAAATACCTTCTGATATATTACAATTAAATGAAAGAAAATTTAAAATTCATATAAAAAACATACTTTGTAAACAAGCATATTACAAATTAGAGGATTATATCCAAGATAAGAATGCTTGGAAACATGCTGGTCCTGCTCCATAGGACAATTTAGAGTCTAGACAAAATCTAACTGGTTGCTAATTTAACTGTATAATTTATAATTTTTGATATAAAATTTATTTTCTGTGATTAATATAAATTTAACTCACACACTGACTTATTATATGTTTAATTTTTTTTTTTAAATCATATACAATGTTTGTAAATATGTGAGCACCATTTACCTATCGCATTTATAAATTTTTCTGTCATTACTTCACTTTTCATTCTTTTTACCAATTGTGGTAAGTAATTTTTATTTTTATTCTAGGTACATCGTCTTCACCTATAATTATTAATTAATGTATACAAACTATTGTTAACATTTTAAAAGAGTAAGTATGGAGTTTCTTGCCCATTCTTCTCCATACATAACTACCTTTTGGAAGGCGCAACTAGAATCAATTAACTATTCATGTAATTTTTGACGTTCAAAAGTGCATCTTCGTGCCTATTTGAAATAAATGATTTGACTTTGACTTTGATTATAGGCTGCTATCATAGAGTCATGCACCTACCTACTGACTCCTGTCGTCCATAAACAATGCTATCAATATAACAAATCAATGTCCAAAAACCTTTACCCAAAATTCAAACAGGAAGTAATGTTTACAAACCCATAAGATGAAAGATAAAGATTTTAGAACGAACACTAATTAACGGACGAAGATATTTCCTTCACCTACGCCATTTTGTATTGTTTTTTTTCCGGTATGTGTTACTGTTGGTTAATGTGTAGCGATGATTGATGTGTTGTGGAAATTTAAAGATGATTGGTGATGTGTGGTGTCCATTAACTATTTTATTGTAAAATTGTGATGTTCGGAATTGGGTTCTATGTCAAACAAATCCAGTTTTTAGGTTTTCAGCTATTCTTTGAATACTGTAGAAGAGGAACATTATACATGACTATCTTTTCCCGCGGCTTCGCCCGCGTGGATTTCTGAAAAATCCAACGGGAACGTACTACCGGGATTGAAGTACCCTATGACCGAGATTAAAAATACTTTTGAGTGATTCAAAAACTTAAAACTAAAAACTTTTGAGTTATTCAAGGCACGCAGTAAAATTCTCCCCTAAAAACTGTTTACCCCTCATTCCCCTGCTTAGGATCAATTCTCAAATACTCGTAATCCTTTTTTTTTCTGTCAAAAGAATGATCACCTTTTGAGGGGATGTTTTGAAAAACGAATTATGACAAACTTTGTGTCTTATTTAAGAACATATTTGTGCTGAGTTTCAATTTTATGAACTAAAAAACATTGATGTTTCATACAGTCTCAATCCCCCCCTTTTCACCTCTTTAAAGCCCTTCTTAGAGCTCGTCTACAATGTATGGAATGTAAATTTATTCGGAAATAGATCAGTCCGTTATGGTATTTTTTTTTCATACAATCTTTTTCATCCCCAATTCCCCCCTTGTGCCAAATTTAATGTTTATTAACTTAAGAAATAAGATTTTTCTAACAAATCAAATCACCCCTTTTTACCACTTTACGGGTGGAATTTTCAAAAATCCGTTCTTAGCGGATGCCTACATTACAATAACTATATGTGTGCCAAATTTCAGCCAAATCCGTTCAGTGGGTTAGAGTTATGTGTTGATAGCCATCAGTTTTTCCAGACAAACTTTGACAGCCCCAATCCCCCTTTATGGGGAAGTTTAAAAGAAAACTGAAATAAACAAACTTAATTATTTAATTAGATAAGCATTCGTGCCAAGTTTCAAGTTTATAAACTCAAAGAATAAGATTTTTCAAACAAACGAAGTCCCCCCGTGAATTTTCAAAAATCCTTTCTTAGCTGACGTCTTCTACTCTATATCCTAATGTAATCTAACTATCCTAATATATATCTATATCGATTCTCCCGGAGAAGAGAATAATAACAGCCGCACAGGTTGATCGATCAGGTTAAGCTACACTTGCCGCGGGTGGTCTGTGGAGAGTAACCATCTAGACATACTTTTCAACTTCATCCCCCTTTTTAAGCCTTCTCGGGTGGAATTATCAAAAACGCTGAGACACGTATAAATTAATTTTCAATCGTCAGCCTAAACAAAAAAATTGAAGATCCTAACTTCAAAACTGACGGACTTTCATACAAACTTTCATCCCCTATTTTATCCCCTTAGGGGTAGGATTTCAAAAAATCCTTTCTTAGTGCACCCTTAGACATCATAAGGAACCTACGTGCAAAATTTCAAGTCTCTAGGTCCAGCGGTTTGGGCTGTGCGTTGATACATCAGTCAGCCATTCAGTCAGTCAGGACTTTGAATTTTATATATATATATAGACAGATAGATAAATACTCTCTCTTCTCTGTATACTCGTCTTGGGGTGCAACCAGAGAACCAGTAAATTCGAACGATTTTTTAATCGAAATTGACAACTATCCTGTAGCACAATAAAATCATACATAGCTATGAATAAAGCCTTCAAGCAAAAATATTAGGTATGTGCGAAACGAGTATTTTCAATTTTAAAATCGTACACGTTATATACTCTGCACGTTCGGGCTAGGCCCACGGACCGCGGATGATGTCACCTCATGTTACGATTAAAACCGGCCAAGTGCGTCTTGGGTCACGCAAAATGAAGGGTGCCGTACAATCCAATCCAACTGCAAATGTAAGTTTTTACGCACAATATTGGGAGATTTACCATGTTATTTTAAGACCTTAGACTTCTATAGGTTTTTCTGTAATCTATAAGTAAAGACCTATTTTACGTATTTTTTTCAAAGTTTTAGGTTCAATAATTTCGGAGATAACGATAATTTTTTTTTTTTTCTTAATTAACTTAGAAACTATTTATTTTAAAATTATTTAAAAAAAATATACTTGAAACCCTCACAATGAAGTTCTTCCTTTTGATATATCACACGGTACAGTGTGCAAAAAGTTAATTTTAATTTTTTATTTGTCTCCCAAAAGTGACCCCCATATTCAAAATTCAGTTATGTACGTAACACGTTCATGTTTGGGTTACTAAGATAAGATAAGATACTAAAATTGATATGTGTACCAAAATTTCAACTTAATCGTTCCATTCGATTTGGAGCAAGATGGCTGTGAAAGACAGGCAGACAGACACAAGAGTGATATTTTTTTTTTTATTGAGGTACGGTACCCTAAAAATTGTCAAAATATTGTCTATCGACCGCTGTTTAATTGGATTCTTTATCAGTATTTCCTATCATAAAAATTAGACCAATCTTAATAATGAAAACAACGCTATACTATGGTACAGTCGTAACCATTAGCGTTGTAAACAAAGTCATTTCACTTAAGTATCGTTGTCCTGATTGGTCGTAACTCCTGCGCATCAGAGATCTCTTTGAAATCTTCCTACAACATTATGTTGGAAAATTGTGGGGAATGGGAAATGGTAGATGCGGTGAACCTGTTTTTCTGTTTAAAGATCTTTTTCGTGTGATACAAACAGTACCTGAACTGCATAGCATACTCACGAAAATACTGCAGCAGTACCGTATTTTGGAAATATGTCATAACTATATTAATAAATTTGTGAGATAAAAGGATAAGTTTGTAAAAAGTTTCACTCTTTTTTTTTGGATGGAAAATTATCAAAATACTTCTCCCGCTCTGGGCGGAGCGGGAGGGCGTGTCAGACTTTTACTGACTAAAACCCTCCCGTGTTCCTTCAATTGCCTGTGTGCCAGGGCCACGGTATCCCTTTCGGACAAACCCGCAAGACCAGTAGGGACACCATTGTAAAGTTGTATTTCGAAGTGTCGAAATACAACTTTACAATGGTGAAGAATCTAATTATGGGTATTAAGATATTCAGGTTGGGTAAGTAACTAACTGGATGTATAGTAGAAATATTTTAAAGGAAAGATGAGTTACATTGTTTTTAAACTTTCATTTTTACACAATTGTATTGCGATAGTTGTGGTTATTCTACGCGCTTATTCTACATCTCCTTGTATACTTAAAATACCACCACATCCATTTGTTATCACTCCTCGTCCCAAGTTATCAGTGGCTCCGTCTATCATGCACAATAACCGTTAATTCTAACAGTCGCTACAATAACGTTAATATTTACTGCGGTACGAGTATAACTGCTAAACGGTCTCTCAAGGTGTCAGTACCGATAGTGATGTGTCCGTAAATATATTGTGTTGTGGACAGTTTGTGTCTGTATGTGTGTGATTTATTTTATGAAGTGTGTATAGTGAGACTGATTGTCTGAGAATTATTTTATGACTTTACATTGATAAAATAGTCTCAATTGCGTCTGTGAGCGAAATCTTGAAAATATACAACTCCAAATATAGTGAGATTAAATACAAGAAACCGAATGCAAAGATAAATACAACTCATACCCACGACATCAATAAAAGTTACAAAACCCCAAAAATATCAATCACAAACCCACATTTATCAACGAAACAAAACATAACTCCACTCTCAAAAACCAAACAAAAACATTATTAATTCGTCGTCTCAACAAATTATGAACAAAAACAAATCAAAACTAAAATACTCTGAGATATAAAAGAATAACGAATGACCATCTGTAACTTCAAAGGCTAATTAAAATAACGGTGCTTCATAACGTTGCGTTACATTTTGACAATTAATAACTGTAGTGTAGCGGTATGAATTTCTTTTTTTTTTAACGAAGATCTTTCTCTTGATTTTTGGAAATAATGACTCTTTTACATTGCGAATAAAAGAAAGAAAAGAGCTTCTTCTTCTTTTCGTGTGGTTAGTGATTAACCTGGTGCCAGAGTTTTTATGCCGCTCATCGCGTCAAAAAATATCCCTCAGACATTTCGTTTCCTCACGATGTTTTCCTTCACCGTTTTCTAAGCAAGTGATAATTATACAATACGCACATTAATCCGAAAAGATACGAGGTGCGTGCCTTGGGTTCAAACTTGAGACCTTTGACTTGGCAGTCCGACGGTCACACCACTAGGCTTATCACTCCTAAAAAGAGCTTATTTGCAAATACCTACTTATGGATAAAATAATAAAAACATGAAAGAAGAGAGAAATCATGAAAAACGATTGCAGTTGTACACTACAATAATGTATTCAAATTATTTAAACACCACCAATGATACCGCCTGAGACTACTTAAACTATTTTAATAGCTCTAAACCTAAACCGCTAGAATCAAACCTACACTTTTCATAACCAAACCGCAGAACATTCCCGTTTTTCATCCAAAATTAATTCTTAAAGGGCGCTATTTGTTACACTCTAAGATTAAGAACATCTAAGAAAAACGCCGGGGAGGCATCCACCCTAATAGCTTAACTTTTCATCTCTCCAACAAATTAACAAGGGCCGTCTCTTAATGCAAATACAACGTGATTAATAACACCAGTTTTTTTTTTTTCAACGTTATTAATAATAGCAGTTATTTTTAACAGTTATTTTTTAGCGTGAAATACCAGCTGTTGCGTCCAATTGTTGAGTTTTGACGTGAGGAAAGTAATGAGCTAATCAATCATTGTCATTGTCGAAGTGAAAGAATAAGTAAAAGGGGAGGATTCGGTGGAAATTTAGTTTTAAATGAAAACTTTCTTTTGGACACAAGACTTTCAAATAGGTACACACGGCTACATATGAAGCTATACATTTTCAGTATAAGCTGATCTCTCATTGTACGGAAAACCTATACAATGCGAGATCGACTAATACTGGAAATGAATAGCTTGGTATGTAGCCGCGTGTACCTGTCTAAGGGTTGATGTAGTATAAAATTTACAGGAAAATGGTTCAAACTTGCAATTTATCTATTTAATGTTCTGATTACTGGAGA
The DNA here is from genome assembly GCA_947523025.1 of Dryobota labecula. Taxonomy (NCBI): domain Eukaryota; kingdom Metazoa; phylum Arthropoda; class Insecta; order Lepidoptera; family Noctuidae; genus Dryobota; species Dryobota labecula. Next base: position 25,901,038 of record OX383289.1, on the reverse strand, counting down.
TGCGAGATGAACAGTGACCCACATGTAACTTGCCTCTCTGAAACGTTTATTAAAAAAGGATATGAAAACTATCTCAACTTATCGGATTACGAAATGGCTTCAAATTTTTTTATGGGAAAACACCGGTGGTAAATAAACTCATATTAATATAGCTACTCGTAAATCTTCTTGTATAGACCACAATAATCTAAGATTGCTTAGATTATTGTTAAGATTTTTGACTGTTGAGAATAAGTTACAAGTTTTCAGAAATAAAACTCAGTGTTACTGAAATACTGATTCTGGTGTTAAATTGTTTAATGGAATACTTATGTTCTTTCTTTTGCCATTATTATAATGTTGCTACTAATCTGAGTAAAGGTCTAATAGATAGAACTATCTGTTTTAACGGTAATTTATGGAAATGTAAGATGTAAGTTAATTGATATTATATCTTGATTATTGCTAATGACTATGTTGCTCTGTATGTGTTAAAATATGGCCAATTGGCTAATATTGTATTGTGTTTAATCAAAGGAATATTCATGTTCTGTTTCTTTCCACTGGTAAAGTTTCTATCTTTGAGAAATGATCCTAGAGATTTATATGTTGTAACAAAGTATATTATGCTAATGTAAAAATGTGTAGATAAAATACTTTAAACCAAGTTTCCGTGGAGTTTCTCGCCGTTCTTCTTCACGAAGACCTAGTTTTGGAACGGACAACTAGCTTTCTCAAATAACGTTACTTTGACAAGCCTAATTGAAATAAATGCCTAGTCTTGTCTTTCTGTGCTTTTCTTTATAAAATCCTTTCCCTAACACCATATTCATAGGGACTTTCATATATAGTAAACTACTAGTTACCATTCTGACACACAGCTTTCTAATAAAGTGGCTATCAATACCTATATATAAATGTAGTTTACATCCACTTTCGACTTTCTTTTCTTTTTTGTGTTGCGATTGCGTCAGGTATATTGATACCTGACGCAATCGCAACACTTCACCTTTCTGATCACGACACAGCTCAAATGCTAAGTTTCCCTTTAAGGTTTCAAACAACGAAAACTGCAGTATACATTTACAAAAGAGATTACTGTCTAAAGTCAGAAATGTAATTCGAGATCATAAATGTTAACAAAGAAATGTCATTGTCAAAGTAACGTTTCAGGGGTAGTCAACATTTACCTAGTAATTTTAATTATTTGTTTTATTATATTTCGTGCTTTTGAAAGCACGCTGAAGCAGCGTGTCGAAATGAAACCAATGATAGTCTTAGGTCCCGTCGTAAACTAAGGAAAATAAAAGTTGCTCATGTTTATTTATTTGATATAATTTACATTTCAATTTTTAACGAACTTATTTAAAAATTAAACAGCAGATTTTTCACCAGATAACATTACAAGATTCTCTTGTTTTGAAGAAAAACCTTTTATAAATAGAAAACAATAAATGAAAGTCAAAATGTTTAGTTTCTGCCTTATTGCTAGAATAATAAAAATGATTTGCACGATTTTATATCAAACAGTTATATTTTATTCTCGGATCGTAGTTTACGTCACTTTACAGCTGAAAACTGTGTACAATATTACCTGTTTAAGTTAGGCCTGTATTTTTAACACTATATTATAGTACTTTTCGACAAACTACACAATTTTGGTACACCTTGGTTTACATTTTTGATCTAGAATTCCATTTTTATGTATATATAATACGTGTAAGTTTAGAGGATGCTTACAAAACTTATCATGGACAGATATATACATGAAAGACGATCCAAATACGTTATTTAGTTATTTCCATGACTTGTTAGGTCTGTTTACAATCTGTGTTTTCCAAAAGTAAGGGTAAAGATAAAAAACAATAAAATAAAACAAATGTGGATAAGTAAGGGCCTTAAACAGAGTAATAAAATCAAGCGAATAATAATACCGGTATTCCACGACTATCAGAACAATCCCAGAGCCCGGAAGATGGTCAAGATCCCTACCAGCACTAATTGGAATACTTCCTTCCTCCGAGCACGTTTGCTCTTACGATTCTCCACTCAAGCCGGCCAATGAAGGCAAGCCAGAGATGAGGAACAAGCCTTTTCCCAGGAGATAGGGTCCGTGGGGTCGCTACTGCCCAACAGCTCGCCACATCCTGCCCTGCGGGTTTTTGTATCTATCTTGGTCTGGCTCCTTACCCTAGACATGTTCCGGCAAAGTAAACTCAGGCACAGACCTAGAGTTCGGAGCGTGCACGCCCCATCACGACGTCAACGTAGAGATACGGCCTTGGGGTTATTATTATTATATTATTCCAGTCTTATTTCTTTGTGTCCTAGACTAAGAAATATATCAAATTAATTCCGTCCCAAAAACATATTACAAAACAATCCTTATCAAAACTCAATACCCCATTTTTATATTTCCACGACATACATAATTTAGTAATAAACAGATAAGGGCCACAAAAAAATACTTTATTATGCTGCCCAACACCATAAATCATAGCGCAATGATAGTACGTTCACACTCCACGTCATAAGTGTCGATGATAAAACATTTGATTTATTGCATAGAAAATATTGATAAAAATATTCAGTGATTTATGAAAGGAAATTGTTGTGAAACTGTGTTTTTATTATTCAAGTTTGATTGCGTGTGGCATATTCGTCATAATATTCGTTGAGGATATAATAGAGGATAAGCAGGGTTACAGGTTAGACCAAAACCGAGTGATTTTGCACCATATTATGCTGATATTCGGATTTAGACAGTATTTATCTAGGTTCCTATGTTTTTTTTTTTCCTTGCTGCGCTCGGTCAGCATGCTGTGGATTCTACCGAGAACTAACGAATATGCAAATTCGATTTCTGGAATACATTATTAAGAGGGCGTACAACGGTCCACTAGAGCCACTCCTTTAAAAAAACATTATCTCGTGACTGAGAAACAATTATGAAAAACGGCTCAATATGGAACCTCGGTTAGTATGTCTAGAATTTTCTAGTACCTTTTATAACGTTTCATATTGAGACCTACACTCTTTAATTGTTTCGACTGGCTAAGAAGAGATAATGGTGTAATAAGCAGACGAACACTGGGGAGTAAATTAAAGGCTGAACTGCTGAATGATATGGTCGCAACGTGTCACAATAACTGGGGCCCAAGTCTGCTATTTTTATAAATTCGTCACTCCAACACGATTCTATTGTCATTTTGCTAAAAGTTCGTAATCTGCTAAATTCATAATGGTCGATCATTGGTCGGTCAATGGTCTCGTAATAGAATTGTATTACAATGGCATTTTGAACATTTATTCATGCCAGATTTCATTTATATATATTTTTACATATTATTTATCCAAAATAAATGATTTATTTATTATTATTTAACAAAGATCACTTAGAAACGCAGTATAAAGCTGTCATTTTACTGAAACCTTTATCTAAGCTCTCAAACTATTACAATCTCCGAATACGTCTTAAATCATAATTATTCATGAAAAGAAAACTTTATTAGAAAAAAAAAACAACCAACTTCAAAAAAAAAACACTACAAAGTGAAAAATAACCTTAATTTCGGCAGTCAGTGGCAAACAAACTAAAATTTAGATCTAAAGACACCGACTTCCGAAATTAAAGTTATTTTTCTCTTTTTGTTATTGTACCTACCCCACCACAATTGTCTTTCAATACTTGCTATGTAAACAACAGTGACAGGAAGTATTATAACATCATCAAGATAGAAAAAGTGGATTAAATGCGTATTATCTAAGTTAACTTAAAAACTGCCTCATGATCATTTCAGCCGAAAGACGTCCACTGCTGGACATAAGCCATAATCGCCACGCTTGGCAGGCGGTTTGGCGATCGCAGTATGGTATTAAAAACGCATAGAGAACGCTGCTGCCCATTCTCTAGTAAGTCCCTTAGTCGCCTTTTACGACGCCCACGGGAAAAACTGCCTAATCAAATTTAATAAAATTTATATGGGACCACCGCGCAAGCTTCTTCTACCAAATGAAAGAAGAAAGTTTCTTTTGAAACAATTGAAATGTTCGGAAAAAAAAATTAGATTTTCCTTGATTTTCATGGGATCCCGCCATCAGATTCTGACTTGGTGACAATGGAACCACCTCGAAAGTATACCCTTTTAAACACAAAAATAATTTTCAAAATCGGTTCACAATTGACAAAGAAATCAGTGGACATACATAAAAAAAAACATACATACAGTCGTCAAACATAGAATCTCCTCCTTTTTCAAAGTCGGTTAAAAAACATTATTAAAGACTACGCTTGATGAACAAATTGGTAATTGTGATAGATTGTAATAATTACAGAAAAGTCTGACGCCCATTCTTTTGATCCTGCAAAAAGAAAAGGGGTGCCATAACCAACCACATGTCTTTGTTGGGAAGTAGGTAATAGTAGGTTCAAAATTAATAAAGTCCTGCTAATTGCTGACAGGAAGACCGACCATTATGGCAAAGATACGACCAATAGACGGAAGCACCTGTCTTTCGATGACATGATAAACACATGCTGCTTGTCTGCCATAATAATACATTCATATAAGTTTGATTGAAAGGAAAATATAAGGGATACCATATTACGTCATGGTATGTGAGCAGGAATGCTTTGAAACCGTTAATTTAGTGCTTGTTGGTATACAATTCGCGGTTATGACCACAGCAGCCGGTTTTGGCGATTTCGATTTAAGTTATGTCGAAATCAAAGAATGTATTTAATGTTAGACCTCTGGATAAGTTTCTTAGGGAGTTGTCAAAAAGTCTGTCAGTAAGTCGAAAAGTGATTTGTATCGCGAGCGATAACATTCGAAGGAAAACGCACAGAGGGCGTAGCACGAACGCGCGGAGTAAACGTATTGAAAATTCTAACGATTTTAAAATTGAAAACATTTGTTTCGCACATAGTATTAACTTAGTTTTAACTGCAAAGGTTATTCGACATGAAAAAGCAACTTGTTAATCGCCAATGTGGTAGTGTTGCAAACTTGTCACAATGACTTGTCAAAATCAAAGTCAAATTATTTATTTCAAATAGGTAAATAAAAGGCACGTCAACATTTACAAGTTAATTGTATTGATGCTAGTTGCCTCGTCCAAAATGAAGTTACGTATTGAGCAGAATGGGCAAGAAACTCCACACTTTTTTTAAATGTTAACAATATTTTGTATACATTACGAGTTATATATAATATAATTATATGTTAAGACGATGTAGTACCTAGACTAAAATTACTATACCATAATAGGTAAAAATAATGAAAAGTGAAGTAATGACAGATAAATTAATTATGTGATAGATACATGGTGCTCACATATTTACAAACATTGTAAAAGTAGATGATTTTCATATAATTTCAACAAATAATAAGTCAGTGTGTGAGTTAAAGCAATCACAGAATGTAAAATTAATGTCATACAAATATTAAATTATACAATTAAATTAGCAACTAGTTTGATTTTGTGTCGTCTTGACTCATGGAAATTTTAAAGTGAGTTTCACCACGCCAAAACGCAAGACAGCGCCCGCGCATCAACGTGAACAAGCCCTTAGGAGCCTACCACTCTTAGTAAATACGACTTCAATGCAGCGATATCCTGCCAGTAACCCTTCATTTGGTTGCTCCTTTATATGATTACATGTAGTTCTTAAATTATAGACCAAATAAGTACCTACCTAGTAGCTGCACGGATGGACAGGACTGGGCATAGTAATATCATTGAACTGTCATATTATGGTTGTCAAACGTAGTGGTTACATACAGTGAGCATCCTTATGTGACCGTTTCTTCGAAACGATTAGAGGATATCAATGTTGCATTTAACAGTTCTTCAAGTTCCTCCCCGTAGTTATTTTTTGTTTTTTTTTTTGTGACGACTAGGTAGGTGATTGTGTTCAGCGTTACACAACGCTAAACAAAGATAACTCAATCTTTTCACAATTGTAGTAGCGTTTACAGGAGCAGATCTAACATGGCATGCACAAACTCGCAAACCCGGAAAATATATTAATTAATGCGTTCCTTGCGAAGCATGTGTGGCGTGACTATGAATGATAAACTGAAAAATTATGTAATAAGACAACTGTGTGGTTTAAAAGAAGATGTAGTGACAAACATTTAAAAGAGTATGCTTAGATGGTTTGGTCATGTTGAGAGGATGAATGAAAGGCGACTTACAAAAGGAATTTTCAAAGCAGATGTCAGTGGAAACGCCGGGAGGGGACGCCCTAGGAGAACATGTGACCTTATCGGTGATGTTCTTCAGAAAGGTCAGATGCGTGGCACTGGCGTGCATGTATGACCAGATGTATGAATGTAAACAAAGCAAAAGGAGTATGTAAGGAGCGTAGCAGGTGGCGTGCTAGAGTTTCTGCGTACCTGCGAAGAAAGCGTGAATTTATGTATTGTATGTATTAAACACACTAGTATGATTAGTTCCGTATGGGGACCGAATACTAACAGAACACAATAATAGCACATGAGCTTACCGTCAGCTAGAGCATATTGATCACCTCAATGAAACAAGTATGATCTTCTACTGATTGGACCAATTCAATAACCCAAGACCTTGCCAGTTCCTGCCTACCTTCTTCAATCCCAAAAACACCCGTAAATTCTGAAAAAAATCATAAAATAAATTCAGCCACATTCATCGAGTTTATTCGGCGGCCATAACTCAGTAATATCGCCAAAGACTGCTCCATTTAACGTGAGTTACGAGCCGCGGCGACAGATTTCATAAAAATAGTCGCCCAACTGTGATTCAGATGTTTTATTACTAATGATATCGGAACTTAGTGAGGAAGGTGCTTTAAAAGATTTTTGGGAGATATGGTTAACGTAACAAAGTATTGAGTAAGATTTGGATGCTCAGCGGTTTTATAATTTAGGCCGTCTATCATACAACGTCCTAATGACACCGTAATGCTTTCCCTTAGTAAGGAACATCGAATAAAATTTGTGGAAAAACACAGGCACTAGTATTTTTTTATGTTTAAAACGGTAAAGCCGAAAGGAATCATGTTAGGACCATTTTCTACTGGAATAAGTGAGAACATCTATGGAAATAATTAATTCAATAAACGATATCTATGTTCGACTTTAAAGAAGGCAGATTATACCCCTTTATGCAAATGCTAATCTAAGAAAACCCAAAAAATAAAAACGTCAATGAAGTAAACGTGAACAAGGTTCTACTTTTTGACCATGAATTTATACAATTTAATTTAACTACTACTAAAATAAACTGAATTGAATGCCAAACATTTATCAATACTGTCTGTCGCAAGGAAAATTCTGAAGTCATAAATAGACATATTTTATGATATTGCAGTATTTACACAATACTCGTACAACTACCCCAATGAAAGAAGGTACAAAATGAATGGAATGAGAACAAAGTAATAACAAGTGTGTCAGAACTAGTCCACAGCCTAAAATATTACGCTCAAAAACCGAAGCATAACCGCAGCACCACAATAACTAAGCCACAGATTAAGAAAATAAGGGGATATGCTTTGAGAATATTACTATTTGTCCAAAGTTGGCACAGCTACACAGTCAGGTGATAGGTGATAGGTTAGGTGATAGGTCAGGTTATATGTTGATGTAATTTTTTTATGAAATAAAGTTTTCAGAAATTCTTAATGCATGCAGTTCTGCAGCAAAATCTATATATTTTATTTCACATAAACCTACATGGGCACTTATGAAACGTCAGAAACTAGGTACACGGTTCCAATTGGTCATTTTCTATAGAGAAGAGCCGGCAAGAAACTCCACGATTACTCTTTTAAAAATAATTGGCTTTTACAATATTTTCAAACAACAGTGGTAAGGGAGGACAGTGTAGGCCTTTCAACAAGTTCCAGGTACTTAAAAAAATAGGAAATGTTCAACAAATCTAAATTCTACTAGGCCTACAACGTTTTCACATTCACAAAATAGAAAAGAATCTATATAAAAGAATATATTAAATGAAAACCTATTTAAACCAAATGACATGATTCCCATTACAAGTACAGCTTCTCGCGGTTTCTTTTCGCGCGCAGTTTTAGCGTCCAAGTTCCTCAAATATCAAAACTCATAAATAAATCTCTCAAGGACAAAACAAACTTTGTGTTGAAGCAATCCTAAATCCATAAACCAATGAGTTGCCTAATTTTCCTTCACCGCTACTCAGATTTAATAAGAAATCACAGAATTACATTAAATAACTGCAAATCCTATTATACCCCTCTTCCGTTGCGAAACTGATAAAAAAACTTCAAGATCACAAAAAAAATTACCTCTTTTCCATAAGAAAAACCCCTAGGTACCAAAACATTAAAATAAATGACATTTTACACAACTCATCTGCTCCTTCTTTAATCTACAAACAGCAATGTATCAACGGAGCCTTAACTTTTATGAAAGCCGCCCCGCAACGGTATATCACGTTAAATGGCCCAGCTTTTTGTCGTTACCTTGTAACTTATGGCCGCTAAAGTGTTGCTGCAACAGGACCTCGGCCTCGGTTATAAGGACCCTGGAATCGTGCCAGGCTGCTCCGGGTAATGGGTGTATGGTTGTGTGATCATTTAGAAATGGTTTTTTATGTCTACTGGGATTTTGACGTCGTGTTTGATAACCTTTAAAATGGAGGAACATAAGTATTTGTTGGATTATTTCAAACTTTCCTCCCCCCTTCAATCAGTTTTACAGTCCCTACAACTACAAAAGGCACTGAATTCCTAACGGGCGAGACATCACCACCATATAATTATATTTTGTGCTCTAAGCCGCGAATGAAATCTGGTTCTCATACTCATGTTTGAAATTACACTAGTCTGGGTACTAATCACATTCAAAACTCCAGCACAATATATTTCTAATTATATAAAGAGTGTATCAAAACAAACTAAGTATGTAATAATAACTCACCTCACATAAACACTAGACTATTCACCACAAAAATAAAACGTAAACTAACACCCAAAATAATTACTGTCGCAGGAACTATACAGGATATAAAACGAACCACAAAATGGAAAATGTATGTAAATACCTCTCTTTGACCTTACACTTGTAACAAACAGATAATCAATAACATTGAAAACAATTCGGTATACCAAATGTAAAGGTTATTAACGAGTATTTAACACAATTTGTTCATTATCACGGTTTGTGGTTCTTTTAAAATAGCTAGACAAATTAGCGTTCAAATTCAAGGATTTCACGAAACGATACATTTATACGTTGGTACGCAACTGTAAATATGAGGTTCGAAGATGAAAGCAGCTAAGAAATCCAGATTGAAGCTTGGCGCCCAGTCAATGTGTAGCAGATTGGAAAACCAGAAGCAGCAGGTTCTACGTAAAAGAACAAGTCCTTGTTAATCCTAAGAAATCCTAACTAAAACCCATCGGTTACATGCTACCATGGCAAATTTAAACGAATGTATTCCCCGAGATATGCAACACGATATAACAGCAAAAGATATGAAGATGAGGATCAGGATTTTCACCATGTATTCCGATCGACTGCCCTCTCTGGCAACCCTTATATCTCTGCAATAGGCTGGGCTAGAGTATTTTTCGTTATTTAGACAGTTACTGACTTCCGACGAAACAACTAAGTATAAAAAATATGATAACCAGGACCGAGGTATTGTTTTAATACCCCGCATTAATTAAAATAATAGCTTTGGGAAGATAAACTCCATAAGCAAGTACATCAATTATCCATTACGTTGAACACAAACCGCAGATTCGGCAGAGAAAACAATTTGTAACAAAAACATAGCTGTTATGTGAACACTTAATTAAAACACAAATTGGCGACCGCGCACCGGCCTGCGAGGGTCTTAGTGATGGGACAGTGTGATCAGGTATCGATATATTGGGTAAAATTGTCAACTATAATAAAACCGGCTTGATGGGAAGCATAATTGCCGTTCTAAGGTCAAAGGTCGATGATATGTTTTACTAGAATAAGAAGCATAAGATATTCAGCAGCCCAAAGTTGCAAATGATGGTAGATTGATAGGAACTGGCCCAAAGTAATTATGTAGTAAAGTTCATGCTATTTTTCAATATAATTATCATTTCTGTGAATCCCAAAAACCGTTGAGCGTTGGATGTTTAGCAGACTGACGAGGCGATGATTCCAATGACCGCTGAAATAAACGTTCTAAGGTAATTGCCATAATCACAACGTTTAACAGGCTGATAGATGATTGCGGTGTGACGTAGAGCTATAGTAAGTCACAATAATAAAATATTATTCTCAAACCTATCGATACCAACCCACTTCATGACACATCCCTACAGCATCCCGGTTTTGCATAATAAACGTGAGATATTAGCATAAAATCACTCGGCGGAGTCGCCTCTAACCACCGTTCTATTTGACTTGCAAAGAATTGCCCCCAGCACTACATCGATTGGTTTTCATTGCAAATTAGGTGCAATCCTGTAAACTGTGGCGGCAGTATAGGTGGATATTTTTATGAATCGTGTGATAAAACAAAGAGGAGAGCAATGTATTTACGTAGCAACTCATTCCCTTTTTTTTTTCAACCGCTAGTCAAGGCTCAAGGCCACATAATTAAGTAAAAAGTCATTGGACTTTCTGAGAGAATTGATTCCGAACTTCTTAAGTAATTGACTTCTCGACTTTTTTTCTTGCTTAACTTTGTGGTTGGATGTTTATTGCTGAGGACTGGGGGAAGAAAAATAAATCTGAAAGCTTAAAAAAGATTTGAAACGAAGCTAAAGATAAAATTCAAGGGATGAAATCTGTTGTATTGATGCAACATTTGGCATCCTCAACCTTGCCTTAGGACAAAGTAGGTAAGTAGAGGCAAGGTCAAGTTAGGCAGAACGAAATGATCTCGAAATCGAATTAGTGCCAAAACCAGAAGCTATTTTTGCGATTGCTAAAATATTGTTAGAACATGCAAAAACTACTTTAATCATACCTAATTTTTCAGCCACCTATCCATCAAAATCGGCGCCTCGGAACATTGCACTCTAACCTACATACAACCTATAATTTCCTTCTTTTTTTCCTCGTCGCCCAACTACCCGTACTTATTTCTAAACGGTCTACATTAAACGTAATTAAAATGGGTCTAAATAACATAGCAGTAACCGCTAAACGTTGGTTATACTCCTAATTTGTGCCTAGAACGATAAAACGGCTCGTTATAATAATTTTTGATCGATTCCTTTGAGTTTTTTCTTGTGTTTTGAGTGATTGAGGCCAATCAGAGGCCGTAACTATTCATCATTGAGGTTTCTGTCTGGTTCTGTGTTTTAATATTTATGGAAATAATTTGGTATTGAATAATAGTTATTTGATTGACGTCGGGTAAATATAGGGTTGTTATTTTTCAATGTGGTGTTTATAAAGTTATATTGTACGTTTTTATTTTATGTATAATTATGGTGTATAATCAAGTAAATACAAGAGTTACAAAAAATGTTTGTCTTAACACTCAAAAATTTACAAACTCCTCAATCGCAAACTGCTTTTCTTAAATGCATTATTATCCTGTGCCTAGTAGGTCTTCCCCTTTACTCGTAATAGTTATGTTTTTGTTCATAATGCGTCTTGGAACATTATGTATTTTTTACATCCAAACATGTGCAAGAAGCAGGTCTTTCCACTGCAATGGGCATTTAGTTTTAGTTTTGTTTGTTCGTTTTCATTTACCAGTGTTACACAACGTATTATATTACGCAACATCTATAGTCTGTGGTCTTGGCCTGATGATGATGATGATGGGGCTCCCTTTTCCGCACTTAGACTCCCATTTGATCTGTTGTGCCTGGGGATTCTGGCTAACAGAACCAGCCTAGCTACGCCCAAAAGCACAGAAGCTTCCTGGGAGCTTCACAGGCTTCACGGAGCGACCTCACTGTTCCGAGGATTTCTTCGCGTTGTGGATCCACGGGCTCGCATTCCAGGATGATGTGGGCGGCTGATTCTGGTCTTGGCCTGACATCAAGCAATGGACAAGAGTCAAACTGTTTTTTTTATTGTTACATTTAAGGTTTTGAATACGAGGCTTTTGGTTGCTTTGTATTAGTATGTGTATTTAGTCTATTTTTCATGTAATGTGCGTCTTGTTTGTGCAAAATAAACATTTTTTTTTTCTTTCTCTTTTTTTCCTGTTTTTAAGTGTATACAAAAATATTTCAGTCATTCATGATAGATACGCATTAGTTGTCTATCGTCCGAAAGTAGAAAATTCCACGTACAATGCATTCGTCACTCAATAATTCCTTTGTTATCACATACAACAGCTGCTCTAATCTCACAAAGCCAATTTAACCTCACATCAGACCCACTTCAGTCAACTCATATTTCCATTCAATTCAACAGTATTATTAAAGTACTGAGTAACGCCCTCAAACACGCGAGTTGTATTGGAAATGAGTATAATGCTGCCAATAACAGACATCCTCAAAAGAATTGTGAGTGTTGCGACTGCCGAACAAAGGGACTAGAAGCCGATATTTGGACAATTTCGGTTTGGGAATGGGGCTGGGATCCTGTAGGGAGCAATGGCGATAAAATATAGCATCCGCGTTTATTTGGTTTTTGATGATAATGTTTTTTTTTTTTTTTTTCTGTAAGCTTTGTTCTAACACTTTTACACGTCAAGCATATTTTAAAAACTAGATGAGGTCGGCGTTTCCTATGTGACTACTCTGAGAAGTCAGGCCGAAACAAACTCAGAGATTACAGTCTCTTTTAAAAAGTCCAGACATAATCTAAGTCAGATTATGATGATTTAAGCGGTGTCATTAAAATTGTTAAAACTACAATTTAGGACGATTCTACGGACACGCTCTAAACATTTAACCACATTTTTCTGACTTGTTAACAATTTCACCGCGATATTATTATTATGTTTATAATCTAACGTCGTTAAGCTCAACACAAACGTAGAAAATGCAAGGTTAACTGAAAACCTCCTTTTACTCGTACTCATCGTTATGAACAATTTCTACTATGGGACCAAGCTTGTAATCAAAAAAATTTGCTGTTCCCTACATTTTGTCGAGATTCGCGAACATAAATGTATGGAGCAGCAGACTTTTGTTTTATAAAATACTAGCTTGTGCCCGCGACTTCGCCCGCGTAAAATTTCGGCCCACACATCACCCCGTCCCATCGCATCGCCCGTCCGCACAATTACTTCGTTTTCGCTTAGCATTCTTTCCGACTTTATATCGTTTTGTTCAGCTCCTAAGAGTCGTAGCGTGATGTTAAATAGCCTATAGCCTTCCTAAAGAATTGCGCTATCCAACACTAAAATATTTTTTCAATTCGAACCAAGTCAAGTCGTTCCTGAGATTAGCGCGTTCTGATACTCTTCAGCTTTATAATATTACTAGCTTCTGCCCGCGACTTCGTCCGCATGAAATTACGGCCCAGCCATCGCGTCGCATCCCGTTGCTTGCCCGCGCTATAACTTCGTTATCGCTTAGCGTTCTTTCTTTTATTCTTTTCGCTTGGCTCCTAGATTCATAGCGTGATGTTATATAGCCTATAGCCTTCCTCGATAAATGGATTATCCAACACTAAAATATTTTTTCTATTCGAACCAGTAGTTCCTCAAACTCAAACTCAAATCATTTATTTCAATTAAACCATTTACAGGCACTTTTGAATTGTCAAGGAGTCGGTCAGTAAGAAAAATTAAGCTACATTCCCATTCCAAAGCGTAGGTACCTATGGAGAAGAACGGGCAAGAAACTCCATGGACACTCTTTTAAATTAAATTGTTACAAAAGTATTCGTTATATCTATAATGTTGAAATTATAACTAAAAGTGAGAACAATGTAAAAATAAAAATAATAAAAACTTACACGTTAAAAGCGTCAAGCGTAGGTACAACAAATAGAAACAAAATAAAATAAAATAAAATAACCCGTGGCAGCTAAAAGATGACCAGTCTCAACTGACGGCGCCCGTTCACGAACATGACGCATGGATTAGCACCATTCAGCTCAACCATTTTGAAGGGAGCTAAATGATCCAACACACACGCCACCATCAGCGAGACATTTAAGTGAGCATGACATACTCTCAACCGCCAGGGCACATTCAAGTCAATGAAAGACATATTACCCGGTCAATGGTAGCTCTAAAGTACATAGGACTCACACCTGTACTATGCATTTATATAATATAAAGGAGATTGAGTTTATACAATGCAAAGATAGTCTTACACTCTTCAGCAGCTCCAACATGATTGCCAAATGTTAATCAACTAGCTGAGGTTGTTGAGCAGGACTAGCATTCAGCCAAGCATTTTTATCAGCGATGTAATCCCCCAACTTATAATATGCCTGAGATTAGCTTTCCTTCAGCTTTATAATATTAAAATAGCTGACCCGCGCAACTTCGTCTGCGTTACCTAAGAGAGAGAGTGGTTTAAGTAATGAATTTTCTACTTATTTTGTTGCGGAGTTATTATAAAATTATGATATGTACCTCCTAAGATGTTGATTGAAATCAAGTGATGTCAAGCATATTTATTTGGATAGATAAGGATTAATATTATGTTGGTAAAACTCCTTCGCAAATAATGCATTAATTTCGATCTAATTTGATTACCATAAAAGAAGGTTATAGTGAGTCAATCTTAAAAGATAGAAATATGCTGTCGTGGACTTTTTTTAGAACTTAAAGAGGAACAATTCCATGATACATGATATTTGCGTAACTTAAACCGTTTACGCAGCGCACGCGACGGAAGCTCTCAAAAAGAAATATTTTTTCCCGTTTTTGCAACATTTTTCATTTATACTCCGCTCCTATTGGTCAATGCGTGATGTTATATAGCTTATAATATTTTTCGATAAATGGACTATCCAACACAAAAATAATTTTTCAATTCCAATCAGTAGTTCCTGAGATTAGCGCGTTCAAACAAACAAACAAACAAACTCTTCAGCTTTATACTCGTAATATTATTAGTATAGATAGTATAGATTCATAATAATGAATAGGTACAGTTACCCCTTATCAGGTTTACTGTTATTTCAATTTCTAATAGATATTTAAATGATAAATGATAAATGATTTTATTTCTGTAAGTAGGTTTTTACAAACACTTTTACACGTCAATCATATTTTATCGTAAAACTAGATGAGGTCGGCGTTTCGTATCTGACTACTCTGAGAAGAAAGACCGAAACAAACTCAGAGATCACAGTCTCTTTTAAAGTCCAGACATAATGTTGGTCAAATCATGTGAAGACCATGTAGATTGGTGTCTGAAATGGTCTTTTGAAGAAAGAACCACACAGATTGAGTGGACCTATCCATTCAGTGCACGCATTTGTCAGTAATCGTGCAGCTCAACTCAGAACATAAGGAGCTCAACGATTCGACGAACAATACCAAAGAAAGGACATTTGGGCAGGCCGCATAAATTACTCAAACTGCCAAACCATGATCAGAAAAAAAAAAATACTGTGAAGAAAAAAATAAAAATAAAGACCCACATAGTCTTCACATTCACAATAATTAAAATAATAATATTATATTTCAGAAGTAAATATTCATGTCAATGTGTATAAAGTCAATGTGTACAATCACATATGGAGCAGCTCAATCCCAAGCCTTTTTGTCCTCAATATAATCTTTAATCGTATAAAAGGCTTTCTGGCACAACTTACGTTTAATGAATGATTTGAATTTATTAATGCTTAGATCTTGAACGTGGTTTGGAAGTTTATTATAAAAGCGTATACATTGACATCTGAACGAACCACCTATTTTCGTGAGCCGAGTTTTAGGTACAACATACATGTGTTTGTTCCTAGTATTTATATTATGGATATCACTGTATTTTTTAAACAATTTTATGTTTTTATGGACATATAAAAGATAAACAAAAATACCTATTAACTAGAGCTTTGTTAGTATCTGGGTGCTAGCAAATGATATCCTGTTAACCCTACACGTGCGTATTTAATAAGGGCATTCCACCATTACGAGTATGTTCTGTCGTTGCTTTGATAAATTCTCATCAAATAAAGTGAAATGGATGATAGTTTTGCTAAACTAGACGATAGAGTGAAATTGATGATTGCGACATTATAACGCAAAATTGATCATAAATGGACGTAATTTATTTCATACCAGCTGCAGACGCGATACGCCTGAAAAGCTTATGTCCATAACTTAAGCTCATAGCTTATGGCATGAAATATGTTGACTAATGAATGTTATCAAACAGATTAGATAGTATTTTAACCTCTCGTATGCCGTAATTACAGAAACAATTAAAAAACCATTGTTCTCTCGTGGATCCACGTTCATATGAAGGGTTAAACCGTAATAAAGTTACAAAACAGAGTTCAATTTTTCAATGCAAAAGTGTGGAGTGTTACTTCTTCGTTTAAAAAATTTATTGTTTAAAAATATTGGGCCATCGGGGAACCTTTCGAAAACAGAAAAAACTAGAAATTCAAATCCAATAGTCATTATTCAAATTAGGCTGAGAATCAGCACTTTTCGATCCTCAAAATTACCTAAGACAGTCCCCCAAAACGCCCAAACGCCCTTCACCACTTCCTAGTGCTTTCCAGTTTTGAAATTCCTTGCAAGGAATCCAATTCGCTTTCCTACGACTTTATAAGGTAGCATACATAACTGTCCCATTTCATGTATTCAACGTTTTAAAGTCCTCTTACTCTCTGTAAGAGGACTTTAGAATAATGACAACACAAAAAAAATACATGTAAAATATAATTCTATTTATATTAAATACTAGCTTCTGCCCGCGACTTCGTCCGCGTGAAATTTCGGGCCACCCATTGCGTCGTATCCCGTCGGTCGCCCGCGCTATAACTTCGTTATCACTTAGCGTTCTTTCTGACTTTTGTTCTTTTCGCTTGGCTGCTAAGGATCTCATAATCATCATCATCATTTCAGCCGAAAGACGTCCACTGCTGGACATAGGCCTCCCCCAATTGGGGGTTTGACATAATCGCCACGCTTGGCAGGCGGGTTGGCGTTCGCAGTATGGTGTTAAAAATAAATAGAGAACGCTGCTGCCCATTCTCTAGTAAATCCCTTAGTCGCCTTTTACGACACCCACGGTAGGAAATGGGATGGAGCTATTCTTTACGTCCGGCACCACACGGAACTAAGAATCTAACGTGATGTTATATAGCCTTCCTCGATAAATGGGCTTTCCAACACTAAAATATTTGTTCTATTCGAACCAGTATCTAGTTCCTGAGATTAGCGCGTTCAACCAAACAAACTCTTCTTTATACTGTACTGTATAGCTTTATAATATAGCTGACCCGCGCCACTTCGTCTGCGTCACCTAAGAGAGAGAGTGGTTTAAGTTATGAATTTACTACTTATTTTGTTACGGAGTTATTTTAAAATTATTATATTTCCTAAGATGTTGATTGAAATCAAGTGATGTCAAGGACAATTTTGTTTATATTTAAATACTTGTGATTAATAACATATTTATTTGGATAAGGATTAATATTATGTTGATAAAACTCCTTCGCTAATAATGCATTAATTTCGAAAAAAATTGATTACCATAAAAAAGGTTATAGTGAGTCAATCTTAAAAGATAGTCATATGCTGTCGCGGACTTTTTTTTAGAACTTTTAAAGAGGAACAATTAGATCATACATGATATTTGCGTAACTTAAACCGTTTACGCAGCGCACGCAACGGAAGCTCTCAAAAAGGAATAATTTATCCCGTTTTTGTAACATTTTTCATATATGCTCCGCTCCTTTTGGTCGAAGCGTGATGTTATATAGCCTTTAATATTCCTCAATAAATGGACTATCCAACACAAAAAGAATTTTTCAATTCCAACCAGTAGTTCCTGAGATCAGCGCGTTCAAACAAACAAACACTTCAGCTTTATATATTAGTATAATAATAGATTATCATCATTATTATAAAGGAACTAATATTATAAATTTGAAAGTAACTCTGTCTGTTACGTTTTCGCGCCTAAACCGCTCAACCGATCGTCATGAAATTTGACAGAGATATAGTCTGGAATATGGAGGAGGACATAGGCTAAATTTTTACGTCATAACCGACATCCACGCGGGCGGAGCCGCGTTCAAAAGCTAGTAACTTAATAAGTTACAATGTTATGAAGACTTTAGCTATCTAAAGTCATCAAATAGCAAAGGACTTGAATAAAGACATACATTTCAATCACCCAAGGCGTAAATGGGCAAAAACATAAGGTAATCCACATAAAAATTTGGTTCTAAAGTGCCGAAAGAAGGTCATTCATTTCTGTTGATTTACACATTGCGTGTCTGTAATAAATATGATTAAGGCTACCTTTTTAATGTTAAAACTACACCAGAAAATTACATAATTTGACAAGAGCCCATAAAAGTTATGTTATTTAAATTAAGGATATCATGATGATATGAAAATGGGTTTTACGAAGAACCTATTTGAAAAATTACAATAATTTTATATTTCGGAGAATATTTAGGTATAAATTATAGAATGTGCCGTTGCAATTAACCTTACCAGTAAATTATAACTATTAACCGGTTTATATCAAAGTACGACTCACATTATTTTTTTTATTCTTACATTTTATTGGAGGCACAGTGGCATGTCAGCCTCATCATAACTAATTAAACAATTGTAAACAAAATCTACACATACAATACAGTTTATTAAGGTCTTAACAAATCAGTAGGTATGTTTGCTGTATATACGTCATATATTCAAGTTTTAGCGCAGCCTTCACCTGAGTGTAGGCTGCGCTAAAACTTGAAGTATGAACCAATATCATATTTCTTCATTTTTACCGCACTTAACAGTGTTAAGAGAAACACTGTTAAGTGCGGTAAAAATTAAAAATTCCCTTGTTCACAAACTAAACTAAATTTAAGTTCTATACAGACAGACAGTAGTTTTAAATTGTTATGTTTTATTGTAATCATTAAAACGGAGCTTAGTGGCCACTATTTTCCGTTTTAATGATTACAATAAAACATAACAATTTAAAACTACTGTTTGTAGTAATAATAACGTATAGTCTTGTGAAGCACAACTTGACGAGCTTATTTTTTGCATTTTCATTCTAAAATAAAAGAAATCACCGAAATAACGACGAGGGCGCCACTGTGCGCTCGATAGCCTCTTAATTTGACAGGACTAAACTAAAATGTATCTTCTATACTTTTGTTAATGAAATAGAAAGAAAAAGGTGCACTGAACTTAAATTTAGTTTAGTTTGTGAACAAGGGAATCGGCACCATTAGATCATTTTCATTTCATTTTTACTTTAGCAAATCCAGTCAAAAAGAAAAAGCACCGCTTGATATTATAGCATAGCAACCGCATCTCATACACAACCGACCCTACTCGTACAAAAGTACCCAGAAGTTCATATTTGCCTAACACCCATACAATAAGCGTACTCCATATTGGCTACTAAACACTCTATTATGTACCCACCCCGTATCAATACAATGTGACGTCATACGACTCTCCTATTGTCACTCATCACAGATTACTTGACATGGCATTTATTCCTCAAAAACCCACTTATCATTTACACGTTGTAAACCCTTACCACGCAAATCTGAACGTTATTACCAGTACGCAGTAGAACATGACAGGTATTTTTGGTGTTTTCGGGTGGTTGGTGTAAGTTGGTCTATCATAAACCCGTGGACAGGCAGTGATGGTCATTTGAGCCGATATGCTCGGATTACGTGTTTACAAATAGGATTTTCCTGCTTCTAATAAGCCTCTGGCATAATAGGGATGATTTTTTTCTGGTTTTTGCGTTTAGGTACTTGGGCAATGTTTTTTTTTTTGCGATTTTGAGATAAAATTGAATGGCAACGTGAATTGTATCATCTGAGTCGTATGTTATTTGATTTTAATAGAAATGTGACGGATTTGAATGCTCACTTTGTAACAATAAAATACATATAAAATATTTCTGGCAAATAAATGAATCTATCTACCTATCTATCAATAGCCCATGATGCAAAAAATCTGTGGTTTGACATGGACACAATTTCTATATAGCCAAATTTCAAACTGTATTCTTTTAAAGTCGGGCAAAAAAAATCACAGTAAAAAAAAGAACAAAATTGTGTATCTCACAAAGCTATGAAATAATTCTCTATAAAATTCAAGACATCCAAAATACCTTAAAAGGTTTCTTGCAGCTACTTACTTACCTCTAACGTACTTATTTTTCTACACATTTAAATAATTATTCAAATTATGTACTTATTTGAGTGTTTAATAAAAGTTTTGTTTATTCTTATGCAGTATAAAAACACATAATTTTGTAAACGTTCGTGAGTTATGTTCTTTTATTAATTACAACATTTATATTCCCTTCATTGCGACTTTTAATGCCATATTTTGTGACATGCAAGCTTTTGTACTGTGCTTACCAAAAGCGGGGCGATGA
Source organism: Dryobota labecula (assembly GCA_947523025.1). Classification (NCBI taxonomy): domain Eukaryota; kingdom Metazoa; phylum Arthropoda; class Insecta; order Lepidoptera; family Noctuidae; genus Dryobota; species Dryobota labecula. The sequence continues at coordinate 25,880,577 of OX383289.1, read as the reverse complement.
CAAGCTATAAAATGATGTCAAGAATTCGGTAATAATAGTAATTTCTGTACTACTACACTAAACTAGAATATAAGTTGTTTTACACAATATGGATCTCTGTTATCCGAATTAAATGATTTGAATAAGCTGATTATAAAAAACTTTTTTACAAAAATAAACAACCAACTTACAAAAAAAAAAAACACTCACAACCTTGCAGGACTGTATTACTAACATCATAAACAAGAACACAACAAACATAATACATTTACCAAAAACAAACCTTCCAGATTTCGTTGTTCTATCTAACACATTTCAATTCTGTATTTTGTTATACCTACCATACGCCTCCCGTGCACTGTCGCTGTGCTTTTTGCACTAGACACGGCAGTTTGTTTTGCTACGCATAGAGTTCGTAACATAAAAATAATAGACAGCGACCTACGAGAAAAAATTGTATAACTTACTCCGTTGCAGCATCTAAGATTTCAATACGTGCCTGAAAAAACCTCAGTACCGTGAATGTTTGTTGACCAGATACCAAATAGCTTGATTTTACTGAAGTAACCAATAACAAGATTGCCTTAACTGTAGCATATATAGTATCATAAAGCTTCGCATCGCTCCCTTACAACCCTAAAACAACATAACCCTAAACAGAACAAAAACAAAAACGCGTCAATAAAAAAAAAATATCACGTTTATAAATTAGTGCGATTACATCAGTTGCGGGTTAAGATCGGAACCGATAACCAAACAAGCGTATTTTGTCACAACCCTAACTTTGCAATCACTCAAACATTTTTCATTGAATTGTCAACCTTCTCTGGTATCATATAAGGTTGATGTTGGATATTTTGGGGGAACAAAATCAAGTTTGTCAACTCAGTAACAATAACAAAGTCTCGTACACGTCAGTGAGCTGTCAAGCGGCATTCAGCCGCGTAATTATCACTCGTCAACGGCGAAAAGATTTCTTTGACAATACATGGCATTGTGAGACAGCCCTAATCCTTTTTGAAAAGAGGGTGTTGTATTTATACAGCGATGTTGGGTTCAATGTTTGTTGAAAGAAAAATCCGGTTGTGCAATAATGTTTTATTTAATTCGGCTTGATGTTATCATTACGTTATTTTTATTACTGAGGTGGATTAATATTTCTTCTGCTCTGATATGGAATTAGATACACAAACTTTTTATTGTGTAATACGCAGGGCTTGTTAACGTTACCAAATAACAAAATAATAACTGTTACGTAACGTTAAATTTCAATGTTATACCTACTAACGTTACCAAAATTTAACGTTACTAGATAATATTACCATTAATATAACGTTAATTAACATTAACAAAAATACGATAAGTAACGTTAATTTAGCTACGTTGCCGTTCTGTGGGTAATAATCAGGCAGATTCAGGCAACGTTTTGATCGGCATGACATCAGAGAGGCGCGAGGGCGGACTCCCGCCGCGCCGCACGCCTCAGGCCCCACTACTTACATCTCACCCGTTTAAAATAACGATAAAATTAATAGTCTCATAAATAACGTTAAATCGGATACCGTTATTTAAATAATAACGTTAATTCTGTCAATACAAGGTAACTTTATGAAAATTTACCGGTATTTAAAGCCCTGGTAATAAGTAAATCTTCTTCTATTCGTGTAGTTAGTGAGTAACCTAGTGTCAGAGTTTTTATGCCACCCATGGCACTCTGACTTGGCTACACATGCCGTCGAGAAATATCTCTCAGACATGCCGAGTTCCCCACAATGTTTTTCTTCACCGTTTTTTAAGCAAGGGATAATTATACAATACGCACATGAATCCGAAAAGTCAGAGATGCGTGCCTTGGGTTCAAATTGGAGACCTATAATTTGGCAGTCCGTCGGTGACATCACTAGGCTATCACTGCTATATGTAAGTAGGTATGCATGGGGAAACAAATGCGTAAAACTTTAACCCTTCATAATTTCCAGACTCATGCAGCTCTCAGGCTCTCGAGTATTTAATGTTACCTCTAAGTGCATGCAGTCCTTATGTACCCCCTTACATCTACTAACCCCTTTACTTAAAGAGGTTTCTAGGCCTGTATTTTAGAGACGCTAAAAGTTTTTGAATTCGAGTGTATTACAAAAGGGAACTGGAAAGTTAAATAAATTAGTTTGCAATCATGATAACCAAAAAGTATAAGTAGTTGGTTTTGAATTGCCTCTCCACAAAGTAGTAGAGGATCGTTTTGAAAACTAATGTTTTTTGAAAAAATATTTTTATTATATTTTTTTAAATATTAGAATATCTTATTTTTCAAGTTTGTTGATATGAATATATATCTTGGGAAAAAATCGGTAAAGTGCTTGTGTCCGATAAGCACTTGACCGGGTTTTGCCACGCACAATGAAGGGTTCCGTAGTTGGGATGAATTTATTTATTTAAACTTCATGTACAATAGTGGTATACATAGGCGGACTTAATGCCACAAGGCATTCTCTACCAGTCAACCTTTGGGTTAAATATAACCAAACAAAACAACAATTAACCAACAATTTATCACAAGAACAAACTTATCATTGTAGTGGAAAAACAAGTTCTCCCATACATTCCAACTGCAAATGTAAGTTTGTACGCACAATACTGAGAGATTTACCATGTTATTTTAAGGCCATATATTTCTTTTATGATTTTCTGTAATCTATAGGCAATTTTTATTTTTATTATTGTTTCAAATTTTTTGGCTTATTAGTTTCGGAGATATGGGGGAGGGATGGCCAATTTTCATATATTTTCTTAAATAATTTTAAAAGCATATATACATATTTTAGACACACAGATAGACACACGAGTGATCCTATAAGGGTTCCTCGTTTTCCTATTGAGGTACGGAACCCTAAAAAAGGAAAACTTTCGCTCTCTATTTCTTTACAATACCGATGCATGTGTGTCAACTAGGTCTTCTTGTAAGGCACCAACGAAACAGACCTATTAACCAGTATTTAGGGCCGCCCCAACCCCAAATACCGCAAACAACGAGTAATACGACATTTCCTGCCCTTTCACACAAACGTGTTTGAAGCACCGAGATGTTATCACACTACACACAATAGTACAAGGTTTCTATTTACTAACTGCAGAGCTGACAATAGAGGGATTAGGAGGGCATAGAATTAGCGGTGATTATAAGCGGCAGATGGGAAACCTACTTGTTACTGAATGTAAGTGAGTAATAGATAAATGGTAAGCTAACTTCGAGTATGGTAAGTAGGAAACGAATTGTGGTACTCAAAGCGGCATATAATCCTAGGATAAAGATTAAGAGGAAGAAAGAAGAAGTCTCCAAGTGAAGTTAGGTGAACAAAAAAATTAGGTTGTTAAAAAATTGCATAATATTCTCTCTACAGAAATGACTAGTGTTTGATTTCTGTTCGAATTCACGTCAAACACGCCAAGACCTATCTGAAAATACCAAACAATCAGAACTGTAAATTAGATTATTGTAAAAATAACAAACACATTGTAGCATTTCGTAGCACACCGCGTAGCGCTACGCTAGTCGCTACGCTACGCCACACTGCCCGCTTATTTGGGATCCACACACAACTTATGATTCCTCGCATCACGACATTGTGATCGTCACAGTACTGAAATAATGTGCTAATCTAATTTGTTATCAACTGTACCATCTAATAGCTGATGCGTGAAATTGATTTCTGACAAAGACTTCATTTATTTGTGTAGAGCAACGAGGTGTAAGGGTATTTGCACTGAATGGCAGTTTTTATTTATTTAATAAGTTAACTCACTATATTATGTAGTTGAATGTAGTCTACCGTAGAAAATACTAAGTAAGTATCTCTCCCCTATGTCTATTCTATACTTAATATTATAAAGCTGAAGAGTTTGTTTGTTTGTTTGTTTGAACGCGCTAATCTCAGGAACTACTGGTTGGAATTGAAAAGTTCTTTTTGTGTTGGATATTCCATTTATCGAGAAATATAATAGGCTATATAACATGACGCTATGACTAATAGGAGCGGAGCATAAATGAAAAATGTTGCAAAAACGGGAAAAAATATTCTTTTTTGAGAAATTCCTTTGCGTGCGCTGCGTAAATGGTTTAAGTTACGCAAATATTATGTATGATGGAATTGTTCCTCTTTAAAAGTTCTAAAAAAAGTCTGCGACAGCATATGTCTATCTTTTAAGATTGACTCACTATAACCTTTTTTTATGGTAATCAAATTTGTTCGAAATTAATGCATTATTTGCGAAGGAGTTTTGTCATCATAATATTAATCCTTATCCAAATAAATATGTTATTAATTACAAGTATTTAAGTTTTAACAAAATTGTCCTTGACATCACTTGATTTCAATCAACATCTTAGGAGATATCATAATTGTAAAATAACTTCGCAACAAAATAAGTGTATATTATGCTATGCAGTTCGTTGGTAACCGCATAACTTCAGAACGGCTGGACCGATTAAGCAAATTGTTGTTTTAAAATGTTCGCAATAGTCTGACTCAGATTCTAACAGAGAGAAAAGTTGCAAAATTAGGAGAAAACTGAAAGTGCATTTTCTATGATAATTTTGTATGAATCATTGAAAATTGAACAGGACAACGTCGGTCTGGTCAGTAAGCGCATCACTTGAGAACTGCTAGACCAATTTGACTATTTTTTGTTTTAAAATGTTTTTAATAGTCCGAATTACGTTTTTATTGAAAGAAAAATTGGAAAAGTTTCCCGGAAAATGTTCAAATTCGGAAAAACTAAACGTATGGTATTTTTGTATGAATTATTGTTTAGACAAGACAACGCCAGTCGGGTCATCATTATCATCATCATTTCAGCCCAAAGACGTCCACTACTGGACATAAGCCTCCCCAATTGGGGTTTGCTATAATCGCCACGCTTGGCAGGCGGGTTGGTGATCGCAGTATGGTGTTAAAAATGCATAGAGAACGCTGCTGCCCATTCTCTAGTAAGTCCCTTAGTCGCCTTTTACGAAGACCCACGGGAAGAAATAGGGTGCTGCTATTCTTTACGTCCAGTCGGGTCAGCTAGTGATAAATAAAAATCATTTGATTCTTGAACAACGATGAAGAAAACATCGTGAGGAAACTTTGACGTAATACACTGGAATCAACAAAGCCTAGTGAGCAAGCGTGGCAAATCAGTGCAATTTCCTTCTATGCACAAAATGAGACTTGCCTTGTGGGTGCTACTGTGATAAAAATGCAGTAAACGCTAAATTTAACTTACGACTCGTTAGAAAGACGAGTTGTCACATAAGCCAACAATAGTCGGTAAATTACAGGAACCGGTCACAAAAACAACATCATATTGCTCATCAATCAGTCTGCCAAGCTTGTTCATTACGACATGACAAAAAAAAACTAAACGATTTCCTAATACCAAAAACTTCATAATCAGCACTTTGGAATTCAGTTCCACTACAGCAAAACCCATCAAAAGAGCGTGATTCTATGTGCGTTGCCCCACAAAAACATGCGATCACATAGCCTTGCAAATAAAGTACCATCAAGTACCAATTAAGAGCAGGCTCGCATGCAAAGTGCCACAAACTATATGGTAATACAGCACACAAGACCACATCCATCTTTACTGACAGGCTAGCAGACTGATGGTATATATTAGCTATAAATTATGGATAATTACCATTATTTATTGCTTGCTTTAGCCTGTGGCTTTGTCTGTTTTTAATATTCTATTTCAATAAATAAGCGTTAGACTCTTCTTCTTTGTTTCGTATCGATGGTATCCAGTTATTATATTGTTTGAGCCCAATAGGTAGCCAAGTTAATTGCGGTGTCAGTGGCGTTCATTAGGTCTTCTTTAGTGCAAGTGAACGGGCACTTAGGACACTCCACCAAGTGGGACATGATGATGTGGGGGATGGTAGCGTCAGACTAAAAAGCTTATAAGTTACCCCAGGTTTCTGAAAGCGGATCTTATTTTGGTCAAACAAGTACCTACAACAGGTAAATGCACAGCAGATTTAATGCTCAGAGACTGAATCAGAACATACCTAGGTTTGTTTGTATGTATAAGTAAAAATAGCCATAAGAAACAGATTGAAATTAAGGTTATATTATGAATTGGGCTGTGAAAAATCCAATTTAGAGCTTAGTATAATCACTACGCAGCCACTGCAGCGCACAAAAAAGTTATGGAAACGTTCATAAATTGCGGAAGGCGGAAGGTATATTGTTACTCCTAATGAATAGACTATACGATGACTGTGATCTTGGCTCATTGGAGGGACAAAATAAACCCTGGATCCAGTGCACTTACTGATATCACTCACGCAATCACTGTCCATTCCAAGGTTGCCTGGAAGAGATCGCAGAAAGCGATAAGGCCGCTCATTGTATGTTTTCTAGTGTACAATTTATTTTTTGCTACGAGTATGTACACGCACTATGTATTTTCAGTCCTGCCAGGTTGTTAGTGTTTTACCAATAACCCTGTATGAATAAATAAATGATGATGAACAGACAGACGGATCTTGTACTTCTAGTTCATAAATGTTGAGCTGGTTAGAATTAGTAAGATTTACCATTATTTTCCATTATCCATTACATCGTATCGTTTATTGTACATCACTACGCAACGGGAGACGTTTCTGTACGATTTATTTTATGTTTATTTTATTCCCTTAGGAGGCCGATATTAGAGGCCTAAAAACATTATAAACGTTTTGTTTTCCTTGCATGCTGTGTGGTCTCGAAAACCACTTTGTTTTTCTTCGAGAGTAAAAACTTCACATGTACAAACGCCAGGCTATTATCTACTAATCAACTGCTGAAAATAGGCATTCCAATGAAGGCTCAAAACGGGAAAACTGACGTATAAAAACGCTTGAGAAATAGGTCATATTGGAAATGGCTGCCCATCCTTTAGAAGCCCTTAGTGTAGCTTTATGACACAACTACGATTCAACGAAAAAGAAAATATGGTCGCATCAAAATATTATACGTACTCAATATTTTTAACAGCGTTCAGTGTGTGATGCAGTAGGTGTTTGTATTTGTATCCTATGATTATTTCCCCTCTTTTTGGGGTTCCATACCAAAATGGTAAAAAGGAACCCTTATGGTGCGACTCAGTCTGTCTGTTCGTCTATCAGAGCTGGATATCTCAAGAGCTACTAATGCTATCAACTTGAAATTTGGAATTGTTTTAGATGACGTTTGCCCAACTATTTTGCAAATAAGAAATAAATGAAAATATCCTTTTCTTTTTGCAATAGTGACTGATCGGATTTCTTAAAAATTCGAAGTGGGGCTACTAGGGCATGTGGGGTGGGGTACCATATGAAAGAGCGCTATTTGCACATTCTCAAAAGTAAATAAATATTTACTTAAATATAAAGATATACCTACTTAAACCTATTCAATCTGCCTAGCCTTTTCCCAACAATGTTGGGGTCGGCTTCCAGTCTAACCGGATGCAGCTGAACTGCCTATCTGACCTCCACAACCCAGTAATTGGGTAACACGATACCCCTTGGTAAGACTGGCTGTCAGATTTTTGGGCTTGTGACGACCCGTAACGATTGTCAAAGATCCACGAATGACAGCCGGGACCAACGGCTTAACGTGCTTTAACCGAGGCACGAAGGAGTCTCGGTATGTAAAGATGGTCACCCATCCACGGATCAACCCCAGCAAGCGTAGCTTAACCTGACGGATCGACCCGTGCGGCTGTAATTACTTAGCCACGAGCTCCTCAACCTACTTAAACCTATTAAAAACTATAAATATAATATAAACATCATCTTCTCAAATTATTAGTATTATTTGAAGTCTTTTACCATAGTTTTTATTTTTGTTTTGTATTTTTTTTATCCTATTCTGTCCCAATGCTGGGCAAAGACCTCCCCTAAATCCTTCCAAGAACTCTTTTCTCCCGCTACCTCGAACCAGCTATCAACATCTCCAACAAACTCCAAAAAAAACACTACCTGGTTCGAAGTAAATGTTATTTATTATGTTAAGAAAATAATAGATCATTCTAGTCATGCAAATTTTTACATAAGGGGTACCTAAGAAAGTATCAATAACTAAGTAAAGTACTTTTGTACTTTGTTTGGTACCAATACATTATCCATAGATATCTATAGCCCAGTCCATATCAATAGGAGCACTATAATTACAGTCAGCTCACCTCACCATTAAAACTCAATTATCGGCATGACACGCTCGTCAAAGCTACCATTAGTACTCGAATAGAAATGAGGCAATTCCTTTTGTCACTAATTACCATCGAATTATCACTACAAATTGTACGATCGATTTTGTAGCGGCTAGGTATACAGGAGGTTAGGTATCGAAAGATTTGTCTTACGATTTGTGTTTCTTCAGGATTTATTGAATAACCTTAATCGTTCTTTTCCACAGGAATCCACATTTTTGGTAACTTCTTCATGACAACTCAAAAGTTAGACACTTGAATATAATGTCTTCCCCTCCAGGACGTACACAAAATCGGTGGTATCGGAACGGTGCCCGATTTTTTGGGTGGTTGTCTTTTCGCATATGTGTCTACCTACTGTAATCTCAACACTCTATTCCTAAACACTACTATGTAAAGAAATTACTATAATATCCTACAATGAAGTTTCCGTAAAACAAAATACCTTGTATAATAAATCAATATTCCAAGTCCCGATTTAGAAATCAACATAATTGACAGAACAATATGACCGATCGTTTGAAACATACAATTTCTAAGCACAGATAGTTAAAGGTAATTTTCTTGTAATTATGTCTCAATTAGATATAATCAAAGGTGATGGTGTTTTACAGTGTATTTGTCATTGTTTATTAACATTTTAATTATTACTGTGAATGACTTGAAGTGAAATAGATATGTAGTTAGACAGTTATGTATTAATGATAGACTGGGGAATTCACATAATTGCTAAGAAGAGAATAACTATTCATTTCAAATAAGAAATTTTTTAAGGTCCACTAAGCTCAGAACGCTACGTTTGAGTGTACTTAAAAAGCATTATAATAAAAGTATACTGGCCTTAAAAGTGATAGCAACGCGATAAACGTCAAGTTATTGCTTCTTCTTTTTTAGTAGGCGCTTAAAATATTGCTAAGTGAATTTTAACAGGCGTTATCATCCTCATGTTTATGCGCACGTAAATTATGATTACAGAACGTCGCTTTGATATTATTTTGAGAAGCTTTGAAGCTTACATTATAGTCATAGATTCTGCTATAAGACAATATTATATTTGTATGCAGGCCATTCAAATGTTTAACTTAGGTATCTAATCCATTAAATTCAATTCGTCAAAACACAAACACAAAATCCGGAATTCTACAACATCTCTACAGGCCATCAAAGCTACAGGCCCAGTCGAAAACTGTCCAATTCACAAAGGCCACAGCTCTCAGAGGCGGGCCATTTCATCAGGTAATAAAACACTCGCAGAGGTTACTTTTCAGGGTGAGTTATAGGGTTAGGTCGCAGGGGCAGGGTAGGGGTCGGCCATACATCACCCGGGGTGGAACGAGGATTACTCCAACATAGACTTTGGCTTGTTAATGCCCGCTAAAGTTTTCCTTTGCGTGATTTTTGGCGAGTTTTTTTTTTTTGTGGTCGTAGTTTGAAAGTTGGATAAAGTTGTGTCGTATTTTTTTAAGACTTGTTACAACGTAATTTCTTGTCTTGTTTTCAGTTTAGTGGGATATGGCAAGGTTCACATACATGTAGGTCGGAATTATTATTGTATATCAAGAAGTTTAATAAGATGGCATCTTGTTTCAAATCGGCCTGTATTTAGTGATTAGTTTTTAAGTACATTTTCAGTTGATACATTTTTGATAACTCTGTCTGTTATTAAGTTACATATGCCTATTACAGGCACATGGAACTGTACTGTATTTTCTGTAATTTATTTGCAGAAAAGGTATTTAGTCGTGGCTTTCTTGAAATCTTTTACAAAGAGCTTAACTATCAGACACACCGACACGTCCGACACCTCTTAACCTGCTTACCCAAAAATCTTCAGCACTTTATTCCACAGATAAAATAAAAGAGAAACAACAAAGAAACGTCGCAGTTAACAGCCCGACTGAATATTCATAAAGATAAAAGTGAATTTATGCGATCATAAAGACCGGGAACGAATGATAAAGACCGGGACCGAGAACGAATGATAAAGAAACTTGTGTTGCTGGAATACTGCCCTATTTTTTTTTTGTTATAGTTTTTTTTTTTTTTGAGCTGAAACTTTGTCTGTTTGGTGCAAAAAGTTTTCCTCTGGTGGAAAGTAACCTACATAGTGGTCGAAGTACGTTTTTCTTAGGTTTTCCAAGAAGTTTCCAGTGTATGTTTCTACAGGTAAATAAGAGCTTAGTTTGAGTCGGAAACCAGTCGAGCAATCTCGTAATAATCACATAAGTAAAATCGTAAAAAAAACCATAGGTTTCCTTTAGGTATGCTGAAAACTACCGGTTATTTTTTTATGTTCTGCTTATGACCTTACATACATATATTAGAGATATCTCTATTACCATCCATAGCAGCGCACTGGGACGCCTATGTCCAGCATATGTCTATAAGACGATTAATGCTGCATGAATAGAGTGCCGGATCTGATCGCATCCCGAGGGTGTCGTAAAGGCGTCCTTCCGGTCGCTACTCTATTGGATAGGAAGTAGCATCCCACTAATTGTTTACTGAAAACATGCGAAGATTCTGATTTCCCTAAGGATTGTGAGGCTTTGAGGTCAGGCGGCTTTAAAACTAATAAGATTTACTGAAAAGTTTATGGATATTTATTATTCTTTGAATTTTCTTATAGTTAAATATTAGCTGCTGCTCGCGGCTTCGCGCGCGTGGCTTTTTCTACGAATACAAATGAATAACATTGAAGTGTCTGTTTGTAATGTTACATTTTTTTTTAACGCACGCGGGCGTTCTTGCGGGTAAAAGCTAGTCGAAAATAAAAGTAGCCTAAGTTACTCCTTATACCATCAGCTATCTCCCATCAAAATCGGTCCAGCCGTTTCTGAGATTAGCCAGACCGACAGAAAGACAGACAAATAAAAATAGTTTTTTTTTTTGTTATTAGTACCGTATATACTTTCATATGCATTTAGTAATCCGCTGTTTATTTTAACATTTCAAGTAGACATTCAATTTTATTAATTTGTATAAATATGCAATAGCTTGCTTTTGGCCCGCGAAATATTCTCACATGGTGAAAAAAATAGTATTGATGCCCACGCTTGTCTTGTCAATATCAGACCACTAGCTTTTGCCCGCTGCTCTGCCGGCGTGGATGCCGATTATCGCGTAAAAAAGTAGCCTATGGCCTTCTCCATATCTCAGGCCATATCTCCGCCAAATTTCATGACGATCGGTTCAGTGGTTTAGGCATGAAAACGAAACAGGGGGCCAAGTCTACTAATGTACAAACGTTGCAATTGTCTCTTCATTGTAAGTTTTTGACAGATTTGCCATGCAAACACTGTCGAATACTCACAATGGCGAGACCATTGCAACGTTTGTAAATTAGTAGACTTAGGCCCCAGACAGACAGAGTTACTTTCACATTTATAATATTATTAGTATGGATTTCGTCCTGATTGCCTCACGATATTTATCTTTACCATAAGTTAGTGATATCTTCAACCCATGACCTTACGCTACAAAGCTAGGTAACCACGTCTCCACGACTATCCCTATATTAAAAAAAAAAAACTTAAAAAACCAAGCTCACACGTAATTCAACACCCAATTACTTTCCCAGAAAAGGACAAGAAAAAAATCACAAAAGGAACGCCAAACTACGATACGTCACAAAAAGCTGAAAGGCACATTACGCATGAAAAATTCATGCTGTTACAGAGATTAGCAAGACAATCCCCCCACTTGTAGGGGGTGAAAATATACAGAGCAAGGTGTCAAGAGGAGAATGAATTTGTCAGCGTGTGATTCCTAGCGGCCCTCCCTACAATATATCACCCGGGCGGACGATACGGCACAATGTGCGAGCACCCTTAATAATATATGCGATTTAATATTTAGAAAGGTTTTCTTCTTGTTTTGATTTGTGTTTTTGTAACCTTGTTTGTTGGTCGAATGTCTTTAAGAGGGTTGTATGAATATGTATGATTTACAGGGTTTATTTTCGGGCAGGTGAATAGTTTAAAAATTGGGTTCTTCTCCACATTGACTGCGACCTAGTTTTTGACACCTAAAAGCTTCACGAATGTAGTTATTATTTTTTTAATTTATTTACTCTCAGCATGTATTTTAACCTCTTCACCGCCACCACGAATATAAGAACCATCAACATTCTACAATGGGTACAAAAGTACCCCTGAATTCCCGGTGTCCCCGGATCCTGTACCCCATTTTCCCGAGGCGTCCGTCTGATTTATAGTGCGATGAACAACTTCCTTCATAAAATACGGCCAGCCCGCTGACACATCGCGTACACCCTTGTTTTTATACTGAAAATTTATTTTTATTTATACTTGTTATTTTCTGACAGCCGCTATAAAGATGGTTGATGGACTGCTCTGATCACAACTGGACGTAAGCAACTCGCAACTATACCATACTGGTCGACGATTGATCTGTCTTGGAAATGATAACCTCCTCCTTTTTTTAAGTCGGTTAATAACCAAACTTTCATTTAAATTAAATAACCTCAAAGAAGAGAGAATTTGTTTTTAATTTCATATTGCGAAACATTCTGCATGGCTCAGTAAACTGCATTAAAATACACTGAAACTCAAGCCAAGAGTTTTTCATCCAAGATGAAAACGGTTCATTTACATTACCTACCACCTAAAACACCTAAAGTAAAGAGGAAATTGTAGCCATTTGTCATAATAAAAAAGTAAAACCGTAAAAGTTGTACGCAATGAAAAAGTATTTTTAATTACTTTTTGTTATTTATCTTGCCCGTGGTTCACAAGACAAACTCTTGTTATACCTAAAACTAAAGTATAAATGTTTACAGACTTTTATTTGAGAGCTCATACTGTTAATTTTGTTTGAACAGATGGAACTACGATAGGTAACTTGCTGCTCATGGAAGATTTTTTCAGTGAGGTTGGTAGCAGACCCAGGCCAAATAGAATATATTTTATCGTCATTTGTGAAGACTATTTTTTCAAAAGCCAATAACTACACATTCAGTCCTTTCAGAAACCAAGACAAACAGTAAACCAATACTCAGTCAAACGCTCCAATAAAAAGTATCAGGAAATCGTCCGGATAAATCGCGAGTCATCGAGCTTACAACGCGTCATTTCTCTCAAAATATATGGCACGAATAAAAACCAGTGAAATCTTTAGAGAGTCCACATTTTTTCCGTCAGACGGCTCGTAAATCTTCCCGACAGCGGTGGAAAGGACCGGAGCGGCGCGAGGGGGTTGAAATATGTCGGGAGGGGCAGCCATCCGTCACTACAGAATCACCTTCACGACAAATGTGTTAGTTGGAGATGTGTTACGTTTTTAGTGTCTGTACTTGTAGGATAAGAGGCTGTTAAGAACTTTTAAGGCTGTATTATTTTCAAGGGCTCGCTAAGGTTGCGCCACTTAACTTATGTAAGTCACACTCGATATGGAAAGGCAGTGTCTTGCTTTTTCCAAAGAAACGCGACTACTGTATTCAACCCTTTCAAACGAATAATGTCAATTTCTGTCGACTGTTCAGTGAATCTTCCTTGTTACTGTCCAGTAACTTTTCCTTATTATGTTCGACAGTTATTGCCTGAATCATGTTCGCCAGAGGGGCTTGTGGCTAAGTAATAACAGCAGCACGGGTTATCGATCAAGTTAAGCTACGCTAGCCGCGGTTGGTCCGTAGATGCGTGACCATCTTTACATACCAAGACTCCTCCGTGACTCGGAAAGCAAGTTAAGCCGTTGGCAGTCGCTCCATGTAAAATACTGATATTCAGCTGCATCCGGTTAGACTGGAAGCTGACCCCAACATAGTTGGGAAAAGGCTAGGCAGATGGTGATGTTTGACAGATATTTCGTTTTGGGTTAGTATATTATGAAGATAATCCGATACCAATAAACGTCAATGGGTTCTTAAACCTCGCTGTAATTCTTTTTCTACCGTATTCAATCGACTGTGATGTGAGACAAGGACAAATCTTTAAGGTAAGTCTTCATGTTCAATTTAACTATGAGAAATAGCACAAGAGGTTTCTGATTACCCTGTCAAGACTAGACTACTGGCTTACTAATTTAGTAAGTGGATAACATGCTCGACTCAGCTTTGTGCTGTCTTGGTGAGAGTAACGTTAACTGCACCTTGATTCAAAGCTCTTAGCCAGTCTTAACAATGTCAACAACCTTACACAATGTCTTGAACAGTTATGACAATACCATGTGTGAAATCCTGTTCATTCCATAATTAAGTTGAATATATCACTACACTGGGTCATCACAACACCAAGCCCTCTCGTGCAGGCACGCTTCACTTTCCCGCCATTCGTCTTGAATTGACAGTTGACATTAGAGACAGCTATCTCACTGCTGACGTGCATGAGATAGTGTTTACATAACTAATATGTAGATACACTACGCCATGATCTGAGTATAAAAGATTTATCTGCAATGATAATCTTTGCTTTTCAATCTTTGCACGAAATAGTTTTTCACTAGCCCGTTAAAGTTTATGGGATAATTCTAGTTAGGACACCCCGCCCCACGTTGTTATTTATTTCTATATGTGACTTGGTTACCTAAGATATGTGCAAGGTACGTAAATCGACCATGTAGCTTTACATCTCGGCTGCTCCATATCAAAACCCAGTAAGAGACAAATGAAAATAAAAATAGTTTTTCACATAATCTTTACTATTGTAAGTAACATTAAATTTTAAGAACACTTGCGTTATAATTAGAGCAATAACGGAGATTATAATACGTAAGTGTTTCATTTCATTGTTTGTCATTTCTCCAATAAAAAATATATTAAGTAAGTCACTGACCATTTTTGGAACGGAAAAGTGTTCGGAAGTAACAAGGTTCTTTAATAGATAATGCTCTTGTTCATGTAACGCACACACGCAAGAAAATTCACACTTAAACAACTAGTAATTAAGCTGTTTTTGGACTTAAAATGAAAATTTAGTTTGAAGCACTTGCTGGGTTGCCGACTTGTACCTACTGACATTCCAAACAGTCATGCCACCTTTTTTTTTGGTGACGGGGTGGAATTCCTCATGGATGTCGGCGGGGTTTGTCAAACTTTTACTGACCACTCCGTGTTCCCTTGCACACTTGCACCGGGGGCTACGGGGGCACTTAAGCACTCTTCAACGACAGTAAACCCACCTAGGTTGACTTCTGTATTGCTCAAAACAGAATTATTGTCCATATTCAAAATAAACTCTTACCGCAAAAAATATGAACCAGAACCCACCATCATATTCCATACCAATACATCACAGCATACTGCATTAGCAACGTTAAGCCAACGCTCTTAATCGGGCGCAATCGTATATTTCTTGATTAAGAGATCGTAAAAACGTCGTCCCGCTCTGATATATGGGCTCTGAGCAGGAGAGGAGATTAGCCGACGGTTTGCGGACTCTGGAAGTGATGTACGATGATTGATACGCTTGGTCTGGTGGGGGATGGCTTATTAAGTTGATTGTTTACGGTTTTCACTCCGATGTGGGGGAAGTGGATTGTGTTACTATAGCCATTATCGTCGTAAGCCCAAGTGCCTTTATTATGGCAAAGACTGATGTCAGTTTTGAGAAGGGCATCTAGCTGTAGGTATGTCAATTAAAATAATTGAATGCAGCATACCAGGGCAGAGACCGCGGTGAAGACTAAGGTAATTTAAGGGACTGTAACAGAAGAATGATGAGGTAACTAGACAATGGTGACTTTAAAGCTGGGTGCGGGAAGTCTTGCCATTAGGTATTGGTATTGGTCAAAAAACTTGAACTATTACTTCTTTGTTGCTTTTAGGGTTCCGTACCCAAAAAGGAAAAAACGGATCCTTTATAGGATCACTCGTGTATCTGTCTATCTGTCCGTCTGTCACAGCCGATTTACTCCGAATCTTCTGGACCGACTAAGTTGAAGTTTGGTAGACATATGAATTTCTGTCATTACACGAACGTGTAATGTAATTAAATGTATTTTGAATATGAGGATCACTTTTGGGAAAATTAAAAAGTTTTGCAAACTGTACCGTGTGACGTATCAAATAGAAGGACTTGTTATGTGAATTTCAATAATATTTTTTAATAATTTTAAAATAATCGGTTTTAAAATTATCGAAGAAAATAGATGACAATTGACCATTCCTCCCCCTTATCTCAGAAACTGCTGAGCCTAAAATCTTATTAAATACAGAGAATAGTTCTGTTATAAATACCTGAAAAACCTATAAGAAGTCTATGGTCTTAAAATGATACATCGCTCAATATTGTGCATACAAACTTACATTTGCAGTTGGAATGTATTTTGAACATGTTTTTCAACTCAGTGTTAAGTTTGTTCTTCGGATAAATTCATTCCAATTCCGCACTTGGCCGGTTTTTTCCTAAGATCTAGCATATCAACAAACGTGAAAACTAAGATATTCTATTTCTTTAAAAAATTAATAAAATTCCTCTCAAAAACTTCACAGCCACTACTGCGACAGTTGCAAAGATAAACAAATATGACTTAGGAGTCGGCAGGACGTCGCAGCGGTCGTTCGCAGCTAATAAAACAGATAAGAGCGAGATAATTTACATTTCAACGATAAAGTATCTTTGCTACAACCAGCCGAAATGAGCCATCCCGACGCTGCGAGTACTACAATTTAGAGTTCTTTTTTGGTGGTACAATCAACGAGCAGTAGTGGGTTATTCATTTAAGTTTGGTGCTTAGAATAGTTTCTAAGTTTGTCTCTACCGCCACCACGCGATATAAAGAATCGCTATCGTAAGCTAAGGCTATTACGAATGTACAAATTCAATCATTCTTTAGATGTCTATTAATAAAAATAGTACTTTGAGTCGCCAGATTGATGAAGAAGAACGCAACACAAAATGCGATTGCTAGAAAAATGTATTGCTGTCGGTGGAACTGCATGAGAACTATCACTTTCAGTCTGAAATTGATTAAAGGTTAACATGTAGTTTGGCTTTGATATGTGTTCACATATTATGTTCCCGTCTCTGCCGTGCACTTGCAGTTTGACAGTTGTGCGACAGCGACAGAAATAATGCTAAAGTACGTGCTAAATAAAGTTTATTTATCTCAACCTCAGTGAAGGCAGTGGAGAGTGCAGTGGTGGCCCAGTAGTAACGGCACCGACTTACGAGTTGTAGATAGTGGGTTCAAACCTAGGCAGGCGCTGTACTTTGTGTAAATAATGTCATAACCACTGCTCTCAAAACGGTAAAGGAAAACATCGTGAGGAAACCGACAAGTTCTAGATCCAAAAATTCGAAGACATTTGACATCTACCAACCCGCATTGGCCCCGTGTGGGCAGCGTGGTTACATCCAGTGGGCTGTAATCTACCACGCGGGGCCAATGCGGGTTGGTACACTGGCCTCCTCCCAGCAGTAGCCAGTGTCCCAGCAGTGGGCAGTGTGGGCTGATTATGCAGTGAAGGCAGATCTACGATAGTTTTCATGAAGTTTTACGAATAAAAATGGCGTGCATTTTTGCGCACACCAAGCGCTAATAGTTGCTGCAGAGATACAAGCATTCTCTCTTACTTGGCCCTTATAAAGCTTTATATTTTATAAATCGCTTCAGCCCCTACCTCAAACCACCCAGCTAGTTACAATATTTCACAGCAAACGGACATTTTTATAGGTATTTAGCGAAAACGTCGTTCCAACGGACCAATTTGCAACTTGTTTGCGTCGCCAATAAATTGTCGCCTACATTTCCTAAATTACGCTGTTATTCGTGACGTATTGTTGCTCGAGGTACGCGTATATTATTGTAACTCATGTTATGATTATTGTTGGTTGGTTTTCTTTTGTTTTCCAGCAAGTTTTTATTAAACAGATGTTGCTATTTAGACTGTAATTTGTTTAGATGGGGTTAGAGACCTTAAAATGCTCTACAACATGTTACTTTCTTTTGAAAGTTGAATAATTATTTGAAATGAAATCGTTTATTCTGTAAATAGGATATCGGAATCACTTTTACACGTCATATATATACAGGGTGAAAAAAAAACCGTGGTTGGAAGAAAAGCACCCTTAATATTGATGATGGCAAATTTTACTGAAAGGAAACATTCGTTAATTTTCAAAAATAATTAAAACTACTTTTAAAGATTTTTGAAAAATCACCTGCTTGAGCCGGGAATAGAACCGGTGAAATGTGAAAAAAAAAAACATCACATATTTTATGATACCAACCGAAAGAGTCATTCATAATGATCAATTCCTTTTAAACAACATAGTACCTTAATATATTTTAAAACATCTTCCTAAAAATTGCCTCCAAAAAAATTGAAATTCATGTTCTTGTCCCTAGAGCCCGGTAACTGACACTGTTATGTAAAGGACCCAGCCGAGCCCCTTCAAGCTTCTACATAAAAATACGATACCTCTCAAAGGGAACCGAAGATGAAGAAAAAAAAACTATTTTATACATCAAATATTCTAAAAGAATATACACATGATGAAGTGACATATTTTGTTATACAAAAACCAACTTTATGAAAACCTTTAAATCTACATGCGATGCGATTTTAAACCCTATTGATCAGGAATTAGGATCTACATTTTTTGCAGTAAAGGTAAAATGTAAGTGATATTTTGATGTCACAAAGAATATTGAAGACGATACATGATTGAATTTGATTTGAATTTATTACCTTGAGCTTCGACATTTTGTTTGTTGTTAAAAGTATTCAATATGTCAAGGTTTATTCTAGGAATATTGACACGACGATGGATTTAAGAGAATTTGGCTTTGATGTTGTTGCTGAAGAAAGAAGAATATGGAGAGGTTTACAACATACGTACTTGACAATATATTCTATAAACAACACTAAGTAATTTAATTATGTTTTCAAAACATTTCTTTGAATCTTACCCACCGTAACCAATTTTCTAATTCATTGGTCACATGACTTTTTAGGGTTCCGTAGTCAACGAGGAACCTTTATAGTTAGGGTTGCCATACCTCCCGTATATATACGGGACTGTCACCGTATTTGACCATCGCGTCCCGTATTGCTACACGTCCCGTATTTCAATAATTTCGACAAAATTCTGAAATTGCCCGAACTGGGCCAGCTATGATTATATTAAAAAGAAAACGAGATCATTACAAAATTAAAATCAAGCTCAATATAATTTTTTTTTCGACTTTTTTATTTGATTTCTTGGGAACGTCTCGTATTGATCCCTGAAAGTTAAGGCAAGCCTACTATAGTTTCGCCATGTCCGTCTGTCTGTCTATCTCCGCGGCTTAGCTCAGAAACTCTAAGTAGGTACTAGAAAGCTGTAATTTTGCATGATAAAATAAAATCTTGAGTTTTTTTTCTCGTTTATCCCATGGTTTGGCGTATCGATGGATGGGCCGTTCAAAAATATGGTGGGTATGTGAAAATCATTTTTCGATACAGGGATCCGTTTACGTAATATTAAGCTTTAAAGTACATTTTTTTTTTTTGAGTTAAATGTGTGGTTGTTTTTGGACATGTGAAAAAAATCACGGCAGTAGTATATTATAATGAAATTAAAAGGAAAACTATCACAGAAAAGTAGGTCTTACAAGATAACGGGTAATAGTCAACCAACTAACATTTGCAGTTGGAATATACGGGAGAACATGTATTTCAAATACTTTATTAGGTTTGTTCTTGAGATAAATCGTCGTCCCAACTACGGAACCCTTCACTGTGCGTAGTCCGACACACATTTGGCCGGTTTTGGTTTACCTACAATGCATATAACCCGACCCTCTACACAAAGTCAAAGTGGAATAATATGTATGATCGTGTTTTGTTTGAACTATTTCGTGGAAGACTGTGACCTCATCTCTGACACCCTCGCATTTGCTTCAATGAGTACCCCTAATACAAAATAGCTTTTTAACTATCTTTTTAAACTAATAATATAATGATAATGCCATAAGTATCTAAGCAATATACCGGAGGCTGATCGTAAACCTATCACCTAAAAAGCTTCAATAAAAGTCACATGAGTTTTTCAAAAACATCCTGCTAGCATGACACGTTAAGAGCTAAGCTTCGAAGTATCGAATGCCGTAGACGTCCCGAGGGTGCTAATAATGCGACTTTACCAAAAAATATGATGACAGCTTCGAAACGAGGCAGCCATACTGGGAATATCTTGTGAGTTAGCGGCTTTTGGACTGAAAACTTCATTATTTTTTGCGTAATAAACTTTACTAGTAACTTTAACTTGATGATGAGAAAGACAGAAAACGAGTTCAGTAAAGTGAAAATGTGTAATGTGTGATGACTTAAAAAATATTTTTTCTCCGTCATGTAGATTATTAAACAATTATGGACACGTATTTTTTTTTCTTTTTTTACGTAATCAAAACATTACGGCGATACATTGAGTTCAAATGTGGCACGACGTCACTTCTCAGTAGATTTTATACGTAGCTGTGGCGTAACGAGCCCCCACTCCCCAAGTTTAATGTGTTTTATCTAAGTCATTTTTTATTAAAATGATAAAGCAAAAAATACGTGTCTAATATTTTTTTATTATCTGATTGACGGAGTAAACCATTTTTCTTTTTTTTTTTACCCAGGACACATTCCTATTGAAAAACCACATGCCCAGCACTATACTAGGTTCATTTTATGGCGAAAAACGAACGAACTATAGCTTACCTACTTACCTACATGACATATTTATGCCAAATAGGTATATTATTTATGGAAATTCACACGTTTCATAAATAATCATTTCTGCTTTTTTTTACAAAGCCTTACTCCAGGATAACCCCAACAGTCAAGCAGAATGATGCTACCCAAACGATCATTAACAATATAACATTAAAGGGTGAACGTCCAAAATACCTTTGCCCAACAAAAAAAAGTGTTGCAACAAAAAAACACGTTTCCACCACCCGCCGACAGACGGCGTTGCGGAAGACTTTACTACTTCCGGTGACAAGATGGCCAAGCGTTCAGAGCAGCCGGAAACTGCGGCGAGAGAGCCCAAAAACATGATAACACTACCGTACCAAAACAACCCAACAACCATCACCGACCCTTCAAAAAGATACTCTTTATCATGGTTGTTAAAGTTCACAATAATTTGCCAAGTATTTGTACATCAGCTCTTTCAAAATAACAAAGGAAGGCAATAAGTAAGAGCGTTCCCGTCAAGTGCGATCGCTTATTTCCCGCATTGAATATGATGTAAGTTTTCCGGAGTGGCGATAAGGTGTAATGGTACTGTTCGCCCTTTCACAGGGCAGAACAGGCTTTGTTACTTCATGGTTAGAGGCTGGTGACAAAGTTGGGTACCTGCATAATGCGTCTTTGAATCGGAGAAGGGATGAACGGGGTTTTTCGATGGCTGTTTCTGAACCCAGTTTAACAAGAACAGTGTGCGTAGTTCCATAATTTTTAGGGTTCCGTACCTCAAAAGGAAAAAACGGAACCCTTATAGGATCACTCGTGTGTCTGTCCGTCTGTTATATCCGATTTGCTCCGAATCTACTGGACCAATTAAGTAGAAATTTGGTACACATAATTATGAACTTCTGTGACCCAAACAAGGACGTGTTACGTAGATAATTGAATTTTGAATAGGGGGTCACTTTTTGGGGGCAAATTAGAAAATAAATAAATAAAGTTTTACAAACTGTACCGTGTGACATATCAAATGAAAGGACTTGTTATGCAATTTTTTTTTTATTATTAATTTTAAAATAATTATTTTTAAAGTTAGGTATTAATATACTATTTTTTGTTTTTTAAATATTGTACCGTGTTTTTTTTCTGAACTGAATAAAGTTTTTTTATTATTATTATTTAAACATGTTTTTCAACTACAATGTTAAGTTTGTTCTTAGGATAAGCTCATCCCAACTACGGAACTCTTAATTGTGCGTGGTCCGACACGCACTTGGCCGGTTTTTTCTCAAAACCTTTTTTTCGTTATACAGCTACAATGTACTTCTACTATGTACCTACTCTAGTGACCTAGTAATAGGGTCTAACCCGACCTCTAAAAGTCTTGGAAATTGAGTAGGTCTGTACCTACATTCCATAGCCAACTGGTCCCGAAAATAAATAATTATAATGTAGGTTATTATAAAACGTATTAAATTACGTGGATACGTGCGATGAACTATTTATTTTGATTTAATTTCTCAAAATTCACAATGTCCAAGGACTTTTATTTTCACAAGTGGAAAGAGACTTTGAAACATCTGAATGAATTAGTTGATGTTGACATTCAGTATCAGGTAGAGTAGAATCCCATCTACCAACTAACACTTCATAAAATATTTTCAACGATCATTATTTATTTTCCGATCATAATCATCGATTCATGATCAAAATGATCATCCCCAACCCGACTTCGCCCACTGTTGGGCATAGGCTATCTTTGCTTCTGCTAATCTCCACGTTCCTGTGCCAGCCTCATCTAGGTTCTACCCGTTACTGATTATCCTAATACAGGGTGTAACAAGACCATTCACAAAGCCGTCAACTATGCGTCAAACTAAATAACTTTGTGCAAAAATAATTGCTGGTAAATGACTTTTAGTTAGTTATCTAGTATTTAAAGTTAAGTTTTAACATTTAAAACTTGTTTTCTTAAAAAGATATCAGTTAAAATTTAACCTTCAATAACTCCAAGAATGTTCCCAGGTATGGTCCAGTGCACAAAAAAATATCATAATAACGGAAAAATCAACAGACTTTCGGCTTCGTTAAGATTTTTTTTACACCCATTATAAAAAATATCTTTTACTTCAGTTGGTTCTTTCAGGTAACAAAAGCTCACGACCCAACACTACCGCAAGCAGTCCTACGATTGACATCAATCCTTGGACAGTACATGCTCATGTACAATGAAGTTATTGAATGTTTTCAGCAGAACCTACAAGTGCAGAAGACTGTGTATTATGACAATATTGTGAAAGCTTTAGTTTCTAGGTGAGTATGGTATGAAACTGGTGATCAATTTTGTATGAAAAAGTGTCCTTGATAGTTTTTTTTTTTTTTTTACTACACTTGCAATCTATAATAGCATGATAATATTTCATAATAATTTGGTTACCTAGATGGTTTATGGTTTCTACGGTTTATTCATTTAAATAGTAAAGCCTGTTGCACAGTATCTGAATCACCACTACCTACACACCGAATAAATTAATAAAAAATTAAAACAGTATTGCATAAAATAGAACTGGTGAAGCCCTTAATCCAGATTTTACAGCAATTGTAAGACAAATGAATAATGTTCAGATTAATGTTTTTCAGAATACTAGAACTGAAAGCTGAACTAGAGAAGTTAGAAGGTAGTCACGTCCAATTTATAGGCCATGGTTTGATCAAAGTCCATCACACAATATGTGACATTGAAATGACTGCAATACCAAAGGAGCCAGGGAGAATGGAACACATACAGGCTGAACTTGATAAAATATTGGCTAGAGTAAAGCAAAAGAAAGAAACTGTAGTTACAATAAGTAAGATGAAACATAATAAATAACATAAATAACTTAAAAATCGCTTTATACCTATAAAAATATGTTAATAACTGCACTGAAATAAAGAAATAAAAAAAAGAAAGAAAGAAAAAGTATTTATTGGGACCCATACAGGAAGATCACATAAACTAAACACACTCATAGTAACACTAAATTAGATAATATAATTGATTTTCAACTTAAAATAATTTATATTTCAGCCGAAGAAACTGAAGTTACAGCTGTAAAGTTAGATTACTTATGGGATACAGCTGAAAGTATAGAAGAATTTCCGAAAAACAAAGTTGTTGTAGTACCAGAAGCAACACGCAAGACAAGGGAATATTTAGCTATGATACTGGCACATGAAAAAACTAGGTATGATGTTGTAATATTTTAGTTAGCCGATCAGGATACAAAATGATTAAATACCTACTTCTCTTTGGTTAAAAATTGCTTGAAGACTAGCATTTGCCCATGACTTTGCGCGAGTGGAGGTCGAAAATTCTCCCATGAAAACGTACACACGGCTACATATCAAACTATTAATTTCCAGTACAAGCTGATCTTGCATTGTATAGGATTTCCGTGGAATGAGAGGTCAGCTTATACTGGAAATTTAGCTTGATATGTAGCCGTGTGTACTACCGGGATAAAAAGTATTCTATGTCCTAACCCAGCTTAATGCCAAACATCAAAATCCATTCAGCTGTTAAAGTGTGAAAAGCTAACAGACAGACTGACTTTTGCATTCATAATACCAGTATGGATTACGACAGGGTCTTGGATGATAAGTTTCAACTGGAAGAGAATAATGAGATGATGTTTATCGACATCTGCAACATTGTTCAAATTACAGACAAGTCACGAGATCAGTTAGACATAGCAAACTTAAACGAGAGATCTGGGAAAAAGAACTGACTGGTCGTTTGCCACCTCCAGCTAGATATGAAGTTAGAGAAAGAAGTGCCGAACTTATATGCAAAGTATTCAGGTAATAAGATAAATTTATTCTAAAAAAACATTGCAAAAATTAATTATCGATTAGGTAGCAGTGATAATCATGCATGATGTATTTATTTCAGAGCATATCTTGAGTTAAAACGGGAACGAATTAAAAACTGCAAACGAGACGAATTATTGGGGTTAAATATTTGTGATACAAAAAATTTAGACATCCAAAGAATACAAGCAGAAGAAGTATGTATTGTGCTTACACAATATACTACTTTTTACAACAATTTCTACTTCTACATTATTTGAATTACTAATTGTGCTTGTCAGATGCTTCAAAATCGCTCGAAATTACATAAAAAATATGAAAAAGAATGGCTTGCACGCCGGGAGGATTTAAAACAAGAGTGTCTTAAAAATAAAAGCGCCCAGTTATGTGAAGAATTTCGAGATCAAATCAGGGAGTGGTTTATCGAATGGTAAAGTAATTTGAATAATTTAGCCATTAGGGTTTAGGACTGGTTGAAATGTTAAGAAGGATACTTATTGAATACAAAAAATGCAGTGATTGATGACCTAGATAAGGAAATTTCTTAACCGACCCAAAATAACCTGGCAGGTTTTTTAAGGTCATACTTGCAATATTTCAATAATTATCAACAGGATTTAAAAAAAAAATACATATATATATAAGTTGAATAATTAATAAATTGTTCATTAGGTATCTACGAAACAACATCAATAATACAATCCTTATTTCAAGGTTTGAAGGGGTACAATTTTTTCACGACATACCTAAAGTTGGTTCTGCTGCAATCTTCAGAGCCGAAGTCCCCAGTCCTCATGAATGGCTTGAAGAAAATAAAACTCGTACAATTAAACATAAGTCGGACAAAAACAAAAGTTCTCAAGATGTAAGTTAAGATAACTATACAGACGCTAATTGGTCATAAGTTGATCGAGCTTATAATATAAGCCTTGCAAGACAGAGTTAACTTTACATGGCTTATGAAACACTAGAATTGAGAATTACAGAATAAGAAAATGATATTTTTTACAGCTCAAATTCGAGAAAAAGGAAGCGAAAAGACAAGAAATGTTACTGAAAAGGGAAGAACAATTAAAGATAAAAGCAGAAACACTATTACTGAAGAAAATTATGAAAAATCCAACGATGCATCCTGGTTATCACTTCCCGCTTTCAAAACAGACTGATCAACTTCTAGAGGTGAGAAATCAATTTGTAACAATTAAATACCTAGGAAATCGTTGACAAATTATCTTTTTCAGGTTATAGATCATTATCACAAATCTTGGGATATTTATGATCAATGGGAAACTTTGGACGTAAAAGTAAAATATGTTCATAAAGTAGATTTAGAAGATGCAATAATGGAAGTGAAACTTAAAGTCTTACCGGAAACTGACGAACATATGCGGTAAATAAAACATGTAGATCTTCAAAAATCTACCTAATAAGTTCTATGTATACTGTATTGAATTGATGTGTAATTTAAGCCAAGAACTTCACCAACTGAAACAATCTTTGAAAGAAGACTACAAAGCAAATGAAGAAGAAATGCCAGTTAACCTAATGAAGCCTATTAAAGGCGAAAAGAAGAAGAAGAAAATAAAGCATGATTTAAGCGTACAATTAGTCCAAATGATTGAGGTAAGTTTTTTAATTGTAAGTGGGCTAGGAACAGTGTATAACGGTTAAGTGGATAGGAATATAATACACTAGCAGCCCGTCCCGGCTTCGCACGGGGTAGAGTTTTTTGTAGTAGTAGTAGTAGTTTTTTGTAGACATTATGATGTTCTTCAATATTGTTGTACATTATTTTGTTCTATCGCTAATAGTTTCGGCAGCGCATTCGACGAAAGACATTTTAAGACTCATTTTTCTACACCTTCGGTTACATTGTTCAAATTTTACCAAGGATCCCTAATTTTTTTCAAAATGAAATGTAGCCTATGTCAAATTGGAAGAATGTAGCATTCTATTTGTGAAAGAATTTTTTAAATCGGCCCAGTACTTTTTGAGCCTATTCATTACAAACATACAAACATACAAAAATAGGTACAAATCTTTCCTCTTTATAATATTAGTGTAGAAGTGTAGATAAAGTAACTAAGGAGACTCATTTTACGTCATCAAAGCTAACTTTATATTATAATAAATACCGAATCATGAAAACAGAAATGAGCCTTGGGCTGTCTCTGCGTATGGCCTTCCTTACTCCCTTTATCCCATGACAAAGTAACCTAACATTTTAATCATCCTAGTGTTTAATACACTAGAATGATAGACGTTTGTTGATTATTTCTGTCTTCATCAGGATCTCGCTGAGCAAGGGTTCATGATAGAATATACTAGATGTAAAATAGAAGACTTTATTGGAGATGCTAATTTTGGGGGCGAAGATCTTCGTAGCCAAATGTTGTAAGTAGAAATCCTGTTACAAGAAAAAGAAGATAAGATTAACTGTGAACACCCATATCCCGATTTTGTAAATATTTTGAAGACTATTACTTGAAATCCAAGACGATATTGGAAAGAAATTATACTCACGGCTGAGGAATGAGAAAGAAACAACAAAAAAAAACCTACTTGTTATATAAATGTATCTACAATTTTTTTTTCTCTTGTGTTAGACTTGCATTCCCATTCAACTTTGAAATACGAGCATATTGGTGGGAGAGATGTCGTGAAGTCTGCCTCGGCTTTCGCAGAATACTGTTGGTTGGACCCAAATTATGTGGCAAGAATATATTGGTCCAAGCTTTGGCATCTATTAATGGTAGGTATATTCTAATATTTCTTCAGAAATGTTTTATCATTGCATACCTATTTGGCAAATAATATCTAATTTATACCCTGGCCAAGATAGTTTTGTCAAAATTACAATAATCATATCCTGTTGTACAATCGCCAGCACATCAGGTTATACGAAACTGTCATTTTCTCCAAACGATTTTAAACCTTAAAATGTTAATAATTAAGTTCAAAATCGAATGAGAAAATTTGACAGTTTGACAGTTTGTGGTAACTTTATGTGCTGGCAACTGTACTACCTCCGGATAAGTTTCTAATATAGCTGACACATAATTTCATACAGATTCAGTTTCATTAATTTGGAAAGTAGGTAGTGCGTATTCTGACTATATAAAACAGGCGTATTGATCTGATTACAGATGCAGTATTGTTTGAATTGGACCCCAACAAAGTGCAAGGAGACATGCAAACGCCGGAATTCTTGAAACGTTTAGTGCACATGGTGGTCACATGTGCCAAAGCCTTGCAACCTTCGGTCATACATATCAAACATGTTCAGAAATTGTTTTACGCTAAGGTGCCTTATTTATTTAAGGACAACCAACAAAGCATACACCAAAAATACATGTTAAAATACCCCTATTATTTTACATTTTATAGTGTAGCCTGAATTAAAAGCTGCCACGGCATGATTTAATTTAATTATAAATATCCTGTAGCGCTATTCTATAAAAATCTCATCGTAAATTCGAAGGTGAAGTGAGTTCAAAATGAGCTGTCAATCTCTAGCTAGACTATAGCTTCAGCGGTGCTATTCTGTAACAATCTCACCGTGAACACTAAGGTGAAATGAGCTGTCAATCCCTACCAGATGCAAGGGATTGACACTATCGACAGCTCATTTCATGCTCACTTCACCTAAGTGTTCACGGTGATATTGTTACAGAATAGCACCGCTGGTAGGATGACAGTTCACTTCACCTATATTTTCACTGTGACATTTTGACAGAATCGACCGGCTGTATACATATATACCGGCTGGATATCTTGCTGCCTAGCCATTTATCCTTTGTTTTCGATCACGCTTCTTGAATTTTACATACATATTTGTCGCCTTTTCCGATTGCAGGTACCACCAAAGGAAGCAGAAATGAATCTACCTCTCTTAAAGACATTTTTGGTTCAGAAGTTGATTAAAAGAATCCAAAAGAATGATAAAATTACGATAGTAGGTAAGTCGGGCATTTTCCATGTTACCTATATTATTTCGTTTCTGAATTCTAGTAGATGAATATATTTCCATCAACGTTTTGCAGTTGCTTGGCAGGTATTGGTTATTTATTTCTATGACATTATAAAAAAACTTGCTTTTAGTTAGTAGACCAGTTCCAGTTTCCAGTCGGGTATTTAGTCAGCTCATAAGTCTGACAAACAGTCGTACCAAGGGGTATCGTGTTACCTAAAGTCGAATAATTAATACACTGGAGTAATCTGACATGTGCTAGCTGTCACTTTGTGTAATAAAATGGTCATATTTATTGTAAAGGTAATCTTTTAGTTTAATTGATTTATAAAGATTAAAATAAATGTATACTATAAGTATTATATAGGTGTAAAAGTCTAGGATACAATACATATTTCCGTATTATTTAAAAATGTAACAGCTGGCACCTGTCAGTTTCCTCCAGTGAATTAATAATTCGACTATAGCAACTAGGTTGTGAAGTTCAGATAGGCACTCGCTCTATGTAAAATACTGGTACTCAGGTGCATCCGGTTAGGCTGAACGGTCGACCTTAACATATTAGTTGGGAAAAGGGCTGCCGGCGATTCTCTAAAAATCTCACCGTAAAAATTTTGGTGAAGTGAACGCGAAGTGAAATGTCATCCTACATGACGCTAAGGATTCTAGAGATTGGCAGCTCACTTTGAACTCACTTCACCTAAGTTTTCACGGTGAGATTTTTACAGAATAGCGCTACAGATGATGATGATAAATATGCTTTTCTTACAGGCACCTGCACAGATCCATGGTTAGCAAAGGCCAGCGCTTTACTGAAACAGTTTCCAGCAGTACTTGTTCTGCCAGACTGTACGTACTCCCTGGTCGTGCAGATATTAAAGGAATGGGTCGTTAAGTTAGTGTTCTGACATTTGAGCGCATACTACGGTCCACTAGCGCCACTCCTTTATAAAAATATTATCTCGTGACTGAGAAGGAATTATGAAAAACGGCTCAATCAGCGACCTCGTTAAGTGTGTCTAGAATTTTCTGGGAAAACGGTCATCAATGAACTGGTGCTGAATCTTGTTAAAATAAAATCAAAAACCTTATCAAATTGGGCAGTTCAGAGTATATACAGTTTTTTAATAAGTATTTTTTAGGGTTCCGTAGTCAACAAGGAACCCTTATATAATAGTTTTGCCATGTCCGTCTGTCTGTCTGTCTGTCTATCCGCAACTTAGCTCAGAGACTCTTAGGCCTGTGTTCACCAACATTTAAATCAACTGTTTAGATATTTAATCAGTTCTTTACTTAGGAAATTTGACATAAATCAACTGTTTAAATACCTAACCGGTGGTTTGAATGTTGGTGAACACAGGCCTTAGTACCAGAAAGCTTTGATTTGGTATACATATTAATCACGCCAACAAAGTGGTAATTTTTTTTTACGGTAAAAAAAATATCATCCCCACTTTACGTGTAGGGGAGGCCCTACACGTAAAGTGGGGAAGATATTTTCATTTCTCGGTTATCCCATGATGTGGGGTATCATTGGATAGGCCGTTCAAAAATATTGCGGGTTTGCGAAAACTTTAGCTGCTTTTTCGCAATTTTTGTTAGTCAAGTGTTCCCTAAATGATTGTATTTGGAAGTGTGAAAAAATTCACAGCAGGAGTATATATAACGAAGTTAAAAGGAAAACTATCACAGCTAAGCAGGCTTTACAAGTTACGTAATTATTATGTGTTATGGGTTCAAGTGAAGTTCAAACCCGCCTTACAGTGCCAAATAAAATATTGTTAGAATGTGGTTGCTTTTTCCAGGCACCAAGAAATACAAACCAACTTCAACGTATCCAACTTGGCTCATGTGCTCCAAGGGTACAGCTTTGGATATCTGAAAGAGGCACTTGAAAAGTTCTTGTCGGCTGACAGAATTGTCAAGTAAGTGCGTTTGTCCACCGCGGCCGTCACCGGTACTTCACCGAGAAAGAGATGACGGCGCTAAAGTAGCGATATATACGTCCGTCACCCAAGTGCCGTCATCCCGGCCGCTTTGCATGTTTCGAGTAGTGCGGCGCAACCGCTAAATCTTATGCCGGCAATACAAAAACATTTATTTTGATCTTCACACTACCACCGTCGTCGCACCGAACCGGACTTTTTTTTATCTATCATAACATACTGAACCGCCGAGTTCACTCGCGGTGGAAAAACAATCGCCGTCACCGGGACGTCACATTCAGTTCGAATAATCTCGTTTCTCGGTGACTTCCCTGTGATGGCTGCGGTGAACAAACGTCCTAGGGATCCGTACCTAAATGTTTTTTAAAAGTATTTTAAGCTTGAAAGCCGACCCCAATATATTTGTTGAGAAAATGCTAGGCAGATTGATTGATAAGCTTGCAAACCATAATGTTTGGCAGGGTATGACAGAACCAAAAATGCATTTATAACATCTATTTACTACAATATTCGAGCAAATAAATATTTGAACTAAATTAAATTGGGAACCACTGTACTTTAATACACGGCGCTTTTATATAGTACCATATTTTTTTTTTTTTGGTGAAATTACCGTTTTTAGTGTATTTTTTAAAACTCCAGAGTGCAGTTCCAAAGCCAGTTTCTTTCGGGATTGGTGGGATAGTGGGAGTATTAAAGGTGGGAAAGATCACGTGGCGGGTCTAAATCTGTTTCCAAGCAACAATAATAAGGCGTAGTCGACGGAGTCCCGCTTTGCGGGGTTTCTATTTCTGAATGGTTTAAAAAAAAGGCGCGGAGGGGATGGCGAATGAATTTTGCGAAAGCGCTCTACATGAACATATATAATAATTCTATACCCAAAAAAAATTGCAGCTTCGCAAGCGCGGGTCTTAAAGTAGAGCCTTGAATTGTAATAATAATGTTGCATGCATGTTTTTGATCGAAAATTCACTTAGTAATAACTAAATCAGCTATTGTTTTTCTTTTCTTAGAATAGCGGCGTTTGGACTTGACCCTATGGAAGTGTATGATTTTATACTGGAAGATGGCAATGAAACTAGAGTAGTAAGTTCTTAACACTTTATTTGGAGTATTCATCACCAGCAGAAGAAATTTTCCTCTAAAAAAAAATGTTTGTCTGAAAAACTTTCCTCTATCCGGAAACAGAAACATCTAACTTTTTACAGGAATACGACAAATACCTCAAATGGTACACCGAGAAAACAAGTTCGGGTATGAAAGAGATGCAGCATTTGAAAGAACAGAGAGAGTTCAAGGCTGTGGTGGAGAAGTTCGCAGAGAAAAAAAAAGAAAAAGGCTAGGTCAGCCCCGAGCAGCACTACCCCGAGTTCTACTAGGCTCTAATAAACTAGTACCTATCTTAAAATGTGTTTCGCTTTTTATGTATTAAAAGAGAACTTAATATTCATCGTAAAGTCCTTAATAATAAACCAACTCTGCTACAAATGGATGACTTACATTAAATATAAAAAGAGTAACGACGCAACTCAACTGCAATGCAAACTATGTTGCATTTTAATACTAGGTAATCTGAGGCCCTAGCACAAACGCGAGAAGTAAACGTAACGTGAACGATTTTTTTATAGAAAATATAACTATCCTATAGTATTTCGATAAAATTCATGCAGGAAGCATAATTACGTAGTCTCACCCTATGCATAGTATTTAAAAAATAATGTGCGGAACAAGTGTTTTCAACTACTTCGCGCGTTCGTGCTAGACCCACTGTAGAAGCGATCCATGAATAAAGTCCTCATGGCAAGCTTTAGAAATCACGTCGAGTTTTGCAAGAATAAGTTGTAGCTTGTAGTTAGGTACCTACAAGCTACAACTACTCTACAAGTGCTACGCCGCGTAACCAACTGCTACGCTGTCGTAGCACATAGCTACTATCAATTTGCTACGCACCGTATCGAGATGAAGATTTTTGTGTATAATTAATTAATATTATTCATATATATATCTATACCAATATTATAAAGAGAAAAGATTATTTTTTTGTTTGTTTATTTGTACCGAATAAGCTCCGAAACTACTGGATCGATTTTAACCTTTTTTTTTTTTTTCAGCAATAGAAAGCAAAATTTTCGTAACATAGCTTATTTTTTTTTTTTTTTTTTAAATAGAGATATTTAAGAAAATTGCAATAATGTAACCCAAAGTAGCAAAATCTTGCCTATAAAATCTTTATTTGGCGTGCGCTGAGAACTATTGATGACATAAAAATTATGTAAATACTACATTATTAAAGTACTCATTATTACCTACTAACGATTATTATTTATTATCTTAATTTATTATGTTTTTCCTCATAGAAGTGAATAATTGTGTTCTTTTTGAGCGAAATAAATTTTCTTAAACCGTAACATCATGCTAAGACCCTAAGGAGACGAGCAAAAAGAAACAAAGTCAGAAATAACACTAATAGTGCTGTCAGGCGATGCAATATGTGACGGGTTGGGTCGGGGGAACAAGAAATCTCACGCGGGCAGAAGCTAGTCTCTATGTAATAAAAATTAAAAGCTGTTCTTTGGTAAGCGCATCACTTGAGAACGGCTGGACCGATTTCAATTTATTTTTATTTTAAAATGTTCGTAATAGTCCGAATCAGGTTTTACGGAAAGGAAAAATTTTAAAGTTGCCAGGAAAATTGGAAAATTCGGATCAGCTAGTAGATGATAAGTGTGGATCAATGCCCAATGGCATTAAGTAATCGTAGGTATTAATGAATGTAACAAAATAATAACGGAAAACAATGTTCCGTATAAACCGCCAAACAATACAAAACGTATCTAATCGTAGATAACTTCACCATCCCCCATAAATACCTATTCAAATCACCATAAAAACCCATGAGACCACACACCCCACAGCACACAACATTCATAACATAACGGCAAATTAAAAACACCACTAAGCCAGCAATTTGGCGTAAAATAAACACGATTTTTATTCTGCGTTGCAAAGATAAGAGTTGGCGGCAAATAAAGGGGCTGCTGTCGATATAGAGGGGCTGATGTTTATCTTAACATAACGTGTCCGGGCGAACGCTGACGACGCGGATTTTATTTCTTTATTGCACAAAAATGCTAACTTTCACTGTGAGAATAGGGTGGCTGTATTGAAGGATTATGTAGGAATACGCTTTCATATTTAAACTAGTGACCCTAGGACTAGAGCCCTTGCTTCGCTTCGCATCTACTCATGTGCTGGTATGACAAAACATCGAGATTTCTGTTCTATTTGTTGAACATTAATGTTTTATACAAATAAACCATCCGGAATAATTTCACACACGACATACAGACACGAAAACCTACTTTGTGTCATACTATTTATAAATAGATACAGAAACTGAATGATGGGTATTTATGGCATCTAGATAAAGCCCGATTTTTCTAACTGTGCCCCTGTCATCATCAAAATATTACAGTGTATGTATACATAATAACAATAATAACTTAAAGAATAATAAGACAGAACTGTGCAGACGGCACGAGTTGTGTAGAACGTACTAAGAGACGTCGGCGGGGCATTGAGGAGGTAAGCGGGCGGGTGAATTCAATACTGAGAGTGACAACTTTGTCAGCTCCAAGCGCACAATTAGAGAAGTCGAGGTAAATCTTAATTAAATTTTTCTATGATATCTCTTATGGTACCCAATAAGTTGATGATGATTATGTACGCTGATTTGCTTGGCTCATTAAACGACTGGCTGATGGAACTGAAAAGTTCTCGAGTGACGTGTATCAGAGGGCACAGCGTAAGAGGCCCTCGAAGTAAAATACTGAAAGTAGCAAGAATCAGCTGGATGCCGGGCGGCCCAGCAGGCTTAGACAAATGACATCCGTACGTTTTTCCGCACACGCTGCAGACTAAACGTTAGCGTTAGTAAAATGGTAGACAAAATAGCAAGCTCACGCCAGGCGCTTATTCCGCAGCACGGGAAGGAAAAAGTATAGATTCTCTATGGAAGTTAGCGTGAGAACGAAAATAAAACCGAACGTCAATGTCAAACTGAGAGTGATGTCAAACTAACTAACGTAATTATTGGCGGGATTATTAAATGTACTAAGTGTTTCATTTTGGCTCAGAGTTCTTTAAGTGATTTTAAGAAAAGATAATGAGTTCCTGTGAGTAAAAACAGGACATTTTAAAATTGAATATGGAATTCAGACTACGGGCGAACCCAGAACAATTTACATTATTGTTAGATTTTATGAGAAGGTAAGTAGAGTTGATTTGAGCTCATTTGTTTACGTTATTACATTTTTGTTCAAGTGTAGCTGTAGCTCTCGACGCCATTATTTTTATAAGTGGTTTTTATGTTCTAAACTTAGAATACGAGTACTCTAAGGTTCTAAAAGATCGTAAGTTTAACGTATTTTAGAAAATATAAACAATAGAATAATAAACAATAGAGGTAAGCAGGAATCATGACCTCATTCTTATGAGCCCCTGTGCTTAAATTGTTTATCTTTAAGATAACAATGTATCAAAATGTTCGTTTATTCATCCTATAACGCTGAATAAACTCAAATTCCGAAATTTCGGTGTCTACGCGCAACTCTCGGGACCAAGGCGCTCACCCGCGCCTCCCTCGCACCGTCGCCCCCCGTCGTCGCCTCCCGGCCGCACGCGCCGCGCTTCTCGCCACGGCTAGCGTCCCTCGGCCACTTGCCCTTGCGCGCCCGATTGTGACACACGCGTACGTAACGACCGAAGAAACTCCTTAACATGTCGGGATTACTGTATGTTTAACTTAATGAATAGACCAGTTATATTATACAGTCCACTTTTATTCCAAAGACCTAACAAATGGTCCTTCAAGGAAACAATAAAGTTACATTAACGTATTCTCGTCGGCGTTGACTCGTTGCCACGCGGTCAGAAAAAACTCTGAGCGACGGTTGGAAGATAGCTTCAGTGGAATCTACGATACAGCGGGTCTACAGCATAGATACTGCACACCGCATCGCCGGCCTCGTGATCTCCATCTGCATTTCCGCCGTGCAAGTCGCAAAATCAAACCTACTCAACGGGCCACGTGCTCAGCCACGTGAAGAAGACGCACCACGGCACCTGATACGTCGGCTGGTATTGTGAGTTCGTTCCAATTATCCTTACCATACCTATTCATCTGAAACTCCCGTAAATTCCTATTCAGTGAATATTTGAGTGAGGCCTATTTTATATTATTACGCAATATTTCACATTCACACGTGAATTATATGCATATTCATTAACATTGGTCAGTGGGTCATCTTAGCATCGCATTGCATCTTGCACGCAGTCTGTGGGGGGCAATCCTATTGAAAAAATACTAAATCTGCTTGGTGTGTGCACATAATAATTATAGTATTGCACGGCCTTGACGCACGACCACGCCTGCATCAACAAAATGGCGGAAAAGAATGAACGCATTGCTAAGCTAAAAAAGGCTAAAGCTAGCTTAAAAGCAAAGCTAACCCAATTCGAAACATATTTAACTACAGCAAGTTCACATGAAGTGCTTAGCGAGCTCCATGCTAACGAACTACAATCTCGCTTTTCACGAGTGCAAAACATAATTTCTGATTTTGATACTTTACAGACAGAGCTTGAGTACCTCTGCGACCCTCCAGACGAGCAGTATGCTGACAGAGAGAAAACTGAAAGCAAGTACTACCAGCTCGTCGCTCAGGCCCAAACTCTTCTCGCTGCCTGCGCTGACAAAATTGGTGAAAGGCGGCGACAGCGTTCAGGCTCAGGCTCCGAATCAAACATCAGTGATGCTAAATCAGGTGGGACTTGCAACCATACCCAACGTTTCAATTTACCAAAAATTAATATTCCTAAGTTTGATGGTGCTTATCAAAATTGGCTCGAGTTTAGGGATACATTTATGTCAATGATTCATGGAAATGATCAATTGGATAACATCAGTAAATTTCATTACTTGCGAGCTTCTCTCCATGGAAGTGCCGCAGTAATTGTTAAAAATATAGATTTCACACAAGATAATTATTCAACAGCATGGAAATTATTATGTGAACGTTATGATAACTCTAGGTTACTAGTTAACAATCATGTTCAAGCATTATTTAAAGTAGAGACCATTTTAGATGAGTCGAGTAAATCAATTAGACAATTAGTTGATACTACAAGCAAAAATATTAGAGCGTTGACTATTCTTAAGCAACCTACAGAGCACTGGGATACCTTAATAATATACATCATGTCTAGCAAACTAGATCCAACAACTAAAAGGAAGTGGGAAGAGTATAGAAACACATTGTGTGATCCACCAAAACTTGAGCAATTTTCTACATTTCTGCGTAACAGAGCAGACTTGTTAGAATCATTAGAGGATAATAGTACAACAAAGTTAAAACCAGAAAGTCGAAAGGCAAAATCTTTTTTAGTAGCTTCTAGTGAAAACAACTCACAAAATACAAATAATTTCAAGTGCCCCATGTGCAAAGAAAAACATACAATGTACCAATGTGACAAATTTAGAGATTTGACCATTGAGAAACGTCTAGAAAAAGCCAAGGACCTTAAGGTATGCCTCAACTGTCTACGCCTTGGTCACTCTCAGGTGAAATGTAAATTCCCACACTGTAGGTATTGCAGATACAAACATAATACATTACTACATAAAGATGATGATAAACCTGTGTCATCTGTGTCAAACCAAGAGAATGTTGTGTTGGCCACCAACATAAATGAAGCTACTACAGATTCTGATAACTGTACAGAAAACATCACCCTGTCAACTGATGCCATACAGCCTACTACTTCGCCACATGTACTTCTGTCCACAGCGCTGGTGAAGGTACATGACAACGAGGGCAGCACACTCACAGCACGGCTCCTGTTGGATAATGGCAGCACGGCTAACTTTATCACAGCCGGGCTGTGCGGTAAGCTGGGGTTGTCGAGACACAGTACAAGGTCCACGGTATCAGGTATCTACAATCAGTTTTGTAAGAGTACACAATCTTGTAAGGTTAAGATAGAATCTCTTTATACTGATTATAAAGCAGAGATAGATTGCTTAATATTACCTCAAATTACTAAAACATTGCCGTCCAAATTAATTGTGTTGCAAGACGTTGCTATACCATCTGGTATACAGCTGGCAGATCCGTCATTTAATGTTCCGGGTTCTGTAGATATTCTAGTAGGCGCAGAACTATTTTGGGATGTCATATGTAATAATTCCATTAATCTAGGGAAAAAACAACCTAAATTATATGAGACTAAGCTTGGTTGGTTAGTGTCTGGTTATGTAGGTAATACCAAAAATAAGTCACTACACCAATGTCATTTTGTCAATAATGAAGATAGTATTTCAAAATTTTGGGAACTAGATTCAATTCCCCCTAAATATTCTTTAACTAGTGAAGAACGTGCCTGTGAAAAAGCATTTAAAAAAGATACTTACCGTAATAAAGAAGGCCGCTTCGTAGTCACTATGCCCTTTAAACAAGATCCTCATACATTAGGTGATTCATATACTAGGGCAAAGGTTAGATTTCTATCTCTTGAGCGTAACTTTCAAAGAGACCCTAATTTCAAAAAACAGTACTTAGAATTCATGCAGGAGTATGAACAACTAGGTCACATGACTGAAAATGCAACTCCCATTCACAGTAGTCCTAATTCTGTCAATTATTACTTACCACATCATGGTGTTATCCGTGAATCTAGCACCACTACTAAATTGCGTACAGTCTTTGATGCATCTGCTGTTACTACATCAGGGCTATCCCTCAATGATATTCAGATGATAGGACCTACAATCCAAGATGATCTATTGTCGATTCTTATTAGGTTTCGCCAACATAAATATGTGATATGTGGAGACATTGAAAAGATGTATAGAGCTATTGAGCTTAATCCTATACAGCGACCACTTCAACAAATTATATTCAGGCCAGAACCTTCAATGCCACTTAAGACATACACTTTAAACACCGTCACTTATGGGACTGCATCAGCTCCTTACTTAGCTACAAAATGTCTTTCCAGTTTAGCGGAGACAGTGGATGACCCATCTGTCAAATGTTCAATTTCTAGAGATTTCTATATGGACGATTACCTTAGTGGAGGGAGGTCCAAAAGTAGCGTCATAGAACAAACTAAAACAGTAATATCTGTCCTATCTTCAGCAAAATTTAATTTACGAAAATTTAAATCAAATTGTCCTGATATATTGGAAAATATTATCGCAGACAAATCAGAATCTGATCATGTTTTAGAATTATCAGAAAACAATTGTAGTACAATAAATAAAACTTTAGGTCTCAATTGGATCTCAAATTCAGATACGTTGTCCTTTATTATAAATATTGAAAAACATGAAAAATTCACAAAGCGTAATATATTATCAGTCATAAGTCAAATCTTTGATCCGCTAGGAATCGTAGGTCCAGTTGTTGTGGAGGCAAAGATTATACTCCAAAGGCTTTGGACTTTAAAAATAGGCTGGGACGATGAAGTTCCAAGTGATATAAAAGAATCATGGACCACATTCGTAAATAAATTATCACACATAAACAATGTAAATGTACCACGTTGGATTTTGCAAAATGATTATGTCACAATTGAATTACATGTATTTTCAGACGCTTCTGAACGTGCATATGGAGCCTGTATATATGCCCGGTCGATAAATAATAAGGGCACGGTTCATACGCAATTAATAATATCCAAAAATAAAGTAGCACCAATAAAACCAACCACGATACCGCGTCTTGAGTTATGCGGAGCCCTTGTAGCAACAAGATTGTGTACTAAAGTATTGCAGTCAATAACATTGCCAGTTACATGCAGATTTTGGTGTGATTCAACAATAGTTTTGGGCTGGTTGTCGACACCGGTGCAACGCCTTAAACCCTTTGTTCGCAATAGGGTTAATGAAATAGTGGAGACCACTGCGGGGTCCCAGTGGAACTATGTGCCCTCTCTCGACAACCCCGCTGATCTCGTTTCCCGGGGGGTGAAGGCTGATCTTATCAGCTCAGCTTCTCTGTGGTGGTCTGGCCCACAGTTCTTAAAACATAATGAAAATACATGGCCTAAAATGCCGAACCCTAAGGAGGAGCGAGATCTACCGGAGATAGTGTGTCACTTTACTCATAACTCAACTAATAATAATATCACAGATAGTAATCCTATCTCATTACTTATACAAAAACATTCTAACCTCACACGTCTTATTCGCATAGTAGCTTTCATACAAAGATTTGTGTTTAATTGTAAAAATAAAAGCAGCAAATTAACAAACTTTTTGTCTGCAAATGAATTACAAAAAGCCTTGTTTGCTATTTTAAGATTAGGTCAAACTGAAATGTTTAAAGATGAATATTTTACTTTAAAATCAGGCAAATTACTGCCGTCAAATAATAGGTTAATTTCTTTATCTCCATTTCTTGACTCAAATGATATCATAAGAGTTGGAGGAAGGTTAGATAATTCCCCATACACTTGCCCTTGCGCGCCCGATTGTGACACACGCGTACGTAACGACCGAAGAAACTCCTTAACATGTCAGGATTACTGTATGTTTAACTTAATGAATAGACCAGTTATATTATACAGTCCACTTTTATTCCAAAGACCTAACAAATGTTAGGTCATTTGTTAGGTCTTTGGAATAAAAGTGGACTGTATAATATAACTGGTCTATTCATTAAGTTAAACATATAGTAATCCCGACATGTTATGGAGTTTCTTCGATCGTTACGTACGCGTGTGTCACAATCGGGCGCGCAAGGGCAAGTGGTCGAGGGACGCTAGCCGTGGCGAGAAGCGCGGCGCGTGCGGCCGGGAGGCGACGACGGGGGGCGACGGCGGGGGGCGACGGTGCGAGGGAGGCGCGGGTGAGCGCCTTGGTCCCGAGAGTTGCGCGTAGACATGCTCCCGGGGTTGAAGAGACGATCTTCAAGGGTTGTTGTCCTCTTCTAATGGCAGGGGGCAGAGGTTGTTCCATCCTCTTCTTATAGTTCCTTTTTTCGTTCGGATCTCTGCGACCCTGTTGATACCATCAATGCCTGGGTATACCTGCACCACTCGTCCGAGGTTACACCTTAAAGGTGGACAGGTCTTGTCCTTAATAAGAACAAGAGAATTCAGTTTGATGCCGTCTCTAT
Source organism: Dryobota labecula (assembly GCA_947523025.1). NCBI lineage: Eukaryota > Metazoa > Arthropoda > Insecta > Lepidoptera > Noctuidae > Dryobota > Dryobota labecula. The sequence continues at coordinate 25,839,804 of OX383289.1, read as the reverse complement.
CGCTAGTTGTCTTCCACTTTGTTTTCTGCTGTAGCATACAAACATATTCATTAGAAAATCTTTGCCAAAAATGTGATTTTATAGCTTCTACTCGCTTATGGCGTTGCAGTAAGTTGACGCCCTCAATCTCAGCCACCTGTAGACTAGGCACAGTAGTTAGGGTTCGTCCAATTAGGAAATGAGATGGAGTTAGGACAGATAAATCAGAAGGGTCAGTAGATAGTGGGGTTAAGGGTCGAGAATTCAAAATAGCTTCTATTTGAGCGAGACAAGTAGACATTTCTTCATAAGTTAGATGAGTTAAATTTAAAATTCTACGCAAATGATGCTTTGTAGAGCGAACGGCAGCTTCAGCCATCCCGTTGAAATGTGGGGAGTAGGCAGGCGTGAAGAGAAAGTTAATACCTTCCTCTGCTAGTTTATCAGCTATATCTAGTTTAGAGAGAAAGGATTGCAATAATTTACATGCACCAACAAAATTGGTTCCATTGTCAGAGGTGAGGCTTCGAGGCTTGCCTCGACGGCTTATAAAACGATATAGTGCTGCCATATAGGCTTCTTTGCTCAGTTCCGTCACAAGCTCCAGGTGTACTGCCTTGACTGTCAAACAAACAAAAATGCAAAGGTAGGATTTTAGTAACTTGCAACCACGACCTTTTCTATCTGCTATCAAAATTGGCCCGCAATAATCAACTGCACTATGTAAAAATGGGAATTCTAATTTAGTCCTACATTCAGGTAATTGACCCATAATAGGTTGAACTGTTTGAGCTTTAAGTCTGAAACATTTAATACATTTTTTAACTATAGACCTAGCTAGATTCCTTCCACCTAGAGGCCAGTATGTCAATCTGACATTAGCAAGGAGCAACTGTGGCGCTGCATGTAAAAGTTCTAAATGCTGTTTATGAAATATTAATCTTGTTATATGATGTTTACTACATACTAAGATAGGATGCTTTTGGTCGTAAGTGTATGGGGAATTATTTAAATGTAGGACTAAATTAGAATTCCCATTTTTACATAGTGCAGTTGATTATTGCGGGCCAATTTTGATAGCAGATAGAAAAGGTCGTGGTTGCAAGTTACTAAAATCCTACCTTTGCATTTTTGTTTGTTTGACAGTCAAGGCAGTACACCTGGAGCTTGTGACGGAACTGAGCAAAGAAGCCTATATGGCAGCACTATATCGTTTTATAAGCCGTCGAGGCAAGCCTCGAAGCCTCACCTCTGACAATGGAACCAATTTTGTTGGTGCATGTAAATTATTGCAATCCTTTCTCTCTAAACTAGATATAGCTGATAAACTAGCAGAGGAAGGTATTAACTTTCTCTTCACGCCTGCCTACTCCCCACATTTCAACGGGATGGCTGAAGCTGCCGTTCGCTCTACAAAGCATCATTTGCGTAGAATTTTAAATTTAACTCATCTAACTTATGAAGAAATGTCTACTTGTCTCGCTCAAATAGAAGCTATTTTGAATTCTCGACCCTTAACCCCACTATCTACTGACCCTTCTGATTTATCTGTCCTAACTCCATCTCATTTCCTAATTGGACGAACCCTAACTACTGTGCCTAGTCTACAGGTGGCTGAGATTGAGGGCGTCAACTTACTGCAACGCCATAAAAACGCCATAAATTTACATTATTGTTAGATTTTATGAGAAGGTAAGTAGAGTTGATTTGAGCTCATTTGTTTACGTTATTACATTTTTGTTCAAGTGTAGCTGTAGCTCTCGACGCCATTATTTTTATAAGTGGTTTTTATGTTCTAAACTTAGAATACGAGTACTCTAAGGTTCTAAAAGATCGTAAGTTTAACGTATTTTAGAAAATATAAACAATAGAATAATAAACAATAGAGGTAAGCAGGAATCATGACCTCATTCTTATGAGCCCCTGTGCTTAAATTGTTTATCTTTAAGATAACAATGTATCAAAATGTTCGTTTATTCATCCTATAACGCTGAATAAACTCAAATTCCGAAATTTCGGCGATAACCGCCGAAACACCGACGTTACGCCAATTTAGTCATATTCAACCCCAAATCCACGCGTCCTCAATATTTGCCGCACTTAACAGCTTCAGGCAATGCATTTAAACAAAAAATAAACACTTTTTTTCTTAATTAAAATACTCCACAACACGTTAGCGGCAGGGACCAAGTCTCCGCTAGCGAGCGTGAACAATAAACGCTAAAATTAACGTTAGCGTTTGTCAAAAACACCACTTGTCTACCGCTTTGTATGAAAGACGCCACGCTAACGCTGTGTTAGCGGCAGCGTTTCGTTACAAATGTTTAATTGTCTACGAACATAGCGTGACATTACGTGTCCTTTCCACACCTAATGTCATTGCCATACATTTTGTTGTTAGCGTCTGGCGTTTAACGCTACAGAAAAGTTTTTTGTCTAGGCCTGCAGGTTATTATATTAGCGACAATGGCATCACGCTACACTAAATTGTCAAATTTTCTAAACGATTTAAAACTTTAAAATGTTGAAGATTAAGTTCAAAATCGAGCCAAGAAAATTTAATAGTTTGTGATAACTAGTGGCCAGTAGGCCACCGTACCACTAAAAAGGAAATATATTCACATGCTAGTCTGTGCAGCACAGAATCCAGCAGCACGCTTGCCTGAGGTTTTCCAGCGCGTAGGTTCACTACACTTTACTTCAGTATCATACCTTTTAGTCTCCCGAAAAAATACCAAACTCTGGCCACCCTATCCACCCTTTTAATATTCAAGCCGTGTATTTGGAATTAATTTCAGTCGTTTAAATATTTTCTGGGGCGACCGCAGTGGCCAGTAATTATTGTTTGAACATCTCTTCTAGTTAGCTGCTGTTTACTTTCAGGTTTTTGCCAACTTTTTATTATTGTAGTTAATAGCCTACCTACTAACATTATCTCATGTTACGGGTAAATGAAATTGACTACACGACTGCAAGGTTTAATGCAGAGCAATTATCACGCGTGCTTTTACCTACTTTGCATTTCCGCGGGAAAGTGCGCCACAATAGCGCCACAGAAAACTAGTTACCAGAGACGTGCGATTTTCTTATAAATCTCAGCAAAAAACCTTGTCTTTTCATGCCTAAAAAGTGAAAATTATAAACGTGTGGAATTAAATAAGTTATTAACATTTATTTTTTTTCAAATTCAATTATTTATCACCATCATAAATTAACATCAACTTGTGTTATTTATTTGAAAAATTGTTTTATTTTTATTTTTAATAGTAGTCTGTGTGACTCGAGGCCGTGCCTCTCCTTCAAAAATATTCCTTCGAATAGCTTACATAAAAAATGCGGCACAAACCGTGCACCGAAAAGAAAAAAAAAAACCGCTGACACAGGAACACAGGTGCGTGCGGATTGGCATTTTTGGCAGTAGGTGAAATCGGGCTGTGGATGCTGATAGGAAATGTCGACTCCATGCAATAAGGTACCTAATCTATAATGATCATTGACTCCATGATTTAGTTCATTTTTTTCATATGACGTGTAAATGTGATTCCGGTATCCTATTTACAGAAGAGACAATTTCATTTCATTTCATTTCGATGTTATGTATGTACCTATGTTATGTTGTTTTATTTTTCGGTATGTTGTACCTTTATGAGTTTATGATATTTATTTTTGACGAATGGTCATCATATCCGTGAAAAGTGGGTGGAGTTGAAAATGTTAAACTTACCAACTGGCCAGGGGGTGCATGGAGAACGAGACAGCAGCTCATGTGCTTCTAAACTGCCCGGTGGCCACCACATACAGGGCCAAGTACTTCGGTTACCCAGGTACCTTCCGTGAGATTTTCAGCAACACCAAGGCGTTGCTGGCCTTCCTTGAGGAGCTGCGGTGGATCGAATAATCGATAGTCTCATCCGCACGCAAAATACGCGCTTCGATATGGAGTTGCGGACACCAGCGCGTATTACCTATTATTATTTATAGTATACTACATAATACGTTATTTATTAGGGACCATCAGTCCATCACGTAATACCTAGATAAAATAAAAGTGGATATTATGTTATTCAAATTATTTATTTAATATTCATTATAATAATAAAAATAATACAAAAATAGGTGAACATTTCTGTTAATCACAATAGTCAGTCTTTTAGATTTTTTATAAATTTCCAAAGTTTAATTAATTAATATTAGTCAGTCAATTGTATCAATTAATATTACACTATATTATTTTGGCATTTTCGCTAAAACTAACCGAGTGTAAAGACCTGTATATACTGGAAATAAAGCTGCACAACATTGTTGCAGCAACATGTTTGTGTTGTGAGTAACAATGTTGTTGGCCACATGGAATGTTGCAAAGTTGCTGGCAACGTACTCATGTACCGTATTCATACTTATCAAAAGAATCTCGCAATATCAAAATATGATACGGAAAACAACGTTGCGAGATTGATGCTCAACTTTGTTTGCAGGGTATACGGAGCTTAAAGGTAGGTTTAGACCAAACGAACATAGTACTAGAGCAAGAGTATTCATTCTGGTGATCCGTCACACAAGGTTTCCTAGTATGGATCGCCAGTCTCTCACAAAGGATCATATTTTATGCATTTTTGTCCAAACGCTATAATTCTTGTCTCTATGTTTATAAAGACTATGTGAACCTTTGTGAAGAGAGTAAAATAAAGATTATACTTATTCTTGATATTTTACGGAGGAAGAACCAAGAAAGAATGCTCTATCTGTTTGCACGAAGATAATTTGATAGTGGTGGTAGTGCGAGCATTCGCTCGTTTCTCGAGTCTGCATATTATACGTTAGTGAAGCCTTTAATTGATTACACATGCATGGATTTTAAACATATTGGCAAATCAGGTAAAAAGCTTTAACAAAACAAAATTTAATCCTAGAAATCACAAGCTGTTTGCAAATGAGACTTCGGCCTATTTTACTTTATAAAAACCTGCATTATAAACTACGCTGGACACCATAAACCTCCTCAGCATTTTAATTTGCAAACTTCTTGAAACATAAGTAGTCAGTATTTTAACATCCAGAATGATGTATGACACATTTTATTTTAGTATTTTTCTATACTTACAATAAGTACTTTATCTTTATATCTTTACGTAATATTGTACTTCTGTATATGTATAGTGCTTGTCTGTATATTTTGTTACTTATGTTAAGAGATGTTTTAGTGTTATTATTCGGGAAGTTTTAGTGTCCATCTTGTTACAACAAATCTTATAAAATCCATACTAATCCATAGTAATATTATAAATGTGAAAGTAACTCTGTCTGTCTGTCTATCTGTCTGTCTGTATGTTACGTTTTCACACCTAAACCGCTGAACCGATCGTCGTGAAATTTGGCAGAGATATAGTCTGGGATATGGGGAAGGACATAGACTACTTTTTTACGCGATAGCCGACATCCACGCGGGCGGAGCCGCGGGCAAAAGCTAGTTGAAATATAAATACCAAAGTTTGTTTAAAAAAAAGTATTTAAATTTGTAAAATTAGTGAGTATTAAGTATGTAAAGTGATAACATAATGTGATGAGTGAGTAGTTAATAAATAATAGCGTTTTACATATTAAACTGGCAAAATTTGTTGTAAAGTATCTCTTTCCACAGTTTTGGTACTCCTGTCATTAGTTTAGGGGCAGTATACAGACTGGTACTACTACTAAAGACAACCAGCTGTAGAATAATAACAATTTCAATTTCATAATATCTCTAAAGAAAACTACACTAAAGAAACAGGCAGCACATACAATTTTGACCAAAAAGAAAGTCGTCTAAAGCCATGGTGGGTAAACAACAGTTACACTACATTGTTGCAGCAACACAATTTTGTGTAGCTAGAAACATTTCTGGCAATGTAGCGCCTAATACAAGAAAAGTTCAATGGGAGGAATGAATATAAACATCGATGGATGGTGAGGATGAAAAGTTAAGAAAAAGTAAGGAGTAGATAATGGCGTGACGGTTGTTGAGAATGGCGTGGCGTGATGGCATGACGTATTGCGCCGACCCCAAGTAACATGGGGCAAGAGCAGGGATAGGGATAAATGATGATACAAGCTTCGTATTCATTTGGAAAAAAAGTTGCACAACATTGTTACTGTAACAACAACATCATTGTTTGAATTTTCATAATTTCATGGCAACATGCAAATGATTATTACCCTTATTCATGTCAAACTAATGATCGCATTTCGTAGGAGTCATGTAGGAAGTTTTTTGCAATGCGATGCGGCCCGCCCATATTTACGTCTGTCTTTATCTATTCTATCCGCTTTACTTATAAACGCGAAATAAAGTTATAATATGAATAACTTCGGTATAAAAGAAAGAAAAGAAAGAAAAAGTATTTATTGGGACTCATACAGGAAGTTCACATTTTAACCTTTTCACCGCCAGCGTACACAGAACGCGATGCCTCGCCTAGCGCCAAGCTATAAACGTATAACGAAATATATAGTAAACAGTAGTGATGAGGGTAGCGTCATATCGATGAATGAAAATTATACACGTTAAGTTATGTTTTATTTATAATTTTACGGATATAAATAAAAACTGATTAACTATTTCCATATTTGTTTTATTTCACAGTATCAATATTAAGAAAAAACAATATAAATTATAAGTATCAAAGAAACAAATACATAAATCAATTAGAGCCATAAGAAATGAGGTGCATCTCTAATTGTTTCATGACGTCATTCTTTGACTTCATTTCAAGTCCTTGGCGCTCAGAACACGTTAAATTCAATTCTGATTAGGGATGTGGTCTATGGTCGTTTTTCTATGTTTGTCTACTCCCGTGTTTTTTAAACTACTTCAGTCAACATTTTTTAAATGTAAATTTAAAAAAATTAAATTTTAGACGTAAATTCGTTAAATGGTTCCAATATTGGTGTAAAGGACTCTGATGACCATGTTTGTTGCTCCTGCTTATTATCAAGCTGGACATACCTCAGAATCATCATCTTCTGGTCCAACATTCTCCACAAAATACTCCGAGTCCGATTCCACACCTTGTAGAATGCTTAAAAGCTCATCCGTATCCAGTTCTTCGTTCATGTCAATAACTTACTTATTTAATAATGAAGCAATAAAAAGTGTAACAAATATTGGTGCAGACTGCACTATGACAAAGTGACCTTGACAGCCATACGTTTATGACGTCACAGAACGTCTTCTATAATAGTCCGTGGCGCCCGGGGCACTCACAACCATAGACTTATAGCTGACAACCAATTATTTTGTAGAGATGGGAATATAATTATCGATAAGGATTGTCAACAACTATTTAATTCCGGTTCGGCACCTATCCGACGATCGAAATTCGTCCATTATTCCTTTGTTATAAAGTAGTTATCTAAATTCATATTTTACTGACTTCAAATTGTTTGCGATAATATATTTCTAAATATTTCAACGGGTGAAATCAAACAGTGTTAACTTTCGCGTCACATCACTGGCCGACTATATATAAAGTCCTTGGCGTTCTGGGGATATTAAAAATATTCGGAGTTTTTGTTTTTGCCAATTTTAAGACAATTAAGGGCTTCTTTTGTGTGGAAAAATAAAAAACAGGGTACTAGACAGTGCTTTTAAATAATAAAATGAAAAGAAAAACCTGTTAAATACAGTAAATTTATTTTTATGACATAGTTAAAATGAAGAGCTTCTAATGAAGTCGTGGCGTTGGTGGCACGAAAATCTGGAACTTCTGTTGATGTCCGTGGCGGTGAAAAGGTTAAACTAAACACACTCATAGTAACACAAATAAAAACAAAAGTAAAATGAAAACAAAACCTGTACGGAACCATACATTATAACCATACATTTTTGACGTTTATACCTAGTATAATTTTATTCCGCGTTTATAAGTAAGGCGGTTAGTGTTGGGATATTTCCAAGGCAGACAGAAAACCACACAGTCTGTTAATTCCTAGATTTTTTTTGGAACACCCGCTACTTCTCAACAAATATTTCTGACTACATGTTAAGAGGATGCGTTTTGAAAGTTGGCAATGTCGCAAATAGCTGTTAAATATTTCTGTTTTTTTTATCAATATTTATTAAATGAAATGACGAATAATACGATAGTGTACTTAAATATTGGTTTACACCTAAAACTGTTACAACACCTAATCCAGTGTTATTATTGCAATTCATTATCAATATTTGAATGCACTATAGAGCGATATTTCATAGTTTCACTTGGTAATATTAATAAGTATTAAATAATTAATCAAGACAGCTATTAGCGATGTCGCCAACTTTCAGAATGCAGCCTGTGAATATGTTGTTTCGTTGAGATATTGCGGGGTATTTATTTGTTTAACGTCACACCTGGCCATAATGTGAATTTTACCGCACGCTACGCTTACAGTAAAACTCGCATTGTGGCCAGGTGAAGACGTAAAATTGTGTACTCACCACGGGCAGTAAAAAAGAAAGCCCTCTATCGCATATTTACAACCCTCGCATGCGGCTCAGGTCACAAATACCTGCAATTTCGGGCTTTCTTTCTTTTACAGCCCTTGGTAAGTAATGTACTATAACATGATTATGGAATATTTGCATGTTGCCAGCAAATGATGAATATTCAAACAATAATGTTAGTTAGGGCCCGCGCCCCGGCCGCGGCTCCTGCGGCCTCACACGTACTGCGCTCGGACGGAGATGATGCCGCGGTATGATTATCATTGAAATTTTATTTTATTGTCATACTAATAAGTTATATTCCTCATTTCAATAACAACGTCTAACTGGCCTTTGCGAATTGGATTCGGCCTCTCGTACGCCTTCCAAAGGTCAGGGACCCCAGGGTCCCGAAACAAAACAAAAATTCCTATTCGTCGCATAAAAATCCCTTGCCGTGCCGTACCGCCAGAGGGCGCAGACCCTTAAGCAACTGTTTCTCAACTGATTTCCCATAAATACGAGACTTAATAATCCCTAATCTTCCAACACTGCGCATTACACTTGGAGAACCGGTGTGGTCTGTTAGACACGGCCATGCCCTCTATGTCCAGCGGCTTCAGTTCGGGCTTCATGTCTGCACCTGCCCTTACGTCGGGCAAATCTTCCTTTTGCACGACACCGGCTTGTAGGTAGCCTAGGAGTTGTGGGACATGTTCTTGAATCATTTTCGAGCGTTCTTTTGATACTTCCTCTCGCCTGAAAAGATTGTTGTATTAGCGATTTATGTAAATCTCATAGCACCAATTTATTATTCAAACCTGTAAGCTATCGTACATTTAAAGTAACTTAGATATATACGTTATCGTATATACAGTAGTAGTCGTAGTTTACAGGCTAAAATATCGGACAGCTCCATAATAATCGTACTGGTTGGCAACACTGATTGTACCGCAATGAAGCAAAGAGTATTGTCTATGGTCTTGGTCTGACCATTATAATTATTGTGACCTGCCCTGACATCAAGCAATAGACAATTTAGATAACCTTTTTTTTTAAATATTTTTCGTTTTTCTGTTAACTACAAGACTTTTGGGTACTTTGCAATATTTTTTGTTATTTTGTAATACTATATGCGTTTTATTTTGCAGAATAAACAATTTTTCTTTCTTTCTTTGTATTAGTGTTGCGAAACAAAATTGCTCTCTAATAAAGTAATAACAGACTGACCCGTCAAGTTTCAAGGTGAAATACGGAAGTTAATATCATGAAAATTCACGCCACCAGTTGGCGCCACTTTGACAAGAGGTCTGCAATTTCTACCATGAATATAATGTATATGATGACGATCATCATTCGTTCATCATTCAGTCACAACTAAAGAAAATGTAGTTGCTTTGACGCTTTTGACAAGTGCCAGACCTAACTTCTCAGTGCTGTCACCTAATGAACGTCATTTCACAATACCCTCATTGGCAAGAATGTATTACTAACATCATAAACAATAGCTTTAGTTATATGACTTTTTACAAAACACTAGCAGCCCGTCCCGGCTTCGCACGGGGTAACCCTTCGGTTACATTGTTCAAATTTTACCAAGGATCCCTAATTTTTTTCAAAATGAAATGTAGCCTATGTCAAATTGGAAGAATGTAGCATTCTATTGGTGAAAGAATTTTTTAAATCGGCCCAGTACTTTTTGAGCCTATTCATTACAAACATACAAACATACAAAAATAGGTACAAATCTTTCCTCTTTATAATATTAGTGTAGAAGTGTAGATAATACATTTACCCATAACAAACCTTCAAGATTTCGTTGTTCTATACATTTAGAGCGTTGAATTTAAATAATTTTATTTTTGTATGAAAGTCTGATGAATTAAAATCTGATGAATTATTAAAAGAAAAAAGTTATTGTTTATGATGTTAGTAATATAGTCCTGAGAGGTTGTTAGTGTTTTACCAATAACCCTGTATACTAATAATAAAGCAGAAGTTTTGTTTTTTTCATGTTTAGAAACTTCTTTAAAAAAAATATTATCTCGTGACTGAGAAGGAATTATCAAAAACGGCTCAATTAGGAACCTCTGTGTGTCTAAAATTTACTAATACCTTTTATAACGTTTCATATTGAGACACGAAGCAACAAAATTCTATCTAAAGAAGAGCGGCCACATTCCTCTAGATCGTATTTTGTTGCTTCACGTCACGAGATAATACTTTTTAAAGGAGTGGCTGGACCCTTGTACCTCTTAATCTCTGGAACTACCAGTCGGATTTGAATATTAATTCTGCATTTGACAGCCCAATTCTTGAGAAACCGCCTTAAATAATATACTATTTAACATCACGATACGAACCTTAGGAGCTGAGCAAAAATAAATAAAGAGAAAGTCAGAAATAACAGGAAATTTCACGCGGACGAAGTTGCGGGCAGAAGCTAGTATAATAATATGTGAAGATGACGATCCTATAATTAAATGACAATACTACAATAGGTAAGCTTAAGCTATACTCACCACTTCCTATTATACTCGTAGACTTGCACAGCGCGATTTTCTTCCTTCTCTAATTCTGTCTTCCTCCTGCGAGCGTTTTCTTGTATCTGCTGCAACAACTCTTGAGTGTAAAGCTTCCCTTTTTCTTTCTTTTTCAGATTTTTCTCTCGCTCCTGGGCTAAATCCTTCGCAATTTTTTCTTCGGTCTAAAAAGTGATAATATGAAAACTTTAATTCGACTCTATACAAATAAATAAAATTGAAGTGTCTGTTTGTAATGTCAAAATAACAGCTTTTTACGAAGCGCATATTATTATGAAAGTAAATACGGTACCTATAACAAAAAAGAAAAATATTTAAAATGTTTTTCTGTCTGTCGGTCTGTCCGTCTGTTTATTCCATCTAATCGCCGAAACGGCTGAACAGATTTTGACGGAACTTTCACAGGTAGATAGCTGATGTTATAAGAAGTAACTTAAGATATTTTTATTTTAGAAAATGCCACGCGCGCGATGCCGCGGGCTGCAGCTAGTCTGAGATAATTATTAACTTTTTGGAACAACTCAAGGTCATAAACACTCATAACAAAGTTCAAATTCTATTGAAACCAAATTTTTTAGGACCTTTTTATTACAAACTCGCGAGCAGCTCCCTACTTCGCACAGTTTATACAACATGACAACACATTAAGGGCCATACAAATAAAAACGGAATAAATTATTCCCTGTAATATGATATTGACTTTTGACCCCGTAATAACTTAAAATCAACTTCGAAAACATAACGCTAAGTATTTGGAATGTAAATTATCTGATGCTATAAACTCACGTTTACCTTATGGAGAGTTAATCATAATATTGTCAGAATTATATAAATTCTATTGGAAATTTTGCATGCCGTTAAGTAAAATGTACCTATCAGGAATATTTATATAAACATCCATCTCATCCATATATTATAATTGTTTTGACGTTTATAATAAACGTGCACGTCTTGCTACATTGTACTTATCCGTTCTTCCCCATAGGAACCTACTACGCTTTGAAATGGGCAGCTAGCTTTCTGGCTGATCGAAATAAACCAATTACAGGGGTGTAATTGGTTTATCCATACTAATATTATAAATGTGAAAGTAACTCTGTCTGTCTGTTACGTTTTCATGCCTAAACCGCTGAACCGATCGTCATGAAATTGGAAATGGCAGAGATATAGCCAGGGATATGGAGAAGGACATAGGCTACTTTTTACGCGATAACTGACATCCATGCGGGCGGAGCCGCGGGCAAAAGCTAGTTTGAAATGAAAGCTTTGAGTTTGATAAGCAAATAAATTATTTCTATTTCAACATACCTCCTTCCTAAATTTGGCTTCAACGTCCCTCTCATGCTGTGCAGCCCTCTTATGTTCGTTGATCTGTGCCGCCAGAGTGTCCATCGTCTCCTTCCTCACTTTCTCTGCCTTTCTCTTCTCTGCTAGGTCATCTTGATGGTTCTTCTCCAAAAACTCTTGTTCTTGCAGCAGCTTTATCAAGTTCGTTCGTTCTTGGCGGGCGGCCTGAGAATTTAGTATAGGTAGTTAAAAAAGTGTGTGTGTCAGCTCCGACGCACTATAATATGCTATTGCATATTATAGTGCGTAAAAAAAAAAGGCAAAGAGGGTAAATAAACGCATCTCATATAATACTGAGAGCAAGTATGTATTTTTTCACTTCTCATGCTCTAAAAGTTCGTCTTTATGTTGTGAATAGGCGACATAAAGTCGCTTTTTATGCTCAAGTGCACAAAGTATTATTTTTTTCTAAGACTATGATTATCAGGCCCAACAGCCACACGCACAATAACACGTCGCAGATTAGTCGTTATTTTATTTCATTTGCTGTATTTTATACCACTTCCGTGTTTTCTATCGTTAATTTAATAAAACCAGATAAAATGGTTGTCTTTATTATATAAAAACGCAAAGAAACGTTTTTTGGCTTACTTACCAGCAGTTGAACTACCCAAGTCGAAGGGTCCGTAACTTCACTTCGAGAGTAGTATATTCGATTAATGGAAAGTCGACTGAACGATTGTTTGAATGGAATTTATTGCGAAACAACCTTTTATCGCCAAACGCTACTTCGACTGACTGAGTCATCGAATATTTATTAATCGATTGACTGCTCTTCCGAATGAGTTTCAGTTATTACATAGTTTAATAATTAAAATAAAATTATTAAAAAAAGATTTTTCGTCACATATCATGCGACTGTATAGAAGAAGATAAAGATAAAAATTAACAACTGAATATTAATAACTAATAATGGTTTTACCTCCTCTGCTAGTATTTTAGCAGACATTTTGTCATTTATCTCTTCTTTTTCCCGCAGTTTTCGCTCTCTCTCCGCCACACTGAAAAACCAACAAACATCATTGAAATTACAGGCGTATTTCATTTAACTTGTCAAAGGTCGGTGGCGCAATTTTTCAAGTTTATGGGATTGTGGCGATAATTACTGTCCGTCAAAGATAGCTGTAGAACTGTTAGAAAAAAAAGTTATCATAATGATAATACAACTTTCTTTCAGCCAAAAGACATCAACTACTGGACATAGGGATAAATAAAGAATTTAACTGATTCATAACAAAAATAGAAAGAGTGGGTCTTAGAATGAACATGGAACAGACAAAGTTCATGTCAAATATGTCAAATGCCCATATGTAACACCCACTCTCATGAATATTGGAGACGCTACACTCGAAGTTGTGGACGAGTATGTGTACCTAGGACAAACTGTCCAGTTAGGTAGGTCCAACTTCGAGAAAGAGGTCAATCGTCGAATCCGACTCGGCTGGACAGCGTTCGGGAAGCCACGCAATATCTTCTCGTCCCACATACCGCAGTGTCTCAAGACGAAAGTCTTTGACCAGTGCCTGTTGCCAGTGATGACCTATGGCGCTGAAACGTGGTCGCTCACAATGGGCCTTATTAGAAGGCAAAAGTCACCCAAAGGGCTATGGAGAGGGCTATGTATGGAGTTTCCTTACGTGATCGAATCAGAAATTAAGAGATCCGCAGGAGAACCAAGGTAACCGACATACATAGCTCGAAGAATTGTCAAACTTAAGTGGCAATGGGCAGGGCTCATTGCTCGCAGAACAGATGGCCGTTGAGGCCGAGAGGTTCTGGAGTGGCGACCGCGTACCGGAAGACGTAGCGTGGGAAGGCCTCCCACAAGGTGGACCGATTGGCATTGATAAGTGACAGTTATAGTCACATACTTATTATAAAGGTTAACTTAGTATAAGTGTTTGATACGAGTATAAGTAATTAATTATTAATGCGGTAGTCCCTTAAAGGCTACCGTGTATTGTTTAAGAAGGAGTATTCTTTTTAAATATATGTTATTTCAAACAGTTTATTGTTTCCTTGTATTTCAATACCTAACCACCTTACATCTGGGCTTTGTTCCAAAACCTCTAGAGGGACAAAATCTATTATGTAACAGTGGCTCGCTACTCCCCACGACCTTAGTTCTTTCGGCTCAAGTTTGAGCTGGCTGGCATTAATAAGGGACAGTTATAGTCACATACTTATTATAAAGGTTAACTTAGTATAGTAGGTCGAAGTGGCGGTGCTTGTGGGAGGCCTTTGTCCAGCAGTGGACGTCTTTCGGCTGAAATGATGATGATGATGATAATAATAAAAATATTTTACAAATATATACAAGCGGTAAACGCGTCAAGTATACTCTAGTCGGGTAGAAACATTACGCAGCTCACACAGAGAAGCAACAAGGGAGTCGATAGTGGTGGCGTTTTACTGCCAAGGCAGCCAATAGATGTTTTACATTTTAAAAAAACGTCGGGGAAATACAGGCGTAATGTTATGTTTCATGTTTTTTGAATAATATCATACTACTCACATAGCCGAGCTCCTATCGGCCATCAACTTGCACTGCTCCTCGATCTGCCGTTCCTCGATGATAACCATCTCTTTCTGCTTCTGTTTCCAAGCGTCGCGTGCTTGCATGAACGTCTTCATTTCATGACGCATCTTGTCCGTTTGATCGTGTTTCTGTTGCAGTTCTCTGCAATGTAAGTGAGAATTTTGTTATACTAGCGCGTATTACAGTCGCGTAGGGCCGCATAGGATTTCTAAACACAAAAACCTAGTACAGTCAGGGAAATTTATTGTTTATCGAACTGACACACTACTTCTATTTGCCGTTTTATAGCCATTTCATACCATTGCCGTGTGAAAGTGTTTGTACAAACCAACTAACAGAAATACTATAATTTAACTGACAAAGAATGACAGCTGTGATTTGAGTATAGGTAAGGGCAGTTTAAGTTGGTAGTCAATTTGCTGAAAAATTAGTTTCACTGACTTTACAAATAGTACAAAAGTCAGTGTTCCGAGCTCAAAAGAAATGCATTTGCATCGCGAAATAATAAACAATTTTCTAATAATGTACAATTTTGACGGCGACCAGAGTTTATAATAAACTACCAAATTGAAAAATAAAAAAGAAATTAAAACTCTTAACTTTGGGACAGTTAAATGTAAATTATTCAATTATCTCTTATGTAAATGCTAATCCTCGACTTATTAAGTTTATTTATTGTGTTTATGTAAAGCTGTTGGTTTTCTATGTGATAAATAAATAAATAAATAATTTTGCGAATGGAAAGTTGACTTAAATATTAGTAAATAATTATGTTCTCTTCTTATTATCTCTTTGACTTAATTTTATCTTTTTAGTGGTCCGTACCCAAAGAGTAAAACGGGACCCTATTACTAAGACTCCGTTGTCCGTCCGTCTGTCACCAGGCTGTATCTCATGAACTGTTACGAACCAAACAGATAGACAGTTGAAATTTTCACAGATGATGTATTTCTGTTGCCGCTGTAACAACAAATACTTTAAAGGGACTCCCATACAAACGTGATTTTTTTGCTCGATATTTATAACGGCAAAAGGTAGATGCTTGAAATATTCACAGAACATTTATTTATATATTCACTTAAAAATAAATTAATTAAAATAAAATAAATATTTAAGTGGAGCTCCCATACAACAAACATGATTTTTTGCCGTTTTTATAGATAATGGTACGGAACCCTTCGTGCGTGAGTCCGACTCGCACTTGGCCGGTTTTTTTAATCTCGATACCTAAAATTTCACTAATTTGCTATTTAAATATAATCCTAATTTATTAAATTCAATGTTATATCTAAACAACTAACCAAAACCCTGAACAATTAATGGACTATTACTATTAAATGTTAGAGAGTTGGAGGATTATTTAAATGTTTTTTTTTTATTGGATTGGATTTGGATTATTTAGTTGCGTCGCAGTCCACGCTAATGTGCGTTTGTAAGACAAATGCACATTAGGGTGCATGATGACCGCCATCGGGATCTGGAGGCAAAAGTCCTCGCGCACTTATGGGAGTGGCACGAGGAGCTGAAACGCCGGAGCGTAACTCCGCTGCCGCGACAAATCACGGCTCAGCGGACAGAGCTCCGGCGGGATCTCATGGCGACATGGAGGGTGCCATTGTCGCAACCCAGCGCTGGGCACGCCACAATTTTGGCGATAAGTCACCTCTTTGAGGAGTGGCTAGAGGCGCCACGGCGTCCTCACTGGACACGGCTGTTTTGGGAGGTTCCTGTTTCGGATTAGGCGTAAGGAAACGCCCGGGTGTTACCACTGTGTGGATCGCCCGGAGGACACGGTGGAGCATACGGTGGAGGTCTGCCCGGCTTGGGCAGAGCACCGCCGTGTCCTCACGAAGGCGATCGGCGGCGGCGATTTCTCGCGACCGGCTCTGGTCCAGGCCATAGTCCGGAGAGAGTGTATGGGAGGCAGTCACCTCCTTCTGCGAAGCAGTAATGCGCGCGTGAGGGAGCGGCAGTCTGTGCGCCCTCACGCCCCTAGTCGCCGCAGGAGACGTCCTGGGCGGCGGGAATCAGTAGCCGATTCCTGGCCACCGTAGGCGCGGGCTTGCAGAGCGAACAATGGGCAGCTAGTCGTCCGGTAAGGATCAGGCCCGGGTCGACGGCGCTTTGTGTTCCACGCGCGCCTCAAAGAGGTGTCAACACGCACTGACGGGGTCCGCTAGGACCAGTGCCTGCTATAAGAAAATTTCCCACAAAAAAAAAATTGTGCATGATAAAGTATTAAAGTAATGCTTTACGAGGGATTTTCGCATCAAAACTCGTGAACATCTCATATGCAACAATCATGGACACAATAAATTTTTCATTGTTAATTTGGTAAATCTACATACATTCTGGCATACAACAGGCACTAATACTGACTGTCAAACAGTACCAAATATCTTGTTTATTTATTTTTAGAGTTCCGTAACTCAAAAGGAAAAAACGGAACCCTTATAGGATCACTCGTGTCTGTCTGTCACAGCCAATATGCTCCGAATGTAATAGACCGATTAAGTTGAAATTTGGTATACATATCAATTTGAGTGACCCAAACACGGACGTGAACCGTAAATAAATGAATTTAGAATATTGGGGTCAGTTTTGGAGGGCAAATAAGAAAATTTAAAAAAAAAAGTTTGCAAACTGTACCATGTGACATAATATCAAATAAAAGGGCTTACTGTGAGGGTCTCAAATATATTTTTTTTTATATTTTTAAAATAAGTTGTTTTAAAGTTATAAGTGAAAATAGACGAAAATTTACCATTCCCCTCATCATTCCATCCCCCTTATCTCCGAAACTACTGAGCCTAAAATAAAAATACAGAAAATAGTTCTATACTTATAGATTACAGGAAAATCTTTAGAATTAAAATTTAGAATTACAATTAGAATTAGAATTTTCATTTATTTGTAAGAAGTCTATGGTCTTAAAATAACATGGAAAATCTCTCGATATTGTGTATTACATTGCAACTTACATTTGCAGTAGGAATGTATGGGGGAACATGTTTATCAACTACAATGTTAAGTTTGTTCTTGGGATAAATTCGTCCCAACAATGGAACCCTTCTTGTGCGTGGTCCGACACGCACTTGGCCGGTTTTTATATTTTTTTTAATATACTCTTTAATACTGTTTGAAATAAAGATTATATTATTATTATTATTATTATTATTATTTTATATACGTTTATATATCTCGGGGCCCTGGAGTCCCGAACCTTTTGAAGGCGTACGAGACCTTAGACAATTTTAAATAGAATGAGGCACCAACCGACGATTATCCCTGTACGCACTATGCAAGTGCACCCAAGGACAACCCCCGGTTGGTGTAGGACTATTGTAGGATATGGAAACAAAGATATTGGACTATGGGTTTGGTTGGTTAAAATGGAATGGTTACCTAAAACTATGGAAGGACTATGGCCCCTGCCTGATCAATGTTTTATTGTACACGGATAAAATGGCAGGGGGTAACTTGCACACTCAATAATGGGCCCCCGAAAACGGTCGCTAGTACATAGTGACGTAGGGACAAGGGGGCAACATATCCTGTGGTGCTAGAGGAGTGGAGAGGTATTCCACGGCTCTCAGAACAATCCCAGAGCCCTGAAGATGGTCAAGATCCCTACAAGCACTTACTGGAATACTTCCTTCCTCCAAGCACGTTTGCTCTTGCGAATCTCCACTCAAGCCGGCCAATAAAAGCAAGAATGAGGTGGGAGCTCAGTTCCTCGTCAGTGTTCACTCCAGTCGGCCAATAAAAGCAAGCCAGAGATGAGGAACATGACTTCTCCCGGGAGATAGGGTCCATGGGGTCGCAACTGCCCAACAGCTCGCCACATGCTGCCCTGTGGGTTTCTGTATCTCTCTTGGTCTGGCTCCTCACCCTAAACATGTTCCGGTAAAGTAAACTCTACACGTACAGACCTAGAGTTCGGA
The DNA here is from genome assembly GCA_947523025.1 of Dryobota labecula. NCBI lineage: Eukaryota > Metazoa > Arthropoda > Insecta > Lepidoptera > Noctuidae > Dryobota > Dryobota labecula. Next base: position 25,821,012 of record OX383289.1, on the reverse strand, counting down.
GCGCGCAAGCCCCACCACGACGTCGACGTAAAGATACGGCGGTGGGGTTACTATTATTATTATTATTAAAACTGTATCAACAATCACCCACTTCATATCCTCATCCGACATGGTCCGCATGATATCTTCAAGCATCTTCTTCTCAATCAAGCTATCTTCATACTGGCACTGCTTCTGAAGCTGCCGGTTCACAAGCTGCTGTTGCAATTCCTTGCAGTACTGCGTAGTGCGGTCCATCTTTTCTTTCTCTGCATGTTCTTCAGCAGATTTATCATCATATAGAGCGCGGAGGAGTATGTTGTTTGTGCGCATGTCTTCAGACTAGAAGGTAAAATTATTTTTCGTTTTGCATACTTGGAAAGTACGCTTGAAGTTACATGATCAGAGGGATAAAAACAGTACTTTTCGTCCCGGGGACACGATTTTCCCTGCTGTCAAAAAACTGTTAAATCGCGGTGTAAAATTGTAATAAAAAAATATTATCAACTATTTTGTAACATGACTTTATACTTATAATTTACTTTTCACTAAATTATTATTTAATTTACATAGATTTGAGCTAAATATTTACCATCATCAATGATAAAAAAAATACTGATAGAATGCTATAGAAAAAGAAACTTAAAAAAGGCACGGCAATTCGATCTTGTTGTTTTGTTGAGTGCTAATTATTTATTTGTATAAAATGAGTTCATCAGATTCAGATATGTATTTGTTTAACTAATCAGGTTTTTCACTTTCCAAAACAACGGTACACAACTAAAACAAATATTTAATAACTTTATTTCTGGTGGCCTGTTTTCAGATCTTTTACATAGAATAATGATATGTATTTAGTCATACCTTCTCCTGCAGCTTCTTATATTCGTTATGTAGTATTTGCTGCTGCAAATCTCTGCAGACATAACCAGCTTGCAGTTTCTTGGACAGTTCTTTAAGACTGGGATCCCTTTCTCTCAAGTAATGTCTTCTGAGTAGTTTGCAGACCTCTTCACGTCGCACCTTTGCTATTTCTATGCCCAGTTTTGTTTCTTTCTCAGCTCTGGCATTTACAATAGCTGCATGGTCGGTTCTCTAAATTGTAAAAGACTTACAGTGAGAATGTTTGTGTTTTATTAAACCTTCAGTCAAACCTATTCAGGTTTATGAGTTTTACCCTATATTTTTGTTGAATAACTAGGAAACCATAAGGGTCGGCACTTAGCCATAGGGATGGAAAATCTGGGTCCACAATAACTTAAAAGTGAACTTACTTCCTGGAAATTCTTTTCCATTGCAGCTTCCCGGTGTATGAGCGCCAGACACCGATTCATACGGCCATCCTCCATGCGGCTGTTCAGCCATTGGATGTCCAGAGCTCGCTGATACATTTCCAACTCCTTACGACGAACTTCTGTAATGGCATTGCGCTGGAGCTCATTCTTTGCCTCCTGAAAATCGAGTTCAGCATGCGAGTTCAGAAATGCATTCACAACTGGAACCAGTGTTTCTAAATATTAATAGAAACTATAGAAAATATTTTTTACCATGATCTCGTGGTGAGTTAATCTTCAATCTCCAGGTAAATAATATAACAAAAAGCAATAAATTAAGAAAATAATTTAATGTCTTTGCAGTAAATAAATTAACTAAATAAACAAAGCGTAACGTTTGTTTTACGAATTTTTCTTCTTTCAAAATTCGAATTCCAAGTGTCACTGTCAAGAGTGTCAAGTGTCAATGTCACATCGCTTTTTTTTTTCAGTTTTTCCAAGAAAAATAATTTCTAAAAAACAAAAGGACACTTAAGGCCGCCTTCCGAATTGGCTATAATCGCTCACAGCGCTCACATCGTCTCACATGCATTCCGATTTAGATATTACGATTATGACAGCCGAGGGCTGTCAACAACTCGGAACGCTCGTGAACGCGCTCACGGTGCTCACTCAATTTCAAAGCGATATTAGAGTATTTTTCTGTGTATACACCAAAATTTTCTTCTTCTTAGGTTCGGTAGCAACTTTAGCCAGAAGAACAATTTTGAAAATGCCACGATTGCTATGATGCGACTCAAAACAAATCAGCACAACTGTCATTTTTAACAGCGCTCACGGTGATATTAGTAAAAGGTATGGTCGGCGTTATCGCAAGATGGCGAATGTCATGTCGTCATCTATCACGTTTCACGGGACATCGTTATCGCGCTCACGCCATTCCATCGGAAAGGCTTTTAGCACGCGAATATCGATATTATCGCAACTCGGAACGCAGGGTTACGTTACTCGTCGAAGTACTCATCCAAATCGCTGTCATGTTATGTCATTTTTTTTTTTGTTCGTCATGTAGATTATTAAAAAATATTGGACACGTGTTTTTTCTTTTTTTACGTAATCAAAACATTACGGCAATACATTGAGTTCAAATGTGGCATGACTCTTGTGTGGGGTCACTGTAGTGAACGGGAAAGCATTTTCAAAGCGCAAAAGCGCTGCCTGAGAGCTATATTTGGTCTTAAAGTAACAAAGTATTTAAGTCTCAGAAATTATTAACCTTCCCATGCCTATATATCCTTGAATTGGCAATATTTGTAATAACAAATCGATGTATATTTAGAAACTAGAAAGCGAAGTACAGCTATGAGATCTCAATACCAGAATCTATTATGCACGGGTTTAAAACTAGCTTATTAAAAAGAAATGTGATTTGTATGGCTCCTGTAATCTTTAATAAAATACCTGACCAAATTAAAAACTTACCGTTGCAAAAATTTAAAAAACGTTTCACAGTATTACTTGTAGATAAATGTTATTATTCTGTGCAGGATTTCTTAAATGATATTTTTTTTGTAAAATCTTTACTTTGTATTACATTTGCAATTTTGCATGCTATATTAAGGCAGAATGTACACGGATCCTATTATATAATTTAACAAGTTATTTTTATGTACCTACATTCTAAGCAAATAAAGACCTATTCTATTCTATTCTTATCATGTCGTTACATTCAACTTTTAATTTTTTTAACTTTTACTCAACTTTTCATTAGATTTTATACTGAGCTGTGACGTAACGAGCCCCCACTCCCCAAGTTTAATGTGTTTTATCTAAGTCTTTTTTTATTAATATGATAAAGCAAAAAATACGTGTCTAATATTTTTTTAAATATTATCTGATTGACGGACTAAACAGTTTTTCTTTTTTTTTTGCCCAGGCATCATCCCTATTAACGATGTGAGTGATAAAAGCGATTACAGTCTAACTCGGAATGTGGCTTAGGCGCGACATTTCTACAATTTTGTCATTTTTTATGTCGAATAATTGTCAGCTTTATTAAAACAGGGCCTCCGGGGCCTGGTCACGTGAAGTGTCGACCAGTCGGCGTGAAACAAAAATATAATTTAAAATATTTATTTCCCTTATTATAGATATTCTATATTTTTTTTTTAGGACTATTGTGTCGATTGCTTACATTATTAACCTTATTTTTGTTAAAACTCTCTATTTGTAATGAAAACTATATTTATTTGTCTGCCATCTGTTGGCGCACGTTTTAATTGACAAGAGATTGTTGAATTGATTAATATACCCACTAGATGGCAGGGTATTGAATTCATCAAAATGCAATTTTTTTAAATTAATACGTATTTTCACATGATGTTCTACAGTTTTCACTTTTGCTGAAATAACAAACAATAAGAAAATGGACTTGCATTGACTTTAATTTTGCGACACTATTGCGAAAGTTCAGGCCTACGTGCGCCACCTATTGTTTTTGTAACGTACTAACAACGGTAACTTACGATGCAAATCGTTTACGACGAGGCGCTAGGGTGACAATTTTCTCTCATTCGCGGCAGTACAATACGGCGACAGCACGCATTTGGATTTTGACGTGTGACAGCAAACAGCTGCAGCCAGATTCGGTTGCAGATTGACAGTGTATCGAAATACAGACGTTTTGTAATGAAACAGTGATTGAAATGGCTGAAAGTAAAGGTGCGTTGATCGCGAAAACAGTGCAAAAACATGCCGGACGTGCGAAGGAAAAGGTATTTATTGTTTTATTCACCTTACGTGGAAAGAGTGATGTTAGTAGGTAATGGTGATTTTTTATTTATTTAGCTGCTGATATGTTGTGAAAGTATGGTTTTGAGAAGATCCGCGGCACGCCAAAGCAGGTTTCTTGCGACTAGACCGTAAGACGATTTCCTAGTGCATCAGATTTCACCTGTTGCTTGTCTGATACGCGATGTAAGAAACACCTGTGTTTTTCCTCATATTTGTTTACGTACGTACGTAGTACGTGCATACGTATCTTATTGTATCAGACAGTATCGTCGCGGAGCTGCAGTTTTATCATTTCCAGGGCATTTAATTTTCTATTTATAGTTGTGAGCAGACGTGATAATTTTGGATTGGAACAGTTAGTTGAATAGGATACGACAAGTTCAGTTTGCGAACTAGCGTAGCACTCGATTGGTGCACATTAATTTAATAAACCCATTTATTACACAAGACAGTTCTAGGGAATTGGGACCATTTTAAAAATAACACAGTGGGTTGGGAGCGGACAGAGACAGCCGATCTGTTGTGCTGGTTTCGCAAAAATAATGTGGATATTTCAACTCATCTATTTTTATGTGGACTGTCTCGCTGTGAATGTGGATCTGTGAATTAGAATTGTTACTATTGGCATGAAACCTTTCTGTAACATTTTTTATTGAATTATTTAGTGAATAACTTGATCAAAAAATTAACTTAAATTATTTTTTATTTGAAAATGTACAGATTATTTTATTCTACTTGTTATAAAATTATAATAGAACTATCATGTTCAAATTGAAAATTAAAAGTATCATTATTCATTAAAAAAAATTAAGGGTATATTCCAAAAATCATAAAAAATACAATTTCAAAATTGTCTCACACTAGGTATCTTTTTTTTCATACCCACTTTTACTTTGCAATATCTGATCCATCAACTTTACCTAGTACATACATACATAAACTCACGCCTTCTTCCCATGCGGTAGGCAGAAACTATAGAACTCCACCTACTACACTTGTTACTTCGTTTACGTTCATCCATCTGGTCAAGTAGTTACCTAGTTACCTAGAAATAAAAATTTGATTTGCCTACCATAGACACAGAGAGTCGGTTATTGACCCAGTTTGGCAGATGGCCCAGCAGCATCATCAACTACTATGAAATTATTGCCAACAATTAGTATTTACTAGCTAGAATATAGAATAAAGTATAAAACCTCATTGATGAAATAATGTTTTTAATCAATATACACTTTCTTTTATTTTATGAAGATGAGCTCATAAACAACTGGCTTTTGCCCGCGGCTTCGCCCGCGTGGGTGTCGGTTATCGCGTAAAAAAGTAGCCTATGTCCTTTTCCATATCCCAGGCTATATCTCTGCCAAATTTCATGACGATTGGTTCAGCGGTTTAGGCATTATACGTAACAAACAGACAGACAGAGTTACTTTCACATTTATAATATTGGTATGGATTATATGCATGGTTTCAGAGAAATCAGGCTATTTAATATTGTAATAATAATTCTGCATATTTAACAGAATTTAAAAACTAGTTATTTCAATGTCAAGTTTAATAGATTGGCCGTTGAATCAAGAAATTATGAATTCTACATGCTTAATTGAGATTATGCATCTATGAACGAATTGAAAGTACTATTTGTACATAATAAAGTAAGTACCATATTGCAAAAAATTGTCTGTGTTGTAGGCAATTGTTATTTTTGTGTTCATTACTAAAATTGTTAATTAGTACATGATTCAATTAATTTGATTATTTAATTTACCTCATTTCATTTGAATAAGCTTATCAACACTAATTAAATCAGCAGAGTGACAATTTGTTAGTCCCGAAACACTGTGTAACACCATATAAAATTTGTCATAATTATCAACATAATCTAAAATTAACAGCTTGATAGACCATTTATGCCAACTATCTATTCATGTCTATGATTATTTGACAGAAATGCTGATTATGAAAACTTGATAACATACCTACCAAATTGAAAATAATACCTACTTTCAACAATAAACCAACAGCAAAAAATCGTTTTGGAATATTGTAACCACTGAAATAAATTATGATCTAAATATGGGTCATGGACTAATAGCACACAGCGGAGTCAATATAAAACCTGATAACTGTTAATGTAATATTAATTACAGTTTTAATCGAATGCCAATAAACAACACAACCTCTTAGCTATCAATTGTTACTCAATCACGGTAATTAGTCATACATAAGCAGTCGTAAATAAAAAGTTCATTCAACCCGCCGATTCGTAGATCTAGATTGCCGGTATAAGCATTATTAAGTACGACATGACTTACGGGAAAGTCTGACTAATGGAAACCCCTAACGATGTCATATTCACACTCACTGGTCATTGAATAAGTGAACGAACTGCCATACAATTTTGTACCCTCAAAAGTCCTGAAGAACCTCCTGTGCAAAAAGATCTTAACGGTACCTAATTCTGATCAACATCTTCGGCAATTTGCTACGAGAAGCAAGCTCTCGAATACACTTCAACAGCCGGATTTAATAATATACTGTACTGTCACTTAAAAGGGTGGTCGTACTAAGCTGGTGCCTTACTACACTGTTAATAAAACTAAAGTAGGTATCCATCACACCTTGTAGGTATTCGGGCCCACTACCAGTTTAACTGCATTTTATAAGCATCACACCCGAACTCGCTACATGGGCCTCTTCGATGCAATATACAATCGCTAAATGCGCGAATTTAATTTCCAGCCGGTTTTGGCTTGAAACAGAACTATCGGAAGTGCACTTGCGTCGAACGACGAAGTTCGAGTGCGCTTGAATCACCGGTGGCCATGTGAGTGGCATCAAGTAGGCATCCGAATGTTCTTGAGATGAGCATGCTTGTGACTTGAACAGGTCGCTAGGCGTACTCACACGTCACACATGCCACGTCAAAATAGGCAGGTCCAAATTCCAAAGCGGTAATGTTGAACAGGTATAGGAACTTCTCAAATTCTAGTGTACGAACTACGAACCATGCGAAAAGTTAGAAAATCTCGCAATCCTCATGATTTTGCACGAAGTCTTCCAAAATATTTGTGACCCAAATGTGTCCTTCAGTTTATCGTATAGTAGGTATTCCAGAAATTCCCTCAAACCTGCCATGCAGGGCAGGCAACCGCTGTATTGGCCATCACAGCATAAAATTCCTGTTAAATAAACGGTAATTTACAAATTAACGGCGGAACACCGGCCGCGTAGCCACACAAAACGCGTAAAATGTGACCCAAAGGCATTCGGCAATCTGGACATTTTACTATCAACCGGTTTTGTTCTGCCCTTTAGTTCATTCTCGGCTTCGGAAATATCAGTGTGCAGGTGATGTGTGCTCAAGGCTTTTTAAACAGAAGCGTAGTTGAGAATGATTCTTCCTCTTCCTTTGATTGGAAGTTTTTTTTTTTTTTTTTTTATTAGAGTCCATCTATTTATAAAGGGTACATTTTAATGATCAGGATTAAAACAAAAAAGTTTACCTTGAGGGATAAGTTCGTGAAATTAGGTATGGACCGATTGCATAAAATACTAAATGATGTCAGTGATTATTTTACCGCTTCAATTGTTAATAATAGTCATTTCTAATATAAAGCATATGTTTAACTGTCTCAGTGTTTAATATCTTTTGGGAGCCGTGCCCAAATCCCGTAACTCACTAAACCTGTAAAAGAGCGGCCTCACATATTTCCCTCAGCTTTCTCTTTTTCGAAAACAAAAATCTGACCCAGCAATACCCCAAAAACTGTACGAATTGAGTAAGGCACCTGCCATGATAAAATGCGATTTGTCTTCTCACTTCCCGCTTTAATAACTGCTAGTAATTAAACCTATCTATCACGTTACGCTCGGCACTGAGATAACAGCTAATATTATGTCAGATTTATATAATCTAGCGGGATTTTCCAACTCTGGCGACAGATTTAAGGGTTATAAAAATAGGTTGGATGCCCGATGATATTAAATGAATCCGTGTCGAAGGTAGGGCCGATAGTAGCCCCAAATGTCAGCTAAATAGAGACATTGTGCGGGCTCACGGGCTGCAATTATATAATTTCAATAGCAATTGAAGTCGATTTCAGTTGGTCAACAATAATGAGGAAGTTTTAAATATCGAATTAAATCGGTCTCCATTACGGACAAAAAGCGATAGTAGAAAAAAAAACATTTTGAAGTTTGAACCTCTAGTTTTCTATAAATAGAATAAAATTTAGCTTGTACTGTTTAGGAATTTGAGCCAGCCTAAAAACCAGCAATACTAAGCAAGCCACGCCGACAACCTATACACGTTCGTCAAAAAGTTTTTTGCCGTTTGATGGAAAAGAGCAAAACGACAACTAGGCATTCTGTCATAGACATGGATACACAATGGGCGCGAAATTGCCAATCTTCATGTTATGCCAGACCGTTACACCAAAAACGTGGATATAAGTGAAATGGGCAATAGACGTAGCTCTGGGATATATTCAATTTCTTTTAAAGTGTTCAATAAGATGAACTTCACGTCTGTGACCCCGGGTGTGAACTAAGCATAAGATTTCATCTAATTAATCGTCTGTCAGCGCACTGCAAACACGTTTGGGAGCGTTAGATTGTTCTAAAACATCTGTGAGCTTGAATAGGTTAGTTGACTTTATTAGATTTTCCTTAGTTGTTCTATGATTATAAATAATCATGGCCAGAAGATAAATAAGTTTTAGTACTAATTAAAACTCTCGAATAATATTATCAAAACTTTTTTTCGATATGATAGTTTGGAATCTGATAATATAGTCAAAAACATGATTTCTAACTCAAAATACTCAGTTTTAAATCAACCTATTCAAAAGCTTTAGTGAATTCGAAATATTCGGTTTTATTTCCTCGTAGAATATATGAAGGAGACACAAAGTTTTTGAATATTCTTCACGCGCTAGATTTATTTTCCTGATCATAGGTTTATTCTTTATCTAGTAAACAGCTACAGTTGTATGTCCCCACAGTCGTTATCTTCACATAAAGCCAATCAAATCATGAGAAAATTTCTATCATCATCATCTATTCATGCATTCCGCTTGCAAACATCAGGAGGAAGTCACAAGCCCTTTGCTGTTCCAATAACTTGAAACGTATCATGCAAAATCATCTTTACTTCCTCCGTATCCTTTATTGCGTCGACATAGGGACTTGATTCGTGGATACCACCAAGTAAACATGTTTTGCAAAGGTCGATACGTGACAATGCTTAATGCTAACAGTTGGGTTAACTGTGAACTGTGCAGTCGTCATGGGAACGCCAGCCGACGCCCACAATTCATAGTTTTTATTGTCTGCTAGAGACATTTCTGTATGTTTGTTGGAATTTAAATGAGTGAGAGTTTTAAGAGATAACATCAATTAGGCGGCAAAATTCTGGTTGTGGCGATGAGATTTTCATTTTTTTCGAAAATCTTCCTCAATCTATGTAAAACATAGGTATATGAGTCAAACTATTATTCGCATTATATTATTATCGACTCTATTAGCATCTGTAGCGTACGTCAAACTAAGAACATTTTCCTGCTACGATATTTTAGTATCACAGTTCAAATTATCCCCGAAACCAAACCTCAGGTATCTTGACACAAACATTTCAAATATTCAATTTCGTTTTCAACCACAGCCAAATAGATTCTGATAAGTTTGGACGGTTACCAAATAATGTGTCGAAAGTGACAACTCTAATGGTTGTATTCTAATATTTGTAATGCAAATCCACACCTAAACACAATGTCTGGTCAATTTCAGCTTTGTCAAGATGACGAACTTTCTATGCCCCCGATGCAGACGAGACGCGACTGACAATCGTTGAACAAATACTTCACATATGGTAATTTACACGCTTCAGGTTGCGATTCATACATATGTACAATAGAATTTTCTAATTTGTACCTACTGTGTCTTTTGTCTTGCATCTTGCGACTATCCGGTGTGATTGGTCGGGTCATTTTTTGTTTGGTCAACAAACTTGTCGACATTCATTATGTGTGGATTTTGAGCTGTAAATCAAGGCCAAATAATGTTATATTACGATGCGTTATCTTATGCTTATGAACCAAAATAGGTGTTTGGGAAACAATTCGAATATGGTGTATATTTGGATGACCTAGTTACATAGATCAAATCTCAGTGGTATTACGTCCGATGAAATTGTTTCACTCTCATTTTATGATTTGCGTTTCCGAAATATTTCTGTTACTGGGTTGGCCTTCATTTATTGCAATAAAACAGTGTATAATAACCCATTTTTCAATTTTAATTGTGAGACATGTCAATTTTTTTATAGCTCCATCATGGTCACAAATCAGGAATTGTGTCAGAGAAGTCGTATACGCTAAGGCTACTCAAATTATCATTTGCGTGAAGTGCTTGTTAGTATCTTTTTGAGAATCAAATCACATTGCCTTTATAATCTTAAAAGGTTCCCATATAATAAAATAAATTTTTTGTTTACTTTAAACGACAAGAAGACGACACTCCGAGGGTCTACGGTGAAATCACTATAAATCCGATTTTGCCGAGTTTTTACATTAGCATAGTAGTTCGTCACCAAACTGTAGGTGTTCTCCTTGATATCACTGCACCCACATAGAGACTGCGTCTATCCCACGCTCCGCCTACCATCAGCAACCACTTTCGTTTAATCACATTGCTTAATACTCAGATTTATGTGGGGAAAACGTGTTGCCATAAATTCATCTACTATTTCAGCTTTTATACTATCTCTTTGGAAAGTGTGGTTTAGGATATGGTATTCTTGTTTTGTGTCTTGTGGAATAAATAATCTCAGTAAATTGCTCACAGTCAATGATATCTTGAAACCTGCAAGTTATCTTAACAGTTAAATCTCGTGCATTATTACTAAATCCTCTTCAATTTTTGTTTGTCGATTTTGTTTTAGAATTTGAAGTAAAACATGTGTTAACGTGTGTTTACTTTAGCCCTTAACTTGTGACTTGGCTAAGACAATTTATGTCTATTTTTTACCGAAGTTCTGACTCATTTGATAAGATACAATTCCTGTACAATTTTTACCTACCGGGAGATATTGCTTCTTAATTGTAATGAAGATATATGAGAGTGCACATTGTGTATTTAAAACCTGCTAAGAAAATCTCAGCCAGATGACAAAGCCGGTCGATAAAAAACTGCTACATGTGATAGTGCTCTGTAATAAAATATATGAACTCAACAAATTCTAAACTTGAATGATTGAATTGCAAAAACGCACATTTAACCTGAAAATGTCGATCGATATTCTCCCGATTTTGATTGGTAACTTTTCAATATAATCCAATATGTTGTTACGAAACATCGGAATACCGCAATCGGTTTCATCGACCACAATATAAAATGCCGTGTTAAAAAGCTATGGCACATATTTCGCCACGTTCGCCCACTTCCTATGGCTGTTGCCAAATGTTACACTAGTAATAGTATGGATATAGAAATGAATGCTTTTCGATCTATTAATAAAAGAACTAAAGGTAGTGACAATGGAGTTCCCCGTTGATGACACGGATGATATGAAGAGACTCCATTGATTCTCCAGTGACATCTGGTACTCGTATTTGGTTTATTTTCGGAGACCAAAATGGTAAAGAACAACTGCGGATAGAAAATGATGGTCCTTTAAAGAAGGTTTTAATACTAAAGGGAGTACATTCAGAGTGAGTCGACACTCCAAATGCCATAACAGAACAATGACACAAGGAAAACAACGGTGAATTGAAGGAAACAGATCTTATATAACATTTATCGCTAAATTTCAAAGTGCTACTTCTAACAGCTGAACTATAAGTTCATACTGAAACTGGGGCACTAGAAGATCAGTTTGCATAATCAGATTAATGCTTGGGCTCAAGGCTATGGCGCTCTAAAATGTTTGTCGCACATAGTAGAAACTGTTAAAGTTGGATTTGGAAGTGAACTATTGAAGTCAAGTAAGGAGAATATAAGGATAAAGACTACAATGCAAGAGGCAAAACATGTTTTAAATCAAAACTATGTAGTTTTTCGTTTAGAAAGTAAGAAAAATGCATTTGACTGTATAATTTATTCAAAATTATTTACTTTCATAACATGCAAGGCGTAGGAATTATTAATTTATAATATTTATACGAACTTTTATCGGAAGAACCTTATATATAATCGAAAATGTTACGATGTAGCAGTAAGGCAAAAAACTGAAAATAAAATCTGTTGCCATAGTGATAATGACCAATATCAGAGACTTTGTTATGACTCATCATCACATTATACATATAATTTTAAAGTTAAAGATTCAAATGACCTGAAAATATGTCGTCACAATGTTTTATTGCTTTAGGAAATTAGTTGTATCTGTATGTAGGTTTATGTATCCTTGCATTCAGATTATATTAAAAAGAACTGGAATGAGTGACTCTAATGTCGTCTCAATTCTTGGAATTCTTTTTTGCAGTGTCAATGCCGCATAATTGAAAAATAAGTAGGTATCCATGATGAACGCCTTGCATACAAAAACTAAAGGAAGTTAATGGTTTGCTTACATGGGCCTATAAACAAGAGCATTTACTTTTACTTCCGTATGTGCTGTAATAAGAATATTATGCCCATTGCCCATAAAGACACCTGAATCACCTTCAAAGAGCACATTCCTTTGATTTGATCGTGACACTGTTTAGCAATCTGCATTCCTATACATAATTTCTTCCGAAGGCTATTACAATAGATCAAAATCATTAAGGACCATCTTGAAGATTTGCTAGAATCCTAAGCGTAGTTTTTCTAAACAATGTTCCTGTAATATTATAACGGTGTTAATTTATCTTAATAAACAAGCATTATTAATGCGCTCATATTTTCTTAGAGTCTACGGTCATCGCGATTGTATAGAAAAATAATAACCAAGACAGCCATGTTTATGACTTGGTGATCGCTTGAAGGTTCTCACAAGGCACATAATATACGATCGACTCGTACAAAGGTCCATTATGATGATGATTTTCTCAGAGAAATGGTTCATGATTTAATCGTTCGATACTTTAGTTGCATTGAACCCGCAACCTAAGATACAAATTAGGTACCATATACGTATAGCTGGATATAGCAAGATTATCGAACGGCTGAGTTAATTCAACTGGAATCCCTGTCCCTCCTATTCCAATAGAGTACCAATCTACTTGGTCCTGGGATTAGTATTAGATTTTCAGTTGTGCTTTTTAATATGATTGCGAGATGATACTGATTTGATTAGTTCAAGCGAAATCGTCGTTGGTTTCGATCAGCGAGTTAAGATACAACCTAGAGAACAAAATAAAATATTACCAATTCCTTGATCATAAGGGTTACACCGTTTATCAACACATCATTATGGTTTCACTTCGTCCAAATTAGACGATAGACATCCACATCCCATGGCCAATCTGCTATCTCTCCTCCCGGCTCCCTTATCATTCTCAACAATCCTAATATTTTGTTCGCACGGTGGGCTGTGCTGAATTCCGATCCGACAGTCGGACGCTTGTTTTTGCGTCCACGCACTTTCTTCTCTTACTTGTACTTTCTCGAGTCGGCACGTAGCCTCAGGTGCGTGTTTGTGGTAACACTGAATTCGCGACTCGGTATTTGTGCGGACATTTCCAACGAGACGACCTACTGACATTGGATCGTTAGGTGTTTTGTGTTCCTTACTTGGATTCTTCTAATGTTGACAGTTTCACAGTTCGTTAGTTTGGTTTGGTATTACTAGTAATGCATACCAACTAACGAACTGCACAGATAATATTATGGTCGTGAATGACGTACCTAGTATGAATTATATAAATTCGTTAAAAGTTTAGCGTAAGGTTGTAAATTAGTGTAACTATCAAGTAAATCGTGTAGCCTGTTTACAAGGCTTGTGCATTTTGTGACGATTGGCTGTTGAGGCATTTGACTGGAATCTAGTGATGGTAAATACCAGAGTGATTTTGCATGCCTGACGTTTGTTAATTAGTTGTCTCTATATTTCAATAACGTCTGTATTGTGCATATGATAAATCATTTACTTAAATGACTTGTGTGCATTAACGTTATACTTGAATATATTTTGATTTTAGCACAGAGTCTTATGTATATTTTTTATCGTAATAAGTGTTAGATATATTCTTTATTGTATAACGTCTAAGAGTTTATCTTATTGTTCTCAGGTATGACCTCAAAATAATCTTCATGATATGGCGTAAGTACTGTGCAAAAATGTGTCGTATTGTAAATACTGAAGCATTTAAAATTTACTACAAGTGGCGCAGTCCTTCTTTCTCATGGAAAAAAATATTAATGATGTACACTGATAATGCGTCGATACATCTTGCTTCGATGATCATGAAAGTGATGATTACGTCATGTCCAACAATAATCCTACACACTTTTCCTACAATCTTAGAACTAGTTATTTAAAGCAGAACAAAGTTTTCAGATTACCTCTTTTTAAGTGTTTACTCGTTTGACGTACCATAATATCTTAGCGCACATACATTTTACTTGTCATTTTATCAGATAACAGTGACATCTCAATGAGACGATCTTTTCCATCACAAGGTTGTACGTAAGTACCGATCTAATTAAAGAAACTACTGCAATCTTGCTTTGCTAATATTTTTGCTAACTCATGACCAGGGCCTCAAGTCTGCTATTACAATAGTGTCAGAAGGGTCTCTTCATTGTGAGTTTTTGACAGATTTGCCATACAAACACTGTCAAATACTCACAATGGCGAGACCATTCTGACACTATTGTAATAGCAGACTTGAGGCCCTGATGTCTTTGCGGCTGATATATTTTATATTATTGGTTTGATTAAATAATTATCTTGATTACCTATAAGCATGATAATTATTGAATCAAACCAATAATTATTTTGAATATAAAAATGCGCATGGAATTAATTGATTCCTACGCGTTTCGCAACACTGCGGTCACACCTACGACTAACATCATTAATATGTTACATACCATCTAGCGGTGACCTACGGCTATTTACCTATTTGGTCATGTCGACGGGTTTGGGTTTGACGGCACGGTTGGCGCAGTGGTTAAGCGATTGACTGCTGCGCTGCGTGTCGCGGGTTCGATTCTCGCACGGAACAAATATTTGTATGACCTACAAGTAGTTGTTCCGGGTCTGGCTGTTTGTGTATGTGAGTTTAAATGTTTGTAAACGCACCCGCGATACAGGAGAAATTCCTAGTGTGGGGCAACGTTTTTTTTCAAGAAAATAAAAATTGTCTTATTTTGATTTGGAGCCTATAAAAAAATCTATAATAATGACACTTAAAAAAAAAAGCGAGATATCAGTTACAAAAGATGTCTAAATCCGTAATCATTTTTATCAATACGGTATATATATAAAGCCATATCACAAAAATATGTATAGATAGATAAATCTAGTCAGATGATTTATTCGTACGAACCTAAGATGTGTGACTATTCCGAAGCACCACATTTGAAAAAGAAAGCTTCTTTTATACATCTTCAGACAGCGAATCTACAAGTTACATGACTAAACAAATGACAGCTCGTAATGCTTTGACCTCTGGCCTCAGACACAAGATTAGCCGCAGCGGTAAGCGGCTGTTCCCGTATCCTAAGCGAGATTCAGACAAATTGCTCGACTTATACATTCTTTGGTGTAGAAGTCACGTCTTAGCGATATTAATTATGTAAGTCTTCTTTTAAAACTTCTAAACTTTTATCCTTTCTTGCATATTTTTTTATTGTAGCTATTGATAATGTCTTGCTTTTTCCATTTTTCTCTGTCTTCGTCTACCTTGCAACTAAAGTAAAAGTGAAAACAGTTTTCGTTTCTATACTTCTTTCTTCGAATGGCCTTGACTTAATGTATGGAACATTTTTCATTATTACTTTTACTGTTAGGATCCTTAGGAGCAACTAGTTGGACAAGCATATTTGGAATATGTTACAAAAACGAGACTCATTCAGAAATGAAAGATGCCAAATCTATTGACATGACAAAAAAAAACTTGCCTCATTATTATTATTTTTTTTTTTTTTCACTATTTCTCCTTTCCTTTTCAATCTTTCACTAATAATATATACCAGACATTACAAGAAACTGCCACAAAAAGCAAGTCTGCAGAGCATTGCGTGTGCGATCAGCTAAATATTTACCTCATCATGTACATATTTGCACATTGCTGTTCGGTATAGATATCACTATCTCTTGTTATCGTACCATTTGTTGATCTGCGTCTGTTTTACCTTTTTCAATATTGTTATGTTCGGGCATTTCGCTTTGTTCGTATTTCATATCATTACATTCAGTAACGTCGTTGTTTTCTTTGTTATGGATTAGCAAAGTATTTAGGTCTCAACGATAATTACTATTTCGTTGTTTTTCTGTTCAACGAACACAGGAAACCCGGGTACTTCATTATTATTTCATTTCTTTGTAAAGTTTATTTTTTCTAGCGCTTATTGCTTTTATTTCAACGTTAATGTCGATCATCCTCTTTTTATCTACGCCTAATGGAAAAATTCAAGAAAACAAACACCCAATGATTTCATATTTCCGCCGCTCTGTTGATCGATTGGTATGTCCCCATACTGTGAATACAACTTACTGTTTTTGGAGAAGGTCCAAAAACGTTCGTGTTAGTCAGGATCCACGGGTGAACGGCCTGAATTCCCACGCATTGCCAAAATGACACTAAACGCTAACTTACAAGGCGTCTGTAGAAACCCTTCCCCTGGACTGTTCTTTTATGGGCATTATTACTAAGACTGGCTCAGGATCAAGGTCCCTACGTGTCGATATACCTACGTGACTCGATTCTGAATCCTCCATAACAACATTTTCTACTTTTTACAGCGTGCCCCCATCGATGGTGTAAATGCTTTGACGTAAATAAAATCGCTACATGTGTAGAATATTGTAGTATATTCTGTCTCTTTTTGTTTAGCGCTTTATTGGGTTGTGTCCTTTTTTGTCACTGTGTGTCAAGAGTCTTATTTTGATCATGATAATATTTTATTCAGTGTCTGCTAGACAATACTCATTGAAATAATTTGACCGCTATCCTTGCGTTTAAATTTTTCAAAGACTTATCGTTTAGCTCTTTTATATTTATTTTTATTTTTTATTTATTCAAAATCTGAATTTACAATAACATACATAAAGTCTGCCAAACTGCATAACAATTTGTCGGCAGTTGTTCTCGTCTAGCAATGGATTACAAATTTTGAAAATTAATGTGCTGAAACTTAATGTGCTAAGTAAACTATAAAATAATATATTACCTACAACTAGTGGAGATAAAAAATCTCACATTTTACAGAAAGAAATTTGCAGACGAGGTTTGTTACAAACATAGCTACGGACACAATGAGAGATAATGTTTTTGTAGAACTTTTTTTAAGTTGAAACTGATATCGAATGTGAAGTCTAAGGAAGACTTGACATTCGATATCAGTTTCGGGGCTGGCTCATTTAATAATGTCTGTACTACGTACCTTCTAGTGCGCTTACCAAAGTAGTTTGTTACTTTTGGAACAGCAAGTGTCTTCTTCTTAGATTAACGAGTTGGGTAGTTATGCTTACGTTCCACTTTGTGGCCTTGATTATTTAATTGTTCAGTCAAGATATTTAACTTACTTTTAAAATGGATCGGGAGTACTTTACAAATTTTGGACAGTTCTATTATTTACCCTGAAGTTGCTCAGCTAGTAACTTAACTACTTACTAGTATCCAGACTTGTGATTTACGCTTATCATTGTGAAGGTTTTCATCTTGACTGGTAATAAAGTAGGCACATACCACCTTCAATATGTCAATGGCAATCATCAACTAAGTAAAAATGTAAAGTTTCGTCATTTTTATCGTAATATGCCAAATATTCGTGTCTTGTTCACGCATGTCTTCACTTCCTAATAAAGCGATCACGATAGTTCCACTGACTAAAAAGGCCATAGTATCGGGTAACTCTTAGCTACCATGTGCTAATTCGTTACGAAACCTTGCTTCTGAATATTTTAATAAAACCTTATAAACTTCGTTCCCACCATGTAGTTTCTCAATACAAGAAATATTCTTAGGGAATTTATGAGTTCCCTTCGCTTCGGATGACTTCAGTATTCGTGAGTTTGCCTCGTTTAAAGCCACGAAGCTTCCGCTATATTTCTCTTCTCTAATTGGTGTCTACAGCATCGAAACAATTACTGAAAATATTAAGAACATCTAGTATATCACGGATTTATAAGTTGTCTTCATTCGTTAGTCTCGACGATACGTTACATTTTAATATTGAGTCAGTTTTTTTATTTATACAACCCAAACTCAGCGGAGTAAATATGATATGATATGATATCCAAAGAAATGCGTGGCGGGCAGTGTAAAAACTATCTGTCTTTTCGCTGAAAATATAATATCCCTAGTGCATGAGTCGTGCGGAATCAACCGCAGGATGGTCTTCCATCACATGCTTTTTTACTTTGATATCCGCGCAATATTTATCTGTAACACTTTCCGGACTGATTCAAACCGCACCGTCGCTTTCTTTAATCAGACTCTCCACATGAAGTTCAAGTGCCGTCAAAACCACCAATACATCAACCTAATGGAGTCCATCTAATGGCTGTGTCTAAATATAAACACCACGATTTGTACTGCAAGGTCGTTTGTATTTCGACCATACCTTTTGTACATTGGTTTACAATAGGGACATACAAAATTGGCCATCCGTCTTCCGGAAGCTCCGTTGTGACGTATTGAGTTCATCGTCAACCAAAAATTACGTAAGGACCGGCGCAGACGCAACTTATATCCGTCCCATGATCAGCGTCCCGACCTACATCCACAAACAGTTCAGAGTAAAAGGCACCTAAATACTTACGTGTAAGATTGAAAATTGCGATAAGGCGACGATTGAGTTAGGACATTTTAGAGCGGTTTCGCGTATGGACGGCCGCCAGGCCAGGCCTGTGACTATTCCCGTCTAGTAAGCTGGATTCTGTGTCCGATGGCATGCGAACTTCTTTTTGGCACGTGTCATTCAATTCTGGCGCCGCCGCGCCGTTTTATTGTCTACCGATGTCGCTAGACCTTTAAAAGTCGTGAACCTTATTGTATTACAATATTTTTTTGAGCAGATTAGCTCACCGTGTCGACTGAATCCCCGTACCTTGATTGTCATGCAGCGCAGTAATTACTTGCTCATTGTAATGTTTAGACGGCGCAACAAGTGTAACACGATCGTTATGCGTCATTAATTGAATTGTGTTTTGGCGCTAAAGCGCGGCCCATTAATATTTAGTCGGGATTTATATAGGCATGTGTATGCGCATATTCGGCAGCTGTTTTTGTTTTCAACAATAAATAAACATTCATGTTTTATGTATAATCAATTATGGTGACTGGTGACATCATGTCAGTTTTTTTTCCACGACCAAGTTTGCTGGTCCTCGTAGGTTTTTCAAGTTCCTGATACTACTTAATAGTTGATGCACTACAATCGATTCAATATACTTTTCTAATGGGTCCTGAGCCATTAAAGGAGAGCTATCTTTCACAAGATAAACGAGTTTATTGATATTGCTTTAACTTGTTGAACAAAAAGCGCGCCGTGGAACCTGTCTATGTTAAAGTCAACACGGCGCTTGCTCTAACCGAACAAGTTTTGTACCATTTGTGTACACTTACATACATAATGCGTTTTCCAATGCATTCTATACGATCCGATCGGTGGAATCCGGTCTCGATAGCTACACGCCTTATGAATTACATGTTCAATTAAATCTGTTTGGTGTCTTCGTTGTTCTTGCTTCGAAAATTTATAATATTCAATACTTTATTGCAAATTGACTTCTTTACGTCTTTAACCTCGATGTCTTATATCAAAGATGATACTAAACGCCCGATCTTGAAGATTTAATGACGTCTCTCGTCTATTTTATGTTAAAAACGAAGCGTCAGCATTGCAATATAACTCTTAAAACCGTGCTCTACTTTCATCATGTTATTTCATATCGCTAACCGTAAAGTTGAGAATTATGAAAAACATACAGATTTTAATCTCTTTGAAATTATTTGGATTAACATGAACGTTTCAAATAACATGCAGTTGAAATAAACTTGCAAGATTTAAAACATGTTATTTCGTAATGGTCTTGTTATTTAAACTGCAATAAATGAAGTAGTATTGATGAGGCTGAATACATTAATTCTGGAAACGATTAACATCTATTTATTCAAAAAGATGAAGCTACACTTCTACACTAATATAATAAAGAGAAAATATTTGTATTTTTGTATGTTATGAATAAACTCAAAAACTACTGGACCGATTTTGAAAATTCTTTCACCAGTAGAATGCTATATTATCACTGAGTAACATAGGCTATAATTTATAAAGATATGACGCGGGCGAAGCCGCTGGCGAAAGCTAGTCTCTAATATCTTGCGATCTTTCATTATGTAATTTATTATATTAAAAGTATCAAATCCAATGAGCATGACGGTAGAGCGATGGTGAACGAAAATGAAAACAAGGTCGTCACAGATACTGGATATTTGGACTATCTCTGCTCTAATTGCTCTAATCTGATCAAATTGCTCTGAAATTACATTTATTTCCATAGTAATGCGAGATTATAACATATCGAAGTATCAGCAAATTTGAATTTTCATGAGCAAGTTGTGAGAGTTGCCCAGGGAAGTTAATTTGTGTTGTCTGTCATCTATGGACTAGCTAAACACATAAAATTATTTAAATCATTGTTTGGATGTGTGTGTCCTGGCGGTCGTATCCCTTATGGATTAGGCAAAGGGTTGCAGTTGTGTGGTCTTTGATAGGAATAGAATACTGCATCCTCCTGTAGAAAGAGGTAGAGTTCACAGAAACTCACTGCGACCCTGGATATATTACTTTTTACAGTAACATCGTCAAATCAATAAATTGCTAGTAAATCACTCAAAAGCGAGATTTGCTCTGCGAATGTGTTTCAATGTCAACCTCCTTAAACCCATGCTATGCTTTGTTAAAACTAACAGCTTATTCGTTATATCGCTTGGTATTCATACTCGTAAAACTCGAATCGGAAACGTAACATATAATTTTAATAGTCGTGTATAGACGGCACATTTCGGTTAACGTATTCGCTCGTAGTTTTAAAAGAGAAATGAGGTCAAGATTAGACTGTCGCAGATATTTTTTTATGTAACAGCCTTCGGTTCTTCCACAGGGCTATTACGATTGTTCGTATAATTTATGAATGATTGTCAGTGAAGTTTTGTTGGAACTTTATCAGCCGTGTCGTTGACTTATTGAAGCGACACAATCGGTTATTGTAAAATTTTATCAGTTGCAAGTTTATTGTAATCAAATTCATCAATGTATTTATTTTTGTTTTTATTGTACTGCTCGTATTCTTTTATCTTTCACTGCAGTGGCCTACATGTTGAACAAATGTATTCACATTTATTTTGATTATTTTGTCGTCCACTTCCAGTTTTTTCTAAGTTGCCTTATAGAAGTAAACAAACCGTTGCTATTTCTACTTTCATTCTCATGTCGTGAAAATAATATTGTTTACTCAAGATTGTTTAAAATTTTCGCAACGCGTAGTCTGTTTGGTTGGAATGCGGCGAGTGAACGTCCAAAGAGTCGAGCCTGAGGCATCCCCGGAGCGTTGCCTTTGCCTCGCTCAGCTATGTGCCAAATGTCATGAAGGCAAAAGCGTGATACGGGCCTTCGGAGATGACGAAACTGCGTTGTTAATCCAGTTTTCACACAGCACGCGTACATTTCGAATCCGATTGTTTAATTTATACGCGCGTCAGCTAAGCTAATATTTGCAGCTTGTAAGCCATTAGCTTCATTTTATAATCAATGTTGCGTCCTTGTCTTGTGTATTTAGCTGATACCGCACACGGCCCGCATGTTCCGTGGATTTATAACTTCCTAAGACCTTCTCTATTTTCATAGTATTTTTAGGAATGTTGTTACAAGTCCGAAGCTATCGTGTTCCTAATTGCTCGAACCATCAATATTACATTTCTCTAGTTGCTTGGAAAGCCAGATGTTGCTATGTGTGGATGTTGTTAAACTGGCCGGTCCGCCCTGTCCCTTTTCTTTTTGCGTAAAATTAGTTCCGTGTATATTGCTGTCTCTGTCTAGTTTGCCCCTACCCTCGCGTCCACCTGCGCCGGAGTCGCGACACACATAGTCCGTCCATTGCTTTCTATTTTCGCCTGTCGCACTCGATTTGTTTTTAGTATATGTGAATCTTATACCTATGAGATTATTTTTAATTGCTAGAGCTTCGTTAACTTGCGTTTTTGTTTGTCTTTGTTTCTGTTCTGCATGCCTGTTGTCGTTTATCAAATCTATTGTATTATGGAGTGATGACTGTTGACAACTCATTCTGGCTTTATTTTAACATGTGCATTGATTACAGTGCACTGATAAATTAATAAAGCTATTGTTCTTAATCTTGTAGTAGCTTATCATATTTTTCGTGTTATCAGAAATGTTTTGTTGATTATTATCGGGGATTGATTACCGCAGGAATATTTTTTGCCACATAAAAAAATATCAGTATCCCGTTACTCTACGATGACTCTTCGGTTATAAGTTCCGTAGATTGCTTTGAATGTCTGTTTGTAATGGTATCCTTGACCGCAGTTATCATTAATTGGTAAATTGAAGATGATAATAGTGTAGGGACGCAGACAGGTAGTCAATCTTCTAAGAACAGTCGACTTCCTCTCGTTCATCTCAACGTTTTCCACGACTCTCATCAGGATGTACTTTGTCGTTCGCTAATAACTAAGCGGATGACCAGTTCCTTCATTCATAAGCCTGCTCTTCATATCCATTAGAGAAATTAAGTTTTCTCTATAATTAGGTTAATGTCCCGTGCTTTCTTCTCTCTAGGTTACTGGGATGGCCCATTCACAATCAGGATCCACGTCAAATACAGCGTTAACATCTCATTTGTCTCGCTTACCATCCACGTCAACAATAACTAGTCGCCCCGCTATTCATACGCAATGCAACCTATATCAATGAGCAACAGCTTAGGTTTGAATTATTTTGAGAGCGTCATTGTAGTTGACGCGTATTGACAAACTTTGCTTGTACTTCACAGGTGACTAGCCATACAGGTCGTTCGGACTAAGGGTTTATTACGAAATGTTTATTGGAGCGCGTTTCATGTGAATTTGGCTATGGACTTTTTGTTTAGCGTCATGGGTATCTTGTTTTTTGTCAGATCTAGAACTGGGTTATGGAAATGTATGGAATACCAGTTATCGAAAGCTGCAACTGGAGTGATGTTAAAGTTTCAATGCCCAGCAACATTTCTAAGAGATTGTGCAGGATCAGGTTTGTTCGTCCAAAATGAAACGATTTGTAGTTTAACGGTGTATATTTTTATATAGTTTTTTTCGTTTATTAGATATTTGCTTGACTGTTGGCAGTTCGAAAAAGAAGAAGAATTTTTTTTTAATATGAAAAAATATGTTGCCGCCTCCAAGTCTCTTGCACATGGCGTGGACAGAGATTGTTTTCCTTATTATAAAATAATCGTTGTTCGCAGTCTATTCATTCTTTTGTATATTTACCTGCTCTTCTCTGTCCTCTTTTGTTCTTTCCAAAGCTTGCATTTCTCCATAGCCATAACTTTAAAGGGGTTTTTAGACCAGATTCGTTGACCAATTAGTTTCAGTTCACGCAACTAAACATGATCGAAGGCATTACATATTATTTTATCGTTTGTTTCGTACGGCGGTGTTGCATTGAGTTTGGAAATATGTTGCGCTCCCCATTTCCTGTAACGTGTTAAGCTATTACATTAATATTCATATTTCCTTGAAATTGCAGTATTTGTGTCTTTAGGTTATTGTACTTTGTAGGGTATATTTTGAGAAAAAGGTTTTGCGTAAGTTCGTAGAGTACCTTGGGCTTCAGCATTACGATATTCCCACGATTTATTGTTGCATTGCAAACGACATTCGAAAATAATGTGCCGAATTCGGTAATTTCTATATTAATTTGGCCTCTAGAATGTGGTTGGTAAATGTGGTATTGCAACTGCAACCTGCGCGTTTAATCATAGTAAATAAGATTTTCGACACTGTTGTACACACGGCTACAAATCAAGCTATACATTTCCAGTATAAACCTCGCATTGTCAGCTGATACTAGAGGGCTGATAATCTGTAAATTACCTCTTTACTGATAGTTACTACGTCATAAGGGCGTTTAAAAAGTTGTTCTTCTTTAGTAATTCGATCCCCAACTCAATAGTGTAAAAATAAATCTAATCTGCTTAAGAGGGCGCGCAGAATTTTCTAATACCTTTTATAAAGTTTCATATTGAGACACGAAGCAACTAAATTCGATCTAAAGAAAAACGGTGACGTTCCTCTAGATCGTATTTTGTCGCTTCGTGTCTCAATTATGAAACTTTATAAAAGGTATTAGAAAATTCTAGACATACTTACCGAGTTTGCTGATTGATCATAATTCCTTCTCAGTCACGAGTTTTTTTTTTTTTAAGGAGTGGCGCTAGTAGACCTGTGAGCGCCCTCTTAACCGTCAAGGCAGCGTTCCATTCAAATAAATTGTGCGCTCCTCTATTCCCCAGATACCCTTCACGGTGTAATCAAACCCGGCGCAGCTCTATTTCTGATGAATAGAATAAAATGTTCATTGGTGTCTGGAATTGAGCTGTTGCACAATGTTCTTTTTTTTTTTTTTTGTCTGTAATAGGTAATTCAGGAAATTATGTAAGTAAGTACATTTACAGAAATCTTCAAATATGTGAAATAAATGTTCGTGACCTACGTATTTGAAGTCTACATCCGGTATGTTTATATTCTAAGGTGTACCATTGATGTTTCTTAAACTCACCAACATGAACAGAAGATATACGACTACTGCCACTGCTGAACACAGCTCTTCTTCTTAGTATAGGATATAATTTCCATAACTATCGGTTTTGTACCCCTTGGATCCAGCAATGTCACTCTGCCAACATTCTACAAAGTTACAACATATTATCTCGCATTCTAAAACTTTACAGAACTTTCTCCTTCTCAAATTCGAAGAATCCTGAATATTAAAAGTTGCGCACTCCAGTAATTTTCCAAATTAATATTTAACTACCTAAAAGGAAATATTTCTATCCAAAACTAGGTCAAGCCTAACTGAGCCCATTCTATGGATAACTGCAAATAATATCCGGGATACAAAGCTGACAATATATTCCGAACACTTGTAAATGCAAGCCTCGTGATCTGTCAGTCCTCAATAGTATTCAGCGTCAACAATGAGCTCAAAATAGCCGTCACTGGACGTGTCGATCTAGTTTTCTGAAACGATGAGTGCGTTCTTGACTTGACGGGTGAAGACTATTGTAGAATTGAAGTAATGTTCTATTATGGTTGAGATGAAATTTTGACAGAAAGAGGTAAAAAAATCCATTGACTTTTTGACGTCATTCAGATAATCTTAGGGTTTGCGACGCGCTAACACTGCAAATGAACTAATGTATAACAAACTGTTTTTTATTATGTGCTCCTGGGCTATCAGGCCATAAGTGAATTAATATTTTATGTCTTGAACATAAAATATTGTTAATTTGGAGTCGTAAAATACTCACATAAAAGAAACATCTCACTTCGCCGCCAATACCAAGACCAATTTACCAATAAAAATTATCCTGCCAAACTTGATACTTATATGGAAGAGAAATCGCTGAATGAAAAAGCTGCCGATCACAAATATTGCATAACGCATTGGCAGGTTTTGCACTGGTCAACGTTTTTAAAATGAACATGTTGAACTTGACTGTGAAAGTCAAGAACGTAATAAGTGCGTTGGCTGATCAGCATTTGAATCAGGGTCACATGTTTTTGCATCACCTCTGGTCGTGTCCACATTTTGTATCGAGGCCTCCTTGTTTTCTACAAAGTAGCATGTTAATGTAAGTGCCACTTATCCTTTCGTAGGCTGCGGGTTTTAGGTCAGAACACGGCAAAAGGCAAACGTGTTTAGAAAATAGCGACCTATACATTAGTTTATAATGAATGAGCTAAGAAAAGAATTTTCCTAGAAAGTCGATGTCAGACGAAAGACTTTCTATGAAAAGCTTAGACTTAGGAATTGGGAACATACGGTAGCTATCCTATGAGAACATGACGCACGGCGGACACTTGTTAGAAACCGGAAAAATGCTGAGAAGATGACGCTAGTTGGTTCTAGAGTTCTAGGCAATTTAGTGTCCTTCCCGAATCAACAGAAACATGTACAGACGCCAGCACATCAAGCTACTACAATCTGTCAAATTTATTTAATAGATTTTCAGCTTTATCACTAAAGTATAAGGTTCAAGGTTGATTGCGAAAATTTGACAGTTTCGGGTAGCTTGACCTGCTGGCGTCTGTACAAAGTCGTCAAAAAGATCGTTAACGACCGTTTAAAAAGCTAAGGCAGTGTAAAAAAAAAAACAACATAAATGAAATTGGATAGTATACTGTTTGCGCAATATTACACCATTTGATAAGTATGAATGGCAACGCCAGATTAACACAATCATTCATATTATCACATCGTAAAATAATGCATTTGAATGTGAGCTGAGCTTGCCAAAATTTGAGACTTGGCTTCAGCAAGCTCCTAATTTATCCTAAAGCTGTTCACTCTAGGAACAGTTGATAAAACTGTTACTATCGTAGTCTGTGTTATTCAGTGTATCGTTGGATATTGCATTTGTAGGGATGCGTTAACGTAAGCTGTCTAGTATCTTATTGCACCTTACCTCTAGTACGTTGCAATGAACACATGTTACGTATTAGCACTTACTTTTACATTTAATTCTTCGATTACTCCGGCTTAATCCGCATAGTTATTGACAGGTGCAGCATTAAAATATATGTTATTTCTTTTAAAGCTATTAACTGCAAGATAATCAAATTTATCAAAGTTTGCTGCACAGCTATTTAAGTTATTTAAGGCGAAGCTTCATGTAAGTTTAACCAATGCCATTCCATCCTTTGAGAATTTGCTTGGTGTACGTAATATTCGGAGGCTCTTGCTTACCCAAGAACTAAAATATAATGGATATGATAGTTTCTCAATTATAAACACGGAACATTATCAATCGTTAGATGCGACTATAAGTATACGATTATCAGATGCTGGAGTGGCAATTCCTTTGGTGTATGTAATATTCAAGAGGATCTGGCGGGCCTAAGGACCATAATATAAATAATGAGTATCTTAGCTATAACTACATATAGACATACGGCACATTTCTTATCGTAAGACTAGCTGCTGCCTGCGGCATCGCCCGCGTGTCTTTTTAACCGACGAAAAAACGGAGGAGGTTATTCTAAAATAAGTTACCTACTCCTTGTAAGATCATCAATCTGTCAGTAAAAGTTCCGTCAAAATCGGTTTAGCCGTTTCGGAGATTAGCCGAACAAACAGACAGAAAGACAATTTTTTTTTTTTTTTTTAAAGTGAAAACTTCTTTAGCCCTTTTTGGGTGAACAAAAATCATGGAACTAGCGTCATCGTCACCGAATGCTTTCCATGAGCTATATGTATACTGTGTATAATATATAATTATGTGTACTTTTTGGATGAACAAAAATCATGGAACTTGCGTCATCGTCACCGAACGCTTTCCATGACCTATATGTATACTGTGTATAATATATAATTATGTGTACTTTTTGGGTGAACAAAACTCATGGAACTCGCGTCATCGTCACCGAACGCTTTCCATGACCTATATGTATACTGTGTATAATATATAATTATGTGTACTTTTTGGGTGAACAAAAATCATGGAACTCGCGTCATCGTCACCGAACGCTTTAGTTACTTAGTTTTCATTTCTATCGGCAGTCCCCAAAGACTGCCCCGCAAGTTTTTTTGTTATAAATACTGTATACACTTTCATATGCGTTTAGTAAAAAGCTGTATTTTGACATTAGAAACATACTTAAATTTTATTTATTTGTTTGACTAAGCCTATGCAAATGATTGTATCAAATGGAGTGGCAATATCTGCTCGTCCACTAATAACATTACACTACGACACGGAGTAGTTAGGAGTACGGCTACGGTCACTAATTCGATTGAGATTGTGAGACATGGCGATTACTGTAAGCTGCACTATCCTCTGTAGATACTAGGTCAGCAATATTCAATCATAGTATTTTCATAACCATTATGAACTTACCAATTCAACTACAACAAAAATATTTTTCCTGTAGATAATAAATACTTGCTAACGAACTTATATCTGAACAATAATGAAATTGAGAAATAAAAAAATTACCGGAAAGTTAAATAAGTACGCCGAATAATTCATTATACAAGTAACTGGTAACTATTAACTAATTATTAAAATAGTTTCTTATTGTTTAGTAATCACATCGTTTGGCTGTTTGTTGGTCGTAAAACTAATCAGTGTTTCCACATTTATATGGCATTGCGTAGGCTATGTAGGTTTCTATTAACTAATAGGCAGTTTAGTTTAATGTTGTATTGTCATCGGAAACTGTTGTATTGACTGTGGAATGGCAGTATTATCCGTTATATTTAGTTCCTTCAAGTATAGTCCTATTATCGCCTCTTTACAAGAACAACGTGATATTTTAAAAAAATACGTATTTATGAGATGACACGTTGCACTTGTAAAGAGGTGAATTATCATAATGTATTGTCATTATATTTGTAAACTATCAATCCGTGTTGTTTTTCCAGCCAGTAGCAGCAGGTCATTTCGCCTCTTTACAAGTGCAACTTGTCATCTCATAAAAAGTTTTTTTTTAAATATCACGTTGTTCTTTTAAAGAGGCGTTATGTTCTAAAAACCTTTCCTCATTTGTAACAACTTGCTTTTCCAAATTGCTTTAGCAGCCAGTCATCTCTTTTACTATTCGTTTTACCCATACCTTTTACTGTTATTATGGTTATATTATATAGCCGAAGGTCCTAAGTTATCCACAAAGCTACCTGTAGTAAGTACTAGCTGTAGTAAGTACCACTTTTATATTAACTTACAATATCATATTAATTGAACGAAATTATTGTATTTATCTGATTTATTTCCTTCTACTGCATCGATATAGAGAGCGGCCTCGTCGCCACCGTCCTTGGGACTGCTTCCACTTAGTACACTTATTTATTACGTAGCTATTATTTACAATCACAATTATTATTAACTTGCATATTAATAGCGATTACGCAAGTAAGAAATTATAAATAAAGCATCTAATGTATGTTTGTCTGGAACGTCAAATCGATTTTTGTTTATAAATCAATGAGATACGCTGATTGGAATTTATGATCAATGCATAGGCGTATCCTCTTTCTAAGATTTATTATGCTTGTACATAGCTTCGAAATCAGCATTAACAGTGGCATCATGGTTATTGTTAACTCATAATTATACATCGTGCATTCAAAACTAACAAGCTCACCTAAAACTTGCTGGGTGCGTGGGTCTCCGTCAAATTCAGCTTAGGTAGCATGAAAAAAAAATCTTATTGTACTTCTCAGCTTGCTATGAAATACACGCTATTATATACAAGCACCACAAACAAAACAAAAAAACAACGGCACAGCAGCAGCAGGTTGTGCTTTTGCAGTGTACAAAATCCACAAACAAACTTTTCACTTCCCATTTTTATAAACAACACTCCATCTTAATAATCTTGTATCCTCGCATTCTCGGATCAGTATGCGGCTAAAGTACAAGATTCAATAAGAATTTGAATGAAATTGCATCGGAATGAAGGTCACCCGACTGCTTACGGCATCCTACTGCAGGTGAATGGCCGGCTGGCGCAGGAGTCGCTACAATATCAATATCCAGAAATGGCTATTGCTGTTTGATTCGCTCAGATAGTAATACTTACTTTGTTTGCGTATGCCAGTATTGAAGCTAAAATGTTTTAGTAAATGCAGAAAATGGCAAAATCCACGTCTTCTCATAAAACTATCAATCAGCATATCGAAATTAAACGCGCTTTGTCATCATCATACGTTATTATATTTGAAGTGGCATTGAAAGGTATCTTACTTATTAACCATGTTTGTTGGCAATTTATTGCTAGCATGGAGACGAAAGCTTTTTGACAGACAATGCCTTTAGTTTTATGATTAGAAAAGCCTTCCAGTACGAAAGCTTGTCGCTGTCGTAATTACATCATTCAACATTATCAAACTCATTACTTATACGTAACCTGCCATATTTATGCAAAACGTACTTCCAAGTAGTTAATTCAGCGCTCATCGTAAGTGTTCAACCCCGTTAGGACATTGCATATCCACATTAATTAATTAATTGTATTGCGGTACCGTAGAGTAACAAAATACAAAGATATAATGCGTCCTGTTTGAAACGTTATTAGCCATAAAACGCCAAGGAGACAAGACGTTTGTGGGTATTCTCGTCACGATAAGTTTGGCGCTGTTAAATTGAATATCCGTGGAATGAGCAGTCTGTATTACAAAACATTCAACAAACATCTTCAATATTTTGCCTGACTTTAATTTAATAAAACTTTGCGGTACCTCAATATCATCCATATAAGTACCCTTACAGTTGAACACTGTAGTTTCCCTCATTGCATTTCACCATCCAAACATCTTCTTTGTGTTGCTATAAGCGCCTGCTTTTGGCAGATGACTACATAAATTAGATCTGAGCTTATCCAGTGCTTTTTTTTTTCTGTATCTAATGTCGTGACAACTAAATTTTTCTAGAAACTCCAGTTTATGGCCTCTTAATTCTCATCAGCTTTCCGACGTATAACAACAATAAACAATACAACTGGAAAGTGATATGGCAGAATTAAAAGGTCGTTTGGGCTGGCCCAGTACGCAAGTACATTGTGTACTAAATTACATACAATTAACACACCCATAGCTTGCAAGGTCGACCGGTCCATGCATCACACGTTTAGATATGGATGCAACTGAATGAGGCAAAATCTTTGTGATTCATTTTAATGATGTCAAAACATGTTTGTGAAGAAGTGAAACAGTGACAGTTTCTACTTTTATAACCTGTTACATCTATGTGCATGTCTAGTGTGCTTTCTGATACTGATATAGTATAATTATTAGAATGGTGAGTTTGTAGGGTCCAAACGTATATGCAGTACGCAAAACTACAAATCAACTCTATGCTTTTGCGTCTCAGCTGCAAAATAATACATCTTGTTTCAGACCAGCTGACTCATTTGTTTGTCTTTTATCTTAACTTAATATCTCAGAAATAGACACATCACGATGACAGCAAACAAGCAAATCAGATGCACTTACTGCATTAGCGCATACATAACCATTATTACAAATGTGTGTGTGAGCTAGCGACCCAATTGTTTGTTGCTACGCTGTGTAATGGATACGTCCACCTGTGTATGTGAACCAATGACATCGTGAGGTTCTATGTGTGAGTGTGTAATGTGCATTAATGTGGCGCTACTAACTTCAAATATTTCGGGAATATTGGATTTGTTGCTGTGCTGATCTGACCAACACAAGACTGGGTCATGGTTGTCATGTAATCTGCAAATAAACCAACACTGAGCATGAGTAATAGATAATCGACAGTAAAACAACATCATTTTCTCCTCCATTTCATCATTATTATGACGCATTAAACGGCACGAGTAAATCTTGGAAGTATTTCCCTCTCAGTAGTTTCACTAGCAGCATTTCAGTTTATTATAATTTAATTGTTCTAGTTGGGTCTGAGTTCCCAGAAAATTTCGTGTACCTACTACAATTAATATAATTTACAACTTACTCAACGTGAGCAAATTACGACCAGTACCGTATGAGTACTACATATTACTTTAATTTGGTTCCATGAACAGATTATGAGTATTATGTATGACGTGTAACATTAGTGGGTCAATGATCCTTCATAACGTCGCATTTCTCTTACTCGTATTCATAAATATTACGGGACCTCATCAAGTTACATGTCATATAATATATGCCAACAATATAGAAATAGTAAATTCGGCAAATAAAAATGCAGGTTATAACATTTTCAATGAGTCTACTGATGCTACTAATTAGTTGTCTCAGTTGTCTGTCATTCCAGCATGTACTTTTAACAGCACTCACTCTCTTATTGAATGGTCAATTAGGGCTGAGCTGAGGCTTCCGCAGAAGCTTTAGATATGTAAATGGTAAATCCGTTTCCTACATTATCTCTGTGTTCCACCTCTTTAAATTAAAACCTTGCAAAATCCTTATCCAACTACTCCAAAAATCACGGTCTCTTCAGAGTGCGCCTACAAAACGTTTGATCCATGCTCCAAATATCAAACGGGAACACTTGACAGCCAGTCTAGTGCGTTACGTACAAGTACCAAAAACTCGGAACATTGCCAATGTTACAATTTTTTTTAGCCATGCCTTCGTGTTTATTGAGTTCGGGGATCGTTGTGTATGTTTAATTACTTGAAATGTTAAATATAGCATTCAATATAGAATATTGAGATACTGATTATTTTCTTGATTTTCAGAATCTGTTTTTCGTTGCTCTTAAAATTACTTCGTTGTCTTGATCAATCTCACTTCTTCTATTTCTCGTAAAGAAATGAAAAATATTATAATTACGTTATTGTTATGAGCTCATTCAATCAATGATTGTTTGATAATATTTAGTTCAGCTCAATCTATCGTAATCCATACAAACCATAACACCCGCTGCTGAGTGGCAGTCGGTATTTACTACTTTATTTTTACTAGGCTATAAATGCTATTATGTTGAATGACAATTTGGCGTGGAAGCAAAACTTTCGCCTATTCACAAAACAATGTAACAAACCTATTATTTTAATATGTATATATAATAATGTATGTGTATTAAGTGATTGATTATTCAATCTGCTTTGTATCAAGCTTTTGTCTTTTGTGAGAATTTCGTTTCCCTGTTTTGTCTTTGACTCCATCTTTTCTGTTCATTTGCAAGCTCTCAAAATCTTATTTTATGTTCTTAGTTCTAGTGTGACTATTATTTCACCATGATTCTGAAAAAACGCTGAAAATATTAACCTTATCTTCAAATGTTAAGATATACAGTAATCTCATAGTCATCTTTACATAGAGTTTAATTTATGTCCAAGTGTTAACTGGTTCTGTCTTAATCGGTATGTCGTCAGCAATTAACTACATTTAGATTTAATACGAGATAACGATCTACATCACATCGACACGCAACATCGACTTTCTCAACTATTTACAACCTCATAATCATCCTATAATGTACCCACTGTTGGGACACAGGCCACCTCTCAATGAGAGGGAGGATTTACAACCTGCGAACTCGATATCATCAAATCGTACAAACAATAAATTGATAACGGCAAAAACGGTTGTTATTGGTCAGTAAATAACAACAAAAATCATTGATACGGAAAAACGTAACATTCTACTAAGACAAGAAAATTGTTAGTTTTCCACGTGTTACTGTTTCAATGATTTCCGATATAATGACTTCACCAACCAGTATGTATGCCCGTTACACAAACAACGGTCTAAAATAAATAGCTAGCAGCAAACGTGACCAATGGCCGACTAGGTTTCATAACAAGGGCTGGATATTTCTAGATCATAGGATACAAGTGTACCAACGGTAAACCGCAAACAGTTGTAAAGGAAGCCTTGATGTTGAAACCAAATGAATTGAAGACAAAAAACTTGCATCGAAACTTGTTGATTTAAAATTGGTTTGTAACTAGCGCGATCTTCTATTAAGTATTAATCATGATCCTATTACTGATAAAGAAAAGTTGTCGGATATATTAATGAATTAAAAAAAGAAATCACAAGTTTTGATTCATTTCGGTGATTTTTTGGACGGTGCAAAAAAAATTCATACTTAAAATGTCAAAATGTAAAATGGCCGACGATTTCCATAGTTCGAGTTTGATTTAAATTCATAATACTTACTTCTTTGAGAGAGAAAGCCTAGTTCAAAATTCCTAAAAGCATAGTATGTAAAGCCTAGTGAAAGTAACAACAAAAAGAGGCTTATTTTAAACGTTCTCCGTGTTTCGCAGTACTACTTGAAAAACATGCAGGTGAATCAAACAAAGCAATGATGTTTCGTATATCTGGCAGTGGAACGAACGACCTGTCCATTGTTAGCCTGACAATACAGCCATCAGTCAAGTCTTGAAGGATCTTTAAGATAGTTTGACCGTTGTGCCTATTGTAATGAAATCATTTGATGGTAATATGGCTTCCCTGCATATGGGAGCAAGAAAGGCTGGATGCGCTAATTAGCCAATGATTGTCCAATACAATATAGTTGATGTTGTAACAGATAAGCGATGGGTTTGCCATCCAACACTACATAATTTATACGTTTCACTCTATCAACGAATGCCCATATTATTGTTGAACGTGTCTATCATTTAACAGAGAGGCAATGACATTGACATAAACATTTTGAGGTCAATGCTAGGGAATCCGTCAATTATAATAAAAATGAAATATTCATCAAATAAATATAAATCGGAGCTCGGAAAGATAGCAGTAATCCGGAAATGAATGCGGAGAATTTCATCTATAGCGGGACTGCGGTACCGCACAGGTTTAACTTATTAAAGGTAACGTGTGGCTAACTGTCCAAATTATCTTCACACATTATGGCAATTTGACACATCTAACATCCGCTACCACACTTAATTTGGTCACTGCCCCGTTGGTCTTGTGGTTGCAAGCGCGACTGCTGAGCGTGAGGTCCTGGGTTCGATTCCCAGGTCGGGCAGAGTGTTATTAGGTTTTCCATTAGGAATTACTTAGTAACAGCCTGGAGTTTGGAAGTTGGCGGTGTGATACCCTCGTGCTTCGTTGTTCCTGCGCCTCATCTCTCCGGTCGTGTCGGATTGCCGTCCAATCGGACTATGAGATTCAGGGAAGAGAGAGTGCACCTGTGTCTGCTCACACATTTTTGCACTATAATATAACCCACGCTGAAGGCTAGTCTTCGTTGAGAATGGCCGCCATAGCCGAAATACGGTCTGGAGGACTTTATGTAATTTGGTTATGAATTATTGTGCGCTGATATCAGACATAGATAGACCAGCATTTTTAACAGTTGTAGGTAAATACTTTAAAGTGTTCTCTAGACAAGATGATTAAAACGCCGAAGAATGGCTCAAAAACAGATTTTAATCATACCTGCCATGAGAAAGAAGTAATCCCTATATCATTCAGTTTCCGACGGTAAATAGTCTGATTCACGTCGCAGTAGCGAGTACTTCATAGGCCGCTACGTTCATCTCAGGTTTTTATTGCATGATTGTCGTCGGTTGTCATCTTGGGAACACCAATTACAATGTTGCTTCGACCGTGGCGTATTCAGTTAACCTTTGCTCGAGTAACTGCCGAGTTATGGCAAATATTTTCTGCACGGCAATACTTGGCTTGATTACAGAGCATGCCATTGAAGTCTTCGAGAAGATTCGTTTTTAGTGTCTTGGAATTTCAAAAAGTTATAGCATCAGTCATTCCCATGTTGACTTGCGTTGTGAGATATTTTTTGACATATTTTTTGGCATCTTGGTGTGACTTCTAGATATGATAAAAGCCATGTGAAATTAATGATATGGCCCCAAAACCTACAGCCAAAGAACTGTAAAGCATTTAAGAATAGAAAACACCAATCATGTGATTACATGCGTTATCAGACGATTTCACACGTAAAACCGTTAAATACGTCGAAGGAAGTTCCAGTTTTTCTTTCCTAAAACAATTCTGCACATATATCTACGTATCTAATTGATACGAGTATGCAAATTCATAATTGGTTAGTGCTTTGATTATTATCCCTAATTGTTGTTTATTATTGAAAGAGTCCTTGTTTCCTTATTTAATTTTAGATACCACGTCTGTATTTAGCTCCGTTTCATGTTTGTGTTTTCAGCTTTTATTTATTATTAAATATCATTTACGTCCAATTTGTTTATTCAAGTCTGCATGGTAGCGTTTGAAGGCGAGCCAGAAATCCCTCGCCGAAGCAAATCAGCGAATGATATGATATCTAATAGGTTCAACTATAAGCAGCCATCTATTGCTTTTGTCTAGATTTCTAAGTCCACCTGAAACAGCATTAGATCATTCACTATTTTAAAGTCTATGAGATTTACAGTCGCAACAGTAATTCTCCGATCAATTGCTGTTTATTGCTTGTAAACTTTATTTATAATTGGAGTGAAACAACACACCAGCTTCTAGTGTGAATCAGAATAATTTGAATAAAATCAATATTTATATTAAACTAGCTTTTGCCCGCGGCTCCGCCCGGGTGGATGTCGGTTATCGCGTAAAAAAGTAGCCTATGTCCTTTTCCATATCCCAGGCTATATCTCTACCAAATTTCATGACGATCGGTTCAGCGGTTTAGGCGTGAAAACGTAACATACAGACAGATTTACTTTCACATTTATAATATTAGTATGGATAGTATGGATTGCACAAAAATGACGAAGTTTCTCCGCACACCTGTTGCTAAACATGGACTACAGTTAAAATGGAGATTAGATACTTGATGCTAAAATGGAAACTAGTACAGGCTTGCCTCAAGACCAACAAAACGTAGAGAGAAAGCAGAAACTATGAATGATAAGAATTGTATACAAGGCATTCCAAATACCATTGCAAATCATACAAATACACGAAAGATGAATGAACTGCATATTTATGCGAATAATTAAAATATCCGCTTTTACAAAACACCATAACATCGAGGTAAAAGTAAATGGTAATCTTCTAGTCAAACATGTTCCGCTAAAACCACATCTAAAGTTTCATTGAGGCCGAATGTCTGCCTAAACTATGTAAAAAAAAAAAAATTGGAAAGATCTTGATCTACGCTAGCATAATCCAAATATACATAGGAAACATAAAACTGGTAAATCCAAATTAACTATGAACAGCGCCGGATTTCCCTTAGTAAAGCCAAAAGTACATAGTAACCGTTAGAACGTACATAGCTATAGAAAGTAATATAGTGGAAAACATTACAAAACAAGAAATAATGTTTACTACACCAACAAAATAGTTTCCAGTGAAAAACGTTAAAACAAATAAGTTAGGCAAGCAAACAAAGCGGACTTATCGACGCCTATTTTTAGACTGCACATGTTTGACGGGGCGCGGGCGGGTCGAGTGCAATACATATTCATACTGTCGTCCGTCCGTCTAGCAGTTCCATTCGTCAGAAGTATATTCTATACTTATTCTTAAAACTAGCTTCTGCCCGCGACTTCGTCCGCGTTAAATTTCTTGTTCCCCCGACCCACCCCGTCGCAACACATTACCTGCCCGTGCTTTTACTTCGTTTTCGCATAAACTTTCATTTAAAAAAAAATGGTGTTCTAGTAGTAATACATCATATGTGAAAATTTCAACTGTTTAAATATCACGGTTCATGAGATACAGCCTGGTGACAGACGGACAGACAGACAGACAGACAGACGGACAGCGTAGTTTTGGTAATAGGGTCCCATTTTACCCTTTGGGTACGGAACCCTAAAAACTAACTCTTCAGCTTTAGAATAGACTACCTCGCAGAGTTGATCATTATTTTGCTGCGGAGTTATTATAAAACAGTTATATCTCCTAAGATATTCTTTGAAATTAAATGATGATGATGAACGTATTTATTTGGATAAGGATTAATACCATGTTTATGAAAACTCCTTCGCAAATAATGCATTAATTTCGAACAAATTTGATTACCATAAAAAATGGTTATAGTGAGTCAATCTTAAAAGATAGACATATGCTGTCGCGGACTTTTTTTTAGAAAATTTAAAGAGGAACAATTCCATCATACATGATATTTGCGTAACTTAAACCGTTTACGCAGCGCACGCAACGGAAGCTCTCAAAAAGGAATAATTTTTCCCGTTTTAGCAACATTGTTCATTTATGCTCCGCTCCTTTTGGTTGTAGCGTGATGTTATATAGCCTATAACCTTCCTCAATAAATGGACTATCCAATACAAAAAATATTTTTCAATTCCAACCAGTAGTTCCTGAGATTAGCGCGTTCAAACAAACAAACAAACAAACAAACAAACAAACTCTTCAGCTTTATATATTAGTATAGATTAGTATAATATGTGGTATAAGTTGAATGGCCAGTGGCTATACCACTTTTCTTATTTTACTTATGATGCATTTGTTTACTCTGCTTCTGCTTCTATTTGAATTTCGTCTATAATTTCGTCTATATTTTTGTACAACTTTCTTAAGTTTACTTATTTTATTATTCTTACTGGTCTTTTATATAATGCTTAAATTCTAGAGCTAAAATATGACTGACTACAAAGAGATTAAAAATGAGATATGTAAGTAAAAATCGAAGACGAAATTAGTGCAACGGAAGTCGAGGCGACGGATCCAATTAATATGAAACCGAACTAACAAGAAGTTATAAATAAAAGTAAGCGATCGTATGACGATGACTGAAATTGTGCCGCCGTCAGCTTTGAATTTCATTCCTACACAGTTTGTAAAGTATGAAAATTATTTACGCTTGCAATATACTCCGTATGTGGCATGCATTGAATTTTGATAAACATGTCAAACTTAACAATACAGAAATAGAATACGATTTGAAAGATGCTGATAAAACTTATGTTGAAGCAAATATACAGTAATAAAACATCACTTACTAAAAGTAAATACAAAACAAGAAGAAGAAAATCTTAAACATTGTATTAAGGTCATGGGAAATTAGAAACCTAAAAAACTCAGTAAAACTGAGCTCAATATTTGATTTACAATCAATACGCAAGTTTTTGACAGCCCGTTATTTATTTACAACTTGTTTGCGTACGCGCTTAGAGAAACCGATGCTGAACGTCAGATGAGAATTTGAATAAAATGTATATAAGGGCTATTTCGCCTTTAGTATTAGTATTGTTGTTTCCTAGGCAGCGTTTAATAGACTCGAGAGATGAGGCAGTAATTGTTTTGACAGTCATGAGCTGTTTTGTGATGCTGGTTAGTTTTAGCAGGATATTTACAAGACGGTTCTTGGTATTTGGTTGAATTTTAGCAGCCTCTTCATAACCGTTCTTATCAATGTCTTGTCTTGAAAAATCGTAGAAGAAGTTTTTAAGCGGTGAAGATTATTGTTTATATCAAAGTTGATTCAAAGTATGTAGATTGTGTTATTTAATTATCTCGACTGTATAAATATAGCTTTTTTACTATTTGTTAGTATAATATTTTCACAATGCAAGCCATATTTTAGGATACAAAAAAAAAAATCAAGTTCATCGATGCAGAACGTTTCGGAAATCGCATCAGTTTCCTGGAAGGTGCTAATTTTAATTATTTGATGTTGCAATTTGTAATATTATAATTTACAACCAATCTTCTATTGTTTCACGTTGTTTTACTAATTGTATTTATTTTTATGCTCAGTAAGATAAGATAAGATATATTTATTTGCAGTCCCTACAGTAATTATGAGAACTTACTGAGTTCTTCGATATCACAACATAAAATTCTTCATGCGGCCTGCCTCCATGTGTATTAGTGTCGTGCACAGCTTATAAATCACAATTATTTACAATAGAACAATAACTCATTTTCATTTAAATGATTGGATGACGTCTAACACATTCAAATTCAAATAATTTATTTCAGATAAACATCCATATAATGTTAGTAGTAGTATAACTTAGCCTAATGTTAGTCTTAAAAATGAATAATAATAAACAAGTCAAATTATTTGGATAAGTGTGTCTGAACACTTACCCACCTTCAAAAGAGGGGAGAGTCCCACCGGTCAGAAAACACATTCAGGCTGCCATAGCTGGAGGAGCACAAGCGCGCCATCATGGAAGCGCATAGCTTCCGCATAATCGCGGCGAACCCGTCGACGCAAGCTTCCGCGAACGTCCCTGACGCGCTACATCGCCACGGCAGCCCCAAAAGCACCCTGAATGCGTTATTGTACTGTACGCGCAGGTCGCTGTATGCCCGCTGGGTATACGTGTTCCACAGGCTGCACGTTTAAAACGACTGGTAAAAGGCCTTAAAAATCGTTATCGTTACAGAATCAGTACAGCGTGCAAATTTCCTATCTATGTCTACATTGTCTTTTAAATCATTAGTGACCCAAATACTTAAACTTCGAAACCCGATCTAAAGGAGACCCAGAGAGTGAGGATTCAGGCAGCTGTTCGTATGTTGCTGTTGTTGTTTCCGAGATATACAAAAACTTTTTTTTTTAATGTTGTTTGTCTGTCTGTCTGTACGCTCAATACCCGATATAAAAAAGTAACCATTCACTCTTATAGGTATTGTATTGAAGCCTGTGAGCCACTGCATAACTTTCACAAATTTTAAGAAGCCTTATAGCACCGATGGATGGGCTCAGCAGCACCGTATCATCAGCGTAGCTGATGTTGTATACGCAAACACCGTCCATTGACAACCAATTTTAGTGCTACTGAGCCCACCCATTAATTTGTTTTTGCATAGGTTAAAAAGACGGGGGGAGCTCAGACCCCCACAGCCAGCCCATACATATATCACAATATGAGCCAGTCCACTTAACTGTATTCTTTTGACTCCAAAATCTAAACAGTCATCAGCCGGGACAGTGGTGTCGTGAGTGAGCTTGTGCCAGAGCAGGTCATAATTGACCGAAGCGAGTTCGAATCGGAATCAAAATCAAACTCGAATCGTTTTCGGGAGTAAGGCCCCAGGTCGAAAGCCCTCGATAAGCCCAAGAAACATGCTACGACTATAACAGGAGTCATTCTGTCTGTATAATATTGAACAGTCTGCTTAAGGCAGTGTTTTTCAACCTTTTTCATAGTGTGGCCCCCTTAGTATGGAAAAATATTTCGCTACTCCCTACCCTCCGTGGTTTCTAACTTGGAATTCAAATCTGTCACTTAGGTTACTTTTTGGTTAAGCAGAAAAACAATACCAACAATTAACCACAGAAGTTTCGAAGTGTTTGATTCCATTTGGAACCTCCTACTTGTGCGAGATAACGTTTTCATCGATGGTTCAATTAAAAGGCAAACAGAGAAATCGCCGAAATTTTGAGAACGAGTTAATCGTATGTGTAAAAAAAATTGGTTAACGAGAATCAGGCGCAACCATCACAATAATGCGAATGGGTGCGTATGTTCAACTTGACATGAATAGTTCATGTGACTACCAGGTATTTGTTGATTTGTGTTAACCTAAGCCTTTAATTATTTTTTTTTTGTTTACAAATATAACATTTTGAACTACTATGATTTTATATTTATGAGCTTTAAATTTTAAAGTAACGGCGACCCCCTTAAAGAGGCTTGACGACCCCCTAGGGTTTCGCAACCCACAGGTTGAAAAACCATAAAATTGTTGACAAGTTCGGTCTAAAACCAAAGTGACTATTCTCGAGAACGATATGTTTTGCTAGAAACTTATCAAGCAGACTATCCAATACCTTAGCATAGACAGTGGCAAGCGATATCGGCTTATAGTTGGAGATATCGGAGGCGTCACCAGCACACACATTGCAGAATTGCAGCCACATTGGCATGCATCGTAACGAAAACAATTTTATTTTATTTATTTATTTAGGGCCATTGAAGTTTTTCTTCATTCATTCGCCTTAGAGTCCGCTGCTTTCTTCAAATCCTGGATCACAGTTTCAAATTGTTGATTGAAAGCGTCGATTTCTTCTATATGACTTACTAATTCATTGATTGGCTCGCTACACAGTTCTTGCTTCCCGACAATATGTAGTTCAGTATGTCGTCACACGGTTCTTCTATTTTCTTCCGCAAAAAAAGTGAATTACTATCATAAACGTCGATAACGGGTCTAGTATTACAATCGTTTTGATTGGTTGATGACCTACCGTTGACCAGCGTAGTTGTAAACCTATTCTCCTCAATAGACTACGCAGCAAAAAGCAGAAGCTGTGTCATTCTACGTAAGACGCTTGTCAACATGACAATTAAAAATTTCTATTTCGTTTGTAACCTACAATTCATAGCGATTAGTCGTTGTTGAGTCTTTACTTACTCACTTTTATCGTTAACACATCATCATCATCCATGTTTACTGCATCGGTCCAAGTTCATCCAGTTTATCTCCCCATGTTTCATATTCCACTTTGAATGTATTGCCGTGCCGAGCTGCTTGTTACATCTGATTGAATAGTTAATAGAACTATGTGGAAAGTAAATCATTTCCAATTACCTATTTACCACAAACTAATGAAGCAGGTATATCTGGCAGTTGGTCAATCAATTTTGTCATACTGTATTTCTGTCTGGGGTGGTGCACCAAAAACCATACTAAAGCCACTTGAAGTAGCCCAAAGAGCTATTCTCAAAGTAAGCACTTTCCGTCCATATTTGTTCCCAGTTGGGAACAAATATGGACGGAAAGTGCTTACTTTCCGTCCAACAAACAATTGGCGGACAGAGAGGACCTCACAGGTTTGGTACAGATGATTAGTTAATCATCTGTACCAAACCTGTGAGGTCCTCTCTGTCCGCCAATTGTTCATACTGCACACTGTCTTGACGCAGCATACGAGAGTGAACTTTGAAAAACCAGCTATACCATCCAGGCGACGAAAACCTATACCCAGTACCGACAGATCCATGTTTGAACACCCATTCGTTAATAGGTATTTCTGCTTCCTAAGTCCGTACCTTTATAGCAGGATTGATGGAATTTTCGAGATACTTGCTTTAAATAGCAGAAATTGTAAGAATGAAGTGTTTGAGTACATTCATAAGCTGACCTTTGACGAAATTGAAAACCTCTTATTTTTACAACACTAAGTCCACATACTCACCCTCCTACACACACTTAGTCATCTACATTTGATTCAAAAGTAAGTCCCCACTCCACTTTACTTTATTTTACTTTATTTTATTTGCTACTAGTTGATTTAAAATAACGAAATATGTATAATAATTAAAGCAGAACTTGTAAGCTTTTAAATGTATATTTTAAGGAAGAGCGCTGTGGTCTGAGATACAGATATTTATTTATCTACATTGTTCAGACACAGATGTCTTGTCGAATTTATGTTAGTTTAAGCTCATTATTTATACTATTTTACTTGAATTTGAAATATTAAAATTATTATTTCATAAGTGTAATTAACAAAGAATGCGGTAAAATAGCCTTGAAGAGGTGTCACGTCCTTAATTAAAGTACAATTCAATTAAACCTAACAATGATAGAAGCAGAAACTAGAAAAGACAATAGTAATTAAATAATTAGTTAATTGCTAAAACTCTTGGTGATTAATCAATAAAATTTACAGAAAACATCGCAAACAACATGAATAATAACGATCCTTATTATGATATAGATAAGGTGCAAAATAAAGAAGGAAAAATCTTAATATTCACCGCAAATACACAATGATCGTAATTAGAGGCCTCGGTCAAAGACAATCGAAATCGAAAGGAAGCGGTGGCGGATGTGACGTCACACGAGTTATGATGGACGACGGACGTAACCGAGGTAACCGCTTACACCTGATTGTCACTTCCGAAAATGTTAGTTGAGTTCTTAATGTGTGACTGAAATCTAAAAAGATAGGCGCATTATGGAAGACTACCTAGCGCTAGGATTGAAGAATGCCTAAATAGCTCTACTGCTAATTTAAAATTGATTAACAAGAAAATTGCAAATTCTTATTGCAATTGCAGCAAAATCTACATTATAGACGTAACACTATCAATCACAATCTAAATTATTTTGACGGATATTGCTAATCCATTGCTTCATATGTTCGAAAAATTTGTCTGCTCAACAATGTAAATAACGCAACGCAATGAATGTTGTTGAACTGTCAAAATGAAACCCATTGCTACTGTGTGTTCGCAATAACCCCGCTGGCTCGAACCTTCTTTTATGTATGTACTTCCACAAATTGTGATTCAAAATCTTGAATTTGGACCAACTATGTATATCTATTGTAATAACACCCGTAGTTAGAAAGACGCTGTTCAAAAGTGAAAAGCCTTCCTAAAACATGCAACTTTTTGCCTAACGAAGTTAGAAAGAAACTTTAAAAACTTAATCAAAACCTTTATAATAATAATAAGCTTCACTTATTTCATGGTGTTGCGCGCATTACGCTGGAACAATGGGAGTAGTGGCCGGTCGATGACATTATACGCGTTTGGTATGTCCAATGGATTATCAGTTATGTGTCGCGGACTTCAAAACTGTGAAGTTTGTAAGGACTGCTTTATTGCTTGTTCTTTCCGATGTTAGGTTGGTCATGGTTTTCTTGTAACAAGATTTTGATTTGCAGTCCATAACTGGATTTCTAGAACTACCATACATCATGTCTGGGGCCATTCGTAATCTGGCAATATTTGTTGGAGGCAATAATATCACTGAAGCAGATGCAATTTGAAAATTAAATATAGAGTCTTAAGTTATGCAGGTTCGTTTGAGCTTCCACTGGGAAAGTTTGTGTTCCTCGAAATGGATCGATTGAAGTAACCAGAAAAATGAACTAACGAAGAACTGACTTGTTTTTACTTAGACATTTCGACACAATGTAAACGTTGTTAATGAAATTAACATAAATTGAACAGAATGTATTTTCATCATATGACTGAAAGCAAAACTTTAATGCAAGGAATAATTACGAAAACTAATCAAAATTGCAATATCCATTTGTAAAATCTGATGATCTACCAACAGCCTTGTATGAAACGCAACCGTTGAACAAATCAGTGTGCTCAGGTGCGAAATATGCATATTTTGCAAACAATGCAGCAATGAGTGCTGAAGGCTACAAGGTCACAGAATGACTGATAGTATGTGTGCTCTTACAAAACGAATGTATGCTGTCGTCTTGAAACATATAG
The DNA here is from genome assembly GCA_947523025.1 of Dryobota labecula. Lineage (NCBI taxonomy): Eukaryota > Metazoa > Arthropoda > Insecta > Lepidoptera > Noctuidae > Dryobota > Dryobota labecula. The sequence continues at coordinate 25,776,014 of OX383289.1, read as the reverse complement.
TGTGGCTGAGAATGTTTAGTTGATTTCAGAGTTGAATGGATTGTTCTCAACATAAGCTGATAATGTTAAGCTTACGAGTATACATGTAGATACGACCATAAACAAGAATTATTTCTTTCTTTTGACAACCCTTTCTAAAATTCAGATGATGTTTTCATTTTTAAGCTCAATTCAGGATTCTATTCACAAACGCCTGTGTTATCATAATAATATTAATACGTATGTATTAATCTGGATCTTAAAGGTTTTTCTACGTTTTGGTTACTTATACATTATAGGGCTATCATCAGGTAGGTCAACAATTTGACATTAATCAACACTCAGTAGTATCCCAAAATATCAGAAACACCGAAATATAAAAGCATTGTTTTATAACAGCCTAAAGGCCTGTATCCTTTTGAACTTTATAGACTGTTGTAAAAGTGAAATGTTATGTCTATAATCATCATACGAACGTTCAACTACAAGCCTCGTTACCTAATTTTCCCGCAATTGACATACGCATGACGTCTTTGAAAGCAAATAAATATAAACCAACAATTATTTGTAGCTTATTTCACGGTCCTCATACATGGCGTCACAATAATAAGAGCAAACATTTAATTAGTTGATGATAAGCTGAATAGTTCTAATGTGGGTGTGACAACTATCGCATAACGCTGCCTATAAGTGGCATTACATTTGCATGTACTACCTTTTAATTAGGTAATAACTGGTTATTAGGACTTGCGCCATGTTTAGTAACCAGATAGGTTTCCGAATTATTGACATTGGTTCTACTAATTTTATTAATTAATTTCTGACTAGGAGAAATTTTACGGAAAATCTATAAAACCCACTCAATTTCATCAACTGTCAAACCGGTCAAACCTATTAGTCTATCTACAAAAACGATTGGTTTTTTAGTCTGCCACTACCAGCTAACATTAGATATGACGCCAGATTTACTAACAGATTTAGATTTCCATCCCAGAAATCGAGTCTGGCTATGAAAATACATTGAACAGGTTCCAATATAAAACAAACTACAACAAACCGTTCGGTGCACCAACAGGAACAAACCAATAAAGTTGGAATGGCAATAGATTAAATAATAATTGTTGCACTCATTCCTGCGGCGTACTAAACCTAGATATCCTTGCGCTGTCTACCAGTGTAGGGTTACGCGGTAGATATGATGAAATCGGTGGAATATATTCATGTTGTACTGGATATTGTTGCAGAACAGTCTGCAGTATCCCAATTAATCTGCCTATTATAGCCTTTTCCCAACTATGTTGGGGTCGGCTTCCAATCTTACCGGATGCAGCTGTATACCAGTATTTTACATGGAGCGACTGCCTATCTGATCTCCACAACCCAGTAACTAGGTAATACGATACCCCTTGTTAAGACTAGTTGGCAGACTTTTGGGCTTCTGACGCCCCGTAAAGACTGTCAAAGAATCCACGAATGACAGCCGGGACCACCGGCTTTACGTGCTTTCCGAGGCACAGAGGATTCTCGGTATGTAAAGATGGTCACCCATCCACGGTCACCAACTGCGGCAAGCGTAGCTTAACCTGATGGATCGACCCATGCGGTTGTTATTACTTAGCCACGAGCTCCTCCACAATCCACAATCTCGCTAATATCCCAATTCACATAAATCAATATTATCGTCTGGCTATTAGCAGTCCATTCTTTCTTCTATTGTTTCCCGAAGAGTTGGGCAGAGTTGTACCTATAGTACACCAACATTTCGCCAGTTATGTTTTAAGTCTCATGTAATAGGGGGCGAGTCTATTGCCATCATCCGGGCACAAACCCAGACTCCGGGCTGCTACTGAAAAATTCCAGATATAAAAACCCAATAACACTTTGTCCAACCCGGGAACCGAACCCAGAACCTCATGCTCAGCAGTAACGCTTGCGAGTTACGACTACTAGACCAACGAGGCAGTCGAATGCGGATAACTGTATACATTAAAGTGATTCATATTTGAATTTATCCTTGAAATCGCAAATAGCTCTATTTAAATTATTAGCTCATCGTCAATGCTGAAAAATATTGTAAAATATTTTCTCAACACATGTATCTAATAAGCCCCTTTCTTTGTCCACAGCTCCTTCAAAACCTGGGCAAGGTAGACCGGACCCTCGACGACATATTCGAAGAGCACCTGCAGAACTTCAACAGGCAACACCAGCAGGCCACCAGGCTTCAGAAGGAGTTCAACAACTACATAAGATGTATACGAGGTGAGGATCTTTTCATGCATTGATGAAAACAAATGTTTTCTTCATGACATATTTGTTTAGTCCACAAATAACTTTTTGACTGCTTTGTATTTTTTTTAATGTTAGGCTTTCCTCTGCGATTCCTTTTCTCCGTGTGTTGCTATTTACATACATCAGTGCACTTGCTATTTCGACGTATACTTTTCTACTTTGGATAAACCAGCTATACAGACTTTTCTATTTGGGGCAATCTCAAATACCGATGAAGACATCGTTCCCGGTCACGCTAGGAAATATTTTAAAATTGTCGACACGTGCGAAACCGGACCGCCAGTTTTCTCATAATACTTAGCAGCTAGTTTGACCTAACCGCGAACTAAGAGGCAGGACGTAGCTGATCATTTCATCTCCACATCCTTTATACCATTGTATGAACACAAAGAACCAGCATTTGAGTTCCAAAGCACTCTTCCTGGTACTCCAGTTATAGAGTTTCGCTAAATTGCGACAATTCGATCAAAGGAATGACGAATAACTAACATTCGGATGTGCAGAGATTCTTGAACTTCTTCTGGCTGCGTGCCAAGTGTGTGCACATATGCTAGGACAAAAGTTCGTAGAATGTAATTAGGTCTAGAGTAGTGAAAAGTATATGATTAGTGCTGCAAAAAGGCCGAACAGCTCCGGAAATCTGAATATAGAAATGACACATCCATGTTTCTAAGCTGAAAGACGTACATTCCCTGGACATGTCTTTCCCAAGCGTTGCCACAATGAGGTCTTTATTATGCAATATTTAATCATAATCTTGTACCGGTAAAAAAATCCTTTCAAATGTATTACTGTTGATATTGCTATAATTTTTAAGACCTGGGTGGGACTTTAAAATTATAGCATTTCCAAATCTAATTTCATCTCTTCTGTCCTCCCCAGCGGTGCAAACAGCGTCGAAGACGTTGATGGAGGCGATCACGGAGGTATACGAGAGCGGGTGGTCTGGCCATGACCTGCTGTACGTGCAGGCGCAGAACTTGGAGATGCTGTGGCAGGACTTCTCGCACAAGCTCGGCGACCAAGTGCTTATACCGCTCAACACGTACACCAACCAGTTTCCCGAAGTCAGGGTGAGTTTATGTGAAGATATAATAAGGTATTATTTTAAGCATTGTAGAAAAGGTTTTCAGGAATTAGGATTGGGATCTGATCAGACCAGATTTTTTCTCATATTTTATAGACCCGAAATATTTTATAGTTTTAAGTTTCCATTGTGTGAATTATAGTTTGAAAAGGGTTACTGCAATAGCAACCGGGAGCTCGTAGGTAATGCCAAGATTTTTGACATTACCAGTAGCTTCGTCTTACGAGTTCGAGGTCGTGAGTTCGAACCCAGACAGGCACTTTTTGTATTTAATTTCATCACCACTGCTCCTCAAATGGTGAAGGTAAAGACGTATGAAGAACAGGGTGTAAAGTTCACTCATCCTCCATAGAAAAGGGAGGATCCTCCGACCAGACGGGTGCTGTGTCTGGTGGGCAACTGCCCGACGGTTGTTGTAGGGATGTTGTATATATGCTAGTCGAGCGGTAAACTCTGATTTTGTGATGCAGGATTTTTGTGACGTCAGGTCTTTGATGCGTAGTTCGCACGTGGCGTTCGTGAGGAAACTGGCATGTCCTAGAACGAAAAATTCCCGCGTGATGGATTTTGGACCACTCCTTCTCACAGAGAGAGGCCTGTGTTCCAGCAGTGGAAACGTTCTAGGCTGATTATGCTTACGGAACTATTTCAATCCAAGTTCATCGACATTCAATTACCGCATCAGAATATGTTAGTAGTAGTAGTAGGTTTGTTTAGTCTAATAATAATGCAGTAAATAAATCTAAATCAAGTTGTGAATTTAGGATCAGATAATTATCCCATAAATAATGTGATAAAGACTTAAATGATTTGGGAGAATCAAATTAATGCAGTTATTAACCTTTGAATTATTTTAATTGAGTCTAAACGAGGTAAATTAGACATGATATTTTTAATCGCACTTCAAATATACGAGTTTACGCTCGAATACTTTTAAAGGAAGTCGACATCAGTATCAATCAGGAGTTAAAACAACTTTACCTACCGAAGTAATTATACTTCTAATGCAAAATGCGTTTAATTAATGTATGTTTGTAATGATGTTTTTACAGAAAAAGATCGAGAAACGTGGCCGCAAGTTGGTGGACTACGACGGTCAAAGGCACAGCTTCCAGAATCTGCAATCGAACGCAACGAAGAGAAGGGACGACGTTAAGGTAACTACAACATCTTCATCTGCTGTTTAATGAATATCGTGGCTTCTGTACTTATACTGTAGATTAAAGCTTTAGTTATATCTAGTATACCCTCTTTCGATGACTATTTAAATGTTAACGATGATAGCGAGTTACTGGTTTAATTTAAAACCATAATGGAAAATTTAAAATCTTTCATACATCATGTGAGAACTTTGATTGTAATCGGTTAACAACGTAGTTGAGCTGCACGATTACTGACAAATGCGGGCACTGACTGGACAGGTCCACTCAATTTGTAGGGTTCTTTCCTCAAAAGACAATTTCAGACACCAATCTACATAATCTTCACATGATCTGACCAAGATTATGTCTGGGCTTTAAAAGAGACTGTGACCTCTGAGTTTATTTCGGCCTTTCTTCTCACAGTAGTCAGATAGGCGACGCTGACCTCATCTAGTTTTTAAAATGTGTAAAAAGTGTTTGTACATACCTACTTACAGATATAATATCATTTATCATTTAACGATCTTAAAAAATGCCAGTGGGGACTTGAGATCAAGAAAACATTGTACTTACCCACCACTGTTTATCTTCCAGGTGACCAAAGGCCGAGAACAACTAGAAGAAGCCAAGCGCACATACGAAGTCCTCAACTCTGAACTCCACGACGAACTGCCCGCACTCTACGACTCCCGCGTTCTATTCTACGTTAACAATCTGCAAACACTCTTCTCGGCTGAACAACTGTTCCATTCTGAAAGTCATAAGGTGAGAGACTTGGTACGAAGACGCTTCTTTTCTACTTTATTGTCTTAAAATGGATCCCTCTCCTTTTCTTCCCCGATTATATGGGACTTCAAAGTAACTAGCGTAATGCGGGTGTACTAAACACTGCCTAACCCAAACAACCCTGGATTATTGTCTTTCCCAAATAATTTTTTCATGGGATTTAAAACTGTCCCCTGAGGTATACCAAACTTCTAAGGAGAGTAAAGCAGTCTCCAAGAAGTATGCTATAGTTTGACCGATACAACTACCGCCGCGCTTTAGCTATGTGCGCGGCTCAGATCGCTTATTCGGCAACGCACACGGCGTCCCGCCGCTCATTCTTCAACGCTCACGGCTTCCCGCCGCTCAATCTTCAACGCTCACGGCTTCCCGCCGCTCAATCTTCAACGCTCACGGCTTCCCGCCGCTCATGGTTTCCCGCTGCTTTTTCGTCAACGCTAACGGCTTCCCGTCGCTCATTAGTCAACGCTCATGGCTTCCCGCCGCTCATTCGTCAACGCTCACGGCTTCCCGCGGCCCATTTTCAACGCCCACGGCTTCCCGCCGCTCATTCGTCAACGAGGAATGCACGGTACAGCGGTACCGGACAAACTATAGCACAAACAGTTTTTATTAAACTGCCAGTGCCTATTCCCGAATGCATTATTATTGCGAAAACCCTTGACCGCAATACTAACCAATTTTGAAAGTATACTAATGTACGACACATTAGTCCATTGTCTCGCATGGTATGAGGAATAATAGATTCTATAGCAGCAGAATAGAAAGCGGGTTCGATTCCCGTACGAAACAAATATTTGTATGACCTACATACAAGTAGTTGTTCCGGGTCTGGCTGTGTGTGTACATATGTGTGTTTAAATGTTTGTAAACGCACCCACAATACAGGAGAAATTCTTAAATCTGAAACAAAGTTTAAATAAAACGCTGTGTTAATTAGGAACTGCTGATTAATAGTGATCACGGTATAGAAAAAAACAGGTAGTGATGATACTGTCATCTCTTCTATTACCTTTCGTTTCTTTCCACTTTTTTAGGCTGTACCTTTGTACTTCACTTTTCTTTCTTTGTGTCATATTTACTTGACTACGGCCAAGCCAAAGGAGGGTTATTATTTAAACAGGCTATGTATGTTCATCTGTTCACTCATATCCTAAACTACTCGTGGTTTCGTTTTATATTACTATAAATAGCGCAGATCGTACAAATCACGAGTGATTCCGGTTATACGAAAACCGATGTTATTTTGTAACGATATCTCGTTTATACCTTTTTAGTTATCGTTTTTGTCGTAGTTGGATTTTAGTTTTTTAACTTTAGTAATTTTTTTTTTTTACATATAACAACAGACAAATATAATTTATCTGACCCATTATATTTTCATCACCGCTCCCCATTCCAGGTATTCGGCGAACTGGAACTGATAACGGACAAGCTAGCCACGGACTGTCAGCGCGGCTCGTACAGCAAGAAGGCAAACAACTTAAGCATCAACATGAACAACATCTCCCCGGCCTCCTCGCCCAATGCGACCCTCAACACGCACAACGGAAAACCTGCCTCACCCACCGATACTGTTCAGAGTGAGTTGGGGAGATTTGGCAATGGTTAATGGGAAAATTGGGCTTTGGTTGTACTGTCTGTATAACAAAATGTGTAAGACCGTCAGTGTCAATATTCCTCAATAATGATGACACTGACAGCTCTTGAATGCGGTTCTGATCGTGTTTAGTTTCTTTGGTGACATTAGCCCTTATCCCGCGTCTTATTTAAATGCAAATTCAAAATCTTTAATTCGAGCGAAGACTCATATAGGGTTGTCCTTACTTAAAACTAAGTTTTAGTAAATAACATGATACGATGGCATATCTAACTGACAGCAGTGTATACAGGTGAATTTTTGAGACCGGTCAGTGAGAGTTGGTTCCGTAACTGTTGTAGTTACAGAAAATCGGCACTAAGAGACTGTACTTATTTTTTTGAGTAATTTTGACCAAAATTTTGAAAAAATAAAAAAATGTATGCAGTCAGCAAGAAAATAGGCTATTTTCGCAAAAACTTTTTGATGCTAATCGATTCTGTTTCTAATAAGGATAAAAAAACTATCGGAGCAACTGAGGTTTGAGTACTAGAAAGTCTAAAATCGCAAAGAAATTTTTCTCGTACGAGGAGGGATATGAGTCATATGCTTTAAAGATACAGACAGTACAACTGAAATGATATATTTCTGTGAATTTTAAACCCAAAATTTGGAAAAAGAAAAAAGTTCTTAAAACTGTGTTTTTGCTTTTGTGTTGTGTTCAAGTAAATAATAGGATTGAAATGTTTTGAGTGATTGCTTTCTGAAAATAATCTTACTATGAAATAATTTTAGCTATCAGCATTTTTTCTAATTGATCGGGGGATGACAAAGTTACAAAGACAATGCCAAATATTTTAGTAAGGTAAGTTCAGTTAAAAATAAAACTGTAAATGTTTCAAAGACGTTATCACATTAGTGTATCCTGCACTTGTATAATTGAGCCTTCCATTTGTGAAGTTTGTCACCTCCCAAGAGCAACATTAACAAGTTTAATGTGCTGCATGTCGTGAGTGTGTGCGTAGCGCCCCCCTCCCCCGCGCTCAACGGCTCGGCGCCGCCGTCGCCGCCCGGCGACGCCGCGGTGCTCCCTACGACCACTGAAGACCGCCCCGACTCCCGCAACGAATCCCGCACCGAATCCCGCACCGACGGCCGGCCCGCCGCGGAGCCCGCCGCGCCCACGCCGCCCGCCAAGAGGGAAGACAAGGCCCTCACGGCCCCCGTCACCAACAACAACGTAGAAAAGGAAATCAGTGACAAGAAGGTCGAGGAGCTGTACGATATACCTGTTGGTGAGTATGCCGCCCTGGTACTTTTAGCCGCTCGAGAACAGACGGAATCACACAAAGATTCAGCAGTACAGCTGCGGTTTTGAACTTCGAACGGTTTATGGAATCTTTGTAATTTTGTACGAACGTTTGAAGGAAGATGTCTCCAGCTGTTCTTCGAACTCCGTTCAGATTTTGGAGTCCTGGTACTTTTAGTAAGTGATGAATCTTCAAGTCCTTCAGTATTAGCCGTAAGATATAGCAGTAAGACCTCACGCTGTTTTTTTCGAACTATACATAGTTTTTGAAGTCCTATTACTTGTATTTAGGTGATGTATCTTCAAGCTTATTTTTTACCTATGGTGAGTAGAGGGGCATAAAAATGTATCAGCTAGATGGTATTAATTTTAATGTCGTGGTAGATAGACGCATGGCTATAGCTATTTTATTTAAATAGCAACTCAAATCTAAACAAGGCAATTTTTTTTTCATGCAATCACTTTAACACCTAATAAAAATAAATATGCAGTAAAAGCCCCCACTGTATTTTATAAAAAAAAAACATTAAATCACTATGCCACTGCATAAGTAATTAAAAAGTTCAATTCATTCACTCAGCCACAGAGTAATTTCATTCAGTAGTCCAACACTATTCATTTGCAAAAACTTGCACAAACACTGTTATGCTGTACCAGTAGACAAATAGAAAGTCACAATTCTCTCAGGGTCGCCAGTACCGCCGGAGAAGTCAAATAATAACTCGGAAGAAAAAAGACAAGTAGATGTAGAACCAAAGGACGAGAAAGGGAAGGAGAATGACAGTGAGAACAAGAACGACGAGGTTTACGACATACCAGTAGGTAAGTGATGGTCTGGAGAAAATGTAAACGAAGGAGTTGGAATATCTAATAAAAATTATCATTAAATTATTTCGTATATATTTTCATAATAAGCTAGCAGACCTTATACATGAGGCCTGTTCACACTATAGCATTAACAGGGAGATTTTCAACCATTCAATCAGAAATCCAGACAAATATAGTTTGATACAAAAAAATTTTTTTTTTTTTTTTTTTAATCTACATAACTCTGTAGATACGTTTTTTTTTCGTGTTACTTTTGCATGCTAATTGGTTTTATTAAATAAATAAATTCTTTATTGTCGTAAAAAATGTGTATTTGTTTTTTTTTTATATATAAAAATCAACCATTTAAAAGTAAAATATAAGTAGTGTGAATAGGTCTTTTTAAATCTTAGTAAATAACGCTCATCGGTGGGGGAACTAACAGCTCATCGCTTATATCGTAAGTTATACAATAACAACTTTAATATTTATAAAAATATGTATTTAGTCGATCGATAAATTAAATTGTTTTTACCCAACTGCTAAGTTGGAGCCGTTTTTAGTTAAATCTTGGATAAAGTATCACATAATAATTTATTTATCGTCGATTTCTTTGTTAAACATTATTTTGTAATATATTTGACATGTATAATTTATAATGTTATATTGTATTTATATTCACTCTATAGGTTTACCGGCCGATAATATACGTATGTAAATATTCTATAATATGTATGGCTTTTACTTTAATTTTGTGTGCAAACGATTTCGCTTTTTAGTTGTTTTACGCGTGTATTTGTTAACCATTAATACTGCTTTTAGTATTTTAAATATTGTGTATTCATTCGTTATGTTTGCCGTGGGAAAGTTATAGCTTACTTATTCACAAGTTTCTTCTAGGAGCTGTCGATTGTAGTCTATTTACCGCTCATTAAACATTTAAACGTCTTATTTCAAAACGACTAACTTTGGTCCAAGTTTAACCCATTCAATCAGTTTTTGTATTTCGAACTTTATTCCGACTAAGGTATAAGTCTCACATCTAGTCCTACCGAAGAGTATCGTATTATCGTGTAATTGGGTTGTGGTGGTCAGATAGGCAGTTACTCCATGTAAAATACTGGTATTCAGCTAAAAATATATTGTTTTGTAATAAGACGGACTTTGAGACGCGCTTCAAAGTCGCTTTAATACAGTGACAAAGACGGCATGAGACTAGACGGCAAGTTAACTTGTTTCCCGCGGCAAACGGCTCGAAGCCGCCCAAAGCCCTGACCGTGGCCTGCCGCAGGGGCGACGCTGGCGGGCCTGCCGCCCGGCACGCTGTACCGCGTGCGCGCCACGTACCGCTACACGCGCGAGGACTCCGACGAGCTCAGCTTCGACGTCGGCGAGGTCATTCGCGTCGTGGAGTACGACGATCCCGATGAGCAGGTAGTTAGTACCTCTTTGATGAACTTTTTCAATGAACGACGATATGGGACGACGAGTACCGTGAAGGAACTATTCGGTTCTTTGTCTGCAGCTAAAGCACTAAAAAGGCGGTATTTCGGGGGCTGTCGATTCTCGGCCTACTTTCAATAATGATTTTATGTCTTCCTTAGGATTAGTTCTAAGTCCAGTCTTGCTAAAGCAAGAAATACCGCAGAATCGTATCTGGTGGGAAAAAATGGAGAGAGGCCTTTATCAAGGCGTGGGACATTGTGGGTTAGCTATAAAAATAGGGATCTCTACGAGATCCTACAATCCCGACAACGTTGAGCCGTTTGACAGTTGTGAGTTTATTCACAACTGACAGGTAGACAAAGACAAAAAGGCATGCAGGCAGTAAATAAATAAATTATAAAATATTTTAACGATAATTGCTTTGTTTGTTGTTTTAATTTTTTTGACATGAACACTAAATAAAATAAATTAACAAGCTATAAAACCTCGTCTGAAACAAAACCATCTCTAATTACAGGAGGAAGGCTGGCTGATGGGCATCAAAGAATCAACCAATGAAAAGGGAATGTTCCCCGCGAACTTCACGCGGCCAATATGAAGTGAACACTGAACAGACTCCGCCCGCCACGCTACGTAATACGCACCACGCCGTAGCACGAGACCCAACAGGCCCTATGAGTAACGTGACCCAACTCAATAGCATAGGTACCGTAACAACCGATTTTTACTACGAACTTTCTTCTACAGTATAATTTTGATTTAATAATCATTATTTTTCAAAAAAAACTATGTTTATAACTTAGTCTAGTTGTTGAATGTTAATAGATTATATATTATTTATTATTTTTTGTGTTGTATTACAACGAATTATGATAAATCGTAACCGTTTAGCAGCGTTTGTATATACAGTGTATGAGTAACTTTGTATCATCATTTAGTCACTGCTCGGTGTAGGGTTAAAATATTATTTAACTTATTAATTATTCCATGTCACATTTTTGTAGTAGGAAACACTGTTGAGAATGTAAAGAATTGGTTTCTTTGACAAAATCATACATCTTATAAATAATTGCGATAATTAAAATCATTATAATTGCGACCGCGCGTGTTTTTTTTTTTTAATTTGAACCTTATGCGAAGGCTATAACAAGTTTATGCTGGTGAGTGAAGCAAATATGTATACCACGATATTTATCGTGATTCACCGTGACAAGCATAAGAATCAAGTGTGTTTCCTACTCCTCGATTCTTCTCCAATATTTATGACAATAATCTTTAACGATTATTAAATTGTATAATAATTAAAATCGAAATTGCTCATGTGTAACAATTAAATATTTTAAATTTTAAAGTGACCTTAAATTTGTATTAAATAAATGAAAATTATTGACGAACAATTCGAATTAGTATTTCAAGTTATCAAAATATGTATTCAGTATTATTTATTATGTATCAATTTTCATTATTATTATTCTGGTCCACTTTTTTCTTTGATGCTTATAACAATGTCTTCTTGTATTGTATTTACGAGTTTAAACATTAACGCTTCCTCGAAATAAGATAAAGCAAAATAGCTGCTTTATAATTTCTATTAAATTATGAGATTATACTATTAAGACTTTGCAGCATTTAAAAGCTGCTTTTATACCAACACTTCGCCTTCCAATCTCTTATATTATTACATTTCCGACAACGCATTTCATTTCAATTTTTGATTGCATTTTCAAAGCGAGGTCTTAACACATAATCATTTTAAAGGGTTAAGTTTTAATGTGTATATAAAAATGATTTTAGTTTTCTTGTTGAACCCATATTATCATATTGTTAATATAACATAGGATAACAATCGAATATTATAGCTTTTGAATAAACAACTTTTTTTGTTTAAGTAGGTTTATATTTTTTGTTAAATGTAACTGTATTAGAATCAGATACTAACTATAAAATAGTGCTTATGAATAACATCAGAATGAAAGGTTTTCAACTGAAGATGTTTATGAATAAGAAACGAATTTGAACATAGCCAGGTATTTAACCCTTCATATGCCGGAACGTAGATCTACGCGAGACACAATAGGTTTTTAATTGTGTCTCTAATTACGACATACGAGAGGTTAATGAGAAACGCTCAAATTCGTAATAAATCAATCAAGTTAATGTCTCGAAAGTTATATCATAAAGCTGAGTTATTTACAAATATCTTCAGGGAGAAAATAATATTGAAATTGCACCAGACTTTATGTGCCCAGAACAAACATTGATATTAACGCCAGTGTCAAATGAGGTGCTTCGAAAGTGTACATAATTTATATACATATTTCACATTTTAATCCCATAAATTTTAGAATAAGACGGTTTGAATTGTGTTCCATTTTGAATATCAACTTCCCAGAATGTTTCCTGTTGCCAACATTATAAATCATAGTTTGGCAACACTGACGATTAAAATATTTTATCATTTTAACTTTTGTGAGAAAGGAAACTCGATAAGTCCTGCTCTTTGCGTGTGGAATTATGCAAAATATTTAAACTAGTTTTATTTATCAATGTTTATAATGACGGGCCACTTTAACATATTGCCAGCAATTTATAGCTGCTCAAAGAATGTAGCTCCGCCTTTTATCAATCATTAGAACAATCAACTTTTATACAAATTTTTGAAAGACCTATTGACCTTATCAGATTTTAATATCAATTTTAACGAACGACTGAAGTTTTTTGTAGAAAAGTGTTGAAATGTTGCGATATTGTGTAGGAGTACAATCCGACATGTTGAAAGTTGTGGCTTTATCGTCAGTGCCATGCAATGTCCATATGTAATGTTAATTTATAAGTTTGTTAGGACTTGTACAGTTTTTACAAGTGGAAAATAAAATATTTCGAAAAAAAAAATGGTTTTTATTTCACTATAGGTAGTAACATCCTGAAACAACCTGACCTCATGTGACGTGACACATGATATCACGATCCATACACACAAAACTAAACAGTAAATTGCGACTTCTGAAAGTGCTTCGGTAGCGCTCGCTATCGAATGACAGCTGGACAGAGCGAAATAAGCAAAATATATTTTTATTTTCAAAACTCCATCGTAGCTTTTGATAAAAATAAGGGTGCAAAGCCTACTAATGTAATCAGGTGCGCGCTGATGTCGTGGAAAAAAAAAATATTTGTTCAGAAGAACACTGCTCTCAAAACGGTGAAGGAAAACATCGTAAGGAAACTGGCATGTCCTAGAATCAAAAATTCGAACATGTGTGACATCTACCAACCCGCACTGGGCCCGCATGGTAGATTACGGCCCACTCTCTCGAAGAGAGCAGGCCTGTGTCCCAGAAGACGTGACTTCTCGGCCAAAACCAAGCTAGCAAGCAGTTTGACATAACTAAATAAAACAATGGATGAGCCAAAAGTCAGTGTAATAGTTGCTTTATGGCTTTATCCGACTTGACTTATTCTACTCGGGGTCTTAGTCAAGACATATCTCATTCAAGAGTTTTTTAAAGAAAGACTGAATAAAGTCACGGATACCTATCTACTCCATTGTTAAATGTTTTGAACATAGAAACTAACTAAATTCACACAATAAAAACAAAATATTTCCGAACGAAAGGTTGTAACTGTCAAACGCGATACGTTTCAAGTAAAACCATATTTGACATTCTTATGAAATCAATAGAATGTTATGAAATGTGAAACGGAAACGGAACGTTAATTTATGATTGATTGGTGTTCGTAATTTTGGACTCTGTAAAAACTGCGGGAATTTCGTGTAAATGAAAAACATGGTGTTTAGTTCGAAATATGTGTTAGAAATATGCCAGAATATAATTCGAGTTTTCCGGTAGCCAACTAGCAATGTTGTTGGAGGACAAAGTAAGAATAAACGCTACACAAATGTCGTACGCACAGTGGATTTGTTATGTTTTCGGTGTTTTTCACAATCATTTAATTATTTGCAGGAACTTCAAGTGCAATAGTGTCCAGGAAAATCTTTAAGGTAAGTAAACACTTAAATTATAATCGAAATACTCAGGAATCCTCGTATACACGGGCACGGGCGGGTCTTTGTTTTCTTTTATTTATTTATTCACCGACCTAATTATTTGTTGTTGTTTATGTTTACTTTTTATTACTCGCAGGGGATTCAGACTAAGAGAGTAAGAGAAATGGCAGAGACGCAATGTTCCATTTTTGTAAGTTCTTTTTGTTTTTTATTATTTAATTATGTGGGTAAGTATATACTTTTTAACTCACATGTAAGTACCTAATCTAACCTAAATAAAACTATGTTAGACTCAAATTATGTTACTAATAAAAACCAAAAAAAAGCTTCCTATGGTCGAACCTAGAATTAAATGTGCCTCATTTTTATTTTTTTTACAGATCAGATTAATATGTACATGTGTGCTCCTTATTCATAATTAATGGTTTAATATTATAAACTAGCTGACCCTGTGCTGTCTTGAGTTCATTAAAAAACCCCATAGGAAAAAGGACTTTCAGTTGCTACCGAAATTGGAAACTACCAATTTTTCTTTCCAAAAATTACGAACAACAGACTATTACGAAGATTTTAAAATAAATCATGGCCAAATCTTTTTAACATTTGGCTATGTTTTCTTTCTTTTTTCTTCTTTTTTTTTTTTCTTTTCTAATTCTCAAGTGATGCGGAATGTCCCATCTGTATTATTCTGTGATTAAGCTTCAAACAAAATAAAAAATATTAAACATAACATAACGCCTTCATTTCCGAAGGGGTAGGCAGAGGTGTACCAATAGTAGCCCAACTAGCAAAAAGTGGTTTTTAAACTATCCTAGAACCATCATTTATCGAGGACTATATGAGACTTATATCCGCATATAAGTCTCGAAAAGGGCCCACTTTATAAGTCTACTTTTACTTATAACGTATTTATATTAGACCGCTGAAATGCCATATATGCCTATATTGCTCCTGTAATTGAGTTACGTCAATGCAATTACTCCTGTAGATCTCAATATAAGTAAGTTATAGTAAAAAATGAGATCAATACGCGCCTAGAAATGCTTCTATAATAAATATCTGAACAGTCGAAGTGTGCTCTGTATTTTTTTTTTTTTTTTTTAACGTCTTGAGAGTAAGTATTTATATGAACCAGAATTTATTAATGTCAACCTTAGTAGAAAAACAAAATCTTATTGTTGTCAAATTGTTAGTCTTATAGATAGCTTATTCGTAGGGGAATGTGAATTTTCTATGAAATCTATCATGGTTTTGGTAAAAAAATTAAAGCGCCTCTTGAAATTTGCTTATTTACATTTTAGTATTAATTAATATTAAATAAATATTATGAAGTCAGCTGCCATTTTCTTGGTGAGCATTTCCAAGTATGACATAGTGCTAAAATATATATTTTTAGCATTTCCAAGTGTGACATAGTACCAATATAAGTATATTGGTTCTATATTGGGTTTTCTCAAAACTGAAAAAGATTCGCCATTGTTACCGATAGGGTTCCGCAATGCCCAGATGAAAATCGATTGATATATAGATATAGATAAGTAAGTTAAACAAACGTATAATTTAATGTCTTTGAAGTTAAAGGAGTATTTTAAGGGTTTGTTCTACGTGCTAGGTTAAACATCAGTTTAAACAAGCAAAAGGGGCTTCTTAAGAGTTTTAACCAGGATTGTTTGACAATAACATTACTGTGGAATGCCTATATAAATATGTCTAGGTTTAAAACGGCATACGATAGATCGATATAGAGAACATTTTATCCTACCGAGTGCTGTTATATTCTTGGTGATTTATTATTTTTAAAATGTGGGTATGAAATTCATTTAAACTTACTTTTAAGTTTATGTAAAACCTAACCAGATACATTAATGATTTACAGTAATTTAACTTTAATTTACTTAAATTGGTCATAAAATATTAGCTTATATGAAGTTATAAGTAAAAATAACAAGAGTAATTGCTCCTCATTGCATATCTTCCTGGTACATGCTCCTACAGGAGTATTAAGATTTAAATGGTCCGCAGATGTTATCTTATAGGCGCATATAAGTCTGAGTTACCGGAGTAATTACTCCCGAGTGCAATTACTCTTGTTTCATGCTTTTATAGGAGTATTGATCCTAAATTTGTCAGGAAATATGATCCTATATACCGATATAAGTACAAATTATAGGATAAAACGTACTTGAGTAACAACAGCATGTATTTATGCTGTTAAAAGCGCAGTAGCAACCACCAAAACTATCATCGGAGTTTTGTAAGTCCACGTAGTATTATAAAATCGCATTCCAGGATTATTTTGCTTGTTGGGAGGTACATCCACATTTCGCCCATTACGTTTAAGTCACATGTAATAGGGGGCAACCCTATTGCCATCAACCGGGCACAAATCCCGACTCCAGGCTGCGACTGAGAAATTCCCGATGGAAAAACCAAATAACTTTTTGCCTGACCTGGGTATCCCAGGACCTCATGCTCAACAGTAGCGCAAAAATATTAAACCTTATGTAATATTTCCTCAGTTTCTCACTTACTTCACACATCTACACAGTCAAGCCAAGACAAAGTTAGTAGTGTGAGCGGTTGTGCCAACACAACTAGCTAAAGTTGCCCATTCAAACAAGTTGTTGAGTTTTAGCTTCCAACTTTGTATCTGCAGTGCTAAACTTCATATATTCAATGTGGAATACTTAGTTTGTGTGAAGTGTGAAGGCTGGTTTCTATGGAAAACGTATGTTAGCACCAAGCCTATTCAAATGTAATACAGGTAGACACTTAATACCATGTTGGAACCTTAATAATAAGAAATAACTGCCCGTTTTCACTAACACTAGATTACACCTAAATGAATCCCTAAATAAATGTGAGAAACTTGACCAGTGGCGTAGCTAGTCATATAGGGGCCCTGTATCGAAAAGTAAAAAGGTCCCCTTGTTGCGAGCCCTATTTGCAATTGTTATTTTAAGTATTTCATATTTTCAAAAATGTTCGAACAACTGAAGCTTATTTTCAACTGAACAGACTGCGTGATCGTTGGAAATAAGGTGCAGTATTTCGGATGCGGCAAAACTCAAAAGAAAGGAATTTTTGCTTCCAAAATAACGAACTGACATGTTTCCATTGTAGTTTTACTAAAAGAATGCAATGACGAGCGAGATGAGCTCGAAAGTTGCGAGCATCGAGACTGGAATACTACGTAATGGTAAAGCTGTCATTGTGATTTTAATAAAAAAATACGGTGGGGCCCCTGAACTTGACTCACACACCGATTTATTATTTGTTAAAATGTTAGAAAAAATGATCTACGATTGCAATACTGCCGCGCTAACGAAGAATGCAAAAACTCGATTATGGACGATTTTGAGTTATTTATTCGTTGAGTTACCTATATATTTGGAGTCAGCGAATCGAAATTTATTAACTCTTTCTAAGCAACTTTTTATTGATCCTTCAGGAACTCGATTTTTCAGTAAGCAAGATGCAATAACTAAAAATTCATACCAAATTCAATAATCAAAAATACATTGCTCGGAAGCATCTCGGAAGCGGTAAAATCGAGTTATTACATTTTTCGTTAGTGCGGCAGAATATGTACATATTATGTGTAAATATGTGAGCACCATATTTATCTATCAACATTAATTAATTTGTCTATAGTTTCTTAGTTTTTAATAGTTTGTACCTATTGAATATACCTAATAATTTTATTCTAAGTACATCGTCTTCACATATAATTATAATGAATACAAAATACTGTACTTAAAACATTTTCAAAGAGTAACTATGGAGTTTCTTGCCCATTCTTCCCCATACGAAAGTACCTTTTAGAAGGGGCACAGAGAATCAGTTCTATTTTCTTGTAAATTTTGACTTTCAAAAGTGCTTTTTATTGGCCTAGGTACTTGAAAAAAAATGATGACTTTGAATGTGCGCTGTTGGTGTTTCAACACACTCTCGGCTTAGCGTCGAAAGCTTAAAATCCAACAGCGCGCGTTTATGTAGACATTACGGGGTTTATTCATAAACGTTGCTTAAAGTTAAGTGACGTTCAAACGTCAAAAATTTATGGTTAAACAGTCGCTAATCATTACTTAACTTTAAGCAGCGTTTATAAATAAACCCCTACAAGTAAACCTTTACAACTAGTGATTGGAATCTCCTTTTAGCATATAAGACGTGTTAGGATATATTACTGAGACTCCGCTGTCCGTCCGTCTGTCACAGGGCTGTATCTTTTGAACCGTAATAGGTAGACACTTGGAAGTTTTCACAATGTGTAGGTACTACAATGGCCGCTATAACAGCAAATACCTAATAAAAATTAAATAAAGTTAAAAATGAAAGGGGTATATTTTTTACTTTTAACTTTTAACGAAAAAAGATGTATTAAATATTGTGCGCTGCTGCGGAACCGAGCTATCATGCCAAAATAATACCTTGTGATAAATAGGTGCCCTAACGTGGACAAAGCTTTTTATCACGTCGGTAACAGTTAGAAACCACTTTATTTACTACTACGAAGCGTTTTTTTTATTACCCGAGCTTAGAGCCATATTCCAGCACCTCTATATACCTATGTAGGTACTCTATCTAGCCCACTTAATGTTATGTAACGCAGAGTGCACTAGACACCCGGTAACATGACGTTAATTACCAATTTCAGCGTTGACCTGTAAACCCCAGGTTAAGCCGGGCTGATGACCTGTTATTGTGTATTATCTCAGAAATATGTGTGTGACGTGTATTTGGTAATCTATATACAGAATAATTAAATTGTAGGCAAATATACTACTGATTTGCGTCAGTGAAAACAATGAGAATTAGAAAGGTAGGTTAAGTACTAAAACCCGGATGAAAACGAACTGGTGAGGCTGATACAAATTTTAATAATATCCATCATATTCCGACTGACGAGAGCTTCACTGTGACGTCAGTTCCGATATAAATAATAAAAGCTGTAAACTCTGACATTTACTTACATTTCGAATATATGGCAAACTGAATTGAGGGCAAAATGGAGAGTATCTAGTTACTTAATTACATTAATAATTACCTAGTATTTCTCGAGGGGCTCGTGGCTAAATAATAACAGCCCCACGGGTCGATCTTCAAGGTTAAGCAACGCTTGTCGAGGTTGGTCTGTAGATGGGTGAACGTCCATTACATACCGAGATTCTTCCGTGCCTCGGAAAGCTCGTTAAGCCGTTATTCCAGGTTGTCATTTGTAGATTTTTTACAGTCGTTATGAGTAGTCAGAAGCCTGAAAGTGTCAACCAGTCTTACCAAGGGGTATCGAGTGACCCAGTATCTGGGACGTCAGATAGGACTGCCTCTCTGACATCCACAACTCAATACTGGGTCCATATAAAATATTGGTATTCAGCTGCATGCGGTTAGACTGGAAACTGGCTAAGCAAATACTAGTTGCGTGGATCTTCTATTCTGAAAATTTCTTTGCTGTTTATTATAGCTACATTTTTAAAGGAGCAATACCTTTTTGGGTGGGCAATTATCAAATAACTTCTCCCGCTCTGGGCGGAGTAGGGCGTGCCTGACTTTTACTGCCGTATTCCTTTTAGTTCCCTGTGTGCCAGGGCCACGGTATCCCTTTCGGACAAATCCGCAACCCTGGTAGGCATCGGTCCTAATGGACCCCGTCAGTTCCTGCTGACATCTCTTTGAAGCGCGCGTGGAACAACGCGCCGCGCGCCGTCGACCCGAGCCTGGTCCTTACCAGACGGCGAGCTGCCCATTGCTCGCCGTCCGCAAGCCCAAGGAGCAATACCTAAGGTTCCCGTACGTACCAAAAAGGATTCGTTTTTTCCATCGATACTTAGTTACTTAGCTTCTCTTCCAAATTTTTTTCAACAACTACAATGTTTTGTAACAAAACATTGTAGTGGAAACAAAGGAAAACACTTGCTTATCCTCAGTTCTTCACTAAACAAATAAACTTGCTGTGTAGAAATACGTCATTCAAAAGTCCGAAATGTCAGGCGAATGTCAGCAGTATCATTAGAATGTTATCTTTCTTTTGTTCACCCCCCTGGCCACCCTCTGTCTAGGTTCCAGGTGGGATAAGGACATTACCCTGCCTTGGTACGTTGCACTCTTGAAATTACTGCCTTTAGGTACCTACGCCTGTTCGTAGCTACGACGTAGACTGTAGACGTGCTAAATCTTGTTACTGTGTTCTTTACTGTGGGGAGAGGCTAGGGTTACCAGATTTTTTTTTGATCCTGTAAGTCACAAATGATCAATTTGGAAAAAAATACGGGTTTCAAGTTTTTCCACGGGAAAAATTCAAAACATGTATTTTATGTTCATATTTTTATTATTTGTTTATTGCTACTTACATTTTAAAGAAGATCATGTAAGTTTCAATATCTTTGTTTGATTTTACATATTTGTAAAATGCAGTTATAGTCATAGTTGAAAATGGTAATTAATTCACTCTACAGGGTCATTGCTGTTCTATTTTCTATAACTTGTTCTATGACTTTAATAATTATTCAGATTTTAATTTATCATATTTTCTTATAAAAATATAAATTCAACGCTCTAAATGTTATGAACTTTATGCGTAGCAAAACAAACTGCCAACCGCCGTGTCTATACCCATAGTCTCTAATTCAGATAATTTATAAACAAAGTAATGTCAAGAAATGTCACTGTCAAAATGACAGGACAGTGGGGAAAAACATTTTATCTTTTTTTTTGTTTTGTAATTAGTCGTCGCTAAAATTAAAGTGAATTAATTATAAGAACTATGCAAACAAAATACCATTGCCAAACAATGTTTTGTGTAGTATGTGGGAGACACGGCATATGATCGTCATAATCAGCCCTTTAAAGTCCAGTGCTAGACGTAGGCCTCCCACAATCGATTTCCACTCGAAACAGTTTACAGCCGTTTTCATCCAAAATGTGGCTAGATATGCTACTTGCAATATGAATCTATGAATGAGTGTTGTAATAATTGTGTTGTTGAAGATGTAAAAAATTTGAAAATGTTTGTATCTCCTGCATTGTTACCAGTATCATAAAATATTTTTTTATACCAGAAAATCTCCTTTTTTAATAACTTTGTTTAAAACCGATAAATTTATAAAAATAATTACGGTATGATTATTTTTTAATTATTATTTCTTAAAATCAGTACCTAAAAGAAAATGGATCCTCTTTTTTCGCCATTTTATGTGAATTACCATTACGAAGATATTTTTTTGATATGTTATCCCCTTTGTTTACCTACATAAATTATCTGAATTTGAGACTTTGGGTATACTGCAAAAGGCAGGGGCGACAGTGCACGGGAGGCGTAGGTAGGTACAACCAAATACAGAATTGAAATGTGTTAGATAGAACAACGAAATCTTGAAGGTTTATTTTTGGTAAATGTATTATGTTTTGTATAAAGTCATAGAACAAAAGTTGTGGTTTATGATGTTAGTAATACAGTCCTGTAAGGATGTTAGTGTTTTACCATTAACCCGGTATATCAAATCCGGGGTACATTTGTCGCGCACATTATTCTGGTCCATTTCAATACAATCTGCAAAAAAAATCCTTTCCACAAAGCAGTTGGAACTAGAGATACCTACTGAAGATAACCGTACTTGTCAATATCAATCAGCCGTCATCATTCATCATCATTTCAGCCGAAAGACGTCCACTGCTGGACATATGCGTCCCTCAAGTACCGCCACCTCGACCGGTTCTGTGCTTCCCGCATCCAGCGGATTCCTGCGGCTTTCACAAGGTCATTAGTCCACCTTGTGGGAGGCCTTCCTACGCTACGTCTTCCGGTACGCGGTCGCCACTCCAGAACATTTCGGCCCCAACGGTCATCTGTTCTGCGAGGAATGTGCCCTGCCCATTGCCACTTAAGTTTGGCAATTCTTCGAGCTATGTCGGTTACCTTGGTTCTCTTGCGGATCTCTTCATTTCTGATTCGATCACGTTGAGAAACACCAAGCTTAGCCCTCCATTGCCCTTTGGGCGACTTTTAGCCTTCTAATAAATAAGGACCATTGTGAGCAACCACGTTTCAGTGCCATAGACATTCATCACTGGCAACATGCACTGGTCAAAGTCTTTCGTCTTGAGACACTGCGGTATGTGGGACGAGATGATATTGCGTAGCTTCCCGAACGCTGCCCAGCCGAGTCGGATTCGACGATTGACCTCTTTCTCGAAGTTGGACCTACCTAACTGGACACAACTTCAATCAACCGTAGTGCAATAGATTTCTTAATAGTAAATCAAATAGGGTTTAAATACGGGGCAGTCGTCCTGGCGATTGCGGGACATTTGAAATTATGCCTAAAATACGGGACGTCCCGGGAAATACGGGACGTCTGGCAACGCTAGGAGAGACGGTGCTTTATGGTCTGTGAAGTTTTAAACTGTGTTGACCTTCACTGTCCGACAAATTTTCACTGCTGAACTTAACTTATTTATACAGTTAGTGGTGCCGATTCCCTTGTTCACAAACTAAACTAAATTTAAGTTCAGTGCATCTTTTTTTTTTCTATTTCATTAAGAAAAGGACAGAAGAAATTTTTTAGTTTAGTCCTGTCAAATTAATCAGCGCCTGTCGCTACTCCCTACAAGTTTAGACGTGATTTAAAACTTGCCGACTAAAATGACGTC
This sequence comes from Dryobota labecula, assembly GCA_947523025.1. Lineage (NCBI taxonomy): Eukaryota > Metazoa > Arthropoda > Insecta > Lepidoptera > Noctuidae > Dryobota > Dryobota labecula. The sequence goes on along the minus strand of OX383289.1, from coordinate 25,752,929 downwards.
AATTTACGTCAAGCGCTGATTTATTTGACAGGACTAAACTAAAATTTATCTTCTGTCCTTTTCTTAATGAAATAGAAAGAAAAAGATGCGCTGAACTTAAATTTACTTTAGTTTGTGAACAAGGGAATCGGCACCATTGTCTGTTTAATTCGCAAAGGGGACTTTCTGATATGAAGGAAAATATACATATTATAGGAAAATGATAAATGTTTTTATTTCTGTAAGTAGGTTTGTATGTACAAACAGTTTTGCACGACAATCATATTCAAAATACTAGATGAGGTCAACGTTTCCTATTTGACTACTCTGAGAAGAAAGGCCGAATCAAACTCAGAGTCTCTTTTAAAGTCCAGACATAATGTTGGTCAGATCATGAGAAGACCATGTAGATTGGAGTCTGAAATGGTCTTTTGATTACTAATGGTTGTTAGGGTTCCGTAGTCAACAAGGAACCCTTATAGTTTCGCCATGTCCGTCTGTCTGTCCGCGGTTTAGCTCAAAAACTATTGGTAAAAAAAAAAATGAAAAATTATTTAGGGTACCTCCCCTACATGTAAAGTGGGGATGATATTTTTTTTTTCGTCCTTCCCATAGTGTGGGATATCGTTGAATAGGTCTTTCAAAAATATTTGGGGTTTAGGAAGACTGTTTTTTGATTAAGTAAACCGTTCGTGACTTATCAAGCTTTAAAGTACCAATTTTCGTTAGAGTCAAGTGTCCCGCCCCTCTACCAACTAAACGGTTATAGTTATAAATTCAAATGTCACGGCAATAGTATCTATATATAACGAAGTTAAAAGGAAAACTATCACAGCTAAGTAGGCTTTACAATTTACCGAGTAATTGGCGACCAACTTACATTTACAGTTGAAAAAAATGTTCTCCCATACATTCTGTATATGAAAACATGTTTTTCAACTATACCCAAAGTCTCTAATTCAGATAATTTATGTAAACAAAGTAATGTCAAGAAATGTCACTGTCAAAATGACAGGACAGTGGTGCAAAACATTTTATCATATTCTTTTTTTGTAAATAGTCATCGCTAAAATTAAATTGAATTAACTATAAGAACTATGCAAACAAAATACCGTTGCCAAACAATGTACTGTGTTGTATGTCGGAGACACGGAATATGATCGTCATAATCAGCCCTTTTAAGTCCACTGCTAGACGTAGGCCTCCCAGAATCGATTTCCACTCGAAACAGTTTACTGCCGTTTTCATCCAAAATGTGGCTAGATATGCTACTTAAAATATGAATCTATGAATGAGAGTTGTAATATTAGTATTATTGAAGATGTAAAAAATGTGAAAATGTTTGGATCTCCTGCATTGTTACTAGTATCATAAAATATTTTATACCAGAAAATCTTCCTTTTTTAATAACTTTGTTTAAAACCGAAAATTGATTAAAATAATTACGGTATGATTATTTTTTAATTATTATTTTTTAAATTCAGTACTTAAAAGAAAATGGAACCTTCTTTTCGCCATTTTGTGTGAATTACCGTTACGAAGATATTTTTTTGATATGTTATCCCCTTTGTTTATATAAATTATCTGAATTTGAGACTGGGTTATAGGTAGTAAATCAGTAACCTAAGTTACTCTTTATAACATCAGCTATCTGCATATATATACATGATAAGTTTGTTCTTGGGATAAATTCATCCCAACTACGGAACCCTTCATTGTGCGTGGTGGTCCGACACGCACTTGGCCGGTTTTTGTTACTTGATTATCATTTGATTATGTTGAAAGTAACATAGATCTATAGGTACCGTTTACCATACCAGATTTGATTGTATAATTATGTAGGACTCCCATATTTTCGTTCTAATCGGCGCGCGTGTCCAGCAATGCACCAAGGTAGGTACGTACATTGTTCGCCAGTTATTCAAAAACATTAAGTAAACGTTTATTAAAAACTTTGACGTAAATTTAATTAAATTTGTTCTTCCGGGATCAAGTGTTCAATACGAATGTGTAATTAGGAAAATATACTTTTGTCGCAACGAAACGCTACCTATCGTAATTAAGTACGTGTCGTGGCTACTCATTATACTTACATTACATTCAACAGCGCTTGTTTATAATTAACTTCAACACTGCATCTATACAAATAAATAAAATTGGAGTGTCTGTAGGTAATGTCAAAATAACAGCTTTTTTATTAAATGCATATGAAAGTATAATATATATTATACTTACGGTACATACAAAAAAATAATAATATAATCTGTCTCTTTTTTCCGGCTAATCTCCGAAACGGCTGGACCGATTTTGACGGGATTGCGTTGGCAGATAGCTGATGTTATCAGTATTTTAGAAAAAATATACGCGAGTGAAGCCGCAGGCAGCAGCTAGTTTCCCATATAATTGTCATTATTAAAAATGTTTCCAGTTTTGACACAAAATGTCAGTAATTTTCTTCTTAAAGTGCTCCATAGTTTCCTCACTGCCTCTGCTCGAGTTGTTGCTCAATTTGGCAAGCACGAGCATCGAGCACTCATCTAGAATACATAAACTTCTAGAGCTTTGCCGAAACAAGTAAGCTCAATTTGTGCAATTGTGCTTTTATGCCATTCTGTTTTCATTTTGATAAAAGGAGTTTTGAATTAGGTCCTAAGTAATTTTGAATATTCCAATTATAAGAAGGACAAGATCATGTTGTGAAGATTAAGATCTTGTAGATTCTATGCGGGTGTTAGGTTAAACGAGGGACATACTTTAAGGGAGTGTAGTACTCATAAAAATGAAGAAGTTTAATTATGAGACAAACTCCGAAATATAAAAAAGGCAGCTGTTCCCTAAAAAGTGCCCATGCAATCAATATGTAAGGAAGAGCAGATTTTTTTTTTTCCTATTTCGGATTTTGTCCCAACGTAAACCTTCTTCATTTTCATGAGTACTACACTCTCTTAACGTATGTCTCTCATTTAACCTAACACCCTCTAGTAGTCATAATAAGTCATTTGACACTAATCATCACATGATTTAGAAATTGATTGAATTATGGAGCCACTGAGAGCAGTGGTGGCCCAGAGGTAACGGCCCCGACTTACAAGTTGTAGGTCATGGGTTCGAACCCAGGCTTTACTTTGTGTAAACAATTTCATCACCATTGCTCTCAAAACGGTGAAGGAAAACATCGTGAGGAAACATGCATGTCCTAGATCCAAAAATTCGAAGACATGTGACATCTATCAACCGTCACTGGGCCCGCGTGATATATTACAGACCACTCCCAAGAGAGGAGGTCTGTGTCCCAGCAGTGGGAACGATATAGGCTGCTTATGCTATGGAGCCATTACTGACTCTGTTGGAAAAGTATAATAAGTAATTGGTACGTTTTATGTACCTATCGCCTTAATCTCTAGGGCTTGGTACCTACTTTCAATTATTTTGTACTAAACTTGTTTTAGTAACGTCAGAAGAGTTGAATAACGTATCGCACTTCCATTGAACGACAAATTAAACAATCGCGGAATCTTTAAGAGCATATCCGTATTACAAACATCGCCAGTTTATGAAAAGAGCAAACAGTAAAATTGTAACCACACTGTCAGTTATTGTGTCATACATATGTCATACGTCCAAGATCAAGTAAATATTGATTCGTTCCATTATAGCACGGATGAAGGAAATGGCACGATTACTGACAAATGCGTGTACTGACTCCACAGGTACCTACACTCAATGTGTGTGGTTCTTAAATTATTATGGGGACCCACAGCACTGCACACATTTTCAGAAGACAGAAGAATGTATAATTCGCACCTTTGGGAACAAAGCGTCACTTCTGTAAAGTTGGAAAACATGCAGAAGTGACCCTTTGTTCCCAAAGGTGCGAATTGTCCTGGCTTTAGTGAAATCGTTTAGAGGAGAAGTATTTCTCACTGATAGATGGCCAACTCTGCAAACACCTTCATCGTGAGATCACTGAAAGTTAGTGCAGTGCTGTGGGTCCTCAGCATCATGCTGAGTGGAAGCCTTCTTGCCACAGTCACTGCGTGCATCTGCCAGCTAAATAGCTGACCTACTTATGAATACTGAACCTAAATAGGTTCAGTATTCATAAGTAGGTACTCTTTATTCTCTTACTTTTGATTCGAGTAATTTTATATTTTTGTATGGACGTGTTTCTTATTCTTACGTTTTCACGTCCATACAAAAATAAAAAAGTACGATTATAATATCAAGTAAGATTATAATAATAAAAAAATAAGATTATAATCCGTGCTTTAAGGATCTCAGCTTTTTTTTCTACGTTCACCGAAAGTACCAGAACGTACGTTTTCGTTTCAAAGTTTGCTGTAAATACAAACAGTAAAATGTACAGCAAACTTTCCGTGACTTATTTACTTAATGCCATAAGAAAACAATAGTAAGAACACAACAACAAACAACTCAATCAAAACAGTTTAAGCGTAATAAGAAATATAATAGTTTTCAATCTTGTTGTTGGCGGGCGAGCATTTCCCTTGAGTTTTCCAATCAGCTTCAATTTGTAGCTCTGCGAGAGGCAGCATGGACGATACGTTAGTGTTGGCTGAGCGAGCGTGAGGAAAACCCGCCTTTCCCGCCAACATTTGCGCGCGCATTCCCGCTCTTTCCGTAATAAATAAACCGCGTAAAATAAGTTATTTATTGGATTTTCTCTACTGTTATTTGAAAGCTGGTTTCGTTTGATTGCGACGTGCAGTTTTGTTTTGAATTTTAGTGTTGTGATTCAGAGTTTTTACTAAATACAAGTAAGTATTATTTTATATTTCAACAAACAAGATGACCCAGTGAATCACGTGAGACAATTTTATTTTTCGGCTCTTCCTTTTAATTTTTACATATGTATGTTCCTTTTCCTAAACCACCCCAGTATTGAGGCGGACAAACAACGGACAAAACAAAAACAAAAGAATCAAATCGGTCGAGCCATTTTCCTCTTTTTGCGAGACTAACGCAAGGCAATACTACGAGTATACACTACTACTTACATATACCTACAGGGTGACAGGGAGATCGTCGCTTACCATGGATTCAGTTCATGATTGTGGGCCCCCCCTTCGTTGAAATATTTAGTCGGCTACTTCCTTAAAAAAAAACTATTCCATACATTTTGACCGCTTAGGTATTGCACTTTTGTATGAAACAGCAGATTTATTTTTAAATAACCGTCATAAATCGCAGGGGCCCAAATTCCCAGAAGCATGTAATGAATCCATGGTAACAGGGCCTCAAGTCTTCTATTACAATAGTGTCAGAATGGTCTCGCCATTGTGAGTATTTGACAGTGTTTGTATGGAAAATCTGTCAAAAACTCACAATGAAGAGACCATTCTGACACTATTGTAATAGCAGACTTGAGGCCCTGGGCCTCTCGCCATTGTGAGTATTTGACAGTGTTTGCTGGGCCTCAAGTCTGCTATTACAATAGTGTCAGAATGGTCTCTTCATTGTGAGTTTTTGACAGATTTGCCATACAAACACTGTCAAATACTCACAATGGCGAGACCATTCTGACACTATTGTAATAGCAGACTTGAGGCCCTGGTTGCGCGTCGATGTCTCTGCCACCTTTTGTAATGATTGGGTGTAAATAATAAATTTCATAGCTATAATACAGTGTGAGTCTTTATAAAGTGCACATATCGAAATGAGCGAATCTATGCTTAATTTTATCTACGGTAAAAATAAATACTAAATATTTTATTTATTATGGATTTAAAAAAATTAACACAAAAGATTTACACCTAGAAGAAAGATTTACTCATAGCAAGTTTAGAATAACTTTTATTTCAAAAACCTATTTTGCCATCTCTTTGGGAGTTCTGCGTCGGCCAGTTTATTAATTTGATCAAATTTTAGACGACCCAAAGCCAGTAAACCATTCGATTTCCTAATTGGCACCACAAAATGGTCCAATTGTCCGATGTATCCGGAATTTGCTCAGTATTCCGCACCTGAGCACCCACGCACAGGTACAAATTTCCTGACGTTTGTGGTCAGCTCATATAAATCAATGAGATTTCGTGCTTCCGAAATCCGGCTGATACTAAATAAATGAGACATGTGCAGTTATTGCTTCATCGTCCTATTGTTTGTTTGCCTGGTGTGATCATCAGTTGTTACTACATAAGAGTTGTTAGTTGTTCTAAATATAAAACTAATTCCATTCTGAATCAGCGTTTTTATTTCGTCTGCGCTGTGCTAGCAACTTTTTAGAATAGTCAAGCGTGTAGAAAATGAAACCAAACAATGTTTGAACGTATAAAATTATGGGCCTAAAGAAAGTATCTACCTACTCAAGCATATATTTTGTCTACCATTGGGTTGACCAAACACCCAACTTTATAAAATTAAATAACTTTATCATGAATAATAACTCTGTTCTAAAAACTGCTATTAGTCAAAGTTCCTACCTAAATAAATTATGTAAAATGACATTTACAAGTCTTGGTTCACCCCGGTTTAAAAATATATATACTGTAGTTATATACAACTAGATATTTTGATTATTACGATACCTAAGTAGGCCTATTATGCATACAGAAAGGTCAAGTTAGTTATCTGTCTTTAATACATCGTTTAATTTTGTGTAAAAATGAACTATTCTTTGAAATTATTCGTCAATGACAGAAACTAATTACCTAACACTAGAGTAAATAACATCATTTGTGGTATTTTACTAACTTTATCTCTTATGACGTTAAAAATAAAGAGGTTAAAGACTAAACTGTGGACCCTGTAGTTTAAGTTAAGGCCCAGATATATGCCAGTGACCTTGAGTGGTTAGCTTGCGTGTTCTGTACTCAGCTTACGCAACGCGTACGTCCAGCCAGTAATAGGACTCTCCCATCCAGGAGCAGTGTCCCAAATAAGACGCTTTATTAATTTATTGTACTTATAACAAAAGGTATTTTAATAAAATACTAAAAGATCAATAATTAAGCGTTTAGCGATTTTGCGTGATTCTCAGTTTTTTATCCGCGTTAGTCATAACTTAACAAATTAATTTCACTATTACATACTTCGGTAAAATCTGTTACAATACTGTTACCTTTTTTCCTTAGTATTATTTTTTTCAGTTGGGCAAAGGTCTTCCCACAGCTTTCCGCTTTCCCGTCCTCAGTTATAGAATTCGATAATTTTACCGGAAGACGTTGATATAATATATACATTTTTAGTATATATCAATGCCGGAAGATGAAATTGTTGCAATAATTGTAATTGCTTCTAAATTGTTTAACGATTGTTTAATTCGTAAATCATAGATTTTTTCATATATGCTTCTAACAAATACTCAAAGAAAAACTGTTAGCTCCAGTTGAAGTGTGAAAGTAGGTTCTTACCTATTTCCCGGTGTGTTACAATTTTGCTTTCTCTAATATTGCTGTGCTTGAACGTTAAATTAAGAATTTAATTTTATGTGGAATAATGTTAACCTTTGAAATGAGTAAGTGTGGAGTTTCTTGCCCATTCTTCTCCATACGTAACTACCTTTTGGAAGCGGCAACTATAAATCAATTAATTTTTTTAGGGTTCCGTAGAAAACAAGGAACCCTTATAGTTTCGCCATGTTCGTCTGTCTGTTTGTCTGCGGCTTAGCTCAGAGGCTCTTAGTGCTAGAAAGCTGTAATTTGGTATGAGTATACATATTAATCACGCCGACATAGTGGTAAAATAAAATCTTGTTATTTTATTTTTTTAGGGTTCCACCTCCCCTACAAGTAACGTGGGCATGGTACTTTTTTCTCATCTGTCTCATGGTGTGGGGTATTCTAGGATAGGCCGTTCAAAAATATTGTGAGTTAGTGAAAACCATTTTTCGATTCAGGGATCCGTTTGCGTAATATTAACACGTTGACTGCCATGACGGACACCATGATTGTGTCCGACAGCATACTTTCCCCCGGAGCCGCACCAATAAAAACAGTCGAAACGCTGTCCGTCGGCCGCCTAGAGGCTTCTGAAGTGATCGAGGGCATGCGGACACATGGTGTCCGACGCGGCTCCCTGGACCCGATATACTGGCGGTCACGAGGGGTCCGCCACGGCCCACTGGGCTAAACATGGTTTTTAGTCTGGCAGTCAACGTGTTAAGCTTTAAATTTTTGTTAGAGTGCCGCCTCCCAGCTAAATGGTTGTATTTGGATATGTGGAAAAATTCGCAGCAGTAGTATATAACGAAAGTAAAAGGAAAACTATCACAGCTAAGTAGGCTTCACAAGTTACTCTAGTAATAGTCGATCAACTTACATTCACAGTTGAAAATCATGTTCTCCCATACGTTCCGTATGGAAAAACATGTTTATCAACTACGATGTTATATTTCTTCTTGGGATAAATTCATACCAACTACGGAACCCTTCATTGTGCGTGGTCCGATACGCACATGGCCGGTTTTTTGTCGTTCATAGTGCCTTTTATGTGCCTCGTAATCTGTCTAGCCTTTTCCCAACTATGTCGGGGTCGGCTTCCAGTCTGGGCAGCTGAATACCAGTATTTTACATGGAGTGAATGCCTATCTGACCTCCACAACCCAGTTACTGGATAAAACGATACCCCTTGGTAACAGTTTGTCAGACATTCGGGCTTCGGGCAACTACAATCAATTCAATTTTTAGTAATTTTTTATTTTTAAAAGTGCCTTTTATGTGCCTATTTGAAATAAATGATTTGACTTTGACTTTATCCACATTATTTTCTTAACACATATCATAAAAGACAGGGAACAAAGGAAGAGAGAAAGGAAGACAGGCCTTTGAACTGCAGGACAATACCTATATGATGATAACAAAAATAATTCCCGTCCGGTATTAAGTACGTACTGTCAGAGAAACGAATTGTGACCCTACGTCAATTTGCCGTATTATAGCCGTTTCATACAACTGTCAAAGAATGACATGAATGTTTGTGATTTGAATAAACGGATAATTTTAAGGTGGTATACGCCAAGATAGTTTATGTAAACAAAGGGAATAAAATATCAAAAAAATATCTTCGTAATGGTAATTCACAAAAATGGGGAAAAAAGGTTCCATTTTCTTTTACTATTGATTTTAGAAATAATAATAAAAAAATTGTCAAACCGTAATTATTTTTATAAATTTTCGGTTCTAAACAAAGTTATCAAAAAGGAGATTTTCTGGTATAAAATATTTTATGATACTGGTTACAATGCAGGAAATCCAAACATTATCAAATTTTTACATCTTCAACAACAGAAATATTACAACGCTCATTTGTAGATTCACTAGCTGATGCTCGCGGCTGGATGTCGGTTATCGTGACCAAAAGTAATCATGAAATTTTGATCCCGTTCCCGCAACCCATGAGCCTATGTCTTATTCCAGGCTATAATCTATCCCTGTACCAAATTTCAGCCAGATCCGTTCCAAACGGCTTATTTTTTTTCGACACCTTCAACAAATATCATTATATTTTAGCCAATTTATACAAAAACTTAACAAATTATATACTAAAACCTTCCTCGAGAACCACGCTATCCATTGGTGAAAACAGCATCAAAATCGGTGCAGTAGTTTTTGAGTTTATCGCGAACAGACAGACAGACAGACAGACGCGGCGCAGGACTTTGTTTTATAATATGTAGTGATAGTGATAGTGATAGTGATGATGTTGTAAGTAGCATCTTGCCACATGTTGGATGACCACCACACTCCACTCCCACTACTTTTGCAGTGCCCAACAGGGTCTACAATGATCATTATTTTTGTAAAACCTACCACCTAAGTTCACATGTGGAAGCAATAAATATATTGAGTATTCAAAACGGCTATAAACTGTTCCGAGTGGAAATCGATTTTGGGAGGCCTAGTCTAGCAGTGGACTTAAAAGGGCTGATTATAATGACCATAATTATGCCGAGTCTCCGACACACTACACAAACTATTGTTTGGCTTCGGTAATTTGTTTGCATAATTCTTATAATTAATTAACTTTTCATTTCTCATACTTGAAAGTACGCTTGAAGTTACATGATATGAGAGATGAAAACAGCACTTTTCGTCCCGGGGTACGATTTTCCCTGTTGTCAAAAAAATTAAAACCAAGCCATGTTCCAACTTTTTATACAACCACTCTATTGCGGCGTAAAATTGTAATTAAAAAATATCAACTATTTTGTAACATGACTTTAAGTATACTTAATTTACTTTTCACTTAATTATGATTTAATTTACATAGATTTGAGCTAAATATTTAACATCATCAATGTTAAAAATACTGGCTGGTAGAATGCCACAGAAAAAGAAACAAAAAAAGCCGGGAATGCGGCAATTCGATCTTCACTTATTTTGTCGAGTACTATTTTTTACAACAGATATTTGTCTAAAATGAGTTCTTCAGGTTCAGATATGTATTTATATAACTAATCAGGTTTTTATTTACTTTCCTCATATTGGAAATGAAAAGCAGAGTATTTGCCTCGGGTGAAAGAATCTATGTAGGCACGAGATACATAATATAGGCGCACGAGCGTAGCGAGAGGACGCCAATACTTCGAGTGCCTAAATAGGTCCCTTTCATTCTTTCCCTCGTATAACAATCTACTATTACTTTTATAGATGACTGTTTATAAAAATAATAATTATAAAATGTTTTGCAACACTGTTATGTCATCTTGACAGTGGCATTTCTTGACGTTTCTTTGTTTACATAAATTATCTGAATTAGACACTTGGGGTACCTATAGTCATTTTGCTTAGCAATTAATTTCCCTGACATTACATTGTTATAGAAACTAGTGATCATACCTTAGTGTTACTATCACTTAACACCTCAGTGGATCATACCTTGGTGATAGAACCATAAAAGCAAAAGTCTGTGACAGCATTAATTCCTGTCTCATGCATCCCATGCTTTATAACAACTCATAAAAGTACACCCATGTGTGAAACATGGTTTTAATTTTTCAATTAATTTGTCTAGCCTTTCCCCAACCATAGTCGACTTCCAGTCCTACCGGATGTAGCTGAATACCAGTATTTACTTGGAGCGACTGCCTGTCTGACCGCCACAACCCAGTTATTGGGTAACACGATACCCCTTGGTTGGTAAGACTGGTTGTCACACTTTTGGGCTTCTGACTACCCTTAACGACTGCCGAAGATCTACGAATGACAGCCGGGACCAACGGCTTAACGTGCTCGGGCATGGAGGGGTCTCGATATGAGTGGATGGTTACCCATCCACGAACCGGCTGCGTCAAGCGTAGCTTCACCTTCCATCGAATCGTGCAGCTGTTATTATTAGACTGAGCCCCTCTGTTTTTTTTTTTTTTAATTTATTCAATAGGCATTTAAATTATGCAAACAACAAGTTTGTTTACAATAATTGCATACGAACATGTGACATTCATTAATGATGTGGAAGGCTTATCATTTTACTGATAAATTACAGGTCTTTGTCCACCAATCGGGCGTTGTATAGATATTGCAGAGTTCGCAATTTTTGCAAGATTACAAAAGATAGATTTGTTTATTCTTAGTATCCTTCAGAGGATTCAAATTTCTATAATTTTTTTAAACCTTTTTAACTTTTGAGAAAAAATTGCATGCATCTTTAGATCAACAGTTTTTTTCCAACAGTTTACGTTGAGTTGCCGTAATAATCTATTCAGTTTTCATGTTAATTTAATTATTTTGCAGAACATTAATACATTTTCTTCATGCTTACCCAAACAATGTATGTATCTAGGTAACTTTTAAAACCACTTCTTTTGTTACTGTTGCTAGCCGCTGTAGTACCTACCTAGATACCTATTTAGCGGCTATATCTAATTTGGAAACAATTTTTTTTTTTCAAACTCTTATTACAATGCTTACCTTCCTATTGTCTAGGGGTTTTATAAAATAAAAAAGAATTTTAATTAATAAAACAAAGAACAACCAAATTATTAAAAAATATCAATAAATAACACAAATTAAAATTTTCAGAAAATGGCGCGTTTTTGCAAAGTGGTAATTTTTTTTACAACGAAAACAGCCTATACAGCCTAGATAGATAGATAGATAGAATACTCTTTATTATGTACACCATATTAATTACAGATATTAATGTAGAACTGTTACATAGGGTGTCACAATGGGCGGTCTTATCGCTAAAAGCGATCTTTTACAGACAACCTTTGGATGGATCAAAAAGTAGAAGGAGAGAGCCTATTCGATTTTTGACAAATGTAAATGTGGAAATAATTAAATTAAAACTGGTAATTAAATATATTACCAACCATTTAAAAGACTTCTGAGAAGTCAATGCTAAGACGTACGGACTCATTTATCCTCGTATAAAATCTATCCCATTTTATTCTATGTATGAAAACTCCATGCTACTAAACTTTTTAAATTCACTTTTAAAACTCAACTGCAAAACAAAATGATCGAGCTCGTAAACAAAAGTCACGACCGCGTAACAGAAAGATGCCTATGCAAAAGATTTAATTTTCGAATCATAATTATAGCCTCTGAAAGTACGCAATGTTTAACAACTGTATTTAAAATTAAGTTTAATGTTAATAAATACTAAAACGAAAAAAAAAAAACATTAACTCTTATTACAATGCTTACCTTCTTATTGTCTAGGGGTTTTATAAAATAAAAAAATTGGTTGTCTGTAAAGTTGGTTCACGGACGATAGTTCAACGTGACAACGTCATAACAAAACATTGATGCGGCGCAAGCGTACAATGAGCGTAACGGGACAATGAGTCATCCTTTTTCGTGCATGCAGCCGGCGTTCATCGATGTATTACACGTTGTCACGTCAAAAAATGTTAATTGTTATTAATTAATTGTGTGTGTTTAAAATACGTTATGTTATAGGTGGTTTCAATTAATGTGATAACCTAATCGCTAAACTGTATAGGTAGTAATATTAATATGGATTAGTATGCATGTGACGCATGACGCTTTTGTATTTGCTATTAAATCATTATATTAATTGATTACCTATTTTTATTCCCGTGTTGCTGTGAGAATTTAATTACTTAATAGTTCGTGTAAATAATACAAGAAAGAAAGAAAATGCGTTTATTTGCGGTACTAACAAGTTAGGGGAAAATATGCGTCACATCCACGCAAAACGGCCATCGCTCAGCATATGCTGCGACCCTGTGCGAGACGAAGCCCCAGCGCTGGTTTTTAGCGACAGCCGGCGTTAACGTGCAGCGTAACAATATTTAAAAAAAAATACATTACTAAGCTCTAACTGTGTAACTGTATACCTACCTAATTAAAACCAAGTATACACTAGTGTAAAACTTTTTTTAGATGAAATATTTTGGCCATTCTTGTAATATGCATCGTGTTAGAACATAGGTACACATACAAGCTCCATTAGAGTAGGTCAGTGTTTTTCAACTTTTTTCATAGTGTGGCCCCCTTAGTATGGAACAATATTTTGCGACCCCCTACCCTCCGCGGTTTCTGACTTGGAATTCAAGTCTGTCACTTAGGTTACTCATTGCGTGGCAGTGGCAACAGCCTCCTCAAGGTGATAGCTGACAGGCTTGATGAGAGCCCCATAATGGATCATCTCATCAAAACAACACTGTCTGTCGTAGTGTATAAGTATTAACATAGATCATAAGCCACATTGTTACTAACATATCGACTCATCCGTAGAATAAAGTCCGATCTGTAGGGTTGATAGTTTTCAGTAGACGCTCGAGAAGTTGTTGACTTGTGTAACTCTTAAACGGTGCGACTTGACATTTAGATTTTTTGGTATGTTGTTACAACTCCCCAGTCTAGTTAAATGCTTTGTAGTGTATATTTCTTATCCTTTTATTTCACTAGATAGTGAGTTCCATATCAACATAAGACGTTTTATGGTGGAACAGCGGGGGTCCATAGTGAACATTATACGTTGTTTTACGGAGACGTCTCAATTAAATGACGTTCTATATTAACATGGATCTTTTCTTGTTGGAATTACCCGTACCTTAAGAGGCCTATGTGAAGAACTACCTAGAAATATTTAAACATAATGTGAGCCATATTATGACTACCCTCCCATATAACTAAATAAAATTGAAGTTATTATTTAAAATTGTTAATTAATTAAAAGAATCTCAAAATAGGTAACAAAACCATTAGATGGCATCACTTTGAACGGCAATCACATCACAGTTAGGTACGGACTTCAAATTAGCATAGTCTAAAACTTACAGATCTATGTAGGTACCTATTACAACAATGCAGGAGACGCGCATGAAGAAATTTAAACTTTGCATTGGTTATAAAATCAACAACCACTTTTTAAGCTATTGCATAGCTTCTATCGCGGGCCTTGAGCGCGGGGACCGAATCCAGAAATTCCGTAACGAAAAAACCTCACGCTCCCCACTCCGACGGTTATTTTACTACACCAGTACCCTCTAATTTCTGGCAGTTCCTTTTTTCTGTGTACTGCGTATTTTATTCTTATAAATATTAGTTTATAAAATTATGATCTTCACAAAAAGTGATTGTTGATAGTGGGGTTAGAACTCACCGTGTTGCACCGCAAGGCTACAATGACTTAATTGAAGCTTGCCAAATGGTTGATACCATTCCAGTTGAACAATTTTTAAACTTGACTAGACGGTTGGAAATGACTCATGTACATGGAATTTTTTCGCTGTCAAAACAGTTTATCACTCTTTTTTTACTTAAAATTACTTTAGGTTCAACACTTTCGTCTATTTTAAAGTTGTTATTATGCTTATACTGCATAAATAAAATAAATAAATAATTATAATTGCATAATTTGATACAAAATGCTATGCAATAGCTTTACCGCGGCAGTCCCCGAGTGCCACACGTCTTTTTTTTTTTACAAATAACATTCAGTCTTTATAATTTTACCAATCAGAAGCATCGTGACCTGGACGAGATTCTTTCTATACTTAACAACAATTTAACTGTACCTATACCTAAAACTACCTTGGTAGCGTAATAGTTAAAACTTAAAATAGTAAAATGTATGTAATTCAAATGGCATATCGAATCACAGCATGGAAACTAGGTAACCCACACAAATACGGCACAGACTTAAATTAGAAGTCTCAAACTTATTAATGTACATCAATATTTGTGATAACAACGGAAAAGACGTATATGAAGATATTTAAACTTCGCACTAGTTACTTAATTCAAAGTAAATCATAAATAACACCACCTTACATAATTTATCAATTAGTCTTACATAGTGACCTAGATTGGGTGCACATAAACAGTTGCAATGAAATTGTACGTAGACAAACATTAAATTACTTGGTTAAGTACTTATTATAGTTTACATTGTTACGCTAAATCTGTAGGAAGAATTCAGCTCTAAAAAGAAGCAGCAAAAAATAAAAAATACCTATATAATAAATCTCTTATTCCGATAGGTCATCATCCGATTCTTCAGAAATATCAACAGTGATGTGATGTGGCAAAGAGTTAAAGTACGGATGATACTCTTAGGAAATAACTTCTGAGCGGCACAAATTTAGCAGCAGGTTAGGTTAGGCACCATAATAGGTTCAGAATATGCAGGTTTTAGTTCAGTTTGTACCGAGTTCCTCGTGTTACCGCGAATCACTAAAATATTATAACCAGGTTGAGTCAGGTCATATTTAAAAAACAATTTGTTGGGATCACTACCGTCTCCATGAACTTCTCGAATGTCAGTCCAGTTAATCTTCTTGCCCTTAATGTCTTCCATCCAAACCTTTTTGTGTTTGGATGGAAGACCAAGAAATTTAAAGTCAAACACGTTATTCTGGGTAACGTTGCGAACAACATAGGGTTCTCCTTCATTCTTAGTCCATCTTACCACGCCATTCATGAGGGTTATAGATAGTTTTAGTTTAAGCAGCTTTTTCGATGACAGAGTGGACACTGTTTCCCTCAATTTAGGTGTGTTCCTTCTGTAAAAACTTTCTGTAAAAGCATTTGCATAAAGGTCCCATCGTTTTTTCGTCTACAACTTTTCTCTTTTTCGTTACAAATTTCTTACCTAAGTTCTTAAGGCATTTGTGTTTAAGGTCTGTCCATTATTTTAGGCGCCTCTGTCGTTTTCTAGTAGTTTTAGGAATCACGTTGCGATCGCTCGAGTGCGAAGTAGCAGGTGAATTTGTGGTGTTAAATGACGACGAAGAAATCACAGAGAAACTGTCTACATGATTAGGACAGAATATGCTAACGCAGATCGAATGGACATGGAGACGGCATAGAAGTTGCGATGACAGTTTGAAATTAACCGGGGTAAATATGTGGTGAGAAACTTCTAACTCTTCGAGCTATATTAATGGTGAATTTTCGAAACTAGAAGGCACTTCCAAAGAAAATGTACTAGGTTGATTGCTGTAAACATCATTGGCAGACGGATAAGACATGACAATCGGTATTGAGCTGTCGCAGGTAACTTCCTTGGCCCCAGTATATTCGTGCAGAAGTTCGTGACTGATTTCTTCTGCACTAGGAGGCATAGAAGACATTCAACATTCACAATTGAAATTTAAAATAAAAAGTAAACATTATTATAGGTATTCATAAAATACTATTTATAATAAATGTATATTGCAAGACAATGTACTTAGCAATTAATTTAACAAATTTTAAATAACAAAACCTTTATATTAACGATATTTTTAAGTGAATAACGTCCTAATTGATTTAATTATCCCAGTAACAACGTCCCATCTTAATATCGAACCAACAAATCGTATCACAGATTTCGTAGAAAAACGGCTTATATTCACATGAAACGCTTAAAAGTTCAATAGTTTTCGTATAAAATCGTCCTAATATTTCATGAGACTTCCACTTTTTACTGCTTGTTATCACAGAAAGATTAAGAATACGAGTAGTAGCAGTAAATTATTTTTTTAATCAAAACCGAAAAAAAACTAAGCGCATGATACTAACACCCTCCAACAAACAGCGGCCGGACTGACAAACGGACGGGGCGCCCACGTCACCACCGCTCCCCGCGCGCCGTCGCTTGTTTACTACGTGCGTTTTTATGCGGAGCTACTTGTCAGAAAGAACGTTTTTCGATTCTATATTTCCGAAACTAAATAAGATACGAAAATTCTAAAAAAGTACGTTTGTAGAGTTAGTATTCCTTATCTCGTCTAGCTATTTAACTCGTTTTTGCTCTATGATCATATCGGACTCTGTTCTACGGATGAGTCGATATATCCTAGTATATAAGTACTAACAGTCAGTGTCAGTGGACCTTTGTTGTCTTATAAATAAATCATCATTATCATTTCAGCCGAAAGATGTCCACTGCTGGACATAGGCCTCCCCCAAGCACCGCCACCTCGACCGGTTTTGTGCTTCCCACATCCAGCGGATTCCTGCGGCTTTCATAAGGTCATCGGTCCACCTTGTGGGAATAAATACATTATTTTTATATTATAAACACACCAGTTTAGGTTGATCGTTGTATAATCTAATCAGCCTATAATGTTTATCACTGCTGGGACACAGGCCTCCTCACGGTGTGAGGAAGTTGGCTGTTATCTACCCCGCGGGCCCAGTGCGTGTTGTCACATGTATTGTCTTCGAATTTTTGGTTTCCTCACGATGTCTACCTTCACCCTTTCAAAAAGCCCTTTCATTTGATATTCATACGGCACAGATAGCAAAACTTTTTTTTTTAAATTTTCTTGTTTAGGTAACTCCACATTCAAAATTCATTTATTTTTGTTACACGACCGTGTTTGGGTCACGAAAATTCATATGTGTGCATTTCATACATGTGCAAACAACGCGGGCTACCCTGGTGCTTTCGTCTTAATGCACCCAGCTGTGGGTTTCCCCTTATTCCTTATCTAAGGCTTTTCATCTTTCATGACCCATATTTAACTGCTGGAGACAGCTTTAAGGCTCATTAGCAACTACTGCCAAGTAGCAAGAAGCGCTATTTTAGTGATTTTCTTGCATTCTTATCAGTTTTAGTGTTTGTGGGATTATATTCATACCAAGATGGTTGTGAACGTTGTTCCTTTCGCTCTATACATGTCCCGGAATTAACGCACGACACCAAACACCCCAATTAGATTATTATGTTATAATCACAATACATATTATTATACTGAATTTTTACTATTATGTATAAAACATTGTTTGTTTAGGAAATTAATTATATCGATTGTGGGAGAAAATTGTGGTCACGTTACAAATACGCTCGAACACAGTTTCACACGTTTATGGGACTGACGCGTGTGAAACTATGTTAGGTACGGTCGCCAGCATCAAATTTCTCCAAACGATTAAAAACCTTAAATGTTCTTGGTTAAGTTCAAAATGGAATGAGAAAATTTGACAGTTTGTGGTAACTGATGTGTGCTGATGTGTTGTACATAGTCCATTTTGGTTTGTTTTCACTGTACAGCGAAAGTGTGACTATAATGTGTGTGTGTACGAAGTTTAAATTATTTTTGGAGCAAAAAATAACCTATAATAAAAATTACAGAAATCGATTCAGTAAACGATTCTAAACGAACTACTTTCATATCTGCATTAATTCAGTTACATATTGTATATGAATGTTCTTACACAAAATCAATTACCATCTATTAACACACTTAATTTGCACTAACATAAAGTTGATATTTGTTTGAGTGAAAAAGAAATAAACAAGAATTTGAATAATGGTACCTATAGTGGAGTTTTTGTTTATTTTATTTTAGGAAGACTACGTTCACACCAAATGTATATTCAGCCGGTTAAACAAAAATGGCCGGTATACATACGGTGTGAACGCGTCCTTATGGAATCGAGTTGCTCAATTATACGCTCCGATTTTCCAAACGTCGCCAGACGAACACATCGATATATTTCAGTAGTACCTATAACTAGAAACTGCTAGATTGCATATGCAGGGTGCCTAATTTCCCCTCAACTATGCAAGAGACCGAAGTTCGCGTTTCTGTGCACTGCGAGATTGTCAGGAGAAACGCTTTGTGATGTCTGGGACCTGCCAAAGGCTCTGCACAAGCATGGGTGCGTTTCATAGGTTTCATAATAGTTGCTCAACTTTCAAATTTAAATTAAAAAAATTAATCATCAAAAAGATTTTGAAAATGTTCGAGCCTACATATCTGCCATATAAAATAATTTAAACATTTTTATCGTTTTTATATTTTTTTTTTTTACATTTTTACCAATTTTAATAATTTTATCAATTTTATTTTTTATTTGTCTATTATTTTTGTTAACTCAAAATGTTAATAAAAACCGCATCAAATTCCGTTTTGTAGTTTATAAGAACAACAATGTCACATGAGTTGCCTTGAGTAGTTTCTATTTATAGATTTATTATTTTAATGTAGGTAATAGGTACACAGATATTGGGTATTTATTTTAGTAATTTTCCATTAATCACAGCACAACACATTTATAAACATTTATGAAAAAAAAGTTATTTTATTTCGTATGAGCATTTTATATCACCTTTAATTTATCTTAATTTATGTATTAAAACGGACACACTTACCTATGTTTTTATTATTCTAGCGTATGGCACTCGTGGGTTGCAGCTGAAAATCAGCGTCAGGTGGTACACCTTGTGTGTCATCTGACATTATTATGCTGAGCGGAGGCCCTTTTGGCATTATAATCATTGTTGTCTGTTTTTTATAGTTTTAAGGTGTTTTTTTGCTGTAATGCTTTCATCGAAGATCCGAAATCCACCTTGTGTGTGATGTTTAGTAGAAGTATGATTCGTCCTCCTTTTGTGTGTTGTGCTATTACTTTTGTATGCAGTAAATAAATAATTTATCTCTATTGACTATCGATTTTCACACAATAGGGGGATCGAATCTTATACAATAATTTGTTTCAGTGAAGCATTCCAGTTATAACTTTGCATGTTCTTTTTAGGGTTCCGTACCAAAATTGTAAAAAGGAACCCTTATGGTGTGACTCAGTCTGTCTGTCACAGCTGAATATCTCAAGAACTACTAATGCTAACAACTTGAAATTTAGAATAGTTTTAGATGACGTTTGCCCAACTATTTTGCAAATAAGAAACAAAAAAAAAAAATTTTTTTTTGCAGCGGATTGAAAGGTGGTCTTAAAAATTTGAAATGCGACTACTAGGGCATGTGGGGTATCATATGAAAGAGCGCTGTTTTTTTTTTTATTGTTTAATAAAGCAGAAAGAGCGCAGCGGGCTATTTTAAAAACTATGCTGTTTAAAAAAATATAGATTTTCGACCGAGGAGCTCAAAATAAAAGCGCTGTTTTTAACATTCGACAGCTATACATTAAGAAAATTTTACGTATCCAACATAACAAACCACCGGATTTTCCATTTTTCCAGACGCTATACTTACGAAGAGCTTACAAACTCTATAAACAACCAATATACAGGACAAAATGCCCAGCGATTTGTTTTCTTCCTAGCTCCGTATATTTGTAACAAGTTTAATGTAACTCTGGGTTTTCGGAAATATAATTCATACATATTTAAAAAGATTGTACGAAATCACATATTATGCATAGATTATAATAGTGCTGAAAACACATTTAGGATCCTGAAATAGCAAACTCCATACATGCATACATACATAATATACATACAGACATACTATCAAACATACACACACTCAATCACAGATAAGCCAAAATAGTGTTAAGTCCTAGCAATTTCATTGCTTAATTATTCTAAGTTTATCATTGTTTCATTTTCTTTACCTAAGGAGCCTATCTTAAGTTCTCACTAGTTTGTAGAATTCTACAAGTCAAATCACAGCAATGAGGAATAATACCCCACTATAATACAGTATCAACTAGTACTAGTATTGTGACTGTGCCTTATATATTGTAACTAGCTTTTGCCCGCGGCTCCGCCTGCGTAGATGTCGGTTATCCTTTTCCATATTCCAGGCTATAAATCTCTGCCAAATTTCATGACGATCGGTTCAGTGGTTTAGGCGTGAAAACGTAACATACAGACAGACAGACAGAGTTACTTTCACATTTATAATATTAGTATGGATAAGCACAAATAAATAAATAATAACAGCAGGTAGTAACTGTGCAAACGATTACTACTTTGCGTTAGCCCCTTGTCAAGGCATTTTCCACCCGTTGCGGTTTATTTAATCGATTTTATCTATTAAATATTAATACTGCGGTGTAGAAAGTTAGTGCTTGTTGTTTTATGAGTATCATTTTCACTTTTAGTGGTTCAATTCAACGAGAACTATCGGAATTAAAAAAAAAAAATTAAAAACCTTGTGTTGCTTTGTCTAGCAATACCTACAACATAATTTTTCAGGACCTCGAGTCACCAGTAGGGATGCAGTTCTTCTTTCCGTGTGGTTAGTGACTAACCTGGTGTGAGTTTTTATGCCACCCACGGCACACTGTGAAATTTTGCTTCAATTGTGGTCACCTATATTTTATCCCTTCATCCTATAGAACCAGCGAAGAACTAAAACTTCTGGGAAGGAACCATAATTTTATTATGTTTAGTTTAAATGTTATTTAAAGTTATGGTGACGTTAGCAAAAAACTGTTTTATTTGTACATTTCAAAGTAATAATATGATTTACATAAACCATTGCTTTATTACAGTAAAAATACAATATTTAACTCCATGCAAAGTGTAGGTATTGCATCTACGATGTACAAAGAGAAATCGTATTTTTTTTTCTATTTTCACTAAATTGTGGTTTTCTCCGTATTCCTTTCGATTCCGTGTCTGATTTTAATTCTAAGAAACACAAAAAAGCAAATAAGTGGGACTTCGGAAATATTACATTTTTTAAGTTTCGATAGAATTTCTATGGAAACAGGCGTGTCAAGAGTCTTACTTAAAATAATTAATTTTACACCAAAGAAAACCATTATATTTCATTTTACATCAAGAAAGATAGTAAATTGGCAGTCAAAGTTATCCAAGAATAGTTATACTCGTAGTAAAGCAGGTGACAGCCCAAACCTCTAAAATAAAAATTCGGTAACTCAGAAGTCCCGCATTATCCACACCTAATATTTATTTTTCTAATATAGCATATTATAATATAAAACTATTCATGTTTAAAAGAAATGCGGATACAATGAGAATAACTCAGTATATAATTTTTTTTTTGTTGAAAAAAAACAGTTTTTTTCCTTCTATTTACGTTTATTAAAAAAAAAACCACTAAGCTAATTTATATAACAGTCCTTTTTAAGACCTCATCTATAAAAATTGCAAAATCTTATATTTGAGACGAAATAATGCATTTCTATGGTCTCAATGGAATTTTCTCGGGTTTTAAAATAACTTCAAAACTAAACATAAAAAAATTATGGTTCCTTCCCAGAAGTTTTAGTTCTTCGCTGGATCTATACGATGAAGGGATAAAATATAGGTGATCGCAATTGAAGCAAAATTTCACAGTGTGCATGGGTCTCTGACACATGCCGTCGAGAAATATCTCTCAGGTATACATCACCACGATGCCCACACGGTGTTTCCTCACGATGTTTTCCCTCACGGTTTTTTAAGCAAGTGATGGTTGTACAATACGCAAATGAACCCGAAAAGTCACAGGTGCGTGCCTTGGGTTCGAACTTGAGACCTATGACTTGGCAATCTGACGGTCACACCACTAGGCTACCACTGCTGCATAAAGAAGCTGTGTGCCATGATTTTGCCCAGGCGGTTTTAGGCTGTGTTGTCTGTCAGTGAATAAATTGAAATTTTTGTTAGGATCTCTCTACTACTCACATCTAAATTAAACATTTACACGATGTTTAGCACACTACCAAGAATTCTAATGTGAATAAATGTCATGCTACGTTGAGATGTCTATTTTCCGATTTCCTCGAATACTTATCAAGGCAGCGGAGTGAAGCTTTCTGTATGAAATATGGAATATATTAATGTTACTGGCAAGAGCCTGCACAGTAGTGCTTGGGAGAGTAATGTATAATGCTAATGGTTTATTGTAACTGAAGTCTAAGGTTTATGGGTTAAATCGACGTAAGTGAGATTCCAGTAGCTTGAATGTCAATTTACCGAAAATGGGTAAAAAAACATGATTAAAACTCAAGTGAATTGAAACTAAAAAGGATTGCAAACTAGCCCCCCTTATCGTCATAAAAATTCGCCATTTATAACCGCTCTATAAAATTTCCGTGTTTGTACTAGGTCTACTTTATCTTTTCGTGTGGTTAACCAGCGTTGCTAACCAGCATTGCTATTCTGTAACCATCTCACCGTGAAAACTAAGGTGAAGTGAGCGTGGGGCGAGCTGTCGATTGTGTCAATCTCAAGCATCAGGTGAAATTACAGCTCACTTCAAGCTCACTTCACCTAAGATTTCACGGTGAGATTTGGCAGAATAGACCGCTGATGCTTGGGATTGACACTATTGACAGCTCACTCATTACTCACTTCACCTTAGTTTTCACGGTGAGATGGTTACAGAATAGCATTGCTGATGTCAGAGTTTTTATGTCCTCCATAGGCTTCCGACTTGGCTTCACATGCCGCCGTCGAGAAATATCTCTCAGGCATGCCGGTTTTCTCACGATATTTGTGTGTACTAGGTAGAGGCATTTCCATCGTAGATAATTAATTATACTTATTTGGTGGGATTCGAAGAAAGTCAGAAGAGACTCTTTACTACCTACAATGTTATACGAAACTAGCTTCTGGCGCGGCATGCCCGCGTGGCTTTTTCTAAAATAAAAGTACTCTTAGTTAACCTATACCCAAAGTCTCTAATTCAGATAATTTATGTAAACAAAGTAATGTCAAGAAAGGTCACTGTCAAAATGACAGGACAGTGGTGCAAAACATTTTATCATTTTTTTTTTTTTGTAAATCAAATCTATGAAATTAAAGTGAATTAATTATAAGAACTATGCAAACAAAATACCGTTGCCAAACAATGTTTTGTGTAGTGTGTCGGAGACACGGCCTAAGATCGTCATAATCAGCCCTTTTAAGTCCACTGCTAGACGTAGGCTTCCCAAAATCGATTTCCACTCAAAACATTTTTCATCCAAAATGTGGCTAGATATGCTACTTACAATATGAATCAATGAATGGGAGTTGTAACATTAGTGTTGTAGAAGTTGTAAAAAATTTGAAAATGTTTAGATCTCCTGCATTGTTGCCAGTATCATAAAATATTTTATACCAGAAAATGTCCTTTTTTTAATCACTTTGTTTAAAACCGAAAATTTATAAAAATAATTACAGTATGATTATTTCTTAATTATTATTTCTTAGAATCAGTACTTAAAAGAAAATGGAACCTTTTTTTCTCCATTTTATGTGAATTACCATTACGAAGATATTTTTTTGATATGTTATCCCCTTTGTTTACATAAATTATCTGAATTTCAAGCTTTGGGTTATAGGTAGAATCAGTAACCTAAGTTACTCTTTATAACATCCAGCTATCTGCCTGTGAAAGTCCCGTCAAAATCGGTCCAGTCGTTTCGGAGATAAGCCGGAAAAACACATCATCATCATTTCAGCCGAAAGACGTCCACTGCTGGACATAGACCTCCCCCGATTGGGGGGTTTGCCATAATCGCCACGCGTGTCAGACGGGTTGGCGATCGCAGTATGGTGTTAAAAATGCATATAAATATCCTATATCCTGCTAATTAGGATCTGATTTCCTTATGTAAACTTTACCAAGCATTTATTTTTGATTTGACAGCTGCAAACCATAATAATTAACTATCATCCGTGATATGAAAGTTTTTATCGTGTGTATTTAAGTAAAAAAATCTACACGTAAACTTTTTTTACGTTTCAATCACGATGTGTACTAATATAATTACGAGGTGCAATTTTGCACCCTCATTTCTACATACTCCATTTCAAATAACCTTAGAAATTTAAATGAACCTTTTTTACAGTCCGTTCAACCGTTTTTGACTTCTATTCCGTAGGCATAAGGATGGCATTAAAAGCAAAAAAGTGGTTACAATACCAACTGTTTACTGCAGCTGCCATTTGTCATGCCACCAACGCAATAGAAGTCAAAATCAGTTATTTGAACGGAATGTAAAAAATGTTTATTTAAATGTCTAATCTTATTACAAACGGAGTATAGGTATACATAATATGACGTCACTTTGGTTTCTCCTTGAGTTTATTTGACGATTCAATTGATTCACGTATCGCG
This sequence comes from Dryobota labecula, assembly GCA_947523025.1. NCBI lineage: Eukaryota > Metazoa > Arthropoda > Insecta > Lepidoptera > Noctuidae > Dryobota > Dryobota labecula. Next base: position 25,727,779 of record OX383289.1, on the reverse strand, counting down.
TATGCCTACTTCCTTCTTTGAAGGCTTATTTGCGCACCATTCAAATTTAGTAGATTAATTATGATTGTGATATAACACACGCGTGGCGTTGGGGTAGACTTGTTCTTGAGTGGAGACCGCGAATCGGTAAACGTAAGGTATAGGACGTCCTCAGGCTAGGTGGAGCGACGATCTTCGCAGGGTTGCTGGTAGCAGCTGGGTGAGATTTGCCGAGATTCGAGCTGAATGGTGTGCATTTTGAGAGGCCTATGTCTAGCAGTGGACTGCTATGGGCTGAGACTGATAATGATGATCTGAAATAACTTATCTCGTTCATTTTATGTCAACCGAAGTCTGCAAAACTTCTAGCTCATTCTTACCCAGCAGTGGCATTGCTTCGACTTTTAACTTGTAATTTTTTGGTATCATTGAGCTGATAGCAGTGACCACGGCCTCAACTTAAAGATTGTGAACTTCGAAGAAAATGGAATATAAGTAGGAAGCTGTAATAATGTAATGAGCTGATAATAGTGTCAATACCTATAGGTACGGATAATTTTAAGTTAGCCTCTAAGTACCTACACATTGTGGAATGCAAATAAAATATTGAGTACTAGCTTTTAGCTCCACCCGCGTGGATGTCGGTTATCGCGTAGAAAAGTACTTAGTCTATGTCCTTTATATCTCTGCCAAATTTCAAGACAATCGGTTCAGCGGTTTAGGCGTGAAAACGTAATAGCCACACACACAGAGAGTTACTTTTTTTATTATTATTAATATGAATTGAGTAGATCCGAGTGACAGCTCCAGACACCTAACTTCAAGCTCACTTCACCCAAGCTTTCACGGTGAGATTTTTACAGAATACACTGGCTGATCCACTCTTCTCTTCCATAAGCGCATAAACCATTTTGAATACCTGTCTTTGAGTTTACTCCACGTTTTCCTATGCTCGACACGTGTCTCTATTATCTACCCAAGTGAAAAACAAAGGCTATGAACTCATGATCAAGGTAATTCTTGTAAAGAGTCCACCAACTTCCACGAGCACCTTACTAAAAGGTAGGTTTCCTGTTAACTACACCCCGTTATGGTTTTTAAGATAACCCGCTCCACAGCGCCCCTAATTATGCTAGATAGCTAATGTTATTATATTCCCCTATTATCTTGCAATTTTCATTCTTATGACTGTAATATACAAGTGCGGTTATCGTGTACGCAAAACATTACAGTCGATTTACTGTTTCTTGATGCAGTTATTTCGCTGATAGCATGTTGTATGTTTCCATTTCATCAGCCAAGCCTAGCTTTCGCTGAACTAGTTTGTGAAAGCTATATTTTGCGTTTTTAGGTCAAATACAGTGTATGTGTTGGTATTAGACGAGAAAATAATAATTATTGGAATAGATAGGTACGTTCTCCCGGTAAATGTGCAGTTACAACCGAAATGAACAAATGCTGGGTGGAAGGAGCAGACAGGATCTTCGTAAAAGAAACAAATGATCGAAAAGATGAAGACTATTTAGATACATTTAGAAACATATTATAACAGTAGCGTCTATTGTATTTTAGTCACTGGAAATAAACTACGGGAATAGTTAACAATGAATCTAGAATTAAAAGTCAAGAGCCAAAGTCAAATAACAATAATGCATTTGCAAAAACCAATGTGCCATGTGCGAATATATTCGTACATAATGCTAAGAGGTCGTTTTTTGGTCCATCGAGTTCTAAGAGATCAAAAGTATTTTTTCTTTTGACGAATTCGTACGGTACTGTTTCCATCATCATAATAGAATTACCCAAAAATCACTATAAAAGTTATCAACTCATCAGTGTTCACTACTAATCACAGACCTCTTAACTTTTTAATGAACCATCGTTTCCGATTATTGGCATAACGATCAAACATGGCAAAAGAATTCACCCTGTCTCATTTAATTTTGTTAGTGTCAGCTTCATTCGGCTAGAAAAGTAAAGTCCCCTTTTATATATTCCACAGGACAACTGGGATTAATCTAGTTTAAAAAAATTACCTATGATTTCTCGTTAGTATATTATATCCAGTTAGTCTCCATAACTGAATGATCGTCGGCGTAACGATAAGCCTTTTGCCCGTCACTGACCTGAAACATTTGGGATGACCTTTAGCTGATGGACGCAGATAATTCGCTGGCATCGTGCCAACTTTTGAGAGCAGCTTAACGGTACCTAAATCCATTGTATGTTTGTTATTTTTTTTTTGCAACCTGTATCTGTAATAACAATGAAAGCTAGAAGAAAAAATAACCTGCACTAGCTGTAACAAAATATTTCATTCGGAACTCACAAGACCTTTGATGTTTTTTCATGTTCCACAAAAACTACATTAGACTGTCAAAACAAATAATATCTTACCTAAAATATGAAAGGTCAATTTAGCAATCCATTTGTTCAACAGAAAACAAACAACCCGTTTCCCGACCTTTTCCGTGCAAGCATCTAAATCAAACCCTGGATAAATGAAATTAGTTGAAAACACTTCCGTAACGCGGAACAGAGCCAAGCCTTTGACACTTTTAATACACTTCGGGCCTTCGAGCTCCATTTTTCATCAGACAATTTGGAAGGCGAACGCCCTGAAAGTAAACATGACCGTCTGCTTCACGGAAGGTTTACGACATCGTATTGATCACACTTGTTGCTCGACGTTTTATTCTCTAAATCGCAGGGTTTAGAAAATAAAACGCCTAGACCCCTGCCTAGGCCTGAATTGGCGTGTGAGAATGTTATGTGATTGAAGGATATGTAGATCATAAACTGTTGAAGCACTCATTATGTAAAGTAATTTTAAAAATAATAAAGAGAAAGAAACGATATATTAGTAGAAAGTAGAGAACCAAAACGTATCATGCTTTTCATGTCAAGTGTTTGCTCTATATTTACGTCCTCAACTTTAGCTTAGCATGACATGAATCTAATTCGACAGTAATGAGACGAATCGCTTTGTTATCAAAGATTTGAAGGAATATTATTTTGCCTGTACGACAATGGATATTACATATTTATTACAAAAATATAATGATAATTTAATACAATGAACTTGTCCTTACGTAAATCTGGTATTATTGTGTTGTGTAAAAATTGTCTCTTTGTGACATAATACTGTAAAGATAATACCTATTTTATTTTCTTCTATACTAAGATTCTATAAGTATTCACTTTCCCGCCGTAGTGGCTTTCCGTTTAATTCAGTTTTCCGGTTCTCGACTTCTTCCTTCATATACAGACTTCTCTAGTATAATATCTTCGTCACTTTTCATACAAGTCAGTCTATTATTAGCTTTTGCCAATCTTTCTATTAGGGCCAGCATTTTGCGAAGTAATAGACGCTCTGTTCCGAACAATAGGTGCTCTGCTGTATGATCTACGGCTGCAGGCGTTACAACTGCGTTCAATTGTCGAACTTCCCGTAAATTGCTATGCCCATCTGTTATCGGCACACTACCCAGCTCCCTCGCATTACCAAGAGGATTGTTTATGCTTTAGTTTTTATAAGTTTGTGCTCTGCAAATGACTTGTCTTTTCTTTGCAAGTCGTTTTCTTCCGATTGTTTAGCCAAAAACTTTTTAATTGCAACCCTGCGTTTTGTTCCTATGCATCTAGTTCAACAATGTCATTGAACGAAATTAAGAATCCACCTCCATCTAACTACCTGCATATAACGACAATACGCTCTTGTTTCTACCTCGAGATTAGATCAGCAAGCCCCAAGGCATTAGAGCTACTGCCGTAAACTATTCAATCTAGGGTAATATCGCCATTGTGGGTCAGTATCACGTACGTTACTTACAACTGAGGTCGCTGCTAACCTTGGATTTACAATTCGATGATTTGCATTTAAGGCCGTCGAATGACTACCTACATTTGATATTCTAGCTGGCAGAACCGTCATAGTGTATTTGGATCCACTAAGTCGGAGTTTACAAAGATCAAATTAGATAGAAATCCCTAGGTTTTCTAAATTAGAAGTTATTCTGTAGTAGACTTCTGCAGAACATAAATTACGAGTAATCCACCTTCAGTTGAACTCTTGGCAATTTGTTTCCTTTGTTGTACTGCCTTCTGCACTGAGGGTTTTCTTGATTGTACGCTGCTGTCATTTAATTTTATGGAAAGGTCAATTGCTTTAAGGTTGCCCACTATAGTGTTATTCTCTTGGACAGCTTTTGTCGTGACGTAGGGACAACGTATTAGTTTATTCCAAAAATAGGACCAGTCTTGGTTAGGTTTTTTCTATTTGACGAAGGTATAATCCGTATAATGAATATAGATCACAACGAAAGTTAATTTCCAATGAATATTTATTGATTAGTTAATTATTATGAAAATATGTATGACATAAACATGTTTTGAATGTCTCTGCAGGTAGGTACTGATAGCAACTAGGATTAACTAAAACTAGCAAGTCATTTCTTATAAACAGTATCCGCTTTTATATCAAGTTGCCAAAGTCGGTTACAGAACTTAGCGATGGAAAGTTCAAATCCCACATCAAACGTGTCCTTATTAAAAAAACATATTATAAGATACTAGAGAATGGGCAGCAGCGTTCTCTATTTATTTTTAACACCATACTGCGGTCGCCAGCCCGCCTGCCAAGCGTACCGATTATGGCAAACCCCCCCTAATTGGGGGAGGCCTATGTCCAGCAGTGGACTTCTTTCGGCTGAAATGATGATGATGATGATGATGAGATCCTTAGGAGCCAAGCGAAAAGAACAAAAGTCAGAAATAACGCTAAGTGATAACGAAGTTATAGCGCGGGCGAGCGACGGGATGCGACGCAATGGGTGGCCCGAAATTTCACGCGGACGAAGTCGCGGGCAGAAGCTAGTTATAAGATAAAAGACTACGTTGAAGACAAGGAAGTTTGGCAATAATTCCTACTGCACATGTGGCTTCCTTGGTACCTCATAAACGACATAACTATGTAAATGTCTATTAACTGCTCCCAAATAACGATGTTTATTTAGATTTATTTACATACTTCTCTGACATAATATTTATTTGACATTATTTACCTACAAATCGAATTCCAATTCTTTATTAGGGGCTTTTGTGGACATGATATTTATTCACATTTGTTATTACTGTAGTTGTAATTGCAATCATGTCATTTGGTGAAATAGGTTTTCATTTTAATAATTATATCTCTTTTTCATACATAGATTATTTTCTATTTTGTGAATGTGAGAACGTTGTAGGCCTAGTAGAGTGTAGATTTGTTGGCACTTTTCTATTTTGTTAAGGACCTGGTAATTGTTGAAAGGCCTACACTGTCCTCCCATACCTATTAACAATGTTATTTGTTAATATTGTAAAGCCAATTATTTTTAAAAGAGTAACCGTCGAGTTTCTTGCCGGCTCTTCTCCATAGGAAAAGACTAATTGGAACCGTGCACCTAGCTTCTGACGTTTCATAAGTGCCCATGTAGGTTTATGTGAAATAAAATATTTGTATTTTTTTTTATTACAATTTACAGATGTGTTGTTTGTGTGATAATCCATTGCATTGAACGCAGAGTTTATAAATATAACGATGCTGTTTAGAATAACAATAGGCAATTGAGAGTAATAGTAAGTAATCGGGGTAAATAAGCAGCGCCGTAGAGCAGTTCAGTAATAGCAACTTCTTATTAGGGACATGATCAATTTTATTGAGACTAGGGGACCTGTATATTCCAAAGGTATATTCGTATCGAAACAGTATACACAACAAGTATTTTTTTAAACACAATGTGTTTTCTATACAGGGATTTAAGGGGGCATCGACGCGCAAACTGTTGCCATGAATTCAATACAAGAATCTAGTAAGATTATTTAAAAAAAAACCTGTTCTTTCTGACCGTGCTTATAAGTATTGCACTTTTGTATGAAACAGCAGATTTTTTTAATGCCATATAACGACGGAAATTAAACACAATTAAACATCTCAAATGCTGGTTAGATAGATACTGCTTGTATTCGGTCCATTCAAAGATAAATAAAAACACACACACACACCTGTAATATAATTCACTTACGTACTACACCACAGTCCGGTCTGGGAGTCTGGAATCATGTGCTGAATTTATGGTAGTTTCCGCGTCGATGTACACCATGTATAAACAACCAGGTACTGTACCTAGATATAACAGTGCTGCATTCACAACACTGCTTTATTCCTAGAACAACCAAACACTGGAATCCTCTCAAATATCCTCAATGATAGATGTGCATTTCGCTCGTGTAAGTGTCATCCACACAATAGGCTCTGCGTGGGTATTGACTCCCCTTACTATAGCAGGTCCAAGTCTTGTATGTTGTTTGTGCGTACAAATACGTCCCGTCGAACGTGCCGCATTGTTCGCGGGTTCACTTTGACTGCATAAAGCATATTGATGCACTAATTAATTGAGTTGTTGTCAATTTGGTTTCTATTGTAGAAGTTTGAGGGATAGAATATCCTATAGGGTAGCTTTAAGACCCGCCGATATATTCTGTAAAAATCTCACTGTGGAATTTCAGGTGAAGTGTGCTTGATGTGAGTCGTCAATAGTGTCAATCCCAAACAGTGTTTCTAGGTCCTTTACAGTGTTAGGCGCTAACTCCACCCAAAAAAGGCGCTAGATTTTATGCCATTTTAATAATATCTATAAGGAGTTAGAAATACACAAAGAAATATTTATTGATAATTTATTACAAAAAATATGAATTATTGAACAAATTAATATTAGATGCATATATATGCACTACTAATGTCAAGATCAAATTTGTCAACCGACAAATTAGCATCGTCGCCGTCGAAGAATCCCAGATCCAGATGGCCCTAGCTTTGGTTCTGTGGTAGGTATCGGTATATATTGCGCTGAACTAACAACCCCCTTTTTATATTTTTCATTACTGCCAATTCGTCTAGAAAATACTATTACGGACAAAATGTTATGTATGTCAAAATATTATTCGTTAAAAATAGTAGTAAATAAATACCTTTGTAAGTTTAAATTAATTACCTATTAAGATACCAATATTTTGTTATAGCGCTAAATTTTCCGTTAGGTGTTAACAGAAATAATGGGAGTCGATTGCCCTTAAATTGCGCTAGATCTAGCCCCGAAAGCGCTTAAATTGCCCTAGCCTAGCATTAGTTAGAACGACAGCTCACTTCACCTATGCATGATTTCACGGTGAGATTTTCCCAGAATAAACCGGCTTTGTTGTTATGAGACTAGCTTCTAAAATTCTCCTTAGAAAAGGGACTTTGTGCAGAAAGCTATTGTGAATGAAAATCTCCAGTCATATTTCCTAGGTTGTGAAAATTTTATTGCTCACACCGTAAGAATTTAGTATTGGCACGAGTTACAGGATCTCAGTTACGGAAATCGTTTGTTCCATTATTTAGTCTCGAGTTCAAACTTCCAGAATATATTCGTACTTTTCTCAACGGCTCTTTCAACTAAAGTCTTCAGAGATTCTTAAATTCATTCGCTGACAGACAACGCACTGTCTAAACCGCTGAGTCAAGCATTGAGCATGAAGTTTTGCATAAAAGTCCCTCCTTAGTGCTTAGGGGAATTCGTAATTTTAGCCGATGGCAAATCCACCGGTACATAACTTTGTATTTAAATAAATAATGTCCTACAACTTTTTTTTTTGTAGCAATGAAAGTTAATACTGTTTTCATAGATGAGAATTTGGCAAATTCGCGCTACCCACTTGAACGTGTCTAAACTATTATGTACTGGTGATAAACAACGTTATTTATAAGATTTTCGTGACTCCATTCAATGAAGTAAAGTGTGGATTTTACTGCTACGTCGGTTCAGGCCAGGAATAGTCTAGACGTAAGTAATTTTAACTAAGAATAGTGAGTACCTCGCTCTGAATGTGAAGGGCTTGGAGACCAGCACCCTAATTGCGTAACATACTTTAAATTGCAATCCGACGGTGTTGAAGAACATTCCTAATCCACTCAAAACTCAAAGCATTTATTTCAAATAAACCAATTACAGGTACTTTTGCATTGTCAAGGGGTCGGTCAGTCAAAAAGATGAAGCTAGTTGCCCATTCCAAAGCGTAGTAGGTTCCTATGGAGAAGAACGGACAAGAAACTCCACGGACACTCTTTTAAATCAAAGTATGTTTACAAAGTATTAGTGACATCATTCATGTTAAAATTATACATGTGACAACGGTGAGGCATTGTATATATTTTGATAAGACACACACAGCAGAAAATAGCGTCTTTTCGCAAATATACAACAATGGCGACTCTTTCTTTACTGAAGTTGTGCTTGTTCTAACTGTCTCCCCTCCCCAGACTTGAGGCCCAGGGCCTCAAGTCTGTTATTACAATAGTGTCAGAATGGTCTCTTCATTGTCAGTTTTTGACAGATTTGCCATACAAACACTGTCAAATACTCACAATAGCGAGACCATTCTGACACTATTGTAATAGCAGACTTGAGGCCCAGTTCAATGGTACCATTTTCATCAGAATTATTTATTTAAATTTGTTTCATAGTCGCTTAACTACTTAATCGAGATATCTTATCGCCACCCGTGAAATACTTATCATTGAGGAGTTCCGTTGGCCATTTTTGGTCTTCTTCATCAGTTCCACTTCATCAAATGATACCTTCTGAATGGAAATGCTTGAGTTGTTGATGAAAATACAAAAATCGCTATAGGTATGTATGCCTATAGTATTTGAGGAGTTCCCTCAATTCATCATGGATACCACCATCAGACCCTGGTTTCCTTATCATGGTACCACCCTTGGGATATCTCCTTTCCAACAAAAAAAGAATCGTCAAAATCGGTTCATAAACGACGAAGTTATCCGCGAACACACATAAAAAAATAATAATAATAATATAATAATAATATACGGTCGAATTGAGAAACCTCCTCCTTTTTTGAAGTCGGTTAAAAAAATATTTTGATTCGTAATATTGATTTGTCCCGACGATAATCCCAAAATCCCGAGTGTTTGAAACTTTGCCCAGGTATTTTAGTCTTCCCATCCCTAACTATTACCCTTCAGCATCTACAAGCATAGTAAATAATACATAGTCTAACGTAGGTACCCACAAATTGAAAGACACATAAAACTCAAGCACATAGTTAACAAGTAATACCCGACACTATGATGTAACTTCGTTTGAATGCGACGGTGAACTTGACTTGGATAATATTTGCTATTGCCAAGGCTGTATCAGCTGCACTGCACATCAATTGCAATGAATTGTAGCAAGTTAATTATAGTTTTTGTGGTAATAAAAAGTAAGTACTCGTAGAGTGTTCTCAGTGGAGATAAGGAAAAGATTTTCATGAGCACATATTTTAAGGTGTTAAAGATCATAACAATATTATAATTTGGTCAAAACCATCATGAGAATCAATCCATATTTAAAACTGCGGGTCACTAACCAAGACACAATGGAACAGGGTGTAAAGTTCACTCATCCTCTATTGAAAAGGGAGGATCCTCCGACCAGACGGGTGTTGTGTCTAGTGGGCAACTGCCCGACGGTTGATGTCGGGATGTTGTATATATGCCAGTAGCGCGGTAAACTCTGCGCGTTGCAGGATTTTTGTGACATCAGGTCTTTGATGCGTAGGTCCCATGTGGCGTTGTAGATGCCGCCACATATTGTTTTATTGGGGCGTTTAGTGTCCCGCAAAGTGTTAAGGCAACGATAACCGACTATTAATGATTTTATACTGAAGATCACGTCTAAACGAGTAGTGTTAATGATTTGGAAAAAATATATGTTAAATTAGAGCATTTTCTTAATAACTTAAAATGTGAATATTTTAGACTAGCTTTTGTCAGCGGCTCCGCCCGCGTGTATTATTTATTTATTTATTTATTTAATACTTTAGCACAAAAAAAAAATGTACAGAGGCGGACTTAATGCCATAGGCATTTTCTACCAGTCAACCTTAGTATGTCGGTTATCGCGTAAAAAGTAGTCTGTCCTTCTCCATATCCCAGGCTATATCTCTGCCAAATTTCATGACGATTGGTTCAGCGGTTTAGGCGTGAAAACGTAACATACAGAAGACAGACAGACAGAGTTACTTTCACATTTATAATATTAGTATAGAAGTATGGATTATATTTATATTACATAGTGAAATTAATTTGTAAAGTTATGTCTAACGCGGATAAAAAACTAAGAATCACGCAAAATCTATCAAGCGTATTTTTCTGAAACCTTCACCTTTTTAAAGAACCTGAACGGGCGAGTCCTATTACCGGCTGGACGTACGACGCGTTGCGTAAGCTGAGTACAGAACACGCAAGCTAACCACTCAAGGTCACTGGCATATATCTGGACCTTAACTTAAACTACTGGGTCAACAGTTTAGTCTTTATTTAACCTTTTTATTTTTAACGTCATAAGTTAGTAAAATACCACAAATGATTTTATTCACTCTAGTGCTAGGTAATTAGTTTCCGTCACTAACGAGTTATTTCAAAGAGTACTTCATTTTTACACAAAATTAAACAATGTATTAAGGACGGCCAACCCGTCATACTTTTCATACAAACGTTCGTACGTGATTATGGCATTGTAACACATCTTTCTTTGAAAATTTTGAACTAATTGGTATCATGAACACTATATCTAGGTTTCTATGGAAGCAAAAAATCTAAATTTGGTGAAACAAATTTAGTATAAGCCTCCAAAAATCTACTATTTTGGACAAATTTTACCTGAACTTTAGCCGTTCATAATGTACTCATAAATTGTAAAAATAAAATCATCATAGAAACCTCGCACATGTAATGGAGATTCTTAATGACACACATTTATTGCACAGACTGGTAAGGTTTTCTCAAAAACACGTATTTCCCGGAACAAGTTTTATGAAATTTCCGCACACTATTTTTCGTTCAATGTTATCGCTTTCTCACTTGCCCGTTAGCATTAACATTGCACTGGATGAAACAACAAGCTTTTCAACGACGCTCGCGTTGACGATAGACGGACCGGGAAGGGCCCTCTTAAAGACAGATAACTAACTTGATCTTTCTGTATGCCTAATAGGTACTTAGGTATCGTAATAATCAAAATAATATATCTAGTTGTATATAGCTACAGTGTATATTTAACTAAATTACTTTACTAAATTGCTAACCACTCAAGGTCACTGACATATATCTGGGCCTTAAGTACAAGTACAATCAACCTATAATGTTCCCACTGCTGAGACACAGGCCTCGTCTCCGTAAGAGGGAGTGGATCGTAATCAACCACGCAGACCCAGTGCGTGTTGGTGGATGTCACATGTCTCCGAATTTATGGTTCTAGGACATGCCTAAACAGGCATGTCCTAGAAGTTTCCTCACGATGTTTTCCTTCACCGTTTTGAGAGCAGTGGTGATGAAATTAAATACACAATGTAAAGTGCCTTAACTTGCCTTAAAGTTACTCACATTTTAAATGAAGTAACTCTGTCTGACAGATAGGTGGCCAGGGACCCGGAGAAGGACGTAGGTTACTTTTCATCTTGGATGTTTGTGTAAAAAATAATGAAGTACAAACATTAAACTAATGAAAATAAAAGATTTTTATTCATTTGAACAAGTTGCTCATGTTTATTTATTTGATAGTAGCTGACCCGACAGACTTCGTTCTGTCAAAAGCTATTTGACTGTGGCAGTTTGTCTACGCGCAAAGGAAACTACCTACCTACCCTACCCTACCTTACCCTATCCTACCCTACCCTACCTACCTATCTACCCTACCCTACCCTACCTACCTACCCTACCCTATTCTACCCTACCCTACCCTACCCACCTACCTACCCTACCCTACCCTACCAACCCTACCTACCCTACCCTACCTAACTAAAACCTTCAATTTTTTTTTTTTTTTTTTTTGTGAAAATCTATTCTCAGACCTACCAAATGATGACTGACACGTTATGTCAAACGCCATAAAGTTACATTAGAAGATAGAGTTACCTACTTATTATTACAATAAAAATGTAAATATGGTCGTTTTCTTACAATTTTTTTTTTTTAATTTTCTTAATTTTTTCTTGTATAAGAACCTTCTCCTGACAATAACAAACACAACAAAAAAAGAATTAGCGAAATCGGTCCAGCCGTTCACGCGTGATGCCGATGCCGTGACCAAGGGAAATTGGGATTCATTTTTATATACAGGGTGTTTGGCAGAACGTTGAACATACGAAAATGGTGGATAGGTGGGGTCATCTGCTACTTACTCAGCCCTAATTTATTTGGCCCTGGCCCCCTGAATATAAAAAAAAAATTTGTTTGCTTTCTTTTAGTTTCACCACTTTCTTAACTTTAAAGTGTATTTTTTTTATTAAAAATGGGTAAAACAGGCAATATTTTAGTTTATTTTTTTATCTTTAATATTGGCAGATTCTTATAAAATTATTGCTTTATTCAGATGTTAGCTAGAAAAAAAGTTATGACTCCTCAAACTTGCAGAAAGATGTAATAAATAAAAATATTGCCTGTTTTACCCATTTTTAATACAAATTACACTTTAAAGTTAAGAAAGTGGTGAAACTAGAAGAAAGCAAAAAATTTTTTTTTTTAATATCCAGGGGGCCAGGGCCAAATAAATTAGGCCTGAGTAAGTAGCAGATGACCCCACCTATCCACCATTTTCGTATGTTCAACGTTCTGCCAAACACCCTGTATATAGATAAGTAGATTAAGTAGTTTATATTTCAATTGTTAACGAACATATTTAAAAATTAAACAGTTTTCACCAGATAACATTACAAGGTTTTCTTGTTTAGAAGGAAAAACCTTTTATACTTAAATAGAAAATAATAAATGGAAGTCAAAATGTTTAGAGCTGCTGCCGTATTGCCAGTATAATAAAAATAATTTACAAGATTTTATTTCAAACAGTTCTATTTTACTCTTGGATCGTAGTTTACGTCACTTTAAAGCTGAAAATGGTGTGCAATATCATATTTTACTTGTCTACAATTTTAACACGTACTTTTTGGCAAACTACACAATTGTGGTTATTATTTTAAATTGGGAACACCTTTGTTTACATTTTTGATTTCGTATTCCATTTTTTAGGTATATAGGGTCAAATTAAATTAGCTAGCGAAACTCCGCAGACGTGATGGTTATCTATTTCTTAGTACTTACACGATACATGGAAAAAAAAACTGTTATTTCTTGGGTCAACGACTGTAGTTATTTGAATTATACTAAATATCAATTTTTTTTCTGTGTAAACATCACAAACGTGATTGTTATCGATATCTATACACGATGAAAAACAAATTTTAATAACTTAAATACTTACCAGTTGTCATTGACCCATAAAGAAAAAACATCAAATCTTTTATTCTTATTTTATCGTATTTAGATTCCGATGATACCCATCACGACTGCGGAGTTTTGCTAGCTAATTAAATTTGACCCGGCACAGCACGTTATTGCAGGTGAAAACTGTCTCTCTTGTCTTTTGAACATGATCTAAAACATAATATTTTGTAAGAAGTGTGAAATTGAATTTCAGTTATCTCTCTTTCCCGCTGAAATTATACTTTCAGGCGTCATATTTATAAATACGGGCCTGAGCCTGAGAACTCTCTCAAAGCATCTTTCATCAGAGGGTTAATAAAACAGTTATAGTTGTACTACTTTGTTTTTTTATAAAACTTTAGAATTTTGCAGTTTTTTGCAATTATTATACGTTTCGAAGTCGAATACACAGCGGGAAAAGTCCTTCCCTTTAAGTAGATGTTGATTTATTGGTTTCATTAAACTTATCCATATGTAGGATCATTCAAAGTTACATACAATGTATTTTAGTTACATATTGGACCAAAGAATATCAAGTACTACAATTCAACAAAATAGATGAACTTCATTAAAACTGAAAATTAAATGCATTATTGACCTTTAAATATTATATCAACTCAAAATAACTTATAGCAAAAACTACCACAATTGATTTAAGAGGTAAAAACTTTTTTAAACTCAATAAAGGTATCTAAGTACATAATAATATTAGTTATTTAAAGTGTAAAACCAATATTAGGTAGTGGATGCACTCATGTAAATTGTTTTTATGTTAGAAATATTAAAAAAAAAAAACACTTGCCTATCGAAAACAGTGAAAGCGAAAAATACATCTGAAATAGCTCTTTTCATTTCTGCAGATGTTTCAAGAGCGGTTAGTTTCCCCCTATACTTTGTCGATGATTTTATCAACGAAATGCTTCAATGCCATCTATATAGCTGAGTATTATTCTGGAGCATCTTTGCCACTAGATCTATGCTTATTTTTACTATCGTGTGCCATAAAATTCGTTCTTCACTCACCACCTTTTTTGTCTCCCAATCACGAACAAACGAACCATTCTCAATAATCATCTGCCATCGTGACAAGAATCCAAAATATGACAAAACGTCAAAACACAACACATCAACAATGGTGAAACTTTGAAAACAAATTGTACAGGGTATTGATACGTAAATATTACCTTTTGAATCTCGATGCATATCACAATGGAATTTAACCCCAATCTATTCGGAACATATAAATTATAATTTGCAATGAGCATTGGGAAATCGTACGGTTTCAATGGTTGAATGAGCCAGAAATGGTGTGAGACCTATTCGAGGTGCGTAAACTTTAGACATGAAATATTGCCACACAACGGACACACCTAGCATTATTCCAGAATGATATAGGCCAAAGAATTCTAGTATCGGATTCGGATATTCATGTATGGTATTTATGCAAACATCTAAATTACTTGGATTATTCGTTATACAGCGTAGAATCAATGCTTACTCAAACTAAGGGTCAGTGGGTCATTATAGAAGATCATGTTTTATTGATACTTAACCTTACGATCATGCCAATAAAATTACAATATTATTTGTTTTTTTTTTACATGAACTGTAAGTGTGCACTGTTGGTGTTCTTATAATAAATCAAAATCAAAATATTTATTTAAATTAAACTATTTACAGGCACTTTTGAACTATCAAGGAGTCGGTCAGTCGGAAATATGAAGCTAGTTGTCCTTTCCAAAGCGTAGTAGATACGTAGGGAGAAGAACGGGCAAGACACTTTTAAATTATATTGTTACAAAAATAGTAGTTACATATTTAATGCTGAATTTATACGCGCACGTTATAAGCATACAGAGTAGGTACAGCAAATAGAAACAAAAAAACTATTATACAGGTATGAGGAACAGGGTGTAAAGTTCACTCATACTCTATAGAAAAGGGAGGATCCTCCGACCAGACGGGTGTTGTGTCTGGTGGGCAACTGCCCGAGGGTTGATGTTGGGATGTTGTATAATGTTAGTCGCGCGGTAAATTCTGATTGCGCGATGCAGGATTTGTGACGTCAGGTATTTGATGCGTAGTTCGCATGTGGTGTTGTAGATGCCGCCACATCACTCCCCAATAAATAACAATTAAATATATAAATGCTGAACATAACTATTAAAGCCATTTGTAATATGGCCATTACTTTGCAAATCCCTCTATTACAAAGTAATGGTGATCACAGTTTCTTGAGATTAACATACAGGGCGAAGCCCCTCATTCCGTAAGGATGTGGTGTAATAATTATGAGGCAAAAATTTACAAATTATCTTGTAGTTAAAATAATTAATAACACGACACGCTGTTAAACTTGCTATCATGCATAGCTAATGATATATTTGTTTTCTAATATGGACACTTAAGTGACTAAGACTTACTTAGGAGAAACATCCTCAATGCACAACAGGATAAACTATGAACCAAAGGAACTGTATACCTACTTACCAATGTTATCGTGTTCAAAACCGATCTGAAGGACTACGGAAGTCAAAGGACGTCAATCACTTTATGAAGCCCCGATGAGAAGATGAATGAGGCTGAGGTGGACGTGTAGATGTAATAGAAACGTGGCAAATCTATTAATTTGCTTGATCAAATCCCATTTTTCTGTTTAAAAATAATAGACTGTTAGGTGCTTTAGTCCTCACCTTCAACCTGACACAGGTCCTCACCGCACACGGTTGTTTCGGGAGGTTCCTGTTTCGGATTAGGCGGGAGGAAACGCCCGGGTGTTACCACTGTGTGGATCGCCCGTAGGACACGATGGAGCATACGGTGGAGGTCTGCCCGGCTTGGGCAGAACACCACCGTGTCCTCACGGAGGCGATCGGTGGCGGTGATCTCTCGCGTCCGGCCCTGGTCCAGGCCATTGTCCGGAGTGAGAGTGCATGGGAGGCAGTCACCTCCTTCTGCGAAGCAGTAATGCTTGCGAAGGAGGAGGCAGAACGCGTGAGGGAGCGGCAGTCTGTGCGCCCTCACGCCCCTAGTCGCTACAGGAGACGCCCTATGCGGCGGGAATCAGTAGCCGATTCCCGGCCACCGTAGGCGCGGGCTTGCGGACGGCCAGCTATGGGCAGCTCGCCGTCCGGTAAGGACCAGGCCCGGGTCGACGGCGCGTTGTGTTCCATGCGCGCCTCAAAGACATGTCAGAACGCACTGACGGGGTCCGCCAGGACCGGTGCCTGCCAGGGTTGCGGGTTTGTCCGAAAGGGATACCGTGGCCCCTGGCAAACAGGCAACTGAAGGCACACGAGTGAGTTTTAGTCAGTAAAAGTCTAACACGCCCTTCCGCTCCGCCCAGAGCGGGAGAAGTTATTTGATAATTTACCACTTAAAAAAAACAGGTGCTTTAATTTTAGTGACTCACAATACTATGCTAAAAGACCAGTGTCACCCAGAACAACTAATCTGCAAGTCATACGAAATGTTAGCTTCCATCAAGAAATATGCAATCCTAAAATGCTGAGCACGAAAATGTTTAGACCCCATAAACTTAGGCCAGAAATAACCGCTTCCGACTGTCGTACAGCTTTGAAAAGTCTCCAGTCTATAATCTATAATCTTTGATCGCTTGTAATGCAGTTAAAAAAAACCATTTCTAATAATGCTTACCCTCTTCAACCAGGATGGAGGTCGGAGTCCAGCTGGTTGGTATAATCCTGCGCGTGCTCAACTTCCTGCTGGCGCCGTTGTTCTGGTTCGGCGCGCGAGACAGCCGACGACTGCCGCCGGCGACCGACCCCGTGCTGCGCAAGAGTGCTGTCGAGTTAGCTGCTGCTGTTAGGAATGGTGATGTAAGTGCTACTCATCTTATTCACTATTGCAGTGCATATAGTCAGTTAAAAGTACAAAATGCAAGAATGTAGAGCAAAAAATACACATTGTTTTATGGTTTTAGTATTTATGTATTTAATTTATTATTTACGTACACCGTAAAAAAACATAGAGAGACGACACAAAACTTTTGAGTACAAAAAGGATGTGATGATTTTGTTTTTGTCTTTTCTCATGTCATCATTGCCAGAAAAATCGAGGTGTTCAAGGATAAAGGCTGATGGGGATATTGAACTGATTTTGGACTTAACCCAAAAAATAACAAACCAAATCCGAACAGAAGAAGATTTTCTTAATGATGTTATGCTATGATGCTAGCCTTATTTTCCAAATCGAATTTACTATTCAGATTTTTCTGCAGCCTTCAATAATGATTTGCTAGTGTCTTTCAGCCATTGCTTAAACCTAATCACTCTATTCCAAGCCATCTATTTTTATTGCTGCACACCAATTGACATACTAGCCACATCCTGACAAACGCCCATAAAATGGCAACACTGCAACTGACTGCAATTCTTATTAATTGCAGTCGCAATTGTCAATTATTAGTTATTCGACACATTTGTGCAGTATGGGTAGTCAACGAAGCGTGATGTCATTGGAAGATAGGTAGTAATAGTTGGGGCAGTTTTAATTGCATTCCCATTAGGACATTCATAGTTTTATGTTTATGCACAACAGGGAAGCTCTGTGCCGAAGGTGGAAGCGAGCTTCATCCGGAATCCCCAGCCGCAGAGGCACTGGCCATCTTACCTTTAACTGCCGAAACACAAAAAAATCTGTTAACATTGTTGTTATGGCGACAGACTTAGATAAGATGGTGGTAGCTAACCAGGCGGACTTAGGACAAGCCCTACCACCAACCAAACTGAGCCGAAAGTTTTGCTTCCGCTGGAAATCAAACCCCGGGGCGTCTGCGTCTGAGTCAGGTGGTCTTACCACAAGACCACAGACGCAGTTAGTAGAAGTTCAGAGCTGGGATTTGTGCCCGGTAACTGGAAAAAGACCCACTTCCGCTTTTAAATAAAACATCTGTCGAAAAGGTGCATTCAACAACTGACAACTACTGACCACCATTGGGGAAAACAGTCGTGATGCTACGTAATCCAAAATATTGAACCGTGTTATTTGACTATTTACTTAATAAGCAAGTATTTGACTCAAATTTTATTTCGGATTCCGCCAATTATGCTTCACCCAATTATAATGGTATTTATTTCCCAGTTTATTCGATACTTAAATTGTCAGTACAATCAATTTGTACCACTGAACCGAATGTTGGAATAACACCAGGGCAAATATTGTTATTTTATAAGTGCTCCTGTATTCCTGTGTTGTAAATGCACGATACATCGAGCAATATATTGCTATTATGCATTCTTGACGTCATTCTACTAAGTACATAAGTTTACATTATGACATTGTACGTTTTAAGGTGAGGTGATGTATTAATATGCTCCTAAAATGAGTTACGAGTACGTAATAGTAGATTGTACAGCTAGTGCATAAAAGAAGCCATTTAAGTTTTTTCTTGGGATAAATTCATCCCAACTACGGAACCCTTGTGTGTGGTCTGCCACGCACTTGGCCGGTTTTATTTCTTGGATGTCGTTAAAGACAAAAATTCATTACATGGGGCTACATCCATCTGTAATCTGTGAACTTTTAATAATGATGAGGTGCAAGTGCGACAAGTTTTTAGCCAAGGCGCAGGCTTGTTGATAACGATAATTGTGGCTTCACTAACTTTTATTGCAGCCAAACTAATAGTGTTGTCTGCATAGCCCTTCCGGGTTCATTTAAGGACAGCAATAAAACAATGTCCTACCCTACAAATACATCACGATACATTATTTTCTTTGACGTTGTTTACTGTGTTCTCCGTTACACCTGAGTTGACTACAGATTTTTGCCTTGAACTGTAGGCGAACAAATCAAGGGCTTGTCCTGTATTGCACTTACGTTTATTTTGTTTACTTTCCTGCTGTTACAATTTAAGACAATAGTATTATGTTGTAACTGTTGAGTAATGTTTGGATTCTGTTATTTATAGTAAGATCTGAACACCAATCAATGTTTCTCTACGTAAAATATATTTTTTTTTTAATTCAAATTAGATTCACGACTTTGGCAATCAGGATTGGTGATTATAGATTTTAGAAAGATTTTTTTGTTAATTCAGTCATTGGCAGCCTTGTGCCACCCATTGCTGAGTATACCTGCCTCCTCTCTTCTGTGCGATGCCTACCTGGCATCTGCGAGTCTCATCCAAGTCTTCTCCGCGGTCTTTTGTAGGTCATCCATCCACCTAGCTGTTGGTCGCCAACGTTCCTTCAATATTTTTTGTTACCTATCATTAAATAAGACCGCTCTTGATCACGATTTTACTAAATGGAAAGCGATGGATGATGATTCAGATTGTAGATGCACCATGAGCTTAGGTATGAGCAGGCAGGCTTCATGTCCGTCCTCTTCATCCTTCAATCATTTTACCGCACCCATGAGAATAAAGTCCCCAACATTTTTTCGTCAATCATTTAGCTTTTTTCCGATTTCGAACTCTCATAAACACTAAATAGAACCGAAATCCTTATCTTCCTCCAGATAACGAGCGAGCAACTGGTTACGATCTTCATAAACCGCGTCAAGGAAGTGAACCCATTCCTCAATGCTGTGGTGGAGGAGCGATACCGAGCCGCCACAGAGGATGCCAAGAGTATTGACAGACAGATCGAGGAGGCCAAGAAGAATGGCTCGTTCGAAGAGCTGGTGAAGGATAAACCCCTGTTTGGTGTGCCGTTCACGGTGAAAGAGAGCTGTTCGCTTGCGGGTGAGTGTTTGTTGGTTTTGTGAGATTGGCTAACTTGCTGACCTGACCGACCATTAGGGTAAGCGAATTTTTATTTTTCGGCATACGAAATTTTGATATATCTATGGCAGTAAAAACTGCGCTTCTTAATAAGTACAGTCACGCGTATAAATATATATTACTATGAACAGCTCGGCAATAATATCTGATTTATTGATTCATCCATTAATATCTATCGTCAAGATGACGGAAATTATATGTGATCATTTGTGGAAGGCATTTACAAGTGGCAGCCCAAATATGTGTCATCGAATCCAAAGAACACCAAATCTATCTGACGAGACAAGTGCCGCCAAAATATAGGACGCTGCATCGGCTTCAAAAAGATGTGACACCTATCTGCCTACTAAGTTAAATTCAGAAGAATGTATATTATTGCCGAATTGTCCATATAGTCCACTTAACAAAGGGGTTGCAGAGTGCGTGAGCTGGGACCTAAGCGATTTCTTCTGAATATTGTTCAGGGAGCTTAGGGAGTAAACATACTAAAAGTCCTCGCGTCTAGGAGGTGAGCCGGAGTGGGGGGGATCAAAGTTCCCATTTTTGAGTTTTTCGCCAATATTAAAATTTTCTAAAACTTTTGTCCTTTACTCTTTCCGAATTCCTACCCATTTTCGAACTATACGTTCCGGAAAAGTGAAAATTTTCGAAAAAACGACTTTCATCAAGCACTAGCTGTTGCCTGCTTTGTGTACCCATCAAATACCACAGTACGACTCCTTCCAGGATAGTGGCGGTTGATTTAGGTGGTATATCCATCACAAATCGTGGGAACAGAGGCATCTTTTTGCCAAATTACTCTGTGCAGTAGGAATCCACAAAAGAACCCTTGTCAGGACCCTCACGGCCTAAACGGATGAAGACTTAAATGGTATATGTACCCATACTAACATTATAAATGTGAAAGTAAATCTGTCTGTCTGTATGTTACGTTTTCACGCCTAAACCGGTGAACCGATCGTCATGAAATTTGGCAAAGATATAGCCTGGGGTATGGAGAAGGACATAGGCTACTTTTTTACGCGATAACCGAAATCCCACGCGGGCGGAGCCGCAGGCAAAAGCTAGTATAATATACATAGATAAAAGTTTCGATAAGTCAACGGCTGAACGGATTTGAATAAAATTTGGTAGGCAGATAGATTAGGACCTGGATTAACATATATACACTACTTTTTATCCCGAAATTAACGCGAACGAAGTAGCAGGCAACAGCTAGTGTTTGATAAAAGTCGTTTTTTCGAAAATTTTCACTTTTCCTGAACGTATAGTTCGAAAATGGGTAGGAATTCGGAAAAAGTGAATAAGATAAAAGTTGTAGAATTTTATATGCTTTCATTACATAGAAGATATTTTTTTTCTATGACGCACCGTTTTAAAGATATTAGCGAAAAACTCCAAAGTGGGAACTTTGATCCCCCCCCCACTCTGGCTCACCTCCTAGACGCGGGAACTTTTAGTATGTTTACTCCCTAAGCACCCTGAACAACTTTCTGAAGAAATCGCTTAGGTCCCAGCTCACGCACTCTACACCCCCTTTTGGGTTATTTATTGAGTGGACTAATAGTAATATTTATATTATGAATGCTCGAGACTGTACGTCGTCCTTTATGCAAAAAACCGATTAGTTCTATGAAACTGAATGGTCTGGTTATAAACCTTTAATAAATGTTTGCGAATCATTTCTATGGCCTACGGCGAATTTAATATTGTGTATAACTATCAATGACGCAAGTAACTAAGAATGGTAGGCAACGCTTGCGTACGATGTGAATTTCAAGGAAAGGACGCACATATCTTTCTGTGTGCAAACTGGACGATGGATTCGTCAACTTCCAGGCTTGTCCAACTCGGTGGGATGCCTAGAGAACGCAGGCCGCCGCGCCACCGCGGACGGAGGCGTGGTGCGGCGGGTGAAGCGCGCGGGCGGCGTCCCGCTGCTGGTCAGCAACACGCCGGAGCTGTGCCTGGGCTGGGAGACCACCAACCTGCTGCGCGGCACCACCAACAACCCCTACTGCCTCCACAGGACGCCCGGGGGCTCGTCTGGGGGCGAGGTGACTATCTCGCTCGTTCACTCAAAGGCCTACACACAGGCGCACAGGCGACACGCAACGCGACGCAAAAGGCATTGTGTGTCGCGCGACGAGCGTTGCCTTTGTGTCGCGCGCGATTCGCGCCTGTTTGTAGGCGCCGATAGTTTAGGTTATTTTTAAAGTGAAAATAATAGTATTAAAAAAAAAAAAAAAAAACATAGTAGGTATCTGCTTTATATTTAGTTCAGTTATTATGCAAAATTTTATGATCTAATTTAACGTATTTTTTTTTTATTCAAGCGGTTTATAGCTTAAGGCTGCATGCAGTCTTGCAAAATTCACTCGCGGTGAGTTATTTGCGCAACTTTGTATTTAACAAATTAAAGAAATAACATGAAATATTATTATTGCACAGAAATAAAAATAGTATAAGTAATAGCTAGTATTTTTTTTAGAACATCGAGGTGGATTATGTTAGGTAAATCAAGCGTTGAATACAGCTCTTTCTGCCCAAAAACATTTCAAGGTATGTTTGTGCTCCTACTTTAGGGTAACTAAGGAATTATTTTCAAAATTTCTTCAGCGCATAATTAGCTGAACATTCTCGTCTTCAAAATGCGCTGATTAGTTTTTTCTAATTATCTTTCATTTTCTTATTTTGGAGATCACAAAGTCATCACAATTCTCTGTTTTTATCTCTTAATAAACGGTTTGTTTCATAATAACAATGCATCGTATGTATGTAATAATTAGATTAGTTTGATGCCAAATGTTCAATAAAGCAAATACAAAAAAAAAAAAAACACCAAAATCACCTAACTCTGACAATAATAATAATCTCAAAAGACCTAAAAATCTTCTAGTGTGCAATGTAAGTCTTCTAGTGCGCAATCGCGTGCGGTGAGTCCACGCGCCGAGCATCATTTTGGGTATTTTGAGATTGTTATTATTGTTAGAATAAGGTGATTTAGGTGCAATTTTTTTTAGTATTTGAATCGTTGTACTCTTGTCATTAAAATAATTTAATTATTACATATATAAGATTAATTTTATAATATATAATATAAGAAACAAACCGTTTATTAAGAGATAAAAACAGAGAGTTTTGATGATTTTGTGACCTCCAAAATAAGAAAATGAAAGACAATTAGAAAAATTTAATCAGCACATTTTGAAGACGAGAATGTTCAGCTAATTATGCGCTGAACAGATTTTGAAAATAATTCTTAATTACCCTAAAGTAGGAGCACAAACATACCTCGAAATGTTGTTGGGCAGAAAGAGCTGTATTCAACGATTGATTTACCTAACATAATCCACCTCGATGTACTAAAAAAAAATTACTAGTTATTACTTAAGTTTATTTCTGTGGAATAATAATATTTCATGTTATTTCTTTAATTTGTTAAAAAAAAAAAAATACAAAGTTGCGCAAATAACTCACCGCAAGTGAATTTTGCAAGACTGCAGCCTTAAGTGACTCCCTATAACATCCCGTCAAAATCGATCCACTCGTTTTGGAGATCAGCCGGAACCAACACACAGACATCTAGACAAACATTAAAAAAAAATAGTTTTTGTTATAAGTACCGTATATACCTTTCTTAAGCATTTAGTAAAAAGTTGTTATTTTGACATTACAAACGGACACTTCAATTTTATTTATTGAATAAACTATAGAATATGTTTTGGTCGTGTGGATTGTTATTTCTATAGTAGAGCTAGAGGCACAAACTACTATTGACAATTTACACCTACAACACCGTAATAATAGTCCCAACTAATGTTTGTCATAAATTCTATTACATGACGCAATACTTCCATTTGGAATGACATGTTAACTCCAACGCCATGTTAGAAGAATCTCGATCATTAAACTGTACCCGTGTTTGTTTTGGGTCCATCATATAAACAGACTCTGACGGATCAGTTTAATAATGCTGACACCTGAATAATTTTGGGAAATGGTAGGCATCGCCAATCATGCTAGGTTTGCAGTTTTGTATTATTACAAAAAGGTTTCGTTTGTATC
Organism: Dryobota labecula; assembly: GCA_947523025.1. NCBI lineage: Eukaryota > Metazoa > Arthropoda > Insecta > Lepidoptera > Noctuidae > Dryobota > Dryobota labecula. The sequence continues at coordinate 25,703,639 of OX383289.1, read as the reverse complement.
ACTCGTATGGCATAAATTATGCATAATTATTATGGTGAAGGAAAAATATCGTGAGGAAACCAGGGGCCTTACTCCCGAAAACGATTTGAGTTTGATTTTGTTTCCGATTCGAACTCGTTTCTGAGGCCCTGTGTGAGTTTCTTTTAACCATCTCGATTATACGCATCGAGCGCGTTCGGCGTTCCGATTGGCCTCCTATTGGCTCTTCACCAATCGGAGTGTTGAACGCGGTCGATGCGTAAATTCGAGATGGTTAAAATAAACTCACATTAGGGCCTCTGATCCAACTCGATTTAAAACCTCGAACTAATTCGAATAGTAAACCAAGATCGACATAGGTTCGAGTATTATCAGCGTCGTTATGCGTATCCGGCGGATTACGTCTTCGTCAAGTGCTATAAGTCTTTGATTAGTAACTTTTAGGTAGTTGAATGTTTTCACTTTCCCACGTACAAAACGAGACCACAACAAAAAAATCTCACTCGATCTAGCTAAGAACTAATAAAGTAGCTTCTTGTAATTTGACGTTTAGTTTTGATTCAACAACTCGTAATCTATCTGTCAGATGGCGTGTGGAGTACGAACTTTTCGATCTCAACGAATCTTTCGATCAAAGTTAGTTTCGCTTCGAACCACCGCACGATTGTGCGCTAGTGTCGAATTCAAGAGTATGTATGGATCGGCATTTAATTCGAATCCAATTCGATTGATTCAGAACTAGATGCTGTCGGGAGTAAGGCCCCTGGACTTATACAGGGTTATTGATAAAACACTAAAACAACCTTGCAGGACTGTATTACTAACATCAGAAACAACAACTTTTGTTCTATAACTTTTTACAAAACATAATAGGTACATTTACCAAAAACAACCTTCAAGGTTTCGTTTTTCTATCTCTATCTAACACAGTTTAATTCTGGCGCTGCGGCAAACCGCGGCAAGCATACTCACAAGCCCCTTATCTTGATTCTAACAATGTCGATGCATAATTTTTCTCAGAAAATGCTCTAAAAGCGCAGATTTATGAAATAAAGTCGAAAATTCACAGCCCTTTTCAATGCCACTCATATTTGCGTTCATACTCGCTAAGTGGCAACTCGTATGTTTGTTGGTTGCGCAAGAGCATTAACCATTGTCAACATTGATTTAATGTTTGTTGATTTTACGACTTTGTATAACTCGTCATTATAGTCCGAAGGAATTGTAGGTACTTATTGTTTTGAATCTATTAGCGTGGTTTTGATGGCATAACTGAAATACTTACCTATATCACGATGAAAAAATATCAGTGAAGTTTTCTTTAGAAAAAGTTTTTGCAAAAGTTACAAACATGTTTTAGTGTGATGTCACTCATGCAACTGTTCAGGGCCTCAAGTCTGCTATTACAATAGTGTCAGAATGGTCTCTTCATTGTGAGTTTTTGACAGATTTGCCATACAAACACTGTCAAATACTCACAATGGCGAGACCATTCTGACACTATTGTAATAGCAGACTTGAGGCCCAGTGTTCATGTCACCTGGGGGCCAAGTCTACTAATGTACAAACGTTGCAATGGTCTCTTCATTGTGAGTTTTTGACAGATTTGTCAAAAAAAACACTGTCAAATACTCACAATGGCGAGACCATTGCAACGTTTGTAAATTAGTAGACTTAGGCCCCTGATACATTGTAAAATAAGATTGTAGTTGCCATCGCGTTTAATAATTGGACGTGATCATTATTGCTAATCAAGTTCACTTTTTTCCAGAATACATGATGTTATAAATTTATAATCCATTTATCGAAAAGTAATACGGTCATGTTCAATCTGTCTCGCCCAGCGATAATGACTTATGACTAGTTATGACCAGGCAAGGCAAGACAGAGGAAATTAATATGACTAATTGTAATTGTAGGAAATAAATTAGAAACAAGTTTTTTGAACGGCCTATCGAACAAATACAACCACAACATAGGATAGATGAGAAAAAAAACTTCCCACTTTATGTGCATATATTTTTTTTTTTTCAAGATTTATTTTACCGGCGTGATTAATATTTTCCCGTGCAAAATTACGCTAGAGTCTGAGCTAAGCCGCGAACAGACAGACAGACGGACATGGCGAAACTATAGGGGTACCTTGTTGATTACGGAATCCTAAAAAGCTAGAAGAGGTGTACTCTTACATTTGCCTTACTCCCGTGCTAGCCAATGTGTTCAATGGCTCCTTGTATCGGACAAAATTTCATTAAAATTTGCAGTGAGTTAAAGATCCTTATCTGTATGAGAAGACGCTTTTCAAATCAAATCAAAATTAAAGATCCATAATCTTAGTAATACCTTATAGCTAGTGTTAGTAATTATTATTATTATTATTTGAGTTTGAAGCATTTTGCATAGAAGATGACCAAGTAAGGTTCAAGTTTCTCACTTGGCCCTCTTCTCCACAAGTCTCAAAATGGGAGAATAGAAACTCTGTCACTGTTTCCAGAATGCTGTTGCTACTGGCCTGTGTTCTAGATAATAATGACGCGATTTTTTTTTAATGATCGCATGAAAGCTGTCATTCCTATTCTGTGCAAACATTTTTGACGCACTAAAGAACATCATCAAGACATCTAGCGACCTTTTGGTGTAGCTGGTCCTTACCCGTGTACAGCCCCTGACAATGTGCCTTATATAATATTAGTATACAGCGGGAGAATGTACGCTCCCGCCATATCCGCGCCGGTGAGTATGTGCAGTGAGCGCGAGTAGTTAAAGCCCGTGCTCCTTCAGGCGGCGCTGCTGGCGAGCGGCGCGGCGGCCTTCAGCGTGGCGTCGGACATCGCGGGCTCCATCCGCCTGCCCGCCGCCTTCTGCGGCGTGTTCGGCCACAAGCCCACGCCGGGTGAGTGCGTTTTCTTTATTTTTCGTTATTTTTATTCTTAGCCGAAGTTGTCCCTCTCCTTTCCATTCCTCTCTGTTTTGACACCCTGTCTAAGGAGTCAAGCTCGCCCTGCCATCTCTTGGATCTGCCACGATGACATCGGACGATTTCTGGGACCCCATCACTGGTAGATTCAGATCATGACTCATTCGACATGCGGCAGATGTGTCCGTCCCAGTCCCACTTAAGATTGAATGCTTTTTCGGTGACTCGTTTTAAAGTTGAGCTGTGTTGGTCTCGGTGGTAAGGACTGCAACTTGCAAATGTTCATTCTCAAGCCGCAGACAGACATGCACTCCACTTTCTGCAAAAAAAAAATATATATCGCCTCTGCTTTCAAAACGTTGAAGGAAAGCATCATGAGGTAACCGAGATGGCATAGAACTAAAAAAATCAAAGACATGTTATATCCACTGACCCGCTCTGTCCCCGTGTGGTGGGTCACAGCCCACTCCCTCTCACTAAGAAGCAGCCTGTGTCCCAGAGGTGAAAACATTAAAAACTAATAATGCTAAATGATTCTTGATCTCGCGTCACCAGAGCTACAAATAACATGTGCATGGGTTGCCCACATAAGTATTGTAACACTGACAAATGTGTCCACTAATTTGGACAGGTCTACTCAAATCTGTATGGTTCTTTCCTCAAAATACCATTTCAGACACCAATCTGCATGGTCCTAACATGATCTGGCCAAGTTTATTTCTGGACATTAAAAGATATTGTGATCTCTTAGTTTAGTTTCGGTGTCTCTTCTCTGGATAGGAAACAGCGACCTCGTTTAGTGTATAATACATTATTGACGTGTAAAAGTGTTTGTATAAACCTTCTTACAGAAATAAAATCATTTATCATTTAATGGCCGATGATGATTAAACTTCCTACATTTCACCAATATCGTCGTCTCAGCCAACTTCTTATTCGCCTATATTTATTTTAATTCAACTCTTCCAGGAGTAATCTCAATAGAGGGCCACATCCCGACGCTAAGCGACGAAGACTTCCCGAAGTTCCTGACCGTGGGCCCCATGACCCGTCGCGCCGAAGATCTCACGCTACTCATGAACATCATGGCAGGAGCGGATAATAAGCTTAACTTGGATGAACCAGTCGACATGAAGAGTGTTAAGGTAAGGAGTTATTTGGAAGCACTACAATGGCTCGCGAATTTCAAATTTCTTATGTTTTTCTGCAATTTGTTGGTCAGTGTCAGTCAACTTTCTATATTCAAATTATTCTATATTGAATGAACCTGGGCTGTGGAGGTTAGATAGACAGTCGCTCCATGTAAAATACTGGTATTCAGCTTCATCGGTTAGATTGGAACCCCAACTTAGTTGGAAAAAGGCTAGGTAGATGAAATGAATGAACTAATGACATTTGAAGCCAATGGTTACTGAGTGTTGTATATGTCGGAGAACGGTAGGTTTCTCTCGTTAACATCAGCCATATTTTAACTACTGTGGGTAGTGTTGGTTATTGCGCAATAGAAAAACTAAATTAAAGTCAAAAGTCATTTACTCAACCTAGGCTGATAATCAGCACTTCAAAATTACATAAGACAGTTCCCCAAAACACCCGCCCTTCACCACATCCTAGTGCGTTAGCTGGGAAGAAGAAGTGGCACAAGAAAATCCCCAACAGCACAGCTGTCTATTCAGTTAGAAGAACTTGATTCTATACAGTAATGGGTAGTAATTAATGTAGGTACACGACACAACTATACCGAACGCGCGACAGTTTCTAGACGTATTCACTGCTTGACCGCCACCGACCAACTGCACTCGTCGAGTGTGTGGCGGACACTTGCCGCCGGTCGAGCATTACGTTTAGACGAAGACTCTGTCATGCGCCGCTAGGCAGCGCTGGCGTCCCGATTAGTCAACAATCGATGGCGCGAATCCCACCAACTTCATCGAACGCCACTAGATGGCGCTGGCGTACCGGATACAATCCGTCTCCGACATATTAAATATGATTCTAATGATTATAATTCTGTAAATTTATACTTGTTGTCGTCGCGAATCATAATTTTCATCAAAATATAATCTGCAAATTGCAAAAAAAAAAAAAAATTTCGTCGGCTACCCCAGCGTTTAAATTAGTATACTTTTGAACCACTTTCCTCGGAAGGCACGTTATGCCATTAGTCCCGGTTGTCATTAGTAGATTTTTGACAGTCGTTACGGGTAGTCAGAAGCCCAAAAGTCTGACAACCAGTCTTACCAAGGGGTACCGTGTTACCCATTAACATAAATCTGATAGGCAATCGCTCTATAGAGGTATGAGAAACAGGGTGTAAAGTTTACTTATCCTCTATAGTAAAGGGATGATCCTCCGACCAGACGAGTGTTGTGTCTGGTGGGCAACAGCCCGACGGTTGTTGTCGGGATGTTGTATAAATACCAGTCGCGCGGCAAACTCTGATTGCGCGATACAGGATTTGTGTGACGTCAGGTCTTTGATGCGTAGTTCGCACGTGGCATTGTAGATGCCGCCACAGCTCCATGTAAAATACTGATATTCAGCTACATGTGGTTAGACTGGAAGCCGTCCCCAAAATAGTTAAGAATAGGCTAGGCAGATTCATTGACAACGGGTTGCTTTAGGAACTGGTAGGGTAATTGTGTAACACACGTACAGTAGCAAAGGGTTTCGTTTTGACAGTTCTACAACATTAATTGCGTTATTTACGTTAATAAACGACAAATTTTTCGAACACCTGAAGCAATGGCTTAGCAATTTCTTTCAAAATCATTCAGATTTTTATTGAAAGTGTGTTACGCAGTAAGGCCCCTGGGGCCATTGAGGTATCGCCTCTATGATTCCATGTCATATGTCCCATTTTCTAATGAATCTGCTTTGTTTTTGCAGGTTCACTACATGTTCGAGGCAACGAACTCGGTAGCCCTGTTGAAAGTGGATCACTGTATACGGGATGCTATTCGTAACGCCGTCAAATACTTGGAGGAGTGTGGATGTACAGTTAGTGAGGTAAGAGCAATATTTTCTAGAATGACAAATCCTATTATTATTATTTCAAAAACTTAAAATTCTACCTCTGCCATGTTTGTATATTTTATGTATTTTTGTTAAGAGAAACTACAATTTATTTGACACTAGCACTGACAGGCCAAATAGCCGAACACGGCATAAAGATTAGACTTCGGCTGCCACCAATAAAACTAAAATTATTTAAGAAAAATGTATACTGCATGTCGATTATTATTTACAATCATTTACCAAATATTTTTCAAGACTTACCACTGGCAATGTTTAAAAAAATACTTTTCAAACTATTATTATTTAAAAGATCTTGTACCATTAAGGACTATTTAGAAGACAAATCAATAGAATCTGTAATTTGTAACTTTGAATAATTGACATCGCTGATTGTCAATATATTTAGATTAAGATTAAGATTATTTATTGAACCCAAGGCCAACACGGACCAATTATAAAAACAAACTAATACAAATACAATTTCAATACAAAAATACAATATACAATACAATTACAAGTCAACACAATTAAAACAATATTTCCACATTAGCCCGTACATGTACCATGTCACAGTGATACATGTACTGGCAGTCGAAACGCTGGGCGAAGGCACTCAGGATACTGTTCGGGCTGACCCGCACCCTGCGCACCAGGGATGTGCACCGCTTGCGCAAGGTTGTATAAAAACAATCCACGCGCGCTTCGGCGAACATCCCCGAAGCGCTACAGAAGCGAGGCAGCCCCAACAGCACCCTGAATGCATTATTGTATTGGACTCGTAGAGCGCTGTACTGCTTTTGCGTATAATTCACCCACAGACTGCTCGTGTAGAAGGACGTGCAAAATGCCCTGAACAGGGTGATCTTGACGTCTCTTGAACAGCGAGCAAATCGGCGTGCTATCATATTCGCACGAACAGACAACGCTCTACGCTCCCTTTCTATGTCATTATCGTCTTTCAGACCCGGGGTTAGCAAGTGCCCAAGGTATTTAAACTCTTCTACCCTACTGAGGGGGTAGCCATTCAGTCTAGCTTTAGGTGATTAACTTAGGGACCTTCCCCGAGCCTGAAAGACCATTTGCATGCAGGATATGCTGAAACAAATTTACTGTAACACCTTATGTACTATGCTAGCAAATAAATATTTTTGATTTGATATATTTCAAACTCATTAATCTTCTTGCTAACTCATTATGCATTATTGCTTGGGCCTTCGTCCATGATAGGACAAACTACTCAAAATCAGCATAATGTAACAGCTTCACCATATAATTTTCCCACTGCTGGGACACAGGCCTGCTCTCAGTGAGAGGGAGTGAGCCGTAATCTACCACGCAGGCCCAGTGCGGGTTGGTACATGTTACATGTCTTCGAATTTTTGTTTCTAGGAGATGCCTGTTTCCTTACGATGTTTTCTTTCACCGTTTTGAGAGCAGTGGTGATGAAAGTAAATACACAAAATAAAATGCCTGACTCAGTTCGAACTCACGACCTACAACTCGTAAGTCGGGGCCAATACCACTAGGCCACCACTACTCTCTGAAAATCATTTTGACTGAAACTAAAAATCCTTGAGCTAACTTAATTTTACTTGTAATTACTTTTAAAAAAAAAGAAGTTTTAATTTGACTTTATTCCATACTTCAATCAAATGAAAATGCTACCTTTATTTTCATTATTATTTATTTATTTAAACTTCTCACACACAATAAGGTACAAAGGCGGACTTAATGCCATAGGCATAAGTCATTCACATAAGTAAATTAACAGTCTTACAAAATTATATTTGTTTTATTCTATTACAGGAAAAATTCAAAGATTTAGAAGACTCTGTCGAAATATCGGTGTCCGTATTTTTTTCAATGAAGGACATTCCGAATCTTTTGCAAGATCCCGCCAATCCGAAAGTAAGTGCCGCGAAACGGAACGCTTCCATTTTTACAATGTTGCCAAGAAACATAAATTATTTTCCCATATTTTGGGGTAATTCGGCCAAAGATACTTTTCTGATAAAAAATTCCACAGATACATAATAATTTCTCTAAATATTTTTATATAGTTTGAATATATATTTTTGTTTATTTTTTCAGCGCGATAAAAGTTTAATGGTGGAACTAATAAAATACATGTTCGGTGGCGGTTCGCGATCACTGCAAGGACTGAGCTTCTCTCTTATTAACAGAAGTCACTTGTTCATACCGGACTCACGGAAAGGTTACTACAACGGCAAAGCGAATCAACTACGTGAACATATGCAGGTAAATAATATTATTATGACGACATTGTATGTTCCATGCTAAAAAAGGATGTTAAACATTCAAAAGTTTACTTATAATATTATACTGTATTATAGCTAAAAGTAAGTACATTAGACCGATTTAAAATGATTTCTGCGACCGGTAAGCTGTGTAAAAATTTGTCGTGTCTATATGAATACAAAATTAATATAATTATTAAAATCTTGATTAATTCAGCCTATTTATTATGTTTTCCAGAAAGTCCTAGGCGACAACGGAGTGTTCATCTATCCAGTGTTCATTGGTCAGGCTCACCATCACAACCAGGTGTTCCTGAAGGCTTCAGGCGTCATGTACACGATGGTCTTCAACATCCTCGGCATGCCGGCCACTACTGTGCCCATGGGGCTGTATAAAGGACTGCCAGTTGGCGTACAGGTAAGACAAAAAAAAAGTATTACAATAATTTTAGTGTAAATAAAAATCAACTACCTGCCTGTATTGTTGGTTTTTTTTATCTTCCTGTATGTACGAATGAGAAGTAAATACCGCTATTTATAATATCGGATCACCTACTGAATCGAACTTGAAAATTGAATGGGTTTAAACTAAAACAATGTTTGTTTTAACTATAAATTCCGAGTCAGTTTTTAATCGCAAGAAATACGACCTCAGATATTAAAATAATTATTGTGATAACCTTTGACTGCAAAAAGGTTTTAAATTTCTTCATATTCTCCTATAAATATATAACAGTGTTATTATTGTAAATATTCTAACGAGATTTTTAAATGGGTTTTGTGTTTCTATTGTTTCAGGTGATAGCAGCGCCAAATCAAGACAGACTATGTTTAGCGGTGGCCAAACAACTGGAAGTCGGCTTCGGTGGCTGGAAAATGCCCCAGTAATATACCTAAGTGAAACATAACAAAAATGTTTATAAGTTTAACAAACCACAAGTATGACGTGGTTTATCTTTTTTACCAGAACACATAATATAGAATTGTAATAGAAAATTTCGTATTACTTTATCTATTTTGTATGTAAATGTATGTGATAGTAAACCCTATAAAATTCGTCATAAAATATAAATAAATAATCGGGTACTTGACTATTTTTGAAATTGTTATACATAAAAAGCTTTTAAATCGAAATGTAAAATTGTCTATGTTTTCCCGTTAAACGGAATATGACTCTATGTATAAGTACTAGTAAGGACTGTTGTCTTTACAAACATTTTTTCTTTTTTTATACATGTCAGGGTATTTTGTTTTTACTTTTAATAAATAAAATAGTCGAGCACCCAATTTAATTAGCTGCCTATTCAAATATTAATTATCTGCCTGTGTGTAATTTTGTTTGTTAGTAGTTGTTTGTATGTCTGGATTTCAATGTACCAGTATTTCAATGTTTTATTTATTGAAAACGCATAAACTTTTCGAATTATTGTTATATCTTTAAATTTTCTATGTAATGTAATTACATCATAATTTATTTATAAAAATATTGTACAGTTTGTATGTATGCTGAAAATTTTACATGCCTACTTAAATACCAAGGATATACGTGGTAATGGATGTTTTATAGTTACTTGGGATGGGTGCTTTAAATTATTTAATTATCAATTTGCATTCCATAATTTTAATTAAATTATGGTTTCATAACTAATTGCTGTGAATGTAATATTTGGTTATAAACTAAGTATTAGTTACATAATTCTTGTAGATTTATAAGTTGACTATTGTTCGCACGCCCTTGTATTGTAATTGGCTATAGCGAAACAAATAAATGAAGTGGTGCGAGGCACATTGTTTTATTTTTATCGAAGTTTCCTTTATTCAACCTAACCTAAACATCATAATACTTTCAGTTAAATCACAATTTTGGAGAAAGTGAGATAAATATTTGATTTGTCAATACCTAATTTATTGGCAACACTGTCAGAAAATTTAGAGCGCCCTAGCATTAGACCATATAAAGGTTAAATGGTCTAAGGCCTAGTAGAAGAAACCATGGTGAGTCGTGATGTCTTTACTTGTCTGTATTGTACATGAACTTAGTATGTACTATTTACGAAACTTCTCATCCCGTACGTAACAGTCATTCGGATAGACAGAATGAATTATACATGGAATAACATCCTAAATCAGTACATGACTTATTTCGACAAGGAAATCAAATTTTGAATTGACACGGCTGAAGACTGAGATAAGATCAAGTAGCTGTAGACTGCTAGGGAGATTTCCAAGAAAACTGAAACTGATAGTAGTGATCGAGACTTCAGACGTAGACTTTGAAAACAGCAACGTGTAACAGCATATCAGCGATATAGAAAAGAGAAAGTAGCTGGACCTGAGCCAACCTGGAAATATCACCCGTCTCTCCACAATTCCATTGCCTACTTTAGTATGCATATCCGGTACGGCTTTAATAATATCTTTCCATATCCTAAGGGCATGTCTTCCCTACCATTATCACGCCCCCCGGTCTACTCCTTGGTTGATATGCAATGGTCTGTGTAGCCCCATGAAAAATTATGTTCCAGGGGTTAGTGTGAATCTTTGAATTCATTCGAGTAATCGAGTCTGGGTCAAAACACGCTGGTGTCGGTGCATTTAATTCATTCATAATGAAAGTCTAAACGGATTGAAAAGACTGTGACCTTGATACGATTATGTATGCGGCCGGGGCCATCTCGTCACCTCACCCATATACTTCTCTAATAAGGTCTCTTGTAGGCTGGCCACTCGAACAAATTGTTTCCGTCCTGCATGACTATTCACAACGGTACGATACGCTTTAGTGCCGTATCGAACGTCAATGTTATCGACGAAGCCCTTAAACGCTATTCACAAATCCGTAACCGTACAATATTGACAGTTCAGTTTGACAGTTGAATGACTATTTAAAAAATTGTCACCCAATCAGATTATATGAACATATAGAGTTGTATTGATGATTTTTATGATAATAATTCTATAAATAAATATTTGATACGGCCGCGAATCATATTTAGATGAACATACAACCTGATACTGACCTGCGATTTGAAAAAAGCGTAAGAAAATTTTAATTTCGCGGGCTACCATGACGCTTCCCCCTTTATGAAATACCCAATAAAAATCGTATAAGTACCACTTTAAATTTTCTACCACAGTTATATTAGGTCTTTACCTATGAAATTGCAGTTTTTCATCAAATAAGTTAACGCCCTTGTTTCTCTTTATTTTTGATTTTTATTAATCAAAGTAGTTACCCATGGAATCGATGCATTTTTACCAACGTAGTGGTACTTATTGATGCCCTTTTTGAAAAAGTCTGCTGAACGGGAGGCAACAAATTCTTCAAAAGCATTTTGAACTGCCTCTCGGTTATCGAATTTTTTTCCCCGCCAAGAAGTTATCCTAATTCTGGTAAAAGTAGAAGTCTGTAGAGGCAAGGTCTGGGGGGCACGCCGCACGGTGGATGACAGAGAACTTCCAACCCCAGCTCTTGTAACTTGGAGACCGTCTGCTGTGCAGTATGAGGTCGCGCGTTGTCGTGCAGGAGCAGCGGAGCCGAACGATTGACCAAAGCTGGTTGGAGATGTGCGAGCTTCTCCATCATTATGGTCAGTTCTTCACAGTAGGTACACATCTGCAGTAATGCTCATCCCGTTTGGTAAGAAGCTGTGATGAATGACACCGGCGGCGGCGTTAGACCACCAAACAGTGACCATCACTTTTTTAGGGGTCAGTTTTCGTTTAGGGCATTGTTTAGGTGCTGAACCAGGATCTAATCAACTTGCTGAGCACTTGCGATTGTCGAACAGAATTCATTTTTCGTCGCAAGTAACAATGCAATTCAATATTTCTTCGTTTGTGTGCCTGTTGAGCAGTGCAAGGCTCAACTCGACGCGTGTTTCGCGCTGGCGATCATTCAATTCGTGGGTCGTGGGTCAAGCTTTTTTTACCTTACCAATTCGACGCAAATGGACCAATATTGTTTTGATGCTAACATCGAAAGCTGCTGCTAATTCAGCTGTAGATTGAGAATCATCAGCTTCCACAATCGCCTTTAATTCGTAATTGTCGAGTAAAGTTTTCGGTCGACCACGGGGTTCATTTCATAGGTCGAAATTTCCAGAACGGAAGCGGCCAACCAAAAACGGGTGGTGCGATCGTTAGTAGTGTTCGCTCCGTATACTTCGTTGATGTTGCGTGCCGCTTCTGCCGCTTTGCTGCCACGAGACGCGACGGTACTCATACTCCACAATCACTCGAATATTTAACGTATCCATGATAACGAAAAACGTATAAATGCAATGAAAACAGAACGCTAACTATTAATCAAATGACTAATTTTCAAAAAAGACTTCCATATTTAAAGAATAAAAATAATTTGAACTTAGAATTCTTATTGTTAGCGAAAAAGAAAAAATTGGATTTGAAATAGCCAGTACGGCAGAACGGCAATTTCAGTAAAGATCTATTATATTTACTACCATTTTGTACCTTCCACACGGATCTGTAAATAGCGTTTTGCCCGTCTTTCGGTTCAGAAATCAGGTTATCGAACAACCATTTTCGATACGGTTAACGGTAGAGAATAGTAGGTACGGTGGCCAGCACACATGTTACCACAAACTGTCAAATCTCGTTCGATTTTGAACTAAATCCTCAACATTTTAAAGTTTAAAATCGTTTGGAGAAATTTGTCAGTTTCGTGTAGCTTGATGTGCTGGCCACCGTACCTTTGTCTTTGTGAATAGCTATACGGGAAGGAATATTCCCTTGTTGATGTCGATTAGTCATTAAAACAATAATGAAAGCTGTTAGATACGGGGACAAGTGAAACGAAGCAATAAAATAAAACTGAATACAGTTATTTAATAACCAGGAATAAAGGAAAAAACTGGGTATTCCTGTTATTCTCGTAAATTCAATAATTATTTTAATTATAATTGCCAGAGTAATAAAAAGTTATTGGTGCAGTCAAATCAACGGAATCAGAATAATTATTTTTAATTATTATTTCAACAGATGCTAAGAAGAAGAAGAAGAATAATAAAAACATATTCGTTAGCATGTTCCATGGAACAAACTATATAGGTTGTTTCAAGGTTATTTCGTAGTCATCTCGTTACGTCAACAAAATTATAAATATTTATTCATATACTGAAATACGAAATATGCATTGTAGTTTTTTATAAATAGAACAGTGACATCATAAAATTGCATAACATTTTGAAAAGTGATCGTTAGTGATCAATTTAGTGGGTAAATTAAAAATATTTATGGCAACACTAAATAACGACGTTCTTTCGCGGTGCGTGCGACATGACGCGCCGGTGAATTTTATTATAAATTTGACGTAATTCTTCAGTGCATATCTCGAAAATAAGGTGAACTATTAATAATAGCGTTACATAAATAGTGTTTTAGTGAGTGCATGTGTAAATAACCTGTAATATTGTGCTTGCAGACTTCACAATGGCCGATCAAGTCGACTCAATGTCAGATGCGGAGCTGCGAACGAAACTAGCCGAGCATGGGTTCCCTATAATGCCTATTACGGCGTCCACAAGGAAGTTGTTGGTGAAAAAGTTGAAATTAGTATTAGATAACAAAAGCAAACCTAGAACTAGCGTCGATAACAAAGCCGATACAAGGCGGTCGCTCGCACGCTACTCGAGCGGCGAGGAGTCCGATTTGGACACAACTACGAATGCTAAAGAGAAACGTGGCCGCCGGGCCACAACCGGCGGGGCGATGTTGCCGCCCGCAGCTAACAAAACACGTCGCCCGCCTCCTAAGAAAGGTTCTCCCGCTAAACGGGACTCCGACAAGGGATCTGAGTCTGACGAAGAAAAGCCGCCCGTGAGGACGCGCGAAGAAGTGGAAACAGTGACAACTCGCACTATTAAACGCACATACGCGGCGAACGATCCAGACGACTACGAGACTGGCTCTGATAGCGACGTCGATGGCGATAAGAAGACGTCCAGTCCTTTCCGTAGCAATTCTAGATCGAGCGACTATATCTCGAGCACCTTACCCTCCGTCGATGTTAACATCAGCCCCCCAAAGACATCAGTGTTCTCTCGAGCATCTATCATACCCACTAACTACTCATCTACATATTCATCTGGCATGACCTCATCTGATAATCTCAATTCAATACGGTCACGGTTGGGTTTGACATCTTCATTGGCAGATCGTCCATCTATTATACCCACGTCTAACTATAGCTCAAACTATACAACAAGTACTTACCAGCCATCTACTTCTACTATTGACGAGGTAGAATCTCCATATTTAAGTAACTTTACTAGGCGTCTGTCTGCACTCAAATCTGATCCCAAACCCACATCTTATCTCGACCGGGACACAAACAATGGAAGTACGGTGCTACCACGTAGATCCTATATTACTGGAGTTAATCGGTCTGATGGAGTGGACTATAAATCTGCTATGGACAAGAAATTTTTAAAGAACAATCTTGTGTCCCTTGCTCTGGTTGTGTTAGTTGCTCTTTTTTTTTTTTGCTTATTTTTCATGTATATAGTTAAGAAAAACGACATCACGTCAGTGGCAGATGATCAGAACAGTGTCATACCAATCTGTCAGTTGAACATACCTGGCAACAGACCAGGCATCAACTGTGTGCCTAAAGAACAAGTCAGTTATGCTAAAGATCTTCTTAAGGTCATACATCCTGAGTTGACAAATAGGATAGCATTATACAAATGTGGCCAGCCAGGAACCCTACCTTACCTCACTGAGCGAGAAATTATTGACATTGCTAGTGCCAAGGCTGATGTCGGCCAATGTCGCACAGATCTGAATAACTTACAAGTTCTTTTGATACGCAATCCTCGTTGGGGACTCAATGTTGTCGAACTGAAAAGCCTCTACACTAAGGATGCAGAATACTCTCCTATCAGCTCCACAGACTTGATTGTCCAACAAAGAACTAAGGGCACTGTTGCTATCACCCTTGCAGATCCATCAACACCTCTTTCTTGCTTGTTCATCAATACTTTATACTCTGCCGGGTCCAGTCTTGTTATTGTTGCCCTGCTCACTTTACTAGGCTTAGGCCTCCAAAGAGCTTACAAATATTATATGATGTATCAGAAGAGGAAAAGTGAAGAGATCTACTCTATGGTGGAACAAATTATTGATGTGATATCTCAAGAGACTGAGGATAGTGGAGAACCATACATATCTGTGGACCATGTGAGAGACACACTCATCTCGCCGCAAAACAGGGAGAAGATGGCGTCTGTCTGGGACGCTGCTGTGAAGTTCATACAGAGGAATGAGAGCAGAGTACGCATGGAGGTGCAGTCTGTTGACGGAGAGGACAGTCGCGTCTGGAGGTGGATCTCACCTACCAGCAGCCCGAAGCGCAGTGCTTCATGGCAAGGACAGGCTTTTGAAACCCAAGAAGGCTCCGTCAACAACCTAGTGGTCTCTCCGACACCCTGCCTCAAAATACGACACATGTTCGATAAAAACGACGACAACTCTTTATTGAGGGTTAAGATTCAGGATGCTATTTTGGAGAAATGTGACACGCATTGCAACATCTTGCACATCGATATCGATAGGACGTCGTGCTGCGTGTACGTGAAGTGCGCGTCGCCGCAGGACGCGGGCGTGGTGTACCGCAGCCTGCACGGCTGGTGGTACGAGGGCCGCCTCATCACCGTGAAGTACCTGCGCCTGGAGCGCTACATGCAGCGCTTCCCCGCCTCGCCCGCCGCGGGCCCGTTCCTGGCCCGGCGCGGCGCGTGGCCCGACGACTAGGCCGAGGCTACGCACTACGCAGGCAGCGGCACTTCAGGAATGGTACAGAAGTTTTAGAACTTTACCTGTAAGCTTCATTTATTTATTACAAGTAACTTTCTAGGATTGTTGTCTGCAGCTCAAGTTGATTTTGTTGCATTTTTTTTCTGGTCTAGAAACTGATGGATTGATTTGACTATGGCATAGGGTGAATGTAATCGTAAAGATTGCATGCAAATTGACTCCAAATTAATCAGCCTTCGTTTTCTAACATTTTCTAATCTAATAATGTCTGCATAATAATTTTTCATTTGTTTCCATTAACCTCATCTTATATCTGTAAAACATTGGTAACATGAAAATATATGTTTTAAATTAGAGTCATGATGAAATATTTGGTTTGTACGAAGTCTTGCCTGAATATGTCAATGATTGTAATATATTGTACCTGCGTTATATTTTATTATTAAGTATATCCCAAAAATGGGCTGTGCCCCATAATAGTACAATCGCCAGAATATCAGGTTATAAATAACTATCAAATTTCTCCAAATGATTTTAAACCTTTAAATGTTGTTAGTTAAGTTCAAAATCAACTGAGAAGATCTGACAGTTTTTGGTAACTTGATGTGCTGGTGACTGTACTAAGCTTAAAATCCTTGTACTTGTCAATTAATTTTTTTACGACTTTGTAGTCACTGATCTGATTATTTTCCTTAAAGTAAGGTGCTGGTCTTAACATAAAGGCATTAGATTGGAAGGAAAAATGTTTTTCAATAGTTTAAGCATGTGAAATGAAATCGGCTCTTTTGAATTTTTGTAAATATTTGACATCACAAGGTTCAAATGTAAATTCTACTGTTTGATTTAAAAGTTACGAAGTTTCAAGGGCTTATATTTGTTACTGAATTTACTGATGTTTTGGAACAAATTGTTTTTAAAAATGGTAGTTTTAAGTAGTACATAAGTTTCATAGGATATATCCGACACATACACACATTTCATTTATTTTTCTTATAATTTGTAAGTTCTCGATGCGGCAGCACAACGCAGGGAGACCTAGATGTGTTTTAATTTCGTATAAATTGACATTTTGTTTTTAAGTATTTCTACTAACTTCACTGTTCTTAATATCTAGTTATTTTTATGGATTGATTTTCATTTTTTAATAAATTGATAAGTAAATTATTTGTTTTCTTTAACTCTCCCAACATTACAACTGTAGACGTTGACAGCAGGAAGTTCATGTCTTGGACACCTGGCCTACTTACAAGAAAATATACTTATTTCCTGAACATAAAAATACATTTAATAAAAGTGTAACTTATTTGAATCCATCACATACAATATTCTTATATCACTAATATTCCAGGGTTTGCGTGAGTGCCTGGTAGCATCGCCACTTGTCTGGCAGGTAGAAGGGCTCGAACACGTGCGGGAAGGGCGCGTCCCAGCCCGTCACGCGGGACACAGGAGCCTCCAGGTGCAGGAAGCATTCCTCCTGAAAGGAGAAAATTTGTGTAATGAAGGCAGCAATAAACATTGGCTGCGTGAAGATGCTTGCCATGGGAATGTACTGGTGTGGTCTCTGAAATCACTGCAGCCAGATCCTCCTCCTCTAGCCTTTATGATGTAGGTAACCAATATTATACAGTAACAATATTTTGTTAAAAGTGTCAGTAGAGTTTCTTGTCCGTTCTTCTCCATAGGAACCTACTACGCTTTTCATCTTTCTGACTAACTGACCCTTTGATGATTTAAAAGTGCCTGTAATTGGATTATTTGAATAAATGCTTGGCTTTTGGTGTCCTTCACCTCACAATCCTCGCCTTTGAAAACTTCTTGAAAATCAATTTTGAGAATGCCAAAAATTGTCGCATTATGATTCCGAAGTTATAGTTACATGGTGGTGAGGATTGTGAGGGGAACGTCTCTACACAATACTCACCTCTAGTGCAAGCAAACGGCTGGGAGTATTGACTTGGTTTCAATTCCAAAAAATTGTCAAGAAATAGTCGTAACGCTATGCCAAATTTCAAATATAGTCATTAAGGGATTCTAGAGATATAAAGGCTCACCACGCAATCCTCACCAAGACACCTTTATATTTCTCTCGGGATGTTGACAAAATTTTTTTTGTCTGTCATCTAGATTTAAAAAAATATTGGACACGTATTTTTGAAATTGAGTCTAAATGTGGCGTGATGTCACTCTGCTAGATTTTATACGTAGTTTGTTAGAACTGTTTCCCCAACTTTAATGTGTTTAAGTAATTTTTGGGGTTCCTTAGTCAACAAGGAACCCTTATAGTTTAGCCATGTCCGTCCGTCCATCCGTCCGTTCGTCTGTCCGTGCCCAGCTTAGCTCAGAGGCTCTTAGTACTAGAAAGCTATAATTTGGTATGGATATCGATGCCTAACAGCCAAAAAGGGATAAGCGACATTTTTTTTTTTTGCGAAATTGACTTTTGTTTTATGGTTAGAAACAGCTTTTTTTTCTGCGTCTATTGTTTGTCGATTTCGCAAAATAATGTCGCTTATCCCTTTTTGGCTGTTAGGCATCGATATACATATTAATCACGCCGACAAAGTGATAAAATAAAATCATGAAAAAACATTATTATTTAGGGTATCTCCTGTACATGTAAAGTGGGGATGTTTTTTTTTTCGCTTACCCTATGGTTTGGGGTGGAGTATTGTTGGATGGGTCTTTCAAAAATATTGGGGGTTTGTGAAAACAATTTTTCGATTAAGGGATCCGTTTTTGAAATATTAGGCTTTAAAATGCTAATTGTCCCCCCCTCTGCCAGCTAAACGGTTAGTTTTAAGGTGAAAAAATTCACGATAGTAGTATATATAACAAAGTTAAAAGGAAAACCTATCACAGCTAAGTAGGCTTTTCAAGTTTACGAGTAATAGTCGACCAACTAAAATTTGCAGTTGAAAAACATGTTCTCCCATACAATCTGTATAGGAGAGCTCGTTTTTCAACTACAATGTTAAGTTTGTTCTTGGGATAAATTCATCCCAACTACGGAACCCTTCATAGTGCGTGGTCCGACATGCACTTGGCCTCCAATATTTTTTTATTATCTGACTGACGGTCTAAACTGATTATTTTTTCCTAGGTAACATCCCTATTATCGAGATTTTTTGACCTTTTAGTGACCATTTCTTAACTATTTTTTGGCATTCTCAAAATTGATTTTCATGAAGTTTTCAAACGCGAGGATTGTGTGGTGAAGGGCACTGAGTTTGAGTTTAAAGGTAAACTTTCATCTTGCGGCGTGAGTTCATTTAACCCTCACCCTCGATGTGAATCTAGTATTAACGCTAGCATATTCAGCTAAGATGGACTGGTTAACAAATCAACACACAAAATGAGGTGTGCAATTCTGAAGGCAACAACTAAATACGAGCGTCTAACTGAATACAAAAATCTGCTATCATCAATCCGTCTGCCAAGTCACTGCTAATTAATTTAAGACACTTTCCCCATCTTTTAGGAAGTTCAATGTTAATCAGTAGAGGTTTCTACGTTCATTTCATGATATTACCTGAATAGTAGCGGCCAGTTCAGCACCAAACCCTGACGTCAGAGGCGCTTCGTGAGCGATCAGACAGCGACCGGTTTTCTTTACGGACTGGAACAAAACATTGATATTAACCCTACCCTTGATAGAAACATGAAAAAGTAGATCATTAAAAGTAGATAATTAAAAAAAATTGTTAATTTAAAGTAGATGTATAAAGTTTCTAATGGCAATAATAAAATTAGCTTTGTGAAACAGATAGTCTTAAAACCATTAAAAAAAAAAAAAACATCAGTATCCTCACCCTAGGGCAAAAATGGTCGCTTAGTTTTTCTTCAGCCAGCTACTTCTAACAATACGTGGCTCAGTGTGCCCCAGCCTATTATAAACGTTAAATACTTACATTACAAACAGTATCCTCATCCCAGGGCAGAATGGACTGCAGGTCGATAACGTCACACTTGACCCCTAGCTTCTCTTCTGCCATTTGTGCTACTTCTAACAACACGTGGCTCTGTGTGCCCCAGCCTATTATAAACGTTAGAATACTTACATTACAAACAGTATCCTCATCCCAGGGCAGAATGGACTGCAGGTCGATAACGTCACACTTGACCCCTAGCTTTTCTTCTGCCATTTGTGCTACTTCTAACAACACGTGGATCTGTGTGCCCCAGCCTATTAGTGTCGCTGCGTCACCTGTAAAAAAGAGATTGGTTGAGTGCTAAGTATTTTGTCTTCTTAACGTGTCTTGTGTGAAAAGTTTTTTTTTTGTTTGGCCCAGTACTCAGCAACGTTAACACTATTCG
This sequence comes from Dryobota labecula, assembly GCA_947523025.1. Lineage (NCBI taxonomy): Eukaryota > Metazoa > Arthropoda > Insecta > Lepidoptera > Noctuidae > Dryobota > Dryobota labecula. The sequence goes on along the minus strand of OX383289.1, from coordinate 25,683,374 downwards.
CTGACGCAGACATAAGATCCTCACGTGTGCATGAGACAGGCATGCGGCGCGACATGCAAGTTGCTACAGTGCGATAATAACGTTAGGGCGGCGCGGGACGCGAGGCGAGGCGTTGCGCAGACACACATGCGGGGGGCGCGGTACTGTGCAGGGGGCGATACTGTGCAGGGGGGACTGTGCACGGGGCGGTTCTGTGCAGGGGAGGGGCGCGGTACTGTGCACGGGGCGATTCTATGCATGGGGGGGCGGGTCTGTGCACGGGGGCGCGGTACTGGGCACGGGGCGGTTCTATGCAGGGGGGGCGGTTCTGTGCAGGGGTACATATATACTTGGTGATGTTGAGTTAATGAGACTGAGTGTTTTTGCTAGTTTGTTATTACCCGACTGCCCCAGAAATGGGTAATGTTTTTCAAGAGTAATGTAAAGTTTTCGAGAGTATGTATGTATGTATGTCTGTCTATTTCTTTGGCACGCTCTGTAGCCTAAACTGCTTGATGGATTTAAACATATATGGGTGGATCAACTTTTTAGACACTCCTATGAGGAGAACATTTTACACAACAGTTAAAATTATTTTCTTATGAGATGTTAAAAAAAGCAACATTTTTATAAAATATGACTATCATACTATCGTAATTAGTGTTTGGCGCGATGTCTGAACTGTATTTATTAAGTTTTAAGGCAAATAGTGACGAAGAGGAGCTTTTTGTATCTCCTGCGTTACTATTTTGAAAACGTTAATTCGAGAATTCAAACAACAATTATTTGAATATTAGAACATAATCATTTATTACATTTATTTATTTATTAATAACCAACTTATACTTACTTATACAGTCTAAATGCAGTCTTTTTGCATAGGCAGGAACATTTAATAATACTTAAAATAAAAGTTACATTGACTTGAACCTCCATTGCGTTACTGTAGACACACTTTAACGCCTAACTTCGAAATAAATCTTTACAGGTAACAATCAGCGTCAAACGCTATAAATATTTGTATGAGATAAATTTTAATACAGTTATCTATGAACATATTATCGTTAAAGAAAACGTAAAGTAATCTCCTTCAGACTTTGGAAAAGCTAAGGGACGTTATGGTAACGCCTGAGAAAGTAAGCCATTATTTTGCCTTCTTTCTCCGGTGCTATGTTTTGTATAGGAATTTCATTGAGTCAAGCAAGAATCTTCTGAAGTTTGGTCCCGTTCTTTGTTAAGGTTTCTTTATTTCCAGCCGTAGCACGCGAAATGTCGTCTCTACTATAGAAATCCTTGATAATTTTCTTTAGTTTGGTCTCTTTATTGAAAAATGTGTTCATTACAATTTTGTCAACTCCTAAATTGTCCATCAGCAGCTTTTCTTCATCCGTGAGTCTTTTATTTCAGATAAAGTAAATATTTCTTTTGATTGTTGCTCGTTCCGTTCTAGATTTCGTAACTTTCAATGTTTTCTTAATAGCGCCGCTAAGAATTTTGTACTATATATCTTCAGCTACTTTACTTGCTTTGTCATTGTCAGTCTTAGGCCCGTATTACAGAATGTCACTCAATACTCAAACATTACTTAAGACTAGATTCTAGCCATTTGATTGGTTGAAACTAGTTTTAAGTAATGCTTGAGTATTGAGTGACGTTCTGTAATACGGGCCTTAGTTTCATTCCTTTTTTTATATTTTTCATGTGTCCGCTTTAGTTACTCATTATCTAGCTTTAATTGCTCGTTTTGCCTAACAACCCTTGATCTTTGTTTTTTTTTTTTACTTTCTTCCTTCCTCTTACTTTTGCTGACGATACCATTGGTCTCGCTTGATGGGGTTACACACGGAGAAGTCGTTGGTGGAGGTACAAATGGCGGAGGCGTTGCTGGCGGTATTACGTTCTGATTCTCTACAAAGTTAGGTTGCGGTGAACTTGGCGGTGTATTTTGTAAAATATTTTGAACGGCTTTTATCCGTTTTTCCGATTCCCGTTTTCGTAATCTCCATATCATATTGGCGTTATACCTTTATTTTGGATTTAAATCTTTAAACAATCTTTTAGTCTTATGGTACCTCTCTCTGTGCTTTTTTTTTGCCTCTTCATACTTATCCGGATTATTTTTGAATCGTTCTCTATATCGTCTCTGCTTTTCAGCAGTAGTGAGAGGCATGTTTATATTTTTGACTAACCAAATCTGGAAAAAAAGTTACCTTTATCATAGCCGATCTTAAATCCTATGGAGTTGCATACTAAGGAACGATATTAGATCGGTAGGTAATTATCTATGACTTCGAAATTCATCATAATAGATTCATAAGTAGGTAAACACAAACGTTGACTTCGTCGGATATAAATTCACAGCCAGGTTGTTAAATAACCGGTAATAATCATAATAATTAACCGAACTAATGTTTAATTAACAGTGTAGTATAAATGTTGTAGTATAAAGCTATTACGTATGTAAAATTTGTAGGTGACTATTTACCTTTGTGCATATGGAATGCCTTTACTTTCTCTGACGTTACTGGTAACGCAGAAGAAGTTTTTTTGATACTACCTTATTACTGCATCTACATTGAATTAATATCTATTTTGCGATATCGACCTTGAGTTCAGACCAAAATGGCTTCGATATTTAGTAATAACATTGAAAAAGTAATAACATTTACCAAGATTTTAGCGGTAACGCAGTACACCGACAATAAACCCACGCGCACCACTCGAGAGCGCACGCCACACTGCTGACCAATCGGAGCAACGTTGACCGTGTCGAATGATAGGTACAAAATCAAAAAATCTAAATCAAAATATTTTATTTCACATAAACCTACATGGGCACTTATGAAACGTCAGAAGCTAGGTGCACGGTTCGAGTTAGTCGTTTCCTATGGAGAAGAGCCGGCAAGAAACTCCACGGTTACTCTTTTAAAAATAATTGGCTTTACAATATTATTAAATAACAGTGATCATAGGTATGGGAGGACAGTGTAGGCCTTTCAACAATTACCAGGTACTTAACAAAATAGAAAACCGCCAACAAATCTACACTCTACTAGGCCTACAACGTTCTCACATTCACAAAATATAAAATAATCTAAGTATATAAAATATTAATGACATGATTGCAATTACAACTACAGTAACATATCTGAATAAATATCATGTCCATTTGTAGGTAAATAATGTCAAATAATGAAAATATTATGTCAAGGAAGTATGTAAAATAAAAAAAATAAAAAATTCTAAATAAACATCGTTACTTGGGAGCAGTTAATAGACATTGACATAGTTATGTTGTTTATGAGGTACCAGAGAAGCCACATGTGCAGAAGGAATTATTGCCAAACTTCCTTGTCTTCAACGTAGTCTTTTATCTTATAATATGCTTTTTTGATAAGGACACGGTACAAAGAGCTAGACATACGACCTAGTATTGGTAATGCTTAAAACGCCATGTCTGTATAAATTGTTGAATTATATTAGCGGTAACGCAGTAGATGTGCTTTTTTACTCAATGTTAGGGACAAACAAACAAAAATTTGTCAAAAATTGATTAATTAAAAAATAACGTGTTTGGACGGTTTAAATAAAAGTGTGATTGATTTTTTTTCTAAAAACAATGTAAAAATACAAGCTTCTTGTGTAATTTTTTAAAGTTATGTAGAAAAGTATCATCAGGGGTACCATCGGGGACAAGATTTCTTACTATGGGAAGCATTTTTCCTCAACTGTGTTACTACGAAACTGCCTAATAATAATGAAAAAAACATTTATCATACATGTTTAACAGTATTATAATAGGTCTAACTTTTTAATTAACCTAAGTTCTTTTAAGTTTAAAGTTCTTTATGGTCTTTTTTTTTCAATATTATCAGTGGGGACATGAAAGGAGTGCTTTAAAAGTTGGTGCACCCATATGTTAGATTCGTCATAATTGTGGGAGTGACAGGATATATAATATTTATACAGGAAAAGTTTTTAACCAGTGCGCAGATTTTGACAAATAAAACTTAAACGAGTTTTATTAAACACCTATTTGTTATTTTGATATTCATATTCATTTATTCACATTTAAATAAAGTAAGTAAAATCGGTGGTTTACATGTTACATTATTTGATCTTATATTATATTTAGCCTCAGTATGGCATGTGAAGCTTAATCATGCAAGATAATAATATAATGTAGCTTATTATTGTAATATTATAAAAATAAAAAAGATGGGTATTTAGTCATAATCAATACATGTCTGAGATGAGCTATGTCTTAGTACAAAACAATTAAGTTATCGTTAACGAAAGATGTTTATTTTTAAACTAGTTTATTGGATACAAGCCGCGCGCCGGCGCGTGCAGTGAAGCGGAGCGCAGTTGTAGGTACCATCGTGTCATAATATCGGCAGCGGGTTGCAACCGCCGACACCCGCCGCGTGCTCGGCACACGCACGCATTGATATTATTACGAATAGATTGTGTCCTTATTTTGCTGATTTCAAGTCAGACAAAAAATAAATAAATTGCGCACTGGTATTTTTTTTTTACTGTATATTGCATCTGCAAATACAAAAAATAAGGGAGGCGAAGGTTTAAAAAAATAAATTAAATAAAAGCTAGTATTGAGACAATTCCAAATATAAGTATAGATATATAATTAATAAAACTGAAAAGCTTGAAAAAAAGCAAATTATTTAATAAAACAAAAAACCCCGACTACTAAAACACATAACTGAAAGGAGAAAAACAAGCAACAGGGTGTAAAGTTCACTCATACTCTATAGAAAAGGGAGGATCCTCCGACCAGACGGGTGTCGTGTCTGGTGGGCAACTGCCCGACGGTTGATGTCGAAATGTTGTAAAGGCTAGTCGCGCGGTGAACTCTTATTGCGCGATGCAGGACTTGTGACGTCAGGTCTTAGATACATAGTTCGCATGTGGCGTTGTAGATGCCGCCACACTACTGCTAAGCATGAGGTTCTGGGTTCGATTCCGGGGTCGGACAAAGTGTTATTAGGTTTTTCCATCTGGAATTTCTTAGTAACAGCCCGGAGTCTGGATTTGTGCCCCGTTGATGGCAATAGTCTCGCCCCGCATTACACAGGATTAAAAAATAACTGGCGAAATGTGGATGTACTGTAAGTACAGCTCTGCCTAACCCTTCGGAGATTACTGGCGTGATGTTATGTTATTTTAAATAAGCTCTAAATAAACCTTCAAATATCTACCTTCTCTTAAAACCTGTGCCTTCCCAAGCGGCAGGGTATAGTCTTCCACAGGCACCTCCTCACTGGCTGAACGGTACAGGATCTTGGGCTCCAGGAACAGGCACGGATCCCTCTCCCTGATGCACGCCAGAAGAAGGCCTTTGGCTGTGATCGGACCCCGGGGTACTACCACCTGGAAAATATATGATTCGTTTGTATTTATTTTTTTATGAACACACTTTTTCCATCTGTCAATTTTAAAGGGCTTTTTACCCGACTGCGGCGAAGCCAACATAAGAAGTTTTTGTGTTTGAACTGTATGTATGTCCGTTCCTATGTTTCCTCGTAACTACTAAACAGCTGAGCCAATTTTGATGAATGAGATGTTGTTAGATTTATTGAGCGAGTGTCACTGGGTATATCAAAATTATAAAAAATCAAAATGGCGCAATCTTGGTGCAACAAAAATAAAAAAATAACTCCCCGTGTCCGTGTATTATTTTTTCTGTTTGATTCCCAATTTTAACTGATTCTAAGTAAGGTTCATAAAAAAAAACTACAACAATTTTTCTCCAAATGTCGAAGTATTTTGGAACAAAAAATATTACAGTAATAGTGGCCTTAACCATTTCTTTAGTAATACCCTATTAACCAAATGATGTAATACAGGGTGTTAGGGACAGCCCTCCGCAAACTAACAGGGTGCATTCAGTTCCTGATTTAGAATCATATTCCACCGGAAAATTTTCATTTTTTTAATCTTTTTTCAGTTACTATTCCTTTATTTCAATGTTAAATATCATTTTCTGTGTGCAGCACTCCATTTATGTAAATAAAACAGCTGCAATCAAAAAACCAGCAATGGATATTGAAACACTCTAACGAACGACGCGCGAAATCAGCTGTTTACTTTCTGCTTAGCTACAGAGTTCATGGAGCTCACTCGTTGCGCTGTCGTTCGCTACCTGCGTTTTGCCACGGTACCGATACATTGCGTGTGAGGTAATAAAACAAATCCGGTTTATTGGATTCCCATAATGTTCCTGAAATAATTTCATGTACCGGTCATCTTAGTATGATACTTATACTGAATTCACCCCATTAGTCTGCGGAGGGCTGTCCCTTACACCCTGTATAGGAGAAGATAGATTTGTTCTTCTATTAACTGTCACAGCTTTGCATTCGAAACACTCTCCTGTAAAATCATGATTTTGTAGATAACCGTATATCTTTTGTGGCCGTCGAGTAGACACTTTCTTACTGTCTTTAGCATAGCGATTACAAAATCAAATTGTCTTCACTGCCTTAGACAACTCTCAGTTGTCAGTGTGATTTTGACAGTTTGCGATAGAAAACTTCTAAAACAGTCTACATAAAAAAGACCTAGACAAAGATCGTTAGAAACGAAGGACAAAATGACAGCTTGTAGGAGTTCTACAGTGCGTTGTCAAAAGTGGAGAAACGAAATGTGGTGCACAGAAAGAGCTGTCAATGCAAGTGTCATGCTAAGCCTGCAGCAGTGCAGCAGTGCAGCAAGGAGCTCACCCTCAGGCCGGGCACGTGCGCGAAGAAGGCCTCCGGGCTCTGCGAGTGGTAGAGGCCGCCGTGGCCCACCGCGCTGCACGGCGTGCGCACGGTGAGCGCGCCGCAGTCGAACTGCCCGCCCGAGCGGTAGCGGGCCTTCGCTGCCTCGTTTATTATCTGAAAATGTGATCTTTTGCAGTACTATCTACAATGTGTAACTGAATTAATGCACATTATGAAAGCTGTTGTTCGGAATCGTTCACTGAATCGATTTCTGTCATTTTTAGGGTTCCGTACCTCGATAGGAAAACACGGAATCCATAAAGGATCACTCGTGTGTCAGTCTGTCTGTCACAGCCATATTTCTTCTAATCTACTGGACTGATTAAGTTGAAATTTGATACACATACACACATCAAAAAAAGTTTGTGATCACTAGCATAAGCTGATATAATTTTTTAAATTGAATTTTATCAAGAAAAATTCTTTGTTGTGTGTTTTCTTTAAATATACGAAAAAAATAAAAATAGCTTTATTTTTTAATTTCAAACAGGGTTGTTTGAAATTAAAAAATAAAGCTATTTTTATTTTTTATAAAATAAAATTAAATAATTATTCATAATGTAATTGTAACAGTTTGATAGAAAGAAAAAGACTGTTTAACCAAACTTAAACAACAATTTATTAATAAAAGGTTTATATTCAATACAATATAACTCCTCTCCTGGCTCGAACACATGCGGTTATCCTCCTGGGCATGCTGAAAATCAAGTTATCCAGCATTTCTTGGGGTAACCTGTCCCATTCTTGAATAGCGGCTTCCCTGAGCTCTGGCACCGTCTGGGGACGTGGCTGACGGTTCCAAACAGCTCGCTTAAGCGCATCCCACACGTGCTCTATTGGGTTTATGTCAGGCAAGCCGAATCATTATATAATCTACCGTACCTAACAAAAAAGATTTCGATTTTTCAAAGTGATCGCAAACTTTTTTTGATGTGTGTATGGGTCACAGACCCAAACACGGACGTGTATCCATTAAATATTATAAATGTGAAAGTAACTCTTGTCTGTCTGTCTCTTTCACTGTATGTTACGTTTTCACGCCTAAACCGCTGAACCGATCGTCATGAAATTTGGCAGATATATAGCCCAGGATATGGAGAAGGCCATAGGCTACTTTTTTACGCGATAACCGACATCCACGCGGGCGGAGCCGCGGGCAACAGCTAGTGTAAATAAATGATTTTTTAATATGGGGATAACTTTTGGGGGGAAAGCTGGAAAATTAAAGATACCGCGAGTAGTTGCCTCGCGCATTTGGTAGGTATTTAAACATAGTAATTATTTTAATCATTTTATCAAGACAAACTCAGCGAATTGTGCCAAACAATCTTACTTACTATATTATCATTGATATTTAAAAAAAAAAAAGACGTCACTTTGTAGTTATGGGATTGATAAAACATTATGAAAAGGGGTAACTGGGATTTTTTATACAGGTTAGATTTTTTAAACGGGGCAGTATGGGTAGGTACTTTATCCGTTGTAGTTACAGAAAAACGGTTTTAGGAAACTGTCCATAATTTTTTTGAGAAATTTTGATCCCCATTAACAAATTTCATCATCATCATCATCACGGTTTCTTATATGAAACAAAAAATTATATCGGACCAAGTGAGGTTTGAGTACTAAAAAGTCAGAAATCGCAAAAAACTTTTCCCCAATATTTCGTAGGAAATAAAAGACTCTTGACAAAGTGTCGAGTGATAAGCTAATTCGTGTCCCTTCGTCCAGCATACTCACCATGGAATCCTGATATTTCATAAATGTCAAAAAACTGTTCTGAAATAGTGCTAAATAGTGCCCAAAGGAAAAAAATAGTGCTCTTGTACTTGCGAAGTTATAGCCATAGTTCGATGAGTATGCTGGACGAAGGTTTCGCCCAGCATACTCACCTCCGTCCGGAGAATCTGTATACGCTTCAAACATAATTCATACTTCAAAAAATAGTTCCCAAATAGTGCCAAACGGTGCCCAAAAAGAAAAAACAGTGCTCGAATAACTTCGGAGTTATAGGCTTCGTTCAGTGAGTATGCTGGGCGTAGGTTCTACGCCCAGCATACTCACCTCAGTGCGCGAATATCGAACGAGCTATAGGTACAATTTACGTCTCAAAAAATTGTGCTTGAAATAGTGCCCAATAAACGAGATTGTAAACTTCTACATACATTACATTGAGTACAGTCGAATACAATATTATTAACTTTCTTTCTAACAATTTTTGTCTTGTGTAAATTATTAATTGTCTATGTAAGGGAGTATTTACTTTAGAATCGCAATATTATTAATTACACATTATTTTAATAATACTTTATAATAATATGATTAAGCCTTCGCGCGTCGCATGGGACCCCGGTAGCTAGGAACAATGATTTTATATATTTTGTCTAGATCACGGCGCTTGAAGGATTAAGATATCAAATGAAGTAAATCATGCATGAAAAATAAAGTTGCTGTTATTAATGCTTACATTACAACTGACAAAATTATTCAAAATAATCATTTTCCGGATCAAGGACGGTACCACAACGTTTACGGAATTGACCTGTATTCCTCATGTGATAAAGTTCAATATAGTGTGGCAGTAATGGATGCACGTACGGTCAATAGGTATGGGGCTTACGACGCGCGGCGCCCGCGACGCAAATGAATATGTTTATGTTTAAATACTAGATGGCGCTGCCCTAACATCTTACGATTATTAGACAAGACTGATCTGTATTTTGAAGGTGATAAGGGTCCATTTTGTGTCACAAAGCGACGCGCGGCGCCCGCGACGCAAATGAATATGTTTATGTTTAAATACTAGATGGCGCTGCCCTAACATCTTACGATTATTAGACAAGACTGATCTGTATTTTGAAGGTGATAAGGGTCCATTTTGTGTCACAAAGCAATCGAAACGAACAAGCGCTTCTCAGTTTCTTTGTTTGTTTACTTCGTCGCACATCATTATAATAACGCCGGCTTTTGAGTTTGACTACATAGTGGGTTGCAAAACCAAACAATGTGTTGGTGATGTCATTATTTACCTATATAAAATTGTGTATCTAGTACGTAATCAATATAGGAGCTGCACCCAAATCAGTAAGTATATTTCAATTTATAATAGTGGCATTTAACTAAATTGATTTTACACTCATTCATTAATTGCACTGTAAAACTAGGTAGCAAGCGAGTTGTTTTTTACAAAAACACGTTCATTTTTTCGTTGAATATGACACTGTACACTTAAAATTAAGGACATGCTTAAGAAGTTTTAAAAATGGGTACCTACTTAGTTACTTTTTTAAAGGTTTGATGTAGGTAGGTACACACATAATAACGTAATGTAACTTGTTTGTTTATCTAATTGGATCTCAAATACCTATTTATATACCTACTTCTGCGGAGGCCTGGTTTTATCCTCCAATTCTACTGGAAATGAAACACTGTCTTATTTGCTAGGATATAATTTACTTTTCTTCAATTTTTTTATTACAAGCTTGTCCTCGTTACCCGTCAGGATCTGTTCTCGTCTTAAGTTCACGTTAGTTACATTTCAATATCGAAATAGGTAGAATCAGTCAGCGCGAGCGTCGGTAGTAAGTATAAACGTAACTATAGAATTAACACAGATGTATTTTTTAGATAATATGACGTGAAGTGAAGACTATTACCGATTGTCATCCGGCGAATGCACTTAAACTTTTAAGTGTCGTCAACCTATTCATCACATTTTCTATGGGAGTTGTGACTTCGGGAAATCGTCTTCAGCCTCGTGTTTTGCTCCTTCGCTATTTATAATAGAAATCACGCTAAAATAATGGAAAACACGTAAGTGCTTAAGTACCTTTAGAGGAAGGCTGGAGCCTGTCATACCTATATTAAATTATTTAAATACGTGTTATTTTCAGATTATCTTGAAGACACAATGTTTACCACGTTAGAAGACAACTTTTTCTGACTCGTACTGCGTGAGCGGTGGGGCCCGTTATGTTTTTTACATCTATAGTTGGTATTTTCAGGTAATATAGGTAGTATAAGTACACAAGTGTTCATAATGTTATTGATGTTGATTTATATGTTAGTTAGTTAGTTGTTATTTCATATTATGTTAATATTGAAAACAAATGGCATAATAATTTGTGATAATTCTTGTGAATCTAACGACATGGATCAGCAAGGAAAACGAGGGCCTAAACCAAAGGTTTCATTAGAAACGCAAAAATTAGTAATTTCAGAATTCAAAGATGACTTTTTTAAAAATATTCCTTCCGCAAATGACTCAATTTATAAACAAATTCAAACACGGTTAAATTACAAAATGAGTATTAAATCAATCATATTAAGCATAAAACGAAATTACGAATACTTTTTTGGTGTTGATAAAAAAGAAATAATTCGTAATAATGATTCTAATTTGATAAATCAAAAGTCTACATCGTCATCAAACGAAAGCATTAATAGTGTTTCGGAGAACACCAGTACGCATACATTTTATATGGATACAATAACTTGGGATAGTATTAAGCCTCAAAGGTATTTTTATCACCGAAATAGCAAAATCGCCCCTGGTAGTCTGTATAATGTCAGACGTAAATTAAAACCAAACCAATGGACTAATGTAATTCAAATGCATCTATGGAAAGAAATAAGATCTTTATGCACTTGGTGTTTTAAAAATAATATTGTGAAAGACAATTACGAAATCAAATGCACAGGATATTGTAATCAATGTCACGCAAAAATAATTATAACAACTAACTTAGAAACGGAAAATTTAATTAAACTAGAATGTTGCATAATTAATGAAAATAAAAAGTACTCTCATAACACCAGTAAAAAAAACCGATTACGGTATTACCAAATAAGGGAATTAGGTGAAAAATTACAACACGAAGCAGCAGCTTCTATAAGATATAAATTAGCCTCAACTTTAATGAAGAAAAATGACAAGGAACCTGCAGTATTGCCAAAATTACAAACACTACATCGAATTAAACATGAAAATAAAAAAGTTGATGTTTTCCATCCCAACCCAATATTGTCACTTACTTGTATGTGTGTTTCACCACCTTTTGATAAATGTGTTAGATATGTTTCTGCTTTTCCATTTTATACATTTTACTGGACGGACGATCAAAAGAATTATTATAAAAAATGCCAAAAAGAGTTTAATTATATTAGAGTTTCTATAGACGCAACAGGTTCTATATTTAATAAAAATCTTCGGCCTGTCGTCAATGAACACACACAACTATCTCAAGAGTCGCAAAGTCCTATATTTTTGTATGTTATGATGACAGATACAACCGTTAAAAGTAGCGTGCCAATTTCACAGTGTATATCAGAAAGTCACTCTTTAGATACTATTGCTAGCTGGTTACAATCTTGGTTGGCTAATGGAAAACCTCCAAATGAAGTAGTAACTGGTGATTCCGCAGCTTTAGTAGGTGCGGTGGTAAAAGTATTTTGTGGTTATAAATCCACCTCTGACTACTTAAATACATGTTTTAATATTTTAGAAAATAGAACCAAAAAAATTCCAACCTGTTATGTTCGCCTTGATACTTCGCATTTCATAAAAACATTGTACAATCAAAGTATTTTCAAAAATATAGACACTAGAGTAACAAAATTTTTTGTTGATTGTATGATTCTGATTAAAAAATGTGTTTCATACGGAGAGGTAAAGAAAATTATAGAAAATGTTTATATTATAGCAAATAATAAACACCGCGGCAGTAGAAATGGAAATTTAACACGGTGTGAAACGGCGATTTTAGAATTAAAAAACCGGATCAAAACTAATTTGCAGGAATGTGAAATACAAAATGTAGATTCGGAAAATCACGTTCCAATTAAACATTCTTTATGGGAGGGATTAGATAAAGAAGAAAACCCGCTTCTGAAAATGTATAAAGATCTTGAGGAGAAAGAAGATTTAATTAAACAATTGTGTGATCAAGAAACTGAAATCGAAAATATTTATTACTTGCCGGAAATAAAGGACACTTTGATTAGGATTCTTAAAAAACTTCCACTATGGGGAAATATAATGATGACTTATTTTAACAGTAATTATTGTACTCCAACCAGTTCAAATGTAGAAAGTTATATGAAAGACGTAAAAAAGTTATTTTTTAAAACAAATTCAAATAAGTACCGCGTAGATGAGTTTATTATTAAACACGAGCCTTTGATAACCGGTTCCATACGCTTAGCCAAAAGTGACTTGATTGATGTTCAAGAAGGAACTGAAAATATTGTCGATGAAAAAAATGAAATAAGTGACCATAACACACCACAAATAAATACTCTCGTCAATGATGAATCATTTTATGAAAACTCAATTTTTAGGAGCGAACCAAATTATATTGAAGACTGGCGGGGACTGGTGTCTAAACAGAAGAAAAATAAAAAACGAATCAATCGTCGTACAAAATTACATATTTTACAAAACGGCAGTGTTTCTACTTCAGGAACATACAGATTCACGTTTATTAATACGTGTGCTTTTGATTCCGTGGTCCAAAGTTTTTCAATTGCATATTTAGATAGACCTAATATTAGAAAATATATCAATGATAAAAAAAACGATCTTTCACAACTGACCAGAAGTTTGATCACGTATGACAATCTAAAGAAAATCACTAAGAAGGCTAGAAAACCAAAAGATATTTACACTACTCGTTCTAAGGTATTGGCTAAAATATATGATACTGTGGAATCCGATTTTAGTAGTTGCAAAAATTGTGAGTGTAATGTAACTTTTATAATAGATAACATACAAAGTTATGGTTTTTATAGTGCTAATAGATACTTAAATTGTACAAACCAGAACTGTGAAATCAATAAAGGTTCTGGCACAAAATGTAGTTGGATTCCAATAAATGTAAACATATTGACGACTCAAGGTATTGGAGCCCTTAATGAAGCTCTATTAGTAAATGATACTGAAAGGAAATGTAAATACCAATTATGTAACGGTAAAAACGCATACAAATATGAAGTACTAGACTTCGTATTTATTGAAATTAATACTTCAATTGAAATAGAAATTGATGAAATTCCTAAAGAGATCATAATAAACGGTGACACCTTTAAAATTCTGTCGGTAATAGATTTTACAAATGGTGAATCAGGACGCATGGGGCATTACAAGTCAAAGTGCTATCGATTGCTAAAGAGAACTTGGAACTGCTATGATGACCTTAGTAAAAAAGTTTGTAGTAATTCCCAATATACTGTACCACACTGCATTATTTATACGCGAATGTAAGATGAAGATCGGTCCTAACTTGTTAGTTCCTATTTTGTTATTGTTTGTTTGTTTTTTTTTTTGTTCTTGTAAAAGTTATTTTATTAATAACTTACAGAAATGTGATTATAAACTGTGATTGTTAATTTGTAATTACTATAGGGTATTTAATATTAATAAAAAAAACGTGATTATAAACTGTGATTGCTCAATTTATACTTATTTGTAAGATAATTTTATTGTGATTAAAACGTTGTAGCAGTAAAACAAAGTACAAGTACCTACGTGTTATATTTTAGAAAGTTTTACCAATATTTGGCTAAACATTTTTTTATATGTATATTATATACAATATTAAAACTACAATTTTTTCTATTTACATTGATTATATTATGAATGTTAACAAAAGCTGTGAACTAGTTAACTAGAATTCTGATTACTTTGGCCCTTTAAATAGTAATAAATAACGTAAGTAATTAAAAATGTTTTTTATTGCTAAACCTTTCATTGATGAAACTATTGGAAAGAGTTTAAAAAATTTGTATAACTATGTCACAGTACTAGTTTTGACTGGTTATAAGTTTTGCCTGCAACATATATACAAAAAGAAACTGTATAATTTCCTTTTTACAATTTTTCAAGATATTAATTTTATTGGCTGCAAATGACTGTTTTTATTCAGACAAACACACAATGCAATGAAGTAATAGACTTCATTTACGCTTAAAGTTTCATTCATTTATTATTATTTATAAAATATATAATAATGCATTTAATCGAAAGTTTTTGACATGTGAGAAAATACCATAATTATTTCCAATAACATGAAGTCTACAATTAGAAAGTTTAATATTTTTGTCCAAAAACATGTGTCGACGACTGTACCCCATTTTACGTTAGTATGTAGAAGTTTACATTAAAATTTAATGGTTTTCTAAGTCAAAAGTCAAGCAAAAATTGGACTGATATTGGGCACTATTTCAAGCACAATTTTTTGAGACGTAAATTGTACCTATAGCTCGTTCGATATTCGCGCACTGAGGTGAGTATGCTGGGCGTAGAACCTACGCCCAGCATACTCACTGAACGAAGCCTATAACTCCGAAGTTATTCGAGCACTGTTTTTTCTTTTTGGGCACCGTTTGGCACTATTTGGGAACTATTTTTTGAAGTATGAATTATGTTTGAAGCGTATACAGATTCTCCGGACGGAGGTGAGTATGCTGGGCGAAACCTTCGTCCAGCATACTCATCGAACTATGGCTATAACTTCGCAAGTACAAGAGCACTATTTTTTTCCTTTGGGCACTATTTAGCACTATTTCAGAACAGTTTTTTGACATTCATGAAATATCAGGATTCCATGGTGAGTATGCTGGACGAAGGGACACGCTAATTCATTAATTAGCCACAGATGTATTCCGCATGGACGCTGTATCACTGGGCCAAAAGTCAGTAAAATTAAAAAAAAACTTTTCTCCATTTATTTATACGAATTCTCAACTAGTAACCGAAGTACGCATTTTGTTTTGAATGCTATTCTTACAATTGACATTGTATTCTCTATATCCTTTCCTAGTAATAATAAGAATAAAGGATCTTATCAATCATGCTTTTCTTTAGGAATATTATGTTACAAACAAAGTTGTTTACAAATAGTAAACTATGACATCAAAGTGTAAAACAACAGCATTTAGTCATGTTCTACTATTGTTACAATCACTTCAACACGTGCACATGTTGTTCACATGATGTATACAAGCAAACTTTTCATCAACAGTTAAGTACACATAAACACATGAAACTCTTGTGATAATATTCTGCACTGTATGATTATAATAAACTATCTACCCGCCCCAACTTCGCGCGGGTGAAATAATAATTATATTCTAAGAAATTGTCTAAAAATACTGAGTTTTCCTAATGCAGTAGACTGAAAACAAGGGAGAAGCGCTGCACTGAGTTTAGTTTCTGCTTCGGTATGCTCTTGAGGTTTCAAAGTTTATAAATGTCATGTGTATACCCAAAGTCTCAAATTCAGATAATTTATGTAAACAAAGGGGATAACATATCAAAAAAATATCTTCGTAATGATAATTCACATAAAATGGCGAAAAAACGGTTACATTTTTTTTTAAGTACTATATTTAAGAAATAATAATTAAAAAATAATCATACCGTAATTATTTTTATAAATTTTCGGTTTTAAACAAAGTTATTAAAAAAAGGAGATTTTCTGGTATAAAATATTTTATGATACTGGTAACAATGCAGGAGATCCAAACATTTTCACATTTTTACAACGGTTACATTTTTTTTAAGTACTATATTTAAGAAATAATAATAAAAAAATAATCATACCGTAATTATTTTTATAAATTTTCGGTTTTAAACAAAGTTATTAAAAAAAAAGGAGATTTTCTGGTATAAAATATTTTATGATACTGGTAACAATGCAGGAGATCCAAACATTTTCACATTTTTTTACATGTTCAACAACACTAATATTAAAACTTTCATTCATAGATTCATATTGTATGTAACATATCTAGCCACATTTTGGATGAAAACGGCTGTAAACTGTTTCGAGTGGAAATCGATTTTGGGAGGTCTACGTCGAGCAGTGGACTTAAAAGAGCTGATTATGACGATCTGAGGCCGTGTCTCCGACACACTACATAAATCATTGTTTGGCAACGGTATTTTGTTTGCATAGTTCTTATAATTAATTCACTTTAATTTCATAGATGATTATTTACAAAAAAAAATAATGATAAAATGTTTTGCACCACTGTCCTGTCATTTTGACAGTGACATTTCTTGACATTACTTTGTTTACATAAATTATCTGAATTAGAGACTTTGGGTATAGTGTGATGCAAAAAAAAAAAGAAACAAGACTGTTTTCAGATTACAAGCACATATTTATTAAGAACCAGAGCAAGCCTAATAATTCTCAACTGTTTCAAAATCTTTTTATTGTTAGTGTATTATTGGGTAGGTACCACAAACCTGATCAAACGCTGGGAATATGTAGTCAGCAAACTGTATCTCAGCTATAGCTGTGGCGCCGGCTGTGGCGAGCCCGATGCCGAATCCTGCGATGCCTTGTTCGCAGAGTGGTGTGTTGAAGACTCTGTCTTTACCATACTTCTCCTGGAAAAAACAGAACAAGTTTTGTTAAACAGGTAAAACATAGACAAAATTCATTTTTTTTACATTCTAGTGGGGACTATCTCGACTTCCTCGTTGGTCTCGTGGTCGCAAGCGGTACTGGTAACTCATTAACGGCATAATTTTATGTAAGTTTATATTTCTTTCTTGACATAATCAAATAGTAATCTCATTATTTGACTTTATATACCAACAATTCTAATTTCAACTCTTTATTAGTTGCTTTTGTGGACATGATATTTTTATATTTATATCATGTCCACATTTTTTGACGTTCAAAAGTGCCTTTTACATGCCTATTTGAAATAAACGATTTGACTTTGACTTTATCAGACTAGCTTCTGCCCGCGACAAATTTCTTGATCCCCCGTTCCCCATTCCGTTCTCGAGATATCATAAAAAAGCCGTTCTCTACAAAATGTATGAGAAATGATATTTAGTCGTGAAATGAATTTTTTTTACTGATCCTCATGATTATAATTCTGTAAATACATATTTGTTACGGTCGCGAATCAAACTTTAACCAACATACACCCAGACAATGAGCTGCAAGTTGCAAAAATGATAAGAAAATTTGAATTTCGCGGGCTACCTTAACGCTTCCCTCTTAAGATGTTAATAATCATTCCTAACCTGTAACCCTAGTGCACATCTGAACACTCCTCCAAAAGCCACATCTTCACCAAACAGTACAGCTGTCGGGTCAGTCTTGAGTGTGAGGTCCATCGCATTGTTGATGGCCTGCATCATGTTCATCTTGGTGGTCTCTCCTGAAAGATGGTTAACCAACATCTTGATTAAAATAAAGGAAGCTAAAAAAAAATTTACAAAATATTCAAATTGGATGAGCCATTATCTACTTTTTTGCAAAACTAATGCATTGCAATTGATTTTTATTATTTATTAGATGTAACAACAACACAAGGTAAGGGGCAAAAACAATTTAAATAATTAGGAACTTAAATAATAAAGCATTTGTATATTGAGAAGTGACATTGCACTACTTAAGAAGGTAACAAATTTTATAGTATTAAGTATATTGATTGTAACAGGTGCATAATACTCGCAAACAGCATGCGTGTATGACCAGATTTATGAACGTTAACGAAGCAAAAGGAGTATGTAAGGAGCATAGCAGGTGTCATTCTATAATTTTTGCCTACCTCCATATTATGGGAAGGTGTGAGTTTATGTATGTATAATAATCAGCCTACATTCCCACTGCTGGGACACAGGCCTCCTCTCAGTGAGAGGGAGTGGGCCATAATTCACCACACAACGCCTATTGCGGGTTGGTAGATGTCACAAGTCTTTGAATTTAACATATAACATACTTTGTGTATGTATGTATATTGATTTTTATTGGGTTATAAAATAATGTCAATACATGGCTGATACTGATTTCAATCACTGCTATCTTTTGTCTTTATCTTGTTGCTATAAAAGGGTAATAATAACACTAACTAATTGAATGTGAGTAAAATGCTGTTCTTTTTGATCATAAAGATATTATCTTAAGGTAAACTGAAGGATTTTAGTTCTCTATTTCGGATATAAAATAACTTATTAAATGTTTCTGTTGATGCTGGGTAGTTTTTCTCACCATTTATAAATCTACTGGATGATGAACTTTTTGTATTAAATTATTCCTATTGCATTCGAGTAATGCCTTACCTTCCACGGGTTTCTCATTGTCAGGATAGTAAATAAAATGAGAAGAAAGTCTCTTTGTACAATCATTCACATTTTTAACTAATTTCAACAAACCACACTTTTTCGTCACTAAACCGGCCATTTTAACGTTTATGGCGACGTGCGTAGTGCTCGCAGTAGAAACGATAAATACATTAGGTAATACATCTTATCTACAATTGTAATTAGTTGTGCTTTGATTAAAATTCGTTGATAAGAGGTCGAATGACGAAAGGCGAAACATTCTTGTTTTCATTACAACCTGACGTTGACGTTGATGATCGAAGATAGTGTTTTTATTACGTGTATTTCTTTCCATTTTAAACATTTATCGTAGCGACGTACAAAAATAAGCGAAATAAAGTTTCTAAATAATTTAAAACAAAATAACAAAACTCTGACAGTTGCTGTCACTGTCACTTAATACAAAGCTGTCAAATTTATCATGTCCACTGACGTATAAACGTCAGTGCTATTGTCACATTTTATGGACGCGTTCGTATTGCCGCTTACATATTTTTATTTTTCACGTATATTTTAAGCAATTCTAAATCAACTCGTCAGATCATGATCGTCAGATTTCATGACAAGTCGTGGGTCCTTGTATTCACTCGTGCTGAGGAGGGAATGACTTTTATTACAGAGGCACTCGATAATAACCTACTGTCACTTAACACTGAAAAAACGAAATACATCGCCTTCTCGAAAACCTCATCCTCCAGTCCTCCAAACGACCTACAACTGACAATACACTCCTGCCCTCCTTTGTCAGGTCCACAACCTGCAAACTGCACATGCCGCCCGGTTGATCGTGCCTCGTCAGTCAGATATCTGGGCGTGACTATTGACTCAAGGCTTTCCTTCTGGCCACATATCGCCGCTTTAGCTGCCAGAACAAGGAAACTAATCTTCATAATGAAGAATCTCCGTGACTGCCTGCCTCCAGATCTCTTAAGAAAGGTCTACCTTTCTATCTGTCAGCCCATAATTCAGTACTGCGTTTCTGTCTGGGGCAGTGCCGGCAAAAGCCACATGATTTACGTCGAGAGAGCTCAGAGGGCGCTTCTGAAAGTCACGTTTAGGAAACCATTCCGATTCTCAACTGACAAGCTCTATAGAGAAATCCAAGTCCTCCGCGTAAGGCAACTTTTTATTTTATCTGCAATCGTCCGCACTCACAAGACCCTCCCCAAAAGAGCTGACTACAAAGAACTTCTGTCAAAGCGGGTATTCAGAATTCCTACTCCACCTGCGAAGTCCCTTTTAGCCAGACGAAGCCCAGCTTACTCTCACCTTCACACATTTAACAAGGTCTCCAAATCTCTGGACATCAAAGACTTATTAACCGCTCGCCTAAAAAGTGTACTAAAGAATTGGCTTCTGGTACTTACATACACCGAAACAGAATCATTTATCTAATGTTTGTCGACAAGCCAAAGTGCCAGATAAAAACATCCCTCTCTCATAATCTCACCCTCACTGACACTCACACAAACACTCACACTAATACACACACAACACAATACACGCTTCACTAAACTAGCCTGTAAACAGACATATTATTTCTGCTCAATCGTACTCCGACCCCCAAGATTCAAGCCCTGCTTAGTTTGGGGGTCAACGGCCAAACCAAAATATCGTGATGTACAAACTTATTTATTGTGTTTTGTTAGATCATTGTCTTCATCACCTTTTCTTTCTTTATGCCAATAAAACTGTTTGTATTTTTGTTTTGTAGATCAAGAATAGTTAATTTTATAGTATTTCATATTTTTTGCTGTCAACGTTAACGTCCATTGAATAAGTTTATATGAAGAAAGTAAAAAAAAAACACTACATTTCTAAATGGCATAATCTAAATGAACGTAGTTTACGAGATGAAAATAAAATCAGGCCACTAAAAACGGATGTAGCGGACAATACTTGGATCTGACGCGTAAAGTTTCTCACAGAAACGGTTATGGCAGAGATTGATATCAACTACTTCATTTGGTTAACACTTTCCGTGACCCAAGGGCTGGCTTTTACCTTAGCCAGCGGCTAAGCATTGCCATATAATGTGGAAATGCCGCCAGTCTCTTGGGTACATTACCATTTGACAGCGATGCGGAGGAATTTTTCGATGCCCTATTTTAGTTAGTCAATAGTTTTAGCTAGTTTATGTAATTATATTTTTATTTAGTTGTTAGTCAAGATAGTTTAAAAAGTTTATCCATTGTTCCTACTTCTTTTTTTTTGTGTCTACTCCAGGTCTTTGTCTACTTGCGGGGGTCGTGGGTCGATGGCCCTTTACGGGGCACCGATGTGGGCGCGTTCCTTGAGGCGGCGACCTACCCACCGGTTGAACGCGTCCCAAAGGGTGATGGCCATCAGACTGGTATATGGCACGGTCTCCGGTGAGGCGCCGAGATTCCTTGCCAGATTGCCACCATGGGATCTAGAGGCAAAAATCCTCGCGCACTTATGGGAGTGGCGCGAGGAGGTGAAACGCCGGGGCGTAACTCCGCTGCCGCGAGAAATCACGGCACAGTGGACAGAGCTCCGGTGGGATCTCATGGCGACATGGAGGGTGCGATTATCACAGCCCAGCGCTGGGCACGCCACAAATCCACTCTTTGAGGAGTGGCTAGAGAGGCGCCACGGTGTCCTCACCTTCCGCCTCAAACAGGTCCTTACCGGAGACGGTTGTTTCGGGAGGTTTCTGTTTCGGATTTGGCGGGAAGAAACGCCCAGGTGTTACCACTGTCTGGATCGCCCGGAGGACACAGTGGAGCATACGGTGGAGGTCTGCTCGGCTTGGGCAGAGCACCGCCGTGTCCTCTCGGAGGCGATCGGCGGCGGCATTCCCTCGCGTCCGGCCCTGGTCCAGGTCATGGTCCGGAGCGAGAGTGAATTGGAGGCAGTCACTTCTTTCTGCGAAGTAGTGCGAAGCAGTAATGCTCGCGAAGGAGGAGGCGGAACGCTTGAGGGAGCGGCAGTCTGTGCGCCCTCACGTCCCTAGTCGCCGCAGGAGACGCCCTGGGCGGCGGGAATCGGTAGCCGATTCCCGGCCACCGTAGGTGCGAGCTTGCGGATGGCGAGCTATGGGCAGATTGCCGACCGGTAGAGACCAGGCCCAGGTCGACGCCGCGTTGTGTCTCACGCGCGTCTCAAAGAGATGTCAGCACGCACTGATGGGGTCACTACAGACCACGAGATTGGATGTGGTGTATGACCTTTTAAAAATCCATGTTGGTGTTTGGAAAAACTTAATTTAAGTGAAGAAGAAAGTTGTACGTGTACGATTTTCTCCATAATTTTAGCGAACACGCAGAGTTTGGAGATCGGTCTATAGTTTTTAACGCTATCCTTAGGTCCTTTTTTATTGTGGTAGTCTACATACAGCATCAACATCCAATCACGACGGCGCGCGGCCGCGCACTGAGGACCTCCGGACTGTTAGTACGTTGTTCCAACTGTGCGCCGAGTTAGTGACTGAAGATGGCTTTTTTTTGTTTTGTAGATGGCATTTCAGAGTGTAACCACGAGGGGCTCGGACTCTTTAACCGGACTATCCTGTGGTGCCTTAAGCTCCTAACGGATTTTAAGGCCTTAAGGCCTCCAGCCAGGGCATACTTATAAGCAAAATTCCGTCTCGGAACCTTCGAACCGTCGAACCTCGGCTTAGGGCCCACTCTGAGGGGGGAGGGTGGCAAGGGACCGTCGGTGGCTGGATAAAATCAGTGTTTTGATTATTATCAAAACACTGAGTTTGAAGACGGCGTTCGCAGCGCTGCGTATTTATATATGGAGACGCGTAAGAGCCCTAGACCGAAATACGGAAGGCGCACAACTTTTCTGATTGGTCCATTATTAAATGAGGTATAGCGCACATACCACTATGTACAATAACTAATCTGTTATATGTCGTATGAAATAAAGGAATACATATGGTTTATCATTATTACTAGTTTTATTCCATTTCCAAGACTGTACTAAGTTTCTCCTAAATTATGAATCGGCGTTATATACGCCGACTTCCAGACTGTCGGCACCACTCCCAAGTCAAGTGAGCGTTTGAATAATAATGTCAATGTAATGGATAGACATGGACGAGGTATTTCGCCTGCAAGTCGATCGACTTTATTAATATCGACTTGCAGGCGAAATACGCGCGCCTCAAAGAGATGTCAGCACGCACTGACGGGGTCTGCTAGGACCGGTGCCTGCCAGGGTTGCGGGTTTGTCCGAAAGGGATACCGTGGCCCTGGCACACAGGCAACTGAAGGAACACGGGTGGGTTTTAGTCAGTAAAAGTCTGACACGCCCTCCCGCTCCACGCAGAGCGGGAGAAGTTATTTGATAATTTCCCACCCAAAAAAAAAAAAAAAAAGGCGAAATACCTCGTCCTCACGTACATTAATAGAGCAGATGTCTGATATGAGACCGGTGGATTGATCCATTTTCGCAAAGGCTAGGAATTCATTTGCGTCGCGTCGCTCTTGAAAGTTCGAAAAGAAGTAGTCGCCAAACCTAGTGCAGATTTCCTCCCCGTGACCAGACGACACTTCACTAAATTTTAATACACATGGGTAATAGTTGGTTTGTTGTTTAGATTTAACATATTTCCAAAAAAGCCCTAGGATTTTTAGAAATGGCTAATTCAATGTTTGCTATTTAGTCGTCAAACATTTTCTTCTCCAGATCTTTAGCCCGTTCACGTAAGATAACAAAAGATTGATAGTCCGAGAGATTTCCATAGGTTTTAAATGAGTGAAATTTTGACTTTTCTTATTATTTTAATAAAAGGGCTTTGTACCAAGGAGGAAACTTACCCCTTGGAGCGGTAGTTTTAGATGGAATATGTGTTTTGTGAAACAAGTTGATAGTGTCGTAGAAGAATTTAACAGCTTCTTCAAGAGGTCTACAATTTAGCTCTAATACTCAATCAACTGCCATCAATTATGACGTCATAATTCGCTTGAGTATACAAGAACTTGACTCGAGGCCGAGAATGCAGCTGATGACGTTGCACGAAGTCGGCAGAGATGCAGAGTGCCTTATGATGTGAGCCCTCATGCACTAGGGGATCCAGGCTGCAAGTGACAGCTACTTCACTGTTAGACAAGACGAGGTCAAGAATCCTATTTTTCACATTACGATGTGAGTTGTACTGTAGAAAATTGCAAACGGTGAGAGTATCACAAAAGCTGGTTTATGCAAGTTACCAGGTCACAGAAAATCACCGTCCGTTGCAACGTGCCACTCAATATTCGGTTGGTTAAAATCACCGAGCACTAAAAACTTACTGCGGGATGTTTAAGAATATTATCAGCTAAATTACTAGAAAAATTATTGAGTTGTATCATTAAAGAGTTGCCAGATTGCTGGCTACATATATTATTATTTTTTATTCATAATCAAGTATCAAGACTCATACAAATTATTTGGCATACAATTACATTTACAATACAAGACATTTAATTAAATTATTATTATTCATTACATTACTGGTCATAAACTAAAAATAAAAAACACAATAATTATAATTTTCTAACCGGCATTGGAACAGCAACATGCCTGCTACAGTAATAAGTACATAAGGGCAGTCCAGTCTGTTGGCGATCATTGTCAGGGTAGCATTGGGGCCGGCCCGCACCCGGCGCACCAGGGACGCACACCGCTTGCGCATAGAAGCGTGGAAACAATCAGTGCGTGCCATCGCGAACATCCCTGATGCGCTACAGAAACAGGGCAGCCCCAACACCGCCCGGAACGCGTTGTTGTACTGGACGGACACGGAGGACACTGTATGCCCTTTCAGTATAGTCAACCCACAAGATGCACGTGTATAGGGATGTGCAGTACGCTCTAAAAAGCGTGACCTTCACACCAGTAGTACAACGCGAAAAGCTGCGGGCTATCATGTTGGCTCGCACCGATAGTGCCCTCCGCTCTCGGTCCATGTCAGCATGGTCTTTAAGGTCCTCGGTGAGGAGATGCCCTAGATATTTATAATACGCAACACATCATCATCAGCCTATAGCAGTTCACGGCTGGACATAGGCCTCTCCAATTGCACGCCATTCAGCTCGATTCTTGGCAACTCTCATCCAGCTACCAGCCACCCTGCGAAGATCGTCGCTCCACCTAGCCTGAGGACGACCTACCTTACGTTTGCCGATTCGCGGTTCCCACTCAAGAACACGTCTACCCCAACGGTCATCGGTTCTACGGCTAATATGGCCGGCCCATTGCCACTTCAGCTTGCTTATTCTGTGAGCTATGTGGACAACTTTGGTTCTCTGCCGGATCACCTAAATGTATTTTATGCTGGAAAAAGATTCTTCATTGTAGGTTTTTTTTTTGTTTTACATTAACTTATTCAAAAACAAATTGGACGCCCAAAAGCAAGTAACGGGCGTGCTAATATTTTAATGTGATTTGTTGAAATCATGAAGTTTACCCCTTTGATATTGCATTACCTTGAATAATTGTTAATAATTAATCAGATGAATTTGCTTTTCTAACCTTTTCCTTTTCATTAAATAGCCGGATTAGTCATTTTAAAACAGGTAT
This sequence comes from Dryobota labecula, assembly GCA_947523025.1. Lineage (NCBI taxonomy): Eukaryota > Metazoa > Arthropoda > Insecta > Lepidoptera > Noctuidae > Dryobota > Dryobota labecula. The sequence continues at coordinate 25,657,946 of OX383289.1, read as the reverse complement.
GAGGAATTTGGATACTTAAGTATCCAATGTCTGTTTTGCCAAAAAAACAAGCGAGCCTTACAGTAGTCATCTGACATCACCTTGACATGACCTTGGTAATAAGCAACATTAACAATTATAACCTGAAAAAAATGGTTTAGGCATTATTTGAAATGATTTTTCGTAACAAAACATGGTTTCTGATAAACCATGAAAATGACACCCATGATTGAAAATTTTCTTACCTGTAACGATGCAGCAATCTAATGGATTAGCGTCTTTGGAAACTGCAGCGTTGGCAAAAATCTTGCGTGTTGTGAAATAAAACGGAAGAAACGAATACAAATTACACTGGGTTTGTTTTTTTTTTTTTAACATGGATCTGGAGGAATTTGATTTGATTCTATACGACTGACGACAAATGTGTTTTATTGGAATTTGATAAACTCCGTCGTTATCGCTCATGACTTCACCGTAATTGAATGAGCTGAAAAATCTCAAATCTAAATTATGATTAAAGGATTTAACCGATTCGTCATCCACTTGGCGTAAATGCGAGCCGTGGTTATTTTTAAATTCAAAATAGGTAACTAATGTGAAGTTACAATTTTGTAGGTAATAGGTTCACAGGCAACGTTTGTGGATATTATCTATAGCTGCATCCACCAGGTGTTGCAATTTTTGTAGTCTTCGCACCAGATTTCAACAGGAATGTGGGCAACTGATGTAATTGTTTTTGTTTAGTTTAGATCTTACTATCAATCTTCGTAATTAAACTGTTTGGCAGTTTAGAACACTATTTGTGAGATCTGCTTGTAGTTTATGAAGGCGATGCACGATGCAGATCGGCTGTAGATAAATAACGCGTTGCGATATTTCATTAAAACTTAAAACCCGTTTCCACACGTTCTTAAGAACAATAAAATTAAAATATTTCAATCGTAATTGTCTTTCATGTTGCATAAATATTTATTTTATTTTGTTTAATTATTATCGCAATCATTGATTGCGAGAACATCAGTTTCAATTTATTGTGAAGACATTTAATTTTTTGTTTAACTTTTTATGTAAAGCAAGCACTACTAATTAATTTTGTTTTTTATTGAAAACCATTTTCTCCGTAAATAGGTTTGTTTACTTTTGCTATAATGAGTTTTTTACTTTGTGTTACGACGCTTGAGTTTTGTATTTTCTCTTTTACAATATTGTTGTTTTGATTATCCATTGCCATAATGGGCGTATTACGATTAAAGTCAGTTTTTTTAAACTCAATTAATGTAGTTACCTACCTACTTACTCATGAAGTTTACGATAACGGCAGATATTTCTCAATAATATCGCAGAGAAAGACTATTATCGTTTACTGCAATGAAATTAACAGATCGGCAGCTGTCCCGTAAAGCGTAATAAAGATATTATCACAAGGACAAACAGTGCTGACATACCTGTTCCCAAACCTGCAATGGTATAAAAGTAACCTCTTTTGTTTAACCCGATACTTGATCAGACGAAGATAATAAATGTGAAATAAATACAATGCCCAGTGTATCAGTTACCTTTCACCTGTATGAAAAAAGAATAGATATGAATTTTCCATGTGAGGTACGATTCGGGTGCGGGTCAATGGGATTACCTACACTACATCGTGCGCACCGATGTTTTCTTATTTCTTTATACCATAGACAGAAGGGTCTGACTTCTGCCATTATGTACCTAGGTGCCACATTACCTAAGGTCAGAACTAAGTACATTACAGGTTTTTGATATGTATTCACATAAATATCGATTATATCATCATCTGCCTAGCCTTTTCCCAACTATGTTGGGGTCGGCTTCCAGTCTAACCGGATGCAGTTGAATAACAGTATTTAACATGAAGCGACTGCCTATCTGACCTCCAAAACCCAGTTACTGGGTAATAAGATACCCCTTGGTAAGACTGGTTGGCAGACTTTCGGGCTTCTGACGACGCATAACAACTGTCAAAGAGCCACGAATGCCAACCGGGACCAGCTTATCCTGTTTGACGAGGCACGGAAGGGTCATCGTAATTAAAGATGGTCACCCATCCACGGACCAACTGCGGCAAGCGCAGCTTAACCTGATTGATCGAATGTTATTACTTAACCGCAAGTCCTTAGATTTCTAAACAACCTACATAACTAATCATGTTTTGTTTACCATGGTAACGAGGTAGAACCAGTTATTCAATACCTGCATACTTGCATTTTTGTAAAGCAATGCGTTTTCCTCAACAATTCTTATCATCGCACGCAACATTCCTTACGTGTCCATCAAGTGAAATTATTTCTAGGGCAACAAGTACCTACTTAGGTGCCGGGGATCTTTTGTTATCTTGCTGTGCTCTGGGTCTATAGGCAAAACATTACCTATTTTCATCAATTATATAAAACAAAGTCGGGTTTGTTCGAACACTTACAACTCGAGAACGGCTGGACCGATTTTCATGGTTTTTGATTTGTTCTATTTGTCTACGTCCCGAATAGCAGAGTAACTATTAAAAACATTAGAAAATTGACGAAAAAAAAATAAGAAAAACATTTTCCCATAAAAAATGTTCATGGGTTTCGCAACTGTCAAATAATAATGTTCATCCCGTCGCAGTCGATACGGTAAACTCTCCCCTCAAATTAAAGAGCGTAAACGAAACGTGAACGTATAATGGTTTCGAATCGACAAGATATATCTCCTATATTTCTCCTTTCGCAGGTCTGCTGGAAGAAACTTCTTATGAAATAAGCAGTACCTTTGTACTGAAATTATAATCATGTATTTAACTGTGTGTAAATAAAAAAATAAAAAAAAATATATATTCACAATATTCGGTTAATGGCGTATTTTAGATTTTAAATGAGTAGAGTAATGTCAGTAATGAAAAAGAATTGACATACGAGTATATTGCTATCAAATATTAAATAATTATATTTTGTTGCCAAATATTTATGCGTGCGTTCAGAAATTTATTTTATGTATACTAAGAAATTTTTATTTTTTTATGATTTGGCATTAAAAAATACGTAAAACCCTAAATTGTCACCCTTTACCACCAACCCCTATTTTTTTATAGCGATATTAGTACTTTAATAATTAGAAGGAAAGAAAGAAACGTTCAGGTTCAGGGAAGGTTTTAGGTAGGTAGAGCTGGGTTTTTTAATAGGTAGGGTATGTAGGGTAGAAGGTAGATAGTGTTACCAGTGCGAAGCCGGGCCGGGTAAAGCTAGTTGATGTATAAAAAAGGAAGATAAGGCACAGCTCTAATGTCATGACATTTCCTGATGTCGTGAAACAAGAGTAAAAATAATAATTATATGACGCTGGCTGCAGCGGAAACGAGATAGCAATAATTGTCACTGTTACGTACCCATAACAACTCAGAAACAAATGGCGACCTAGAAAGCAATATTATTCAAGAGAATTTTAAAGAAAATAAGTTTCGATATACTTACGAGTGGAAAGTAATCCCGTGGAACTTGTTTTTGGTTTGTGAATTATTTGCGCACATTTTGAAAACACAGGAAGGCATTGTTGCTGCTTATGTAGACGATTACGGTAATTTCACTTAACGTGTTACACATGTCCTTCACAAACGCCAGTTCGATTGTGGCTAAGGTCAGTTGTGCCGGTCGGCATAGTTTATGCGGTCCACGTCGAGGAGCCCGTACCTTATCTTCCTTTTTTACACATCATTGCGTATATTACTTTAATTATTGTGAATGTGAGCACTATGGTGGTTATTTTATTTGTTTTTTTTTTTTTTTTGTGAGATCTTTATGCGGTCTACCCAAATGTCCTTTTTTTGGTATTGTTCGTCGAGTCGTTGAGCTCCATAAATCCTGAGTTGAGCTACACGATTACTAACAAATGCTTGCACTGACTGTCATCTCATGACTATTAAACTGCCAAATTTCATGACGATCGGTTCAGCGGTTTAGACGTTATTAGTTAACACGTTACGTTTTCACGTCTAAACCGCTTAACCTATAGTCATGAAATTTGGCAGTTTGGCAGAGATATAGCCTGGATTATGGAAAAGTACATAAGCTACTTTTTTACGCGATAACTGACAAACACGCAGGTGGAAACGCGGGCAAAAGCTAGTAATTCATTTTAATAAGAGAATTGCATAGGTCTTCAATGTACCAATAACCCGTCCGTTCACATTTACAGTAAGAAACGGTTAAAACCAAGGCCGTCTGATAACTTAATAATTACATATTTATTATATAACGAAAAAATAAAGCATGCGCTTATAAACAGAGCTAACAAAGACAACTAGTTCAAGAATAACCGACATGCCATTCACACAAACAAACATAAATACTATGTAGGAATAAGTATACACACATGAACAAAACTTGCCACAGAGTAAGCGATACCAGTTTGGCAAGTCCAGTTATTTTTAGATCTTAATGTTCTGGAGTTTTTAAAACGATACGACTTTTTTTTTCTGGAATATGTACTGTGGTAGGATCGTTATTTTTATTGGCTGCTAACATCCGTTGGGACTTAATTATCCTAGATGTGTTGGTAATAATAACATGACTCCAGCCATTAAAGTTCTGGTTTGTACCTGAAGTGGCGACGTTAATTGAAAAGATTTTCGTTCAATGACTATTTAGAAATTGCAAATGTAAACGGTAGGGGTTAGGTTCATAATATTTCGAGCTGAGGGTACCTTTAGGTAATCACTAAGTTCATACGCGAACAACAATAAATTTGTGCTGAACAGAGAATCTGTGCTGAAAGTAAAATTTTCTCTTCTCTTTCTTCATTCGGTCAAAGTTACGTCCGGCGACAGTGTTAATGTATGTGTGCTAAAATGAATTATGATTAAAGTAAGTCGGAAATGAAAAGGGGACAATATTTAGGGGAAGTGGACATTCTGCGAAAGAGACATTTTGCGAAGTGGACATTCTGAGAAAAGGACATTTTGCGACCAGTGGACATTTTGAGAATTGGAAATTCTGCGTCGGAGCCGTATGTGACGCAGGCAGATTGTATGATTCGTCATTATACATACGGCGCCTTACGTCCATTTAAAAAACGTTCGCAGTTAAGATATAATAATATGCCGAAGGCAAATTGGCAACTCGTTCAATTGCTATAATTCTGGCATTTATCGGAATTGTAGGTTCGGCTTGAACTGTGACCAACCCCGCGCGAGCCGAATTAGTCGCAGTAACACACAGGGCATCCCGACCAAATGGGTTAGGTTAGGTTAGAACTGTGACAAACCGCTTGCGAGCCGAGCGAGCAAAGCGAGTGGTACCGCGGTAGTGGCCAGCGACCAAATACGATCTAGAGGAATGTGGCCGTTTTTCTTTAGAATGAATTTCGTTGCTTCGTATCTCAATATGAAAATTTATAAAAGGTATTAGAACATTTTAGACACACTTCCCGAGGTCTCTGTTGAGCCGTTTTTCATAATTCCTTCTCAGTCGCGAGGTAATATTTTTTTAAAGAAGTGGCGCTGAGGGACCGATCTATGCGCTCTTAAGGCTGCAGTCTCGCAAAATTCACTCGCGGTGAGTTATTTGCGCAACTTTGTATTTTTTTTTAAAGAAATAACATTCTTGCACAGAAATCAACATAATATAAGTAATAGCTAGTATTTTTTTTTAGTTATATATCATTTTTTTTTGGACTTTTTTAGGTAAATCAAGCGTTGAATACAGCTCTTTCTGCCCAACAACATTTCGAGGTATGTTTGTGCTCCTACTTTAGGGTAATTAAGAATTATTTTCAAAATCTGTTCAGCGCATAATTAGCTGAACACGAACGTCTTCAAAATGCGCTGATTAGTTTTTTCTAATTATCTTTCATTTTCTTATTTAGGAAGTCACAAAGTCATCAAAATTCTCTGTTTTTATCTCTTAATAAACGGTTAGTTTCATAATAACAATGCATCATATGTATGTAATAATAAGATTATTTTGATGCCAAAGGTTCAATAAAGCAAATCAGAAAAAAAACACCAATGTCACCTTATTCTGACAATAATAATAATCTCAAAAGACCTAAAAATCTTCTAGTGCGCAATGTAAGAATCGCGTGCGGTGAGTCCACGCGCTGAGCATCTTTTTGGGTATTTTGAGATTGTTATTATTGTTAGAATAAGGTGATTTAGGTGCAATTTTTTTTTTGTATTTATTTCATTGTACTCTTGGCATTAAAATAATTTAATTATTACATATATACGATTCATTTTAGGTAAACAAAACAAAAAACATTTTTCATTTTAGAAACAAACCGTTTATTAAGAGATAAAAACAGAGAATTTTGATGACTTTGTGACTTCCAAAATAAGAAAATGAAAGATAATTAGAAAAAACTAATCAGCGCATTTTGAAGACGAGAATGTTTAGCTAATTATGCGCTGAACAGATTTTGAAAATCATTCTTAATTACCCTAAAGTAGGAGCACAAACATACCTCGAAATGTTGTTGGGCAGAAAGAGCTGTATTCAACGCTTGATTTACCTAACATAATCCATATCGATGTACTACAAAAAAATTACTAGCTATTACTTATATTATTTTTATTTCTGTGCAATAATAATATTTCATGTTATTTCTTTAATTTGTTTTTATTTTTTTATACAGAGTTGCGCAAATAACTCACCGCGAGTGAATTTTGCGAGACTGTAGCCTTAAGAAATAAAACTAAATACTTAAAATTACCGCGGCATTTTGTAAACGGCGCGCAGTGTTTGAATTGTCCATCAATTGTTGTGGCATTACAGTGACATCAATTTTCAATTTGCATTCGGCATATTTCATAACAGCGAGCGTTTTTAAATGGGCGACGCCGTTTGTAAAAAGCGGAATCATATTAATTGCCTGCGACGTATACCTAAATTCCTTTCATTCATGTGTTATTGTTAGGGTTCCTTTCCTATGGGAAAGGGTTAAAAGTTATTACTTGCTTAACGTTTAAAATAATTAAGTTCTACGTGCTCAATAAAGCAATGAAAGAGTCAGCTCCATACCCATCTCAGTACATATTGATTTTTAAGTATTTAAATAACCACATGTTTGTATAGAAAGCGTCTTTGTTTAACAACGGGTCCATATCACCACAAAACGTCAAACAAACGAAGTTCAATCTCATTGTCACCACTGTTCTCAGCTGCACTGCACAAAACAGACGCATACATACGTAGATAGAGAATTTTATAGATCAGCTGTCAGCGTATACCTTATGAGAGAGCGATATTCTTTAAAAGTCACTTGTAAACTGATACTATTTTATGAAGTCGGGTAATACTTTCCAAAGAAACTTATCGTGACAGTCGTTTTGTAGGACCCCAGTTGTGTAGACTGACGATAGGGGCCAGACGAAAAGCTTGCCTACGCGAAGGAGACAGAGAAAATATTTAAAACTCATATTAAAAGCACACTTTGTAAACGATTTATTCCGTTCTAATACCAACAACTAATACCACTGGTATTTGTTTCAACTCACATATTTATTTTCTATTCCGAACGGATACTATTGTTTAATGCCATCCTTATGCCTACGGAATAGAAGTCAAAATCGGTTGAATGGACAGTCAAAAAGATTTTTTAAATGTCTAATCTTATTTCAAATGGAGTATAGGCTTGCGCTGACTGACCCTTGTCGCGCCCGCGATATCGCGCCAGTCTGCGCGAGCCTCGTCATCTTCACATATAACTATTAATTAATGTACACAAAATATTGTTATCATTTTTTTTAAAGTATGGAGTTTTTTGGCCATTCTTCTCCATACGTAACTGCCTTTTGTAAGGGGCCAATAGAATCAATTAATTATTTTTGTAATTTTTGACGTTCAAAATTGCCTTTAATCTGCCTATTTGAAATAAATTATTTGACTTTGACTTTATCTTTCCGTCTCGTTTCGTGTCGTTTTCGTCTCGGATTTATTAAGTGTGTCCTTGTCTCATTATTATTGTTATGTAGTGACTTGTCTATTGCTATACTCTGTCTACGCGTACATACTACTCTATGTACATAGTTGTCACTTTTACTTTCGATCACGAGAGCCGCACGGCCGATGACTCCTGCGCAGCCGATATACACGTATTTGTACGCTGAGCTGTATAATCGTCACGCTTCATACTAAGGCCGTATTAATAAAACGCTCTCATTTAAGTGCTGTTAAGAGATGTCATTAAATATTGGATGTTGCCCGAGAATTTGATGTTGAACATGATTTTAGGATGCCAAATGGATAAAAAACCTAGAAGGACGTTAATATTTCGTCCGCTTTGTTTCAAAATTCTTAGTTGCTTTTTTAGTTTAGTAACCAACCAATCTCAAGATTGGTTCAAAATGGTCCCAGAATATTGGACTGACTGAAAGTACTGGCAGTGCAAAAACCTGTCCTCTTGTTCACTGTAATATCAACCTATCCATCATCATCATCATCATTTCAGCCGAAAGACGTCCACTGCTGGACATAAGCCTCCCCCAATTGGGGGGGTTTGCCATAACCGCCACGCTTGGCAGGCGGGTTGGCGATCGCAGTATGGTGTTAAAAATGCATAGAGAACGACCTATTAAGTTTAGGTTTTCTTATGGTATTTTTCTTCTTCATAACGAGCTCACTTCTAGGACCAATCTAGGATTATAATAGTCATAAGAACAGAATAGACCTACAGGTCTGAGTCAGTGGTTTTCGCTTTTGGTTTTGGCTGTTCTTTGTATACCTAGGACTGACTGACTCATGTTAAAAGACAAGCTTCAGGTCACGATGTTGCTTTCATCTGGATCAAGCAAACTGAAATGTATTATATTATTTTTAAATTATTGTGAATGTGAAGACTATGTGCGTTATAGTTATTTTTATTTGTTTTTTTTTTCAGTTAGTTTTCATCATAGTCTGGCAGTTTGAGTAATTTATGCGGCCTGCTCAAATGTCCTTTCTTTGGTATTGTTCGCCGACTCGTTGAGTTCCTTAAGTTCTGAGTTGAGCTGCACGATAACTGACCAATGCGTGCACTGACTGGACAGGTTCACTCAATCTGTGTGGTTCTTTCATCAAAAGATCATTTCAGACACCAATCTCCATGGTCTTCACATGATCTGACCAAGATTATGTCTGGACTTTAAAAGAGACTGACTCTGAGTTTTTTTCGGCCTTTTTTCTTAGAGTATTCTGATAGAAAACGCCGAGCTCATCTGGTTTTTAAAATACGATTGACGTGTAAGTGTTTGTACAAATCTACTTACAGAATTTAAATCATTTATCATTAATCACCGCTTTACTTCTTAATCTATCTGCGCCGTAAGTCAAGTAAACCGCTTGCTCAAGAGCTCATCAGCTAAGACCGATTACCAACACATATTAACTGTTACACCTGTCATCTTGCATCCATAGGTTACAGTTATATCAAAACCTTTGATCCCGTACGTTTTTATTGCACTTGTGTTGATCGGTAATATTTACAGCGTAATCGAATTATATAATTCGTCTATTTTCTAAGTTGCAGTTGATAAGGACATTGAAAGATTGATCGATCACGTAGTTTAGGTCCGTCGGAAAGATCTGGGTAAAATTGACGAAAACTAGCAAAGAGAACATAACATACCATCAAGCTTGTATTTTCCAAAGGGTTAGGCAGAGGTGTACCTATAGTATACCCACATTTCGTCAGTTATGTTTAAGTCCCATGGGACTTAAACATAACTGACGAAATGTGGGCGCCCCCTATTACATGTAATAGGGGGCGATCTTATTGCCATCAACCGGGCACAAATCCAGACTCCGGGCTGGTCTGAGAAATTCCAGATATAATAAAAACCAGCCAAGTGCGTGTCGGACCACGCACAATGAAGGGTTCCGTAGTTGGTATGAATTTATCCCAAGAACAAACTTAACATCGTAGTGGAAAAACATGTTCTTACAAACGGAATGTATGGGAGAACATGTTTTTCAACTGTTTATGTAAATTGGTTGACTATTACTCGGTAACTTGTGACGCCTACTTGGCTGTGATAGTTTTCCTTTTAACTTCGTTATATATACTACTGCTGTGATTTTTTTTACATATCCAAGCTGGCAGGGGGGGGGGGACACGTAACTCTAACAAAAATTAGCCCTTTAACGCCTAATATTTCAGAAACGGATCCCTCAATCGAAAAATTGTTTTCACAAACCCGCAATATTTTTAAAAGACCCATCCAACAATAACCCACACCATAGGGTAGGCAAAAAAAAAAAACATCCCCTCTTTACATAACTATTTACATAACTCTTTACATAACTATAACCCTAAATAACTATTTTTTTCATGATAATATAATATGTATATTCATGCCAAATTATAGCTTTCTAGTACTAAAAGTCTCTGAGCTAAGCTGGGGACGGACAGACGGACGGACATGGCGAAACTATCAGGGTTCCTTGTTGACTACGGAACCCTAAAAGTAACCCGGGAATCGAACCCAGGACCTCATGCTTAGCAGTAGGGCTTGCTTTCTCATCGTTTACCAACGAGGCAGTCCAGTCGAACCAAGGAAGAAGTAAGGAGGATTATGTGTTGCAGTAGTTGGAAAAAGGCTGTTCGAGAAGATGGTGCAATTAAGTGCCAGGGCCTATTTTTAATCTTATATTTTAAATTGTTACTTTATTTTTGAAGTGAAAACTTCTTTAGGCGCGTTGAGCACTTTTTTGTAGGGGAAAAACTTATGGGTTTGCGATCGTCACCGAACGCTTTCCATGAGCTATATGTATACTGTGTATATATGTGTACTTTTTGGGTGAACAAAAATCATGGAACCCGCGTCATCGTCACCGAGTGCTTTCCATGAGCTATATGTATAAAAGAACAGTTATTCCAAAGTTTTGTGTTTTCACTTCTGTCGTTTTTTTATTTTTTAAATTGTTCTCACATATAGAAGCAACAAGGATAATGTACCTACCTAGGATTTTTTAATATTGATTTAAAAGCGTGTCCTTGGAGTTTCCTGCGCATTCTTCTCCATAGAGATCTACGTTTTGGAATGGGCAACTGGCTTCAATTTTCTGACTAACTGACCGACTCTTTGACAGTTCAAAAGTACTTGTAAATGGTTTAATTAAAATAAATGCTCTGAGTTTGAGTTTGAATGACCTATTGAGCAGTACGTTCTTTCTTAAGAGATGGTATTCATACTTTACCTTTGAACCTAGGTTGATTAACAGCTAGCCTTTTCCCAACTATGTTGGAATCGGCTTCCAATCCACGCAGCTGAATACCAGTATTTTACATGGACCGACTACCTATTTGACCTCCACAATCCAGCTACTGGGTTTTTACAATACCCTTTGGTAAGACTGGTTGTCAGACATTTTGGCTACTGACCCGTAACGACTGTCAAAGATCTACGAATGAAAGCCGGGAGAATCGGATTAACGTGCGTTCCGAGGCATTGAGGGGTTCTCGATATGTAATGGATAGTCACCCATCCACGAACCGACCGCGGCAAGCATAGCTTAACCTTTGATCGTCCCGTGCAGCTGTAATCGTTCATCCTACGATTTCCAGCAATACCACGCAGGATAGTCTACCCTAACTAAAGCAGTATTCTATAAGATGTTGTAATGCCTGTAAGTGACTGGAATTTCATCTATAGCTTTCAAAGTGAAGGAGCTTCTATTAATTAACTATTTAATGAACGATACAAACCTGACCAATCCAAAACCAGTTCATGTTAATATCATAGAGACTGTAGTAGTATATCCATCTGCCCGCAGGCTAAACCGGGGCGCATGGACGAGTTTAATAAGAACATACTTACTGCATTTCTATCAGAGTTGTATAAGAGATCATTATTATTATTTGGTGGCAGACGTGTTATTAGTATTACGATTTAACAGATTGTAAATAAATAAATGATAGGTTTTATTAGTATGATGTCGGATTAGATTCTTTATTGACTATTAATCAATCAACTTCTAGGAAACGTTAGTAAAACTAAAAGATAGAGTTTAGTTTATTCTAGTTTTAAAATAAGTATAACTTGTGATTTTTTTTTTTTTCTCATCGGAAAGTAAAATGGTCTAATATAAAATATAATTAAAAAATATACTCAAAAATAAGTTTTTACTTAAAATACATACATTTAATTAAAAATATCTCAATTTCTTCATTCAGCTCAATAATTAATGGGGCCGAGAATAAAAGAGTTCAACGCGTTTGCTACGAAATGCTACGTGCAGACATAAAAAACACAGTCAATAGTTTAACGAAGTCGGGTTATTTACACAATTTATAACTCAAGAACGGCTGGACCGATTTTTGTGTTGGATTTGTCTCCGCCCCGAATAGCAGAATAACTGTAAAAACATGCGAAAAGTTAACGAAAATATTTTTTTTACGAAAATTCATTTCCTCTTATATTTTGTATTGAACGGTTTTTTTTGTTGATATCTCGAGAACGGGTTGGGGAAGGGGGACCAAGAAATTTCACGCGGAAGAAATTTCTTGTTATGCTAGTTTTGGAATAAACGAAACATAAAGTTTTGATGTATAAATTTGAGAATATTTCATCATGATAATTATGACGAAGATTAGAATTAGATAAATTAATTAGATTTACGAAGCTAGTTTTTTAAGAAGTAATACGCTTTTCATGACGTAGGTACATAGAGTGACTTTAATAAGGAGGTCGTTAAACAGTTTTGTGGCGTAAAGTTTACTGAGAATAAGAAAAAATATAGAAGCACTAGCTTTTGCTCGCGGCTCCGCCCGCGTAAATGTCGGTTATCGCGTAAAAAAGTAGCCTATGTCCTTCTCCATATCCCAGGCTATATCTCTGCCAAATTTCATGACGATCGGTTCAGCGGTTTAGGCGTGAAAACGTAACATACAGACAGACAGACAAACAGACGGACAGACAGACAGAGTTACTTTCACATTTATAATATTAGCATGGATTTTGGATCGGACTAGGTAAGTACGTAAAATTTCGGCCTACCATTATAAGAAAAAGCTTTAGATATGTCACCGTAAGATTGTGAGCTCCGTTAGTTTATTATCTGTTTAGCGAGATTACAAGCTATGGAAAGATTGTGAACTGTTACAATATAATGCATTCATTTTCGTTCGTTTATAATCTATCAATGTCAAATCGTCAAATTGGCACTTGTCGACAGGGTCATATTCTATCAGATAAAAAAAAAAATTGAACCTTCCCTGATTGGTAGGTGTTGGCGGTAGCCGAATTGGTCGCATTAACTAACCAACCGCTTCTTAGAAGTTGGTCGCAGTTACTTGGCTATTTACTTGGCGTTCGTCGCATGAAAGTTTGATACCAGTTCAGTAAATGGTTTGTTTGTTTGTTCACAATTTTCCGATAGTTTATAATTTCGTTACATGGATTATATCGCTTAGGTCGCTTTTCGTGACATCTTAGTGACACCTACTTCTTCTAAACTGCCATTTTGATGCGGTTTTCACTATCATTTACATAACCGCCTCTGTGGTCTAGTGGTAAAACCACCTGTCTCAGATCCAGAGGTCCCGGGTGCGATTCCCAGCGGGGGCAAACATTTCTGCTCGGTTTGGTTGGTGGTAGGGCTTGTTCTAAGACCGCCTGGCTAGCTACCACCATCTTATCTAAGTCTATCGCCAAAGCAACAATGTTAACAGCATTTGTTGTGTTTCAGCAGTTAGAGGTAAGATAGCGTGTTCCTCTGTGGTTGAGGATTCCGGGAGAAGCTCGCTTCCATCTTCGGCCTATCATCACTTACCATCAGGTGAGATGAAGGCCAAGAGCTTCCCCGTTGAATGTAAAAAAAAATATATTATGAAGGTTTATTTGTGTAATTATTGACGTTTAACTTAGATATAGCGCAGAAATCTTGGTGTTTTGACATGTCGCCACATTAGTCAACTGCACCTATGGGACGCAAGGGTGGGTCACTCATCATCATAATTTCAGCCGAAAGACGACTACTGCTGGACATAGACTTCCCACAAGCACCGCCACTTCAACCGGTTCTGTGCTTCCCGCACCCAGCAGATTCCTGTGGCCTTCACAAAGTCATCGGTCCACCTTCCTTCTAAAGCTACGTCTTCCGATACACGGTCACCACTACAGCCCCAACCTTTCAGCCCCATCAGTCATCAGTTCTGCGAGCAATGTTTATCCACTGCCACTTAAGATTACTTCGGGCTATGTCGGTTACCTTGATTCTCCTGCATGGTGGCCCACCCGTCACTAGTACCAATTTAACAATTCCATGTTTATACGAGTATATAGATGTTATTTATGATACTATGTGCAAATCTAGTCCCTTTCCGAATAGAACCAGCTACCCAGTAGGTTTCCGAGGACTCATCAACAAAAGGAAATGATTCATAGCGTCCAGGAAATGGGATAATAAACCTGTCTCGAGATATCTATTATTTTGATCTTTAAACCTTGCACCTTAGTGTTGAGGAGATAGGGATTATCTTGTTTAAATGAAAGATGATTTTAGCCTTTAATTTGGTCAGTACTTTTCCCATTACTGGGAACAGAATATCTATGATACAGATAAGGAACAGGCATTGATGTATCACACTTGTAAAATGTTTGTTGGCGAAATTTTACCTAAAGCCAATGGTGTCATACATTTTTTTGTCACGTCGCTGCCTATAAGGGCACTGGCTCCTGTGATACAGTTAATGACTAGCTCAGGAGCCAGGTAATAATAATAATAATATTTTATTTTCATGGGGAGAAAAAGGATCAACAATGAATTACTTAAGCAACTTAAAACCTTATAGTAATTAGACTAAGTACATGCTCGATTTTGTTAAACTCCTGACACACAAACTAGGACGTGTCCTGTATCTCAGGTGTCAGCGTTCCTTCCTGCCGGACAAATTGTGAAACCTAACATATTAATCAAATGTTTGAGCTAAAAAATAAACTAATTTAATTTATAATAATATGTAATTTTAATAATTTAAGGCTTTTATTTCTTTGATGAAAACAATAGATAAAATTCATTTATAGGTACGTGTGTATCTGAGATGCTTATTGTAATGTTTATAATTACTTTGCATACTAATACATCAAGTTTATCTTACTTAACAGACATGGGTTACTTACTTAGGAGTTTTTTGCGCCACTTCCTAGCGATGTGCGAAGTGGTGAAGGGCGGGCTTTTTGGGGGAATGTCTTATTTAATTTTAACATAAAAAAATACAGATTCTTAGCCTCATTTGTAAATGTGTATCTTTATATGTAAATAAATATTTATTCCTACATTTTTCGTAATTGCAACTACCACTGTTTGTCTCTGCATCATCCAAAAGTTGACTGGTAGAAAATGCACAGAGGCGATGAAATGTACAAAGGCGGACTTAATGCCATAGGGCATTAAGTCCGTCTCTGTACATTTCTGTGCTTGAAGTATTAAATAAATAAATTAATTTCGTAAAATTAAGAGCTTGATTTGATTTATCGTTTCACCTATGCTCGATTGATGTTACACCAATTTTTTTAAAGATTTTTACCAATTCATCACGTTTAGGTGTTAGAGGTGTTACATTATTATTTTGACCTTATCCCCACACATTCACGTCTATAAAGGTTAAACTAATTCTATCTTTCTAAACCATCATTATGATGTAACTCCTATCTCCTAGTCAGGGTGAAGTAATTTCTGACATTATGACATTACCATCTGTCAGTCACTGACATTCTACTAAACTGCAAAAGTCACGTGCAAATGCGTGACCGCAAATCATTTGCAATAGTATTTGTGCAACAAGAGAGCAAAGTTGGTTTTTGCTGCGAGTGTTGATTTTGAATCCCGAGTAAGCGAAGGATTCTATAATTGAATCACGAGTGCAGCGAGTGATTCTAGGTTAGAATCCTGAGCGCAGCGAGGGATTCCAAGACACGAGATGCAAAAACTTTGGTCTCGTGTAACACATACAACTTTTCACCTCAGCCGCGAGAATATAATATATAACCTACCTAGAGGAAAAAAAATACAACATGGTAAAAATTAAACCACATGTTTATTTGTAAAACAAACAATACAAAAAAGTTAAAAGTAAAATTATTATATTTTTGCCCTATTGGATTTGTGCCCTACTGACATTCTTTTCAAAAAAGCAATAAGTTTGGGGTAGGATTCAATGTGCACGTCATCTTTTGTCTTTATTGTGGCTTTCAACATTGAGTAAATATTCCACATTGTAGATGGTTGCCTCGTTTGTGATAATTCTATGAAGTCTTGTACGATAACAGTACGTTGTCTCCGAAAAAGTGTTCGCACACTTTGTAAGTCACCATTGCTTAAAAATATCATAAGTTTTAGATATTTTTCCCGAGACTTTTCATGCAGGAAACTTAATTCTGCATTTTTTACATGCTGCTTCAATTCTTCCGGTGTTAAATAGCAGACTTCGTCACTGAATTCACTCATATTTATTTATTATTATTTTTATAGTATCCAACGTGTATTGAACTTTGTAGCTAGCGTAACAAGAAAAACAAGAAAAATGTGAATCCCGCTATTTTATAATGATGCGTTCTGAAACTGCACCCGCGGTATTCTGCCACAATATTGAAGATTGTTAAAACTAAAAATAATTATGTCGGTACATGATAAACTTCGTATTTTTTCGTCAACATTTTATTTATTCGATTATAAAAAAATATAATTAGAATACTTATTCAGAAAAAAAAAATATATATAATAATTAAATTTGGAACCTTATCAGATGATTTGCAATTTTACGGTTATCGGAATCCGAACGTTTTATTGTTTGTTTCGTTTTTGGGCCTACTAGGTATCGAATTTGAAAATCGATTTGTTTCTATCTCTCGCTTCTTTTCGTATCGAAGTGAAAGTGACAGAACAAACTGTAGTTCAAATCTTTGGAATTTTGTGAGTAGACCCAGCACTCTTTTCGGCATTTAAAAATAATAATTAAAAAGTTACTTTGTCTCACACAGCACCTCAAACAAGTAGGTTTTGCTGCCTAAAGACAGGCAGCAAAACCTACTTGTTTGAGGTGCTGAGGTGAAAAAGTAGATTGTTTGCCAAAGGAGCCAACAACTATTTTGAAGGCGAGAGTGTTTCTTTGAATCCAGAGCGCAGCGAGGGATTCAAAGCACGTCACTCGAGCTTAAAATAGTGTTGCTCCCGAGGTGGACACTACTTTTTATCACCCTCTATGAAAAAATAAGTAAGTGCAACTTATGAATAAGAATAATACGTTTATTTATTTGTATCACATTTTTAGCGTCCGAAACAAAGTTCTCTGGAGTTAAAAATAATACTTTAATTCTCACTACTTGAGGTAGACACACAATTTTTTTAATAAAACTAAGTAAAATCCGAATTTGAGTAAACAATTACGAACGAAGGCGGAATTCATTCATACAAAAAAGTTTGTGATAAAATAAAAACGCGCGAAATGAATTCCCATTTCGCGCGTTTTTTATTTTTTCACAAACTTTTTTTTATTTTGGCTCGCGTGCGGTTTGCTTTATCATACAGCCTGTTACTTGTTCATACAATGTTCGTTCTTGATCTCTTTGGTGATTGGAACTTTTACTAACAATATCCACATTCGAAATTAAAATCACTTTTAGTCCCTAATGATTAAAAAGCTATTTTAGTCCCTGTAAACAGGGACTAAAATAGCTCTTTTTGAATAGATGTGATAAAAATATTATTTTTCTCCTGGTTTGGTATTTTTTTTTCGAAAATCATTTTTATTAATTAGATTGCTACGCTAGTTGTCCCTGTGGATCTGTTCACGATATATTTTTTTATAGTAACATACGATTAACTAAAACGCCAATTATATATATGAACATTTTTCTCGGTTATTAAAAAAAAAAATGCTGTTCCATACATTTTGACCGCGTAGGTATTGCACTTTTGTAGGAAATAGCAGTTAAAAAAAATATTAACCAAAAATTTCAATTCAGAGGGTCCAGAATAATGTATTGAATCCATTGTAAAAGGTTGCGCGTCAATGTCCCTGACACATTGTTAAAAAGTCGTCACAGATGCTGGGTTTTGTTAAACGAAATACTCGGGGCTTCCAACTGACAAAGACCAGAATAGTCTTGTTCAACACCCTAGTGCGAAGTCAGTTAGAATATGCTAGTGTTGCCTGGAATCCATTCTATGCAGTTCATTCGCAAAGAATTGAGAGTATACAAAGAGCATTCACGAAACATTTAGCCTTTATATCCAGGATAATTTGCCATCGCTGTCCGTATGAGCAACGCTTACACTTTTTCAATATTAAACCACTGCGTGACCGTCGCCGTTCGCGTGATTTAATTTTCCTCTATAAAGCTGTAAACGGATTTGTAAAATGCAGCGATCTTGTTGAGCGTATCCAATACGCAGTCCCTTCAAAACCTCCAAGACAACCCATCACCAGGTTGTTTCATATTCCTTTCCGCAAATCCAATCTTGGTCTCAACGCTCCCATGCTGCGATTTGCTGAAATTACAACAGTTTTTGCAAATCATCTTAAATCGACTTACACGGTGTATCACTTAACAAGTTTAGAAGATCTGTCTCTGATAAACGGGAGTATATAAATATACTAACCAACACTTTTTATTTTTTGTAAATTCATGTTCATATTCATATTTAATTTTAGATATCATTATTACACACACCCTTTTTCACCTTCCACCTTTCGTGATTTCATTTAAATCATTTTATTTTGTATAATTCAAATATCCACTTATTTTAATTTTGTTTTCTTATTCCAATTGTATTCTTTAATTATCTTCATTATTATTATTTTTAGTTATTTAAGTTGTTTGTGTGTTTTTGTTGTTTTGTGGTGAATGCTGTGTACACCTATAATAGGCATACATACTAGTACTTTTATTATTTTATTGTTCTTTTTTAAAAATCTTTTGTATGTACTGCTGTTGGTGTACCAAATAAATAAATAGACACCCTGTATATCTCAAGTGTGCATGAAACGTACACTAAAACTTTTTGGCCCTCTAACTTAATTTGTAACTGAAACATTCGAATAATTTTAGTCCTTGGTACCACCAGGATGGCGGTCATTTCGATAAGTTCAATTAAATACGGTATTAGGTGTGAGTAAAAACAAATTGGAACTCATTAACTAACTCGGTACTGCTACTTAAGTTTGACCTTTAAGTTGCGTTGCTAAACATAACTTGTTGATACGCTACTAAAGATGGGCACTGATTTGGAAGCATTAAGCTGATGGATGTTCGCTTAGGAACTAATAATGTTCGCCTAATAGTAGATTGTAGGTACAGCTAGTGCATAAAAGAAGCCATTTTACCACGAGACGTATATATCTACCCGAGCCGCAGGCGAGGGTGGATAGTTAAGTCGAGGGGTAAAATGGCTCGTTTATGCCCGAGTTTTACACTCTGCTTTTCACTTCGATTCCGAGAAAATGAAACAGGGATAAAGTATATAACAGTATTTTTTAATTTTCAACATTTTTGAGTGTCATTCGACTTGGGTACTTCATATCGCCAAGTCATAAAAACGTTTCTTTGCGTTTTTAAATAATAAAGAACTCTTTTATCTGATTTTATTAAATTAACGATAGAAAATACGGAAGTGATATAAATTAAACAAATGAAATAAAATAACGACTTTAATCTGCGACGTTTTATCGTGAAGTGGCTTTTGGGTCTGATTATCCAAGTCTTAGAAAAAAAAAACAACACCTAAATCATTTTCTTGTAAAATGTTGCCAAGACGAGACTATATGGCTCGCACTGTCAAAAGTTATCAGATCTCATGTAGAGCCAAGCTTATAACTCTACACGCCCTAGCTCTACAAGCCCTTACTTCACAAACTCTACACCTTAGTCATAATATGTGGCTTGGACGTTTCGTTACCTTCATATGGCGTCGTTACCCCATTTGAGAGCAGAAGAGGGGGAATAATTGTGGGGATAGATGGGTCGTAGTTAATTAACTTTAATTAGGTAACTTTGATGTTGATCATCAAAGTTACCTAATTAGCAACATCGTTTTAGCAGCCTACTAAAATCTAAAACCAGTATTAGTACGCATCTTAACTTCACAAACTTGTGGAACCCAAAACCTTCTATTTAGCACCAGGTGATTAACCTTTATCACCATTACGACATTACCAATCACCATCGTCATAACTGGTGATCATCGGTGATTACCGATAAATACTTGAATGAAATAACCTTGAGCATAATTGTGGGTAGCTTTATGTGATTTTTATGCTTGGTAACATTTAAATTACTATGATTGTGTGCAATACTGTAATTTAAATAGTAGTTATATCTAATATTGAAATCATTTTAACTTGTTGCTTGATGTGTTGGTAAAGCTATCATCAGCCTAGCCTTTTTTTGCTATCAAAATAATATAAAAAACCTAATATGCGCTGCTACAAGCTCCACGTAATAAGGGGCGAGCCTATTGCTATTAAAATTCAAACTCCGGGGTGATACGGAGAATTTTCAATTAGAAAAACCAAAACCATTTTGTCTGACTCGGGAATCGAGCCTAAAAATTTTCACTCGAGCAAACTGTAAGGAAGATCTCAGCTACGAAATCATAACATCCATAAGATGTAGCTCACCCACCTTAAAAACCTTAGCTTCTCAGCAACTACAAAGCAGCCGTTTAAAGTATTCTGTGCGTGCGGCTCACTCCCCGGGTATTTGCATATTGCTTTATCATGTATCTCCCTCAGACAAGGTTTTGCAATAACTTCCCCATACCACAGAGTAACGAGGACAGAAGGCCTAGTAAAGGCAGGCGGGGAAAATTCTTTTGAAAGGTTGACATACTCGTAATCCTTCAAACCTTCTTCTTCTTCCTTAATTCATGCCTTTCATCATTATTAACAGGTCTCAGGTCCATTCACTGATATGAACGATGATGTTTCAAATAGCATGTACTAGGGTGCCTCTTCCTGAGTGTTCTTCAGAGTCCATCATCAAACGGGCAGAGAACATAACTTTTGACATCCCTTGGTGCAAAGAGTTATTTAAAATTTCTAAATATTCGGCAGCTGAACAAAAAAAAAAAAAACAAGAAAACGAAGAAAAAGAAAAAGCCTAAAGAAGAAGGTCATCTTCTAATAATACAGGGCAAAAACTAAAAAGACTAACGCTTGTTTAATCGTATTATCACATTGTATCAAATTGTATATTCCAATCATATCACATAAAAAACTACATACATGTCACAAACTATGGTCGGACCAAGGTAAGTGCAGGCAGGCTAAGGCAGCTCTCCCTACAATTGATGGCCGCCTCACGAAACAGGTTCTCCGACTAACGAAACAACAGCTGCGTACAGTTACAGCAGCTATAACTGTAAAAAAATAAAATTATAAATAAATATTTAATAAACACCTCTTTGTCATAGGAGTCACAGACAGTCCGCTGTGCAGGGCCTGCATGGAGGACGACGAGACAGTGACTCATATGCTGCTAAACTGCCCGGTGGTCACCACATACAGGGCCAAGTACTTCGGTAACACAGGTACCTTACGTGAGATTGTCAGTAACACCAAGGCGTTGCTGGCCTTCTTTGAGGAGCTGGGATAGATCGAATAATCGAATTCCCATCCGTACGCAAAATACGCGCATTGTCGTGGAGTTGCGGATACCAGCCCGTATTACCTATTACATACATGACATGATTAATTAAATTATACCCCAGGCAGAAACTGTAGAACGCCACCTGCTACGCTCCTCACATACTCCTTTTGCTTCGTTTACGTTCATTATACGGTCATACACGCACGCCGGTTGCGAGAACTACGCATCTGACCTTTCTGAAGAACATCACCAATTAGGTTACTATATGTCCTCCTCGGGCGTCCTCTCCCGTCGTTTCCACTCACATCTACCTTTTGTCATTAAATTATCAATTAAATTAATCAACATACAAACTATGCAATATTCAAAATTGCGCTTCTGTAACTTTCTATCCCATGACCTCTCCCATTATACGACGCATTATTATCAGTGTCAAACGGAAATAGTGAAGCGAAAAATTGCGAAAATTGCCGACACAAAATTCGGAAATTGGTGTTGTGTGCGCAAAAATTGTGGGTAAGCTCGCCCACTATCATTTGGAACTACGTCATCGTGTGTGGGTGTATCGTACACCTACGCTTATATTGTTTAGCCGTATGAAGTGAATAGGGTGCCAAGATGACACTATTTACTGCAGTTTTATTAGTCTATTTATGAAAGAGGTTTCCCAGAAGTGTCATAACTTTTAAATAACCATTTTAAATAAACTAGATAAGATAAGGAAAAGAGTTTTCTTAAGCATTTTCTCTGCTTAAGAAAACTCTAAGAGGATCTGAGTGTTTTAGCAAAAGTTCTTATTTTTTTCTCGTCTCAAAACTTTTCAGAATTCAAGGCCAGCAAGGACATAGCAGCCGGAACAGCCCGGAGTTCACCAAGCGTGAATTTAAGTATCGCCACTAGTAGATGCATTTTGTTTCCATCCTACAGTATGTTTCATTATAAAAGTTTGTTTTATTATTGAACAGTATTTTTATCATACGAAACGACGCGCACTCTACTTGTCATAACTTTACCTACCCCAAGTCTTAATTCAGATATTTTTTTGTATACAAAGGGGACTCCCAAAAAATGGTGGAAAAAAAGGTTAGATTTTCTTTTAAGTATTAAGTTTAGAAATAATAATTAAAAAATAATAATATTGTAATTATTTTTATAATTTTTCGGTTTTAAACAAAGTTATTATAAGGAGATTTTCTGGTATAAAATATTTTATTATACTGATAACACTGCAGCAGTTCCAAACATTTTCAAAATTCGTTTGACAGAATGTTACTGATAGGTTTGTCATAAATGTGAATGAATACGATTCCGAAACCGATGTTTATTAATAGCTAATCCTAATCGGAGCTACTAATCAGATTCATGTGATTTTAAATGAATGATATATGTGTGGATAAATGTAATAATGTGTTAAATTTAAATGTTATATTTAGCTATTTACATCTTCAACAACACATTACAATTCTCATTCAAAGATTCATGTTGTAAGTAGTATCATAGTATGTCTTGCCACATGTTGGATGAAAACGGCTGCAAACTATTCCGAGTGGAAATCGGTTTTGGGAGATCTGCGTCTAGCAGTAGACTTAAAAGGGCTGATTATGGTGATCATAAGCCGCGTCTCCGACACACTACACAAAACATTGTTTGGCTGCGATATTTTGTTTGCGTAGGTAGTTCTTGTAATTAATTAAGTTAAATTTTATAAATGATAACATATAACAAAAAAATACAAAATGTTTTGCACCACTGTACTTTCATTTTGACAGTGACATTTCTTGACGTTCCTTTGTTTACATGATAAATACTTGATCGACGCTGGCAGAATAGTCGACATCGGCTCAGTTGCCAAAGAAGAAAAAAAACTTGTTCGTACAGCAGGTCCTATAACAGAAACAAACAGAAATCATTTAAACACTGAACGGAATATTCCCTCCTCTTCGATGTCGCAGTACACACATGTCGGCGACACTTAATACTACAATAAACTTTTATGTTTCTCTGCTAGGTTTATGTCCTTCCTAAAACGTAGCCTGTGCCGATAAGCGAAGGTTTTGGTGAGTTAGGTTGATGTATTTATTCGGTTTGTAAGCCTAAGGCCCTTCGTACATGGCAAGATTTCTTTGTGGTACGGCATATAAACCGCGCCGTCGAAAAAACGTCTGTCAAGAAATTTCCATAGTGATCCATACAACACACAACCGTGCCTACACACGGCGCATAAAGGCTCCTAAAACAGGCGCGACACGCGACGCGACACAAAGACCGCTCGCCGCGCGCTAAGCGGTTCCTTTGTGTCGCATCGCGTGTCGCGCCTGTTTGTAGGAGCCTTAAATCGTAGTTTTTCACGGCAAGAAAAGCCTGTGAATGCAAGGGGTGATTTAGGTCTAAATGTTATCAAGCTCAAAAGATAATTATGTTCCCAAAGTCATAGTGATTTAAAACAGTAAACCCATTAATTTAACACTTTGGCTAACATACAATTAAATATGAAAGGCGGAAACAATATTACAAACGTTAAGAATTAATCCGGTATTATGCGACGAATACCTCTGATACAAAATCATATAAAATACTTCACAAATAAATAAAAAATGTTTCCCAGTAACTAAACAATTTCTGCAGTAATCAAATCCATAAATAAGAGAGGTAATTCTGATATCATCTACACATTGAATGATAAATTATAGTAAAATGTTAGCCCTCAGCCAAGAACCGTGAAGCCTGAATGAACAGCTTTTTGCGTGGGACGAGCGCTCAGTAATAACAGAGAAAGGGCACCAAAAAAATGAAGCAAACAATTTTGATGGTAAAGCAATTTATCGTTAGCGAAATCATTAAAATAACTTTGAATAATAGAGTTTTCTTGTACAGTCACCAAAAGGAGATAAGCCAGCAGGCAGCAAAATACAAGTCCTTTTAAAATCATGATGTGGGTATACTCAGTATTTAAATTTTTGCCATTGTTCTTTTGAGTGGCTCTTATGAAATGTTTTTAAACACTCGTAATTTTAATAAATAGAACATAGTGTGTAAAGATACTTATTTTTGTTGTTAACTGAACATGAATTCAAAGGAAATCCAAAAAGAATCCTAATCCTGTCAGATGTAAGACTAAAGAATTTTGTATATGCCATAAATTTGCTTATTCCACAAATCCTCCCTGATAATCCCCCTTAGGAGGAAAAGTGGAATCTATAAAAACAGTCTAGAATTCACCCCTGATAATCCCGCTTAGGGGGGAAAACTAGAATTGAAAAAAAAAAAACTTATTCCAAAACCCCCCCGAAAGTGTTTTTACATTAGGGTTCAGTTTTCCCCACAGACGGGGATTCTCTGGGGGATTAGTGAAATAAGCCGGATTATCAGGGGTGAATTCTAGACTGGTTTTTATATATTCCATTTTTCCTCCTAAGGGGGATTTTTCAGGGGGGATTTGTGGAATAAGCCCCATAAATTTAGTATTTTGCTTGAATTGTACAGTTCTCATCAATAAAGACAAAATTACTAATCAAAAGTCTACTGTAACAACGACATTAGGACACGCGATGTGACTTCCTAATATTGAAAATATCTGTGAGTTCTGTGATGAATACACCAGTTCCGGAATCCTCCTAAAAGATCCTGTTTCCGAATAAAAACGGCAACAAAAGCCTATAGATATTCGCCTACATAAATAACCCACACTGTACCTAATACAAATTGGAACTGGTCTTAATAAAAGTGATAAGGTCACCCAATATTGTTCGGTAATAATTCCATCTTTAGTGAACTATGCCTTTGTCCCTTCGCAGCTTTGTTCTGTTGGGGATTTTTTGCTAGAAAGTAGACAGTTAGTTAGTGGCCCAAATTCCTAAGGGCTTCAGGCTTTTATATCATCATTATTGAATTACACGTAATTAGACCAAGGATAGATTGGACAGGAGTCATCCAGACGAGCGAAATATGGATCGACTGCTCATTGTCAGTCCTCTGAATATTCATGTGTCGTTTACCGTCGCGACATAACGCAAATAGGTCGCGAAGTTTTCACAAAATACCTACAGGGAAATATGTTTTTTGTGTGATTCACGCAATATATTTTTACTACCCTCATCTATCTAAGCCTTGACGCCTTTTAACGAGACTGCGAGAGCAAAGTGGTGTAATCCACTGGAAGTGATGCAAAACTAATGAGCACACAAATTGCCATTGAAACTTTTTCCAACTTCTCCTTCGCAAACTACGTGGGAGGACGAACGTATACATTCGTCATATACGTCGCGAACCGCAAACTTTGACCTTCCCTAAGAGGCTTGCATTTAACAAACATGGAATGCATGTGAGTTCCGATTCTCTCAGTCCCAAGGACCGCTCCCGAAATCGTGACATCGATTAGACGCGAACGGCGCACAGTAATCGAGTAACACGATTACGAAACTATAAAATATTATGGAGTTAAGTTACGTTCCGTAGGTATTTCGAGTTGCGAATTGCCGTTCGCCGAGCGCCGTGCGACCGCCGCGCGCCGCTCGGGCCAGTGCCGTGACGACCACCGCGCGAATCACTCGCAACGACGCGCTGCGCGCCTTCGTCCGCGACTCGACTCGTGCTACCCTGTGTACCTGTGCCCTGTGTTATACCCTAAAAGTACGTAAACAAAACACACTAACTTACTTGTGAAAGTGCGGTCCGGATTATTTTGGAGCGGCATCAAACGCGTGCGTATTGCTTGTTTGTTGCGAGTGATAGAATCTGTTGCATTCTGCAGGTGCTTGCTTGTTCTTTATTAATTGAAAAGTGATTGTAAAGCGGTCACGGCCGAGGCACACATGTCCGGCCCAGTTTTCACGATCGTTGCCTCTGTCTCGAACGAATTCCATGGCTTGCTTGCTTTTCTTTGTTTACCGCCGGGATATGTTGTTGGTGCGTCTTGCACTTGTTGATTCGTGGCGATATGCGGCTTTGCCGATTCAATTTGTTTCGGCGTCCCGACGAATTGTTTGCCCTTATGATTTTGGCATCAAAACCGAATACTACGCGTCTAATGATTCTGATGCCAAAAGATTGTTACCAAACATTAATCTTATTGCTTTATGTAATTAAACGGGATCGATTAATCCATCTAATTTCTTATCAAAATACTGGAGCTCTCTCTTCTCTAAAAATATAAGACGGTGAAAAATTTATACATAAAGAAAATGTGGACGAAATAGAAGAAAATTCTGGTGATCCATGCTCAATATTATTATATTTAGGAAAAGATCCTGACAGAAAAACTAAACAGTAATAAAAATGTTCCAGCATTTGCTAATGACCGTGATAGGACTAACGCTCACGACATTAACGTAGATATGACAAAAACTAAATGTATTAGAAAACCGGCTGTGTATTTCCTTTACCCCAATAAAAACTGGTGCAGTAAAAGAAAATTGACGCTTAAAATTGTTTGTTCTGTTTTTGCTTCGTTTTCCATTGAACTTGAACTTAAATTTTGTGTCTAAAACTAGAGATTTATCGTCCGGAATTTTTTTGTTTAGTAAAACAGTTGGGAACATGTAGATCGTTCGGCAGATTTCTAGAACTTAACAGTAGGTAAGTTAAATGATGTGGACTTTACTCCTCGTTAAGGCGATTTTCCGACTGTGCGATCTTACGAAAATTGTTTCAGCTGCTTCTAAATAATCTTTGACTTACATTTAATTTATTTGAGCTGTCTTGTTCTGGTTTTACTTAATTATTACTGTTTATTACACTAGGAATAATCTGGAAAAAAAATTGACAATTAGGTACATTACGTAGTTTTTAATTACTTTTTAGACATCATTACCAATTTTTGGACTATCACCATAATTTTTTCAAGTAATGTCGATCATATACGTACATGATTACGATAGGCAACTTTAGGCCACTGTGGAACAAATGAATCGATTATAATATGGATCGAAAGCGAGCGATTAACAACGACCGAACGATTTTACTGTGCAAAACATTTAAAATAACTCTGATAGTGAAATGTATGGAAGTTTTAATAAAATTATTGGAATAGGTTAAAATAATACCCATGGAAAATGTTATATAAGTTGCTATGTCGACGAGTGACGACGTATTGAATTAAGATTATATTGGAAGTAGGTATAATATTGGTAATCTTGGTGTGTAAAACATTCTGAAAGCAATTATCAAACCCAACAAATTGACTATTGATGGCGCAGACCAAGAAAAAGAAGATCTAAAACTAACGAAATGTTGGAAGTATGTTTTTATTAAAGATAGCTAAAGAAACAAATATCAGATAACTTTATCGAACTACAAAAATTCATTTGATTCTATTAACAGCTGGCGCACGATGAGAAGCAGGAAAATTTCAGTCAACCAGCAAAATAGGATTACTGGACGAAAATAGTAAGGGAATACTTGTATTGAAAAAAACAATAGCAAAGGAAGGAAGAATGAAAAAAAAATTAATGAACGGGAGGGTGAATTAAGATTATAAATATAAGTAAACTTGGAAGTATGCTGAGTTTTTTTTTTTTGCCGTAGTAAAGAATACACAGCAATGATGAACGTTGGACCTTCAAAGTTCTAAACGCGCAAGGAGGGACAGAGATGGATAAAGATTTAAAGAAGGTTGTATCTGGTAAAGGTCACTTGAATCCATATTTCTGGGAATACTGGGCATAAAGAATAGAATATATATACCGCACATTTATTTATTTATTGCAGTGTCTCTTCACCTAAATAAAAGAAGGTGATAAATTGAGAATCTTTCATCGAAAACCCGCAAACATTTTAATTGAAATCTTCGCCCGTGCTTTCTGATTCAGTTCAAATAGATAATAAAAGATGACACACAGAAACACATGCTCTAAAGGTGTATTTAAAAAAATACACGCGTAAACTATGACAGCATGCCATTACCTGAACAACCGCACAATTTATCTCCATATGACATACTATAGATTATGTATAATCCTGTTACTAAAACGTGACCAAGCTAATCTTCTTTGTAGAGAGGTTTCTGTGTTACCGGCTCATTACAATACTTTAGTTTACCTGTTTTCCAATGTGGATGTTGAAGCTTTAGTTCCTGATGCAAACTATATTACAATGTGTAGTTTTCTTTGCCTCTAGAGACCTCTCAACATTTTTACTTTTGCCAATTATACAATTAAATAATTGAGTAATCTGTTGTATTCCATACCATACTTTTGAACAGAGTTGAGAAATTTACAATACTGCGATCACTAATCCGACAATTGCCGACAATTTTGGTGATAGTGTCAGTTTTGCAGCAAGGCCATTCAATTTATATATATATATTTTTTTTCATTTCACACCACTTTCGAACCATTTGGTAGAATTTTACCAAGTGGTACAATACCTACCATTACCATACAATTTGGTAGAATTTTACATAAACACATAACATCACGCCTGTAATTCCCAAAGGGTTAGGCAGAGGTGTACCTACCTATAAAAATTGTTGTGTTGAATTTTGTCGTCAAGTAATTCATAGGCGGAATTTTAAATCTTTACATCTACATAAATAAGTAGGTACCTGTATTTAGCAAAAACAAACACTACTTAAAATAATGATAGTGTAACACCGGATGTAAGATAATGTGCTGTCTAGTTGTTCGTCGTATTGAATTAACTTATTATCGGTACATCAGAATCAGAACTAATTATTTAATTCAAATCAGTTGCTTACACGTTGCTGATTTACGTCCGGTCTAAATTACGTAAACACTAACTGATGTCCGCGGCTTCGCCCGTGTGGCTTTTTCTAAAATAAAAGTAGCCTAGTTATTTCTTATAACATCAGCTATCTGCCAGTGAAAGTCCCGTCAAAATGGGTTTAGCCGTTTCGGAGATTAGCAGGAACAAAAAAATAGACCGACAGACAGTTTTTATTTTCTACCTTAAAAACCCATTTTATCGTATTTTTATATATTATGGGAAACATTGACGATGTTAAATGCTCATACGATCATCAAGTTGATATTTCGAACGAAGTGTTTGTTCAGGGTGTGGTCCAATGTTATATCGCTGGTCCAATTTTACCCAGAATGACTCTACCGTGTATAATTTCTTATGCATTTAGTAAAAAGATGTTATTTTACAAACAGATACTTCATTTTATTTATTTGTATAGTTGCAAATGTGAGATGGGAAGATGATTTCTTACTTCGCCCAGTCCCTATATTAGTAACGATAGGTAACTCACACATACGGTTAGTAATGAGCTAAGTAGTTTTATTGATATTTTGATAATATATTCTCTAAACAAATATTTGTCTACGGAAGCTTTATTTTTATACACGAGGCTTCACGTACACGAGCTAAAATTTAAAAAGAAAATGAAGCATGTATGTATAGCAGCAATAGCTACAGAATTCGACATTCTAAAGGCTCATTATAGACGACTGAATATGTGTAGAAGTTTTTATTCCAATAATTTCCAATATTGCGAATAAAAAGTTTTTTTGGTTAAGAGAGGTATTGCGATTTATTTTCTGAGATTGAAACCGTGCATCGGAGTGTCATCGGAGCCACAGCTACGGTATAATGCAGAATGATAGTTAACCAATAGTTAAGTCTTGTTTCCTCCATATCACGGAGATTTATAGTTCATACATCTTTAATCACTCTTTAACTCCTGTTCTCGAATAGATCCAGGCTAAGATCTGTATCAGGTGTTATGCATGTTTTATATTCAGCGAGTTTTGAAGTCTTGGCTATAAACCCTGTTCACTATTTCTCATCAGATTTACCTAACTTTAAAGGTTAGAATCGTGGGCCGGAGTTACGATTCACAGAATTCAAAGCAAAGTCGATAATCCTTTAATTGATACAGCAAGAATGGCTGAATTTTTCCTTGATGCTTGTGCAATCGTATTGTGTTAATAGTTTTTATAGCTGAACGGTTCATTATTGCAGTGAATGGCTAAAGTGACTTGTTTTAAAATTTGGGCAGTATGGGTTTTGCAAGTTTTGAACTTAATTTTCTAAAATCGCCAACAAATAGGGAGTTTGGTGATCAATTCTTCTGCCTTCTCCTTATGAGAGGAGGCCTTTTTCCTGCAAGATATCTTTTGTCCCGCGACTTCGTCAACGTGAAATTTCGGCCCCCGACCCTTCGCATGCATCAAACCCCGTTGCCTACTCGCGCTATTACTTCGTCTTCACATAGCGTTCTTTCTGTCTTTTATTCGTTTTGCCCGGCTCCAATGATAAATAGCCTATAACCTTCTCCAGAAATTGGGC
This sequence comes from Dryobota labecula, assembly GCA_947523025.1. Lineage (NCBI taxonomy): Eukaryota > Metazoa > Arthropoda > Insecta > Lepidoptera > Noctuidae > Dryobota > Dryobota labecula. The sequence goes on along the minus strand of OX383289.1, from coordinate 25,627,162 downwards.
TATCAAATACAAAAGAAAGAAATTTCAGAATCCGTTCAGTAGTTTCAGAGATTACCCCTACATACAAACTTACAAACAAATTTTACCTCTTTATAATATTAGTATACTTTAAACAGATGTGTATTAAAAGGTAAATCTTTGTAAATCTAAATTCTATTCTAATATTAGTAGTAGATACTACAAAACCTACCAAAAAAGAGGTCATGCCCTTCTCCATCGCATCTTCTATATCTTCAACCTTGAAGGTCCGATTGTGTCCTTCTTTTCGTCTTTTTATACGGCATCAGCTGACCTATTGCTAACCTTTTCTGAGCCGGATACAGCTATGTAAACTAGTGACACTCCTTGACAAGTTGCCAGTGTGATCATCTTCGTGAGATAATTATGAACATTGTATGAGTCTACTAAATTATTATGCTTATCTTTCTCGTCTATGTTTTGGTAATAAATGTTCATCAAGCGGACAATGGCACTCTAGCACTGGTGCAAATTTTTCCGTCGGGCGGGAAAGAAATGCGATGTGCAAGCGCGAATAAGTGACCTACTTTTTTTGTAGCAGTGTTGGTGGTTGGTCGTGTTTGATTTTCACGTTTATTACGATATGCTTTAAATTAGTTGTGTGTCTTCAGAGTTTGGTCTGTAATCAATAAAATCTTGGTCTTTGGCTGCTTGGTCTTTCTTCAGTTGTGTGTTAATATCTTCGTGCTTATTGGCTGGAATCGAAGTTTCAGCACAGCTAGTTGAGAAATATAGTATAATCGTCATCTAATGATAATTACATTTTATCATCGCAGTAATATTCCTTTCATTGGCTTTATATAATTCTTGCGCATTAACTTTTATGATAAGATAAAAATGTTTTTGTTATTAAACAGAAATGGCAGGAAGAAAGTAATTTCAATGATTACTTTGATATAACGAAGGCTTATCTATAAATTCACTTCCAATTTGTAGAATTACAGAAAATAGGGTTTACTGAAATTAAACAAAGTTAGACAGTTGAACAGTTGGGTGGCCCAGTGGTAACGGCCGTGACTTATGAGTTGTAGGTCGTAGGTTTGAACTCAGACAGGCGCTTTACTTTGTGCAAATTATTTCATTACCACTCAAAACTGTGAAGGAAACCGGCATGTCCTATAACCAAAAATTCGAAGACATGTAACATTTACCATCCCGCTCTGGGCACGAGTAGTGGATTATAGTCCACTCCTTCTCACCGAGAGGAGGCCTGAGACCCAGCAGTGGGAAAATTATGGGCTTATTATGCAGACAGTTGAAAGTTGAAACGACCGACGAATTTACCTGGAAATCTGAACCCCGGACTGATTAGCAGTAGCTGGTACCGTGTGGCGCCGGACGTAAAGAATAGCACCACCTCGTTTCCTCCCGTGGGTGTCGTAAAAGCAGAAAAGGCAGCAGCGTTCTCTATGCATTTTTAACACCACACTGCGATTTCCAACCCGCCTGCCAAGCGTGGCGATTATGGCAACCCCCCCCCAATCGGGGGAGGCCTATGTTCAGCAGTGGACGTCTTTCGGCTGAAATGATGAAGATGATGACTGATTAGCACAGTAGAGACAATCAAAATTATTTTTAACTAGAACAACGAAACATAGGCTAGAATCCTACAGCTACCACCCACCGCCACCGACCACTATACCAACGCAATATTTCATCATTACAAAGATACTACATTTTTATATAATTATGAATTTTGACGCATATTTGATACCTCTCTTTTTGTGGCTTCATATATGCCAATTTTTCACTTTTTCATTTTTTTATCATTATCAACTTCCAATCTTCATAACCCAAACGTATATCGTGATGTCTCTCTTGAAGAGCCCTTCGATAGTGATGTCATCTTTCACATTTCATTCTTATCCTTATTTATTCTTGACCCTGTCCACTGTTAGGTCTCTAAAGGGTCCAAAATTTACAACGTCCCTCTCCTTATCACGTCCAAACGACTTTTATCATCGGCTTTAAAGCCTCCAACTGTTATCGGCTTTATTTATTGCTAAAGAGAGCTTGTTTTAGCGTGGTTTACCACTACATTAATGTGCGGCTATAACGCTATCCAAAGAAGGGGACCAGCAGAGTTCGGTGTTCATAGGTTTAGTAAAACAATTCGTGTCAGATTTTCGCTGGACCATTGCTATGTTTAGGATTGCTAAGATTAGGGAAGGCTAATTTGGTCACATTATGATTTGAATAGTGTCCATAGTCCATCACAGAACAGATAAAAGTGGTCCATTCCATCTAATAAAGGAAGATGCAGAGGCTTAAGGAAAATCTTTAACCATTTTTGTTTATGGTTTTTCTTTAGCCTTTTAATAATGTTTTATCTATTTAATTAATAGTTTCCTCCCCTTAATTTTTGTCAATCAATACAGATGTTGCCATTTACTTTTATGCCTGATGTTTATTTTACACCCGACAAATAAAGAACAAACTAAGCAACAACAAACAACAATAATGTAGAACAAATTGATATGGATGTACAAATGTCCATGATACATATTCAGTCACATATACATTTTCTGTACCTACAGAATCAGCAGAGCCACGTCAAAGAATGTCAGATATTATGCTGAATGCGTGACATCCGATCTATCTACGTCTCTTCGGTATTAAATATCTTCGTGTTAAGCGGTATTACCAGACGACACTATAAGAGTAATACCCGGTTTCAGTAGTATTGCACAATATTGTTATGAACTAGGTAGGTTTGGTACTATTTTCTGGGTCTGCTGTTTTTCTGGTGTGCCTAGGAAATGGGGAGATTGTTTGGACAAGATACAAGAATATGTGGCTTTAAAGCATGTGATAGCCACTCGGCCTTAAGTTGACTTGGGTGGAGCTAGTATTTCAGATTGGTCTGCTGGGACCACTTAGTGATACAATCAATACCCGGCTATCCTACCCAGAATTAAATGGAAAAACTGGCCAGGTGCGTGTCGGACCACGCACAATGAAGGGTTCCATAATTGTGATGAATTTATCCCAAGAAAAAAATTTACATTGTAGTTAATATGATATGATAGAATGTACGGGAGAACATGTTTTTCAACTGCAAATGAAAGTTGGTCAACTATTACTCGGTAACTTGTAAAGCCTACTTAGCTGCGATAGTTTTCCTTTTAACTTCGTTATATATACTAGGTACTGCTATGAATTTTTTCGAAAAATGGTTTTCAAAACCCGCAATATTTTTAAACGGCCTATCCAACGATACCTATGGGATAGATGAGAAAAAAAATATCATCCCCACTTTACGTGTACCGGAGGAGATTTTTTTTTTCTGAAGCTTTTATTTTAACACTTTATCGGCGTGATTAATATGTATATTACCCTTACCAAATAACATCTTGATAGTACTAAGACTCTCTAAGCTAAGCCGCGGACAGACAGACAGACAGACGGACATGGCGAAACTGTAAGGGTTCCTTGTTTACTACGGAACCCTAAAAAGAGTAAAGATTGTAACTCATTAAAAGTTTGACATCATTCTCCCATCTTACTCTAAGATATCCACAAAGGAAATCTTTAGAGAAATCTTGCTTCTTCGTTCTTGCTTCAGGTAAATTCTACTGCCAATATCCGTCCAATAATCCCCTTAGTTTCCTAACTGCATGGCATCTGGTATAATTTCCTCCACAATTGAAATTCCTCTAGAGCGTATTAATTATGACCTTCCACACTTCCACGGTGATTAAAATCGTCATTATTATGTATTAGTTTATAAACTAAGAATTCTAGCACAATGGTTGTCATAATCGCGAATTTGTTTCGCGTATTTATATTAAATTGAAGTGTTTTGTTGCATCTTCTAAAACTGTATGTCTGTCTGACTGTCTACTTCATAAAACTGTATACTTTTGTTGAGACTTTGTTTGTAATTGCTACTACAAAGTATATCCACAAACGGTTGTTTTTTAGAAATTCGATAATTGGGGATGAAAATGAGTCTTAGTTTTATATAAGTGAAACTTATAAAACATTTGTTAATAAATGTTTGGCACCTAAAAATTAACGGCAATTTGAATATGATAAAAAAAATGTAAGAAATCAACTGTAATTCTTTGTATCACTTTGTGTCGTAGGTGTATTTACAGATAGAATCCTCATAGGCATTTAACTGTCTGTAGACCTACGAATAGAATATTTCATCCGAGAATCAAACAGAACGCGCAGCAAAGAATGCTTTCAGCCCAGCAGTCTCAAATAGACATAAGGAATGAGCTAGTTCTCTTTAAAACTATGTATTGAGGTAGAAACCTCCTTGATACGCAATAAATAATAATTGTAACAACAGAATAACATCGATAATGGTCATTGCGGGGCCAATCAGGAATGCCAAGGTCGCACATTTTCTCCACCAGTTAGTAGATTAGAACAACATAAAGTAGCCGTACGACGTTAGTTTACAGCAAATTGTAAAACTATAAAAATTTACTGTAATTACGAATATATTAATAAGTTATGAATTAAAATATATAACAGTCTATATAAGAAACGGTGTAAGCATGTACAGACTGAATTTGATACAGACGCAGGAAGGAGTATAGTCTTATAGTCCATACCTACTGATTGCACTGATGATGATACTATGAGTTGTGTAGTAAGGGGTGATTCTAATTCCATATATGGCCCTGGATCGCTAACTAAGAGGGACCTTGTTTTCCTAGAAGGGGTAGGGCAGAGGTGTTCATACTGATTTTACCGATGATTACACAATGGCCAATGTAGTTCTAGGTTAATTCCATTACTCGGTCAGGATTCCAAATTCTGAAGCTCGGACTTTTAAGAATTTCCTTTCTGAATAATTGTTTTCAGGGACTTGGCTTAGCAACCGCGTTTGATTATTGGACCTTTAACTTAGATGGGAAAAATAGGGTAGAAACCTCAAAAAAAAAAACAAAACCCGATATTCTCAAAAGGCATAAAATAGAGACGAAGGATACATTTTCGTAAAAGGAAAACCATTCCTGAAAAATGATGACCTTTCAATTCTTGGTTGTTCTCTAACAAGAACTTAAATATTTAAGGTAAACCTGTAGGTTTCCAACTACCCGATGCTTGGTAGCAGCGCCGGTCCTAGACTTTCATCAGGATAGAGCGAGATTGTCTTTCGGCGCCTTTTGGTCGACGCTTTGTAGATCTAAGAATTTATTTAGAGGCAATCTACGGATTTTTCAACGTCACTTTTAAAAATTTGATCTGGCAACACTGCTCCAGCGCCTGTCAAAAGGCGCCATCAACGTTTTATTTTGCGCTGGAAATTGTCGCATTTTGGCTCGTCTTGCCATCCCTGTGCCTATAATAGAGCGACCGCTCCTTAGGGCGCCGGCCCTAGGGTAGACCCTAGGGCCGGCGCTGCTTGATAGGTACAAGCGTACCTGTAAAGAAAATAAGAGTGTAAAGATAATAATATGCTGAATGGAATATAACGTTCATAACAAATGATAACAAAATAATTAGACTAATCAAACAGTTATTAAAGAATTTGAGTAAACCAGTCGAGGATGAGTCAATATTGATTAAATTGCGGTAGAAAAACAGCTGTGAAGAATTATGTCACCTTGAGGACTTTAATCGTAAGTTTCATTTGAAAATGTTACGTAACACTCCTTTCAATCCACTCAAATATCGAAGTCCACTGCTGGACATAGACCTCTCTGAGGCTGCAGCACAACGCTCTGTACTCCGCCTTCCGCATCCAGTCTGCCCCAGCCATCTCGGTCCAGCTGGGGGGCGTCCCACACTACGGTTGCCGATACGTGGTCTCTAATCTGGGAGTCGTCTGTTACATCGGCCATCGGTCCTTCGACAAACATGGCTACTGCCACTGCCACTTCAGCTTGCTTACTCTGCAAGCTATGTCGGCAACTCCGGTTTTTTTCCTGATAATTTCATTCCTGATTTTATCCTTCAAAGAAACTCCGAGCATAGCCCACTCCGTAACGAGCTGAGCGACCTTAAATTTGCTTTATCACTCCTAATAATAATCCTTATTAGCACTTCTTTAGTTTTAGGTAAACTGAATGAATCTGAATTCCGACTGACAGTGGTGCCGATTCCCTTGTTCACATCTTTTTCTTTTTATTTCATTAAGAAAAGGACAGAAGATAAATTTTAGTTTAGTCCTGTCAAATTAATCAGCGCTTGACGTAAATTGACGTAATTTTAGTAGGCAAGTTTTTAATCAGTTCTAAACTTTTATGGAGTAGTGACAGGTGCTGATTAATTTGACAGGACTAAACTAAAATGTATCTTCTGTCCTTTTCTTAATGAAATAGAAAGAAAAAGATGCACTGAACTTAAATTTAGTTTAGTTTGTGAACAAGGGAATCGGCACCAATATGTTCTAAGAGACAATCTGCAGAAAATTATATTAAAATTCAGACATAAACTTTATGACATAAAATGAGACAAGTGACAAATTATAAAACATTCACTGAAACACGAAATATTGTATAATAATTATGTCGTTCCGAAATGCCCGGAAGACGTTAAATGAGATTCTCATTAAGATAAGAAATACAAACAGAATGAGTGTTATTTCTTAATTAATTATCGTTATAAATAGTGGCGTGTAGATTTTTCGACATTGCTCAGTAACATCATTCTGCAATTCAACAGTTTTGAAAGATTGCTAGTTGCAAAATGCCGTTTCATCTGCATTATTAACATTGTATATACTTCTTGCCAATAATGTCGATTTTGCAACAAGTTGAGTGTTCAAATGGAGAATATAAAGAGGCGAAAGTTTAGACTTTTCGAGACGAAAATTGGTGCCAACGTCGTAGAACTTCACCGTTTAAACCTGCTTAGAAGTTTTAATTCAATTTCATGTGACAGCTCTTAGTGCTCTTACTAATTTATTCTTTCATTTCTTTTCTGCTAACTTTTTGTTTGGTTTACACTCAGTTCTGCATAAAATTGTCTCAATTTGTTCCATGGAGTTGATAAATTGCATACAATCTACTATTAATTCCTACTCTCCCCTTTACGAGCCGAGTTCCTGTGTCCGTCAATCCTCACCTTTGAAAACTTCATGAAAATCAATTTTGAGAACGCCAAAAAATTGTCAAGAAATAGTCAAGTAATAGTCAAAAATAACCAACAAGGTTAAAAAATTAGTCGCATTATGATTCCGAAGTATAGCTATAAGTTGGTGAGGATTGTGGAGTGAACGTCTCACACAATCCGGTGTTCTCAAACTTGATTTATATTATTATTGATTGACACATCTCGTTCAGTCTGGTTTAAAACCCAAAGAACATATAATCGGGCAAAGCAAAGTCGCATGGCAGTACAGTTACACAAGGATCACCGACCTTGCCAGTACGTCGGGAAACCCAGGATAAAAAGAGAAATGAAGTAATTTCATTGTAACAATATTACAAGGGAACGACTGATGAATGACAGCGTTCAAACACAGTCATTCATTCCTTCGTTCACAAGCAATGTGGGAAATACGAAATTGCTTTATTTAGTGTAGATATAGACTTGTTTGACATGCGACTATGATACGCCTTTCAGATTCTTGCGGTGTCAATTTGCTTGATTTTTTTCCACGGTTTTGTTAGCTTTGCTATTATTTAGTTTAATTTCAGTTGTGAGAAAGGTTTTGTTTTAGTTCTGATTCCTTTGTGTTCTGAAGTAATTTGTGGTTGCTTTTAGTCTTTCGATGATTTTAGGACATTTGCTGTCTTGTGTTTTTATCACAATCCTTTCCGGTATCCCCTTTAGCATCTTTTTTGCCGGTTATAGCGTTTATGTAATAATCAGTATGTCATATACAGATACCGTCTGGGCAAACTATATAAATAATAAATAATAATCATCATATAATCAAGCAACAAGACTCATAATGTTACTCGTAGTAACAATATACTTACAAACTATGTTAGTAAAACATTAACACAGACACAATTTGTGACATCACTGCCGCAAGGTAACATACCCAGCTGATATCCTGCAGCAGTGGTTCACAAACGCACAATCCAGCCTACTTGCTACCATAGACAGGATGCTATTAGTACTGCCCCATACCTTACTAACATGGGATGCGCACCGCTTCCGCATCACAGTGTAGAAGCAGTCAACGCGAGCTTCCGCAAACATCCCAGATGCGCTGCAGTATCGGGGCAACCCCAACAGCACCCTGAATCCGTTATTGTACTGAACGCCAAGGGCGCTGTATGATTCCGAGTATAATGAGCCCACACACTCCAAGAGTAAAAAGACGTGCAGTAAGCACTATATATAGTGCGCTTGACACTACTAGTGCGCTCGCTTAATATTATTTGTATGTCAGATACAAAAAACTAACATAATATAGACCGAAAATTAATGAGAGCAATGCCAAATCTAACTTCAGTCTTATGAAATTGTGTCAAGAAAGTGTTGAAATAGGAATTTATAAGCAAACCTCTTCTGTAGATAGATGTTAAACATGACCCATTTAAGTCCTTATTGATTCAACAGACTACTTACAAAAAACCTTTCACAATGCGTCACAAAACCCGTCAAGTCCCTGTCTGACCCAATACTTCTGAACCTAAAACTGTGTGTCTACTTGTCTAGATAAGAGTCTGATAACAAACGTGTTATACTCAGTTAGTGCGTGTATATCGTTTGAAAAGCGTAGGTGTAAAGTGCTAATATAGCTGATAAGCTTTAGCTAAATCAATACTTGAGTTAGGACGGTGCCACTTGTTTAAGTTTAAAGGCTGTGTTCTAGATTATAATTAAATATCTGATTGATAGAGGCAGCTGCGAAAGGTTTTGTAATTAATTCTCAAGGTCGCTATCAGGTTTATAATCTGACTGATTATTCACGCGGATTCTGGCATAGAATTGGGTGCCCTTCTCTTATTGACTGATCTTCATTTGTTTTATAGTTTGATCCGCTCACGAATCGAATGAGTTTTCGAACTAATATTTGCTAACTTAGTATTTTTAATAGTACATAGCTACGGTGAAGGGTCTAATTGTTTGCGAAGAACTATGAAATCAGTCCTAGTGTAGAATTCTCCAGCAGGATTTGTAAAGGAAGGTTTCACATCAATCTTGCTTAGAATGTGGTGTAGGCTTGGAGAAAAAATATCGATGTATCGATATATCGATATTTTTTGTTCGATATATCTATATTTTTGGGCGATATTTATTATTTAGATATCCATACTAATATTATAAATGTGAAAGTAACTCTGTCTGTCTGTCTGTCTGTCTGTATGTTAAGTTTTCACGCCTAAACCGCTGAACCGATCGTCATGAAATTTGGCAGAGATATAGCCTGGAATATGGAGAAGGACATAGGCTACTTTTTTACGCGATAACCGACATCCACGTGGGCGGAGCCGCGGGGCAAAAGCTAGTTGGATATAAAATACCCGCGTATTGCCAGCGCTTGCGTCTCTTTACTTGTCAAAGACACTAAAGGCATAGATAAGTAACTGTTGTTACGTCGGGTACTGACACGTGGATTACAATGATTTTTATTAAATACTAGCTTTTTCCCGCGGCTCCGACCGCGTGGATGTCGGCTTGCTCGGAAAATAAATAATTTTAACGCATTGTAAGTGGGCCTGATAATGATGATAATGAAGTGGGCCTAACCGTGAAGGCCACGAGCTACGCTGTTGTGGATACAATAAAAACAAAAAATTTAATTTCATAAAGTATTTTTTTTTTTTTTTAAACACCGATGTATCGATATATCGTTTTTTTTTTATGTAGCGAAATTGATATCGATACGACATATATCGATACTTTTTTGCACTGCTTACATCCCTAATGTGGTGGTCCTTTCACCAACTATCAAGCTGATAAGAAATCATTTTGATTTGAATAGTAGAGACTGCCTAATCCCTTCGACCTCTTTATCAAAAGCAGTAAAGCCTACTTCTACCCACATATATTCCACACATATAGAATGTCAATTTGTCATGAATATGAGCGTTCCAGTAAGACAGGATGTTGGCGTAGGCGTCATATCTTATCTCCTACGTTTTGGAACACCTATTGAATATTTTGTGACGAATATGTAGGTGGTTGGTACTTACTGTTCATGCAAATAGGTAGTAATAAAAGTGCTAAATGTGGTGTTGTTCTGAGTAATGTTTTGTTTCTGCTATTTGATGCTTGCTTGAGCTGGATTAAGACTGATGTAATAGATTCACCAAAACCTCGGGATTGTGCTGGTTCCACCATAATTATTCTCATTGACCATTGTTTTTGTTGATAAATTATTTAAACTTTTACATGAAATCGAAATGCATCACGACCATAAAGGATACTGGCACAAAGTAATGTTCCAATGGTTGATTAAGCGTCAGCAAAAAAAAAAAGAATGAAGCGTGAAAACCAGGGTTAAAAGAATCCAGTCATTATGTATTAATGTTTAATTGGTCATTTAGATTTATCTCTTACACCTATTTATGTGTAGGTACTTATACTTAACATATTTATCGTTATAAATCCCTTTCGATGCGATGCTTCTCTGAGGCGCTTCGATTGAGACTTAAAAAAAAAAAGATTTATTTTAAACTGATTTGGTGGTGGCGAAAGTCTATTGGTGACCTGTCTCTGACCAAACAAAGATCAGACAATGAAAGGCCTCCCGTGGACCATTCAATGTCATAATCACATGACACACCTGTGGGCCCTACAATATTGTAGTTTTACACCTCTGTAGGTGTAATATTGTAGAGCCCTATAAACACGTGGACCTGGTTTCTTTCAGATTAACAGCAAGTCTTGTCTTTAAAATAATCCGGTGTAAAACTACAATATTGTAAGGCCCAATAAACACGCGGAGCTGGTTTCAGATTTACAGATTAACACCAAATCTCGGCTTTAAAATAATTTAAAATTAATCCGTTATGTATTTGTTTCTTCTCCACAAATTTATAAGTCCATAAATAGAATACGGTCAGTGTAGAAAATTATTAATTATCGTATTTGAACGCACGCTGCGTATGGTTAATCGATTGGGACACGCATATTATCGGCCCGGTAAATTCCTTGATAGTTTATTTTATATTTTAGTGAATTTTGATCTTGAAAGTAGTTTTTGTAGTGGTAGAACTTGTTGGTATATATATGTAGAGTTTATTTAATTTTATTCGGAAAACTAATAACAAAAAAAAATGGTTACATAAAGTTTTTAGTAGAATTATGGCCCATTACAACTTCTACTTATTAAAAATCCGGCCAAGTACGTGTCGGATCACGCACAATGAAGAGTTCCGTAGTTGGTATGAATTTATCCCAAGAAAAAACTTAAAATTGTAGTTGAAAATACATTCTTCTATATACGGAATGTATGGGAGATTTTTTTTTTCAAATGTAAATGTAAGTTGGTCGACTATTACTCGGTAACTTGTTTAGCCTAAGCTGTGATAGTTTTCCTTTTAACTTCATTATATATACTACTGCTGTGAATTTTTTGACTTATCCAAATACAACCATTTAGCTAGCAAGGGGGGAGATAATTGATTCTAACAAAAATTTGCACTTTAAAGCTTGATATTACGCAAACGGATCTCTGAATCGAAAAATGGTTTTCACAAACCCACAATACTTTTGAATGGCCTATCTTGCGATATCCCACACCATGGGACGGATGAGAAAAAAAATATCATCCCCACTTTACGTATAGGGGTACCCTAAAATTTTTTTATTTCAACATTTTATTTTACTACTTTGTCGGCGTGATTAATATGTATACTCATACCAAATTATAGCTTTCTAGCACTAAGAGTCTCTGAGCTAAGCCGCGGACAGACAGACACACGGATGGACATGGCGAAACTAAACGGGTTCCTTGTTAACTACGGAACCCTAAAAAGGGTTAGAAAGATAATAAAATGGTCCTTTATAAAAAATAAACTGACAGTCTTTTGGTCTTTAGAGTCTCATCATCATTCTTCTACCCTTGATACAATTTATTTGGGGTATACATAATACATATTGTCATGATTTCAGTAGTCAGTTAGTTACCTCTTTTCTATCCTGTCTGTCTTTCAAGTCTATTCTCAGCATTACGGACCAGTTGACCCCAAATAGAATGCAACAATGCAATTCGTGCTTTGCCTTTGATACTTCGGGGAACTCCCGGAGGAACAGAACTACTTAATTTTCCTAAACTGCTTTGTTTGTAGTATAATAAATAATGTTTATTTGCCAAAAACAGTGCTTCACATTTCCTTATAACCTACATTAATAGCTAGGTAACTCACATTTCAAATGAGACCCAGAGGAAGTAGGTACTTTACTTATGAACACCATACTAGGTAGGTCGAGTCTGTCTCGTGGAGTCCTTGGGTGGTATTTCCATATGAAAATGCTTATAACAACCTTGTAGCGTTATACCTAATCAGCAGAACTCACCGACACAATACGTCACTCTAAAGTAACCTAGTTCAACATGAACACAATAATCAATCAGCATAGCAACCAGCGTCCGGCCACGTGATTTTGTAAACATTGCTTCTACTAACACTTTGATGATACGCACAAATTGTGTGTGACGGAGTTTCGTAATACAACCTACTGTTTTGGTATAGGTTTATTTTTGTCCGTTGCAAGTATACATTTTAATACATCTTCGCTGATCTAATTGTTAGAAAGCGTGAAAGCTGAGCATGTGGTGGGATTCGATTCCTTAGTCAAAATTTCCGGCCACCATAAGGAGGGGGCTGCGGACCGCGAAATTGGGGCTGTGTCATCGCTCAAGCTGTCCGGCTCAAAGAGGTGATTGATAATATATGATATAATTAATATATAACATAATATAATTAATATGTAATATAATATAATTAATATATAATATAATGAATATATAATATAATATAATGAATATATAATACAATAATAATAATATCATTTATTTTTAAATGTATTTGACATATCTTGGGATCCCAGGGGTCCGGGATCTTTGGAAGGTCTGAAACCAACTCGCAGAGGCCCGTTAGTCGCTTTTAATTAAATGAGCCACCAACCGACGACTATCCCCGTACACACTATGCAAGTGCACCTAAGGACAGCCCCCGGTTTGTGTAGGACTATTGCAGGATATAGAAACAAAGATATCGGACTATGGATTTTGGTAGCTAGAGTGGACTGGTTACCTAAAACTATGGAAGGACTATGGCTCCTACCTGACCATAAAATACACGGATAAAATGGCAGAGAGACTTGCACACTAAATAATGGGCCCCAGGAAACGGTCGCTAGCACATAGTGACGTAGCGATAAGGGCGCAACATTTACTGAGGTGCCTGAGTGTAGAGGTATGCCACGGCTATCAGGTCAATCCCGGATGTACGGTCAAGATCCTTACCAGCATCTTATAGTATATTTACTATTTCGTTTGGTAATTGGGTCATAGGTTCATTAGGGCTTAGTGATGGCAATTAATGCGATTTCGCATTAATTTCATGAGCATGCGAATTCATTAGTCTTAGCATGGGAATTGCTATTGCTATGCTAATTTGCTAATATGACGATAATTGTTAATAATTAAGGTGGATGCGCTGTGGTAGCCCGCGAAATTCATATTTTCTTGCGTTTTATGCAATTTGCAGGTCCGTGTCAGGTTGTATCTTGATCAAAATATGATAAGCAACCAGCACAACACCAAACCAAGCATATGTGTTTACATAATTTTAACCTTATAAATCATCAATACATCTTTCTTAATTAGATTTCGTGCAGATTCGTTAGATCGCGAGAGCACGAAATCTAATTTCACTCGTAAACGAGTTCAGGGTCACGTGAAACAGATAGATTTAGTATTACCGACTTCCCGTGGGTGCGACAGATAGCGCACGCTGCTTCTGCGAAACGTAAGATAGATATGATTTCATAAGAAGTACGAAGCAATGAATTAGCATTTCATAGAATTTCGCAACTACATTTCTTTTGTGAAATGCTAAATGAGCATTCGCATGCTAAAAATGAATGCGAATGCTAATTAATCCATCACTATTAGGGCTTGATTAGCACAGTGGCTTAGTGTTGGCTTTTCCGGGTGTGTGTTTGTGCATGTAAGATTTCTGTTTGTGATGACACTCACAAAACATGAGAAATTTCATATAGGGTATTGAGTTCTCTTTCACTAGCCTTATTTATATTATTTATCCTTTTTTTTTTCAAATGTTAAAAAATAAAGCATTCTTTTGATATACCTCCACAAGAACGGTGTTTTCCCGTAATAATCTAAAAAAACTATCGGACTCAAAAATGCAATACCGGCACGGTTGGCGCAGTGGTTAAGCGATTGACTGCTGCGCTGCGTGTCGCGGGTTCGATGCCCGCACGGAACAAATATTTGTATGATCTACAAGTAGTTGTTCCGGGTCTGGCTGTTTGTGTGAGTTTAAATGTTTTTAAACGCACCCACGATACAGGAGAAATTCCTAGTGTGGGGCAACGTATTAAAAAAAAAAAAAAAGAATACCAAACGTTATTTCCAATACTTATTCACATTTCCAAAAAATACTTCTACACTAATTAGTCGATAACTAATTAACAGAAAATACACGTCAATTGGGAATTTTCTGTTTCCGAGAAACATTATTAAATTTCAAATAAAAGCGTCACTTGGTTTTTTACTTTATAAAAATGGAGTTCGATGATACGTTCGATTTAAGGCGGCAAGAAGCGACAGACACTGCGCTTACTAGTTTTATGAATCCACGGGAAACATAAAAATAATGTTAAAAACATATATTATATTTAGTTGCCCCTTTTCGTAACGTTTAATTAATCTCATAGCTACAAAACAGTGTTTTTTTAATATATTTATACACATGAAAAGGTAGTAAGATTTTTGAGCACAATCCGCTGAGTTTGTCTTGACAAAATTATTAAAATAATTACTATGTTTAAATACCTACGAAATGCGCGAGGCAACCATTCGCGACTTTGCGAGCCTACTTCAGTCGGCACCAGCCAATAAGTTCGGTTTTCCATAAACATAATAAGAATGGCTAGCAGAACATCTTCTTGCATACGCCTACATCACCTGGAAGAGCCATGCATGGTACAGCCACATTTCGCCTTGCTTAACCCATGTAATGCAGGGCGAGCCTATTGCCGATATCACGGCACACATTCATACTCCGTGTTGCTACTAACCTACTAACAAATCCCTGGTAGAAAAAGTTTACCCTACGATAAATAAGTAAAATATACACAAGTGTAGTCTGCTTTTAACACAGATATTAATGGCTATAAACCTATCGTAATGATTAACTTTTTAATAGTCTGTGTAGTCACACAGCAGAGATGCAGGTTGATGACTACGGAGCCGGTCCCGAGACACCTGTAACACTGCCGGTACCGGTTTGGTAATTGGACGAACAAGACAAGCCATAGGCGAAGCATAGAACACGTTCCTCCCGAGATATCATTGGTTGATTTTAATAAATAGGAGTTGGTTTGACAGAGTACTTGAATGAAACGAAGTTGGGCTTGCCCTTTGGTATATCATTCACCAGAGATGTTCCAACAAACGACATAACTGTCAGTAATTGGATTCCATCTGGGTCCTTTCAATTAGATAATTGACTTATTTACAGTGTAATAGGTACACTTAAATACATTATCCAAGCTAACACTAAATATAATGTACAAGTATAAAAATGTGGTCACACCTGTGTTCTGGGGTCACTTTTGGATAGGTCTGACAATTCATTAATATAACAGTTCTGTCTACCGTTTCAGGTGACAACGTCCAAGTGCCGTAGTCAGAATGTGCCGTAGCCTAGGTTTACATTCAACAAAGCTAAGTAACACGCCTTACAAACAACTCAAAAGCCACTATGACACACAAATCAAAACAACTGAAGGCCGCTACACAAAAACCGCAACATTTACTATGAGTATTACTAAAGGGCGAACAAGTAGCGCGAAGGGCCGGCCACAAGTACCTAGAGGTAGATAAATACGCGCACCAATCAGCTGTCGCCTAACTTTCACTGCGCTGCGCTGACGCAACGCTCGGACACACTGTTACCACTGCATGGAGAAGTAGAAAAGGATCATTACACAAAAGAACTGCAGGCACGATCGGTGCACGAGCACCGTTTTATCGGCGGAAGAGTAGATATAAATGACGTTCCGTGTAAACGTACGACGGCAGCAAAGTAGAAAGAGTCAACTGAACTTTTTGCGAAATTCACTCTTTTACATAATTCGACTCAGAATTCTTTGTTTTGTCTTAGGATTTTTTGTTTCTGTTTGATTCTCAATTTTTTTAACAATTTTTTCAAAGTGTCGAAGTACCGTATCTTGGAACAAAAAATGTTACAGTAATATTGGTCTTAACCATTTCCTTGGTAATGCCCTATTAACTAAATGATTCAGAATAGAAGATATTAATTATCACAGTTTTGCGTACAAAATGCTCTCCTGAAAAATCATGATTTTGTAGATAACCGTATATACCTTGTGGCCGTCGAGTAGAAAGTTTTCTACTGTCTAGCATAGCGACTACTAAATAAAATTGTCTTCACTACCATGATATTGACAATTGATGATTATGACAGTTTGGTTTGGATAGAAAACTTTCTTCTGAAACAGTCTACTTATAAAAGGACCTAGACAAAGATCGTTAGAAACGAAAGACAAAATGACAGATTGTAGGAGGATTTCTATGGTAAGGCACGCAACTCTGACTTTTCTGATTCATGTGCGTATCGTATAATTATCACTTGCTTCAAAAACGGTGAAAGAAAACATCGTGAGGAAAGCGGCTTGCCTGAAAGATATTTCTCGACGGCATGTGAAGCCAAGTCAGAGGCCCATCCATGGGTGGCATAAAACTCTGACAACAGGAACCACACGAAAAAGAAAGAAGAACAAAGTGAATACATGACAGGGTTTCCTTCGAATGGTCAACCCTAGTTGGTCAAAAAAAGCTATCAATCTATGGAGAAGTCACATAGATTACAAGTCATGCAATCCCTTCTAGTTGGAAGATCGGAAGCAATTTCTGCAGACGAGTCCGGAGTGGAGACTGCGTTTAGGCAAGTGTAGTGTGGGACGCCCCCCAGCTAGACGAACCGACGATGTTAAAAGGTGGCTGGGACAGACTGGCAACGGGAGGCGGAGGACAGAGTATTATGGTGCAGCATGGGAGAGGCCTATGTCCAGTAGTGGACTGCGGTAGGCTGAGTTCATTGGTTGATTAAAGCAATCTTCTACCTACGAAGTTAGATCAATTTGATAAATCAGAACTTATGCGTTGTAAGCGTATGCACTGCTCACTGATTTAAGATGACTAATAGGGAAGAAATTTCTTGAAAGTTGTCAGAAAAACTTGGATGTACAAAAAGCGAAGCTTAATGGCGTCGCTTGATAACAATTATTCTAAAAATTTGTTACCTTTTGTTTATAGAATTGAACCTTCTGCCCTCTTCTATCCAATGTTCAGATACACTCAGCGTTGATCGGGTTTTGTTTAGGGACGCACGACTTTGTTTATGAAATTATGTAAACTTTCAATTGGATTTGAATCTAGTTAGGAGTATACATATGGAACAGTCTCGCTCTCGTAATAGTGTTTCTTAAAGTAGGCAATCGAGACAGGTAGTCCTGTTTTTCTTCCATGTTTATAGACTACGGACATAAATACCAATTCTGTGTCATCCAGCTATAGTCTCTGAATCTTCGTCTTTCGATGTCGGTGGTCGGTTTCCGTGATTTACTTTTCCAGAACCTGTACATGTTGTTCTGATTTATAAATGAATTAATAAAAGCCACATTACGTTTGACTTATTTTTGGAGCCAACTTGGTAATAATGTTGAGATTTCGAACTTTACCCACGCCGTCACGTGCGATGTTATTATTTTATGTACACAAGACATTTCTCCAGAACTGCACCAATTAATCTCTTCGTACATATTCCTAGAAAATATTGCCGTTAGTATGCGATTATAGCAACCGCTGTCTTCGCATAAGCGTCTAATTGCCTCGTGGATCTGCCGAGGCGATCATTTTGCGAGAAGTCACCGCCACGACTTCTCGCAAAACAATCGCTTGATCGACTCTGCGATATATCGCAACATATTCGCTTCAACGATTCACTGATAAGCTAATCTGATACAATTATTACTCAAGCGAATTCTTTCTGTCTTAATATTCTTCTTTGTTGTAAGAGTATGTTGTCTATATATATAAAAATCAATTGCTGTTCGTTTGTCTCGCTAAAACTCGAGAACGGCTGGGCCGATTTAGCTGATTTTGGTTTTGAAATGTTTGTCGTAGTCCAGGGAAAGTTTAAACGGTCAGAAAAAAAGAAAAAAAAAAACTTTTATTGAACGGCTGGACCGATTTCGCTAATTATTTTTTTGTTGTGTTTGTTATTATCAGGAGAAGGTTGGACGGTAGGTAGGGTAGGTAGGGTAGGGTAGGGTAGTCTGTCGGGTCAGCTAGTTTATTATAATTATGTTGGCAGTTTGTTTGATTTTATGGAGTTTGTAGTTTTTCTTGGAATTATGCTTACGGTATAACTAACGTTCATATGTTTGGTTAGGTAGTGTAACTTCCTACCATACAACCTGATGGAATTTCTACTGGAACCCAATATCATATCAGAATCTATGGGAGCTCATATTATTAACTGAGACCTCGACGAACATCTAAACTACTAAAAAGAAATGCTTCTACAGTAAAGTGAATTTTGAACAGGAAAAACCATCAAAACTAAGAAAATAACGATGAATCACATTAACAATTTGGTTTTACCAAATCTGAACCAAACATTAAAGGAAACATTACCTACATTCATTCACAAATTACACGAATTTGACCGATGAGATATCAATTAACACAATTAAACTTATTGTTAATTTATATACAATCTATTAATTGTATAAAACAAAGTCACTTTTCATGGCTGTGTGAGTGCTTAGTTCTTCTAAATTACACTATGGATTTTGATGCAGTTTGAACCATTATTTAGATAATTTATTCCAGAGGGTTTATTTGTTTATTATATAGCTTAGATATAGCACAGAAATCTCGCGTTTTTTGCTATCTCCAATAAATCAGTGACGAGTCTTGGTAAAGATGTTTCAAACCGTGTTATTATAACAAAGGACGTATTAGACAAAGTGATTATAACAATGTTATCATTATAACCGATGGCCTCTTGGGTCTGAATCAATATTTATAATTTTATGTTGTACATTCATTTCGTAATCTAATTGGGTTCAATAGCATGTTGACATGATTTATTTTTTCTCTTTTTACCTAAACGATGATTGAGAACCTGGCAGCATTGAAGGAGAAGCTCCTTCAATTGCTGCCAGGTTCTCAATCATCGAAACGGAGTTTGAGTGATGATGATGAACTGAAATCAGTTCTGCATAAAGTGCAATATTGAATTAAATCCGGCTAAATCAATTAAGGGGTTATGAAGTGTTCTTCTTCGTTCCTATGATACATACATTATGTTTGAGATAGCTGTATTTTTGTTCTCAATATCCATTGTCCAGATTGACTTTGCGGTTAATTCAAGAATTTTATTAAGTGTATAACTTAGTCAGAGACCACAAAACGTAATAATTTCCTTAAATTTATTCATCAATGCAAATAAAGCGGTAATGTTTTCCCATTGTGTGTCTTATTTGTTTTAGTATACATATTTATGTGTATTTATTTGTGCTTATATTTATATATAATAAGATTTATATATTGAATTTATAGTTTGTAATAGGTTTATGTATATTTAAATGAATATTTATTCCTCAATTTTCGCTATTGCACCTACTACTGTATGTCTCTGCATCACCCAAGGGTTGACTGGTAGAAAATGCCTATGGCATTAAGTCCGCCTCTGTACATGTTTTGTGCTTAAAGTATTAAATAAATAAATAAAGCAAACATTTTATTTTATAGCTTGACAACTATGCAATAATGACGTTATATTACAAATACTGTAACAGCTTTAAATTTATAGTTATTAACTCAATGATCGTGTAAAACAAAAGAATCTAACACAACAAAATAATTACTTAACTCGATTTTAAAATGTCAATCAATATTGGCCTACATATTTACAATTATGTTGTCTGAATTAGCAATTTTCAACTCTTTGTCTTTATTATCAAAGGTTGTATTAACTGCACAAATAATGTTGCCGTTCTACAAATCAGCATTCATAATAAATAAAATAGTTGTATACAAAAGTGAGTGTACCAAGGCTGACTGGTGTTCGTGCTATATCGTGTGCTCGAATTTTTACCATCAAACTAATATACACCTTGTTCTAATACTGTAAGGTTCAAATATCTTTTGTAGGTCGCCCTATAGGTTTTTGTCTACCACGAAACCACGATAGTTCGTTGCCATTTATGGAGGTAGCTTTCCTTGCCGGTCTTTGTATTTGATTTATTACTACAAAACTGCTTCAAATTTAATATTTTTTCTGGTAAAAATTATGGATTTGGAGTAACTGGCTGTACAAAGTTTTTATTTGGTGTTTTCTGGGTTTAGTTTAGTTTGCCTGTGACCATTTGGAAATATGGCTTAGTTAGCTTTGAGCTTTAGAGAATGATTTACGACTGTTGAATAGTAGCAAGAAATGCTTTGATCTTTATTATTACACCTGAACGGAATAGAATGGATAGCAATCTACTAAAATATAGTATCATAGTAAAACTGCGCAGCTCTATAATCGGCTAAAGGAAATGGGTAATTCTGTTGATTGCTGGTGATCACAAGCAATTTGTCACTCATCATCATTTGGTAAAGATCAAGTCTTGCAATTCAGAGATACAAACTCCAACGAGCAAACACTTGGTAAAACGAACTCCTTTAGTAGAATTCCCTTGTCTGGTAGCTAACAATAAAGTTGTAGAGGATTGTACAAACAATTGGATTAAAAAAGAAGACTCTAGTCGGAAAGGTATGCCACCGGTCGGCGTAATGCCACTAGAAAACAGATGTGAAAAACTAGAAACAATACTTCGTTCGACTGAAATTGTTATTTCTTTTTATGTTTTGAGAGCCTATAAAAAAGATAGATAACAGGCAATTTGACATTTCGTAATAACTCTATCATATTGATGCTATTGTCGAAAAGCAGTCCGTGAATTCCAATTGTAAAAGAGACACAATATTTAAGTAGTTACAGTCTTTTGTAGGTATTAATATGTATGGAATTCTTTATCATTATCTTGTCTTTTATGTGCTTTCAGTGTATGTAACTAACGGGTGAGCGTAATCGGTAGTTTACCTGGAGCAACATTGTATTGTTCTATAATCATTTCTAATTATTTCAGTTCCAAGAATTTCAGCTAGTTTGAAAATACTTACTGGTTTTACCTGGTAGTGATCAAATGATATGTCATCTTCAGCTATATACTCCCTCATTATCTGTCAATAATTATGTCATTACTTTCTGATGTGCCAGTCATCTTTACTTAGCACAGATTACGAGTATGTATTGTTTCCGTGTAGTGTGTGGATTGTATATTATGTGGACTATGTTACATATTCAGTAGGAACTGCCTGCAATAGTGTGTTCAGATATTTTTTCACAAATCATGGTCGGTTCTTGAATCCGCAAGCGAATCATTCCCTTATCAATGGTGTTTTTTTTTTACGAATAACTGAAAAATATTAATACCATATTTACACGAAATTACTATATTTAACCTCTAATGAATAGCAGTGAAAATAAATTAACAGATTAATTTGTTACTTTAGTATTCGTTTATCTGTGTTTAAAGTTTAAATATCATCTTTTCGAAATTGTAACATCCCAATTCCCAACGCCTAAAACAACGCGTTAGCATATTTAATGAATTTTGATTATTCGAATGAACTGTTAAAGTCATTACGTCTGCATTTCAACTCATGTGTCATATATATCGCGAGCATGCACTAAACCGCGGCGCGTGGCCGAATTGTTACTGTTTTGCTCCATAATATTCCATGGTTATAGCTTCGAAATCAGTTTATTAGGTCCATCTGAATTTAGCTTCATTAGTAATTAATTGGCAACTTGTTGTTTTCCAATGCAATTTGCTTTGTATACCTACGTTTTAATTATTGCTAAATAAATTACAACGAATTTTTTAGTTTTATCTTTAATTAAAAGTATCGTGTTATTGTAGATGTCGGTTGTCAATCTAATGATAATGGATTTAGTTTGATTGTAATCAACTAACTGTAACATGTGAATTTTGATACCGGAATACTTACTTAAAATTCTAGAAAGTTCTCGAAAATTGTATCCAGCCATCGTCCTTGGTCTTACAATGGTTTTCATAATAAAACTAGTTAATGTTTTTGTGATCATTGTCACAGTACAGTATTTAGTATACTGTGTCATTATGCTTTATAAGTGGTCTGTAGGTATAAGATTGAGGGATATGACACCTGGCTTCTGCCCCTGTAGGTTTATGTGAAAAAAATATTTTGTTTTTGTTTTTGATAAGACTGGCTAATCCTGTTACGATTTCCAAACATATTTTCGTATCCACAATCCGTTCTTCCATTCTGACTCTCATAAAGATGATTATGTATCCTCCCTAATTTCCTTCTATCTTGTCGAGAGGTATTTCCCTTGTGAGTAATAGAACAAACTACTATTTCACTGTCATTTAAACGAGCCTATGAATCGATCGGTTTGTCAAAAGCTTTCATAACTAAAGATAATAGTGTTGTAGTGCTCTTTGTATCGGTATCAAGTTAAATTGATTGGATGGAAAATCTGATTTATGTTACGGCCCAGAACTTCTCAAATGGTAGGTATATATTCCATCTGATTGTGTCAGTAATTACAATATAATCTGATCCAGACTGGCCCTTGCTGTCCTCCCCCAGCGACGCCCGTAGCCGAGGTCCGTACCCCACAGGGGGTGCCCTTAGCGTTAGTCACTTAGTTTATAAGTTTTTTGCCCTGGCTGGCACAGGAAAGTCCGGTTAACCTGCGAGATGCCATAGATATTTTTTTTAAATAAACAGTAATAAAAATGGTTATTGTGACTATTAATTCCTGAACTTCAGTTTAACGAAAGGTTAAAGTGAATATGACGTAATTTTATCACCGGCTAGAATGTTTTTAATTTCTACCCTTTATGTTACTTGTTTGTGTATTATGTACAGAAAATCATAGCATATTTCGAGTCAAACAGCTGACTTTCCCCTTCAATAATCTATACAAATAAATAATATTGATGTGTCTGTTTGTATGTCAACATAACAACATTTTACTCAATGGATATGAAAGTATTTACAGTACTTATAACAAAAAAAAAAACAATTATATATTTTTTTGTCTTTATGTTTGTCTGTTTGTTCCGGCTATCTCCAAAATGGCTGAACCGATTTTGACTGGACTTTCACTGGAAGATGGCCGATGTTATAAGGAGCAAT
Source organism: Dryobota labecula (assembly GCA_947523025.1). Taxonomy (NCBI): domain Eukaryota; kingdom Metazoa; phylum Arthropoda; class Insecta; order Lepidoptera; family Noctuidae; genus Dryobota; species Dryobota labecula. The sequence continues at coordinate 25,603,752 of OX383289.1, read as the reverse complement.
TTTATTTTAGAAGAAGCCACGCGGGCGTCGCCCGCGGGCATTAGCTAGTTTCATATAATAAAATCTCTTTTAATTTCTCCACTAAATCTAATCACGCAATAATGTTATCGTACGCTTTCGATCCATGGCAATAACACTTTCGTCCATGACAGTATTTATCGTGTTTTTTAAATGGACGTTGGTACTGATTAAATACGCAGATGTGCCCGTGGAGCGTGACTCGTGACGAATGGGCACGTGTGCTCGCATGAACCGCATGCTTCCGGTTAAATGTGTGGGTTACTATGGCTGTCTTTTGGCTAATTGTGAAGAGGAAGAGGTGAAATTATTGGAAAGCCTGATTGAGGCTGTGGTTTTTGAAAGTCGGATTTGTAGATCTTCTACTGTCACTGTTACTGTTAGCATCCCACTTCTGGGCCTCTGCCCATGACTTCTGCTCTTTCGATCCAGGGCTCATGTGGATCACGGGACGTTTGTTTTGCTGCTCGTCCTGCCATCTTCTTCGGGGTTTACCTCGACACCTTCTAGCTGCCTCAGGGTTCCACGTAGTGATGCAGCAGATGTGGCCAGTCCAGATCCACTTTAACATTGCGGCTTTTTGAGGAACATTAGTAATGTGTTTTGGAGCACATGGTGTTGCGAATATGGTCTGAAAATTTGCCGCCTAGATTACTGCGCTCCATCGCACGTTGGAAAACCTTGAGTTTGGACTTTTGAGCGTTTGTCTATAATTTTTCCTTTGAGGTTTCCTTTCATCAGCTCTTTCATAAACCTGTACCTCCTCCAGCGATTTTCGGTTCGTTTTAAGACTTCCTTGTCTTCTCTGAACTGGAAAGAGACTAACTGGCCCAAGTAGATGTATTCACGGACATATTGCAATTCCTCACCATTCACTCTGATCCTATGTTTAGTGGTGTTTGAAATCAGCTTGGTTTTCAACATGTTCATCGCCAGTCCAACCTCAAGGCTTCTTCTGAATAGTGAATACGACAATGTAGTTAGCGAAAAGGAGGTTTTTATTAGTAGATCTGCTGTCGATTGTAAATATTGTCAGTTAATCGTTGTGATGGGTAATATTAATGATATTTTTTTTCTCGTCTATCCCATGGTGTGAGGTATCGTTGGGTAGGCCGTTAAAAAATACTGCGAGTTAAGAAAAACCATTTCACTATTCAGGGAACCGTTTGCTTAATGTAAAGCTTTAATGTGCTAATTTAAAGTCAAGTGTCCTGCAAGCTAAATGGTTGTATTTAGGTATGTGAAAAAATTCACAGCAGTAGTATATATAACGAAGTTAAAAGGAAGGTTCCGTGTGGCGCCGGACGTAAAGAATATAACACCATCCCATTTCCTCCCGTGGGTGTAGTAAAAGGCGACTAAGGGACTTACTAGAGAATGGGCAGCAGCGTTCACTACCATTTTTTACACCATACTGCGATAGCCAACCCGCCTGCCAAGCGTGGCGATTATGGCAAACCCCCCCATTTGGGGGAGGCCTGTGTCCAGCGGTGGACGTCTTTCGGCTGATATGATGATGAAAAGGAAAACTATCACCGCTAAGTAGGCTTTACAAGTTACCGGGTTATAGTCGACCAACTTACATTTGCAGTTGAAAAACAGAGAACATGTTTTTCAACTACAATCTTAAGTTTGTTCTTGGGATAAATTCATCCCAACTACGGAACCCTTCATTGCGCGTGGACCGACATGCTCTTGGTCGGTTTTTATTTTATGATTGTGTCAGAATCAATAAGTTGGTTCATACTTACAATTTCTGTAGATAATGTATTTCGTAAGCAGTATAATATACTAAGAATATTTTACGTTGTGACCTTTTACGGGTATTTGCGCGTCGATTACACCTTGAAACTGCATCAAGTTCAGAACGTTTCATTTTGATCACTCCCATGTGGCTAACATTTTGTTAGATATTAAACTGTAGCTTTCTGTTCCATTTTTTTTTATGACTGTTCTATAGTTTTAACAGTTCACTAAACAAATTAGTTTTGGTTTCATTTATCTCCTAAAAAAGAATAAAAATGACGAATATTTACTATAATCATGAAATGGGTTTTCAATCCACATTAATACATAATAGACAGTTTCACTCCACTTTATTTAAGAACGAACGTATGTACCATCGCGGTCTCGGACATTGGACCACCGTAAGGACTAGTCTTACTTGCAGCGCTCGGCCGCTATAGTAACGCTTATCTATGCTCATCAACCAATAGCATCGCAGCATCAGATTTTTGCTGAGCCCCTTATATTTGTAAATGCCGAGGTGGTCAAGACATCTGTGATCATTGTAACAGAGCCTGAGAAATTTATTGAAACAAAAGCTTTTTTTATTGGTCGTCGCAAAGGGACACAGATGTGGTCATCGTGAGCAAGGGATATTGTTTTCAAGGAGGTTAGATTTTCGTGCCCGCGATAGTACCTACTTGGATTTCAATCCTTTTGTTATGTCATTTACGAGTTTCCTTACGATCGTTAATTGAAAGGGCAGAATGAAGGCCTTTGCTTACTGTACACCCGGAAATTCGACCAATTTTTTCCTCTATCACCCTAAGTACTATAGAAAATTTTGTCATTCTTCTCTTTATTGTCCTATAAAAGGCGCCATAACTGAGGACATTTCAACATACCATGTTAGTGCTAGCCTTGACATCAAACTCGGAACTTTGCGTGTAAGTTAACGACTGAAGCACTGGAGTTTAGTAAGGATAATAATTTTCCACGCTTATTCGAGTTTTCACAGTTGACCTGATGGATATCTGCCACAGTGTAGGCATAAAGTAGGACAACTTACTTTTTAACTTAAGAATTTTGGTATTCTTTTCCGATCATTTAATTAGACTGTGTTTAAATACCTACTGCATGCCGCTGAGCAATTTGATCCTTTAACCTAATTTAGACCTAAGGGAATTACGAATGCCCCAAATTAAGTATTTACCATCGATGCACCGCCATTGAAGAACGCCATTAGATACGACCCCCTTGGGAAATCATGGGGGAGACTATTTTTAGTCGAGATACGGTTTTTATAGTAATTCGTGTCATCTTGCGTGATAAATCTCACGATTTTTGCCTTATTAGACACGAAACGAACTATTTATAGACTAAATAAAGACTTTTAAACGTGTAAGCTGAAACGTCTTAAATCTCGGCTGAAATCTCGTATTATTAAGTGCGGATAATTCTATAGTCATCTTGAATTATTAAACTGAAATGATAAACAGTTTAAAAGAATTTAGATCATCAATATCCATTTTTAGAATACACCAACCAATTATAATTTTTTTGAAGGTTTTCATAGTACTAATTACTTTTTTATCCTATAACAACCCACCCCCACAGAAAGAAATTCAATATGGGTCGAGTTGTTTTCGGGGATTATTCTTAAGAAAAACTTTATTTTGGAAAGAATAAAGGACGTATTTCTTGAAATTCTGAACATTATTTTAATCCCAAAAAAATCCACAACTTTATTCTCAGCATATCTTGACCTACTGAAGCTTCAGCTATTTACTGGGTCACATCAAATCCACATTATGTCGCCGTAATAATCTCATACGGCTTTGTTCAGTGGCTGTGAAATAATGGGCTCCTATTGGACCCTTACATATCTTTACATTCCCCAAGGTATCTGGATAATTTGATGCTTCACGACCTTGCAAATGTCACTTTGATAAGGAAAAAAGTAATTGGATTCGTCACAATAAGAACCTTGAAATTCGGCCTAATTTATTATTTCTAGGTACTTTTTTGCTGGAAAAATGAAAAGCTTCGACTTAAATTCTCTTGGAAATACAATTAATACGAAATTAGTTTTTACTGGACTTTATTTTTATTGATTGACTTTATATTATAAAGTCAATCAATAAAAATAAACAATATAACGTGCAAGTTTTTCTACATCGTTCTCACATGAATGATGTAATCAATATTTTGTAACAATATTTTGTTTTAAAATAGTATCCGTGGAGTTTCTTGCCCGTTCTTCTCCATAGGCACCTACTACGTTTTAGAATGGGCAACTAGCTTCATCTTTCTGACTGACCTGAATACAATTCAAAAGTGCCTGTGACTGGTTTATTTAAAATAAATGGTGTACTTATTCTATAAATGGCGAAAACAAAGGTTCCATTTTCTTTTAAGTACTGATTTTACAGTACTTAAAAGAAAATGCAACCTTTTTTTGCCATTTTATGTGAATTACCATTAACCCTTGATATGCGAACGTAGACCGACGCGAGACACAATGGGTTTTTAATTGTGTTTCTAATTAATTGTTAATTGATTAATTTTTAATTGCATATGAGAGGTTAATGGGAACACGGGCGATGGGGACAGCGGGAATTTACCAAATAAATACTTTGAGTTTGACAGTTCAACAACATTCATTGCGTTATTTGCGTTGTTGTGCAGACAAAATTTTCGAACATAAAGCAATAGATTAACAATATCCTTCAAAAACCATTCAGATTGCGATTGATACGCAAAGGTTTTTTATTTTTTTTAATTTTACTATGGGTTTGCTCTTGACTCTAGTCTAGGTTTGGGTGACAGAGACAAAGTCGACGATGGAGTGAGCTTACCCAGAAGAAGCCGGTTCACTCTCACTTTGAATAAATTAGGGTTGTATGCGTTCGGAAACAGACGCAGGCAGAGAGTTCCACTCCTTTGCTGTGTGCATTATAAAAGACGTTCGAAAACGCTTAGTGCGAGTACACGAGAGCATACGAGACTTTAGCTTAATTTACGACGCGATGTGTAGAATCATCATTCTCCTGCCCTAATCCCAATTTATTTGGGGTCTGCGCAACATGTCTTTTTCTTCCATACTTATTTATTAATCGTCATCTCGGTAGTCACTCCCTTTTTAGCGGTATTGTTTTTCACACAGTCCATCCATCGTTTCTTTGGTCTTCCCCTACTCGTATAGCGATCCAAATTCATACTCAAAACCTTCCTGACGACATTTCCCTCATTCCTCCGCTTCTCATGCCATGACAATCTATTTCCACACACCTTTTCAGTCACCGGTGTCACTATCAGACTTTCTCTTATACAGGGTCATTGGTAAAAGAATAAAAATATTTAAATTTAACGCTCTAAATGTTACGAACTCTATGTGTAGCAAAACAAACTGCCATCTCTAGTGCACGGGAGATGTAGGTAGGTACAACAAAATACAGAAATGAAATGTGTTAGATAGAACAACGAAATCTTGAAGGTTTGTTTTTGGTATATGTTTTGTTAAAATCATAGATAGAATAAAAGTTGTTGTTTGTGATGTTAGTAATACAGTCCTGCAAGGATAGGATAGCCCTGTATATTCATTTCTTATTCTATCCATTCGCGTAATACCACATTCCTCTCACGCGATATGTAGAATGTGATCAATAAACTCGGACCGTGAAATTCCAAGCATTAAATACCCTCCAATGTCCAGTTGTGGGGACGTTGGGGAGGTCGCAGTTGGGTAAAGGCACTCTTGTAAATGAGGTGTTAAATCTTTATGTGGCCAACGGGAGTTCCTTCGTGGTTTGTGGCCTGTGTTACAGATATACTAGTTGTACGTTTATTTATGTTATGACTAGCTGCGCCTCGCGGTTTCACCCGCATAAGTTTCGATTCCGTGGGAACAAATAACAGATAAAGAGGTTACAAAGGAAATAGTTCCTGATTTATATTATACCGCGTCTCGCCGCTTGTCCACTGTAACTCCACTACAAGCAAGAGACCAATACGTACGAGCATTCCGCACACAAATAAACCACACGCACGTAGATCGCGAGTTTGCTATTGGTTGTTATGCTAACGCAAACACTGCGCAAAAGCAATTAATTTTTCATATATGTTATGGTGACCAAAAGGTCGATTACTTATATCGATAAAATTACTGTATTTTTGTCACTTTAAGTTTTGCAATTTTTTGCCTTAATTTCGGGACGGGGTACAAATTGTGTGAACTACCTAAATACATAAGCGGGAACATCCGATATAGGCGTGAAATTAAAATTTTCTGCCTGTGAAACTCCTGTCAAACCGGTCCAGCCGTTTCGAAGATTAGCCGGAACAAACAGACACACAACAATATTAAAATTTGCTTATAAATACCGTTTAAAATTTCATATGCATTTAGTAAAAGCTGTTATTTTGACATTACAAACAGACTCTTCAATTTTATCGATTTATTTATATGTATCTATAGATTATGGAAAGCTATTACATACCATTATAATTATTTACTATTCAAAAATCTTTACCATTTCCTCGTCGTAACCTTGTTCTTTAGAGTTAGGTGCAAATGTTTAGGTTGATCTAGCTACGGTATTATTCGTAATGTTGTATGAAACTATAATATACAAAAGCAATTTCTAAGTAGGTAAGTAGGCTTTCGTCATGTTTTGTGAATTTTGCATCGTTCATCATCTTTTCTTCCAATTCATCAATCTTGGCCTAATGGTCATTGCTTATTGCTAATGGGACAAAATTAGCAATTTGTTAGCCTCTTGGGCTGTTTTATTGCAAAACTTTGCATTGCAAAAAAGACATTTTGTTTCAGTAAATTATTTTGGGCTTTTGAATATTTATTGCATTGTCTTGATGTGAATGTAAAGCAGAAATAAAATGGATAGATGTATTTTTAACGGTACCCATTGAAATATTACCTAACCGTTTTTTGAACACTTTGAGTCTGGGTTTGTAAGAAACGTATTTAGTGTCAATTTTAAACTACATCGTTTAAGGTACAGTTTGTAGACCTAAATACAGTGGCAAAAAAGTTTCATCATTGACAGTCTTGTTCCACCCAGTGGTGAGTATAGGCCTCCTTCCTTTTGAGTCATGCTTCCCTTGTCTATGCGAGTCTCAAATAGGTCTTACCCGGGATCTTTTCATAAATCAGCTTCGTGTAGCTTTTTTACTACGTTGGGTTTTTCAGAGGTTACCGTCTTTTTTTAAGATCGTTCTCACATAAAGTTATAAATTCATAATTAAAGATATAACTAACATGGTTGTAACAATATCATTTAAAAGAGTGTCCATAGAGTTTCTTGTCCGTATTTCTCCGCTTCCATATTTCTGTCTGACCGACTCCTTGACAATTCAAAAGTGCGGGCGTAAATGGTTTAATTGAAATAAATGCTTCGAGTTTTTTTTTTAAATCTTTCGATTAGTATTTGTACAACCTTTACCTGTTCTAAAACCCACATTATCTACCGTAGTACCAAAGGGAGAAAGGTATCTCCGATGTTAATTCGACCGCCTATATAAAGGCAGCAGCGAGTATATTTCGCAAGTATTTACGCACGCGCGATATTATTTCCTTATACTATTTAATAAATTTAGTAGAGACAAAACTCGTTTCGCTTTAGGATTTGTTCATAACTGTAGGCTATTTTAATGGTTTATTGATTTATGGATAAATTGCGTGGCTTGTACGTTTGGTACTTTAGGGTTTGTAAAGAAAGATTATACATCTACTTCATTGGCATGTATTGTCATATCATTATAATATATTGGCATACCATCGTGCGCATCTGTTTCTTTGTGATCATTTGAATGTGTTCAAAGAAGATTATTTTGCTTTATGTATCTCTATTCAATTTCGATAATCTTTCAGATTAACTTCCAAATATTCTTCAATTCTTCTTTAGTCTTTGGTTGTCCTACAGCAAAAACTTAAAAACTTGGGGATTAGTGCGTGACTTCTAATTACTTCATGCCTTTTTCCTTGCTGACCTATTTGCTTTCTTCTCAACACATACAATCGTACGTCTGTACGACAACGTTATTTTCTTAATTTTTTTTTGTTGGTCTCATTTACTGGTCTATCGTTTCCTATTTCTTTACCAATATCTTACAAACTTAACCACTGCAACATGTTTAAGTTTATCTCAAGTTCTTTCACTTGTGTCCTCAGCCCTACAAGTACGTACAAGTGTACCAACCGTAATATCTGGGCTAGTCGTATGGCCTCGCGGGATATCGGACACCGATCGATATGTTTCGTAACTTTCGGCACTGCCTGCCTGCGTATCAAGTTCTTAATTAAAGGTTTTAAATTAAATATGTATTGCTTTGAATGCTGGTGTTGATTGGTTTGGAATGAATGAATTGAATTGATGTCTTTATGGAGTCTTTATTATGTCTCGATCATGTTTAGTTACAAATAGTGGTTTGTTTTTGTATTGTCTGGGTCGGTTCTTTGTTTATAGTTTTACCCCACATTGCTAAAGTTTTCTTGCGACTTTTTAGTTGTTACAGTTTCCAGAGGTATCCAATAACAATTCCTTTTATTGTGAAGCAGCTCAGATCCTTACTTAAATTCCTTGTAGGTATTCTTCTCGCGATAATGTTATGTTCCGTCTTTCGGTTCCGACTCCTTCACTTACAAAGTTTTCTATGTCTTATCTTCATTAACCTACCTGTTGATGCTTTGACACTATTTTTGCCTTGCGTTAAGCTTTAACCTATCACTTCGTTAGAGATACGGATGCCACTGTGTATAATCTATTCGAAATTAAATTCAGCTTCTAATGGCTGCCAGGTCGCAAAAAAAACGATTGTAAAAATGTGGCGCTTAAGTGACTCTCGTAAGATTATGTGAATACTAAAACCCATTCAATTGCGATGTTTTTACGTCCATCGTTTGTGGTTGAATTTATGTGAAATCTTCTGCACCAATATGTGGAAGAAAGATGGAATAAACAAATCGGCATAAGTATAGACAGAGTAAAAAAAAAACCCCGAAAAAAAGAATAAAAAACAACTGGAAACTTACTACAAACAATCTCAAACATTATAAATAGTTTAATAACAATAAACATGACACCGAGCTAAATTTATCCATTGCATGCTCTCCATAGTAAATTGCCCCGTCTGCTATTCAAGTATAGATTTCTTGTAACTGGCTGCGAATTTCCTCGAATTGCCCCAACGGTTACACTTAAGCTGATAACGGACTGGCGAAACAGGCTGCATTCGCAGTGACGTAACAAACGCATCGAATAGCAGTCGAAACCAAAGAGTAATGAAGAAATGGAGTTGCAGGCGTCACACATACTGTGACTAATACTTAATTAAAAGTTTCACAAAGTTCACTTACGTCGATCAAATTTCACTTGGACTTCACAATTTTAAAGGATAATAACTTCAACTGTCAACAAGTTTGCAATACCTGAACACAGCATTGTCCTATAAATTGTCTTGCGTGTGACTGTTTTGTGGACACTTGCGTTGACCAATTCAGATATCAAAATATATTTCCCCCATCGGCACTCCATTTCTACCTTTTTCCGTGGTTTACCCATCGAATTGACTAACACGTCTAGCTCTAAGCCTCTCTAGTATGTTATCTCCCCTAGTTTAAACTGGTATGCGGAATGTAGACTGACAGACAGGCATGCACTCAATCGTATGCAAATCTGTACGGACGTGTAAATTGATCCTATTTGAGAAATAATTAAATCCGTGACGAATGAATTCAAATACTGATATTTGCCTTAGATTTTTCTTCAAAGCTGTTAAAACGATTGTGAGAAAAGACTAAAACACTATTAATTTTTTTGCTGTTTTGTCTCCGCTTTTCAATTGGATAGAAAGGTTAGCTCTGAATTTTTAAAATCTTAATCTTTTAAAATCTTGGTTGCTGCTTCTTACGTGCCGTTTGGGATTTGGTTCTGTTTGAGATCGCATTGTGTTACAAGATGGCAGAAAATGATTAGATGAGAAATGGTTCCTTTATTCGTATAATATCAGATTCTCAAATTGGCAAGTTCTGTAGTCGATAGAAAGATCCTTCCTTATATGTTGTTACCAACTAATAGTAGATGCTTCCTGGCAGAGTGGAAAATAGTGGAGTTTCTTGCCCGTTCTTCTCCATAGGAACCTACTACGCTTTGAAATATACAACTAGTTTCATCTTTCTGACTGACCGACTCCTTGACAATTCAAAAGTGCCTGTAATTGGTTTATATCTATATATATATAAATCAATTGCTGTTCGTTAGTCTCGCTAAAACTCGAGAACGGCTGGGCCGATTTAGCTGATTTTTGTTTTGAAATGTTTGTCGTAGTCCAGGGAAGGTTTAAACGGTCAGAAAATATGGAAAAAAAAAAAAGAAAACTATTAGTGAACGGCTGGACCGATTTCGCTAATATTTTTTTTGTTGTGTTTGTTATTATCAGGACAAGGTTGGACGGTAGGTAGGGTAGGGTAGGTAAGTAGGGTAGGGTAGGGCAGGGTAGGGTAGGGTAGGGTAGGTAGGTAGGTAGGGTAGGTAGGGTACGGTAGGGTAGGGTAGGTGGGTAGGGTAGGGTAGGTAGGTAGGGTAGGGTAGATAGGTAGGTGGGATAGGGTAGGGTAGGGTAGGGTAGGTAAGTAGGGTAGGGTAGGGTAGATAGGTAGGTAGGTAGGGTAGGGAAGAGTAGTGAAGTTTATACTATGTATATTTCCTTTGCGCGTAGACAAACTGCCACAGTCAAATAGCTATTGACAGAACGAAGTCTGTCGGGTCAGCTAGTTTGAAATAAATGCCTTGAGTTTGAGTGACGACGATGATGATTAAAATGGAAGAACTTCATTTGATTATCTACTCGACTTACCGGTTACCTACTTAAGAATGCTAGAGATTTGAAAATTAAAAAGATTTGCATAGATTTGGCTTTGCGTCTTTATTTTGTCTTCATTGTTTCCATCTAGATGTCCTCTTCTTTGTTTATTGACGTCTGAAAAGTCTAATTCTTTTATTCTTAAAAATTTTCAACCCCAAGTTCTATCGGTTACCGTACCTACCTAAATCTCCATTATATTCTCCATTATGTTCTCCTAGCTTCACATAAAATAACTTTAACTTTTCCACCAATATCCAGTAGCTGCCGGAATCCTCAATAAAGTTTACTATAACCGGCATAGTGGGGAATGCCGGATGAATGAACGGCGTGCCTCGAATGTTGGGTTCGCGCCAGGCAGACTATCAGGGCTACGTTGGCTTTGAATGCAGTTCATTATATTGTTAATTAGTGGTTTGTCTGATTGAATCTTTGAGTATTCATTAAATGGTGTAGACATAGATAAATACTTTATTGTTCAATAAAATAGTAACACAGCTCTTATAAAATATTGCTAATTTTATGAGTATCATCTAGCAGAAAACCTTTGGATGGATTGAACGAACTTAAGTAAAAAAGGGGTAGTATTATGAAAGTTTCCTTTTTTACCAAAAATAACCAAATAACTATACTTACCATCAATCATTCTGGTATAAATAGTTTTGAAAACGGTCGTTTTTGTAAGGATTCTTCTATGTTGCGGTTATTTAAAAAAAATAAGAAATCGATACCTGTTTGATTTTGTAGGTTCTGAAAAGTTGTAACATCAAAGCGTCACGGAACCTTTGGTTTAAACATTAACTATGAAACTATTTCCAGGGTAAAAGGTCAACCAAGAAACAAATTCATGTATAGTAGAGACAATGGAGACCCTAGCTAAACACGTGCTTGATATCAAACAGATAGAAATTACACCCATAAAAGGTGTGGATGGTGAAATGCTCCGTTTCCCAAATGTCACAATGATTGTTTCCATTCAGTCACATTACGGGGAATATGAGAGCATTCAAGTAGATGCTAAAAGTACGGGAGCCGAAAAGCTAAGAAAACAATTGCCTCTATATGCAACAGGTCTTGCCAAAACTGAATGCGTCTTACATTCATCTCACCTCTAAATCAACTCCTAATTCGACACCATAAAGTCTATTTTCGAATAATAGAGGGAATGGTTTATGTTACGATGTAAAGTGGGAGGTAAGAGTACGACTGTTGTTAAAATGACAACGAACTCATTTTGGCTAGTAGCCAAGTGGCAAAAGATAAAAGAGTATTTTTAGTTTTATCAAGCGTTACAAAATTGTTTGTACGATTTACCTAATGAGGATGTAAGGATTGTGTCACATTCACTTTTATATATGGGAGATATATATTGATATTTTAAGTGCATTTTATTTTTTTCTTTATGATAATCTCTATGGCAAATTCTTAACCAATACAAATAAATAAAATTGAAGAGTCTAGATAGATAGAAGATAGAATACTCTTTATTATGTACACCATAAAAATTACAGATATAAATGTAGAACTGTTACATAGGGTGTCACAATGGGCGGTCTTATCGCTAAAAGCGATCTTATACAGACAACCTTTGGATGGATCAAAAAGTAGAAGGTGTCTGTTTGTAATGTCAAAATAAAAACTTTTACTAAATGCATAAGAAAGTATATACGATACATATAACAAAAAAAAAAAAAAAAAAATTAAATGTTTGTCTGCTTGTCTGTTTGTTCCGGCTGATCTCCGAAACGGCTGGACCGATTTTGACGGGACTTGCACTGGCAGATAGCTGATGTTAATGAATAACTTAGGCTACTTTTATTTTAGAAAAAACCACACGAGCGCAGCCGTGGGCCGCAGCTAGTCTTCTATAATAAAGCTGAAGTTTGTTTTTTTGTTTGTTTGTTTGAACGCGCTAATCTCTGGAACTACCAGTCGGATTTTAATAATTATTTTTGATCACGCTATGGCACTGAGGAGCCGAGAAAAATCAGAAAGAACGCTAAGCGAAAACGAACGTGGGCGGGCGATTCGATGCGACGCGGTGGGTCGGGGCAGCAAGATATTTCACGCGGATGAAGTTGCGGGCAGAAGCTAGTAGAGGATATTGCAAAGTTACACCGCGATTCGCCAGTAGCATCTCATGTTTTTATGAGAATGGTGCTATTTTTGCTAGTAACCAGTTGCAATTTTTAGATAAAAGTTGAACTCCTCCATCTACCAACATAACAATAGTTCCGACAACTCTGAACCAAAAAACAAGCCATACAAAATCCCAATCCCTGAATAGCCAATCAACAGTCCATAAAATCGAGCCAAAACATTGTTTCAATAGACACGAACAGGAGATACAAGAAAACATCCATAACTTTTCATTTTCATGGATCGACGGGTCTCGAGGCGGCACGATGGAGTCGGATGGAACTTTTTTCAATCAATACGGATTTTTCATTACGTCTGTTAGAATTTGCACGTAGGACGTAAATATTGAGGAACAGATGCTATTTTAGGTACATGCTAACCTTTTGTATGTTTTTTAATCGGTGTGTCTGTAGGATTGGCTTTCGATTAGATTGTTTGTCTAGTTTAGAAAATTGTTGTGATTGTCTTAATTTTTGTTCAAGGATGGTTGTCGTGTTGGTCCGTGGATGGGTGACCATCTTTACGAACCTCTTGGTAGGTACGTAAAGATGTCCCTCCGTGCTTCGGAAAGTACATTGAGGCAGAGATATATGCCAGTGACCTTGAGTGGTGAGCTTGCGTGTTCTGTACTGAGATCACGCTACGCGTCGTACGTCGAGCCAGTAGTAGGACTCGCCCATTCAGGAGCGCTATCCCAAATAAGACGCATTATTAATTTATTATACATAAAAGAAAGGTATTTTAATAAAACACGTATAATAAAATATCATAAATTAAATTATCTTTAAAAGGTGAAGGTTTCAGAAAAATACGCCGGATAGATTTTGCATGATTCTTAGTTTTTATCCGCGTTAGATATAAATTTAAAAATTAATTTCACTATGTAATACAAACATAACCTAAAATATTCATATATAACGTTATTAAGAAAATGCTCAAATTTAACATATATTTTTCCCAAATCATTAACACTACTCGTTTAGACGTGATCTTCAGTATAAAATCATTAAAAGTCGGTTATCTTCGCCTTCAGCAGTTGGTCCCGGCTGTCATTTGTAGATCGGGTTGTTATGTGTTGTCAGAAGCCCGAAAATCTGACAACCAGTCATACCAAGGGGTATCGTATTACCCAGTAACTGGGTTGTGGAGGTCAGACGAGCAATCGCTCCATGTAAGATACTGGTATTCAGCTATTTCTACAGGCAGATGATGACGATGACGATGGTGTTTGACGTAGCATTTTCCTTTACAGACTTCTGAATAATCGACATCCTGTATCTATTAGTATCTAACATTTACAATGGAAACGAGATGAATTAATCATAAAATTCTTTTGTTACTTTTTTTGCTCTTTGCATTTAAAATCTCCTCTTTTGACAACAAACAACAAAACAACAACTTTTGACAACATTGTCATAATATATTTTGACACGGCTATCTCAGAGGATAGGTGTTTCCTTTTTATATCTCAAAGAAAAGCTTTTTGATCCATCCAAAGGTTGTCTGTAAAAGATCGCTTTTAGCGATAAGACCGCCCATTGTGACACCCTATGTAACAGTTCTACATTTATATCTGTAATTTTTATGGTGTACACAATAAAGAGGATTCTATCTATCTATCTAAAAGCTTTTCTAACTGAATCGTGAAACCTAAATCGTTGGAGAATCCAGAAGTCCTTAAAAACATAACCCACGCAAATGAAAACATTCCTTCGATCTTTCCTATAACTCAAGGTTCACCCAAACACCAATAAGAAAGCCATAATGCAACAAGTGGTAACCCTAGCTAATAACACAAAGAAGCACAGAAGGATCACTTTTGATAAAAATATCATCCTCCTCCCCTGTACCAATTTATTTAGGGGCCTGTGCAGCATGTCTTCTTCTTCCACACTCATCTCTATCAGCCGTCATCTCAGTACTCACCCCACTTTAAGAGGTAGGTAGATAGGAAACAATCTTACCTCGGTAAGTATATACTTACCGAGGTAAGATTGTCCCTGTTGATCAATTCAAATCAATCATTAACATTAATTGGCCAGTTTAAGTAGAAACGCCGTCAGTTAATAATATGACAGATTGAAAACATATACATTTTTTCGACAAGTTTAATTTAATTGTTAATGATTTATTTTTTTGTAAGTATGATCCCTGGGTGCGGCAGTAAGAAACACAGGATTATGAAACAAACAAATGACGATCGCTAATGTCACACTCTTCTGTGATCATTCTATCTATATCATCATCTTGTGAATGTGAAGACTATGTTGGTTATAGTTTTAATTGTTTTGTTTTGTTTTTTTTCGGTAAGTTTTTAGCAAGGTCTTGCAGTTTGAGTAATTTATGCGGCCTACCCTGATGTCCTTTCTTTATTGCTGGCCGAATCGTTGAGCTCCTTTAGTTCTGAGTTGTGCTGCACGATTACTGACAAATGTGTACATTGCACTCAATCTGTGTGGTTATTTCATCAAAAGATCATTTCAAACATCAATCGACATGATCTTCACATGATCTGACCAAAATTATATCTGGACTTTAAAAAGAGACTGACCTCTGAGTTTGTTTCGGCCTTTCTTCTCAGAGTAGTGAGATAGGAAACGCCGACCTCATCTAGTTTTTAAAATATGATTGACGTGTAAAAGTGTTTGTACAAACCTACTTACAGAAATAAAATCATTTATCATTTAACTACGAGTAAGTACGTCTCATGAGCTTTTGTGCCTACACTTTCGTTCAAGTGGAGCTTCTGCTTATATTTTTCCATTAATGGTATAAGCTGCTGTGACCCACTTTTCGTGTCAAGGTTGCCTCCCGGAGCAACAAGTAGGGGCCTACTTACACTCCCGGTGGAAGTATTCGTGATAGTCAAACATGGCTGTATAATTTTTTGGGTTATAACAATATGATTATATAAAGGGAAGATTGTTTCAGAATGGAAATTGATTGGTTTTTGGGCATATGGGATTATAGGATAAGTTCTATGTGAACAAGGTGCTTTAGTGTCACAAATAAATAATCAATTTAATATTTGCCTTGTTTGTACAGTCCGTTTTAAACTTTATGGCTGCTCGGGGCATGAGGTGTATTATATACACCGTGGCATTTTAGTCGTCTTACACTTCATGTATCCAATGACTACTAATAATTCATGTAAAAAAAAGAAAAATTGTCATTTGTATTTTTTTTTTTTTTATTAATGATGGCGCATAACATAGTTTAAAAAACCCTGTTACGAGTCCAGTCCGAGCCTTGTGTTGCAAGGGCGGCGCGGAATGGAGCGGCAACATCTTTATCAGAGTTCATTCACCCTAACGCAAAAATGTGTTTCTTACTATTGCAACTTAAACTTAATCTAAATCCATTCTGCGGCGCCCTTGTATCACAAGGCTCGGACTGCACTCGTAACAGGGTGTTTTAAATACTGTAGCAGGGTGTTTTCTATATCATGCGTCATATTTAATAAAAACAAAAAAAAAAAATGTAAAAAAAAAAATGTTTTTACATGAATGATTGGTAGTTATTGGATATATGAAGTGGGCTGTCTTTGTAAGACGACTAAAATGCCACGGTGTATATTCGATACTGCGCAGCGAGTAGCGCACTTTAGATCAAATCAAATCAAATCATTTATTTCTTTGCAAACATGTATATAGTACATAGGTGTTTTTATAATAAAGTTCTCCATATTTTACCGTCACATGGGAAGCAAAGGTTTACAATTCATAATTAAAAAAAAAAAAAAAAATAAGTAACAGATCATTGGAATGACAAATTATAAATAAAAAATGTCAGCGTGGTCAAAGCAATAAAAAATAAAATAAAACAAGTCTATATAATGTAAAACGGAAATAAAAAGTAACTGAAACCAGTATCACAAAAATTATGTCATCAGAGTAACAGTAATGTCACTCAGTTAGTGAATCGTCATTAAGAGGTTACCGAGCGCACAGTGGCGCCCTCATCGTTATTTCGGTGATTTCTTTTATTTTAGAATGAAAATGCAGAAAATAAGCTCGTCAAGTTGTGCTTCACAAGACTATACGTTATTATTACTACAAACAGTCGTTTTAAATTGTTGTTTTATTGTAATCATTAAAACGGAAAATAGTGGCCACTAAGCTCCGTTTTAATGATTACAATAAAACATAACAATTTAAAACTACTGTTTGTAGTAATAATAACGTATAGTCTTGTGAAGCACAACTTGACGAGCTTATTTTCTGCTCTTTCATAAAATAAATCACCGAAATAACGGTGAGGGCGCCACTGTGCACTCGGCGCAGTCTTAAGAAAATCGTCGATCGTGTAATAAGTTTTCATAATTAAAATTAAAGCCGCCATAAACTTTGACGCGTACTATACCTATCTGCGAATAAACCCACGCTACAAAAGAGATCCTACGAGTATATTGTGTCAACGTTTCTAAACCGATTTAAAAGGATCTAGTTTAGAAGTTCTGAATTTACCCATGAGGAATTATGGTCATGGTAATTACAACAAAAACCATAACCCTGAATGTTATAGACCCATTGTTTACAATTTTTTTAATGAAAACTGTCATTTTTATTATTAATTACAATTGAATTGTGGTTAGTTTTTAATTGCGGTTTCTTCGGGTAACGACTATTTGGCATGCGAAGAATTGACTATACCCAAAGTCTCTAATTCAGATAATTCAAGTAAACAAAGTAATGTCAAGAAATGTCACTGTCAAAATGACTGGACAGTGGTACAAAACATTTTATCATTATTTTTTTTTGTAAATAATCATCTACAAAATTAAAGTGAATTTATTATTAGAACTATGCAAACAAAATACCGTTGCCAAACAATGTTTTGCGTACTATAGACACGGCCTATGATCGTCATAATCAGCCCTTTTAAGTCCACTGCTAGACGTAGGCCTCTCAAAATCGATTTCCACTCGCAACATTTTACAGCCGTTTTCATCCAAAATGTGGCTAGATATCCTACTTACAATATAAATCTATGAATGAGAGTTGTAATATTAGTATTGTTGGAGATGTAATAAAACATAAAAATGTTTGGATTTCCTGCATTGCTACCAGTATCATAAAATATTTTATACCAGAAAATCTCCTTTTTTAATAACTTCGTTTAAAACCGAAATTTTATAAAAATAATTACGGTATGATTATTTTCTAATTACTATTTCTTAAAATCAGTACTTAAAAGAGAATGAAACCTTTTTTTTCGCAATTTTATGTAAATTACCGTTACGAAGCTATTTTTTTGATATGTTATCCCCTTTGTTTACATAAATTATCTGAATTTGAGACTTTGGGTATAGGTACTCAATTTATGAGTTCTAAGGGGTTACTCATACTTAATTCATCATATTATGTAAAGTAACAGATGGTTGTGTGTTCAAGTAATTATGTTTATAAGTCCTTTTTAGGTATCCGTAGTCAAAAAGTAACCCATATAGTTTCGCCATGTAAGTCTGACTGTCTGTCTGTCCACGGCTTAGCGAGAGAGACAGAGACTGTTGGTACAAAAAAAGCTGTAATTTGGCATGGGTATACATATTAATCACGCCGATAAAGTTTTTAAGGGTACCTTCCCTACACGTAAAGTGGCGACGATTTTTTTGCTCGACTGTCTTATTGTGTGAGGTGTCGTTGCATAGGCCGTTCAAAAATATTGCAGGTGTGTAAACACCATTTTTCGATTTAGGGATCCGTTTGCGAAATATTAAGCTTAAAAGTGCTCATTTTTGTTAGAGTCAAGTGTTCCGCCCCCCTCCAGCTAAATGGTTGTTTTTTGAACGACGGAACCCATCATTGTGCGTGGTCTGACACGTACCATTTAGTAACAGATGGTTTTGTGTGATGAGAAGGGAGGAAACGCATGTGACGAGGTGAGTAATGAATATAAATTTGGATGGATGGAAAGGGAGAGGAAGGTCAAAAAAAAGAAGCATGGATTGTGTGAAGAATGATATGAAAGAGAAGGGAGTGAATGATAGAGTGACGGTTGATAGGGGAGAATGGAAAAAGAAAACGCGTTGCGCCGACCCCAAGTAACATGGGACAAGGGCAGGAAGATGATTATGGTTTTGTGTGTTAAATTAATTCTATTTTTAAGTCCCTTTTCTTCATCTTTTCGTTCCAACGTTACATTTATGTTGCTCATACTGTTTGGGCCGAGCAGGTGGCCACATTAATTCTGGTGTCAGAGGCGTTGTTCAGATCGTGAAGGATGCAGGTGAACGGATAATTGGGACATTCTAGCAGATGATGAGACATGTATGTTGAGGAGCACCGCACTCGCAATGTTTAATTCAGAGTCTGTTCAGGATCACCGCGTTCGCACTGGATAAGTCCTTAAAGACACTGAAAAGACAGCAGACACCATCCGAATAGTCTTAAAAATTCATTCTGCCTGTTTTATTAAAATATTTTAGCCAAAGTAAGCATCATAAGTATAACGATACCTCCCACGCAAAAAGTCATAACATGTTTTTTTAGTAAAATGAGATTTGAGTACTGTAATGTAATTTAAAAAAAAAATACTACACATTCTTAAAAACGATATTTTCATATTTTTACTAAAACCCGAGTTTCTAACCCGCTAATAGTCTTATCATACTCGTATTATGTTTTGCGGCTGATCAACACAAAGATGACGTTAAAGATCTCTCTCCTGAAAATCACAAATTTAAACTGATTTAAAATCATAAAATGACTTTATGCGCGGGAGGTGTCGATAAGTAAGTAATCTTAAAACACAAAAACATAATTCCTTTCCGATATCCTTAATAGCTAACAGTCTTGCGTGGTTATTACATAAATGTTAAGAAAATCGAAACTGACTACGTTTGAGGTAACGCTAAATTATAAACCTTTCTAAATTCCGTCCGATCGTATTATAATCATCTCCACTTTAAATATTACATAACATTACATGTTTGAGCATAATAAAATGAATTCATTCACTAATAAAACCATAACTAAAAAACCGGTGGAGATATTAATAATGCCTAATGAATATACATGATTGAATTGGCAATCAAGGCTCGTACAGACTCACGCGAACTCGCGGTCGCGACAGGCACCGACAAAGAAATTGTGCTACTAGTGTCGCGTCGCGCCCGCGATATCGCACTAGTCTGTACGAGCCTTCACTCGCAACCAATACAAAATTTTAAAAAAAGATCCTTATTAAATAGCAAAGTAACCTACCGGAATTCGGTTTCAAGCTAAAAATAATACTTAAAATTTTTGGCTTAGATGTGAAACATTGTTAAAAATGTCTCTAAATACAACAACGGGTTCGAAATCACAACACAAATGTCTGTTTTTGTGAAACTTTAGTTTATTTTTAGGGCCACCGTTATATTTGTTCAAAACAAACCACGTAATAAAGAACACATTACATATTTTCCTACGTAACCCCAAAAATCTACAAGTTCCATTCAAGAAGCCTACTTCATCGTAGATCATTTCGGTTCGCCCCAAATCGTAGCAGTGTGCCGATGACCCCGCGCCGCGAGGTCACACTTGTTGCGGCTAAGAGCGAAAGTGGCACTGCTTGTCTGCCGTAACATTAG
Organism: Dryobota labecula; assembly: GCA_947523025.1. Classification (NCBI taxonomy): domain Eukaryota; kingdom Metazoa; phylum Arthropoda; class Insecta; order Lepidoptera; family Noctuidae; genus Dryobota; species Dryobota labecula. Next base: position 25,583,417 of record OX383289.1, on the reverse strand, counting down.
TAGTGGTCAATCGAAACTGAAAGTACTACGAAAGAATATTGTTTGGCTGTTTTTTTGGGTGATAGTATTGATAGAAATCGTTGGTATGTCATCATAAGGCCCAGATATAAGCCAGTGACCTTGAGTAGTTAGCTTGCGTGTTCTGTACTGAGCTCACGCAACGCGTCGTACGTCCAGCAAGTAATAGGACTCGCTCATCCAGAACTCGCTCATCAACGCTGTCCCAAATAAGACGAATTATTTATTTATTATACATAAAACAAAAGGTATTTTAATAAAAGACGTATACTAAAAGATCTATAGTTAAATTATCTTTAAAAAGGTGAAGGTTTCAGAAAAATACGGTTGATAGATTTTGCGTGATTCTCAGTTTTTTATCCGCGTTAGACATAAATTTACAAATTAATTTCACTATGTAATATGAACATAATCTAAAATAATCATATACTAAGTTATTAAGAAAATGCTCTAATTTAACATATATTTTTTCCAAATCATTAACACTACTCGTTTAGATGTGATCTTCAGTTTAAAATCATTAAAAATCGGTTATCGTCGCAAATAATAGGGATAGATTCATCTCTACCTGTGACATAATTATATTTGACTATTTACTGATTATGAATATGTTATGAATATAAATAATAATAGTATAAAGACCTCCATGGAAAAACACTTTATAGATGTCAATGCACAAAATTGTCTATGAGTATGACATACGTCAATGGGTGTTGTTCATTTTGTCTCGCCTAGATAAATTACACATACAAATAGGTAATAATAGGCTTCAGTAATAGGCTGTGTTCAATATTCACTATAGATTTTACTACCTAATTGTACATTATATTTGTATGTATGTATTCCTTTCCACATAGTTACTTAATAATAATGGTTCATAATTTAGAATGACATAGGTGCTGTGTTTGATTTTATGTTGATATATTATGTGGTTTAATGAGGCTGGTATATTGCACTTATCATGAGAAACCATTGAGGACGATGGTGCTCGATGGCCGAGAAATTATCTATTTACTCTAGATTTACTTTCCATAAAACTGTCAACATACCAAAGGCACATTTCCTAGCCCAAAAGCTACTTAATCTTCTAAATCAGAACCCTGTTGAGCTTAAATTAAACCATCCCAGAAATGGTCTACGCTTTATTAATGTTAATTTCGATTCAATCTCATAGCAAACCTCATGAATTTACACTACAGTACCGTGTTGTAAGTTACCATCTAATTTCCTCCTACCAGGAGTATATGAAACGAAGAATATGACAGGACAGTATGGACTATAGATTACACTGTGATCTCAGCTTAACCTGATTCAATCCTCACGATATTTTTACCTTATTTCTTTGATGATTTTTTTCCTTTCTGTCCCTTGGATCTCGGATCCGATTATCCTTAAAGCCTTCGATAAAATAAACTCGGTAGTTTTCTCCACTTCTTCTTGCCCTCGTGTATTTCATATTAGTTTCGTATAATTATGGATTTTTAACAAGATCTTATGAACTGACGTCACCATTTCTCGCTTCATTTCGTAAAAGTCTAGACGATTAAGCAGAGTTTTCTTGTCTGCTAATAACAACAGACTGCGATCATCAATTCGCCTGCCAAGTACAATGTTCATGGAAATGTACTTTTTGACCCTTTATTATGAGGTCATTAGGATGCTCATGATATAAAATGGACTTTTAAGGGTAATAAACTAACTCATCTTGTGTTTCGGGATGTAACTTTGCTCTCTCGTTTGTGCTTTTTAGAAAAAAATTGTCCTAGATACTTGCACGTTCTGTAATCTGCATTAATTCCTCATTCTGCAATGGATTGGACGTTTCCGTTTGGTTACGAAGAATTTGCAAAGGAATTGACTGCGAATTGGTCCCAATTTGTCTTTAGGTCATCTTCATGTTATTAGAGTGGCATACTGGCTGATCTGCCAAATGTTTGCCAAATGTGGGTGTGGTTTGTTGTTATAGGTTGCTGTTTATTTGAGACCGTCTGTGTTTTCTTTTTGTGCAGTACATAGTCTCGTGACTAGTTGTGACATCATTTTAGAACAGGTTATCGATGTTTAATGCGCATATATATAATGTCCTATGTATCAATATTAGACAGGCGTGTAATTTAGATGTGGGCGTTTCATTATGTAAAATATAATTATTTAATAAAGAGGTTGCGCTTACGCTTGCTAATAAAATACCTAAGATAATTTGAACAAATAGTACAATTGAATATCAAACTAATCATTTTCTTTTGTCCATAGGGCGCTACCAGTGATCAAGTCTCCCGTACCAGCATGTAGTAGTTAGTGAACGATACAACCACTAAAATTTTCACTCGCGTTCTAACTAAAAACAAGATGGCCGACGTTCTCGAAATCGACCCCGTGGACGATGACCTCGGTTACGATTACGATACGACAAAGATCCCCGATATCATTGCGTCGGATGAAATGATCGAATCTGGGTACCAGGAAGGGTCTGAACAAAGTTATGGAGACCGTAGGGATTCGAAGGAGGGTTTCGGGGGCGAAGGGGACTCGGACAGTGGTGTGGATGGTGTGAGCAGTGGTTGTAGTGTCGCCGATGACTGTCCCGTGGTGTCGATCAACGATGTGGTGGCGTATTACGATGACATTCGTCCGAGGAGGCGGCATGTACCTCAACTCAGCTTCTACAACGTGGACATCGAGCGACTCGCCATGGATGCTCTCGTTCAGGTGAGTTTAGCCACTAATTTGTTTTTTCTTTCTTGATATAACTTGTTTTACGATAAGTATGGTTCTAGGGATCTCAACAATCTATGTGAACGCAAAAACACATTGTCTAAGTACCGGAAACGTTAGTGTTCGACGGAAGCAGTATTTCGTTTCAGAATGCCGGACGTTGTTTTTGCCAATTTATCTAGGGAAATAGGCACCCCATTTGTCTCACCCTTGCTATCTGAATGACCTTTATAATGAAGGTTCCAAGATTAATAGGCACTTAGGCCTTTGATGATACTACCACTCTTTTAACGCAAGAATGAAAAGAAATAATGAATATATTGCAGAAATTATTTCGTATAAGTATATTCATTTTGATTACATAATTTGAAATACAAAGTCATTCTTTCGTGCCATATACACAAAACAAAAAAAAAATACAAAAAAAAAAGGATTACTCAATCGGGTACCAGGGAAGCATATAATTATGTAGCAAGCGATCTCAATGCTCACTTGGATATGCAAAGCATTTGCTCTCTCAATTAGAACCAAGCTATTTCCGTACGATCTCTTGACAATGACAGAATAAGGAATACGGAACGACTACTGGTTTTACAATATGGAAAGAAGTTTTACATTCTGTATGCGTAATAAGATTACAGTACAAAGTTAATGTTAGTTTCTTAAATGCAAATGGGTTCTGGATTCTTAATTCGTGAAACATTTGAGGCGATTTTAGTAGGTTTTTAGCACATCATCGTAGTACGTAGATTCTTCTACTTTATAAACCTGGTGCATTTAAAAGCGCTCTCGTAAGTAACCACATTATAAGTCATTACCATAGAAACTGTACTATAGTTTAGGAGCCAACTAGTATTTTATGTATTCTCTAGGAAGTCTATACTTCATTTAAAATAAGGTTAGACATTTAAATAAACCTTTTTTGCAGTCCGTTCAACCGATTTTGACTTGTATTCCGTAGGCATAAGGATGGCATTAAAAGCTAGAAAGTGGTTACAATACCAACTGTTTACTGCAGCTGCCATTTGTCATGCCACCAACGCAAAAGTTAAAATCGGTTAAAAGTAATGTCAAAAAGATTTATATAAATATCTAATATTTGTTCAAATGGAGTATAGGAGCTTCAAATAATGTGAAAATGTACTGCAACTGCAAGTCTTGTGTTATATTTTGTAAACGTTTTTTTTTTTGTGCAACTCTTATGATTAGCTTTTTGAGGTTACTCCCCAGACTTTTATCTATAAAGGATTACGAAAAAGTATGTTAGATTAAATATACATAAAATTCACTTTAACGATGTTACGAGTACTAAGAAATTTAATTAGCATTGCAAAGAATATCGATGAATATATATTTTAAATGCGGCCGGAAATATATATATTTTTTTAATAAAAGTTCTTTCTGCAGTTGAATTACCTCTTAGTCTATAATTTATTCATTATGAATTGAAAAATTTTTAATCTTAATATTGCCATAAATTATTGTTTAATTATACAAATTAGTATTATTAATATTTGCGATGATTTATTATTGTCTGCTAGTTTTGCAAGTATTATTGCCTAGTAATTTTTTACCCATTTTTTTTTTTTTTTTTTGATTCTACTATGGGTTTGCTCTTGACTCTAGTCTAGGTCAGAGGTGGTGACAGAGACAAAGTCGACGATGGAGTGAGCTTACCCAGAAGAAGCCTGTTCACTCTTACTTTGAATACATTAGGGTTGTATGCGTTCGGAAACACAGACGCAGGCAGAGAGTTCCACTCCTTTGCTGTGCGCATTATAAAAGAGGTTTGAAAATGCTTAGTGCGAGTTGGTGGAATATCACCCTATTCAAATAGTGAAGTTCAATCTATGAAAGCATGATAAAAGAAATGCTATCGTTAATAAAAACAACCCGTATTTAATTGACCTGAGATTGATGGAAGCAAGCTAACTAATTAACTGTCGTCCTCATCTGCCTAGCCTTTTCCCAACTATGTTCGGGTTCCAGTCTACCCGGACACAGCTGAATACCAGTAAGTTACATGGAGTGACTGCCTATCTGACATCCACAGCCCAGATACTAGGTAACAGATACCCCTTGGTAAGACTGGTTGTCAGACGCTCGGGCTTCTGACGACTTGTAACAACTGTCAAAGATCTACAAATGACAGCCGGGACCAACGGCTTAACGTGCTTTCCGAGGCACGGAGGGGTCTTAGTATGTAAAGATGCTCACCCATCCACGGACCAACCGCGGCAAGCGTAACTTAACCTGATCAATTGACGCGTGCGGCTGTTATTACTTAGTCACAAGCTACTTACCTTTCAAAACGGTGAAGGAAGAAATCGTGAGGAAACTGGCACGTCCTAGAACCAAAAATTCGAAGACATGTGTGATCTACCAACCCGCATTGGGCCCGCATGGTAGATAATGGCCCACTCCCTCTCACAGAAAGGAGGCCTGTGTCCCAGCAGTGATTATGATAGTTTGCGGCTTAGAAATATTTCCGGACAATTTCACTGATTGATATCACTGTCAATTTCATTATTTTATAGTAACAATGTGTCTCAAAATATTAATAAAACCGTCCAAGCAATTCCAGTCATTCATCCTTTAAAACTTCTTCCCACAGTACACAGTGTAGTGAATACATGAAATAGTTATATAAGACTAACTTTGTTACAAAACGTATGTTTAGCTCAGTTGGATCGGTACCTTTCTCTTAATGTAGTGTGCTGTGTTGAGATAGATTATATTAGTATTATGTCATATTGTTAGCTTTTGTTGCCGCTTCATTTTGTGCCTTTAGATTGGTTCAATTGAATTTGATTGAAGAAAAAGTTAGTTTTAAAATATTCACTGGTTAACAAAAGCTTTGACATAATCATCATTACTTTGACATATCATTTCGTTTCATGCTCTGTGAGTTCTGTGATCTTTGTTGTTTTCCTGTTCTGTAGTGGTCAGGTTAATTCGTTCTGATGATCTGCCAGCATATCACCGGTCTTTTCCAGACAACCATTCGAAGTTCAACTTCACTGATCTTTGGTAGGTACCACCATCCCACCATCGCTCTTTTATTACCGGACTACTAGACGTACCGCTGGGTACCATGCGTAGGTACTAGGTTGATCTCCTTCACATTTATTATGCGCACAGCCAAGGTGTGGAACTCTTTGCCAGCGCTTGTGTTCCCTTCTACTTATAACCCGTCTGCCTTTAAAGCAAGAGTGAACAGGCGTCTTCTGAGCGCGCTCGTTCCATCATAGGTCTCATCCATAGCTTTCCATCAGGCGAGATAGGCCCAATCAGTAATAAAAAAAAAAAATACCATACCATTCGAGTCAGTAGTCTCATTTCAATCCTTGTTAATTTGGTTTTTAGTAAAACTCAATGGCAATCATTATATTACATTGGTCTTTGGTCCTGTTATAGCACATAGTCATTGTTCTCACAAACTGTCGGAGACATTATCTACGACAGTTTGTGAAAAATGTCGCTACATCATTAATGTAGCGACATTTTTACCAGTGAAAGTGACATCAAAGTTGGTTCATGTAATATCAAGCTGTGCGTAAAAAATATTCTTTATGTAAAACCAAAAAAAAAAAAAAAAACCGAATGGTTTGTTGTATTCTTAACCAATGGTGTTGTTCAGCTTGCCGTAGGTTAAGTCAACAAATATTACTTCACAAAAACTTGACATTAAATCGACGCTTTATAAATACTGTCTGTACTTGTCATTTTCATCAGTATAAGTTATTTAAGGCGAAAACGTAACGCAAAATTGAAATTTTCTTACGTTTTTTGCAATTTGCAGGTCAGTATCAGGTTGTATGTATGTTGTTCTAAATATGATTCGCTGCCGTATCAAATATTTATTTCCAGATTCAGATTTATTAATTTGCCAACAATGTACGTACAGGTATAAGATGGTACATCACTAATTGTTTCCGCTACATTCTACCTTACGGCATGCAAAGTCGTAAAAACCAAAACAAAAAAATCAATTTTCATATAAATCATGCAGTCATAAAAACTTACGATACAATTTTCATCGAAATTAAAAATGAATAATTAAGTCATTCTGATATAATATAAATTCTCGTATATGTCACGTAAATTTTTTAATTGTTAATATTTTTATCATTTAAAAAGTCTTTTATGCAATAATAATATTTTTTTAATAACGAAGCAGTCAGCTTAGATTTACACATTTGAGAAAAGGTATGTTGTGAATCATATTTTAATCAACATACAACCAGACACTGACTAGAAAATTGCAAAAAAACGTAAGAAAATTTGAATTTCACGAGCTACCTTAGCGCGGGGAATGCGCTAAGGTAGCTTCCGAAATTCAAATTTTTAAGTTAAGGTGGCGTCAATCGTTCTGATTGTAAAACCATAATTATAATAAAATGTCATAAATTAAAGAAATTAGTAGAGCTTTGTAAGAACTAATGTCGATCAGTAAGATATAGAAATCGGGCTTAACACTATAGATTATCTCCAACATTCTCGAGATGCACTTTCTGGTTTTACGTCGAGCGTCTGCTCTCGGTCTTGAAACCAGTTTTTTGTCAAACTACAGGTGGAAGTTGATTCACTTTTGTTATTTTGATATGCTTGTAGCGTAATATTATAAATTCACAAGTTACATATAAAGTATTGAATCATACTGTAGTTAGACTTCCCTTCCTTATTAGTGGGTTGTTGCTGAAAATCAACGTCGGAATGTAGTACCCACTGCCATTGACATTACGTTGAGTTGTAAGGCCCTTTGTATGCAGTCGCCACCACATCAAGTTACCACAAACTGTCACATTTTGAGCTAGTGTGTAGTTTAAAACAAAATAACTCATTTTCGTATCGATATCTGATGCACTGAAAAAGGCGATACACTCTTGTCCAGGTTTTTTTCGAGCAAAGGTCTGATTCCTAGATTAACAGAGATAACCTTTTAACCCAGTGACAAACAAACAATCCAACAACTACAGAATATATAAATGTAGGTATAGTCTTTACAACAACCTCCATACAAAGCTTGCTTTAGTTCTAATCTTTCAATACTAACGCTAGCTCACGGGACAACCATAGAAACTAAACTATAAGACATTAAACCAATGGCGTTAGCTAAGATGTAGCTTCGAACTAGGGCATTTCGTTACGTCATCGCCTTTCATCATGCTAGTAAGTGGTTTGGCTCTAGAGAATAGGAACCAAATGGTGGATAATGTATTTAGTGTATAGCACTAAATATATTATCCAAATAGTTAGGTTTTTGTAATAGAAATAAAACTAAGTTTTCACAATTACTATAGTAGTATTAACAATTATGTAGTATTTAAGATGTGGAGAGCGTCGTGAGCTACACATTATGTAATCTCTTTTTTTATTCTCGCCACCTTCAAAATGGTTGAGCTGAATGGTGCTAATCCATGTGTCATGTTCTTGAACGGGCGCCGTCAGTTGGGACTGGTCATCTCTTAGCTGCCACGGCTTATTTTAATGTTGAATTGTTTTTTTTTCTTCTATTTGTTGTATCTACTCTGGACGATTTTAACGTGTACGTTTTTATTTTTTATTTTCACATCGTCCTCACATTTAGTTATAAATTCAACATTTAGATGTAACTAATATTTTTGTAACAATTTAATTTAAAAGAGTGTCCATGGAGTTTCTTGCCCGTTCTTCTCCATAGGTACCTATTACGCTTTGGTATGGGCATGTAGCTTCATTTTTCTTACTGACCGACTCCTTAACAATCCAAAAGTGCCTGTAAATCATTTAATTGAAATAAATGATTTGAGTTTGACTGTTTGTTTTTTATAAACAAATAAATAAAACTAATATTAGAAATAGAAAATTTTATTGTCCAGGTAATACTGTGAGCAGGTTCACAGGTTAACAGCAAGTTGAGATGACATGAGTATAGCTTAGAAATATTACCACAGCTAGGATACAATATAATTATGATATTGTTATATTAATATTGTTGGTATACCTATTAAAAGAAATGAACCTGTGTGTGCCCGGCAATTATGTATTGCGAAGGCAACGCCGACGGCCATGTCCCAGTAGTAGGACCAATCTCCTGAGTAAAGCCCCTATAACGCGTTCCTTGCGTGTACTTAATGACGTAGCAGACAGCATAGATCTTTTTACTGGTTCTCTGAGAGAGTTCACAAAAACCACGATGTATATAATATGTTATTGTAAATAATAAAACTGTAATTATGGCCAAACTATTGAATTAAGAAATTCCTGTAATGATAATGATGATGAGTTAATAAATAATAGTACATTATGATACAAGGGTGGAAAGATCCCGAGCCCGATCCGAAGGCGAGGGTTTTTAATGACACGAATTTGCAATACAATTATGAAGCGCATTTATTATTGTATTACACTATAGCTAGCCGTGAAAACCTATAATTGGCTTCATTTTTCTTATGCCAGTTTATTTATTGTATTTATGTAAAGCTGTTGCTTTTCCATGTGATAAATAAATAAATAAATAAAAAGGGGTGAATGCTGAAATGACGGCTGATGAAGATGAATGCAATGAGAAGATGGTATGTAAAAACGAATTGAGATTGGAAAAGCAGAATAATGATGGATAAAGAAAATTTTAATGAGAGTAGAAAAAAAAAACTTATAGGTAGGTACGCACGGCTACAAATCAAGCTATATTTTTCCAGTGTAAGCTGACCTCTCATTGTATGGATATCCTATACAATGCGAGATCTACCTAAACTGGAAATGTATAGCTTGATTTGTAGCCGTGTGTACTTGGAGGTGTAGTAATCCCAAATAAACAAACAAAAAAAAAATTGTGTACGCGTTTTATAGTTTCAAGTGTGGTATGTATTCTATCGTTTTTAACACAAGTAATATTCACAAATGAAGCAGATCATTATTTTAATCGGTCCAAGCATACGTGACACGAAAAATAATTTTTGGTGATTGAAAATAAAAAGATCTTAATAAATTCAATAATAAAGATGCTTGTCTTGTCACTAGTTAACGAGAAAAAACATATACTTGTACGAAAAAGATGATACTTTTAAAGAGTTTCCTTTAAATGCACTAGTTATTATTTTTGTATATTAGGCGATTGTTTGATAAATTATGTTGTTGTTAAGGAAAATAATAGATTTATTATTCTCCGTAGCAACAACATAATTTATCAGGACCAGGACCAAAAAAACAATAGCAACAGGACTCGAAATTATTTTGAAATAATTTACGTAATTTTAAAATATAATTAGCATAATAGAATTCACTTGTTGTTAAGCAACTGAGATGTTACAACGGAGAATGTATCTTATGCAATGGCGGGCAATAGCGATGCATCATACGGGCGAGTGTACAACGAAGTTTGCCGAATATCGACGAAAGATTACGAGAGGAAAAGCCTCCACTCTCACCTTTGGACTCGAAAGACCTAAAAACACGAAACTTTCTTAGCTTGAGATCGCATCATTTTCATATACCCACTGAAAATTATTGTCATTAAAAATACTTCTTATAAACCCAAAAATCTTCTATTTCATATTAAATTTCTGTTACCTTCCATGTCAATTATTACATTCTCATTATATTTTCCTTAAAGTTTACTGTTACATTTTCCGAGAGATAAAAATATTTTTATGGAAAATTTTGCGTTGTTCTTTCACGACCAAACCGATTCAGAATTAATTCGCATATATTATATAACTACAATTTCATCAGTTGCTATGGTCGCTAATTCCAAGCTATTATAATAGCAAATCGATAAACTCATCATTGTTATTGCAAAAACTATGCGGGTGTAATCGAGGCAATCTCTCTTTAATTTATTCGATGTAGTCGGCCACCGACTTTCGACATTCAACGATGTACTCGCGGCCTTAAAATCTTTTTCTTTATAACAATCTCTTTGGTTACTCTTCTTTTTATTAGGGTTCCATACCCAAAGGGTGCCAACGGGAGCCTATTACTAAGACTGCGCTGTCCGTCCGTCTGTCACAGGGCTGTACCTTTTGAACCGTAATAGGTAGACACTTGAATGTTTTACAGAGAGTGTACTACTATGGCCGCTATAACAAATAATAAAAATATAAAAAAACAAACAACCCGACTGCATAAAAACTATTTTAAATAAAAACTAAAAAGAAACAAGCCCAGTAGTTTATAATTCTGTTAAGTAATACTGAATACCTACACCATTGAAATAGTTCAAATTTTACCAATCAAATGTTCCCAGGGGGCCCCGACTGTGAATCGTTCTGCATTAGAATTCACACCTTTGCGTCACGCAGTCGGTTAATTAAATACATTTCGAAAATTTAAGATCGTCTCCATACAAGAAATGTGGTTTTTTTTTAACTAAAATGTGTAGTGTTAAATATTGTACGGAGGTACGAAACCTTTTGCTTACAAATCTGACTCGCACTTGACCGTTTTTTTCTTTATAACAATCTCTTTGGCTACTCGTCTTTTTTTCTATTTCGTAATTTAAGTTGGTTGCGGTGGATATTATCGTTTCTGTGTCAATTTATTACAATATCAGTTTTGAAGTTCTACTTGTATGGTCGGTAAAGGTCGTGATTACGTACATTGAAAGGTATTTGGATTGAAAAGTTGTTTAAAGTTCACTATTGACTAACTTGTGGAATAAGCAATGTGACGATGAACAATGATTTTGGAATTATGTTGAAGGAGTAAGAATCATAACTAAACGACTTTTGACTTTGACTTTGACATAACTAAAAAATAATTTGTATCTATACAAATAAATAAAATTCGCCTATCCCTATTAACATTGTCGTATATGCATTTTTGCCATTTTCTTTTTATTTCATTAATCACTCTTAAAAAGTCCGTTCTTTTAGTAGCAGCCACAAAAAAAAATGTTTTACGAGTAATTTTTAAGATAGCCACGTTAATATTGTCGGATGTTGTCACAACCGCCAGTTAACAATAACGGATGTCAACTCGCAACATTGTTTGTGGGGCACGAGGGGCGGCAGCGCGTGCGGTTGTGCCAGTACGGACCATGTTACACGGGCAATCGCATTTTGTGTGATGCTAAAGATAATTATTTATAATTGCTCTTAAGTAATAATTATTAAGAATAAGTTTTACAATGTCCACCCGCTTAAGGTCCGCCCGTATAGTAAAACTAGCCAAAAAAAAATCTGAACAACATTTCATGGAACAGAAGAGTGTTCAAATAAATATTTCGACTGCAGACGAAGATGAAGAAACAGGTAAATATTCATTATTATTTTATTACTACAGCATAGCTTTTCGAAAATGATACTAATTATTTAAAAATAAACTAATTACAATACCTACTTATGTAAATAATTATTATAATTAGTTCGGTTAAAATTGTAGGAAGTGACATAACCGACAATGTCAACTGTCTTATATAGAGTAAAATATGTCGGTAGTACCACATCCAACATTGTTAATCGTTTTTTGTGAGATAAAGAATATCGGTAGTACCAGATCCGACTTTTTTGGTAGTTTTAATTTATGTTCAATTCGTCGGTTGTGTTACTTCCAACTTTGTTAAAGGTACTTATTTTAAAGCTTTTTGTTGGAAGAGGTACATATTGCTTTATTCACCGATTAATTATAAACTTTGTGTGTTGGTTGTGGCATTAAAATTTTTGTTTTTTATTATTGTTGTCATAAAAATGCATTTTGTCGATTTTATTTCATCTACACTGGTTTGGTTCTTGTCAAATATAATTTACACACTACAAGATACACAAAAATGTACCAACTTTTTTATTTATTGCTTATCTAACTTCTTTTTTTTTAGTTAATAGAGAATCTCCACTACCAAGTGGTTTTCAAGATCAGTTCAATGAAGATGAAACTCCGAAACAGATAATAATGAACTCACTGTTTTGACATCTATTTATTTTGAAATTCCTACTGAATTTAATGTTGCTGTTAACCATGAAAAAATATCAAAAACTCTAATGCCGTCCCCATCTTCTCATGAAATTAGTAATGACGCCTTCAATGCCACGTATTCTCAAAGTGAGTTCGCAGTTTCAGAATACATGGCACCGCCGCCACCAATCTTTACCAACGACGATTTATGTGGAAACTTACCCACACCTTCTGTGTCTTCCTTTACAAGTGTTTATACTCCCACTTCTACTAAACAAAGTCGCCAGTCTACTTTTAAAACTGATAAAGCCAAGAAAAGACTCATACATAAAGAAAATTGGGTGGTGAATAAGAGAAAGACTTTGAAAAATCAGGGAAAGAGTTTTACAAATCACAGAGGAAAACAAGTACAAGAAAAGCAGTTAAAAGATCCATGTAAAGAAAAGTGTCGAATGAAATGTTCCACGAAATTCAGTGAGAGTCAGCGAAAGATAATTTTCAAAGAAATTTGGATATCAAATGAAGAGGTTGTTACAGCAACTTTCGACTGTGAAAACGTTTTAATTACACCACACGGAGACGTAAGTGTATTTTACTATAAAAGAAAATTATCTACACTTAACTTCACCTTATAGTTAGCTACAAAAGAAGCTACTTGCTTTATGTGGCACGAGGCAATAGCAAAACGTGGCGCAAACGAAGTCTCTAGTTGTCTATATCAGTTTATGAAACAAAAAGTTTTACAAAATGGAGTAAAAGCTTTCCGTTTCTGGTCAGATAATTGTGCGGGGCAAAACAGGAACCGCATTGTTTTTGTCCTTTACCTTATAGCTGCGAAAGAATTTGGAGTCACAATCACCCATCGTTTTATGGAGACACACCCAGAACGAGGGTGATAGTGTCCATTATACTATTGAGCGCGCTAGTGATCGCAGGCTGATCTATGATCCAGAATAATGGTACTGTCTTGTTCGCTGGGCTAAAGGTGATGGTAACCCTTATGTAGTAAAAGAGATGACAACCTTAGACATATTTGACTTTAAATCTCTGTTAGCAAATAAAATTTGGTCGAAAAACAGCGGCAACGAGAAAATCCAGTAGACTCGCTTAAGAGAGGTGACGGTACATGCACAGCATTATGATAAAATTGAATATAAGTATAATTTTGAAGACAAACCGAAAACTATAATAGTATTGTGATCTGGTAACCAAAACACTGAAAGGCTGGCTCGTGAATTTCAAATCAAGCAGGCTTATAATGGGGATATTTCTATCAGTCATGATAAATATAAAGATTTAATTAACATGTGTCAAAGTGGAGTAATTCCGGATAGATATCACAACTTTTACCAAAATTTAAAATTTGATTAAAATGCCCAAAAGCCACGTGAAGACAGTGATGAGGATGATTAATTAAAAATGTTACTCTTTTACTACGAATTATTTTGTTCCTATATTATAATAATAAAACCTACAATAATATGTGCTTATTAAGTGCCATTGTTATTTTTTTTTATTTTGATTGATATTTATTGAGACTGATTATTTATTTATTTATAATTATAGAGTTTGTAACAGAGTAATTTTATAAACTTTTTTACTGAATGTAGATTTATTATTGTAAGTGAGGCCCATTTTATTATTTATCCTCAGAGTCACTTCATAATAATAAAAGGATTTTTTTGTGTAAGACTATGTAACTCAAGTTGTTTCTGTCTTATTTTCCTGGAGTCTGCAAATTTATAAGTTTTTTGTTTAAGGCTGTGTTATACGTCACACGGTTTTTCTTGTTTATCTTTTTGATGGCTTTTTTTATTAATTACTAATAAAGCATTTCGTTTCATTTATGGCTGTGTATTCTGAAGTCGGGTTGTTTTATTTTGTATTATAATACAAAATAAAACAACAAAAACTCCCGAAGTACACTTCAGGAGTTTTTGTTGTGGGTTTGTTTTAACTTATATTAATTTGATTAGCTTTTTGTTTTTTATAAGGTCGATAGATGAAGCAGTTTTATTTTTTATGCCCTTAAGTTTTCTTTTGATTGGCGTTGATTGTTGAAATAAATATCTAGTTACAACGATATCTAAAAAATTGTTTTATTTATAATTTCGATTTAGATACGACAGACATTGGTCTAGGATTTACTATTAATAGTGACGTATGTGGCACTTCCAACAAATAATCAATTACTTTGCACACGTAAAATTGTCGTATGTGGCACTTCCAACAAATAGTCAATTCGTTTGTACACGTAACATCGTCGTATGTGGTAAATCCGACAAAATACAATTGATTTGGTACGCTTAAAAAAGTCATTTCTGACTTTTAACATGCTAAAGAAATCAATAATAGTAGTTTATTACCATGTAAGTAAACTCATAAACATGTATTAAAATTCTGTTGATCTTTGTTAACCTAGTTCGTATATTTAAAAAAATATCATCAATTCAAACTTTGACGCGCTCTCTTGTAAAGTTGCCGATTTTCACATCCGACAATGTTAATAGGGATAGGCGAATTGATGTTTGTTTGTAATGTCTAAATAGCACCTTTTTACTAAATGCATAATAATATGAAAGTTTAACGGTATTTATAACAAAAAACTATTGTTAACATTTTTGTCTGTTTCTGCTAATCTCCGTAACGGCTCGAACGATATTGACGGGACTTTCACTGGCAGATAGCTGATGAATAGTGATGAATAAGGAGTAATTTTATTTTAGAAAAAGCCACGCGGGCGAAGCCGCGGGCAGCAACTATAAAATAGTGATCCCAATACAAACAAGCACGTAAAAAAGTTATGCTAGGTATAAACGTCAAAAAATGTATGGTTATACCGAAGTTATTCCTAGGATAACTTTATTCCGTTGTGGGACTGTCTTATGTAATTTTAATGTTTAAAAAGTGCTGAGTCCCAGAATAATTTGACAAAAAAAAAACTCTTTAAATATCGCTTTTGTAAAATAATGACGAATCAAAGTGTTCCTTGAAAGGAAATATTGAATTTGAATAATGTTGTAATAGGCCTTGATTGAATATTACTTTTCCCATTCTTGAATGAGCGTCACTTGACCCGTACTAAATGTGGCTAAGGGCTTATACTAATTTAATTTTCCTTAAAGCTCGTTCTGAATATTTGTTATGAATGCTATCAAAATCTTGGACCGCCTTCAGACTGTACCTACTTACAAAAGTAAACAGAAATACCACCAAATGAAAATGAGCATAGAATACGAAGAAAAACGTTCTTAAAATAGTTCCTTCTAAGGATACAGAATAAACATAACGCCAGGATAGCCGGCGAAATTCAAATTTTCTTACTATTTTTGCAATTTGCAGGTCAGGTTGTATGTTGATCTAAAGGCTCCTTCAAACAGACGCGACACGCGACGCGACACATAGACACCGTTCGTCGCGCTACACGCGGTGCCTAAGTGTCGCGTCGCGTGTCGCGCCTATTCTAGGAGCCTTTAATATGATTCGCGGCCGCGTCAAATATTTATTTATAGAATTATAATCATAAAAATCATCAATACAACTGAATGACTATTTTATGAAATCATGACTTTTAGGATTATACTAACTTAAGGAGTTGTATTACTGATTCTAATTATGTAAATACATATTTTTTACGGTCGCGAATTATACTTTAATCAACATACACCCAGACAATGAGCTGCAAATTGCCAAAATCATAAGAACATTTGAATTTCACGGGCTACCTTTACGCTTCCCCCTTAATGGTTCATGTTTAAGGCTCCTACAAATAGGCGCGACACACGACGCGACACCCAGGCACCGCGTATCGCGCGACGAGCGGCTTCTACGACTACGTTTTTTTCCCCCGGGATTCATTAATGCAGCGAGACTGAAAGAAAGAAAGAAAGAAAGAAAAATAGGTTTATTTGTTACAGAAACACGTGCATACAAAAATATAATTAACTCGAGTAGGTAGGACTAAGAAAAATAGAACAAAATAGATCTACATTATAATCACAAGCACAAAGTCGAAAATAGACTGAAAGCCCTACGCCACACCCCGCTGTTTGGGATTACCGAATGCAGTTAATGTTAGAGATCCTTATAATGATTTACCCCTGAATATTGATTGAACGCGTGATCAAGCCTCTGATATTTTTGAATTCCATTCAATGTGATATGAGATTAGGCTACAGATCAAATTGAATAGCCTATATAATCGTGGTATATTTTTGCACGAAATCAAGCATTGTTCTTACTAGCTCTTCTGAAACTTATTCACTCAGTGTCAAACTCGAGAATATCAAGACCTCTTGTCTAACAATCCTTTTGTGTTCGGCCTATAAATAGGACATTGTTCAGTATTTCGGGACAATAGAATTGCTTGTACTTAGTAGAGTTTTAGTGGCTCCTGTTATTTAGATGTTGTACCTTCGAAAATATGTTGTTTTGTAAGAAGTACCTAGGTATCATTGTAACATGCGTAGACATCCTGAGGTTAATTAGGTAGGTCCCAAGTTTGTCAATTAAGGTTTCAGTGTGTTTACGTAAATTGTGTATGAAGACACAGTACAGACACAATACAGTAGACAGAGTACCTATAAAAATAAAAATAAATGACGTTTATTTGCGGTATACATGACGCAAAGAAAAAACACAAACAGGAAAAGAACAAGTTGAGGGAAAGTATGCGTCACTAATTTATTGTTAATACCTTGTTTAATTAAAAAAATTAAAATTATTGGTTGTTAATTTGTTTCCTCTTGTTATTTTTATTTTGAGAATTAATTTTATACTTTTTGCTGTGCCCTACCGGGTCCGTAATTGTAACACCTTTAAATATTATTTATGGAATGCAAATAAAGATATAAATATGAATATGTAACGGCCATCGCTCAGATAATGCTGCGACCCTATGCGAGACAGAGCCCCAGTGCTCAAGGGCGTCGCCAAGGGGGGACAAGGAGGGGCAGCTGCCCCCTCATAGAGATTTAAAAAAATTGTAGCCAAATGCAAAGCAACCAAAATTTTAACTAAGAAGCATTATGGGGAAAAATCGCCTCAAAATGGTCTGGCCAGTATTAGTGTACACAGAAAACTTATTACCTAATGAAAATTTACAAAATTTTCATATTCAAGTGGTCGAGAAGTTTACAAAAAAACCATGGAAGATTGTTTTAATTAACTCAAAAAAAAAAGGTCTCGCTCCACCACTTTATTATTAAAATATTGTAACTGTTCCATTTTTCTAATAATTATAATAACTTGGTATAAAAGTTTAATTTATTGTTTTGTACAGTTAAAGAGCTCGTGGTGCTTTACACATTGGTCTTTGTATCGTTCTTATTACAATCGCCGTAGAGGTAAACTCGCACTACAGCTTCATGTGCTCTTGACTGTACCTTCAATTCATACTTTTGCCATCCTCCATATTCAACCTGCCTGGGCCATTGGCTGGCGACGCCCTTGAGCGCTGGTTTTCAGCGATAGCCGGCGTTGACGTGATGACGTCAACCTGTGCAGCATATAATGAGATAACAATAACAAAATAAAATAAATACAATACTTAGTTCTAAATGTTTACAAGAGGTTTGATATAACGTTAAAGGTTCGGTACCAAAAATAAGTTTGAGTTTGTATTCAAACACATGGTTGTCACGGTAACAGGTAGCAAGTACGTAGACACAGCTACATAGCTATACATTTCCAGCATAAGCTTACCTCTCATTCTCCGGAAATCCTATACAATGCAAGATCAGCTTACACTGGAAATATATAGTTTGATATGTAGCCGTGTGTACAATCAAGTTTAAAGCCCGCTTGCACCACAAATCACTGAATGCGTTTTAGTGCTAAACATTATTTAAACCATCACTCTGTCCTTGTCATCTTGATACGATTGACATAAACGTTTATAACATTTATTAACGTTTTATGTCAATGTGTGTTTTGTAGCTATGAGATTGAAAAGGGGGGTATTTGGGACTTTTTTTTATCCAGCAACGTTAATCTAATCATGTTATTAAAAACAATTGCATGTCCGCCAGATCCAAAAATAAGAGAATTATATTTTTATTTTTTTTTCATAATTTTATATTGTTTCCATGGTTCAAAAAACTAGTAAGCGCGGTCTCTTTCGGATCATACCGCCTTAATCAGTTTATGTCACCAATTTTGACCCGGATGTAGGTATGTACCTATTCTCACTAGTATTCAGAAGGCTAAAAGCTAGTCAGACCTAATATTGCACAGAAATTGAATTTCGGAGGTCAGGAAACATTATACGCATGAGGTCGTTCTGTGATACCTACATTAAAATTCAAATTAGGCTCACACGTGGATCACGACAAAATAATATCGTCACATTATTTCACGGCGAAAGAAGATGTGACCAAGTTTATTATAGTCATGTCGTATTGTTTCGGCACGAGAAAATGTAATGGCAAAATTTTGTCGCGTTAGTCCCGGGTAGGGTTGCCAACCGCACTATAATATATTATAGTATTGTACTATATTTCGAGTCTGCGTACTGTTGATGAAATATACAGGGTGGCAGGGACATCGACTTGGAATCTGTTACCATGGATTCAGTTCATGATTCTGGACGAAGTTGAAATTTTACGTCAGTAATTTGAAAAACGAAAAAAAAAAAAAATTGCTTTCCCATAAATTTTGACCTCGTAGGTATTGCACTTTTGCAGGATATAGCAGTTTTTTTTTAAATAACTGACGAAAATCTTTTTAAACAGAGGTGGGTCCAGAATCATGCACTAAATCCATCGTAACAGGTTGTGCTTCGATGTTCCTGCCACCCTGTATACCTACTATGTCAAAAAGGCTATATTTTCAACACCGAAATCCAACAAACAAATCCTTCATCCTTCTTCCTTCCTTTTTATTTTTTATTTTTATACATTAACTTATAACTGACGCGAAAGCATGTATCCGAACTCATTGTGTCATACTCATAATGCGTTCCGAACTTGTACCCTAATTGCGTAACACAAAACCAATCGCAATCTGACTGATTTTTAAACAAATTGCTAATCCTTTGCTTTGTAAGTTTGAAAAATTTGTCTTATCAACAACGTAAATAACGCAATGAATGTTGTTGAACTGTCAAAATGAAACTGATTCCTACCGATATCGTCGACCGTAGGTTCAATTGATGTAAGGGACAAAATACCCAAAATGAGTTGAGTATACAGTTTTGTTCAAAATTTTTCGCTCTTTCGAATGGTGTATATGAATAAATTCTAGCTTAAGAAAAATGTCCCTTACCCTACTGATTTTTTTTGGCAATGTGTGGAGCCCACTTTTTAGATAGCTGTAAACCTTTATTTCAAAAGCATAAAATACTGTCTTTACCATGACTTTATATTTTTGAAATATCCATTTTTGTAAAAAAAAAAAAAAAGCTGTTACAGAATAAATAGTAGAACACGGCACAAAGACAAATTGAAATTACCCCAAATAAAACGCATGCTATTTAAAAGAAATGCTTACTGCATGGCAATTATTATATATAACTATTTGCCAAATTGTACTCAAGATTTGCCATTGCCGTTGTTCAAAAGGGTATTGTTCAGACTATTATTAGAAAAAAAATTATTACAGTGTTCAAGAATACTTAGAGGATAAATCATTAATAATATAATAAAGTAAAAATAACCTTTAATTCCGCTATATGCAAAAACGACATAATTTCATTAATAATTAATATTATTACTACAATACAATCAATACAATACAATTAATTAACTATTATGCATTCATATTTTATTCTCTAATTCATTATTATTCATAATTATTAGTAGATTAGTAATAAAAGGTTTTGTTTTTGGAAATATTTGTACGCCATACTATGGCAGGGTATGCTGGAACCAATATTTATAACATCTATTGTACCATAACCTAACAAATAAACATTTTTAATTTGATTTTGATTTGATTAAAATTTCGAATCAGCCCTATAATAACAATGTATCTGAAAAACTATGCAATATAGCTACTAGAAATGGTGTAGTTACCGCCGCCAATCGAATCAAATAAGGTAAGATAAGGCAAGGTAGGTAACGATTTACAAATTTAAGATATCCGTACGCCAAAAGTGTGTTCTTAATTTTTTGTCAACAAGTCCTTTACACTATTTTTTCACTCATTTTCCACTATTTTTTATCCAACGTAGAGGTCAATTTAATGTCAGGGACGGGACTACAAGATACTTGGTCAGTAAGGGACATCACTAACAAAATACGAGTTGGTGAAAGAGACGTCTATTTTCTTAAATAATAGATAACTTATTTAAATAAATGTTACACAAGTAGATAGAGCACTAAAATATAACATTATGTGTCAAATCAGATCCGAAAAAGGTTAATAACAAAAAAGTTATGGGCGATTTAGTCCGAAAAATAACTTTGTCGGCCTCTCCTGAAAAATCGTATTTTGTCCCCTATCTCAATTGAACCTACGGTCGACGATATTATGTTACGCAATTAGGTAATGTCAAATTGTCAACGTCAAACGAATTTTTGGTCTGCTTTCTTTTTGTTTTGGGATTTCGATAATTATTTTCAATTTGATGTTGTTTTTCCTTTTAAGAAGTTGAAGTCCTAAATAAATTAGTTCGTCAAGTTCAAGTGAATAGACTACGAAGCAAGGCGCTAGCGTGGGTGGTAAACAGACAAATTATTAAACGATTCCCTTTTCCTTTATACAATGAAACCACGTGTAGTTACAGGCGATAGAAATAGAGATAATAGGATTGAAATAAAAACCAGACTTATTGTTTTATACGCTATATAGTTTTTTACTTAAGTAAATACGGTCTATTGTAGTATTTTTTGCAGTAAGACATAGTTCTTAAGATGAATGAGTATTATCTTAAAGTATGAATGATACAAGCTATACATAGAGCATAATAAATGTTGTTAGGTACTAACATATTGAGACTTTTTTTCTTGTTAAATCTATTCATATTATAAATTGAAGTCTTTGTTCGTGTCTGTCCGTGTAACCGCGTTGTCCTTCTAATCTACGCAACGGATGCGGTTGATTTGATGCGGTTTTTAACATAATTTAGAGAATTTATTTCAGTTTTATGTGTATAATTCATTAATATTTAACTTATATGTAGGTAATAAAGAATTTTTCATGGTTTTTCAAGTCGTAAAAACCATGCGAGGCAGGGGTGGTTCGCTAAGTAACTAATCTTTATATGTATAATTCTTCTTTGGGTACGTGTATATGTCACTGAACTCCTCCTAAACGGCTGGACCGATTTTGATGTTTTTTTTGTGTATTTGAGATCCCTGGATTGTTTAAATTCACAATTACACCTGGTAGGTGGCACTGCGTTCGGGCAGGATAACGTCCGTTGGAACCGCTAGTTATAAATAAATTGCAGATTTAATTTAGCCTAATTTTGTTGTATTCACGTAGGTTTCTATGCCACCACTTTTATGTTACTTGTGTTAGTTTCGAAACTAGCACATGTATCACTTGTTAAGCTGCGGTAACATCAGCTTAATACATTTATAATACCTCATCATATGTCATCATGATCGCATTTACCTAAGATACGGCCAATGTGTCAAATACAAGGTTGACATGTGCTCATACCTTAATAATTATTCCCAGTTTGGGTTTTAAATGTTTTTATCCGTGTGATACGTGTCTGTTAAACGATACAGGAGAAATTTCTTGTCTCCATCAATTTTACTTACAAAGTCGTTTATCGTGTGTTGTTCGCTTAGTTCTTCTAAACATCACAATAGATTTGGATGCGGCGTTTATCATTATTTAGAAAAATAATTCCGGAATATAATAATAATAATAAAGAAGGTTTATATGTATAACAAATTACAATATAACTTAGATCTAGCACAGAAATCTTGAAGTTTTGACATGTCACCACATCAATAGATCGCCATGCGAAGCAGGGTAGGTCGCTAGTGAGAGTGACACAATATGCATAAAAGTGGAAAGATGTTTCGTTGCATTAAAAAAATCAAAATATTTTATTTCACATAAACCTACATGGGCACTTACGGAAAAAGCTAGGTGAATGGTTTCAATTGGTCGTTTCCTATGGAGAAGAGCCGGCAAGAAACTCCACGGTTACTCTTTTAAAAATAATTGGCTTTTACAATATTTTTAAATAACGGTGTTAAAAGGTAGGTTAGGAGAACAGTGTAGCCCTTTCAACAAGTACCAGGTACTTAACAACAAATTGGCGCGAAATTTTTTCTTAATACTTTTCGTAATTACACCTGGTCTTATTAATACTTTAAAGTTTTTATGAATCAGTTGTAGCTATCATTCATGTTTATAACGACTGTCGTCATTTGGTTTTTAACAAAGTTTTTTTTTTTTCATATTACTCATTACCTATGTTTGTTTTTGAAGGTGACAACTAGAATTAAAGTTTTTGTTATAGGTTGGCAATGAAAGAACATTATACTGACGTCATTTTATAGTTAGCTAGCATACGAGGTGACAGATCAACGATATTGAATTGTCGGTAGACCTGATTCGAGGCTGTTCATAGATACCTATATATTTTTTTTCGCTAAAAGCAATGATAACGTGCTACGAAATTGTGGAACTGCTCGTAGTCAATGTAGACAAAGATATACCGAAAAACTGTTTTAAAAAGTGGTGTAAAAATACACATCGGAAATTCACCTTACATATTCTGTTCATCAAACTAGTTTACATTATACAACAATTGATTGCTTGGACTCTTTTTTTTTTTTGACTGTGTCTTATTGTATGGGCACGCTAGTCAGACCTGCTTCTCCTGACTTGGGTTACAGCCTTTTTAGGGTTGCGTAGCCAAATGGCAAAAAACGGAACCCTTAACACATTGACTGCCACCGCGGTCACCGGTGACCGCTAACAATAGTTTTTCTATTGTGTCTGTTGTCTGGCAGTCAAAGCCTTATGGATTCGTCATGTCTGTCTGTCTGTCCGTCCGTATGTCACAGCCACATTTTTCTGAAACTATAAGAACTATATGTTGAAACTTGCTAAGTAGATGTATTCTGTGAACCGCATTAAGATTTTCACACAAAAATAGAAAAAAAAAAAACAATAAATTTTGGGGGTTCCCTATACTTAGAACTGAAACTAAAATATATTTTTTTCATCAAACCCATACGTGTTGGGTATCTATGGATAGGTCTTTAAAAATGATATAGAGGTTTCTAATATCATTTTTTTCTAAACTGAATAGATTGCGCGAGAGACACTTCTAAAGTGGTAAAATGTGGGTCCCCCCCTGTAACTTCTAAAATAAGAGAATGATAAAACTAAAAAAAAATATATGAGGTACATTACCATGTAAACTTCCACCAAAAATTGGTTTGAACGAGATCTAGTAAGTAGTTTTTTTATTATGGATAATGGTATGGAACCCTTCGTGCGCGAGTCCGACTCGCACTTGGCCGGTTTTTTATTAATTATGCTGATATCTCAGAAGCGGTAATTGCATCCTCTCATTACGTAAATTAGGTGATTCAAGCACCTTTCCCGGTTAAAGCATCTCTTTATTTTCTCATTTAAATTGTAAATGTTGAACGAATCCGTGTCTAGGGACATGTAAAAGACTTGCCAGTAATCTGATCACGCGCACTCAGTACTGTAATACTTATGTACTGAACGAGGTACGTAACATGTTATTGGTACCTGACATTAACACTCGAAAGCTGAATTTTCTACGTATCACCAAACATTTTATCGGCCAATTCAACCTCATTCTCTTTGCCTTTATCTCAATTTATTTGGGGTCGGCACAACATGTCTTCTTCGTCCATACTTCTCGTCATCTCGGAAGTCACTCCCTTTCCAGCCATGACATTATTCACACAGTCCATCCATAATGTCATCACTTTAAGAACGGCTCTCTGTGCCCGTTCCAACGCGAGGAACCGTAAATAATTACTGAGACCTGACCTAAAATAATTTAATTATCACATACATATGATTCATTTTATATAAGAAACAAACCGTTTATTAAGAGATAAAAACAGAGAATTTTGATGACTTTGTGACTTCCTAAATAAGAAAATGAAAGAAAATTAGAAAAAAGTAATCAGCGCATTTTGAAGACGTTCATGTTCAGCTAATTATGCGCTGAACCGATTTTGAAAATAATTCTTAATTACCCTAAAGTAGGAGCACAAACATACCTCGAAATGTTGTTGGACAGAAAGAGCTGTATTCAACGCTTGATTTACCTAACATAAACTCCTGGATGTACAAAAAAAAAAATACTAGCTATTACTTGTATTATGTTTATTACTGTGCAATAATAATATTTTATGTTATTTCATTAATTTGTTTAAAAAAAAAAATACAAAGTTGCGCAAATAACTCACCGCGACTGAATTTTGCAAGACGTATACCTCCACATCACTTGTCAATATCATGACAATCGATATCCACACAACTTTTTAGCCACCGGTGCTACTTTCAGACTTTCTCTTACTGACTAATTGTATTCGTATATAATCTATTTTATACGAATTCGTTGCAAAAAAAGTATATTTTATTCCAAGTTTCAAGTTGTGTCAAAACATCAGGTTCTTCGCCTGTTTGAGCTCCGTTTCTCCCTCTCACTATTAAGTGCCTGATAAAATCTACATAAATCGATACTCTGGAAAAATCCATGCTATTTTCAGTTCCAATCACGCCGAGTAAACGGTTCGTTGACCTGAGATGTCTCTTTACACTGTTGTCCTTAAATAAAATCTCAATGGGGATAAGTTAAGTTTATGGCTTGTCATTGCTCACATTTGATTTGTTGTGCTCCTTAATAGTTCCTTGTTTACAACTCTTACAGAGTAGCCGAAGATTCGAAGGCTTTAGTATATGTAGCACCTTACAAATTAGAACCACTGACCCGTTTCCTTTTCTACAGATGAAGTCAAGAAAAGTTCACCAACAAGTATCTTTCTTGCGAACAATAATTACTCGTAGAAAACGAATCTTACACAAGGTCATATGTTAGAGCACTAATGCCTATACTTAATTACTGCTGCTCGGTCACAACTTAGTAAGTGCTTTATTGTCTTAATAAATTTTAACCGACACATACTCCCATACAAAAATCTACTTTGTTCCTGAGTTGTAAGGTAGATTTTTCCGTAAGTGTGAATGTAAGATAAGTTAGATGTTGTAACACAAACATTGTGGACAGTGAAGCCTTATTGTAAATGAATCTATGTACGTAAAAATCGATATTGCGTTGGCGGATGCTCGCTCAAGGGCGAAACGTATTAAGTACTCTTCAATCGAGCGGTCTGCATGCACTATCAGTAGCTAACGTGCGTAGGTTTCCTATCAGTTCCAAATACATTACGCGTAAAGTTAGGTCTTTCGATAGTACTGGGCAAATTGGGCTTAAAAAAGTAGTAGTGGATAAAAAGTTCTGGTTATTGATTTTTCGTCCTTTCGTTGTGTAAATAGAAACACCAAGTTTCTATTTCTGGGTACCTGACTATTAATAGGTTATTTTGGGTAAAGTTGATTAATAATTTTGCTCTACAAGGGAATTCAAGTTAAAATGACTATTTCACTACCGATGATTATTGTTCACAAATATACAAAGCAAGTACAAAGCATAATAGAACAATTATTGTAAAGCACTCTATTGGAACATTGTCCATTGGACTATCATTAACACCTTTTGATACGACTACCCACAAAATGGAGTGTTATGTTTTTGTGTGTAATTCAGGACTATACAGCGTCACATTTGGGTCGGGTAGGTATTAAAGTGTGCTAGAGGTGTATGGGACAGTTGATTATTTTTATATCGTTTACGAAGTTGGCCCTATGAGGAAAGTTGTTCAGTTTGATGATCTGTACTACACACCCTTAAATATGACCACACATTTAAGATACACGCGGTACATAAAAACCGACTTTTCCGTAATAGGAAAACATAACTCTATCTTGTCCCAATACTCTATTATTTTACAATAGTAGATGCCGTGAGTTTGCACACTAAGTCGACTGTCGCAAACAGAAATCCTTATCTAAAAATATTTCTTTCCCCTAAAGCGAGGGCCAGTTATATCACTTTTATCAAGGTCCTCAAATCCTAATATTTTCCACCAAAACAGCTAATTCAATGAAAACCCACAAGCAATGGGCCTTGAGGTAACGCCAGGCGGATCCCGGCGTGATTGCTATACGTAGTTAGCTGGCTCGCACGTGGGGACAGCCCATAATAGGATTACTTTTGTTTTCGTTCGGCCATTGTTGGGCATGATGTTTTTGAACTGTTCTTTGAAGGCATAATTGGGGCTATTAAGGATTTTTTGGGAGAGGGATGAAGAATGGCATTGACTGATTAAAATAAGAGCAGTGATGGCCCAGTGGTAACGGCCCTGACTTACGAGTTGTAGGTCGTGGGTTCAATCCCAGGCAAGCGCTTTATTTTGTAGTAATTTCATCATAACTGCTCTCAAAACGGTGGAGGAAAATATCGTGAGGAAACCAACATGTCCTTGAACCAAAAAATCGAAGACATGTGACACCTGCCAACCCGGACTGGGGCCGCGTTGTAGATTACAGCCCATTCCCTCTCGAGAAGAGGCCTGTGTCCCAGCAGTGGGAACATAGGCTCATTATGTTATGTATGTTATGTGTGTAGTAGAGATTTTGTTGATGATAGATCAAGCGTGCGTTGCCCAGCTTTCCGTGACATGGCGCGTCAGAGGAAACTACTACCATACTTATTTTTGCTGCAGCCTTACTGTTTTCCAATTTGAAACTATATGTTAGTGGAATTATAGCCACATGAAGTATTTTAAGGGGGAATCCTTAAGGTAGCCCGCGACATTCAAATTATTTTACGGTTTTTGCAATTTGCTGCTCGTTGTCTCGGTGTATGTTGATTAAAGTACGATTCGCGATCGTAACAAATATGTATTTATAGAATAAGAATTACTTGCAACTCCTTAAGTTAGTATAATCCTAAAAATCATGATTTCATGAAATAGTCATTCAATCAGATTATATTTATTGCAATTAATTGCAAAAAACGTATGAAATTTTGAATTTCGCGGACTACCCTGATGCTTCTCCCTTAACCTTTACGCTGTTTGTCCACCGCACAACGTCAACGAGACGTCATCGAGAAACGAGATTATTCGAACCGAACTTGACGTCCCGGTGGTGATGTACGGTGGACACGCGGCTATAGTAAATGTATGTATCACTACTTCGGCGTCGTCATCTCGTTTTTGTTGACGTCCCGATGACGTAACGGTGGACAAACGGCCTTAGGTTAGCAACTAGCAACGTATCTATAAAATCCTTGGCATTTCAGGATCTTGAGTGCTTATGGGCTGCAGTCTATTCTATCAGGTCACCCATCGACCAATTTTTCACTTGTCATGTAATATAGGAACATCGAATTCAACACTTTATTTGAAATATACCAAAATTATGTACATTAATCAGACAAAAACCAATCCATTAACTTATTTCGTTTCTATTTCTGTATAATCTACGCTACTGATACACAATATATCTACATATATAAAATGAAAACCTGATGTAGTGTCACCGCATATCCCGTCTAACAATACAGTATGACAGTCAAAAAGGTCAAACGCTCGTCATAACGACCTCTAGCCAACCAAAGAATAATAGGACGGAATTTCGTCATTATGAATGAGCAATTTATATAATAATCAACCTTTTTGATTGGTCATGTATTTCGGTTTTTGGTCGAAATTGCAAGAGGTTTTACAGCTCAAAAAAGGAGTGCTTAATTTTCAGGGTTCATGTATGTATATATGGTTTTTTTAAATTTTAGTATGGCAGTTTGAGTACCTAATTTAAGCGGCCTGCTCATTTGAGCAGGCCGCTTAAATTAGCTCAACGATTCGACGAACTATACCAAAGAAAGGACATTTGTCCTTTCTTTGGTATAGTTCGTCGAATCGTTGAGCTCCTTATGTTCTGAGTTGAGCTGCACGATTACTGACAAATGCGTGCACTGAATAGACAGGTCCACTCAATCTGTGTGGTTCTTTCTTCAAAAGACCATTTCAGACACCAGTCTACATGGTCTTCACATGACTTGACCAAGATTATGTCTGGACTTCAAAAGAGACTGTGACCTCTGAGTTTGTTTCGGCCTTTCTTCTCAGAGTAGTCAGATACGAAACGCCGACCTCATCTAGTTTTACAATATGATTGACGTGTTAAAGTGTTTGTAAAAACCTACTTACAGAAATAAAATCATTTATCATTTATCATGTGTGTTAGTTTTTATCAAATTCTTCAAGAACTAGTCAGTCGTATTCTTCAGGACCTGAAACAATGTTTGCATTGTCAGTGTAAACTATGTTGTAACCTGTAAAACTAGGAATTATATTTCAGTATTTAGGTGTTGCAACCGACGTGTTAGCAAATGGGTGTTTTTACAGCTTCTTTTACAATTTTCTTCTGTAGAGAAACATTTAAAAACGTTGAGATGTAGGTCACTACCAACGCTCAACAAAGTTGTGAGAAGACGTACCTATTTGAAAAATCCATAAAGACATATTGATCTATGTATTTCGGTAATTTTACCATCCTCAATCCATGTATATGTCCATATCGCTCCTATATAATAAAATCGTATTAAAGTTCCAACTTCTCACAAAGGGTTATAGACCCTTTGTCAACAATACACCACACGATTATTTCGCAAAGGACTTCCAATTATCATCCGCGTTGCGGTCCCCGATAACTGTGTGATCATTTCAAACCTCCTTTGTGACACACAACAACCAACCTTTTATTATATTTCATTGAAAAATAAAACCAAATCTTTATGAAACACCTCCACTGAAAATTAAACACTGTGATTCTAAAGTTAAGGTCGAGTTTCAGTTGTGAGATGTAAGGGATTAACCACTTATTAGAATTAGGAATTGATATGTGCAGTAATAAAGTGTATGGTAAGGGATAGCGTGAATCACGACGTCTGCATTGTATTGGACAGTTCGTGATCAAGCCGCTTTGATGAGGAATATTGTGTGCATTCAGTAAGAGAGTGGAAACATAGGACACAAGATCTTCAAGATCTTGGCATCTTCAAAATATGTATGTAGTTATATTAAGATGTTCAGGGAATATAGGTCTAAAGCTTGGTCGCTTTTAAATGCTGGGAAGGCTAATAATGTTTCGTTTCATATAACCAGGTGTCTGCCCTATATCATAAAAAATACTTTTCATTACGATACCTTTTATTCCCCGTCACAGCTTGCCGTGACCTTTGTAATTCAACAGTCCTGTCTGGGAATACAATATCGAAAACGAGACCAAGTGGCCGGAAAAACGCTCAGTAAAATAACCGCCTATGGCTTCTGCCCAAAAAACGTTCACCTTAAAATGGATATTTGAATGTGGAAGAAGCATATTATTTAAGGATTGTAATCTTATTCTCAATTTCTTATTATTAATTTTATTCTGGTGACTCGCTTTCCGGATCGTTCCTGGTGCAGAGGCTGGCCATCGCAATCCAGCGTGGAAACGTGTGATGGGTAATTTTGGGCCGGGAACGGTCAGGGATTTTAGTAAAAAAAAAATCGACATGTGTATGTACTATAATTTTATTTGAATATGATTTTTTTTTGTGATATGTGTGATTTTTATATCAATTTTGTGTTTTATCTTATTCTATTGTTGCTTCAACTTATGATACGCCACAAACATTTAAAACGCACCGTGTAAATCAGGCTTAAGGCCGTTTGGCCACCGCCACATCAACGGGACGTCAACGAGAACGAGATGACGGAATCGAAGTAGCGATGCATACATTTACTATGACCGCGTGCCCACCGCACGTCCTTCATCGTGACATCACGTTCAGTTCGAATAATCTTGTTTCTTGTTGACGTCCCGTTAATAGTGGTGGTGGATAAACGCTGTAACTGTGCACTTTGAAGGAAAAAAGCCTGAGTTTTTAAAAGTCCGCCACTTACGCCATCAATAATTGCTCCTTTCAGCGACTATTGACAAACAAAGACAATTTGCGTTCACGTTCACTTTCTGTATATTCCTATCAGCCGTCAGTGCTGCTTCGTGACACGTCTCATTTGTGTAATAGCCACACTATTTGGTAAGAGATTGTGATAAACGCCTCAATTTATAAATAAAGGTACATTACATGGTCTCGAGTACACAAAGGCACAAACACGTAAAGCAATCCCGTGTACTGTTAGCAAAAAGATAACTTAGTTTCTAAAGAATACTTTAAGATGGCTCATAATGTAGAAAGTCTGTCTGAAATATTATGGGGTCAATGAAAATAGATTAACTTGTAAGGAAGGCATGGACAGGATATGCACAAAACATGAAGAAATTGCATAAAATGGTCCTGCTTTTAAGCTTTTGCCTTGCAAGAGGACGAAAAAGGTATCGTAACAATAATAGAGGATCTTCAGGTTCATGAGCTCCAAGGTCTACAATAAAGTCAATAAAACCGCTTACCTCGTAATATCTTGAGAGTAAAGTTGATCGACTGGTTGAAATCTCTATCATATGATGCAACTGAAAAAATTGTGGAAACTTAAAGCTAGTCTAAACACACACACACACCCCCACTCACAATACACCTTCCCTCACACACACCCACACTCACACTCCCACTCAACTCAGCACCACACCTACCAAGATACAAAGTTTGCATGGCTTTTGTTCCTGTTTTTCTTTTAGCATTTTTGATTTTTACCTTATTCCAAAGCTAGCTAAACTGTACCCATGCCACAGTTTAGTCTGGAACAATGTGTTTCTTATGTTTAGATGGGCGTTGATAGCTGCAACACAGTTTTTAACTTTTGGAGCTATCACCGTTTCTATTGTAATTATGTCAATTTGTTGTTGTTCCAAAATAAAAACTTTTTACTTTTATCTTTCGTAAATGTTCGAAGCTACAGTAAAAAACAAACAAAACCAAATATGCTAAACAATTAAAAACTGATAGCTGACCTCACTAATCACTACCTACCTCAAGGAAAATCGAATTGATACAAAAATATAACAGAGTAACTACGTAACTGAACAGTGTGCCAACGTGCTTGGCTAGAATCCAGATCTTCCAATCTCTGTCATGTTACGAAGTACGTGCAGGTAGGCTAGCTACTAGCAATTGATACGCAAGGGAAAGGTACGCCGAAGAAATTGTGGCAATCGTTCGTTGCTTGGTAAATTATGCTGTGTACGAGTATTACCTACTACTCGTACGTTTTGAAGTTGTTTCGAAACGCGACTATGCTTTAAACTTTTCGATTTGGAGTTCTGTTACTAACTTAGGAACTTTAGTTAAAGCACAGTTTTTAGTATAAAATTGTCGTGTAATAGCATTGTATCATCTTTATCATCCACAACGTAAAGATACCTTTCTTCCATTCTTTCCTGTTTTCGGCGTCTCTGTCCGGGTTTTCCCGACACGCTTGATGTTATCGACCCATCTTGCACGCTCAAATTTTTGTTACCTAAATGAAATGTTTGAAATAAATAACGCATTTTTGCGTTACCTTAGTAAGGTCATTTCCTTATAACTGGCTGCAAATATAACCTTGCGGTGACTTCCAGGATTAGATTGCAGTTGAAAAACCCCATAGGGAAATACTCTTATAATTACACTGGTTTGCGAATGGACTGCGGTCAAATAATCCCTCTGTGCTACACATACAACATACGAGGATTACCTCGTATGTTGTATGTGTAGCACAGAGGGATTCTTTGACCCATTTCTTAGTTGGATGTTTATGGAAAGAGCGTGGGCTTTGTCCTTGGTCTTTTGCATTCCTTCTCCTCCTCCTTCTCTTCCTCTTTCTGTTGTGCTCTTTTTCTAACGTTATCTAGTTTTGAAATATCATGAATCATCATCATCATCATCATCATCATCATGAATATTCTTTGTTATCATGTATCATGTATCTCTTCCGACATCATTCAACGAATGCATTATCAATATCAGTGTGATAATAAATAATAAGTATATGTAAAACGACTAGTCCAAAAATTGTGCGATTTAAATTTATGAACAACCTTGACATTTGGCTAACGACGCCAATCCGATCGCGGATATTTCGAAGTGTTATTATTTTTTTTATATCTGTCATCTGCGTTACAATTGTAGCTATGTTTAACTGCGACATAAGCAACAGTTTTTTGTTGTGAATTTGTTATTCTTTTGGGCACTCGACCAGAGAATTAAAGCATGAGTAGGACGTAGTAAATAATGATAAGTTAAACGCAACCGATGTAGCTCTTAAGCTGAAAGATAAATAGTTAGATTATTACCCGTAGGACAGATGTAACGTTTTCAACACAAAATTACAGATTTTCACGAATAATAATAGCACTGTTCTATTCTTATTACCATTCTCTCCTAAAATTCCACTGGAAAGGTCAGACAGCCAACGCCTCCCCGATTCGCAATCAATATCCAATTTTCAATGGAGTAATATCCCAAAATTGTTTACATTTCCACCTGATGTTTTAGACCCTAAAAGGTCCTTCATCTGCGAAAAAGATAAATAAACCACCTACGCGTACTGGTCTTCATGCTTACGAAATACATACGTGTAAGTATATGTGTGTAAGTATTAAACGTAATATACTCTTACGATTTTCCGGGTCATCAAACTTTAGTAAAAAAATAAAAGTGTATGCAACAAGTCGTGAGTCTAAGGACCTGATCGTAAGGTTTTGTTACTCGTTTTAGTTTATTTTTTATGCTCAGAATAACTTATTGAGTAATGCAAGTAATATACAGGTTGGACATTAAATATTTGTTTACAAGGTTTGATCGGACGTTTCATCGTTTGGCTTTGAGTAAGCAGGACTAAGCAAAGGAGTAGAAGTTAGCTGTTCGTGAAAGAGTTCATCAATTTTGGGATCATAATCGGCTGATTTCTATAATGATGCCTATGATGTTCCCATGGTTAGCGTATAACGTTCCTTATTCTACAGGCCTCTTCTATGAGAGGGAGTGGGCCGGACTGATATCCACCATCGTGGAAATTCGAGATCGCCTCATCGAAAGTAACGTCACTTAAAGTCATCCACTGATTTCTATAGGCTTATTTATCTTGATTTATGCTATTCCAATCGATTATGTGCCCGTTCAGTTTGAGCTCATGTATCTTAAAATATAGTTGACCTTTCTCTTTTTCAATCTTTTTCTGCTTCAGTAATATTACCAAAAATATCTTATTCAAATTTTAC
Source organism: Dryobota labecula (assembly GCA_947523025.1). Classification (NCBI taxonomy): domain Eukaryota; kingdom Metazoa; phylum Arthropoda; class Insecta; order Lepidoptera; family Noctuidae; genus Dryobota; species Dryobota labecula. The sequence continues at coordinate 25,549,580 of OX383289.1, read as the reverse complement.
TACGACTAAATTATTAGTCATAAAAGGTTTTTTACGATCCTAGTTCTGCTATCGAAAACATGAATAATTTGGTACAAGTTTCACTCAAATGTTTTCTGTTGATAATGAATCTTATCTCTCAAAGGCTGGGAAATAAGCACCTGTAATTTGTCAAGATTATTTGGAACACTATGCTTACACTAGACCAAAGATAACATCCTGATGGCTTTATGGACTAAACTTAACAAACAACAGACAGATGAAAAAACGGTGAATTCAGGAATCCTGGACTTCAGGGTGTGAAATCGTCGTCAAGTGTATATCATTCCTTCTTTCTGTGTGAATTTTTTTTTCTTGCAGTGATAGAATTACTGGCTGATAATAGTTATTGGATAAATAATTATTATCAGCCACTAATTATACATAGTATACGCGACGCGGCTTATTAACGTGTTAGTAACTAATTTGTGATTGGTTGCATTGTGTATAAAGTCAAATAATTTATTTCAAATAGGCACGAAGATGCACTTTTGAACGTCAAAAATTACATGAATAGTTAATTGATTCTAGTTGCGCCTTCCAAAATGTAGTTATGTATGGAGAAGAATGGGCAAGAAACTCCATACTTACTCTTTTAAAATGTTAACAATAGTTTGTATACATTAATTAATATTTATAGGTGAAGACTGTGTACCTAGAATAAAAAAATAAAAAAATATTAAAAAAATCATCAAAATTACTTACCACAATTGGTAAAAAGAATGAAAAGTGAAGTAATAACAGAAAAATTAATAAATGCGATAGGTACATGGTGCTCACATATTTACAAACATTGTATATGATTTCCAAAAAAAAATAAAAAATAAAAACAACATATAATAAGTCAGTGTGTGAGTTAAAATATTAATCACAGAAAATAAAATTAATATCATAAAAATTATGACAGTTAAATTAGCAACCAGTTTGATTTTGTCTAGACTCTAAATTGTCCTATGGAGCAGGACCAGCATGTTTCCAAGCATTCTTATCTTGGATATAATCCTCTAATTATAGACCGCCATTGGAATACTAGTGCTGTGACATGCTGGGTACTCATTGAAGATTTGAGTTTGTATCATGTTACTTTTAAGAAGCGTCGTGGACGATGGGCCTATAGGATGGAAAAACTTTCCGTTATCCAATTTTTCAATCATAATTATCATGTTGCCGCGTCTAATAAAATAATAAAGAGCCGTACAATATAAGTACGATGCACTTGACGAAGGACGCTCTCGTCAATCATCGTAATGACAGTGTGGTTTGCATGCGGCCATCTTGGACCGGACGTGACGTCAGAAGGACGCAGCGTGATGTGGTGTGCGTTAATGTAATGTATAGTATTTTTTTCTCACGAAGCGACGTGCGCTTTACTTGTGGTTACCAAGTGTACAAATACGCTGTGAATGTGTGTAAGGGTAGGAGCTCTCGGTACCGTTCGAGACACGGGCGAAGTAGGAAGTGTGTGTGTGTGCGTGTGTGTTATGTGCTGACGCTACCCGTCTTCACGCACATATTTACAGCGTGTTTATACACTTGGTTACCACAAGTAAAACGCGCGTCGCTTCATGAGATAAAAACACTGTAGCTGTCAGTGTAGTGGATGAAGATAGACAGAAAAGAGGGTGGAAGACGATTTGCTGACATTTTACAGCAACAATTAGATTGAAAGGTGACCCCAACTTATGTAGTAGAGAAGAACGTAAATACTATTGGTTTGTACCGAGAAAAAGCACCTGGGCTGCAAACAGGAAACATTATCATTCACCATTTTATTGGACCTTGAACCATAAGGACGTTACGTTATTTTGGACCGGTAGTCGGCCTATTAATGAGTGTAGTGAGTACGAACAAAACTTATCTTATTAATAAGTGTTTTTTCAGAAGCAATTAGTAGTTTGGGGAAGTGGTGGTAATGAGAAACCTTGCAGTGTCAGGTGGAGTAGAAAAAATGTGTTAATTTGTCATGGATTCGGCGCCTATGACGTTGATCTATTCGGCAGCTTGAATTAGCAGTTAGAAAATGTCTCTTAGTGGAGTTGAGTTGGTATAAAGGATGAACTGTGTAGAAAAGGGTTTAGGTTTCAAGGTACATAAATAAAAGTGTTTACAAAATTTTGGTATACCTCTTCAATCTACCTTAAATTAGGCATGCAAACATTGATTATATTTATAAATTAGAAAAAAACATGTCAGTTAAATTAAAACTTGCAAAAAAAAAAAAAAACTAAAAAAAAAACGGTCAAGTGCGTGTCGGACCACGCACAATAAAGATGATGATTTATTCCAAGAACAAACTTACATTGTAGTTAGAAAATATGTTGCAAATTTAAGTCGGTCGACTATTACTCGGTAACTTGTAAAGCCTACTTAGTTGTGATCATTTTCCAGGTACTACTGCTGTGAATTTTTTCACCTATCCAAATACAACCATTTAGCTGGCGGGGTGAGGGGGGGAGGGATTTGGCTCTTACAAAACTTAGCACTTTAAAGCTTAATATTACGCCAACGAATCGAGAAATGGTTTTCCAACCCGTAATGTTTTTGTACGGCCTAATCAACGAAATACCCCACACCATGAGATAGACGAGAAAAAAATATATCCCCACTTTACGTGTAGGGGAGGTACCCTAAAAAATAATATATTTCAAGATTTTATTTTACCACTTTGTCTACGTGATTAATGAAATTAAATGAAATTAAATTAAACCGTTTATTCTGTAAATAGGATATCGGAATCACTTTTACACGTCATATAAAAAATATAAAAACAAGCTTGGTGAAGTCGACATTTCCTATCTGACTACTGCTGAGAAGAAGTGGCGAAACAAACTCAGGGGTCAAAGTCTCTTTTAAAGTCCAGACATAATCTTGGTCAGATGATCAGATGAATATGTATACCCATACCAAATTACAGCTTTCTAATACTAACTCTGAGCTAAGCCACGGACAGACAGACAAGCAGACAGACATGGCAAAACTATAAGGGTTCCTTGTTTACTACGGAACACTAAAAATTATAGAATTTAAAGCAAGCATAATACCTAATAATAAATACAAAACGTTAAATATTAAATCTAAAGTGTAGTATCATTTAAGAAATCATTAATTGGACAACAACACTTATTAAGTAATAGGGCATAAGCATGTCGTTCTTTAAAATAGTCCTGTGAAGCAGTTGAAGGCTTCTTAATTGGGTTTATCCCTGTAGATAGGTTTGTTGAAATTTGGAGGCTATTCCAAAAGAAAAAAGTAAAAAATTCGAGATTCCGGTCCAAAGGTCCACATTACTACCTACTACGTATATTTTGATTGCAATATCAATCGTATCAACAGCAAGGTCAATTAACTTATATATTTTTTTACAATAACCGTATAAGATGCGACCACAGACTTGCACGTGCAAAAAACTGGATTAATCCAGTTACCTCAAAATATTGGAGCAAAAACGACACTGACCTTTATCTATTAAAAGATGTAAACAGGAAAATGATTGATTAAAACGTTTGGTTTGTTATGTAATAATTGTCTGTTTTCACTTTTTGTTCGTGTTCTGGGCCTCAAGTCTGCTATTACAATAGTGTCAGAATGGTCTCTTCATTGTGAGTTTTTGACAGATTTGCCATACAAACACTGTCAAATACTCACAATGGCGAGACCATTCTGACACTATTGTAATAGCAGACTTGAGGCCCTGTTCGTATAATAGTTTTGTGCGAAGTGCCTGCAAGGGCGTTTAAGGGTCGTTTTTTTGGGCGAATAGTGTCGAATGAGACCACAATTTGGGTCCATAAAAGGCTTTTAGTGTTTGTGTAGATGGTTTAAAAAATTTACTCTGGCTTGAACCGTCTTAAAAAAAACCGGACAACTATGAGTTGAACTCGCGTGGCCAGGGATCCGTACAATAAAAATGTTACCTACCATGTTTTTTTATCTCAAGAACAAACTTAACATTGTAGTTGAAAAAAAATGTTCTCCCATACATTCCAACTGCAAATGTAAGTTTGTACGCACAATATTGAGAGATTTACCATGTTATTTTAACACCATAGACTTCTTATTGGTTTTCTTGTAATCTATAAGTATAGAATTGAAATGTAGGTATGTAAGTAAAGAACTGTTGTCATATATATATATTTTTTTAATACTGGCTCTATAGTTTCGGGGATAATGGGGAATAGTAAATTTTCATCTATTTCTTAAATAACTGTAAAACTATTTATTTTAAAATTGTTAAAAAAATAATTTGAGACCCTCACAAGGCCTTTCAATTGATACGTCACCCGATACAGTTCGCAAACATTTTTGTTTTTAATTTTCAGATTGCCCCTCAAAAATGACACAAATTAATGCAATAGATTCGGAGCAAATTGGCTGTGAAAGACGGAGAGGCATACACACGGATGACCCTATAAGGTTTCCGTTTTTTTATTCGGATGTATGAAACCCTAAAAACATAGTACTCCTTTTTAAAAGAGAATCAGTTTTATCCATGTGCCCAAGCTCCTTAGTCCTAAGGACTTATTCATTAATTTAGTAAGATTGGGTTTTTGCACTCCTTGCAATCTTCTTGTAGGTATCAATCGTCTCGAGCTCCTCCACTGCCGATAAACAGTCACGCAGTTTGGCAGGCTTATAGAATGTGTACAAGTATTTGGTCCAAAATATATATTTAAAAAAAAAAAAAATTGGCGATGGCATCTCGTAGTTCGATCTAGGAGGTTGTCGTCTACTTAACCGGACTTTCCTGTGGGCATGTGCCTCAATAAATTAAGAACTCCAGCCAGGGCAAAAAATTAAAACTAAGCGACTACACGCTAAGGGCATCGCCTGTGTGACGGACCTCGGCTTAGGCCGTCGCTCTCGCTGGGGACAGCAAGGAACGGGCAAGATCGGATTGTGTGATTTACGAGTATATGTTATTTTTATTATTTTTTATACTTTTACGTATCTCGGCGTTGCGCCAGATTTATGGGATAGTACGGGCTTATGCCAAGTACTACCACTGGAAATTGGTTAGATTATGATGGTGTGTTCGGATTTTGAGTTGGTGTGTCTGCCCATAAGACTGGGTTCGTGCGGTGGTGGTTGCTGCACTCGTATTATTATTCACATCGAGATGTGAGAAAATAATTTGAAGAGTTGATCTTCAAATTCTTTTTTCATGTCTCGATATTACATTCATGGATTCAATATGATTTCAATATTGTTGATGATATTTTAAAGCGGCTTGAGAATGCAGGGGTAACTTCTGTATCGCGCTTTCCGCTTGAAAAATGTGAAGGATTTTCATATCGGACACATTTCTGTAAGTGAATTTATTTTTATGCGAATCTTTCTATTTTTGTTGGATTTATCTGGATGCTTTTGACGTTGATCTCATAAATCAGTTCGTAAAATCGAATTCATTCAAACTCGTGCATGTTTTTTATAAAATTACCTTTCAGAAATATAATGTAAAAGTTGGCTGTGATAAAGGTTGTAATTGAACTGAAAATTTATTTAGCCGCGTTGAGCTATTTTTGGTAGCGGAAAACTTATGGGTTTGCGTCACCAACAAACACGTAGCGCGTGGCGATATAAAAAATAAAACACAGTTAAGGCTTCTACAAACAGGCGCGATACGCGGCGCGATACAAAGGCACCGCTCATCGCGTATCACGCGGTGCCTTTATGTCGCGTCACGAGTCGCGCCTGTTTGTAGGAGCCTTTATTTCAAAGTTTTGAGTTTTCACTTCTGTAGGCAGTCCTTACGAGTATGACTGCCTATTTTTTATTGAAATTATTCAAGAAACGAAAGAAATTTTTGTAGCTATGTGCCAATCAAGTACGAATTTAGAAAATTGACAATGGAAATCAAGACGTGTTCACCTTACTTTGGACGACTCTGTTAGGTCTAGTCTGATAGATATTATAGTATACATTTATTACATCGTACTTTACTACGTAATAAGTGCATTTAGAACACAAACCCTACTTTCTACAGCAGATCAGACACACTTATCTGTTCATGAAGGTGCAACATTACCCAAGCGGTTACAAAACGGTCCCGACACGTGTGAGCGATGGCGCTCTCTGCTGCCTTGGTAAAGTGGGTTCTATATAGTACACTCCTTCATATGTACAAGCTATATGTTCTTGTCTGAGGACAGACATTATGGAGGTAGGAAATGAATGGAAGTTTCTCGCGGTGTAGATAGATTAAGTTTAATAACATCGTATCATCGGATTTAATAATATGGATGCTTCCTTGTGGTGCGTTAAAATTGTGTAGCCTCCACGAGTGGTGGTATTAAATTCAGTGTATCTTCGCACCCTCTGATGCCTTGCTCTTTGGCTTGTAGCTATTTATTTATTAAAGAACACCAACAGCATATACATTCAACATTGGTTTATAAAAAGATTTCTTCTTCTTCGTAGCACTCGTGTTAGAGAGGTCTTCATGTAGTTTCGTGTCAATCGGCTGAAGTGATTCGCCTCACGAATTCTCGCCATCTACTCCGACTTTTTGTGTTTTTAGTGCACTCATACAAATGATCACCCATTTGAATTTGGTCATTCCATCTCATGGGTGAGCAATGAGCATCCACGTGGTCTAGTGCCCTCCACTGTACCCTGCACAACAAGGCGCTCTATAGAGTCACCCTCACGTCTCGAGACTTGTCCGAAGTATTTGACACGTTTGGACCAGTACAGATAGACGCTTTTTGATGCCGAGTTCTTGACGTATATTGTAGGTGTTAGTGCCAAACTCGATCCACGATACCCCAAGCATTCTTCTCCAGCACCACATTTCCAGAACGTCTATCTTCTGCTTCTCGATGTCACGCAGCGTCCACATCTCAGCAGCGTAATATATTTAGGAAAGGTATTACTGCTAATGTAAAAATGTAAAATTATGTGACTAAATGATAATTGTCAAGTATTTTTTTCGAATACCATCCATGGAGTCATGAAATATATATCCAGGTTTGAATTTAAGTGTTTTTGAGCATATTGTAATAGTTTATAGTTCTTATTAGCGGACCATGGACACCAATATTAGTACGACAGAATGGAGGATAAAATGTGTTAGTTAGGACAGCGGAGACATTATTATCATATCATGAGACACTCACTTTGTTCTTTTTAAAAGACGGAGAAGCTTCACATTTAGTTGTGTAGGGCAGGCCCTACACCTATAATCACAATGTGCAATACTTTATTGTGCAAAAATATTTAATCATCCCTTGCAATAGAACGATCAATTAGGTATATTGACGCGAACACATTGACGCTTTTAAGTCGTCAATGTTAGTGCGTCAATATAATTGATCGTTCGTGTGCAAGCGTCAAAGTTTTCGCGTGAGCAAGACTTGCCTAGTGTTCCGTGAGCAAGTCAGACTAAGATTTGGCTGCAGCTATAGTGTTGCTACTTGTGCCAAAAAATAAAAAATTAGAACGTCGCTGGTCGAAAGAGTGGTATAAGAAAAGGCTAAAGGAAAAATGTACTTACGAACATCTTTTAAAAGACTGCGTTAACTGAAGAAAAGGACACTTTAAGTTTCAAGACTTATAAGACTTAGTAAAACCGCTGACTGAGGAAAAAAAATACAAATATGAGCAATTTCGCCTTTTCAACGGCTATCAATAAAATTACGGTGTCTAGCGACTGGAATTACTCTCGAAGATTTCATATTTCACAGTGCTATTTCCCCATAATAGCTTTCCTTAAAAATTATAGAAACCTGCGATGCCATTTTTACGCGCGTGTACCTAGTTCTTTTCAAAGCTAAGAAAGACTAAAAAATATTGCGCAAAACAGCGGGGTAATTGCGTAAATTTAACTCGCTCAAACTTTTTTAAATCATTGCGCAATCTTCATCTAATTTTAACCCTAAACGGTCAAAAACATTGCGAATTTGTGATATTGTGGAATATAATTGATCGTTTAGGCCACCCCTTAAGTTCCCGATAATTTGTTGCAGTTATACATAGGTGGGTAATATATATGTATCGTCATGGGTCAGGAATTAAATAATGAATGCAGGGACAGCCACACAAGATGCACAAGCAAAAGAAAATTGTTTAAGTAAGTTTAGCCACAACATTCTTTATAACGAACGCAGACAAAACATGTTCTCGTAGAACCACACGTATTACATTTAAAACAAACAGACATCTTCCTTTTTAATCTTCAGACAATTCGATAATTACCTTTCGGAACAACGAAAACTAACAAAGAACTAATAGACGACAATGATATTAACATAACATTAAGCACATGACGGAAATTTAGTTCGGCAAGTTGATATCGATCTCGACAGCGCTCGATATCGAAAGTAAATAGTGAATATAACGAGTGGCAGCGCCGCCGCCGCGCGCCGCACGAAATGTACGTCCAGTCTGAGTTATTGTTAAGCTGCACTGGATAGGGCTGGCTGGTTAGAAGTTTAGGGATTAGGAACGTAATCTTTTTGTTTTTTGAAATTTAAAGTTTCTTTTTGTGTGTGGCCCGATGGGATTTTCCAACGGCAAAAAAGGATGAACTTCTATACAAAATTGCATCCCCTATTTAACCCCTGTAGGCAATAACTTTTCAAAAGTCCTTCCTTAGTGCTCACCTTCGTTTTTAAGGAACTCTTGTGCAAAATGTCATGCTTCTAGGCAGTGCGTTGTTTGACAGTGAATGAAATAATAATAATAATAATAACTATGATTTTTTTAAAGTAAATTGGCAAACAATACCATCAAAGTTATTGTGAGCTCAAAAATAACAAAATGTGTCCCTATTTAGCTCAAAACAACTGGTCTTCTGTTTAAACATTTTTGTGTGAAAGTAATTTTATACTCGTGTGTAATTGAATTGTCAAAAACGTATTGAAAAACCAACCCAATTTCGATGAGAGCGTACAAAAACAGAGGTTGATTTTTGAATGGTATTTCCCAGATGGAAACTTTGATTGTGATAACTTTTTGTACAGCAGCCTACGCAGCCAAAAGGTCAATTTCAAAAGTGGTTAACTGCGCTGAAAATACTGTTTTTTGTGAGATGTATAAATATACTTTTAGGTGAATGATTTGATTCAACATGAGTTTGTTATTATGTATTGTGTTATCATCATTTTCATTAAGATATTATCTATGTAGGGTAAAAGGATTTTCGCTTACAGACATGACATGTTTGCAATTTTTTATGAACTTTTTGTTTTGATTTATAGATTACTTGTGCACAGTTTTTACGACATGACAAAATATCGACATTTCTTTACTACATTTAAGTTTAATATAAATGTATTATGCACTACCTTCTGGACTTCTGTCTAAACTATGGTAAAAACCGCATTAAAATTCATTATGCAATTTAGAAGGACTAAGTGGTCATTTAGACACCAGAATGAACTTTTGTGGGGATCAATATAGGCAGAGATGGAGATGTTTTAAACTTTCAAAGGCTTAATATTTACATTCATTAAATTTCCGTAAAAGACCCGAAACTCCTCTCAAGCTATAAATAGATTTCTAAATCTGTAGCAGCCCTATCAAAGTGTGGAGGTGTGTATCAGAATTTTGAAGTCTCGCATTTCCTTTGTGGCCCACCAGACCGAGACATAATTTAGTTACGTCGAGCCAGCTGAGAAGCTGCTTTGTTTTTTAAATACGGCTCGCAGATTTTAATATGGACGGAAAACAAAATGATGCAACATTCATTTTAATTTTCCGAGACGTGTTTTTTTGTTATTTTAATTACTTGCATAATAATTGTAGCATTAGTCCTATTACATGGGCCTTAAACAACAGGCAAAATGTGAGTGTCCTACAGGTATAGCTCTGCTCTACCTAACTCTTAGAGGATAACAGGCGTGATTTTATGTATAATTAATTAATTATATCTAGTCCGCTTACTGTAAATTACACTTACCATTCGATACCATAAAAGCAAGCATCAAACTTTGTGAAAAAAAGCAAAAAAATTTTTTTTCGTTGCACATTACTTAGTATTGTTAAAAAAATCTATAAAAAAAAAAAAATTGAAATAATAAGGTAAGTCAGTGCAACCCTACACTAGTGTTAGCTAAGCCGATCGCCTTTCACGGAACTGCGCACAAGGCCGCGTGTCGCGTGCGCGCGCGCCGCCGCGCCGCCGTTCTGCTCTCCCTGCGCCTGCGCAGCGCGTTGACACTTTACTGTTGTTGTTTGGTTTTTTGTGTGTTAACGTCTTAAAATGTTGTATCGGGATTTAATTTACTCTGTCTCTAATTCAAAGCATTTATTTAAACTAAACTAATTACTTTTGAATTGTCAAGGAGTCGGTCGGTCAGAACATTGAAGCTAGTTGCCTATTCCAAAGCGTAATAGGTTCCTATGGAGAAGAACAGGCAAGAAACTCCATGCGGTCTGCGTGGAGTTTCTTGCCTGTTCTTCATCTCATTTGGGGTCGGCTCTCCTCGTCATTCTTCGCCAGACGTGTCTGTCCTTTATAGACATTCACTTGTACTTCCTTAAATTAAGGCTCCTACAAACAGGCGCGACACGCGACGCGACACATAAACACCGCGTGCCGCGCGACGAGCGGTCTATTTATGTCTCGTCGCGTGCCGCGCCTATTTGTAGGAGCCTTTATCCGGTATAAGACTTACGAACTGACGAAAATTACATCACTTAACTAAATAAAATATATTATGTACTCGTAGGTGCCATTCGGGATAAAATAAATAAAGCTGACAATAATATCGGTAATCTGTTCCACCGAAGCGTCCTCATCAACATTTTGTTTCAGTGCTATTAGTGGTAGTGTTCAGGTGCGGTTTGCTTAAGTGCTGTTGAAACCAGTGCTGTGAGTGGAATACCTCGTTAAGGCTCCTACAAAAAAGCGCGACACGCGACTTGACACAAAGGCACCGCGTGTCACGCGACGAGCGGTGCCTTTGTGTCGTACGCGATTCGCGTTGCGAGTCGTGCCTGTTTATAGGAGTCTTTATTTACAACGGACATCTATGTCGATGGTGTTGATGCTTAGGGCTTGTCTAATCATGTGATCAGGGATTTTATTTACTGACACTTATTAATTCAGGGCCTGCTTCACTATCTTTGGATAAGTTCCCGTGCCATAGTAGATCATTTCATAGGATTCTGCTTTAGTTTTCAATTTATTTGGATTCACCAAATAAATTAAAGAATTTGTAAATGGTTAGTCGGAAATTATGCACTAGCTTCTAAGTCTGAATGAAACCGTATTTCCACAAAATGAATGACTAATGGACTTTGCTCCTAAAAACAATTTATCTTTGCACTGCAACTCGCGCAGTAGTATAAGTATAATATTTATTTTCTGTACACAAATGTTCAGTAGTGCCTAAAACTAGCTTAAGGTTAAGTTAAGTAGGGTATTTGGCTTATTCCACAAATCCCCCCAGAAAATCCCCCTCAGGAGGAAAAGTGGAATCTAAAAACATTCTAGAATTCACCCCTGATAATCCCGCTAAGGGGGGAAAACTAGAATTGAAAAAACAAAAAATAACTTATTCCAAGATCCCCTGAAAGTGATTTTTTTACATTAGGGTTCAGTTTTTTCCACTGAGGGGGATTCTCTCAGGGGGGATTAGTGGAATAAGCTGGATATTTTAGAAACAATTTACCTTGGAAGGAACATTTTAACGAGAGATCAAAAGTGAAAGCAATATGGTATAAACGTATACAGTGTGAGCCTCCTCATATACCCTGGTTCTCCGGGTCGCAAATGAGTCGCTGTCAAATTGTTGCTGCACATCGTTTGAGGTCAGTATGCCTAGCTAAGTTACTAACGTTTCGTATCGAATCTCTTTCTACAATCGTTGACGCTTTGTCGTAAGCGAAAACGATAAGTTGGTAGCCAAGTTGACACGACTGTCGCTCGTTCTACAACGTTTTTAGAAAAACCTATACTTTAGTCTGTGGTGAGCGTTCCTACAAACATCAAACTAACGTCAAAGTTACAGTTGTGTATTTATGCCCGGTTTCGCGGTTATGCGAGGTCATTTATTCCGATCATTTATATGGGATGAAGCGATCAACGTTGTAGAAAGGATCAGATTTCATTCTAACATTTTGAACGATCTGATAAGTTGTAAACTTGTCTACGAATTTTCTATTCGTTATTTCTGATCACGTGACTTAACGTTGAGATAATGTTATTACTATACATTTGATTAGTTTTCTATTAGCGTTATCGATTGTAGAATGTCAACTTGGCTAAGCCTACTGGACATATTCAACTAAACAACTTTGCTTATTTCATGCGAAACTCGGACTCTCCTAACTGTGAGGTGTGTGGTAAAATTAAGGATTCCCAGCATGTGCTGGTGGAATGTGTCAGATATACCAACAAAAGAAACGCACTTATCAACTCAATGAAATTGTCGTTAATGGATGTTGGAATGTTCCATGGTATTTTAGCAAAGCCTACTTCTGAAGCAGAAAAAATATACAAAACACTACACAAATACTTTTTTAAATAAGAAATTAGATCAAGTTAAGTTTTGTGTAACTTAGAATTAAGTTTAGTAGTTGTTATTGTAAAAGCATGATGGGACTGACATCGTCGCATATGTGTACAAAAATACCTTAAATAAATAAAGATAAAAAAATACGGTATTTGAAATATTAATATTTTGCGAAACTTTTTCATATTTTTTCTCAATTTGATCTTTATTCCTTGAAATAGGAGTAAGATTATTATGGGAAACGATCACTAATCAAGTTATCATCTATAAATGTTTGCTCTACATGTATTATCTACTCACCCGATAACCGCAGCCTAGATAAAAAACAAAAACGATTATTTTAACTACGTCGCAAATCGCAGTCATCCAACCACATATAATATGAAGAGAAAACATCCCACACATTTATACACACATGTATTTTAAAATAATTTCCATTGAATCATTTTTCAGTACGGTCAACCGCACAAGAACGGTAACACTTGAACTATGGTCTGTTCTTAAAGTATCTGATGAAAGTGTAATAAACACAGTGGGGTTATGGCGTAACACAGATAGAATAACACCCACGTCCATTGCGTTATTTACGTTGCTGAGCAGACTAATTTTACAAACCTATAAAGCAATGGCTAAGCAATATCCTTCAAAACTCTCAGATTTTGATCCAAACTGTGTACCTAACGCAATTAGGACGCTGTTCAGGTAAAATTATTACAAAGAGACTTCACTGAAGGGAATTGGGAAAACATTCATCTGTATTTAGAAGGTTTCAACTTTATATCTCACCACTTTTTCCAACGTATTGTTTGAATAACATTCTAAAATTGTAATCGTCGACGAAATTTGAGGTTATAAAGTTAAACTCAATTGTAAAATTTCAATTTCGGTTTGAAATATCCAGATAATTAAATCAAAGCATTCGATTTGTAATTATAATGCTACGTTTTCTGATAATTTTCTTTGAATTTTCATTAGATACTTTTGGAACAAGGTATACGCACGCACACTTACCTTTTTGTAACGGAATCAAGCGCTGTAAAAGTCAAAAAGATAACATAGACGTGCCGCTGTCAGTACATCAGCAAGTGCGCAGGCAACGGGGGGACTATTACCGTGTTCACAACCGTGACATTGTCAAGGTCGAGCGTCGATGCGACACTCGATATATTTCGTGTAATCGACGATTGTTTATGTAATTGGTGTCGACATTGTCGGATGCGGTTCGCGATTGCTACTTTCACGTGTGCTTGTTATTTTTTCGTAAATTGATTCGATTGATATTTTGCTATATTCAGTTTTACTTCATGATTTCTATTCGTTTATTGTTAGAGAGAGAGAAGGATAGTTTCAACTGTAAACTTTTAAAAATCAATTAATGAGAACCGTCAAGAACGTCATGTTCTTAATAGATTATTTTATTTTTTCCAATAATGAAGGTAATGAAGAGCTTGCAACAGTGCGTGCTCAATTTGATTACATGACACAACGCTTTGTCTATAAATAAAATTCACTGAATCATTCTGATTTGCATTGAAATATTTAATAATACCTACCTAATAGTTTTTACATAGTATTTTACTCATATCTGCTGCAAAGCATATACTGTGTTCCACTTTGAAGGATTGGCCTATCACCTAGGTAGGTAAGTACCCCATTAACCTGATACAATAAATAACTTTAATAATAAATTAATTTGTTCATAATTGGCTGATAGAACCGTAACATTCAACCTTCATCGCCTCGAATAATAACCAACGATTAACTTCTCGTGTACTAAAGTGTTACGATTTACTAGAAACTGTTGTTTTTATATTATTACTAGCTTATGCCCGCGGCTCCGTCCGCGTGGATGTCGGTTATCGCGTAAAAAAGTAGCCTAATATGTCCTCCATATCCCAGGCTATATCTCTGCCAAATTTCATGACGATCGGTTCAGCGGTTTAGGCGTGAAAACGTAACATACAGACAGACAGACAGATAGACAGACAGACAGACAGAGGTACTGTCACATTTATAATATTAGTATGGATGTTTTCTGGAATAATAATTGTAGTGATTATCGTGTTTGATTAAGAAATTAAATTAAGTAGCCAAGCATGCTGATTCGGAGTTCATCAAACATTTATTGTTTTTAAATAGGTAGTTTTTGCAGAATCTACGTTTGTGTATGCAAGGGTCGTTACTGAATGACGTCTAAAAACCATATTTTAATTTCATAGTTATTATTTCTAGGAAAAAACAAACAGTGTGGGAAGATATGTCTTGTCATCTTGTGGTGTTTAATAATAATTGTGATTATTATTTTATTTATTCCAATTAAAAAGTAACTACGTTTTTATATAAAATTATACCTATTATTATTTGTATCATAAAACATTGTACCGTAGGAGTTTTATTATTATTACTTACGAAGTTACGATGCACTATTCCAACTTAGCACTGACGTACACTCCTCTGAGAGTCTTCGCAAATGCTGAAGGAAAAACCAGGAAAATGTAAAAAAAATGTCGTTGTTCCTGTAGGCACCTACTATTAGAAATGCCCTGAAAATGCTGACCCTGTTCTCATCATTGCATAAATGGCATTGTCATCTATTCGACATCAAATCACAAAATCTTGATCAGGCTAGCTAAACCACTTACCAAAATCTATTTCATAAAAAAAATTACAGTTCTCCAAAATTGCGCAACACATCAGTCAATACCGCACATAAAAGTCAAAACACAATGCAGTCAACCATTCAAACACTCGCTAAAAAATCACGCGATACAAAAAACTACGCAAATTGTAAAGCAAACGTTATTATTTTGTTCGAAACACAATAGTTAGTACAAATAATGGTGATTCTGTACAAATACTGATAGATATAATCGTGACTCGCTAATCGGTGTGTTTGTCGACTGATTGTCATAATTGGAACCTCATCTATTGACGCTGTATTGTGTTTCGGTAAAAGGATATTGTAAGTCGGATTTGGGTACAAATAATTACCGTCTTCATAATAAAGCCATTCGCTTAATAAACCTATTTTAGCTATCGAACTGGTTTGTCCCTTTCTATCAAGTTAAAATGAAGTTTGACAGAAAGGGACAAAACAGTTTGATAGCTAAAATAAGTTAATTAGCGAATGGCTTTATTATGAATAGGACTGTTAGTATTTATGGTGATCTAGAAAAGAGAAAATATTAAGTTCACGTTAAGCTCTTTCTAGGATATTAATTTCTTTTTGAACTGAAAACTTTATATGGCGCACTTTGCGCTTTCTCTGAATAGTGAACGAAACTGAACCGTCACGCTCGGGTCGGTGACGCTACTGGGGCTCCAGTCGTTTGGTGGCGCTGAATCTCTATTAGCCTTATTTGTTTTGTTGACTGTATCTACATAATATGTCCTACATTAAAAATCAAATCAGTGAATTTATAGATAAGCGATGATTTGACAACCTGTCCAACACTGCTATCAGCTTTTAACTACGTTTGTGTGTTTTAATCAGAATGAATAAGTTTTAGATTAGTCATTGTTTAAATTGTTTTTGCGTTTTTTCCGCCATACACCATTGTTTTTCTCTTTTAAAGTTTTTTCCTCTCAAACGCCCTTTCTTGTTTGAGTATGAGAATTGGATTTTTCTAAAAGCATCCCCTATATAAGCGATGCTACAGGTTCTTTCAGATTGTATGAGAATAAAGCTTCGAGCAACGGCTAGTATTCATATCAAACAACAGTATTACGATTAAACGTGCACCTTAACTGCATAAAGGCTTCTTCAAACAGGCGCGACTCGCAACGTGAATCGCGCGCGACACAAAGGCACCGCTCGTCACTTGACACGCAGTTGCTTTGTGTAGCGTCGCGTGTGGCGCTTGTTTATACAATCACAATCTGAATGATTTTAAAGGATATTGCTAATCCATTGCTTCATATGTTGGAAAAATTTGTCTGCTCAACAATGTAAATAAAGCAATGAATGTTGTTGAACTGTCAAAATGAAACCCATTGCTACTGTAAGTGTGTTATGCAAGTACCCAGCTGTTGGTAAATTAATCAAGCAAATTATTAACTATCGTAGTTCACCGGATGCGACCAACTTGCCCCACCATTATAAACCACTTAACTGTCCCAACAGCAACTATCCCAATCTTGGCAACTTCTCACAACTTGCCCCGCGACGGTAGATGGCGCCACGATCAATAGAACCTGTTGCGAAGGGTGTGGGAATGATCCACTGACCTCAAACAACACCTTCCCAACGCAAAATAAACTCTAACAAACAATTTATAAAGAACAAATTCCACTAGAACTTTCCCTAAGAATATGTCAAAGAATTGACAGGTAATTTTGTACTATATGGAGGAGAAAATAGAGTTGGTTTTCTATTGGAGGATTGTTATCTTAATGTGAATAAATAGGAGACGTCTGGAGAGTAAAACTGTTCTGATATGGCGGCTAGGACATTTGGAGTCCCGTGGGTCCGGGACCCGCGTCTTGTTTGTTAGAGCACTTGTGTCTCAATTAGGAGTTAATAAAATCGAGAGTGGCTGTACGTTTCCTGCTTTATTTTTGTAATTGGAAAGTTGAACTGAAGTGGAAAATACTGGATTATATGTAGAAGGAAAGTGTTACCAGTAAATAAGGGGTTATCAGGAGTTAAGGTCTTAGATGAAATTTTTCTAAAGTAGCTTAGGGAAAAGCACTTGCATGGAACTTTGAAAATATTTTATTTCATACGTGATTTCATTTTAGATCATACGTGCACCGATTTGTCATAATAATATTACTATCTATTTTTATTTATTTTTTATTTATTCATTTAATAGTTTACATACACATTGTATATTTAAGTTGGTGCCAACATAAACTCATTAGAGTTTCACCGGGCACCAAAAACATCGACTACATAATTTATAGTTATTTATGCAATTGTTGTATAATAAGGGGTATTAAAACACGAATGTGGGTTTATCTGATATTAGTATCACATGAGTGTTTTAATACCTAATTATTACAGTTGCATACAAAACTTTATCACACCCATGACATGAATCCTCTATTAAAGGTTCTGAAACAGTTTTTGCAATACTAATATCGAACAAAAATGGCGGGATACGACGCTATGGTATAGTATAGTGAAACGCGCGTGCGTGACAAAGTTCCTTTTTTTGAAATTCATAAAGATACCACGAATTGAGTAGTGAGAATGGAAGGGATCATCATCCTTGTAAAAGCAAAGGAGTTGCATTATGAAATTCAGTACAACATTATAACTCCCGTTTGGATGCTATTATGGTTACTATGACACTGGGTGTTTTAATGTTGGCAATAAGCTAACTGTTTCAGAAACTTTGATAGAGGATTTATATCATGGGCGTAGATAAAATAACATAAGAAGGTACTTGCTCAACATAACAGATAACGAAAATATAACGAGGGTGTAAGCGAAATAATAACAGTTATCCGTTACTAACGAGCGAACATCGGTAATCTGACCGTCCGGTCCGTCCTTAAAACAGAAGTGGTGGATGAATGTTTTTGAATTGGTACAGGTTGTTCCTAAAAAGTATAAATGTCTTTGTTAGCGTTCATATTTTATTTTTGTGTTATGGTTTTATTATGTACTTTGCTTTTTTATGTGTAGGGACACAACAAAAACAACAAACATAACTTGCGAAATGTGGGTTTACTACAGGTACATCTCTGCCTAATCCTTCGGGGAATACAGGCGTGGTATTATGTTTTGTTTGTATGTGCGTGGGGACAAATTGACAAATTCAGTTTCTTAGTCATTGCTGCCAAAGAATACCTATTCCGGTGATCTTTTGCCATATTACGAGACTGTCTTTATCCCTTCACGATAAATTTTCATGAATCTACGGAACCTCTGCTTCTGATCGTCACTCCGTGGAATTTGAGCAGGTTTCATTATTTTCTTTTTATTCTGTCCTCGCACACAAGTGGCGAACCCAGCTTTGTCACCAGCCTGTGTCTATTTAAAAAGAGTATACTTTTATTAAATAGTAGTGCTTAGCGAGTTCATATAGCCTGTTCAGCTTTCTCGTTATACAGCGACATGTATCACGGTTTGTGACAAAATTACGAAATTCCTATTGAAATTCGACATAGCGTTTTAGATTTTTTGCTCGCGTATAGTGTGTTTTGACAAACCAATGGCCAACAGCAGCTGCGGCAACGGCAACGGTGGGTAGCATTCGAGGAATCATGGGTCAGAATGTCTCTGTTTACTATTTAATACTGTTAGCGTCGGGCCCGCTAATGTAGCGTGTTGAGGAAACGTCAAAATAGCATTTACGTTTGTCAAAAGTGGCATTTGTCTACCATTTTGATGATTATTTTTAGCGAATAGATGTCACGCTAACTTCGACGTTCCTTTCCGCATGAGGAATAACGACTTTTATTTATCTTACATACTTTATGTATCTTATACTTTTATCTATCAATTTAGCAGCAGTTACATGACATCTCTAAAGTTAATTTCAAATCCATACAAATTCATCTTTCCGTTCGCGGCGGCGTTAACGCTTACAGAAATAGTTATTTGTTATGCAAGGCTGCAATTTTTTTTTGTGCACTTTTATTCTAAAAATGAGATTAGCACACTGATATGAAATAATTATTGATGCATTTTTAGTGCACTGGTGGTATAGAAAATTATTGAATACACAGGTTCGAATAAAAAAAAATCTTTCAACGCTAGCGGATAAAATACAGTTTTGCATTCAGATTTCGAATGATAAACAGAATCTATCAAGCTCAGAAAGATTTCATAAAGATTTCTTACGGTTTATCAAAAAAAAAAAAACCAAGCAAAATGATGGAAAGTGAATTACTTAATCACTTCCATCACTTTGGTTTGTTTTTTGATAAAATCGTAAGAAATCATAAAATATGAGGTGAAAAGTTGTGTGTTTCACTCGGCAGCAAAGTTATTTAACATCTCAACCCTTGAAACCTGAGCGCAGTACTCGCGCCAAAAAACAATTTTGCAGCCTTGCATAACAAATAAGTATTGTATAGGCCCCCAGGGAAGCATTTCACTAAAGGGAGGCTTCCTTCCTTTAGTGACATACCTACTCAGCTGGTGGGCGGAACAAAGTTGCCAATGATGATTATGATTATATGGAACTAATGGTACACTTCTGCCTACCACTTAGGAGAATACGAACGATGAGAGGGTTGGCGTAGTGGTTAATCGATTGACTGCTGCGTCGCGGGTTGGATTTCCGCACGGAACAAATATTTGTATAAATAAAATATGTTTTATTGACATAAAAAAAGTTGTTACATTTTAATTTGAAGCCCTGACTCCTGAGCTAGGTGGTACCTCTGTTACAGGAGCCAGTGTTTTCACCCGTTTTCTGAACTTGAACCATTTATGCAATAAAATTAAAAATTCAATCTTAAAATGTAGGAATCCAATTGAGTGAATGCATGCTCTTGAGTGATTTGTGTGTGTGTGTGTTTGTTGTGTTAATGTGTATGTGTATGTATTTGTAAGGGTGTGTGTGTGTGTGTGAGTGAGTGAGTGAGAGTGTGATTGTGCTTGGTGGCTGAACTTTGGGTATATGTAAGGATTTGTGAACAAGTAGTTGTTCCGGGTCTGGCTGTTTGTTTATATAAGTTTAAATGTTTGTCAACGCACCCACAATACAGGAGAAATTCCTAGTGTAGGGCAACTATATATATAAAAAAATAAAAAATACATGCGTGATGTTATGTTTCATGTTATTGTTTTTGTAAATTTATGAGATTATTCCATTGTTATATTCAGAGGTCAGTGTGAAACTCTTTGAAGGAAAATTCAAGGATAAACTGAAGTTTTAATCCAAGGTTATGAAGTTAAGAAGTATTAGGTGTTTATTGAGTCACGTTCTGGGAAATGGTCGGAGGTCTTCTAAGAAAAATGAGAAGCCAATGTTTCTCCATATTTTCTCAGTAAATACAATAAATCAATATGAAAATATAATAAATATGTTCTATAGAATACTGTGTCACCTCTAATAGTTAAAACTATGCCAAAATGCGTCGTGGAATTCGCGTTCGACCTAAAGCATTAGTATCTGCTATAGGAAATAAAAGTAGTCTAAGTTACTTCTTATAACATCAGCTATCTGCCAGTGAAAGTCCCGTCAAAATCGGTCCAGCAATTTCGGAGATTAGCCGGAACAAACAGACAGACAGAGAGGCAGACAGACAAAATAAAAAATAAAAAACTTTTTTCTTATATGAGTAAGGACCATATATACTTTCATTTTTTATATGCATTTTGTATAGAGCTGTTATTGTATATCTTCCCGTGGGTGTTCGTAAAAGGCGACTAAGGGACTTACTAGAGAATGGGCAGCAGCGTTCTCTATGCATTTTTAACACCATACTGCGTTCGCCAACCCGCCTGCCAAGCGTGGCGATTATAACAAACCCCCCCAATTGGGGGAGGCCTATGTCGAGCAGTGGTCGTCTTTCGGCTGAAATGATGACGTCGGCGGCGCAAACAGTTCACTACTTACCGTGGAAAGTCTCCCGAGATAGAGACAAAATATGAAAACATATGTGATACAAGTTTTGTTTCAAATCTTGCCAGTCTTCTTAAAACTATATTTGCCGTCAGTATTTTTCTTCCAATACGTAGATGTGAAAGCGTGTGTAGTTCATTAATAGTTACAAATGAATTCAGCTTAGTGTTTATTATGTGGATGACTGTCACACCGAAGCGTTATATTGTTTGTCCACCGCCACGCGTCAACGGAATGTCAACAAGAAACGAAATTATTCGAACCGAACGTGACGTCGACAAAACTAAGGATAGTGTTATCATTGTTGAGTATAGATTTTTTGTGACACTGAAAACAAAGTCATTGAAATTAGGTATGCTAAATTGTATTGTCTTATTGTGTAACGTGTTAGGCATTGTCTGTTTTCGAATTCAAAGACCTGGATAGTGACTGATTGATTAGGAAGTATTTTGCCTAGTTTTAATGGATGGGCTTTATTTTATATCCACTGACGGTTAGGGTTTGCCAAGCAGGATGTCGCCGGTTTGAAGCCCATCCGTTGTAGATACAAACCATTGACGTAAATAAACACCTTTTAAAAGCTTACTATAATTTTAACAATATAATACGAGTAACACAACGGTTACAATTTACAATGACCATTCTGTAAAGAAAAAGAAACGTAAACTGTAAATGATACTTAAGTCCATAATAAAGAATTCCTTTTCAACGAACTACCTTATAAATACACATAGAATTGTAATCATTCGTTGCGTTCTAATTGCAAACTGTTAAAATGATTATATCTATAGTTATTTTGTATTTTACCTTTTCTAGATTCCAATAGTTGTGTAATATGTGTGTAATATGTCATCGACTCGGTTGTGATACATATTTATTTTTCTCTCCGTCATTTATTTCTTATTTCATTCCGGATTGAGGTTGTTACATTTATTTCCCAACTGTGTGCAGTAACTTTTCAATTTTTTTTCTTTATTGAGTATTAATATGCACAATTTAACTAAAACACTCAAATGGGTAAACCATTTGAGTGTTCGTCATAGATAGATAACTTAAAGACGAATGAAAGGAAAAGCAAAAGAAAGAAATATCTATGGTTGCTATCCTTCCAAAAACTCATGCTGCAACAGTCCACTTTCAAACCAGTGAAAAAAAAATTCATTGTTTAAGGGAAACAAAACGTCGATTCGGTGTAAAAACGCCTCAAATATGCGATAATAGACGCCAATCTAAGGTGTTTTCCGTTTTAATTCATGAATACTTTCTAATTTCATTAATATTCAATATTCACGCAGTATATCATTCACATTGTATCGTGTCCGTATCGCTGACGTATCGCTAGCAAGGTCATTTAATAAGCATTTAATTGACTTTTTTCACACCTTCGTGATTGATGTCCATAATATTACGCTAACATTACAATTAGTAAAAAATTACAACTTTAATGAAAAAAATTACATTGTATGGTAAAATATGCTAAATTCACAAGATTATGCTGCTGTTAAACTATGAGTCAGATAGTTTTCTGGTTGTTTATACTAGTTTTTTTTTTTTACTTATCATAATCGGCTACGGTGTGAGAGGAAGTCTGGATAAAAAACTTGTAATTCAAAATGATTGCGATATTAAACTCCTTATAGAAGAGGTGTCAATTTACAACCTTCAGATTAACCATACATATATTTTGAGTGAGAGCCTGGTGATCTATCGCACAGGGTATAATACGTAAAAGAATGAAAAACAGAAAAAGTATTCGCACAGGAAGATCACAAACTTAACTAAATACAAAACACGCTTGGCAGGCGGATTGGCGATCGCAGTATGGTGTTAAAAATGCATAGAGAACGCTGCTGCCCATTCTCTAGTAAGTCCCTTATTCGACTTTTACGACACCCACGGGAGGAAATTTCAGCCGAAAAACGTCCACTGCTGGACATAGGCCTCCCCCAAAAGGGGGAATTTGTCATAATCGCCACGCTTGGCAGGCGGATTGGCGATCGCAGTATGGTGTTAAAAATGCATAGAGAACGCTGCTGCCCATTCTCTAGTAAGTCCCTTATTCGACTTTTACGACACCCACGGGAGGAAATGGGGTGGTGCTATTGTTACCGTCCGGCACCACACGATACAAAAAATAATAATAAACAAATAAATAATAGCAAATAGGTAATATTTGTTCGCACGGATATTATTCTAATTGATTACCAATTGAATCCAACGCAATCACAAATCCCATAATCTTTATTAATGTCGTCTAAAAATATTACAGATGTAAATACACACTCATGCTTTACGAACACCAAACTAATTGGTAAACAATTATGAATCTTGGAGCGTTGAAAATAGGGTGTTATGTGGAATGTAGTGATTGTCAAAGTAATGTGTTAAAGATACCTGTTGCGTAAAATGTGAAGGACCGACGCGGACGGCCGCTCTCCGTTTCAAAGTTCTTACAAAAGGGCGTTGGCTTATTAGTATTTTACGGCCCTATACAGGGTGTCTCTAACGTAGTGGTCCAAAGGCAAAAGGGGTAAAGCGAAGGTGGTCACTTATCATAAAAAAGGTATTTATTTAAATAATCTGGACTTAGAAAGTTTCGCTAAAGTTTAATGAAAGGTTAGAAAAGACAAGTAAAAATAAAATCTGAAGTGTTGAAGAGCCACAAACCGAACGTAAATAGGAACATAGTCTTATTCCTACACTATCAAGGTATCTTCAAGCCAGATTTGAACTCTTACGTCGAAAATTTTGTTCACAGGGTCGAAAAATCCAAGTGAAGGTGTAAAATTTCTTAAAAATGACTAAAATTGCGTATTTTATGAACTGTTGAGAATGTCCTAACTTTTCAATTTTTAAATGATAGGTGGCCACCTCCGCTCTACCCCATTTGCCTGTGGACCACTACGTTTGAGACACCCTGTATATTAGGGTGTCCCTTATATGACATTTATTTTAATTTATTTTTTTATCCATACGCATAGCCTCAATTTTTTTTATAAATGCTAAAATATACTCAAATATGAAATTTCAGCTTTCTAGTATGATCGCAACCCGTGCCGACTGAGCTTCAAAGTTTATTTAAAATCGTGTTTTGTCCTATTATTCTGATCTGCTATAAAACTAATATAAATGCAACAAATTTGGTGAGTATGAGGTAAAATAAAATAAGGTAAACATTAATCTTTATTTCAAAACATAAAATTATAACAATCAGCCAGGGTAACTTCTCTTTAGTGTAGTTTTTTAACAGTCCAGATACAAATTTCTATGTTCCTGGGCACAGCGCAAAAAGCATTGTTTTTGCTCTTCTTCTGCCGTGTTAAGTAAGGTTTTGAGTTAGGAATGCATAGACTGTTTTTAGGACAAATTTATAAACATGATGACGACAACCGAAAACCAAAAATTCTCTCTCTAATGTCTGCTCCAAAACAGCACAAGCTCCATTTAAATAACCAGTATTTTAAGCTTTTGTATCGCAGCACATTATTTGAACTTAATTATTAAGGTTCCAGTCAAAGAGAGCAGATGAGACGGCTTTAGCTTGATCTTATCCAGAAGAACTCTCTAGTTTTGGCACTGCAAGAAGCTGTTCTCTATCGTCAAATGAAGCAATAATGGGGCAAACGTTCTTCTTTTGAACTTCGTACATCCAACCCGGGTAATAGTTTTCCATCCCAATGGACTGTGACTACGTCAGGTACCTTGTTTTGAAAGTCAGTTTTATTGCTTCTGCCCTTGTTATTCTCGTCTGAGTACAAATTCGCTGAATCGAGGATTTGTCAATAGCGAAATCGTCGCTGCTCAGACCAAGCGCTTCTACGAGACAGCATGCAGAAAGTAAATGGAGTCTCTATGCTTAACTGACATCGATCTAAAACTGGGACAAGTTTAGGCGTTATAATATCCTTTCTACCTCTTTTTTAACTTTTTTTAGGGCAGGGAACATCTGGCAACCTGAGTTCAGTATTCAAAATCTGTTCTTCGTCCGAATCTTCTGGACATTCAAGATATTTGAGCTAGAAGTAGATGCAACAGCCAAAAACTCTCTTTGTCTCACATTCCTTTCCTCCTCTTCTAATCGTCTTTGCATTACTCTTTCTTCTTTCGCCGCCAATTTTTTGTCCACATTACCTAAGTATTCCGGTCGACCTGGCTCTTTGTGTTTCCTTAAAAATACTTTGTCTTCCTCTATTTTCATTCTCTCAAAAGCATCAGCATGTGCAATATCAAATAAGTTATCAAGGTTAATTTTAAAATTATTTTCACGGTTCTTGAACGTGTCCCTGAGTTTTCTTACAATTTTTTGCAGTTGTCTCCAAACATGAAATATCATGTTTGGAGAGAACATTTTGTTTATCACTCAGTAATTCCATCGACATCTTTATGCAATTAACAATAGCGCATTAATAGTTAAAAATCGCGA
Organism: Dryobota labecula; assembly: GCA_947523025.1. Taxonomy (NCBI): domain Eukaryota; kingdom Metazoa; phylum Arthropoda; class Insecta; order Lepidoptera; family Noctuidae; genus Dryobota; species Dryobota labecula. The sequence goes on along the minus strand of OX383289.1, from coordinate 25,524,156 downwards.
ATGAAATGACAAATTAAACACGTAGTTACAGTGCGCAGCGCATTACCCGCGCAACTTATATGGAGAAGTTTAAATCGCAAATCGGCACGGGTTATCGTTTATAAAACGGGCTAATATTTTTTCCTAGACAATATTGGGTTATTACGAAAGTTTTAAGAAGGTATGCGTAAAAATATATCGAACTTAAAATTTAAGGGACACCCTACTGTATATCTGCTGGTACTCATTAGATGTACTAACCTACACGAGGTAAAGGTCCCGCGATCGTAACGCACGATATCGTTCATAAAGGTTGAGTAATTAAAGTTTATAGTTGGTAAACTGGAATTTGCAATGGAGATCTGTCACTGAAGGACCAAGTTTCTAACTTTGGTAGTGTGAATTTTAATTGAGTTATTCTGACAAACGAGACTCAAGCAAATTGCTGTCTTGTGTATATTCAAAATATTATCCAAAAATGTATATAGATAGTTTATTAAACCATAAATCAGTAAAAATAACAAATATTACCTACATTGTATTAATAATTTTCGAACACTCATTACGTACGATAAGCAAAACTAAATAATTAGCCCAGTTTTACCATTCCAAATAACCTACGACTAAACAACCGTTTAACTTAAACATCGATTAACATCTGTTAATCTTCATAGAACCTCTGTATAAGGCATAAAAGGCAGTTTATTATTCAAATACTTTTAACCTTAGTTAATTATGTGTGGGCGCGAAATAAGCGTACGAATTATATAATTTGTAACGTATTGACCGCTGTCAAAACAAGTGACATTTGACGTGGTATACAAACATAGCTGCCTATTATGCTAATGTAGGATTTGTCATTTAGATCGTGTTTATTAAGAATTATATTGATTATCACCTGGGAGTGGCTTGTTATATATCCTTGGTTTGTTTCCAAAGTTTACAACTGTTTAAAACTAAGAAAGTGTATCCTTAGCTTAGATAATTTGTACTGATTCTGACGATATGATCAACCTAATAACGAGGCAATAAGACTCCAACATTTTTGATTGGCTATCGGACATTTATGAAGTCATTTTTAGGGCTTTCATTAGTGTTTGTCTTTCAACTGGGAACGTGAGTTTAACCTACCTCTGGTGCCACTCATCTTTAGGCTGCAGAAAGAACTTTCAAGCAAACATTGCAATACCGGCCAAATGCGTGTCGGATCATACACAATGATTGGGCTCCGTAGTTGGGATGAATTTATCCCAAGAACAAACTTAACATTGTAGTTGAAAAACAAGTACTCCCATACATTCCAACTGTAAATGTAAATTTGTACGCACAATATTGAGAGATTTACCATGTTGTTTAAAAACCATAGACTTCTATAGGTTTTTCTGTAATCTAATAAATAAAGAACTATTTTCTGTACTTTTTTCAAGGTAATGGTAAAATTTTATTATTTATTGATTGATTTATTCTCTTAAATAATTTTAAATTATAAAAAAAAATGTGATCTCCTTACAATAAGCCATTTCATTTGATATGTCACACGGTACAATTAATAAAAAAAATCTTAAATTTTCTAATTTGCCCCCGAAAAGTGACACCCATATTCAAAATTCATTTATTTACGTTAAAAATCCGTGTAAATGTGTATGTACACACAGCCACAAAGCATTGCACATTGTACGGAAATCCTACATAATGCGAGATCAGCCTAAACTGGAAATGTATAGCTTGATTTGTGGCCGTGTGTTCAACTTAATCGGCCCGTAGATTCGGAGCAAATCAGCTTTGACAGACGGACAGACAGACAGACACACGAGTGATCCTATAAGGGTTCCATATTTTCCTATTGAGGTACGGAACCCTAATAGAAATACAAATTTATTTACCCGCCTAGTCCCACAATGTTGTTCCCGTCTAACCAATTTCCATAGCTCCTTTAACTAAACAAATTATGAAGTCAGCGATGAATAACAACAGGCTAGGATGCCTCTGATCTCTCAGATTCTGCGCATGCGCGACTTGGTTTTCATAAAGTTAACTAATCAACGTAAACCACCGGATCTTTGTATTGACTTTTAAGTGGATTCAAGTATTCATTGAACAGTTTCAAGTTATTAGAGCAGAAATTGTAAGAGACCCAAAGAATGCCAAAAATAGACGGCTGTTTTTGTTTCTCTGCGTGGGTTCGGTGTAAAGAACTTCGGCTTAAAACCTGGAACTTTATCAATTATATTGATAAATGCTGGAGTAACCTCTTTCTTATATCAACGTACCTGGAATGGCCAAAAGAGAGTGTAAATGTATTGATAGATGTTATTAACACCCTTATCTGTCAATTTCTTTCGGACATAAAGACGTAATGCAGATTTTTTTATTTATTTAAGATTTCATGCATAACATTACAGAATAGAAATCCAAAGCGTTGTACAGAACAGAGAGAGAGAAAACAAAAGAGCAATTTACAAACTAAAAAAATCGGCCATGTGCGTGTCGGACCACGCACAATGAAGGGTTCCGTAGTTGCGATGAATTTGTCCCAAGAACAAACTTACCATTAAAATTGAAAAACGTGTTCTCCCTTACATTCTCTATGGGAAAATATGTTTTTCAACTGTAAATTTAAGTTGGTCGACTATTACTCGGTAACTTGTAAAGCCTACTTAGATGTGATAGTTTTTATTTTATCTTCGTTATATACAGGGCGTCCCACGACTTTGCCACATGGAGGGAAAGTACCTTAAATACTGTAGATAGAAAAAATTACTGAATGAATGCATTCAAAGAATTTTTAATAATCGCCTGTCTGAATCGGGAATTAAATTAAATGTTAAATTTCATGTCAAACTCAAACTCAAATCATTTATTTCAATTAAACCATTTACAGGCACTTTTGAATTGTCAAGCAGTCGGTCAGTAAGAAAAATTAAGCTACATTCCCATTCCAAAGCGTAGGTACCTATGGAGAAGAACGGGCAAGAAACTCCATGGACACTCTTTTAAATTAAATTGTTACAAAAGTATTCGTTACATCTATAATGTTGAATTTATAACTAAAAGTGAGAACGATGTAAAAATAAAAATAATAAAAACTTACACGTTAAAAGCGTCAAGCGTAGGTACAACAAATAGAAACAAAATAAAATAAAATAACCCGTGGCAGCCAAGAGATGACCAGTCCCAACTGACGGCGCCCGTTCACGAACATGACGCATGGATTAGCACCATTCAGCTCAACCATTTTGAAGGGAGCTAAATGATCCAACACACACGCCACCTCCCTGTCTTCCTTTTATTTTAGATGCTGTTATTTAGAAGAAATAAATGTATATCATTGAGCCCTTCGATCGGTAGGTACAGTGAAATTACGATCGGTAGGTTTTTTTTAGCGGGTGCGATTCCCGTTTCAGACAGGCGACTATTTAAAATTCTTTGAATGCAGTTAAAAAAAATAAAGTCTTCGTTCAGTAAATTTTTCTATCTACAGTATTTAAGGTACTTTCCCTCTATGTGGCAAAGTCGTGGGATGCCCTGTATACTACTGCTGTGATTTTTTTCACATATTTAAATACAACCATTTAGCTGGCAGGGGGGGGAGGACACTTGACTCCAACAAAAATTAGCACTTTAAAGCTTAATATTATGCAAACGGAGCCCTAAATCGAAAAATGGTTTTCACAAACCCGTAACATTTAACCGAATCGAAATTCGCGACTTTAATACTAATTGCTTTCTCTTTCATTAATCTCGTGAAGCAAAATTCCTTAAAATAACAGTTCCATGAACCTACCATTACTTCTGAGAATCTCTATTAGTTACTTCAATATCATTAGAATATAATAAGTTTCCACGTAGTACCCAAAAGTACGGTCTTCATAATAAATGTCCAAATGTACTGAATTACCAAGTATTTTCTGTGAAATACGATTGTTATTTTCTATTATGTTATCATTAGTTTGAGTAATCAAAAGGCAATTGTGGCAGATTGGTTACATAGTTAATACTCTCAAGAAGGTTACGGTTTAGGGTTCCGTACCTAAAAGTTGCCAGCGGGACTAGCCTTGCCAACCGTCCCGCAAGAGCCGGGACGTCCCGATTCTAAAGCTTTAGAGGATGCGTCCCGCGTAAGACGTGCGTGTGTTTAAAATTATTTCTAAATGTATTTTCGCCTCCCTATAGTTTGACAGCTGAATCCCGCTTTTTTTGCCATGTCCGCACTTTGATTGCCAAAGTCCCGGTAAATTCATGCATTAAGATTGGCAAGCCTAAACGGGTCCCTATTATAGGTAAGGTTATACGGGCTGGTGTCCGCAACTCCATGACAATGCGCGTATGTATGTTGCGTAAGGATGGGAAAATCGATTATTCGATCCACCGCAGCTTCTCAAAGAAGGCCAGCAACGCCTTGGTGTTACTGACAATCTCACGTAGGGTACCTAGGTTACCGAAGTACTTGGCCCTGTATGTGGCGACCACCGGGCAGTTTAGAAGCACATTGCTGTCTTGTCGTCCTCCATGCAACGGGACCCTATTACTAACGCTCCGTTTTCGTCGTTTCATATTGCGGTACGGAACCCTTCGATTATCCCCGATATTGGTCCCGGCTGTCATTCGTGAATATTTGACAGTCGTTACGGAGTGTGTTTAAGGGGATTCGAGAATGGTTTAGATTCATAATTGGACCCGATAGGTGGCGCTGCGATCGAGTTCTAGGAAACAGTACAACATCTGTCCGGTCAGCTATTATATACATATAATACAATACAGGGTCATGTGACTAAGTAATAACAGTCGCACGGGTCGATCGATCAGGTGAAGTTACGGTTGCCGCGGTTAGTCTGTGGATGGGTGACCATCTTTATATACCAAGACTTCTCCGTGCCTCAGAAAGCACGTTAAGCTGTTGGTCCTGGCTGTCATTCGTAGATTTTTAACAGTCGTTAAGGGTAGTCGGGAGCCCGGAAGTCTGACAACTACTCTTACTACGGTAACGCATTACCCAGTAACTGGGTTGTGGAGGTCAGATAGGCAGTCGGTCCATGTAAAATACTGGTGTTCAGCTGCATCCGAATAGACTGGAAGCCGACCCTAACATAGTTGGGAAAAGGCTGGCAAATGATGAGTACGGAACCCTCCGTGCGCAAGTCCGAGTCGCTGTTGGCCGCTTTTTTATGTTTTCGATAATCTTCGGTCTTTAGGCAGTCCTAGACGACATTGACCTTGTGTGTTAAGTGACTGGTGAAGTTATAATGGTCTTGCAAAAGTCGTCACTTTAGAATCCAAGGCCTATGCCTTTTTTGCACTGACGGGGTCCGCTAGGATCGGTGCCTTCCAGGGTTGCGGGTTTGTCCGAAAGGGATACCGTGGTCCTGGCATACAGGCAACTGAAGGGACACGGGTGGGTTTTAGTCAGTAAAAATCTGACAGGCCCTTCCGCTCCGCCCAGAGCGGGAGAAGTTATTTGATAATATCCCTCCCAAAAAAAAAATGAAAAGGCATGTATGTACTGCAAAGCATACTTTGCAGTACATACATGTCTTAAATACTAGCTCATCGACATAGCGTAGCATGATACTGTTTCATACATGATACTCATCATAGCGTACGATGCTGTTTGACGCTGATATTCTAATGAACCTTTACGGACAAGTGACGGGGAGTACAAACAGTTTCTTTATATGTAATGCCTAGGCCGTTACCTGCCGAACTAACCTTAATTATATCGGCATTCCACAGTTTTTGATTTGTGGAGGCCTATGTCCAGCATTGAACATCTTTCGGCTGAAACAATGATGATGATGATGGACGCCAGAAGACAGTTGAACAAGCAATACCTACTAAGCAGTATCTGGATATTCTAAAAGTTATACTTACATTATTTGGCAAATGCTAGATAACGTAACTTGTGAAATGTGGGGGTACTATGGTATATCTCTGCTTAACCCTTTGGGGCAAACAGGCGTAATGTTATGTCCTAGACCAGGGATGGACAAACTTTTACAATGCGGGCCAATATTAAAAAGAAAAAGAATCTATGGGGCGCCATGTTTTAAACTTTTTGGCTATATTTCTTTATTGAAATACAAATATATTTGTACTTTCCGAAATAACATTATTTATTGACTAGTTTGTACAAAATTAAGTAATATGAACTCTAGATATTCAAATCAATTAAACTATGAAATAGGGACATGATATTTATTGCAGGTAATCTACCAAATAGGAACAAAGATTTACTAATGTAAGCAAGTACGCGTCACTGCATTGTACTCGTACACTGTACGCGTTGATCAATGCGACACTGTACTTCTGTCTTGATGAATTTTAGTTGTTTCGCGCGATTTATGTTAAGTTATTATCTATTTTGTGGTTGATGGTTGCGGGGTGGATTGCAACCATACGGCCCGCGGGCCGTAGTTTGCCCATCCCTATCCTAGACTGTCAATATTTCTCTAAAGTACGGGATCTCCACTCCATCTTTCTCCTGGCTATGATCCCAATTTATTTGGGGTCAGCCGTCCTAATACTTCTGCGCCACACCGTACGGTTGTGGATTGTCTCTTTTGTTGTGTTAAATAAATAAACATACAGCCTGTATTGTGCCACTGCAGGGCAAATGCTGCAGCCCTTTCCTTTGTCCACTCAACTCGATCCTGACCCAATATGGACCAATCCCTCCTATAAGCGTCAAGTTCGTCCTGCTATCTACATCTGGATCTTCCACGATGTCGTTGTACGTTTTCAGAAACCCATGCTGTGGTGGTCTTGGCAAACGTGTCCGGCCCTGTCCCATTTGAGATTAGCAGCTTTTTGGGTGACGTCTGCGATTTGTGGCTTCAGAGTCGATTTGTGTATCGTATTCCGTATTCGGTCGGCAAGTCGAACTCCAATAATACTGCGCTCCATCGCTCGCTGGCAAACTTCGAACCTGGTCCTCTGCTGAACTGTCAAATACCAGGTTTGAGCGCCGAATGTAAGGACAGCGAGAATACACATGTTTTGCTCGCTATCATATATTTTTTTATTGTTCATAGCCAAGTTATTGGTGGTCGTCCACGGCCTTTTTTTTCGTCTTCTATATTTATGACCCTTTTAGTCATATTGTCATCATCTCGCCTCATCGCATGTCCGTACGAATTACTACAGTAAATAAAATAAATCTAGCTCTTATTCTAACACGTGCTGAAATATCCTTCACTTTAGCGGAATCCACTTGAGAGCTAAAAGCGACTGGTGAAATGTCACAGATATTAAATCTTATTTTTGAAACATTTCAGTTTCTATAGAGCCGCTGAAGTGAAAGCATAAAATGAAATATCAGATAGTTTTCGCGAGGATATTGAAAGAGTCTGCTGAGCCAAATATTTACTGGCTAGATATTTACGTGTTTCTTAGGACCGAGACGTGCTCGATTTTCAGGCACACGACAGTTCAGCTAATAGCTTTTTTATTTGATATACTGAGTTACGGCTCATATATAAAAATCGAGCTGGTGTACGCGCCTGCGTGGCTTTTTCTAAAATAAAAGTAAGCCTTATACTCCTTTTAACATCAGCTATCTGCCAGTGAAGGTCTCGTGAAACAATCAGCCCAGCCGTTTCAGAGATTAACTGGAGCAAACAAACAGACAGACAAAAAAAAAAATTAAATAGTTTTTTTGACAAAGTATATAATGTACTTTCATATGAATTTATTAAATAGTGTTATTTTGACATTACAAATAGACACTTCAATTTTATTTATTTGTATAGATTATGGAGATTGTAGCTACATAATGATCTTTGGGACAAAGTTGAACAGTCTTTTCTGCCTGTAATTCCAAAGGCACATTATCATCTTCATCACATTTTACGACATCAAAATCAATATTATTCAAGAAGCAAAATATGATGTTCACATAATCTCCAAGATTTATTACAAATTATCACACTAGCGTCCAGTTGTGCATATAGCTAATTATTCAAAAACTATTGACAAGTATAATTTACACGTATTAATAAATCTAGCAGTACACAATAATTATGGCGACCAAGACCGGCCAGTTTTGTAAGATCGTCGCAGTTGAAGTCGCAATCAGTTTGTCCAAGTACTAATAACTGTATGGAAATTGCAAAACTTGTTATGAAACTTTGCCCATACTTTAATATAATACGTGCATAATTTTCTGGCATATTACTTGTAGCTACTGGTAATATGATAATTATGTTGATAAACCTTGTTTGATGAAAAATGTCTTCGGAATAGTGCTGACCGAAGGCTAAATTATTATTATAATTTTTTTTTTGTTAAAAAAAAACGTTGCCCCACACTAGGAATTTCTCCTGTATCGTGGGTGCGTTTACAAACATTTAAACTCATATACACAAACAGCCAGACCCGGAACAACTAATTGTAGGTCATACAAATATTTGTTCCGTGCGGGAATTGAACCCGCGACACACAGCGCAGCAGTCATTCGCTTAACCACTGCGCCAACCGTGCCAATTGAACCTATTCTAATCTTTTATAGATTGGAATAGGTTCAATTTAGCCTTCGGTAATAAATACTAGTAATAAAGCTAAAGAGTTTGTTTTTTTATTTGTTTGAACGCGCTAATCTCTGGAACTGCCAGTTGGATTTGTAAAATTCTTTTTGTATTTGATAGCCCAATTCTTGAGGCCTTCTTCAAGAATTGGGCTATCAAATGCAAAAAGAATTAAAGGCTACCCTTAGAAACCGAGCAAAAAGAAAGAAAGTTTAAAAGAACGCTAAGCTAAAACGAAGTAATAGCGCGGGCGGGTGATGCGATGCGGTAGGTCGGGGACAAAAATTTCACGCGGATGAAGTCGCGGGCAGAAGCTAGTCTATACATATAATAGAATAGTAAATAAGTCAAAACTGTACATTGAATATTTTCGAGGAATGAGTCTGATGACGAAGATATAGTTTGTCTGAATATAACATGTATGCTCCGGATTGGCTGAACAGATTCGTATAAGATTTGGCACACATATAGCTTATAGATTAAATTAACACAGGGTACTTTTAATCCCGGTAGTACCCACGTTCCTGTGGAATACTTTCCGACATTCAAGCGGGCGAAGCCACGGGCTAAAGCTAGTATCAAATAAAGATATATATCTACATATTTGACGTCTCAAACATTATTTACGTCAGGTTTTAGTAGTTGGATAGCCAAATAAATACATAGACATCCGGATTTTCCGCTACTGTTCTTGTAAATGTTACAACACTATTCTTGACTAGTTTGGCCATTGCAGCCTGAAAATCTTACAACTGCTCAAACTTTAAACATAAAAATATTTTATTTTGTAAATACGGGATTGGGTGGTACATGGTGATATACGGAATATTCAGCCCTATTCTACCAGTAGCCTATGCATAAGTTACAAAATTCTAAACTAATCCACTAAACTTTAACAATCAGAACAGAAACAAAACCAAACGTAATTCTTATTTTTAACATTATAAATAGCCTAAGTTATTTTTTTTTTCTGATAAATATTAACATACGTAGTATACAATTTTGCTATCCACATCCAGTAATTTCTTCCAAGTGATCAGACAACATATTCTCTTCAGAAAGTGATCAGACAACATATTCTCTGCAGAAAGTGATCAGACAACATATTCTCTGCAGAAAATACTAATATTGAGCCATTTATTTCGTTTGTTCGTCAGATTGGATGCCAACTAAAACTACATAGTTCGCTGTAACTGATAATTGCCTAGCAATGAATTCCAATAGACCTAAAACCACAATAATATCTTCCAAACCATCAATACATTACACGCACTCATGCACGCATGCCAAAATATTGTAATATCAACCTTTGAAGTTGCGTTACAGTGCTTAACACACATACCTCCAGTAATTAAGTGAATGTATGATTTGTAGCATAAAACTTACAATGTTGCTGGTATTTGTAATATCGTTAAACTCGGACACTACTGAATATACTCGTAGGCTTCTAGGGCCGTTAATTCTTGCTGCTGTCTCTTGGTAACTAGTACTACTTCTATCATGTTTGTTATTGTATGTATATATATATATTTATATGTATAAGTATCTATATGCTTTTTGTATGTATGTATGTATGTATTTATTGTATATGTAAATGGTACACCACTGACTACCTGCAGTATTGTCTCTCCTTTTACTTTTTGATCCATCCAAAGGTTGTCTGTAAAAGATCGCTTTTAGCGATAAGACCGCCCGTTGTGACACCCTATGTAACAGTTCTACATTTATATCTGTAATTTTTATGGTGTACATAATACAGATTACTCTATCTTTCTATCTATCAATGGATGTGATTTCGTTAACTTGCATACTTTGATGTCCCGTTGCATCTTTTATTTTGGAATTCTTATTAAGTGCACTTTTACACTATCTTCATCTTAATGTATAATATCTGTCATATATATTATATTATAATATCTGTCTCTTCTTTCATATACATATTAATTTGTTTAAAAAAAAACATTTCATAAAATCATGAAGACAGATCTTTAGTCTAGTGGTAAGTCCACCTGTCTCAGACCCAGAGGTCCCGGGTTCGATTCCCAGCAGGGACAAAATGTTCTGCTCGGTTTGGTTGGTGGTCGGGCTTGTTCTAAGTCCACCTGGCTAGCTAACACCATCTTATCTAATTCTGTCGCTATAATAACAATGTTAACAGCATTTGTTGTGTTTCGGCAGTTAGAGGTAAGAACGATAGCCAGTTCCTCTGCGGTTGAGGATTCCGGGTGAAGCTCGCTTCCATCTTCGGCCTTATCATCACTTTCTATCAGGTGAGATGAAGGCCAAGAGTCCTGCTTACTGCGCGTTAGCAATATCAGACTACTCATGTTTGGTCCATGTTTTCTCACGATATTTTCCAAGTAGTCCCGCTAGTATTTGTGTTGCCGTGCGTGTTGGATTATTTAGTTCCCTTCAAAATGGTTGAGCTGAAAGGGGCTGATCCATACGTGATGTTTATGAGCGGGTCCGTCAGTTGGGACTGGTCATCTCTTAACTGCCACGGCTTATTTTGAATTGTTTTTTTTTTTGTTTCTGTTAATATACTCTGGACGCTTTTAACGTGTATGTCTTTTTTTACCGACTCCTTGATAATTCAAAAGTGCCTGCGAATGGTTTAATTGAAATAAATGCTTTGAAATTGAGTTTATTAACTTTGAAGATATCGCATCTTATAAACTGTGTGTAGTTAAAACTCATGCGAAGTTCATTACGAACGCGTTTCGCTTGACATTAGTTACATGCGGTTCTATGAACTCTTTTTCGGAGTCTACGTTTCTCGGTAATTACAAAATGAAGTCTTCAAGCCTCGAGCACACAGCGGACTTCTGGGTTAAAAATAAGTTTCCCTAGAACAATATTTGAAAACGGTGAAGGAAAACCTCGTAAGGAAGACGATGTCCTAGAACCAAAAATTCTTACCAACCCGCTCTGGGCCCGCGTGGTGGATTACAGATTACTCCCTTTCGAAAGTCCCTGTGTCCCAGCAGTTAGAGGGAACAGTATAGGCTGACTATGCCACGCTATAACAATATTTCTATAGTTCCAAGAACTTAAATTCATAAATAAAGGTTATGTCAGTTCATTTACTGCATGCACATTATAAACACTATTTATTTATTCTAGAACATGTCATGTGCCTGTTTCTACATTTTACGCATCAACTGTTACGATCTTACGCACGCTGCATCCACCCACGCACTTTTTGTGCTAGTATAGACACTCTTACTACCTTGTACTTAAGTTTAAATTCCGCTAACTTGAATGCAACAGTAAGATTGAACGACAGAACATAAAATACCAACACCTTTTGACTCACCTGTTCAAGTAGTCTCTATTTGCGTATAGGTCATGTTATGTTGGTCGCTTTTGACTCATAATGCATTGTTATGGTAGGACGCATGCAACGAAGTCTTACATAATGAGGGCTCAATGAGGGGGGGTGCAGGGGGGGACTTCTAACAAGTTTACTGAAGACCTTGGCCGGGTCACGTGGTTGTGGATGACACGCGGGTTTTTATGCCCACAGTTAATATTACGATGTACTTGACAATAGATTTTAGTGTTTAGAAGCGATGTTTGCTTGATGATAGGTTGATGACAGGTTGTGAGTATTGCGCTAGCGCCGTTTAGAGCTAGTGACGCAAAATGATGGCTGCGTTAAGTTAACATTGGCCTCGATTTTTGCCGACTGACGACAAAAATTGCAATGTTTTTCATTCAAGTTAAATAAGGAAGAGACGAAGGAAGTTTTCAAGCGGTCACAGGTAATTCAAACCGGTTTCGGTGATAGGTTTCACCGAATATGTAACTTAACCGCTAAAGGTGAACATGTGAACTATGTAGTTGGTACTAGCAATATTCTTGCCATAGATCAGTAGCGGCCTTCCACAAAGAATAGGTACTATGATGTTTCGAAATGTGAATCATCAACTAGGTCCCAATTACATTCTTATCAAGTTATATTTATAGCTTCGTAATACTTATCAATGCGATGACAATCCTATTAACGGCTTAAATTCTAATTCTGTTTATAAACATACTGGTTATGGTCTATTCTTGTGTCATCTTCTTCCTGCCCTTGTCCCATGTTACTTGTGGTCGGCGCAACACGTTTTCTCTTTCCATTCTCCCCTGTCAACCCTCACGTCCCCTTCTCTTCCATATCATTCCTCACACAATCCATTCATATTTTCTTTGGTCTTCCTCTCTCTCTCCATCCATCAACATTTATATTCATAACTCTTTTAGTCACATGCGTTTCCTCTCTCCTCATCACATGTCCATACTAAGCCAAACGATTTGCTTTCAACTTGTCTATCACTGGCCCCACTTTCAAACTTCCCCTTATATACTCATTTCTGACTTTATCCATTTTCGTCATTTAACACATCCATCTTAACATTCTCATCTCCGTGTCTATCCGTGTGTCTTTTATTTAAATCCGGTCAGGCGTAAAAAGTTAACAGACAGATAGAAAGACGGACAGACTGACTGACTGACTGACAGACAAACAAAGTTACTTTTGCATTTATAATATTAGTATGGATTACTTTCGGTTCGTAGTCTGATGTAGAAATATCCCTAAACACACATACCTTTCACGCATAGGCAGTTCACCTTCGTAGCGGGTGCATCTAAAAGTGCAGTCATAACCGACAGCCGATGTTCGCGTCAAGGCTGACATCTCAGGAATGCGGAGAGATCGTTCCGTGGCGCAACTCTGTTTTGCAAACCTTCCTCTAGCTTTGAACCTAGGTGTAACATTTGTGGATGTATTACAGTTTTTTATTGTCTGGTGTGATTTCTACAATAGGTTCTCTGCAATATAATGTCGGTATACTTTTCTTATTATGTGTGTTGTATAGAGGAATTGTCTTAGGGGGTGGCCAATTGCCTGTAATGTTATCCTCCAACTTGTTCTTTCCTGTGTTTGTGTTCTTTCTTTGCGTCATGTTTACCACAAATAAACAAATGTTCTATCTAACTACTATTAATCGTTTTTCACACGTGTTTATTTATATCTAGACCAATTATCTTGCTTTTTTTTGAGATTATATCCATAACGGTAATAAAATTTTATCTTTATGACTTTAAAGGTTAGGCTAATGAAGGAATGCAGCTGAGTGTTGTCCTACAACGCTAAGGTCGACTTCTAGTTTGATGAGATGCACACCCATATTATAATATTACATAGAGCGGCTACCACAATGACCTTTCAACCAGCCGGATGCATCACAAGTCAAAACACACAACATCTCACTTCTTGTTCGCTTCGTTCGTGATCACGATGAAATGTGTCCAGTCGTAGGTGTCGTCGTAGCTCCCGATCTCTCTCCATCTGGTTCTGTTAGATGACAGTCTGGCGCAAATCATTAACAGGACCTCAAACTGAGAATTTAATTTGATCGGTCCACCTCACCGGTGACCTCTCGCGTGGTCTATTATCTTCTACAACACAAACACATACCCCTACACAAAAGCCCTTAAAGAGACCATGATCTATCTTAATCTAACTTAACACTATAATGTTCAACATGTTACATATTTACACCACTCTTTCATCACAGCATCTTCTATAAATTGCGAATAATCATTATGCACTAGTCATCTATCATGTTACTAGCTAATGCCTTTGTGATAGACTAACAAGACGTTTGGTGCATTGTCTTTACAATCGACTGATCGTTTATGTAGGACTAACTTTTGTGCAAGACTTCGCTTACGTGAATTTTAGATATTCTTATCCAAACTTGTGTAATTATTTATTAAAACTTTATGCAGAAGTAAAAAAATACTGTACAAAGGCGAACTTAACGCCTGAGGGATTTTCTACCACAACCTGAGAGTGATTCAGAGACAAAACATGGCAAGTGCAATAAAAGGGATAGATAACTCGGAAAAAGTATAAATACTAATACATACATACAAATAAACAGAGTAAACTTTGTCAGGAGAAATAACGATAGGTAGATGAGAAAACGAAGCCAGCAAATCAGGGCTGGGATGATTCTGCCAAGTTCTTACGAATTTGTTTACGTGCCTTCACTTTAAATGATAGCCGTTTGCCGTCCTGATGTTCAGAGGGAGCGCATTCCAAAGAAAGACCGCCTGGATAAAGAAAGAAGAGCCAGAACGGTGAGGAAGACATCGTAGAAGACGATTGTTAGTGGAACGAAGATTTTTACTATGAACAGAGCATAAGTATTGAATTTCGGAAGTTAGGTAAGGAGAAGTGGGTGTTTAAGCTATCTTTATGCCGACTTTCATCAAAATCAGTTCAGCGATTTAGCCGTGATAGCGTTACATGCAGACAAAGATAGTTTTTTTTAATGTATGGGTAGGTAATAATAATATGCATTTCGAATTAGTGCGTTCATTTCTCATAAAGGTATCAAAACACTTGTCACCCGTCGTTGTGGACAAATAAATGGTGTTGCCTGTCTGTAACTAATAATGAATGAGTTTAGTGCAGACGCGTTTTATACACGCTTGACCTGTATCTAGACCAGTATGAAATATGACGTGTGTACCTAGTAATTAAAAATATCTTGCTACAGAATGTTCCAGATATTGGATTCATGTTTTAGGAAACTATGACAGTAAAAAAATTTGACGACTTTGACCTGATGATGCAGCGATAAAATTAGTTTTACAATGAAATACTTACGCAACAACAATACAATTATGAACTGACAGCTTTTCAGAGTAAATTATATTAAAATAGCGTTAGAAAGACATCTTCTTTTAAAATTTTGCTCTCTAGAGATATTGAATGAAATTTATTACAGGTCTTAGAATCTTTTAGACCCTCGTTACGTCAGACCACCACGTAACGAGCTGTTCTATACCTAGCCGGGAACAAGTCTGCAAAACTAATTTAAAGCAAGCCATAAAAGCAGCGACTAATCAAAACGAAAACACACAAATGCAAAATTCAACGAACATTTAAAACGCAATCAATCATTCACGACAGTCTGATTTATAGTATTCCTAGTTCCATACTACGGGGTTATTGGGTAACACACTAAAATGACAATTGATCGCAATAAGTTTCATTTTGACAGTTCACCCACGTTCATTGCGTTATTTATATTGTGGAGCAGATGAATTTTTCAAATTTATGAAGCAATGGATTAGCAATATCACTCAAAACTCTGATTGGATTTGAAAATGAAACTGTTTTCTGCCATTTTTTTTCCGCTTTACTACTACTAAACGTTAGTTATTGTGGACCATCCGTCATTTGATATCTCGATGTAGTTTTTCCTTTGAGCCATAAATATTGCTGATGAATTTTAATATGCAAATTTTTAAAGCGTGCTGTTCACGACACGATTGGAATTAACGACTATGTTTTGTCATTTTATTGCTAATATGTAGTTCTATTTAGAATTTTATGGCTTTTGGGAAGCATTTTTTGCTGTGATTTATGGGCACGCAAATCAAAGTATAAATTGACTGTATTCTATATGTACTTAATTAGATTATTTCTTGTTAGTTCTTGTATATATCAGTCTTTTAAATTATGGAGTGTCCTATAGCATTTTTTTTTTTTAGATTTTTCGTGTTTGTTTGTCACTAACCGGTGTCAGAGTTTTTATGCCTCTGATTTGGCTTCACATGTATTTATTTATTTTCTTCGCATTAAGATCTAGAAGCTTTATTAGCCGTACCTCATTGATCTGTATTGATAAAATGTATCTTCAAGCTCATAAACTCAATCTGTTAGATCTTCCAAAACAAACAATATAATTGAAGCTTGTATTTTGAGTTATCTGTGTGTCTGTTATCCTATCACCATTCTCCACTCTCCACACGACTTCCAACAAATTAGACGCGTGTTCGATATCCACCCTTATGGATGGTATATACAGGATGGTATCGTATGAAAATTTTCAATTATCGAGTCGCACCGTCCGTGCTAGTTTAATTAAGAAACGCAAAGGGCGTTACCTAAGGAGAAAAGTACTTCATTAGTACTTTTCTTTCATTTTGAAATTGCTGAACAGTTATTGGTAACTAAATTTTGGTCTTTTGTTTTTCTAATTTTATTTCTATGGGGAAGCATACAGAAACTTTGTGAATTGTTTTGTGTAGGTTTTCCCCTTAGGATAACTTTTTGATGAAGTTGTAAAAGTTCGAAGGCTGTTTTTAGAGAAGTAATTAATTGAAATTAAATTATGTGTGGCTTCCTGAACCGCCATCTTTGGATTTTTTTGTACAAGCTTGAATTTAAGATATTTGAGGCCTTTGGTTCTTCTCTTACAAAAGATGTAAACGTCATTATGAATTTGTATCATGTACCTTGTAGTATCATGCGTATATCCAGTATAATAATATAGATCTTAGCTTTGTGGATTTTATAATTAACTTAATCCATACTATCCCTACTAATATTATAAATGTGAAAGTAACTTATACATTTTCACGCCTAAACCGCTGAACCGATCGTCATGAGATTTGGCAAGAATATAGCCTGGGATATGGAGAAGGATATAGGCTACTTTTTAAGCGATAACCAACATCTACGCGGGCGGAGCCGCGGGCAAAAGCTAGTTTAAATATAAAACTGACTTAAGGCCCAGATAAATAATGCCAGCGACCTTGAATGGTTAGCTTGCGTGTTCTGTACTGAGCTCACGCAACGCATATTACGTCCAGCCAGTAATAGGACTCGCCAATCCAGGATCGCATATTAATTTAAGACGCATTATTAATTTATTATACATAAAACAAAAGGTATTTTAATAAAACACGTATACTAAAAGATCAATAATTAAATTATCTTTAAAAAGGCGAAGCTTTCAGAAAAATATGCTTGATAGATTTTGCGTGATTTTCAGTTTTTTATCCGCGTTAGACATAACTATACAAATTCATTTCACTATGTAATATAGACATAATCTTAAATATTCACATATTAAGTTATTAAGGAAATGCTCTAATTTAACATATATTTTTTCCAAATCATTAACACTACTCGTTTAGACGTGATCTTAAGTATAACATCATTAAAAGTCGGTTATCGTCGCCTTATATTATCTTTAAAATGATACTACGTCTAAAATACATAACACACATAATCATCCTATAATGTTCCCACTGCTGGGACACAGGCCTCCTCTCGGTGAGAGGGAAGTGGGCAATCATCCAGCGCGCGGGCCCAGTACGGGTTAGTATATGTCACATGTCTTCGAATCCTTGGTCTAGCTAGGACATGCCGGTTTCCTCAAGATGTTTTCCTTCGCCGTTTTGAGAGCAGTGGTGATGAAATAATTTACTCAAAGTGAAGCGCCGGTCTGGGTTTGAACCTACGAACTACAACTCGTAAGTCATGGCTGCTACCACTGGGCCACTGCCCAGCCCAGCACAAATAGATTCATCATTAATTACCGAGATTTTAAAGTCCAATCTAGTCATAAAACACTTCTTTATGTTAGTGACTATGTGTAAAGCGTATAGTAAGTGTAAGCGCAAAGCGTAACGCGTAAGTAGCGCGGTGCGGCGCCGGCGCAGCCCGCCCTTTGTGAGCGCTACGGGCCGCCGACCACACATCGACGTATTAGGCTTTAAGACAGGCTGCTCTTTAGGAGACAGGTCTGGCAAGGAAAATAACTGTAAAACGACTTGTATATGACCGAGTTTTGGAGGGTTTAGGCATTTTGAGTTTTTTGCTTTTGGTATTTAATTTTCATATTCATGTTCAGTGGTAACGGCCGCGACTTACGAGTTCTAGGTCGTGCTGCACGGCTCAAAACGATGAAGAAAAACATCGTGAGGAAACCGGTATGTTCTAGAACCTGCATTGGGCCCGCGTGCTGGATTACGGGCTACTCCCTCTCACAGAGAGCAGTTGTCCCAGCAGTGGGAAGATTTTGCTTTTGATATTAGGCTCGCCCTATACTTATTATCTTCATGGTGCTTCACAAAACTGGAGAAATAAGGGTGAACTGTATACCACTTTGCTTGTCTCTTTGAGGATTTATACAAACGGGATATTTTGCCGGTAAACCCGCTGGTAAAAGCTATTAGTAATTTATAAACAAACTCATCTCAGAGAAACTTCTTTCTTCTTTCGACTAAGCAAATAATATAACGGTAAGATCGTAGCAAAATGGATGAAGACGTCAGTTTCAATTCAAAACTCAGTTTATTAGTTAAGAAAGTGAACTTGTTCTGTCTATAAAAGCAATGTCCTGTTATTTGTGGCGTTTTTGCTGAAAAAATCTACTTAGAGGGTTTTGTTTTTGTTATTTTTTCTTCTTGGTAGCTTTGGTGGTGAATGAGGCATTGTTTATTAAGATTGTTGATTACTTTTCAATGTAAAAAGCTGTTGAGGTTTTCCTTTCGCTTCTTCTTCTTTTCCCGTATGACCATGAGGATAGATTAAGGAATTTAAGATGCTCACTCCGCGCCTCTTTGTTACAACACCAATTTATCTCGTTTGTTCGACGTCCGTATGTATGCCACTGCAGGAATCCAGCAGAATATCAGCGTCAGGTAAAACCAGCTCAGCCACCAAATGGACCAAATGGACCAAATGGGAGTCCAGCTCAGCATGTGTCAGGCAAATGCCTGACACATGCTGAGCTCTGAACTCCCATTTGGTGCAACCTTGAGGAGCACACCACAAGTTGTATATTTTGATAATTGATTTGAATTGTACCATAGTGTCACTCTATTTCTTTATGTATGGTTTTCGTTTCGTGTATTGGCACTTTGTTTTTATACATATTCATGTAATGTTTTAAATATCATTTAATTGTGCTTTTGTGTGTTGTGCTATGTCTTTTGTGTGCACTGAATAAATGTTTTATGTATCTATCTATATATATTGTGTTTGTGAGAATATAAAGTGGAGTGTGGTAAAGTCAGGTAAATTAATTGTTATACAAATTGACCACCTTGTCCGTATATAACTGTCATTCTTTAACAGTTTTCTGAAATGACTTTAACAAGGCAAATTGGCGTATAGGGTGTCAATTTGATTAGCAATGAATTTCCCTGACTTACCATTTAATTTTGCTTATAACTGCCAAGTAAAGCTATGAATTTTCAGCCTCCTTAGTCGGGGAAGAACCTTTATGTTTTTTCATCGAAAATTTCACAGTACTGAAACCCATGTAACTATCAACAATATCCGTAGATAATCAACATTTTCTATTTAAAAATCTGCATGAATCATTGCCAGTTACAAAAACTAAACTTATATAACATGGACAGAAAAACTCTCAATTTATTGGTTAACGTGCACAGTCATTGTATTGATATGAATTCAGATTAATTTTTACTATTGATAATTTTTTGTTTGACAAGGTCGGACAAGGACGTATGGTAATTGGTTGTTGTATGCTCTCAATGGGACACAACATCCGCATTTGTATGGAAGGCTTGCGATTTGACAGCTTGTATGTGATAAAAAAGAACTTGTCTTAGCCAATCAGTGCCCAATACATTTTGCAAGTCTAGGAAAATGATAAATAGGCATAGTTTTTTTTTTCTGGTAACTCAGAAAATTTTGTGAGTACCTTGTGAGATAGTAAATAGTGCCAGTCTTAGGCCTGTATTACAGAACGTCACTCAATACTCAAGCATTACTTAAAACTAGTTTCAACCAATCAAATGGCCTGAATCTAGTTTTAAGTAATGCTTGAGAATTGATTGACGTTCTGTAATACGGGCCTTAGCTATTAACTAAAGGCATTTATTTTCAATTTCATACTCGTTTAAATGGGCAATCTTCATTGCAATTAAAATTTACAATTACGTCAAAGATTCAATTATTTATTAATTCAATTAAATAATACAAGATCAGTGCAATTTTCTGCTGCCTTGTAGATAGTACTAACATTTATAGCACCTAGTCTACAGAATTGCTATCATCCTGTCTTTCTCAACTTGTTGCCAACCAAAATGATGTAACAGCCAATTTTAATCGACCCATAAAAGGATAAAAAGTCCTACGTCGGAAGAACCTGTTCGAATGACATTGAAACCTAGATTTGTCGCTTAAGTCATTTAGCCATTTAGGTATTTAAATAAAACAAGATGGCGACGGAGATGAATCTGTCTCGAGATTATGGAATTGTTCGTTTACGTAATTCAAGGCTTTTAAGTGTTGAATCAAGGACTTAGACAATAGAATAGATGAAATACCTGTTTTAGTCTTAAATGGTTTACTTTCGGTTTTAATAACTGTTTATTTCGTCTGTTTATACAATGCTGATGTCCTGAAGCTTCTGCTTTATAAATCCAGAGATAAGTGTTAAGTCTCATGATGATAGATAAAAACAATATAAACATGGTAAATCAGGGAAATTAATTGTTTAGCATTGAGACATCGCCAAGCGGTTGGTCGACTCTTCTCGTGACCAGAAGGCTGGCCTATTTCTTGGCCAAAGAATCAGCATTGCCATACAACGTGGCAATGCTACCAGCCTTTTGGGCACTTTTCCTGTTGACAGCGATGCGGATGAACTTTTTGATGCCCTTTGATCCTTTCCCTTCCCATATTTTTATATATTTGTACATATTATTGTTTAGCAAATTGACTTAGGTATGCTCGAATCACAACTGTCATTCTTTGACATGCTATTATTTCATTTGACATTTTTGATTACCTTTATATTACTGTAAACTTGTTGACATATTTGTATTAATTTGACATTTTTACTGTAATTTTAACGATTTGATATCAATTTGTATTATTATAATTTCCTAATTGTTATTTAAAATAAATATTATATTTTATTGATGTTGTACATAGGTAATATAAATATTTTAGTGTTAGATTGTATATTGTATTTAAATATATATATTTTTAAATAATATTCTGTCAGTGCAGAAATAATTAATGTTTCAAGTCAGCCTGAGTTATCAAATATACCTATACAAGTTACCTTTTATGTGCCTATTTGAAATAAATTATTTGACTTTAAAATTATAATGTCTTTAAATTTGTGTAAATTAAATATGTTTTGCATGCCCATGTGACGGTAGAACATGGATGTCTTTTGTAATAAAACATCAACTTAAGTATTAATTACCCATGTTTGCAAAGTAATAAATGATTTGCATTGAAGGGTGTATTGTAGCACGGCAAATTGACGTAGTAGTTAGTAGTAATGTTGCTTGCCTGTCGGTCTTCTACAGACTGTACTTCGGAGAGTGTGCGCAGGAGCTCCAGGACCCTATTCCACCATCGCCCTTTTATTTCCGGACTGCCAGACGTACTGCAGGGTACCATCCGCACTTGGTTGATATCCCGTCCTGTCGTACTCAGCGCTTCTTTTCCACCAAAGTGTGGAACTTTCTGCCAGCGTCTGTGTTACGTTCCACATATAACCCGTCTGTCTTCAAAGCAAGAGTGAACAGGCATCTTCTGGGCACGCTCGTTGCAGCATAGACCTCATCCATCGCTTTCCGTCAGGCGAGATCGAGGTCAAGAGCAGGCCCAATCAGCATTCATTTTTCAAGTGAAAATTCCTTTAGCCGCGTTGAGATATTTTTGGTAGGGGAAAACTTATGGGTTCGCGTCACCGAAATGCGTGACATGCTCGTGACGTGTTGTGCCAGACTGTCAGTTATTCCAAAGTTTTGGACTTCTGTCGGCAGTCCTTATGATTGCCTATTTTTTTGTACTAATGATAAAATGTGTGATTCAGAGCTGCAATGGAACAGGTGCAAATGAAAATTATTCGCAATGGTTCATCGTATGTCTTCAAAAAGAAATATGTTGGTCCTAGAAAGGCTTTCAAATGGTCGATGTACGTTACTTACAGCAGGTGTACTCGTATTAACACCTGCTCTGACCTTTGTTGCTATAATTTGTTTAAAGTAGATTCTGAACACAACAGTGTTTAAAGTTTGGTTACAATATTTTGATAAAAAGCGGTTACACCCACACTCTTTGCTCCTCACCTTATCGGCGCAGCAGTGAGGCACACTATTGTTGTTAAAACATTATTTTCACTTTTTATTTTGAATTTTGTGTTTCAAGAACTGTGACCAAATTAACGTTATTCTTTCTTTCCTTCTGTGTCTCTTTGTAAACGAGGGTGTATTATTAGAACAGCGGTATTCTTTTATCTATACGTACATACAAATTAATAAAATTGGAGTGTCTGATTGTAAAGTCAAAATAACAGCTTTTTACTAAATGCATAATTATGAAAGTATATACGGCACTTATAAAAAAAAACCTTTTTTAAATTATTGTCTCTCCGTCTGTCTGTATTAGGAGTAATTTAGGCTTTTATTTTAGAAAAAGCAACGCGCGCGAAGCCGCAGGCAGCAGCTAGCTTGTTTTAAAAAATACTGTTTTAGCGTTTGCTTCTAAAGCTAAGCAACATGTCAAAGTCAATTATTTGACTTTTTTTTTACTATATCAATTTGGCCATTAAAGGCGCCCTTGTAACACAAGGCTCGGACTGCACTCGTAACAGAGTGTTTTAAACTATGTCATGCGTCATAATAAAATATAAAAAAAAAACAAATGTTCATAAATATTTTTTTTATGAATGATTAGTAGTCATTGGATACATGAAGTGGGCTGTTTTTGTAAGACGACTAAAATGCCACGGTGTATATGTGTACTTTTTGGATGAACAAAAATCATGGAACTCGCGTCATCGTCACCGAACGCTTTAGTTACTTAGTTTTCACTTCCATCGGCAGTCCCCAAAGACTGCCCCGCATGTTTTTTTATATTTTTTATAGTGTAAGCCCTGTAGGTGGCCACGTCGATTGCGGCATCAGTGGCATTTGTTAGGTCATCCGAGGTGCAGGTGAACAGGCACTTAGAGCACTCCAGCAATTGGGGCACGGTCTGATCAGAAACATCGCAATCGCACTGGGTGTTGAATGGGCCAATTATACCCCACTTCGACAAATGTTGTTTGCGGCCTATCTGAGAACGAAATTTCTATAAGAGCATTCCATATAGGCCACTGCAGATCACGCCCGGGAGGCAAATGCTCCTGGGGTTTTACGAAGTCGGGAGGTGGTGGATGCTTCTCTTCCCACAATCTGCTCATCTCATTGGGTGGTTTGTCCTGGATGGCCTGCGTAGAGCGTATTTTTTTCTTTTATAAATGGCATCTCGCAGTTCAACCTAGGAGGTTGTCTCAATAAATTAAGGCCTTCAGCCAGGGCATAAAACTTAAAAAATAAGCGAGTACGCTAAGGGCACGCCCCTGCGGGCTACGGACCTCGGCTTAGGGCGTCGCTGGGGGAGGACAGCAAGGGACGGGCTGGATCGGATTATAATTATTTAGGGACGAATTTAAAGCTACAAACTCATCGGTACGGGCTGGCTCGAGCAAGGGTTGGGACGGGGATGGACAGGGACGTCGCGACGGGCCTCGTCGGCGAGGACGATAGGACGGATGTCAGGAGATGTGCTTTCTAACTGTTCTAGTGGAGAGACTACTCTCCTAGAGGAAAGTGATAGCGCTATCGGGGAGTAGAGCGTAAGAAACTCTTACGACTTTTAACCCTACCCGGGGTCATTGTGTAATCGAAGAGGGGATGTCGGGAATTGTATTCTTGTTTCTTTTATCCAGCGCGCATGCGACATCCCTTCGTACGGCAGTTATTGCGATTCCTGCAAGAAATAAAATTACACAATATTATATACACAGAATAAGCTATCAATAACAATCTCAGAATGAACTGAGTTCAGCTTTGTCCCACCTAAATATAAGCTAAGGAACTTATACTTACGCCTTACCTTATGGAATAAAAGGCAGTACTTATCCGGTTTCTGATTCGTACATAATGTTCACAGGCTTTTAGGCAAATGGAGGCGTAAGATCGTTAGCTGTCGGGGTTATGAACCCATGGACGTTTTATTGCTTATGGTAATAGCTCTCGTTTCTAGTCTGTGTTACAACTGTTTGTTTTGATAAGTACGTATCTTGGTTTTTTGGAGAGTGTGGTGTGGAGATATGTGTCGTGAGTTTGTTTGTTTTTTCTGAGTTTGTAAGGCGCAATTTTAGAAACGTAAAATCCTGTAACCGAAGCTTTAAATCTTTATAGCTTTGTACGGTTTAGTAGCTCTACTATTAGAAATCTATGTCGGTTAATTAACCGTCTTAAATCTTAATGATCAAAATATGTTGTTCGTATTTTCACAGGATTTATTTGGTTTATTATGTTTCACAAAGTTTTAAACAACTTTCAGCTCCCACTCGGTCTTCAAGTGACCTTTAACTAGACCACAAATTGGTCGATTCAGTAAAATTTATTTTTCATGAAAGAAGTCTGAGATTTCTCATGTATCACGAAACAGGTTACTTGAATTAAAAATCACCCACAAAAGCACCTACGTGCTACAAATTCCTTACGTGCATAAACCCGCTATTGTATTTTATTTTCTGGAAAATACCTTTGACATTTTTTATCAAACAGCAACAGATGCATCCAAAGCGTTTTGCTGGATCTCTCAAACAAATTCTTGAAAAATACTTAAAGGATTTTATAGATCATATACAGAGTTTTCCGAATACAGCGTATACAGGCTCTAAAGTATAAAGTCCCGCCCACATGGCGGCGGGCGGCGCTTCAGATCATATGCACAGTGGTCACACTGGATGCATATTTATAGGAAATTTTCCGCCGAACGCCTTTGTAGATTCCATTCAGTTTGATACATTTTAATTCTAGTTCGGAGGAGCACTGAGATAGGTTTATGGGCTTCAATGGGTAAAGCTTTTTATTCTTGGAATAAAGATCAGAAAATGTTTTGTATTTCTCTATAAAATTGTTTGGTATGCTTTTTGGAACGATGTGTGATACGGTTCTGTAGAAACTTGATTCGTGAGAATACGAGTACCTCTTTTCTGAAGGAATATATTTTGCCATTTTTTAAATTGCTTGGAAAATATTTAACAAATAATACTTTTGTGGTAATGAACAACATTGTTTAGATTCTGAATTAAATGTATTAGTTTGACCGATACCGTAGAAGCGCGCCTTAGGAATGCGCGGCGAGGCGGGGGCAGGACGCCCGTGATGAGCGTTGAAGAATGAGCGGCTTGCATTGCCCTCCTGTCTCGCCACGTATATCCCTTAGGCGAGGTACAGAGCGGTATCGGTCAAACTATAGGTGGTGTAATTAAATGATTATCGTCAGAAAGGTGTTTCTTCGGTTAACCGCTTGTCAAATATGTTGTGGTTACAGGTTACATTGTAACAGCATACTACAATTTGGTCTCATGTTTTAAACTAGACACTGTGGTTATAAAGTTTTCAGTGATTTTAATCTCTATAATTCTTTTAATAAAGTGTTTGTTATCTATTGGTGATTCAAGTGCTTCTATAGCTTTTTTTTAATACCTGATAAAGACTTCCGTCGGGGTGTACAAATTACAAAGTATTTTTAATTTAACTGACATGCTTTAGTTTACCTTGTCAGTTAAATTAAAAGCTGATTTAACACATTGACTGCCACCGCGGTCACCGGTGACCGCTAACAATAGTTTTTCTATTGTGTCTGTTGTCTGGCAGTCAAAGCCTTAAACTAGTTGGCCAATCTCAATAATATGCACCTAAGTAAAGTTGTGAATTAATTTGTTATAAAATATCTGGGTTTTATCGATTAGTATAAAATTATTTACCTCCCGCTGATTGCTTTTGAATTTCTGGGATATTTATGTATTATTTTCTTGTTTTCAGGTATGTTTGCTGTCTTTACAAAATATTGGGTCACACACACCGTGGATGTTTGGTAAGTTTAGCATATAGGTATGTAATAGTTAAATTAGAAAGAACAAAATAATTTACTTAAAAACACAATGCGCACATAGGAACATACACGTTTATTTTCTTGTCATTATTAAACCTAGATAGGTATATAAAGAATAGGTGCATCAAAATCACGTTATTCACTACGACTTATTGCACGATGAATGTTCTGAATCACCTACAGACCTACATAATACATCTAACAATTGTAGTTAGTTCACGCAGCTTAAAACTTCCAAACTTCGCGAACAAAACCACGTTGAAAAGTTAGTTCTCAGTTCTATCATTCTCCCTTTGACATTTCACAATAAAAGCTCTACTTGGAACAACTTTGTAACCTTTTCTGTTACAAAAAGGTTGATAGGACGGTTTTCCGACGAATAAAACTGCAGGCGTGGGTCGCGTAGAAGAAATTATGCCTTTAATGTTTGTCTTTTTTAATTGTTTTTATTACTGATTGAGCCTGATCTTGACCTTGATCTCGCCTGATATAAAGCGATGGATGAGGTCTAAGATGAAACGAGCGTGCCCAGAAGATGCCTGTTCACTCTTGCTTTGAAGGCAGACGGGTTATATGTGGAAGGGAACACAGACGCTGGCAGCGAGTTCCACACTTTGGCTGGGCGCATAATAAGTTACCTACATATATGGTGGAGAATCTTTCTGAACAGTGAACGAAACTGAACCGTCACGCTTGAGCCGGTGACGCTGACTGCCGAATACTCAAACGCAATTTAATTTTAAGTCGCCGTTAAGTCTAATGCTGTCTCTGTCACTTTAAACTGTTTTGTAGCGACAGAAACACTTATAAGAACGTCTTAAAGTTAAGTAACGTTTGAGTATTTGGGCATGAGTCTGGTATACTCAGCTCCCAGTCGATCGTTGACGCTGAATCGCGGGCTCCAGTTGTAAGCGTGCGTGGTCACGTGAAAATGTGCGTGGGTCATACTGTAATTGTTGAATGGTTGTAAATCGTGTTTATCTTTTCTTGTCATTGAAAATTCAAGGAAAACTTTATATTATTATAGTTTAAACAAAAAAAATCATTTAACTGAATGTTTTATTGTTATCTTACTAACTTCCAGATAACTTGTTGTTTAGGACAAAGTAGTCAGAATTTTTTGCTATCATATTTATATACTTTCAAAGGAAAAGATGGTTCATTTAACTTTTTGAGTTGATTTTTATAACAATGTAATTTTTTTGAGATGACTTACTTAAACTTTTGGAGTCCTCAAGCAAAACACTAAGTACAATATTTTCGATTCAAAATTCATCAGTAACGCCAACTTGAAAATTAATTCTCCAATCACAAACACGCTCTATGAGTCCTTGAGTACGTTTCTAAATAACAAACGTAAACTGTAACGTGTTTTGTTGTTACTGAACGTATTTATTAAAACTTGGAGAATACATTAACATTGTTACCGGTACGCTTTTATTTGTTGTTGGTTTATTTACTAGAATAATACCAATGTAATTTAAAATTATGATGAAAATTCTGATTGTTATTTTTGCAAGTGAAGTGCCGCTTGTTTTCGAGACAAAGGTTTTTATGGTTTTCTAACTACGATTTCTGGCCATGCATTAGCTACTTTGCTAGTTACAGTACATCATCAGTAACAATGAACTGTAAAAACACCAACTTAGACTTACGTATGTGGAAAACCTACATCCCCGGAAAAATACACCTACACAACACGTCGACCTTCTTCATAAAATCTTGAACCATCTCGCCTATAAACGCGAAACAGTGCCTTGTCACTGCGAAAATTGCTTTCACATTACCCTAAGCTGTTGAATTCGCTAAACCGTTGACGCCAATCACAACCACCCACGCCGAACGTTTACGTCGAGCGCGACCGACGCGTAACAAAAACCTGATCCTTATTTTGTGACTGAATTTTCTTTTATCTAATATTTCTTGCACTAAAAAAAAGTGTGGTACTAGAGATTTACTTTAGGTTCAAGTCTAATGTTATTATAGTCTGACAGTTTTGCAGTCTGAAATTCAGAATTTTCTTTACTTTTGATTTGGTTTTAAATAAAAAATAAAAACAAAAATTATGTTTAACCTATAAGTACCTAATTAAAACAGTAGAGCAATTCTGTAAAAATATCACAGTGTAAACTTAGGTGAAGTGAGCTTAAAGTGACGTGTAATTCCACATGATGCTTGGGATTGACACTATTGACAGCTCACTCATTGCTCACTTCACTTAAGTTTTCACGGTGAGATTGTTACAGAATAGCACTATTGATTTTAAATTACAAACGCTTATTTAATAGTGAACAATGGTTTATAATTGTATCGCCAGTAAAAACAAAAAGTATAAAAAAGGTGGAAAGCTGTTTTCAAGTCTTCGAGCGCCGTAAACACCAATTTTCCTGTGTCGTTCAGCAATGGCACCTGATACCTACAAGTACCTGCTCTTAGACGAATTCCCCAGTGAGTGAAGAGGATAGATCGACATTCGACATACCTAATTGTAGTCTTGTTTGTGTTTTTTTATTACGGGTGTTTGAATGTCTCGCTTGATTCCGAATTTCAGTATAGTTCATTCTCGTAGTGATTTCTAGATTTTCGATATAATAATATCTGCATCAAAGTGATGGTTGTATAAAGTCAGTGGAGTATTTTTTATATTTTATGTGTTCGACTTTTAGGGCAATTATTATTAAAATCTTACTGAAATAGGTATTCATCGAATTTGACTGTTGATTATTCCAAACTGCAACTTTGTTTTAAAATATATATTTTTTTTTTGACAGAGCCACGAACTTCATTTCTCAACCAATATTTATATATTAAATTCGATAATTAAAATTAATTGAGTTGACAGCTGTCTTTTGAGTTATCTGTGATGCCATTTTGTAAAAGGAAAAAATAATGAGTTTAATAAATTAGCCATTTTGGTGTGGACACAGCTACAAAAAAAAAAACCCTAATTCAAAAATCTTTTTTCCAAAAGGTTGTCCTCACGTCCCGTACCTAATAATGTCCTTATTTCTAAACACACGCCCTCTCTTTCTTCCTCCTTTTGTTGGAAAGGGACAACAAGTGTCTATAAAGCTGAAGATTAGAATGGTGAGTGATGAGGTCTCCGTACAGCGTCCAAGCCATTAATTACAATGTTCTCTGTTAGTCGAATCACGTACTAGGAGCTGACAAATGGCCATAAGGACAGCGGTTGAAATGTAATTATTTGGTTATGAATGTGGGGCTATGAAATCTAAGCGAATTCAAAGTGAAGACCTGAAGCTTTATTCTTTATTGTAGGTACACATTACAAACAAAAAAAAAAATATATATACAATGGGCGGCCATATCGCTAACTGCGATCTCTTCCAGGCAACTTTGGAACGGACAGTCAAAATCAAAATCAAAATATTTTATTTCACATAAACCTACATGGGCACTTATGAAACGTCAGAAGCTAGGTGCACGGTTCCAATTAGTCGTTTCCTATGGAGAAGAGCCGGCAAGAAACTCCACGGTTACTTACTTTAAAAAATAATTGGCTTTACAATATTATCAAATAACAGTGATAATAGGTATGGGAGGACAGTGTAGGCCTTTCAACAATTACCAGGTATTTCACAAAATAGAAAATAATCTAAGTATATACAAGATTAATGACATGATTGCAATTACAACTACAGTAACATATCTGAATAAATATCATGTTCACAAAAGCCACTAATAAAGAATTGGAATTCGATTTGTAGGTCAATAATGTCAAATAATGAAAAGACTATGTCAAGGAAGTATGTAAAAAAAAAAAACTTTTAATCTAAATAAACATCGTTATTTGGGAGCAGTTAATAGACATTTACATAGTTATGTTGTTTATGAGGTACCAGGGAAGCCACATATGCAGAAGGAGTTATTGCCAAACTTCCTTGTCTTCAACGTAGTCTTTTCAGTGATTTTCTTGACATGTGTAGGTACGCACGGCAACAAATCAAGCTATAAATCTCCAGTATAAGCTGACCTCTCATTGTACGGAAATCCTATACAGCCTAAACTGGAAATGTATAGCTTGATTTGTAGCCGTGTGTACGTATTAGACACCTTTAGTATTCTTACCTAAATAATTATTATGATCAATGCAGAAATTGTTTCGTCTATCGGTCAAAATGTATCGCAACTAGCGAAAGTATGAACTATCCAACAATTTCCTTTTGATAGTTTATATTTACCTAAGAATCTACATTGGATTTAGCTGAGTATACTGTAGGTCGGTCATCATCATCATTTCAGCCGAAAGACGTCCACTGCTGGACATATGCCTCTCCCAAAAGGAGGGGAATTTGCCACAATCGCCGCGCTTGGCAGGCGGGTTGGTGATCGCAGTATGGCGTTAAAAGTGCATAGAGAACGCTGCTGCCCATTCTCTAGTAAGTCCCTTAGTCGTCTTTTACGACACCCACGGGAGGAAATGGGGTGGTGCTATTCTTTACGTCCGGCACCACACGGTACGTAGGTAGGTAATATAGTAAAAGTAATAACTATAATCATTTCAACGACCTAATTATACCGTAATTACCTAGATACTCTGTATGACCTAATTTAAAAACTAAAATCATGTAACGTAAAGGAATGGAATTACGACTAGTTTATCTTTGTTTAAATTAAACGGAGCAACCGTCGACTTTGACGCAAAGTGGTTAGTTAATACGTCATTAAACCACGTCCAAGTATCAAAACCATTTAGTCACAGTATACTTGGTATATTAATTATGACGTCAGAGTAACAGTCTTGTGCATCACTTGGAAAATTCCAATGCTAAAAGGAATGACGTAAGAAACGTCATTAACAAGATAATCGTTTCCGATTGGCTGTCTTAGAAAGAGCGTAGCCAATGATCTTCTAATTTATTAACAGGGATATTTCTATTTAATTATGTGTAGGTTTATTCTGCACACTGACCCATTTCTTTTGAGTGAACCATTTAATAACATCGACAAGATTTTGAAATGGGCAATGGCCATTTTCTTTAAAAAAAAAAATATTTATGCGGTGTTTTATGCACCTCTTTTTGTGGCTGGACAGGCCCAGGTTTTTACCAGTAGATACGAAATAAGTAACTGTTAACTACATTGGATAAAAACTATACCCAAAGTCTCAAATTCAGATAATTTATGTAAACAAAGAGGATAACATATGGAAAAAATATCTTCGTGTTGGTAATTCACATAAAATGGCGAAAAAAAAAAGGTTCCGTTTTCTTTTAAGTACAGATTTTAAGAAACAATAATTAAAAATAATCATACCGTAATTATTATTATACAGTTTCGGTTTTAAACAAAGTTATTAAAAAAAGGAGATTTTCTGGTATAAAATATTTTATGATACTGGTACTCGTAACAATGCAGGAGATCCAAGCATTTTCAATTTTTTTACATTTTCAACAACACTAATAGTACAACTCTCATTCATAGATTCATTTTGTAAGTAACTTATCTAGCCACATTTTGGATGAAAACGGCTGTAAACTGTTTCGAGAGGATTTTTGGAGGTTGACGTCTAGCAGTGGACTTAAAAGGGCTGATTATGACGATCATAGGCCGTGCCGTGATTATGACGATCATAACCGGAGCAAGCGTCGCCTATGATTGAGCGTGGTTAATACGTCATCAAACCATAATTTTCACAATACGGTAGATATTTTCTCCTGTTGTATGAAATAAGCTGTTTGTATATTTTTTTCTGCTTTACTTCTAAATAAGCGTGATAAATTGTCGCAGTGTCACGTCGGCAACAAGTGGGGGTGCTTCTATTTCACAGAATACTGCCTTAGCTTCGTCTGGCGACGTTTTTGTAGCACGAGCCATAATGTTCCAGTTCCCTCGATTTAGACTTGATAGAGCAAATATAATATGTTCCATTGGAACTCTGAAGAATAAATTGAAATGGAGAATTTAGAATTGGTTTAAAATCTTAGACAACTTTTTTATAGATGATGTTTATTAATCTGTTCGAGAGGGGCTCGTGGCTAAATGATAACAGTCGCATGGGTAGATCGAAGGTTAAGCTACGCTCGCCGCGGTCGGTTCGTGGATGGGTGACCATCCATTGAAATGAAATCGTTTATTCTGTAAATAGGATATCGGAATCACTTTTACACATAATATTAAAAAAAAAAAAATAAGCTAGATGCAGTCGATATTTCCTATTTGACTACCCCTGAGAAGAAATGGCGAAACAAACTCAGGGGTCGAAGTCTCATTTAAAGTTCAGACATAATCTTAGTCAGGTCATGGGAGGGCCATGTAAATCTGTGTCTGAAATGGTTTTTTGAGGAAAGAACCACTCAAATTTGAATGGACCTGTCCACTTAATGCAAGCATTTGTCAATAATCGTGTAGCTCAACTCAGGATTTAAGGAGCTCAACGACTCGACGAACATTACATATCGATATCGTGCCTCGGCAAGCACGTTAAGCCGTTGGTCCCGGCTGTTCTTCGTAGATCATTGATCGTCGTTACGGGTAGTTAGAAGCTCATAAAGTCTGACAACCAGTCTTACCTAAGGGTATCTATCATGTTACCCAGTAATTGGGTTGTGGAGGTCGAATCGGCAGTCGCTCCATGTAAACTATTCCCAGCAGGGACAAAATTTTCTGCTTGGTTTGGTTGGTGGTAGGGCTTATTATTCTAAGTCCGCCTGGCTAGCTACCACCATCTTGTCTAAATCTGTCGCCATAGCAACAATGTAAACAGCATTGTTTTGTTTCGGCAATTAGAGACAAGGTCCTCTGACGGCTAGGTATGTAGATAGTTTGTTAATCTTTTGGACCTTGCCAGTTTGGATATTTAGGTACTTAATATCTACTTATTGTAATAATAAATATAGTGCCCCACATAAATACATGTACCTAACATTCCTTTGAATATTTTAAGCTACTTGTTAAAATGTTGACAGTTAATTGAAGAAAAGCAAGTATAAATCTTCTTCCATTATGAATAGTTAGATACCACCACCAAGATTTATGTAAATTAGTCGAAAATACCCATTAATTATAAATAAAGATCTAGAAGTCTGTAAAAGGAAATTAGCTTTCAATCTTTATCTAGTTCAACATGAAATCGAAGAGGCCAACATTATACACGTGTAAGCTGGATATATTAAGACAAATGTGAGTAAGCAATTTGTACGTTTTTTCGCTTCGTTGGGCAAAATCCCAGAAGTGGACGAGACGGCATGTGGGCCTGTGGGCGTTGTAGCGCCGGTCAACCCTACGCTTATGTTTCGAAACAAAACTGGATCAATTTTGTTACTGAATAAATATTGTGTGTATACGTTACCGTACGTTAGTAAAGTTTTTAATGAGTGTTTTAATTTCTCATCGTTTGGAAGTTTCGAGATTTTAGGTTTCATCGTTATTTTTTAAATATTAGCGTTATTATTTTGACTAACTCTCGCTTCGCTAATGGTCCCAAGAGGCGATGGACGGATGATATTTAAAGGATGGGTAGGAACTTCAGTGCCCTGGTTGTTGCTTATTCTTTTGAGATACATATTCCTTGGTGACAGTTATTTCTTTGGAAGATCTTTTTGATTCTCGTCATCGTCTAGCCTTTTTCCCCAACTACGTTGGGGTTGACTTCTAGTCTAATCAGATGTAGCTGAATACCTATATTTTACATGGAGCGACTGACTATCTGACCTTCTCAACCCATTTATTCTCGTATCCTATACAGGTATTTAATCTTCACACATAAAAGATTTTGTTAAAATTCTTTGCAGTGTTACAATTCCATCTACATATTTCTCAGGAAAGTCAGCCATTGTTCAATCATGCTTCATCATCATCATTTCAGCCGAAATACGTCCACTGCTGGACATAGGCCTTCCCAAAAAGGGGGGAATTTGCCATAATAGCCACGCTTGGCAGGCGGGTTGGCGCAGTATGGTGTTAAAAATGCATAGATAACGCTGCTGCCCATTCTCTAGTAAGTCCCTTAATCGACTTTAAGACACCCACGGGAGGAAATGGGGTGATACTTACTATTCTTTACGTCCGGCACCACACGGTATCAATCATGCTTAGCCCCTTTCAACTCAACGGGGGTGTATTAAAAGGCGATGTCTCACACAGGCGTATACTATCAGTCCGCTGCTTTTCCTTAGAGTTATTTGGTATACCTGCGACCAAATAGAGGAGCTCCAGCAGCCAGAGGAGCTCGTGGCTAAGTAATAATAGATACATCATCATCATCATTTCAGCCGAAAGACGTCCACTGCTGAACATAGGCCTCCCCCAATTTGGGGATTGGGATTGGATTGGGGATAGGGGGATCGGGGAATAGGCGGGTTGGCGATCGCAGTATGGTGTTAAAATGCATAGAGAACGCTGCTGCCCATTCTCTAGTAAGTCCCTTAGTCGCCTTTTACGACACCCACGGGAGGAAATGGGGTAGTGCTATTCTTTACGTCCGGTAACACACGGTACACCGCGTGACCGCTTAGATCTTCTCAACTACACAAAGGATTTCAATGCGGTTGCCACCATCATTTAGAGCATTAATTCCGGAAGTTTTATATGTTAATACATTAATACTTAGATATACCACAGAAATCTCTATGTTTCGACATGTGAAGGTGAACCCCTGCGAAGCAGGTACGGCTCGCTAGTAGTTTTATAAGCAGGTATGCGGATGAAAAGTGGCAGGAAACCACCAAATTGCTTTATGAATGAGAAGACCTCTCCACTTATAAGATACCTTATACTAAACATAATACAACATTGATGTCGTCGGCGTCTGCCAATAAACACTTGCCGGTTTAATCAAATAAAAAAAAAACAAAACCAATTATGAGGTCTGATCACCTTCAAAGAAGTGTGATGATAATCATGTTATTTTCTCGCCTTTTGATTCGTAAGGTTTTTATCGTCGCAGATAAAAAGCCTCTTTTAATTGGACTCTGTGAAGGCCGTAGTGTCTGTAATCGATTAATAAATATTACGTTAACTTCGTCTGAAAAGATGTTAATGTTTGAACTTTAAAATGGTCTTTTTGTCAGATTTATTTTTGGAACGCTATAAGATTGTGAAGAAAAACGTGAACAGAACATTGATGTATAGAAAGGAAGATAAGCCAACGCTCTTATGTCACGTAAATAAATATTATTGGATTAGAACTAATTACATGAAACAACCGAAATAGAGAGATATGACGCGGGCTGCAGCGGGAACGAAATAGCAATAATTGTCACTATTACACTGAAATAAATGTTTAGCAAAAACTTGGTTACTGTTTACACAAAAATTGTGACTTGCGAACTAGATGTTATCTGTTACAAAACCCTGTTTTGCACACTACAAATCAGTTTTGTTAAATTTAACTAAAGTTGTTATTTTTGAAGTAACTTAATTAGTTCGGCAAATTATTATTTTTTCAGTGTACGTACCCATAACAACTCAGAAACAAATGGCGACCTAGAAAGCAATATTATTCAGGAGAATTCTAAAGAAATTAAATTTTGATGTTCTTACGAGTGGAAAGTAATCCCGTGGAACATGTTTTTGGTTTGTGAATATGCACATTTTGAAAAGACAGGAAGGCCGTAATCGTCTAAATAAACAGCAACAATTATTGCTGCTTATTTAGACGATTACGGTAATTTTACTTAACGTGCTACACAACATGTGCTACACAAATGCCAGTTCGATTGTGACTAAGGTCAATTATGCCGGTTGGCATAGTTTATGCGGTCCACGTAGAGGAGTGCGTACCTAATCTTCCTTTTTACACCTTACATTTTTGTAGGACTAACGAAATAAAACTGAACTGCGTTGCTCTGCAAGGAGAATTTATTTTTATTAATTACAAATCTCAAACCTTTTACATTATTTTAAACCTTATGAACTACAAACCTTACCTGAAAGGAGAAACAACATTTAAAGCTATTATTTCCGTAATCCTTTTACTGCTAATATTTAGTTTTATTTAATTTTCATTTATCTCATGCTTTACGAAAATCAGAGTGATACCTATGTCATCGTGTCACATGTCAAACGTAAAGCAGGCCACATACAAAATTGATAAATGAAGTACGACCTACTTCGTTTACATACATCATATTTTTTTAATCAATGGAACAGAATCGATACTTTATCGGCTTTTAATGCCGAATATTTTACGATACTGGGTAAAGGAAAAATTAAAACCTGAAAATAATATAATAGATACACATACCAGACACACTTTGTTTTACTCCACCTGCTAACATTCTTTTATCATTGCTACCCTATGTGTAACTGAATCAATACACATTATTAAAGTAGTTTGTTCAGACTCTTTCACTGAATCGATTTCTGTCATTAATATAGGTAATTTTTTCCCAAAAATAATTAAAACTACGTAAATTACAGTCACACTTCTACTGTACAATCAAAATAAACCAAAATTGAAAAACTACCTACTACGCTAGACATATAAGTGTGCGACTGTGTGCGAGCGTAGATTTATAATGTGACCACAATTTTTCCCCACAATCAGTATAACTAATTTACTAAATAAACAATGTTTTATTCATAATAATAAGAAATCAGTGTACGTATTATAATTATAACATAATATTCTAATTAGGGTGTTTGGTGGTGTGTGTTAATTCCAGGACATGATGTATACTTTATTCATGAACAAAACAGAAGTTCGAAATCGAAGAATCACTTACGGGTCTGTAATGGGTCCTACCCACGACTCGTGTCAAACCCTCGCCAACATGTGTTTCCGTTAACCTATAAACAACGCAAACCCGTAACTGAACACTGTCACCGGCTATCACTTTACATGTAGTGAAATCATATCTACTCATAGTTCGCGGACGCAGAAAGCGTACACATACGGGTTTTTGTTAGTTGTACGGTGGCCAACACATCAAGTTACCACAAACTGTCAAATTTACACGTTCGATTTTGGACGTAATCATCAACTTTTTAAAGTTTAAAATCGTTTGGAGAAATTTTACAGTTTCGTGTAGCTTGGTGTGCTGGCCACTGTACATAATGTTCTATCTCTGTTAGAGGGTTTGGTTTCAGCACTTAGTCCTTCAGATGGACCCTTGTGCGTGAGCCATGGCGGCCGTCGGTGGTTATTCCAACCAACCCACCTCCTTCAAGTAGCTCATCACGTCTCCTGGTCTGTTCAGAATATCGGTAAAGGATCTGGGTGCCCCGAGGTTTTCCGTTCTAATCGCGTGACGCCTGTGCATTCGAAGAGCACATGCACAACGGTTTCTTCCGCCTCCATGCAGGCCCTGCACAGAGCGCTGTCCGTTATCCCTATTGTGTGGAAATGTTTGTTTAGCGAGCAGTGTCCTGTGATGGTCCCCGTAACCAGGCGCAGACCGTTCCTGTCCAGGCGTAATAAACGCCAGGTCAGCCTACCATTCAAGGATGGCATAGCCTCTCTGGACTGCCTGCAGCCCGGTGTCGAGGTCCACTAGGTTTCCGCTTGTGTGTGGGTGAAGTCCTGTAGCCACCTGCGTAATCGGTCACTATACATATTATGTCGTTCGTGTTGGATCGTGTGAGGTGGGCAGAGGTGTTGAAATTGTGATGTTGATGTGTTACAGACTTGGTTTAGTATTAATTACTAGATATGGAGCAGTGGTGGCCCAGCGGCAACGATCGCGACTTACGAGTTGTAGTCGTGGGTTCAAACCCCAAGCAACAACTTTATTTTCTGTAAATAATTTCATCGCCACTGCTCTCAAAACGCTGAAGGAAAACATCGTGAGGTAACCAGCATGTCCTAGAACCAAAAATTCGAAGAAATGTTACATCTACCAACCCGCACTGGGCCCGCGTGATGGATTATGGCCCACTCCTTCTCACAGAAAGGAGATTGTGTGTCCCAGCAGTGGGAAAATTATAGGCTGATTATGCACTAGATATGATGATTGCGATCAAACTGATCGGACTTGTAATCAGTCTGAATTAGGCGATGGGTTTCTGAACGACCTCCAGCAGAATTATGTAAGGAAGGAATGTGTTTAATCATGGGTCACAAATACGCTGGAGTGAAATTTTGGAAAACGATCTTATTTTTAATGAAAATGTAGAAGTTTTTAGTTTGTTGAGATCAGATGAAACTTATGACCCCAAGAGGCGTAGTTGTAATCACGATATAAAGGCTCGTACAGACTAGTGCGATATCGCGGGCGCGCGCGACACTAGTAGCAGAATTTCTTTGTCGGTGCCTGTCGCGCCCGCGATATCGCGCGAGTCTGTACGAGCGTTAAATGTTGCCAATAGCAAAGAACCGGATTCCAACCTTATTTAAGATAGCAATAATTTTCAGCAAAAGCAATCCTAATTGAATACTCCATTAATAAAGCACACATAAAACCCACAATCTAAACACACATAAAAATGTTAATAACATCAATTCTCACAAGGAAAAGGGAAATAAAAACAATTACAGCCGTAAGCACAGAAATACGTCGGACTAAGTAAAAGTAAGTAAGGCCATAAAGTAACAATACGGTAATGTGACAAGAACCATTACGTCACCACTCTCGGTGTATGGGTAAGTAACTGGGGAGAGGTTCCGTATATAATCTTCATTTGTTTTTTTTTGTAGATTATTTTTTACGTGTATTATTTGTTGGTATCTAATTGTAAACAAGGGTCCAACTTTTTTTCTTTTCTTGAAAGATTGGTGTTTTGTACGATTAACGTAAGTTCAGTCCTTTATTTTCCTGGAGAAGGCAAACGTGTATTGTATTTCTCCGTTTACTTAATTCGAATATTATCAACGGTTTGTCACCGTTGTGTCACACTAAGCTCAACCAGCTTGGTGTTTGGTGTATGATTTATTTTCGTAAGACAAAACTACCTTCATTTCGTGCAGTAGAAACTAAATCATGGAGTTCTGGTTTTCTTGATGACTTATGCGCGATCGAAAGATCCTGGTCCTCTTTTCTTTCGCTTTAGAAATGGAAACAATATAATTATTTGTGATACTTTTATTTACCCCTAATAAAAGAGGGTGCTTTTATTTCTGGTCCCCTATTATAAAATCACGGTCTCTCTTTGATATCATAAGTGTACTTCACGGTAGTCTTGAATAAAGTTTAACCCGATCCTATAGTAAACATTGCAAGTTTACTGCCTCAACTTTCAGCTGCCTCGGTCCTCGTGTTACCTCCATAGTTTAAAGTTCGCAAACTAGTTTATATTGTTCCAACAGAAGGTTATTTTGAACCAATTTATGATATATTCAGATTAAATTATCTCTGGAAACTTTAACTTTGAAAGAAAGAAAGAAAAATATTTTATTTGGGATACGCACAGGAAATACAAATCGTAAAAAAGGTGCATTTAAAACTAACAAAAGTAAAACAATATTAGTTCGAACAAACAAAACAATAAAAAATAAAGAACTGTGCGACGTCAAAAAGGCTTCTATCTCAAAATAACGCAGCGATATTAAAAAAAATATACCGCAGCGCTGGTATTCTGATGGGCACTTTGGAGTTTGAGGTTGAAATGTTTTAACGCGGCTGCCAACGGTATAGCGAATCACTCTTCGCCGATGGTACGGTTCGCCGAAATCACTCTTAGTCGACGGTTGATTCCACGAATAAATCCATCGCCGATGGAACTATTCGCCGAAAACACCATTCATCGATGGTCGCTTCAGCTACAACACCTTTTACCGATGGAACGGGTCGCCGAAATACTTCAACACAAATAATTTTAATTATATTATATATAAATTACCAGATACCCTTTATTGTTGGTGAATCATTTGGGTTAGGTTAGACCTGTGACCATTCAAGTGCGAAGGCGAGCCACCGTACGGAGCGTGCCGCGGTAGCGGCCGCCTAGCGCCAGATCCCCTCTAAGTGAAATTTAAGTGAAATTGATTTTTTATATTTGTACCGTTCCAATCTGACTGTGTTTAATTTAATAGAAATTTACATAAGTATTTCGGCGACCCGTTCCAACGGTAAAGAGTGTTGTAACTGAAGCGACCATCGATGAACGGTGTTTTCGGCGAATAGTTCTAGCGGCGATGGATTTATTCGTGGAATCAACCTTAAACTAAGAGTGATTTCGACGAACGAAAAGTGATTCGCTATACCGTTGGCAGCCGCGTTAAAACATTTCAACCTCAAGCTATTTTATTACTTTCGTAACCTTTCACCGAATAAACTGTATTCTTTTCGCGGTTTTTCCATTTTACTACGGAACCCTTAACTGGCAAAACGCAACATGCCAGAGTGATAAATAATAAAAGCGTCTGATATGAATGTGGAGTGTAGTTTGTACTATCATGCCGCTGCCCAACGGAACTTTTTAGAAAGTTTTTTTTTTTGAGTTACAATAGGTGTTTATATTTATGTTATTTATATTGTAGGCGTTGAGAAAAATTATACAAGCCGAAAGTATATTAAACGGATGCATAGTGGTGGGAAAAAAACATATATTTCAATAGATGGTTTTACAGTTCGTCTCGCAAAATGCCTTGTCGTGATAAGGGCTCCGTTCGAGTATGAAATATGACAATAATCCGTGAACATAATTTTAGATGTCTAGAACATTTTGAAATACATGGACACATAAGGGCAATCCAATTAAACTTTCAAGTTGCTAATTAATTGGCTGTCATTCACAAGCTAATTCAAACATACTTCAGTAATGTCTCTAATGATGTGAAGCATAGTGCACATTTATTTTTAGTGCTATGTCCAGGGCCGTCTTTAACTTATTGGAGGCCCTGGGTACATTAGGATAATGGTGCCACTATGGCTGATAGCGG
Source organism: Dryobota labecula (assembly GCA_947523025.1). Lineage (NCBI taxonomy): Eukaryota > Metazoa > Arthropoda > Insecta > Lepidoptera > Noctuidae > Dryobota > Dryobota labecula. The sequence continues at coordinate 25,483,130 of OX383289.1, read as the reverse complement.
ACTGTTTTGTTAAAACAGGCAAAAAGAGTAATTAAGCAAAATTCTAGATTCATTCAACTGTTATTTTAATTTTTATTGTCACATAAAATGAATAATACTTATGTATGACATAATTCGGAAAAGTAACTGTTAATATTCCCAGGTTAGGGTTTAAAAAATTATGATTGAAGACGTATCGTTCTAGTTTTGAGATAAGCAAAATCATCAATTACTTCAAAGTCGATGTATTTGAGCATGTAACATGATATGGTCATCAGCGACATTGAAATTTATTGTACCTATTTATTCATCGGTAATAATCAGTTAATGCTCTGGCAGGAACTAGGGGCCCCCCTTAGATCGCGGGGCCCTGGGCACTTGCCCAAAGTGCCCACTGGAAAAGAGGGGCCTGGCTATGTCACTCACTTAATCAAGCTTGAATAATCAGTAGGCTGATTTTATTCAGTAAACTACTCTGACCATACTACCTAACATCACAGTTTCTCATTAAAAGATATTAGAAACCTTGAATGGGGAAAAAGGGTGCTACGTTTTGGAACCCACACCTTTCATTTGCATACCGACGAGATTCACATTTCTCTAAAATACCCGCAAGTTGTAATACTTTAATACGCATCCCTTTTGCCTTAACAACTAAATTCATTTAGAGCCATTTTAAACCTCACCCTAATTTCTTATTATTCAAATCTGGCCTCATTTTGAATAAACTAGCAGTGAAATTCAATTTGTTTTGCTAAAAAATTTGGGTTATTTGTATTTATTCAGTATCATTATGAGGTAAATTACAGCGGCCATTTTATGATAGTAACAAAACGAAGATTGTATGGAAAAAACATTAATTATATGAAAAGTCACATATGGCTTTGAAACGTGGTCGCTCACAATGGGCCTCATTAGATGGCTGAAAGTCACCCAAAGGGCAATGGAGAGGGCTATGCTAGGAGTTTCCCTACGTGATCGAATCCGAAATGAAGCGATCCGCAGGAGAACCAAGTAACCTAAATAGCCCGAAGAATTGCCAAACTTAAGTGGCAGTGGGCAGGTCACGTTGCTCGCAGAACAGAAGGCCGATGGGCCTGAAAAGTTCTGGAGTGGCAACCGCGTACAGGAAGACGTACCGTTAGAAGGCTTTCCACCCGCCTCCACGTTGTGAAGACCGCATGAATTCGCTGGATGCGAGAAGCACTGAACTGGTCGAAGTCTGGCGACGCTTGGGCGAGGCCTATGTCCAGCAGTGGATGTCTTTCGTCTGAAATTATGATGATGATGATGATATAGAAAAAGTGGGACTTCTTTCAGGCAGACATTTTTTCTTTCATTCTGTGATGGAGCATTGCTCACCACGTTAGGCAAACTTTTGTATTTGATTTTAGGACTCAGTAATGCTTCAGGTTTTTTTATGTTTTTCTTCTTCATAATCAGAGGTATCTTAATTAAAGTTCCAACTTCTCTCACTAACAAAAAAAAAAAATGCGTCTTCCCCATATTTACCACCCCCCTTATATAACATAGCATTGATTGGAATGACGAATTCTAGGCCGATATCCACATTATATTACGCACTGTTGTGGAAATAAATGGAAAAATCTACATAATTGGAAAGTGGGATCCAATCATCGATGTCGGGGAAAAAGTAAATTGTACGCAGCTTTCGTGGGTATAACGTGCTTTTACGATTTTTTCTGTGAAATATTTTTGTTTTAGTGATATGTAAGTATGGACAAATTTTAAAGCCGTAAAAGCTTTTGATATTTCTTAAAACATTGTATCGAGGAAACGGAATGTTTTTTTTTTTTTTAATTGAAAAACGAAAACGATATTGCTTGTTACTTTTGGCTCATTGGCAGTTTTTGTAAATTCTCGTGTTGCATCTTTTTGCAGACGTACTATGCATGGTTTTAACGAATAACATAATGTTATTACCAATTTCACACTTAACTCGCTGACGCACACTTAAGGTGATTTAAAACACCTCCACCCATCCTCTCAAAGATTTAACACACCATAAAATCTTTCCATTTATCAAGAAAGATAACTACGTGACGTGACCCATTTCTTCTGAGTTTAAGTCCCCAGTTAAATATTTAATTCAGTTAGGTCCCTGCGAGACGGTCGAGTAGTCGAGTCGAGTGGTCGAGTGGCGAGTGTTCGAGTGTTTGCTACCCGTTTGGAGGGTACTTGCTATGAGACTAGTACTGTAATGTCTGAGGGCAGGATTAGTGTCGTAGACATGTTGTTTTCTAAAGTCTGTGTCATTGATTGAATTGATTGAAAATTGGAATTTGTGGATTTCATCGAACATACTTAAATGAAGATACTATGATTGTATTTCGTTCTTGCATTTGTGACCTACCAGTCGATGCCCAAAAAGGCTCGACTGGCTGTTCACAATCGTGTACTGGTGCCTACGCTTATGTATGGAAGTGAATGTTGGGTGTGGCAAAAGAAGCATGAAAGTAGAATAAATGCTGTGGAAATGCGTTCCTTGCAAAGGACGTATGGCGTGACTATAAAAGATAGGCTGAAAAAGCATGTGATAAGGCAACAGTGTGGTTTAAAAGAAGATGTGGTCACAAACATTGAAAAGAGTAGGTATGCTTTGATGGTTTGGTCATGTTGAGAGGATGAATGAAAGGCAACTAACAAAAGGTATTTACAAGGCAAATGTGAGTGGAAACGCCGGGCCGGACGCCCTAGGAAAATATATAGTGACCTAATTCGTGATGTTCTTCAGAAAGGTCAGGTGCGTAGCACTCCCCTAGTAGCATTTTCCGTTGGCATTTAGTTGATCCAACTTCAAAAGTATGTGGCCCAACCAAACGCCAACAAAAATGCTAGTAGGGTCGCAACTGGCGTGCGTGTATGACCAGATGTATGAATGTAAACGAAGTAAAAGGATTATGTAACGAACGTAGCAGGTGGCGTTCTATAGCTTCTGCGTACCCTCTTGAGAAGAAGGTGTGAGTTTATGTATGTACATGTATGTATAATTGTATTTCCTTTAGCATATTAAAACAGCTGAGACAATGTTTTCAGAGTTAGGTTTTGACGTCACAAGTTTGGATTTTAATCCGTTTTAATACTTCGTGGGGGTTTCCTCTACCCATCTCCAGGCCCCCAAACCATTAAGGAGATAGACCCTTAGAGCTCACTAAAAACGCAACATAAATGTGACTAATAATAATTGTTTATGTGGCCTGTTAACCGCCAATGTATTAATAGTATGTATCATATCACAGACTAGGTCCAAAACCATCACAATTTTCCAAACTGACCTTTCTCTAACTCTAGGTCATCCACCGTAATGCCTTAATTATATGCCATAATTTACGTCATAATTCCAGCTGAAAGACGTCCACTGCTTGACATAGGCTTCCCTCAAGCACCGCCACTTCGACCGGTTCTATGCTTACCGCATCCAGCGGATTCCTTGCGGCTTTCAGAAGGTCATCGTTTGAGCCTTCCAACGCTACGTCTTCCGGTACGCAGTCGCCACTCCAGTACCTTTCGGCCACATCGGCTATTTGTACTTCGATCAATGTGCCCTGCCCACTGCCACTTAAGATTGGAAATTCTTCGGACTATGTCGGTTACCTTGGTTCTCCTGCGGTTCTCTTCATTTTTGATTCGATCACGTAGGGAAACTCCAAGCATAGCCCTCTCCTTGGTTGACTTTCAGCCTTCTAACGAGACCCATTGTGAGTGACCACGATTCAGTGCCATAGGTCATCACTGGCAACACACATTGGTCAAAGACTTTCGTCTTGAGACACTGCTTATACTTAAATAAGATAATTTACGAGCTATGGTAGCTAGTTTTATAACATGGTAGTAGTTTTGATACTCACAAAACTAACTACCGCAGCTACTGTAGCAAACTTTGGGTTCTGTACCAAAGCTGACGCTTTACAATCGGTAATCCCCTGTGAGACTAAAGTAGCGTGTTTTGTTGGTAGTTTATATACAACTTGTGTTCTGATACTAACTTTGGAGTGGGAGAGTTCTGACTTATTTGTTTGTGGTAGATTTGATGTGCAGACCTTTTTTAGGGTTCCGTAGTTAACAAGGAACCCTAATAGTTTCGCTATGTCCGTCTGTCTGCGGGTACCTCTTTTTCTCTTTAGCCTAGGGTACCTCCCATACAGGTAAAGTGCGGATGATATGTTGTTTCTTGTGTATCCCATTTTTGAACGGCCTTTACAAAGATTATTTCGTTGGAAAGGGCGTTCAAAATTATTTCGGGTTTGTGAAAACCATTTTTCGATTCTGTCATGATGTCAATCTTCCTGCGTATTACGTTTCAAAAGTACGTGCATTGTAATCTTCCGACGGTTTATACGGTTTATACTACATGCACAATAATGACTCCAGCAAAATTAAATGAAAAAAATCAACATAGAATCTTTTGGATATTCAGAATAGTGAACGGTCAGGGGTTGCAGGAAAATAGGGTTTCTGGAATCTAAAAACCGAAAAGGTCTTTAATGTATAATATATGGTTACGTATCTCATAGTTCCTACTTTTGATTTCTTCTACTATATCAGTAAGCCAACAAAAGACAGAAAAACAAAGATAAAAAATGGCTAACACTAAAGAGAAAATTGCTTGTCGCCCCCTGTGTTCAGCTCAAGTCCTTCAACACACGTTACCCACGTGAAACCAACTGAATGGTACGTTCGTTGCGATTTCCTTGTTTTCTTTTCATTCCATTTTTATTTGATTTCTCCAATTCCCAGTTCAATCTCAACTTCAGCTTCATTAGAACCGGTTTCGTTTTTATGTGCAAAAAGAAATGAGCATTTTTCGGATTGGTGTGGAATTTTAAGATATGTTTGTTATGGCTACAAAAGCATTCTCGTCAAGAGTAAAATAGCCCAATTCTTAAGGCATAAAAAAAGTAAAGATTTGTGCTCGAATTCCAAACGATGACTATTGACTTGAATTTCAAAGATATAAAAAAAATTTGGTGAATACATCTTTAGGCGCGTTGAGCAATTTTCGGTAGCGGAAAATGTTATTGGTTTCCATCACCGACATACTGTAACATCGTATATCTTTAGCTTCATATAAGGGTGATGTGCTGTGCAACATTATTTCATTCTTTTAAGTTTTCACTTCTCGTCGGAAGCGTGTGGTGGCCTAGTGCTAACAACCGCGACTTACGAGTAATACACTGAAATAAAAAGTAGTTGCAACAATCAAGATTTTGGTTATATTGACGAAGTAACTTGTTTGCATCTGAGCCTATCAAGCACAATGATCACAGCTACAAATTTTATTTGACTGAGATCTGGGGGTCTACTCCCTAAGTCCGTCAACGAAGTAACGGGCCCGTCCGTTAGTAGTCCGACACGTCGGACTGAACCCTACTCCCTAGTAATTTCGGATTCATCAGTTTCCAACGGAATCGTAGACAATATTCGTGAACGAAAGACGCATGGCGATTGATGACAATAGAGTTGTGCTATTTTACCGGTCGATTACCGGTTTAATTATTTTGTGGTTTTCAAGCTAAATAAACAAAAATCAATATTTTTTCCTTAGAAAATGACTACATTTTTAACAATATACTTTTTATTATAAAGATTAGAATTATTTTTGACATTTTTGTCCGGAAACCGGCATTATCCTGTTGATACCTTTGCCTTTTTCCTTTTTGACATTTTGACGGAAATTTTCAAATTAATTCAACGATACTAGCCGGGAAGTTTTAAAATTATTTTATTTTAGTTTCTTTCTTATTCATTTCGTAAAATGGCCCCAACCGCTACAGAAACTCACGGACACGGACTCTGGCCGGAGGCGCGCAGGAGCTGGGCAGCCTCAACGTGCTTTATATAGAATTTTTCACTTTTGGTGTGGGAAAAAAAAAAAAAAAAATACTAATATGTTGATTTTTAGGGGTTTGGGGTTTCTAAAAGGGGGTCGAAATTTTCATTATTTATGCGATAGGACGCACCATTTTCGAGATATAAGCAAAAGAAAAGAAAAAAATAAATACAGTAACAGTACTGATTTTGTACAAGTAGTAGAGATGTTGGTGTGAAGTTTAGTTCATGACAACTAATTGATTTTATTCTACATCTTTTCAATCGCGATTAATAATAGTCAGATTTAGTTAGAAAATCTAAATTTTAGTTTAAAAACGTCAAATTCAGAATAGCAAAATTGCCAAATAGCTTTAAGATAAGTCAGTAACGTCGGGAATACTCGCCAACCTAAATTCTTGGCGTAAGTATTGTCGACGTTGCCTCCGCTCTTCCTATATAGCTTCGTCAAGCAATAAAAAAGTAGCCATACTTTGGAATTCCTTACTTTGTCTCTAAATAGTGTAAACAATTATAATCGTTCGTCGACAGAACGACAACTATTTTGATGTCGTATCAACTGACATAAGGTTCCGTCAAAACAAGCGTCAAGTTCAACTTTTCGGACGGGCAAAAACGCATCGGGAGTAGGGACAGTGGTCAAATCGTGTTGTCATTCATTCTTCGTCGGGCCCCGAACGAATCGTCCGTCCGTTGGTGATAGGGAGTAGGAAACGCCCGAAACGAAGCCCGAAACGACGGACTTCGTGCTTAGGGAGTAGACCTTGATTGTTTTGTTTTGTAGATCTTGATTGGAGTTATCACAGAACCTCCCTAGTAGCATTTTTTGTTGGCGTTTGGTTGGGCCACTTACCTCTGTAAGTGGCCCAACTGAGTGCCAACAAGAAATGCTACTAGGGCTATTTGCAGCAATTAAGTCAAAACATAGTTGCTCCAACCAAGATTATTAGATTAAACTTTCAATGATCTTTATTGAAGTAATCAAAATGCTTGATTGACACAACTAACTTACTTTGTTACAGTTAACATTTTTTTAACTAGTCTCTTTTTTAAGTTTTCTACAATGATGTCATGTTAAGGGTAATCGAAAAACTTGTTTGAGGGTTCAATCATTCAAACTCAAACTCATATCATTTATTTCAATTAAACCATTTACAGGCACTTTTGAATTGTCAAGGAGTCGGTCAGTAAGAAAAATGAAGCTACATGCCCATTCCAAAGCGTAGGCACCTATGGAGAAGAACGGGCAAGAAACTCACTCTTTTAAATTAAATAGTTACAAAAGTATTCGTTAAATCTATATTGTTTTTTTACATCGTTCTCACATTTAGTTATAAATTCATTTATAATTAAATGTGAGAACGTTGTAAAAAAAAAAAACTTACACGTTAAACGCGTCACAGTAGGTACAACAAATAGAAACAAAATAAAATAATTAAAATAACCCGTGGCAGCTAAGAGATGACTAGTCCCAACTGACGGTGCCCGTTCACGACTATTTGAACTAGTATTGCTGCAATCATGTCGTGATGATCAACTTAACTAAGATTTTGATTAATCTAAACAAGATATCGTCAATCAAGCTAAAAAGTCACTTGATTGGAGTGCATTTTTTTCAGTGTAGGTCGTAGGTTCAAAACCAGAGAGTCGCTTTATTTTGTGTGAATTATTTCATCACCACAGCTCTGAAACCGGTGAAGGAAAACATCGTGAGGAAACTGGCATGTCCTAGAACCTAAAATTCTAGGACATGTGACATCTACCAACCCGCAATGGGCCCGCGTGGCGGATTAAGTCTTACTCAGGCCTGTGTCTCAGCAGTGGAAACTCTCGTCAGCAGTCCCCATGACTGCTTATGTTTTTGGATGAGTTGGACGCATTGAACCTTTGACCTTTATTGCTAGCAGTCTTTTTAGTGTCAAAGTCAAAGTCAAAATCATTTATTTCAAATAGGCACGTAAAATGAAAATGATAAAAAAAAGAATGCACTTTTGAAAGTCAAAAATTACATAGTTAATTGATTCTAGTTGCCCCTTCCTAAAGGTTGTATGGAGAAGAATGGGCAAGAAACTCCATACTTACTCTTTTTAAATGTTAACACATTGTATACATTGATTAATAATTATAGATGAAGACGATGTACCTAGAATAAAAATTACTTACCACAATTTGTAAAAAGAATGAAAAGAGAAGTAATGACAGAAAAATGAATAAATTCGATAGATACATGGTGCTCACATATTTACAAACATTGTATATGATTTTCCTAAAAAAAATTACATATAATAAGAAGTCAGTGTGTGAGTTAAATTATATTAATCACAGAAAATAAAATTAATACCGAAAGAAAATAATAGAAACGCTTCGAAGCGATTGTCATATCTTCATTTAGTTTCGTGCCTTTTATGCGGGCTGGTAATGATGAAAAGTATCTATGACACTATCATTTTAATAACAACTAGCTTCTGTCCGCGACTTTGTACGCGTTAAATTTCTTGTTTCCCCGTTCTCCGAAAAAGCCGTTCTATAGAAAAAGTATGAGAAAATGAATTTTCTTCATACTTTTTTTTAAGTGAATTTCTCGCATGTTTTAATAGTTATTCTGCTGTTGGGGGCGGAGAAAAATCCAACAAATCAAAGATAATTAAAATCGGTCCAGCCGTTCTTGAGTTATAAATGGTGAAACTAACCCGACTTTGTTTTATATATTTTTAAATTGTGAAAAGTATCCACTGTGAACAATTTTCACACCAGATATGCACGATTCACAGCCATATTTTCAATAAGCATTGTGTGTTCGCTTTGTTTGACTGTGGCTTGCAAAACAGCTGTAAAAACAATAAACTATTTAAATTTATTGTGATTTTCGCATACAATTTAAAAGAATTTGAGTAAATATAGGCATTACCTATCTACGTATTTATCATTTAACTTTTAGTAGAGACTAGCTGCTGCCTGCGGCTCCGCTTGCGTGGCTTTTTCTAAAATAAACGTAAGTTTCTTCTTATAGCATCAGCTATCTGTCAGTTAAAGTCCAGTCAAAATCGGTCCAGACAGACAGACATACAAAACATTTTTTAATGTTTTTTTGTTATGTTTATACGTTCATATGCTTTTAGTAAAAGGTTGTTATTTTGACATTACAAACAGGCACTCAAATTTTATTTATTTTTATAGATAAAATGGAATTGTTTATTTAGACGTGAGGTCTAACATGTATATATAGTGGTTATCCAAGTGGAGGCTTGGCTGTAATGCTGTTTATTTGTAAAATATAAAGTGCTAAATCAGATCCTCCCCACCTACTGAAACTTGAGCTACAATCAAATATTAATAAAATTAAAAGCTACGTTTTAAATTTTGTGTTATTCTATACGCAGCAAAATTATGTAAAAATAAGCAAATAAATCACACATTAAACATAATAATGTAAATAATACTTACAATTTATGTAAGCGAATAAATAATTATGACTGATTATTTTCAGCCAAACATTTGTGCAAATGCTTGCACAGAATTGCGCATGTTGGTTATTCAGGGCGACTTTTCTTCAATAATAGTTGTAAATTATAATTTTTTCATGCCAAATAATGGTTATTATGCTCTTGCTAAAAGTATGTAGGTATACCTATGTACTAAGTACCTACGCCAGATTTTTGTTACGATTTAAATCTCAAAAGTGTTGACCTTAAAATTAAATAACCCTTATAGTATCCTTGATACTATAAAGGTAATTTAATTTTAAGGGTTTTTTTTTTGTTAGGGCTTCTTAGAGTTAACCTTGACAGGTTGAGACTCTTTAACCGGTCTTTCCTGTGGTTGCCTTAAGTTCCTAACGAAATTTAATGCCTCCAGCCAGGGCGTAGAACTTAGAAACTAAACGACTACGCGCTAAGGGCACCCCCTGTGGGCCCTCGGCTTAGGGCAGATTCGGAGGGAGGATGGCAAGAGACTGACGGTGGCTGGATAAAATCAGGGTTATGATTATTATCTAGGAGATTTAAAGCTTCAGGCTCAGCTATGGCGCGGGCTGGCGCTTCGCTTACGAGCTAGGGTCGGGGAGAACTATTTAGTCGGGGATTTCGCGATGGGCCTCGGCGGCGAGGTCGGAAGACGGTCGTGTATTGTGTATGTTTCGAACTGTACTCGTTTCCCTACTGCTCTCCTGGAGGAGAGTCGTGGCGTCGTCTGGGTCGGTCAGTGTTTTAAGGGCATAAACTTATAAACTAAAAGACTACGCGCTAAGGGCATCCCCTGTGGAGTACGGACCTCGGCTTATGGCGTCGCTGGGGGAGGACAGCAAGGGACAGGCTGGATCGGATTATGGATACCTAGGTCCCATATGTTAGCAATTTGTCTACTGTGAATTTGACCGCAAGCTTAAGTTAATATTCCAGCTAAAATTAAATGCCAATTATATTTTTATTGAAGTAGGATTGAATGCAGGACTTGTGCTCCTGCATTCAATCCTACTTCAAGAAAAATTTATAATAAACTAACTAAGGTAACATCTTAGAAAACAAAATGAATTTATAACAAACAATAATACATTACTTTGTTTTATTTTGAACAGAGATGGCGAGCCATCTCTCTTCTGTAAACTCTTTAATGTAGTAGAAGTTTCTACTGTCAAATTGATACATTTTCTTTCGGATTTTGGCACCAAGTTAAATAAAAAATATAAACATTGTGCGCGAATCCTCTTCATCGGTATAAAGTTGGTGTGATGCGGCTCCGGTCATCAATCATCGTTTATATATTTTTGTGCAAGTTTAGCATGTTCATTAATCATTGTAAATGATTGCTACTCGCTAGCTTGTTTTAAATATTTTTTGCATAATCTCTTAAAAGGTACATTTGTATCTGTTCAAGATTTCATTTTTACTTTGTTGAAAGCGTAAATAACTTATAATACAAAGTAAGCAAATTTAATAAGAATCGAATATAACGCACTCAATCCGTATAACCAAACGTTTGTTTAAATTGCCAAACAAAACACTACATTATTTATTAGGCTATCATTTCAAAAAATAATATTTAGATAAATATTCGAGCTCATTTGGCCCTTAGATTACAAGCGTTTTGTATTTCCATTAATAACAAACACCTTGTATAAATATAAAGGCTCACATCAATCATTAGAAGCGTGGGTATTACTGATAACTGATAAGTGATAAGCCGCGAAATTGATTGGTATTTATCACTGGGCTGCTGCGGTGACGCCATGCCACTTGAACCTATGACGTATTGTCTGTGGCAGTGACGGCACTAATTGTAGCGCCTACGAAGAATTACTAGGCTGGGATTATGAAAATGAGATAAAAGGTGATGCGTGGGTCCTAGATTTGGTGACGTGGACACAAGGAGTTACGGTTACCACAAACAAAGAAATTAAGATGGCAGAACAAGATATTTGGGTTACAAAGAGACCATCAATCAATGGCTTAAAGTAAAAAAAAATTGTCGATGACTTTTAAATCGTTAGCAAAATCTTCCATGATTCGTTGATTCTTTTTCATTGTTTTCTGCTAAATTTGAACTACAAACTTCAAGAAAGCTTTTGATTGCATTGAAGTTATGAAATTTATTGAAATAATGCTAAATTAATGGTAGGTAATGACAATGAGATATGATTCCATTTTATTCATTCGGAAAACTCATATGTCTCGAACGTAAAAACTTAAGAAAATCTCCATAATTGATCATCTAAACCACATTCCACATAAGATGCCACAAGGTTCTATTCTAGGCCAATATATTTTCTGGAAACATCCGACACTGTTTCTGTAGCTTTAGGTACGGAAAAATCTAGTTATCAACAGCAAATTGAGATCAACGCCCCATGATCACAGCTTGGCGTTATCTCGTTCATCCCCACTGGATGTGTCACATTGCAAATGGCGGCCGGCGCCAACACGTCGCACCCTTGATTATAGGCAACGCTGAAATAACGACAATTAACTACGCTCTCTATTATGTATAGTGTTTGTTATTTACTTGTGATGATATATAATGGGGTTATGTACTGGATTTTATGGTAGATAATAATAGTTTGTGTTGATTAAGACGTATTATAAAAACAAATCCGATCATCCCAAATATCAATGCGTAGAAAGTTCTGTTTTTGTTGGTTGATGTAATAGTAAAAGTAAGTAGGTGCGTCAAAACGTGATAAAAACGGGCAAACTCTGTTCAAATACTTGTTGATCCAACAATCAGAAATCGTATGTAAAAGAATCAACAAGTCCAGAAGTTGTGAAAATATTCCAATGTCACAACTTTCCAGTTTCGAACTCGTGATTAGTGCCCCATGGAATTGTTTTACATAAGAATTGGGAAATAGTCACGAGTTTGAAAACTGTGAGTTATATTTTTTGTTTACTTTCGAACTAATAAAAGTATGAACATTTGCGACATTCGTCAATTTTGTTTGAATAAAAGCTTTTTAAGAAGCCTTTAAATATTATGATTAAAATATCCAAATTCTCGTCGCTTGGTAACTTTACAGAATAAACTTAGTTGAATTTTCCTCTCATCTGAGGGTGGCAGGATCTGGGTCATCGTTGAATTAACGTGTTTTCATTAATCTAATGACGCTAATGTAAACTTATCACTAAAACTATGACGAGGGTTGAAATATTATTATCTATGGTTCCGAGGAAGGAACTGAAGGCGATTAAGGTAAAACACCAAAAATTTGCACAATAGGGTAACATTAATTATAGCTAGAATTTTCTAGTTGGTGTCCTTAATAGATACAAGTATATAAATAGATCGGTAGATACGATAAAGGATTGTTGCTTTGGTGCCACTTGACAATCGACAATATGCTCGTATTATTTTAATTATTGTGAATGTATAGACTATGTGTGTCATAGTTTATTTCTTATGTTTTGTGTTTTTCTAGTTAGTTTTTATCGTGGTCTCGCAGTTTGAGTACCTAATTTATGCGGCCTACCCTTAGTTACTTTCTTTGGTATTGTTCGTCGAATCGTTGAGCACATTATGTTCTAAGTTGAGCTACACGATTACTGACAAATGTATGCACTGACTGGACAGGTCCACTCAATCTGTGTGGTTCTTTCATCAAAAGCCCATTTCAGACACCAATCTACATGTTCTAAACATGATCTGACCAAGATTATGTTTGGACTTTAAAACAGACTGTGACCTCTGAGTTTGTTTCGGCCTTTCTACTCCGAGTAGGTAGGTAGGTAGGCAGGCAGGCGGAATCGTAGGTATATTATGTCAAATAATAAAAAGATAATGTCAAAAAATATGTAAAAAATAAAAATAAACATTTTTTTTTGGGAGCAGTTAATACACATTTACATAGTTATGCCATTTATGAGGTACCAGGGAAGCCACATGTGCAGAAGGAATTAATGCCAAATTTCCTTGTCTTCAACGTAGTCTTTAATCTTATAGTAAATGCTTTTTTGATAAGGACACGTTTGATTTGGGTTTTGATTTTTCCATCGCTAAGTTCTGTAACCGACTTTGGCAACTTGTTATAAAAGCGGATACTGTTTATAAGAAATTACTTGCTAGTTTTATGTGTGAATGAAGTGAAAAAAAAAACCCTCGCATACACGACAGATTATTATCTAACCCAATATTATCTTTAACACTAACTTCATAAATCTATATTTTCTCATACATATTCAGTTTCGCCCACCCTTACTATAGTAATCTAGGTCATGCCAGAATTAGTAGTACATAGAAGCACATGACTACAGATTACCCACGCTTTCTGGAGATACTGAGATCAGTGTTGAATGGTCCATATCACCCTACGTACACAGGATATATCTAGCATAAATTGTGCATAAATCTAACTAGTGTGTAATTATTTTTACCCGACTCCCAAGGAAGGGTTATAATTTATGCGCGTATCTTGTATGTAAATTTCTTTATTACCTCGTATCTTCCAAACGGCTGAATGGATTTCGACAGTTAAAGTATATTCGTCTTAAAAACCCAAGTGCCCTTAGATCGGTGTTTGAAGTAGACCCAATTGCAAATTTTAAACCGAAAGAAAAAATGAATGGGTTCCGCTTGTAACTAAACTTAATGCGGGAATTTAATTGAGGCTTTTAGCTCATAATATAGTGTGTTAAACTGAAGTAGAGTTTGTTTATAGTTTATCTCAATCTTGTTTCGGTCTTTTTAGATAGATAGATAGATATAATACTCTTTATTATTTACACCATAAAAATACATAGTGTGTGTGTGTGTGAGTGTTTTTAGTGCATTACTTTAAAATTGTCTTTTTTGAAGTCAGGTTTTTGTTTTTTTATTTTTTATAGTGTTACGGCAAGGGCTGGACTGAGGTGGCACTCGAAAAGGACGCCTGGGAAGATTTGGGAAGGCCTTTCCTCAACAGTGGCACAGAGTATCGTAACAAAAAAAAAAAGTTTCACATTTTTCATTGGAAAGTGGAGCCAAGCATCCTCCAAACCTTTGAAAAGATGTATGCAAGGTGAAGACGACAATAAATGAAACTGCGTACCTATATTTAATGAAGTTCCCAGTCTGCATACAAGAGTTCAATCAAAGATATCCAATAGTTTAGTCACTACAGCTAAGTAGTCAAAGATTAGCAAAACCCATAGTCAGCCCAACACTACAGTTTATATTGTTCGAAAAAAAAAAAAAATTCTATGTTAGGATTTAATTGATAGTTCTATTTCAAAGTCGGGACATAAAAAATACAAAATAATTGATGTGTATGTAAATATTTAAATCATTTATTTTTAAGATACAAGGGATGACTTAAATTGTTAGTATTAGAGTACTTTTTCTTATACTCTTTCACCAACAAAAGCAAATATTGCTTTTGTTCTTCATTGGTTGTAATCAATTTATTATATTCCTCTATTAAAACTTCAATGAACCATTAGTGAAACCAACATTTAGGCGGCCATACAACGCTTTTTGTTAAAATTTGACAACTGGTAGCCACCTCTAAATCGTAACAATAAATGAAAAGTAAAAAAATCTGTTTCATATTTAGTTATATAATTTAGAATGACAAAGTGCCGTGGTGATAATTCAAAAGTCGAAAAATAAGGAACACCCTAATGTACAGAATATTCTTTCTACGTATACAGGTTGGCATAATCGAAGGGTGTCAGGGTGTGAATTTAAGCTCGAGTGGGCGTAATTGGTGGCTGTAGCGTCGCCGGCGCCGAAATGTTGTCGCCGTGCGTAATGGCCGAAGAATAAATTATTTTCCACTTAATTCAGCTTTTGATCGTGACCTTTACTGTTCGCTGATACCTAATTGATGCCTGTGACATGTCATTGTTTCTTCTTCGTTGTCGGTTGATAGATTGTTTTGTTCGGCTATTTTGGATGGGATGTCGTGTTTTTTTGGGCGAGATTGTTTGTGTTGTCTGCATTAAGTGAAGAGAAACACTGTTGAGTAGAGTAAAAGTTCATGAATATGATATTAGTCCATATATTAAAGATTTAGCGCAGCCTTCACCAGAGATAGCAGACCTACTTACTGATTTGCTTAGACATTCATAATTTATATTGTACTAGCTGCCACCTGCGGCTACGCTTGCGTGGATTTTTCTAAAATAAAATTAGTCACTCCTTATAATATCAGCTATCTGCCAGTGAAAATCCCGTCAAAATCGGTCCCGCCGTTTCGGAGATTAGCCGGAACAAATAGACAGACAGACAGACAGACAGTTTTTTTTTTAAATAAACTCCCTGAAAGAAAAAAATTAATGTTTTTTTTTTAATGATTAGAAACACCTAGAAGCGGTTGTAAGTGGCACAAACTATAGTATTAATTATTTATTATTGTGTGAGTATATGAATACAATTGAAAATACAACATTAATGGTATGTATTTAATAGTTTACGAATTTAGCCTGCTGGTAGACTACCTTTGTATTAACTTCCCTACTTTTTTGCCTGAAAATTATATATCTATACACATAAATAAAATTGAAGTGTCTGTATGTAATGTCAAAATAACAGCTTTCTACTAAATGCTTACAAAAGTACATACGGAACTAATAAAAAATAAAAAACGATTTTTAAAAATGTTGTCTGTCTGTTTGTTCTATGATGAATCTCCGAAACGGCTGGACCGATTTTGACGGGACTTTCGCTGGCATAGTTGATGTTATAAGGAGTAATTTAGGCTACTTTTATTTCAGAAAAAGACACGCGGAGTCTTGTCGCAGCGACAAGAGCTATCAAAGAGAGTACTTGCTCAGCGACATTCGCTTGGCGGACATTTAAGTACCGTATATACTTTCTTATGTATTTAGTAAAAAAGCTATTATTTTGACATTACAAGCAACAATTAAATTGTATTTATTTGCATAGATTTGTAATGATGTGGCTGACATGCCAATGTGGATAAAAGCTTGAACAATAAAAAAATTAAAATAAAAGTGTCCACATTTTCAAGATAATATTTCTGTGTGTTCTGAACAATGGTCGTAGAACAAAACATGTGATAATTTACTTATATCCTGTGTCATTCGGATATACCTAACTAAATTATAGACATTGATCTTTGTCTAGATCCTTTTTTTTGTAGACTATTTCAAAAGAAAGTTTTCTATGTCAAATTGTCAAAATCACATTGACAACTGATAGTTGTCTAAGGGAGTGAAGACGATTTGATTTTGTCATCGCCATGCTAAAGACACAGGCGAATGCTCCGGTGAAGGAGCGCCATTAGAGCTAAAACCAACTATAGTTGGTTTCGGTAAGTGTTATCGATGAAAATGTGCCATATTGGCATTACAATGCCAATATGGCACATTTTTATCGATAACACTTACCTACTAAGATCTACTCTACCCCACCTCGAGCGACCGATCACTAGTCAATAAAAAGATACATTAATATGTCCATTAGACGTAGATCAGTGGACGCCAGGCGTTAATAAAAATTAAGTGGTTTCCTAGTACAATGTACCAAGACGATGTTTTTTTGTATACTGCCTTAATGTAAGCGTTTACGTTGCTGCTTCATACAAAATAATGTTGTCTGAATCAATATAGAGTTCCGTACGTCAAAAGGAAAAAACAGCACCCTTATAGGATCACTCGTGTGTCTGTCTGTCCGTCTGTCACAGCAGATTTGCTCCGAATCTACAGAATCAGTTCAAAATGGTACACGTATGAATTTCTGTGATCCAAACACGAACGTGTAAAGTAAATAAATACATTGTGATTATGGGGTTCACTTTTGGGAGAAAATCTATTTTTTACCCCAAAATTAAAAAAAAAAAAGTTTTGCAAACACTTTGTGAAATGACTTATTATGAGGATTTAAAATATATTGTTTTATAATTTTAAAATGATTCGTTTTAAAGTTATTAAAGAAAACAGATGAAATTTGACCCTTATCTAAGACCCTGCTGAGACTAAATTTCTGAAAAAACTACAGAGAATAGTTCTATACTCATAGATTACAGAACAACCTATAAGAAGTCTATGGTATTAAATTAACATGGTAAATCACTGAATATTGTGCGTACAAACTTACATTTGCAGATGGATTGTATGGGGAACATATTTTTCAACTACAATGTTAAGTTTGTTCTTGGGATAAATTCGTCCCAACTACGGAACCCTTCATTGTGCGTGGTCCGACACGCACTTGGCCGGTTATTTTTTAAATTGTTTAAATCCGTCATTGTATTTTTTTTATCAATCTTTCTCTGTTAGGGGCTCATTTAAATAAAAATAATGGTTTATTTTTAGGCCACTATACAACGATAACCACAATAGAAAGAAAGGATCATATAATTATTATTTTAAGGTAAGAAGGAAACCTTTTTAATATCGCTTTTGTATAATTTGTCCCCAGGTTTGTTAGGAAATATTTTATGTAGGTAGGTATGGGTACAAAATAAATCATGTTAATGTTCATCAACATTTTACCGTACAACTTACTCAGGAATATATTATTTCGTATGAAACAGTGTCGAAACACGTCTCTAATGGAGTGTTAGTAAAGACTGTTACTAGCCTACATTCTAGTAACAAGATTAATGGCTTTATCCGATATTTTTTGCGAATAATGGAGGCGACGTGTTTTACGGGAATGTACGGAGAAAGAAATATGTCAGAAGGTTGTATATACATAGGTTAAATAGACTGAATAGAACAAAATATTAGATAATAGTGCGTTTTTGACAATTGCTAGCTTCGTAACTTAGGTTCGTTTGCACCACAAGTTAACTTTTAGCGCTAAACACTTACTAGCGGTTCGCGGTTTCGCCCGCGTGGCTTTTTCTAAAATAAAACCTGAGTTACTTCTTATAACATCAAATATCTGCCAGTGAAAGTCCCGTCAAAACCAGTCCAGCAGTTTTAGAGATTAACCGGAACAAACAGCCAGACAAAATTTTAAAAATGTTTTTTTTTTTCCTATACCGTATATATACTTTCTTATGCATTTCGTAAAAAGAGCTTTTCACATTACAAATAGACACTTCAATTTATTTATTTATGCATATATATAGATTAAACTAATCACTCTGTATTCATGAACTTCAAACAAAAGACAGAAAATAACGATTTTTTAAAATCGTTTAGCTTTAAATTTTTGTACCTACTCAGTTTGTAGTGCAACCGGGCCCCAACTTATGAAAGATCGTTAACGGTATTTTTTGTTTATTTATTCTTAAGTAGAAGCTTCCCTTATCAGTCAAAACTTACCCAGAATCATGGATAGGGTTTTCTTCATATCCCAGTTAAGGGCCTATACTACCTCAAATGGCTTAGCATGATCCTCCATTATGTCGAAAATACTGCAGCTTTAATTTTAAAATAAATATATGGTAAAGTTGAGGATTAATGTTAAGTAATATGTTAGCCGAAAACACGATTCCATAAAATTTTCTCGATGGAAAAAAATCCAAAGTTACCTCCAAACCGAACAATAAACTGCTGGTATTCAAAAAATACTTTAAATTAGATAATGAAACTTTGCATATTAACTGAACTAACTATAAAGCAGGTCTTATGTTATTTACTTTTTTTAAATGCCCATTATTTTCACCGTAAAAAGAAATTACCTAAACTATCGGCGCCTTGGAGCCTTTTCCCTGCCGCCCTGTCTCGCTTGCTCGCGTGACCGGTAGCAATAGTGTGCGAGCGAGATACAGAGTGAGGTGGCGCTGAGGTAGTATAGACTCTTAAGGTAAGTTATTTTAATGATCACAAAAAAAAAAACATCTCATTATGTCCGTTTTCGTAATACTTGCTTATAAGACTCGAACTTGACCAGTTTTATTATATCGTCTCATTATTAATAACAGCATGGATTGCCGATAATTACCAAGTAATAATTATGTACCGAAGTAATAACGATTTAAAAAGTAGATAATTGATATTAAAGTCGATTGACCAGTTCGAGCGAGACGCGAATTTATAGCTTTGTTATAGCTTCATGACTGATATTGCATTTATTATGATAAAACTGGGTGCTATAAGATAACGTGCTCTGATTATGTTGAATTTATTATGCTGCTGTAATACTGACTTTTACCCCCACAAAGCATTCAATATGCAAAGCTTTAAAAGTAGTTATTATTCCACTCTGAAATCGGCATTTTGTTTATGTTTTGATGGTTTGTTTGTTGTCATTTGCCAGTGTCGCAACAGTGTAATTTCGCAATGTGAATTGTCTTTGGTCCCTGGTCACATCAAGTAATGGACTAAATTGTCAAACTTTTATTGCTTGCGAGGCTTTTATGTGTATTTTTTTTTTTTTTTGTAATATGCGTTTTGTTTGTGCAGAATAAACAATTTTCTTTTACTTTCATATAAAGCAAATATGTAAATTGTAATCACAAGTCTACAATCTATACATTGCCCTCATGCTTTGTGTTACGCTTTTAAAAAGGCCAAATAATTGTAGATTGTTACAATGTACAATCTACAATTCTTCTCTATCTCTCTCTCACATACACACTCACACTTATAAATTGTAATTTCTGTGTTACGCAACTTTTTCTAAAATTCAACAATTTAGTAGAATTTTAGACATGTATCGCCTTACTTATAAACGCGTAATAAAGTTATACTAGGTATAAACGTCAAAAATGTATGGTTATACCGAAGTTATTCATAGTATCACTTTATTCCGCGTTTATAAGTAAGGCGGTTAAAGTTTTGTGGTATAGGGCCCAGGCAATCCCAAACAACACTGTATGAGATTTGTATGTATTTGTAAGTTTTTAATTTCTTTGCTAAGCAATTAATTATTTATTAAAAAAGAAAATAAAGAAAGAAAATACGTTTATTTGCGGCAAACATGACGCAGAGAAAGAACACAAACACGAAAATAACAAGTTGGGGGGAAATATGCGTCACATCCTCGCAAAACGGCCATCGCTCAGCATAATGCTGCGACCCTATGCGAGACAGAGCCCCAGCGCTGGTTTTCAGCGACAGCCGGCGCTGACGTGATGACGTCACCCGGTGCAGCATATAATGAGACAAAAATAACAAAATAAGAAATAAAATAAATACAATACTGCTAAAAGTTTAAATAAATATAATATTTAAAATGGCAACAATCCAAAACATAACAAAACTTGTGGCAAAATTTTATTTCAGCAGTTTACATCTCTTTTCGAGATCTTTATTTACAATCCTTTTGATGAATGCAAAATAAACAAGACTAACTCTCAATAAAACTCTGGCTCAGTAATTTAGCTCATGCTTCCTCGAACTCTCAGTTTTAATTTACCTGTTTATCGAAGAAAATACTCATACCAGTTAAGTAACTTGAACAGAAAAACACTTATTTCCAATACAAAACACATTTTCCACTTAATTTAATTCACAACAAACATGAAACGCGGAAACTGGCATATTCCACTACCAATTTCATATAAATGTGCTTGCCAATACAAATGGCACAATGCGCCAGTTATCGGGATGACCAGCTGTGAGGTCAATGGCCTGAGACCAACTTATCTAATACACCTAAGACCTGTTCTAGAGTTGTTTTCTTGCCAATGTAGGGAGGAGCTCAGTAGTTTCAGTTTGTAAGTCTTAAACTTGCCACCGAGCAGTTATTTAATATGCTTGCACAGAAGTCGGAAACAACCTGATTTATTGAGGTAGATCAAGAAAAATTAAAAAACCTAAAGCAAATCGTTAATCTTATCCGAAACTTATAACATCAAATCTATGTACATATAAATAAAATTGAAGTGTCTGTTTGTGGTGTCAAAACAACAACTTTTTACTAAATACATATGGAAGTATAAAAGTATAACAAAAAACAATTTAATTTTTTGTTGTCTGTCTGTTTGTTCCGGCTAATTTCCGAAACGGCTTGACCGATTTATTATTTAAGAATAAGCCACGCAGGCAGAGCCGCGGGCAGCAGTTAGTTAAAATTAACAATGGACAGTACACGAAGACCCAAAAAAAGAAAAGAATAAGGAAAGAAAAAAGAAAATAAAAAAATACCTCCCCTCCTCCTCCTCTCCTCTCCTCTCCTTTCTTTTATAGAAAAGTTCCTAAATCTCATGTTTTCCATAACATTTACACACAACCCTAATCTATTCAAAGTGAGAATGAACAGGCTTCTTCTGGGGTAAGCTCACTCCATCGTAGACTTTGTCTCTGTCACCCAGTCCTCGACTAGAGTCAAGAGCAAACCCATAGTAAAAAAAAAAACATTTCAACGGTCCTACCGACAAAGTTATCAATTGGCTAGCATTATTACTTCAGAATCTGTCAGTTTTATTTTCGGCAATGTTACTTTACATAAATGATAAATGATAAATGATTTTATTTCTGTAAGTAGGTTTTTACAAACACTTTTACACGTCAATCATATTTTAACACTAGATGAGGTCGGCATTTCGTATCTGACTACTCTGAGAAGAAAGACCGAAACAAACTCAGAGGTCACAGTCTCTTTTAAAGTCCAGACATAATCTTGGTCAAATCATGTGAAGACCATGTAGACTGGTGTCTGGAATGGTCTTTTGAAGAAAGAACCACACAGATTGAGTGGACCTGTCCGTTCAGTGCACGCATTTGTCAGTAATCGTGCAGCTCAACTCAGAACATAAGGAGCTCAACGATTCGACGAACAATACCAAAGAAAGGACATTTGGGCAGGCCGCATAAATTACTCAAACTGCCATACCATGAACAGGAAAATAAAATATATATATACTGAGAAGGAAAAAAATAAAAAATAAACAAAGACCCACATAGTCTTCACATTCACAATAATTACTAATTAGTCACTAAAGGGCTAAGTCAAAACACACACCTCGTTACACCTGCTCAAATAACTAAACAATAGCTATGGCACGTGTAGAAATATCAATATTTTATTGTAGGCTGTTAAATAATATTATGGTATATTTTTCGGGAAGGTTTTGGGTAAATATGTGGTTTCAGCTGAAAAATTTACAGTGAGTGTTACCTATTTGCAAACTAATAAATCAACATGTGTGTGAGAATTAATTGACTGCATTATTAGCCCATAACGTTCTCACTGCTAGAACACAGGCCTGGGGCCTAAGTCTACTAATTTACAAACGTTGCAATGGTCTCGCCATTGTGAGTATTTGACAGTGTTTGTATGGCAAATCTGTCAAAAACTCACAATGAAGAGACCATTGCAACGTTTGTACATTAGTAGACTTGGCCCCCTGTTCTCTGTGAGAAGGAATGGGCTGATATCCACCACGCTGGACCGGCTGGTTTGTAATGTTGTATGTGACAACAGTCTTCGAATTTTTGGTTCTCTAGGACATGCCGATTTCCTCACGATACTTTCCTTCACCGTTTTGAGAGTTGTGGTGATGAAATTAAATCATCATCATCATCATTTCAGCCGTATGACGTCCACTGCTGGACATAGGCCTCCCCCATAAGGGGGAATTTGCCATAATCGCCACGCTTGGCAGACGGGTTCGCAATCGCAGTATGGTGTTAAAAATGCATAGAAAACGCTGCTGCCCATTCTCTAGTAAGTCCCTTAGTTGCCTTTTACGACACCCACGGGAGGAAATGGCGTGGTGATATTCTTTATGTCCGGCACCACACGGAACGGATGAAATTAAATACACAAAATTAATTGTTAATTAAATAAACTCGTAAGTCGGCGCCGATGCCACTGAGCCACCACTCACTGCTCTCATTGACTTGACTGACATATCAATAAATGTGGGTCAAAGTTGTTTTAAGGGGTTTTCGAGCATGTCCGTCAATAATGGAAAACATATAGTCGCCAACGTTATTTTCCAACACAGATTTCAAATACCGTTTGCCGTTTTCATCAAACCGTTACAAAATCTCTCCTACAGCTAAAACGATGTCACATCATAATACACACACGTTTCCTCTCTCAATTCACACATCATATATACTTCTGTATATTACCCATAATATCAATAAAGGCATATCTCCATTACATCTGGAACATTTATAGCATCGCTTGCTGTGTAACGACTTCCTGAGGTGATCTCGTTCGGGACGAGATCATATCGCTTTGTGGAATTCCAATAGTTATTGGTTCAGGAAGAACTTCTGTTATCAAGGTCTTTTGGAAGGCTGTATGTGCGTATGCTCTAATTGAAATTGTATGTTTGTTTAGTTTTGATTGAGGTCTTCGCGAAATAATAAATATAATTAAACGGGTTTTAAAGTTTTTTTTTTTTTGCATTTCTTGCCAATGGTGAATGGTGATGGTGGCCTCGGAAAGCACGTTAAACCGTCGGTCCCGGCTGTCATTTGTAGATCTTTGACAGTTGTCAAAAGCATGAAAGTCTGACAACCAGTCTTACCAAGGGCTTTTGTATTACCCAGTTACTGGGTTGTGTGGAAGTCAGATACTAATAGGGGCACTAAACGCAATATTAATTGAAAAAGTTATTCAAATTTATTTATTTATTATTATTAATCATAAACAAGAGCAGATTGAACGGTGACCCCCAAACTAGGCATTTGCATGTATCTTGGGGGTCGGAATTACAACGTGATGATTATTACATAATAGACATAAACTAAACTAAAATCAATCAAAATAGAACACTTAAAATATACATTGGCATCAGCGTTAGATTAAACAAAGCAAAACAAAATAAAATAAAATCACCGGTAAGATCAATGAAATAATAACATAACTAATGTAAATTAACAAAAATAATCAATTATCATGCAATCAATAAAAAATAAAATAAGTGAAGAGTGCGAATGCGAGTATGTGTTAGTGAGTGTGGGTGTGGGTGTTTGGGTTTGTGTGTGTGTTGTAAACGTGAACTTAGGAGTACGTTAGTCTGTGTGCATTAAAGTTATCTACGCATAAATAATGTTTTCTGTGTCATCGTAGGAGAGTGTGAAAAGCCATTTCTTTATTACCTTATTGCACCAGGATATTTTGAGGTATTTTATGTTGCAGCACTTTATAACTAATATATTTATATTAGTTATAAAGTGCTGCGTGCTATACGTGGAAATAAATAGTGCGGAGAACGTCTAGCCATAAGGGAGTTCACTCGGGGAATGGGAATCCTGATTGTGCGCTTTGACATTATTTCCTGGTAATCTGTCCTGAATTTTAATTTACTATGCATGTGAAGTGTTGCGATGAGGATAAAAAGCTGTCGGACACGGAGAACCGGGAAGTCACAGTAGAGTTTTTGGTTGGGTACAAGAAAGGTTTCTTGAGCATTACTTTAATGACGGCTCTTTGTGCTCTCTCGACTTCGATAAATGCAGTTTTACCAGCACCGCCCCAGACAGAGATTCCATATAGGAGGACAGACTGGCAAAGACCAAGATAAACAGATTACACAATTGATGATGAATCACAGATGATGGTAGGTTTTATTTTCACACTGCGAGCATCCTTGTTTGGGCAAGTAGGTATTTTTGGAGGACTTTGTGTATTATATTAACCTGTATTGTCCTACTTAATGTTTTATCAAACACCTTTAGGCGATTGAAGCCTATTCAAAGTAGGTTTCCTTGGGTTGTTTTCTTTTCTAGAAAACTTACTTAAAGTTCTTTTTTCTACAACGTGGAAGCTCTTGGCCCTCATCCCCCTGATGGTAAGTGATAATGAGGCCGAAAGTGGAAGCAAACTTCACCCGGAATCCTGAACCACAGAGGAACTGGCTATCTTATCTCTAACTACCGAAACACAACAAATGCTGCTAACATTGTTGTTCTGGCGATAGACTTAGATAAGATGGTGGTAGCTAGCCAGGTGGACATAGAACAAGCCCTACCACCAGCCAAACCAAGCAGAAAATTTTGCCCCCGCTGGGAATCGAACCCGGGACCTCCGGATTTGAGACAGGTGGTCTTACCACTAGACCACAGAGGCGGTTAAAGTTAAGTAAATTAGTGTTATCTTACCGACATAAGAATTAAAGCCAGCTTATCTACGATGCTTTCAACCACTCGCCTAACAGTTCTGTTGTCATATTTTTCTGTCAATTTTCGTTTGACCACTATCTGTTACACAAAATAGGTTTTGTTCGAGGTAGGTAGGTAATATTTTCCATAAAATAAAATAATGGAAATGGTACATAAGCTCTGACGGCGCTATGATTCGGCGCTCAAGCCGACTGAAGTTGCCTCGCGCATTTGGTAGGTATTTAAACATAGTAATTATTTTAATCATTTTATCAAGACAAACTAAGCGAATTGTGCTTAACAATCAGTAAGATTGTTAAGCACAATAAACCTTTTCATTTATATAAAAAAAAAAATAAGATAAGAAATAAGAAATAAAAATAATAAATAATAGAAATAAGATAATAAGTTTTGTAGCTGATGCTGATGATTGATTTAACATTGCGAAAAGGAGTAACTTTTTTTTTGTTCTCCTTTTTTTACAATCTGTCACTAGTTATTAGGACATTCAGTAATTTTGATGACTGTTTAGATGTCTTGCTTGGTATGCGTCCTATGACCCATCCTAGTATTTATAAAGCACCAAGCTAAGTTTGTCTGATGAAATCCTGTGGAATTTTGTGTTTTAGCCTACGTATGCCTTTTGTATCCATTAGGTGGTTTGCCCAGGTTATTTGGGTGGCGAGTTATTCTTTCTTTGTATGACATGACATAGCATTTTATTTCCTCTTTGACGGTCGGTATTTTCAGACCATGCTGTAGTGCTTCATTTAGTACAAACCATGGGGCATTTGTGATTGTTCTTTAGAATCTTGTTCTGAAATCGCTGTATGATCTCTATGTTAGAGTGTGATGCTGTTCCCCATAGCTGAATGCCATAGGTTATATAGGCTTGATTATAGCTTTGTAAACAAGGGTTTTATTTTCCAGTTGTAATTTTGACTTTCGACCAATTATCCAGTAGAACTTTCTTAGTGTCAGTCCAAGTTGCTTCCGTTTCGTGAAAATGTGCTTTATCCAAGTAAGACGTCTGTCGAGGTATATACCAAGGTATTTGACATGTTCAGCTTGAGACACTTATATCCCATTTAACTGTACTGGAGGGCAGGTATCCTTCCTTTTGGTGAATGTGACATTTACTGATTTGGTCTCGTTGGCTTTTATCCTCCACTTTTTGAGCCAGAGATGTATGTTGTCCAAACAGGTCTGCAGCTTAGCTGATGCTACTTTATGATCAGTATGGGACACCAGTACAGCCGTGTCATCCGCAAAGGTTCCTGTAGTCGCTAAATTTGATATTGGGAGGTCAGCAGTATGAATCAAATATAAAATAGGTCCAAGCACACTGCCCTGAGGAACTCCAGCAATAACAGGGCATAGTTTTGATATAGCTTCGCCAATCTGCACAAAGAAATATCTATACTTCAATTACGACATCAAGATTAGGAAGATGTTGCTTGGGAAGCTGTTTTTTATTTTATAAAGGAGACCTTCATGCCAAACTCTATCGAACGCTTGAGAGATGTCAAGGAATGCAGCAGCACAATATTCCTTATCTTGAAATGTATTGTGAATTTTACTAACGAGCTTGTGAACTTGATCTATTGTGGCATATCTCTGTCGGAACCCAAATTGTTGGTCGGGTATTAAATGATTTTCTTTAATTATAGGCAGTAAACGTAATAGAAGGAGCGATTCATAGACCTTTGAAGCCATTGGAAGCAAACTTATAGGCCGATATGACTTCGGGTCTTCATGAAGTTTTCCTGGTTTAGGAATCATTCATAGCTGTTTTCCATTGAGAAGGAAAAAAGCAAAGTCTTGACATGGCATTGTAAATAGACAGCAAGAAGGTTAGGCCCGAATCTGAAAGTTGTTGTAGAATCATGCCAGTTATCAAATCGTAGCCAGGGGCTTTCCTAGGTTTTACGTTATTTATAGCTCTAGTTAGTTCTTACCTCGTAAACATTATGTCGGGGCTTGTAGATGAATCACAATCCAGCAGAATTTCTCTAAGAACTTCTTCTTTGTGCTCTGGGGACCCCTCGTGGGAGTGAGGCTGGAATACGCCTTTTAAGTGTTCGGCGAATGTTGTACATTTTTCTTCGTCACTTTGGTTTTTTGTTTTTCTATCCAGCAAAGTTAAGCGATGGCATGTCCGCCAGATTCTTAAATAAGATATATCTTTTTTTCTGAATTTTATAACTGTTTTTTACGCTCCCCATAGATAAAAAAATACTACCTCGGTTTACGTATGAAAAACAAAGTAGGTTAGGTAAAGCAACAAGCAATCTTAAGCTCACAAATAATTAATGTAAGTACCTAATTTTAATTAGTTAACCGTCGCAACTATAATGTAATTTGATTTACAACAGCCATTATCGTGTAGTAGGATATATTATCTGGCAATATTAATAAGGAAACACTATTGTTCTCTATGTTTCCTGTTTAATTACTGGTGTCGCAGTTCATGAGTCAGGCTCTACTGAGATTGAGTTGTGAAGGTCAGGAGGTGGGAATGTGTGAGAATGGTGATTAGAGCTTTAAAAAACAAAAAACCGACTGCAAAAATATAACTGAAAAGAGAAAAACAAGCCATATAAATATAATCTATAGAATTTTGGTATTGCAGGCGGGACAAATAAAAATTACACCATATTTCAGATTATTGGTTTGTCTGCAATACCAAAATTCTTCAATTCAATTTGGAATTGTCTCATTACGAGCTTATTTTTTTTTTTTTTGAAAAACGTTGCCCCACAATAGGAATTTCTCCTGTATTGTGGGTGCGTTTACAAACATACACAAACATAAACATAAACTCACATACACAAACAGCCAGACCCGGAACAACTACTTGAAGGTCATACAAATATTTGTTCCGTGTGGGAATCGAACCCGCGACGCGCAGCGCAGCAGTCAATCGCTTAACTACTGCGCCACCGTGCCGTGCCGTCGTGTAGTTGATACCAATATTATTGTAATAAAAAAATAAAAAACCATCCCCTCCCTTTTTTTGTACTTATTTGCAGATGCAATATATAAATGTTATATAGCCTATGTCACTCCCACAATAGGGATGTGTCCTGGGTGAAATAAAAAAAATAAAAACTGTTTAGTCCGTCAATCAGATTTAAAAAAATATATTAGACACGTATTTTTTGCTTTGTCATATTAATAATAAATTACTTATATAAAACACATTAAACTAGGGGAGTGGGGGCTCGTTACATCACAGCTACGTATAAAATCTACTGAGAAGTGACGTCATGCCACATTTGAACTCAACGTATCGCCGTAATGTTTTACGTAAAAAAAGAAAAATACGTGTCCAATATTTTTTAATAATCTACATGACGGACAAAAAACATTTTTTTTTGTCATCATCCCTATTAAGATGAATCTAACGACACCTCATAATATGTTAAAATCCATCAAGCCGTTTAGGCTACAGAGCGTGCCGAAGAAATAGACATACATACATACATACACTCGAAAAACATTACCCTCCTTCTGGGGCAGTCGGGTAAAAACATAATACATAACCACACGCCTGTATTCCCCGAACGGTTAGGCAGAGGTGTAATTATAGTACTTAAATCGTTCTGACATCATCCCCAACTATGTTGGGATCCGCTTCCAGTCTAACCAGATGCAGCTGAATACCGGTATTTTACATGGAGCGACTGCGTATCTGACCTCCACAACCCAGTTACTGGGTAACACGATACCCCTTGGTTAGACTAGTTGTCAGACTTTCGGGCTTCTGACGAGCCGTAACGACTGTCAAAGATCCACGAATGACAGCCGGTAATCATAGATGAAAATCATTTTTTCAAGGCCCACTCAATATTTGGAAGATGCTGGTCTATGTGGTTTCTTTATTACAAAAGTTAACTTTTCAGGTAGAGGAATGCAGCACAGCCAGCTTGTCTTTGAATATTTGCTATTTCCCTACGGGGTAAGGAAAGATCTGTTAATAAATCCGAAAAAATATCTTAGCAATATTAACCAAAAAATATTTTGCGAGGATTTAAGGTTATTTAAGCAATGTCTGATATGCTAAACGGCTCATTCCTAACACGAATCTTTATTACAGCCTAATATAAACAAGCCATAACATAGCTCCATCAATAAACATTCCATTCCGTTTATTTTATCGCCGTATTTTACATAATCTTGTACGTATCACTGTACTTATTCCGAATTACCAAGTAATAATGTACAAATCGGTGTCAAATTGCCTATCTCATGCGAACATGGGGTCCCAGACCAATTATAACTTGAGATCAACTTGGGGTAATTGGCACTGTGGGGTTAACTGTAGTTTACCTTTTAGGAATGAAGAAACAATGGTCAAAGAAAGGTAATCCTTTTTAAGCCAACATTATGTCAAGCTCGTTTTTATATTAGTATTACCACTAAATAAAGTTTTGTTGTGATTAACAGAACTATCAAAATTCCAAATAAATTACACCTATTATTATCAAGCTACTGCTAACTGAGTAACTGACACGAAACTCCTATCTCAAATACTCGTATTTAAAACTCTTGCATATTCAAATCTACTTATTCAAATGTTAAACTCCAATTAACAGATTCAATTCAAGTTTATCCGAGAATTTACTTTAAAACTTACGCGCTGTTAATTTGTCTTCGTTTGCAGTCCGAAACTCCGATTAACTGTGCGGTGTATTAATATTAGTTTAAACAGTATGGTGCCGCCGACCCTCCAAGATGTTTTGAAGGGCGAATGGTCGTAGATAGGGTTAAATTGGCATAATATTAAGAATGGATTCGTCTTGTGATTAATAGGAGGTTAAATCAAAGATTGGGTTAAATGCCTCGGGAGTAATATTTGTCCAGCTGCTGAGCACAATATTATTCTAATATAGCACATAACATAACTTCACTCCTGTTTTCCCCGAAGGCTATGCAGAGGTGTACACACGGCTATATATTGTAACGTTAAAAATGACCATTAGGGGTTTAATCACTATTTATAAGTTAACAATAATATATATATAAAAACCGGTCACGAGCATTTTTTAAAAATTTTCTTCAAAAATCGAAAGATCGAAATCTATGCGACCTAAAAAAAAAAGAAAAATGTATGAGAATGTGCAAAGAGCGCTTTTTCACATGATCTCGTAGTCACACTTCGAATTTTTAAGGAACGCGTTCAATCCCTGTTGCAAACAGGCAAACGTCAACTTAAACTATTCCAAATTTCAAGTTGATAGCTTTAGTAGTTCTTGAGATATCCAGCTGTCGAAGCCAAAAGCTAGTATTCTAATAAATATCACGAGTATAAGTGAACATGTAAATATTGTTTGTTTTCAGAATTGAGCGTAGTTTATGACCTGAAACTGTTCAGGTATCAGGTGTTGTTTACTTTTATTTATTTTTCGCACGATTTTAATACGGCAATTTGTAAACATAGGTTGCCAATATGTTTTAACCCCACTGTAAGTCAATTTGCAAACTGTTATGCTAACATTTTTCATGAAAATACCTGTAGAAGCTTTATTTATGTAAAATGCGTGGTTGTTTTTCTTAACTACGAATATTTTTAATCATAGCCAATTGTTATTTTGTTGGTATCTTTCTTTCTGCATAATTTAAATAATGTAGGTAGACTATCCTACTGATCCTATCCTACTATCTTCTTTAGGTATATAATTCTTCTGTGCCACCAAACCAAATTGTTCCAACCGTTTGGGAGGAGTTCAATCACATTGTGTATGTGACTGAACTCCACCCAAACGGGTGGAACAATTTCGATGAAATTTTGTGTGTATATTTGTGTGGGTCCCTGGATGGTTTAGATTCACAATTGGACCCGGTAGGTGACGCTGCAATCGAGTTTTAGCAAACAGGACAAAGTCTGTCCGGTCAGCCAGTAAAATATTATAAATGTGAAAGTTTGTGAGGATGGGTGGATGTTTGTTACTCAATTACGACACACGTTTGGATGAAATTTGGCACACAGATAGTTCCAGAATGAACACATGGGATACTGTTTATCCCGATATTATCGCGGAATCCAGACTTTTGCGCGTGAAACCACGGGTCTCAGCTAGTTATATTATAAATGTAAAAGTTTGTTTGTTTGGATTTTTGTTACTCAATCACGCAAAAATGGCTAAACGGACGAAATTTGGCACACAGTTAGACCATCAAGGACATGGCTACTTTTCATCCTGGATCGCAAACGCAGTCGCGGGTAGTTGGGTTATATTTTGAACACCTTTCTACGAAGGTGTAAAGGTGCTCTGATACCTAATAATAAGGCCTCCAGACAGTATTTTGGCCATGGCGGCCAATCTAAACGGGGACCAGCCTTCGGCGCGGGAGATATTATAGTGCACAAGTGTGCACACACTTGTGCACTATAATATCTCCCACAGCAGACACAGGTGCAATCTCTCTTCCCTCACTCTCATAGTCCGATGGGACGGCAATCCGACACGACCGGAGAGAGATCAGGCACAGGGCCAATGGCTTAACGTGCTTTC
The DNA here is from genome assembly GCA_947523025.1 of Dryobota labecula. NCBI lineage: Eukaryota > Metazoa > Arthropoda > Insecta > Lepidoptera > Noctuidae > Dryobota > Dryobota labecula. The sequence goes on along the minus strand of OX383289.1, from coordinate 25,451,398 downwards.
CAAGGCACGGGGGTATGACACCGCCAACTTCTAAACTCCGGGCTGTTACTGAGAAATTCCTACTGGAAAAAACCCAATAACACTTTGCCCGATCTGGGATTTTGAACCCAGGACCCTACGCTCAGCAGACGCGCTTGCGACCACGAAACCAACGTAATTTTGATGACTGGGAAGCCGAAGAAAAAAATGTTCAGTTCTTATAAACTTTAGATAACATCAAAATTAATTAACTCAAAGTTTTTGTCTTTCCGTGACTTTTCTAAATGTGACGCCAGCTCTGGTCGGAATTCTTTGTTTAGTAAAAAAAAAATGACATTTTTGTAATGTTTTTAATCTTATGGGGGTTTATTCATAAACGTTGCTTAAAGTTAAGTGACGTTCAAACGTCAAAAATGTATGGTTAAACAGTCGCTAATCATTACTTAACTTTAAGCAGCGTTTATAAATAAACCCCTCTATGTTTTAAACTGGTATGAAATAGCTGTGATGTGATACATACATAGGTGTAAGAAGAGTGTTTGTTCCGAACGGAAGCCGATAGGAATCGGGTTGTATGGAGGCTGCGCCCCTGCTGAGAGCACATTACATTAAAAAAAAATTGCGAATTTTCACACGTTCATAATAATAGCAAGCAACACGAAATCCTTCAAGAAAATGTAAGAAAACGTGCGTAACGTATACGTGAAACTAGAGCAAGTATGACTAGTTGTTAACTGGAACAATATTAGTTCTAGAAATATGAAATTATACGTTGCGACCTACATAGTAGGCAGGTACGGTGGTATGGTAATATGGCTATTATTGACTATGTTATCAAATGTACATTAAGTATAGAATTCCTATGTCGTAATTGTGTTAAAATGTATAAAACCCGGTGTCGGATTGCATCGGTAAATTATAAGATTGAGGCTTTGAATTTTCATATTAAATGTCGGTACGTACTGTCGGTGGGTAAGGCGTTAGAATTAAATCAAAAGACTCTGAAGCCAATGGTGCCGATTCTCTTGTACACCGAACTAAACTAACTAAACTATCACTAAAATTCCTTACTTTTGGCTATGAGAATCTTAAAGCTATTCTGCAAACAAAATTATCTAAATTTAAAAATAAGTTTGACACAACTAAATCGAATTAGACAATCGTGACTCCACGTGGTATTCTAAATTTCTGAATTATAAAAATCTACATTTTGATGAGTAAAAGTGTTTTTGTTGTTCGTCCTAACGTCTTTGAAATACAACATGTCCTGGAATTAACGCACACCATCAAACACCCCAATTAGAATATTATGTTATAATCATAATACATACACTGATTTTTTATTATTATGTATAAAACATTGTTTATTTATTAAATTAGTTATACTGATTGTAGGAAAAAATTGTGGTCACATTACAAATATACGCACGCACACAGTCGCACACGTATAAGGGTCTAGCGTAGTAGGTAATTTTTCAATTTTGGTTTATTTTGACTGTACAGTGGAAGTGTGGCTGTAATTTACGTAGTTTTAATTGTTTTTGGGATACTAAAATTGGTAGTCATAAGGACTGCCGACAGAAGTGAAAACACAAAACTTTGGAATAACTGATATTTTATACATATAACTCATGGAAAGCATTCGCTGACGATGACGTGGGTTCCATGATTTTTGTTCACCCAAAAAGTACACATATATACACAGTATACATATAGCTCATGGAAAGCGTTCAGTGATGATCGCGAACCCATAAGTTTTTTCCCTACCAAAAAGTGCTCAACGCGCCTAAAGAAGTTTTCACTAAAAAAATTACGAATATTAAAAATGACAGAAATCGATTCTGTAAACGATTATGAACAAACTACTTTCTGAAACATAATCAGCGGATAATTTTCCCACTGCTGGGACACAGGCATCCTCTCTGTGAGAAGGAGTGGGCCGTAATCCATTGATAGATAGATTGGTAGATGTCACATGTCTTCGAATTTTTGGTTCTAGGACATGTCGGTTTCCTCACGATGTTTTCCTTCACCGTTTACTACATAACTGCTTTAAATAATTGCATTAATTTAGTTACTCAATGTATATTCGACCATTGTAGATCGGTTAACCGCACAGAAACTATAACTTTATCAATATGACAGTTTCAGTTAAGTTATTGGCATTCCTTTCTATCATTCTCTCATTCCAACCTCTAGATTGTCTAAGTTTCAAAGCTGGAATGGATGAATGAATTTCTCGGGAACTGATGAATACTACTAGCCTTCAAAATGCCTGTCCAATAAAACAGGATTTTTTAATGTCGTGTGTAAAATAGCAGTCTGTTTCCAATCCCCATAAAAGCGTGATTGTGAGAGTGGTTGATTTTGTCTAATTTCCGCGCAAAATCCTTAAAAATAACATCTATTTGCACGTTTTAATGGTTCCTAAACAAAAAAAAAAAAAAAAAATCATGACGTCTATTAGGTATTGACTCGAGCGATCAATGAAACATGATCATCCCATAAAAAACAGACCGCCTTGAGATTCCATTCGAATTAATTGCCAAACAAAAAAATTACAAGCCTACAAATAACCGGAACAACATTACGCGCACGCATATTTAAAATAAACAATTCTCATTGCGAAACTGGTGCGCACTTACAATACCTTTAAAATTAATAATTAATTTTTAACGCAAGGGAAGTAAAAAAATACATGCGCGATGTAAATTGTGCGCGATTGTACTTGCTCGGTCGGTCTAGTTGCAACATATGCGTGCGTAGATTGTCTGGTCTTTAGTAAATATGTTTGGTGCCTAGTTTTATGGTTGCCTAGCAACAGTAAGTGGATCACTCGGCTATATTAAAGATCATGGCACACTATACCGGCACCGCATTGGCACCGCTTCAATCCACAAATTAACTTGTCATTCAATTTCGAGCATTAAATCGTGTATCGTATATTTCCTAAAGTCAAAATGAAAAAGCCGGCGGATAGTCAGTGCGCTTGCCGCTACCATACAACTCGACTCGCAGCCCGCGCGCTGCAAGCGAGCGGACCGCGTGCATACTGCGTGCCGACTCCGAGTTGCAATGTAAATAAGTCAATGTAAATCGAGACATTATGAAAACGTGTAAGACCTAGGCGTGTTCAATCATAATTGCCATTATAAAAATTGTGTTAATGTACATTCGTTCCAACATATTTGGTGCCTAGGTTTTATGGTTGCCTAGCAACAATAAACGGCTCACTCGTAGATTAAGGTATAAGCCGTAGCTAAGTATATTAGTAGGGTACGGCTGATATGTGGAATTCCTTCGTCTGTGACTTATAGGAATTTGACCTGCGGGGACTGAGCGCAATTAACCAGCCTTGATTGGTAGAGCGATATGTCCTTCTGTGGACTCTGATAGGTCGAGTAGAAAGTTGTTTTTTGTAAGTTAGTTTATGGTTTGTGATTACTGATTGACTGACTGATTTTGACATTCAAAAGTGCCATTTATCTCTATTCTCTCATTTTTTTTTTCTCTATTTTAAATAAATGCTTTGACAAACATTGGCTTTTACATTGACTTTGATTATCATGATTTATTTTGATTATCAAACCGGCATGTCCTAGAACCAAAAAATTGAAGACATGTGACATCCACCAACCTGCACTGGGCCCGCGTGGTAGATTACGGCCCACTCCATCTTACCGAGAGGAGGCCAACAGTGGGGAAATTATAGAAAACAAATAGTTGAAATGGTTTGCACCTAGATAAGGTCTAGGATGGTGACTTGAACTTAAATTATGGTTACACTACACTGGGGTCACTCGTATTTAAAACGTGAGGTTATTATACATGTTTGTTAGGTCCACGTTAATTATTGTAGACTGGTTCTATTCAGTGTAGGGCTTTTAGAACGGCGTTTACGTAACACGCATAGAAAAAGAAAAGGCTTTCCTTAAAAAAATAATACACATTCCAAGCAGTAAAAGAACCTTCTTTCTACTTGTGCCTTGAAAAAGTTCAATACTCAATACGCCTAACCCCGCGTCTTATATATAAGCGATCATCGCGCGAATACGCGATCGGCGTATCCAAACGTGACTTTTTGTTCTTAAAAGCGGAAAGCGCCCTTTGTCGGCACGACCGCGTTATAGACGCGACGATCGCGTATTCGCGCGATGATCGCTTTTAAATAGGACGCGGCCTAAGGCTTCCAAGCCTAAGGCGAAGTCAAAAAAATAGTCTACCTTTCTTGGAAAAAGTGTAGCCTATTTTTTCCGACTTCCAGCCATCACTCCCATCTGCATTCTTGGCACATTTCACAATTCCATACTTCTTCAGTCTTCTTCCATAGTTAAGGAATCATAGTATTAAGTCCCACCGAGGAGCTCGTGACTGACTAATAAAAGCCGCTCGGGTCGATCCATCAGGTTATGCTACGCTTGCCGGGGTGAGTCCGAGGATGGGTAACCATCTTTACATACCGCGACTCCTCCGTGCCTCGGAAAGCACGTTAAACCGTTGGTCCCGGCTGTCATTTGTGGATATTTGACAGTCGTTACGCGTCATCAGAAGCCCGAAAGTCTGACAACTAATCTTACCAAGGGGTAAAGTACCAGATAGGCAGTTGCTCCATGAAAAATACTGGTATTCAGCTGCATTCGGTTCGACTGAAGCCGACCCCAACATGTTGGGAAAAGCCTAGACAGATGATGATATGCTATTTGGAGAAGATTCGGATGAGACTCAGACCAGGGAAGCATGGCACATAAGACTATTTAGTACCACCATCTTGTTTTCCACAACTTTGGCTGGTCCCAGTCCATCAGTATTGTAGGTGGGAAGAGTCGCGGCAGAGCTACAACTTCAAAAAATTACACAAAAAAAAAATCTCTGAAAAAATATAATCCCCCATTCCGCTCCGCCACCGCTCGCCGTCCCGCGTTTTTAACCGCTACACATAAAGCTAGTAACTCACTAATTACGATATCGATATATCGGTACGGTATCGTGTTATCGCGAGAGGTTCGCGCCACCCGCTTGCCTTGGTACGGACCACTTTCATTTGCTGTGTTGTGAAGTAAGTGTTATATTATAGCGTTTTTCAAGGCTTTTTCCAACTGTGTCGGTATGGGAATACGATAATTGGCTTGGTTTGTTTTTCATCTTAAACTGATAGTATCTATATTTTAATTGTAGGTAAGTATATCCATTATTTCGGTCAGTTTTAGGGCTTGCCATTAATATTGTGCATAGTAAACTTTAGCCATTCTCGATGTACCTAGGATTTGTTTAATCAAACAATGCAAATGTTAAAACAAATTCCCGTTTCAAATCAATTTTGTCACAAACATGGAGCATTCTTGTTTCGTAAGAACTGTCATCCTCTCTTGAGAACATTATTTATGACTATACATTGTCATTATTTCATATTGTTACACAAAGATTGCTCTTTTACGATAACTGTAGGAAACTACAAGGCAATCAATTTTATAACCAAGCGGACGATCACACGGTTATAATTAAGACAGGGGTTAATAAAATTATAATTTATGAAATAATCAGCTTCATATATTGTACAGTAATGCTGTAACTTGTCGTTAAAGCTAAACGCTAATAAAACTAACAATGCATCTTACAGCATAATAAATCGTAATGAACCGTAAGGGTCTGTACTCGTACGCATGCGCTACTACAACAGTATCTTAGCGTGTCGCTGGCAATTTTTATAGAGTCAGCCCAGAATTTGGCTATGAGTTTGGCACCTTCAGTGGCGTCCATCAGTTCCTGTAATGTGCAGACAAAAGGACACGCTGGACACGATATTAAGTGCCCCATTGTTTGTGAGACAGAACCACATTTACACTCCAGGGCGGAGTCATCTCCTGCCAGGGTTGCGGGTTTGTCCTAAAGACCCGTGGCCCTGGCACACAGGCAACTGAAGGAACACGGGTGGGTTTTAGTCAGTGAAAAGTCTGATACGCCCTTCCGCTCCGCCCAGAGCGGGAGAAGTTATTTGTAAATTTCACAACCAAAAAAAAAAAAAAAACGGACGGCGGAGTCTTCTGTGAATCTCCGGTTGAACAAGGTTTTAGGGTTCCATACCTCAAAAGGAAAAAACGGAACCCTTATAGGATCACTCGTGTGTCTGTCTGTCCATCTGTCACAAAAAACGTTGGCACTGTACCGTGTGACTTATCAAGTGGGCTTACCTGGGGAGTCTAAACTACGTTTTTACTTTAATTTTAAAATATTTTTTTATCAAGTTATTTAAGAAAATAAATGAAAATTGACCATCCCCCCCATAACTCCGACTCCGACAAATGCGCCTAAAATTGAAAAAAAAAAAAAAAAAACAAAAAAAAAAAAACAGAAAATAGTTCTATACTTATAGATTACAGGAAAACTTATAAGAAGTCTTAAAATAACATGGTAAGTCTTCCAATATTGTGCGTACAAACTTACATTTGCGGTTGGAAGCACCTGTTTTTCAACTCCAATGTTAAGGTTGTTCTTGGGATAAATTCATTCTAACTACGGAACCCGTTATTGTGCGTAGTCCAACACGCACTTGGCAAATTCCTTTTTTTTTTTTTAAAACGTTGCCCCACACTAGGAATTTCTCCTGTATTGTGGGTGCGTTTACAAAAATTGCAACAACTACTTGTAGGTCATACAAATATTTGATCCGTGCGGGAATTGAACCCGCGACACGCAGCGCAGCAGTCAATCGCTAGAAAGAATTTTTTGCTAATTTATTTAAAGTTTTATTTATGAGACTCCCAGGGAAGCCGAGGCAACTCATGTCTGCTAATACAGTGATTTTATCGAGAACAAAATTACACTTTACTCTGACTGACAAGGCTCTTTTATTAGCACCACCGAAATATGGTTGTAAAATATAATCAACAAAGTTAATTGATTCCATGGCTTACAGCATCACGGAAGCAATGTGACCCTGATTTGTACTTCTTTGGATACAAATTCGCTTGTCCAATGTTTTTACTAAGGCCGCTTTCCGAATTGGCTATAATCGCTCACAGCGCTCACATCGTCTCACATGCGTTCCGATTTAGATATTACGATTATCTAGCTGTCAACAACTCGGAACGCTCGTGAACGCGCTCACGGTGCTCACGCAATGTCAAAACGATATTAGAGTATTTCCCTGTGTATACACCAAAAATTTGTTCTTCATAAGTTAGGTAGCATCTGTAGCCAGCAGAAAAAATTTGAAAATGCCACGATACGATAAGATGCGACTCAAAACAAAACAGCACACTGTCATTTTTGACAACGCTCACGGCGATATTAGTAAAAGGCATGGTCGGCGTTATCGCAAGATGGCGAATGTCATGACGTCATCTATGACGTTTCACGGGACATCGTTATCGCGCTCACGCTAATTCGGTACGGGTTTTAGCACGCGAATATCGATATTATCGCAACTCGGAACGCAGGGTAAGGCTGCTCATTTTTGCACAAATTCAACACAAGCGTAGGTATCTGCAGCAGGTTGTAATAAACTATTTTTTTTTTTAGAATAGAATAGAATAGAATTTGTTTTATTGGAGTAACCAAGACTCAACAAGAATATTAGTAAAACTTACGGCTATGTTAGTAAACACAAACACTAAACAAAAACAAGGAAAACAATACGAATTACGATTTTTTTACAAATCGTCAAATAGGAGTTAATCATCATCACTTCAACGCCGGCTGTCGCTGAAAACCAGGGCTGTGGCTCTGTCTCACCTAAGGTCACCGCATTATGCTGAGCGATGGCCGTTTCGAGTGGATGTGTCGCACATTTACCCCTAACTTGTTCTTTTTTGTGTTTTTTCTTTCTTATTTTTCTTAATATTTTTTTTTTGCTAAACTTTAGTTCTAAATTGATTCGCAGACTGCAAGCAGAAGTGTGCGTTATAATGTGTATACACCCTAACAATCATCATCCTTGTGCACTAATGTTGAGCAAAATTATTTATTTACTGAACATTGTATAAAAGCAAACGCAGAACAATTACGTAGATTTCCTTTTAAAATACTGTATATATGTTAGTAATTAACACATTAACAGCTTGGACAGTTAAAGTTAAGCAAATAAATTGATTGATCAAACTGAATGATGAAGATGTCATTTTGGGATAGTTTTTTTTTTAACCTCCCGTATGCCGATATTATAATTACAGACACAATTAAAAAAGCATTGTGTCTCGCGTGGATCCACGTGGCATATGAAGGGGTAATATTTTGTTACAGTTTCTGGCTAAAAGCATATAGCAACTGCATGATCTTTATGCTTGAGTGATGTGTGGATTATCAGGCTTAATATTTTCTTTACCTAGACGAAACAAAAGCTGCAATACTGTTTAAGTTTATCTTCTCAAATAGTAATTGGTCGCTGAATAACCTATATGTAGGTATCTAGGTGTGCTATCATGTAGGAAGAAAGATAAAAAGTAAAAGAAAAAATCGTTTATTCAACATTCAAAATATTACAATATGGAGGTACATGATAATAATGTGAAGATTCACTTAATAGCTCTTTAAAGGTGTCAATCTGTTCGCTGCCAACCCGGATTTCTCTCAGATCCTGTTTAGCATGATTCACAGTAAATCTAATTAATAAATAATTAATCAGCACGCACGGCCTTCGCGAACGTAAATCATCTTCTTTTTTTATCTATGATTATGTTAATCAAACTATTTGACGATAGCACCAATAAAAAAAATCTAGAGCAAACGAATCATAGACAATTTGTTTGCGTTATAACTGGCTGTTGATAATTATTATAGATTAAACTTAAATTATTAGAAAAAACTCGTTAAAACAAGGATGGTCGCTAGTTATCGAATCAATCGGTAATTATATTGTAATTAATCTGGTTGACAGTAATTGTTTTCGATTTATTTCTTCTCTTGTCTCATAATGCGTGATGGGTTTCATTGTGGTAGTTATCTGTGGTTTTAATCTTAGTTTTTCATTAGGTGTCAATTGTAATTTGATTCAGTTATGGGCAGGGCTGTGTTCTTAGGTACAGGTGGCGCGGGCGCGGGTTTGACGTCAGTAAATGTACGCTTGCACTTAGAACGACCCTTAGAAACAGCGACTATTAAGCGACGTAGTTCAGCATGATTTATGTTAAACTGTGCCGAGGTACGGACGTATTATTTAAATATACATCAACCGTCCACTAATATTTTAAAGGGCATAAAACCTAAGGCCCGTATTGCAGAACCTCGCTCAACTTAAATTAGTTTCAACCAATCAAATTAAAACTACTTTTAAGTACCTATTGCTTGAATCTTGAGCGAAATGCGGTAAAATGGGCCTAAGTGGTATCTCATGTTACGCCGTAACTTTGCAGAAAAATTAAAATAGCGGTTTTTATTTTTATTTTTGATTGGGCCTGCTGTTGACCTCGAACTCGCCTAGCGTGCCCAGAAGATGCCTGTTCACTCTTGCTTTGAAGGCAGATGGGATATACATGTAAGGGAACACATACGCTGGCAGAGAGTTCCACACTTTGGCTTTGTGCATACTAAATGTGGAAGAGAACCGCTTAGCACGACGGGACGGGATATCAACCAAGTGCGGATGGTACCCTGCAGTAAGTCTGGCAGTCCGGTAATAAAAGGCTATAAGGTAACTAAGCCAGTTTACATAGAAAAATGTTCGCATCCCTTTGGTACCATTTCTTAAGCTTACCACGCTTGTTTCGTTAATGAAAGCAACGCTCATCACCCCGCTCCGCTTATGCCACAAGTCACAGTCTTAACAGTTATCGTGTAGTTGATAGATGAAGGATGTCAGATTGTCATGTATCAATCACCGTGTAAACTGCTTTTTTCCTTTTTTGCTCACAGTTATTAATGTTTTTTATAGGAATCTTTGAGTTGTAGAGGAAATAATTAACATAGAATTTATTTTACCTTCTGATGTTCATGAACATCGTGAAGAAACCGTCATGCCTGAGAGATATTTCTCGACGATATATGAAGCCAAGTCAGAGCTTCATGGGCGGCATGAAAACTCTGTAGAAAAAATTATAGTAGAAAATAGTCCTCTAGACCGAATTTCGGCCATGGTAGCCAATCTCAGCGGGGATTAGCCATCTACGCGGGAGACATTATAGCGCACAAGTGTGTTTGCAGACACACGTGCTCTCAATTTTTCCTCACTCTCTAGAGAGCATACTAATAATAACCGCATCAAAGCCTTTGATTCGTTCAAATGATTTACAGCTACCCAGAAATTATTACTGAGAAAATTTACGATGAAATTGACAAATACAATTTTTCAGCTTTATAGCATTTTGTAGCAATGTATTCCCAACCATTTATCAAGCTACAAACATTACAATTTGCTATCTTTTGCAGCGTCCAATCGTGTCCGTCGAACTCGGCCTTAAATCTCCGATTGTGTAGCTCTGTGTGCGAAAAGAAACAAAACATGGAGCGATATTTCCGAAGGCTTCCAATCAATTTAGCTGAAAATCGGCTTTTGAAAAAATCCACCGTGATTTGGCATGTGATAGATTGTACTGTAGGGCTGGAACCAACGTGCACAACAATTCAGATATCCGATGATATTGTTTAGGATATACACAGGATACACATTGTTTTACAAATGTAGAGTCAACAGTAGCATTTAAAAGTTATGTCATTGGCGTTGTTCCTGAGTATGAAGTTTAAAAAGTTATTATACACTACAAAAACAAAATTTAATCATGCCGACAACTATAAATTTGTTTGCTGGCTACTCATTTCTTAAATAAATATGGTCTGTCTTTCCATCTCGATAAATTTTGAAGTAGAGAAACAGTCCTCGTGTATTTCTACCTCAAAATTCATTTACCTAGCTTTTCTTTTTTGCCCGCCTTTCGCTCTGCAAACAGACAAACTCAAGTTAATAGGACAAGACAATGCTATCTTCCTTGACCTACTTACTTGAATAAGAACTTACGGCTTGTATTGCCGACCCTAGTGTAATTAGGAAGAGTCTAGGTCGCCTAGCAGTGTACCAAGTAGTAACAACCGCGACTTACGAGTTGTAGGTCGGAGGTTTGAACCCTTTTTTTTTGTGGGAAATTATCAAATAACTTTTGCCGCTCTGGGCGGCCAGACTTTGACTAAAACCCACCCGTGTTCCTTCAGTTGCCTGTTTGCCAGGGCCACGGTATCCCTTTCGGACAAACCCGCAACCCTGGCAGGAGGTTTGAACCCTGACATACGTTTTACTTATTCGTCTAGTTGTCATGTTACTTTTCACTAATTTGTACCCTGTATAAGATGCTGGTTTTATTTTTCAAAGTTTTTAATAAACTGTTTCTTCACTCGGGTCATCTCGTAAAGATTAAAGCAAATATTATTCAGCCTTCACAATAATTGAGGGGGTTGCTAAGGGTGAGACGTACTCGCATCGTAGGTTTCATTAATGTACCTATAGTCGCCTTCGTAAGCGCTTTCTCAATTTTGAGAACAATTTTGTTCCCATATAGAGGAACAATGTGAAAAGTTTACTCATCCTCTATAGAAAAGGGAGGATCCTCCGACCAGACCGGTGTTGTGTCTAGTGGGCAACTGCCCGACGTTTGATGTCGGGACGTTATATATTATATTTAAGCCGCACGGTAAACTCTGCGCGATGCAGGATTTGTGTGACGTCAGGTCTTTTGATTTTGATGCCTAGTTCGCATGTGGTGTTGTAGTTGTTATTGTTTTGTTTATTGTTTTTGTTTATCCACTTAATTGAAACTTCACTAAAGTTGAAACTATCTAACGATCACAAATAGACGTCGTTTTATGACGTGCAAGTGACATTCAACCATAGAGTGATAAAACCATTATGGGGTCAACTATGATCATCATCATTCTCCTGCCCTTAGCCCAATTTATTCGCTGTCGGCACTACATGTCTTTTGGTGTAAAACATTGGCGCGCCTTGGGAGTAAAACCGAGTCGTATATTGTCGTACCGTGACGCCCCAAAGTCTATATAAAAAATATTTATTTGTTTTGTATTTATATTGGGTCTGGCTGTTTGTGTATGACTTTAAATGTTTTTAAACGCACTCACAAATACAGGAGAAATTCCTAGAGTGGGGCAAAGTAAAAAAAAAAGAAAAATCTGTATATATCATTCTAATAAGAATAATAAGAAAATATATTAATTTATTCTCCATGCTTGTTTATTGGTTTTCTTTAATTATATTTTTTTTTTCAATAACCATCAATTTCGATGTTTAACATCTGCCGGGCGTCTCGGGACGGCCATATTTTGTTTTTCTTCCATACTTCTCGGTAGCCATTATGGGGTCGACTATACCACCAAAAAATTGTTTACACTGTAGTGCCAGCCCTAACACTATGGCACCACTCTATATATATAGTATATGGGTGTCGTGTCTCAACAGTATCCGATACGAATTTATATTCGTCATTTACAGGGTTCTCGGATTTTTTACACTGTGATTTTCATGCATTCGACTAAGGGTGAATTTCACCAATGAAACTGCACGTGATCAGCACATCTAAACCGCGTTCAAGAGCTGTCAGTGGCATCATTGTTTTGGAATATTGAAACTGACACTATTCCACAACAATGATGAACTTGAACGCGTTTAAGATGTACCTACTGATCGCGTTCAATTTCATTGGTGAAATTTAATTCTATAACTTTTTGATACTAAAGTTTTGGCAAATACATTACATACTAGAGTTACATATTTTAATATTAAAACTGCTTAAATGCAAAAAATACCTAACTACTTACAACTGAGCTATAATTTGCTCATAACTAGTTAAAAACAAAATTATACCCTTTTTTACAAAACGCGAAAGTATTTTCAGCGTTTTTCATCTAATTTCAGGTCTTTAAACTTTGCTCATGATATCATTTATTCAGTACGAACTTTCTTTGTATTTCTACAAAGAAAGTTCAAGTTAACCTATGTCTTTTTCACACGCATATCGAACAACAAAACCGGTCGATGCTTTTTTTTTATAAAAAAAATATATATTATCAAAGTGATATATTGGAAAAACATTTACTTATAGCAGTTTTATAGCCTGCTGTAAATAAAGAAAAATAACGTGGGAAAATGATTAATATTCATAAATAATATGTTTCTCTTTAGAAATTTATTTTTATTTATCTTTGTACAACCTATGTAGTTTATATTTTAGGGTTCCGTAAGTCCGAATGAAAACTCGGAACCCTTACAGGATCACTCGTCTGTCTGTCCTTCTGTCACAGCCAATTTGCTCCGAATTTAATGGACCGATTAGGTTAAAATTTGGTACACATATGAATTTCTGTGACCCAAACTCGGACGTGTAACGTGAATATATGAATAAGAAGAGGAGGCAAATAAGAAAAAAAAAAGGTTTTGCTAACTGTACCGTATGAAGTATGTATTATCAAATGAAAGGGCTTACTGTGAGGGTCTCAATTTATTTTAACACTCATACATGAACTGTGGGACAAAATTAGCACTATGTGGAGCCCTGACACAGCAAGAAGGCGCCGCGGCAGACCCCGTAGAAGATTGCGGGACGAGCTGGAGAAAACAAACGACCAGTGGTCCACGACCATTAGCCCTGGATCGAAAGAGCTGGAAGTCATGGGGAGAGGCCTTTGCCCAGCAGTGGGATGATGCAGGCTAACAGTAACAGTAACATAGACTCACGTCTACTTCCCTTGGGGGTAGGCAGAAACTATAGAACGCCACCTGTTACGCTCCTTACATACTCATTTTCCTTCGCTTTCGTTCATGAATACGTCTGGTCATACACGCACGCTGGTTGCGAGTACAACGCCTTGCCGTGACTTTTCTGAAGAGCATCACCAATAAGATCACCATACAGGAAAGTTTTTTATAAGTGCGCAAATTTTGACAAATTAATCTTAAACGTGTTTTATTATACACATATTTCTTATTTTGATATGTCTTAGTACAAAAAAATGAAGTTATCGTTAACGAAAGATGATTATTTTGGAACTGACCTGAGAGATCACAAAAATTAAAAAGTATTGAACAAATAATTAAAATGTGTTCTCTTAGTGATACTGAAACACCAAAAAAAAAAAAACATTGCGCACTGGTTATATACTTATCCTGTATATCCTTCTAGGGCGTCTCCCTGGCGGTACCTTTTGTTACTTACTTTCTATTCATCCTCTCAGCGTGACCAAACTATCAGAACACAGAACCAATTTCTTCATTATCACTTAACACTTTACTAACTTTCCAAGTTACAACATTACTCCAATACCGTGTCACTCAAACCTACATCGTACAGGTATCATTAAGCCGTTATCAGTGACAACCAGTCTAATATCCTACTGATAACACAGTAATTATCACCACAGAATAAGGTTGATGGGCCTTTGAATTGAAATGACTGGTGAGGCAATGAATCGTAAGTTTTAATGGTAGGGTTGGGTGCCAATTATAATAATATGAGTATTAATAGTAATGGGTTGGGTAGTGTGTGAGTGGTAATAGTTATTAACGCTTTTAATACTGACCCAAGCCTTCCTGTATCAACAGTTATTGTGCCTACTGTTAGGTTAGTAACAAATAAAAAGAATATAATAATACATAAATAATAATATATTCTTTTGATTTGGTTCTTTTGTTTTGTTATGATAACAATTTAACAAGCATAATCATCTCATAAGTACTCATAAATATAAACGTTAACATTGTTATTACTGTGTCGTAGAGTATTTTTATTTATTCAAATTGTTTCCCAATTCATGTAATATTTTTATTTTGATATTTTGCTCAGTTACAAAGAAACACATAAGTAATGCCTACGCCATTTAATAAAAGGATAAATATTGATTCTAAACTAACACATATTTATAATTGTTATCTTATAATCAAACTTTTATCTACATTTAAATCTATTGTGAATATCAATATTATGTGGCCGTTGATAATATGGATGAAATTTATATAGTGGTATATTAAGACTGCGCCGAGTGCACAGTGGCGCCCTCATCGTTATTTCGGTGATTTCTTTTTAGAATGAAAATGCAGAAAATAAGCTCGTCAAGTTGTGCTTCACAAGACTATATGTCATTATTACTACAAACAGTAGTTTTAAATTGTTATGTTTTATTGTAATCACTACTGTTTGTAGTAATAATGACGTATAGTCTTGTGAAGCACAACTTGACGAGCTTATTTTCTGCATTTTCATTCTAATATAAAAAAAGAAATCACCGAAAAAACGATGAGGGCGCCACTGTGCGCTCGGTAGCCTCTTAATAATTCGCTCAACTACGCCAATAGTTTTTAATTGTATCACAATAGCATTTTGATCAATTTGTAACGAAGTTATGTTCTTACTACTTTTATCATAACATTATTTTCTTTTAATTATCCTGTTTATTAATTTCTCTTTTACGTTATTATGCACCTTTGGTGCCAGTAATTTTATAGTTGTCGGAACAATACTTCTTAATTTTCGACTTTGTAAAATTTCAGCTGGTGATACTAGATCACCAGCGGTTTATTTAAGCATTCTAATAATGCTAGACGATAATAAAAACAAGCATTATAATCTATAGAGTTTTGGTATCGCAGGCGGAGACAAACCAATAATCTGAAATATGGTGTAATTTTTACTTGTCCCGCCTGCGATACCAAAATTCCATAGATTATAATTATAATACTTGTTTTCCTCTTTTCAGTTATGTGTTTTTTGCATTCGGGTTTTTGTTTTATTAAATAATTGTCCTTAATTTTCTTGACATGTACCAAATTACTGTAATGAAATAAATCACGGCAAAATCGTTAGTATAAAAACTTATAGTTTTTAAAAATGTTTTACGTTTAATTCTTTCCATAAATGACATAACACAACATCACGCCTGTATTCTCCGTTAGGTTAGCCAGAGGTGTACCCATAGGGGCACACACTACACCACACACATTTTTTAAGTTATGTTTAACTGCCATGTAACAGCTTATTGGCATCAACCGGGCACAAAACCAGGCTCCGGGCTGACTTAGAAATTCCAGATGGAAAACTCCAATAACACTTTTATATTTCACATTTATATTCTTTATTGTGGATCATAGGTAGGTATAAAATAGGATCAGCTATATCCCACCTCTTAGGCATACAATAATAATCACATAGTAGTTGAGATTTAAATTCCAATAAATGTCAGAAGTAAACCATAGCTATTATACATTAAAAATATAAAATATTTTTATTATCCACAGTTGTTAATTAATTGAATGTCAAAAAAGTTATTAGAAGATATTGAATAGGATCTTTACAGTTACTTTACGTATCATGGTTGAGGTAAACTATATTGTGCAAGTGATTTTTCAGTTAAGAAATCTTTAACAGAGTAGTAGGATTTGTCCAATAAGATGTCAAGCAGTTGATTTTTAAATATTTGTATTTCTTGAATATTTCCATAAATAACTTTAGATAACAGTTTTTAAACTGTCATGGTCACTAATATTATTATTAGTACAACAGCGCCGAAATATCGGGAACTCATAACAATGAATAAACATGGAAAATATCCCGCTTATGTTAATAATAACTTTAGATAACGTTTCTTTATTTAACTGAAACTTAGCTAAGAGATGACAGATGCTAGATATGATTGCGGCTAACAAAAACATTCAAAACCATTGTTGCCCTACCATTAAAAATACATAGTTATTTGTATAGTTTAGTTGTAAACTAAAAACTAACTATACTACCATCAAGTTACATAATGAAATATCAAGCATTTCACGTCAAAGTAAATAAATAAGAGTTGTTTTTTAAAATAGCAGAACAGCAAAAACTAATTTCTAGTTTGTCGCACAGAGTTCGCTATCTTGGGTAACTATAAAATGGAATATGTAAAGTTACCACGTCTTACGTCTACATAGTTTTCAGTGTGTTCAGGCATTACGTGGAAACTAAAACTTGAACATAGATTCGGGAATGTACTCACACAATAGAAGGGTATAGAAGGTGACTTATATTTCGTTGTTTTGACATTCACAAGTAGGAAAAGTGCCTTTAGAATTTTTGCGAATATAGGGACTCGTACAAACAAATAATAACAATAAACAAAAAACAAAAAAAAATACCAGGATGGTTGTCTCTGTAATAATTTTTGTAACCCATAATCATAATTGTGTATGTAAAAACTACAATTTTGTAACCGATTTTTTTAAATACCGATAATTATTTCTCTTCTTATAGATTACAGGGAAATCTAAAATAAGTCTATAACATCAATCAACAACATCATCAATCTCTCAATATTGTGAGTACAAAATTGCAATTGCAGCTGGAATATATGGAAGAACATGTTTTTCAACTACAATGTTAAGTTCGTTCTTGGGATAAATTGATCCGAACTACGGAACCCTTCATTTATTTATATATACTTTATTGTACATCAGATTACACATTACAAAAGAAAAGGAATACTCTATAAAATATACAATGGGCGGCCTTATCGCATACTGCGATCTCTTCCAGGCAGGCGTGGTCCAAGATGCATTGCGCCAATTTTTTCATTTGATTTGATCTGGTTTTGCTCTGACAGCTCATCCAATAATCCTGAAATTCAGCTATGTGATTTAGATAAAGTAGCCTAAATTTGTCTTCGTTTAATCGTTTACACTTTTAGATAATGAGAATTATAGGCTAAACTTTGTGTCCTAGTATCACAAAAATACATTAGGTGAATTTTGGTGTAAGCGACGGTGCTTGTGAATTTCCGTTCACCTTTAAACAAAATAGTGGGAATATTCTGAATTCAAAATGGATTCCTTTACAACTAGTTCACATGATATCAGATATCACACATAAATTGAAGTCAACAACAATAATAAAGTATAAATTGTAAACCTAAGGCGACGACACACGATATACATAATTCAGTGAAAGATTCATTAACTACCATTACGTGTAAGCCCCGCTTTGTTTCAGTCTGCGCTAATATGGGGCTTAGGGCGGCACACAACTGCGACTACGCGACATGTTGCTGTGCACGTTTAATGTAAAATAGGGGATTGTCTATGTTGTGGTAATATTTGAGCTTGTTTCCGCTTTCGGGAAGCAGAAACTTATGCATATTAAGTATGTCAGCACTACTTGATTTTTTTTCACTCTAGTTTATTTACAGTATTATATAGTCATGATTAGAAACGGCGTGCTTCAAGTATGATATATTAATTTAACGAGTTTTTTCATCTTATTTCGTGTTGTCATCTTATTTCTTAAGACGTTTTCGAAGTAAAAACGCAGCCATGCTTGACACAGAAACTTAAGTGACGAAAATTGCAACACTAATATATCATAAAGCTGATATCAGACGGTTCCCTTGAATGAATATTCTTTTCTTTTTTTTTTTCGACGTTCGACACCGATAAAAAGACTACGAAATGAAAGTTCATTTCATTTTTCAATAATTCGGTGGGCGAGTGAAAAATGCCGAGTGCCGAATCTGCCGAAAATTCAACATTGCTGGATCGGTTCATTAATGAATTAATTTTTCACTTTAGATTCATTTTGCGTTTAGATAGATCTTCTTGTGAAAGATGCCGAAAGAAAGACAAAAAATAAAAGTGAAGCGTCTGATATCTGCCAAAGTCGCAAAGTCGCCACCAAATAAAACGCCTTAATGACGCGAGGCAAGATCCCGTGGGCCCTGTATTACGTTTCGTTGTTCTAAACCATTTGCATTTCGCGCTCGCTCCACGAATTGAATCATAATAGTAGTAAAAGAAAATCCCTCGTGGAAAGATGGCTTCCAGCTGGATTTGTTTCATACTGAGATTCCATTTCTAAGTTCAAAATTGCTTTATAAATGCAGATTTTGACGTGTGTGGTTAGAACTGGCTTGCATTATTTAAAGATAATTTTTTTTAAGGAAAATCTTGAGAGATTCCAGCGGGATTTTGTTCGTATTCGTTTTATTTTGGAATTAAAATAAAACGCAAATCTCACGTGCTCTAAAAAAAACCCCGATCACACACTAAATATGCACCTGAAACGCACTAAAATTGCACCTACGGCAACGTAAATGCACCTAAAGCACATTAAATTCACTTAGAGCACACTAAAACTGCACCTAAAGCGCTCTAAATATAAACCAATAGTGCACTATATATGCACCGAATGACCAAGTGCGCACTTAGTAGGGACAAAGATGCGTTAACGGGTATGCAAACTTTTACGCATTAGACGCAACCTAGTCTACCGTAATCTTAGAAGCGTACAGCAACATAATTACTATCCAGTGTTTTCATACCTTCACTCAAACACGTGCTACTACAATTCAATCTATAATAAAACATCGCAGACTAGTTTTTGTAACAAGTTCATCAATAACTGGGGCAAAGCAAGAGATGCGTGGACGCAATTTGTTATTGCAATCTGATGTCACTGAGAGGTAATCGTTGCCATGAAAGAAATATAAAGAAGGTTCGAGAAAAATGGCTCTGTGATAAGAAAATTGGCGACTGCTTTTAGTGAAATACTTTTTACCAATCCTTTATTTTTATGCGCCTATTTTTTTGCTATATTTTATACAATCAGTTTAATTCCATAACCCATCATTTGTTCAAAACCTCGTGTTTGTACACTGTGAAGTTCATTGTCCTTTTAAGTTAAGTTAGGATGGTATGTAGTCTATTAAATAAATAAAATAACACTGTATCAGTAATTATTTTTGTGTGAGACAGACATTAAATAAATAAATTTATTTAAACATTGTTACAATTATTTCTTAAAAATTAGTTTTACATAATAATTTTGACTGTAACTGTTAATGACATTCATTTTCCACATGCGGTGGACCCCAAACTAGGCGATGCCTGTATCTTGGGGGCCTGAGTTGTGAGACATTATTCTGTTTTTTGAATCAATATCAGTTCTGTGTGCTGTTTTGAAGACTGGTCCTTCTGTTTCTTATTTATTAATGTTTCATCACGCGGCGATGTTTTTCAATCAAGTGTTGAGTGTTGGGCCACTGATATCGATAATATTGAGTTACGTGGGTAACACGTGTTCACATATACTCGTAATAAGTGACGTTATTAATGTTATGGTTTTTTATGCAACGGTAAAATGTCTTATTCAAGCATGAGGTGTTAATGAATTTATTTTCATTAGGATAAAAATATTCCAATAAACCTAATTGTTACTAGTCGTTACTGGTCGTCAGAAGTCCAAAAGCGGGGGGAGGGGGGGGGGGTGCGGGGTTTTAGGGATTCTTTCGGGATACGATACCCCTTGGTAGACATCAAGGGGTATCGTATAACATAGTAAATGGGTCTTAGAGGTCAGATAAGCAGTTGCTCCATGTAAAATACTGGTATTGACAACTGCATTCGGTTAGATTGGAAGCCGACCTCAACATAGTAGGGGAAGGGCTAGGCTGATGATAATGATCTAATTGTTATTAATCCCTATTATTTAATAAAATTGTTATTAATCTCTATTAATAACAATTAGGTATATTTTAATATTTTTAAGTGGTCGCCTGGAAAATTATGTCAAACATTGTTATTTCTGTCCCTATGCTCAATTGCTGTGTTCTGTAAAAAAGCCAGAAACTTGCGCCTTGCAAGTTTCTGGCTTTTTTCGCACCGCAATTTTGTCTCTTTAGTTTGGAAACGGAAGGACAAATTCCTTAGTGTTGTAGGGTGAAATTTTTCAATAGGTAGGTATACAATTCTAATGTGTAGTGTGCCGTGTGGTGCCGGACGTAAAGAATAGCACCATCCCACTTCCTCCCGTGGGTGTTGTAAAAGGCGACTAAGGGACTTACTAGAGAATGGGCAGCAGCGTTCCCTATACATTTTGAACACCATACTGCGATCGCCAACCCGCCAGCCAAGCGTGGTGATTATGGCAAACCCCCCCCAATTGGAAGAGGCTTATGTCCAGCAGTCCAGCAGTGGACGTCTTTCGGCTGGAATAATGATGATGATGATACAATTCTAGGTAGCCCGGAGTTTTGAATTTGGCGGTTTGATACCCCCGTGCCTTGGTGCGCACGTTAAATCGTTGGTCCTGCGCCTGATTCCTCTCCGTTCGTGTCGGATTGTCCCATCGGACTATGGGAGTGAGGGAAGAGTGAGTGCAACTGTGTCTGCGCACACATTTGTGCACTATCTATGTATATCTCCCGCGTAGATGGCTAGTCTCCGTTAGATTGGCTGCCATGGCTGAAATTCGGTCTGGGAGACTATACCATTCCTTATTTTTTTATTAAAACAATATGTCAATTTCTCTACTCTCGCAACACATGTTAATTACTTACTTAACTTAAACTTACCTCTTTCTAAATTTAAATAAGTGTTATCTTGGTTTTTACTTCTGTTCTTTATATAATTTCAAGCTGTGTTGTGTAAACTGCATTAAGATAAAGACCGCTTGGTGCTCGCCTTTACGAGGAAAAATTATGCAAAAGATAAAGAAAATTTCTACTCATTATCTACCGGAGTTTAGTAACGAACTATTACAGCTAACAGCTCCTGGTAACAGAGAGTCCATTCAACTTGATCTATTTTTAAAACCTTTCAAATTTCATGATTCACCATTGCTAATTCGAGGTTTGAGAGCAGACAAACAAATCTGACATAATTAAGTCGATTGGGTTGAGTACAAAGCTCATCGATGCATGGAGTTCTTTAATTTTCGGGACTAAAACAACAAAAAAACTAATACTCTTTCTAAATGAACTAAAACCCACGAGTAGCAAAAACTTGTTTAGCTTATACATTATTAATATCATAAGCATGATAAAAAGAAGTAATTATATTCGCACCGCGCGTCGCCATTCAGTCTCAT
Source organism: Dryobota labecula (assembly GCA_947523025.1). NCBI lineage: Eukaryota > Metazoa > Arthropoda > Insecta > Lepidoptera > Noctuidae > Dryobota > Dryobota labecula. The sequence continues at coordinate 25,429,604 of OX383289.1, read as the reverse complement.
AATTGCATTTTGCGTAATACCAACAGAGTAATTAATTAAATTATTATACGCAGATGAAAGACACTGATTAACTAACTAAGCAAGTTAAGTAAGCTGTATAAAATAGTGGAGTATACTTAGTTGGAATATTAGATTAAATCTTATGGGGTCCTTAGACGGTCAAAATTGCTTTGAAAAGCATTTACGTGCTTGACAAGCAGGCTTGGCGAGGCTTGGCGCAACATCAAGCATGCTTGTCAAGCATCTGCTTCTTTTCTCATCAAGCGTTGCAAAAATGTAATTTTTCTTCAAGCATTGTCAAGCACGTAGTTTGCTTGTCAAGCACATCAAGCTTCGTTTTAAACGGTCAAGTTACTTGAAAATCACGTCAAAGTCAAAGTCAAATCATTTATTTCAAATAGGCACGTAAAAGGCACTTTTGAACGTCAAAAATTACAAAAACAGTTAATTGATTCTAGTTGCCCCTTCCAAAAGGTAGTTATGTATGGAAAAAAATGGGCAAGAGCAATAGTTTGTAAACATTAATTAATAATTGTAGGTGAAAACGATGTACCTAGATTAAAATTACTATTCTACAATAGGTAAAAAGAATGAAAAGTGAAGAAATGACAGACAAATTAATAAATGCGATAGAATCATGGTGCTCACATATTTACCAACATTGTATATGATTTTCTTAAAAATTTAACATATAAATCAGTGTGTGTCACGAAAAATTCACGTGCTTGTCAAGCAATTTTGACCGTCTAGGGAGCCCATTAGATCCTTTGGTATGAAGACTTATGATTTGTGATGCGCTAAGGAGTGTAATTAGTCTTGCCTTTTGGATTATGCAGGGTGGAAATTTGAGAAAGGGCAATACGTTACCCAAAATGGTAGAGAGCATTAGAGGAGACTATCGTGAGATTTTCGGCTAACTAAGGTTTAGTTTGGGCCTAGATCCCTATAAGAAAAACCGGCCAAGTGCGTGTTGGAACACACACAATGAAGTTGAAAAACATGTTCTCCCATATATGCGAGAACATGTTTTTCAACTGCAAATATAAGTTGGTCGACTATTATTCGGTAACTTGTAAAACCGGCTAAGTGCATGTCGGATCACACACAATGAAGGGTATCGTCATAAAAAACATGCATGTTTTTCAACTGCAAATGTAAGTTGGTTGACTATTTCTCGGTAACTTGTAAAACCGGTCAAGTGCATGTCGTATCACACACAATGAAGGGTTTCGTCATGAAAAAAATGCATGTTTTTCAACTGCAAATGTACGTTGGTCGACTATTACTCAGTAACTTGTAAAACCGGCCAAGTGCGTGTCGGACCACACACAATGAACGGTTTCGTCTGTACTTGAAAAAAATATTCTTCCATATATGGGAACAACATGTTCTCCCATATATGGGAGAAAATGCTTTACTATTGCTCGGTAACTTGTAAAGCCTACTTAGCTGTGATAGTTTTCCTTTTAACTTCGTTATAGAGGGTGGAAGGGAATATCGACGCGAAACCGGTTACCATGGATTCAGTACATGATTCTGGACATCTCTGCGTTAAAATTTTTGTAGGTTATTTAAAAAAGAAACCGGTCACGAGCGAGTCGGACTCGCGCACCCAGGGTTCTGTACCTTTATAAATCATCAAAAAACAATACATTAGTTCCATTATCGGTCAAGAGATGGCGCTGACCTAAAACTGCAATATTAGAAACAGTGTGCTTTAGAGAGATCGTTTTATTTTTCCTTTAATCTTTACCTAAACTTCTAACGCATATAATAATTTCAGATTTTTCACAATGCAAACTTCGGAGATAAGAGGGGGAACGGTATTTTTTTTTTAAATTTTTCGTCAAAAGTCGAAAAGTAAGCGGCCTAAAAAAAACGAAAAAGGTTTGAGAATGTGCAAATAGCGCTCTTTTAGCCCTAGTAGCCCCACTTCAAATTTTTAAGAAACCCGTTCAGTCACTGTTGTAAAAAAAAAACCTAACCCGTATGGTCGGTGTACCCTAGCTTGGTTAGGTACTGCGACCAATTGGGCTACCACCAAGACCTACCAATCAGGGACGATTCACGGTTTACGGGTGATAAAATTGGACAGATTATGAACCCTGTCGATAAGTGCAGGTTCACTTTGAAAATTTCAGTTCATTTCGTTTCATTGTTCAAAATATACAGCTCTGCGACAGGCGAATAAAATCCTATTTTTTTTTTTTTTTAAGATTTTCGTATGACCTTTATAATGTTCGCATAGAATAAAATGTCATATCTCTTGGTGACTTACATTTCGTCTTACATAACTTTGTTTGGAGGTCTGCACTCGGATCTTCGCTGACATTTGTCCGCTTCAAAACTTAAAATGTCAAGAAGCTGTGTGACTTTTTGAAGTAAATCTATGATACCAATAATACTTAAATTAAAGGTAAAAATCGTATTCGTGACAATATCTTGAGTTCTTAAAGAAAGGATTAAAAGATCTTTAATTATTTTTTTATTATGCAATGAGTAAGTGTAGTGAAATTCTCTACTCTCTTCCACTCTTCCCTTACCTTACCGTGTGGCCTTATCCAGCCAATTTCCCGTAAACGACTCTCAGGCCAAGGAAACGCTAGCGTGATGCCAGCGTTTCCTCGGCCTCCCTCGGCGACGACGCCCGTCTTCTGGTCCCCTCTGCGTGACGACTCTGGCCCGTCTGTCCTGATGCATCCTATATACATGCATGGCCCACATGAATAAATAAGGTTTCATTAAAGTGCTATATAATAATAATATCTTTATTACTTTGTACGTACTTAATTTGCACGAAGTTCATCTTACGTTAAAGGAAGTTAATAAACAGAAGTTCTGTGTTGTGGTTGAGACTGAAGCAAAGTGCATCCGACCTTAAAGCGCTATGATCGAGTTGCGAGTGGTTGCCTCGCGCATTTGGTAGGTATTTAAACATAGAAATTATTGTAATGTTTTGTAGCTATGAGATGGATTAAATATTACAAAAAAAGAATTTTCCATATCGGTTTATACATGACGGAGATCTGAGGTAACTGAGATTTAAAAAAAAACGAATTGAGAGGGGAGGCTCTCCATTCGTTTTTTTTCCTTTTCTTGAAGTCGGTTAAAACGGGGTAACTTTGGGATTTTAGCAAAGTTATTCTAATCATGTTATTAAAAGCGATTGCATGCCCATCTAGCGGGCATGCCTTAAATAAGATAAATCTTTTTTTATTCTGAATTTTATAACACTGTTTTTTATGTTGCCCATGGATTCAAAAAACTACTCTTTTCCTTAAGTTTATTCATCAAAGTTTTGTGAAGAGAATGTTTGTTTCTGATCCGTAGAGTGGACAAGTTACCAGTGTAATATAAGTAATTTTTAAATAAATGTTTTTTCTTAAAATATAAAAACACTGCATCTTTTATAAATGTCGGTACAGTGTCATCTTATATTGTTATTTTCTTCTTAAAAATAAAGCGAAAGCCTTTCTGATTACACGAATGACAACTAAATGAAATTAATTATCGATAAAACGATTTTCCATCGACTAATATCCCCTCACTACGCTCCGGGAGGTTATTACCGCCCGCATATCCGGTCAACGAACTCAATGTATTGGTGCCATTTGACCAACATTTGTGCCAAATAAGTTCATCCAACCTATAAACAAAACGGCTTCAAGTTAACCTGATGAGCCTATTGGCCCAAATATTGGCGGCATAATGGATTCCACGTATAGCGAATCCACCCACATACTCAATTTACGTACATTGCACGCACACTGCGAAAATATAAGCCGACTTATGAAATCCCCGAAGGTTCGGTGAACTGCCCTCGTCTTAGTTATACAGGGTGGCGATTATGTCGCCTGCATCCTTTAAGGGGGTGATTCTACTCGTCATACATACTAAACAACTTTCGCTATGAAAATTATACCTATCCAATTATGCTGTGGTTGGCTTCCAGTCTAACCGGATGTAGCTGAATACCAGTATTTTTCATGGAGTGACTGTCTATATGACCTCCATAACACAGTTACTTGGTAATACGATACCCTTTGGTAAGACTGGCTGTACGACTTTCGGACTTCTGACGACCCGTAACGACTGTCAAAGATCCACGAATGACAGCCGGGACCAAAGGCTTAACGTGCTGTTCGAGGCACGGAGAAGACTTCTCCGTGCCTCGAAAAGCACTCGAAAAGCAGGTATGTAAAGATGGTCACCCATCCACGGACCAACTGCGGCAAGCGTAACCGTTAACCTTATCGATTGACCCGTGCGGCTGATATTACTTAGACACAAGCCCCAAACACTGTTACAACTACAGATCAGAATAAAAATGTAAATAAAAAACTTTGTTCAGTTCAGTAAAACACGGAACAATATAAAAAAAAAAACTAGTAACAGATTACATAAGAGCCTTAGGTGACAAATTCCCTGGACCCCACACTAAGGATTCCCTGTGTCGAGACCATTCAATAGTCGTGATCCCCTATTACGAAAACCCCAATATCTTCAAACATTCACAATCACAATTCCTATACCTAGACCAGTTTTCCCAACTGTCAATATCACGTGAAACTCAATACCACGAGGCATCCCGCTGCGATTCAGCCCCTTCCTGAGACACGTTTCAGATCTATTCCATCTGTTGTGTGGCGTGCCCTTTCTATTTTACGTAGACAATTGTTACGTCGATTTTCAGGTTTATTTATAGGCTTGGATTATAATAGATTGGACTACATTTTTGTTGTTGAAAAGGTCAACAGAAAGACAAGAAAATTATTGGATAAATATTCTTTATATTTTAGTGAAAAGACGTCGTGATCCGTAAAGCTGATATCAGACGCTTCACTCGAGTGAATTATCCCACATTTACACGACACCTACAAAATTATATTGAAATAAACGTCATCTGGCTCATTTCATTTTCGTTCATACGAAACGCGAGTGAAAGATGTCAAATGCCGAAATCCAACATCGTTGGATTGGTTCACTAAAGAATAAATTTTTCACTTATGATTCATTTTGAGTTCAGAAGTTTCACTTAAAGTGAAAGATACCGGTACCGTGTGGTGCCGGACGTAAAGAATAGCACCATCCCACTTCCTCCCGTGGGTGTCGTAAAAGACGACTAAGGGACTTACTAGAGAATGGGTAGCAGCGTTCTCTATGCATTTCTAACACCATACTGCGATCGCCAACCCGCCTGCCAAGCGTGGCGATTATGGCAAATTCCAACCTTTTGGGGGACTATGTCCAGCAGTGGACGTCTTTCGGCTAAAATTATGATGATGATGATAGGTACCGAATGAAAGACAAAAATTAACAAAAAGTGTAGCGTCCAGTTTTAGTGCTAATAGCGCTTTGAACGACACTCCGAAATAGAAATTCTTGCATGATTTATTATCGAAAAATCATAAAGCTCGTTAAATGCGAATATCGGTAAAAAACTGAACATTTCAAACGTCGAGCAATGAAAAAAGATAGAAAAAGAAACCTCTTTAGAGACAAGGGAATGAGTTTTTAATAGCCATTCCGCTCTGTGGACATAACTAGATTATACGTGAGGTCGATCTGAAAGCTTTAAATATATCAACGACTAACTACGGTTAATAATGACATAAATAAGCATCACGCCCGTATTTCATGAAGGGATAAGCAGAGTTTTTGTCTATACTTCTCCATACGAAACTACCTTTTGGTAGGGGCAATTAAAATCAATTTTATTTATTTTTGTTAATGTTGACGTTCAAAATTGTCTTAAATGTGCATATTTCAAATAAATTATTTGACTTTGACTTTTCATAACACCCACATTTGCCACTTATGAGTTTTCAAGTATTGGGGGCGCGTCTAATGCAATAAAATAAAAAAATGTTATTAGGAACTCCTCACGAAAATCATAATTACACAAACTATCTTCCCTCGTTGGTCTAGTGGTCCCAAGCGCTACTGCTGAGCATGAGGTCTTGGGTTCGATTTCCATGTCGGGGTAAGTATTATTGGGGTTTTCTAACAGGAATTTCTCGGTAGGAGCCCGGAGTCTGGATTCGTGCCTGGTTGATGGCAATAGGCTCGCCTCCTAATCCTAATATTACATGGGAATTAAAACATAACTGGAAAAATATGTGTGTACTACAGGCACACCTGTCCTCTGTCCAACCCTTCGCGCAAACGAGGCGTGATGTAATTTGTATATCCCATATTTTGAATTACCTTAGTGCTAAGGTATTCAATTAATGCAAGCTGCTGTAATGTAACTTTACCTGTCTCAGCAGATAATGCAAGGTTCATGAGCTTACAAGATAATCTATGGCATCCACACCGTGACAGATATTGTACAAAACCATGAATATGTATGGCATATAGCTGAAACTTGGCAGAATGTAGAAGGTTGTGTCGTTGCTATGCATTAAGCAATGCTAATCCTTCTTTCGAAACACAATAAATACAGTGTTTAAAGGACAATCTAGAGCTTAGTATGGCGCCAATTTTGATAGACACTAATTATAAGCACTGAATCGATTGCATACCAAGTAGGCTGCTACAAACATAATCTAACGTAATAGGTTATTATTTCGATTTATCCAACACCCAGTGCGAGTGCATTGCTCCTGAACACACTATGCCCCATCTGCTGGGATATCCCAAATAGACGTTCCTCTGGACCCTTGAAGATCTGAACAACGCCCTATACATCCTCATAAACACCAAGACTTTTACACAAAACGAGAAGACATACAAACAAGATACACACTCCGATACAAAACAGACTAAACTTACCAACATCCCGCTTATAAATACATTCAACAAGTGCTCTGGGGGTCAAGTCTACTAATGTACAAACGTTGCAATGGTCTCTTCATTGTGAGTTTTTGACAGATTTGCCATACAAACACTGTCAAATACTCACAATGGTGAGACCATTCTGACACAATTGTAATAGCAGACTTGAGGCCCTGGTTACGTCTATAAAAATATATAATAAGTTTAAAAAAACACCTATTTACAAATAAATTAAAAAAACTATTGATAAGTAAATGTTATTACAGTGTTAACGAATATTTATAAGATAAATCCCTTCAACTCATTTAAAATACACAAGAAAATGTTTTAATTTTATTATTATTTTTATAATAAGTTAGATTATAAGGTACACGATAAGTCGTTATCTCTACTTACTATATCTCTTTTGCTGTGCCCGACTGGGTCGACGATTGTTTCAATTTAATGTTTACCACCTAAGCATATACATTGTGGAATGCAATAAAGAATTGAGTATTTAGTATCAACGTAGCCACCTAATAGACCCAAACATTATAATATACAGGGTTACTGGTAATAAACACTAAAAATCTCGCAGGACTGTGTTACTAATATCATAAACAACAACTTTTTTTCTATGACTTTTTAGAAAACATAATACATTTACCAAAAACAAACCTTCAAGATTTCGTTTTTCTATCTAACACATTTTTCAATTCTGTATTTTGTTGTACCTATGTACCAACGCCTTCCGTGCACTGTCGCCCCTGTCTTTTGCACTAGACACAGTAGTTTATTTGCTACGCGTAGAGTTCGTAACATTTAGAGCGTTCAATTTAAACATTTTTATTTTTGTATGTAAATCTGATGAATAAAAGTCATAGAACAAAAGTTGTTGTTTATGATATTAGTAATATAGGCTTAAGAGTTTACTAGTGTTTTACCAATGACCCTGTATATGTACTGTTGAGACTAAAACCTGCTTGGTTTTACCACATAACCTTTACGAATATTTTATATGTTGATGGCATAATTATGAGACAAACACTATTTCGTGTTTAGAAAGATAGACAATAACAGAGACTCAGCTTAAAGAGCTGACAGATTTTATGATCAGAGTGTCTAGCTTTCAATTCGTCTACGAAGCAAAATACCTAAAATTAATGTCTACATAGCAAATTGCCTAAGCTGTAAATCGCCTAGAGATCAAAATGTTTAACAAGCAAAATGCCTAAAATGCAATAACTTCTAAGTTGTCAAGATGGTTAAAATAAACTCACACTAGGGCCTCTGAACTGTAGGTTAGGTTAGGTTGGAACTGTGACCATACAACGGTACTCCCTTTCTTGTCCTAAAATAATAGACATATTGCAAGGTAGGCATTTTTGTTCATAGTCAGAATGAGGTTTAGTTCAAATACTGTATAGACATATTGCAAGGTAGGCATTGTGCTTCCTTGTCAATATAAGGTTTAGGCAATACTTGGCATAGATGTTTTGATTTCTAGTCAGCATGATCATAAAGGGCTGACAGGGCCCGTCATCATGAAAAATGTTATACTAGGTGACGCATAAGTTATCACCCGCGATCACTTCCAAGGAAGATGCTCAAATTATTTTTAATGGAATGTTTAGTAATTGCGACTTTGATATTTGTAAAGTACACAAATGTAAAATATACATCGTAATATCATGGTGCGCTATACTCTACGAGAACGCGGAATAAGTGTCTCTCGGTCAGTGGTGTTAACCCAACGTGAATATCGTCGTCAATCCCCGTCGTGGTCGTACACTGCGCAAATATTGTGGCGTTTGGCCACTTGTCTCATTAGACTAGCTCAACACGGGATAGTCTTAGGTATGGCTGTCCCCAGAGCAGTCCATCTGTCGAAGTATTATTGCTGTAGATGCAAGTGTCCAAGTCAACCCAAAAATATCAACCAGACGACGTCATCGGCATCAGTAGGCAGACTTTACAGCATATATTAGTGACAGATTTTAAGATGATATTGATTTGATGAAATAATTACGCGCTAAAACTAAATAAGCCTTTCATTGAACGACCCCGTCACAGTACTATCGATACGACCAGAAGAAGGACCACCTGAATATACGAAAGTAAATATACTGCTTATAGGATTGTTATTGGCAGTGGGCTGGCCATGTTTGTCGAAGGACCGATGACCGGTGGAGGAGACGAGTAGGTACTGGAGTGGAGACCGCATATCGGCAAGCGTAGTATGGGACGCCACTCATCTAGATCGACCAACCGACCGACCGACGACCTTAAGAATATGGCGGGGAAAACTGGATGCGGAAGGCGTAGGACAGGGTGTTGTGGCGCAGCCTGGGAGAGGCCTTTGTCCAGCAGTGGACTGCGATAGGCTGAGTTCATTGAAATATATTGCTATAGTTATCTGATAGGTGAAACAAGGAAGATACGGAAGATATCTTGAGCTGTCAAACTAGTTTGCATGTTAAACTGAGCGTGACTTTAAGCGCCATATTCTATAATGTTATCTAAACCAGTTCAGACTTCTAAACTCGTGACAGCTCAAATTAGCGTACAAAGAGCTTATTTATGTGTAACAGCGTAACTAATTAGAAGTTAATGAGGCGGGATATTTTAAAATTCGTTTTTTATTATGTATCTGATTACCTGTTAATTTATTTATTTAACCATTTTGTACACATAAAAAACAGAAAAGAAGAAATTAATAGAAAAATACGTACGAAGGTGATGCTTATTTCTAAAGAAATCTCTTCCAGCATACCTGCGATAGGACAGAGGATAAAAGAGATGTAGACATCGAGTGTAAGAGTACTTCCTGCCGCGGCAGTAATTGTCTGGGACAAAGAAGCGAGCCAGCACAGCATGCAGATCAAGCCCGTCATTATGATACTGATGCTTATACGGTAATGACTGTTGCCACTGAGTCAGAAAAAAAAAATCGGTGATTCTGTAAAGTATAACAACAGATCATCTGCCTCTTGCATGGAGAGGCCTACTACAGCTATCAGCTAGTTGGAAGATCTAGTTTTTTACCAAATTATAAACAAGTCTAAACCAAAATACTTTACCTATTTTGTTACCTGAATTTCCCTGTTCAAAGTTCAGCAAACGTTTCGCCCGGTTCACGATAACATCGTAATGCGGGCGCCGAAAACGTTTCTATACAAGTGTCCACTTAACATAACAAACGCCTCAATTTTTGATCGATACTGAGGTATTTGGGAACGTGAAGCTTATTCATGGAGACTGATGTTCTTGTGTCTGGTGTGAATCGATTACTGCTAGCCTTTACGAGTGGCAATACCTACTTACTTAAGTCTGGGTTACCATGGCCAGCCAGCTTTGTTACCGACTTTTCTGATTGGAAATCTTTTGTCCTATGATTTACCAACTAAAGAGCTGAAGAATCTTTGGATAAAACAAAAGAATAAAGGTATACAGTAATGCTTTGGACTCAGTTGAATATGAAGCGCCATACGCTGTCTTCGCTAAATCGCAATTAGAATCGGCTGGCTTTTCTGAGGATAATGATTTTGGCCAGTGATCGTAATTTCAAGCTTATATTATAAATGCTTCTATCAATATCTGGTATTGATTTAGATAATTTAATCAACAACCATTGCTAACTGAGTATGCACCGACACAAACATATCCCAATAAATAAATTCCACGAGTTTAACATTTCAATTTCAGCTCAATTACTTCCATACACCTCGTTATTTTACATGAACTGTACAATATGGTTTTCAAGCACAACCCAGTAATTAAATACACCAGGTGCAATTAATTGTTCAATATAAATTGAGAACAAACAGTATTGTCCCAGAATAGTACCCACAGAAGGTCGGCTCTGTACAACAAGCGAAAACGCACGTACAAATAGACACGCTTCACGCACAGTGAGTGCACCGATGTGAGCGCACTCGTGCCTAGCATTTGTTTGAGTTAAGGTCTGTTCCAAAAAGTGAAAATGATGAACATGTTAACAAATGGATCAGAAACATTTTCTGATCCATCTGATTACATTTTATCATGTTGACCTTTGGATGCCAATTTGTAGTGCCACTTATAAATTGAGTGCATTGATTTGAATATTTGACTATGCAAACCCGGAATTCTAATTTTAAATTACCTTAAGTGCGCACACCGCAGCCGTCACCGGAACGTCATCGTCACCGAGAACGAGATAACGGCGCCAAAGTAGTGATACATAGATTTACTATAGCCGCGTGTCCACTGCACGTCCGTCACACGAGCGCCGTCATCCCACCCGCTGAAGTTTCGATAGTTCGGCGCATGCATGCAGGCCAATGTGCCGCCAATACAAAACACGTTTGATCTTGTCCACACACTGTCTTCGCACCGCGGCCGTTCACCCGGCTTTTGTTTTATCTATCATATTCATAACATAACATACTGAATCGCCGAGTTCAGTCGCGGGCGACAAACGATTGACGACCCTGGGACATCACGTTCGGTCCGAATAATCTCGTTTCTCGGTGACGTCCCGGTGACGGCTGCGGTGGACAAACGCCCTAACGATGTGTTTCATTTGACAATTGAGGTTAATTTTGTAACCTCCATTTGTTACTAATTCCCTTTAGTGAGTCGTTGCATAAGAATTTAACCTGTATGAATAGAATCTATGTGAATAAAGTATTGTAAAACAGTTTAAAAGACTAACGGCGGCTCTTCTTGCCCATTCTTCTCTATACGAAAGTACCTTATGGAAGGGGCAACTAGAATCAATTTTATTTCCTTGAAAATGTTAACGTTCAAAAGTGCCATTTGTGTGCCTATCTATAGAAATAAATCAAATTGAAGTCTCTGTTTGTAATGTCAAAATAACAACTTTTTACTAAATGCTTATGAAAGTATATACGGTACATATAACAAAAAAACAATACTTGTTTAAATTTTTTGTTTGTCTGTCGGTCGGTCTGTCTCTCTGTCTGCTTGTTCGGGCTAATCTCCGAAACGTCTGGACCGATCATGACGGAACATTCACTAGCAGATAGCTGATGTTGTGAGGAGTAACTTAGGCTACTTTTATTTTCGACTAGCTGCAGCCCGCGGGTTCGACAGTGAAATTAAAACATTACACACAGACTTTTCAATTATATTTATTTGTATAGAAAAAGCCACGCGGACATAAATTCTTTGACTTTTATGTTTACACTTTCATCATCATCTCTATTTGAGTTCCACAATGTGAATAAATTGTTAACAGACGTTAATTTTTCATATCCGTATGGACGCTTATACATATGGGTAGCTTGCTTACGCGTAGCCTGTGCCTGTGGATGTTTTCGCTCGTTGTATACCGAAGAGACCCGACCTTCTGTAGCCATCTATTTCGTGGTAGTTACGTAAATCGTGCGTGCTCCATAGACCGCGGTGTTACTATCGGCGATTATCGTCCGTTTTGTTACTAAATTGGTTAAATAACGGTTCAATGTCCGAGGATTATTTTGTATTTAATTTAGCAATTTTTGGAGGTGTATGTATTATTTGAAGGGGAGTAGGGGGTAGTACCTAAAAGTTGATCAAAACACCTAAATAATCAAATCAAATAATGAGGATTAGTTACAAAAGCTGTCCGTATTTATGTTCGACTAGCTGATTAACCGCGGCTTCGCTCGCGTGGTTTTTTCTAGAATTAAAGTAGCCTAAGTTACTCCTTATATAACATCAGCTATCTGCCAATGAAAGTCCCGTCAAAATCGGTCCAGCCGTTTCGGAGATTAGTCGGAACAAACAGACAGACAGAAACAGACAAAAAAATTAAATTGTTTTTTCGATGTAGTAAAAGCTGTTATTTTGACATTACAAACAGACACTTCAATTTCATTTATTTATATATAATTATGTGGTATTGTATAGATGTGAAACATAGTTAATGTTCTGGGTTAATTTTGTGATTTTTTTTTTATCAGAGTCATAACAAATGCTTGTTTAAGAGCTGTGGTGACATTCACATAATCAAATTATTTTTTTATTGGTTGTTCTTTTCCCTACGTATAATTAATATCGAAATACCTCTTTAAAAGTGTATAACATTATCTAGTTGGTATTTTTTTAAGTAGATGAATGTGCCACACAAATTATCACGGATGCTCAGAAACTGTCCATACAATAATAATGCATGATGGAAGGTAGGACACAAGGATTTACCATAGTGTTCAAAATTGCATCATAATCTTGACATTACTTTCGTATTTCTTAGGATTATTATGTTCCTATATCTTCGTTTCGTTTCAGATACATAATATTAATGTTATTATTAATTTCTTGCAGGTAATAATCAATATATTGCGTCGCCGTCACCGCTTGACATTTTGGAAATGTCAAGAGCGCATAAAATGAGGTAAATTATAGTATTTTATTATTATATTATTATTTTATACGGAAATAGTGATGACCAATATTCTGTCATAGAGTCTTTGTCTTTGACTTCTATTTAGAAAGAGTTTGTCAATATGTCAAATTTTTACTTCTTTCAATTTTAAATGATTCAAAGTCAAATTCAAATAATTTATTTCAAATAGGCATATAAAAGGTACTTTGATCGTCAAAAAAAAAAAATAATGATTCTAGTTGTAAGTACCCTTCCAAAAGGTAGGTATGGAAAATAATGGGCAAGAAACTCCATATTTACTCTTTTAAAATGTTAACAATATTTTGTATACATTAATTATTAATTATATGTGAAGACAATGCACTTACCTAGAATAAAATTACTATACCATAATAGGTAAAAATAATTAAAAGTGAAGTAATGACAGACAAATGAATTATGCGATAGATACATGGTGCTCACATAATATATTTACAAACATTGTAAAAGTAGATGATTGCCCTTAAATTTTAACATTTAAAAGCATAAGTCAGTGTGTGAGTTAAAGTATATTAATCATACAAAAATAAAATTAATATCGTAAAAAATATAAATTATACAATTAAATTAGCAAACAGTTTGATTTTGTCTAGACTCTAAGGGGTTGCTTACAGTTAAGTGACGTCTAAACGTCAAAAAATTATGTTTTAATCATTACTTAACTTTAAGCAGCGTTTATAAATAAACCCCTAAAAATTTTCCGATTTTTCTTGTAAGCTTATTTGAGCTACTTTCATATTCGTTTATAATTTTCTGTGATGGTCTTTTTTCATGGTAACAAAATATATAATCACTAGCTTTTGCCCGTGGCTCCGCCCGCGTGGATGTCGGTTATCGCGTAAAAAAGTAGCCTATGTCCGTCTTCATATCCCAGACTATATCGTTGCCAAATTTCATGACGATCTGTTCAGCAGTTTAGGCGTGAAAACGTAACATACAGACAGACAGACAGAGTTACTTTCGAATTTATAATATTAGTTTGGAAGTATGGATATTGATAACATAACACAACATAAGCCCAGAGTGGGTTGGTGGATGTCACATGTCATGTTTTCGAATTTTATGTTCTATCTAGCACATTTCCGGTTTCCTCACGATGTTTTTCTTCACCGTTTTGAGAGAAGTGGTGATGCAATATAATTTACACAAAGTGCCAGGAGTTCGAACTTACGACCTAACTTACTCGTAAGTCGCGGCTTTTCTACTGGGCGGTCACTGCTAAACATATCGATAAACATGTCCTAGTATAACAAACCGAATTAAAAAAAAAAACCGTACTGTACCGAACCGTCCGAACCGTTCCGTACTAACACTATTAAGTTAAAGAGCTTTTTTTAGCAATTTTAGTACGTAATCCAATTTTTTTTTATACATCTATGATTTTTCCAATCAATAATTTGTAACTTTAAATAAAGTCCAAAAAATTATTCGTGGTTTTTAAATCTCGGGATTTAAGCGTCATTATAATTATTCCGGCATTTTAGAGGAGGTATTGTCCACTCTATGTTGCATCCTTCCTCGAAGTTTAGGTAAATTAACTCTAACTATTCTGATTTCTGGACATCACTCAAGTGACGTTGAGAGCAGTTTATAACTCTGACAAGATGCAGTTTCTCAATAATTTAAATAAGTACGAGTAGTACCTACTAGTTCTTAACTGCTTCTGAGTCCCATAAATAACGGATGTTTCCTAGCTCAGCATCACAACTTACTATCCATAGCTTGTAGCTAAAGGTTACTTACACAGTAATAACATGCTGTGTTCATTTGATTTATAATTTGTGTGCGACCATTAGCTGGAAGCCATGTTTGTCGTAAAAATATTAGTAAGCATTGGTTGTGGCTCCCAGAAACGAGTCC
Organism: Dryobota labecula; assembly: GCA_947523025.1. Lineage (NCBI taxonomy): Eukaryota > Metazoa > Arthropoda > Insecta > Lepidoptera > Noctuidae > Dryobota > Dryobota labecula. The sequence continues at coordinate 25,414,579 of OX383289.1, read as the reverse complement.
TTATTTCATTTTATTTATGTATTTATTTATATACACACAAAATACTTGACAGGACAATATATTAACATAGAAGAGCACAAAGGTACTGCATATTTCAAAAGAAATTTCTTCCAGCAGACCTGCGAGAGGAAAGTTGGATAAGAAGTGTAGATACAGTGTGTAGAAAAGTTAAACAAGAAAATTTAAAATAAAATACAAATACATACACATATAAATATTACCTATAATATACATATATATTTATATTATACTAGCTGACCCCACAGACTTCGTTCTGTCAAAAGCTATTTGACTGTGGCAGTTTGTCTACGCGCAAAGGAAATATAGTATAATATACACTAGCCTACCTACCTACCTACCTACCTACCCTACCCTACCCTACCCTACCCTACCCTACCCTACCCTACCCTACCCTACCCTACCTACCTACCCTACCCTACCCTATCCTACCCTACCCTACCCTACCCTACCCTACCCTACCTACCCTACCCTACCCTATCCTACCCTACCCTACCCTACCTACCTACCTACCCTACCCTACCCTACCCTACCTACCTACCTACCCTAGGTAGGGTAGGGTAGGTAGGTACCTACCCTACCCTACCCTACCTACCGTCCAACCTTCTCCTGATAATAACAAACACAACAAAAAAATAATTTGCGAAATCGGTCTAGCCGTTCACTAATAGTTTTTTTTTTTTTTCATATTTTCTCACCGTTTAAACCTTCCCTGGACTACGACAAATATTTCAAAACCTAAATCAACTAAATCGGCCCAGCCGCTTTTTAAAGAAAAATAAAGTTTTAGAATTTCGAATGTTAGGCGGAAGTAAATTCCATCCTTCATCATTAGCAGCCTATAATATTCCCACTGCTGGGACCCAAGCCTCCTCTCTTCGAGAAGGACTGGACTGTAATCTACCACGTGGGCCCAGTGCGGGATGGTAGACATGTCTTCGAATGAATGCCGGTTTCCTCGTGATATTTTCTTTCACCGTTTTGAGAGCAGTGGTGATGAAATTATGTACACAAAGTAAAGCGCCTGCCTGTGTTCGACCCACGAACAACAACTCGTTTGTCGGGGCCGTTATCACTGGACCGCCAGTCCACTGCTTAAAAAAAAAAATCTAATGTTTTAATTTTTTTTGTAAAGTATAATATAAGACTAACGGTGGAGTTTCTTGCCCATTCAACTCCATAAGAAACTACCTTTTAGAAGGGGCAACTAGGCCACCACTGCTCTCTCTCTAAGAATCGAGTTCTTAGTTCCTACAGATAATACTAACCCTCTCTCTTCCCGTAAGTGTCGTCAAAAATACTGAAACAAGCAACAACAACAATGAAGGATGGGATATCTAGCATTTTATTTTAAGACCATAGACTTCTTATATGATATTATGTAATCTATAAGTATAGAATTTTCCTAATTTTAGGCTTAAGGCTCGTACAGACTCGCGCGAAATCGCGGGCCGCGACAGGCACCGACAAAGAAATTGTGCTACTAGTGTCGCGTCGCGTTCGCGATATCGCGCGAGTCTGTACGAGCCTTTATTCGTTTCGGAATTTTCATAAATTTTCTTAAATACGTGAAGTATACGTTAGCCCTTTCATTTGTCATATCACACAGTATAGAGTGAAATCCTTTTTTTTTTTAATTTCTTGTTTGTGTCCCAAATGTGACCCTCAGATTCAAAATTCATTCATTTACGTAACACGTCCGTGTTTAGGTCACAGAAATTGATATGTGTACCAAATTTCAACTAAACCGGTCCATTAGATCCGGAGCAAATTGACTGGCAGACAGACACATGAATGATCCTATAAGGGTTCCGTTCTTTCATTCGGACGTACGGAACACTAAAAAAAAAAGAATCGTGCCATCTTTTGTGATTTGTTCGTCGAGGTTACTTTTGGGAGTTTTTCTAATAACTTCTAAGTATTTTTTGTTTCTGCTCAGTCACAAATCTTGCCCAGCAAAATGTGACACATTTACATAGAAACAAACTCACCAGGTCAATATCCCGAGAAAAGCCATCTGTATAAATGATCATTGTCATTAATACCCCAGTTAAAGGTCCCTGGAGGCAATAAACATGTACGAATGGTCGTAATCTCAGCGAATGTTCTATTACGGCGCTGTCAAATACGAGGTCCGAGCTCTGACAGCCAGTGGACTACAGAGTAGAAAATTACAGAAGGTCCATTTCTGTTAAAAATGTGCGATACTAAGACACATCACTTCTGCTTAGCCTTTTTCGAACTGCGTTGGAGTCGGCTTCCAGTCCAACCGGATACAGCTGAATACAAGTATTTTACATGGAGCGACTGCTTATCCGACCTCCACAACCCAGCAACTGGGTAATACCTCTTGATAGGACCGGTTGTCAGATTTTCGGGCTTCTGACGACCCGTAACGACTGTCAAAGATCCACGAATGACAGTCGGGACCAACGGCTTAACGTGCTTTCCGAGACACGGAGGGGTCTTGGTATGGAAAGATGGTCACCCATCCACGGATCAACCGCAACAAGCGTAGCTTAACCTGATCGATGGATCCGTGCGGCTTTTATTACTTTGCCAGAAGCCTGTCGTACATTTCTACATTTATAACTATAATTTTTATGATGTACATACATTATAGAGTATTCTATCTATCTATCTATCGCGGCTTGCGGTAGGAGTAAACTGGCAGACATCGTCACGTAAAGATTAAATTAAGCGTTATGTCCGAAAAGAGACCATACGAGATGGCTCTGTATTAATACATACGAGTAGTATACAGCAAAAAGAACTTCGTTCCAATCCGGTGTCCCACGACACCTCCGACTTTTTGTTTTGTTTATATTGATGTAATTTTACCGGCATTTCTGTTATGTGGTGTATGTTGCGTTCTAGTATTTTATTTGAAGTGTCCCTTCTGTGTTTCATTGTAATCTTAGCTTCCACGACACATCACGTTCACATCCTGATTTCCCCCCGGCTCTGAATTCTGAATCCAATGTTGTAATGTTTCTAACTTTTTCCAACGTGTTGATTATTCGTTTAGTTGTTATTCTATTGTTTTTCATTGTTATTTTGAAGATATACTTACTAAGGTTCGTTGTCATTGGAATTTTCCGGTATTTTTTGTGAGGGAAGGCGTGTCAGACTTTTACTGACTAAAACAACCACCAGTGTTCCTTCAGTTGCCTGTGTGCCAGGACCACGGTATCCCTTTCGGACAAACCCGCAACTCTGGCAGGAAGTTTGACTGCCTAAGTTTTCGCTTCCACTGTTATAGCGAGACGGACTAATTAAAAACAGTGAAACCACAAACCAATTTCCCAGAAATAATAAAAAATCGTTAAACGAGAATTTACTCATTGTCAACGCACAGTAGGCACTTAGTACTACATATCTGTCTATGTAGAATTAAGCACTAGGTACCTAGTTTTAAATAGGTAGGTATTTGTATTTCGCTAATAAAGTTTTCGACAAAAATTCCGTCTATATTTCACAGCCAATCTCTCATTTTACGTAAACCAGCAGCTATGAAACAGAAACCCACCGGACCCAATAATTAAGTTTAACAAATCATTCATTGTTCCGCTCCAACACTTGACTTTAGGAAGCTTACAACACGACCGTTTTATAATCGCTGTTGTGAGATGTTCTGGAATTCGAAGGTCGGATGTTAGCAACAGACGAGACGCTCTCTTAAAATCGCAGGCAAGGCCGGATGTAAATGCCTAGCTTTGCAGCCTCGTCGATTGTACTGAACGATCGCCTTTCTTTAGCGAAATCGCGTACAGTTGAATAAGGTATTTGATATACAGCTAGCTAACTTGCGCAAAGAGCAAAGGCCGCTGACCACCTTATTTTCATTTCTTGACTCTCCCTCGTCCCCTAGTTATCTAGCCCCCCGCTTTCAGTACATTTTCGCTAACCACAATAGAAATCTACGTTCTTACACAATTGTCTTTTTCAATGTACCATACACCGCACTGACTTCATTCACTCTTCCTTCTTCGTTCTGTCTATCTCTTTGTGGAATGCGCACCCACAAGAAATCAGGGTGGCATCTAAACGATTATCTTTACAGTTAAAGTTCGCGAGCACATTTTGTAAGAAGCTGGTAGTATCATAACAACGGTAATGTTATCCCGTTTACTGTCGCAAACTCAAACTCAAGCATTTATTTCAATTAAACCATTTACAGGCACTTTTGATAGTCAAAGAGTCGGTCAGTTAAGTCAGAAAGTTGAAGCGTTGAACGGGCAAGAAACTCCAAGGACACTTCTCTTCACTTCAGTTCTTCTTCACTTCTTTTAAATCAAGATATATAACAAAATCCTGGGTACATTATTCTTGTTGCTTCTATATGTGAGACAATGGTGCCGATTCCCTTGTTCACAGATTAATTTGACAGGACTAAACAAAAATTTATCTTCTGTCCTTTTCTTAATGAAATAGAAAGAAAAAGATGCACTGAACTTAAATTTAGTTTAATTTGTGAACAAGGGAATCGGCACCAATATATCTTATTGGTTTTAGTACACGAATGTGTATTTTTATTTGTTCTTATATTTACATATAATTAGGTATAAATATTATATTTATAGTTTTTAATAGTTATATGTATATTCATATTTTTAATTTAGCAAATATTCCACAATTTTCGTTATTGTTCCAACCACTGTTTGTCTCTGCATCACCCAAAGGTTGACTTGGTAGAAAATGCCTATGGCATTAAGTCTCTGCATATTTGTGTTTATAGTATTAAATAAATAAATAAATAACTTGCAACTACTTTTAAACTATGTTGTGTGGTTTTACTTCACGCTCTTAAGTATGTCATAAGCTTTCAAACTTATTCATCATGATCATCACCAGCCTATAGCAGTCCACTGCTGGACATAGGCCTCGCCAATCACACGCCATTCAACTCTCATCCAGCTAAAGTTATTACGCACAATATTTGCAGTGCAGTGGGAAGTTGAATATTTTTACCTGCATACCAAAAAATTTGTTCGACTGTACACATGTATAATGCGCTGCAGGAGATAATTTATTCTTCCGTAGATTATTGAGTTCCTCATTCGGTATTAATTTGAAATTCATTAGATTATCGTTAAATTTTATGGTGGGATTGTAAAATAGAAATGTTAGTTGGATATAAATTGTGGAAATGCCAGCTTCACAGCGAGTGGTCGAAGCCGTCGTTAACCGAACTGTCATGAGAGGTGACTTGGGGTTAAGTCAGCTAAATGGTCAGCACCTACTTGTATGCTGATAACATCGTAATTTCAATCGTTATTCCCTCCTCTGTAATAAAGAAAATACCTATGAGAGAGTTATTTCGCTTAGTTAATCAATTAATTATCCTGCTTCAATCTTGCTTATTTACTAACCTCCTTACTAATAAACGTTGTATAGCGTCTGTATAGTTAGTTACACACCGATTTCTCTCTTTCACTCGTCAGTAATTTGACTTTCGAAAGAAGAAGACAAAGCGTTGTGTAACTATACAGACGCTATACAACGTTTATTAGTAAGGAGGTTAATGTCAATATTTATCTGTTTGTTACTTTGGCCTGATTAAACCTTTGAACCTATATAATAATCTATGTAAGAGTAAACGGAGGGAAAACTAACAGCTTTTGGGACGTTGCACTTTGCGAGCAACACAGATATAATGTCAAAAATTATAATTGGTTGTCTGTAAAGTTGGTTTACGGATGATAGTTTAACGTGCCAACGTCAAAACAAAACATTGATGCGCCGCAAGCGTACAATGAGCGTAACGGGACAACGAGTCATCCTTTTTCGTGAATGCAGCCGGCGTTCATTGATTTATTAGACGTTGTCACGTCAAAAAAAGTCTGCTTCTCTCTACAAAGTGCACCGTAGAGAACATTTATTTTCTCATTTTAAGAAAGGCATATATGATTTCGACAAATATAATTTACTCTATAAAATGCTATTTCTATATAAGCAGCATAATATATAGTTAAAATTTGAACAATTAAATATAGTTAAAGGAATATAATAATCTAATAAAATAAAGACATAATATTAAATTTTGTTAAAAATTATGTCTTTCGTCACCAAAAAATGCATAGCACATCACCCAGTACCCAGCTAACCTAAGCAAAGTGGGTGCGCATTTTCCACAATTTGAAACGGTGCTCTTTCCTAAACTGAAAATTCGTCACAGCGAGACATTTTGGCGTACCATAATGACCATGACACACCACAATGTAATGACAATGAATGTGCTGACAATGAGTTTAGTTGGAACTGATGACTTAGAACGCAGTGAATTTCGAAAGGTGTTTCGAAGATGTGATGTTTCATGTGATTTGGTCATAGGTGATAATGAGGTGTTGGTGTATGATAAAGATTAAAAGATAAAGGTGTTGCCTCGGCAGGAAATCGTGATTTGCTGTGCGATAAGCCTTCATGAGTAATAATTTAAGTGCGTCTGGATAGTCACTGTAGTCAAAGTCAACTCCGCTGCTTTTCGATGTGAAAAATCTATTTTCGCAACTTGGCAGTGAAACTGACTCATATGCCGTGACGGCTAACGGCATGACTCTGTCGTACCGTGATGCTCACTCTATCTAAGCCATCGCTCTCGACTCGCTTGTGTGTGCGCGTTATATATACTTTGTTTTGCTTTATTTTACTCCATCATTCGTTATAGGTTTTTATTATTAATGAATTCTACTAATATATAATATCTTTATACTTATATAATTTTTCTGTGCGTATGTATGTGACTGAACTCCTAAACGGCTCTACCAATTTTGATGAAATTTTTTGTGTGTTCAAGGGGATTCGAGAATGGTTTAGATTCACAATTAGACCCGATAGGTGTCGCTGCGATCGAGTTCTAGGAAACAGGACAATGTCCGGTCAGTTAGTGATAATAGATGATTCACATTAGCCGCATTCCGTAGGCATAAGGATGGGATTAAAGGCAAAAAAAGTTACAGTACCAACTGTTTACTGCAGCTGCCATTTGTCATGCCACGAACGCAATAGAAGTCAAAATCAGTTGAACGGACTGTAAAAAAGGTTTATTTAAATGTCTAATATTATTTCAAATGGAATATACATGTCTACCATTTTCGTACCTACCTATATAGTTTCTGTCTAAATAAGAAAAGACATAAACAATCCAACTGAAATTAAAACCCCCATGGACACTTAAGCTTCCTTGAATGGCTTTAAAATGAATGGATTAATGTAGAAACCAGTCAATAAAATCCATGATTGAACCTAAACTCGATATTCAACTCATATTAATCATGAAGAAATAGCCAAGTTTAATAAATACCTACTAACTAACATGCAATACGCACGATAGGCTAGACGTCACTCTGACATGATATAGCGGCGCAACATGCCACATAGCTATTTGCCACGCTGACTGACCCTAGTTTAAATGTCTTTACGTACCCAGAGTATGTTAGAGGGGAACCTAGAAGATTTCTGTGTCTGATTGAGATGGTATGACTATAAAACAATTGTATCGTTGTTGAACTTTTCATTTGGGACGTTATTCTTTACTGTGAGAGGTCTTTCGTCATAGGCAGGTCGGTAAAAGTTTGTACACAGGCAAAGAGCTGTCTATATTTGAGAGTTGTTTTTTGAAATGCCAGGTTGTTTTATACGTAATGCTGTTACAACTATAATAATGATAATAAGATTTTATTTACCGATAAACTATAACTAATTACAATATAAAATAAATTAACCGAAACATGACTATTGCCCTTCGGTGTTTTCGCCAATCAGGGCGTCCTTTCTGTCAAAGGACGCCCTGATTGGCGAAGACGTCTCGTGTGTCCATTGGACATGGCCTCGTATGTCTCTAGCCTCCAGTGCACCAGCTGCCTCCACGGTGTATTCCCGCTTTCCCCACCGCCCGTGTCCCCATTAATGGTAATAAACATGAAATGGCGAAAAAAAAAAAGGTTCTATTTTCTTTTAAGTACTGTTTTTTTATTATTATTTCTAAAATCAGTACTACCATTAGGCAGTGGGAGTACACTGCCTCCACTATGTCATCGTCCCAGCGTTTGCGTTGTCTTCCTCTACTTCTCGATCCATCTCTGATTTGCCAGTCCGTCACAACTTTGGACCACTTATTTTTTTAATTTTTTTTTATTTATTACTGATTGGGCCTACTCTTGACCTCAATCTCGCAGATGGAAAGCGATGGATGAGGTCTATGATAGAACGAGCATGCCCAGAAGATGCCTGTTCACTCTTGCTTTAAAGTCAGACGGGTTATATGTTGAAGGGAATACAGACCATGGCAGAGAGTTCCACACTTTGGCTGTGCGCATAATAAATGGGGAAGAGAAGCGCTGAGTACGACTGGATGGGATATCAACTAAGTGCGCATGGTATCCTGCAGTACGTCTGGTAGTCCGGTAATAAAAGGGCGATGGTGGGATCAGGTCGTGGAGCTCCAGCACACACTCTCCGGAGAAATATTGTTCCTATCGCGGAGCATATGACCAGCCCATCTCCATTTCAGAATTTTTGGATGGAAGGTAGCATCCTTCAGTTTAGTACTTTTACTCAAACCTTTAGCTCTCTTTTTGTCTTTTAATTTGAAGTTAAGCAGGCTGCGTTCAATGCTGTTCCAACTGCCTGCGAGTTAATAAACCTGCGCTGGTCATCTGTACACTTGTCCCTTTTGCTGTGTATCACGATGTAGTCATACGAAATTCGGTGTTAATTTATGAGGGAAAGACTTACTATAAATTGATGATTAAGCTGTTTGAGCGGTGGATGTGTGGAGTGGTGATGGCCCTGACTTACGAGTTGTAGTCGCAGGTTCAAACCCAGGCAGGCGATTTACTTTGTCTAAATAATTTCATCACCACTGCTCTCAAAACAGTGAAGGAAAACTTCGAGAGGATGCCAGCATATCCTAGGACCAAAAATTGGAAGATATGTGACATCTACCAACTCGCACTGAGCCCATGTGGTAGATTTACAGCCCACTACCTCTCGAAGAGAGGAGGCCTGTGTACCAGCAGTGAGAAGACTATAGGCTGATTATGCACGCATGCATGCTGTTTGAGCCACTTCTGTCGTTCTTTATCGAAGAAACAATTAAGCATCTATTTATGGATCTAGCCATACATTCCTATAGACGCCGTAAGTTTCAACGCCGATCTCTTTACATAATTTACATAAACTTCATCTATAAATCCTCATAGACCTTTTCAACAATGCTATTCCCTTTATCACCTCAATCTGGTTGCCTCTCGCTAAATTATTATATCTACTGCAGAAATACCAATCCGAATCCATTGTGAAGCCTTAAATATCAGGAGGCATGCAAAAATTGTTGGTTTCGTAACTGAGCCAGGTCGGTATGCGCAGGAATAGCGCAGGATTATGTGCAGAAGTAGCAACGCGATTGTACATTTCATGTGTCCCTGCAATGATATGAATGAGAGGTAGTGAAGTTTTACCAACGCAACATTCGAATTTCAAAAACGGCTCACTAACGTACACGGCACTTAGTTCAGGTTTTATAACTTGCCAAGTTTTAACGTGACACTCCCAGATCGCGTATAACAACGCCACATGCGAACTATGCATCACACTGACGTCACGCAAAATCCTGCATCACGCAAGCAGAGTTTACCGCGCGACTAGCATATATACAACATCCCAACAGCAACCGTCGGGCAGTAGCCCACCAGACACACCACCCTTCTGGTCGAAGGATCCTCCCTTTTCTACGGGGGATGAGTGAACTTTACTCCCTGTTCCTCATATCTCTATAATATCATTGTGTCCCTGTATAAAAGCCATAACAGATTAGTAGACAAGGCCCATGTCGAGCAGTGAGCGTCTATTAGCTGATGTGATGATAGTAATTTTGAAACATTCGTTACGGAGTTTTCTGCAAGAGAAGAACAATGATCGCTCCTGCACTTTCCATATCCAACGTTGTTCCATAAGGATGTCCATGGATATGGATTTGAAGCACCTCATTATACTCTTCTATAACTTGCTTACAATTGTATGTTATTGTGGGCTCAGAAAATTATCCTTCTGCATCAATTTTGCGATACTAGTGCCATTGTGGTTGCAGGGGTGATTTATTGACATTTCGGTTCAGTCGGCGAGACGGCGTAATTATGGGCACGATTGAATGCGATCGGTCTATTGGCGGGTCGTAGAGCACAAAATATCAGTGTATTTAGTGCTCTGCAAGTTTTTAGGCTGTGGAAACAGGTAGGCATTGTTTGGTATTTACGGATTTGGGTTCGTAAAGATTGCAGCCAAATGCGATGGCGAGACAGAACGTTAAAAAGCCTAGCTAACGGCTTCAGCGCTTTTGAAGGTTCTATGCGTTAAAGATGATGAGGACAGTCCTCATCACCTTTACCCATACCATACATACTTCCTTCTTTCTTTTGTGTTTTCAATATAATAAATACGCGCCATTCCCTATTTTATTTTTTTATTACTGATTGGGCCTGCTCTTGACCTCGATCACGCCTAATGAAAAGCGATGGATGAGGTCTAAGATGGAACGAGCGTGCCCAGAAGATGCCTGTTCACTCTTGCTTTAAAGGCAGATGGGTTATATGTGGAAGGGAACACACACTGGCAGAGAGTTCTACACTTTGTCTGTGCACATAATAAATGTGGAGGAGAAGCGCTGAGTACGACTGGACGGGATATCAACCGAGTAGGCATGGTACCCTGCAGTACGTCTGGTAGTCCGGTAATAAAAAGGCGATGGTTTGATCAGGTCGTGAAGCTCCTGCGCACACTCTCCGAAGTACAGTCTGTAGAAGACCGACAGGCAAGCATCATTTCGGCGATGAGCAAGGCTGGGAAGTTCTGTTCGCTCTGCGTACAACCGAGTCAAGTGCAGCAAGTTGGTATTTTGCTGAGCCATCCCATAAGTGGCTGCAATACTCCATACAGGAACGGATCTGTGCTTTGTACAAACTTAAAAGCTGACCAGATGTGAAGTATCGCCTAACATTGAGCTGAGATCAATTATTTTAAACGAAGTTCTGTGATGGAAAACATCAACTACGATCTGGATAAAAATAAAAGCAGATGTAGTTGCTGAAACAAAAGATGGGCTTTTCATTTCAACAGCTTTATATAAATCAAATTTATTTGTAATTCGCTTTATCTTAACGCAATACGCTCGACTGCCTATTTCACTACGCGTTCCTAATGTGCTAGCAATGAGTACTTGATATCTGGGCATCGTAAAGTTAACTACTCGTTAAACACAACTAGGTTAAAGCAATGGTCGAAAGCATTTTATTATGATGATGTTCTATTTCGTCACTTTATATTCTTGCTTTGTGCTGATTGTTAAATCAAGCCTTGTAACCGTTTATTTCCATCTAGAAAATTAGGCTACGTTTAGGCCGTCTAGTACTTTTTTAAAGTATTGTGAACAAGTTTTATTTATTATCATTCTCTTGCCCGTATCCCAATTTATTTGGGGTCGGCGCAACTGTCTTCCATACTTCTCGATTAGTCGTAATTTCGGTAGTCACCCCCCTTTCTAGCCATATAATTTTCCACACAGTCCATTCATCGTTTTTTTGGTCATCGCTTACCCTTATAGTCATCCACATTCATACTAAAAACTTTTCCACACGACATATTCCTCAAGAACAAGTTTTACTATGGGAAATAATAAATCAGCTGTTCCTTACATTTGTGTTCACATATATCGAAAAAAAATGTGGAAATGTACGGTAGGAGTTGACTGGATCATGTAAGGAAAAAGCGTTTTATTTCCTCTCCAACGTCCTCTCTATGCGACTTAATACGCAAAACGAATTTAATACGCGTTTTTAGTACAGAGCCATCTAGTATACGTATTTAGAAGCTCTCAGCTTCTAAAAACTTATACTAGATGGCTCTGTATTAAACGCGTCGGTGGGTGGGTAAAACGATTTATGCGAGCAAAAACAAACTTATTTATTTATTTATTTATTTACTTCAAAGTTTCAAGTGTCAAAAGTTTTTGTTTTTGTTTTAAATCATACATCATTATAAAGAGATATAGACAGATCCTCATTTCTCCAATCGTTTTTATCTGCAACCTTGCCATTGTCTCCGGCAAATTCCCAAACGCCTGGAAAATTGCAGAGATTCGCCCCATCTTCAAAAGTGGTGACGGAGCCTGTGTCAACAACTATAGACCAATTTCCATTCTGCCAGCCTTGTCTAAGATATTGGAAAGGATCATGAAGAGGCGCCTGGTTGACTACCTGGAGGACAACTTGCTGCTATCATCTTCTCAGTACGGTTTCCGATCTGGTTTGTCAACCAGCGACGCCATTCATGGTTTAACTAAGTTCGTTTCTGAAAAACTCGATGAAAACAGGAAGGTCATAGTAATATTTATGGACCTTGCCAAGGCTTTTGACACGGTTTCCGTCCCGCTGTTGGTGAGGAAGTTGGAGAGCATAGGTGTAAGGGACGCGCAACTAAAACTTTTTTCCGACTACCTCACCAACCGATTCCAGAGAGTTAGAGTAGACGAGTGGACTAGTAGCGATCTTCCCGTAGTACACGGCGTCCCACAGGGCAGTATCCTCGGTCCCCCTTTATTTTTGACCTTCATTAACGACCTCTGTGAACTCAAGATGCCCAGCGGAAAAATCATAACGTTCGCTGATGACACAGCGCTTTTGTTTGACGCCGACACCTGGCCCGAAGTTTACAGTTGTGCACAGGTAGGGTTGAACTTGGTGTTGTCATGGCTGGCTAATAATGGACTCGCTCTCAATGTTGATAAGACAAAGTATATTTCCTTCTACATAAAAAAACCTACCTGTTCACTCGATAATTTCAAAATTACCGCACATTCATCTTCTTGCATTTTGTCTCATGGTGCTCATTGCTTATGTCCCCACCTTCATAAAACTGATTCAATAAAATATTTGGGCGTCTTGCTAGATAACACACTAAGTTTCCAACCGCATATAGATGCTCTTTCCACTAGAATCCGTAAACTAATATTTGTTTTTAAAAATCTTCGTCATATTGCGGACCCTGGCTTATTGAGATCAGTCTATTTTGCGTTATGCCAATCGCTAATCTCGTACTGCATAACGGTATGGGGTGGTGCCACGAAAACATCAATGCTCCGGATCGAACGTGCACAAAGGGCCGTTCTAAAGGTTGGCAATTTCTTGCCTTTCTTGTTTCCCACCAGAGAACTTTATGAGCGAACGGGAGTATTAACTGTTCGTCAACTTTTCATTTTAAATACGATTTTGCGCAAACACTCTCTTCTTACCTATAATCCTACTCTATTTGAAGGTAAGCGACGTAAACACGCAGTATGTCCCACAACTCGGTTCCATACTGCTTTCTCCCGTCGACATTTTGGTTTTCTTGGTAACTACTTGTATAACAAAATTAATGGGATTTTGCCAATTTATGCCCTACCAAAACAGCGTTGCAAAAAAACCCTCTCAACCTGGTTACAAAAATTGGGCTATGATGATACGGAGCAGCTACTCATTGTTCCCTCGTAATAATATGTGATTTCGGATTCATTACTGTAACAAACGCCCTACTCACTCACACTCACACCGTCATTCTACCTTTCCTCACACTTCACCTGCACACTACACAAGCACTACACTACACCAATTTATATTTTTTTTCGTTATAACTTTTTTTTTTTTGGGTAATTAATTTTAATATGTCTGTTTATTCCCTTCATCAATAAATAATTTGTGTAGAGTTTAAAATTGACCATTTTAATGTTAATTCAATTTAATTCGGGGTGAGAGCCTGGTGATCCGTCACACAGGGTATCCTAGTATGGACGCCAGTCTCTCACAAAGGATCATATTTTATGCATTTTTGTCAAAACGCTATAATTCTTGTCTCTATGTTTATAACTATGTGAGCCTTTGTGAAGAGAAAAAAATAAACTATTATTATTATTATTATTATTTCATTTATGTCTACATATCTCGGGACCCTAGGGTCCCGGACCTTTGGAAGGCGTACGAGGGGCCGAAGCCAACTCGCAGAGGCCCGTTTGACGCTTTTTAATTAAATGAGGCACCAACCGACGATTATCCCTGTACGCACTATGCAAGTGCACCCAAGGACAACCCCCGGTTGGTGTAGGACTATTGCAGGATATGGAAAACAAAGATATTGGACTATGGGTTTGGGTGGTTAAAATGGACTGGTTACCAAAAACTATGGAAGGACTATGGCCCCTGCCTGATCAATGTTTTATTATACACGGACAAAATGGCAGGGGGTGACTTGCACACTCAATAATGGGCCCCCGAAAACAGTCGCTAGCACATAGTGACGTAGTGACAAGGGAGCAACATGTCCTGAGGTGCTCGAGGAGTGGAGAGGTATTCCAAGGCTCTCAGAACAATCCCAGAGCCCGGAAGATGGTCAAGATCCCTACAAGCACTTACTGGAATACTTCCTTCCTCCGAGCACGTTTGCTCTTGCGAATCTCCACTCAAGCCGGCCAATAAAGGCAAGAATGAGGTGGGAGCTCAGTTCCTCGTCAGTGTTCACACCAGCCGGCCAATAAAGGCAAGCCAGAGATGAGGAACATGACTTCTCCCGGGAGATAGGGTCCGTGGGGTCGCAACTGCCCAACAGCTCGCCACATGCTGCCCTGCGGGTTCCTGTATCTCTCTTGGTCTGGCTCCTCACCCTAGACATGTTCCGGCAAAGTAAACTCTACCGGCACAGACCTAGAGTTCGGAGCGCGCAAGCCCCACCACGACGTCAACGTAGAGATACGGCGGTGGGGGTTATTATTATTATTATTATACGTGAAAAGGAACTTCGTTCCTAACGTTGGTCCCCCGATCGCATAATATGTTTTTATTTAATTTTATTGTTGATCCATAATGATGAGTACCATGACCCCTTTTTGAGTGAAGGATAAACGAAAACTACTTAGTTATCGGTCCAACTCTCTATTACCTTACCTATTTAAATTGTAAGTCCAGATTAAATCATTAAGGAAAACTGACGTTATCAATTAGCAATCTCTAATAATTATAATATCAACATTTCTGCGAAAATATTAAAAGAAACAGAGTACTATTTTCCTTCAAAGTTTTAAGTCTAACAAGATGCTAATTTAACTGAGGTGAATCAACACTATGACGGTAAACAGAAGTAATTGAAGCCTAGAATTAGTCATGACTTTAAAGTACAATTGTAATGATGTAAATACTAATTAACTACAATTATCTAATTAACTGCCTCGTTGGTGTAGTGGTCGCTAGCGCTACTGCTGAGCATGACGTCCGCTTCGATTCCCAGGTCGGGCAAAGTGGTTTTGAGTTTTTCTAACATCATCATCATCAAATAATGACTGTATGTAATTTCAAAATAACAGCTTTGTACTAAATGCGTAAGAAACTTTAAAAGCATTACAAAAAAAAAAAAAACTATTTTTGACATTTTGGCTAAGTTAAGAGATAAATTCATCCCAACTACGGAACCTATCATTGTGTGTGGTCCGACACGCACTTGACCAGTTTTTTATCGACCGATGACTTTTATTAGTCATTACTTCGCCTGTGGTGAGTCCCCGCATGCTGTAAATCGAACGAGTTATCGACTAATGAAAATGAGCCGTAAAGGCTCCTACAAACAGGCGCGACACGCGACGCGACACAAAGGCACCGCGTGCCGCTCGACGAGCGGTACCTTTGTTTCGCGTCGCGTGTCGCGCCTGTTTGTAGGAGCCTTAATACTTTTGCATCAATTACAGCCGCTTGAAGATTCTGAAACAACTGTCTTGGTATTAACCAACATTTGGTTAAATAAATTAACATTTTCCTCAATTTTGAACATACTAATTCTCAGTATTGACTGTGATTCCATTAAATACTTAGTTGCCAGTGTTTAGTACACAGCAGGTGAAGAAATCTTAATATCGTCAGGTCAAATTACAATGCAATTGAGGTGACTGCCTATTGATCGCCATTTATGGAAAGGGACAGGATACTTTTGCTTTAAGATCACATCACGACTCAACTGTTATTGCTTTTCCGAATTACCATATATTAATTCAATGGTTTTTCAAAGAACCTTTGCGCCTTTCGTGCCTTCAGTAGGTAATGATCATAGCTTTTTAATGAAAATAACTCGAATGCAGTTTGATATAGCGGCAAAGATAACTTACATTTAATTTACAGGAAAGTAAAATATTTGATACATCTAGTCATACATGTAATTATACATCTTATTCAGCAATAAAGTGCGAAATCACAAATCAATTAGTTTAATTTATTTTCACAATAAGTATGTGCTTGGGTGGGTCTCACTATTCCCGTTGAGCTTTCCCATTGACGGTAATACTGATACCACTTGTATCAATATTCCCGTTGCGTTTTTATACCACGACTATATTTCAATAATTCTTGACTCGATATCATGACCTCTTTATCGATCTGACCACTAGATATTGTTTTTGATAATTTATCTATTTATTTAAACGGAGACAATTTTTAGGAGGATATGAGTTTCACTATTTCCATTCGTCGTTCCTTAAGTCAATGGGTACAATGAGACTGATTTAAAAAAATCGTGCAGTCTCAGTATTACCATTGCAATGGGTAATGGGAATAGTGAGACCCACCCATCTGGGCCTCAAGTCTGCTATTACAATAGCGTCAGAATGGTTTCTTCATTGTGAGTTTTTGACAGATTTGCCATACAAACACTGTCAAATACTCACAATGGCGAGACCATTCTGACACTATTGTAATAGCAGACTTGAGGCCCTGTTTACATGGTTAATGTAATAGTTTATTTCTGATTTGCTCAAAAACAAACATGGATTTTAGTGCCTCACCAAAATGTAAAAAGCTTCTATTAAAATAAACTCCAAACAACATAGTCCCGGATTTCAACACATCCCTCAATCACGATCACCCAATCAAGTCCTAAGTACGATGCACTTACGTCATATAAATCTCCTTTAATCGCTGCTACAGTAATAAGTTGCGACTGCGCATAATAAGACGAGTCTCGCTGTATTGAGTCTGCCGCTGTACATCGCGTGATCGGAATAGAGCTGTAGGGGCACTGCCTTAAGCTATGCGAGACTTTGTTTGTTAAACTATAAGGCTAGACTGGCGAGAATTTCCGCATAAAGTAATTTAAAACTAGCGTAAGCATAATCAGCCTATAATCTTCCCACTGCTGGGACACAGGCCTCCTCTCGGTTAGAGGGACTGGGCCGTAATCCACCACGCGGGCCCAGTGCGGGTTGTTAGATGACACATGTCTTCGAATTGTTGATTCTAGGTTTCCTCACGATGTTTTCTTTTCGCCGTTTTGGGAGCAGTGTGGTGATGAAATAATTTACACAAAGTAAAGCGCCAATTTACAACTAAAATGCAAAAAATCTTACACACTCAATATTATGTATTATGTATTTGCAAAGTTTGTTGTTCAAAAAAGTGTTGACCTCTCTGCTGATAGATTATACAATAAGCAGTAGGTATCTCGGTGTTCTTCTACGAGTATCTTTCTGTATTTTTTCTTTTGAAATTTTAGGTGTTTTAGTTTCTACAGCCACGAGCATAAATATACGTTATACTTATCTGTGATTATAAAGTGATTTTCTCCTAAAGTATTCATGATATTTTTAATGTATTACGAACATCATCATCATCATCATTTCAGCCGAAAGACGTCAAATGCTGGACATAGGCTTAATTTCTCTTCTAGAAAAAAAAAAAAAAAAAAAACAAATAGTTTGTGGCACAGCCCTGAACTGTCGCGGCTCTTTGTTTAATGTTTACGACTTTAAGGAAACGCCTGCGCGGAATATTTTGAGATGAACTGAGATTATGAAAGCGGTCCTCTGCCCTGATAAAATTCCATTAGTTTAGTCAACTTGAAAACACTAAAGGAGATCATGGCATGGTCATAAATGCATGCATACATTATTTGTAAACAATAATATAGTTTACTATCTGAAGCTATTTAGGTAAAAGTTGTGATCATTGTCTTGTGGGATAGTGATGACTTCTTGCTAAAAATCAATAACTAAACATGGTCCTAGCATTAAGCCCTGAGGAACGCCCACTTTAAAATCCAAATTATGGTTTTCAAAGGCAAATTTTCGGCTTGGATTATTTCACAATACTATTTATGTTGCTGCTCTCCACTGTCACCCAGTGCCTTTATCCATACACAGACAGTTTTACGTTTATAGGATCAAAGGGTCGTGTGCGATAATCTATGAAATGCTAAATATAAATAGATAAGGCAACTTTGTAGATACACAGTCAAACATTTTAACTATTTCCAAAGTAACCTTATAATACCTAACAACTCACATATCTTGACACAAATTCTAATTGGTATCCAATGAACGCCTGGATATTGCACCTAGAAACCAATTACATAGGTCTAAATGACCCGACGACTCATCTCTACAAATATTCGATGTCCTAACCAGTCATGGGTCGAAATGTTTATTCCGACTATGATTAGAAAGTTGCTCAGAATTGATTTGAATATTACATATATGGTCCTATAAGGTTTTACATTATTTGAACATGCCACGAATGAAATGTTTGTGTATAAACGTTTCATGCAAATACTAAATGAATGGCCTTAGGTAACTGGTAGCTCTTTAATTAATTAAAGTGATTGATTTGTGTTTGGACGTAGCTACTACCTATATTTAAAACTGGTAGAATAATATTTGATGTGCCTCCAGGTGTACTATTTGCATGAAGGGATTACGAATTGTTCGATGATCGGAACAACGATTTGTTTACTGTAGGAAAATGTGTCATAGTTGTAACTTCTTACATCTTGCTTTTAGGGAGAATACGGGAATATTCCTTTGAGGTTTTGATAAGATGTTTTAGTACAAGATCAGTCGATAAATTATTCGTTTCACCCTTCGATCCAGCTATTCTATTCACTGAATGCATTAAGTCAGTTTCTAAATAAACAAAACGCAACGACATGTAATACTGCAAAGAACTATCAAATAAAAGTATACACAAGCACGTACATTCATCGGGGTACGTGATTAGACGTACAATTCCGCGACACTATAATAGTTGATAATTACGTTTTTTTTGCAACAATTGTAATGGTCGCCTTTGTTTTATTGCCCGGGACATGCAATGCTGTGCATTTGCGTACGTATGGCCGTTCAGAAGCTAGTTATGTAAGAATTCAAGGAATGTATGATGGAAATGATAGAAGTGTTATTTGTAATCCTTGTTAGAAAAATACGTGTTTTTACAGGGAAGATGTCAGTTCATTTCCACTGAATAAAGCATTTGGAAGTGGCGAAGGGTGGGTGTTTTGGGGGACTGTTTTATTTAATTTTGGTGGTCAAAAAGTACTGGTTCTCAGTCCAGATCCATTGAAAGGGATATTTTGTGTATGTAATGATAAAAAGTCTGATCTAAAATAAAGAGGATTGACTGTGTTATGAACACTTTATAATTATAATAGTTGTTGATTTTCGCTTAAAATATCATAAAATTGCAAAACTCATTTTACAAGTAAGATCCCTTGAAAAGAATCCCCAGCGAGAAAGACCAGAGAAATAGTTAAAAAAGAGAAGGCAATCGGAATCCTACTTTCTAATTTAGTGTCTACTAGCTGCTGCCCGCGGCTTCGGCCGCTTGTTTTTTCTAAAATAAAAGTTACTCCTTATAACATCAGCTTTCTGGCAGTGAGAGTTCCGTCAAAATCGGTACAGCTGTTTCGGAGATTAGCCGCCGGAACAGACGGACAGAGAGAAAAATTTAAAATAGTTTTTTTGTGTTTTAAGTATCGTATATACCTAATTCCATTTATGCATTTAGTAAAAAGCTGTTTCTTTGACATTACAAAAAGAGAATTTTATTTATTTGTGTAGAGTATAGATGATACACGCTAAATTAGGAAGTAGGAAGTTCAAATACCGCGGAGATTATAATCATGTCAGGAAAGCCTCGAATTGGAATAATAATTAGGACATAAATCTAGGCTTAGTTTAAACAGAGGCACGTCGGTGTTGCCAACCTTCGCTTTCCCATCCTGCCAAACCGCCGATAAAATTATTCTCCTCAAATAATGCTAATTGCTATGTTTAGCAATTAGCATTATTTGAGGAATAATTAGGGAATTAACAGCTAATACGATAGAGTTAATGATTAGGATTGTAAAAATGGCACAAATGTGACGATGCTGAAATAGTTTAGTGAAATAAAATAATTGTTTTAGATGCAGAACAAAATAAATAGTCTTTTGAGGACTAAAAAAAGTAGTCTCAAAAGACTATTTTAAGTATCAGAAATTGTTAACACTCATAAAATTTTGGATTAAAAGTGACCCCTCTGAGAGTTAGGCGCACAATTTTATCTTCAACAGCGTATGATAAAAAAAGCGGCCAAATGCGAGTCGGACTCGCCCATGAAGGGTTCCGTAGCAGCAAGTAACATAATATAAAAGTTCTTGCTGCGGTTTACGATTTATAAAGTATTAAAAAAAAAAAAACTACTTACTAGATCTCGTTCAACCAATTTTCGGTGGAAGTTTAAATGGTAATGTACATTATATATTTATATATATTTTATATATATTTTTTTTTTGTTTTATCATTCTCTTATTTTAGAAGTTACAGGGGGGGACACACACATTTTACCACCTGAAATGTTTCTCGCGCAAACTGTTCAGTTTAGAAAAAAATGATATTGAGGTTCAGTATCATTTTTGAAGACCTATCCATAGATACCCCACACGTATGGGCAGGGCTTTATATACCGGTAAATTTTCATAACGTTACCTTGTATTGACAGAGTTAACGTTATTATTAAAATATCGGTAATCGATTTAACGTTATTTATGCAACTTTATCGTTATTTTAAACGGGTGAGATGTAAGTAGTATGGCCTGAGGCGTGCGCCGCGGCGGGAGCTCGCCCTCGCGCCTCTCTGATGCCGTGCCGATCAAAACGTTGCCTGAATCCGCCTGATTCTTATCCACAGAACGGCAACATAGCTAAATTAACGTTAGTTATCGTATTTTAGTTAATGTTAATTAACGTTATACTCGTATTACTGGTAATGTTATCAAGTAACGTAAAATTTTTGTAACGATAATAGGTATAACATTGAAATTTAATGTTACGTAACGGTTATTATTTTGTTATTTGGTAACGTTAACAAGCCCTTCGTATGGGTTTGATGATTTTTTTTTTGAGTTTCTGTTCTAAGTAATATTTTCACCCAAAAATAGAAAAAAAAAACAATAAATTTTGGGGGTTCCCCAAACCTCCATAATTTATAGTTTTTTTTTTCTATTTTTGTGTGAAAATCATAATGAGTTTCACAGAATACATCTACTTACCAAGTTTCAACAGGATAGTTCTATTAGTTTCGGAAAAAAGTGGCTGTAATATACGGACGGACAGACAGACAGACAGACATGACGAATCCATAAGGGTTCCGTTTTTTGTCATTTGGCTACGGAACCCTAAAAAGGCTACATGTTAAAGTTATTTTTTTTTGTAATTAGCTAAATACATGAGAAACGACTACACAAGGAAAATAAGTAGGTAGTTGTTTCATGAACATGAACAATTGACTAGAGCAGGTCACGTTTTATGCAGAATTTATGATTCTAGAATACAATTATGAGTACTCCTGTCATAATGTCATGTTGATTATGAGTTGCTAGCGATATGTTAATGATATCAAGCAATTAATAAGATGCGAGCATCGCAATGACTAGTTCCTATTTTTTAACTACTGTCAGTAAGCTTTGCGTCATTTTGTGTCCGTATCCTATGTACCATCTATTTGTAGACTTCTATATTTTATACATTTAAGAGCATATCTATTATGGACCTTGCTGCAGACTATCAACTCAAATTGTCGCAGTCTACTGCTGGACATAGGCCTCTCTCAGCGCTACAAAAAAACCCTCCATCCATCTAGTCTGTCCCAGCCACATTTTTAAGGGCGTCGGTTTATCTAGCTGGGGGGCGTCCCACACTATGCTTGCCGATACGCAGTCTCCACTCCAGGACTCGTCTGCTCCACCGGACTACTGTTATAGAAATGATTAAATTAAAAAAAAAAATAACCAGTATGTTTTTTTTATTTGGTATTTCGTCAATGGCATAAATGCATACTGCCAGTAATCCTTTGCCGTCCTCAGCATGTATCTAAGATTGTTTTCATTGATTTCATATCACGTTCGCTGTTTGTGGCAAAAGGATTAGATCTCGGCTTTGAAGTTCATGATTAAAGCGCTATTTTGAAATTAAGTAAATTATTAGAGATTTCCGAATTCCGAAGTCTTTACGAATTTCAAATGAAACTGCACCTCAACCGCGTTCAAAAGCTGTCGGTGTCATCATTGCTGTGGAAATATTTTATTTTATATTGTTTTATATACTACGGAGCTAATGTTATGTTGTCACTGACAGGTTTTAAACGCGGTTTAGGGGTGGAACTTGCTTTTAGTATGTGAATGTTGTCATATGTTAGCAGTTTCGAGCAAAATCATTTGATTTTTATACAAATAACTAAATACTATTGCTATTTTTGTCTTTTTTTCTCAATTTTCCTCATTGTATCTACGACATGGAGATTGTAAAGGTACTCTTCGATTTAACGACAGGGTTCTTGAACTCAAGTGTTTTATAATCTGAGAGTAGGCACTCAATAAAATGTAAGAGGGTGTGATTCAACACTCGAAAGCAAGTGTTTATCAAGGAAAATTATTGTGATAATCAAATTATATGATAAACCTTTTCTAAGGAAAGGTATGGAGTTTGAAAAGCAGGTGTAAAACGAAACTAATTTGTTACGAAACAAAAAAGCCATTCCATACAAAATGTATGATCAAAATAATTTCTTTATAATTTTATTTTTCGTGAATTTTTCGCCTGTTTAAATAGTTATTCTGATATTTGAGGCGGAGTCAAATCCAAAAAATAAAAGATCATAAATATCGGCCCAGCCGTTCTTCAGTTATTAAATGGTGTAACTAACTTGACTCTGTTTTATATATTTGCATTGTATTTGTAGTACTTATGAATTGAACAATATTCTGTATACTATCTGAATTACTTTCAACTTTCAACCCTTGGTTGCTTTCTTAAATCCATCTATTTCAGCAGGTATCTCAACGTTTCCTTGTTTCTTAGCTATGTCAACTTTCTTGTAATTAATTAATTTGATATTTAGCCTACTTTTACTTCACTCTCCTCCATTCTTTAAAAGGTTTCGTGGCTAACGGCAATTTTATCTTTCTTCTTTTCCAATCCATTTTTTCTGTAAGTCATTTCGAGAGCTCATGATCTCTTTAAGGAAATCTCGAAACGGCTGGTTGACACTTCCCGTGGGATGGCTTTTATCTTGGCCAGAGGCTAAGCATGCCGCCAGCTTTTTTCGACGCCGTATTTTAGTTTGTGAATAGTTTTAGTGAAGTTATAATTTTGTAATTTTTATTAATTAATAAGGTTTAATTTGTTATTTACGTACATATTAAATGAAAAATAAATAACACACAAGATTCAGAAGACAAAAAAAAATAAAAATTGAAAGTTAAAATTCGGGTAAGTACCAATGTGACTTTTTCAATTCATATGTCCTTTCTGAAGTTTTCTCGGACATTATTGACATCAGTATAGGAAAAAAATCGTGAAGACACCTGGACTTTTACTTAATTCAAGTCTGAAATCGCCAGCCCGTCTTCAGCAAGCGTGATGTTCAATGCTCATGTCTTCTGTGTATGAGAAGAGGCCTTTGCCAAGCAGTGGGAAATAAATAGGCTGGTATTACCTATGTTATATAATTATGGTTTTATTGAAATATATTATACTAGCTCCTGTCCCGCGACTTCGTTTGCATGAAATTTCGGCCCTCGACCTTCCGCATCACATCCCGTTGCCCACCCGCGCTATTACTTAGTTTTCACAAAGCGGTCTTTCTGACTTTTTTTTCTTTTTGCCCGGCTCCTTAGGGTTGCAGTGGGATGTTAAATAGCCTATAATCTTCTCCAGAAATTGGGCTATCAAATATAAAAAGAATTTCCAGAATCCGTTTAGTAGTTTCAGAGATTACATACAAACTTTCAAACAAATTTTACCTCTTTGTAATATTGGTAGATATAGATAATTATAATTTTATTTCAATTTGAAAAGACAAATATAGAAAATGAACCACATCTATTCAGAACATTCCCACTAAACTGCCTATAAATCAGTGAACAGGCGCCAAACACCAAGTTAGGTATGGATTATTCAAACGCGGGCGGTACGCAAATTAGCAAATGTAATCACTTAATTTTCTATTCATCGCGGTATAACTACGTCCCGGCGACTGATTAACAAACTGTTTCCGTGTATTCGTGATTATGGGCGTGAAGTTTCGAGGGTGGGCGTTAAAACTGGCAAACGTTTCAAACTCAAACTCAAAGCATTTATTTCAAATAAACCAACTTGAAATAAACTTGAGATATTGTCAATGGCTCGATCAGTCAGAAAGATGAAGCTAGTTGCCCATTCCAAAATGAAGTAGGTTTCTATGTAGGAGAACGAGCAAGAAACTCTACGGACACTCTTTTGAATCAAATATTGATAGATCATTCATGTTGTAATTATACATGTCAGAACAATGTAAAAAGACATGCACGTTAAAAGCGTCCGTAATAAAAAGATAAAAACGATTCAAAAATTAAAATAAGCCATGGCAGCTTAGAGGTGACCAGTCCCTACTGACAGCACCCGTTCACGAACATGACGCATGGATCAGCATCATTCAGCTCAACCATTTGTAAGGGAATTTAATGATCCAACACACACGCCACCACCAGCGAGACTTCTGGGTGAGCATGGCATACTCTCGGTCGCCAGGGGCAGTGGGCACATTCAAGTCAATGAAAGTCGTACTCGGTAAATTGTAGCTTTATAGTAAGTCCATAGTACTTACACATATGCTACGCCATTATACAATATATTATTAGTTTACAGAATTTAGGAAAATTAAAGCTTTAATAACTTTAGGTAGGCATGGTAACGATCAATTTACAAACGAAAATGAGACACCTTTTCGTCCACTGGAGAGCAGATGGCCGAGCTTTGATGTGGGGAATGTAAAGTTGGTTTACGGACGATAGTTTAACGTGCCAACGTCATAACAAAGCATTGATGCGCGCAAGCGTACAATAAGCGTAACGAGACAATGAGCGTAACGTTTGTTCGTATACTCCGCGCGTACGTGCTGGATCCACTGATCTGTTTACTTGTTTACCTATGTATCTTCTAAGAAGTATTTTCCAATATAATGTCATGAATAACATTTCTAAATATATTTTGAAACCTTTTTGTACTAAAGGATAATAGCATAAGAACGTTTGCTAAATCGATTTGTTTCAGTTCCAACACCTGCGCCGTTCAACAAACACAACTATTATTTCACTTCTGTATGTTTGTTCTAGTTGTTCTAGCGTTATTACCGGGCTAAGTTTGGCAATACAATGTTATAACGTACCATCACGCCTGTTAACCCCGAAAGTACAAGCAGAGGAATTCAGAACAGCCCCTTTTGGTCAGTTATGTTAAATATCACACGGTATAGGGGTCGAGCCCATTGCCACTAATCGGGCATTAATTTTGAAAGCTGCAATTAAGAACTTCCTAACAGAAACGACCATTAATAACTGTATGCCTGATCCGTTGATAGAACTCAAGAACGAAATGCTCAGCAATATTTCTTGAGACCACTGGAATATGCAACGAAACAATATGGAATATACTGATATAGAATAAAAAAAATTAAAAAAAAAATATATTAATAATTATAAATAATTTTAATTTCGAATATCGGTGAATTTGGTTCTACAATTTCGTTTTTTGCCACCGACTTCCGAAATTAAAGTTATTTTTCACTTTTTTGTGCTTTTTTTATTGGAAGTCGGCAGTTTTTTTTTTTTTTTGTAAAGACGTTTTAATTTTTGACATTTTGTTTATGGGACCTATCCCACACAAATTCGTATTCCACTACTTGCTATGTTAACAACAGTGAAAGGAACTTATAATAACATGAATATACACACAAGTGGATTAAATACGTATTATTCTGTCTGTCTTGGTTTTTTATTTGGTCTGAGGGGGCGGGTCGCTAGTATACCTATAAATTAAAGTTATAATGCTTACAATAGGCCTAAGAAATTAAACAAAACACAGTCTACGCACAGTATTTAAAAATGCTCGTCGTCTGGTGTTGAAACCTAAGTTTTTGCATCGTTACATTGAATGCGCTTATTAATTGTTGGCTCATTATTGCTGTACTTACTGGTGCGTAAACCACTTGCTTGTGATTATGCTGATTTTTACCACGTTCATCCATACTAAGGGTTTGCTCATTATGATGAAAATTGACGAATAAAATCACTACTACAGCTATACTCATAAAATATCCTGGATTCCTATATCCTTCCGATAGTTAAGTATTGGGCTACGGATCCCTCATCGAAACATTACAAAATAAGAATTACCTACCTTCTCAATTAAACAGAAACACATTTTTTTATGAGATATGTTACGTATTATGATGAAAACGAAACCCAAAACTTAGCCATTTCGGCTTCCTGATTGTACTGAAAACGTCAAAAGCTAAGTCGCCAATAAATATACACATATCGTTCTTGATTATTACCATTGTGAGCTACCCTTTACCTAGTAATTTTACTGCAACAATTAGGCGCTTGTATGATCGAATTAGCGAACGATTTCAATTGCAGATAGTTCCCGACAAAGATTTAATGTAGGCTTCAATACTAATTATGTCATCATTTATGATGTCTTTATTCGTTTCAGACTGGTTTAGACGTATAGAATTTGTGTTTATGAATTTCTGTAGATTATTAGTATCGTATATGTGAGTTGCTTTTTTTATTTTCTTTTTTTTTGGGTGTGAAATTATCAAACAACTTCTCCCGCTGTGGGCGGAGCGGGAGGGGCGTGTCAAATTTTTACTGACTAAAACCCAGCCGTGTTCCTTCTGTTGCCTGTGTGCCAGGGCCACGGTATCCCTTTCGGACAAACCTGCAACCCTGGCAAGCACCGGTCCTAGCGGACCCCGTCAGTGCGTGCTGACATCTCTTTGAGGTGCGCGTGGAATACAACGCGCCGTCGACCCGGGCCTGGTCCTTACCGGATGGCGAGCTGCCCATAGCTCGCCGTCCGCAAGTCCGCGCCTACGGCGGCTGGGAATCGGCTACCGATTCCCGCCGATATGTGAGCTTCCTAATCTGCGAGTGGGAGGTACCTACTTAGCTGTCTCTTGAGCAAGTTGATATTATAGAGCCACATGGCTGATACCTTTTAGGTTTGTCTCAGTTCAGAAATTCCCTGGATGATCTTATAATAAAGAGTATAGCGATTACTTTTCAATTTGTACAAAACCAGTCAGAAAACTTTAAAAAAAAAGGCATTGCATAAGCGGTTTTTATTCTTTGCACCAGGTACATATGCTATATAAAGCCTATCAGCCATCAAATGATCATTATCTTAGTTGTTTGTAAGTGTTACTAACATAGTTTTTAAGTCATTGTTACTAATACCATATGGATTGCATGTACTTGTATGTGTATATAGTCTGAAATAAATAAATAAATAATAATAATAATTAAACGATTTTCATGAAAGCAAATATCAGTCATTGTTACTAATACCATATGGATTGTATGTACTTGTATGTGTATATAGTCTGAAATATAATAAATAAATAATAATATTAATAATTATCCGATTTTCATGAAAGCAAATATCAGACGCATCACATTTGGTTCATTTTTGCCTTTCATTCTGTAGGTACAATCATTTTTAACATAAAAAGAATCAAAAGTGAAAAAGTGAATTCATCAGTGGACCGATCCTACGATGTTGTATTTCGGCATCTTTCAGTCTCCTTCCGAATGATCGAAACATGAAATGAAAGGAGCAGTGACCGTTCAGTCCTATGTAACTTTGTTGGGACGTGTAATGAATCAAAAATGAACTTGCACTAGTGAACCATTCATTCGAATGGATCGTCTGATATCGGCTTTAGTAAGTAGGTTACATGTTACAGTTTTACGTTGAGACTAAATGAGGCCAGTATGTTGTATCTGGCTGTCGTTACAGCTTATTGTGTTGCTTGTATTAAAATTAATTATTTTTCTTCTTCATCCCAGAATACACTTTCGAGCAAACCGCTTTTCCAACCACGGAATTGCGTTCATCATCATCATAGGCCTATAGCTGTCCTCTGTTGGAAATTGGCCAAGTAGCATTGCTGTGTTCCAATATGAAGTGCTCTAAAATACCGAAATTGTTTTTATTAATTTATTTCTCTTTTCATTAGCTACGATTCGTTATATATCCAGGGGCGAGAACTACCCACTATCCATGGCTATTGGATGATCGACCTAGATATTTAGTATCATAACATAAACAGCTTACTTTTATGATAATACCACGAAATCAATAACACAAGTCGAGAGCATTATTGGTCAAATGTCACTTACTCGACGGCACTCGGTTCCTAAGCCGCTGCTGAGTGGTTTTATCGCATTTCCGATAAATAGGTACTTCCCTGATTGACGTCATCATAGCTTATGATAGTGCTGTGCGTGGGTCATGCTAAGCTGTTATATTAGAGTAGGCCTGACGTATTTTTTGGATGGCCCCTAGGCAGCAAGGATTAAAAATTGACTCCTGCTATAAAATCTAAATGTTTTGCCATCTATACTGATTCAATGTAAACCTTGCCGAGGTCGGTCCGTTGATGGGTGACCATCCATTATTTATCGAGACCCCTCTGTGCCTTGGAAAGCAGGTTAAACCGTTGATCCTGGCTGTCATTTGTAGATCTTTGACACCTATACAGATTTTCATACAAAAATAAAAATATTTTAATTCAACGCTCTAAATGTTACGAACTCTATGCGTAGCAAAACAAACTGCCATCTCTAGTGCACGGGAGATGTAGGTAGGTAAAACGAAATACAGAATTGAAAATAATGTGTTAGATAGATCAACGAAATCTTGAAGGATTGTTTTTTGGCAATTGTATTATGTTTTATAAAAAGTCATAGAACAAAAGTTGTTGTTTATGATGTTAGTATACAGTCCCGCAAGGTTGATAATATTTTACCAATAACCCTGTATAGTAAAAAAGGCTAGGCAGATGATGACTGATTGGATGTATTGAAAGTTTAATTAGTAGATAAGCGTGTACATGACTGGTCTATTCTAGGCATTTGATTAAAGTTATTTATGTTCATTAGCTGCTATATTCATTTCTTAGTGATTGATATAAAATAAACATGACATTTATTCTTAAAGCATTTTAGTGCTATTAGAAGGCTAAAAGTCATCCAAAGGGCAATGGAGAGGGCTATTCTTGGAGTTTCCCTACGAGATCGAATCAGAAATGAAGAGATCCGCAGGAGAACCAAAGTAACCGACATAGCTCGAAGAATTGCCAAACTTAAGTGGCAATGGGTAGGGCACATTACTCGCAGAACAGATGGCCGTTGGGGCCGAAAGGTTTTAGAGTGGCGATCGCGTACCGGAAGACGTAGCGTAGGAAGGTCACCCACAAGGTGGACTGATGACCTTGTGAAACCCGCAGGAATCCGCTGGATGCGGGAAGCACGGAACCGGTCGAGGTGACGGTGCTTGGGGGAGGCCTATGTCCAGCTGAGGACGTCTTTCGGCTGAAATGATGATGGTGATTTTAGTGCTGGCATAACTTAAATCGAAAGTTATTCGATTGATTATTTTAAAGATTCAATTATTTCGTGTAAAAGGTTGTGTTGCCAATAAAATAAAGATTATCTGTAGGTACCACTACCATTGCTGTGACGGTGCTTGGGGAGGCCTATGGAAATAGGCGACTTTTTAGGGTTCCGTAGCCAAATGGCAAAAACGGAACCCTTATGGATTCGTCATGTCTGTCTGTCTGTCTGTCCGTCCGTATGTCACAGCCACTTTTTTCCGAAACTATAAGAACTATACTGTTGAAACTTGTTAAGTAGATGTATTCTGTGAACCGTATTAAGATTTTCACACAAAAATAGAAAAACAACAATACATTTTGGGGTTTCCCTATACTTAGAACTGAAACTCAATTTTTTTTTTTCATCAAACCCTTACGTGTGGGGTATTTATGGATAGGTCTTCAAAAATGATATTGAGGTTTCTAATATAATTTTTTTCTAAACTTAATAGTTTGCGCGAGAGACACTTCCAAAGTGGTAAAATGTGTGTGTCGTCCCCCCCCTCCTGTAACTTCTAAAATAAGAGAATGATAAAACTAAAAAAAAAAATATACGATATACTACATTACCATATAAACTTCCACCGAAAATTGGTTTGAACGAGATCTAGTAAGTAGTTTTTTTTTTAATACGTCATAAATCGTAAACCGCACTTGTTGCTACGGAACCCTTCATGGGTGAGTCCGACTCACACTTGGCCGCTTTTATTATCATAAGATACGCCAAGCTTTTATGGCAGATACGTATCTTATTTTAGCTAATGTCTCGCTGATGGTGGCGCGTGTGTTGGATCATTCAGCTCCTTTCAAAGTGGTTGAGCTGCATGGTGCTGATCCATGTATAATGTTTGTGAACGGGCGCCGTTAGTAAGGACTGGTCATCTCTTAGCTACCACGGCTTATTATTTTTTTTTTATTTTTTTAATATTTTCTTTACGGACGTATTTTTAACGTTGTGCATGGTTCTCACACGTGCAATTTCAATATGAATGATGTAACCAATATTTTGTAAAGACATTTTTATTTAAGAGAGTGTCCGTAGTGTTTCTTGCCCGTTCTTCTCCATAGGAATCTACTACGTTTTGGAATGGGAAACTAGCTTCATCTTTCTGACTGACCGACCTCTTGACAGTTCAAAAGTGCCTGTAATTGTTTTTTTTTTTTAATTTATTGAGTTTGCTAAAAGCAGGTATATTTTTGCCACCGCATCGGTAAATCCGCCAGAGACATTAACAAAGTCGACGTGTAAACCTACCTACTAGTCAATTTACATAATAACTTCGAAGAAATGTTTTTTTTCTAGTTCTAAGAAGATCATTGTTTGTGTACTTTAGTCATTTGAGTACTATCTTTAGTTCTGACTTAGGTACTGGTAATATTGTATGGAGTGCCGGAAAAACCGATGTGGCTTGTTATTGTGGGTTTTTTTGTTTTCGCGTTTCGTGTAATGATAAATATTATTTAATGTGGTTTAGGTAATAGGTATTATGTAATGAGGAAATTTATTTTATGAAATTGATAACTTGTTGTTTGGTAGTTGATATTATTATTTATGCAGTTGCATAAAATATGGTAGATAAAGGTCTTAAATAAAAATACATAAAAATTAGATGTACCTACCTACCTGCACATAATGTTTCTTTTTCGATTATAACTAGTATATAGTGCTTATCCGAACACTGATAATTATGCCTTTTTACTGCAAATCGGTTTAGATTAATCTATTCTATACAAATAAATAAAATTGAAATGTCTGTTGGTAATATCAATAGCTTTTTACTGAATAGATATGAAAGTATACAGGGTGAAATTGAATTCATGGACATCCTCTTAAGGGGTTATACTCATCATTATCATCACATTGATGTTCGCATAGCTCGTCAAAATATAGGGAATAGCAGATATTTTTTTCGATATTTCAGGGTTGGTCCCATAGTGAAAATTGTTCATAATGATGAGTACAATGACTCCTTAAGAGGGTGCCTATGAATTCAATTTCACCCTGTATACGGTACTTATAAAAAAAAATTGTTTGTCTTTCTATCTGTCTGTTTGTCCCTGTTAATCTCCGAAACAGCTGAACCTATTTTGACTGGACTTTTACTGAGAGATAGCTGATTTTATAAGGAGTAAGAGAAAAAGCAACTTGAGCGAATTCGCGAGCAGCAGTTAATTTGTATTAACACTTTCACTGTCCACAAAGTAGACTCAATAGTTAAACAATCAACGTGAAGTATATGTGATTCATGGGACAGCGAAAGTGTTAAAAATGGTGCTCGCGAACGCAGCTGACGAACTGGCCAGAAGGGCATCCAGCTAGTCGGTATGTGGACCCGAGCCTGTCATACCCATCCCCTTCTACCAACTTCGCAGGTGGCTAGGGGATTTCATCCACACACAAGTGGAGAACTGGTGGAGCTCGACACTGGGCTGCAGGCAGTCCAGAGAGGCTATAACTTCCTTGGATGGTAGGTTGACCAGGCGTCTTTTTCGCCTGCACAGGAACGGTCTGCGTCTGTTGACGGGGACCATCACGGGACACTGCTCACTAAACAAACATTTCCACACAATAGGGATAACGGACAGCCCTCTGTGCAGGGCCTGCATGGAGGCAGATGAAACCGTTGCTCATGTGCTCTTCGAATGCACAGGCGTCACCCAGATCTGAACAGAAACCCTCGGGCAACCCAGATCCTATGCCGATGTTCTGAACAGACCAGGAGACGTGGTCAGCTTCTGGAAGGAGGTGGGCTGGTTGGTATAACCACCAACGGCCGCCATGGCCCACGCACAATGGTCCATCTTAAGGACTAAGTGCGGAAACCAAACCCTCTAACATAGAACATAGAAATAGTGCTCGTCAATCTACGTACCTGAAGATAAAACATCCCACCACTATAACACAATAAAATAACTGTTACCGATCTATCACACCCACGTTATTTAACTTAATAAAACCTTGTATATTCGTGTCACGCAGTCAGCTCATGCAGAACAGAAGCTAAGTTACGTCAGAACAGACTCAAAGGAGCCGCTAGACGCTAGATGTTATCACTAAATGTGTGGGCTTTTCATGTATGTTCAAGTTGCTACCTTAATCGGAGGACGCAGGTTGTAATTTTAAAGTATCAAGGCTCAAATAGAAATAGAGCATTCGTCTAGTAGGTATACCTGCCTTACTTACTGAGCTATTAGTTCTCGAATCTACGTCGTAGATATGAGTTAATGTCATACAAATTGCTATGTTACAGTTTGCTTGGTAAGTATTACCTATTCGTATTCAGACCTTGAAACAGGGCCGTAAAATCCTGGTGATTCCATATTTATGCTGATTATATTATTATCACTACATTGGCTCAACACCACAACAAGCCTCTCGTGCAGGCCCCGCTTCACTTTCAACTCTTTCCCGCTATTCGTGGTGAATTGACAATTGACAGCTACCTCAACCATTTTTCAGATTATCTAAAGTAAGTCCATCTTTTATGGGGTACTGTGTTAAATGTTACAACAAAATACCTTGTGATTTATTGCAATTAAATTAAAGAAAATTTAAAACTCAAATTAAAACTACACTTTGTAAACAAGCTTATTTACAAATTAGAGGATCATATCCATGATAAGAATGCTTGGAAACAATTGCATTTGCATTGCAATTGCATTGTCCTGCTCCATAGGACAATGTAGAGTCTAGACAAAATCAAACAGGTTGCTAATTTAATTATATAATGTATTATTTTTTAGACGTTAATTATATGATAAGTTTAACTCGCACACTGACTTTTTATTTGTAATTTTTTTTTTGTAAAATCGTCTACTCTTACAATATTTGTAAATATGTGAGCACCATGTATCCTTAACACATACTTATCCGTCATTGCTTCATTTTTTTATTATTTCACCTGTTGTGGTAATTTTATTCTGGGTCTTCACATGTAATGATATAATTGATGTATACAAAGTATTGTAAAACAGTTTAAAAGAGTAACGGTGGAGTTTCTTGCCCATTTTTCTCCATGCGAAATTACATTTTGGAAGGGGCAACTAGAATCGATTTTATTTCCGTGTAAATTTTGACGTTTTCAAAAGTGCCATTTGTGTACCTTGAAATAAATGCTTTGACTTTGACTTTGACATGATGAGATGAGTAGTGTTTACATATGTGTTAAATAAGTAGGTATTGCAAGGCCCTTAATAATTAACAAACCATATAAAATCCATTAGGATTTACCCTTTTACTTTTCCATCCAATATATATTATATATATAACACATCAAAGGTTAACTTCCTCAAAATAATTTAGTTATTCACTAACAAAATAAACCCGTAAGCCCTAACAATACGTTTTATTATCTTTACCGAAATGAACCTTCATTTTTACAACAGAATCCTTGTAACCTTATTACCCGTACGTTGTAATAAAGAAACACATATACCGTGCATGACTGTCGACATGATTGCTGGCGATATTACCCGCGGGCCAAGAAACACGATAATGTACCGAAAAATATCTAATGTTAAAGTCAGGATATTTGTTATAGCTATACTATAGCATTAGACAAATAACGGCTAAATAACGACAGTTATAGTGAAATATTGTTGAAATTACTGCACTTTAGAGTAATTTTTTTAATGTAACTGGTAAATAGATTACAGTGCTTTCTATTTATCGTGAAATAATGGAGTTTATTAAACGTTTACATCGAAATAACGAAAGGGTGAGAACAGTTATTTGTGTAATGTTATAGTAAATGGAGTATAGATACTGGGAAGACTTTTTAGCTTCCTCAATTTTTTTCGTTTTCTTTGAGTTCGTTGTCGTTATATCTGATCTCATCTGAAGTGATGATGTTATTATTTATGTACATACCTTTTTATCATTCTCATGCTTAATTCCTAATTTATTTGGGTTCGGCGCAGCATGTCTTCTACTATCTTCTCTATTAGTCGTCACAGTCCATCCATGGCATCTTTGGTCTTCCCTCTAGTCTTATAGCCCCACATTCTTAATCAAAACTTTCCTTACGACACTTCCTTTACTTTCAATATACTCTTCTAACAAACGTAGTTAATAAACCTACCAACATTTAATTTTGAGAGTAAACGATTTTTTTTTTCTTAACCTAATTAATTATTCATGTAAAGTTCATTTTCATCACTGAGTTTCGACAATTTTCATATACATACATATACTACTCGGACACACACACATGTATTGTATACGTTTGTGATAATTTAAATCTATGTATTTTTTAAATTTTCATCAAAAGCAAAGCTACTATCTTAATAAAGACTGCTTAGAACGTTTACATATTACGTGGTTGCCCCCCCCCCCTCCCCCTTACATTTGCATCCCTTTGAGTATCTCACTCTCTCACTTAACGTAAGACCTTTATTTAAAGTGAAATAAGTAACGCTTCTGTGAACCCGTGCCTTTAACGTGGATTAGGTGAAACAAGTTCGCGACGCAATTTATAGACGTCGTGACGCACATACGCGTCGTGTATTTGTGTCGTGTACTCGTGTCGTGTAAAAGGCGGGTTTAGATTGTGTGTGGTGTGGTGTGGCGTAAAAAGTAGTTGAGATACTCTGTGACCTCACTCAGTGGCGGGAAATGTCAACATTTTATTAAAGAAATCATTTCACTGCTATAGTTACAAATTAAACATCAACCTTAGGTAGACATGTCAAGTTTGGTGCCTTGCGATTCGTGTGTTGTAACACTCTGTTCACACCAATGAGGAGTGTATGTGATTTTTGTTTTACAAAATGTTCCACAATTGCTAAAACAACATCCATCCATGCTTGTGTGGTAAATTGTGCGTACTGTGCCGCGTCATATTTCCTTCACTAATCGCGACACGACACAACGCACAAGAATAGTGATTTACCAATAGTTATTGCATAGATTGCATACCCATATGATGACGTCAAAACACGTCATGACACACCACACCATAGTATGTATGTGAACCCGCCTTAACTATCACGCAGGAGTTGTCTTTGTTTGAGTTTTGTATGCAGTACGCCTAAGCGGTGTTGTTGGCAACTTTACGGCGTTCCGCGGTTGTGGAGCATTTTTTACTTGACTAGCGTAATTACTTTTTGGTTTATGATTGGTATACTAGGTATAAACGTCAAAAATGTATGGTTATATCGAAGTTATTCCTAGTATAACTTTATTCCGCGTTTATAAGTAAGGCGGTTAGTCGATAAGTAAGAAGCAAGAGGTCTTATACTGCTAACCAACACACACACTGGAGTTTTGACTTGGGGCGTTTGGGATTATACAAATAGGTATTAGGTACCTATGTTAAGTAAGAGTAAATATGAAGTTTCTTGTTCATTCTTCTTCATACGAAACTACCTTTGTAAGGGGCAACTGAATCAATTCTATTTTCTTGCCTTTTAACATAATTATAATACGAGTACACACATGACAGCTTTTGTTTTTTTATTTTTATTAGTTCCTGACGGAACGGGCTAAGGTCTGAGACAATGCTGCCTTGTCAACAGTTAGTATTTATTCTTGAGTGAGGTAGATCCAGTTCAATTCATCAGTATGTTAAACAGCTTTTGCATAGAAAATAATTCCTGTCAAACCACAGTGAATCAATAATCCCTTGTCAAGTTTTATACATATAAATCTGTCATTTTTATGGTGTGCAATAAAGAGTATTCTATTCTATTCTATATCACGTTCAAAAGTTTATATAATATCTACCCTTCACACTTCTAGATAACTTAAAATCATATTTCAAGAAATAAAGAAGAATAAGTCTCGTGTTTCAACAACACCGAAGGCGTAGCTTGCTTCATAAACTTTTAGTTCACCAATAACTTCCACGTTATCGAATTAGGTCTCAAAAACAAAAAGAATCACAATAAATGTACCTTTTTTTTCCTCGAAAACGGACGTCTTATAAACGAGTCCAAAAATAGAACGAAACGACCTTTAAACGTTCAGGGCTGTTGCGATTTTTTGTAGTACCGTTATATTTAATGTATGGTAATTTAATGCAGTTGTTTTTTGTTATATGATATATGCACGTGAATTTGCTAACGGGATTGGTTATCTGATAAAAGATCCTTTAATTATGCGAGTATTTTTGGTGTAAGTACTTATCTAAATGTAATTGAACAAGATAAAATTTAAAGTTCACAGCACTAATTGAATACCTACGATATTTGAGTGGTACAAGTGATAGGTTCTATGATAAGTACACGATTAGATTTGGGTGATTTTAACACCGGCTATGGAGCGGGCTGTGCTCGGAGTGTCTTTGAAGGATAAGATCAGAAATGAAGTTATCCGGAAAAGTTACCGACATAGCCTGCAGACTAAGCAAGCTGAAGTGGCAGTGAGCTGGACATGTTTGTCGAAGGACCGATAGCCGTTGGAGCAGACGAGTCCTGGAGTGGAGACCGTGTATCGGCAAGCGTAGTGTGGAACGCCCCCCAGCTAGATGGTCCGACGTCCTTAATAAGGTTGCTGGGACAGACTGGATGCGGAAGGCGGAGGACAGGGTGCTGTGGCGCAGCCTGGGAGAGGCCTATGTCCAGCAGTGGACTGGGATAGGCTGAGTTGATTGATTGAACACTCGCAGCCATGTCAAAAGATCAAAAATTTATGATACATAGGCATCCCGATGAGAAACGGAAACGCTCAAAACAAAAAAAATAATTATTATATTGGCTGAGATGTTTATTTCGATCTTGAATTACATCAAAAATGTTTCTTTCCGATGGTCGGTGTAAATCTGTCCATTTGGAAGTGCTTGATGAAGCTAGAGAAAGAAAAATTAAAGAAAGAAAATTCAGGATAGCAGGTACAGTCGCCAGCATATCAGGTTATACGAAACTGTCAAATTTCTCCAAACGATTTTAAACCTTAAAATGTTGAAGGTTAAGTTCAAAATCGAATGAGAAAATTTGACAGTTGGTAACTTGAAGTGCTGGCGACTGTACATCGATGCGCAACCTATTGCCATGAATTCAGTACATGATTTGCGTTGCCTCCTGCGTTAACATTTCTCGTCGGTTATTTGAAAAAATAAAAATGGCTGTTCTGTACATTTTGATAGCATAGTTATTGCACTTTTGTAAAAAACGGCAGTTTTTTTATTTACCATCCTGTATGTTTAAAAACAGAGAGCAAAAAAAGTTTGGTTGAAAGCTGAACAATAATATCACCGACCAGTTTGCTAAAAAGAATATTCACTAAATAAAGGAAAACTTGGTTGTAGCAACCCTACATATAGGTCTACTTTTATACCAGAGTGTTCGGTAGAGATAGTGGCATAGAAGCCGTTGTACAGTTTCATAGCACATTGAACAATTTTAACATTGTGGTTAGTTCCACGTAGGTTCTTGTTCCGGCCTTGTAGGAAAATATGTGCCATCTATTTTGAGTTCAGACACGTGGCTCAGTATAGTAGAAAGTTTTAGAGAAAATATGGCAAGTAATAGTTTAACTGGAAACTATTTTGTATTGTCAAAGAATTTGAATTTCGATTAATTTCTCGTAAGGGCTGAGTTCTGGTCCTTGTGCCCAAAATTAAATAAAGTCAGTACCGTTAAGAAGGTTTTCTACCATCAATCGTTATAATACATTACATAGCATTACGCCAGTTATCCCCAAAGGGTTCGGCAAAGGTGTACCTAATATTAGTCCACCACAATGTGCCAGTTATGTTTAAGTCCCATTTATATGGGGGCCGAACTATTGCCATCAACCGGGTACAACTCCAGACTCCGGGCTGCTAGTAAGAAATTCCTGATGGGAAACACTATGCCCGACCTAGGAATCAAAACCAGGATCTCATGTTCAGCAGTAGCGTTTGCATCCTCTAGACCAACGATGCCGAGAAGGCTACTTATGGGTCCAAGTTATTTTCAAAGTAAGATAAATTCGTCATAATGAGAATGCTTGCATTGCATTCACTTATCGTTTATTTAGTTATTCACTAATCTTAAACTGTAAAAAACATTAAGTAAGTAATCAATACGTTTTTAAATTGCCCGATCTGCATACAGGCACAACGGTACATACCAAACGACGGCCATATTGAAATTACAGCCAATCGGAGGCATATATTCTGAATCGAAACCAATCGGCCGGAATCCCCACGTACCCACGGGAGATATCTAATATCAGCATCAAATGATATTTATGATACAACGCGATACTTGATTTAAGTCTCACGCTTTTTTTTCACGTAATTATAATTTGGATTTTATATTTATTTAGATTCGTAACGGGAAAGACGATTCTCGTGGACATTGGTCATTAAATTGGAATTTGGGTCTCGTTCGATTGATGGTTTTGGCTCTCAGATTTTTGTCGTAAGAATATGGATCCTCAGGCGAAATAAAAGGGTCTACTGTTTTTTTCTATTTCTAAGACACGGAAAATATACTTAAGATGTGAAGTGCTAAGATCTTTACCAAATAAAAAGTATGGGAATAAACTTGGATTTGAAAAAGTCATGAAATCATCTCGTCCTAAATTGGATGATAATTATTATATCAGCTACCTTTGACCTTGTAAGTCTTATTCTGTTTTATCATACATCTATAAGTAAGGCCACATGAGCCTACCCCATACCCTTGATACGTGAACTTCGACCTTCATTGGGAACACACCTAACCGACCAGCAGATAAGATATGATCGCTGTACGTCCCGGTTGGTGGAGGTGACAAAAGGATTTGGTCACGTTCTGATACTAATCCCTTTGTCGACTATTACGCCTCAAAGGACCAAGGAATCCGATCAACCCCTTTTAATTAATGAATTTCTATTTATAAACCACTCACTTGTTTTGATTTTCTGAAGATATTTCTAATACCCGCCAATGTAAGTCACAATCTTAAGGCTCCGTGAACGAAAAAAAAAAAAAACACCTTTTTGACAATTTCTTATCTAATTGAGAAAAATCTTGAAATTATTGAAGCATACGGACTGTGTGACTATAAAAATACAGTTTTCGTAGCGCAAAAAAATTCGTGTCAGTCACAGCACCTGTTATATAATAGTTCTTTAGCCCTCTCGAAAAAATTGTTCATTTCGCCTTTCATTTACTTATTGAAGATATTGTATGTTCATAAAATAAAATTTTGATTTCGTTTTAAGGATAGCTGAAGCTTAAAGTTCGATTATTAAATTTCTTGAAGGTTTTGCTATAGGAAAAATACATTATTAACTTTATACTCTTTTTTTTTTAAGGTTTTTTTTTTTTTTCAAATTACTTTTTTTTCTCCTATAAGTTGTTTAAAAGTTGAAAAAAGTGCTCCGGCCACGTGCAAGTAGACCATATAATGATGTTGATGATATTTTTTTATGTTCAAAATCACAAGTAGTTTCTTGTACAATGATGATCAAACGTTTGTCTCGCGTCATTTTTCGGAAAACAAGTTGCAAATATTTGTGATTTTCCATTAGTACTTAAATTATTTCAAAAATCTCTTTCAGCCACATGCAGAACTAAAACCCTAACTTTTCAGATCGTAAACAATTTTGTATAAATTATTTTTCCCTTTCTCACAAACATTGAACAAAATAGATCAAAATTTGTCGATTTCGTGCACGGGCCCTTAAACTAAAATTGCGAGTAGCAGTCGAAGCAGAACTGAATAATTGAAAAGACAAACACGTTGCGTTTACAAGGAAGAATTTGCTACAAACATTCGCGTAACTAAACTGCAACACTGCATGCCCTATTACGCTAGTATTTACAACACCTAGATAAGCTACTAATGACACTATGTTTTGTTTACAGGTACATATCATTGCGGAAAATGTACCCGATATCAGCGAGGCGGTAATGGAGCGCTATCATATAATTTGCACTTATGCGCCATATCTGCAACATTAGTTATACATGCTGGTTGGAGGTGACAGCTGTTTGGTGGCTAAGATTCCCTTTTATGTTGACATATTGAGGTAATTAGTAGTTAGGTAAGTTACCGTTAGATGAACTGATGACATTACCGTTATGGAATAGAGGGGCTAACTAAATGGATTGAATAGGATAGCGTGGGACTGAGGTTATCTAAAAGTAAACTATTACGCATAGAAATCAAGACCATGATTAATCTTAATATATAAAATAAAGCCCGGTTATTTACACCATTTACAACTCAGGAACGGCTGGACCAATTTTAATGATCTTTGATTTGTTGGATTTGTATCCGCCCCGAATAACAGATTGTCGCAAATTTTCAGTTACTTAGTTGACAAAAAAGGGAGTGAGTCCACGACAAGATAATTGAGTTAAAACCGAGAATTTGATCTACTTTTTAAATCTTATCTGTTTAAAAAGTAGATCAAATTCAAATCTGTTTTTATTTCGAGTCTGTCCTACGCACTTTTTCGAAAGTATTCCCGTTTGCACCTATGCATTGAGCACCAAAGGTATTCTCAAATGGGTATACCTTTACACCACCACCACACAAATTAAACCAATTTTTTGAGCATGTATTGGCATGAGTGCTAAAAAATAAGTGCTCAAACGGGAATACTCCCTTTTTTGTGTCAAATAAAGCCTTCGGGCTTTCTAATACTCTTTGGTGCTTACCATATTTATTAATAACTGTTACTAAAATGGAAAGGACAATTTCAATTTACCTTATCAATATCAGTGTAGGCGGGCACGATCTCGATTTAATTAAGGCAACTTGTAGGTAGTTCTCGTAATACTTCCGAATAATGGCTAACTAGTTTTGATCCTAAATTTATCATAACTTTTCGGGTTATATCTGATAGAGAAAGAATTAATGTTCGTGACGGTTCAGTACGAGGTTGACTGGTTGAAAATGCCTATGGCATTAAATCCGCCCCGGTACATTTGTGTGCTTAAAGTATTAGTATATATAATATTATGAATCCTTATCCTATTCCATTTTTAACACCATACTGCGATCGCCAACCCGCCTGCCAAGCGTGGCGATTATGGCAAAACCCCCCAATTGGGGGAGGCTTATGTCCAGCAGTGGACG
This sequence comes from Dryobota labecula, assembly GCA_947523025.1. NCBI lineage: Eukaryota > Metazoa > Arthropoda > Insecta > Lepidoptera > Noctuidae > Dryobota > Dryobota labecula. The sequence continues at coordinate 25,372,768 of OX383289.1, read as the reverse complement.
TCTTTCGGCTGAAATGATGATGAATCCTTATGTATATTTCTATAATTTCATCTATAATTTGTAATGCTTGATATGGGAATAACTTCCTGAAATAAATGATTATTATTATTATTTTGTTTATATATGTCTACATATCTCGGGACCCTGGGGTCCCGGACCTTTGGAAGGCGTACGAGGGGCCGAAGCCAACTCGCAGAGGCCCGTTAGACGCTTTTTAATTAAATGAGGCACCAACCGACGATTATCCCTGTACGCACTATGCAAGTGTACCCAAGGACAACCCCCGGTTGGTGTAGGACTATTGCAAGATATGGAAACAAAGATATTGGACTATGGGTTTGGGTGGTTAAAATGGACTGGTTACCTAAAACTATGGAAGGACTATGGCCCCTGCCTGATCAATAATGGGCCCCCGAAAACGGTCGCTAGCACATAGTGACGTAGCGACAAGGAGGCAACATGTCCTGAGGTGCTCGAGGAGTGGAGAGGTATTCCAAGGCTCTCAGAACAATCCCAGAGCCCGGAAGATGGTCAAGATCCCTACAGGCACTTACTGGAATACTTCCTTCCTCCGAGCACGTTTGCTCTTGCGAATCTCCACTCAAGCCGGCCAATAAAGGCAAGAATGAGGTGGGAGCTCAGTTCCTCGTCAGTGTTCACTCCAGCCGGCCAATAAAGGCAAGCCAGAGATGAGGAACATGACTTCTCCCGGAAGATAGGGTCCGTGGGGTCGCAACTGCCCAACAGCTCGCCACATGCTGCCCTGCAGGTTTCTGTATCTCTCTTGGTCTGGCTCCTCACCCTAGACATGTTCCGGCAAAATAAACTCTACCGGCACAGACCTAGAGTTCGGAGCGCGCAAGCCACACCACGACGGCAACGTAGAGATACGGCGGTGGGGTTATTATTATTATTATATTTTTATGTGTTTTCATATCTCGGGACCCTGGGGTCCCGGACCTTTGGAAGGCGTACGAGGGGCCGAAGCCAACTCACAGAGGCCCCTTAAACAATTTTAAATGGAATGAGGCACCAACCGACGATTATCCCTGTACGCACTATGCAAGTGCACCCAAGGACAACCCCCGGTTGGTATAGGACTATTGTAGGATATGGAAACAAAGATATTGGACTATGGGTTTGGGTGGTTAAAATGGACTGGTTACCTAAAACTATGGAAGGACTATGGCCCCTGCCTGATCAATGTTTTATTGTACACGGATAAAATGGCAGGGGGTGACTTGCACACTCATTAATGGGCCCCCGGAAACGGTCGCTAGCACATAGTGACGTAGCGACAAGGGGGCAACATATCCTGAGGTGCTTGAGGAGTGGAGAGGTATTCCACGGCTCTCAGAACAATCCCAGAGCCCGGAAGATGGTCAAGATCCCTACAAGCACTTACTGGAATACTTCCTTCCTCCGAGCACGTTTGTTCTTGCGAATCTCCACTCAAGCCGGCCAATAAAGGCAAGAATGAGGTGGGAGCTCAGTTCCTCGTCAACGTTCACTCCAGCCGGCCAATAAAGGCAAGCCAGAGATGAGGAACATGACTTCTCCCGGGAGATAGGGTCCGTGGGGTCGCAACTGCCCAACAGCTCGCCACATGCTGCCCTGCGGGTTTCTATATCTCTCTTGGTCTGGCTCCTCACCCTAGACATGTTCCGGTAAAGTAAACTCTACCGGCACAGACCTAGAGTTCGGAGCGCGCAAGCCCCACCACGACGTCAACGTAGAGATACGGCGGTGGGGTTATTATTATTATTATTATTAAATAAATAAATCTTCCTGATATCTATACATATAATAATATAGTAACGAAGTCAAAACTATACAATGAATATTTTTGAGAAAAAAAAGTAGTTGTTACGAGGTGTGTTTTATCTGTTTGTCTGCATACATATATGTTACGGATTGGCGCAAAAACGGCTGAACGGATTTGGATGAAATTTGGGACACAGTTTATAAGTTGGATTAACACATAGGGTACTTTTAATCCTGGATGTATGTTCTTGTGGGAAATTTTCCGGCATCCATGCGAAGCCGCGGACAAAATCTAGTTTTAAATAAGTTACGAACCAGTCACTAAAAACGTAAAAATTAATCAAAATTAACAACATTTTCTTAAAAGATACCTATTTATAACTAAACTAGTTAAGGCAAGGTACTGCCTATAATTCCAACGAACGCATTACACAAGAGGCGTGGCAAGGACGCCCGCGCCGGCCGCGGCCGGGCGGCCACTCGGCTCACATGCATGCATTATGCAACTGTTACACATTTTAATGTTTTTCACACACGGACAGACGTGGGCAGCGCAGGAATTTGGTTAAAAGCCTTCCTACGCTGTCGCATTTTAAAAGTAAATATTATGATATAACGATATTAGTGTTGAACTTTGCCTATTTTCTTAATTAATAAAGTCTATAACTGTTTTTGCTAAGAATAGAGTTTATCAGATATTTAGGGGCCTTACAAATAAACACAGAATAAAGTTATGCTAGGAATTACTTATAATTAACCATATTTTTTTTGACGTTCATGCTTGTCATAACTTTATTCCGTGTCTATTTTTAAGGCCCTAACCCTAATACAAATAAACACAGAATAAAGTTAGGCTATGTATAAACGTCAACAAATGTATATTTATACCGAAGTTATTCCTAGGATAACTTTATTCCGTGTTTATTTTTAAGGCCCTAACCCTAATACAAATAAACACAGAATAAAGTTAGGCTATGTATAAATGTCAACAAATGTATATTTATACCGAAGTTATTCCTAGGATAACTTTATTCCGTGTTTATTTGTAAGGCCGTAACCGCCTTACTTATAAACGCGGAATAAAGTTATAGTATGAATAACCATAAATTTTTTGACGTTTATTCCTAGCATAACTTTATTCCGTGTTTATTTGTATTAGGGTAAGACGAGTATGGAGCTTCTGCCTGCCCTTACTAAATTTAAATCAGTACTTATTTTAATCACTATTTTGTATACACAAGCCATAAAATTTCATTAGAAAATGTCTATGTGGCATAACAACTGTGGTTATATGATAATAATTTCATAATTTAAACACAGTTCATTTGTCAGACGTCACATAAAAACATAGGAAATACAACTTACACATACAAAGTATCAACATTTTAGTAATTCTCCAACCTACAGTGTTGCCTTAAAAGCGTCCAACCAAAATCGAAATTGTAACGATGATGAAAACAAAGTAATTTTTTAAAACCGTTTTTATTGGCATAATAATAAAAAAACAGTATTATTATTTAATAGAGATGTAGGTCGATCAGAAAAGTCTATTACTTCTTGCATGTGGTTTCCTGATTTTTATATCATTACCAATCAATTGTTGCTTCACCAATATATCAGCAATAACTCCGATATTTTATGGGACATCACTATTTATTACACACAGCAAAAACCCATTATGATCACATAATAACGCAAATATTACGATTTTGCATGAGAAAGTCACATTTGCATACAATGGATAATCACAAGATTATTGGACTAGAACAAATAAATTATTGAGAGCATGATATTTTTATTTTTATAATAGGTATGTTGAAATATTTTAATGGGTAACAATAGTAATGCTTGACCTTTATACGCATGTTTAGACAAAGAAACTCATTATTTCGGTATAGCTATCAATAGGGATGTTTCCTGGATAAAAAAAAGAAAAACTGTTTATTCCGTCAATCAAGATAATAAAAAAAAAATTGACATGAATTTTTAGCTTTATCATATTAATAAAAAATGGCTTAGATAAAACACATTAAACTTGGGGAATTGGGGCTCGTTACGTCACAGCCACGTATAAAATCTAGCGAGTAGTGACGTCATGCCATCACTATGGTATGAGGGACAGGGCTCTCGACCTTCTGACTTCTTATCTGAACAACAGAATTCAGAAGGTTGATGTTAATGGCAAGAGATCTGCAGGATCTGCGGTCACTATGGGCGTTCCGCAGGGTTCAATTCTAGGTCCTTTCTTGTTTTTGATTTACATAAATGACTTACCTTATCACATAAGGGACAATCACAAGATTGTGTTATTCGCAGATGACACTTCCCTCATTTTTAAAATCAAACGTCAGTTAGTCAACTTTGAACAAGTTAACGATGCACTCTCTAAAGTTGTTCATTGGTTTAATCTAAATAATCTTCTCCTGAACGAAAAAAAGACTAAATTCATTAAATTTTCAACGCCAAATGTCAGGCAGCTAACTACTAATGTTCAACTTAATGGAATAGATTTGGACCCTGTTGAGTCGACGGTTTTTCTTGGAATAACGATTGATGGTAAATTACAATGGGGCCCACACATAGAAAAATTGTCAGGAAGGCTAAGTTCGGCCGCCTATGCTGTTAAAAAAATTCGACAGATAACTGATTTAGATACTGCCAGAATTGTTTATTTTAGTTATTTTCATAGTCTTATGTCATATGGGATTCTTCTCTGGGGAACCTGTGCGGATATTAATACAATCTTTGTTTTACAGAAAAGGGCTGTTCGAGCCATTTATAACCTTGGTGCAAGAGATTCCCTTCGGGAAAAATTTAAAGAAATAGATATTCTGACTGTAGCCTCTCAATATATATTTGAAAATCTATTGTATGTACACAAAAATATATCAAATTTTAAGAAAATGTCCGATATTCATAGTCTAAATACCAGAAATAAACACAATCTTGCTGTACATCGCACTCGCCTCCACAGAGTAGGCAACTCATTCATGGGTCAATGTATACGCTTTTACAACAAACTTCCCATTGAAATTCGAAACTTACCCATTAAACGATTTAAAAGCTGTATTAAAACCAAACTTTGCAAAAAAGGGTACTATAACATTTCTGATTATTTAGAAGACAAAAAAGCTTGGGATTGAACTGTTCGCTCTGCTTAAAGCCGTTTGATTAAACCGTAAAACTTGACATTTTAATAATTATACAACGTTTTATATACATACCTAATTATTGACATTATTAAATATTATATACAAAATGACATGAATATTTACTTTGAAAAGTATTACATATATTACTTTAATTATTGTGAATGTGAGCACTATATGGGTCATTTGTTTTCTTTAAGATTATCTCTTTTTTCCTCTTTCTCAAGTAGTTTTAATGATGGTCTGGTTTTTTGAGTACTTTATGCGGCCTACCCAAATGTCCTTTCTTTGGTATTGTTCGTCGAGTCGTTGAGCTCCTTAAATCCTGAGTTGAGCTACACGTTTACTGACAAATGCTTGCACTGACTGGACAGGTCCACTCAAAATTGTGTGGTTCTTTCCTCAAAAGACCATTTCAGACACGGATCTACATGGTCCTCACATGATCTGACCAAGATTATGTCTGGACTTTAAAAGAGACTTTGACCCCTGAGTTTGTTTCGCCATTTCTTCTCAGGGATAGTCAGATAGGAAATGTCGACTTCCTCAAGCTTGTTTTTATATTTTTTATATGACGTGTAAAAGTGATTCCGATATCCTATTTACAGAATAAACGATTTCATTTCATTTCATTTTCTGCCAAATTTGAACTCAATGTTTCGCCGTAACGTTTTGATTACGTAAAAAAAGAAAAAATACGTGTCCAATATTGAATAATCTACATGATTTTTTTATTCCTCATCCCTATTTTCGTGTATCAATCAAAATCAAAATTTAAAGACATTTATTCTAATTAGGCTGAGAATCACTACTTTTTGAACATCAAAATTACATAAGGTAGTCCCTCAAAACGACCGCCCTTCACCACTTCCTAGTGCTTTAGCTGGTCAGAAGAAGTCGCGCAACAAACTCTATCAATCAAAACGGACAATAATACCGTCAGTCATTGCATTTCTTGTTCTGCCAGACATCTGTCCCTACCGGTCTAGGGCAATCAGTCATAAAATATAGAAATGTCAACAAGATCTACCTAAAAACGATCAATCACAAAAAAAAACCGGCTAAGTGCGAGTCGGACTCGTGCACGCAGGGCTCCGTACCGTTATCGAAAAAACGTCAAAAAAATCATGTTTATTGTATGGGGAGCCCCCTCAAATATATATTTTATTCTATTTTTTTCTGTATTTTATGTTATAGTGGCAACCGAAATACATCATCTGTGAAAATTGCAACTGTTTAACTATCACGGTTCATGAGATACAGCCTGGCGACAGACGGATGGACGGACAGCGGAGTCTTAGTAATAGGGTCCCGTTTTACCCTTTGGGTACGGAACCCTAAAAAAGATCTCAACGCACGTGACAATTTTTTTTTTTACAATCCCATTATATTAAGTGCACGTTTAAATATAGGTAGGTAAACTGTTTTAATAGATATTTATTATTTAACATCGATTAGCATACGGCCTTGATATTACACACATCTCTATTACCGTTCATACACAAACATAGCTAATACTTGGTTAAAGCTAACTATTAGTTAGAAAGCTTTTGACGAAAAATAAATAATAACACAAAATTTTTCAATAGAGCAGTCTTTTCCATATTCAGGAGATGAAAAAGAGAGGAAAAACGAGCAATATTCACCACGCTTGTTGATTCAGGTTTTTATGATGTTTTCTTTCACCATAGCATAATCAGCCAATTAATGTTGCCACTGCCCCAGCAGCAGAGGCCTGTGTCCCAAAATAGGCCTCTTCGAGAGGGACTGGGTTGTAATCTACCACGCGTGTTGGTAGATGTGACATGTCTTCAATTTTTTGGTTCTAGGACATGGCCGGTTTCCTCACAATGTTTTCCTTCCCCGTTTTAAGAGCAGTGGTGATTAAATTAGTTACACAAAGTAAACCTGGGTTCGAACCCACGACCTACAAATCGTAAGTCGGCCATTACCACTGGGCCACAACAGCTCTTGCTCTTTTCTTTACCATGTCTAATTTTAAAACAAGACTTAGTCTTGGATTAATATAGGTAAAGCCATTAAAAAAGTGACATTGATAAAATATACTTAAATATTTAATAGCCATTTTATGATTGGATGGACATCACACACAAATATGAACATACATCGGTCGCAGTAACTTCGTACAATTAGAACACACACATTAATTAATCGCCGGTATCGTCTGTACTCAGCAGATCGAGATATTTACAAAAGCTGTAGCAACATATAAACAAATCCCACGCTTTGTAAATCTAAAAGATTTATTAGAACGACCTTTTGATTGGACGATAAACTTGTAAAGGGACTTTTTAGAACGTTCACGGCAATTAACCATGTATGTGGATGAAAAATACCTCTTTTTTATGTAAATCAAAGATGTGGGTGTGACAATGTAAATTTTTAAGTGAATAATTTTGGTCCTTCGGGACATATTTTTTTAAGCAATTGATATGTGCTTTTTGGTTGTTGATATCATTTAACACGTTGACTTTATTATGTTTGGGCTGTGCGGAACACCGTGTGGTCGACATACAATAGTTCCGTTGGGGCCACGGTGGCCACATATGAACGCGAGTCAGAGGCGATTTTAAGCATATCTATTGGGCCATCGGGCACAGATATGAAGCTAATAAGTATACACTCCCACAGCCCTGCAGACAAATATGTAGATTGTGTTTGGTTTTTAGTAAAAAAATATGACTTAGAATAATATGACACGCTACGACAGTAGCGTGTCATATTATTTTAATTTAAATTAATTTTGAAATCATTTCATCACCGGTCCTATTGAACGTAGACGATTGTTGGTCCATTCGCTTTGGGCTGTTCAGATAAATACCCAATGTCGGAATAAGACATGTTAACGAAAGTTGTAAAGGAAAAAGTGTGTATGATAATGTCTTATTTTATATTTTTCCATAAAATTACTATTTATAATGTGTTGTGAAAAACTGTATATTGTTACGATTTACTTACTAGTTAGAATACTACAGACTACATAGCTGTTAATTCATATTTATTATAATAATAATACTAATTTACATAAATATATCCTACTTTACGAAATTGTTTCTTCTTAATTAATATTATGGTTAATACCATTAAAGTAAATAAGATATAATGCATACTAAAGTTATAAGTTAATTAACGTTTGTAGTTAGCCGATGCCGTATATAGTCGTAAATTTGTGAGGAAATACAAATTACGACATGTTATTAAATGTATGTTTTAGTAGTATTTTAATTAAATTATACTAGCTTGTTGTAGCAAGAACCTCCTGTTAGCCATTCATTACTTCATATAGTACAGTCAATTACTAGATAAATATAAGCAGGTCAACTTAGAATCTAGACGTAAGTATCTAGAGGCTTCTGTACTGTATGGTATTGTTCATGGCGATTTTGATTGTATCGATCTCACGAGCAAACTATGTTATGTGGTTCCACGCACTGTCAATATACGTAGTATCTGTGGTACCCTATTTGCTGTCAATGCCTGTCGAACTAACTCTGGCTTACGCTGCCCTATCCGTCGAATGGTTGAATCTTGCAATCGTAATTTTGTTGACATTGATATTTTTGTATGCTCAAAATCTAAATTTAAATGTAATGTTATGAAAATTATTATGACCCATTAATCTTATTAGGAATGTAAACTAGTCTAGATTTTATTATTTATTTGTTTTTTGTGTTAATTATTATCTACTCTGTTGCCAAGCAATCAATTAATTGGAATTTCTATTTTGCATGATTCATTATTATTATTGTGATGTAATTAATTATTTATTACCCATATTTCCTTTTGTTAATATGCGGATAATGTAGTGGGCTGCAATACCGTTAATATTTTGTATTATCTTTTCTTTGTTCCAACACATATTGTAGCTGTTTATTGTCCCTGAATAAATAAATTACTGAGAGGAACGGGTACCGATCACCACGCTTTCTGACTGCATGTTGGCTACCTTTCGACAACAATTGGACAGTTCCACCACTCTCTTTGGAAGCCGTAGCATAAATTTATTTCATTCAGTTATCATAGCTTTCCTAAGCTACATATCCAAGGAAATAGCTGAACGAGTTTTCCTGCATAATTAATCTCTCTGCTAAGCTACACAAAATATGCCATGATCTCCGATTTAATAGTCCGTGTAGTTCTTATTAACATTCCATTTTCATTCTTAAAGGAAGCGGATCTACATTTAATCGCTCTTTGCAGGCTGTAGCCAAGCTCAATCACTCCGGTCAAGGTCATACATACAGTAATCTCTTTGGCGCCACTTGGAATCAAATAATCAAGATAACAGAGCAACCACTTAATCTAGACACCTCATGGTGACGCTAGCAGTAAGCGCAGTGAACAGTAGTACATTAAATCCAGTACAATTCCATTTAGTTCCAAATTTCACCGTGTATTAAAACATATTGGTCACAGTCACTACTTCAATTTATTTTTTTGGCCAGCTATAACACTGGGCGTCGGTCCACTAGGCAGGACTTGAATGATTTATTAATATAGCTATAATAAAATAAATTTATTAAATCCAGACAATAATGTTATTTATCAAGGACGTGGTGTCTGTCAAATTATTATTTGTACTACTCCTATCGTATTTGACTTTATTGAGAATGGGTATCGATTAAATTATAATGGACTAAAAACTGTACAGATATTTATTAGTTATGTTAGCAAATTTTGTTCGATTATATACCTAGTCATTATATTTTGTCGGCGATTTTTTTGACTCTGCGGAGACAGATTTAATCGTATAGGTTTTACGATACATCTAGTGCCCTTTTGAAGCTCAACGTTTTGGTAAAATTTCATGAAAATAGCAAAAGACAATACGTTTGCCTGCGGTAAATATTACAAAGAAAGAATAAGTAGGGGTAAAATATGCGTCACATCCACGCAAAACGGCCATCGCTCAGCATAATGCTGCGACCCTATGCGAGACAGCCCCAGCGCTAGTTCTCACTACACACACCTAGGCCAAGCTATGCCTCATAGTCTTCCACACCTGTCTTAGTATTCTAGCAAACGTTTATTCGATGACTTCATATCATATCATTGGCCAGAAAAGGCAAAAAAATAGGTAGTGTACATGTAAGATGTTATCACAACAAAAACTTTTCCACACTCAAAGCCGCGAGCATAACTCAGTCTCACATAAAAATGCATATACCCATACATATATGGTATGGAAAAATAGTTCGGTAGTGGCCGAGTGCCTTTCAAATCGCTATCAGGGTCGACCGGCCACTCGTTATCACTGCGCCGTTTATCAGTGCAAGCCTTCGTGCGCTTGCGCAAGTCGGCGTGCGCAAACGGTAAACGAACTATCGTTTAAAAACAGAACACTTTTTTTTGTATTGCTAAACACATTATTCAGTAGAAACCTGAAAGTCTGATAATCAGTCTTACCAAGGGGCATCGTGTTACCCAGTAACTGGGTTGCGGAGGTCAGATAGGCAGTCGCAGTCCATGTCTGGTATTCAGCTGCATCCAGTGTGGTATTTTGCTTTACAAAACCACATCATCTTGTCTTTATCTATGTTTCCATGTATGAAATCGTATCACACTTACTCAACTTACATTCTATCCTAACTAATATTATAAATGCGAAAGTTTGTTTGTTTGTTTGTTACTTTTTCACGCCTAAACCACTGAACCGATCATCCTGAAATTTTTGATACGTTTTCAGATGTACAGAAACGGACATAGGGTACCTTTCATCCCGAAAAAAAGTACTGTTTCCGAGGAAAACAACAATAACGTTCATATGATAATAGATGGCGCCACGTGTTTTTCGAATCATGATTGAATTATATTAATATAGAATCGTTAGTAGTGTGTTAAGAGTTTATTTTTATTTAAGTATCTAATTAACGCGAGCGAAGCCGTGGGCTAAAGCTAGATATGCATACATTTGATTATTTTGGCTGTTTCTGCATTCAAAACTATATAATTTTTCCTTGTTATTCTATTAAAATATTTTTATACTTTGACATATTTATCATGAATTTTCATCTTTCAGTTTAATTTTTCTATGTAAATTCTTTATGGTAGTCCTGTATTGTCTATGAACCTCTTTTAAGGCGAGTAATATGTCTAAGTCTTTTCTATATTCTTTTGTACAAAATTAGTGTTAATTTTTTGGGTTGGATCTAGTATTTTTGGCAGGAGTTGGGGGGTTAAAGCTGGTGGTTAAAGGTAATGTATATTTTTCGACAATTAATAAAAAATGTTTCTAACCTCAAATCAGACAAAAAGCGAAAACGAAACGTTAAAATGGGTGATTGACAACTAAATCTGTCCCAGAATATTGTCCATAAATATCGTGCAAAATCGATAAAATGAAACGTAAAAAAAAACAGTATGCCATTTGCATCATGTGTCACTGTCATTCGTTTTTGTTCATTCGTTTCATATTAATGCTTTGCTGTTTTTTTTGTTTTTAAAACAACCTAGAAATCCTGCTCAGAAAAAAGTTAATGCACCCCCAGAAAGTTAGTGTGATCGTATGCTGTTACTACTGAAAAACCGAATAGTTGATTTTTTGATTGTTGATTTCCTTTTGGTTGAGTTGACATTAAATTGTGTTAAAAAAAAACTGTTCCATGACGTTTGCTTTGCAAAAAAAAAAAAAAATTGGTTTAACAAAAAAATAGTTGATTTAACAAATCATGTCGGTAGGTGCTATATTAACCCAAAATATACGTTAAAAAAAGGTTAAATCAACTTAAAAAGTTTTTCAGTATAGAAGAACTTAGGGTGCAAGAGCGAGCGAAGCGAACTCAGGACTTAGGGCACCCCGACTCGGCCAGGTTAGGTTGGAAGGGGATGGCGGGGTCTGAGTTTGCTCGCTTCGCTCGCTCACTAAACCCCGCCATCCCCTTCGAGGTTAATTTTTTAAACCATTGCCCCGCGAAGAGGTGCCCCTCTTCGCGGTGCAATGTTAAAAGGTCGTTCATAAATATAATTTAATTTGGCATAAATATTGAGGGGGTTATAATTGTCTGTATTATGGTATTATTATAACAGGAAGGATGCCAGTCAATCAATTGTCTACAAATTAACACGAGGTACTTAACACGTCACTTTAATTTTATTTGATTGATTGGTTTGTTAATTGAAAACACTGACCTGCATCCTAATTGCGTAACATACTATCGATCACAATCTGAATTATTTTGAAGGATATTGTTAATCCATTGCTTCATATGTTCGAAAAATTTGTCTGCTCAACAACGGAAATAACGCAATGGATGTTGTTGAACTGTCAAAATGAAACCCATTGCTACTGTTAGTATGTTACGCAATTACCCCGCTGCGCTAAATGATTGGCAGTTTATTTTGGATCATGTTTTTTTTTTACTGCATACCTATTGTTTTGGTGGTAATTCTGCATCCTAATGGCGTTATCACAATCAGAATATAGGTTAAAAATAAAATTGCCACTCCCGACAGAAGTGAAAACTCAAAACTTTGGAATAACTGACAGTCTGGCATAACACGTCACGACCATGTCACGCATTAGGTATCGCGAACCCATGATAAGTTTTAAAAATCGCTAAACGCGGCTAAAGAAGTTTTCACTTCAAAAATATTTTTTTCACTAACTTTCAACGTGATTACGACCTCATTCATACAAAGGAACAATTTCAACCTCGATTGAAACTTTTTATTAAATGTGGGGCACATAGACCAAACAGCCAATGTTTGCACCAACTTCCGATACTTGCTATTACACCAATTACCTAGTTCCCAAGTAACATTTTACGACAACAGCACCGTCGGCGCTTTTGAACTAAAATAAGATCGTAAATATTACGCGTTTGATGTCGACTCACTAAACTGGTTTAGTGTTAAGTTAAAATAAAAGCTAGTTACCAAGTTTTTATGAATGTGGTTGTAATATCTTACCTACTTTTCTCACGCGGCTTATCTACTAAGCATAACTTGGATTTACAATCAACATAGACTCAAATAAATTCTAAAAATGGAAAATTAAGTTAACAAAAAAATTGTCCTGATAAGATCAAAGGATCAATAAAAAAAATGGCCTGATAAGATCAAAGGACCAATTTTTTACTAACTTAATTTTCTTTATATAATACTAGCTTCTGCCCGTGGCTCCGCCCGCGTGGATGTCGGTTATCGCGTAAAAAAGTAGCCTAAGTCCTTCTCCATATCCCAGGCTATATCACTGCCAAATTTTATGACGATCGGTTCAGCGGTTTAGGCGTGAAAAGGTAACATACAGACAGACAGTCAGACAGACAGAGTTACTTTCACATTTATAATATTAGTATGGATGCACCGATTTTAACGGTCAGAAGCTGTCTCTGCAAGCCGCAGAAATTACACGTGAGAAATATGTTTTTAGCAATTTATTACATTTGCATCACACACATGTAATCAGGGCCTCATTAAGGCGGTATGATCCGACAAAGAATGCGCTTAATGGTTTTTTGAATCCATGGGAATCATAAAAAATAAAAAATAGCGCAATAAAATTTTGAAAAAAAAAAATCTAAGGATCTGGCGGACCTGCAATCACTTTTGATAACACAATTTGATTAACGTTGCTGGATAGAAAAAAAAATCAGTCTCATAGCTACAAGACAGACGTTATTTTATTATTTTTATATATATATAATTCTTCTGTACGTGTGTTTGTCTCCTAACTCCTCCTAGATGGACCGATTTAGATGAAATTTTATGTGTATATTTCAATGGGTTCCTGAATGGTTTGAAAACACAATTGGACCCGGTAGGTGACGCTGCAATCAGGTTCTAGGATCGTTCAGACAGGACAATGTGTGTCGGGTCCGCTAGTTTTTTATATAAAGTATAGATAGATAAAATATTGATTTGCATAATTCGCTGATAAAATGATTAAAATAATTACTATGTTTTAATACCTACCAAATGCGTGAGGCAACCACTCGCGACTTCGCGAACCTACTTCAGTCGGCTCGAGCTTCAAGATCTTAGCGCCTTAAGAACTATAATGAGCATAATAAAAGTAAATAAAGACCATCGCACAAGTTGCTATTCCCAGTGAAATATCTCGACCGCCCCACCTTGATGTATGTACTCATATTTAGCGTTATTACATTTTCTGCATAAAGCCTTACGTTGCCTCTTATCAGCGAACTATATCTTTACCTCGCTGCAGTTTAATGTGCAATAATTTATCACTAATCAACGTTAAACAACGCCGACAAATTGTACGGCCCTTGATTGACAAGACTTTACCTACTCGACGGAACTAAATGAATTTTTAGTATCCATGTCATACATTGCTGTATTTTCATAACATTTTGATTTAGGCTTTCCAATGTAAGCGGCGAAGGATTGCGAAAATTGTTAGTGTTTAATGTTTCAGTTAAATATTAATGTGTATTAACATTTTGAGTAATGATCGCAGTTCCATAAAGCCTAGCCTGTGTGCTAACTAATAATATCAAGCAATTTGCATAGTAATAGTTCTGGTATTTAGTTATATACCTACTAACAATATAAGGGCTTGTGTCTAAGTAATAACGGTCGCACAGGTCGATCGATCAGGTTAAGCTACGCTAGCCGCGGTTCGTCCGTGGATGGTGACCATCCATACATACCAAGACCCCTCCGTGACTCGGAAAGCACGTTAAGCCGTTGGTCATGGCTGTCATTTGTAGATATTTGACAGTTGCTACGAGTCGCCAGAAACCCGAAAGTGTGGTAACCAGTCTTACCAAAGGAAATCGTATTTTTTAAATCCTCAACGGGGAAGTCCTAGGCCTTCATCTCACCTGATTGTAAGTGATGATAAGGCCGAAGGTGGAAGCAAGCTTCAGCCGGAATCCTCAACCACAGAGGAACTATCTTACCTCCAACTGCCGAAACACAGCAAATGCTGTTAACATTGTTGGTATGGCGACAGACTTAGATAAGATGGTGGTAGCTAGCCAGGCGGACTTAGAACAAGCAAGGCTAAAGGTCAAAGTTCCAACTTTTTTTAAAACTTTTTTTCGTGAAAACGAGTTTTAAATGTTATAAATTAACTTTAAATGACCCATAAGCACAATGTTTTGCGTGCATTACATTGCGCGCTGCAGTAAACAGCGATTTTTTACACCAAAAATAAGTTATTTCCCAGCAATATTTTTACTAAATGTTGCTTAGTTTGATGTACCTACGAGTATATGCGTACGTAACTGCTATGTAGGTATGGTCCTTTTACGCCCTGTATTATAGTATTATATTATACTCCTATTATATTATCTTTATAGCCTTCGTGTATGATTAAAATCTATTTAAAGTTAAATATCGCTTAACTTTTTTGCTGAAATTAAAATAGTTTTGACATAATCGATGTCGACGTCTGGTAGTTTTATTTTAAAGTTTCTTAATTGAATAATAACGTGTTCGATAACTTGAAGTCATTATATATTGGTATGCAACATATAATTTATAATGTTCAATAATGTTCACATGCTTGTTTTCACTCGTTGCGTTTTTATGTCAAATGACCACTCAAGAACACGTCTACCCCAACGGTCATCGGTCGGTAAAAATGTTATATGATTTTTCATATATTTTTTTTTTATATTTAAATTACTTATTAGCTAATAGGCTAGATTATAATGTAAATAAAGTATCACTGTCTGTGATACTTTATAAATACCTATAAAAAAAGTGATTTTTCAAATCAATAATTTATAACAAATAAATAAAGTCTAATAAATAATTCGTGGTTTTTTAATCCCGGGATTTAAACGATGTTATAATTATTCCGGGATTTTAAAGGAGGTATTATCCACTCTATGTTACATCCTTCCTCGAAGTTTAGGTAAATTAGCTCTACCTATTCCGATCTCTGGATCGAACTCACGAACTACCATTGAACACCGCATAAATACCATCAAGTGACCCATTATCACAATGATTGCGTTGTTTACACCAACGTGCGTTTAACTTATTATGATCAAGTAATCTTTACTGCGATGGATTACCTGTGTAGTGTAGTGACTTTTCTACCGATATTATCCTGGTAAGGCTGAGGTTATTGTGGGGAAGAATGAGCGATTTTTTCAAATGAATAGACGGAATAAATAATACTGTTTTTATACATAAGTATACAATTTGTAACTGAATTAATGCACATTATAGGAGTAGTTGGTTCAGAATCGTTTACTGAATCAATTTCTGTCATTTTTAATATAGGTAGGTACATAACTTTCTCCCAAAAATAATGACTAATTTATTACTATAATACATGTATCTTCCCTTTGACGCACAAAACTAATAGGAAAGTATTTCTCGGTAATAAGGTGCATGATTATGTTTATAATGATGATTTGTATAAGTGAAAATTAGAAAATATATTTATTTTTGTGTAGTTTTTTTGGAAATCTCTGGGACAAATATGTCCCAAAATGCGGTAAAGGCCGACATTCATGGTACTTCATAGTGTAATAAAAGTATGTTTTTCTACATATATTAGTATATTTAAAAATAAAAAGCTGTACATTTTATACGAAAATAATGTATTTATTTATAATCTTTATACATGAAAGGCTGCAAAACAGTTTCGTCCAGCTGTAAAGCACAAATGAACTTTGCATATAGTACAGATGTTGTTTGTCCGATTTTCTACGCGATCCTTAGCGCAATGCACACATCTACGTCTATTTGGTCCTTTTACCATCGTGTGGGATGGCAACGAAGTTGTGAGACCAGAGACAGAGACATTTTGCAATCTTTTTTTTGTCATAGACATAGTAGGCAGGGTATGTTTCCTAATAGTAAAATCTCCTATCATCGCCCTGGCAACTACCTGCCGATATTCTAAAGAGATAGTCTACCTCCTTCAATATGATTCGCTTCGTGCAATTTCAAATAAATTGTATAGGCATTATTCATTCCTATATCTAAAAGGTCAAAAAACAATCGCAAATAATATTTTATTTTAGATTTTCGGTCGACTTCGTACGTTACTTTCTTCTGATCCATGAGATCAACACCACCCATGTTTTGATTGTACTTGGTAACAATATCTGGACAAGTCACCTCGAGTCTTCGTGCTGAGCCTACTTGTCTCCTTTTCACAATCTGTATCGGTATCGGCGACAAGAAGTTTGTTAGAAGATGTACCGCCTTGTTATCCATCCACTTGACGAAAGATATTCCTTCAAAGCTCGTAGTATAGATATCTCCTCTCTTCATATCTTTATCTAATGGCAAATTTTTAGGAATATTTTTACGCTGGGTACGAACGGTGCCACATGCCTTGATATTCTGTTTGGCAAGTTTATATTGCAATAAAGGTGAATTAAAAAAATTATCGAAATATACCTCACAACCTAGACCTTCCAATGGTTTCGTCAAATCGAGGACAACTGATTCACCTAGGCCTATTTCGGGACCAGACCGTTTTTTCCCAGTATATAGATCAAACTGAAATAAGTATCCTGTCTTGGCATCAGCACGGCACCACATTTTGAATCCTCTCTTCACCGGTTTATTTTGCATATATTGCTTCATCATATTATGTCCTTTGAACTTCACCATATGTTCATCTACGGATTGAGTGACGGTATTGTTCATAGCTGATTCAAAACTCGCATTGAAATGAGTCATTACGGAACGAATTTTGTACGCCCTATCAAAATCAGGAGATGCTAGTGGTGGTTGCGACTCATTATTACAAAAATGAAGATTACGTCTTATTTCTTCAAATCTCGAAAGTGGCATAACCTTGGCCACGTATGGAACACCCATGTCAGGTTCTGTGGACCAATAGCTTCTCAAACTGGGCAAGACATGGTAACCCATAACATAGTTCATGCCAATAAACGCTGCCATCTCGGAAAGATCAGTAATAAATACTGAACCATTTTGATGAGCATAACGAATGGACTCTGGTATTATGATACTTTCAATCAATACCTTGATGTTTGTTACTGCTTGGAACACATCAATTGGTTTCAGTGATCCAGATTGATGTAGTATATTTATCTTACCAAAATCATAGTTGGTCTCGGGAAAGGTGTAGGGATGGTATGTGTTTTTTTTCCACCGGAAAATGGGTACAGCACTGTTGAATGACGGAATGGGTTCGTCGGGTAAAGTAGAATTCAAAAGAGTTTCTGTTGCATTTGCAGGCTCGATAATGACTAATTGTGCTCCTGCTTCCATGTCTTGCTCTATGAACGACTGGTCTTCATCGTCTAAAACAAGGGCATCTTCACAGTCGCTAGTGTCAGCCATTAGGTATTCTTCCACTTCTGTTTCTGTCAGAGAAAACATTCTAGTTCCCTTATGAGCCTAAAACAATAGAAATAATATTTTTGAAACATTATAAAATGCACAAATACCTTATAAAACATTTGCGAAAAATATGTAATAATAGATCAAATATGCATATTGGGACATATTCGTCCCACTCATCAATTTTCGTAATTTAGAAACTACATTCAAACATATTATCAAATATAACAATAAAACATAAATTGTAACTTACCATTGTACACAAATAAGCACCCAATAACTATTAATATCACGAAATCACATAAAAAAACAGTTTTTGAAAATTTTTGTAAGAAGCGCGCGAAATCACCAAACTTCAACTCATTTTTTTTTATTCTGTCGCGCCGCCATTGCTGCCAACATTGCAAATATTAAAAGATGCGTGCAAAAGTAATTACTTAAAAGCCTTGTAATTAAAAAAGATTACTAGGTTTCTGAAATAAATACGAATGATTGTTGGGGACACGGGTGTCCCTTTTACGTCAAAGGGTTAATAAAAAAAAAAGACAAAAATCTACACTCGGAACTCATTTTTAAAACTAACACCGAAGAAGGGTTAAGACCTCTCCGTAGCGCAAATGATATTTGTCTCGCGAGAACACGTGCAAATTACGGAAAGAAAAGTATTACATACGAAGAGGTTCAGATGTTCAACAAACTACCACGAGAAATAAAAACCTCTAAAAGTTTGCAAATATTTAAAGCGCAGTTAAAATATTTACCCACAAAATTTTGATTTTTGTTTCACATGAATATGGCTGCTACCTTCAATGTCTTGTTATGTACGTTAATTATTGTTGTCTTCGTTTAATATTTGTGCATGTCATATTAGCTCTGCTCATGAATGTCATCATTATTATATAGTTAAAATATTTCTCATTAAGTGAAATTTGTAGTAAATTTCTTTTGAGTGAATTCTTTAACCACAAAACTACGTAAATTACAGTCACACTCCTGCTGCACAATCAAAACAAGCCAAAATGGATGACGTACTTACTACGCTGGACCCTTATCACGTATAAGGGTCCAGCGTAGTAAGTACGTCATACTGTGTGCGAGCGTAGATTTTAATGTGACAACAATTTTTTCCCATAATCAGTATAACTAATTTAAGGCGAAAGCGTCAGGGTATTGCAAACAACGTAAGAAAATTTGGATTTCGCGGGCTACCCTGACGCTTTCACCTTAAGCCATTACGAATCGAAGAATCTTTTCATCTATGTAGTTTCCACTAAATTTAAAAACAAACTACAAATCTTTCAAAGCCCACACTAAGTTTTCCATAAAAAAAACTGCATGAAATAATGATTAATAACAGGCATTAATAATAAATGACATTAATTGATATTTTGGCAGTCTACTAATATTGATCAATGAATCGAAAAAATTGGTTGATTACACGGATTGTCTTAGTCGAGTGGTAAATTACTTATCCATTAAATTTGTAATATATTTGATTTAATTTTAATTTTAAATTCATGCGACATGGTTGTAGGTATGGCGAATGAGCACGTGCCTACTTTTCATCAAAATGTTTCAATATTAAAATTTTAGTTTACGATCTCAATAAAATCTATCAATAGTTTTTATTTAAATATTTTGATACATTCAAGACACAAATTGTGGCAAGATAAATGGTAATTTAAAGATAATAAAACCCAGAAATGGTATGTATAATAGATTTCAGTTTTTGTCGTATTTATTGTACGGAAATAAAATCAACTCGACTTTGTTTGGTCTTATTTCTCGTATGTTTAAACTTTAAAGGTTAAAATCCGAAAAATGCAGGTGGCTGTGTTTTTGACGTTAAAAAGTATTTATAAGTACCAGGTTCATAATTAATCGCCATGCTTCCCGTCCGCCCATCACTAAGCGCTCACCATCAAATTATTAGCGACAAACATTCATTTCACACCGGCGGCGGCGGCGTCGTAGGTTCTACCTTGACATTCATTGACTTCTCACGCAACACAAACATAACAGCTTAACTCACGTAAACTCTACAAGACAATTCTGTACCTTACGTATAAAAAAATAGGGTTTAATTTAAGTGTATTGTTTGTTATGAAAATATCCGGATTCTTGAAGACAAAGCTTGCAACTGTGTGACATTTAACCAAAGGCTAGTTCAGCGTGTAGTATTTAAGAATTTGGGGCTACATCCATATTAAGTGTGATTTAATTATTTAAAGTAAACGATCCGTGATTTTGTTTTAATTATGAATGGGTTTTCCAATTAAGTCTCAGAATAAAAGAATAGGTAATACATGAATTAAATGTAAGAATAAAATGTACTCCAGAACCTTTCGGCCCCATCGGCCATCTGTTCTGCGAGCAATGTGCCTGCCCACTGCCACTTAAGTTTGGCAATTCTTCGGGTTATATCGGTTACCTTGGTTCTCTTCATTCTGATTCGATCACAGTGTCAGTGTCTCAAGACGGAAGTCTTTGACCAGTGCGTGTTGCCAGTGACCTAGCACTGAAACGTGGTCGCTCACAATGGGCCTTATTAGAAGGCTAAAAGTCACCCAAAGGGCAATGGAGAGGGCTATACTTGGAGTTTCCCTACGTAAAACTCATCTAATTTAATATATTTTCAATTTCTATACCAACAAAATTGAAATATTATCAGAATTACTGGAAAAAATGTTGTCGAGGGTAAAATTAACCGCTGGTACTCTTTTCTAGAAATAATGGTTTGTTCACAAAGATTTCAGGGAATTTTAATTTGTGTGCTAAGTTATTAGAGATGAGACTCCTAGAAAAAGAGCTTGGTTAGTGAAGTAGTATGAAAGAAAGCGTATAACCGACCACACTGTAACTACTATCCTGTAATTAAATTTACTGACGACAGAATTTATTTTTATTTTTATTGTGGTTTAAAAGATGTAGTGACAAAACTTAGTTCGTTTAGAGAATATTAAATCAATTCAGTGATGCAAGCCTTGAGGTTGGACTGGCGATGAACATGTCGAAGACCAAGCTGATGTCAAACACCACTAAACATAGCATCAGGGCGAATGGTGAGGAATTGCAATATGTCCATGAATACATCTACTTGGGCCAGTTAGTCTCTTTCCAGTTCAGGTAAGACAAGGAAGTCTTAAGACGAAGTAAATGCCTGGAGGAGCTACTGGTCCATAAAAGAGCTGATGAAAGGAAACCTCCCTCTGTCACTGATGCGAAAATTATGGACATGTGCATTCTTCCCATTTTGACCTCTGGATCCCAGACTTGGTCTTTGACAATTCAAAAGTCCAAACTCAAGGTTTGCCAACGTGATGGAGCGCAATATTCTAGGCGTCAAATTAACAGACCATATTCGCAACACCACATTGCGCTCCAAAATACAGATTGCTGACGTTGCTCAAATAGCCGTAAAGTTAAAGTGGAACTGGGCTGGCCACGTCTGCTGCATGCCCAATGAACTGTGGGCCAAAATAATCACTATGTGGAACCCTGAGACGGCTAGGAGGCGTCGCGGCAGACCCCGTAGAAGATGGCGGGACGATCTGTAGAAAACAAACGACCAGTGGTCCACATTAGCCCTGGATCGAAATAGCTGGAAGTCATGGGGCCTTTGCCCAGGGTTACAAAGGGTTTTCAGTATATTTCAACGTCGAATAACTTTTATCTTTCGTAAGTACATATATATTTTGTATAGCGACAACTCTGTAGTTGTCGCTATACAAAATATATATGTATTGTTAAAGACCTTTCGAACGGTACTAGTCTCAATTTGCTACAAGGTGGGTATGTTTTGTTCCATGTTCTTTGTCGAGCCTTTTCCCAACTTAGTTGGGGTCGGATTTAGTCTAACTGGATGCTGCTGAATACCAGTGTATTATATGGAGCGACTGCCTATCTGACTTCCACAACTCACGGGAACACGATACCTCTTGGTAAGACTGGGTGTCAGACTTTTTTGACTTTAAAAGAGTTAGTGTGGGGTTTCTCGCCCATTATTTTCCGTACGTCACTATTTTAAAAGTACCTTTTATGTGCCTATTTGAAATAAATGATAAGATTTTTTTTTTTACTTTTTGGGCCTGCTCTAGACCTCGATCTCGCCTGATGGAAAGCGATGTATGAGGTCTATGATGGAACGAGCGTACCCAGAAGTTGCATGTTAACTGTCCCTGTGTCCCTGTGCCTGTTTTAACTTTGGGTTCCTGACTAGGACTAACCGTAACGATTGTCAAATATCTACAAATGGCAGCCAGAACCAACGGCTTACCGTGCTATCCGAGGCACGGAGGGGTCTCGATATGTAATGGGTGGTCACCCATCCCCGAAACGACCGCGGCAAGCGTAGCTTAGCCTTCAATTGACCTTGTGCGGCTTTTATTATTTAGCCACGAACCCCAGTAAATAGACTTTAATTTTATTTATGAATAATGGCAGCTTTTAAGTCATAAAACAACTTACTGTATACTGCATCACCAAAGTGTGCTAAGTAAAGTGATTTCTGCATGATATTTTAAAACTAAATCAGCGAGCAGTTTTCAGAAGCGAATATTCGCGTTGTATGTGGTTATCAAATAACCTATAGGTAATCTTCAACCTTTTCCAGAAAATAGGTACACTACAGAAATCGAAATTGTGCAAATAACAAAAGAAATAAGCTAGAAATACAGTCTGCCACCCGGATACGAACAATATTGCCGGCCAAAGATAAACCGCGAAGCTTTTTAGCTAATTGTAAGAGGCAGAATAGGAACCGTGTATTTTTTCCTTTGCCAGTCAGTTTCTGTTTATTGTTTCAACCTTTTCTTTTTAAAAGTGAATCATCTTAATTCGTTGTTTTAGGAACGGTATTTATTCTGAATTTGAAAGCTCTGAGTGATTTCGGTGTCGTGAAATGAAAGGGACAATTTTTTGTCTTTGATTTGTAAGAACCATTGATGTGAATGTGCTTTCATATAATACGGTTAACTAAACAATTTAATAATTTTAACTAATTGTGTGACTGTCTGTGGTATTCACCAGACCAAATGACTTCTTGGTAAATAGACCATATTATACAGTACATTAATTTTTGTCCGACAGATTCGTGATGAGTTAGTCCCAAACTGTTTTTATGTCTTGATGCAAAATATAGCTCTGTTTAAAAAAAAAAAAATGTCTATTTAAATTAATATATTCATAAACTTAGGTCTAAGATAACAAATTTTTCAAACTATTGTAGGGTAAAAGTGGGATAGTTGCCCTTGGAGGATAGATGCCCCAAAATTCAAATTGTGAGTTGTAAACGTATTATTGTCGCAGTTAATACTTATAAGCAAAGAACACCCCCCACCCCGCTAGTGTGCAAGCGGCAACCGCTCTGATCGGACGTGTTGTGTGTTCATGGAGAAAGTTCGAGGGGCTTGCTCACAAAGATTGCGGATTACGGATTCAATTGTTTTACAAACGCGTGGAACTTTTGATTTTCAAAGGTAAGTGATATTATTTTATTGTTATTTGCAAGTGTATAGTTTGAATATTACCGTCAATAAAAAGTTTTGTCATTTTTGTAAAGGGATTTTTTATTTTTTATTAGGGCATCTATCCCTATTGAAAAGGATAGACGCCTCATTTTTTATGAGTGTAGATGCCCTTAGGGGCATCTATCCCCTATGGCTTAAGTTGATGTTGTGCTGTTGTGTTGCGTTGTGCATGTTCCCATTTTTTCTTTTCAGAAATGCCTCGCAAATATATAAGAAAGGTTGGAGTTCGTCCACGAGCTGAATGGACGCAAGAGGCATTAATAGCTGCAATGGATGAAATTTCGAGAGGCATTCTTGGTATCAACGAAATATCTCGTAGATATGGGATTCCATCGAGAACATTAAGGAGAAGATTCGCAAACAAAAATACTGAAAAACAGACATTAGGTAAGAAAGTTCTATGATCAAATTTAAGTTAACCCAAGTAATGAAATCATCATATTATTCCTAACATTGTTTTTTTTTTATAGGAAAACACCCACTTCTTGATTTTGCAAACGAAAAACGTTTGGTGAGCCACATACAGAAATTAGAAAAAGCTGGTTTCCCTCCAACCCGAGACATGATACGAAGATTGGCATTCGAGTTCGCTGAGAAACTGGGTAAAGAAACCAATTTTGATAAGGAAACTCGAAAGGCTGGGCCGCATTGGTTAAGATCATTTTTAGAACGTAATACAGAGCTAAGTATTCGTCAGGCAGAAGGCTTATCAGTTGCAAGAGCACAGGGATTAAATCGAGATGAAGTTAACAAAATGTTTGAACTACTGCTTAAAGTGATGACAGAGCATGATTTGCTGGATAAACCGGATAGGATTTACAATATAGATGAGACAGGTGTCCAGTTAAATAACTCTACGGGAAAAGTTATTGCTACAAGAGGCGCAAGAGTAGTCCATTCTATTACTTCTGGTGAAAAAGGTGAAACTCTATCGGTAATAGCTTGCTGTAATGCTGTAGGGAACTTGGCTACATGAGGATTGTACCATGTACGGCGACTATTGCAATGAATGCGGTAGGATTAAAAGAATGAATACGAAAATAACAACGTAGACTGAACCGTAGAATTACTTTTTTTTCTGAAACTGATTAATGTAAGAACTAAAAATATGAAAATTAAAACCAGAGTGAAGAAATAAAATAAACCAAAGTGAAGAAGTAAATATACCATTTTTTTTCCTTCTCAGTATATATATATTTTTTTTTCCTGTTCATGGTATGGCAGTTTGAGTAATTTATGCGGCCTGCCCAAATGTCCTTTCTTTGGTATTGTTCGTCGAATCGTTGAGCTCCTTATGTTCTGAGTTGAGCTGCACGATTACTGACAAATGCGTGCACTGAATGGACAGGTCCACTCAATCTGTGTGGTTCTTTCTTCAAAAGACCATTTCAGACACCAGTCTACATGGTCTTCACATGATTTGACCAAGATTATGTCTGGACTTTAAAAGGTCTCTTTTAAAGTCCAGACCTCTGAGTTTGTTTCGGTCTTTCTTCTCAGAGTAGTCAGATACGAAATGCCGACCTCATCTAGTTTTAAAATATGATTGACGTGTAAAAGTGTTTGTAAAAACCTACTTACAGAAATAAAATCATTTATCATTTATCATTTACCAAAGTGAGAAAGAAAACAAAGTTAAATGAAGAGGTAATTTTTTTTTCTGAAGCTGATTGATGTAAGAACTAAGAATATGAAAATTAAAACAAAGTGAAGAAGTAAAATAAACTAAAGAAGTACTTTTTTTTATGTAACAACAAAAAATATGAAAATTCAAACCAAAGTGAAGAAGTAAAATAAACCAAAGTGAAGAAGTACAATATATCAAAGTGAAGAAGTAGAATATATCAAAGTGAAGAAGTAGAATAAACCAAAGTGAAAAAGATTTTTTTTTCTGAAGCTGTTTAATGTAAGAATATGAAAATTAAAACCAAAGTGTAATGTGCCATTGCTAAATATTAAAATAAAACTTGCCAATTATAAATATGATTTGATTTATACTTAAGGGCAACTATCCTCATAGTGACAACAGCATCGGGGCATCTAACCCATATAAGAGGCATCTATACTCAGAACTAGTGCTGTAATTTTTTAATTTTTTTTTTATGCAAGCGATAGCTGCATTAAATTTATTTTTAAAATATAATAAATAATAGGCCAATGTACGATTCTATTGAAAAATCTGTTTAAATATATTTTATTTTCTAGGAAAAAAAAATCAATATCAAAATGTGGGGCAACCATCCCACTTTTACCCTATGCCTAACATGGTTGAGCAGTGCAAATGCACACCAAAATAACACAATAACAACTCTATAACCATTTTCGCACAATAAAGTTCTTTGACTTTGACCAACACTTTTTTGCAGAAGTTTTCTTGTTTATAAAAATGGGGCTTAATGGTTAATGTCGCTTCAACAAAATGACCCATTTAAATTCTTGAAGAGTTTTCTTAACATTAAAAGCTGTCTCAGAACTCTGCCTATTCATCAACAGACAACAATCTTCATAATGAGAGGACGAATTTTGTTCAAATATAAATATGAAAATATATTTAAATGTTATATGTTTAGAAGTTTAACAACATGGCGTCTTTTGAGTTTACATTAATATTTATGATGCCGTCCGTCATGTATTAATCATGAAAATTATAACATGATGTAGGTGTATTTAAAATATTTTTAATACGTTTTGAAAGTATGGTTTTAAATTAGGCTGGTCTTTTGAGTCACGAATTACTTAGTCAATAAACCCACTAACCTAGTGTTTTGTGAATGTGAATGTTCTTGAGATGTTTGTGTGAGCCAGAACAACGAAAGAAAGTAATTATTCAAAGATAAACATATTTATTTTTCTCGAACTTAACAATTAATCTAGATAAATCAAATAAACGACAAACCTACTAAAATAACATAAACCAAGTCATCCATAGATCTCCGTTTCACCCGATAGAATAGTTGAACTTAACGTAAACTTACCAAAAGTTACCGACGCCGACGGTTGGTCCACGGAACTCAAGAAACGGTTCGTTTATTCTGGCCTTCTCGTATCTATTTATATTTACGTTTCACCGGTTGACACACAAAGTTACAACTGCTCTTGGTTTTGGGACTTACTTTGGGATTCTTTATTGTAGAGGCCTTCCAACAAACGAGTTGGTACTTATACAGATATACTTTTTCCAGATAAAGAACGATTCAAAAATACATCTCTAATTCTAAATTCCTGTCCCGTAATAGAGTTTAATTTTAAATAAAAATATGCCGTGCAAAAAGGTTGGAAAGATACAATTCAAGCGCTTGATTACGTAAGGGACGTAAACAAGCGCTTGAATTGTATCTTTAGTGGCCTTTAACACATTAAATCAAAGTCAGTTCAAATTGAGACATATTAAAGAAAGTGTAACGAAACCAAAATCATCTTTAACTCGTATGTCTTCACTGAAATCAGTAACTTTCTTTGAATCACGTGTATTCCTAAACCGGTGACCTTTCACGTCCAAAGGACCACCTGTACCCCGTGGGAGCACTTCCCTCTGATACGCATCGAAGGTTCCAGATGAAAACTTTGTTAACGAGGTACTTAATTAACTTGGTAATCGGTTGTGGAACTTTTGACCGAACAAGGTTTGAGATTTCTCCAGTGAAAGTTCAACCGTTTTTAAGATTCCCCATCCGTAAAGATTCTAAGGTGGCCAAAAAGTTAGATAGAAAGAAAGAACATACATTTATTTAGCACAGGATAAAAGGCACACATGACACAATATAATACACAGCAGATAACAAAAAAAGGGTGAGAAATTAGCAGACAAGTGGGCCTCACGGCTGTATCAAAAAGGCCCAGTTCAGCAAAAAATACCAAACAACTAGTGCCTGACGCTGGTTTTCAACTGGACTTGAATTCGGCCAAGAAGATGTGTAACATTGTGTATTTGTTCATTTAATGTGTGCCGACAAACCACGATGGCCATTCCCTCAGCCAAGCGGTGTAAACGCGGCTTAGACCATTTATTGTAGCGTTCAATTGGTCCTTGTAGACTAATATGTAAATCTGTACTGGCTGACGGTTCGTTTATTGGTCTTTCAATTAACCTACTGAAACCCACTAAACGTACGTCTACTAAACGTAGGCCTTTTAACGTAATATCAATTATATTCAGCCAGTAATTACCCACGCTTAACAACTTCTGAAACTAAAACATCTCTGGAGACAAAACTGTTTGCTAATACGGAACATCCATCAAGCTGAAGAGTTTGTGTAAGCTGTAATAAATTTAATTTAGCTCTGTGTACACCTCTATATTCGCCTAAGGATTACAATAGAACCAATTAAACTTTGTGCCCTTAAATGTCATAGTTGAGAACTGTTAAAAGTGTTGTTGTTATCATATCTTTTCAGAAACGACTCTCAGTTTTTCCTATATTTTTTCTTTAAGTTGTGATCTACCTGAAGTTATCATCAGCCTATAACAGGCACCTGCTGGACATACCTTGAAATTTCAAACTTTGCGCCACTGAACTCAATTTTTTGCCACTCTCATGGATCCATTCATCCACTAGCACACCACTAGGTGTCTACCTGTAAGCAAAATTCCTTTTTTTCTCCGTCTCCAACAATCAAAGAAACAGATTACAATCAGCTAATGTCACAGCAATTTTTAAATATCAACCTGGCTCTTAAACCTTTCACCAAATGATATTGGATAAAGGTATTAACAAACTCGAATCAGAGACGTTACTGAACCTGTGCTTATCAACAAGGAACCGAAAATTATAAGCTTCAATAAGAACCCATAAAAGGTCCCCCGATCAGTTTCATAAAGCAATTTGTTTGCCAATGAGAGAAAGTCAGTAGAACACAATTTTATTTTCATAATTATTATTAAAACTGTAGAGGCCGTGTTCCGCACGGTTCGGTCAAACAGGTTAATCTACGTTTGCCACGGTTGGTCCGTAGATGGGTGCCCAATTTTACATACCAAGACCCCTCCGTGCCTCGGAAAGTACTTTAATCCGTTGGTCCCGGCTGTCATTCGTGGATCAGGATTTGACAGTTGTTACGGGTCGTCAGAAGCCCGAAAGACTGACAACCAATCTTATCAAGGGACATCGTATTACCCAATCACTGGGTTGTGAAGGTCAGGTAGGCAGTAGCTCCATGTAAAATCCTGGTCTTGAGGTGCATCCGGTCAGACTGGAAGCTGACCCCAACATAGTTGGGAAAAGGCTACGCAGGTAATTATTTATTAAAAGTTAGCCGAAAATATATTTTGATAGGTGATCAGCGAAATGTTAAAGGTTTTCCATTTTCCAACAAATAGCGTAGCATTTGAAAAGCTACATATTTGCCGAATGAAACTGAACAACTTTTTAACTCGAGTTGCGATTATGTGATGCAAATCAAAATTGCTTTCAATGAAAGATTAATTCCCGGAGGAACAATATTATGAAATATTGGAACTTAGTTTTCATTTTTATTTTCACAAAACATTAATAAAACTTGAAAATGACATAAAATTGAATAGCAGAGTATTAAAACCAATTCATTTATCCTACCGTATCAAATTATCTTTAAAATTCTCAAAGAAAAATATAATTTACAGACATCGCATTTTTCAATAGACCATACGCATAATTATGCACAAATGTTCATTCAATGACCGAAAATTTGATTAAGTCTCATTGTTTTACCAGCTATATAAACACAGCTGTGTTTTTTTCCAAGACCATTCCCGCGTATTTGAGCACAAAATCAATTAATTTTGATAAAATCAGTTAAAAAAAAAACTGCCAAAGCACTTTACTTACGTGAAAAAAGATGGAAGGACCAGTGTTACGTAAGAAAATTCTTTCACAGTTTTTTTTTTTTTTTTATTAAGTTGGATTGTTAAAACTGAGGTTTAAATTGCTTTTTGCATGTCTGCTCGGATTTTTTTTTCAGGTTCTTTTTGCCGCAGTTAGACTTGCAAAGATATTATTTAACATCCATTTCAATATTTTTAGAGGGATGAGGCGTAGAATATTAGTCTTAGTAAATGATTTTGGATACCTTAACCAGCATTATTATAAACACTGTTCAATCAAATGGAATTCCTTAGACGCCTCCGTTGGACATTCGAACAAGTTTGGCTATGTTTGCTTTCCGTTCAACGCATTTGTCACAGACCCAATGGTCTAGAAAATTAACGTAACACTGATCCAGTGTTACGTAAGAAAATTCTTTCACTGGCTGTTACTCAACACTGTGGATTATATTTTATCCAAAATTCATCGCAAATGTGAGCCTCGTAACCGCTCAAGTACCTTCCTTTCTCCTTCTTCCTTCCTTTCCTTTCGTGTTGTCTCTCTCTGTTTTTGTTTCGGACCCCTATCGGTACTGACTTTATCTACGTAATCCTGGCACCTTTTTGTACGAGTCGCTAAAGGGAACACAGGGTATCCGATTGTTTAGGTTTAATTCACACGCTTTCGTTGACATCGATGCGTTTCCGCTTCATAGGACCCGACTCCGGACTCAGAAAAGTAGCAGAAACGACGAGAAAATGTCTTTATTCTGGACAAAAAAACGCGCATTACAAAAAAAATAATAATAATAATACACATACAAAGTAGCCAAAAGCCTCGTATTCCAGCAATAAAAGTTTGTCAATTTTGTCCATGTACGAAATGATTGTCGATGTACGACAAAAAGGAAAAAAGCTACAGCTCGGCTTAAAAATTGTCGTCCATGAATATTACATACTGAAAAAATTTACTAACCAAAAAGAGAAAAAAAAAACTAAAAATCCGCTCCAAACGTTATCACACATAAAATCGCACTTATAACCTACCTAGACAACTTTGCCCATTAGGCCTACTACGCCACCCGACTCATCCCAAGTTGGGGTACGCCCACGCACAACTCAGAATAGAACCCCACACCCCGTCTACACAGAACTGCGCCACAAAATAGGGAGGTGGGGGGCACCGAGCTATTTTTAGCAAATTACGGAAACATTTTTTTTTTTTAATAAGTTGGATTGTTAAAACTAAGGTTTAAATTGCTTTTTGTCTGTCTGCTAGGATTTTTTTTTTCAGGTTCTTTGTGCCGCGGTTTTGACTTGCAAATATATTATTTAACATCCATTTCATGAAAAGGACTTTCTTAATTGACTGATTAAATATTTTTAGAGGGCTGAGGCGTAGAATATTAGTTTTAGTAAATGATTTTGGATACCTTAACCAGCATTATTAAAGACACTGTTCAATCAAATGGAATTCCTTAGACGCCTTCGTTGGGCGTTCGAACAAGTTTGTCAATGTTTGCTTTCCCTTCAACGCATTTGTCACGGACCCAATGGTCTAGAAAATTCTATTACTTATATAGCCGACTTGAACCTTATTTTCACAGTTGTCTTCTTTTCTCGGGGGCTTATACTAGTAGATAAGTCTTATAGCATATTTGTCGAAAAATTGTCTATTCTTTGTTGAAGCAGAAAGAATAAAGGGCTGTTTTTACACATTTCACCTGAAGTAATATTTAGAAGACAGTAAATTTGGCTGTCAGTGTATTCATGAGGGAGTGTCATGAAACCCGATGTCCCTAATAGAAAATCTAATAGCATGTTATAGTGATTGATGTGCTCTGATCTCTTATTTATTTATTTGTGGGTCTCTGAGGTCAATCGTCTTACTTACAAAATAAATTGGAGTAATAAGGACCACATTTCTTTATGTCTCTTAGAGACGAAAAAGTAATCGTTTGGTAATGAGGTTTTTACTTGTTCAAAGCTAAGGATCAGAAATGAATTAAAATAATAATGTTATGTGTTTCTTTACATTTTTCTGCTATGAATAATTTCAAGAAATTCTACATTTAGGTATAAACATTGATTCTCATAACTTGCAATATTTGAGCGTAATCTAATTTTAGATCATATTCTCCCGAAGTTCTAAGCAAGGTAAACGAATAGAATATGGTAAACGCGCAAGATGTAGCAACTACATCTGTTTAACAAATTTTCGCCTCGCGTACCTGCATACAAGCCGTGAATGCCTCATGTTCCGGTGCGTGGACTGATGTATTAAAACTTTTAATAATTCAGAAACGTATTTCTGAAAATCCTTTTTAGATAGTTAAAAATAGACCCTTTATTTATTTCGCCATCAATCGTATAAAAGTCAAAAACTGGTCCTTTGTTACGGAGCCAATTAACGTCAATTCAAATATTTTTCGTGAATGCTTCAAAACGAGGCAATAAAAAAATAAACCTTTAAACAAAAACCATCAAAATCCCGTCAAAAGCCGTTTCCTGAAATATGAAAACAAGAAATAAAAAATATTAAAATCAATCAACTGAGTAAACTGATGTTTAAGGTACAAATTGGCGAAGGAATGTTTTGTGTGTAACGTTCCTTTCGACGACTCGAGGGGAGAGGGCGGACCATTCAAGGAGAACCTTTAAATAGAACCTCATACCAGGCGACTATCAGGAAGGGGAGGTATCGATGAAAATGAATTTTTAAATTACAATTTATGTTGACTTTGTGAATTTTTTTCATGATACTTGGTTTTTAACGTTGGGTAGAAAAATGCGTAAGAGTATGTTAGGATTACAGCTTAGCGCTGATGAAAGGATAACGCTTTTTTGGTAAATATTAAAAACCTTGAAAAGATAATGTACTAAAGCTTTATCACTTTATTAATAAAAAGTAATGAAAGCTGAAAATGTTTTCCATTTTTATAAAAAAGAATCGACAAAAACAAGTTTCACAGGTTGCCATCCCTAAGGTTCGTTTCCGGGCGCTCGATGAAACGTATCAGTATTTGTTTGTATCGATATTTAACCTCAAGCTTTATTAGCTGCGATAACGTCCCCTCACTAGAACAAAGTCGGTCGCTCTCATTGTCTGTTTGTACAACAGCTTCTGATGGCTACGCTTTTGAAATTTATTTGTTATAGAACTTTGAGGAGATACTTATTAAGAGTTGGAGTTTATTTAACGATGGAAAGTTATGGTTGTAGTGATTGTGGAATAGTTTTAGAATGGGGAAGGAAATATTTCAGTTTAGGAACAGAGGTTTGTGTATATGTGAAAATTGTTTGATGAAAAATGTGTCCTTATCTAAAATTATTTATAGGTCTGTTTCTGTATTTAAAGATTGCTTACATTCTCATATCTTGCATTACGTTAAGAGCCATCAGAATCGGTTTAGTGGTACTATTTTTATTCATTCTTTAAGCGTTTTACACGAAAAATTTATTGGATGTAATATCTCAAGAAACAAATGCCAAATTGCTAAACGTGTCTTTCCCCATCAAAACTTTCGACTGTTATATTAATTATTCAAATTCTACTTTAACTTGTTAACAGCTTCAATCTTTTCATCCAAAACAAATCTGTTTATCCATCATCAATCACTCTGTTTATTGTTCTTTCAAATAATATTCCAGTCTTGTGGAAGAATCTAAACCGCATTACGTTGGGAGGAGGGAAACAATACGGAGGGCGGGGGACCAGTAATTGTGCGAAGCCGGATTGAATATTAAACGCGTCTTCTACGTGCCCCGTCAGTGAAAGAAGTGACCAGTTTGGTAGCAGAAGGTGGAGTTTGTTTAGTGTCTCTGGTTCCGTTTGCAGATATGTGTAAGAGAAGTAAATATGCATGACTCTATTAGATAGTAAATCGTTTGGTTTATTTTTATCAGCCTTGCCACATATACATACATATGTATACATAAATAAATTGAAGAAAAAACCATTATCTCTAAGATCACAAGTGATTTATTTAATTTGATTTATTTTAAATAAATCGACTGAACACTGACACTATTTAAACACGTGATGAGCATCTTTTAGAAATCGTAATTAAATTCTGGGAATGGTTTTATCATAACAAATTTTAAGTAATTGCAGAACTCATTAACGATGTCCTCGAGTATAAATACATGAATTAATAACTTTTCTCTATTCGTTGAATGATATCTGGGAATGAAGAAATTCTATAAATAAATACTATTATTAGAAAAATTTATTTGCATATACTTTTTCCTGCTGCAATCCGCCTACATAGTGTACTTGTCTCAGACGTATTCCTCGAACACTTATTGAGTTAGTTCGCCCACTGGTTATGTCGTTAGAGGTCGCTACAAGCTGTGCCTCCGCTGATAAACAATTACTTCTACACACATCTTGTTGCTAAGACGTTTATTTGACTTGAGAAAAGTTTGTTTGGTCTAAGTAGGCTGGGTACACAATGTATTGTGTTTGTTTTAGCTGAGTTTGTCTTTTTTGGTGTTGTTATTTTCATTGGTCACTCGGGCTTTTATTAGATAGATAGATAGAATACTATTTATTATGTACACCATAAAAATTACAGACATAAATGTAGAACTTTATTGTCTGTTGAT
This sequence comes from Dryobota labecula, assembly GCA_947523025.1. Classification (NCBI taxonomy): domain Eukaryota; kingdom Metazoa; phylum Arthropoda; class Insecta; order Lepidoptera; family Noctuidae; genus Dryobota; species Dryobota labecula. Next base: position 25,338,674 of record OX383289.1, on the reverse strand, counting down.
CAACTTCTATTGAAAAATTATGTATTAAAAGTTTTCTTAAAATTAAAGAGAAATAATTGGTCCTTTGTGTAGTCTAGAAGGACCAATAACAAAACAAAAAGCGGAATATTAAATTGATCGGTGTTCATTTCATGTTTGTATGTAAATAAATATTGTAAATCTAAGTTAACAGGATTAAAAAACAACATGAGCATTGTATAAGCTATTACTATTTTACAATCCTGAAATCACCTTCAGCTACCACGTACCTAAGGAAGTTACAAATAATCTTGTTAGCCTGCAATCTCCGTCAGTGCTAGTAATAGAAACAAACATACATACATAATATGCAACAACACATGCACGTAAGTCCGTACACATCTAATAGACAGGATGGATTTGTTTTAAACAGCAGGCTGGTGAACGAATGGTAGCTTAGTTTAGCAAAGGTGTGAAATGTTATTTACGACGATCAAAATCAAAATCAAAATATTTTATTTCACGCAAACCTACATGAGCACTTATGAAACGTCGGAAGCTAGGTACACAGTTCCAATTGGTCGTTTCCTATGGAGAAGAGCCGGCAAGAAACTCCACGGTTACTCTTTTAAAAATAATTGGCTTTTACAAAATTTTCAAATAACAGTGTTAAATAATAGGTATGGGAGGTCAGTGCAGGCCTGTACCAAGTACTTAACCAAATCTAAAATGGTCAACAAATCTACAGTCTACTAAGCCTTCAACGTTCTCACATCTACAAAATAGAAAATAATTTATGTATAGTGAATATTAAACAAAGACAAGGAGATAATTCATAAAAAACTCTTATATTTAAGATTTTTCTATTTATTGCTGTCCATATAAAGGTAACTTTGATAGATATGTTGCCTACAAGGACCATTCGTTTAATGAACTAAGGACCAGTATTCCAAAGCCTTTTTTCGTGTTGAAACACAAATAGTTACAGCTTATGTGTCTTTCATTTCCACTTCAGCGTAGCAATGGCGATGAAATGTTCTAGTTTAAAAAATAAATAAGGGTCCGTGTACAGAAACAGCTACTTAATTCTGTGTTGGCTTAAATTTCTGGGAACTTCGCTACGCAAATATTATTCAAAAGTTTTAGCGGAATTGTGGTCAAATACTTGTTGGATGTTATTTTATGTTATATCCGTAAGTTTTATTTTTAAAAGTTAACTATCGTATTTTTTGGGGTTCCAAGTATAACTTTATAATTTACTTACTAAGCTCTTTTTTTAGTATTTTCCTCGTACTATGGCTCTGTTTTCATCTTCATTAACGCATAATATTCGCTACAACTTAAAAATAAGATTTAATATAAAATCACATTCCAATTTCCATATGTATAATCTCCATGTTTGTCTGAAGAAAATCGCGATAGTCTCCTGCGAGTGACGCGAGGATGACGTCAGAGGGCTCCGTGGCGTGACGTCACTACCACCACCCAAAGAAGGGGGAGGCAGCTGCGTACTGCGTAAATGCGTCGTTTAAAAGTACTACCACAATCCGTGAAAGAACTCTCCCCAAGTAATATTGAACCTTAGGCCTTTCAAAACAAGTCTTTACATCGTTTGTTTTGTTGATAGGTTCTAGTATAGCCGGGTAGGTTAGGTCATTCAGTTGTCATCTACACTCGTTAGCAAGATGGCTGTAGGTACAAGAGGTAATAATGGCCGAGGCTATGCGATTAATGTGAAATACAAAGGATATGAAGGTTAACCTCAAATAGGTTATAGGTGTCCTATAGGTATTCTATAGGCCAGTTTATGTACTTATTCCTGAACAGGAAATTATCGGACGACTATGTCGGATAATTTCCTATTCAATAGAGCAATTAATTAGTTTAGTATTGACATGTTATACGGCCAACTGAGTAAGCTATTGTTTTGTATAGATTACGTGGGATTAGCAGGAGATATCAAGCCAAATTAGATCATGTCATGATTGGCAGTAACTTTTGTTTTGACGTCATTCCTACTTGGGCTGTTCATTTATATTTATTTACCACCATTGATAAAGATCTGATCACAAAAACACCAAAATCTCGGTTTGACAAAAATTGTGCGTAAAAACAATTCAAAGGTAACCACGAAAAAAATCATCTCGAAAAATACTCTGCAATTTACCTTTTACCGAATTACATATACATATTCCTACTCTAACTTATGCATTTTATTCCCCATTCAGCCGTTTATAACCTTCTCCAACTAAGTGCATCACCGTAATTCCGACTTGTAGCGCTCCCCAATTGGGCCAAGTAATACTGACCTTAAAACATGGGGTCCTCGTAAAACGAATGTAAAACTATACTAAAACTTAGCAGAATTTCTATTCACTATGTTTTATCAAGAACATGTATGCATGTAGCATGTATTAGGAAAACACTTTTCAAATGTGTTGTGACCAATATTCTGCACATTTAATTTAGGATTATAGTGATTGATATTTTGGTTCGAAATTAAAAGCCGATTATTGTGAGGTCCTTTGATCCGCATTTCAGATTATTTGTAATTCTCAAAGGATTACCACTGTTTGTTTTTAGATCATATTTTATAGGAAAACTAGCTGCTGCCCCCGCGGTTTTGCACGCGTGGATTTTTCTTCTTACTTACTACTTATAATATCAGCTATCTGCCAGTGAAAGTTCCGTCAAAATCAGTCCAGCCGTTTCGGAGATTAGCCGGAACAAACACACACACAGACAACATTTAGAAAAACCTGTGTTTTTTGTTATAAGTGCTGTATATACTTTCTTAAGCTTTAAGTAACAAGATTTTATTTTGACATTACAAACAGTCACATATTTTTTTTGTTTTTGGTGTTTTGTTTTTTCGTGTAGGGCCAATCCCAAATAAATTGGGGTATTGGCAAGAGAACGATGATGATTTTATAGGAAAACTGGTTTGCGGGAAAAACATCCATGTAACAGACTGTACAGGAATATTCAACACAATTTTGACATAATATTGTTACTGAATTAGCCGCAACTACAAGGCGAAGTCAGCACCTTTTAGTATAATAAAGTTTACGTCGCCCGATAATAAAATTAACAGCAGGTGTGAAACTCTAACACCTACCGCGACTCCTGTGTTTTATCCTTGGTAAGAAATTTTCTGGATTTAGGCACACTTCTGGCATTATAATGGTGGCTTAATATTTTTCGGGATCTTGGAGATATGTGGAATAAATCAACTTTCAAACTTCATGTTTCTTTGGGAATTAAAAGTAAGTATAATATGGGGCTTGTCCTAAGTAATAACAGCCGCACGGATCGATTGATCAGATTAAGCTACGCTTGCTGCGGTTGTTTCGTGGATGGGTGACCATCTTTACATACCAAGGCCTCCGTGCCATGGAAAGCACGCTAAGCCGTTGGTCTTGGCAGTCATACGTGGGGCTTTAACAGTCGTAACGGGTCGTCAGAAGTCCGAAAGTCTGACAACCAGTCTTACCAAGGGGTATTGTCATCATCATCATCTTCCTACCCTTGTCCCATGTTACTTGGGGTCGGCGCAACACGTTTTCTTTTTCCATTCCCCCCTGTCAACCGTCACTCTATCATTCACTCCCTTCTCTTTCATACCCAGTAACTGGCTTGTGGAGGTCAGATAGGCATCAAAACAGATTTATGTGAATACATAGATATTTTTTTATTATACTCCAATTTTACAGATCGAGGAATTAACCGTGTTAAACGGAGTTGTCTGTCATTGATTAAATTTTAATTATTTTTACCTATTGTGGTACCTATAGTGATTTTATTCTAGGTAAGTGCATCGTCTTCACATCTAGTTAATAATTAATGTATACAAAATATTGTTAACATTTTAAAAGAGTACGTATGTAGTTTCTTGCCCATTCTTCTCCATACGTAACTAGCTTTTGGAAGGGGCAGCTAGAATCAATTAATTATTTTGTAAATTTTGGTGTTCAAAAGTGCCTTTTATGTACCTATTTGAAATAAATGATTTGACTTTGACTTTGAATTAAAATAAATAATAAAAAATAAAAATATAGCCTATATTTCCTCTCACCCTTTGTTCAGTGGCCAGCACATCAAGCTACACGAGACTCCAAACGTTTTTGACCTTTAAAATGTTGATGAGTCGGGCCAAAATCGAACGAGAAAATTTGACAGGTTGTGATAACTTGACGTGCTGGCCACCGTACATAAACAAGTTCTTATAAATTCCTAACATTTAATTATATTACAATTTCTGCTTGATAACCCTATATTAGCAAATTAGGTATTGTCAGCTACCAAGTAAGGCTGTCTTGCGACATAGGCCTCCTCTATTTCCCTCCACTTATTCCTGTCCAGGACTGTTCTTTGCCAACCTTTTGGCAGATCATCCTCCTTTTCACCTCTACGTCTTTTTCCATTCCTTGAGAACCATTCTGTGTTATTTGGATGGGTATTTCCATTTATGTGTCCTTGTTTTTACTTTAAATATATAGAGGAATTTGTATTTTAGTAAATATCTATCAAGTAGGCTATAATTGTAATTACCAATCTCTCGATATTAATATGCAAATTGCCCAACCAACACGTGTCATGTGTTAATTAACCCCAATTAACACACAATACATAGCTCAAAGGCTACATTACATACGGATACCAACATAATAATAGATTAAGTTATTTATTTCTCCCTAATGTTTGGCATAGAATTACTAAATGAGGAACGAAAAATACCTAAATTCATTTCGTATTAATATAACCTCAGTTTGATAACAGTATTGTAGAAAAGTATTTATTTACTATTTATATTCACACGTTTTCCAAATGCTGGGAAAACTTTTCTTCCATTTTTACGATTATTAGCGTAGTGTAGTATCAAAAAATTGCCAAAGATCAAAAAATTGCCAAAGATGAAAGTGATATGGAAAGCGTAGCACGAGGCCTACGCAGCTACGTCGTAGCCGAAAACCTACTACGTAGTGGCCCGCTACGAGACTAATCGATAACCACGTTTTTTCTTTCATCTGCCATTTTTTGTTACAGTAATTAAGACAATATTATTCAGACTGCCTCATTAGTTTAATTGCGAGCGGAAGGTCCTAGGTAAAATAACAGGATACGGCGAAATGATCCCATTACCTGTAATTTGAAAACGTACCACATTATTCGAAATTCGAACACATTTGTAGTACTCTTTGCTTATCCCTACTGGGGCAATTCTGCTCCCATATTAATCAACCAACTGCGCCTCAGAAAATAATAACGTGAAAAGCAGCGAAACAACAGCTTTGCGTCACCCATTCAGCTCGGAGCGTGGGCGGCCACCCACCACCCTCGAGCTCTCTCGCTCGCACTAGTTTCTCCTCTATATAGCCATCCTTCTCTGTCTGCCCACGCTTTCATTCACCACCTACGTTCCATTCAAGTATGGTATTGTATGTAGATGGCTCATCGGCTATTTGAATTATGTTGCGAGTTTCCTTCCTTTAACGTATGAAAGGAAATGGTGTCCGTTGGGTATTATTTATTGTAGGGATTTATACGGGATTAGTTATGGTTTGATCTTGCTTTTGGTCTGTAATGAGGGTAAGTATAGTGTTTCAACCTCTCATGGTTAACTCTGAGAAGCCCAGGCAAAAAATAATAAGTGTGTAGAAGTATTATTATCGGCGTGCATAGGAATAGCTAAATTCGCATACATAAAGTCTGCTTCTTAAGGCTCGTACAGACTAGTGCGATATCGCGGGCGCGACGCGACACTAGTAGCACAATTTCTTTGTCGGTGCCTGTCGCGCCCGCGATATCGCGCGTGTCTGTACGAGCCTTTATGTGGATAGGCAAAATAATAGCACTTCTCCTCCAAATTTATTATACGCACAATCAAAGTGTGGAACTCTCTGCCAGCGTCTGTGTTCCCTTCCATATATAACCCGTCTTCTTTTAAAGCAAGAGTGAACAGGCATCTTCTGGGCACGCTCGTTCCATCATAGACCTCATCCATCGCTTTCCATCTGCGAGATCGAGGTCAAGAGTAGGCCCAAAATGTAATTTAAAAAAAATATATTGGCAGTCATAAGGAATACCGACGGAAGTGAAATCTCAAAACTTTGGAATAACTGACAGTATGGCGCAACACGTCACGAGCATGTCGCGCATTTCGGTGACGCGAACCCATAAGTTTTGCTCCTACCAAAAATCGGCAAACGCGGTAAAGAAGTTTTCACTTCAAAATTCTGAAAGCTATTTGCCAGGATCATAAAAAAAAATACATTGATTTCACACATAATTAAAAATTGCCCATATAATGTTAGAAACGAAGATCTAAAAACAATGTTAGTATTGTAGCATTCTCGAATAAATTCCCATAAAACAATACATAAACATTGCGGCATTTCGTGACGTGAAGTCGGAAGTTTCTGATATCATCTTCAGAACTCCTTTGGGGTTGCCCCGGATCCTACACATTAGAGTTGCTGCTTTTTTACGCATTATTTTATTTATACACCTTTTTCTTGGTCCACGTGAAAATGTGTTATTTTTTTTAATTTTTGTCGCATTGTCAGTTTTAGTAAGTGCCCTACTTACTAAAACTGACAGATAGTTTATTAAGCAGAAAATGTATGAAACTTGAAAAAATGTCATTACCAAATAGGCCGCTGATTATACACGTATTAAAACGTAGGATATGATAAAGAGTTTCTGTTCTGACATCATTTACACATTATACTTTTCATTTAGTCTTATTCGTTATTGCAAACACAAAATTATAAATGTTAGCCATTGAATTACAGCCAGCGTGAGCTGTTATCTTAAGAAACAATCATGAAATAATAAATTTAATAATTATATTCGTCCTTTCAATGTCCTTCTTATCACTAGATTATTATTAAATTATCAGATAACTATAGATTTGATAGGTTATGGAGGATACCGACATTTCTGACATTAGTGAAGGAAAACGTGGTGAGGAAACTTGGGCTAATATATGTATTTTTTATTATTATTTAAGCCTTTTATTTCGCTTAAAGTACATTTATATCATTCATTACATTATAAGTACCACTAAAATATTAATTAATTCATTACAATATAAACATGCATTTCAACAGTAATTAGATGAATAATATACATTATTATATTTAAAAAAAAATTTTTTACAGATTAAATTTAATATAATAAATTGGCAAAAAATGTTTATTTTAATTTTTTTATTATTGATTGGGACCTCGATCACGCCTGATGAAAAGCGATGGATGAGGTCTAAGATGGAACGAGCGTACCCAGAAGATACCTGTTCACTCTTGCTTTGAAGGCAGACGGGTTATATGTGGAAGGGAACACAGACGCTGGCAAAGAGTTCCACACTTTGGCTGTGCGCATAATAAATGTGAAGGAAAAGCACTGAGTACGTCTGGACGGGATATCAACTAAGTACGCATGGTACCCCGCAGTACGTCTGGTAGTCCGGTAATAATAGGACGATGGTGGGATCAGGTCGTGGAGCTCCTGCGTACAATCTCCGAAGTTCAGTCTGTAGAAGACCGACAGGCAAGCAACATTACGCCGATGAGCCAGGCTATGAAGCCTAGACATCAACGTTTCGTCGCCTATAAGCCTTTTCGCTCTGCGTTCCACCGAGTCAAGTGCAGCAAGTTGGTATTTTGCTGAACCATCCCAGCCATGTTTTTATGGGTACCTGTTTAAGGACAAAGGCCTCCTCCATCTTTCGCCGTCTTGGGCGATTCTAGTAAATATCGCCGCGCCTGGGTCTACCGCGGGTGCGTGGTGCATCATAAGGATTACAATAGAGAACCTTCTCACTCCAGCGTCCATCTGTGGATTTGGTTATGTAGTTAGAGTTATATAGTTAATCTCAATGCTCATGCCTTCTCTGTATGAAAAGAGGCCTTTGCCATGCAGTAGCACAATAATAGGCTGGTCATCATTCATCATCATAATATGCTGGACATAGGCCTTCCCCATACACCGCCACTTCGACCGGTTCTGTGCTTCCCGCATCCAGCGGATTCCTGCGGCTTTCACAAGGTCATCGGTCCACCTTGTGGGAGGACTTTCAACGCTACGTCTTCCAAAACGCGGTCACCACTCCAGAACCTTTTGGTCCCATCGGCCATCTGTTCTGCGAGCAATGTGATCTGCCCACTGCCACTTAAATTTGGCAATTCTTCGGGCTATGTCGGTTACCTTGGTTCTCCTGCGAATCTATTCATTTATGATTCGATCACGTAGGGAAACTCCAAACATAGCCCTAGCCCTTTGGGTGACTTTTAGCCTTCTAATAAAGCCCATTATGAGCGACCACGTTTCAATGCCCATAGGTCATCATAATAGGCTGGTATTATTTATTTATTATACGATAACAGCAAAACGCAATATCTTACATAAAATATTTCACATATACAAATTAAATGGTTTGTTTTGGTACATGTAATCATTATGAGACCACAAACATTGTTAATTAAGTTCGCAGAATTTGTAGTTGGAAATGGTAATGGGAAATACATAATTATTGTTTCGCGTAGGCGATGCAGTGGGCGGTTCGACCACGATAATAATTGTAACGATATTGACCACAAATTGATAAATAATTAGAATACAAATGTGGTTGGGAACAGTTGATTTTATTAAATGGGTTATGCATTATTGTGGTGCAATATAACTGATTACAAACTATTAGTCTTGTTTGGATTTCGGCAAAGAGCCTAGACTGGTTTACCTTTTCTGAAACTCACTTCAAGAAACCCAAGCGATTAATCCATTATGATGGATGTCAAAAAAGGGACGATGCAACGAGTATGTGAAGTAGAATAATTTTTATTTCGTTGTAATAAAACGTTATAGTAATAATAACCTATCCATTTAGTAAGCCTGGTGATTATATCAATATTCCCTCACAAACTCTTAACTAACCACACTTTAATATTAAAGAAATGAAGTAATAGGTACATTTTGGTGGTGATTTGAATATACAAATGCGACGAACTATATTCGTGGCTTATACGTTATTATGTTAATAAGGGGTACGTTCGACCGGCGCCTAGTTAACCCTTTCATGTTAGGATTGCGGGAAAATATCATAAAAATCGAGCATGCGGTGTGGTCATTCTCATTTGTTAGCGAACTATACGTGGTTTTATTGAGGTTTGAAAATGGAATGGATTTGAAAATAGAAGAGGAGAATCAATTAATAGCGTATTTGATGTACGCCGTGATTATGATTTGAGTGTTATTTGGCAGTTATTCTTTTGCCATTCTTACTATTTATATAATAAGTTTTGCACCGTCAACATAGGTACCGACACAGTCAAAAGATTTTTTTTTTTTGCGCAATCTTCGAATGCCATGGCGAATAGCGAAAAAAGTGTTATGCCTGAAAAAGTCAGTTTCAAGTGTCATAAATGTTTGTTTTTTAATACAGAGCCATCTATGTATATAAGTTTTTGTTTAAGCTAAATACTTGAGACCATACTTGATGGATCTGGATTAAACAAAGGAGGAAAAAAGTTGGGAAGTTCCGTTCGCTTCCCGAAAGGAACTTTCTTTCTTTCTTGTATTAGCACGACTTATCAGAGAATAACTCATTCCCCGATAATTTGTGTCAATACAAGAAAGAAAGGGGGATTAAACGGTGCCCCTATATCACTAATCTTTTCAGCTTCACAAATTAATTAAGTGAAAAAGCAGCTCGTGTTAAACTTGTGTGCTCAAAGGGTGACCACAAAAAGGTTGAACAAAATATGGTCGTCTATTGTTTGGTCACACACATGTTTTGTTTTTGTAATTATAGTATAATGTGTGAAATTGCTTTTTAGGTACAAACAGATTTGATTGTGGGAAAATAGAATTTTAATTATATTATCCGCCCTGTAGGTTTTATTTATTACGGTTCTGAGCAATTTGTTGAACATTTTTGGGTCTTTGTGAAAATATGTAAATGAAAACTTCTAGGGTTGAACTCATACAGTGGAATGAGGAAAGTGCGAATTCTATTAAAAGTTCCCAGTGTTTAACTGGTATAATTAATGGAACTCCAGACTACATGACCCATTGATACCACTAGGCGAATACTAGCTATGATGGATCTCTAAACAATAAAAAATCCCCTAAATTACCGAACATCTGTCTTTTATTAAGTTGCCTAAAAGTGCAGAGGTGATGCACTTTATAGACGCGAAGCCTGTTACCATGGATTCAGTCCATGATTCTGGACCTCCGTGCGTTAAAATTATTGGTCGGTAGTTAAAAAAAAAAATACGCATGGTGGTCCAGAATTTGTACTGAATCCATGGTAACCGGTTTCACTTCGGTGTATTTCACCCTGTATATCATTAAGCTTGTGATACGTAACACTACTATGGCACATTATCAAACAAACTACAACCAGAACTTAACTCGTCAATTTCCCAGAAACTGCTTTTCTATTCACAACACGTAATACAGACCTACCACATTCATAAAACAGTTGTTCTGCCGAAATCGATCCGTTGCAACCCCCACGATTACATTGCGCAATTGCAATGACCTTCGAACTTCACCTTGACCCCCGACATTATGCTCCTACCCACACACCACGAAATACCAAAGTTCGGCACTACAACCCAAAACATAAACACAACATCCATAGCTGCATTTATGCGGGAACCTTTGAGAAATTTCCGTTTTGGACCAGAGATGGTTGCGGTGGTTTGCGTAAACTGCGCAATTTGTAAGGGTAGGCAGTTCATTCAGGTTTTGGTATCCGAGTGCAGTAAATAGTGTAACTATTGCGGAGTTTTGACAGAGGTAATTTTGTTTGTTTGTGCGCTCAAATTAAAACTGGGCTCTGAGAAGTTTGTGTGGTTTGTAGATATTTGACTGTTTCGCTTTTGTTTTGGTTTTTTGGTTGTGTGTTATTATTTTGGCGATTTGGTAGCTTGTAACTTCTTTGAATATAGAATGTTTGTTTAATTGTGAACTTTGATATCATGTCGGCAGTCTATCTATTGGTATACGTTGTCTGATTCTGGCTGATAAGAGTTCATCCCGCGCGGGCTGGATTTAAATTTAATAAAAAAAATCACGAAAAACCTCTATAATGCGACGTTGCTAGCCCGCGCGGGACGAACGCTCATAATATAACTCGTACAAATCGATATTCAATCTGTTTTTTTGCAAAACTTTTTAGATTCTTTATACACAACAAAGAGTAGTCTACCTATCTTAGAAGGGGTTCAACTTCTATTTAATCGGTTCACGGACGGTAAACGAGACACAATATAAGTTTTATTATTATGTCGTCTATAGACGTCAATCGCGCGCGAAAGTATTAACTAGATTATCGTGATCCGACATAGTCTATCAGACATGTTATTAGATCAAGGCTCAAAGTACCAAAATTAGGACCAGTCTATCTTCTACACAGCTAAAAAAATATTCATAAAGCGAAGTCGATGTTTCTCTCAGACCAAGTTTAGATACTTTTAAGTAGGACACGATAACTTAAGTCGGAGGGAATATTTAGGGCAACGACGTTAACTTAGCTCTAGACTCCAGTAAATTGGACTTTATTACTGGTTCGAGACTGGACGTTTTTATGAAAGTCTACCTCAATCCGGGGGGTATATTAAATGGGGCGTGCTTTTTGAGATGGAACACTTTATAACCGAAAATACTCTAGTATATGCAGAGGTTTTTTTTTTTTTTTTCATTAAATTTTTGGTCTTTTGGAGAAATTTTAATGACAGCCTGCTTTTAAAGAGATAAGTATCTCACAAGTGCGGTAGAGTGCAGATAAATGGGCTACACAACTTCCGACTACAATAGATATCTATCAGAACTTCAATGCAATTTCCACTCACGATTTTTAGGGTTCCGTAGTCAACAAGCAACCCTTATAGTTTCGCCAGGTCCGTCTGTCTGTCTATCTGTCTCTTCTCTTGGCTTAACTTAGAGACTCTAAGTACTAGAAAGCTGTAATTTGGAATGGGTACCTATACATATAGCACTGAAAAAAATATTTAGCCTAACTACTTCGGCTATTTCAGGATTAATCAAAGTTTGACAAGACTTTATAAAAGTTAACTTGATTTAATAAAAGTGATACACAACAGCCGGCACAGGTTTTGGTTACATGTTGCATAAAGTTATGTGGTCACTTTTTTGTGTTTCATGTTGACGAAAGTTTGGTTATGTACTCGTATAAGTAAACATTTTTTTCAGTGTAATCACGGCGACAAAGTGGTAAAATAAAATCTTAAAATATATTTTTATTAGGGTACCTCTCCTACACGTAAAGTGGGGATGTTTCTTTTTCTAGTCTATCCCATGGTGTGGGATGTGTTGGATAGGCCGCTCAAAAATATTGCAGAAAATTAGGCTTTACAAGATAACGAGTAATAATCAACCAACTTACATTTGCAGTTGTAATTTATGGCAGAAAATAACTACATTAGTCAAATAACTACTTAATTACCGGTTCTTCCTGTAAAACATTAAATTTACATGCAAAGGCACCCATAAAAGCACAACTCCGTGAACTTCCTTGGTGAACAGTATTTTTTTTTTATAAAGGGCTTTTTCTCCCTTAAAAAAAAAGCGTTAACCACTACTTTCCTAGCTAACATTATTTGCAACGTAATACGGTATAACTTTGCGCCTCTGTCCCGAAGTTCGTGAATGCCTCGCTACAGCCTTTTGTTTCATTTTACAAAACACTCCGCTTGCCTGCATAATGGATTAATTCCTCAACAAATTGTGGGTACCTAGTACTTCTAATTACGGTAAAGCGACATTCTAGCGCTATTTTTAAACCAGCCAGCTATTTTTGAATGAATGAAAATTGCATTTTATAAAAAGAATCTTTTTAATCTTGGAAATTGAAGCGACATTTTAGCTAAATATTTTTTTCTGTTCTTGCTCTGCCGTGATTAAATAAGAAAAAGTGGTGTTTCCTTCGTGTGGGCGTTATAAGTTGCTTTGAAAGGAAGACGTAGCAGAAATTGCCTTTGAAAGGATTGTGTGTGGGTTCTTCGTTAGATTCCCTGGCTAGACACTTTTTGAGATTTTCGCTTTGGAAATTTTTATTACTTAGAAATCTGTGTCGTTGAACTGTGTCTGGTCAATAAATATGAATAAATAGTAGTAGGGTTTTAACTTATCATATTTTACGCTGTATTATGTGTTTCAGTACTTCAGCAGATGGTTTCAATTAAAATACGATTACAATGGGGTTAAAAACTGAAATATCGTCATAGATAGCAGCACATATGTCCGTTGACAAACCGCCATTGTTTGTTTATGTTTACTTTTGTTTCGATCACAAAGTGGAAAAGTCAATAAATTATGAACTTTTTATAATTTATAGGGTATTTTGTGTTTATTGTGGAAAACTGGAGGCGTTTCGACAGAAATAACTTGATCAGAGTTGAAAACCAAATGTAGAATGATCTTCCTGACTGAAAAACTTCAGAGATGGTAATTCTAGCACTAATCTAATATGATAATATAAAACACTCACCTTTGCTATAGTTACATTATATCACATATCACACACAAGTGCCTGTAGGTAAAGAAAACAGAGTTAGTTCTTCTCGCAGTATCACCTATTTACGAATTTCTCTAATAAAAGTGTTCAGATTTCAAAAGAATAGCACAATATAGTCTTGACGAAATATCGGGTTTCCAATTTTTTCTTCGTAGAGCTTTTTCCCACAGTTTTAAGTAGATTGTTTACAAAAAATGTATGGATATTGACAGCTAGCTATCAAATTTTCCGACAGGCAATGGTACGTAGCGACATCAGAAGTGAGCAAGTGGCAGTTTTTATCCCCATTGCTCCATAGCAATTTAAATTAGAAATGGAAGTTATGCCTATCCCTATGGATGCATACAGGCGACATAATTAATATTACATAAGTCCAATAAAATACAGAAGTAGGAACAACACAACACATACTACTCGTACGCGAACAACTTCATTCGGCATTTATTTCCATACATTTGGCGGTCACATTCAAAAACATGATTTCCTAGTAACGAACGGCTTTGTTAGGTAAAAAGCTTCCAATTATTATTAATACTAATTACCTCAACATGTTCTCTATTGTTTCAAAAGTTATTATTAGACTGTTTCGGAAGTCAATTATAAGTATTTTACCATGGTATGAAGGCTGTGTCGGATTGTGGTAGGGCTGCGAGAGAGATTTGTGATTCGATGTAGTATCTATTCTTATGTTTTACATTATTTACTGGTTTGAAAATAATACTCGTACTTCGGCTTTGGGAGACTATTTATAGCCTTCAGAAACGTTTGCTTACTAGGTAATAAAAGTCGGGCAAAGTGTTATTAGGTTTTTTCATCAGGAGTTTTTTTAGTAACAGCCCGGAGTTTAGAAGTTGGGGGGTGATACCTCTGTGCCTCGGAAAGCACGTTAAGCCGTTGGTCCTGTGCCTGATCCCTCTCCGGTCATGTCGGATTGCTGTCCCATCGGACTATGAGAGTGAAGGAAGAGTGTGTGCACCTGTTTGGCGCACACACTTGTGCACTTTAATATCTCCCGCGCCGAAGGCTGATCTCTGCTGAGATTGGTCGCCATGGCCGAAATTCGGTCTGGAGGACCATTATTATAATGAAAGTGCATCTAAAATCCTAACAAAGGACCAATGAGAAGTTTAGAATATATTTTGGAAAAAAAAAATACATTTTCTGGATAAAAAACATAAATACATAAACTCAAGTTCCATGGGGGTGGATGGACAAAAACTACAGAACGCCATCTACTACGATCCTTACTTACACCTTTTTATCGGGTTTTTTTTGGTTCTTGGTTCCTTTTTGGTCTTTTTTGACAGGCGTAAGTAATAAATACAGTATGTGAGTACCTACTCTTTTTACTGACCGACCCAGACGACCCCACGACTCTCCTCCAGGAGAGCAGTAGGGAAACGAGTACAGTTCAAAAGAGAATACACAATACACGACCGTCATTCCGACCTCGCCGCCGAGGCCCCGCGCGAAATCCCCGACTAAATAGTCCTCCCCGACCCTTGCTCGTAAGCGAAGCGCCAGCACGCGCTATAGCTGAGCCTGTAGCTTGTAATTCCCCCTAATAATAATCATAACCCTGATTTTATCCAGCCACCGTCGGTCCCTTGCCATTCTCCCTCCGACTCTGCCCTAAGCCGAGGTTCGTACCCCACAGGGGGTGCCCTTAGCGCGCAGTCGTATAATTTATAAGTTTTTACGCCCTGGCTGGAGGCATTAAGTTTCGTTAGGAGCTTATGGCAATCACAGGAAAGTCCGGTTAAAGAGTCTCAACCTCTCAAGGTTAACTCTGAGATGTCCAAGCAAAAAAAAAAAGCTACTGTTTTTGTGTGTATTTCATAGCTTCTGATTCTTGATCTTTTCGGCTTAGCGTTCGTTTTTAGGTAGAAGGACCAATTTTCATTCATTTATACAAACATCTCATTCATTCACAACGTGTTTTCGCGATTACATCTGCGGCTATGGGCATGGCATTTGTCCAAAACCCTCACTTGATTGTTACGACATACTCGGTTAAGAATTTTCCCTAAATCCCTTTCCAAAAATGCCAACCAATCTGCATAAAACTACTACCTTTTAGAAGTTAACCTCATGCACTATCCCTGCAAAGGGAGAAAGATAAAAAACCGGCCAAGTGCATGTCGGACCATGCACAATGAAGGGTTCCGTATTTGGGACAGAAAAGAGCCATCAGAGAAATATATGGCCTCCGCAGACGCGATTCTCTAAGGGAACTGTTTAAAGATATTAACATCATGACGGTACCTTGTCAATACATCTATGAAAACATCATGTACGTAAGGACAAATTTAAATATTTTCAGTAAAAGAGGTGAAAGACACAATTATAGTACCAGAAATAGGGACCAATTAGTTCAACCAGGTTTCAGACTGACTAAAGTAGACTCATCCTTCATGGGGTGCTGTTTAAAATGTTACAATAAAATACCTCCCCACATACTCCAATTGAAAACTTGTATGAAACGCACACTATGCAGCCAGGCATATTATAAGTTGGGGGATTACAACGCTGACAAAAATGCTTGGCTCAATGCTGGTCCTGCTCCATAAGGGCGCATAAACTAATTAAGCAGCATTTGAAAATATTATTGAAGCTGCTGAAGATTCTAAGACTATCTTTGCATTGTATAAACTCAATGTCCTTGAATTATATAATTGCATAGCACAGGTGTGAGTACTATGTACTATACGAGTAGAGCTACCATTTACCGGGTAATATGTCTTTTATTGACTTCAATGTGCCCTGACGGCTGAGAGTATGTCATGCTCACTCAAATGTCTCGCTGGTGGTGGCGTGTGTGTTGGATCATTAAGTTCCTTTCATAATGGTTGAGCTAAATGGTGCTGATCCATGCGTCATGTTCGTGAATGGGCGCCGTCAGTTGGGACTGGTCATCTCTTAGCTGCCACGGCTTATTTTAATTTTTGAATTGTTTTTATTACGGACGCTTCTAACGTGCACGTCTTTCTACATTGTTCTCACATGTATAACTTCAACATGAATGATGTAACCCATATTTTGTAACAATATTTTGTTTTAAAAGAGTGTCCGTGGAGTTTCTTGTCCGTTCTTCTCCATAGGAACCTACTACGCTTTGGAATGGGCAACTAGCTTCATCTTTCTGACTGACCGACCCCTTGACAATTCAAAAGTACCTGTATTTGGTTTATTTGAAATAAATGCTAGTTTGAGTTTGAGTTTGGGATGAATTTATCCCTTGAATTTCACACGGTACAGTGTGCAAAACTTTTTTTTACTATCTTATTTGTCTCCCAAAAGTGACCCCCATATTCAAAATTCATTTATTTACGTAACACGTTCGTGTTTGGGTCACAGAAATTCATGTGTATCAAATTTCAACTTAATCGGTCCAATAGATTCGGAGCAAACTGGCCGTGACAGACGGACAGATAGACACGAGTGATCCTATAAGGGTTCTGTTTTTTATTAGGACGTACGGGACCCTACAAAAAGAGAAGATTCCTGAATTTCCTTCATTTTATAAACGTGATTACTTGTTATACGGAGGTATTCCTGTCGTTCTATTATTAATTAACCTTGGAACTCCAAATTGCTTTAGGTGAGAAATTTACTTTGGGCTTCAGCCTCTGGGGTCTTAACACATTTATTTTTGACTTAGTTATGAAAGGATCTTGACAGTTTCAAACTTAGAACATAGGAGATAAACTTCAACTATTTTACTTGTAATACATATCATAAAAAAGAGTAGAAAGGCATCATGTTATAATCAAAGCCAAGACAGCTTATTCGCTAATCAAAATAATGTTATCCTATAACTAGCTTCTGCCCCGCGGCTTCGTCCGCGTGAAATTTCGGCCCCTGACCCTCCGCGTCACATCCCTTTGCCCACCCGCGCTAGTACTTCGGTTTCACATAGCGTTCTATCTGACTTTTTGTCTTTTTGTCCGGTTCCTTAGGGTCGCAGCTCATGTTAAATAGCATATAACCTTCTCCAGGAATTAAGCTATCAACTACAAACAAGTTTTCAGAATCCGTTCAGTAGTTTCAGAGATTACCCCCTACATACAAACAAATTTTACCTCTTTTCTAACTTCTTCTTCTTTATAACTCTGACACTGAATATTTACAGGACATACTTCTATAATGTTACTCCACATACGATATTTTAAATGTCTTTTTATTGTTAAATTCTAGTTTCATAGATACCTGTGTATAATTGTAAATTTGCATGCCTTATGGTAGGATATGGGTAATGGACACTATTGTTTGTATAATACCTTTTCTTTTGTACCCATATTCGCAAATTAATAAATGGTTATGATTATAATATTAGTATAAATTGTTCATATCTTCCGTGCGGTGATTAAATGTGACAAAATTACCCCTAGTCAAGCAAGCTAGTATTTTCATAAGTAATATTTTTTTTTATGCAAATCCTTTGGGGTTATTTTACTTGTAATTTGTTGTTTGTTGCAAAGGTAGATAATTTCCACTGCGCTAAACATTTAGTTTTTGTTACGTTTGTTAGTTGTCATTTACCAATGTTGCACAACGCATTATATTACGCAACAGCTATAGTCTGTGGTCTTGGCCTGACATCAAGCAATGGACAAGAGTCACACTTTTTTTTAATTGTTACATTTAAGGTTTTGAAAACGAGGCTTTTGGTTACTTTGTATTAGTATGTGTATTTTGTCTATTTTTCATGCAATGTGCGTCTTGTTTGTGCAGAAATTTTTCTTTCTTTCTTCTTTCAATGGGTTTCATTTTGACAGTTCAACAACATTCATAGCGTTATTTAGGTTGTTGAGCAGACAAATTTTTCGAACATATGATGCAATGGATTAGCAATTTCCTTCAAAATGATTGAGATTGTCATTGGTAGTGTGTTACGCAATTAGAGTCCTAGTCTTTAATCTCAACATTCCCTGATCCTTTTATCCAACATTTTCTAGTGACTCATTAATTAATCTAACTAATTTTGTTACAGGTAAAAATGAATATTCATCCCTGGATCGTGACATCGAGAATTAGGAACAGTACCTACACAGTCAGGTAAACTAATTGAATCAAACTGCTAACTGCCCTTTTACTTAAAACAAGTTTAAATTAAGTAATTTTTTAATTAAGTTCTGCGCTCCGAAGTTTTACGTTACTGAATTAGGATAGAAGGTGACTTTGGTAGACATAGTTATTTTGGTGCCGTGAGGGAAATGTAAATGTTGGAACGGAATTGCCAACACTTTTACACGACAAAAGAAAATATATACGTAGTATATGCGCCATAAAAATAGGTTAAACTCTAAGCTAAAAATGCACTCAATAAGTAGTCATGATAATTAAAGTCAATACAAATAAATAAAATTGAGGAGTCTGTAATGTCAAAATAACACCTTTTTGGGTTCCTTAGTAAACAAGGAACCCTTATAGTTTCGCCATGTCCGTCCGTCTGTCTGCCCGCGACTTAGCTCAAAGACTCTTAGTACTAGAAAGCTGCAATTTGTTATGGGTGTACATAATCATGTCAACAAAGTAGTAAAATAAAATAGTGAGGTCCGGAAAGCACGTTAAGCCGTTGGTCCCGGCTGTCATTCGTGGATCTTTGACAGTCGTTACGGGTCGTCAGAAGCCCAAAAGTCTGACAGCCAGTCTCACCAAGGGGTATCGTGTTACCCAGTTACTGGGTTGTGGAGGTCAGATAGGCAGTCGCTCCATGTAAAATACTGGTATTCAGCTGCATTCGGCTAGACTGGAAGCTGACCCCAACATAGTTGGGAATAGGCTAGGCAGATTGAGTGAGGTCCGTACACGTAAAGTGGGTTTTTTTCTCGTCTATCCCATTGTGTGGGATATCGTTAGATAGGCCGTTTAAAAATATTGCGGGTTTGTGATAACCATTTTGCGATTTAGGGATCCGCAGGGCTGTAGCGGGAGTCGAATTTGAGGTGGGCAGCATTGGTTACAGGTAGGGCGGAAGTAAAAAAATTATCATAATTGATCTGCCCTCGAAGCACGGGCTCCTAAATCAATCACCATGTATATCACTGACCTCTAGGTCAGTGATGTACATTCAATAGCTATTCGTAGACAAATAATTTTCTACGGAGAATCCCCTCTGCATCACAGATATTATAATTAAAAATAGACCCATCGCTTCATGTGATGGCGCTTCAAATGCCATCTATACACAGAACAAAGAATTATTTATAATATGAAATTAATGTCACAAACTGTGCTATGTTCGGAAAAGTTTCGATACCTATCGCTACGATTTTTTTTATCTCAAACTATGAACATACCATTTAATTATAATAATTTGTCTTAGTTTTCGATATTTTTAAGGTAGGGCATTGTGACTTCAAGGTAGGGCATCGCCCCACAATGCCCCCTCCTAGCTACGGCCGTGGAGATCCGTTTGCGTAAATTTAAGCTTTAAAGCGCTAATTTTTGATAGAGCCAAGGGTCCCCCCCCTGCCAGTTAAATGGATGTATTGAAAAAAAAAAATGTTCTAGGACATGTCGGTTTCCTCACGATATTTTCGTCCACCGTTTTCAGAGCTGTGGTGATGAAATAATTTACAAAAAGTAAAGCTCCTGTCGTAAGTGCCAGCAGTTACTCCTGAGCCACCACTGACGTAGAACACACACGTACTCACATACTCCTTTTGCTTCGTTTACGTTTAGACATCTACGCACACGCATAATAACAATAATCGGACGTATTTAAGCAGAAAGGACTCAACCCACATTGTGGTCAGGGATGAGTTGTATATACCAAAGAGATCCTAACGGTTAATGGAAGGTACCCAGCTACATTTGGGTTGGTTCCCAACATTAAAAATTCAACCTTCTCTTTGTAGTGTCACGGATATTTTTTGCAGAGTGAAAGAACCAACCGTTAGGACCTACCTTTGGTATATACAACTCATCCCTGACCACAATGTGGGTTGAGTCTATTCTGCTTAACTACGTCCAATTATGAATTGAATATTATTATCATCTACTTAGCCTTTTCTCAACATAGTTGGGGTCGGATTCCAGTCTAACTGGATTTAGCTGAATACCAACGAGACATGGATCGACTGCATTTTACCTCAACAACCCAGTTTCTGGGTAACACCATACTCATTAATAAGACTGGTTGTCAGACTTTCGGGCTTCTGACGATCGGTAACAACTGTCAAAGATCTACAATTGACAGCCGAGACCGTGGCCTAACGTGCTTTCCGAGGCACGGAGGAGTCTTGGTATGTAAAGATGGTCACCCATCCACGGACCAACCGCGGCAAGCGTAGCTTAACCTGATCGGTCGACCCGTGCGGCTGATATTACTTAGCCACAAGCCGCACAAAAACAATAATTATGAATTGATTATCTAGACTAGTAAATTAACTCTAGCAATTTTTTTATCTGGGGTCGTGAATAATTTACAAAATAAGTCAATTGATAACGCTAATATTTATACAATAACATCTCACGTATAGGTAATTCGAGAAAGTACAAACAACAGTAAAAAGACCGAGGGCATCGATAAGCCGACGATTAACGAAAACAAAGTTAATTGAGAATTAATATTTTATTTACACTAGGTATAGATACGGCAATTTTGTTGTTATCTAGTAATGTGCACATTCATATTTTTAACTGTCACGTGTAATCTTACGGTTAAACTGCTGGACCGATTTTAATTGTGAAATGTTAAATAGAATATTTAAGCTTAGCTTAGCTTTTTGGTATATGGAGAAGAGAGCTCGTGGCTAAATGATAACAGCTGCATGGGCAGCTAACTAAAATCCAGTGCATGCGTCTGGAATCCGCACAAAAAGAAGCACACTTCACTCTTAGAAAAGATGCAAAAACCTTATATTAGTCTATATAAACGTTTTAATAGATATTATCCATTTATGTACCCTTCGAACTTTCTTTTAGACTGTTTAGAGTACAATTCTCTGGAGGTTAGAAGAAAAAAACCGGCCAAATGCGTGTCGGATCACGCACTTTGAAAGGTTCCGTAGTTGGTAAGGATTAGTTGAAAACATGTTCTCCCAAACATGCCGTATGGAAGAACATAATTTCAACTGTAAATGTAAGTTAGTCGACTATTACTCGGTAACTTGTAAAGCCTACTTAGCTGTGATAGTATTCCTTTTAACTTCGTTATATAATATACTACTGCTGTGAATTTTTCAAATATCCAAGTTCAACCAT
This sequence comes from Dryobota labecula, assembly GCA_947523025.1. NCBI lineage: Eukaryota > Metazoa > Arthropoda > Insecta > Lepidoptera > Noctuidae > Dryobota > Dryobota labecula. The sequence continues at coordinate 25,316,959 of OX383289.1, read as the reverse complement.
TTAGCTGGCACATACACACTTGACTCTAACAAAAATTAGAACTTCAAAGCTTAATAATTACGCAAACGGAACCCTGAATCGAAAAATGGTATTAACAAATCAATATTTTTGTACGACCTATCCAACGATACCCCACAATATAGAATAGACGAGAAAAAATATATCATTCCCAGTTTACGTGTAGGGGAGGTACCCTAAAAAAAAAACAAGATTATATTTTACCACTTTGTTGGCATGATTAATATGTATACTCATGCCAAATTACAGCCTTCTAGTACTAAGGGTCTTTGAGCTAAGCCGCGGACAGACAGACCCAGACAGACAGATGGACATGGCGAAATTATAAGAGTTTCTTGTTGACTACGGAACCCTAAAAATGACCAAATTATTAATATGTGTAAGATGCTTCACGGAAAAACCGATGCTCCCGAACTGCACGACGAACTTTTCCATCTTTTTGCTCCAATAAACTATAGCCGTAACAGGAGGTACAGTGTTCGATGTAATTCGAACACCCTTTTGCTGATCTAGCGAATCAATAAGGTCGCATGGAGCGCGCGCCGACGACAGTGCATATTCGGACAGCAACCGGGTGCATTCGCCTGCATTGTCATTAGCCATCATTTTAGCGGCCTTTTATATTATAAGTTATAAAATAAATAGTTTTTAGCAAGTTAAACTCAGCGTTTTAATAGCCATCCTAATACGTACTGCCGCACTAACGAAAAATGCAATAACTCGATTTTGCCGCTTCCGAGAATTGTATTTTTGATTATTGAATTTGTTATGAAGTTTTAGTTATTGCATTCTTGCTTACTGAAAAACTGAGTTCCTGAAGGATCAATAAAAAGTTGCTTAGAGAGAGTTAATAGATTTCGATTCGCTGACTCCAAATATATAACTCAACGAATATATAACTCAAAATCGTACAAAATCGAGTAATTGCATGCTTCGTTAGCGCGGCAGAATAGTCTATAGCCATTTAGGTCGCGACCCGAACATTTTGGTCCTTCGAGCCGGACCTCTGAGTCGAACCGTCGCTCTCCTATCCCTCGCACGCTTTCTGCGCTCAACGCTCTCTTGAACGCTAAGCCTGACTGTGATGTGTTCGCGGATGAATGGAAGAAGATCTTGTCAGTATGTCTGGAGTAATGTGAGATGAGCGTATGACTGTCGAGTAGTTGTACACTTTTGTTATTGTTCTTAAATAATGTGTTTAAGTGTCTTTAACTATGTGTCTTTGTTATCTAATTTAATTGGCCTGGCCGTTTTATATTAGACTAGCTTTTACCCGCGACTCCGCCCGCGTGGATGTCGGTTATCGCGTAAAAAAGTAGCCTATGTCCTTCTCCATATCCCAGGCTATATCTCTGCCAAATTTCATGACGATCGATTCAGCGGTTTATGCGTGAAAACGTAACAGACAGACAGAGTTACTTTCACATTTATAATATTAGTATGGATATTTCAATACATTTATTATTAGTTATGAATGTTTTTAATAGCTATAAATAATATTTTTATAATAAAGTATGGCACACAATGCTGACGATGTCCTATTTATATCAATATTGTACACATGAGACCTGTTATCAGCTCACGTTTGATAAATAGTATAAAAATAGCTATTTAATTGCACTGTTGTTATACAATTAGTGAACGAATGCAAACTGTTGTAAACATCAACAGAATTACACGTTATTTTCTACTAATTTCGAATTCTGTACTTGAGTTTATTCACCTTCTTACAGCAATCAATAATTTTTGGTCCTATGTCCCGAAGTTCCGATGCTTGTGGTTTTAGGCCCAACTTTTATGCTCATTTTTCTGGCGTTAGTAAACTGCTAAGTTTTAATGAAAAAGTGCTATAAAAAGACCTTCAGGCTTATATTTTCAGGTAAGATGAAGTCAAAGAGCTTCCCCATTATGCATAAAAAATTATACTACGATTTTTTTAGTCTTTTGACGTACGGCGGCAAGCACGTCAAGTTACCACAAACAGAAATGTTATTTACATTATACCACAATGTAATTAGTCGTTTACGTAAAGATAGATTTGAAAAACTAATTTAGCAACAAACTAAGTTAGCAGCATAAATACTTTTACAAATATTTTGGCTCCAAAATTGAACTAAAAACAACAGTAAACATAATGAGCGGTCCTCGTGATTTTACTATTAAAGTACTACAAAAAATATTTTGGCGTAGCATCTAGAACTTTGCACTGCACATACATTCTATAAGTACTCCACTCACTACTTATACCATTATAAATTCTATGCCACCACCCCTAAAAATTCAGACGACCAGCTTTTTTTGACCTTCCACCCCTCTTCTACCTCAACGAATTCGGGGCCTACGGGGAAAACGTCACCAAACGCATAAAGACCAAGTTATATTGGTTCAAATTTTTTCTAGGTGTCTGGCAAAGCGCCCAATAGGTTCCGAATTTAGAACGTCACATCTTAATTCATTTGTTTAATGAAATTGAACTGTTTATTAATGATGTAAGGTTTATTTTTGTACTGCATTGCTGAAAGAAGCGTGATTTTTGATGCAACAGTTGGTCATGTGCTTTTGGCGCCAAGTGTGCAGTTGGTATTTTCTTTAGTAATATAGTGCAGTCATTTGTGCGGGAAAATTTCGGTCATTTGATATAAAATAAAGAGTGTTAGACGGAATAATTATGTTCTTATACCTATTTGAAGTATTTATTTATGTGACAGAGCAAATGCACATAATATTGTGTAGGCGATATTATGTCGAACTGTTATTATAAATATAGACAGTGTTTAAGAAAAAAACATAATACAATGGGTAAGCGAAGATTTAATCGCAATGGTCTTTAGAGTCCTATTTCTTTTATGTTTTTCTGCATGCAAAGCACATACAGTAGCAGGCCATGTTTTTTAAGCATTTTGTTTGACCAAAATAATACGATATATGTACATTTATGTTCGCAAAAAAGGACAATTACCAAAACCGGTAGACTTGTCCTCATTTGCATGAAATTCCTCTTTCACTCGCAGAAAGATAGAGTTACTTTGACCCTTGAAAAATTTGCGTATATTATTACCTCAGTCCTTCTCTCAAAAAAAAAGTAGTTCTTTCATGTCAACTTTCATAGTAACTCAGTACTGTTCTCGAGGTCACTTATTTCTTTACAAAATAAACTTGATCACTTACAAAATAAGAGCGAATTTCGTTTAGTTTAAACAAGTCCTGACCAAGGCTGATATTTAATTATGTTGGCACTTTTTTCATTAATGTTTGGAGGCTCGTATATTAAGTTTTAATTTTATAATAGAGTGCTGACTGTTACATTAAAATTAAATTAATTTAAAGCTCTACTATAATGCAATTTAATTGATTAATTATTAAACGTTTGCTTACCTTCCGTTTTAATTTCCTGATTGAACTTTTAACTCTCGCACTGAAATTCAACTCATTCAACTTCTAAACTAGCAAGCTAGTAACTCTGGCTTCGTGTTTACAAAACTAGCTTCGTTTCCTGGCTAGTAAGTTAGTAAAGTAAGCTAGCGCACAAGCCAGGGTAGTTTAATAGGACGAGGTTCTATTTTTGAGCTAGTAGCGCCCCCACCACCGATTTAACTATCCTGGGGCCTTACTTCCGAAAACGATTCGAGTTTGATTTTGTTTCCGATTCGAACTAGTTTCTGATCCGAACTCGATTTAAAACCTTACTCCTGAACCAATTCGAATCGTAAACCAAGATCGACATAGGTTCGAGTGTTATCAGCGTCGTTATGCATATCCGGCAGATTACGTCATCGTCAAGTGCTCTATGTCTTTTAGGTAGTTATCTCACTGAATAAAGTAGCTTCTTTAATATCGTGTAATTTGACGTTTAGTTTTGATCCAACAACTCGATATCTGTCTGTCAGATGGCGTGCGGAGTACGAACTTTTAGATCCTTACGAATCTTTCGATCGAAGTTAGTTTCGCTTGGAACCACCGCACCATCGTGCGCTAGTGTCGGATTCAAGAGTATGGATCGGTATTTAATTCGAATTCAATTCGATTAATTCAGAACTCGATGCTGTCGGGTGTAAGGCGCCTGGCTTTTGTACTAGCCTCGTGTGGCGGACGAAGATAGTACACAATCGGATCATTTTACTCTACGGACTAAGTCACCGCAATGCTATTAGCTTAAAATTTACTATCATCAAACAGCACTAGCTTATAGTAAGCCAGGACAGCAAGCCAGGATAGAATACAGAGGTTCTAGCTTGCTATTCTAGCTTTGAGAAACTAGCGTCATGAATCCTGGGCATAACGGTTGCACACCTATTATATTACTAGCTTTTCCTCCGGCTCTGCCCGCGTGAATGTCGTTTATCGCGTAAAAAAGTAGCCTAAGGGCGGGTTGTTTCACGTCCACTTAACGCACGCGTATGTGTCATAAATGGCACTAACTATCGTCAAACCGTTGTTTCACAAAATTATGCCCTTAACGTTCGTTAAAAAATAACGATTATAGTAACCCACTGGTTAACGTCATTTTATTCTTTGACATTTGAACTTTAACTATCGGTTTTTTATGCAGTAAAACAAAGCTTTGTATTTAACGAACGTTAAACATCATAATTACCGTAGTAATTATCGTAGAATACCTACATGTGGAATGCAATAAAAGTATTAAGTATTGAGTATTAAAAACATCGTGCTGCGGAAAATGGCATGTCCTAAAATCAAAAATTCAAAGACATGTGACATCTAATAACCCGTACAGGGCCCGCGTGGTGAATTATGGCCCACTCTCTCTCTCACAGAGAGTATGCCATGCGTCCCAGCAGTGGGAACATTGATGGCTGATTATACTTCTGATATAGACCCAGCGGTTTAGGCTGTGCGTTGTCTATCACTGAATTTAACACTTTTATCATGTAGATTACTAACGCTTCATGATTTTATTACACTACTGCTGAGCATAAGCTCCTGGGTTTTCGATTTTCAGGCCGGGGAAAGTGTTATTGCGTTTTTCCATCTAGAATTTCTCAGTGGCGGAGTCTGGAATTTGTACCCGATGGCGGAAATAGGCTCGCCCCTATTACATGGGACTTAAACATAACTGGCGAAATGTGGATGTCCTATGGGTACACCTCTGCCTAATCCTCAGAAGAAACAAGGCGTGATGTTCTGTTATATAATTTTATTATATAGATAGTATCTGTCTGTCTTACACAGTGTTTTTGTTCCAAATCTTCGAACATCATTCATCCATCATTTCAGCCGAAAGCCATCCACTGCTGGAAATAGGCCTCCCCCAATTGGGGGATTTGCCATAATCGCCACGCTTGGTAGGCAGGTTGGCGATCGCAGTATGGTGTTACAAATGCATAGAGAACGCTGCTGCCCATTCTCTAGTGAATCCCTTAGTCGCCTTTTACGACACCCACGGGAGGAAATGGGGGAAATCCTGGAACAGGACAGTTCAATTCAATGAGTTTTATTTGTCATTATTTACTACTAGCAGCGCCTTGTGGTTTCACCTGCATAATTTTCGATCCCGAGGGAATATCGGGATAACAAGTATTATGTGTGATGAGCTAGGTTATAGACTATCTGTGTGCCAAATTTCATCCAAATACGGTCAGCCGATTTTGCGTGATTGAGTACTTTCAAATTAGTAATATTAGTAGGATGTAGGATCCGCAAAATACTGTAAACACTGCATCCACAATTTTGGGGTCTAGTTTTACTGTCTCCATGACATTCTACATGAAGCAGTCTACGTCAAATCTCAACTGCCATATCTCTATTTTTACTAAGTCCTTTATGTAATTTACACACATAATAGAGCGTTAATTATAACATATCGTGTAGGCCACTGACCGATATACAACGGTTTCTATTTCTATCACAATATATTTCTATTTGTACCTTAGCGTGCAGAACGCAAGGCCGTTGTGGTGATTCTGAATTGATATAGTAAACATAAGTTGAATGACCACTTTTTCAAAACCACCTTTTATAACCTCCTCTAAAAATTGTTTTGCCACAAAATGTTAAAAAATATAATTTTGTAGCTGTAGGTACATACATGTTTAGGGTTCCGTAGTCAACAAGGCAACCTTATAGTTTCGCCATATCGATCGGTCTGTCTGTCTGTTTGTCCGCGGCTTAGCTCAGAGACCACGTTACAGCTAGAAAGCTTTAATTTGGCATGGGTATTAATCACACCGACAAAGAGGTAAAATAAAATCTTGAAAAAAAATTTTTTAGTGTACCTCGCCTTTCCGTGAAATATGATTTATATTTTTTTTTTCGTCTCTCACATGGTATGAGGTATTTTAGGGTAGACCGTTCAAAAATATTGCAGGGGTGTGAAAACCATTTTTCGATTCAGGGATCCGTTTGCGAAATATTAAGCTTTAAAGTGCTAATTTGCCCCTGCCAGCTAAATGGTTAGTAAAATATATAATAATAAATAAACGTCAGAGAATTGACCGTCACGTAGGTATATCGCTTTAATGTTAAGTTTGTTCTTGGGATAAATTCGTTCCAACTACGGATCCCTTTATTGTGCGTACGGCAAAGCACGTGTCCGGCCAAGTGTGTGTCGGACACGCACTTGGCCGGTTTAATTTTTTTTATTTAATAAAAATAATTAATTTAATAACTAACAATAATAATAACCTTTTCGTGTCTGCCTGTATGACCGCATTGTTCAACTAAAATTCGCAATGGATTTTGATGCGGTTTTTTACCATAATTTAGAGAATTTATTCCATAAGTTTTATGTCTAAAAAACATTACTATTAAACTTAATATTATAGTGAAATTTCGATGTTTTGTCAAGTCATAAATGCGTGCGAAATAGGGCAGGTCGCTATTAATATAACAAAAGGAACTGTTTTGGATGATTTGTCAGGTTTAAATAAGGTCTACTACCGAAGTCATACTTACTTCCGAATTCATGAAATTACAAAATACCTCTGCCCAAGTCACGTTTAATTATTTCTACCTGTCTGAAAGTGCATATGAAGTTGACAATAGCAATATAATTTCATATATAACCTCATATCGCCCGTAACTCTGCTCAGAAATAAAAAAAAAACCCTATCAAAAAAAGCTTTCATCATAAGGAATGCAAAGAGCCAAAAAATCTAGTGAAGAGCAAATACAATAGCAAAGGCAGTATCAGAAACCGTAAAAAAATCTTTTTCAAATTTTAGATGTCTCATATTGCTCAGAAATTAAAAATATCACAATCGATGAAAGCTTGCATCATTACGAATGCAATGAACATTATTTTTTTGTAATTCATTGTAAATATCAAATAACATCGTTAAAGAAATTTGTTATTATTTCACCACCACACATTTTCACGAAACTCTGAGGCGTGGGCTCGAAATGCGCCTAACTCAATTTTTTCGTTTATAACTCAATAACGTCGACCAATTTGTTTTATTTATCGGCGGCGGCATGACCTTGCGATATCTCTGCAGTTGCGCTATAAATTGCGTAAAACATTTGACCTGCAGACTGCAGTGTTTATTGTAAAAACTTACTTCTGTATCTGTAATGCAAATAGAGTTTTTGGTATTAGGTTAACAACCAATGAAAACGTTATTGTAAAGAGATGTACAAAAAATGCGTAAAACAAAGTAATTATAACACTCGACAGCTGAACAAAGCATAAGTAGAAATTGTTAAAAAATAAATGTACGTCAAAAGCCCTAAAATATACAGACAATCAAAACGTATAGACCATCAACACACTAAATTTCAAAAGACAACGTGATAGAAATACAAAATACCGTAGAACGGGGCTATTTGGATTTTCGGGGGTTATTTATTTGGAACAAATCAATTGTAAGATTTGAGTGGACATAAATTCGAATTATGATCAAAAGTAAAAATTGTAAAAACAACAAGACCGGAAATAAATTATAAGCTGTCTATGGTGTTTTGGTAGAATTTATGTCAACTCAAATCTTACAATTACTTGATTCCAAATAACCCCCGAAAATCCAAATAGCTCCGTTCTACCGGTGTATATATGTATATGTAAATATCGCACAGACGTCGCTTTGAATGTGTTCTCACCTTTAAACAAACCCTACAGGGTGATTAATTTTAAAGAGTGCAAATAAAAAAATATACACTCAAATTGGTCGATCATTATTTTTTTACACGCGTTAAATATATGGTCAAGTGTGTAAAAGTATGGCCTTGCCGATCGGCCTTCGTGCTGTACCTTTCCATTACAAAGTTCAGTATACCGACATGTTTTAAATAATTAGTAGTTCTTTCTCGAGTGTACCATCTTACCGTAGCTGACAGAATGATATTTAAATGATGTACAGTAGAACACTCGCCGATGGTGGTAACACTTTGAGCTGATGCTGAGTACAGAGTTTTAATTGAATGCAAGGGCAGCTTACACTGGTATGAAGACTGTTCTTGATCCGGTAATACAACGCAACGGTTACTTTGCCCATTCTGAAAATCTACTGCTAGCAATGTTAACAGACTCCGAAAAACATATAAGAGAAACCCTGCGTCGTATTTTGAAAGCACGCGGTGAAAAAACACATCATTTGAGGCTATTTGAAGTTGAGGTTGAGGTTCCAGACGGAAACATTAAAGCAAATATTTATTACGACCTTATTAACTGCCAGTACCATATTACAGGACCAGCGATCCTCTAACGAATAACTTGAATCTGTCATTGTTCGAGTACAGACAACAAAATTGTTAATTGCGTTTACCTTGCCCTGCTAAAGTAGTTGTGATGTCAATCAGAACTGTAACTGAAGCTTCAGGAAGGCACACAGGCAATTGAAGGAACACGGGTAAAAAGGATTTTCATGTATAATAAGATACCTCATAATTGATTTTCTAAAATCAATGTTGTTTATGTTTATAACTTCATTTTTAAATAAAAATATAGCCAGCTTTTATAAAGTTTAACAATTATATCTATCCTTCAACAAACAATACTTAGTTTAACGAGTTTTAAGAAATATGAATATCAAGCTCAATCCGGAGGAAGAAGGTGTAGAACTTTTGTTGGGACGTGATATAGGTTCTATAGTGTGATGAAATTAAATGTTCATTTAGTGTTACACAATTAATTTAATGATAACGGTTACTGACTAAACACGGTTTATAAAAAATAACTAAAATTATGGTAATTATAAAATACACGACTGACTGAATAACAGCTAGTGATCGACTGGTCTGTCGTCTTTGATGACTGTATTCGAACAGGGAGACGTGCAACGTCATAGGGACTTGAGCTCACAAGTGTGTGTATGCATGTGTGTATTACATACCACTACAAAGGTAATAAATATCCGATTGTCATGAAACTTTCTGAGATAGTTCCTATAACCATGGGTCATATTCTTATTGCTGTTACAAGTAAAAAAAAAAACTTTTTTCTCCATACTAGAATGACCCATCCTGTACCTGCATTTTGTTTTATTTGGAAGGCATAGGACTATTATTTTAATAGACTATGTTCGTGTGCGGTCAAATGTCAAATCACCACTACTATCACGATTGTATTTTGTTAGAGTGGCTAATTAACCACCAGTTTGTATGAGATTTAATATCAGTTTTTCAGTAACTGAACCCATCCCCTTTTGATAAATTTTTCGGAAAAGAGGCCTCAGAAGATATCACTGAAATATCTGAATCTACAACAGATAATAACTGGAAATATTCCACCAATCCAGTCTATTTTTATTTTGATACAGTTTTGTTTACCAAACACCATTTTCCACTCTTTTCTTATCAGTTATGTATTTGTTATCAAACCATTTTGTTATCAGTTCACGTTTTAAAGTCATGGCCGAATTATAGTTGTCGAATGTTTTGTGTCATTGACTGAAACCCGACATTTGAATAAAATTGTGGACACATGACTTTTGAATTCAACATAGAACAATTGAGATAAGGATCTTGATAATTTTATATTGTACTAGCTTTTGCCCGCGGCTCCGCCCGCGTGGATGTCGGTTATCGCGTAAAAAAGTAGCCTATGTCCTTCTCCATATCCCAGGCTATATCTCTGCCAAATTTCATGACGATTGGTTCAGCGGTTTAGGCGTGAAAACGTAACATACAGACAGACAGACAGAGTTACTTTCGCATTTATAATATTAGTATGGATTGAGGCCGTAGCAAGAACAGTTCTACTACTAATACGCGAAAGTAAATATCTTAAAAAGAATTTATCTTTAAAAACAAAAATATCGATATTTCAAGTTCAAGTGGGAACACACTTTTGAGCCAATAAGTATCTATCTGAATTATATTTTTTTTTTTCTTACTGGGGATTTTATTAAGATTCCCTCGAAATTCGCGATACTATCTTAAAATACACGTGTCTTAAGCACGTGTTTCTTATTTTATTTTTTTATTGTTTTGTGAGACATCGGTATCTTTTTTATTATTTTTAAAAAGTTATTTTATTTGAATTTATAATGTAGCTGCGTGTGGCTGTGGGCTTGGCAAGTTTCGTTACGCACCAAGAGAGAATTCTACTTACATGTTGGTTATTGCTACCGAATGATTTTAGGCGGTGCTAGTCGAACATCGGTGGTACATTTACCGCTGAGTTGCGGAATAAAACAAATATTTGTTTCAATTACTATGTGATAACTAGAGATCAGATATTCGGATGCATATTTACCTAAAGTTAATTTTTGAAGCGGCTTCTTAATTTATTTTTTCTTAATATAAATTCCAGCAATGTACAAGTAACCGGATACATGGTATGGAAACGACTTCTTAATTAATTATGTGGTATTATTTAATATTACACCGTTAGCTAGCATTCGATTCTATAGTCAAAAAGTAGTAAAACTAATTCCGGAATCGCGAGATTTTTACGATCGATATAAAAGTGCATTCCATATTAATACTCAATCATTTATTGCATTCCATAATGTATATGCTTAGGTGGTAAGTAAACATTTGTTGTAACAATCGTGGACCCTGTCGGCCAATATTATATTACATTAGCCAACACCTGAATGTTAGTAAATATAAATTGGATTTTATAATCAGAACTCTAAACTTGTCGATCCAAAAGCTTGTCGGGATTTTTTCGATACAAAAGTGCATTCCATAATAGCCAACATCTTAACTTTAGGTGAATATGCATCCGAATATCCGATCTGTAGTGATGACACATGATTTGGAGATCACCTTTTAACCAAAAATTGCTTGTGTTAAGAGACTTCGCTCTTCCGCTGAGCATTATCCATTAATTTGCAATGTAATGTAAAAAAACGTCCGCCTTTGTACCTTATTGTGTGCGAGAAGTTTAAATAAATAATAATTCATTCAAAATACAAAAAATATAATTGGTTATTTTTAAATTACCGAAAAAGCAAACTCTATATGAAGGAGCGTCAATTCAAGAGAATTCGTTAAATCTACTTATATTAATAATTAATTATTACGTAATTAATTAAGTGGGCTTGGTATTTAATAATTAATATCAATATACTCTGAAAACCTATTCTGTTTACCATTCCTTCAAAAACATAGTGACCATTGACGTTTACAGTCTGATAATACAGAATAAGCGATAAAACATTCTATCACGTTTTGCATACCACTGCTTACCGCAAACATAATTTTTCGTACACTTTGAAGCGTTGTTAATATTCCACTAACGCTGCGTTAAACCTGAGACAGTGTGAAAAATACGTAAATTAAATAAATACGAGTATATTAAAATTCATATTTATTATCAAAGGGAAAACCAAAAACAAATTGTCATATTTAAACCTTTTTTGTGTACAATATTTTATGCAAAATGAAGATTGCACTTACTTACTCACGAAATCTATTAGCCTATCTATAATGAAGTAAGTCGATAATGAACCAGTCATATTAATCTGATACAGAAAGTTTTAGGAAATAGGTACCCAAAAATAGCAATCAGTTTAGGTACAGTATATTTTTCCTTAAACCTATCCCTGCGGTGCAAAAATCCTGACATATCTTAACGATCATACCCTTTAAGTTAGGTATGATGATTGTCTCGATCTTTGGGAGACACCCATAAGTCATGAATGTCAAAAAACAGCTTCGAATTACACATTCAAACACATTTTTTTCTTTAAATTGGTATTCCAGTACGCCGTGTTAGTTTACAAAATATAACAAGTAATGGAAAACATGCATTCATGTATAAGTGTTTAAATTATATTAAGCTGATATTCATGCGATTGAATGTGTATATATGCATGATAATGTACGTATTGACGCTAACAATGATAAGATTATGTACAGCCAAATGTTCTTATGAACAGAATGTAATACATATAATTATTCCGAATTCTTATGATAGTTTTTACATTAACAAGATAAAATATTGCATAGGGTATGGACATTTAAATCATTCATCATCATTTTGCCCTAATCTCAATTTATTTGGGCTCGATGCAACATGTCTTTTCCATACTTCTCTATTACTCATCATCTCGCTAGTCACCGCCCTTTCTAGCCATATCATTTTTCACACAGTCTATCAATCGTTTATTTGATCTTCCCCCTATTCTTATACCTATCCACTTTCATACTCAAAACTTTCCTCACGACATTTCCCTCATTCCTCCGCATTAGATGCCCATACCATGACAACCGATTTACACACAGCTTTTCAGTCATCGGTGCCAGTACGGTCATTTAAATAATAAACACTAAAATATTATCAATATTAAAAGTTGTGTATATCTTAACCTTGACTGATAACTTTATCAAAGACAATTTCGTCTGTACTGTAAGACGATTATCAACTGTTACTTAGTTGTGAGTAATATAACGCTACTATAATTTACCAACAGTCGGATTACTATTTATTACTATCATCATCATTATAGCCGAAATATGACCACTGCTGGACATATAGGCCTCCCCAAGCACCGCCGCTTCGACCGGTTCTGCGCTTCCCGCATCCTACGAATTCTTGCGGCCTTCACAAGGTCATCGGTCCACATTGTGGGAGACCTTCGAACGCTACGTCTTCCGGTACACAGTCGTCACTCCAGAACATTTCGGCCCCAACGGCCATCTGTTCTGCGAGCAATGTCACTTAAGCCACTGCCACTTAAGTTTGGCAATTCTTCGAGCTATGTCGGTTACCTTGGTTCTCCAGCGGAGCTCTTCATTTCTGATCACGTTGGGAAACTCCAAGCATAGCCCTCCATTGCCCTTGGGTGACTTTTAGCCTTCTAATAAGGCTCATTGTGAACCACCACGTCTCAATGCCATAGGTCACTGGCAACACGCCCTGGTCAAAGACTCGCTACGCTGCCCAGCCGAGTTATTACTATTACTTCACTAAAAACATTAGGTATTGATCAACCAGTATTCAGGTCATCAATTAATTTCACATTGTTTATAGCAATCGAATTGTATCCATAACACAACTGTGCATTACGATTTATGTGAAATTATTATTTAACTATCGCTACGAGATACAGAACTTGAATACTGAAACTATAATTTCATACTCTATACTATAGAGTATGAAATACATTGTGTTTGTGTGAATTCGCTGTAATGTGGTCATAAAAAAATTGACGATAAAGCATAAAATGTGTATTAATAACAAACATTTAATATGCCTTCTTTTGCAACTATATACAAATGAATCCATTTTGATATAAAAAGATACCTGCAAAATTAATATACTCAAACCTAGCTAGTGGAAATTATCTGTAATAAAAATTACATAAAAACAGACGGATAAAAAGAAGTAGCGTTATATAACACGTAAAAATGACCTGCACTAATTGCTCAAACACCCGAAACAAATAAGGACCAGTGCAGTTGCACTGAACTGAACTCTTCAATCGCTCCCAAACTACTCGCACACACTCGGGTCGTACTCGGATCGCACTCGCTGACTTCAAACAAGCTCTTGATAACATTCACTCAGACCCAATGTGTGATTCGGACCCGGTTTGCGAACATTTTAGAACATTGCTCACAATGCAAACTAGTTAGCTGAATTGAAATGAAAGTGATTTTCAAGAACAACAGAAGAAAGAAAGAGATTATTGTTTGGGAAACCAATTTGAAATTGGAAAAAGGTTGGTAATTTTATAGCAATATAAAAGCACATTTATGTTTATCACTGAGATCAGGTTAATTTAAGATATAATAATTACAATGATAAGACAATAAATAAATTCAGTTTTACTATAGATACAAAAAGGTCAATCAATTCGCAAAGCATTGTCTGAACAATAACAGATAAACAAAAATAAAGTAGCGTCCGATAAAATAAAAAAAACATAGGTATTAAGATACAAGATCGAAACCTTAATAATATATTAAATACTCTGAAAGTTGTCACCATAAAGTTCACTGTCAGGGCCAAGACTTTTCTTAAAGGCCGATACATTTTTATTATTTATGAAATCGATCGTAATTTGTAAGCTATGGCATACAACATAAATCCCATTAAGCCTTATTGGAGGCTTTTAAGTTCACTCTTTATTGCTACTTGTACTGAAAAGGCATTAACTCATTTTGCTTTATGGGGACCGTCTCTTAGCTAACACTTCCGTGAATCCTGGGTTCTTAGTTAAAATTTTTGTTGTTCAAGTTAGAATCTGATTAAATTAATCAACATCGGTGCGGCATCGAATTGTAATACTTACGCTAAAGAAAATGGGTCCTAATGTTGTCCCCTGCGCACACCCTCGTGAAAAAGCTCTTCACATATTTTATGTTGATTTTACTATCTTTAATTCTCGAAAAATGCTTATAGTATGTAATATTGGTACCTACCAATATACTGGTCCCTAGCAACCAAGGTCAATGGCACTAAGTTTACGCAATCTGTAAACAAATGATAGGGACGCATCAGTAGATACTTATTTTTATTACTGTGTTATTATTTCAAGATCATTAAAGTGCATGTTTTACTGAGATTTAAAACCTTTGACCTGTTTGCAAAAATGCTGACTTATAGTTCAACAGGACCTACGAAAAGGCTCTGTTTGGAAGCTATTACAGTAATAGCTACTTTTTCCTAGTAACGCGACCGGTTATAGAAAAGTGATTTCGATTTGGCATTTACGAGTACTACTAAGATAGAAATAGACACAGTTTTACCCTTGAAATTAAATTTAAAAGAGATTTATAAGTCTCTGTATTTAAATCGAAAACAAGATCTTGGACATGACACGGCAAAACTTAAAGGGCTTACACGAGCGACTAAGTAATCCTTTTCCCACAATTTATGAGCCAGCAGTGATCGCCATTTACTTACGTTTTTCGATTCAACAACAGATTCCCATGAATATTAATGTCTTCCGTGAAAACTGCACTATATTTATAGTCTTTTGGTACAAAATAAACTCCAAGGTTACACGAAATAATAAAAATAAAAGGGATAAGTGATCATAAAATTAAAATAACAAAACACTCGTAGGTGAAACCATTGAAATCGGTTTAACGATGAAACTACAGTTGCAGATCGTTTTAATATGGCTGTATAAATATCTACAATTATTCCGTAAGATATTTATGTGAGCTAGATCTCGTAGCCTACGGATGGCGAATCTATGGCACGCATGCGACGGTTGGCACGCGAAAAATAATTGTGCTCACGGCACTGATTGAAGTACGACATCTAAATACATATGTACAATAACATTTTGATTTCCTTCAGATCTGCAGTCCATTTAACTCCTTATCTATTTATCATAGAAAATATAACAGCCTTACTTTTCTTGAATAGATAACGATGGCACGGAGTAATAGATTTTCCCTCTAAATTGGAACGCAGATGCAAAAACGTTCGCCATACCTATTGTAGACCTGCATATGTATATTTCATTATTCAACTTCCTTTCTCGTCCCCATCAACAGAACTGATATAAAAACGTCTTCCTTAACTGCAATATACGACCTCAATCAACAAAATAAAGGTAGTGGGTATTACCGCAAGATATTAAGCGGTCTATTTATAAAATGTATGTAGGCAGTGGCCGCTCACGGATGTGGGCCGTCCTTGACGCAGGGCCGGCCGCCGAACTACTTCGGTAAGGTACATGTAATAGACACGGATTGCTAAACAAAATACTTGACACCCTTGCTATACATTCACACACATACATGAAACACTCCTTTACGTGGAATTTGGAGCGGACTCGAAGCCAGTCCCTTTATTTCCCAGTTGAATTCTTTCTAAATGATCGTTTTACCCGCCAGATGACAAATATAGGAATTAAGTCCCTTTGGCAGCTATGTCCTGTCCACTCACGGATGTGTTTCGTCCTCGTCCTCGGGCTGTAGAACTACTCCGATAAGGTATACTAGTATTAGATGACCCGAATAATATTGCAGAGCATCGGCATTCTGTTTGTTGCGATTAATTGGGATTAATAGTATGCAGCTCATCATTCCTAGCATAGACGCTCCATTACATCTTCAGGTGTTATGGTAGGTACTGGTAATCTTGATTTACAGAATAGAATAGATTTTTCCTTTATTGGAGTAACCAAGACTCAACAAGAATGTTAGTTAAACTTACGACTATGTTAGTAAGCACAGACACTAAACAAAAACAAGGAAAACAATATGGTTAACAAGAAATAACGTTTGCTCACCGTTGCGACATCCCATGAGAGACAGCACAACAGTGACCCACGTATACACAGTCCAGGCGACTCGCAACCAAGCTTAAGTCACTGTTGGAGCACTGTGCTACCCTAAGCAAAGTGCACCTTTTACGCATTGTTGAGTAATCTACATGCGCATCTGCGAACATCCATGATGCACTACAGAAACGGGGCAGCCCCACCAGTATACTAAATGCATTATAATTGCACGCGGAGAGCGCTGTACGATCTTTGCGTACCTACATCTAGCCCACAGGCTGTACGTATAAAAAGCAGTACAGTAGGCTCAAAAGAGTATGATTTTAACAGGTAGTGAGCATCGTGCAAACCTGCGAGCCAGCATATTCGCTCTAACTAAATGTGGGACCTAGAGTGAAAATAAAAATCAAAACATCCAAGTCAATCATTGCTGCTTCACTCAAGTTTGTGGGTGATATGAATTTGACCCTTCAACCACTTTCTTAACGAGCCGATTTGGTCGTCAGTGGCCCGACATTCAGTCGCGTAGTCCAATCGTACACGTCGTTCATACTTATGTATACACCGTTACGAATCTCAAGTAATTGACCACATGGCAACGGTTACATTATTTTTTGTTTACCATACATACGTACCAATCAATTTACACGTATATGGCGTCAAGCTTGTTAAACTTCTACTGGAATTGGTGCATTCAGTTTTTGTGAATAAATTTTTTTTTAGGTGTAAATTATTGGTAGATGAAATTAGGCTTGTTGCATACCAACACCAACGTATTTGGGAAAAGTCAAGAATGGAGCTGATTTCGTAATTGAGTTATTGAATCTGATAACGGTTATTCAGACCGAATCAAATATAAGCAAAGAGAGAGGGCCAGATACGTAAATAAGTGAAATTACTTAACATCAACTTAATCGTACAGATAGTGATCAAATATTTAATTCCACACATTGAGATTACACGATAAACGCAAAGCAATTATTTCGCACATGCAGTCTCAATTAACAAGACAGAAACGTGCAAAAAATTTAGCACACCGTATTTATAAACTATTTGGCACATACTAAGTACATACATGCAGCCGGTAGAAATAGCGATGGAGGCAATAGATAATAATCACAATGATTTAGAGGAAGCTATAAATATTGAAATATAAATAATAGCTAAGATATGATGAACAAAACCTGTTGTATAGTCTACGCAAGTTACGGCAACATATTGAAGTGTTTCGTCAATCGTAGACCTTTCGTAAATAATGCATACGTTGATTATTAAAAATAGTAATACGGCTTGGATTCTTGAACGATTTATTGCAACAGAGTATAATTCAATATGACGTTCTGCTGATAAATGAGTGTTACTACGCGAAGGGTGGTTTTTGTACAATTATCGATTATACATGTAGAACTATATTTCAGAATGATAAGCCATAGAGCACCTTTAATAACGCTACTAAAGCAGAACATCAAATTACTACTAATGTTTTTATATCATCAAATACACTCTTCCTTTTCATAGTCAACTTTTACTTCTTGCACTAAATGCTTAGCAGCTACTTCTGCATTTCCATTTCACGCACAAGTATCATATCCTGCTACAGGATCTATTAAAACAAAAACATCTAATCCTACAAGGATATCATTGTAAATATTACTCTAAATTCTAAAACATTGCATCGATACATCGATATTGGGTGACGTCATCCGTCAACCGGTCCTAGACCAAATCCGTATGAGCACAAAGACCCAATGACCTTGTGGCCAACTAGGCGACAAAAAGAAAGGACACCAAACGCTGGTCCACTTTGCGTGGATGATGAAAAAAATGGGAATTTTGGTCTGAGTTTTGGAAACCTTTCATTAATAAAATCCGGGATAAAAAAAATATTTTCTGTATTTTGTAAGTCCTGGAATGAGAATATAATAAACTATGTAGGTGTTTGAAGTTTGTAGCTCGTTTGGATCATGGTTTACGATAACCACATTGTAGCGCCTTATCGGCATTTAGAGTATATCCTATTTGATTTGAAGATTAGTGTCGTTACGAGTATCAAAGCCTTTTGACTTAGCTAGTCTAATATTAATAAGTGCTCAATCTTTATTAAGATTAATTTAACTATCATAACTTTTTCCTATTCCATCACAAGTTTAGGAACTAATTTTACAGCTTTTGATAGATCATTTGATTTTTGAATCTCACTCAAATCTTCTTTAACAATACTAATCTCAGTAACCTTCTTGAATCTATATTCTGTGATGTCAATTTATCAAACTTGTCTACAAAGTTCCCTTCCTGTTGACTTTTAAGCTTAATATAGGAAATTAACTGAATTTATTAGTCAGTTATTTATCTTCTTCATCTCCATATTCATACGAATGCTCTGATTTAATTTGGGTTTGAACATTTTTTAGCTCACGTGACCAAAATATAACTTTTATAGTCCGTTGTATGTTTAACTTGACTTGATAACGCCTTTATTTCTGGCTTGACTGTCTCGTCAAGTGGTTGGAAGCGCTATTGCTGAGGTCCTGGGTTCGATTCCCAGATCAAGCAAAGTGTTATTGGGTTATTCTTTCTGGAATTTATCAGTAGCAGCCCGGAGTCTGGATTTGTCCCCGATTGATGGCTCACCCCCTATTACATGGGACTTAAACATAACTGGCGAAATGCGAGTGTACTATAAGTACACCTCTGCCCAAACCTGCAGGGAAACAGGCGTGATGCTATTTTTATTTATTTATTTATTTAAACTTCATGTACAATAGTGGTACATAGGCGGACTTAATGCCACAAAGCATTCTCTACCAGTCAACCTTTGGGTTAAATATAAAAACAGTGGTAGGGTACAAAAATAATGACAAAAATACTAACTTCTTGATTAAGAGAATTTATATAGTTTTATTGATACTAATACACATATACAAATAAAATAAACTAATAGATATTTTAACAAATACCACCTAATAATAATTACTATGACTAGACTATCATTTGAGAGTTATTTAGTCTGACTTAAGTAGTGGTTACGAACTTTTCTTTTAAAAGTAAATTTGTTTTCAGCTTTTTTAATGCCAAAAGGTAGCGCGTTCCAGAGCTTTATAGTAGAGATAGCGTAAGAATTTGACATAAAACCGGTACGGTGTGAAGGAATTTGGAGAAGTAGATTCTTGGAAGCTCGTAGGTTACGACTATGAGAACTGCGCAACACTTTGAAATAATTCTTTAGATAATCGGGAGCACATGGATCGTTCATAATCGTGAAGAGCAAGCAGAGAGATCTGAGGGACCTCCTGAGTCGGATAGGCAACCATTTAAGCTGAGAACGGGAGGAAGAAATGTGATCGTATTTACGAAGGCCAAGAGCGGTTTTCATAGTTCATGTGTTACTATTTTTATACAGTTGACTGAACTGAAGCCTGTAATATTATAAAAACATACTTTTTTCCTTACAAAACCAGATTTCTAAGATAACTAATATAATTAATTTGTAAAAATTAAGTTTTTATTGCGTAATTAATTTAAATAGCATTTTATGCATCGTGAATAAATCATGAATTTGTTATTTATGATGTTGTTATACAATAAAACCACCCGGAAAAGAGCAAGCAAAAAAGTGTATAATATATTTTCTTGACAACTTTACTTTGTATTTGCACAGGAACATAGAATATTTTAAAATCCTTCCAAGAAATTACCACTAATAATAAGTGCGAACGCGTAGCTAGGTTTCTATCAATTTTATAGCTGAAAGTGTCTTACGTATTTTTCTGAATTTTGGCAGAAAAGTCTCTCTTATAAATGGAGCATTATTTCAATATATCTAAAAGTATTTCCAGAAGAAAAACGATCCAGATCTGGGTCTGTAGGCAAATAATGTACGACGGTAAGTGATAGGTTAAATAGTGAATTCAAACCAAACCATTTGCATTATGCTATATTAACCCCCAGCACATGTAAATCTTGAAAGTATAAACACAGCCCGAACTTTATCGTACTGACCTCAATAAATCACAAAAATATAACCACGATCGGTCTAATGTTGTTATTTAATAGTCACCTGCGTCTTCCGAAATGGCAAGCGTGTCACGAAGATCACGACGAGTAACGTGTGTATAAGCAGGGTTGCCAATTTAGCCTAATTTCTTCAACATATTTCTTGTAGGCTTGCTTTGGGTGGTTACATTTCACGTGGTGACGAAATACAGAAACCCGAATTTATATAATTATAAATATAAATATTTAAAAACTGGCCAATTGCGTGTCGGACTATGCACAATTGAGGGTTCCGTAGTTGGGATTTATCCCAAGAATAAACTTAAC
Source organism: Dryobota labecula (assembly GCA_947523025.1). Taxonomy (NCBI): domain Eukaryota; kingdom Metazoa; phylum Arthropoda; class Insecta; order Lepidoptera; family Noctuidae; genus Dryobota; species Dryobota labecula. Next base: position 25,296,032 of record OX383289.1, on the reverse strand, counting down.
ATATTTGTGATTAAAAAACGTGTTCTCCCATACATTCCAACTGCAAATGTAAGTTTGTATGCACATTGTTGAAAGATTTACCATGTAATTTCAATACCATAGACTTTTTATAAGTTTTCCTGTAATCTATAAGTATAGAACTATTTACTGTAATTTTTCCAAAATTTATGCTCAGTAAGAAGATATTTATGAGTGAAGAATTGTTAAATTTTCATCGAATTTCTTAAATAACTTTAAAATTATTTATAAAAAAAAAAATTGAGACCCTCACAGTTTCATTTAATGTGTCACACAGTACAGTAGGTATGTACAACTTTCTTTTTTTTTTCGTCCGCTAAGTGACGATCCTATAAGGGTTATGTTTTTATATTCGGATGTACGGAACCCTAAAAACCAACCACGACATATAAAATGTAAAATGGGTGGATGTTTCTTGTAAAGCGTCTGTGTATTTCTTATCTTCTTTCTTAACGAAAGTGCACTACTGAAAATACACAGTCGGGAAATGGAGTTTGAAACGTAAGTAAACACCTACAGAATTGAATTTCCTGCTACCCCTGATCGTAGTCATCATTAATGACATCTATTGGATACCTGAAAAGAAATTCTCGCCCAGAGGTTCTTTACCTAACCAGCTACTTCATTACCAAGTAAAGATGAAGTAGCTGGTTAGAGCTACTTCATCTTTACTTGGTAATGGTTGGATCAAACAAGCAGCATTTTTTATCGAATTTAAACTGAGCTACACCTCCCTCCAGATTATAAATCACACGACAAACGACGGCGATAATCGCACGACTTTTCTGCGTGTATTTCTTATTTTATCATGTTACTAGCTTTTCCCGCGGCTCCGCTCGCGTGGATATCGGTTATCGCGTAAAAAGTAGCCTATATCCTTCTTCATATTTCTCTGCGAAATTTTATGACGATCGGTTCAGCGGTTTAGGCGTGAAAACGTAACAAACAGACAGGCAGACAGAGTTACTTTCACATTTATAATATTAGTACCTATGGATAATAATATTAGTAAGTATGGATAATACAAATATCGATATTGGGACCTAGAGAAGGTCATCTGAAATTTAACAGATAGGTATCCAGGGCCTCAAGTCTGCTATTACAATAGTGTCAGAATGGTCTCGCCATTGTGAGTATTTGACAGTGTTTGTATGGCAAATCTGTCAAAAACTCACAATGAAGAGACCATTCTGGCACTATTGTAATAGCAGACTTGAGGCCCTGGTGTGTACTATCTGTTAATTTTCATAACGATCGGTTTAGGCGTCAAAACGTAACAGACAAACCGACAAAGTCATTTACGCATCTATACAAATAAATAAAATTGAATTGTGAGTTTGTAATGTCAAAATAATAACTTTTTACTAAATGTATACGAAAGTAGGTATACGGTACTTATAACAAAAACTCTTTTTTTTTGTCTGTCAGTCTGTCTATCTGTTTGTTCCGGCTAATCTCCGAAACGCTTGGAACGATTTTGACGGGACTTTCACTGGCAGATAGCTGATTCTATAAGGAGTAACTTAGGTTTTATTTTATAAAATGTCACGCAGGTGAAGCCGCGGGCAACAGCTAGTTAATATTATTAGTATGGATGCCAGCCCTGCAAGTAAACGCACTGAATGAACGTAAATTATCAACACAACATTATCTCACCTTGACTCGGCACTGACCCAGATTAATAGATAGTACTTTCGATTTCGGTCGATAATCCCTCTCCTTTTGACATAAGGCACATTTTAGACGCTGTACAGAAAACATTTTCTTCTACGTTTTGCTTTTAAAGAAGAATGTGGACTTAGGTATATGGTTGTAATTTATTAGAAGAAGCCGGATTTCTGATCACATGCAGTTTTTTTGAAGAAATCTACGTTAAATTATAAAATGGCGTGGCTATTCGGAATTAGAAAATATCTAGAAATTTATTATAGAATTAATTATCGTTGTTGAAACAATATTTGTTAAAATACAGCAACAAATATTGGATTTAAATATTTGTTGCAGTGGTTTCACAGTGGTAACGGTCCCCGAAATACGAGTGGGTTCGAACCCAGAAACGCACTTTATTTGTGTAACTAATTTCATCACCACTGCTCTTAAAACGGTGAAGGAAAACATTGTGAGGAAACCGAACCGAAGTCCTAGAGCCAAAAATTCGACGACATATGACATCTACCTACCCGCACGGGCCCGTGTGGTGTGAGCATTTTTTGTTGGCACTTAGTTGGGCCACTTACCTCTGTAAGTGGCCCAACTAAATGCCAACAAAAAATGCTACTAGGGTTATAGCCTACTCGCTCTCAAAGAGAGAAGGCGTATGTCCCAGCCGTGGGAACACTAAACAGTGGGAACATTATAGGCTGATGCTGATGCTGGCGAAATTTGGGTTAATCAGAGGTGTACACTAACCCTTCGGGGAATACATAAATACATAACAGGCGTGATATTATGTGTGTTATTGAAATGGAAATAAAATTCGCCGCCCCTGCAGAATAAGCGCGTAAGATATATTAATCCATATTCATAATGAAATACAAAAAACAAAATAAAAATACAAAATACAAAAGAAAACAAAATACAAAATACAAAAGAAAACAAAATACAAAAAAAAAATTACAAAATCCATCATCATTTTTTTTTTTTTCAAAATACATCACCTCCTTTTTTTCCAGATTTTTATATCAAGTACATATTTACGATGTTATCGAGACATCACTTTAACGACGTTTTCCATTGCGCGTTTTTACTGGTGCAGATTTTAATACTATAATTCCGTAACGTGCAATCGCAATTCATTTATAGTTATATTGCTACCGATATACCGTAACATAATGTTATAATTCCGACCTTGATGATATATTATCCAGAACAAAAACTTAATCACCTATTACATTATCGGAAACTTTACGACTGCACCAGAATAAACGCGTAATAGTCCATTAACGGTATCACTGTGCTGTACTGCAAAGAAAATTCAAATTATATTACATTACAAAACAAAACAAAAAAACAATAGTTGACAAGAAAAAAACTCAAAGTAATATTAAAGGCTCCTACAAACAGGCGCGACAGGCGACGCGACACAAAGAGACGGCTCGTCGCGCGGCACGCGGTTTCTTTGTGTGGCGTTGCGTCACGTGTCGCGCCTGTTTTTAGGAGCCTTAACGATAAATTAAAAAAACTAAAATATTCCTGTAAAATGATTTTTTATCAATAATTCAAAAACGGTACCTGTTTAACACTTAAAATTAATTAGATTACCTACAAAAAAAAAAAATGTAAAAAAAAAATCTAACTTCTATTCAGTGTAGTCATAAAGCTATGGATCAATTTAAGTTTTTAATTTTTCCTGTGAAATTGATTTTTACACTTGCGCGGTTTATTCCGCGGGGGCGGCGAATTGTCACTTGAGTATATTTTTTTCTCAGCTTTCCATTTCAATATTCCAAGCCAAATAATCAGTAAGTAAATCGATTGTGATTGATAAACATGATACTTAATTGATAATAGTATATTACTTACCAAGGGCTGTAAAAGAAAGAAAGCCCGAAATCGAAGGTATTTGTGACCCGAGCCGCAGCCGAGTGTTGTAAATATGCGATAGAAGGCTTTCTATTTTACTGCCCGTGGTGAGTAGGTACACAATTTTACGTCTTATGACGTAAACATTCTTTTGCAGATTAAATAATAATATTTTCGGGTTTTCCAATGCCGCAATTTGTATTTTCCTTTCGTACTATGACAGACCGATACCCATACGTTTAATTTTTTGTTCTAAAACAAAATGAAGAACATTTGGATTCATGTTGAGACCTGACCTAAGAAATCTAGTGCAGTCTAGAATACAAGGCATTTAATTTAGTACCATAGTACTTATGCAATTATTTTAAATGTACAATCTTTCCCACGGCATCACCTTGAACGATAGATTTGTTGAAAAATTATAGACATATTTTTTTGGTGAATGTCAATGATCTAACTTATTGATTGATGTATTTACGAAAATGCTGCAATCAAAAATACATATAATTAAAGTCAAGTAAAACAAATGTGTGATACGAAACGCCTGAAGTGGAAGTGGGCTAAACACGTAGCAATAATTACGTATGGAAGATGTAGACAGTTGGTAACTCAATGGCCAGGTCCAAGCGGCAAGAGAGCCAGAGGAGGATTCAGAGAACGTTGGGCAGATGAAATAAAGCTTTCTGGAAAGGATAGAACAAAGTAAAGCGAAGGAGAGAAACAGTTGGAAAAAGTTGAAGGCAAACGGGGCCTTAATTAAATTAAATTGAGTATATAAGGTGTATCTATTCATACACGAAATATTTTATATCCAAGTATATTATTTAAAAAATTTAATCATTTACAATTATTTGATATAATGATTAATTATCAAAATGCACCGCGCTCGCGCCGCCACCGTCGCCGCGTCCGGGCGGATCATTCATAGAATAAGTAAGTACTTAAAGGTTTTTTGTAAAATGTATCAAGCAATTTTAAAATTATAATAATTACGTTAAAATAAAAACTCTTCGATAATAAATAAAAATTCGTTGATATGGCTCTTTTACCACCTATAAATGTTTCTCGTAAAATATTTCGTGTATGAATAGATATATGACACTTTATATATCTAGGTATAAAAATACAATTTTCTTATGTAAAAATGAACGTTAAGGAAAATAAAGGCTATTTATTATTATTATTATTATAAAACAAATGTGAAATTAAGCTAAGAAAATTGTTAGTTTGAATATTTTGTTTCTGTATATTTAGTTAGTATCTTATGCCGATATCTATAAACGTCTCTTGGCACGTGCTTTGGCTTAGACATGTGCCCGTCTCTATCTTGCACTTGTACTCGTAGTTTGACAGTTGTACGACAGTGACAAGAATAACGTTTAGCCAAAGTATGTGCTAAGTAACGCTTATAGATCTCGGTTTTAGGACTCTTAAGCCCCTTTAAAGAGTAAAAAAGTGCTGTTCCATACAAAATGTATTGCCTTTTTTATTTTTGTTTTCGTTAGTTTTTCGCATATTTTAATAGTTATTCTGCAATTCGGAGCAGAAACTAATCTAACAAATCAAATATCATAAAAATCGGTCCAGCCGTTCTTAAGTTTTAAATGGTGTAACTAATCCGACTTTGTTTTATATATTTAAATTAGTATACTCGTAGCTTAGTAGTTAGTGCATTTATTTAGTCCTCAGTATTACCTATTTCTATCAGGAAACAGGCAAATAAAAAAAATGGGTAATTAATCATAATGTAATTGTAACAGTTTGATAGAAAGAAAAAGACTGTTTAACCAAACTTAAACAACAATTTATTAATAAAAGGTTTATATTCAATATAATATAACTCCTTCTCTGGCTCGAACACATGCGGTGATCCTTCTGGGCATGCTGAGAATAAAGTTGTCCAGCATTTCTTGGGGTAACCTGTCCTATTCTTGAATAGCGGCTTCCCTGAGCTCTGGCACTGTCTGGGAACATGGCTGACGGTTCCAAACAGCTCGCTTAAGAGCATCCGACGCGTGCTCTATTGGGTTTAAGTCAGGCGAGCTGAATTATAATACTCGTATAATCTACCGTACCTAACAAAAATGATTTCGATTTTTCAAAGTGATCGCAAACTTTTTTTGATGTGTGTACACACAGCGATTAAAAATATTTCAGTACGGTGCTTATAAAGAGAATTTGGGAATTTTGCATAGATATTAGGTACCTATAGCAGGTGAATAGTATTGTAATGTAAATCAGTCATCGTGATTTTCTATATTGAATTTTCTACAATAACCAGGTTCGTGATTTTCTACCTAATAGAAAAGTCCCAGCGAAGATCGTGTAACAATAATATGGTAAGATCTGTAGGTAAGGAAAAAACAGGTTTAGTTCCAGTTTAATTTATTTAGGGAAAATAATAAAGCTTCCGAAAAACCAATTAATTTCCAGCGATCCAGGTTGACTGTTATACTAAGCTGTCTAAAAATACTAAACTTCCGAAAAAAAATACTAAGTTTCTGAAAACATATGTTCACCGTTCGCTTCGCTCGCTCGGCTCACGTTTCTGCGGCAGATTGTAGGTATGATTCGTCATTTTTTTAATTACATCAGCAAATATTTTATAAATTTTCAGAATTTTATTCGGTGGTTTCTTTATTTGTATTCCCTTATAAGTTGTCGGAAAGTTAGTATTTAAAGCATTAAATTTCATGTTTTGAGTATTCTCATATTTAAAAAAAAATTGGAGCTTTTATTACTACCCTTTACTTAGTGCACAATATAGGTAATCAGAGGCATTGTTAAGAATATTATTCTAGTGTGTTCAGCGGGTGTGGGCAGGGCATATTGCTTGCAGAACAGATGGCCAATGGGGCCGAACGTTGCTGGAGTGTGACTGCGTATCGGAAGACGTAGCGTTGACGTGAAGCACAGAACAGGTCGAAGTGGTGGGTGGTTGGGGAGGCCTATGTCTAGCAGTGGACGTCTTTCGGCTGAAATAATGATGACGATATGTTCGACTTCAACTCGCACATCGCGAAAAAATAACCTATACACACACATACGTTATTTAAACATATACAGTTAAGTTATTACGTACTCAGTAAAGAATTCTCCATTGTTTTCAATACTTATGTACGAGTACAACAAGAAAGAAAAAACTGAAATGGATTTACCGTGCTGCATATGCCTATGACATGACCTGCCAATTACTGTAATATAAAATAATGTATTCCATAATTATTATCCTGGAATTAAGTAATAATAATATCTACGTCACGTTTTAGTCATTATTTTCTCCTGTTGTGAGTGACTACGACTACGACGCATGTTGGCAAACTACACTTTTATCAAGGAAAAAGTTATCAGAGATAATGAGTAAAGTGATAAAAATGTAGGTAAACATTAAATTAGTAGACGTTTTTCCATTCATCAAGACACAAGTCTAATGAGGGAAATAATACCCAACGGAGTTCGAAACTAACAAATAAAATAAAAAATAGGCAGTCATATCTGCCGAAAGAAAGTGAAAACTCAAAACTTTGGAATAACTGACAGTCTGGCGAAATACGTCACGAGCATGTCGTGCATTTCGGTGACGCGAACCCATAAGTTTTTTCCCTACCAAAAATCGCTCACCCGGCCAAAGAAGTTTTAACTTAAAAATTGAAATAGGTGTATTTCGAAGCGCGTTGTTTTTATATTTTTTAAACCCTAAAAGCCATGTTAAAGTCCCATTCACACGATTCAAGTTGCATACAATAAAATTGATGCAGCAAATGACTTGCACCGACTAAACAGTACTTTTACTACTGCTTAAAATTCTGGTATGTGTAAATCAGGCTTTATAAAAATAGCACTGAATCTTTGACAAATGTGCTCGATGTCGCAACAGCATATTTGTAAATACATCAAGTACTTAACACCTATTGAAAGTACAAGAATTAACCTTTAACTCAGCCTTGCGGTCTCTAAGTATGACATAAAAATATTATCGACAAGCAAGTACATGCCCACTTGGACACACCTTTACCTACACTTGATACTCTGATACTTGACGCTTTAAATTCTTCACTCAAGTTTTCAAATTGTACTGACAAGTTGTAAATTTTCATAGGTAGCCTATTTCTATTTTGGTTGTTTGGACTGGTGAGTGATTTTATCTATCTCCATTTATTATAACATTAGACAAATAACTGTTCTCACCCTTTCGTTATTTGGATGTAAACGCTTAACAAACTCCGTTATTTAACAATAAATACAAAGCACTGTATTCTATTTACCATTTACATTAAAAAAAATACTCTAAAGTACAGTAATTTCAACAATATTACACAATAACTGTCGTTATTTAGCCGTTATTTGTCTAATGCAATAGTAAATGGAGTATAGGTAATAATAAAAGAACCGTTTTCGACATCAATCGGGTCAATTAAAGTTCTATAGTTCAACAGAACTAACGCAGTCACTTAAACGACCCCCCATTATCATGTGTGTGTGTTATTATTATGTGCTTGCTATGGGCAAACGCTTTTATTAATTGGGCACTCTAAATGAATATAAAGAAGAAAAATAAAATCCGTATTATTTAATAAGTACTTAGGTAATATTTATTTATTACCTTTTTTTAGCTTATAAGTTTAGTACCTACCTTAATTTGTTTTATCTACGCCCATGCTATAAATCTTCTATAAAAGTTTCTGAAACAGTTAGCTTATTGCCAACATTAAAACACCCAGTGTCATAGTAATCATAACAGCATCCAAACGGGAGTTATAATGTTGTACTGAATTTCATAATGCAACTCCTTTGCTTTTACGAGGAAGATGCTCCCTTCCTTACTCATCTGTTTGATGAGTAAGGAAGGGATCATCATCCTCCTTTCCATTCTCACTACTCAATTCGTGGTATCTTTATGAATTTCAAAAAAAGAACATTGTCACGCACGCGCGTTTCACTATACTATTCCATAGCGTCGTATCCCGCCATTTTTGTTCGATATTAGTATTGCAAAAACTGTTTCAGAACCTTTTATAGAGGATTCATATCATGGGTGTAGATAAAGTCTTGTATGCAACTGTAATAATTAGGTATTAAAACACTCATGTGATACCTACATTTTGACCAGTTATGCGAACATAAATGTAGGGAACAGCTGTTTTTTTTTTTTTTTTTTCGCGATTTCAGATTTGGTCCCATAGTCAAAGTTGTTCATAATGATGAGTACACAATGATCCCTTATGAGGATTTAAACTAATTAAATTTGACTGTGTATAGGCTAATACTGCCAATACTCCTATTACCTACTGTGTATGAAATGTTTGTACGCCTGGCAGGGCAGCACATGTTGACACAATATATTTTTTTATTTTATAACATCATGTAACACTACCAACACTATACCTATGGATACAAATAAATGAATTTTAACTCAAAGCAAAGGCACCTATTATAATGCAGCCAACCTGACATATAAATATCAAGCTGCACTTTTGACCTCATAACGAAAAGAAAACTGTCGACACACGTTTGTAACAAAAAGACAATCATTAAAATAAAGATGTCCCCATTTGGCAATTCGCATTCATAGATAAGTTTTATCGAACTAATCTTTTTTTATCATTAGCTTTATTAGCCCGATGACTAGTCATCCTGATTGAATATTAAGTATAAATAATTAAAGTCACGTGTTGCTTATCACGTTAACATTCCGAGAGTTCGCGAAAATTCACGAAAGGGCGCGAAGCGACGTCGACGGGTAATTAAAATAACAGGATCTGTGTCTATTACAAAGATCTAAATCATACTAGATCTAAGTTAAGTCTATACTAGTAGGCTTATTCTAATCGTCTTTTTTCCTCGTAGAAGTATAATATTATTTTCACATTATGGTAAACATTTTCCAATCAGCAAGATTGTCAGCAGGACAACTTAGGCTGCGGTAGCCTAAATTCAGTCACTCGAAGAGATTCTTTAATGCAACCCCCAATTTTACAATAAAAAGCTTCTGACGTATGTATGTCCCCACACGCGTCAGATGCTTTATACGTGTGTTAGTTACCTAATAATAATAATAATAGCCCCACCGCCGTATCTCTACGTTGACGTCGTGGTGGGGCTTGCGCGCTCCGAACTCTGGGTCTGTGTCGGTAGAGTTTACTTTACCGGAACATGTCTAGGGTGAGGAGCCAGACCAAAAGAGATACAGAAACCCGCAGGGCAGCATGTGGCGAGCTGTTGGGCAGTTGCGACCCCACGGACCCTATCTCCCGGGAGAAGTCATGTTCCTCATCTCTGGCTTGCCTCCATTGGCCGGCTGGAGTGAACACTGACGAGGAACTGAGCTCCCACCTCATTCTTGTCTTTATTGGCCGGCTTGAGTGGGGATTCGCAAGAGCAAACGTGCTCGGAGGAAGGAAGTATTCCAGTAAGTGCTTGTAGGGATCTTGACCATCTTCCGGGCTCTGGGATTGTTCTGAGAGCCGTGGAATACCTCTCCACTCCTCGAGCACCTCAGGACATGTGGCCCCCCTTGTCGCTACGTCACTATGTGCAGCGACCGTTTTCGGGGGCCCATTATTGAGTGTGCAAGTCACCCCCTGCCATTTTATCTGTGTATAATAAAACATTGATCAGGCAGGGGCCATAGTCCTTCCATAGTTTTAGGTAACCAGTCCATTTTAACCACCCAAACCCATAGTCCAATATCTTTGTTTCCATATCCTGCAATAGTCCTACACCAACCGGGGGTTGTCCTTGGGTGCACTTGCATAGTGCGTACAGGGATAATCGTCGGTTGGTGCCTCATTTAATTAAAAAGCGTCTAACGCTTCTGCGAGTTGGCTTCGGCCCCTCGTACGCCTTCCAAAGGTCCGGGACCCCAGGGTCCCGAGATATATAAACACATAAAAATATAATAATAATAATAATGAGCCCTGACCGCGGCGTAGCTTGGACCCTGTTCCCGATACCGGCGGGCTACTATTTTTTTAAATTTTTTAATGTTTTTATATTTTTTATATTCTAATAGGTATATAAAAATATAATTTATATGTATATTAATGAAATAAAGGAAATAATAATGTAAAACGCGTCTATATTAGTTAATAATGCTTAATACTTTTATGAGAATTATAGTGACTAATCATATAAACACATATAATCAGAAAGGAAAAGTGATAGCAACTTTTTTTTTTGTCAGCCTGTTTTGAGTCCTTGCATAATCAGCCTATAATGTTCCCACTGCTGGGACACAGGCCTCCTCGCAGTGAAAGGAAGTGGGCCATGATCGACCACGCGTGCCCAGTGTAGGTTTTGATCAATATTTTATTAGTTTAAGATTTTACATCACAAATCATGTTCCTAGTTTGGTATATACATACTTGCCATTTGCGTATTTGTTTTTAAAAATATCGACAAGTTCCCTAAAGTAGAAGATACGCACAACGTCAACACTGGCCATAACAAAAGGTTATGCGCTCCATCCTCAAGAATTAAAATGTGATAGCCCTTATTATAAGGCAATAAAAAAATATATATAATAAGTTGCCCAACATGTTTAAAACTGAAAAATCAGTAACAATATTCCAAAAAAGGCTAAAACTATACCTAATACAGAAATGTTTCTACTCAGTAAAAGAATATTTAGAGTAGCTTAAAATAACGATTTTCTCTCATATACAAAAGTGGCGACAAACAATAAGATTAAACTTCATATAAAAATTATAAAATTACAAAACGATGATGCCGAATAATTGTACTAATCTAAAAGACAATAATTAAGTAATAATAATGTTTAATGCACGCTAATTTAGATGATAAGGGCAGGCAAATGAAAATCGCAATGCAAGGCTGCAGTCATAAGTACTAACATAACACCAACATTCTGCCGCGCGTGCAATAACAGCAGTAAGCAGTAAGTATAATTTTTGTCCAAATTTAGTTGAGCCTTGATTCGGAATCAGCTCATTGCGCTGATTCCGAATCTATGTTTGACTCTATTTGGACAAAAATTATACTTACTGCTGTTATTGCACGCGCGGCTGCATTGTACACTTAGTTCGCAATTAACGTTTTGACTTTGACTTTAGTATTTATATGAATAAAAAACAAACACAATAGAATTTCTTAAAGTACAAATTGTATTTAGAAAACTCACCGAGATATTGATATATCGATGTTTTTTTTTTTTTCGGTATATAAAAATCTGCGTCAATCGATTCAAGATATATCGATACTTTTTGGCACTTCCTGCATCCCTATTAACCAAGCGTATTTCATAGACAAGGACAGTCTTAAGGCTCCTACAAACAGGAGCGACACGCACGCGACACAAAGAAACCGCTCGTCGCACGGCACGCGGTGTCTTTGTGTCGCGTCGCGTGTCGCGGCTGTTTGTAGGAGCCTTTACAAATGAAAATTTTAATAACATCCCGACTGACCCAAGCCAAAGTTCTACTTGTATGAACTTGTCTAATACAGCAACTATTTTTATGTGTGTGTGTGTACATGTGAGACGTTCCGAGACGACGCACCTAGTATAAGCATGTGGGAGTGAGTGTATGTTTAGGCGTGTGTGTTTGTGAGTCTGTGTGTATCTGCTCGCGCGTACCGACGATAAGGTCAGGGTCACACGAATTGGTCTTTCATTAACATTATCTTTCGATGGAATGACACTGGTTTTTGTTATACTTTTTTGGACTGGTTTAATTTTATCTATTTCACGCTATCTCGGTTTGAAATCGTTTTCTATTTGTATTGTGTTTTGCCTTTTTTATTTGGGTGCATATTTTTCTTCTATTTGGTAGAAAAAAACTTTACAATAAATGCTTAGTGATAGAAATCGTTTATGTACATAGTCTGTACTTGAAATGAAATAATATTAAAATCATCAATAGAATGACAAATAAAACATAAGAACTGCCCATAATCACTCATAGCTATTTTCAGATGAAATTGCAAAATATTTATTTAACTGCATCGGCCCCTTCAAGCATTGTTGGGAATAAAACACTTTCCAACTAACTAACACGATACGTTTCATAGAAGTCCTTAATTTTTAGGGTTCCGTAGTCAACAAGAAACCCTCCTATAGTTTCACCATGTCCGTCTGTGTCTGTCTGTCTGTCCGCGGCTTAGCTCAGAGACTCTTAGTACAAGAAAGCCGTAATTTGGCATGCGTATTCATATTAATCACGCCGATAAAGTGTTTTTTAGGGTAAATAATAAAAGAAAAGAAATATCTCATTGTGTCTTTGGTATTGCGGGTTTGTGAAACCCATTTTTCATTTCAAGGATCCGTTTGTAGCTTTAAAGCAGGGCTTGTTAAAGTTACCAAATACCAAAATAATAACCGTTACGTAACGTTAAATTTCAATGTTATACCTACAAACGTTACAAAAATTTAACGTTTCTTGATAACATTACCAGTAATATAACGTTAATTAACGTTACTCGTAACAAAAATACGATAACTAACGTTAATTTAGCTACGTTGCTGTTCTGTGGGTAAGAATCAGGCAGATTTGATCGGCAGCCGCATCAGAGAGGCGCAAGGGCGGGCTCCCACCGCGCCGCACGCCTCAGGCCCCACTACTTACATCTCACCCGTTTAAAATAACGATAACATTAATAATAAATAACGTTAAATCGATTACCGTTGTTTTTATAATAACGTTAACTCTGTCAATAAAAGTCAACGTTATGAAAATTTTCCGGTATTTAAAGCCCTGCTTTAAAGTACTCATTTTTGTTAGAGTCAAGTCCTGACAGCTAAATAGTTGGTCTTGTGACTGTGAAAAAAGTCACGGCAGTGGCAGTAGTATTTATAACAAAGTTAAAAGGAAAACTATAACAGCTAAGTAGGCGTACAAGTTTACGAGTAATAGTCGACCAACTTACATTTGCAGTTGGAATGTATGGGAGAAATTGTTTTTGAACTACAACGTTAAGTTTGTACTTGGGATAAATCCATCCCAACTACGGAACCCTTCATTGTGCGTGGTCCAACACGCACTTGGCCAGTTTTTTTATTAGGTACTAGCTTTTGCCGCGACTCCGCCCGCGTGGATATCGGTTATCGCGTAAAAAAAGTAGCCTATGTCCGTCTCCATATCTCTGCCAAATTTCATGACGATCGGTTCAGCGGTTTAGGCGTGAAAACGTAACAGACAGACAGAGTTACTAGTATATTTATAATAATATTAGTATGGATTTTACGTTTTCCTCTTAATAAAACCAATCTGGGAGGCCTTACAAACATAAAAGCTAAATAATATGTTTCATACAACAATCAGATAACGACTAAATGAATTTTCGCCGAAATGTACCTACGAGTATTGTATTTGCGACACAATACAAAAACAAAAAAGTAGCGTCAACAAATATATTTACCAACCGGCTTAATTTAATTGAATATTCTTAAAAGCCAGCGAGAGTAAAATCAGGAAAATTTTAAAATAAAAAAGTCTCTATTTTTCGCTGCTTATTTTTACCCCGCGCCTTTATTATTCTGACCTCGTAATATATTAAATTTACTTTGTTTTTCAATATTCTCATCGCTCCTTTTTAATATTATGAATTTATAATAATTTGTTTGACAACCCTATAACGAAGCCCGTTATAAGGTTTTCTAACAAACTGTACTGTAACTTGTAAAACATCCAATCTATATTCAGGGTGGTTTTTTAAGTGCTACGAGTCCTCTACGTCCGTAGCCGCCTACGCTCGTAGCGGGCCCCGCACACAACGCCTACGCGAGACGTAGCGCTCTACGAGCGTTTGTTTGTTCTGACGTCAGAGTAACTACGGCTAACATTGAAGCCCTACTACGTCAACAAATTACATTCATTTGTCTAGTTTCTCATACAAGTGCATCAGTGTAAAAATAACACCTTTTAAAACTCTTAACGGCGTGTTAAGGTCGTTTGCATACCATTTAGTTCTTTGTTCGAAATTAATAAAATCACAGAGCAGAACATGTTTTAAACAAAACGATAAAACAAACCGCGCGTATTCTGGAGGCACGAATATGTTTAATCAAACGGCTAGGTGTCATATCATTAGTGAGTGAAGCAGACAGACGTATATGTTAGCGAGTGTGAGTAAGACAGAAGTGTAGCAACAAGTCGCGGGCGCGAGGCGCGGGGGCGCATTATCGTGTCCATGACGTCACGACCCTTTCACTGTCCGAAGTTGTATTCTGGCGTCGGAGACTTCAGTCCGCGCGGCTCGGTCACAGCGTGAGCACGTCTCGCGCTTAGTGTTCCTAAACTTCACCGACTCACGCGTCACTCGCTAAAAGAATACGTAAAAAATATCGAAGCCAACTTTCGTCAGGAAAATTGTTCACACGCAAACGGCCCGCTCGGTCCTCCGTGTGCTACCGCTCCTGTTGACTTCGGATCTTCACTCCTGACAGACACCACAGCAGCAACATGGGCGTCATTAAAGTGAGCCCGGACGCCGCAGCCCTATACTCTGCCTGCGACATGCTCGACGACATGAAGGTAAGTGTTACGAGAGGAGATCATGTGATGTCCAAAAGCGACTGATGGCGTCGTTCCAACCGGCTAGTTCCGTATTAGTGAAAAAAATATCGTGAATCGGTGCGTCGGCGCAGACATCATTGTCTCGTCACTTTACGTTCGCGTAATTCTAAATGTTATGCGCTTTTACGCGATGGCATTCAGCGCGTCGCACACGCCGTCTAATGCAGATCGCGCGCGTTTCTAGCCCCGGTGAAAACTCGTGTCGTACGGCCAACGGAAGCGGTTGCCCTTATCAGTTGTTTGTGACATGGTTGCTATAACTAGAATTGGTACGTGAGAATATTCACACAGTTTTTAGCCTACGATTTAATAATGATAGAAATTATTTCTCGTATACCCACCGCAATTTTTTTTTTATTAATTAAAAGTGGGTTGTTTTTTTTTTTTTTATAAAGTAATGTTCGATAGTTTTAGTTCATTTTGATATTTCGCCCGTACCTACATATAACCAATGATTCATGGTAATAAAACCACTGAAGCTTGTGGTAGATGACACGGAGATCCGAAGATTGTCGCAATGACGCAATATCGTTAAATTTTGTTTTGATTATGCTAGTTTGGACGCAGCACGCCGCATGACGATAATGTAATCGCGTGATGGCAAATGCGTGAAAAGTTTCTATGGTCAAATGGCAACAAAATGAATGCTATTTGAATGGCGAAATGAAATTTTGTAAATAATTAAAAAAGCAATTTGATGTAGATGAGTAGAATAGAATAGAAGATCGTATCGTCCATAGCAACAATGTTACAATATGCGTACCTCGTAGGAATTCGTGTCTAACTGAGTGTGTTGTCTTGCACGCAATGCTTAGCAACAGTGCACGCTTCGTGCGCATGCGCGAGGATTCCTTGTGTTTAATTTTCTTTAAAGTTTCAACAACTCAGATTTATTGCATTTTCATGGTTAAAATGAGAACGTATTTAGAAATATCGTTTCGAATAAAAATATGGAAATGTAACGCTCGCTTATTAAAAGTATTTATCGTACAATAGCTACCGACTCGAAATTAATATCATTTACATAATATTGTAATAAAAATAAATTGATAACGAAAGATAAATTTTATTTCTGTGTGCGTTTAAACACATTGATATTGGTGGAGCGTTCGATCTGGCTTAGTTACCTACATTAAAGTATTTTTTTTTTTTTGCATTTTCAGTCTTAACTTGATCTACTAGACTTGATTAGTTGTATTAGCTTTTTATATTTTAATGGCAGACCTTCGAAATTAATTTTGTTTTATATATTATGTTCCGGATTTTTAGTATATTATCATTTATACCTATTTAATTTTTTGTGTGACAAAAAGTGATTAGTGTGAATTCTGAGAATTTTAAAAAGACTGAATTCTTATCGAATGAATTTAATTTTCACGGTCCTACGATTTCATACTACACGGTTCTTAAACATTCAATACTCACAAATATTCGTACTTTTTCTTTGTCTTTACGAGTTGGACTTCGATTTCTTTTCGTTGGTTTCTCATTACAATTACCAATACATTAACTAGTACCTAACATGTTGGTATTTCGCATTGCCACTCATGCAAATCATAATTCAATGGAGAAAAATTAACATGTGGACAACACACGTGAGTGCGTGGGATTATTTCAATGTTGTTTTATTAGAAACACTCATCGCATGCACAGCTATTCAAATTAGCATTATTTTATTATTTCAACATCTGATTATTGGGTAGTACTATGTATTAACATACGCTTCGTCTCGAAAATCATTACTATTTCAAACTTTATATTTTCGTTGTAGTCTTTGTTTGCAACAGGATCTAAATTAAGTCGTAAATTTTCTAGTTTATTTGATTCAGATTAAGTAATTACGTACCTAAATGCTCCTGTATTTACTCTATTAGTATGTATTACAAACGGATGCGTCCAATTAGATGAAGCTATTGCTATGTTCAACGGAATTTACATCAGCAGTTTAGAAACGTACTGACATTACATAAAATACTTTTGAAACATTCAATAAAATCTAGTTGATTTGTAAATAAATTGTTATATTTTGTGACAGTTGTGATAATTGTCACATTATTTCAATTAGAAATGAGTACGGTGATTGCCAAGAAACTGTCTAGTGTGATATAATTGAAGTCAATAGTAATACAGATAATCGTTTACCTTGCTTTATACAAAATTAATAATAATTTATTGCTTTTGTTAACGTATTTAGTCATTTTATTTATATATCATCAAGTTTTGATATTATTAAGTCGGTTTCATTGATATATTATTTCAAAGAATTTCAAGAAGTATTGTTTCTTGCTACTTCTATCTCGTCATCATGAGCTCTAGAATAATCCTGCTTTTGATATGTTTCGAAAATAATCTTTTATCTTCAATATTTGCTTCTTCTTATTGATTTTGTATATGTAATGTTTAAGTATTCAACCCTTAGCCTCATTCG
Source organism: Dryobota labecula (assembly GCA_947523025.1). Lineage (NCBI taxonomy): Eukaryota > Metazoa > Arthropoda > Insecta > Lepidoptera > Noctuidae > Dryobota > Dryobota labecula. The sequence goes on along the minus strand of OX383289.1, from coordinate 25,278,533 downwards.
TTCTAATCGGGTCAGCCGTTCACATTGTACTGAAACATTTACATATGTATAAGTTCATAGCTCAGAAAATATTGTATAGCTATAGTCCTTTCAGTTGAGGCATATAATGGTTCTCGTTATATCATGTACGTAAGGAAAAATGTAAATATTTTCAGTAAAAGAGGTGAAAGACACAATTATAGTACCAGAAATAGGGACCAATTAGTTCAACCAGGTTTCAGACTGGCTAAAGTAGACTCATCCTTCATGGGGTACTGTTTAAAATGTTACAATAAAATACCTCCCCACATACTCCAATTGAACGAAACAAAATTTAAAACTTGTATAAAACGCACACTATGCAGCCAAGCATATTATAAATTGGGGGATTACATCGCTGACAAAAATGCTTGGCTCAATGCTGGTCCTGCTCCATAAGGGCGCATAAACTAATTGATTAGCATTTGAAAATATTATTGGAGCTGCTGAAGATTGTAAACTATTTTTGCATTGTATAAACTCAATGTCCTTGAATTATATAATTGCATAGCACAGGTGTGAGTACTATGTACTATAGAGCTACCATTTACCGGGTAATATGTCTTTTATTGACTTGAATGTGCCCTGGCGGCTGAGAGTATGTCATGCTCACTCAAATGTCTCGCTGGTGGTGGCGTGTGTGTTGGATCATTAAGTTCCCTTCAAAATGGTTGAGCTAAATGGTGCTGATCCATGCGTCATGTTCGTGAACGGGCGCCGTCAGTTGGGACTGGTCATCTCTTAGCTGCCACGGCTTATTTTAATTTTTGTGAATTGTTTCTATTACGGACGCTTCTAACGTGCACGTCTTTCTACATTGTTCTCACATGTATAACTTCAACATGAATGATGTAACCCATATTTTGTAACAATATTTTAAAAGAGTGTCCATGGAGTTTCTTGTCCGTTCTTCTCCATAGGAACCTACTACGCTTTGGAATGGGCAACTAGCTTCATCTTTCTGACTGACCGACCCCTTGCTTGACAATTCAAAAGTACCTGTAATTGGTTTATTTGAAATAAATGCTTTGAGTTTGAGTTTGAGTTTGAGTTTGAGTTTATAGGTATGTAGATAGACTAATGGTGCGTGGTCGGAACCAATCCGTTTTGGATACAGGGCAATATCATTCGTTATGTGGTCCCTAGACGGTCAAAATTGCTTGACAAGCACGTGAATTTTTCATGATTCTCAAGCAGTTTTGACCGCCTAGAACGAAGCTTGATATCAGGACGACTGAATTTTGACCCAGAACATCTGTGCCAGAACTTTGAAGCATTATATAAATTTATTAGAGGAATATATAAATTTTATTTGTATTTTTTTTTATATTGATTTATCCATACTAATATTATAAATATGAAAGTAACTCTGTCTGTTTGTCTGTCTAGGCGTGGAAACGTAACATACAGAATGTTACGTTTTCACGCCTAAGCCGCTGAACCGATCGTCATGAAATTTGGCAGAGATATAGCCTGGGATATGGAGAAGGACATAGGTTCCTTTTCCGCGATAACCGACATCCACGCGGGCGGAGCCGCGGGCAAAAGCTAGTAATAATATAATATTTTTTTTGAGGCCTTAAGCAGCAGGTTCTAAAACGCCCAAAAGTTCTTCAAAATCAAATTTCAAGCCTACATTCACAAAGCTTACGCCATATCACAGCCAGTCACAATCACTTATCAACAAAACGTGTTCAAACTTGGTCGCACACAGCCGATTGCACGCGCTCGCTCGTGAGCCTACCATCCTTGATATTAACAACTGAAGCATTTTCTATATTGCCTGCACTCGCGGATGCAGTAAGAATGTGGGTCGAGATGAGTTTTGAAACAACTCAATGTCGCAGCGTTTATCGCGGCCTCGAATGCGTTGCGCCTTACTGGTAAAAGTGCACGTTCTGAATTTATTGTTTTTTATATAGTTTTAATTGTGGATTTGTAGTAAAAATTCGTTTCAAGTAAAGTATTGAGTGCCAGGTGGCTGGTCGACAACCTATAATTATAATATTACATTTTATTATGACGAATAATAATCTTGCCTTTTAAGTCTGCATAGGTTTCCAGTATAACCATAAACTATCTGTATTTATTATTAGTTATAAATATTATGTAGTTTGCTTTATTACTGCTATCAGTAAATTCCTAGAAATCTCAATCATGGAAAATGGAAATATGTCGTCATTTTAATATGATTTCATTTACTATAACGTACCTATCCACCAGCGCGTATAATTCATTTGTGATATTTTCAGACTCCCTGGTGCGTAATTTCGAGAAGAAATTTTTCATTTTATAGCACCTCAAGTCTCCAAATTATTTCAGAAAACAGATTTTTTTGTAAATAGGTGAACAGTTGGCAACTCGTCGCTTTTGACCTATTCCTACCAGTATGCGCAGTATGTCACTTGTCTACCTAATCATTGAACATACACAGTTTTATGTACAAAAGTAAAAGTTGAATTCAACCTAGGCCTTGACATAATATTTTTAAAAATGACATTGTCTTATCTTTTGAGATAAAATGATCACATTGAGTGTAGTTTCTACGCTATCGTAGAAATTTTTTCACGAGTTTTGATATCTTATAAGTAACGAAAATTATGTAACTGTTTGACAATGTTAAGATTCTTAAGATTCCTTACCGCTTTTATCTTATTCAATGAAGGTGTGGCTCTCGCGGCTCGCCTAATAATAGACATCCCCTTTTTTGCGTTGTTATCGTCATCAATTTGTTAGTATCCATTAAGATACTTAGTGGCCTTTTGGCCTTTTGATAATTCGAATTGATTATTAGCCATCAAGATATTACACTCTTAGGTACATACAATGTATGGCCAAAGGCTATATAATTTAAAGGTCTAATATCATACTTACAAATTGACAGCTTTGATGTTATGTATCTGGGACAAATTGTATGCATGTTGATACATTATACATGACAGTTTTAAGTTTTAAGTGATACTTACTTGTATAATTGTGCGTGAACCTACATACATATTTAATATAGGTAGCCATATATATACCCACATTCCTTGGTTCATTTTAATTGGTTGTGTGATTGATTGTATTAAAAATCTATTTATGTTTATATAGGTTGGATTTTTGAGATGGGGCAGTAAGGCCAGGTACATTACCCTCTGTAGCTACAGAAAAATTATCTTATGAGACACACAACTTACTTGTTTACTATGGATAGACCGGCCACTACAATAAAAAACAACCGATAACAAAAAAAAAAAAAAAAATTGAACGAAAGTGCCATATAATTTTATTTACTTTGAGAACAGAATTTAGATAGTTTGTTGCTTGTAATTTCTGTAGTTCTGAAAAAAATATCCTTCAATAGTTTAGAACGTTAAGACTGTTATTGGAAAAGGTTTTTGCGATTTCTGACTTTTCTAGTACTCAAACCTCAGTTGGTCCGATTTTGTTTTTTTTGATCATTATAAGAATAATTATAATTTTCACAAAAAAACATTTTTAATCTAATAGATCCTATTAGATTTAAAATTAGTTTTTTTTGCAGACTGTACATTTTGTTCAAAATCTGTGAACTGGGATCAAAATATTCATAAAAAAATAAGGACAGTATCCTTAGGCCGTTTTCCTGTAGCTACAGTGGTTAATGTATCGACCCCGACTGCCCCATCTCAAAAATTCACCCCTATATTTAAAAAAACAATTGCCGTGCGTCAGTATCGCAAAAACTCGAAAATGGCTCGACCGGTTCTGATGAAACTTTGGTAAGTTAACGTGTGAGCGTCAGAGGTTAGAAATAAAAAAACAATGTAAAAGGCATTGCAATTTGCAACACATTATCTAGTTATAAATAAATTGTCCACCAATTAAACGTATTTTTATGGAACAATCGATTCTTACCTTTACTTACTTTCGTTTAAGTCATTTTTAGGGTTCCGTACCTCAAAGGAAAAAACGGAACCCTTATAGGATCACTCGTGTGTCTGTCTGTCTGTCCCTCTATCACAGCCAATTTGCTCCGAATGTAATGGACCGATTAAGTTGAAATTTTGTACACATATCAATTTGAGTGACCCAAACACGGATATGAACCGTAAATAAATGAATTTAGAATATTAGGGTCAGTTTTGGGGGGCCAACAAGAAAATTTAAAAAAATAGTTTAGCAAACTGTACCATGTGACATATCAAATAAAAGGGTTTACTGTGAGGGTCTCAATAATTTTTTTTAATTTTTTTTTTAGTCATAAGTGAAAATAGGCGAAAATTTACCATTCCCCCCTTATCTCCGAAACTACTGAACCTAAAATGTTGAAAAAAATAAACAGAAAATAGTTCTATACTTATAGATTACAGGAAAATCTATAAGAAGTTTTTTCATTTCTCCTTTCGCAGGTCTGCTGGAAGAAATTTCTTAAGAAATAAGCAGTACCTTTGTACTGAAATTGTAATTATGTCGTATCTCTATGTATTTAACTGTGTGTACATAAATAATAAAATAAATAAATAAGAAGTCTATGGTCTTAAAATCTCTCGATATTGTGCGTACAAACTTACATTTGCAGTTGGAATGTATGGGAGATTATGTTTACCAACTACAATGTTAAGTTTGTTCTTAGGATAAATTCTTTTTCATTCCAAGTACGGAAGCCTTCATTTTGCGTAGTCCGACACACACTTGGCTGGTTTTTTTTTTTTTTTTGCTTTTTCAATTGATTACTCAATTCTGACATGACTTGATTGATTAAAATTTCACTTATGTACGTGTCACTATCATTAAATTAGCGACACTAAACTAGTACTTAGATACTTCCAATTAATTAAGTCTTGTTACAAACAGTCTTTGGAGAAGTTCACTGTAATCTTGAATCTCTAAACTTCGACTATAAACTTCATCTAGTTCCCAAAGTAGAAAGTAAATTAAATTAAGTCATTAAGACGAAAGTTTTACAGTTTGTCAGGTAGGAATTTTAGCTATTGAAGTGTTTTTCTCATTTTATCGCTGTTTTCTTTGATCCTGGTAATGTAAAGGCCACTGTCAACATCCGAAGGTATCATAAAAGCCACTAAAGAATCCTAACTAATATTAACCTATTGACCGCTTGGTTTTATATCAATTGCCGTGCCCCCAGCGCCCGGCTCATAAATCTACAAATAAATATCTACGACAAATATGGTCGTGCAATGATATAAAAAGCACAAAACGAACATAGGTTCTCAGTCGTATTTATACGACTGAGAGGTTCTCAGTCGTATAAATACGACTGAGAACCTATGTTCGTTTTGTGCTAGGCGGTACGGGCACGATAAAATTTGTCGTATTAATCCGACCGGGGCGGTTAAAAGGTTAAAAATGCGAAAGTAAGGTTTGTTTGTTTGTTACCTTTTCACGCCTAAACCACTGAACCGATCATCCTGAAATTTTGTATACGTTATTAGGTGTACAGAAACGAACATGGGATACCTTTCAGCCTGAAAAAAGTACGGTGCCCGAGGAAAACCACAAGAACGTTCTTATGATAAAAGACGCCGCCACGTGTCTTTCGAATCATGATTGAATTATAATATGTATTATTATAGAAACTTTAGTTGTGGGATATTTATTTATTTTTTATCTATTTACTCAAAATCTGTATTAACAATAACATACATAAAGTCTGCCAAACTGCATAACAGTTTGTCGCCAGTTGTTCTCGTCTAGCAATGGATTACAAATTTTGTAAATTAATGAGCTAAAACTTAATGCTTAATATGCTAAGTAAACTATAAAATAATATACCTACAGTCGAGATCAAAAATCTCACATTTTACAGAAAGACATTTCCGCAGACGTGAGGTTGGTTACAAACATAGCTACGGACACAATGAGAGATAATGTTTTTGTAGAACTTTTTTAAGTTGATCCTTAGACTTGACATTCGATATCAGTTTCGGGGATAGCTCATTCAATAATGTTGGTACTACGTACCTTCTAATGCGCTTACCTACTTTTATTTAAGCGCTAGCGAAGCCGCGGGCAAAAGCTAGTTTTTAAATAATCTAACAAAAATGAGCAGCATTTTTCTCCTGTTTGCTAATAATGCCAATATCAACAAAATCTATCACCAATTACCAATCCGGAGCTAAGCTGGCGTAATTGCAAAGCTTAGCTCCGGGTTGGTAACAAGAACTAAAGAAGTTGACTCACTTATGTGAGTCAACTTCTTTAGTTCATATTTTAAACTGCCCCGTTGGTCTCGTGGTAGCAAGCACGACTGCTAAGCGTGGCGTCCTAGGTTCGATTCCCAAGTCGGGCAAAGTGTTAGTGTCTTTCCATTAGGAATTTCTTAGTTACAGCCTGGAGTTTGGGAAGCTGGCGGTGTGATACCCCCGTGCCTCGGAATGTACGTTAAGCCATTGGCCCTGCGCCTGTTCCCTCTCCGGTTGTGTAGGATTGCCGTCCCACTGGGCTATGGTAGTGAGGAAAGAGTGAGTGCACCCTGTGTCTGCGCGCACACTTGTGCACTATAATATCTCCTGCGCCGAAGGCTTGTCTCCGTTAACATTGGCCGCCATGGCCGAAATACTGTCTGGAAGACTATTATTATTAGTTCCTTATCGCGGGCGTGCCGTGCTGTGTCGTGTGGTGCCAGACGTAACGAATAGCAAAAGGTGACTAAGGGACTTACTAGAGAATGGGCAGCAGCTTTCCCTATGCATTTTTAAGACCATACTGCGATCGCCAACCCGATTGAGGAGCTTTTGGCTAAGTAATAACAGCCGCACGGGTCGATCCGTCAGGTTAAGCTACGCTTGCCGTGGATGGGTGACCATCTTTACATACCGAGACTCCTCCGTGCCTCGGAAAGCACGTTAAGCCGTTGATCCCGGCTGTCATTCATAGATCTTTGACAGTCGTTACGAGTCGTCAGAATCCCAAAAGTCTGACAGCCAGCCTTACTAAGGGGTATCGTGTTACCCAGTTACTGGGTTGTGGAGGTCAGATAGGCAGTCGCTCCATGTAAAATACTGGTATTCAGCTGCATCCGGTTAGACTGGAAGCCGACCCCAACATAGTTGGGAAAAGGCTAGGCAGATTGACTGCGATCGCCAACCCGCCGATGATGGCAATTATGGCAAACACCCCCTTAGGGGGAGGCCTATGTACAACAGTGGACGTCTTTCGGCTGACATGATGATCGCGGGCGCAGATTGAGCAATGATAATAATATGACGCATCCCTGGTTACTGACAACACCAATCCATGTTATAATCTCGATAATTTTGGAATTACTGTTGCTTTCGGTCGTTCGTTTTGTCACGAAGCACTCCACTTTAGGTTCAATTTAGACCATAATTAACACGTAATACCAAGTTATATGTAGGTTTTATTATTAATAATATAACCATATCAACAATTTTATCGCGGCGTGATAATAAATTACTTTCACTTGATAAAGTCGTGAACTGGTTTGTATAAACCAAGGTTATTAACACAAAACGCGGCGTTTTAATAAAATTCCACTTATCTTTGTTTGCACCTATGAATACCTATCATGACGCAGTGAAGAGTTGGTTTTTTAGACATAAATAGTTGAAGGGCCCAAAATAGGTGAATTAATGAATGAAATGCACCGACCCCAGCGTGGTTTGACCAGACTCGATTACTCGAATGAACCCAAAGATTCACACTAACCCCTGGAGCCACATGTTTCATGGTGGTACAGAGACCATTGCATATCAAGGAGTAGACCGGGGGCGCGGTTATGATAGGGAAGACGTGCCCATAGGATATGGAAGGATTATTAGAGCCATAACGGATATGCATCCTAGAGTAGGCAATGGAATAGTGGAGAGACGGGTGATATATGGGGTATCTTTTAACGACGTTGGCGCCTGGTTGGCTCAGGTCCAGCTGCTTCCTCGACTCTTTTCTATGTCACTGCTATGCTGTGTTAGACGCTACTATCCGTTTCGGGTTTCTTGTAAATCTCGCTAGCATCGAATCTCAGTCTTTAGCCGTTCCCATCCAAAAAAAAATTTCCTTGTCGACGTAAGTCATTGTCCTGTTTAGATTGTCATTCCATGTGTTTGGGAGTAATAGGTCGGCCGATTTTCTTGGATTTGGCCAATTGAAATTCATTACTGTATGTAACAGGTGTGGTTCACGGCGCCTATGAACATGTGCGAGATAACATCCTGTGGTTCCTCATACATAAATAGTTGAAGGGCCAAAATAGGTGAACGATTTTATTATCAGCAATATAGAAGCTTTTGTAACCAACCTTTTTAGTAATTTGCGTTGTATCTCTGATAATCTTAAGCATTATCTATCTAGGCAACAATATTTATTCTATTAAACATGTTGTTCTTCTTACAAACGTCAGGTGATTCAGGTAATAAAAAAACAGACTTATTCTGCCTTCAATATCAAGTTAATGAAAAAAAAAATATGTTCGACTGTAGTCATGAGTTTAAAGATGCTTGTTCCAGCAAAATCGATGAGTTGCTACTCGGCCACTCATCACTATGATACCCGTCATTAATGTCTGCTTACACGACTCCAATTCCCCCATGGATCGCCACAAGCCACAACTAACCATCTGATAAGAACTAATGTCCTTCATACGATAAACAGAGAAAATAGTGATCATATAAGACATTATCAACACACAACTTTCAAACTGCACATAACAACAATCTTCAAGGTTGCATTATAATTATAAATACATTATAAATTCATATTGTGACATTTCATTGATTTCATTCATAAAGGAAAAATATGACATCTGGTGTTTATTACATTAACACCAGATGCGATATTGCATTAAAAGTTAATTATAATCAATATGATATGCGAGGTGCATGCTGTATGATGTGCGAGGTTTTTCCCTTTATGTGTTGAAAATGACTGTGTAATCACCGGCTATTATAAGTAATATCCAATAGATTACTTTGATCAATAGGTAGCTTACCTATTTACTAGTATTTTATTATTCTTGGAAAAACTCATCATTGTGTGTAAATGCGTATATGAGTGATATTATACCGACTGGGTTATATAATTTATATAGGTAAACTAAAATAATAATATCGTTATATTGTAGTAAAAGCAGCAGCAGCAGCAGCAGCAGTGTAGTAACTGTCTAAATCGTTTTTCTTATACATTTACAATTATTTATTTAAAAAAATGTTACAACTAAAATGGCAGATAACTGTGCCATAATTGATATTTTACGATACATACTCCTGAGCATAGTATAATTTAACTAAAAACCATTTTTCATTAACCAAGTAACACAGATCACAATCACTTAACAATTTCCCACCACAATAGACCACACCATGATAAATGGCGGTCAGAACAGATAATGTCAAAGTGACCGGTCACACAGGACGGTGCGTGGGAATTATCGACATTTTCTGTTTTGTGGTGATTGACGATATGTGGGCGCGGGCCTTAATGTTGCCATAATGAGTCAATGTTGTTTTGTTATTATTATGGTTATTTGTGTTGCTATGTCCTTATGTTTATAAAGTACATGTGGGAGCATTGGATATTTAAATGATTTTCTGTATGTCTGTTTATCTTTACATATTTATAGCAAATAAGTATAGTATGCTTTTTATGCAAGTTGAAAGTTGAATTTGTAGCAAACCTAGACATTTTCAACTATGTATGTTGAGCTATAAAATCAATTATTTTAACTGAAGGTTTTACTCTGTGAGCATAAGGTTACTATGTGACTTGAGAAACAGCTTATATCATTCATAGAATAAAATCGTTCGATGTGCCATCACCGTACCGAGTCGCTAGAAAAATGGTCCATGCTGAGAAGAGTGGCCTCACGCAATAATAATGGCGTTTCCATGACAACCGAGTCAAGTCTCTGAGATATTATATGTGTCAGCGGTGTCAAAACCAAACAACGCAACCATCTTTTGACGCGGTAGGGCAACTCCTACGATTTAAATCTTTATATCACTTACTTTAAACATGAAACGCGGGTGCTATCTAGTTTAACCAACACTTGCACTTCAGGCATTTTTCTAAAAACCCAGAATTCAAATGCCGAAAACAATCAACTGTGTGTTTACCTCTGCCTTAGATTGTTATTGTCACGTTTCTGATATGACAAAGTCTGTATCGATAGGTTTTAGTTAATAAAGCTCAAATTAATTAGTCCATATCATGTGATTACATGAGACTTTGTCGAAGCACGTGAATTTCATTTGGAAGTGTAAACATTTGTTTCTAAATGGGATATGGGCTTTCCAAATTCTAAAAATAATAATAAATAAGTAAAAAGTAATCATTAATCAAAGACAAACAATTTATATAAATGAATAAAGAGAATTATAATACATATAAACAGGTATATAAAAATAATCTAAAATATTTAGGTACATTTGCAGATAAAATAATACATAAATAATAGATTAGTGAAATGTTAGTATCTTATTCTCGATCTCCTGACTTTGATTGTAAGTTAAAACTTGTTCCTATACCTAAAACAGGGCTTCCTCTCTCCTACCCTTTTGCTGTGCCCTACAGGGTCCATAATGATCTAAATTATATAGTTACCACCTAAGTACACATTATGGAAAAGCAATAAAGATATTGAGTATTGAGTAAGTAGGCAATAATAAATAACCTATAAAAATATGCTACAATAACATTATTCATTAAATATATATAAAAAAATAGTCATTATTAGCAAACCACTCATCATTGCTTGTCCCTAAAGATTCATTATAAAATCAGTGTCACACAGCATCCGTCTGGCATTAATGCTGAAATTAGCCTTTTTAGCGCAGGTGTGAGGCACACACTATTTTTGCTAAAACATTATTTTCACTTTTTTATTTTGGTATTTGTTCACCATGTTTGTTTAGGTACTTAATTACTATTTTTGTTTGTTAAATCCTAACACTAATACAAATAAACAAGGAATAAAGTTATGCTAGGTATAAACGTCAAATAATGTATGGTTATAACGAAGTTACTCCTCGGATAACTTTATTCCGTGTTTACTTGTAAGGCCCTTAGTTGTTAATTTGGAGTAAGAGTAGCGCCACACACCGAGTATACGAGTATACTTAGATAATGAAGTGCATTCACACCAAAATATATCAAAATCCATGTAAAACGTAAACAAAAAGGTACTGTTTCTAAAAAAAAAACTACAAGAAAAATTGTCTCGATGAATCAATCGATCTTGAACTTAAAACAAATGAATCAATCAAAAAACCACGCCCACAAAAAATATGTAATTTATTAACGTAACACACAATAAATTTAACAACACTTACACACGTCTTATTCTAAATCTAAAGTCATTAATATTACCAGCGATTATCCTGCGATCAACTGAAGGCTAGCATAAATCGACTAAAACGCCACAGAACTAACAAGCATTAAATACTAGAAGCGTCACGTCGTCTTAGCTCCCGAGAATTTATTAAAACACGTATTATGTGCTGCCAATGGTTGCTTCACAAGGGAATGTCGGAGGACGTAGTTTGTATGCGACGTAGCGCGCACTGACTGACGTACTAATGTTAATAATTGCTGTGCTCGATACTCGAGCCTTCTCCTTGATAAGCCCTTGATCTAGAATAGTCGATTAAGTTAATCGATTTATTTTTCTCTCGATTATCATAACGGTGTGTCGCTGGTTGAACATTGACTTACGAGATTGTAGTAAACCATTTTATACTTATTAAAAACTAGCTTCTGCCTGCCTGTTCTTCTGCTTTTAGCCAATAGCCTTCCTCGATAAATGGGCTATCCAATAATCCAACACTAAAATAATTTTTCAATTCGAACCAGTAGTAGGTAATTCCTGAAATAGCGCGTTCAACCAAACAAACAAACAAACTCTTCAGCTTTATAATATTATATTATTAAATAAATATAGGGACAATGTGAGGGGCTCGTGGCTAAATAATAACAGTCGCAACGGTCGATTGAAGATTAAACTACACTGGTCTCGATCGGTTTGTAGATGGGTGACCATACCTCCATCACATACCAAGACCTCTCCGTGCCTCGGTAAGCACGTTAAGCCGTTGGTCCCGGCTGTCATTTGTAGATCTTTGACAGTCGTTACGGATAGTCAGAACCCCGAAAGTGTGACAACCAGTCTTGCCAAATGGTATCGTATTAATGAGTAGCTGGGTTGTGGCGGTCGGATAAGCAGTCGCTCCATGTAAAATACTAGTATTTAGCTGTATCCAGTTAGACTGGAAGCCGACCCCAACATATTTGGGAAAAGGCTAGGTCGATTGAATTGTTGCTATTTTTGTCAATCGATCAATCAATATCTTTACTGTGGATCATAGGTAGGTACATAATACAGGTGTTAAAAAAAAAAATTGTGATAAGCTATGTCCCGCCGTTACAATAGTACAATAGTTACATAGAAATTAGATTTATATTATTTTTATAAATTATTAAAATTTCATCATCGTCATCATCATTTCAGCTGAAACTGCTGGACTATAGGCCTCCCCCAATTGGGCGGTTTGCTATAATCGCCACGCTTCACAGGCGGGTTGGCGATCGCAGTATGTTAAAAATACATAGAGAACGCTGCTGCCCATTCTCTAGTAAGTCCCTTAGTCGCCTTTTACGAACACCCACGGGAAGAAATAGGGTGGTGCTATTCTTTACGTCCGGCACCACACGGTACAATTAAGATTTCACGTAGAATATATTAAAATATTATTATAATTTTATTGAACACAAGTAACTAGGTACTAAAATTAAAACGAGTGCCAACATTTCAAATGAATCGTTAAATAGTTTTACCATTTCATTACCACAGAAGGCCGTAAAATTAGATTTGCATTCACATAATGGTGAACTAAAAGTCATTGGACGCAAAATATTGTTTAACAATCGGTCAAATCTTTAATCGACGGATGTTATCTGCGAACGGAACATGGCAACCGTGACATAAGTCTGTTTTTTGAAAATAAATTTAAAATTCCTAAAGTTCATTGGCATTTTTGTAATAGAAAAAATTATACACGCAACATGTAAATTGTTATGTATTCAATTTGAAAAAATATGTTTTGGTGAGTGAGTTTATTGTGTAATTCATGTTTGGAAAAAGATTTATCAGTCTGGTAGGAGTAAAAGCATGAATTATTTCGACATAATTAGATAAAGTTTATTTAAAATTATCTACGTAAGCCTGTGATCGATGGAATTACCCATCGGCATCGGCTAAATGTCGAATTTCCATACAAACTTCCAACACTATTTAACCCCCTTTAGTGGATACATTCACCCAACATTCAATGCAAATAGAGATAGCAATGTCTTTCTGCCCGACAGGATAGGCATCTCTCACCCCGCACTTTTTTTTTAATACATGCCCAGATAAATGCCCAAGGACAAAAATGTATAGGCACTTATTAGGAATTTTCCCAATTTGCCAAAAATGCCAAGGCATTTACCCATCTCCAGGACCGTCTTTGACCTATTGAAGTCTCTGGGCACATTAGGATAATGGGGCCCAATGACTGACAGTGGACTGTTTTGTTAAAACAGGCAAAAAGAGTAATTAAGCAAAATTCTAGATTCATTAAACTGTTATTTATATTTCTTTTCTTTTTTGGCACCTAAAATGAATAACAACTATTTATAAAATAATCCGGAAAAGTAACTTTTCACATTCACAAATTAAAAATCTATGTTGATGGAAGAGGTACCCTTCTAGTTTTGAGATAAGCAAAATCATAAATTACTTCTTCAAAGTCCAGGTCTTTGAGCATATAACATTCTATGGTCATCAGCAACGTCTTGTATTGTACCTATTTATTCATCGGTAATAATCAGTTAATGCTTGGTAGTCTGGCAGAAACTAGGGGGCCCTCTTCGATTGCGGGGCCCTGGGCACTTGCCCAGAGTGTCCACTGGAAAAGATGGGTCTGCCCATCTCTAAATGCGAGTTCAATGCACCCGAACAATATGTACCATCTGCTAGAGTGTCCCAAGTGTCCGTTCACCTGTATTCTTGGCGATTTGAACAACGCCTTTGACGTTGCAATAATGTAGCCACCTCCAACCATTTTACCACCAACCACTTTGCCCAAACAGTGTAGATGTACCGTCGAAACGAAAATAAGGAGATACATTTTCAAAAAATCTTTCTTAATGCTCACCTTCGTTACAACTTTCATGCCTCTAGAACTAGGTTGTATGTCAGTGAATAAATTTAAGATTTGTATTATGAAGATAAACGATACAGGCCAGGCTTCGGCAACTCAGGTACCCTCCGTGAGATTGTCAGTAACACCAAGGCGTTGCTGGCCTTCCTTGAGGAGCTGGGGTGGATCGAATAATCGATATTCCCATCCGTACGCAAAATATGTCGTAAAATAAGCCCGTATCACCTAAGTAGATAAAGAATTTAGAGGTATTATAAGTGTCAGGTAACAGAAATCGCTTAAAACACCGCGAAGAAGAAGGAATTAAAAAAAAAAATACCGTTCCATTTTACGTAGACAATGGTCAGAAAAATTAAAATTTCGTCAAGTGAATGTATGTACAGCCTCAAGCAAGTAGGTAAATTACAAAGTAATGATAAATAAATCTGCAATAAATTGAACAACGCAATTAAAATCGCACTTATTGATAGAAATGAATGTCAACAAGACGACAAACAAAGATATAAAAAAACTTGTTTTCTGTCTCTGTTTTTAATCTGTGAATTATGACCACGCCCATAATTGTCTTTGGTTGCCAACTGCCTGACAGACTAAGGTCGTTTTGTACAATAAAAGTAGGTATAACAGATTTTAACCCTTAATCGTATTGAAAATTCAACTCAGTCAAGATAAAAAATAAAATGAAACATTGAAAATGGTAAACTTTAGATACTCATTTAGTTTTAGACTAAATTATGAAACAACGATCAGAACTTTTATAATTATTTTATTAGACCAACATCACCACTCAAGAACTACATGGACAATAATGAATTAAAACCTATATTTAAAAGGTTGTGAAGGCCAGAAAAGCCTACTGGCAATACAACAGTTTTTTTTAAACTATTTAATAAACCTACACTTATGTAAATTTTATTAATTAACACCTCCATTCAACGAATACAGCATTTAGTATCTTGAATTATGCATCAATAGGTTTTGATTCGTTTTACTTTGATTGCCTCGTTTTTCTAGTGGTCGCAAGCGCTACTGCTAAGCATGAGGTCCTGGGTACGATTCCCAGTTCGGGTTATTGGGCTTTTCATCAGGAATTTCTCAGTAGCAAATAGGAGTCTGGATTAGTGCTCGGTTGATGTCAATAGGCTCCCTCCCTTTTACATGGGACTTAAATATAACGTAATGTGGTGTACTATAGGTACACCTCTGCTCAACCCTTCTGGGATTACGGGCGTTATGTTATGTTAGTTTCACTTTACATTTTTCTAATAAGAGTACGGAGCACACTAATTATATGAATAGTAAGTGTAAAATATAATAAATATAATCAAATAAATAATAATAATATTATCAAATATAATCTATAAAATAATCAGCAGCATCTCTGTAACATCATGATTACAAAACATTTACCGCTAAACGTCCTCCGACGTTAAATACATAATTGATGAATTTCCAAATAATGAACCTTTTTCCTATAGTTAAATGAGGCAAAGGTTTCTCGTCGCCCGGCCTAACCCTTCGTAATTAACAAACAATTCGCTTCATAAATTCCAATGCGACAAAGATGACTAAATGGAGGACTAAACCACCGTACTCTTAATGACTTTAGCCTTCAATTCTCTATTCCCAGATGATTTACATAAAACGAAGAATTCGCAAGCAACTGTTACTCTTAGACTTTCAAATGAAGGTAGTCGTAAAATACAATCTTCATTACAAAAGGTTTTCGTAACTTCAAGTTAAAATTTACAAGCGTTACTTTTAATATCGTTTGTATAGGCCGAGTGACGCAAGCAAGACCTCGTCTGCAATATTAATGAATCAATTGGAATAATAAAACGTTGATATAATTTAAAAAGAAAGTGAAAATGGCTTCCTTTCCGCGCCATGACGGATCCCGCGCACCGCGAGCTAGTTCCGTTCCGTGTTACGCAGTACACGTATGCCGAGGCCATGCTAATTACTAGCCTCACGAAATCGAAAGTCACTCGATTGTCTAGATGTAGGACGCGATCGTATAAAGAAACGTAACATCATATCCTACTTTGAAATATTCCGATGGCGTATTGTTCTCTTTAGTCGCAAATAAAAAAAATAAAACTAGATTTAAATACCACTTGTATCATAAACAAAGCAGGCTTTTTTTTCTCGTCAGTATCAATAACATGAGTGCAACGTTTGGTAATACAATTGACCTTTCGCTCGATTCTTGTTACGAGCAATCGATGGAGAGATCTAAAACAGAGATCAAATCGAAATTGTTTAAATCTCGAACGTCAGTCTCTAATTACGGATTTCCGAGATAATTTGTTGTGCTGAGATGTTTTTTATCTGCTTTTAAAATGTCTGAACACGATCACGCTATCCGTTGCAAGGTCGACTGCAAAATTTTGACAGACGAGCGTCGGCGCCATATTGGTATTTCCTAAGGAATGCCTACAGTAGTCTAGCTAAGTCTATGCTTTATTTAAATTGAATATTTTATGTCCAAAAAAGTTCTTTTAACTGCTGTTATGATAATGACCAACAAATTCTATGAACGTAAGTACATACATACGTACAGTAGATGCGTGTCTCATTGTCGGACCACTTGTTCAATGTTAGTCCAGTTTGAATTGTACCTATTGTCGTCGTGCTGCCGCGTGATGTTTTGAACCTGTGTGTCGCGCTCGGTGACGCAGGCTGTTACGTCTCACATTCTTCCTCAGCTGATAACAATAGTTTAACGTTAACACAGATCGGGTCGTACTAAGATCTGATAACGGTGCGAAGATTTGTAAACACTTTTCCGGTAAACATCCGTTTTGAATCAATCATACGTCCATTACATTTAAGATTGCGAAGCTGTTTAGTCATGTATTTATATAAATTAAGTGTATTTAAAAATAAAAAAAATCAAGTTAATTTTTTTTCGTCTTAAACTGCGTCTGAAATTTAGATATCAGATTGCAATGTAATGTACCTATCCAATGAATACCTAAAGCGTCGGAAAATAAAGTGAAAATAGAAATTGTTTTTGACAACAAGGCAGCTAATGTAACGATTATAAAACTAACTTTCTCGATGTAAGGAATTCGATTGAGCAGTTCGAAAATATAAATTCATAATTCCACATTCCCGTTCCGTATCGCGAATTCGCGAGCTCGTTCCGTTTCGCACGCAAAAACTGGCAAGTTCACGATCTATGCCGTGTGACACGCGGCATGCGACTTTATTCACGGGTTTTCTCGCTACTGTTACGATTTTTGAATAATAGATAGGTACATGGTATTTTTCTGACTGTTCCTATATTACTCTTGTATACAACGACTTTTGTTCGCTAGGCTTGGCTGCTATTGTCGTATTAAATTATATACCTATGGATTCATTTAAAACAGTCTTAACATAAACATAATAATATCACGCCTTGTTTCCCCGAAAGGTTGGGCAGAGTTGTACCTGCAGTAACTGCCGCACTAACGAAAAATGCAATAACTCGATTTTGCCGCTTCCGAGAATTGTATTTTTGATTATTGAATTTGTTATGAAGTTTTAGTTATTGCATTCTTGCTTACTGAAAAACTCGAGTTCCTGAAGGATCAATAAAAAGTTGCTTAGATGGAGTTAATAGATTTCGATTCGCTGACTCCAAATATATAACTCAACGAATATTATAACTCAAAATCGTCCAAAATCGAGTTATTGCTTTCTTCGTTAGCGCAGCAGAGTAGGTACACCCACATTTCGCCCGTTATGTTTAAGTCCCATGTGGGAGGACCCTATTGCCGACAACCGGGATCAATTCCAAATACCAGGCTGTTACTGAAAAATTCCAGATAGAAAAACCCAATTACAATAGGGATATGTCCTGGGTAAAAAAAAAAAAAAAAGAAAAACTGTTTAGTCCGTCAATCAGATAATAATAAAAATATTAGACACGTATTTTTTTCTTTATCATATTAATAATAAATGACTTGGATAAAAGACATTAAACTTGGTGGGGGCTCGTTACGTCACAGCTACGTATAAAATCTACTGAGAAGTGACGCCATGCCACATTTTAACTCAATGTATCGCCGTAATGTTTTGATTACGTAAAAAAAAAAAATACGTGTCCAATATTTTTTAATAATCTACATGATGGACAAAAAATATTTTTTTAGTCATCATTCCTATTTACCCAACTTGGGAATGGGAACCCAAGACCCTCAGAACTAGACCAACGACGTCAACGTTTTCTTTTCATATTTTCATCATTAAAATTTTAATATCCTGCTTTAATTAAATACAAACATCCATATTCAAACCTATTCTCCAAATACATAAAAGCAACCAAAATGTTAAAGTCAGTGTTACGGAACAATAAAATATTATTTAATGGTTGCGTGACGAACGCATGTCAAACAGACACACACACTGGGTACAGACTATTGGCCTTTGAAACACACATTATAATCATTATTATCGTATGTACGAATGCCGTGACTTGACCAAATGTTTGATTTATGTATTGACTCAAACGTGTCTAGCAAAACTAAAGATTTTCACACTTTAGAAGTGATTTAATTTCGCAAAACTTCATAAATCAGCAAAATACCATAAATTCTGTTAATATTAAAAAAAAAAGAAAAAAATTATAGTGAAACATGGTGACGACAACCTTTAAAGTTCAATAATTGTATATATATGTATATGTAAGCTGAACGGCCTAACCTCGGATTTGTTTTTGAATCCTATTTCAATGTGCGTTCACCAGTTTCTCTTTTGTTCTCTCTACAAATAATAATAACGTATTATTCCTCAGTTTGCACACGTATTGTTCTAGTTGAGACAGCTTTTATACATAATTCACTGTAAAGCAAAATAACTCCACGCAACACTCGACCTTGGGAGAACAGCTGATTTCTACGTCTTAATAAAAAAAAAGTATACTTATTCAAGTTTATAGAGAACACGACTCGTGTCCGATACAATTTGTTACGATTGCGCATTTGACCTCAACGAGCTACCGACTGATTTCAAATCAACGAGGAAAAACAATACAAAATTTCGTATTTTAATCGGACTCCGTAACGAGGTCGCTTCGCATAGTTCATGAGAGCGTCCGCGCGCCCCGCGCCGTGACAATGACAATGACACTTTTACAGGTTTCTTGAATTCACGATGATTGATTGGCGAAGAGTTCCGATTTGTGGTTTAATTAAGGTTGCATTCTGAAAAAAGATAAACACATGGCAGTCTATTAAAATATACTCTTGCTTGACATTTTGTTTTGAAGGTTTAATAAATACATGTATATCAAATAATGATTGCTTAGAGTTTATTATTAGCTTGTGGTCGGGATGGACTGCTATGTGCTCTTATAACACCGAATCAGTATTACCAATTGCATCAACTATGAAGATATAGTTCTCCAAAGTTTTCTAAAAGAAGTCGCCGATTTACTTGTCTTACGCAATACTTTGATGTTTCGAAATATTTTGTGCTCCATGAGCCATGAGCATGCACTTGATGACTTTAAATTGCGTTTCAGTGTTTTAAAACTTATATTAGCTATCAGCTAAATAAATCAACAGATGGAACACAAATAATATTTCCGTGTAGTACAAATACAATTAGTATGGAGTTAAACAAAAAAATACCTCATGACAATGAAAAATAATTCTATTATAGCCGGTATACTCGCACTCGAAACGGACAATCACAATGGTCATTCACAGAATCTAATCGCACAAACTTGACTTTAGAAATTCTAGTTCACGAATCCTGTTGCATTTATTATCAATAATGACACCAATAAAATGGGAAGTAGCGCAGCAGGACATAATTATCCAGTGTGACAAGAATTAAATTACGATAGACTAAACGAAGCGGATAGAATTGATAAAGCTAGCGAGCTAGCGTGGGTAGTTCATGATGAATTGGTATTGATATTTTGTCTAGATAAAATTAAAAGTAATTTGAACAGGTGGCTCGAATGTGCTTATTTTTTTAAATTACGTTTTGACGTGTTTTTTGAAGTTGTATTGTTTTCGGCCTGTGTTATTGTCTCGTCATTTGTCGATTCTGCTGCTATCATTTTATTATTATCGTCACCATCTTCAGGTTATTTTACATTCCAAAGTATTACTGACAGCACTTATTGAAGCGTTTTAAAGTGCAGCCCAGAATTTTATCAACAAAATTAACATGAAATTCGCTTTCAATTCATTTTAAAACAAAATAACTACTGTAAATGCACATAAAAGTAATTTATTAACCTCTATAAGGAAAGAAGAACAATTTCTGACAATTGTTTTTTTTTTTTTTTCTGTAATTTGTCGTGTCTCGTCTCACGCATAATTTAGGTATGAGTGGTCAACAGGTACCATTTCGTTGCGCAGTCTACTCGTTATCTTATTTACAATAATATTACCTCAGAGATGTAATTTTCTGGCTTATTTGTATACTGCTAATGTGTTGACCTCTGACACTTGGGTACCTACTTAAATAGAATGAGCTGACCCATGTTGTGTTAGGCAAAGTTAAAATTCATACTAAATCAATAATAGGAAATAATCTGGTAGCTGTAGACCAAAATGGTGAATTCTAGTTAGAGGTGAAAGAACCAATATAACATGTTCGTGCTACGAAGCGTGTGCACTTAAAACATGGTGTCGTGATGTCTGTGCGCTATTTATAATTTTATGTCGTACCTTTCGATGTTATGTCTTGTTTTTTAATTATGAAAGAATCTTATATTTTTCTTTTTGTATGTTGATGCAATTTTCTTCTACATGAATATAGACTGGACATGGACATCGACGCGAAACCGGTTACTTTTTAATAACCGAAGAAAAATTTCAACGCAGAATCCTGTACTGAATCCATGGTAACAGGCTTTGCCACCCTGAAAACGTTAAGATAACTTCAAAATATAAGCTACGATGACAAAAAAAAAAAACTGAAATTATAAAAACTTATCATTCAGAATGATCATCGGAAAATAATACACAACATTACACGTGTAAGCGATTAAATCAATCGAAACCAAACAGACACTGACAAACATGGAAGCACACAAAACTAATATTACACAATTTTTGTTCAAAGACCATTGAACTCCAACAATGGACCACTTAAATAGAATCGCTTCACAGCGTCTAATGGACAAAGATTTATTACTAACTCATTGGTCTCAATGCTGCCATATTTAGACACAATAAACCATTTAGCTAACATAAAAAACATGGTCATTGAACAAATCTGTAAGTTTTTATTGGACTATGTGGGCAATCTTTCATTTCGGGACATGGCAATGTGCCAGATACGTTCGTGAAGGCATTCAAATTGCAAAAAAAGCGCAAAGTAGACGAGTTAAGTTTGAAAACGAAAGCGTTTTGGCTGAATTGCCAATTTTCCTGCCAAATAACAACTATTATGAAACGACAAAAACCGGTAGTATATATATTCTGCGTAGTAAAACTGTAATCAATCACTGTGCATCGAATAATGGCATTCATTTGTACAAACAACGCACCCAAATCCTATTTGCTTATTGTTAACCTTGATAGCATTGCTATGTAATGAATAGTACGCAAAAAAATATTGTCAGCCATCAATTCAATAGTTCTCGGAAGCTCCTCAATTATGTCATTCATTTGGCTGCGAGGTTCTTTTATTTTTAGGCTTTTATTAGCACTGTTTATATACTCATAATCATTCATTAACAACGTTGTGAAACATTCTATCCGAGTAACAAAAAGTCCTACGAATTTACGAGAAGATGAGACTTAGGTAAGAAGGATCAAAGGTGGCCAATGATACATAAAATAACCAAGCAATATTGCTTTCTATATTTCCTTAATAGGTAATCTAGAGTCATTACATTGTGTTTCCTCAATAAACACGGTGCATCATGTTCACAAACAAAGATTACTAGGGTTCAGATAATCTGTCGTAATCGTACACTCACCAGCTGCTTCGTGCGTATTTTTCAAGGCAACGCATAAATGGTAATTTGTAACATAACCAAGAGATTTCGTTTTCGTTCTCGGTGTTATTATTAGCGTAATACTACTCACTTTTCGTTCGGTTAACATTCCTGTCATATTACACTTTACCTTGAGATGACGAACCTGAGTCATTAGTACTGTGTGGACACGCCAAACTACTCCAAAATTCCTCTTAGTTATGAAATATTAACAACTTGTTGTTTATTTTTGTTGCAGAGCGAGTCGAGCTATACTTCATCAGAAGAAGGCTGCGGTGGAGGCGAGCGTCACGCCGTGCTCAGCTACGAGCAAGTGAGGCGGCTCGGTGACGTCATGGACGAGGTGGTCGCTATCCACGGCCGCGGCAACTTCCCCACACTGCACGTGCGCCTGCGCGAGCTGGTGGCGGGCGTGCGCGCGCGCCTGGAGGCGCCGCAGAGCGCGGGCGGCGCCGGCGTCACCGTGCGCGACGTGCGCCTCAACGGCGGCGCCGCCAGCCACGTGCTGGCCGACAGGGCCCAGCCCTACTCCGACATCGACCTTATCTTCACGGCCGAGCTGCCCACCGCGCGTCATTGCGACCGCGTCAAGAATGCCGTGCTCGGACATCTGTCCACTCTCATGCCACCCGCCACCCCGCGCCGCCGTGCTTCTCCGGCCGGCCTCAAGGAGGCCTACGTCTCCAAGATGGTCCGCGTGAACTCAGACGGCGACCGCTGGTCTCTGATATCGCTCGGCCACTCACGCGGTCACAAGTCCGTCGAGCTCAAGTTCGTGGACAACATGCGTCGCCAGTTCGAGTTCTCCGTGGACTCGTTCCAGATCGCTCTCGACTCGCTCCTCGCGTTCCACGAGTGCGCTCAACTGCCCATCGGTGAGAACTTCTACCCGACCGTCGTTGGCGAGTCCGTGTACGGGGACTTCAATGAGGCTCTGAGTCACCTCGCCGAGAAACTGATCGCGACGCGGCAGCCTGAAGAGATCCGCGGCGGCGGTCTGCTCAAATACTGCGCCCTCCTCGCAAAGGGCTATAGACCGGCGCGGCCAGACAAAATCAAAACCCTCGAGCGATACATGTGCTCGAGGTTCTTCATCGACTTCCCTGAGCTCGGCCAGCAGCGCGCTAAACTCGAGGCCTACCTGCGGAACCACTTCGTCGGCAGAGAGGAGGAAGCTCTAAAGCATAGGTAACTACAACTCAGATTTTATTACTTTTATTTCTGCCATCTGTTCTGAAACTTGACGCCAGATAAACTCGTCTTAAGTTTTTTTTTATTTTTTTCTCTATAATTTATGTTAAAAGCCACGAGGCCTTCCACACTGTTAAATTATAATACTTAAACAATAGAACTGAGAGATCGTCGAATCATTCTGCAAATCAACTTCTTGTTTAAGAGGGCGCTCACTGGTCCACTAGCGCCACTCCTTTAAAAAATATTATCTCGTGACAGAGAAGGAATTATGAAAAATGGCTCAATCAGCAACTTCGGTGGCGCTACTGTACCGGTGAGCGTCCTCTTAAGGCTAACTTTGGATCCCTGAGTGTTCACTAACCGCGACCTGAATGTATGCTTTTAGGTAGTGCTTTATTAACTTTGTTGTCCATATTTGCAGATACTGTATTACACAGTTGACGTTAACTGGCGGTGTCGCTCGGTGCAGGTACCTGACCTTGCTGCACGGCGTCGTGCGCGAGTCCACAGTGTGCCTCATGGGGCACGAGCGGCGGCAGACGCTGGCGCTGATCGAGGCGCTGGCGTGCCGCGAGCTGTGCGCGCGCCCGCCCGTCATGATGGCGCCGCAGTACTACGTGTGCGTGTGCGCGGCGTGCGCGGGCTGCCCCGGCTGCGCCGCGTGCGCGCAGTGCGTCACGTGCGCGCAGTGCGCCATGCCCGCGCCCCCCGCGCCCTACTGCGAGTGCTGCCACGCCGCGTCGTGCCCGGCGTGACCGGCCCTCCTGTTCGACCGACGATGAATTTAGTGCCAAATGTATATAATACGGATAAAAATGTATGTACGCGTAGGAGCGGGCGGCGGCGCCCCGCGCGTCACGTTGCTCACTGTCCGCCGATCAATTCGCTCGTCAATTGTCCCCCGCGGCCGCTCGGCCCGCCGCGACGTGAAGTAATTTCTAGTCGTACTCCTTTCGTGTTGATAAGTTAATATGCTAGCAGTACGAAAATTATCGTTCACGTGGATTAGGACGCACGCGCCGCTAGAGAGTGAGTCCGAGTCGATGGTCTGCCTATATATAAAGACTAGTTAGTTATTTTTAAGCTTTTATGTATAGAAGTCGTCTCCATAAAAGTAGTGGCATGTCTCTCGCCGTCGAAATATCACGGAGAAGCGGACGGTCGGATACGAGTTTTATTGCTAATTAAGTGAGAAAATTTGTTGCGAGAAATGTTAACTGGTTCACTTGAATGACGGATGCTAACGGAGGAGCGTGTGTACTTTTTGCAGGAACAATTTGATAAGTAACAAGTCCGGCCTTAGACGGCCTTAAATGCGAGAAAATCTGTTGAGTAGTACCTAGTAGATCACGAACGTTAGAACGTAGCCAGCGCGGTCGCCTCCGCTCCTCACTCTCACACACGTAAACAACTATTTTATTATGTATTTATCAATCTGAAAGGATGTATGTATACACTTACACGTTTCGTGACCACTCTAGTATTGTATACGGCTTGGCGGACGTAACAAATTAAGATACACCTAGAAAAATATTAAATGATTTAAAAAAACTTTAAAAACCCAAAAAAAAAATATATTACTAAGGTGTGTACAATATTAAAGTTCACGCTTTTTTTTTAAATAATATAAAAATACCGTTATAAAAATATTTTAAGAACATTTACAAGTAGTGAAGTCACGTTTAGTAACAGAGTACTTATGAACATTATTTTTTTTTACTTTTACGTCTCATCAATTACAGTTTATATTAAAGCTGTTGATGTATGGAAAATGTGATTGAATTGTTGTATTAATTAACTATGTCGTCGAAGATTATATTATCTACTTACATAACATTATGTAGATTAAATCCAATAGAGAGATATATAATTATTGTTGTATTTTAATGAGATAGAGAATATATGAACGATGGTGTAAACAGTGTCCGGCCAATACGTGAATGTGTTAGATATTTTGCCAAATGCATATTCAGAGTAAATACTATATTTATACACATTGCATGAACTTTGTAGGGCTTTTACTAAGCAGTTTGTTATGTAGTATACCTATTTTGAGTAGCGGAAGATATATCCGAAGTAATCAAGTACAATCATCTTATAGAGTTAACCTTTATAGTTAACTTCGGAACAATTTATCGAGTTTATGAACGAATTTTCCCGACTTGCTCACTGTCGAACCAAAATTTAAGATCTCAATTTTTTAACTCTTCAAAAATTCTTTTGGAATTGTAGTGTCGTATTGTAAACACTTTAACTGTTATCATATGCTTGTTATCTTGGCTGAACGTCATTTTATGACTTGGAGGTGATAAAACATTTGATGCAAGTTAAACATGTTCAGTGATCCGTTTCACTTGTGCGTCAGTCTAGTGCAGCTCGTCTTGTGTATATTTTCTTCAAATTGTATTGGAATGCAGCACTAGAAATAACATTTTGGAATTATGACGTTACGAAGCAAATCACCATGAGTGCAACGGAACACGGTAATCGTCAAACGTTAGCCCTAAAATTAGAAATAGTATGCAGTCGTCTGTACTTAGAAATAAATGAAGTACATAAACATAGTTAACTGAATCTAAACTTTATTCCATATGTAATAAGAGTGAATGTAAGTTAATTATCACTAGTGTTACTTGCTATATCGAGACAGGCGTCTAAGTTGTGATTTGTAGTCTTTTCGACAGGTATTTTAAATGTCATTGTATTGTCACTATATTTATATAATAACTGTGATTGTTATATCTGTATTGTAAATCAGTTATTGGCAAAATCCGTTAAGAACTACCTCCTCGCGTGGATAAAAAACGATATTCGATGGTATATATTTTTGTGATTTTTCTCTCTATTACTATGGAGATAATTATGTAGGTAATTTAGCCGTAGGGTACCATACCAGTAATTTACCAGTTTTGTGTGTAAGTTCTTAAAGACGTAGTTTCAAACGTGTTAGTAGACATTTTAATCGTGAACTCTAAATTACATGCTTTCTACATAGAAATTTGGCTCATCTACATAATTGTTTCTTTGGTTTGGGCCGAGTTCACTATTCCGAATTTCAAAAACACTCTGCTCTCAGAACATTCGTAAAGGTTCAATTCGAGAACAGTGGAAACGTACCAAGAGATGCTTGTAAGCTCATAAAGTTCTTCCATATACACCACGTGACGTGGCTAAACCCTTCCAAAAACAACGGTCTAAATATTTCAAATTCTTTGCAAAGAGAGACATTGCAATATAGTTTAGGGTTTTATTATTTTTTCTAAAGTTACCATCAGTTTTCAGCTAGCCTTATTTTATAATTAATTTTTAATCCTAATGAGCACTGGTCAAAGGCGTTCTCGTGCAGCAGTTGTTTGTTATTTATGTATATATTGTTGGAAAATGGTTCTGTGAATTTGAGATACTTTTCTGAGATATTATGCTAATTTCTGAAAGATTGTACTTAACTTTCTATGTTTCAAACCAAACAAAGGGCAAGGTATCACAAAGAACTAAAGAGATAAATCAGAATAAGTATCTTAATGTTTTGTGAGATTTAGCTTGGAGTTTGTTTCTGAATTTGAAAGTACCAAGTTTTCTAATAAATATTGTTACTTCACTCCGGAACTTACTTGATGATTATTTAAACAGTATTATCAGTTTGCAATACTGCGTATGTTTCTGAAAATACTGCTCATCATTATTTGGCATCATTGTTATTAAACCCGGTTAAATGTCACATTTTGGCACACAAGATGTAAACAAATACACGTGACATTCTATCTCGACTCGATCTTGTAACAAAATTAATTTGAATATCTTCGTTGATACAATTAACATAATATGTATCAAAAAGAAATTTCTTGTATTATATTTTTTAATGATATTCTATATGTTGAGCATCCAAACTATACTCGCCTCCAGTATTATAAAATAAAATAATGACATGTGTTGACTTGCTTAACGGTTTTCATCAGATGGAGATTCTCTATCAAAATAATTTAATTCGAAATGAAATAAATTATTGACTTTGGTTCCATATATCTGCATTACCTAAACATATTTATGTCAAGCGATGCTCAATGTAATGAAAACATTTATAATGATATCGAATCTTATTATTTTGTATACTATGATGACATGATGCGTGCAATTTGGTGGAACAGAAACGTTAATATGCAAAATGTATTATAATTTAAATACAATCAAATACTAGAAGCATTTACTTATCTATTTATAAAATGTTGGTACTAAGATTGAGTTGTTTGTTTAACGAAACGAAAACATTGATAAAGTTTTCATTGATAAAGTTGAAGCCAAACGTACATGATTTTCAGAGTTTTTGTTTCGCTAAAGATAGAACTTGGTCTTAAATATGTGTAAGAAGAGTTGATTCTTGTGAAAGTTTAGCACGTGAACGCCGTAATTAAAAGCGTGGTTTCGCAGAACTGGAGGTGCCGACAATGAGCAGCGATGTGGCATTTAGTATACTGTTTTACAATCTATCAGTACAAATGTTTACGACGGTAATTAATTTGTTGGGGTGAGTGACTGTAAGGACAAAATTGCTGATTATGTTAAAATCTATTTTTATTAATTAATAAAATGAATATCTCTTTGATAATTATTAATATTTCAAAGCATTTTATTCTCTTTTATTGGACATTTCATCCCAATTATTCATATTTTTTAATCAATTTAGATTACAATTTTAAGAGTAATTCCGAATCTAAACAAATGTCGCAAATGCCCTTCAGATTAACAAAACTTCATCTTTCTTCACAAAAATATCAGCAGCTCCAACCCACATTCACACAAACACCTAGACATACAAAAAGTCGTGACAACAACGCCACCACCTCCCCGCAGCGCTGCTTCTTGCCCACCCTCCAACTTCTCCGAAGCACGCGTGTCGCAACCCTCGCTCATATGTTAAAAGCGAATGTTCGACACACCGACTCTCTAGTTTAGGGGTTGCTAGGCCTTACGTTATATAAGCTTATATTAGGTTATTATCAAATATATTTACATTATAGTTATTATTTTTTCTTTCTCTTCCAAGTTGCCTGTTTCGTGTTACACGAATCGCGACTATGTGTTGTTACGATACATAATTACTATTATATTTGTGAGGAGTTTTAAGCTATTGTAAATTTTACAGAAATAAAAAATGTTGTGAAAATAAATTATAAAAAAGTGATATAAACAGTGAGTCTGTGTATTTTATTTGATGTTTGATGGGATCGAGTCCTTTTGGATAAGTTTTTGAATAACTATTAAACGATACAATGATCTCAGGCAAATAGCGGATACCCGGGGTGTGCTACTACGCAAAAAATTTCATAATACGTGTTCATTCTGACTTTTTTTCTTTTTGCCTGGCTCCTAAGGGTCGCAGCGTGATATTTAATACCTTCCTCATGAATTGGGCAATCCGTTCAGAAGTTTCAAAGTCTATAACGGACATAGGTAGATACATACTTGGTATTTTATATGTATAAATAGATGATGGTAAATGAGCAGTTTACTGCTGAACCGAGCTCGTAAATAACCGTGCTGATAAGCGGAGTAATGATCGCAATTAGCCTTAGACTGGGGTAGCTCATGAGCTAGTGATAGAAAAGAGCTAGCTCTTTTCGATTGACGTCGCTCTCGCTCACTCACTCGCTCGCTTTAATTATTTATAGCTCAGTCAGACTCACTAGCTCAGTAAGTCAGTACTTCAGTTGGTCTCAGCAGACGTCTCACCGAGCGAGAAACCGAAGTCACCGACCAAACGGTTCATTCGGATCGCTTCGGAATACTTCGGATCTCATCGTTCGCTCTTCCAACAATAGCTCTCTGGCACAATATGTAATTTTATACCTATCATACGACGAAAGTCAAGTAAAGTCATAATAAAAACAAACAGTAGTTCTTTTCGGTTGTTTTGAAGAAATGGCATGCATGCAAAGTACCTATAGCATATTTACTGTATTTTCCAAAGAGCTATTGAGGGAGCCAAGACTTTCCTTCGACACGCGGGCTGCGTGAGTCAAATGAGCTAGTCGGCGTCTGAGCGACTGAGTCACTGAGCTGTAGAAGAGCTAGTGAGCTAGAAGAGTGATATAGCTCTTTAGAGTGAAAGAGCTAATCACTCTTTTTCTTCTCAGTGAGCTATTTCGCCCATGTCTAATCGCAATGTGATGCTAGAAAACCTAAAAAAGATAATGAACGAGAAGCTAGTTTTACTACTATGCTGATTTAATATAGCTATACCCAAAGTCTCAAATTCAGATAATTTATGTAAACAAAGGGGATAACATATCAAAAAAATATCTTCGTAATAGTAATTCACATAAAATGGCGAAAAAAGAGGTTTCATTTTCTTTCAAGTACTGATTTTAAGAAATAATAATTAAAAAATAATCATACCGTAATTATTTTTATAAATTTTCGGTTTTAAACAAAGTTATTAAAAAAAGGAGATTTTCTGGTATAAAATATTTTATGATACTGGTAACAATTCAGGAGATCGAAACATTTTCAAATTTTTACATCTTCAACAACACTAATATTAAAAAACTCTCATTCATAGATTCATATTGTAAGTAGCATATCTAGCCACATTTTGGATGAAAACTGTTTTGAGTGGAAATCGGTTTTGGGAGGCCTACGTCTAGCAGTGGACTTAAAAGGGCCGATTATTATCATAGGCCGTGTCTCCGACACACTACACAAAACATTGTTTGGCAACGGTATTTTGTTTGCATAGTTCTTATAATTAATTCACTTTAATTTTATAGATTATTATTTACAAAAAAAAAAAAAAAATGATAAAATGTTTTGCACCACTGTCCTGTCATTTTGACAGTGACATTTCTTGACATTACTTTGTTTACATAAATTATGTGAATTAGAGACTTTGTTTATAGTTAGCCTATCCTGCTTATGGAAAGAAGAAAAAAGATCGGTTGGTTTATGACACATAATAAAAAATAAAAGTAATAAATTTTATCAAAACAATAGAAAATACTGGAAAGTCATATTATTAGGTACTATTCGATGTCACTAAAATCCCAATGAAAAAGGTTTTTTTTTTTTGTGCACACATCATTAATGTCTAAAAAGAGGAAGATAAGGCACCTCAATGTCACATAAACATTACTGGACTAGAAACAATTCGAGACTTGTCTTTAATATACGTATTAAAGACAAGTCTGGAATTGTTTCTAGTGCATAGAAAAGCCTGGTAACTGATAAAGAGTGGTTACTACGGTAACCACTCTTTATCAGTTACCAAGCTTTCAATAACATTTTATTGTGTATATTGTGTTTAATGTACCCTAGACGTAAATTCATCGCTATAAGAGCACAAAAATAACAATTATAATTCTTACCAAGTCCTTTGGTGTTGCCAACTTTTCTATAAATTATTACCCACTATATCACACCCTTACAGGTAAAACCGATTATCTGTTAGGTTAGGTTCATATCAGATAATCGGTTTTCTCTGTAAGGAGGCAATATATATATATATAGTGGGTAATAAGCCGACCCCAACATAGTTGGGAAAAGGCTAGGCAGAAATTATTACCCACTATTGTGGGAAATATTAATTATGCAGTGTGTATAAATTGTTCGTTAGAAAAAAAGAACACGATGGGGCATCGTGTTTTTTTTTTTTATACTTTGCTCCACACTAGGAATTTCTCCTGTATTGTGGGTGCGTTTACAAACATTTAATCTCACACAAACAGCCAGACCCGGAACAACTACTTATAGGTCATACAAATATTTGTTTCATTCGGGAATCGAACCCGCATGTAACACGCAGCGCAGCAGTCAATCGCTTAACCAATGCGCCAACCGTGTCGTCGTTTTATAATTATATCTGTAAGATTTAATGACTTGTTGCAGTTTTCCTGAACATGATAATTTACGTCGAAATTGGATTGTAGCTACAGGAGAAGAACAAGAAGTGAATAAAGATGAAAAAATGGAAGTGCGATATGAACATTAAAAAAAATGTCCTGCGCTCAAGATGTCGAAGACTGATCATAGATTTTTCCCGTTAATAATAATTTCTTTGTCGATGATGACCACGAGTATATATTTTTAACCCCTCAAAATTTACAAACTTATCCTGAATAAATAATTTCAAATATCGTCAGGTTTGTTGTTAGGAAATTAAGAAAAGCTCGTAAATGCGCATGTGCATACGCAGTAGGTATATTACTATATATGAACAAAGACTACGACAAAGTTCAATTTAACAAATTGAACAGGTAATCGCGAAAAACCTTATGAATGGCTTGTATCCTACTTAAAGAACAGAGAGCAAACAGTAGAAATTGAATTTTTTAATCACCAGAACAACGAAACAGAAAATGTCCGATCCAATAGCAAATCAATCGCGCCTCAATAGCTCAAGGAAGTGTCATAGGATGTCTGTTATTCTTGATTATACGATAAATGACTTACCGAAAACCACAGAGGGACCATGTGCTTTATTCGCGGATGACATCCACATCCGTGGATGGGCGACCATCTTTACATACCAAGACCCCTCCGTGCCTCGGAAAGCACGTTATACCGTTGGTTCCAGCTGTCATTTGTAGATCTTTGACAGTCGTTACAGGTCTTCAGAACCCCGAAAGTCTGACAACTAGTCTTACCAAGGGGTATCGTATTACCCAGTTAGTAGTGGGTTGTAGAGGTCAGATAGGCAGCTAGATCGCTCCATGTAAAATACTGGTATTCAGCTGCATATGGTTAGACTGGAAGCCAACCCCAATATCAACGCTTGAAAGGCAATTTCTACCAAACGACATGTTGGCAACTTTACACTAGAGCATTTTAAAGATTAATTTTATGGAAAAAAAAAAATTAATGCTCTAGTGTATACTCTGAGTATACTCGACTGGAGCATTTTAAAGTATTTTTTTTTTTAATATAAAAACTTTAAAATGCTCTAGTGTAAAGTTGCCAACATGTCGTTTGGTCAATATTGCCTTTCAAGCGTCGATATATATAGATCCATTCCATTTTTATTTAGAATCACACAAATTGTGGGGTAAATTTTTCCTCACACGGTAACCCTAAATATAGTGACGTATTTTTGTTTGTCTCTTTCTGCGACAGACTTTGCAAGTGTTTATAGTCTGTCTACGCTATAGCCCTTTCATACAATTGTCAAAGAATGACAGTTGAGATTTAATTATACCTATGGTAAGTTGGTAGTCACTTTGCTTAACAATAACTTTCCCTGACTTTACGTAGCCCAGCACAAACAAATAAGTAGGAGTCAAGCAAAAGTAACATAAATATGATAATAAATTAACACTACATAATTAACAAAGACGACTACGAACTGTCCATTACGACGAAACTAAATGAATTACCTACAGAGATCCTTTTAATGCTGAGACAACTATAACTCAATTACCTAGAGCAAAGAAATGTATTTCTGTGTAATTCTGTTAGTCGTTTATCCCACGCTACGCCTTGGCAAAGATCATCACGCAGACTCTATTGTCTCAGAATTAATTTAAAAGGTAAATCATGAATCTAGTCTTTGACTGTATTCATTTAATTAACGGCAATTTGTATAGTAAGAGTAACAAAGAGATAGCTTTCCTTAATTTACTGTGCAAATGCCAAAGGCATTAATTTTCTTTTTCATGAAATGAAGGTTTCAATTAAAACGCAATTATTAATAACTTGGAGTCTTTGAATTTACTAATCGTAATTCTTTATCAGATTAGTCATAGGTATTATATTATCAGATAGATTCTGTTGATTATCAATGATAAGTTTCACTGATATGCAAATTAAAAGCTACAACGATATTCTTAATAATAATTATGATTTCAAAAATAATAAAGGCCGGCCAAATGCATGCACCATGCACAATGAAGGGTTCCGTAGTTGGGACGAATTTATCCCAAAAACAAACTTAAAATTATTATTTTATTTTAGTTTTTATTCTACTATGAGTTTGCTCTTGAATTTAGTCTAGGTCTGGATGACAGAGACAAAGTCTACGATGGAGTGAGCTTACCCAGAAGAAGTCCCTTCATGGGCTCCCCTACTAAAGCCTGTTCACTCTCTGAATAAATTAGGGTTGTATGCGTTCGGAAACACAGACGCAAGCAGAGAGTTCTACTCCTTTGCTGTGCGCATTATAAAAGACGTTTGAAAACGCTTAGTGCGAGTTGGTGAAATATCAACTAGGTAGGGGTGGTAACTTGCAGTGCGTCTAGATGTCCGATGGCAGAAGGGGGCCGGTGGAATGAGGTCGTGGAGTTCATGGGCACACTCGCCGAAGTACAATCTGTAGAAGACCGACAAGCAGGCAACCTTGCGGCGATGAGCCAAGCTGTGAAGCTTGGCATCCACCAGTTGAAAGTAGTTGAAATACATGTTCTTCCATACATTCCAACTGCAAATGTCCAAAAACAACCATTTAGCCGGCAGCAGGGGGGAGACTTGACTCCAAAAATTAGCACTTTAAAGCTTAATATTACGCAAACAGATCCCTGAATCTTTGAATGGCCTATCCCACTATACTCCATACCATGGGAAAGACGAAAAAAAATATCATCCCCACTTTACATGCAACGCAGGTACCCTACGAAACTATTTATCAAGGTTTTCGTTTACCATTTTTTCGGCGTGACTAATACTTATGTATAGGCATGCCAAATTACAGCTTTCTAGTACTAAGAGTCTCTAAGCTAAGCCGCGGACAGACAGACAAACAGACGGACTGACAGACAGATGGACATGGCGAAACTATATGGGTTCCTTATGGACTAGAATAATCGTCTTCCATCAATCGAGACGGTTGAATAAGTGTATAAATAAACAATCTTGGTTGTATTCGAAGAATATATGCTAAAGTAGACTGTAACTACATATATTCGATTTCTAACATTGGTTTGCGTGATTGAATTATCGGTTTAAGATAGTGGTATTCGTTGTCGAAATTTTGACGGAAGAAACGCAACCGTTTTCCCGACGACGAAAACGGTTGCAACGACGACCCTAGTAGCTTTTTCCGTTGGCATTTGGTCGGGCCAACTTCAGAGATATGTGGCCCAACCAAACGCCCACAAAAATGCTACTAGGGGACCGTTTACGATGAAACTTATCCAACATGGAACAGAATTTCGTTTTCGTCGAGTGAAATAGTTGCAGTTTCTTACAACTATCAACGTGTTTGATCGTCGCATCACGAACGACAACATTGACTACTGGAAGGTAAGGTAAGGTCTGTATTTCATTGAAATAAAGTTCACTTTCTATTGTAACGACTGTTTTGAAAACGAACGCGGAACGACGACGCGACGGACGGACGAGATAGTTGACTCATTGCGTTCTCGACTCTATTTTCATAGACGAAAAATAAAAAATCGCACTAAATAATTCGAAGACTGGTTTGTACAACGAAGACTGTTTGAACCCAGGACGTAAAACGGTTTCATCGTCGCAGAACACAAAACGGTCTTTGAAAACGGTTCGTCGTCGCAACGCCCACTCCTAGTTTATGATAATTTCGTAGGATTAGAGAAAACCCGCCTTGATGAAGGCTCCATCAAGATGTTTAAAAAAATTCGTTCGGATTGCATATCTCCATAAATCTGACAATGGAATATTGAGGGCCATATACGAGATAAACCACTACTTCGTATAGGGCAATTAATATTCCAGCTAAAATAACACAAACTGTAAATTGGAATTTTTTAATAATAATATATATGTCTATTTTTCTTGTAATTTGTGAATAATAATAATAATAATTTTGTAATTTTGTAATCTGATGTAAATTTTATAAGGGTGTATTCCTGAAATAAAAATGTTTTGATTTGATTTGATTTGATATCGTGAAGATGATAAGAAGAAACGTGCTGATAATTTTACATCGCATCTGTCTAACATTTTCTCAACTAAATCGGAGTCGGCTTCCAGTCTTAACCGAATGCAGCTGAATACCAGTATTTTACATGGAGCGACTGCCTATCTGACCTCTACAACCCAGTTACAGGGTGTCTCTATACCCCTTGGTAAGACTGGTTTTCAGACTTTCGGGCTTCTGACGTAGCGACTGTAAAAAATCTACAAATGACAGCAGGGACCAAAGGCTTAATGTGCTTTCCGAGGCACGGAGGGATCTCGATATGAAATGGATGGTCACCCATCTACGAACCGACCGCGGCAAGCGTAGCTTACCTTCAATCAATCATTTTGCTGACAATTTTTCGTCTGCAATAATTTCGATCGAAGATCCAAAACATTACATTGACTAATTCGAATACAAACATGGTACAAAAAGATAATGTTATGTTTTTGTTATCAGTCTATTACATTAGAATTACAATTTCATTGAAATCCTATAACGGGAAACGAACTGATGTAACTGTACTGTGGCCTAAATACAATCATGCAATCGATTCAAAATAGAAGTTCACACTTCCCGACACGGGACTCGATAGGGTATCGATGAATCGATAATATAGTCGATATAAATTGTAAGAAAGATGATATCTACCAACATTCATACAGGATTGCGTCATTAGAGAGGCACATTACTTTCATAATCGATTGAATCTTGGTTTTTGAGAATGACATTGAACATGCACTGGGCTACGAAAATAATGTGAATAATAAAGACGCATATAAAGAATAAAAAAATAAATTAAAAAAAACGAATACTTGGAAATCATTCATAACATACTCTTAATATTACATAACTACCTAGGATGACGCCACTTGTTAAAAACTAAATTAATTAAAGTATTTATTTTAACTTCTAGCACACAATAAGGCATTCTCTACCAGTTAACTAAGGGTGTTGAAGAGATAAGATGGCAGGTGTATTATCTCCTCTTAAATAGAGATTTATGAGGAGATAATAATAATAATGAAAATATTAAAAAGATATCAAATAAAATAGATACACAAGTACATAAGTAATTAAGTAGATTATAAACTTATAATAGACATACTTACATATTTACTATAATATATACCTACTTTTTATATATATACTATACATACCTACATACAAATATAAGGGAAAGAGATGTTTGAGATGACTCTACACTATTTGTTTTAAAAATAACTCTGCAATTTCCGCCTAAATGTACACCGACTGGTGGCCGTCCTGGGCCTCAAGTCTGCTATTACAATAGTGTCAGAATGATCTCTTCATTGTGAGTTTTTGACAGATTTGCCATAAAAACACTGTCAAATACTCACAATGGCGAGACCATTCTGACACTATTGTAATAGCAGACTTGAGGCACTGATATGCAGAGGAAGCGCATTCCAGAGAAGAATAGACTGAATATGAAAAGGAAGTGAACAAAACAAAGTCAGAATAACTTGGATTTCAAATAATCAAATGTGACTGACATTTGATTATTTGAAATCCAAGTTATATTCGCCGTCTTGATCTGAATAATGTTAAGTAATGATGATGATATCAATTAATATCTGGCTCATTTAGATTTTCATAAAGCTACTCGGAAATCCTAAATTTTAAGTCGTGCATGTACCAATTCCTTACATCGGATAAACATGGTGGCCCTGAACGAGATTTCCCAAGTCATGTTTCGATAGTTAAGCCCTCGGAGAATACGTGAGGTGCACAGCAAATCATGGATTTTGACCTAAATCTAAATCAACATCCTTTCTTCGGAGCTGCCTTGACTCTTGTTCCTCGGAGCTGCCTTGTCTACTAGATTGCGGAGCTTTCCTGACGCTGAGCGACTTTCAAGTAATATAAATCACATCTCCCTCCTTCTTGCCTGAGAGTGCGTGTTAGGTAAGTCTTTATAATTTTAATTCTAGTATTTTTTTTTTTTTTACCTTTAAATTCATTAAATTGCTCAGTCTACTTGTTAAAAGGTTAAAGTAGACTGAACAATTTAATGAATTTAAAGGAAAAAAAAATACAGTAACTAGAATTAAAATTATAAAGACCTACCTAACACGCACTCTCAAGGCAAGAAGGAGGAAGATGTGATTTATATTACTTGAAAGTCACTCCCAGCTCCGCGTCAGGAAAGCTCCGCAATCTAGTAGACAGGGCAGCTCCGAGGAACAAGAGTCAAGGCAGCTCCGAAGAAAGGATGTCAGCGCAGTCTCCGCAGTGTCGAGAAGGATATTCCAAAGAAATGTAGCGACGCGTTAGAGCGTTGGCGTCGGCGACCCCAACCCTGTTAACTTTTACAGTTCCAACTTGATAGTTCTCAAGGAATCAGGCAGTAGAACCTCCGCAATGAAGATGGTTCACTATCAGAACCCTTATTACTTCGAGAACCATACTTTTACTTACTATCCTACCAATATTATGAATGCAGAAGTGTTTTTTTTTTTTTATTTGATGCTTTATACACACGGCTACATATCAAGCTATAATTTTCAGTATAAGCTGATCTCTCATTGTACGGAAATTACAAATTTCCAGTATAAGCTGGTCTGGCTATTCCTAGTGGTCGAAAAAAGGTCAGACATCTGTGATCAGCTAATCATTGTAACAGAGCCTACAAAAAACACGGACATCAAAAAAAAACTAAAACGACAAAAATATGACTGTTTCATTGGTCGACGCAAAACGGGGCGTTAACAGATGTGTAGTGCTATTCTGTCAAAATCTCACCGTGAAAACATACGTGAAGTGAGTTTGAAGTGAGCTGTAATTCCACGATGCTTGGGATTGACACTATTGACAGCTCACTCCACGCTCACTTCATTTAAGTTTTCACGGTGAGATGGTTACAGCACTGCTGGTCATCGTGCTCACTGGATTTTGTTTTCAAATTGCGTAGTTATAGAATTCCTCGATAGTACATCTTTTAGGCAGCAACAAACCGACGTGATTTTTTGCATAAAAACGAACAAACATGACCAACGACAATATTATTAAGAGTTAGAAGTCTATTACTCGTAAGAATTTTGATCCAACGAAAGAAAGTCAGGACTCATTACTCGTATCACCACTAAGTTGGAGGAAGTTCAAAAGTATAAAGCTCGTTCCCGTGAAGTGTTAACGCTTTAACTTCGACGTTATTATTATTGAGGCGTACTTTATTAAATTGCAATATTATATACTTTTAAATTGTTGAAGAAAATTGTTTCTTGAATACTTTATAGGTAAGGTTTTATGTTTTCGCGAATATTATTCATCAATTGCATCATTTCCTCGTAGCAGAATTTTCCGGATATTTTAAATCAAAATTGTTAATTATAAGGTGTATCTATTAATACACGAAATATTTTAAGAGAAACATTTATACGTGGTAAAAACGCCAAAGAAACGATTTTTTTGTTTTGTTTTATCTAAGTATTTTATTTTTACATGATTATTATAATTTTAAAATTTTTTGAGACATTTTGCAAAAAACATTTACTTACTTATTCTATGAATGACCCGCCCGGACATCATCATATCAAGTTTTTTTTTTTAAGCTATTGCTTAGCTTCTATCGCGGGCCTTGAGCACGGGGACCGAATCCAGAAATTCCGTAACGAAAAAACCTCACGCTCCCCACTCCGACGGTTATTTTACTACACCAGTACCCTCTAGTGATTTAATAATTTCTGGCAGTTCCTTATTTATGTGTACTGCGTATTTTATTCTTATAAATATTAGTTTATAAAATTATGATCTTCACAAAAAGTGATTGTTGATAGTGGGGTTTGAACTCACGAACAGTCGATTACGAGTACATTCAGTTCCCCTGTTGCACTGCAAGGCTACAATGACTTAATTAAAGCTTGCCAAATAGTTGATACCATTCCAGTTGAACAATTGTTAAACTTGACTAGACGGTTGGAAATGACTCATGTACATGGAATGTTTCGCTGTCAAAACAGTTTGTCACTCTTTTTTTATTTAAAATTACTTTAGGTTCAACACTTTCGTCTATTTTAAAGTTGTTATTATGCTTATATTTGAATAGTATTTGACTTTGTTTACGTAGTTATACACTTTTACGACGTTCAGCACTTATTTATTTTGTTTTTAAGCTATTGATATTGATATTTAATAATTTACTTAGTATAAAAAAAAGACGTGTGGCACTCGGGGACTGCCGCGGTAAAGCTATTGCATAGCATTTTGTATCAACTTATGCAATTATAATTATTTATTTATTTTATTTATGCAGTATTTCTTTTTCTTTGATATTAATTTTTTTTTTTTTTCGTTACGGAATTTCTGGATTCGGTCCCCGCGCTCAAGGCCCGCGATAGAAGCTATGCAATAGCTTAAAAACAAAATAAATAAGTGCTGAACGTCGTAAAAGTGTATAACTACGTAAACAAAGTCAAATACTATTCAAATATAAGCATAATAACAACTTTAAAATAGACGAAAGTGTTGAACCTAAAGTAATTTTAAATAAAAAAAGAGTGACAAACTGTTTTGACAGCGAAAAAATTCCATGTACATGAGTCATTTCCAACCGTCTAGTCAAGTTTAAAAATTGTTCAACTGGAATGGTATCAACTATTTGGCAAGCTTTAATTAAGTCGTTGTAGCCTTGCGGTGCAACAGGGGAACTGAATGTACTCGTAATCGACTGGTCGAGAGTTCGAACCCCACTATCAACAATCACTTTTTGTGAAGATCATAATTTTATAAACTAATATTTATAAGAATAAAATACGCAGTACACAGAAAAAAGAACTGCCAGAAATTATTAGATCACTAGAGGGTACTGGTGTAGTAAAACCGTCGGAGTGGGGAGCGTGAGGTTTTTTCGTTACGGAATTTCCGGATTCGGTCCCCGCGCTCAAGGCCCGCGATAGAAGCTATGCAATAGCTAAAAATATTGTTTCCATGGCTTCTTTACCACAAAAACAGGAAAAGTTTTTAATCCGTGCACCTAGCTTCTGACGTTTCATAAGTGCCCATGTAGGTTTATGTGAAATAAAATATTTTGATTTTGATTTTGAGTCAAAATCAAACTCAAAAAAAAAAAAAAAAAAAAAATCTGTGCGCAAATTTTGAAAAATTGGTACAAAAAATTGTTATTGTTAACGAAATATGTTTATTTTGAAACTGGTATAATGGCTATTCTCCGCGATCTTCTGCAGGTGCAGGTCATCCACCCACCTGGCCATTGGTCTGCCAAAGCTCCTTCTACTGTTTCTCGGCAACCATTCCCTTAGGGCTCTGCTCCACCTGCCATCACCATATTTTATATATATTCTTTTATTATTTTGATCGTTCTACTGTAGATTTGTAGACCATTTTCTATTTTGTTAAGTACCTAGTACTTAACAAAATAGAATATAATATGCCTACACTGTCCTCCCATATCTATGTTATAACACTGTTATTTGAAAACATTGTAAAAGTCAATCATTAAAAAAAAAAGTAACTGTGGAGTTTCTTGCCGGCTCTTCTCCATAGGAAACGAGTGCATTTTGTATGGGCCCCAGAATACAGGGTGGAGTTTTATAACCTCACCTGGAGGGAAAGTACTCTAAATACTGGAGATAGCAAATTTTACTGAAAGGAATTTTCTTGTAAATAAATGATTTGATTTGATTTGTTTAATTAAAACCATATACCTAGCTTCTGACGTTTCATAAGTGCCCATGTAGGTTTATGTTAAATAGAATATTTTGATTTGATTTGTATTTTTTTGGTTTTATCGGTTACAGTCTCACTGCAAATCACGATATAACGCACGCCTCTCCTCACCTTGGGCACTCCTTTCCGTGTCCAAACCTAACATTCAGGATATATGCCATACATTATTGTTTGGTTGGTTCAGGCAATTCTTTATTTATCTAGGCCGCTTTAGCATAATGGGATACGGTTGGTACCGTAGGAGATCTTAATATTCCGCATGTGTGATTCAGTATTTGGGGCCACAGGAACAGACTAGAAGGATATTATGGCTCAAATCTATTTTAGGAATAAGAATATTTATACTATTTTATTGGATTGGAAAGTCAAATTGTAATTTCTATTTAGAGACTTACTCCGACGCAATGTAATGAAATGAATGATGTTGAAATGTTGTTTATTTCTGTAAGACGATCTTTTAAGACACTTGTACAGTCAGCTGCAGAGAAATCTCACCCCCTAGCAATGTATTTATTCATTACTAGGGGGTGAGATTTCTCTGCAGCTGACTGTACAATTCGCGTCACGTAAAAAGACCGCTGGCCAACCGCACAACCTTATTATACCATTTTTACGTGACGCGAACTAATACAACGCATGGTTTTGCGGTTGGCCAGCGCACTTTTCTGGAACGTACTTACACGTTCCAGTTGTGCGGTTGGCCAGCCAGTCTTTTTACGTGACGCGAATTGTACAAGTGCCTCAAAAGATCATCTTAGAGTAATAAACAACATTTAAACATCATACATATATTTTTGCGAACTATATACATATCTTTTTGGTCAATATTGTA
This sequence comes from Dryobota labecula, assembly GCA_947523025.1. NCBI lineage: Eukaryota > Metazoa > Arthropoda > Insecta > Lepidoptera > Noctuidae > Dryobota > Dryobota labecula. The sequence continues at coordinate 25,236,831 of OX383289.1, read as the reverse complement.
AAACTAGATGGCTTCGGCATTTCCTATATGACTGATCCTATTCTGCTGTAGAATAATGTGTGCCTTTTCAGTTAAGGAATGGAGATTGCTAATGAAAAGTTTTGAGAGGATAAATGTTTGTAAACAGACCCACAATACAGGGGAAATTCCTAGAGTGGGGCAACGTTTAAAATAAAAAAGGGAGAACGTCAATTTATTTTTTCCCATAGTAAAAGTTGTTTGTATTGATGGGTAGAAAACCCTCTTAAATTTTGCCGATTGTTTTCAAAGTCACCCTGTAGACATAATCTAAGATCTTGGGCAATCGAACTGTAGTCGCAGGGAGCTGTAATTAGCACATCATTTATTTATTGGTCTATCAACAATCGTTACACTGCTCAACCAAGATATATGCCAGTAAACTTAAGTGGATAGCTTGCGTGTTCTGTACTGAGCTCACGCAACGCGTCGTACGTCTAGCCAGTAATAGGACTCGCCAATGCAGGAGCGCTGTCCCAAATAAGACGCATTATTAATTTATTATACATAAAACAAAAGGTATTTATTAATAAAACACGTATACTAAAATATTAATAATTTAATTATCTTTAAAAAGTTGAAGGTTTCAGAAAAATACGCTTGATAGATTTTGCGTGATTCTCAGTTTTTTATCCGCGTTAGACATAACTTTAAAAATGATTTCACTATGTAATATAATATAAACATAATCTAAAATGTTCATATATTAAGTTACTAGCTTTTGCCCGCGGCTCCACCTGCGTAGATGTCATATATCGCGTAAAAAAGTAGTATTTACCCTTCTCCATATCCCAAGCCAAATTTCATGACGATCGTTCAGTGGTTTAGGCGTGAAAACGTAACATACAGACAGTCAGATTGACAGACAGATAGACAGACAGACAGACAGAGTTACATTCACATTTATAATATTAGTATAGATTAAGAAAATGCTCTAATTGAACATATTTTCTTCTTTTTTTCTTTTCAAATCATTACCACTACTCGTCTAGACGTGAGATTCAGTATAAAATCATTAAAAGTCGGTTATCGACGCCTAAGACAAGTCAAAGCCTAATGACGTCTATGCTTCTGAGCATGCTTTTGACTTTGATTCTAGCAGTAGCCAGCCTCCAGCCAGCCAGTGCAACACAACGAAAAGAGGGCAACTTATCGTATGCAGAAAGCCACACGAGAAAATACAATTATAGTATATTGACCCCCCACGTGATGATTTCCCACACGATAATTATCTTAGGATAAGAAGTGACACATGTTTTCTGAACAAAACATCAACATGCTACGTTAAGTTGATCGCGCGTGGTTCTTACGATAACCATACACATTATGCATTCTAAGATGACATTTAAAAACAAGAACTTAAAGTCCAAATCTTGATAAACTTTGCTACTTTTGATAACCCTATCCTGCAAAAATGAAGTGGAATCTTCAGGGAGAAAAGAGATGCGGCTAGATAAGTTGTATAGCGCTGTACTTTTCTTAATCAGCAAGTTGTTATCATTGCTTCATAGTTCAAACGCAATTAGTATCAGTTGTTTTATTGTTGTTAATTGTGGCATGAATTGATCTAAATATATCTGTGAGGCATCGTCAAGTGTGTGGGTCAAAGAGATTCTAACTCTGTAATAGTCAGTTGGGGAAATTACTAATTATTTCTGTAATGAGGTAGGTGTTGACTAGACTACGTTCTCATTCAGTATTAAATTATATGGCGCTACGTGACAATACAAAAGGTGTACTGCATATCTAAGGACCATATTTTCAAATTCATTACTTGCTTGTATCTTGAATGAATAGCTAGGTATATTTACTCAGGTATATACGAAGCGTCTTAAATTATTAATACCAAATTACACTTAATTTTTAACTCCTTCCTCCAACATATGAAAAAGCAGCTGTTTCAATATCTTTTCTTTACTCATTTAAATAATAAACAACTTTTTCATGCTGAGAGAATAAGAAGACACTGTTGAACATATACAAATATAATTAAGAAAATTATTTTATTTTATATAAAGGTACCTATTGAGAAGTAAACTCGTGGCTCGGGACCATCGCTCCATTGAAGTTTGGCCTATTTTTCTAGTGTAACTTAATACTTAATTTTGTTAACCAGCAAATAACCCTTGGGTTGTTTATAACGTTACAATAGACAGGCTATATATTATGTAAATATATACAAAAAGAAGTATTAATAATAACAATGAAATATTATCTTGAATTCATGCAAGCCTAGTACTTTTTGTTAGGTTAGTGCGGTACTTGTGCATGAACGTGTCGTGAACAGAATACCGTCTTGCCATGTAAATTGCACCCTTGTGAAGCCGGGGCGGGTCGCTAGTCATGTATGCAACATGTAACACACTTATTGAATTTACATTGTTTAACTTATTTAACTACTTTCTTCACCTTTTTGACAAGTTTAGTATACAACTTGTTTTAGGTGTAAACGATAACTGAAAACAGTAGATACAACATATACCTATAATGCCTACTCTGTGAATGTAGAATAAAAAAATAATTAAATGATGAATGAATTAATGAATGTGAATGTATTAAATATACATAATGTTATAAAATATATACTTAGGTATATACCTAAGTTTAAGAATCGTAATAATGTTGTTAGACTAAGAAAGCAGGATTATTGGTAATTAATGCAGTAGAATAGTGTCTACAGTATCCAGAATAAAACCCGTAGTCAAACCGCACTGTGTTACTGCAGTTCATGTAGATCTAGACACAAGACAAAATTATATTTTCGACCATAACCTGGGTCTTACTTAATGCACTCGTATGTAACTGACATTGCCACATATTTGTCGAAAAATTCATACTTGTCACATTTTCACGACAACACCTGTCGTGAAAATGTGACAAGTATGACTTTTCGTTGTGTTCAAAAAGGAAAAAACTATTAAAAACCAAAAAAAAACAGTCAGATTCAAGGCTCGACCTGTTGTTGAAGGTTGTAAACTAAACATCAATGTCAATATACTGTTTGTGTCAGCTGTCAAAATACAAACCTGTCATTCATCTGTCTGTTATTAATTAAATCTGTCCTCATCATAAAATGTTTTTTTTTTTTTTAAATATGATGTGCTTGTTGGTTTTATAAGATGGGCCCCTGAAAGCCAAATCCTGACAAATTAGAACACGAATAAGAGTTACCTTCGAGTACCCAGAAAATAACTTTCGATGAAAAACTAAGTAGATACCCATTCTATGATTAAAAAACTGTAAATTCAATATCATCAAAGTTACTAAGTTATGTAAGTACTCGTATAGCTTACTTTATTAGTAACCAAATTCCAACGTAAGATTTAAGAAATAATTTAATCTCAAGTAAACTCTTACCAATTCTCGGTAGCACTAAGGCCGTATTAATTTAATGACGAAGAATTTGCAATTCATTACAATTATGTTTTAAAACTAATTCAATGTCGGCCTTACTTTCAAATTATCTTAAAATACGCTGTAATTGCACATAAATGTGGAATGAAGGAAAATGTGTCAGACAAAAATGCAATCGTTTGTGTTTTTACTCGAATTCCAAGGAAGGATTATGTTTTTCGCGCGTATCTTGCATTTATGTATATTTATTTGTAAACTTTATTACCTTATATCCAAACGGCTGGATGGATTTCGACAGTTGAGGTATAGTTATATTCGAAAAACCCAAGTGCCTGTTTGAAGTAGCAAGCGGGACCCAATTGCAAATTATAAACCGAAAGAAAATTAATGGTTTCCGCTTGCAACTAAACTTAATGCGGATATTTAACTTATACCCAAAGACTCTAATTCAGATAATTTTTGTAAACAAAGTAATGTCACTGTCAAAATGACAGGACAGTGGTACAAAACATTTTATCATATACATATCTTTTTTTTTTTTTGTATTCGCTAAAATTAAAGTGGATTAATTATAAGAACTATGCAAACAAAATACCGTTGCCAAACCATGTTTTGTGTAGTATGTCGGAGACAAGGCATATGGTCGTCATAATCAGCCTTTTTAAGTCCAGTGTTAGACGTAGGCCTCCCAAAATCGATTTCCACTCGAAACAGTTTACAGCCGTTTTCATCCAAAATGTGGCTAGATATCCTACTTACAATATGAATCTATGAATGAGAGTTGTAATATTAGTGATGTTGAAGATGTAAAAAATTAGAAAATGTTTGGATCTCCTGCATTGTTACCAGTATCATAAAATATTTTAATACCATAAAATCTCCTTTTTTTAATAACTTTGTTTAAAACCAAAAATTTATAAAAATAATTACGGTATGATTATTTTTTAATTATTATTTCTTAAAATCAGTACCTACTTAAAAGAAAATGAAACCTCTTTTTTCGCCATTTTATGTGAATTACCATTACGAAGATATTTTTTTGCTATGTTATCCCCTTTGTTTACATAAATTATCTGAATTTGAAACTTTGGGTATAAGTCTGTAATTAAACCGGAGTAGAGTTTACTTTGTTTATAGTTTATTTTAATTTTGTTTTCTATTCTCAATCTTATTTCGGTCATTTTAGTGCATTACTTTAAAATGATCTTTTTTGCAATCGGGTTTTTGATTTTTTAAATTATTTATTTTATTTATCTAGCTATTTGTGTATCAAGACAAGCATCGAAAACTACTATGCAGTTCTTGAGGCACATAATTTAGACAAATTCTCATTTCAATAACTTAATTTTAAAGTATCGGTGTTATTTATTCAAAAGCTTTTCATACATACGTACGTAAAGCCTTCTTCCCATGGGGGTAAGCAGAAACCACCTGCTACGATCCCTATTTACTCCTTTGCCTTCGGTTACGTTACATACATCTGCGGGATAATTGGGTAACATTAACAGTAGAAATGGCGTTTGAGAGTTCATCAAAATTAATTACGTTAGTTAAGTTGTTGAGCAGACAAATTTTTCGAACATGTGAAGCAATGGATTAGCAATACCCTTCAAAATCATTCAAACAGTGATTGATAGTATGTTACGCAATTGAGGTGCCGGTCATACATGCACGCCGGTTGCGAGTACTACGCACCTGACCTTTCTGAAGATCTTATAAGTGATTTTTTTTTTTTTTTTCAGAAGAACTTCACCAAAAAGGTCGCTATATGTCCTTCTAGGACGTCCTCTCCCGGCGTTTCCTTTCTCATCTGCCTTGTATAATATCTTTAACACACAAAAAGCTTTATATTAAAGAAGAATACTCGTAGCTGCTGGCATGACTGTCAGACGAGAAGTGGGAAACGGCACAGAGGAAGACCGCTTACGAGATGGGCGGACGACATCAGTAAAACGGCTGGCCCAAGCTGGATACAAATAGCCTAAGATAGAGAGGGCTGGAATTCTTTGGAGGAGGCCTTCACCTGCGGACGGTTCTTGCAAATTAAGAACTTTTATTGCATTAGATAAAGATTAGTTCACTTTTTTATTGCATGTAATAAAAGGCTTTTTCATTTTATTTTTATTTTTTATTACTATTATAGATGCTGCCAGCCTGGCTATTTATAAAATAAAAGTAAGTTCCTATGTTATTGCTGTCAGTGAAAATTTTCTCAGTAAGTGGGTGTCGTAAAAGGCGACTAAGGAAACTACTTAGTCGTCTTTTACGACACCCACGGGAGGAAATAGGGTGGTGCTATTCTTTAAGTCCGGCACCACATGGTACTATCTTATCATCTTATAGGTACGCAAAGAGTAAAGAGATATTTTTATTTGTAAACATGTGTAACAGTATACATATAAATGCAAATGTGGATGTCAAAGTGAAAAATTCGAGTTCAACATGTTTTGCCACCATTGGCGTACAAAATTAATTATAGCCACTTAAAATATAACACTATTTAGAAAGAGAAATTAAAAAAAAAAAATAGTAATAACAAAATTAAAATATAACACAGATAGATTAGAAACTGTCATTTAAAAAATCTTTAACATAATAGTAACATTTTTCAGTAAGTAACTTCTTAAGTTCTCTTTTGAATAAGTTTGGCTGGTTTATATTTTTAATAACCTCTGGAATCTTATTGTATATTAATGGTGCCATACAAAACACACTTTTATGAAGGAGTGCTGTTTTCGCAGAGTGAGGCTGTAAGAAGTTCTTATATTTAGTTCGTCTATTTCTAGTGACATTGTCTGACAAAAGAGGAAACCAGTGAGGATTGCTTCTAACAAATAAAGCTATTTCCAAGATGTATAGTGACGGAAGTGTCAGTATATGGTATTTTATAAACAGTGGTTGACAGCTGTCGGTATTTTTGATCTTAAACTTAGACCGAATACAACGCTTTTGCATTTTAAACACTACGTCGGTGTTTGTCGAATTACCCCAAAATATTAGACCGTATCTAAGCACCGATTCAATAAGTCCATAATACGCCATGAATAATGCGTTTCTATTCACTGTTGGTGCCAGTTTGTACATCGCAAAAGATAAACTACTTATTTTTGTACAAAGGTCTTCTGTGTGACATTTCCAATTGATTCTACTGTCAATTTTTAAACCGAGGAATTTGGCTTTTTCTACTTGATTTATTATATTATTATCATATATTAATTTAAATTTAATTGAATTTTGAGGTCTTTGAATGTAGTTTATTACATTTGTTTTATTTATATTTATTTTTAGATTATTATTGATTAGCCATGTTATTATAGATGTTAGTGCTTTATTTATGTCATTTTCAAATAGATTTTTATCATTACATGTAATATTTACTGTGCTGTGCAGCTATTTATATCGAGTGTAAAGAGTATGCAATGCAATCGAAATCATTTTCAGCTTATAAATCGCAGCTTTAGTTTAAGTATCAGGGGCCTTACTCCCGAAAACGATTCGAGTTTGATTTTGTTTCCGATTCGTACTCGTTTCGATCTGAACTCGATTTAAAACCTTACTCCCGAACCAATTCGAATCATAAACCAAGATCGACATAGGTTCGAGTAATATCAGCGTCGTTTTATGCGCATCCGGCGGATTACGTCATCGTCAATTGCTCTGTCTTTTAGGTAGTTATCTCACTTGATCTGAATAAAGTAGCTTCTTTGATATCGTGTAATTTGACGTTTAGTTTTGATCCAACAACTCGATATCTATCTGTCAGATGGCGTGCGGAGTACGAACTTTTCGATCCTAACGAATCTTTCGATCGAAGTTAGCTTCGCTTCGAACCACCGCACGATCATGCGCTAGTGTCGGATTCAAGAGTATGGATCGGCATTTTATTCGAATCCAATTCGATTGATTCAGAACTCGATGATGTCGGGAGTAGTGCCCTGGACCAAACCAATCGAAAACGTGGTTTACAATTAAAATATGAAAAATGTTACTTAAATAAAAGTTGGTTTTCTATATTAATTTCTTACGCCTTCTTCATCACTCATGCCTTCTTCCCATGGACCTAGGCAGAAATAAACTACAAAATGCTACCTGCTACGATCCTTACATACTCCTTTTGCTTCGTTTACGTTCATTCATCTGGTCATACACGCACGCCGGTTGCGAGTGCTACGCACCTAACCTTTCTGAAGACCTAATAACCACACGACCATCACTTAAGACGCACATGACTGAAGAACATCATTAATAAAATCAATATTATGACCTTCTAGGGCCCCACCGTTTCCACTCACATCTGCCTTGTAAATACTTTTAATTAAATGAAATCGTTTATTCTGTAAATAAGATATCGGAATCAATTACACACGTCATATTAAAAAAATAGAAAAAATAAGCTAGATTGAGTCGACATTTTCTATCTGACTACCCCTGAGAAGAAATGGCGAAACAAACTCAGGGGTCAAAGTCTCTTTTAAAATTCAGACATAAACTTGATCAGATCATGTGAACCCATGTAGATCCGTGTTTGAAATGGTCTTTTGAGGAAATAACCACACAAATTTGAGTGGACCTGTTCAGTCAGTGCAAGCGAGTCAGTAATCGTGTAACTAACTCAACTCAGGACTTATGGAGCTCAACGACTCGACGTACAATACCACAGAAACGACATTTGAGTAGGCCGCATATAGTACCTACTCAAAATGTCAGATCACCATTAAAAATAAGTGAGACAGAAAAATAAAAAGAAAACCTAAAGAAATGACCCACATAGTGTTCAGTCGTCACATTCACAATAATTCAAGTAATATAAGTAATACTTTTCAAAATAACTATTCATGTCATTTTGTAATATTCAGCTATGTCAATATGTACATAAAATGGTATATACTTAATAATAAAAATAATAATTAAAATGTCAAGTTTTACCGTTTTATCACAGAGCGAGCAGCTCGCCTTTCATTCATCCTCTCAACATGATCAAACCATCTAAGCATACTAAATGCCTTAATAAACAGCTACTCCGACTAATATGTAGTAAAAATAGAATAATATTGCGCGTTAAGCGTAAAACATCGGAGTGCAATATAGATACATCAGTAATTTCGACCTCAAATTCGACCTAATTGCGAATCTTCTGGTCCGTACAACAACACGAGTTACTGATAACTGCAAATAATTATATTTTAATTGCAATTTGAACCTTATCCTTAACATGATAGAGTACACAGATTATTGATCATCTGCCTAACAATAACATGTGGCAGATCATTGACTGAATCCTGCCCTATTGATATGAAATTATGTTTTAATAAACATATCGAATTTTTAGTTATTCTGAATTAAAATAATATGTACAAAATAAAAATATAATATCCTAACCTAACTAAAACTATTAAAAAACATATATGGCGTCGAAAAATTCCTCCGCATCGCTGTCAACTGGTAATGTACCCAAGAGACTGGCGGCATTGCCATGTTGTAAGGCAATGCTTTGTCTCTGGCCAAGGTAAAAGCCAGCCCTTGGGTCACGGGAACTGTCAACCATGCAGTCGTTTGGAAATTTCGTTAAACAAACCATTGAGCACTCGGACCCCACGGCCCGAGGGTTTAACCCAAATGGCTCGAAAATATAATTACCGATAGGTTATTATACTTTCGCCCCTTGAGGTTTTCCAAAGCTGCAGCAGCAGCGCCAGCACAGCACGCCGAGCCAGTAAGATGGGATGGCGCACGGCCTTTAGTGTGACACACGTTGCGTCCCACCCTAAAGGCCTACCCACCTTCCATGGAAATAAAGACATAATATCTTCCGGTCTGTTGCTCTCGTCGCGTGCCAAGCTATTGGAATTAGTTTATTAGGTTTTGATTCTCCGTATCTTATTATTTGTGAATTGAATAAAGTAGAGAAAAGCTTCTAAAGAAATATTTTAATGCGTAATTGTCTCTGTCAGTTTTCGTTGTCTGTTTTCAGGCCACTTTTGAAAAAACCGGACAAGTGCGAGGTGAACTCGCGTGGTGAGGATTCCGTACAATGAATGTGTTATCTACCATTTTTTTTTTAACCCAAGATAATTTGTCCCAAGAACGAACTTAATACTGTACTTGAAAAACATGTTCTCCCATACATTCCAACTTCAAATGTAAGTTGTTCGACTATTACTCGTTAACTTGTAAAGCCTGCTTAGGATGTGATAGTTTTCCTTTTAATTTCGTTATATAAACTACTGCCGCGAATTTTTCACATGTCCAAAAACAACCATTTAGCTAGCAGGTGGGGAGGGGGGGGATGAATCACAAAAACTAGCACTTTAAAGCTTAATATTACGCAAATGGATCCCTGAATCGAAAAATGGTTTCACAGACCGGCAATAGTTTTGAACAGCCTATCCAACGATACCTCACACAACGGGATAGAAAAAAAATATTATCCCCACTTTACTTGCAGGGAGGTACCTACTCTACAATTTTTTTCCAAGATTTTATTTTATGTGTTTTGTGTTTTGTGATTAATATGTATGTATACCCATGCCAAATTACAGTTTTCTAGCTGAGCTAAGCCGCGGACAGACATACAGACAGACGAACATGGCGAAACTATAAGGGTTCCTTACGTTTGACTACGGAACCCTAAAAAACAAAAGAGTGCGACTTTTGTGTGCATACACGTTCAAATTTTCAAACGAGGTACATAAATCACGATGTCTCAAAATAAAAACTGAAGTGGTACATAAAAAATCCATCTCCTAAGGTGAGAGCTTTCTAACGTGGCCTTCTGTTGGAAATTGAAAAAGTTACGTGCGACACCCACCATGTTTTCAGAATGGCACGCCTTTAGGTAACGTGGAGGCGTTCGTTATTTTTGAGAATTTCCTTATAATATTTTCACTTATTTTGGTGAAGGCTCTGTGACTGTGACTTTGGTTTAGAAAGTGACATTAATTTTTTGTACCTATAGATACCTATTTTTGATATTTAACCGACTGGCCCAGAAGAAGGGTAATATTTTTCGAGAGTATGTACGTATGTATGTCTATTTCTTTGGCACGCTCTGAAGCCTGGCTTGATGGATTTTAACATATGAACTGTCGTTAGATTCGTCTTATTTGTGGAAGTGACATAGGCATTAGAATATTACATTGCATCTGCAAATATGTACCTACAAAAAAAAAGGAAGGGGAAGGAAAAACAAAAACTACTATATTGGTATCAAATTAAAGCTAGCAGTAAGTCATTTCCGAATATATATATATATATATATATATATATATATATATATCCTACTTCCTACTTTCCTACTTAATATTATAAACGCGAAAGTTTGTGAGGATGGATGGATGGATGGATGTTTGTTACTCCTTGACGCAAACCTATGTGTTATTCTGATATATATATCAGAATAACACATAGGCTACAATTTATAAAGATTTTATGTGACTTGGCCATAATATAACGATAAGTATCAAGTAAGTCGGAAAAAATCCTGCCCTCTGAGAGCTATCTTGGCGTGCGCTGCCTAAGCCGTTAGAGTTACACGAAGATAATGTACCATGGGAATGTTTGTCTTAAACCGTTCTAAATAAAAGTCCGCGACAGCATATATCTACCTTTTATGTGGAAGCCAATAAATCCAAAATAGTGAGCCATAAATACATTTAAATTGGATACTTTTTTTACAATGCACATTTTAGAGCACTTAGTCAATTCATATCAAAATGAATACCTGTATTGCTTTCGGTATTTAATGTAGATAAACTTTGTCTTTTACACAAAGCAATTTGAACGAATAGTTAAAAAGTTATCACGATAAGAATATAAAATTGACCTGAGTCTGAGTGGACGGAGTGCGCCACCCCGCGACCCGAACGCGGGCAGACACGTGAGGGCAGACTTCGTTGATTTTTACAGCTTATTCGACTGTCCGTATGTTATGTTTTCACCCCTAAACCGCTGAACCGATCGCCATGAAATTTGGCAGAGATATAGCCTGGGATATGGAGAAGGACATAGGATACTTTTTTACGCGATAACCGATATCCACGCGGGCGGAGCCGCGGACAAAAGCTAGTATATATATATGTCGGAGAACAGAAGGTCTCTTTCGTTATCATCAGCCATATTTTAACTACTGTGGGCGTACTGTGGGTAGTGTTGGTTATTGCGCAATAGAAAAAACAAATTAAACTCAAAAGTCATTTACTCAAGCTAATGATAAATGATAAATGATTTTATTTCTGTAAGTAGGTTTTTACAAACACTTTTACACGTCAATCAAATTTTAAAACTAGATGAGGTCGGCATTTCGTATCTGACTACTCTGAGAAGAAAGACCGAAACAAACTCAGAGGTCATAGTCTCTTTTAAAGTCCAGACATAATCTTGGTCAAATCATGTGAAGATTATGTCTGGACTTTAAAGAAGATTCAGAACATTAAAGTTTACATAAGACAGTCCCCCAGAACGCCCTGCCCTTCACCACTTCCTAGTGCTTTAGCTGGGAAGAAGTAGTGGAACAAACTCCCCAGCAGCACATCTGTCTGTTCAGTTAGAAGAACTTGATTCTATACAGTAATGGGTATGCAAATTAATTAATATTGGTACACGACACAACTACATCGAACGCGCAACAGTTTCAAGACGTCTTCACTGCTTGAACGCCACCGATGAACTTCACTTGTCGACTGTGCAGCGATTAATAGGCACTGGTCAAACGTTATGTTGTCTCCGTCATGCGCCGCTAAACAGCACTGGCGTCCCGATTAATCAAGACTCGTTGGCGCAAACTCCAATAACTCCATAGAACGCAACTAGATGGCGCTGGCGTACCGGATACAACTCGTCTCCGACATATATATATATATATATATGCATATTAATAAAACTAAATAAAACAAAAAAAAAACAACTAAAAATAAAAAAGCAAGCATTATAAAATTATAATCTATAGAATTTTGGTATCGCAGGCCGACAAACCAATAAATAACCTGAAACATGGCGTATTTGTTTATCCCCCGCCTGATATACCAAAATTCTATAGATTATTATTTTATATTATTTTTATTTATTTATTTTTCATAGTGATTTGTAAATGAGTAGTTCTTTTTCCATGGATTAGTAGCGTTCAAAATAAGAACTTTACGATATGAGCGCAAAATAAAATTGATACCTAAGAGCTGATTTCACCAATGAAACTGAACGCATCATCACATCTAAACTGCGTTCAAGAGCTGTCAGTGTAATTTTTTTCCAACAATGTTAAAGTCAAAGTCAAATCATTTATTTCAAATAGGCACGTAAAATGCACTTTTGAACGTCAAAAATTACATAAATATGTAGTTAATTGATTCTAGTTGCCACTTCTAAAAGGTAGTTATGTATCGAGAATAATGGGCAAGAAACTCCATACTTACTCTTTTAAAATGTTAACAATAGTTTGTATATATTAATTAATTAATAATTATAGGTACCACAATTGGTAAAAAGAATTAAAAGTGAAGTAATTACAGAAAAAATAATAAATGCGATAGGTACATGGTGCTCACATATTAAAAAACATTGTATATGATTTTCCAAAAAAATTAACATATAATAAGTCAGTGTGTAAGTTAAATAAAATTAATCACAGAAAATAAAACTAATATCATAAAAATTATAAATTATACAGTTAAATTAGCAACCAGTTTGATTTTGTCTAGACTCTAAATTGTCCTATGGAGCAGGACCAGCATGTTTCCAAGCATTCTTATCTTGGAGTTAACACTGACAGCTCTTGAACACGGTTTAGATGTACTGATCGCGTTTAGTTTCGTTGGTGAAATTCGCTCTAAGTGCTTAAATAATGTGATTTCGAGATGCAGCCTATCCAAATGCCCTTTCTTTGGTATCGTTCATCGACTCGTTGAGCTACACGATTACTGACAAATTCTTGCACTGACTGGACAGGCCCACTCAAATTTGTGTGGCTCTTTCCTCAAAAGAACATTTCAGACACGGATTTACATAGTTCTCAGATGATCTAACCAAGATTAGGTTTGGACTTTAAAATAGACTGATTGATTGGTTTGTTTGTTTCGCCATTTCTTCTCAGGGGTAGTCAGGTAGGAAATGTCGACTCAGTCTAACTTATTCTTTGTTTTTTTTTTTTTAATATGACGTGTTTCATTTCATTTTGCTGTGATATTAAATCTGCAAATAAAAACCAGACTGTTTACAGAAAAAAATATGAAGTTCGTTACTTGTAAATAAAGTCCCTATCATGTACGTATCGATGTTTTTTATTTACTGATCCAATTTCAAGATTCACTGAACTGATTTGAGGAGGTTTAGCACCAAAATGTGTGAATCAGATGTCCAATATTTGAAGTATTTTTTTGTCAACAAGAATAGATGAGATATTGAGAGCTATAAAAATACTGCTTTTGAATTTCTAGCATTTAACCACGGGTTAACACACATCGCCCATCGGCATTGAGAGTGTCATAGCACAATAAATGTAATTTTTGGGAAATCCTTTTTTTTTAAATTAAATTAAGAAATTAAGTAGTAGAGTAGTCGTTTTAGTGAAGTAAACAATATTATGTGTAAAAAAAAATACCCAAATATAATAATATTCGATTTAGTTTTGAAGACTGAGCACCTAAGTTTTTTAAAGCTTCCTCTCTCCTATTATTTTTGCTGTGCCCGACAGGGTCCATAATGATCTCATATAGTTTTAAGTTAACACCTAAGTACACATTGTGGAATGCAAATAAAATATTGAGTGCCTTTGTGGGGCAAGCGTTACATACGAAAATAAGAAGAAATATTGAATTTTCGCTATTTATTTCAAGAGGACGTGCTCTCTTTTACTTGGCTATCACACAACCTACCTACCACATATATCAGTACTTACACATTTGACTTCCCATGAATTTATTGCATTTTCTGGTGAGAGATGATCGATCAAAATGCATCTACCACTCGCAGGAAACTAATTCATAAAAACCGCGTTTATTTTAGTCATTATTGCTATAAAACAAAAATAACAAGAATACAACAACCACTGTTCTCCGTCTATTTATACACTGAAAAAAAAAAAGTTCTTGCCACAATCAAGATTTTGTTTAGATTGACTAAGTAACTTGTTTGCATCTGAGCCTATCAAGCACAATGATCACAGCTACTACTTTCATTTGATTGAGATTTTAAACGGGATCTTGATTGGAGTTATCACAAAACATATTTCCAGCAATCAAGTCGAAACATAGTTGCTCCAACCAAGATTATTAGATTAAAGTTTCAATGATCTTTATTGAATTACTCAAAATGCTTGATTGACACAACTAACTTACTTTGTTACAGTTAACATTTTTTTAACTTGTCTCTTTTTTAACCCTTCTATAATAATGTCATGTTAAGGGCAATCGAGAAACTTGTTTGAGCGTTCAATCATTTGAACTAGTTTTGCTGCAATAATGTCGTGATGATCAAATTAACTAAGATTTTGATTAATCTAAACAAGATATCGTCAATCAAGCTAAAAAGTCACTTGATTGGAGTGCATTTTTTTCAGTGTAGTCCTCCAGACCGGCCTTTGATTTCGGCCATGGTGGCCAATCTTAGCGGAGAATAGCCTTCAGCGCGGGAGATATTATAGTGCAGGCGTGTGTGCGCAGATACAGGTGCACTCTCTCTTCCCTCACTCTCATAGTCCGATGGGACGGCAATCCGATACGACCGGAGAGGGATCAGGCGCAGGACCAACGGTTTAAGGCTCCGTGCACGAAAAAAAACTCTCTTTTGTCTTAAAAATTTCTTATCTAATTGTGACAAAACTTAAAATAATCGAAACATTAAGTCTGTGTAACTATAAAAGTACAGTTTTCATGGTGCTAAACCATTCGTGTCAATCACAACACCTGTTAATAGTTTCATCATTTTTGTACAATCTTTAATACAATTTTGAATATATTTCAAGGATAGTTGAAAATTAATTTGTGATTTTTAATTTTCTTTATATTATTTGCTAAATAATAGGAAAAAGTATATTACTGACGGAGTTTAAAACAAAAAAAAAAGGGTTTTTAATATTATTTTTCTGCTATATTCTGTATGGAAGTTGAAAAAAGTGGTTCAGCTACATGCAAGTAGACCATATAATGATGTTAATGATATTTTTTTAATGTTCAAAATCAAAAGCAGTTTTTAGTAGAAAGCTGATCAAATGTCAATCTCGCGTCATTTTTCGTAAAACTTGTTGCGAATATTAGTGATTTACCGTGAATACTTAATTTATTTGAAAAATCCCTTTCAGCCACATGCAAAACAAAGAACACGACTTTTCAAATTACAAATAATTTTGTTTAAATTATTTTTCTCTTTCTCAATGTGACCAACGGGGCATATTTTACGAACTGTATTAAGTATCACTTCCTAGTTCTAAAACAGATACAACAAAAAATAATTTCAAGAGAGAAGTTATTTATTAGCATTCCATTATAATATCATGACCTCGATATCATTTTGTACAGATTCTTTACATCCTACTTCTTATTTGGAAAACAAAACAAATTGCCTTGTTATTACCTACGTTGTCATATTACAGTAAAATGTTATGAAATCTTTGCAAAGCTCGTGGTTCCCTAGGGAATACAAAAAAACTTTCTGTATGTTCATATTGTCGTTCTAAACAGATTGTTCATAACTCAAAGCCTTGTATCTGCTCCAAACAACATAATAATGAAAACAGAAACCTCTCAAATTGGCCACAACTTTTAATTATCCAACCTATCCAACTACTAGCCCTGAAAATGATTTAAGAACAAAGTAAACAAGGCTTTTATTTACTTACTTTTAAAACTTTTATCTTACTTAAATATTGACTGAGAATTATGAAAAACGACTCAATCAGCGACCTCGGTAAGTGTTCTAGAATTTTCTAATACCTTTTATAACGTTTCATATTTAGACACGAAGCAACAAATTTCGATCTAAAGAAAAGCGGCCACATTCCTCTAGATCGTATTTTGTTGCTTTGTGTCTCAATATCACTACATTATTAATATAAAACAAAGTCCTCCGCCGCGGCTGTCTGTCTTTCTGTTCGCGATAAACTCAAAAAATACTGCACCGATTTTCATGCTGTTTTCACCAATGGATAGCGTGTTTCTCGAGGAAGGTTTTAGTATATCATTTGTTAAGTTTTTGTATACATTTTTGTATAAATTAACGATATTTGTTGGAGGTGTCGGATAAAAATAAGTCATCTGGGAGCTTTCAACGAAAACGCTGTCTAAACTCTTTGAAATATGACAAAATAATGTATGGTGGAATTGTGTATCTTATATAGGTCTACAGAAAAGTCCGCGATGATATATGTCTATCTCTTAAGGATAACATAATATATCCATTTTATTGTCTTTTTGTAGGTAGTTGTTGTCTTTAGGTAGTCGGAATATACTAATTCCTTTTTATCCCGGTAGTATATTTCCGTGGGAGAATTTCCGACATTCACGCGGGCGAAGCCGCGGGCAAAGGCTAGTGAAACTTTATAAAAGGTATTAGAAAATTCTAGACACTTACCGAGGTTCCTAATTGAGCCGTATTTCATTATTCCTTCTCAGTCACAAGATATTTTTTTTTTTTAAAGAGTGGTACTGTTGGACCCTTGTACACCCCCTTAATAGGAATCTAACTAATGATTATTTTCAAAACTTTTTAAAACTACTGCTTAACCTCCAAAAAAATAAATTAGATTACCAGACCACACGACCTGTATGACGATGTATGAATGTTAACGAAGCAAAAGAAGTAAGTAAGAATCGTAGCAGGTGGCATTCTGTAGTTCCTGCCTACCCCATGGGAAGAACAAAACAAACATAAACTCACGCTAAGTTTATGTTTGTATATGTATGCGTAAATAATCAGCTTAAAAAGCAACTTAAAAATATAAAGTGGAACAATAAATACTAAACGATTAACACACCATTACTTGTCAATTTATTATCATAGATCAATAAAAAATAATAATAGTTCTGAAAGTACTACAATTCATTTATTTTTGACATAACGAGACCGGCCGCAAAAAATAAGAATTAAGACAAAGAAACGGGGTCGCGACGGTGATTTTCCATTAGCAGCAACTTGCATTATAATACGTTCGCTAAATAAGACTGTACTTAAAAGTTTCGAATTCTTTTCGCTAGGTGATTTCAACGGTTAGGTTTCAATGGGCAGATTTTGAAAAACAAGGAAGCAATTAGAGATCTTTACAGTTTATTTTCTAACAAAATACTTTTACTTACTACATTATATATGTAAACAGCCATAAAATAATAATATGTACCTACATATATATGTATAAACAGGAGGGAATAGAATCATAGGGCATCAAAATCATAGCGTTGTAGTAATTTCTTTCATTAATTTTTAATAATTCAGCCGAAAGATGTCCACAGCTGGACATTTTATTTTATTTTATTTATTACGGACAAAAAACAGTTACACGCTACAGATTACAAAGAAATACTTAAACTAAGATTATCAAACATGTAACCCACACCATTATCCTCATTTTAACTAAAAATTTAACAACAGTGCTGATAAAAGCAAAAAAGGAAAAGAACAAAACAATAGTCGCTACAACAATAGCGCTGTGGTGCTAAGATTTGCTTAACATAACTTAAATCACCTCGCCAGTTAAAACAATAAGAGCCATTTTCTTAAATAATCGCTTAGATTAAAAAAATATGTCCAGTTCCATGTCAATGACATAGGCACACTTCGACCAGTTCTGTGCTTCCCGCATCCAGCGGATTCCTGCGGCATTCACAAGGTCATCGGTCCACCTTGTGCCTTCCAACGCTACGTCTTCCGGTACGCGGTCGCCACTCCAGAACTTTTCGGCCACATCGGCCATCTGTTCTGCGAGCAATGTGCCCTGCCGATTGCCACTTAAGTTTGGCAATTCTTCGACCTATGTCGGTTACCTAGGTTATCCTGCGGATCTCTTCATTTCTGATTCGATCACGTAGGGAAACTCCTAGCATAACCCTCTCCATTGCCCTTTGAGTGACTTTTAGCCTTCTAATAAGGCCCATTGTGAGCGACCACGTTTCAGTGCCATAGGACATCACTGGCAACACGCACTGGTCAAAGGCTTTCGTCTTGAGACACTGCGGTATGTAGGACGAGACGATATTGCTACTCGAACGCTGCCCAGCCGAGTCAAATTCGACGATTGACCTCTTTCTCGAAGTTGAACCTACCTAAATGGACAGTTTTTCTTAGGTATACATACAAATTCGTCCACAATTTCGATTGTAGCGTCTCCGATCTTCATGAGAGTGCTTGAGTAATATGAGCAATTGAAAAAGTGATTTCTTCACAACGTGGTTAATAAAGGAAATATTATGATGCATCTAATCTATTATCGCCATCTGTCGAGTCTATATGCAAATTGAATTGTCTGTCCATCTGTGGTGGTGCCTGTTGGGATCTGCATTTAAGAACAGTCAGCAGGACACGATATCATTCAGTAATAGTAAGTATGCTTCTGTCAATAGACTGAAAGTCCCATTGAACAATGAGATTGCCGTACAACTGTTATAGCCCACAAAAAGATCATACATTTTTCTTGACTTGATAATGAATGAAAAACATTCTATCAATTATGTGTCTACGAGATGTGCCAGTAACCCAGCGGCTGACAATTTGGCACTAATGACAGTCATGACTCACGGAATCAGACGCCACGGAATTAGACGCCACTGAACAATCGCGAAATACGTCATAATGTTACCACATACTTTGATGAGTGTGAAGAATCTGGATACTAGACACAACAATAATGTTTAACAGGTAGATACTAGGCTAAAATTTTGGTACAAATATCCAGTCTTTTACACAAAGACATGCTGTTCTAAATAGCTTTCGAAAAACATTCGATGTGATCTTTTAAAGTAAGAAAAGAATGAGTTATGTTTATTTGGTCACAGTTCGTGATACACAAAATACAAATATCAAAATAAAAGGCTAAAATAATATTAAAAAATCGGCCAAGTGACCACGCACAATAAAGGTTTCCGTAGTTGGGATGAATTTATCCCAAGAACAAACCAAACATTGTAATTAAAAAACATGTTCTTCCATACAGAATATATGGGAGAATATGTTTTTCAACTGTAAATGTAAGTTGGTCGACTATTACTCGGTGAATTGTAAAGCCTACCTCTCTGTGATAGTTTTCTTTTTAACTTCGTTATATATGAGTATACTACTGCTGTGAATTTTTTCACATATGCAAATACACCCATTTAATTTGCAGAGGAACACTTGACTCTAACAAAAATTAGCACTTTAATGTTTAATATTACACGATTAGCTATTATGCACGGTGCACGTACACTACCACTGCCGCGCTATTATCTATCTGGTTATTTAGTTTTGCTAGTTGTTAAAGAGCTGATGGTGTTGATGTTGAGCTTAATCACTAAGTCTTAAAGAATCAAGAAACTAATTTAGATGCGACATAACAGTGTATTAGGTAAAAACCGACTATTATTAGACACACATCTAAAATAAGCTCTAAATAAGCCAGTAATTCATATTAAAACATTAGATAATATATAAGTAACATCAAATAGAAGATTTCCGACCACAAATATTTCTTTCTCTAAGTACTCTGACAACATATCGAATCCATATCGTCACAGCACCCACGCTTCATTCACGTCCCATTTGGCACGGGGAACGGAAAAAGAACATATCTTTTTTTTCCTAGCCACAATCCATCTATAGGTGCTACATACCTGGTATTATTAGCTTTTGTTTCGTTCCGTAATGATGACGACGCAGATGTATTTTGAGAGTAGAAATTTTCTGTAATAAATTGTTCAACTCCTTCATGAATGGATGAAACCATGTTATGGATATTCTCATCGAAACATCATTGGCATACGTCAATTCCACTTTCAAATGTTGGTGTAAAATCACACCACTTTTCAAACCGTGCCAACAGAAGTAGGTACAGTCGCCAGCACATCAAGTTACCACATACTATCATATTTTCTCATTCGATTTTGAACTTAACTATCAACATTTTAAGGTTTAAAATCGTATGGAGAAATTTGTCAGTTTTGTATAACCTAATGTGCTGGCAACTGTACTTCAACTTTTCTAATCTTTCGACTAATTCTTATCATGTGAAACTGTTTTTCTCCTCTTGAGAGAGAAACATTTAACGGAACGGTTAGTGGAACGCCGACTCTGTTACATAATGCGAAACTATAAAGATATAGTTTCACATATATGTAACAGAGTTGGCGTTCCTGGTCTTTTCCATCCACTTAGCGTGCTTCTGTTAGCCTGCATCATCCCTCTGCTGGGCAAGCTCTGATACTCTTAGCACTAGAAAGTTGTAATTTGCTACGGCTATACATATTAAACACGCCGAAAAAGTGGTTAAAAAATTTTTTTGGGTACCTCCGCTACATGTTAAGTGGGATGATATTTTTTTTCTCGTCTATCCCATAGTGTGGGGTATGGATAGGCCGTTCAAAAATATTGCGGGTTTGTCAAACCATTTTTCGATTAAGGGATCCGTTTGCGTAATATTAAACTTTAAAGTGCTAATTTTTGTTAGAGTCAAGTGTCTCCCCTATCAGCTAAATGATTGTATTTGGAAATTTGAAAAAAATCACAGCAGTAGTATATATAACGAAGTTGAAAGAAAAACTATCGATAGGCTCGCGTTTGACTTCTATGCCAACTTGAAGTTTAGCAATGATGCGGTTGACGATGGTACTGGGCCTCAAGTCTGCTATTACAATAGTGTCAGAATGGTCTCGCCATTGTGAGTATTTGACAGTGTTTGTATGGCAAATCTGTCAAAAACTCACAATGAAGAGACCATTCTGACACTATTGTAATAGCAGACTTGAGGCCCTGGAAGCATCTCAAATCAATAAGCAAATACTTTATTTGCTGATGATCAGGATGCTTGTGATCAGTTGTCATAGTATGGGCATGTGTTGCGGAGGAATGGGGAAAATGAAAAGGGCGTGAAGAAAGTTTTGAGTATTAATGACGATGGCTATAATTACAGAGCAGATAATTTTATCAATTTTTTTTTTTTTTTAATCTGTAATTATTAGTACCAGACCAAAGGAAAGATGGATGGTCTGTTTGAAAGAAGATATGACTAGAAACAGGTCGGCTCGAAAGGGGGTTTAAAATATTTTCTTTATTAAACTCTTTGCATATATTAATATTCTAATTATTACATACATACGATGCATTGTTATTATGAAACAAACCGTTTATTAAGAGATAAAAACAGAGAATGTTGATGACATTGTAACCTCCGAATTAATAAAATGAAAGATAATTAGAAAAAACTTATCGGATGATATGGCTAGAAAGGGGTTGACTACCAAAGAAAGAAAAAAAAAAGGAAAAGAAAAGAAGGAGAATGAGAAGAATAGAGAAATATGAAAGAATAAATACGTACGTTACGTAGACCCCAGATAAATTGGGACAAGAGCAACAGAATGATGATGACCAGGATGCGTCTACCAGGTTTTTCTTGCAGAATGAAGTCGAAGCATACAAATCAAAATTAAAAGCGTTCTCCATCATCATCCGAACGTACAATCGCTGCAAGTAAAACCAGGCGACCGGCAAGGTCGTTCAAGGCAGGCCGGCGCGCACGTGGGAACGCTCGCCGCTCTCTCGGTTGCGCCGGCGGCGCAGCGCCACCCAAATTATTTTAGAACGTCTTGTTGCTATGCATGACTGTATGCAGTTTTTGTTGAGGTAGTCATGATTGTAGGTGGATTAAGAGGAGTGGAATTGTTTGTGGTAAATGATTTTGTTTGCATGCAGTGTCTGTAGAGTGTTTTGGATACAAAGTTTTTGTTCTGGAGATGTTGAAAGGGCAAATAGATACACCCAAATTATTATAGAACGTCTTGTTACGAGTACTATACACGGCTGTATGCAGTTTTTGTTGTGGTAGTCATGATTGATAGTGGATTGAGAGGAGTGAAATTGTATGTGGTAAATGATGTTGTTTGTGTTGCAGTGTGTCTTGATCACAAAGTATTTGTTCTGGAGATATTAAAGAAACGAATGTTCCGGGTTTTTATGGCATCTATGTTAATATGTTAGAAGGTGTGCGTGCCGATGCAATCCAGGCTTTAGAATATTTCACAATAATGGTATTGACTAGGTATAAATACGATTCATGGGGAGGCCTGTGTTTACCGATACCTAGTCATCTGTGAGCTATAATGTTGACACTGATTATGATACGATTGGACGCTGCTGATTATCCACTTCATATATGACAATATATCAAAGAGAAAAATAAAATAGTCAGAAAATAATATTTTTCGAATAAAATCCGCCTGTAATCCAAAGAATCATAACAGCATGACATAAGCAATACAATCAAAAGCAAATACTAATTTGGTTTAATTTGCGTGGAAAATAAAAAGACTATTAAAGGCCAAGCTTGCTAATTCCATTAGCGCCGTCCATCTCGAAACTGAAAGGTTTCACAAATCTTAGCTTAATGGTAAGAAGAACTTTATGGCCTAAATGTTGCGTTATAATGTAACTCACAAAAACCGAAAAGTATTTAAAGATCTCCAGGCAAAAATATGCACTTGGGCATTAATCTTCTACCTTCAGAAACACGAATGCGCGATTATGAGATAGACAATTAGACAAGAGATTGAGCTAATAAGAGCTGTTACAGCCGCAGGAAGTACGAAAATTACCGAAGCGCACACCTTTTCTATTTTTATTTAATTTATTTATTCAGGGACAATAAACAGCTACAATAAAGAAAAGATAATACAAATTGTTACAAAATTACAATATGGCAGCCCACTACATTATCCGCATATTAACCAAAGAAAATATGATAATGAGTGCCACTAGATAGGTAATAAATAATTAATTACATAATGCAAAATAGAAATTCCAATTGATTGATTACTTGGCAATAGAGTAATAATTAACACTAAAAACAAATAAATTTTAAAATCGAGACTAGTTTACATTCCTAATAACATTATTAGGTCATAATAATTTTCATAACAGTTTACCTATTTACCTCAATACCTACTTAATAATCAATATATTTATTACTTCCACATGTGAACTTAGGTGGTAGGTTTTACAAAAATATTATCATTGTGGACTCTGTCGAGCACAGCAAAAAGTAGTTGTCCCACAATAAAGGAGAAATTCGAAGTGTGGGGAAACGTATAAATATATACATATGTCGGAAAACGGAAGGTTTCTCTCGTTATCATCAGTCATATTTTAACTACTGTGAGCTTACCGTGGGTAGTGTTGGTTATTGCGCAATAGAAAAACCGAATTAAACTCAAATCAAAAGTCATTTACTCAACCTGAGATAGAATTTTAAAGATTACATAAGCCAGTCCCCCAAAACGCCCATCCCTTCAACACTTCCTAGTGCTTTAGCTGGGAAGAAGAAGTGGTGGAACAAACTCCCCAGCAGCACATCTGTCTGTTCAGTTAGAAGAACTTGATTCTATACAGTAATGGGTATGCAAAGTAATTAATGTTGGAACACGACACAACTATACCGAACGCGCAACAGTTCCTTGACGTCTTCACTGCTTGACCGCCACCAATGCTCCGCACCGCACCACCGCACCGCACCGTAGCAAAGTTGCTTTTCGAATGTGCGGCGTTCACTTGTCGCCGGTCGAACGTTATATTGTACTCCGTCATGCGCCGCTAAACAGCACTGGCGTCCCGATTAGTCAAGACTCGTTGGCGCGAACGCCAATAACTCCATCGAATGCGACTAGATGGCGCAGGCGTACCGGATACAACTCCATCGCGACATAATATATATATTAATAATAATAATATTAGATAGGTATTGTGATTATTTCATAAAACATGTTATTTAAAATCTGTCATTTAAGTATTCGTTGATATTGTAATAGCATTTAGATACTCGTAATAGAAATTGTTTCAATTTATATGTATATGAACGTATAAAATTTTAGTTTTTCTTTAATTGTTTCTGGTAATTTATTATTTATATTTTAATTGACATGACTAGTGTACTTTTTGAGTGTATTTTTAGCTTAGAGCCTGGTAAGTTTAACCTTTTATGGCGCAGTGTATATTTTGACTGTATATTTTCTCTTGTCGTGTAAAAGTGTTGGTAATTTCGAATGAATTTGCATGTTTCTATAATGTATAGGCAGGCGAGGGTTAGTATCTTATGTTCTTGGAAATGAGGTTTGCAGCTGTCGGTGTCTTCTATATTTACAAGGATTCTTATAAGTCTTTTTTGCAATGTGAAAACTATTGGTGTATCTGTGCTGTTTCCCCATAATATCATGTCCTAAGTAGATAAGCCACGCATGCAGGTAACAAGCGCAGTTTTAAGGTCAATGGTATTTTTGACTTCACGAAGGGCGTATGTAGAATTTGGATAATTTTGATTTCATCTTTTTGATGTGTAATTTTCAATTAATGTTTGTGTCTTTAAACATTACCCGTATATGCCAAGCTCAATACACCTGAGAATAGTTTACTAACTAAAACTTTACTCCATAAAACTAAATCCTCCAATATTAATCAAATAACTCAATATAATATATTAAGGGTAATTAGTCTCAGACACAAAATAGTTTAACTTCATAATTATTTTAGCTCTTCGGCTATTTTGAGACCAAACTGCAATATTCAATGTAAGATATTTAAGCATGTTAAACACCGTGAAGACGATAAGATATATGATCCCTTTCTCATCGCCTCCAAAAAATCTTGTGAAGATTTTCGGATGACCAACGACTAATTCAGGAATCCGTTGGAATAGGGCAGCGTAAGAAAGGCCACTGCTCGCGCAAGCTTAAAACTAAATTTTTAGTATAACATTTCCTACCGCAGTTTTGAGCTGTATTTCCTTCCCTCCCAATTCCCATACAACAGAAAGAGGGACGCTCATCGCACGCACCGAATCAGAGGCGCTTTCGCTGCAGCGTAAGCCAATCTAACTTTCAGCCACTGTAGCAAAGCTTGGGGAGGTTATGTCCAGCAGTGGACGTTTTATCACCCAAACACGAAGAAGAGCCATCTCTTGACCGATAGTGGAACTAATGTAATGTTTTTGATGATTTTTATAGTTCGGAACCCTCGGTGCGCAAATCCGACTCGCTGTTGACCGTTCTTTTAAAAAAAATAGTATTTCGCAAGGTCAATTTAGGTGGTTATCGGCTGCTTAACCAGATTTTCCTATGGGTGCCTCAATAAATAAGGCCTACAGATAGATAGATAGAAATACTCTTTATTATGTACACCATATAAAAGTTACAGATATAAAAGTATAAATGTTACATAGGGTGACATAATGGGCGGTCTTATAAAAATCTGCTAAAAGTGATCTTTTATAGACAACCATAAAACTTGCACCCCCAGAGGGGTACGGACTTCGGCTTAGGATGTCACTGGGGGAGTGCAGCAAGTGATAAGCTGGATCACATTAAGATTATTTGGGGACGAATTTAAAGCTACCGGCTCTTCGGTGCTGGCTTGCTCGAACAAGGGTCCCACGCTTGCTTAATCCGTACTTTCGTACTAATATTATAGGTAAATGTGAAAGTAAATCTGTCTGTCTGTCTGTCTGTATGTTACGTTTTCACGCCTAAACCGCTGAACCGATCGTCATGAAATTTGGCAGAGATGTAGCCTGGGATATAGAGAAGGACATAGGCTACTTTTTTACGCGATAACCGACATCCACGCGGGCGGAGCCGCGGTAAAAGCTAGTACTTTATATTATTTTAAAGAATATCTTCGCAGTATATTACACACTTTATTACAGGATCCGTCTTTATAGCTAAGAGAACAATGGTCCCAATTCGCATTTACGAAGTGAGCGTCCATCACTTCGACTGTTTCGCAACAATCAACATATTTCGCAATTCACTTCAAAACTCTGCCACTACTTAGATTAGTGATAATTTATTTAAAATTTACGATTAGGAAACATGCGTTTTTGAATGTTGAGTGTCCGAATGACAGATGAGTTAAAATTTAATAAATTTGTGAGTGTTATGCTCATGAGTGTCTTAATAGCATATGGGCCTAATCTTCTAGTGCACAATATAAGAATACCGTGCGGCGAGTCCACGCGCTATGCGTCTTTTTAGGTCTTTGAATTGAAAATGCATTTTTTTTAGTATTTGCTTTATTAAACTCTGCCTTAAAATAATCTAATTGTTAGATACATACGATGCATTGTTATTATGAAACAAACCGTGTATTAAGAGGTAGAAACAAATAACTATGATGACATTGTGACCTCCGAATTAAGGGAATGAAAGA
This sequence comes from Dryobota labecula, assembly GCA_947523025.1. Taxonomy (NCBI): domain Eukaryota; kingdom Metazoa; phylum Arthropoda; class Insecta; order Lepidoptera; family Noctuidae; genus Dryobota; species Dryobota labecula. The sequence continues at coordinate 25,210,101 of OX383289.1, read as the reverse complement.
TAATTAGAAAAAACTAATCAACGCATTTTAAAGACGAAAATGTTGAGCTAATTATGCGCAGAACAGATTTTGTAAATTAAGACAACAAACATAACTCAAAATGTTATTGGGCACTTGATTTACCTAACATAATCATCATAACTACTAATAAAAAAAATAGCATCTACTTATATTGTGTTTATTTAAAAATACAAACTTTCGCAAATAATTCGCTGTGAGTGAATTTTGCAGGAGTTTTTTGTCACAAAATACGGGTATATCGTTGCGTATAAGAAATGAATTTTTCAATAAGCATTTACAAGAATTTCATTTACTTGAGAACATTTCAGAACTTAAAATATAGTATTATAAAAACTTTGACATACAAACTAAGTAGGTAATATGCGTTTACAGTCAGAGGAAATTGTTGGTTTGGATGAAAAGACAACATAATAATGTGTTCTTAGTATTGACACTTAAGAGGATTAACGCCGGTCCACTAGCGACACTATTTTAAAAACATATTATCTCGTGACTGAGAAGGAATTATGAAAAACGCCTCAACTAACTATATCGGTAAGTGTGTCTAGAATTTTCCAATACCTTTTTTAAAGTTTCATAATGAGACACGAAGCAACAAAATTCGATCTAAATAAAAACGGCCACATTCCTCTAGATCGTATTTTGTTGCTTCGTGTAAATATAAAACCTTATAAAAGGTATTAGAAAATTCTAGACACACTTACCGATATAGTTATTTGAGGTGTTTTTCATAATTCCTTCTCAGTCACGAGACAATATGTTTTTAAAATAGTGTCGCTAGTGGACCGGCGTTAATCTTCTTAACAGGTTGTTTCTAATAGTCTATTAAATTATGGGTTAAAGGCATTAATGTAATGATAGTAAAACGATAGGCCATCAACTTGTCATTGTCAAACTGCCGTAATATTATGCTTCTATTCAAATATCGAATACGCCATCTATATCGAACTCTTTCAAAATGATAAGGGGCAATCCATAAGATGGATGAAATATAATTAGATAAGAACGTATCATCTTCATCTGCCTAGCCTTAGCTTAGCCTTGCCTTATTCCAACCATGTTGGGACCGGCTTCCAGTCTAACCGGACGCAGCTGAATACCAGTATTTTACATGGAGCGATCTAACTGGATTGTGGAGGTCAGATAGGCAGTCTGGGTAATACGATACCCCTTGATAAGGCTGGTTGTCAGAGTTTTGGTTTCTGACGACCCGTAACGACTGTCAAAGATCCACGAATGACAGCCGGGACCAAGGGCTTAACGTGCTTTCCGAGGCACGGATTAGATACGTACGTAGGTATACATAATGGATTTTTTGTGAACTTGATTGCATTTTGTTTATTTTTAATGCAATTAAGTGTTATTTTCTTTGTTAATTCATTTTATTTTTGTATTTTGCCTAATCTACTTATGTAGGTATGTTCTGCATGTGCATTGAACGTAACTCTTTATGTAGAGGAACTATTACAATCACTTTATTACTGGCAAGTAGCTGACACACCTTGTTTTGCGGAACATTAAACGCTGTATATTATTATAGCTGGAGATGCATTCAATAGAACTGACTGTGAGCAGGTTGAAAATGGTCTACCACGATCTTCTCGTGGGTTTGGTAAATATTATGTTTTTATATACATTATCTTTTGTAATGGCAAAATAGAGTTAATATTTCAGATATAATTTATAATTCAGTTTCTGGATTATTTTAATAATCAGAGTTCAGAGGAAAGATCGGAATAGGTAGAGTTTGTTTACCTAAACTTCGAAGAAAATAATAATAATAATACCATTTATTTCAGGCAACATAGAGTGGATAATATCCCGGAATAATTATAATGTTGTTTAAATCCGGGATTTTAAAGTCACGAATTATTTATTGGATTTTATTTCTAATTAAAAATGATTAATTTGAAGATTCATAATTTTTATTTTGGTTACGTACTAAAACTATTAAATTAAAGGGCTTTGTTTTACATATAGGAAAACAAATTCTTGAAAAGTTGTCTGGTTGTGTGTATTTATTATATTGCGACAAAAAGGGTATTATCCATGTTTGTCACTTCCTTCCTCGAAGTTTAAAAAAACTCTACCTATTCCGATCTCTGCAGTCATGAGTTTGTACATCCTCAGGATGGAAATCTTTTACAGTGGATGCATCTTTTAGTACTTTCTTTTGAATGAATTCAAGAAACTTCAAATCAAGTATCAATGGTATTTCTTTAGTCAAGCTGCTGTATCATCATCTGATACATCAGAAGTATGCTCTTATATAAGGTGTATCTATTCATACACGAAATATTTTAAAATAAGCATCTGTTGGTGGTAAAAAAGCCATAGTAGCGAAATAAAATTTGATTATCTAAGTGTTTAATATTTTTACATAATTATTATAATTTTAAAATTGCTTGAGACGTTTTGCAAAAAAATCTTTACTTACTTATTCTATGAATGACCCGCCCGGACGCGGCGACGCCGCGACGCTGGTGGCATAAGCGCGGTGAATTTTGATAATTAATCATCATAACAAGTAATTTTTTATTATTTAACTTTTTTAATAATATACTCAGATTAAAAAAAAACATTTCCATGACTTCTTTACCACCTCTGTATGTATCTATCTCTGGTGTATCTCTTAAAATATATCGTGTTTGAATATAAAGTCCCACTAACTATAGATATTCACGTTGGCTATTTAAATATTAATAACATATCGTTATAATTTATTACTTGCCGTCAGAAAACTTTAACATTTGAGGTGATGAACAGCTAAAAGCTGTGTGCTTAAAACTCCATAAAGTATTTTAAGGCCAATCAAAGCAAAACATTTAAACATAGGTTAGTACAATGTTTCGCAAGCATTCGCTACAACATTCACTGATTTATCAAGTTCTACTGCGGCAACAGGCAACGAACACGTGTCTCGCACAACACCTATTAATTTTAACTATATAGTACAATGTAAATGCAGTTTATCTTACAAAACTGTTTAAAAATGTATTGCAAGGCCAAATACGCCCGTAAATGCAGTTTGAAAAGAAAAGAGTTTTGTTGATTGTGCAATGCACTATTTTTGCCTTTTGATTTCTTTGTGTCTTGATATTTCCAATTCTTATAATTTATTAATTGTTTCATAACATAACATAGTATCACGCCTGTCTTCCCGAAAGGTTCGGCAGAGGTGCACATATTAGTAACATTTCGCCAGTTATCTTAAAGCCCCATGAAATAGATGGCGAGCCTGTTGCCACCAATCGGGCACAAATGCAGACTCCGAGCTGCTACTGAGAAAATTATATAAAACACTGCCTGACCTGGTAATCGAACTCAGGACCTCACGCTCAGCAGTAGCGATTGTGACCACTAGACGAACGAGGCAATCAATTTATCAACTTTACAAATCGTTAGTATCATCAGTAACAGCTCCATTTAGAGCAGTGCTTCCATTATCAGTATGCGAATAACTCCAATGTACAGACACAATATAATAAAATACAAAGTGTTTGACCAAATCGTATGATTCTTTTATTACAAAATATACTCCATTTGAAATAAGATTAGACACTTAAGTAAATCTGTTTTACAGTCCATTCAACAGAATTTGACTTCTATTGCGTTTGTGGCTAGACAAATGGCTGCTACAGTAAACAGTTGGTATTGTAACCACTTTTTTGTTTTTAATGCCATCCTTATGCCTACGGAATAGAAGTCAAAATCGGTTGAACGGACTGTAAAAAGGTTTCTTTAAATGTCTAAACTTATTTCAAATGGAGTATAGCTGATCCGACACGTTGTTCTACCAATAACAATACCATAGAAAAATGGACGTTCAGTTTTCCAATTTTTCTTTGAGCTGCATCTGGTGAGACTAGAAGCCGACCTCAACATAGTTAGGAAATAGCTAGGCAGATTGATAGTACGTACTATGAATTTGATTTGATTCATTATTGACACAGGATAATACAGATGGGACACTCCGCAGATTAGGAATGAAGCTACAAGTACGCGGCGGGCCCATCTCACTGGGCCAATTCAGTAGGACTGCCGCGCGCCACCGGCATAAGAGTTACGCGATAGAGAGAGAAGCAACTTGTAGGTGAATATAACTGTAGGTAATAAGCGTAGTGCGACCTGAATTGCACTTTATTGTGTCGTAGCAAGAGTCACTTTTTATTTAAATGATTTTGCGGAGTGTCCCATCTGTATTAATCTGTGCTACTGATTAAAATATCTTGAGATACTGAGAGAGCAAATCGAATTTTAAATATTTGTTCCGTTTTGCACATTTTTTTTTTCATTTCTAAAGTAGTAGAGTATCGTTCTAAATACTGTTACCGTTTGCAAACGGAATCGTTGAATTTACCAGCGCCAACGTTGAAGTTTCATCTAAAGTTTTTGTTGAAATGGTAGAATTTTCTGCTTCATCTGTTATATTTTTATTTCTAGTTGGTACGACATAGCATTGTAATGTTGTTTTTTCTGTCCGTGTTGTTAAATTGTAAGTTGTATTATTAGTTGTCTTAGAGCTATTAATATTCGTTTTGTATCCGTCGCTTGTGTCATTTGGTTTCTCTAATAAATCCAATTTTTCCGTTTTTCTGTCCCCTTTTTCTGTCTTTGTTGGTAAATTGTAAGCTGTATTATTTGCTGTCTTAGAGCTGTTAACAGTCGTTTTGCATCCGTCGCTTGCGTCATTTGGTTTCTCTAATAAATCCCCTTTTTCAGTTTGTTTATCCCCTTTTTCTGTCTGTGTTGTTAAATTGTAAGCTGTATTATTTGCTGTCTTAGAGCTGTTAACAGTTGTTTTACATCCGTCGCTTGCGTCATTTGGTTTCTCTAATAAATCACCGTTTTCTGTTTGTGTTGTTAAATTGTAAGCTGTATTATTTGCTATCTTAGAGCTGTTAACAGTCGTTTTGTATCCGTCGCTTGTGTCATTTGGTTTCTCTAATAAATCCTCTTTTTCAATTTGTTTTTCCCCTTTTTCTGTCTGTATTGTTTCATTGTAAGCTGTATTATTTGCTGTCTTAAATCTGTTATGATTTATTTTGGATCCGTCATCTGCGTCATTTGATTTCTCTAATAAATCTCTTTTTTCGTTTTTTTTGGTTTTTGTGTTAGGATGATAAATGGATTTCGTTTGGTTATAAAATATCAATATAGGCTTCAATACATCTCTGTAAATCGGTATTACTGTAGCTTTGTTTTCTTTAGTGTTATATTTTGTGCTATTGTTAAAATCTACAATACTTGCTTGAATCATGTTATTTTTTATTTTGTTTTTTTCTTCTAGATGATCATCATATTCATCAATAGTGACAAAATCGTTCGGCATTACACTAACGATTGTATTTTTCGCTAGTTTAGTTTTTATAAACTGATTATTATTATTTCGCTTCAAGAATATACTATATTTAGATTTATCTTTCGGTTGGATTTTATCGTCTCTGGTTTCATTTTTTTTATTCACGTATGCATCATTTAACCCTATTTTAATTTCAATGTTTAATTGTCCACTGTCATCTATAATCTTTAAAACAATAGAATTTAGATCACTTCCAAGTTGTTTGACATCATTAACAGATCTTTTAATAACTGACAAGGTATCGTTCAAAGTGGATGTAGTATTTTTAGCGCCAACTTTTCCCGTTTCATTCAAAGTTCTATTTTCTGGATTCCCAACTGTCTTGTTGATGGGCGATGATGTCTTAGGGTGTATTGGCCAGATTGGAGGCACGACTCTTTGTATCGAATATTTATCAGTTACATAGTCTTTTCGTAAGCCAGGAGCATCTTGTGTGGATGAGATTTGCGAGGTGCGGAGCGGTGAGCTTTTGGTATCATTGTTGGTCGATTGTGGACCCAGCGTTACGCGTTTATGTTCGTCCAATAGCTGAAAATGTTAATATGGCTGTTAAGATTAAGTATTAATTATCATTATCACAATTCAAAACTTTCAAAACTAGAAGGGCCCAGTTATGCCAAAACTTTCGAAGTAATTGTAAAGTATTCTGATGGAGTTATGATGATTAATTTTAAACGTTTTCTAAGCATGAAGTCTTAAATTAAAGCATTATTATCAGGATCAGTTCAGTCGTTTATGCGTGATGGAATAACAAACATTTCTCATACCGTCTTATTATGATACTAGGTTCTGCCCGCGACTTCATCCGCCTGAAATTGCGGCCCCCGATCCAACGCGTTATTGCGCATCTTCCATCCGCGTTGTTACTGCGTTTTCACTTAGCGTTCTTTGTGACTTTATTTTGCTTTTAGTTCGGCTTCTTAGGATCGTAGCGTGTGTTAAATAGCCCTACAACCTTTCTTACGAATTGGGCTATCAAATGCAAACAGAGTTTTTCGAATTCGATAGGTAATAACAAAGATTAGCGCATTCAAACAAACAAACTCTTCACGTTTATTATTCAAATTCAATATTTTTATTTCGAGCCAAGACTCATAATTATATGGTTAGTAACATTCTCCTTAAAGCTAAATGTTAGTAAACAACACGACACGATGGTGCATGTAACTGATAACACTGAATCACATACGGACAGTCCACTCCGTCAGCAATCATCCTCAGAACCCTGTTAGGGCTGGCCATGACTCGAGTCACCATCGATCTTGCGCGCTTGCGCATTATTGTATAAAAACAATCTACACGCGCCGCTGCAAACATCCCTGACGCACTACAACGCCATGGCAACCCCATCAGTTAACTGAATGCGTTATTAAATTGGACACGAAGGGCTCCATACGACGCTCGTGAATAATTCTCCCACAAGGTGCTTGTGTAGGTGGTACAGAATGCTCTAAAGAGCGTCACCTTTACATCTGCAGTACGGTGGCCATCACATCAAGTTATCACAAACTGTCAAATTTTCTCGTTCGATTTTGAACTTAATCATCTACATTTTAAAGTTCAAAATCGTTTGGAGGAATTTGACAGTTTCGTCTAGCTTAATGTGCTGGCCACTGTACAACGTGCAAAGCTGCGTGCTGTCATATTCGCACGCACGGAAAGAGCCCTCCGTTCCCTTTAAAATGTCAGCATTGTCGTTAAGAACCTTAAAGACCATAATGCGATTATACACCATGACATTTTAGTCGTCTTACAAAAGTGGCCCACTCAATCTATTCGAAGTAAAATACCTCTAGGCGCGATTTAAAAAAAAAGATTGAGATTTAGATCAAGTTTAAGTTGCAATAGTAAGAAACACATTTTTGCGTTAGGGTGTATGAACTCTGATACAGATGTCACTCCATTCCGCGCCGCCCTTGGAACACAAGGCTCGGACTGCCCTTGTAACAGGGTGTTTCAAACTACGTCCTGCATCATAATTAATAAAAACAAAAAAAAAATCAAATGATCTAATTTTTTTAATTTTTATATATGATTTGGAGTAATTGGATACATGAAGTAGGCTGCCGTTGTAAGACGATTAAAATGCCACAGTGTATTAGTAACTCTAATAGTATGGATTAATAAGAATATTGTTACCGGGACGTGTTTATTTAATTCTTGGGTCGCAGGCAATGGCGGTGGATTAACTGTCGTCATGAGAAAGCACATTGTTCCAAACAGCACAAGTGTAACTGCGCAGCCAGTTATAAGGATCGCCTGACCCTTTCCCATCGTGCTAAGGAAGTGAGATACAATATAACAGTAACCAGCCGTAAATATTGCAAATGGATTTAAAGAAAATGTTCAGTTTTTTAGGGCGTCCGTCGTCTTCGTCACTCGTAATTGTATTTTTCTAATGCTCGATTTGTCACATTATTTGTTTTATGTGCTTTTTACACACGACGGACGCCATTTTTCTTGTTTTTTTTTTTGTTTTTTTTTTTTTGTTTGGGAAATTATAAAATAACTTCTCCTGCTCTGAGTGGAGCGGGAGGGGTATTTTTTTTGGTTGGGAAATTATCAAATAACTTCTCCCGCTCTGGACTCCCGGGCGTATCAGACTTTTACTGGCTAAAACCCACCCATGTTCCTTCAGCTGCCTGTGTGCCTGGGTCACGGTTTCCCTTTCGCAACGCTGGCCGGACAACGGACGCCCTAAAAACCGAACATTTTCTAAAAATCCATGTGTACTATTTACGGCCGGATACTGTACTAGCTATTGTGAAGGTAGGGCTAGACTAGGGACGTATTCAATAACATTAACATAACATAACACCCCTGTAATCCCCGAAGAGTTAGGCAGAGGTGTACCTGTAGTACACCTACATTTCGCCAGTTATAATATTTAAGTCCCATGGGGCGAGCCTATTGCCATCAACCGGGCACAAACCAAGATTCCGGGCTGCTACTGAGAAATTCCAGATGAAAAAACCCAATAACACTTTGCCCGACCTGGGAATCTAACCCAGGACCTCATGCTCAACAGCGTTTCATGCGACCATTAGACCAAAGAGGCAATCAATAACATTATATAACGGGAAATACATTAACTGATCCTCTGAAAACTTATTGACCTTTCAATGAGGTACGCTTTAAAAAAATAATACTAAAACTAATAAACCTCTTCTGCTTGTTTAAATTAACGAACCTTTAAAAACATTTTTGGGCATCTAATGATATTTTTTTTTAATAAATGAGCTTTTTATTTATATAAAAAAATATATACTGGACACAAATCCTGCGAGAAGTTCTTAATATGTAGAAAAACCAATGACATTTTGCGCGACCTAGGGATCGAACCCATGACGTACGCTTGGCAGTCACGGTTATGATTACTAGACAATTTTTATTTTTATTGTTTTACTTGCTATATATTTGGGCAAGCATTATTTAGAACTGTTTTAAATTTCAAGTTGAGAGCATACTAAGTAGTTCCTGAAATAAGAATAAGAGTTCCTTTTTTACCATTTTGGTACGTAACCCTAAAGAGTTACATGACTGTATGAGTACACTTTGCAACCTGTTAACCCTTTATATTAAGTTCAAAAGATACAGGTCAGTCAGTATAACATTGTTTTCGGAAATGAATCGTCACGCATCGCTTACCGGGACAGATGTTACACCACTGGTTTTATATATTTTATTACAAAATAAATTTAATAACAAACATACAAATAGTATCAAAGGAATGAATTGTCATTTTCTGACAGTGACGTGATAGTTTAACAGACTGAAGAATGACCGGAGACAATCTAGAGCTAGTACGTGAAGAGTCAATCTATATTTAGCCTTAGCCATCCTATTGCTAGGGCCTGAGAGACTGTTCACACGACGAGTTGCGGCGCCGCACCGCAAAGATTTCGCCGCATTGGCGCCTTGGCAGTTACACAGGGGTTGCGGCACCGTAACGTTTTTACGCCACATCGGCGCCGCACCACAAAGATTCCTCAAAAAGAATCGAATTCACTTATCATGAGAAATACAAGTTAATATTAAAACGAAATACACGAACTTATAAAGAACGGTAGGTACTCGTAAGTAGTAAATGCACTTTTTTATTTTTTACAGTTCTGTGGGTAACAAGTGAAAGTGAGTGTACACGGTGTATACGGCTATACAATACTAGTTTACGCTGGTCTCACAGTGTATAGGATTTGCGTATAATGAGAGATCAGCTTATACTGGAAATTATAGCTTGATATGTAGCCGTGTGTACCATTATAATAATTACCGTTTCTTGTTAGCAAGTCAAATAAATAAATAAGCGTATGCCCTTTCAACTAAACGTCTCAACTCTACACGAAACGATAAAAACGTACAGTCAGAATGAAAAACATTTAGACGATATAAAAATACTTTAATCACCATGCTCCCCTCCCCGCCACGACTCGCGGTTTGCAAGTCCGGTGTACACACGGCTACAAATCAAGCTATATATTTATCAGTATATGGTGACCTCTCATTGCACGGAAATCATAAACAATGCGATATCAGCTTATACTGGAAATGTATAGGTTGATAAGTTGCCGTGTGTACAGTACAACTACTTTTTTAATGTCCCTCGGCAAACTTAGTGTCTCTGCCGTCGTCGGATTTCTATCAGTTGCCCTTTGCATTTGGTGCAGACCGGACGCTCTCAATCGACTTCCAAGTCGATAGAGAGCGTCTGGAACACGAAGTTTGCCGAGGGACATTAAGAAAATAGTTGTACTGTACGTGCGGTGCGACGCCGTAACGCACCGTATGCCATACCATGGATATTTGTATGTAGGATGCCGCAGCGAAACCTTTCCGGCGCCGCGCCATCACTGCAACGCATCATATGCATTGGCCCTTGGCCATCGCCTTAGAAATGGTCATGCTACTTTTAAGACGCTTCCTCGTGCGACAGTCCAGCGCTGCAACGCTGCAGCTTTGCGAGGGATAAAAGACGAGTTCTCTACCAAAAAGTTTATTTTCATATAACTAATAAGCACTAATGTCAGATTGAGATACATAGTTAATAACATTTAGTTTATAAGTACTATGTTGCTTGATCTGTTCCAATGCTCGGAGAAGTCAATGTACATTTCTGAAGGCTGCAAAAGAAAAAAAAATCGGTTATTATAAAATATCTAAACTCAAGTACTGAAACGGCCGCTTCTCAGCGGTATCACTTTTTATTAATTTATTTGCAGCAACATGTTTTTCAATATGGTTGGCAAACCTGAGAGTAGAGGCAAAAAAAGAAAGATACGCAGATGAACAGCGTTCCTACCAGCTCTTCTAGACCAGTGTGCACACCTTCAGCATTGGTCTTCATCATCCTTGCCGCTTTCTCCCTGAGCTGCAGTAGACCAGGGTCCACCACAGTCATCAGGTACAGGAACGTGACGAACAGGCTGATGACCAGGCAGGAGTATACTAGGAAGTAGATAATGTATCGCATTTTCTCTTACCTGGAAAAGAAATAAAAATCTACTTACAATAATAATAACCCTCGGCATATCCTGCAGTAAGAAGCTGGCAGTATCATAACAACGGAAATGTTATCCCATTGTTTGTTTAATTAGTTTTAGTATATTCGTGTATTTATATGTATTTATTTGTTCTTATATTTATATATAATTAGGTATATTTATCTTATTTATAGTTATGGTATAAGTATATCTAAGGATATTCCTATATGTATACAATTATTCCTCCAATTTCATAATTGCACCTACCACTGTTTGTCTCTGCTCCACCCAAAGGTTGACTGGTAGAAAATGCCTATGGCATTAAGTCCGCCTCTGTACATTTTTTTTGTGCTAAAGTATTAAATAAATAAATAAATAAATAAGAGCGCAGGCCGTATAGCACGGCACGCCAGCAATAATGACATCATCCGTCGTGCTCTTATCACTTCCGGTATGCCAGCTGTTTTAGAACCCAATGGCTTGGTACGCGACGATGGAAAGAGACCAGACAAAATGACCATAATGCCTTGGAAGGTAGGTAGGCATTTGGTGTGGGATACAACGTGTGTCGACACCCTTGCGCCATCCCATCTTCCTAGCACGGCAGGCTATGCTGGGGCGGCTGCTGCAAGTGCGGAAAACCTCAAACGGCGCATATACTCCAATCTTATTGGGACTTATATATTCGAGGCGTTAGGGGTTGAAACACTAGGGCCGAGTGCCCACTTAGTTTTTCGAGAAAACGCCAAGCGGTTGGTTGACTCTGCACGTAACCAAAGGGCTGACCAATTTTATTTTTGGCCGACGTATCTTTATTGCCATACAACGTGGCAATGCTGCCAGCCTTTCGGATACTTTTCCTGTTGGCTGTCAACAGGAAAAGTAGGTATCCGAAAGGCTGGCAAATGTTTGATGGCCTATGATTATTTCCCCTTCTTTTATATATACTTGTACATATTATTTATTACCTATTTTAAGAATTTTAGCTTTTTAAATTATGCAAATAAATAAGTACTTTACAACAAACGTTAAAAAAACTTATATTAAAAATATTTAATTAAATTAATTCACTGAGAGACAACGCACAGCCTAAAACGCTGGTCTAGAAGTATGAAATTTTACATAAGAGTTCCATAGCAAAGGTAAGGTAAGCATTAGGAAAAGATTTTTTTAAATTCACCTGTTAATGGGATTAAATAGGGGATCAAAGTTTGTATCAAACTTTTTCATTTTGAAGTTACAAATGTGGAAGTTGGTACTTGGACTTCTGTTAATAAGTTAATAATAATAAAATAAACCTTATTTCGGGAGGCATAGACCCACACAAACCTTAACCTAAACCTAATACACATTTACCTAATATATAACAACGAGCTACAAGTTTACTTGGCATTGCCATAACTAAAGTTAGTTCTATCATAGTTTTTTGGAAAATAATTTTCTGTCTCCAGAAAAGTTGCCGTTGCTAAAAAACCAAAACAAACTTAAACTTTTAACTGCTTAACTTACTTTTATTTATTCGTTCAATAGCAGTAGAAAATTTTAAATCAAAATTGCCTTTTAGTTATTTTGAGTCCCCCAAAATAATATTGACAATATGACACGTCACCAGGCAAAAAACAGAGGCAATGAGTATCAAATACAATGAGTATTAAACACTTCTTGCTTATTGCTTCAAATATAGGGTGTTGTGGCCATGGGACTACCCTATGTCCAGCAGTGAACTTACTATAGGTTGAAGAAATTAAAGATTATCGCTATCAGAATGAAAGTGTGAGAAAATTTCGTTTTTTCATTACCTACATACTATTCTAGCCTAGAAACCCTGGAAAAACCAGCCCGGAGTTTGGAATTTGGTGGTGTGGGCACGTTAAGTCGTTGGTCCTATGCCTCCAGTCGTGTCGGATTACCGTGCCATCGGATTATGAAAGTGTACCTGTGTTTGACGTTTCATAAGTGCTCATGTAAGTTTATGTGAAATAAAATATTTTTATATTTGTTTTGATCTCCCACGTTGATGGCTCCGCTTGATGGCTCCGCTCCGAGATCGGTCGCCATGGCCAAAATTTGGAGGACTATGAAATTCTGAAGGACTATTATTATTTTTACACATCTCGGGACCATGGAGTCCCGGTCCTTTGGAACACGCACGAGGGGTCGAAGCCAACTCGCAGAGGCTCCTTAGACAATTTTAAATGGAATGAGGCACTAACCGACGATTATCCCTGAATGCACTGTGCAAGTGCACCCAAGGACAACCCCCGGTTGGTGCAGGATTATTGCAGAACATTTTGAACTATGGGTTTGGGTGGCTATAGTGGATCGGTTACCTTGAATTATTATTATTATTTAATGTGTCTTTGACATATGTCGGGACCCTGGGATCCTGGACCTTCAGAAGGCACACTCAATAATGGGCCCCCGGAAACGGTCGGTAGCACTTACCACTGTAGCAACAAGGGGGCAACATATCCTGAGGTGTTTGAGGACTTGAGAGGTATTCCACGACTATCAGAACAATCCCAGAGCCCGGAAGATGGTCAAGATCCCTACCAGCACTTACTGGAATACTTCCTTCTTCCGTGCATGTTTGCTCTTACAATTCTCCACTCCAGCCGGCCAATAAAGGCAAGAATAAGGTGGGAGCTCAGTTCCTCATCAGCGTTCACTCCAGCCAGTCAATAAAGGCAACACAGAGATGAGGAACATGACTTCTCCCGCGAGATAGGGTCCGTGGGGTGGCCACTGCCCAACAGCTCGCCACATGCTGCCCTGCGGGTTACTGTATCTTTCTTGGTGTGGCTCCTCGCCCTAGACCTGTTCCGGCAAAGTAAACTCTACCGGCACAGACCTAGAGTTCGGAGCGCGCAAGCCCCAACACGACGTCAACGTAGAGATACGGCGGTGGGGTTATTATTATTATATAACCCAAGAAGATTAAAGTGAAACACAAGAGTACACATACATATTAGTAAAATCTTGTTAAGAATGTTTCTCCTGGACCAGACCAGTTCTTAGAGGTTTTTCTTTTATTTTTCTTAAGAATACGCCTATTTTCATCGGCAGTTATTCTCCCTAACTAGATTTTCTACTAAAAGGACTCTGGTCATTTCATTAAGTAATAATTCGCTCCCTATATAGACAGTATCAAACGATATTAATTTATTTTGCTCTTGATCATTAACAAATTTTCCCAGAAAAAGGGCTTTGAAAGCCCAAATTCCAAGAGTTGAGTTTACCATGAATAACAAGACGTGGAAGACATTCTAAAGCTTTAATGTTCTGAAATTATAGAGAATACAGGTAAAATATGGAAAACCAATAAATATTAAGGTAGGTTTAACACACAGAGATTTTACTTACTACTAGGTACATAGGTACTACAATTTATGTTCCTATGACATTATTATATTATCATCCATACTTAATATTATAAATGTGAAAGTAACTCTGTCTGTCTATCTGTCTGTCTATCTGTCTGTCTATCTGTCTGTCTGTATGTTACGTTTTCACGCCTAAACCGCTGAACCGATCGTCATGAAATTTGGCAGAGATATAGCCTGGGATATGGAGAAGGACATCGGCTACTTTTTTACGCGATAACCGACATCCACGCGGGCGGAGCCGAGGGCAAAAGCTAGTAAACATATAATAGTTAATTATAATTTCTCAAGTACATATGTAGTCATTATTAATACTTTGAAACGATACTAAAGTAGAAAGTAGTACGCTATGTTATTTAGAAAAAATAAATGTAAGTATATTCTTGTACAACAAAATTACACACATTTTTTTATTCACATTTAGCGGGTTCGATGTCCGGTTCAGACAGGCGATAATTTAAAATTCTTTGAATGTAGTTCGTATTGATTTTAAAATAAAAATTAAGTCTTCATTCAGTAAATTTTTCTATCTACAGTATTTGAGGTACTTTCCCTTCATGTAGCAAAGTCGTGGAACGCCCTGTATATATATTTATATAGGTAGATAAGTACCAATATACTTTATGTCTGTTTGTATTTATTGTATACGTAAATTGCAACACCACTGACTACCTGCAGTATTGTCTCTCCTTCTACTTTTAATCCATCCAAAGATTGTCTGTAAAATATCGCTTTTAGAGATAAAACCGTAAATTTTTATGGTCTTCTTCTTCTTTTCATGTCGATGGTACCCAGTTATTATCTTGTTTGAGCCCAATAGGTGGCCAAGTCAATTGCGGCGTCAGTGGCGTTCATTAGGTCTTCTTTAGTGCAAGTGAACGGGCACATAGGACACTCCAGCAAGTGGGACATGGTCTGATCAGAAACACCGTACTCGCACTGGGTGTTGGATGAGACAGTAATCCCCCACTTCGATAGATTGTGTTTGCAGCGGCCTACTAGGGTACGCATTTTTATTTTTTTATTTTTATGGAGTACATAATAAAGAGTATTCTATCTTCTTATAAATAAAGCTTTACTGTTCTAAAAAAAAACTATCATCTGTAGGTATTCTAATATAAACCTCTCCAAGAATAGTCGCCAGTAAAATTAAAATAAATAAAAGAACAGTGACATTGTCAATATTGTACAAACGTATTTTTTTCATGAAAATGTTTTTTAAGTGGATATAAATATTGATTTAAAAAAAAAATATCATAAGGGGTACCTAAAAAGTAGGTATGTAATGTTATTAACAATTTAATACCGTACTAGTTAGGCATGCGTAGGCATACGTCTTCTTCAACTTGTAGTTTTATTAATTTACATTATCAAAATTAAGACCATTGAGATTATAGGTAATTAGCTGCCTCGTTGACCTAGTAGTCGCAAGCGCTACTTCTATACTTGAGGTCCTGATTTCGATTCCCAGGTTGATATTTTCCATCATGACTTTCTCAATAGCAGCCCGGAGTCTAGTTATGTGCCCGGTCGATGGCAATAGGCTCGCCCCCGTATTCATAAGCAGCCAGATAGTGTTCCCACTGCTGGGACTATAGGCTGCTTATGGCCTCCTCTCGGTAAGAGGGAGTGGCTGTGCTTGGGGAGGCCTATTTCCAGCAGTGGACGTCTTTCGGCTAAAATGAATGAATTAATGATCCTAAGACTTTAAAATTTGTAATGAATGAGACAATTAATTACCTATCCATTGTTACGCAACATATGAGGGTCAAACATCCATCAATAACCAAGAAACTTTGCCAGAAACTTGCCATAGGCTTCTACTCCGTTCACCTAGCATACCCAATCTTTTTCAAGACTGTAAATAATGTCATCCGGTGTATAACATCCTGACATTAACCATCGGGCAGTAGCCCACCAGACACAACACCCGTCTGGTTGGAGGATCCTCCCTTTTCTATGGAGTATGAGTGAACTTTAGACCCTGTTCCTCCAACCTATAGAGGTTGGAGGACACTGAACGAGTCAAAATAGAAGTTTTATTGTTATGACGCTTGTGCGTGTGTCCTTGAACGTGTTAACAGAACAGAACCCATGAAAGTCCTTGTTTTAATGGGAATAGAAACTGAATTAAAAATATCTCTTCTCATAGAGAGAAGGCACGAGCATTGATCACCACGCTTGCTCAAGACGAATTGGCGATTTCAGACTTAAACATACAACGTACAAGTCCAGGTTTCCTCACGATGTTTTCCTTCACCGATATCAATAATGTCAAAGATAAACTCAGAAAGTACATATATGTACATGTATATGAATTCTTTATTTTTCACAGAATGACAAAAGCATCAGCAAGGCAAAGCATAACCGACTCCGAGATAGGGTCGATCCGAACGAACCGCGCAAGCAAGTTGGGTGCCATCCTATGTCCCACAGTCTGTGCTCTCCTCCTTGTGTGCATCTTCGCGGTCTCCTTCATCGGCACCAAGCTAGCCTACGACCAATATGACCAGTTCTGCACCGGCCGTCGCTTTGATGTCGCCAAACTGTACATCTTCCCTAATTTCACTATAAAAGCTCATCCTATACCTATAAGGATCGATACTATTGTTGGTTGATTAATAAATGGTTTGACAATTTGATTTTATTATTTTTATAATTTTCATGAAAAAATACAACATTAGTTTCAGTTTATGCGAAACCCGAAACACGTGTCTAATATTTTTGTGTAAAGAATTTATGTACAAAATTTCAAAACTGTATCATGAAAAATAACAAAGTTATAAGCTTGTTATGTTACCTGGTTGTCCGTACAAAAACATGCTCACCACGCGGCGCACCCGCGCCGCCCGCTTCTTGCGTTCATTAATAATAATATTAATTTGGCAGTAGGTATCTAACCGTACGACGATTGTATTGTAATTAACTGGTGATAACATTAGCCATCACACTTGCAGGCTTTGGACTTTTTCGTAATGGTTAAGTACTTAGTGTCGCTCGGTGTCCAACTTGTAACCTTTTTTAAATATTTTTCGGAAAAAATATAACATGGTGTAAAAACTATTGGAATCCATTCAGTTACTTATTCTGAACAAACTATATTCAGGTTTTGCATATACTAAGAATAATGTTGTATATGTGGGTGTACTTACTATTATAGGTAAACCTCTGCTGCCTAATCCTTCGGGGAAACAAGGCGTGATGTTATGTTACATAATTATTTGACTACCTGCAGTATTGTCCTTCAACTTTTTGATCCATCCAAAGGTTGTCTGTAAAAGATCGCTTTTAGCGATAAGACCGCCCATTGTGGCACCCTATGTAACAGCTCTACATTTATATCTGTAATTTTTATGGTGTACATAATAAAGAGTATTCTATCTATTTGTATGTACTTATATAAAAAGTTTTCCAATAAGGGCAGGTCGATGTTCAAATAGAATATAATAAACTGTGGGTAAGGTATCACAGAAATTATTTTTTTATTTGACAGTCATATTGTATATAACACATTTCATCAAAAATGTTGCACACCTCATCAATATTGTTGCAAATTTAACAATTAGGTGATGCGACCTTTCGCATTTAGAAAGCAAATTTTGCTAACTTAGCATAACTTCTACTTAAACTTAAATATCCTCAAACCACGGCACGCGAAAAAGCTCAACCTGAATTACGTTATACCAAATTCAGAGGCGATTGTTATGGAAGACAGATCGGTGGCCTGAGACCAAGGAGAAGGAAATAGACTACTTTTCATCCTGGATCGCAGACGAAGTCGCAACAGTACTTAGTTGTATCTAAAGTAACGTTGCGTTGACTGTATGAATTTACGCTACACACACCATTGCATGACTGCAGAAACAAGACACCACTTTTCGTTGCTTTTGTACATACTTGTACCGTAGATACCTATAGGTATATTTCAAGGAACGCCTGCAATACATGCGAAGGCTGCCTAATGGTAGATCCACACTGCCGGCGGCTTGATCTTAATGTTATCTAATTATTGTTGCGACTGCTGTACACAAAGCCAGTGGCCAGGGCCTCAAGTCTGCTATTACAAGTGTCAGAATGGTCTCGCCATTGTGAGTATTTGACAGTGTTTGTATGGCAAATCTGTCAAAAACTCACAATGAAGAGACCATTGCAACGTTTGTACATTAGTAGACTTGGCCCCCTGGCCGGCGGCACGGCTCTTGCTCTGCTATGCAGATCCACCATTAGACAACTACACCATCACCACCATCCACCAACCAACCAACCAACCAACATTCCAACCATCACTTATAATTATTATGATTACAACGAATAATTATTAAAAAAAAAACTAAAATAGATAGATAATTGGTAGTTAGTTCACATAATGTTCTCTGGCAGCCCCCTATATGCGAACTATGAATATAATCTTGTTACATGAGGTATGTAACGACATCTATTGAAGTTATTATGTACTATTATGTGCGGTACTTTTACAGCGCACATAGGTTTGCAAGTACAATAGGGAAAGCGTTTTCCTTGAAACGTCTACTGTAATGTTTCATAGATGGCGCCACATGTATGATTGAAGCATATTTTCTCAGGTGTGTTGTTTTCTCCACCATTTCCATGAAGGTAGCTGTTTAGAAGAGAAAATGGTGTCTACATAATATAATTAGATTTTGATTGTTATTGATTATATTAGTAAATTTAAATTAAAGAAATATTGATGTTAATGCCAGTTTTAAGACGTGGTTAGAGAATTGACGAGTTTAAATGATTACATTATGTTATAATATTCTATGAATTAGGATAAGGATTAGATAAATGTGTGGAAACTAGAATGAATGGGTAGTGGTATTAAAAGTCAAATAGGTACACACACTGCTGCAAATTATTTTATTAAATAACATTTTAATCCCATACGATATTGTTAGTACAGATTTTTTTTTTCTTCGAACAACGCTCAGTGATATGCTAAAATCATTCACTCTGTCATGAAAGCACTAAATACCTACAAATATCAAAGAAAATCAAAACTGAAATAAATCTATATGTAAAGTGATTTCAAGCGTATTCTGTAACAAAATGAAAAGTTTCAGCGTTTTCACAGAACACCAGTTTCCCAAAAAGGTTTCCGAACGCCTTCACAATTTTCCGACGTATTTTTTGCTCTGGCAAAGTGACAACTGACAGAAAACAAAATGGGCGGCCGCTAGTCGTCGTTAGATAGTTTCTAGTAGAATTTTCCCTAATATTTTATTGTAATAACATTAATATTTTGTACTCACGGCTTTATTCCTTAGTGCTAGTGTTGTTTCCTTCGAGTTTCGTGTTATAAAATGTGAGTATTTGCTCTATTTTCTTTACAATGTATATTTTACAAGTTGTATTGATTGTGTTAGCAAAGGCCAATGTCAGCCTTCTGTAGGGGTGAGAATGGAGAAGCGTGCATTCTGAGAATTAAGGTTTTACTACTGTCTGATGTTCGCGTGTTTTTGCTGGTTTTTTTTCGGATAGTTATGTAGTTTTGAGTACTTTTCTGCTGTGTCAGGAGAAATGGTATTATTATTAAATTAAAGATAAGTAAGTTTTAAGCACCTAATTTATTATAGGTACTCTTAAGTAAATTAATTAATTTCGTGGTTATTCTTTCGAATAAATAAAAATGCGTGGTAAATTACTTTCATTGGTAATGAGATTTGGACGTTAAAACAAAACAGTATGTGGTAGGTACTTAAGTATATAGGAAAATATTACCATATTGGAAATCGATACAGGTACTTAATTATTCATTAACTTAACGCTTAAAAACTCACCTACAACGTTTATTTATATTTAATAACATCATACCTGTACATAATAGCATTTTTGTAACCATAATCAGGTGTTTCAAAGTAAATAACCATTATTGTTGAAATAAATATCATTCTGAAAGAGTTTCTTTAACTTTCGTCAAACCATAGGTAAGACTGAGATTATAATGTCGCCAAAATTTTCGCTTCATTCGTTTTCTCCCTATCCCATCTATACAAATAAACAAAATTGAAGTGTCTGTTTGTAATGTCAAAATAACAGCTTTTTTACTAAAGGCTTCTACAAACAGGTGCGACACGCGACGCGACACAAAAGCACCGCTCGTTGCCCGACACGCGGTGCCTTTGCGTCGCGTCGCGTATCGCGCCTGTTTGTAGGAGCCTTCAATGCATATGAAAGTATTTACGGTACTTAAAACGAAAAGTCTCTCCATCTGTTTGTATATCAGTTTGTTCCGGCTAATCTCCGAAACGACTGGACCGATTTTGACGAGATTTTCACTCGCAGATAGCTGATGATATAAGGAGTAGCTAATTTATTCTTTTATTTCACTAGCCGTAACAAAAAGGCAGACATACAAAATAAATTAAAAATGGTTTTTGTTAGAAGCACCTTAGGTATATACTTTGATATGCATTTGGTAAAAAGTGTTATTTTGACATTACAAACGGATACTTCAATTTTATTTATTTATATAGATGTAAAGATAAAGATGTATTTGTAAACAGATCAATTTCTAGGTAGACTTTTAGCTACCAAGAGTAGAAAATTTGTAACCCTACACAGGTATGTCGTTCATTTTATATTTTCAGCTTTTAAAACGGTTTAACCCTAGAATACTCCCGTCTGTTTGCATTGATATTTTATTTAAGAGTAAAAATATTTTTTCAAGTGTACGTCCCAGTTGCTTAGCTAAAAGCGAAAATTTACCCCGAGACAAAAAAGACGGCTTTGTTCTTCTTAAACGGATTTTTGTGATAAAGAAAATGCAACGTTAGTTAGGATTATGATGCATGAAAAGTAGTTAAGTATAATAAAACATTCGGAGTCTGTAAATTATTTCATCACCGCTACTCTCAAAACGGTGAAGGAGAACATCATGAGGAAACCGGCATGTCCTAGAACAAAAATTCGAAGACATTTGACATCTACCAATCCGCACCGGGCCCTCGTCGTGGATTACCGCCCACTCCCTCTCGAGGACAGGAGGCCTATGCCCCAGCTGGTCCCAGCAGTCATTATGGGTGATTACGCTATGATTATGCAACTAAGTAACTAACTTACCTATACGAGGAGGTTATATTTTTTGAATATGACGTGTAGGTAAAGGATAAAAGCGAAACGGATGACATTAAATCAAGAAATTACCAAAAAGAGTAGGCACCTACCCATGATATATTAAAAGGAGGAAGCAATCGCAATCAGTAAACCTGGGCTCGGCGCACGACTACATGCACCAAAACTCACAAATCTGTGATCAGTGTGATCACAGTCGCAAACCTACAGTTACCGATAAACAAGAACGGAGATAGGAGACAGCGCTGTCGTGCGAGCAAAATCGCGTTAGATGCCGAATGTTGGCTGAATTTTTACGATTATGAATGACATTGCATGTGGTAGCACAAACATGGCGAAGCAAACATTAAATTTTAATATTATTATAGCTTTCAACAAATAAGCATTTTTGGCTGTACTTACGAGTGGTAAGTAATCCCGTGTGTCTTATTTTTATTCCTTTTATTATTAAAACACTGTTTAGCTGCACAAGAAGTCATTTTGATGCGTATTTATCACAAAAGAAAACTGTATGGAGCTGTTTGATCAACGATATTCCGTGCGCGACTGAGTGCCAACTACGGGCCATCACTTAGTTTGTTAGGACCAGGCGCTGTTACTAAGTCCCGTATCTACCGCTTTTAATACATCAATGCAGCTACCTTAATAAAAGTATCTATGGCAGATGGTATAAAAAGTGATCTTTTCAAATGGTCCATTTTCCTTTTAAATTCGGGATCCAAAAAATATGCACATCGCAATATCAAACACCTCGAAGAATTTTTCCGTGTTGCTTACATAAGAGCTTCATACCTACCTTAATACATGATACCTACGCATCCCCTGCACCTCTTGGCACGGTACCCTAGAAGCTATTACATCATTTTTCCGCTCTGCAGTGCCTCCACCTTTGTAGTAAGACCTCATTTCAACCGACCTCATCAAGTCTTCTTGCTGTATGCATGGAGCAAACATTAAGTAGCGCAGCCTCACGAAAGCCTTTTTTTTCTTTCCTTTTTTAAAAATAAGCTAGGTGACCTACTTTTTAGTGCCTCTTTTCTTTGTGTTGACTTTTCGTTATGAAGACAAAGGTAACATCTGATTGAACATTTGAATGAGATACCATTATTTGAGATTTGCATTCGCGTCATTGGTTTTGTTTTCGTGTTCTTGAACTTGCTTTTTCAAATGTGTTACTTTCTGCTACTTTGGTAAATCTGACGGTAGTTGTGTTATCGTCATAAACACAATTTACGTACCTACGGTATAATTTACTTCTAAGTTTAATCTTATTGTTAAAAGAATATTTTGATTAAGCATACACCTACCGTTTCCGTTAGCCTATTGGCTGCAAACGTACTGCCAGTAGCCTTTATAAGAGGCTCTATCTGAAGAAGACAACAATATTATTTTTACAGTTTTTTTTTTCCGATTTAGAAAAGCCTTAATATACGATAATAGGATAACTAAAAAAATTGTTTTATTGTTTTAACTTTTATTTTTAAGTGAAAGATCTGCAGTGATATTCTGTAACCATCTCACCGTGAAGTGAGTGTGAAGTGAGCTGTCAATAGTATCAATCCCTAGCATGAGGTGGAACGCCAGCTCACTTCACCTTAGTCCCATTCATTAGATATACCTAGTGATCATAGAAATTATTCAAGTATCCGCATTACATATTCTGTTATTTAAGTCAAAATCAGAAGTAATTTATTCAAATTAGGCTGAGAATCAGCAGTTTTCGCCGAAATTACATAAGACAGTCCCCCGAAACGCCCGCCCGTATCACTCCCTAGTGCCTTCCTGAGAAGAAGTGGCGCAACAAACTTCCCAGCAGCACAGCTGTTTGTTCAGTTAGAAAAACTTGATTATAAACAATAGCAGGTATGCAAAGTAACATTAACTAGCAAAAAAATAAAAATGTAAACAAAACTTAATACCTAAATAAAAGTCTCCAGGCAAAAAGGGCGTGCCCGCTTACATATGCACAGCTGGAATATATTCATATATAAGAAAATCAATACTTACCAAAAACACAAATTCAAACGGTAAACCAGACATGCAGACTGGCGACATCATCCGCCTTCCACGTCTAGTTAAATGTAAAAAGACATCGGGGCGTACCGCTTGGAAACAAGCCAAAAGAGACCTCGGAAAGGGGTTAACCGGCATCGGGGATACTTGGAAGCCGTTTTAGGCGAAGTGTAAGTTAAATCGATAGAACACTGTAAGCCTCGAAAGATGGGAAATAACGGTACTACCCACTTAAATATAGTTGCAATACCCGGGAAATTAAGAAAAAGACTGACACAAAGGCAATAATTACAAACCCTAGTTGACGACGTTGGAACCAGAGTGATCTAGGACACAAAAGTATGTTTTCGAGAAAAATAAGGAAACGCGTTGGCTTTGTTGTAAGAAATTTATGAGCCATGATAATTTATTGTTTCTTTATTGCACTTAGATCACTTTGGTTTTCCATAAACATTAAGAACTTAGTAGTAAAATGGAACCATTAGTGATCTAAGTGCATCTCATACTTGATCAGTGTGGCATGCCTTCACTTTGCAGACCGTACCAATTCTATAGTGACATGTTGTGATCCCTCAAGGAAGAAAGCACTGAAGAGCGCTTAATTATGGTTTTTCTATGCCATTGTGTAATAACCTCAGTATTGGCAAAAATGTCACTTAGATCACTCTGGTTCCAGTGTCGTCAGTTTGACTTTGCATTGTTAAGTGAGCGTTTCATAAAATCAAAAATCATTCATTCAAATTAGACTGAGAATCTGCATTTTTGAATGTCAAAATTACATAAGACGGTCCTCCAAAACGCCCGTCCTTCCGTCGTCGTTTCTTCTAAGCAGAAGAATTGACGCAACAAACTCTCCAGCAGCACAGCTGTCTGTTAAGTTAGAAAAACTTGATTTTATATGATAGTATGCAAAATAATTTGCTTAACGCAACACAAAACATTCAATTAAATTATTTTCCATATGTCAGCTAGCAAATGCCACTATACCAACAAAATTTGCTTTGGTAAGCTAAGTGAGCGTTTTATAAAATCAAAAGTCATTCATTCAAATTAGGCGTCAACATTAAAATAAGAAGGTCCCCCCAAAACGCCCGCCCTTCACCACTTCTTAGGGCTTTAGCTAGGCAGAAGAATCAGCGCAACAAAAGCAAGTTAGAAGAACTTGATTATATAGTAATTAACATATCAAAACAAAGAGAAACAAAACATTTAATTAAATTATGTTCCATATGTCAGCTACCACACGCCGTTATACCAACACAAACACAGAGAACTATACTCAAACAGAAATGAAAATTTAAGAATACGAACCAATTTTTTTATGAGTATTTTTCAATTTCGTGCATATGTGAAAATTATTCGTATGAAATGCTTACTTTAATTCGCAAAGTCAAAGGCGCTGAGCTGCCGTTTTAAAAAGCTGAACTTTTTCTAAAGATCAATGAGCAATATTTACGGGCCGGATACAATACTAACTACCAATTTTCTTCTTTCCTCAATTAATCAATTAACTCAGCCTATCGCTGTCCACTGCTGGACATAGGCCTTTTCCAGGCTTTGCCACAACACCCGGTCCACCGCAATCCACATCCAGTCTGTCCCAGCCACCTTTTTTGAGGTCGTCGGTCCATCTCGCTGGGGGGCGTCCCACACTACGCTCGCCGATACGCGGTCTCCACTCCAGGACTCGTCTGCTCCACCGGCCATCGGTCTTTCGACAAACACGGCGACAAACAGCCCACTGCCACTTCATACTCTGCAAGCTATGTCGATAACTCCGGTTCTTTTCATCTTTCCTATTATCTCCACAATCTTGGTAAAAGCAAAGTGTGCTACTTTAAGTAAAACAGTTAAGGGTCCTTTGATCCTATCACACATTTTGGGATAAGGAAGAGCCGTTCCATTTCATATCAGAGGCAGCTAACTGTGCCGGTTTCTCGGGAACAAGGTCGCGTGTTACATAAAATGTTTCGCCTTCGCGCCCTTTCGAAATCAAATTGGCAAAAGAAAAACGCAGAGGCGTATTCCATCATTTGTTTTTGCGAATCCCAAAATATTGCGACGTTAGGCCCTTTGTACACACACGTTTTTCTTGTCGTGAAAAACTACGGTTTTTTCGCCGTGTCTAGACACGATCATCAGTGTTGTATGGATCACCACACCATGGAAGCTTGTTGAGGAACAGATTTTTCTACGACGCGGTTTAAACGCCGTGTGTAGGTACGGTCGTCAATGTTGTATAGATCACTATGGAAGTTTGTTGTCCGACACTTTTTTTCTACAGGGCGGTATATACGCCGTACCGTAAAGAAACCGTGCCGTGTATAAAGGGCCTTACTATCTGATTATCTGGAACAGAGTAAAAACACGCATTCTGCACGTCAAATTAAGTATAACTGAAGATATCCATACTAATCCGTACTAATATTATAAATGTGAAAGTAACTCTGTCTGTCTGTCTGTTACGTTTTCACGCCTAAACCGCTGAACCGATCGTCATGAAATTTGGCAGAAATATAGCCTGGGATATGGAGAAGGACATAGGCTACTTTTTTACGCGATAACTGACATCCACGCGGGCGGAGCCGCGGGCAAAAGCTAGTTATTTATATAAATTTATTTATATAGTTATATTATTATTATAGTTATTATTTAACTAGCTTTTGCCCGGGTTTTTCTCTAAACAATTGAAAAAATCTCAAAAGTCACGTTTTTCCTGAGCCCGATAATATCAGTCTCGAGTCTCGAGAATACCAGAAAACCGTCGAGACTAGAAGTTTTCGAGACCGAGATTCCCGGGATGAAAGCCCTACCTTACACGCGTCCCGCACTCACGATGTATGAACTAATTTAAAATAATCGATTCAGAGTAACCTAATATTTATTTTTGTTGTTAACCAGCATATAGCCCTCGGGTAGTTTGTAACGTTACAAATAACCCAATAGAAGCTATTTATAAGTTAACATTTACAGCTATTCAACAAAATATAATATGTGACACTTAGGTTTAATTTCTTCAAGAAAACTGAACGCGATCAGCCGCGTAGAACCACAGACAAACCACATATACTTGCTGTCAATGTCATCATTGTCTCGGAATATTAACACTGACAACTCTAGCAGCAAAATTCGTCCTCATTGTGTATCCTGCTTGTCCTGATGTCTGCACGTTACAAGAACTGATGAACGCCACAGAAGGTGCAAAACCCGTAACTAAATTCTGAGCCGACTCAATTTAGAGTGCCATCGATAAGCTATGAAGATGATCGTTCTACTGAAAGCAACATTTTATACGAAGAAGTCACGACCATTGACCAACACGCTTGTTGGCTTCCTGTTGGAGATTACCCGTAGCTAAACTAATATACTGTGAACAAAAATCTTCATGCTAGCACACATTAGAAAATACTGAAACCTGTTACAAGCCTTGACAATTGCCACCGTTGTAGTTTTTAGGAAAGATCAAGTTTAGTAAGGTCCATTATCTCTAAGAATGTCCATACAAAAATTAAATAGGAAATAAACAGTTAGGTGCCTTTTAAAAGAAAACACATCCATCTCTAAGTTGACATAGTGTGGATAGTCCATACTATGTTAACTTATTTTAAATGCACCTGTTTCGTCTACAACTGGGTCATCTTGGCATACGAGTATCCCATGTGTGCCATAATGGAGAATAAGGGCGCGATTTTTTCAGAACGCGCCTCTTTTCTGACTTTTGGAATTCGTACTTTACATTCGCGCCAGTTTGGACACCTCCATACAAGTTAATCACTGGCCATATTGAGGCGACTCCAGGCCATCACCGGGTGCGACTTATGTTTTAATAATTCCTAATCATACAAATATGTCACGCGACTATTAGCGCTAGTTTGAACATCTCCAACAGGATAATTGACACAATCAGCGCATTTCGTCCCACATCCCGCGCGGGATTCATTTCAATTTGGCCAGAGCTTTAAAGCGACTGCTCAACGCGTGCCCAATTCAAAGGCTGCGCGAACGCCATCGGCACGTAATGCAATTCGTGTCATATGAACGCGCCCTGAAGAATTGTCACACGATTTGACCAAGAGAGAGAGCTCGGAGTTTTTGTTTCAACCTTTCTCCTCAGAATAGTCAGATCCGAAACGCCGACCTCATTTAGTTTTAAATTAAAATATGATTGACGTGTAAAAGTGTTTGTACAAGCCTGGTTACAGAAATAAAATCATATATCATTATAATTTATCATTATCATTTATAACCTGTTTATAGATTTTCGTTTAAATTAAAGTTGAGCACGATCCGAAACTACTTCGTCAAAAAATCTATCTGCCTTTTCCCAACTATGTTGGGTTGGCTTCCAGTCTAACGAATGCAGCTAAATGCCATGTTATACATGGAGCGACTGCCTATCTGACCTCCACAACACAGTTACTAGGTACCTACACGATACCCCTTGGCAAGACTGGTTGTCAGATTTTTGGTTTCTGTGTACCCGTAATGACTGTCAAAGATCTACGAATGACACCCAGGACCAACGGCTTAACGTGCTTACCGAGGCATGTGACACAAGCAATGGATATTCACCATAATTATATACCGGAATTACTTAGTAGGTACAAGTATAATATTTTCATATTCTCGATGTTTACGCAATACTACCATAAATATTTTGTTACCATAGATCTTGCTATACCCAAAGTCTCAAATTCAGATAATTTATGTAAACAAAGGGAATCACGTATCAAAAAAATATCTTCGTAATGGTAATTCACATAAAATGGCGAAAAAAAAGTTCCATTTTCTTTTAAGTACTGAATTTAAGAAATAATAATTAAAAAATAATCATACCGTAATTATTTTCATAAATTTTCGGTTTTAAACAAAGTTATTAAAAAAAGGAGATTTTCTGGTATAAAATATTTTATGATACTGGTAACAATGCAGGAGATCCAAACATTTTCACATTTTTTACATGATCAACAACACTAATATTACAACTCTCATTCATAGGCTGAAATCGAACACTCTGACCTCTATAAATATCTCTCGGATAATCATCCCAACCATGAGTTCCCGGGTACCTCCATACCGTCCACACCACAATCAATGGCCCTTCACAGCGTGGATAGTGCTGAGCTGGAAAACATCATCCTTAGCCTTAAAGACCATTGTGCTGTTGGATTTGACGGTATCTCCTCCTCGATCGTGAAGGCGACTCGTCACACTCTTATTCCGATCCTTGTTTTCATCTTCAATCTGTGCTTTTCAACAGGAACTTTTCCAGATGTTTTCAAAACTGCAGTTGTTCACCCTATCTATAAGTCAGGAGATAAGGACAATGTTGCAAATTACAGACCCATTTCAGTGTTGAGTACCCTCTCAAAGATATTCGAAAAAGTTATAAACTATAGACTCACCAAATACCTTAATAAATTTAACCTTCTTTATACTAATTAGTATGGCTTTAGGACTGGAAAATCCACCGAAAATGCGGTACTGGAACTTACAGATACGATTATTGGGCATTGGGAGAATAAATATAAAACTCTTACCATCTTTTTAGACCTATCCAAGGCCTTCGACACTGTCTCAATTCCCATACTTCTTTCGAAGCTACAGCATCTTGGTATTCGCGGGACGGCCCACGATCTCTTCAGGAGCTATCTTACAGGTAGTACACAAGTAACAAAACTCGAAAACTACCTCAGGAACCAGGAGACGATTACTTTTGGCGATATCGATTTGATTTTTTTTTTTTTCCCCCAGGGCAGTGTCCTGGGACCCCCACTTTTTCTCATATACGTGAATGAGCTGTGTCAGTTATCCTTGCCCAACTGCAAAATTATAGCTTATGCCGATGACACAGCTCTGATTGTTCATGGCCGGGACTGGACTGAAACTCGCCTCAACTCGGAGTTTGCCTTGAGCACCGTCATGAGGTGGCTGAACACAAATCTTCTCACTCTAAATGTCAATAAGACCAAATTTATCACATTCTCTACTACGAAGTTAAGTCAGCCCCTTACACCGACCAAAATTCGTGCGCACACCTGCCCAAACTTAAACGCAGACTGTGGCTGTCAAAAATTAGAAAATACCCCTTTTATTAAATATCTCGGAGTCACTCTTGATAGGATCCTGAAATGGAAGCAACATATTGCTTCAACTGTAGCTCGTGTGAGAAAACTCATTTATATTTTTAAAAAGCTCAGAGGCGCTGCCGATTTCAGCTGTCTATTAACCGTCTACTTTGCGCTAGCTCAGTCTGTTCTGGGGTATTGCCTTACGGTCTGGGGTGGTGCCGGAAAAACAGTGATGCTACGGGTCGAACGAGCGCAGAGAGCTGTTCTGAAGGTGCTAATATACCCTCTGCCAAGTCCTCACCGTCAGACAGCTATTTATCCTCCAAACTATTCTTCTAAAACACAGCCAACTTACCTTTGATCCTAAATACTGTTCTACACGTCGCTCGAATAGGGTTTGTAACACTGAGTCTCGTAGAACCGTAGCTGCAAGTCGTCACTACAAACACTTAAGTTCAAAAATCTACAACAAGTTAAACAAAAGCTTGCACATCTACCCATTAACCAAGAGCAAATGCAAAATGAAACTTAACTCCTGGTTAAAATCACAAAGTTACGATGAAACAGAGAAAATCGTGGAAGTGTAAAATACACGTCACTCCCTTTTGTTTTTATTATTAATTATCTAAATCTAAATTAACTTAATTACCTATTTTGTATGAAACGTCATTCCATTCTGTATCTGGAGAGGGGTGTTGATAGCTGCGCCACAGTTTATACTCGTACTTTTGCGGCTATCATCGTTATACTTGTTGTACTTGTCTTGTGTTATTGTTCCGTAATAAACTTTTTTTTTATTTTTTTTATTATAGATTAATATTGTAAGTAGCATATTTAGCCACATTTTGGATGAAAACGGCTGTAAACTGTTTCGAGTGGAAATCGATTTTGAGAGGCCTACGTCTAGCAGTGGACTTAAAAGGGCTGATTATGACGATCATAGGCCGTGTCTCCGACACACTACATAAATCATTGTTTGGTAACGGTATTTTGTTTGCATATTTCTTATAATTAATTCACCTTAATTTCATAGATGATAATTTACAAAAAAAAAATATGATAAAATGTTTTGAACCACTGTCCTGTCTTTTTGACAGTGACATTTCTTGACATTACTTTGTTTACATAAATTATCTGAATTAGAGACTTTGGGTATAGGCCGCAACGACTACAATCTAAATAATATGTTAAGATCCTACAAGTTTCTCCAAATACGTTCAAAAAGATGGATAGTCATCTCAATAAAGTTTATGTGTTCGTAAAGATAATAAAGAGAGCAATAAAATTGTTGGCATTTCAATCCAAGCAGTGAACAAAGCGTCAACTGCCATTAATTTTTATGCAGTTTCATCTACATATACATAGTTAAGAGGGTGCATTTTAAAAGTTGGCATCGCGATCTTCACAAATATAGCTGCCAAATATCTTACTTAGTTTGACAATACTACTAAAATTTATAATCGCTCTAAAGTAAACAGTAGTAAAAATTGCACATGCACTTTTAAACAGTGCAGCTCATGCCTAACTTATTCTCGCTGTATAGAAATTAATTGTGAATAGAAACTTATCTTCACGGCTATTTCGCTTTGAATTGAGTATGACGAACTAACCTCATACAGAGTAGGGTAAAAGTTCGAATAACTGTACAAGAATCACAATAACAAACAAGAGGTAAATGTATTTTGGGAACACGGTAGATCAACTGAACAAAAAATAGGATTCAAAAAGCTCAACTGTATCAAAGATGCAAGACAAAGGGCCGATTTTTTTTGAGTCTAGGAGCCGATCTACCTCTTTTTCAATTCATCACCAGCTGACGTACATCACATACAAATACCACTACAATCATATAACAGCTCTTACAAAATCATACGCGCCTGACGTACACACTGACCTATTTCCCTGTTTCACCTGGGATGCGTCCTGACGTCATTGTGCGACGTCACCAATGACACAGTGCCCTATTTTCCAAGCGGCCGTGGTGGGGGGGTGTGTCCCATTCAGGTTTAATCCCTGCACACAGTGCCTATTTTTAGCCCACTACTTCATTCATTGAACGTCATGCAATACAGATGCGGTATACGCCCGTCCTATTTTCGATATTAATAGATTTTGCGATGGATGTAACCTTGTGGTGGTTTATGCTTTGATTATTGTCCTTGACATGCGTTTAAGCGTTATCAGGCACAGAATGGGAGGATTAGGATGAGATTTGGATGGAATGAAATGGTTGAGTACAATTTCGGGGAGTTGGAACATTTGGGTCTTTGTGTTGTTGGTTATACATGTCTCCTTCGTTCCTTCTCCTTGTGAGGGTATCATGGACATTATGAGAACGAAATTGCAAAGTTTATGATGAATTCTTGACGTGTAGTTGAATTGACACATGTCAGAGGTCGACACGGGTAAGTAGCTAATGTTGCAATTATGTACTAAATGGAGTGTGAGACTTTGTTTATTTTAGGTGTGTAGCTCGAGGTATTAGCACAGTTTCTCTAGATTTTCAAAGACTACACCAATTTTTATGATGACGAAAACGAAAACAGGACTGGTTGCTTATACTTTTATTTTGCCAGTAAATTCAAATCGATGCTCCAAGGCAGTGTGTTTAGGCCACTCATAGTAGAGTATCTAAATCTGTCATTGATTGACTGTATTAATAGGTCAGAGTCGTAATTCCCGATTTTATAGAACCATCAAATTCAACTTAATTTTTCTCTTCGTCTTTGTCTATGATTGTGGCTGAGATGAGATTTTGAATGTTTTAATTATGGGAATTGGCCTTTAGATATGCAACATTACCTATATACCGAATTTATCGTTCCTTCCGCACCTTGTCTAAGCGTTATTGTAAATTATTGTTACGTTGTTAATTGCCTCCACTGTTTTATCAGTAAGTCTCCACGTAACAACGGTCATTAAAACATAATTATACAAGCATATTTTTAGACGATAAAGAAACTTTATGAAACTGGTGAAGTTAAAAACGTTTACTGATTATTTCCTACACCTACAAAAGCAAAGATATCGTAGATCGAACTCCGTATCTACTCCTCGCTCTAGAAAAAAGACTAATGTGGATATTTTAAGACTACTGATATTATTAATTCAGTAGTAATTGCTCGGAGAGAAAATGAAATTCTTTGCTTTGAGTGCATTTCCGTCCGTATCATTAATTAATATCATAGAAGGGATTGGAACTTGAATTTTATTAGAAATAGAATATCTGGTTTAAAAGCAAAATTAAATGTTCTCCACCGTAGGTATTAGAAGAAGAAGAATAAGAAAGAAAATACGTTTATTTGCGATAAACATGATAAGATAAGATATTTATTTTGCAAATATTTATTTTATGTCACAGTGTTTTGTGGGTACAAAACACTGTGACATAAAATAAATATTTATATAAATATAAATATAAAAAATATTATTAGCAACAGCCATATTCAACCAGAAGGCATGCAAAAGTACAATATTCACTAGAAATGCTAAGAAATATAATCATAAGGATAAACAATGTCAATAATATAAAGATTGATTACTTCGATCATTATTGATCGAAGATTGATTAACTTTAATTACAATTTAATTATGAAGTACTTCAATAGTTATTTATACCATACACAATTCCTTTCAGTCAACTTATTTCGTATTGGAATTAAAGTCAAATAAAAAAATAATAGAATGTCATATTTTTCTAATTTCTAATAATTACAAGGATTAATCAAGAAATTCCTTTCTCCATTAAAAATTATATCACACTAAAATGACGTAAAGAAAGAACAGAAACACGAAAAGAACAAGATGGGGTAAAATATACGTCACATCCACGAAAAACACGTGATAGCGTCAACCAGTGCAGCATTTATTGAGATAAAAATAAGAAATAAAAAAATAAATACAATACTTAGTTCTAAATGTTTGTATAATGATGCCACATTCACTCATGTGATGTCGAAGTACAATATACCTGGTTATTACTTAAACAAAAGTCAACCAAAATAGTACGTAAACAATATTAAATAGACTGAAGAGCCGGCACAGTTTCCTCAAGCCGACCATCACATAACACAATAGGTAAAATGAACCATGAAAATCGACCCATGTGGCGGTTATAATTTAGCCACGAGCCGCACGAACCAAGAAACCCTTTTTCTATTACAAAGTAAAATTACGAAGAACTTTAGTTTTAGAATGAAGGACATACAGTAGTTAAATGGTGTTTAGTAGTAGGGATATTGCAGTTAAACGGATGTTAAATAAACAACATCCGCGGATGCGAATCTCAAGTTTTTTTTTTTAAGGATCTTTAAGGGAAAGCGAAACTCAAAATTACTTACGTTTTTTTGCAAATTGCAGCGCTGTTTCGTTGTATGTTGATCATAATTCAATTCGAGGCAATTATAATAAAATCATTGCTGAATGGTGGATTATGGCCCACTCCCAATGGTTTCCAATGGTTATAAGGATATTTAATAAACTACCAAAATCGTATAGGGAACTTCCAATCAATCGATTTAAAACAGCGCTTTTCAAATGGCTTATAGAAAAATCATTCTATTCTGTGAAAAAGTATTTAGACTTTAAAGATATACAATTTGATAAATACTTGACATCTAAATTTAATATGTAACAATTTTATTTTATTAGCTTCATTTATTTAATTCATATACCTAATCAATGCATGCAATCATGCAATTATGCATGCTAGTTTTAGCAAATTGTTTTAGAAACTTTAAAAAAACCTGACCATCTTTAATGTACTACAATTCTTGCAAATAAAGGACAATGCGACAAATTGGGCCTAATGACCAATACACATGAGATATTATTTTTGTGATAGGTCATAACAAACAACTAACGAGAAAAATAATTTAAAAAAAAAAGTACCGGGTTCTAGTACAGCTACGTCGAAAAGTTTTATTTAATTATGTCAAATATTTTTCAATTATTAAATGTTTTTCAATAGGAGTGAAAGAATATTACTTTAAAATATTACTAAAGTCACTAATTCTAACCACATGGAGCCACATGGGATTATAATAACACAATATACCTGTTACAAAAATAATAATAAGTGTATTTCGACTATTAGAGGGCGTAATAAAAGTTCTATGTACCTATGCGAGAGTGAATTGCAGACCGTTGCTTATTATATTGGCATTGTGTGCGATTAGTCTTCAAGCAAGATAACACGCGAATGCTAACGGGGCGCGTGAAAGAGAGAGAAACCTGTTGACCTTGGACAAGCGCCCGCGCATAGCAGGTAAGTAAATCGTTTCATTCGACTGTTTTATGCAGTGATCAGTCGGTATTCTCCGCTTCTGACTGTGCAGTGCTCCTGTTATTCTTACTTTTAACGTATTTCTATTACGACGACTCTGCTTGTTTTTGGACTCTGGTGATATTCTTACATGAACTGACTTTGGCTACCTTTACGGACTTGAATTCTGTTCTTAAAAATGCAGGAAGAACGTTTGTGTGTTCTGTGTCCACGTTCTGTTCATAGACGTAGACAAAATCATATTTTGCAAGCAAGCTTGTTACATACGCATCCTGCGCATGTTTCCTATATACAGGAAAACGCTATAAGACAGGTGAGTTTTATACCGTTTATTATTATTAATATCAGTTATTTAAATAATGTTTATCTAACGCATGTAAGTATATTTAATACATGTAAAGCGCAGGCTAGGTATACATAAAGTGCGATCCATATGAAATCTACAAGGTGTTACAAAAAACATAATTATATGTTACACAACCCGTGTTGCCGATTACGGTGATGTGTGGTGCCAGTTTCGAATAGTACCACGATCTCTAATCCCTCTCTATTAACTTCTCTATGAACCGTACGTTCTTCGGTGGGAACTCGTATAGGCTGCTTGCTTAGAATACCTTCTTAATCCTTTAGAAAGTGTATAACAGGTAATCTAAGTTGTGAATTATTTTATTTGCAGGTATCATTCAACAGCACACAATCTGTCTGTCATCGTTGTTGGCAAAGAGTCGACCACAATGTTTTAAATCCAGTACAAAATCCAGTAGAACATGAACCAGAAGTTCCACCACCAGTACCAGTTCCACCTTTGCAAAATGAAGTACAGGGTTCCAATGATGGCGAACTTTATGTGCCTTCATATAAAAGAGCACCAAACACATCAAGCCACTGCATATTTGGCGCTTGTGGTAACGATAACCGCCGGCGTATACCGAAAACCATCAAGCTATATATGATGACTACACATCAGTTGTATATTCCTCAACATGCACGAGTATGCAGGGAACATTTAGAAAGTAATATGTGGGATGAATTGGAGAACCACTGCACAATTTCTCATTACTTTACAGCAGAACATTTCACAGACGTATGTAACATCTTCACTGAAGGAATCATTAGTAACAAGCAGTATGATTTCGAAACTATGGTCGGTCTCAATGACGACAGTCTTCATTTTTGGGTTGGACTCAATGGAAGTGAGTTTCGCTCCATAATATTGCAAACACCATCGCTACGTGCATACAGCAATAATAGAACCATACTCGGTCTTTACCTCACTAAGCTACGGACTGGTGAGAGCAATGAAAGGCTTGCGAACCTATTTAAAATGTCTCGACGAACATTAGAGAGGAAGCTGGTGATTGCAAGGCAATGTTTGATTGATGAATATGTTCCTCAGCATTTAGGTATTGACCACATAACTAGAGAAGATGCACTACAAAGAAATCTGGCAATACCTAAATATCTCTTCGGAAATCATGAAAACACGGAGTTGATTGTGATTTGCGATGGAACATATGTCTATATACAAAAAAGTTCCAACTTCTTATTCCAGAGACTGAGTTATAGCTTGCATAAGTTTTCCAATTTATTGAAACCGTTCATAATTACAACTAGTGATGGATACATAATAGATATTTTGGGTCCATATGCTGCAACAACAAGTGATGCGACCATATTGAATTCCATTTTGGAAAACGAAGAACACCCGCTGCACGTATTTCTTGTCCCGAACGATGTGTTTATTTTAGATAGAGGATTTCGTGATGCCATCGAAAATCTTGGAATGTATGACTATGAAGGTCATATCCCTCCTACAAAAGATAGAAGTGCCACACAATTAACGACTACCCAAGCCAACAAGTCTCGACAAGTAACAATTTGTCGTTGGGAAATCGAAGTACTCAACGGGCGTTTTAAGCGTGACTATAAACTTTTACGCCAGGAATATTTCAACAAAGCACTTTTACACATGTTTGATGATTTTAAGGTGTGCGGAGCATTAATTAACCATTTTCATCCTGTAATCAGTGATAGTGAACGCTCTCCTGCGATAATAAACCGCATACAGGAAAGGATACACACACCTAACATTTTGCAAGAATATGTGGAGCGAAAGCATCTTAACAGACAAAGGATTTCTTTCGTGAGAATAGAAGAAAATCAAATAGAGGACTTTCCACATTTGACTGAGGAAGAAATAATCCTTTTCGCGCTGGGCACATATCAATTAAAACTGGCAAGGTCTTACTGCAGTGAACATTTACGGAATGGCGTTTACATAATTGAGGTTTATCGAGACGAGCGATTAGAAGATTTGACAGATTTTAATATCTTTCAAACGAATGTATTTTTGATTAGAATTCATATTCAATCACGACATGCGAGGGCACGCGAGTATCGTAGCTACATATTAATTGACAGAGACCAAACTGGCATCAGCTCTATTTTACAATATTATTGTACTTGTTTGACCGGAAGTCGTACGCTGGGAAGCTGTGCGCACATTTTATCCGTAGTTTGGTATATGGGCTTAGCTAGATACGAAGGATTTAACCCTCCAGCCGCATTTTTAGATTCTATTATTCTGGATATAGACTAATGTAAAGAAAAATAAACAAATGCGTAAAAGGAAACTTGTTGTTTCATTTCTTGTATTTATTATTATACGTACCTAGTTGTCGATGGATGTCATAAGAGGCGTTTTAAATTGCAAATATTGCAATCAACAGCATTTGGGAGTGGCTCCAGTGCTATTTTAGGGTAATATGCCTTCATTCGTATTAAAAACAATTATTAATTGCAAAATATTTAACATAAATAAATAATACTTTTCGACGTGACTGTACAACAACCCGGTACATTTAATTTTTATTTTTATTTTTCTCGTTAGTTGTGTGTTATGACCTATCACAAAAACAATATCTCATGTGTATTGATCAGCAGGCCCAACTCCCATAGTGTTTTGCCCATTGTCCTTTCATTTTATTTCATTTCATTTCATTTCCCTCTCACAGAGAAGAGGCCTATGTCCCAGCACTGAGACTATTAGAGGCTAATGATTACATTAATTAGTAAATTATAATAATTCAAAAACCAATATAGCTCTCTAAATTATGTGTTTGATGAATATAATACGATCTGCACCGCTAAGCAAAGCGTTGAAAACCGAGTGAAAATCGCCTTTGCTGGCTGGGCTAAGTGACGTGATTACACGAATATGTCAGCCATGTCGCTGATTTCGTCTTAGATGTCGTCTTTATTGAGCGTGAAGTGACAATTGAATAGGTTTGACCTCTGACCACGGTCCATAAATACATTGATGACGGGTAGATTTGATGCTCAGAGTTATGTTACACAATCTAAACCATACTCGTATTGCAGACGTATGACTACTTTTAGCTTTGGGTGTTTATCAGGTTAGTTGCTTTAATAAAAAAATATGATTGGGCCTGCTCTTGCCCTCGATCTCGATTGATGGAAAGCGATGGATGAGGTCTATGATGGAACGAGCTTGCCCAAAAAGATGCCTGTTCACTCTAGCTTTAAAGGCAGTCGGGTTATATGTGAATGGGAATACATACACTGGCAGAGTTCCACACTTTGGTTATGCGCATTATAAACGTGGAGAAGAAGCGCTGAGTATGACAGGACGGGATATCAACCAAGCGCGGATGGTAACCTGCAGTACGTCTGGTAGTCCGGTAATAAAAGGGCGATGGTGGGATCAGGTCGTGGAACTCCTGCGCACACTCTCCGAAGTACAGTCCGACAGGTAAGCAACATTAAACCGATGAGCCAGGCTGTTCTGTCCCGCGACCGTGTCGGATGACATCGGGGAGAGAACGGAGGGAGGGTGGCGCGTGAGTGGAGAACCGAGCATCAGTACAACTGTGGCATTTTTGTGCCGTTACTGAATCGCGTTTGCATAACGACAGAAGCGCGACAGTATCGCGTTTGCATCGCGACTGAGAATCGTGGTGTGGGCGAGGGCAAACAGCTAGCGGCCGCAACGCCGCTGTATCGATGCGAACGCGCGACAGCATCGCTACTGCATCGGTACAAAAAGTCGCCGTGGGCGAGGGGCCTAAACGAGTTGTGTTAATGATTTGGAAAAAATATATGTTAAATTAGAGCATTTTCTTAATAACTTAATATGTGAATATTTTAGATTGTGTTGATGGTAGGGTAGGTTCTAAGCCCACCTGACTAGCTACTACCATCTTATTTGAGTCTGTCGCCCTATTAACAATGTAAGCAGCATTTTGTTGTGTTTCGGCAGTTAGAGGTAAGGTAGCCCGTTCCTCTGTGTTTGAAGATTCCGGGTGAAGCTCGCTTCCACCTTCGGCCTTATCATCACTTACCATCAGGTGACATCAAGGCCAAGAGTAATAATAATAATAATAACCCCACCGCCGTATCTCTACGTTGACGTCGTGGTGGGGCTTGCGCGCTCCGAACTCTAGGTCTGTGCCGGTAGAGTTTACTTTGCCGGAACGTGTCTAGGGTGAGGAGCCAGACCAAGAGAGATACAGAAACCCGCAGGGCAGCATGAGGCGAGCTGTTGGGCAGTTGCGACCCCACGGACCTCATCTCCCGGGAGAAGTCATGTTCCTCATCTCTGGCTTGCCTTTATTGGCCGGCTGGAGTGAACACTGACGAGGAACTGAGCTCCCACCTCATTCTTGCCTTTATTGGCCGGCTTGAGTGGAGATTCGCAAGAGCAAACGTGCTCGGAGGAAGGAAGTATTCCAGTAAGTGCTTGTAGGGATCTTGACCATCTTCCGGGCTCTGGGATTGTTCTGAGAGCCGTGGAATACCTCTCCACTCCTCGAGCACCTCAGGACATGTTGCCCCCTTGTCGCTACGTCGCTAGCGACCTTTTTCGGGGGCCCATTATTGAGTGTGCAAGTCACCCCCTGCCATTTTATCCGTGTATAATAAAACATTGATCAGGCAGGGGCCATAGTCCTTCCATAGTTTTAGGTAACCAGTCCATTTTAACCACCCAAACCCATAGTCCAATATCTTTGTTTCCATATCCTGCAATAGTCCTACACCAACCGGGGGTTGTCCTTGGGTGCACTTGCATAGTGCGTACAGGGATAATCGTCGGTTGGTGCCTCATACTCATTTAATTAAAAAGCATCTAACGGGCCTCTGCGAGTTGGCTTCGGCCCCTCGTACGCCTTCCAAAGGTCCGGGACCCCAGGGTCCCGAGATATATAAACACATATAACAAATAATAATAATATAATAATAATAACCCCACCGCCGTATCTCTACGTTGACGTCGTGGTGGGGCTTGCGCGCTCCGAACTCTAGGTCTGTGCCGGTAGAGTTTACTTTGCCGGAACAGGTCTAGGGCGAGGAGCCACACCAAGAAAGATACAAAAACCCGCAGGGCAGCACGTGGTGAGCTGTTGGGCATTTGCGACCCCACGGACCCTTTCTCCCGGGAGAAGTCATGTTCCTCATCTCTGGCTTGTCTTTATTGGCCGGCTGGAGTGAACACTGACGAGGAACTGAGCTGCCACCTCATTCTCGCCTTTATTTTATATCTCGATATATTATTATTGAGTGTGCAAGTCACCCCCTGCCATTTTATCCGTATATAATAAAACATTGATCAGGCGGGGGCCATAGTCCTTCCATAGTTTTAGGTAACCAATCCATTTTAACCACCCAAAGCCATAGTCCAATATCTTTGTTTCCATATCCTGCAATAGTCCTACACCAACCGGGGGTTGTCCTTGGATGCACTTGCATAGTGCGTACAGGGATAATCGTCGGTTGGTGCCTCATTTAATTAAAAAGCGTCTAACAGGCCTCTGCGAGTTGGCTTCGGCCCCTCGTACGCCTTCCAAAGGTCCGGGACCCCAGGGTCCCGAGATATGTAAACATATACCTAAAAATAAAAAATAAAACTTGCTTGAGCTGACCTATTGCCACCTTTAATAAAACGCTGCACACTGCTATTCGCATTGAGCGGCCACATTCCTCTAGATCATATTTTGTTGCTTCGTGTCTCAATATGAAACTTTACAAAAGGATATATAGGTTTGATTTTAATTTGGATGATGAATGAGTGCGAAAATTTGTTTTTTGCTGATTATATAGTTTGTGGCGTTTTAATACATTCTTTTAATAAATTATACTTCTAATGACAAGTTTTTATTGAAATCAAAATAATTTATTTAAATTTTAATAAAAACCTAATAGAATTGTAGCGAAAGAAAAAAAAAACAGTATGATTACATTATACAACCCTCGGATTATTTAGTAAACGTAGTAAACACTCTGTCTCAAATATAAAATAATCAGAAAATTTACGAAGGGCTACTTACTATCCACAGAAAAATGCTTCTAACTCTGTTGGTACTTTTTCCCACATGGCTGCCTTCTGCATAACACGATCATTGCAACTTACAATGTACCAGGGCTTACAAAAGCTATTCACTGTCGTAATAATGAAACATTATCAACGCATTGCAGTCGGGAAATCAATGCAACAGGTTGACCTGAGGTATAATATTGCCATTCAACCTCCGACAGGCGGGTTGGTGTTAACCACTAGGTTCAATACAAATTGATGAGCTAAAGTTTTCTTTTCCTTTTTTTACCACAAAAGGAAAAAACGGAACCCGTACAGGATCACTCGTTTGTCTGTCTGTCTGTCCGTCTATCACAGCCGATTTGGTCCAAATCTTCTGGGCCGATTAAGTTGAAATTTAGTACACATATGAACTTCTGTACCACACACGGACAAGTAACGTAAAAGAAAAGGCTTATTGAAAGTTTTTTTTATTATTATTTTAAAATAGGTACCTAACGTGTCCATAACAATGTATGGTGCGCGATATTGTTGTGCTATGAGCTATATACTATATGCTATTATATTATAGCGTAGTCTGAAAGAGCTTTACAAGTCTATGGTCTTAAAATATCATGGTATATTTCTCAATATTGTGCGTACAAACTTACATTTGCCGTTGGAATGTATGGGAAAACTTGTTTTTCAAGTACAATAAACTACACACTATAAAGTCGTCCCAACTACGGAAGCCTTCATTGTGCGTGGTCCGACATGCACTTGTTTTTTCTATGCTTGTAACTTCCTGTACGAGTCCCATAAAACACTTCCTTTATTTATTTCCTTCATGTGAG
The DNA here is from genome assembly GCA_947523025.1 of Dryobota labecula. NCBI lineage: Eukaryota > Metazoa > Arthropoda > Insecta > Lepidoptera > Noctuidae > Dryobota > Dryobota labecula. The sequence continues at coordinate 25,168,231 of OX383289.1, read as the reverse complement.
CATCTTCTGCGCAATGGCCTTGTCTCGTACAGTAATGAAAAGAGCATTCTTGAGCACGCTTGCTCGATCACAAACTAGCAAACAACAAAACAAAACAAAAATGTTTATTTCAATTACGTAAAGCGTTAACATGCGTGATTTGGAGATCACCTTTTAAGCAAGAAGATGCTTGTGTTAGGTGACTCCGCTCTTCCACCTAACAATTATACAGTGTATGCAATTGAATAACAAAATAATAAAATAAAAGAAAGGAAAAGAAAAACAAAAAGGGGCGCACTTGTGCGATGTTTGCGAGTGGGTTTTGAGTGTGTGTGCGAGGGTGTGTGTAATAGTGTGAGAGGGTGTCTGCGCGAGTGTGTCTAATAGTGTGGGTGTACATTGTGTATGAATCAATTTCGATTAACTGCATATAGGTATAAGATTTAGGTTTCAGATTAGGTTTAGGTTTAGATTAGCCCTGCGACAGTGTCTTGGGATCGGAGGAAGCCAGGAACAGCTTCCTCCACTAACGATTCCGGGACCGCAGTCCTATTAATTACTAGACAGATTATGGAAGCGATGATACTATAGCCTCAATGTCATCATAGGTTTTAGTCTTAAGCCAATTAATCACAACTAGTTTACAGTCACGGAGTTTCAGAGGATAGATGTGTAGTTCCTTATTCAATAGGTTGTATAAGTGAGAAGAGCAAGCCTGGGTTTCTTTACAATGTTTTCCTTCATAGTGTAATTACAATTATCTAATCTCCTAATTATTTAATTATCTATTATTAATAATCTATCTATACAATATACACATTGAAGTGTCTGTTAGTAATGTCAAAATAACAGCTTTTTAATGCATATGAAAGTATATACGGTAGGTACTTATAACCATTCTTTTTTTTTGTCTCTCTATTTGTCTGTTTGTTCCGGCTAATCTCCGAAACGGGTGGACTGATTTTGACGGGACTTCCACAATCATATAGCTGATGTTATAAGGAGTAACTTAGGCTACCATTGTTTATAGAAAAAAGCCACACGGACGAAGCCACGGGCTAGTTTTAAATAAAATAATTGCATGCAGGTAAAACTACTGGATAATAGAGACAAGAGAACCGCATGTCTTACCTTTTTGTGGGTGCTTACAACAATTTTCCCGCATGCAAGCTAGCCTTTGTTTGAGCAGGTGGCTTGAAAACAATATCCTCCTGTTAGTTCTAGTGTGGAGGCAGTATATTTAGACTTGCTCACTTGCTTATTATTATTAAACGGTGAAGGAAAACATCGTGAGGAAACCGGAATGTCCTAGAACCAAAGATTCTAAGACATGTGACATCCACCAACCCGCACTGGGACCGCGTGGGATTACAGCCCACTCCCTCTCACCGAGAGGAGGCTTGTATCCCAACAGTGGGAACATTATGTACGCTGATTCTGCTACTTGCTTATTAGTGCACAACTAATTCTGTAAGCAAAGCTAAGCTCAAAGTAGTTATGGAAATTACACTGATAATAATAGCAACGGAAAATGCAAGCCTAGAAAATATGTATCGGATTGAGATGGAATCGGATCTCTTCCTCTTTTCTTTTTTTTCTCTTTTTCTTCTTTTTTCTTTCTTCTACCTATTCATTTGCATAAAACAAGTAAATGATACTTATTAAAGTTATGGAAGAGCGGAGTCTCCTAACACAGGCTCCAATCACTTGTTGTACCCTTATTAAAACGCTGGGAGCTATACTTCCCATGTCTCGGATTGAAGTAAATCGTGTTTTATTTTTATACGCTTAAACCTAATGCAATGTAATATTTATCTACGCAATCTTAACATTTCACAGAACTTTTTTTAATGGCAACACTTTTCAGAGAATTATTACATGTCATGATAAACATACGTCAAAGTCAGTTGACGTGATTTTACCGCCGAAAACGGCCGTTATTTTTTTAATTTTTGTGTAGTGCTGAAAAAAAATTAGGTGAGCAGATTTCAGTTTTAGCTATGTAAACTAGACTATATTACGGTTATGTGAAACGTAAAATATGCCCAGAATCTTTCGTTTATACCTTGGTAGAGTCGATTGAAATTGAGTCTGTAAGTGGGAAGATATCATCCCAGTGTTCGTCACTGCACACTACATTCGGAAATTCTATATATAAAATCCGTGTGTCTTTACGTGTTACTTATTTTTTATTATTCGCCAGTTTATGATCAGATAATTAGACAACTAGTTTCAATTCACTAGAATTTATTGTTTTTATTTGGTTTTAGAAAAATGAAAAGTACTCACCAATACAAGATTACAAACTCATATCTAGCAAGACTTACTCAACTAAAAGTTTATGGTGAAGTCATTCATTTTTCAAATCCCGAGTTCTTCCCTTAGTAAAAGAAACTTGTATTGATGAGTACTTTCACCTCCTTTATTAAAAAATACGATTTATGTAATTTTTTACGTAACAATTTAATTCACAAGTGGAGTCAGGGCAAGTAACTAATGTTTTAAAATATTGATGTCATACTGGACACTGGGAGCTATAATTCCCACCTTTCCAACTTTTTTACAAGAGAGAACAGACGATTGGATATATACTTCCCACCAAAAAAAGGTTACTTCCCCCCCAATAACCCCTCTTTTGTGTGTATTTTTGAAATCTACCACCCAAAATTACCCAGGAACGTATCTTACTTTTTTGTTAACTTCTCCACAGGCTCGCGTTTGAATAAGGGTTGGTTAACTTGGTAAAATAACAATTTTTTTTTTTTTTTTTTTCAATTACTTAAAATATTGTTTGCCCTCAATTTGGCGATTTCAGACACCTATTTTAGTTAGCCAAAAATAAATTAAGGACTTTGAAGTCGTATTTTATTAAGCTCCATAATGGCGATGCTTGGGAAAAGAAATGAAATCATTTATTCTGTAAATAGGATGTCGGAATCGCTTTTTTTATATATATATATTTTTTTTTTAATAAACTAGATGGTGTTGACATTCCTATCTGACTACCTGAAAAGAAAAAGAGAAACAAACTCAGGGATCAAAGTCTCTTTTAAACTCCAGACTAAATCTTGATCAGATCATGTGAGGATCATGTAGATCCGTGTCTGAAATGGTCTTTTGAGGAAGAGGAAAGAACCTGCACACACAAAGTGGACCTGTCCAGTCACTGCAAGCCATAGAAATATGTGCAAGCATTTGTCAGTAATCATGTAGCATAACTCGGGAGGCCTATTATGTCCAGCTGTGGACGTCTTTCGGCTGAAATGATATGATGAAGCTCCATATTAACCACTTCACTGTCCACAAAGTAGACACAATAGTTAAACAATTAACGTGAATCATATGTGACTCATGGGACAGCGAAAGTGTTAAAATAGGCTCTTGTAGCTACATTATCAGGGTATCATGGTGGAGACGGCGTCGCTAGCGTCTTCATGACAACCCTTTGTGATATGTAAGTCACCAAAATTAATGGCCTAATTGGTCGGCAGCCTATAGAAAAGTTTCAGTGCATCTTTGTTCAGTTTTGTGTCCAAAGAATGCGGTGCCGAATCTACTATATCCTTATAACCCAGAAAACTCTCAACTCGTCTGTTTGTCCAACTGTTTGTCCCACAGACTGTATTAACCATCGAGATATAAGTACTATCGTACAGTACTTATATCTCGATGGTATTAACACACATTTTAAAAATTATGTAAATTATTTCACAAAACAAATGTAGAGAATGGTCTATTGTATGTAATGTTCACAGTTATTTGCATATTTAAAATTCAAAACTTCCGTTTTGACAAACAGTTTGAAGATGCTTTGAACGTATTTAGATACAACTGGACAAAGTGTTGTAAATTCTTCTATGATTATCTTATCTATTAACTATTGCGCTGTGCTGGATGTATTCTTGAACACCTTGGTTTTTATCTTAAAAATATCGTGAATCATAAGCATCATCAGCAGCATCTACATCGAAATGTCACTCTCATCGATTTCCACAGCGAATATAGTTATGGGTCGTTTGCATCCATCCTCTGAATGCGACCTTCACTGAGTCGTTCTTCCTCTTTATTGATTTGTTTTCCTATCTTCTACCACTTATTTTTATGTTGATTTCCCTAACCGTTACGAAAGTAAACACACGTATTGTAGTTGAAAACATGTTGTGTATGGGTACTTTAAATCGTTAATGACCTGCATATGTTGCTCAATCACGTATTATTGAATCAGTTGCGGTAATATTGATTATCATCAACAAACCGCCCTGCATAACATATCTAACAATATCACCGGTCTATTCTGTTTCTCACCGTGAATACTTACGTGGAGAGTGAGTTGTCAGTGTCATTCCACTGTGCTAGGGATTGACCAGACTGACATTTACAATCATAGCCGAGATTTTAACCGTACTTTTTATTCAAAATCTATGAATCATTTTATATTATTACAATGATTTTATTTAGGTGTCTAAACATCACTATTTAAGTTTATTTTTTATTTTTATTTAAACAGCAAAACAGAAATTCAGTTAGTTTTTTTTTGCAGTTTTGCATTTTTTTTTTTTTTTTTTTTTTCTATTTTTACTAGTCCTTACAGACTTAGGGCGAGCGCGTCACACTTGAACAATAAATAAAATAAAACATGCACTACTAAAAAAAATGCGCATGGACATTGTTTGTTATTATGAACCCATCTTTGCTAACTGATTAAATAAACGCAATCCCAAGATCCAATTTCGATAAGTTACGAAGAAGCGATTGTCGATCGAGTTAAAGACTGTGCGACGTTGTTATATAAAATATTATTAAACTCTCGATTATGTTTATAAATAGTCAATCCCTAACATCAGGGGTCTGCTATTTTTACAAATTCGTCACTCCAACACGATGCCATTGTCATTTTGCTAAAAGTTCGTAATCTGCTAAATTCATAATGGTCGATCATTGATCGGTCAATGGTCTCGTAATATAATTGTATTACAATGGCATTTTGAACATTTATTCATGTCAGATTTCATTTATATATATTTTTACTTATTATTTATTAGTATTATAAGCAATCTGAAGTAGTAGGAAGTTGGAAGTTTAGTAGGAAGTTTCATTTGTCATTATGTACGAGATTACCAATTCTATCAATGGAGTGTCAGTGGCTGACCATTGGAAAGTCACAATGACGCCATTTTATTAGTAGATTACCAAACTTGTCAAAATCAACAATTATGAAATCAATGATTAGACCATTCTGACACAATTGTAATAGCAGACTTGAAACCGTGGGTAGACACTGACAGCTCACTTCACCTATGTTTTCACGGTGAGATTATTACAGAATACCACTACTGATGCTAGACATTGACACTTCACAAGTTTTCACGATGGATTTTTTACGAAATAGATCGGCTGGTTTGTTTTAACCTATATAGTGTGGATTATTGAGCCGGGGCAGTAAGGGTAGGGCCGTTGTTGGTACAGAAAAACGGTTTCAGGAGGCTGTCCTTATTTTTTTTTTTTTTTTTGAGAAATTTGGTCCACATACACAAAATTTGAAAAAAAAAATACATTCAGTAAGAAAATGGGCCATTTTCACAAAAACTTTTTTTGATGCTAATCGATCCTGTTTCTTATAAGGATCAAAAAGTTCTCTTAGACCAACTGAGGCTTGAGAATTCGAAAAGTCAGAAATCCCAAAAAAAATTGCCCCTACATTTCGTAGGAAATGAGAGTCCAACCTACTTTTTTATGATGGGATAAACTGGCCACTACAAAAGCCAGCGTCACGTTCTAAACTTCTTTTTTTTTGTATTATCGAAATCTCAAACAACATTCTATTCTCAAAGTAAATAAAAATATAACGCGTGTTCTTTCGAAATCCGAAGTTTATTTTTTATTTTTTTTATTTTCTTCCAGTTTTTATTGTAGCGGCCAGTCTATCCATAGTTACAAAGTAAGTTGTGAGTCCCATTTCCTACGAAATATATGGGAAAAGATTTTTGCGATTTCTGACTTTTCTAGTACTCAAACATCAGTTCAGAAACGGGATCGAATGGCTTTTTTTTTTAAATAAAATAAAAGTTTTTGTGAAAAACGACGATTTTCTTTTTAAAATCTGTGAATGGGGATCAAAATATCCCAAAAAAATAAGGACAGTCTCCTAAGAACGTTTTCCTGTAGCTACAATGGTTATTGTACCTAACCTTACTGCCCCTTCTCAAAAATCCACCCTGCATATTTATGATTAAAATAATCAATATCAATTTAATATCCGGGCAACCCAAACATAAATATAATCTTCGGTTAATCCGATAGAGGATCTGCACCAAAACTCACGATCCGCTATAATTTTTAAACAACCCACCTGACTTCGAAGTTTTCAATCTTATCGAAACGAGCATTCGGTAAATTATCTGCACCGATACTGAACCAAAATTACACTGCGGAGTAACATCACTGAGCCATCTTGCCTAAAGGCTTTGCATAAAGACTTCGCCATGGATACATTTGCAAGCGAAATTTATTTTACGCGCGAGCCATGAGACCTCAGTGAATAATAGGGATGGCAGACTTTCGTTTACTCGTAGTTTGATCTTATTAACGCAGGAGAAGCTGCTGCCTATCTTGCTTTTACGATACCCTAGGGATTAGATAAGGTAGTATTGTTTTTTTGTAAAAGAGATCAGTTCGACTGCTGCTGTTTAATTAGAGTTCCGTACCTCAAAAGGAAAAAACGGAACCTATAAAGGGTCAGTTGTGTGTTTGTCTGTCGGTCTGTCACAGTCAATGTGCTCCGAATCCACTGGGTCGATTAATGAAATTAATATGGGGGTCAATTTTGGGGAGCAAATTAGAAAATAAAAATAAAAAGTTTTGCAAACTGTACAAGGGCTTATAGTAAGGATTTCAGATAAGTATGTATATTGTTTTATAATTTTAAAATTGGGTAAAAAGCGCACCTTTTGCGGGGCAGCCCCCACCATAGAACAAAAGTTGTCGTTATGTTAGTAATACAGGGTTATTGGTAAAAAACTAACAACCTTGCAGGATTGTATTACTAACATCATAAACAACAACTTTTGTTCTATGACTTTTTACAAAACATAACACATTTACCAAAAACAAACCTTCAATATTTCGTTGTTCTATCTAACACATTTCAATTCTGTATTTTGTTGTTACCTACTTACGCCTCCCGAAAATATTTAAATTCGACGCTCTAAATGATAAAACAGCAAAAACAAACTGCCTACTAAACAAACTGCTTTTGTTTGTTTTGCTGTTGACTTTTTATGAAAATCTTATAAATTATAATCTGATGAATTATTAAAAGTCATAGAATAGAATAGAAGAATAGAATTTCTCTTTATTCGAGTATCCATGACTCAAAAGCTGTTAGTAAAACATATGACTATGTTAGTAAGCACTGACAAAACAAAAAAAAACGCAACAAATAACGGTGGATCACTGCTGCGACAACCCATGAGTAATTGCACAGCAGCGAACCACATAAACACAGTCCAGGCGACTGGCAATCATGCCTAGGATACTGTTGGGGCTACCCCACACCCTGCGCACTAGGGAAGCGCACCTTTTACGCATTGTTGCGTAAAAACAATCCACATGCGCATCTGCGAACATCCCCGATGCACTACAGAAGCGGGGCATACCCCACCATAGAACAAAAGTTATCGTTATGTTAGTAATACAGTCTTGAGAGATTGTTAGTTTTTTACCTGTATACTATCAAAGTTATTTAAGAAAATAGATAAAAATTTACAAAACTACTGAGACAATTTTTTTTTTTTAAACATAACGGAAAATTGTTCTTTACTATAGATTACAGGAAAACCTATACGAAGTCTATGGTCTTAAAATAACATGGTACATCTCTCAATATTGTGCGTACACAGTTACACACGGCCGTGATATGTAGTATATGTAGCCGTGTCACGGCTACATATCAAGCTATACATTTCCAGTATAAGCTGTTCTCTCAATATACGGAAATCTATACAATGCGAGACCAGCGTAACCTAGTTTTGTATAGCTTGATATGTAGCCGTGTGTACAAACTTACTTTTGTAGTTGGAATATAAAGGAGAATTACTTGTTTCTCAACTACAATGTTAAGTTTGTTCTTGGGATAAATTCATCCCAACTACGGAAGCCTTCATTGTGTGTGGTCCGACACGCACTTGGCTTGTTTTTTATTTTTTTGGTCATGGCTAGTCTTTTGTTTCTACATCTGGATCTACATATAAGTAGGACAACCTCGTGATGTAGCCCAATTCAGTGCAATTAATGATGAATGATAGAATAGAATAAACTATTCTATTCTATTTGTAAAATATAGGTGATTACCTGATTACATACAAAGATCTTAAAAATTTGGTAGTGCGCTATGTTTTGTCAATATATTGACATACGAATATTAATATTACTAAAAACGATTGAATGAGTACTATTAAATTACAATAATAAATTTATTACAATATTATTATTTAAGTATTTGAGTATCTAATTATGTTAACGCATGCATGCAAATTAAATGTTTCTATATTCAGAGCCAATTTCAATTTTTAATGTAAACATTTAAAAAGATTATTATTAACGTAAAGTATTAAATTTTGTAGAATTAAAATTATTTATTTGTAAAAGACACAGGTTAAAGGTCAAGGTCTTATATAATAATTATATTTTGCGCTATGGTCTGTGATAAATTCATCCCAACTACGGAAGCCTTCATTGTGTGTGGTCCGACACAATGAAGATGATGATGATCATTTTGATGACGTCATACAAATATCAGTGAAAATTATATAAAATAAAGGCAAATAAAATTCACTAAAAACACAAAAAATATCAAAATAAAACAAAAATGCATGCAATATATTGGATTATTAATAGGTACAGTCATTAAAGTAATCATCTAGGGCATAGTAAAATTTCTTTCTATGACATCGGGTATTTTATTATAAATTTTGGGACCAAAGAAGCTCTTTTTCATTAATGATGTATTGCATTTTGTCGTACATAACAGATTTTTATATTGAGTACGGATTGGGTTCTTCTTAACTGCTGACAATTTAGTAAATAAATTCGGATTTGATTTCACAAACAATGCAGTTTCCAGTATATATACATATATAGCCGGTAACGTATAGCTGGTAAAATCTTAAATTTCTTAAAGTAGGAAACGCAGCTGTCGGTCGGTTTTAAATTACACATGGATCGTACACATCTTTTTTGCATCCTGAATATAAGTTCCCTGTTTGTTGTCCAGTATAATACTGCAACATAACCATGGGCTGCCTTATAATTGACTTCTTTTAGATCAATGATAAAGTAATCAAAGCAAAATTAGACTAATCAGCGCCTTAGTTGCATTTTGCGATAAATTCTTAATGGTTTGTTTCAATGCAAGGATCTGCAAAATACTCACTTTTTTGTCTTGTTGAACTGAACTCTTTGTTAACCTATCGGCGATTCATCACGAACAAAGTAACCTCGCTCAAGTTTAACGATAATCTTCTTGACGATAGATATTAGTTATAAACTGCGTTGCGTTTTGACCTTACTGCCGACTACACGCCATCGCGTTACAACAATGAACTATTAAACCATTTTCGGATATCATTGTTCGTCAAAGTATATTTATTTTCTGATAGAGTTGTCAGACTAGAATTTGTTTCTGTCTTACCTATATAGGGTGTATGTATTCAAACACGAAATATTTTAAGAGATACAGGTACAGGTACAGGATAGAGATACAGGTGGTAAAAAAGCCATGGAAATGTTTTTTGTTTTTTTAATCTGAGTATATTATTTAAAAAAAAATTACTTGATATTTCGATATGATGATTAATTATCAAAATTCACCGCGCTCGTGCCGCCACCGTTGCGGCGTCGCCGCATCCGGGCGGGTAATTCAAAGAACCCTAACTAATATTATAAATGCGAAAGTAAGGTTGTTTGTTTGTTTTTTATTTGATGAAATGTTGCATATACGTTGTCAGGTGTACAGAATCGGACATGGTGTACCTTGCATCCTGAAGAAAAGTACTGTTCCCGAGGAAAACAGCAATAACTTTCTTATGATAATAGATGGCGCCACGTGTCTTTCGAATCACGATTGAATTATAAATTATTATAAAAACTTTTGTAGTGTTAGGTAACATTAGCTATTTTTATTTTTGAAAATTCAGCGCGGGTGAAGCCGCGGGCAGCAGCTAGTAAGTAAATAAAGGTTTTCTTTGCAAAATGTCTCAAGCAATTTTAAAATTATAATAATTATATAAAAATATAAAACAATTAGATTAATAAAAATTCGCTGCTATGGCTTTTTTACCACCTATAGATGTCTCTTATAAAATATTTCGTGTATGAATAGATACACCTGATACACCTTATATAATTATATAAACTCTTAGAATTAAGTATTGTAGTTATTTTATTTCTTATTTTGTTATTTTTATCTCATTATTATGCTGCACCGGTTGTCGTCATCACGTCAACGCCGGCTGTCTCTGAAAACCAGCGCTAGCTCTGTCTCGCATAGGGTCGCAGCACATGATGAGTGATGGCCGCTTAAAGGTTCGTGCAGACTAGTGCGATATCGCGGGCGTGACGCGACACTAGTAGCACAATTTCTTTATCGCTGCCTGTCGCGCCCGCGATATCGCGCGACTCTGTACGAGCCTTAACTTGTTCTTTTCATGTTTGTGTTCTTTCTTTGCGTCATGTTTACCGGAAATAGAATTTTCCTTCTTTTTTAGCGATTTTCGTCTATCGATATTTTTCTCTTCTGTGAGAATTTTAATTGGAAATTCAAACAACTGCGTAGGTACAAATTTTTTGACTTCTCAGGATACTCGTAGCATTTCGGTTTTGATTTGATGTTTTTTTTTAAATGAATCAATTTATTTTATCTCAGTCCTAACGCCAGATAAAGAATAGAATGGATTAATAAAATATACGATTGTCATTTACTGATAAAAATTGTGATAACGAGAACTGGACCTATTAACTTATACATAAATACGGGTACATGACAGTTTGCGGGCAGATCGTTAGAATCAATTCATCGTGTAATTAATTACATCCTAATGATACTAGGTATGGACTCTTAATTACCCTCCAGAAATGGCTTATTTATTGATGAGCCCTAGTTAAAGGCTCCTACAAACAGGCGCGACACAAAGAGACCGCTCGTCGCGCGGCACGCGGTGTTTTTATGTCGCGTCGCGTGTCGCGCCTGTTTGTAGGCCTTAAAGTCAATTTAAATTACGTGCACCTTATAGATTTAACCTTGATAATAATCTATACAGCAACTCTGGGCATATTTACTGCTGTGAATACTAATATTGGGATTTCTTATCCTGATAAAATTTCAAGTACTACTTACTATAGGTAGCTGTATAAACAATGCACATTATGAAAGTAGTTAGTTCAGAATCATTGACTGAATCGTCAATATGTCATTTTTAACAAAGGTAATTTTTTATCCCAAAAATAATGAATACTACGTAAGTTACAGTCACAACAAACTAAAATGGACGAAGAACCTACTACGCTAGACCCTTACACCAGGGGGCCAAGTCTACTAAGGTACAAACGTTGCAATGGTTTCTTCATTGTGAGTTTTTGACAGATTTTCCATACAAACACTGTCAAATACTCACAATGGCGAGACCATTGCAACGTTTGTAAATTAGTAGACTTAGGCCCCTGTGCGACTGTGTGTGTGCGTAGATTTGTAATGTGACCACAATTTTCTCCCACAATCAGTAACTAATTTAATAAATAAATACTGTTTTATACATAATAGTAAAAATTCTGTCAGTCTTACCAAGGGGTATCGTGTTACCCAGTTACTGGGTTGTGGAGGTCAGATAGGCAGTCGCTCCATGTAAAATACTGGTATTCAGCTGCATCCGGTTAGACTGGAAACCGACCCCAACATAGTTGAGAAAAGGCTAGGCAGATTGATTTAGTAAAAATTCAGTGCATGTATTATTTATTTATTTATAAAGGTATACCAACAGCTTCTGTATACAAAATACCAAATAACGCAGTCCAACTTATTGTTAATCAATTTGAAAAGAACATGAGATCCTGTCGACGAGTCGACGGTCGCGCAGAGTCATCATATTGTAACACTGAGTACATTGTTCGTATGGACACCGGGGAGATATATCACCGAAGGCATATGCCAGGTGCTTTGTGAAGGCCCTTTGGCCCTTTGGTTGCACCAATTCTCAATTCTGTTTGTATTATGATTATAACATAAAATTCTAATTGTTTTGTTTGGTAGTGTGCGTTAATTCCTGGACATGTGTATACAGCATGCTGCTTTAATGGCGACATTAATTTAACACACGCTTACGGTTTCGCGTATTCGTTTTATGAAGATATTTTATTTTCATTAAACGTTAGGAATTATTTATTGATTTATTTTCAATTTTCTAAAATAGCATCTCGGAGAAACCTATACCTACTTAAGTAACTGTAGCGCAGAGGTCAATTTCCGGGGTCAAGGATCATAACATCGTATCAATGAAATTAAAATGAATAACGTGCAAAGAGTAGACGAATTGAAGGAAATAGAGAGCCCTGTGTCGGCAAGCGCTTGAAAATTTAAATTTTTCTATGTATGAATTATTTTGTCTTATTATAATTTTTCTTTTTTGTGTTCGTGTGATAAATTAACGTTGCCATTGTAGAAGCACGTTGTAGGTATCCGTTCACTTTTTATAATGTACGTAATTTTATTAGATTTAACAACGATCTTATATCATACATTCGATGGAACCTTGAGAAACCAGTTTTGTAATTATAGTTCCAGAATGAAATTGTATTAACACACAATTCTCAAATACATTGTTTTTTGTTCATGTCTAAAGATACGCTATCCATTGATGAACACATTTATGAAAAGACAATAGTTTAAGTTAAACAAAGTTTCGTTAACTCAACTTTATCCGTAGTGGATATGTAGGTACCGGCATTTGCCTCAAATGCGAACAAGGTGTGGGTTCAAGCTGATGTCAAAACTGCATTAAAACAACCTACACTAAATCAACTATTTTCGGTTATTCAAAAAATAACCTTAAATTGTTCGATCTAAAGTGCATATTTCTATAAATAAAACTTTGAAGGCTATAGTGCGATGCATCTTAGGCGCGTTCAGTCACAGTTGGACGTTCATAGAGAACGGACGCACTACTCGATTCGAAATATTTCGCGTGGAGTTTCAAACTAATTCGTGTCAATAAACTTTTCAAGTTTCTCTGTGAGTGAGACAGTGATAGTTGGTGATTCATTCCAAAGGTTACTTACACCTCCACCCTGGATTTCAATTTTGATGGTAAGAATGTTTTCATTAACCTATTCGAAGATCTTATCCTGTACCTAGTAATTTTGTATACTTTGCAACATTATTGCATACACACGAGTAGAATTGTATAAACGTATCAGTCGAAGCCTATGTATGTACAGCAATTAGTTTCAACAACCGATAGCAGAAAAGTTTTTACAACTTTGTTTTATATTTGCTTATCTTTCGTATCAATAACTGGTGACCTTGTTTACCGTTCAAGGATAGATTGATTTATCAACGGGCACATTATAGTTAATGTCTCCACGATTGTTATTTTAGATCGTCTTGGATTCGTGACTTCCCGCGATGGATCGATTGTATATCCATCGTCGTAACACGCATTCTGATGAAGTAAAAACTAGATAAATTTTATGGTGCCACATAAAATACAGTTCTGTATGAAAGATGAAGTTAGCTTGCAAACGCTGTGGGTTAAATGTTCAACAAAACAATATCTGCATACATTATCTAGATCGTAATACTTCAAAGATATTCATATAGTTAAGTTTCTTAATCCGCTGTCATAACTGTTAGGTCACCAACCTGCTTATCAACCGTTATAACGATCCCTATAGCATGGACTCCGATTGTAACTACAGATTGTATTCAGGAGTATTTTGACGAAAAATCAAAAGAAAACGGAACATGGAATCGAACTACCCAGCCAAAGATTTTTCGGGATCCGTGGATTAATTGTGACCTCAATAAAAACATAATAACTATTATAGCCTTAAGATTTCGTTTTGGACATATTCCATCAAATAAGTTTTATTACTTAATGAAGAATGCTTTGTCTCCAAATTTTGATGACTGTGGAGAGAATGATGATGTTTTTCGTAATTATTCTGATGGAGTGTGACCGTAATTAAAATATTAGATATAATTAATGTTTTCGGACGATATAAAAGGTATGATATTGGCTTTTGTAACACCATCCTTGCTTTTCCAGTGTCCGTTACTGTTAAACAACTGTACAAGTTAGTTATAAGCAATCTTGTGTTTTTCGGCACTGGTGATGTGGTCACTAAGCGACAAAACCCTTGTAAAAAATAAAAAAATATTATTAAATAAAAGATTTGCAGCACAGTATTCCAAATTGAAATCCACGAAGACAATCCTTACAATATTAACACTGACACAGCCCACAACCTTTCAGTAGAACCGTATAATATATAAATAAATCAGACAACTATGGCCAGCCGGCCTAAATTAGTAAAAAGCGGCGCGGATGTCGAGCCGCTTGACCTGAGTCGGGTTTATCGACCCAGTGTCCAACCTGTTACCAGCGATCGAGCTGCTTTAGCTTGCAACCGCAATATATTCATGAGATATAAATAGAGGAAGGTAGTTGAGTTGACAGTGTACCGAACAAAGAAACCTGACTTTAGCGAACTTTGGCGTTAGTTTTGTAAGTTATGCGTACTACATTACTCGTAGTAGTTTTTCTTTACAGTACAAAAACATTACATCAGTATAGTATAGTAGTATTACCGTGTGGTGCCGGACTTTACCGTGTGGTGCCGTAATTTACCGTGTGGTGCCGGACTTTACCGTGTGGTGCCGGAGTTTACCGTGTGGTGCCGGACTTAAAGAATAGCACCACCCAATATCTTCCCGTGGCTTGGGTGTCGTAAAAGGCAACTAAGAGAATGGGCAGCAGCGTTCTCTATGCATTGACACCGTACTGCGATCACCAACCCGCCTGCCAAGCGTGGCGATTATGGCTTTCGGCTGAAATGATGATGATGATGACATCAGTATTTGTATCAGTTCTTTATTATTGGCTTAGAGTTACGAATTAATCATACCTTAGCTTCTTCTTTGGACATTTGAAAAGACAGAAGCACCTCCTATTTTACTTGAAGGTAAGTCATCATTTACCTAGCCTTTTCCCAACTATGTTGGGGTAGGCTTCCAGTGTATCTGGATGCAGGTGAATACCAGTATTTTACATGGAGCGACTGCCTATATGACCTCCACAACCCAGTTACTGGGTAATACGATACCCCTTGGTATTACTGGTTGTCAGGCTTTCGGGCTTCTGACGACCTGTAACAACTGTCAAAGATCTACAAATGACAGCCGGGACCAACGGCTTAACGTGCTTTCCGAGGCACGGAGGGGTCTTGTTTTCTAAAGATGGTCACCCATCCACGGACCAAGCGCGGCAAGTGTAGCTTAACCTGATCGTTTGACCCGTGCAACAAGCCCCTCCTGTACTTGAAGGTATGTAACTGAGATTAACTTACTAAATATTAGGAGATGATCTTTGGAGCACAGTAAAATCTCTGGCATTGTTAGCATTGGTCATTTCAAAATAAAAACAGCAACCTTAACAAATAAATATTTAAAACTCCACAATAACTAGAAACATTTCCAAATGAAAGAATACACAAATGTAACACAGCATTGCGAATGTTAAAATCTTTGAAAAGAAACATTTTGTTATTCCACAGAGGCCACTATAAAATAGTCGTTATATAGAGCTATGATTCATTGCTTCATTGATGCCATCCAATTCAAATTTAAGTTTTTGTCCAACAAATTGTTCACAAAAAAGTTGCTCGGAACGTATAAAATGTACGTATTATCTATGTTGAACTAACCCGTGTTACCTGGCTCCAGTGTATTTAACACTTATCTAAGCTAATGACTCTACAGTCTTATCTCTACAACAGCGAACATGACTATTTGTTGGTAGTATTTACAAATATTTTTCTAACAGTTCATATTTTAAAACTGCTACTGTTTTTTAATACCAAATTATATAAAACTTGAGTTTGAGAATGTAATTTATATAATAAAAATTAAATGCTGTTCGTTGGTAAGCGCATTACTACAAAACGGCTGCATCGATTTGGCATTGTTTTAAAATGTTAGTATAAGGTCCGAATCAGGTTACAACGGAAAGAAAAATTTAAAAATTCGGTTAAACTGAAACTGCATTTTTTCTATGGATGTATGAATGATTGAATATTGGACAGGGCCACGTCTGTCTGGTCAGCTAGTTGAAAGTAACAATAACATAAATATAGATTTCAACAATAATGAAACGGTTGACGAAGATCCAACTGGTAATCAAGGTTCTTTTTCTTTGCTAATACAGGTGAATGTTCCACAGCAAATGTACATATATGATAGTTATGCTCTTACCATTACGCACGTATCCGCAAGCATCGCTGACGCCAATTAGATACGTGTGTGGCATTAATGGCAAACTATCCGATCATCTCTTGAATATTGATGTTCATTACCCTTTATGGATGCGGATGGCAATTTTTGTAGTATTGCATCTGGGTCAATGTACGTAGGGCATAATTAGATAGTCTGACGTGAGAGCGCTGTCAGTGCTCCTTATTAATATTGGTTTGGATGCACCTAGCTTCTGATGTTACATAAGTGCCCATGCAGGTTCATATGAAATAAAATATTTTGAATTTGGTGGTAATTATATTTAGAAAGATAAGTTAGAAGCAACGAATTGGGTTTTAAAGTATTTTTCAGGACAAGAGGAATTGTATAAAGCGCAAGCAATAAACATAATCAACAAAAAAGTCCCAACCGAACCAACAGATAAAACAAAAAATAAAGTTCTAAAGTTTTGCGAGATAAATGCAATTTTGAACGAATTAGGCAAAAGAGGGTCAAGCAAAAAGTTCATTACTATTGGATGCATCACCGTAAAGATTTAAACGATGTTTTTGTATGAGTCGAACAAGACCTTAGATAGTCTTGATAATATTTACATCAGAATGGTACCTATTCATCCATGAATCAAACCTTTTATAAATTCGCTGCTCTGTATTTAAATTTTTAAATTTTTCGCAGTTCCACATCAATGTTGCATTTTATGTTTGTTGTGCAATTTACTAAAATATCTAGCAGTTCGATTAGTCACTTATGTAAATTAAAATAAGATATTCATATGATAAAATATTAAATATAAGACGGATTTTCAAACATGTTTGTTAACGTCACTTCTGAGTATGATCAAGTCCAGTCGGAATTTTACTGAAGGCCAAACCTAACTCCTTTTGGGACCTAGTTTTACTTGGAATTTCCGCAGTTTTGGATTTCTTATACTCATTAAGCACTTATTGCAATTTATAATTTGCTTTATTACCAATACTAATCGTTGAATCATACTGCATTTTTAGGGTTCCGTAGTCAACAAGGAACCCTTTAGTTTCACGATGTCCGTCTGTCTGTCTGTCCGCGGCTTAGCTTAGAGACTCTTAGTGCTAGAAAGCTGTAATTTGGTATGAACATCCTCGTACATATTAAGCACGCCGACAAAGTGGTAAAATAAAATCTTGAAGTATTTTTTTAGGGTACCTCCCCTACACGTAAAGTGGGGATGATATTTTTTTGAAATTTTTGTTAGAGTCAAGCGCCCCCCCCCCCCCGAGCTAAGAGCTAAATGGTTGTATTGGGATATGTGAAAAAATTCACAGCAGTGGTATATCAAACGAAGTTAAAGGGAAAACTATCACAGCTAAGTAGGCTTTACAAGTTACCGAGTAATAGTCGACCAACTTACATTTGCAATGTTAAGTTTATTCTTGGGATAAATTCATCCCAACTACGGAACCCTTCATTAAGCGTGGTCCGACACGCACTTAGCCGGTTTTTGTTTTACAATTTTTTTTTTTTTTTAATTTCTTATCTAAGTACATACCGCAGGCAGTTAGCAATGATGTGTCATGCATTTTAATGTAAACTACGTCACGATTGCTAATTACCCTGATCGTTTAGTGGCTTCATTCTAGACCGTTTACAATCTTTATGACTGGTGTAATATTATCATGACGACACCTATGTGCTATGTGCTATGGCGCTAAGCGACGTTCTACTTAATACATAATATATATTCCAAAATAGCCCAAGAATGATTATTTTAAAGTTATGGTATAATTTTTTCACCTATTATAGGACTACTGTGCACTATTTTGACAAGATATATATCACAAAGATATGTGAAAAGATATCGAAACAGAGATATGCAAGATATCATTAACAATTCGACTGAAATCGTTGAACATAATTGTTTTCTCAATAATGAACTTAAAACTCTAAAAAGATTAGTAATTATTAGCGTGGTGTTATCTAAGGGTAAAAGTAACTATTTATATGCACGTTTAATGTCGAGTCTGTTTTCCACAATTTAAAAAAATATACATGATATTATTTAAGTATACCTAGCTTGGTCGTATATCATTCTATTCCAGTATTTTATTTATTGACGTCATTATGACATCACATTACATGATTGTGGTGTTTATTCCTTCTATTGAAATAATATATGTACTTCTAAATTCCACAAGTACAAACCAAAGCATTGTCTTTGATAATGTCCATTCATAAATTCTTCAACAACTCTATAAAATCTACAGTTTCGCAATCCTCATTCATATGAATTCTCACAGTACAGTGGCAACCAATGAATTAGTGCAGCCATTCTTTGTGCCAAGCCGTTGGCCCGTGAACTGCACTCGCTTTGTAATGCCGTTACGTGGTGATTCGTTTCGTTGGCCGCATGTGTTCATCGTGCGATACCGCCTCGTATTTGTTTCTGATGGTTTTCATATGAACGCTTTGGAGCAGATTGATTGAACAGATGGTTCAGATTTTTACCATTTCTCTTTCTATTTATAAGTTTACTAGCTTTTGCCCGCGGCTCCGCCCGCGTGAATGTCGGTTATCGCGTAAAAAAGTAGCCTATGTCCTAGGCTACATCTCTGCCAAATTTCATGACAGACAGAGTTACTTTCACATTTATAATATTAGTATTAGTATGGATAGTATGGATGGATTTGACCTTTTACCTGACTATGCTGTTATAAATGTTTCATTTCCGCTTGAGATTCCTTCGTTTTTCTTTTACTTTACATCTTTTCGCATGCTCAGCATTTATCTATCTATCTATCTATATTATATTAAATGGTAAACTGACTGACTGACTGGGTGATAATTATATCAACACAGCCCAAACCGCTATATCTAGAGACATGGAACTTGAGAAGTGTGTTTTTTGTGAAGAGAAAGTATCCACTAAGAAAGGATTTTTGGGAATTCCACCCCTAAAGGGGTAAAATAGGGGATGGAAGTTTATATGAAAGTCCGTCAGTTTTGAAGATAGGATCTTAAAATTTTGTGTTTAGGCTGACAATTGAAAATTAATTTATATGTGTCTCAGCGTTTTTGATAATTCCACCCCAAAAGGGTTAAAAAGGGGGATGAAGTTGAAAAGTCCTTAATTTTAGAAGAAAAACAACAAAATTTACTATCTAGGCTTATGGTTAGAAGCTAATGCAACGGTGTTGTATTCAAGTAAAAATTATATATATTTTTCGACCTCCACGCGGACGAAGCCGCGGGCAAAAGCTAGTTTTCAAATAAAACTTGTCTTGAATCATAAACTCCAAAACTATCATATGTACTTACAAGAACCTACTACAAGTGATCTATAACACCAGTCCGACCTTGTAACTCCACACAACCTTCACAAAACATTTGCGCCAGTTAATCTTCAAAGCTACTTAATAATAGACAACAAATAACGTTATAAACTGGAAATAGGATAGGCACAAATCCGGCAGGGCTTCTCCTGGCCATGTCGGAAGCCGCTGAAGTGTATTGACGGTGAACCACGAACGTACCTATATCAGATTAATACGGGTGGATGGCGCCCGTAAATATATACGTGATTAGACGTCGTCATGCAGATGGGATTGTTCAGCTGTCTGTTATGTAGTTTGTTTGATCGCGATGCTGTTTCGTGGCTCAAGGTATTCGATATTTGAATTTCTGCTTCAATTATAGGTACTTCAACAAAATAAGCCTTGCTTTCTACGAAGGACGTTTGTTGTTTTACGAGTATTCTTTATGCCTGTTTTGTTGTTTCTTAATATCGATTTCTTTTTTATCGTCCTTGTGTTTATTGTAATGTATACTTACCAACAACATTAATTAATGACATTAACATGGCATTGGTTGATACTGTTCCTCAGTTTTCTGGATTTAATCCGTTCTAATATCAAAAAATAATACCACCGATATTTGTTTCACCAAATTTTGTTGAAAAACATACCATAACATAGTTTTTGGTATTAGAACGGAATAAATCGTTTTCTGATACAATTATTGGTTCTGTGGCATTTGTGACTTTCGAGAGCCCTTGGCCAGCTATCGGATTAGGAAACCTTCGCTATGAAATAGCGTCCATATAGTAAGAAGGTCTACCGGGAACTTGTTAAACAGTCCAACTCTAGGTCATTGTGAGGGTCGAAATGTGGGGAGGTCACGAGATGCAATGTTCAGAGCTAATATCCCGAGTATTCCCGAGTGGCCTTCGGGAACGCGGGACGTGACATTCGGGTTTGCGCGTTCGGATTTCGAATCATTGCAACTGTTCAATTGTTCTACATTTAGCTTTTATTTTTGTCTTTTATCAAAAGCCTACCACGACATTGCATAAATTGACGACGATTAAATACTGCATGGTCCAGTATACTCTCTTCCGATGAATGGCAAATGGTTTCTATAGCTCTATGCACACAATAGTGTGAATTGAGTATTTTGTGGCCAAACACAATCGATTTGCGAGTTTTTCGACTCCAAAATAGTTTCTAAGTTTAGCTTTCATGTATGAAGAATACACAGCTACTGTTTTTTCCATAAATTACCGCAAACCACTAATTTGACAACGCCCACGTTTCGGCAATATAAGTTAAGTAGCCTGCGCTAAATGCGTGTATCTATTAACGTGTTTACGCGAACCCCAAACAACGGCGTGCAAACTTTTTTAAATATGAAAGAACACACATGCGGGTGACGCAGAAAAAGAAAATCAAAAGGTCTATGAAATAGAAAAACAAGTAGACAACACACGATCAGCAGCACCTTAATCGCAAGCAGGTCACTGAAAACAGATCTTGTTCTAAATAGGTAAACTTAGAGAGATGAAGATCCCCTTGACCCCTTTCCGTGTTAACTTCATATTATGTGCAGGAAAGTACTGGGATAGTGGGATCTCCGATGGAACATTATGCTTTTCGAGAGTGAATAGCATCCATCAACCTATCCACAGTCGTTACTGGGCCGTTTACAGGTGAACTCAAACTAATGCTGGCGCAAATTCAGTATTGGACCATTATCAGAGTCATTAATTAATTAATTTTATTAATGTGTAAGCGTCAGGGTATCCCGCGAACTTTAAATGTTCTTAATTTTTTTTGTGATTTGCAAATCACTATCAGGTTGTATGTTGATTTAAATACGATTCGTTGCCGTATCAAATATTTATTTATAGAATTATAATCATAAAAATCATCAATACAACTCTCTAAGTTCATATATATATGTATCTTTGTACACAAAAACAGACATGACTTTGACTTGTTTAATGATGTTATAACCAGACCCAGCCGCAAAGTGCATATGCTTAATGTTCCTAGGCGTAGAATAAAATTGTTTTCTAATAATGTATACTGCATGTCCATTACTGTTTATAACAAATTACCTGATGGCTTTAAAACTCTCAGCCTCAGAGCATTTAAATGTAAATTACTTAACTTTCTTTCAAGCAAATGTTATTACTCTACTGAAGATTTTATGAATGAAAAAGTTACCTAAATATTTGACATTATTATCCTTGACCTTATTGAATTTTAAATTATATAATTAATCTCTTTTACAACTATTGTTCAATTTCTTTAAATTTTTTGTAATTCTAATTCTAATAATTAATAACTTAATTTTGATATAAATGATGACCCATAATTTTACAAACCATATTTGTACGCCGGAAACGACAGAATATTATGATCGTATTACATAATGAACCTAACAACTTTGTACAATATTCTGACAAATAAATGCATTCTATTCTATTCTATTCTTATACTATTAAATCATGACATTTAAGGCCAATTCCAACTTAAGGAGTTGTATTACTGATTCTAATGATTATAATATATAATTCTGTTGTTACGGGCGGGAATCATATTTTAATCAACATACCTACAACCTGATACGGATTTGCAAATTGCAAAAAAACGTAAAAAATAATTGAATTTCGCGGGCTACCTTAGAACATCGCTAATATCATCATCCCTCCATACCCTTAATTAAAGTTTGTGCACAATAAAGGCGTAAGCTTATGATGATCTTGTACAAAGTAATCCTTCTGTTGATATACCTTTCACATAACCACTGTATTATTAAATGGATGTCTCGCCAAATAAAAGGATAATAAATTGCATTCGTTCGCGTGACTTTTGCGATAGTTAACGTGATGGTTTATGATGTCTACGCTAACAGTTAAATGTTGTAATAGTTTGACATTGACCTGAACATTCGGCTGTTAGTAATTGAACCACCAGCTTATAAGAAAAGTGATGTTAAAAGTTTATGTTGATTGGAGTTGAGGGAAAAGGCTTATTGTAACTGTTTTAATTTGGGACCTATTTATAGGATGATGATGCTCGATTTCTCTGCCAGCCCGCTTTTCAAAGAACGGATACATTGAAAAGAGCTCCTGCGATTTAGAGGTATATACTCGTATGTATTAGAGTTGACCAGCATTCTTCTTCTTCTGCGTCGTATCTATGATTCCATTTATCTGTTTTAAATAAGCATCGACCAGAATTCGGTCACTTCGACAGCGTTATCGTCGGGCTCACAAATGTGCAAAAAAAAAACCGGCCAAGTGCGAATTGGACTCGCGTACCGAGTGTTCCGTACAAACTTGTATGACAAACTTAACATTGCCGTTCGATCCCGAGACACGGTTATTGCACCAACCGTAAATAATAATTTTATGTATAATAATTTAATAGTAAATTCGCTTTTTTTAAATTAAATTACATATTTACGGTTTTAGATTTTTTTCCTTTACATGTTCTGTAAGACATTGGTTCTTGACAAAATTCATGATTCTAGGTCAACGGGAAATACATAGGTTTTGATTTTCTTGTGAAACCACAAAATTTGGGACATAAACGGTCATATCTTTTGATCGCGTTCACTTACAAAATTGCCCCTAGGCCCGAGTATTTGATATAAATTGCAACTTGATACCTTTACGCGTTCCTGAGAAAAAGGGTCTTGACAGACAGACGGACAACATAGTGATCCTAAAAGGGTTCCTTTTTCCTTTTAAAGGTACGGAACCCTAAAAAGCATAGCACAGAGAGCACGAAAAGAGGTGGGGCATCGTTTGCGATGTGGCTCCACAGTCGCACTTTGGTTCATCGGAGTACCCTCACCTGACTAAGTTGTACCTGCAGTGGCCCACCTGGCTTCTTCGTCGGTTAAGATATTTTCAGGTAGGCCATGGGATTCTTTCCTTTTTTTTGGATTCCATAGTCAACAAGAAACCCTTATAGTTTCACCATGTCCGTCTGTCTGTCCACGGCTTAAAGGCTCGTACAGACTCGCGCGATATCGCGGGCGCGACGCGACACTAGTAGCACAATTTCTTCGTCGGTGCCTGTCGCGGCCGCGATATCGCACGAGTCTGTACGAGCCTTAACTCAAAGACTCTAAGTACTAGAAGGCTGTAACGTGTGGATAGGCCGTTCATAAATATTTCGGGTCTGTGAAAACCATTTTTCGATTCAGGGATCTGTTTGTGTTAAAGTGCTTATTTTTGTTGTGTAAATGGTTGTTTTTGGATATGTGAAAAAATTCACGGCATATACATATAACGAAATTAAAAGGAAAACTATAACAGAAAAGTAAGCTTTACAAGATAAAGAGTAGTACTCAACTAACTTACATTTGCAGTTGAAATGTATGGGAGAACATGTATTTCAACTGCAATGTAAAGTTTCTTTTTGACACGCACTTGGCCGGTTTTTTTTTCTTTCTAAAAGCTATTACCTGCATAATTATATTACCAGTTACAAGTACAGAAACTTGTGTAAATGATTACTCAGATGCCTAGCCCATTAGGTTACATCAGAAACAAGTGTGATAACGCAATCTTTGACCTCAAAGCATTTCCCATTACCTGTCACCGAGCCCATTGCTTACCTTATCTTTTAAACTATGGACATGTTGCCAACAAAGCCATAGAATACATTACCAGTAGTATTTAGAAGCAAGAAACAATACTGTATTGCGTCACTTGTCATCGTCTTGATCGGTTGATCGTGACTTTTGATGTTAAATACAAAAGTAAACAAGTATAACAAGAGATTATCATTACAATGAGGTTTTCCCTAGGCATTAGGATTAAGGAAAATACCTAGATAATATTCAAAAGAAACATGCACATGTTTGTCTTTGTAATAGACATAAATAAGATTGTAGATATGTGTAGATGTTGTTGAAATCATAATACATTATAATAAAAATAAGAGTTATTTCAAGAGTTGACCTCTTGCAGAATCTTTCAGTCTTCTTATAACATCAAAATGCATTCACCAATCCGACTGTCAAGCTTAAAAAAAGCTACTTAAACGGCTGTCCGTTCAAGTAATCAATTTTGTTGTAAGCCACAGGCAGGAAACTTCATCATCATCATCATCATTTCAGCCGAAAGACGTCCACTGCTGGACATAGGCCTCCCCCAAGCACCGCCACTTCGACCGGTTCTGAGCTTTCACAAGGTCATCGGTCCACCTTGTGGGAGCCGTTCCCACACTACGTCTTCCGGTACGTGGTCGCCACTCCAGAATCTTTCGGCCCCAACAGCCATCCGTTCTGCGAGTAATGTGCCCTGCCCATTGCCACTTAAGTTTAGCAATTCTTCGAGCTATGTCGGTTATCTTGGCAGGAATCACGCATCAGCACAATCTTGCATCGTCTAAACATGTTTAGACAGTGTAACTTTAATTGATGCTTCATCTTATATTATGCCACAGGCTGTTAAATGGGGCTTTCATAGCATCGGTATATTATTGCTTGCTTTGCCATTTTTTTTATTCGTATTTTTATTATTAAGAAATCTACTGCTTATCATTTTTAAATGCAGGTTCCTATTGAATGAGATCTGTGTCGAAACTGCATAATGATTTGTGCAAATAAACTAAATGAATGCAAAGGAAAACAAAGGCGTATTTGATTACAAGATCAAAGATGATGTGATAAATATATAAATAAACATTTCGCGGGAAAACCCAGTTTTTTCTTATCGTAACCGATTTAGTATATCGAGATGACGTCTTTCGTTGAAAATTAATTGATTTACAAGTCGATAAGTGATTTTTTTTATTTACTGAGAATTACTCTTAAATACATTATAAAAGCTAAAAGCTCCTGCAAACAGGCGCGACCCGTGACGCGACACATAAGGGCCGCTCGTTGCGCGACGCGCGGTTTTTATTTATTTATTTATTTGGTTCACCAACAATTGTTTACATTAACATCTTGATAAAAGGTAACGTCTTAATAACTTTGAACAGTGTAACAATTACTTAAAGGTAAACACCACATGAACTAAAAATATGCTAATTTGTAAGCCTAGGTACATGTATAGTTCACAAGCCAACTTAAAACTAAAGAAAAAATATGTAGCCTAAATAAAGACTTAGTTTTAAATAAGTTATGTAATGTAAACAATAAAATAATGAAAAAATTATGAATGCTTTGCTTACAACAACTCTGACAAACAACTCAAGATTTTTGACTTCTGCTTAGTCAGAGAATCAAAGTGGAAATCGATTAGATCGCTGCATCTATTCAAAACCCTACAGAACCTGGCGAGCGCATGGAGAGTTAGATCCCAACACCGTTCTTCTCTGTGGAGGACGAAATGGAGTTATGGGTTTACGTGGAATTCTTGAAGGAGCACTTTGTGTCGTTTGTGGCCTTTGTGTCTAGAAGCCTTAATAGTGTAATTTCTTTATAATGGTTGAAAATTATCATCGCGTTTTGAGTTAGCTTGTATCTAGTTGCCCATTCCAAAGCGTAGTATGTACCTATGGAGAAGAACAGGAAACTCATACCAATTCAAACGGCCAAAGCTTCACGATTTCAAATCAGTTACCTCCGTGAATCACGATGACGCGACGCTATGACGTTCTACGACAACTACGTTTATTTGTTCTCTTGTATGATATTTGAGTTTGTTTCGATATTATCTATTTTAATGGATTCATTCACAATGGAAACTATTATTGTCATTAGTTTTTATTGATTGAAAATTTTACTATCGCGCTTTGAGTTAGCTATGGATTTTTGTTTTCAAAAACCTTTAATGGATTTAAAAAAGGTGGATATAACTAAAATGGATATAATTGGTAGGAATTTTCCTTTTTATAAGCAAAACATTAGGTCATGAAAATTTATTAGTTTCAATCACAGTAATAATTGTGAAATAAATTAAAAAAAAATATTTAAAAAAAAAATGGTTCTCTCGATAAAAAAAGTGTTATTTATCGCTAATCACCTGCAATCAAAAGTGCATCTTATTCAATTGTACATAAATATTTTATTTGTGAAGGTATTTCATTAAAAGACAATGTTTTAATCAATCTGACTATCCTTTCGCAACTCTATGTTGGGGACGGCTTCCAGTCTGACAGGTTGCAGTTGAATACCAGTATTTTACGTGGAGCGACTGCCTATCTGACCTCCAACCAGTCCAACCCAGTTACTGGGTAACACGATACCCCTTGGTAAGACTGGTTGCCAGACTTTTTAGGCTTGTGACCCGTAACGACTGTCAAAGATCTATGAATGACACCCGGGACCAACGGCTTAACTTGCTTTCCGATTTCCGCAGAGGTCGCGATATGTAATGGATGGTCAACCATCCACGAACCGACCGCGGCAAGCATAGCTTAACCTTCGATCGACCCGTGTTATCATTTAGCCACGAGCCCCTCTAAAAAGGCCCATGTTTATTTAAGTAAATATTTAGCAATAGCACTTTGTTACTGTCACCAATTGCAAACATAGACGCGAATCACAGAAACATTATCGATTTAAAAGTAAAAACCTAAAGGGCCTTACAAATAAACACGGAATAAAGTTATGACAAGGATAAACGTCAAAAAATCTATGGTTATAACGAAGTTATTCCTAGCATAACTTTATTCCTGGTTTATTTGTAAGGCCCAAACTGTTTACCGAATGCGCTTTGAATACATAATACAATCGTCATGAAGCA
Organism: Dryobota labecula; assembly: GCA_947523025.1. Classification (NCBI taxonomy): domain Eukaryota; kingdom Metazoa; phylum Arthropoda; class Insecta; order Lepidoptera; family Noctuidae; genus Dryobota; species Dryobota labecula. The sequence goes on along the minus strand of OX383289.1, from coordinate 25,140,767 downwards.
GTAGGAAAATGAATTTTGAATCTACTAAATCTTTAATATTATTACGTTAGTCAAAACCACAGTTTCTAACTCTGTGCATAGCCTTGAGCGTGTACTAAGGACAATGACATCACCCGTTTGCATGGTCGGATAAACCTTTTGGTGTACTGCAATAAAAACTCAATGGCAATGACGTGATGCCAGGTAATAGCAATTTTGAATTACGACGTTCAAAAACGACCATTGGCATACTCAGTAATCCGTGATACTGTTTTTGCTATACGAGTAACTCCATTTACTATAGCATTAGACAAATAACGGCTAAATAACGACAGTTATTGTGTAATATTGTTGAAATCACTGCACTTTAGAGTTATTTTTTTAATGTAAATGGTAAATAGATTATAGTGCTTTGTATTTATCGTGAAATAACGGAGTTGATTAAACGTTTACATCGAAATAACGAAAGGGTGAGAACAGTTATTTGTCTAATGTTATAATAAATGTTACTACATTTAGGCATTTAGGCATTTAGGCTAGTTGGACCAAATATTGGTGAATAAAATATTTGGTGTTGGCGATGGCTGAACGAACATTTGACCAACTTCGAAACTTCGTGTGTACATTTAATGCAAGTTTAGCAGGCTTAGACCTGTGTTCACCAACATTTAAAACAACTGTTTAGATATTTAATTAGTTGTTTACTCAAAATTTCATAGGAAATTTGACATAAACCAACTGTTTAAATACCTAACTGGTGGATTGAATGTTGGTGAACACAGGCCTTAGTTTATTTAGCTCACACGGTAAACTTTGCCTCAATTCTGGTAAGCCAATAAATTCGTGGCGCTTTTGCATGGTTCGGTAGTTTCAAACTTAGTTCTAACTTGCGATGTGATCATTTATTATACTTACCTGTATTCTTGACTAGATTTATTTTCAACTATTACGTGTGATCTTCGTTGCACGTGGGTAATAAACAGTCAAGATATTATAGCTTTGTTATTATGGCGATCATAAAATCATACTTATATGATTTTAATATCTATACCAATGATGATGATGATGAATGCGCGTAGGTACCTGAGTGAGAACAAAATGATTGTTGATCTTTTGTATTGCGGAATACCTCTATTGAACTTTTAGCTCGAATACACTTGATGATAAGTAGCCAGTAATGTGATCGCCATTTCAAAAAGCAACCCTTGTATCATTATTCTAATGCTCATAGCAAAACTATATTCAGCAGTATGTTATGTCAGCTCCACTCAAAATTTGTGTGGTTCTTTCGTCAAAAGACCATGTCAGACACGGATCTGCATGATCCACACGATCTGACCAAGATTATGTCTGGACTATAAAAGAGACTAAAAGAGACTAAAAGAGACCCCTGAGTTTGTTTCGCCATTTCTTCTCAGGGGTAGTCAGATGAAATGTGGACTCCATCTAGCTTATTTTTTAATATTCGTTTTAAATGACGTGTAAAAGTGATTCCGATAGGTATCTTATTTAAAGATTAAACAATGACATTTCATTTCAGATGTATTTTAAAATCAACTCTTTTAAAGTCCTTCTAAAACTAAAGTTTTACGAAAGAAAATCATTAGGTATTCACGTTATAACGAATTTTTAAAACCTTAGAAGCGACAAAAGGCACACAAAATTTTAGCTTACGCCACAGATAATATAAAACCTCGGCCGACGCGGACGAGGCGATTGTGACTATGACTAAAGAAGATTATTTTACCAAATCTAATTAGAGAACAATTTTCTTTGCCAAATTACGTGGAAAAGCTTGCAAACGTAAGGTAAACGTAACTATACTCCATTTATTAAAGCATTAGAAAAAAGAAAAAACGACAAAAAATTAGTTATTTTGTAATATTGTTGAAATTACTGCACTTTACACAATTAAAAAAAAAATGTAAATGGTGAAGACATTACATTGCTTTGTATTTATCGTGGAATCAAGGAGTTTATAATAGGTTTATATCGAAATATCGAACATTTTTCTAATCTATAGAATAGTAGAAATAACTAAAATTTAAGTGTATGTTTGTAATGTCAAAATAACAGCTTTTTACTATACTCCATTTATTACATTAGACAAATAACTGTTCTCACCCCTTCGTTATTTCGATGTAAACGTTTAATAAACTCCGTTATTTCACGATAAATACAAAGCACTGTAATCTATTTACCATTTAAATTAAAAAAATAACTCTTAAAGTGCAGTAACTTCCACAATATTACACAATAACTGTCGTTATTTAGCCGTTATTTGTCTAATGCTATAGTAAATGTAATATAAATGTATATGAAAGTATATACGGTAAGTACTTATAATTAAAAAAAAAAAAAAAATCTTGTCTGTCTGTCTGTTTGTTCTGCTAGCTAGTGCTAGCGAGCTAGTGTTATAAACTTATAATAAATGCAGTATAAGTAAATTAGGTTTCGTTACTGTCTGTGGTTTATCTATATTTAGACCACCCAATAAGTGGATAGGTTACAGTGTATGTATAATTCGCGGCGTGTCCTTGAGTATCGATACTCGTATAATAAGTCTGTTAGTGTGGAAGTACCTTAGATTGATAGGTAGGTATAGCTACGTCCTTTTAAGTGATCAATTTAGCTAATAGGCCTGTCTATGTTGCCATATTTAAGACTAGAAACTAAAATCTATATCGAAGGTATAAGTTCAGGAATTTCATTAATAAAACCCAAGAATTGGTTGTCTGTAAAGTTGGTTTACGGACGATAGTTTAACGTGACAACGTCATAACAAAACATTGATGCGGCGCAAGCGTACAATGAGCGTAACGGGACAATGGGCGTAACGGGACAATGAGCGTAACGGGACAATGAGTCATCCTTTTTCGTGCATGCAGCCGGCGTTCATCCGTACAATGAGCGTAACGGGACAATGAGTCATCCTTTTTCGTGCATGCAGCCGGCGTTCATCGATTTATTAGACGTTGTCACGTCAAAAGTTTGTTAGGCTTATCAATCTACGTCTTTCAAGGCATGCAGATATTGAGACATACTTTCATGTCGCCAGATTTTTGAAACATTTCGCAAATCCCAGGGAAACACGACATATATATGCATAGCATCTATATGCGAAAGAACCCAGACTCGGAAAACCAATTTACCAAGACATAAATCACACATCAGTTGTATCAAATGTGTCAGGGTTCCCCACGAAATTCAATTTTTCTTAAGTTATTTGCAATTTATAGGACAGTATCAGGTTCTATGTTGATCAAAAATGATTCGCGGCTGTATTTAATACTTATTTATAGAATTATATTCACAAAAATCATTAATACAACTCTCTAAGATCATAATACCCTATATTTAATACTTAGGCCAGTTCTAACTTAAGGCGCCGATAACCGACTTTTAATGATTTTATTTTTTGATTAGGATGCAAAGTCAGTTACTGGTTTTGTTACCTATGACGTGCGGCCTGCTGTACAAGGAGACGCAAGGGGCCTCAAGAAACATGAAGACACAATCCTTTGATTACTGCTAAGGAAAAAAGGCCTCAAACGTGGCATAAAAATAACAACATTCACAACCACAACTAGCCTTTAATGCCTATACCTACCTGTCTGAACAGGTCCAATCAATAAAACCGGTTTTGACGTGACAACGTCTAATAAATCGATGAACGCCGGCTGCATGCACGAAAAAGGATGACTCATTGTCCCGTTACGCTCATTGTCCCGTTACGCTCATTGTACGCCTGCGCCGCATCAATGTTTTGTTATGATGTTGTCACGTTTTTAATATACATGTATGCTGCTACCGCAATTTATTACTGTTTAATTCACTTGAGCATTTACCTAGTTATGCGGATATTACTAAGTACAAGGTAATTGGGCTGGCGAAGCCTGCCTTATAAATTAATGCAACCTCGTGCATGAGAGGAGAGGCCTTTACCACTGCGCCATCTACATAGATCTATATCTATGTAGATGCCACCTATCCATCTCATAGATGTGGGTTAAAATCCAGGCAAGTACCAATGTGACTTTTTAAATTCACATGTACTTTCTTGGATATTACTAATATCAGTGAAGGAAAAACAGCGTGAGGAAATCTGGACTTACAGTTAATTTATAAGGCAGGCTTCGCCAGCCCAATTACCTTACACACATACATAAATTGTGTGTGTTGTAACTCACATAAGGCTTTCCAGTTTATAATCATTAGAATTAGCCATGCAACTCCTTAAGACCCACTGGGTCTTGAGTGGCTTGCGTGTTTTGTACTGAGCTCACGCAGCGCGTCGTACGTCCAACCTTTACCGCCCACTCGCTGTCCCAAATAAGACGCATTATTAATTTATTATACACAAAACAAAAGGTATTTTAATAAAACACGTATACTAAAAGATCAATAATTAAATTATCTTTATAAAGGTGAAGGTTTTAGAAAAATACGCTTGATAGATTTTGCGTGATTCTCAGTTTTTTATCCGCATTAGACATAACTTTACAAATTAATTTCACTATGTAAAAAATATTCACATATTTAGTTATTAAGAAAATACTATAATGTAACATATATTTTTGACAAATCATTAACACTACTCGTTTAGACGTGATCTTCAGTATAAAATCATTAAAAGTCGGTTATCATCGCCTTAAGTCCCATGTAATAGGGGGCGAGCCTATTGCCATCGACTATACTCCATTTATTATAACATTAGACAAATAACTGTTCTCACCCTTTCGTTATTTCGATGTTAACGTTTAATAAAATCCGTTATTTCACGATAAATACAAAGCACTGTATTCTGTTTACCATTTACATTAAAAAAAAAAACTAAAGTCCAGTAATTTCAACAATATTACACAATAACTGTCGTTATTTAGCCGTTATTTGTCTAATGCTATAGTACAGTAATATACAGTATAGTACAGCAAATGGAGTATAGGTACATTTTTTTTTTTACTGTTAAACTGACGGTGTGGGACAACGTTTAAAAAAATAATTAAAAGAGACTCCGGGCTGCTACTGAGAGATTCCAGATGGAAAAATCCCACACACTGCCCGACCCGGGATTTGAAAATATTGTATTTCACATAAACCTACATTTGCACTTATGAAAGGAATAAGCTAGGTCCACTGGTTCCAATTGATCATTTCCTACGTAGAAGAACCGGAAAAACTCCACGATACTCCCCAATCTTTTTAGAGTTCCGTAGTCAACAAGGAACCCTTATAGTTTCGCCATGTCCGTCTGTCCGTCTGTCTGTCTGTCTGTCTGTCCGTCTGTCCGTCTGTCTGTCTGTCTGTCCGTGTGTCTGTCTGTCCGACTGTCTGTCTGTCCGTCTGTCTGTCTGTCCGCGGCTTAGCTCAGAGACCCTTAGTACATAAAGCTGTAAACTACACGTAAAATGGGTTTTTTTTCTTCTCGTCTATCCCATAGTGTGGAGTATCGTTGGATAGGTCGTTCAAAAATATTTGTGGAAATCATTTTTTGATTTAGGGATCCGTTTGCGTAATATTAAGCTTTAAAGTGCAATTTTTTGTTAGAGTCAAATGTTTGGATTTGCATTTGGGTATGTGAAAAAATTCACAGCAGTAGTATATCGTCGGTTTACTGCAAGAACTCATTAATGGAAAAAAGTCATAAATTTTATAACGCCTTGAACTCGTCTTGGCGAGTTTTATATAGGTAATGCAAAAACTCATTGTGTTAAATTTTTCTTTAACATAAGCATAATGAAGATGGTATAGGGCAATCAATACAACTAAAACGAATATATTGCTTATTTCAAAGTTTTGACTATATCCCTTAATGAGTTCTTGCAGTAAACCGACGATATTATGTTACAACGAAGTTAAAAGGAAAACTATCATAGCTAAGTAGGCTATACAAGTTACCAAGTAATAGTCGACCAACTTAAATTTACAGTGGAAAAACATCTTCTCCCATAAATTAGAAGACGAAGAAGAAAGAAAGAAGTTAGTATTTTAGACATTATTTTTGTGCCCTATCACTATGTTTTTATATTTAACCCAAAGGTTGACTGGTAGAGAATGCCTTGTGGCATTAAGTCCGCCTATGTACCACTATTGTACATGAAGTTTAAATAAATAAATAATAAATTATGTATGAGAGAACATGTTTTTCAACTACAATGTTAACTTTGTTCTTCGGATAATTTTATCCCAACTGCGGAACCCGTCATTGTGCGTTGTCCGACACGCACTTGGCCGGTTTTTTATTGTATCACTAACCATAATAATTTGGACACAAATTCTTACATTGGCACATACGCACAATTTATTTTGATTTGTGTGTCTTTGCACATGCAAATCTCAAATTTATTTTTACTACAAAATGTTTTTGTTGACATTGCCCCGCATTCGAATCGTCCAATATTTGTTGTGCGTGTATGCAGATGAAAATTTAACTTGCTCAAACAGTTTTTTATGTTTTATCGTTGACAAGTGAATACACTGGGAATTGTGTATAATTGAACTGCAAATCTCACATTCACACACATCAAACTCCGAGTAGGTAGTATTAACTGACAGATTTCCAAAGAGATGCTCTTTTGAAGTTAATAAGTACGGTTATTTATTTTTAGGGTTCCGTACGTCCGATTGAAAAAATGGAACCCTTGTGTGTCTGTCTGTCCGTCTGTCCGTATGTCACAGCCAATTTGCTCCGAATCTACTGGACCGATTAAGTTGAAATTTGGTACACATATGAATGTCTGTGACCCAAACACGGACGTGTAACGTAAATAAATGAATGTTGAATGGGGATCACTTTTGGGGCCAAAAAATACAATTAAAAACAATAGTTTTGGCCTTGTGAGGCTTGTTATGAGGGTCTCCATTTTTTTTTTATAATTATAAAAGAAATACTTTTAAAGTTCTTAACTTATATATTACAGGAACACCTATAAGAAGTATAATGGTCTTAAAATAACAGAGTAAATCCTTCAATATTGTGCCTACAAACTTACAAATGCAGTTGGAATGTATGGGAGAATATGTTTTTAAACTACAATGTTAAGTTTGTTCTTGGGATAAAAATTATGGTAGATAACATATTCATTGTACGGAACCCTCCCACGCGAGTGCAACCCGCACTTGTCTGGTTTTTTCTTTGCTTTTCATTCGTTTCTTACCAATTCAACCAAACTGCGCAGTAGTTCGGTAATATTACTCGTTTCGTAGTCACCACGTTTTGACGATAAAAAGTCACTTTGTTTCAACTTCAAGGTGAAACTTAATAGGTAAATTTGGGATGAGTCTATGTGGAGCAGATTTTTACAGTCAAAACCCACGTAATTTGCTTTCCAACCATAAATGACAAAATTATATTCTACTAGCGACTCGCAGCTGGTTCGCACGATTTTTACGACTTGACAAAACATCGCGATTTGTTTATTATATCGAGGGGTGAAGGCTATTTGTTTTATGCGACATTTTGGACGATATTGAGTAATATACATATTCGGATTCAGTGATTTCTTCTGCTTCAGATGAGCCGGGTTTCGTACAACACTGAGCACTTTTTTGGCGCTTAAGACAATGCAATTTTAGTGCATAATTCTCAAACATGATGTATGATCCAACATCAAATTTGCAAATTTTAGAACCTCATTTAAGCTGTAGACAAAAATAGAGAATCGGAGCATAAGCCGTTATTATCGTCCTTAAATTTCAGTTGAATGGGAGGTAAAGCGTTTTTCGATATAGCTAACTTTGGATGAAAAGTCCCTTCGTACACTTTGCTTGCCAATACTAACACTATGCAATGTCGTTTCAACCAATTTGTCGTCAGCCGAATTCAATAAGACATTTCGGTTCAACCCTTTTTGCTGCAACTGTTTGCTTCAAACAGACTGAATGCTAATTAAGTGAAAATAAAAGTTCTGTTATTTAGAAAATCTTTTAATACAGATTTTTTTTTATATAATCCACATATAAATATTTATGTATTTTCATAAATATTTATGACATAATAATTATTCATCCATTTCAATACTTACTACAACTGCTTAACTTACTCATAAATTTGTCATTATTATCTTGTGTATGAAATCATCAAACAACTCTTGAGAATGTTCATCGTGGCTTAAGTCAACTTGCCTGTATCGTTATCAAAACCCAATTGGTAGTTAAACAAAATAGCCTATTCCTATTATCATTGAGTTACGATTAAATAATTTTGTTTTCTGCTACATAAGCACTGTAAAGTCACCTAAGCCGTTTTTCCTGCTGCTGATTGGTGACACTGTTGAAAGTTGAACCATTTTCTTTTCTCCAGTATTGTGGCGATACAGCCCCTAGCCAAGTTACAAACGTTTCGTTTCGAATCTCTTTCTACAATCGTTGACGCCTCGTCCGCGTCGTAAGCGAATAAGTTGGTAGACAAGTCGATCGCTCAATCTACAACGTATTTAGATCAACGTTGTAGAAAGGATCAGATTTCATTAAACATTTTGAACGATCTGATAAGTTGTACAACTTGTCTACGAATTTTCTATTCGTTAGTTCTGACCACGTGACTTAACGTTGAGATGATGTCATTCCTATACATTTGATTAGTTTTCTATTAGCGTTGTCGATTGTAGATTGTCAACTTGGCTACGGCAACTGATCATTTTGTATTAAGCTACATTTATCTTGGAACTTTATTTGGAACTTATAGATATTTTTTTTGAAAATTGTATCAAAACATAGGATTTTTTTGCAATAAAGATCCCCAATCTCTACTACAGTAAGAGCAGTAGTTTATTATAACGATTTTTTTTTTCTCCAAGTTTTGAATCTTTAAATGGCTCTCCTGTAAAGTTCGTAAAATGTTGCTTCAAACAAATAGCCTTTCACCCCTCGATATGTAAATTGTAAGGCCTTCCGAAATAAATTCCCTAAATGATGATCAAAACCGCATCAAAATCCGATGTGGAGTTGCGACACGAAAAGCGACTTTAATTTATATTATAAAAATTGTACTTTTTTTTGTGCTCAGTACCAATTATGTGTCTTCGTAGACGTAACAATAAAGATAGAATTTTTATTTAAATCTACAATTTTTTATTCAATCACTTACTAACCCAGTCATATTTGAATTTATTGTTGTACTACTAACCTAGACACAAGATGATTAATATCTTCTTTGCTGAAATCGTAAATGTAAATATTTATTGAAACGTCTCATTGGACAAATAAACACAACAAGTTAATCGACAGACTTAATACATTCAAATTCACTTATTCATTTTGTGAACATAGGATAAAATTATACAGATGTTAAAAATAAAAAATTGTCCCATACTATGTCCCACGAGGAGGCATACAAAATAGCTTTGGTAATCGAATGTCACATTAACAATATAAAAGATGTATGTAAAGATGGACCCATCCACGGACCGTCCGCAGCAAACCCATGCGGCTGTTATTACTTAGCCACGAGCCCCTTGTATTTAACTGACGATTGCATGAACTAAATGGCCTTCCATATTGTGTCATGTGTAGAGATGTACCTAGGCTAGTAGTCTCCGAATAAGCGTATTCGGTACTAGCCAAATCGTACACAAACGGGTTTCGGTGTATTCGGCTCCTAATTAGTCAAACCGATTGGTGAATAGTCAAGTTTCACAATAGTTTGTGAGCTGTTTGAATTGTGTTCGGTAATCTTCGTATTATGTCATATTCTCACCAGGGTCTGTAGTTAGTGACTGATTGGTTAGTCTTAGAATATAATACGCACAAGATCTGAAAAGAACAATAATATGAAAAGATTTGTAGTGCCCATTTCTAATAATTATTATGGTCGAAGATGTAGAAATTTTTTAGTTCCAACTATTGTTACCTTCCAGACGATATATTATAAATAGTTCTTACACAAAAACCTCTTTTAAAAATAAAATAAACAATAACATATGTACCTCCTTATTGTATTTAGAGCCTCACTGCGGAGAAAATTTTATGGTTTTTCTGATTTAATATAGGGAATGCTAGAATAGTTCCCCTAAGTCCTCTAAGTTAAAAAGTGTAAATAAAAAAAATAAAAATGTTATAATGTACAAAAATAAAAAGGAGCTACGTCTGCCAACAGACTGCTTTGCAGCAGCAGTTTGGCAGAGGTATATGTCGGAGAACGGAAGGTTTCCCTCGTTATCATCAGCCATATTTTAACTACTGTGGGCGTACTGTGGGTAGTGTTGGTTATTGCGCAATAGAAAAACCGAATTAAACTCAGAAGTCATTTACTCAACCTTAGATAGAACTTTAAAGATTACATAAGACAGTCCCCCAAAACGCTTATCCTTTCACCACTTCCTAGTGCTTTAGCTGGGAAGAAGAAGTAGCGGAACAAACTCCCCAGCAACACATCTGTCTGTTCAGTTGGAAGAACTTGATTCTATACAGTAATGGGTATGCAAAGTAATTAATGTAGGAACACGACACAACTATAGCGAACGCGCAACAGTTTCTAGACGTCTTCACTGCTTGACCGCCACCGATAAACTCCAATTGTCGAATGTGCGGCGGACACTTGTCGCCGCGCCGGTCGAACGTTATGTCTTAGACTCTGCCATGCGCCGCTAGGCAGCGCTAGCGTCGCGATTAGTCAATAACCGATGGCGCGAATCCACCAACTCCATCGAACGCCAACAGATGGCGCTGGCGTACCGGATACAACTCGTCTCCGAAATTATATATATTTTATAAACAATTATTTCTGTGACTAAACGCTTTTTTTTTGTATCTTTTTTGTTTGTTTTCTGTGGAGTGTTATTCCGAATTATCATCATTCTCCTGCACTTAGCCCAATTTTTTTGAGATCGGCACAACATGTATTTTTCTTCCATACTTCTCTATTATTCGTCATCTCGGTATTCACTCCCTTGCTAGCCATATCATCTTTCACACAAAGTCCATCCATCGTTTATTTGTTCTTCCCCTACATAACCATCCACATTCGTACTCAAAACTTTCCTCACTCCTTCGCATTACATGCCCATATCACCAATTTCCACACAACTTTTCAACTGCAATTCCTAATATATGTACTACTAGCTTTTGCCCGCGGCTCCGCCCGCGTGGATGTCGGTTATCGTGTAAAAAAGTAGCCAGACAGACAGAGTTACTTTCACATTTATAATATTAGTATGGATAAGGGCCTATTGACTATTCGGCTAAGAGTTGTGGCGCATCTCTAGTTCAGTTTAATGTACAATAAACTCATTTAACTTTGTGATACGTATCAATTCAAGGTCTTGTTGCCAAGGGTTATCTTACACGTGGTGGAATATCTCTCTAAATAACATTTTTTTTGTAATGTTGTGCTTTGTCACTCATACTAACGAATTAGATAATGTTTGGTATTCAAAAATCATGCTCATCCATCAGTTTTTCTTCAGTAGAGTTTTTAAAATTAAAGTAAAAATAATTAGTTAACAATATCATTGATCATCATTTCAGCCGAAAGACGTCCACTGCTGGATATAAGCTTCCCCCAATTGGGGGGGTTTGCCATAATCGCCACGTTTGGCACGCGGGTTGGCGATCGCAGTATGGTGTTAAAAATGCATAGAAAACGCTTCTGCCCATTCTCTAGTAAGTCCCTTAGTCGCCTTTTTTTACGACACCCACGGTTGGAAATGGGGTGGTGCTATTCTTTACGTCTGCCACCACACGGTTAACAATAGTTTTTAAAGTTTGCCAAAATTTTAACCGTTGATATCAGAACATTTTACATAGTTTAATTAAAATAGTAGCCGAACACAACATAGGTAGTAATTACTTCGTAGATAAGCACTACGCCAAAAGTCATAACACTTTAACCACCTTTAAGAAAATATTTTATGCAAGGCGCAACGTTAAAATTAAAACTGGCAATTGAATTGAACGGAGCACCTACTAAAGTCCTGACCACTAAAGCACTAGGAAGTGATGAAGGGCTGGCGTTTTGGAGGATTGTCTTATGTAATGTTGACATTCGAAAAGTGCTAATTCTCAGCCTACGTTGAGTAAATGACTTTTGATTTTTCTATTGCGCAATAACCAACACTATCTACAGTACTAATTAGTTAAAATATGGCTCATGTTAACGAGAGGTACCTACCTTCTCCGTCGTCAGTTAAAAATACAAGTCTGTTTCGTGTTTACGGATAAAGTAGTTAATCCAGAATTGATTTATGTAGTGAAAAATCTTCTCAATGCTACGGTTTTACATTGAAAGCGAATAGAAAATAAGTCTGTTGTATTGAAAAAATGTTTCAAGGAATAGATTTCGCAATACTACTACACACATCAAAGTCCACCGATTGACTAGACCTTTACATTCGGTTATTTTTACCAACAAATTATTTAATGTTAAGGCCAAAATAACACACAAACATGGAAGTTTTATAGGCAAAATTGATGTCGTAAAGAAATCAAGTAATGGAAGCGAATCCAAGCTTTTTCACTCACCGATCGAATGTACCCCCGAATTCCTAAACGATTCATGGTTCTCTGGGGATGAGCAAACACGCAATGTAATTTTACAACATGAAAAAGGATTGGAACAATCCATATACTACACTACATTCAAAATGGCCAACGGTTTTTCAATGTCATCTCTGTCTAAATTATGCATTTTTTTATATTGAGGAGGGTAATGACCTTCGCATGTGTATTTACCCTTAATTAAAATTAAGGTTTCTGCATATTACTTTTCTTGATTGGACTTGTTGTCGGGTTTCTAAATGTTTTGTTGCGCTCGAAGTTTTTGCGTTCGTTTATTTTTTCTCGCATTTTCTTTAGTTGCAGTTGGATTTTCAAAGGGTTCTCATTTAGTTAAAGTGTGGAAGAAACCAAATAACACAAGACATAACGTCCACATTTGGGCAACTATTTTTCAATGTGCATCTAATAGTTTTAGTTATAGTGACCTAAACTCTACAGTCACTTGTCAAAATGATGGTTAGGAGCTTGATTCAGTTTCCGGAAAAGCACAAACTACCAGATGAATAGAAGAATGGAACTAAATTTGAATGAAATTATCTTCCAAATGTGTAACTTATTGAGATGATTTTTTTACTTAGAAAAATTAAAAGCACAACAAATAAGATTTTTAAAACTATTAGTAAGTAAGAAAACGAAAAATGTAAAGATGATTATAATAATTTATTTAAAATTTGCAAAATTCTTCCTATCAGCTTAAAACATAAATACCTACTTCTGGTTCGGGCAGTCATGGCAGCTGGGACCGTCACTCGCTAGTTACCCATAACCACGCAACTAGGAAGGAATTATTTTGACGACCGAACGCTTGATAAAAGAGTGCCATACCTTCTCAATCAGTTGCCTACTGAAATAAGAAGTCAGGAAATAAAAGGTAAATTTGCCAAACTACATAAGCAGTTCTTTTTCAAGAGTTTGTAAACGATGTTTTTCCCATATATATTGGTTATAATATTATTGTAATTTACTTCATAAGTGCAATAAGTGAAAATTAAGTGTCCTCATTAATAAACATTATATGTTATATCTGTTTGTTCTGTTCCCACAGACAAACCGTGAAAACGGTTTTGCGGGGCACAGTTCTTAATTTAAGATTACTGTAAACTTTTTTGTTAATAAATAAATAAATAATAACAATAATAATGGTGAAAGCTGTCATACTAAGAGATACCGCGGTATTATACCTGCAGGCACTTTTTAAATATCTAAAAGACCAGTATTTTTTTTTTTTTTTTTGTTTTACACGTGGCTTCTAATATCAGATGCCTATCTTCACACGTACATAAATGTCAATTGTAGGACACCATGTGTTGCTATGGCTATCATATCACCGTGACCTAGGCATGTCACGACGTAATCAATAATTACTGCCTTTAGTACTAGGTAATTCAAGTACATGGGTAGAAAGCGTGAAAGGAAAATACAGCTATTGAGCATTTCTACAGCTGTGCATACTATTCCAAAACTAGTTTCTATTTGTAAAGGCTTTCTGTGATTCATTTAGCACTGCAGGCAAAGTTGTGGTTCATTGGAGATGGACTCGAGAATATGGCTTAAAAGATTTGCAAACCAGATTCGGCTACTGCAGTCCCTTTTTTTTTTTTGGTGGGAAATTATCAAATAACGTCTCCCGCTCTGGGCGGAGTCAGACTTTTACTGACTAAAACCCACCCGTGTTCCTTCAGTTGCCTGTATGCCAGGGCCACGTTTTCCGTTTCGGACAAACCCGCAACCCTGGCAGGCACCGGTCCTAGCGGACCCCGTCAGTGCGTGCTGACATCTCTTTGAGGCGCGCGTGGAACACAACGCGCCGTCGACCCGGGCCTGGGTCCTTACCGGACGGCGAGCTGCCCATAGCTCGCCGTCTGCAAGCCCGCGCCTACGGTGGCCGGGAATCGGCTATCGATTCCCGCCGCCCAGGTACTGTTGTCCCTAAGTTTTAAGCTTAATTATTTATTACATTTGGGAAAACAAACAGTAGTATATAACGCATGTGTTGTTTTAAAATTAAACTTAACCAATATACTACCTACAACATTTTCCACAGATTACTATAGAATATAATTATAATAAAAACAAATTGTTAGCAAACGTTAACTGTAAAATCCAAGTCAAAGTCAAATCATTTATTTCAAATAGACACGTAAATGGCATTTTTGAACGTCAAAAATTACAAAATTTTTTAACTGATTCTAGTTGCTCCTTCCAAAAGGTAGCAGGGCTAACTTAATGAAAAAGAAGTTAAAAGATTTTTTTTTTACAAACAATCCATATTATAGTATCCTTACTATTATACTATCCATACTAATATTATAAATGTGAAATTAACTCTGTCTGTTACGTTTTCACGCCTAAACCGCTGAACCGATCGTCATGAAGACATACAAAATAGCCAGCCGGGTCTGGCACAACTACTTGTAGGTCATACAAATATTTGTTCCGTGCGGAAATCGAACCTGCGCACGCAGCGCAGCAGTCAATCGCTTAACCACTGCGCCAACCGTGCCGACGAGATATAGCCTGGGACATGGAGAAGGATATAGGCTAGGTAAATCAAATGCAAATCATAGGCTTATGCGATAACCGACATCCACACGGGCGGAGACGCGGCCAAAAACAAAAAAGAAACATGCATGATGTATCATACAGGTACCTAGTCTATTAATAATACCTACATTGTGTAAAACCTATGAAGCCTACCGCCGATCCTTTTCCGATGTATATACTAGGGTTTTTAGAACATTATGCTGGGCAATGCAATAATTTGTTTTTTCACGTTAATAGCTAATAGGAGCACCTTCTAAACGAAATCATCATCACCTTCAAGCCCTTATCTCATGTTACTTTGGGTCGGCGCAACACGTTTTTTTTTTTTCTTTCTTCCATTCTCCCCTCGTCAACCGCCAAGCAACCATTCACTTTCACTTCAATCATTCTTCTTTTTCTTTCATTTTCTTTTTAATTAATTCCACTTGCTAAAATAAATATGAAACCAGAACAACGCAATCGAATACATTGGAGCTCCAAGTTTGCGATCTTACTCTTTGCCCTTTTGAGGAAGCTCGATGGTTATTTCAGTCCACGTACGCCAGACGTGTCTGCTCCAGTCCCAATTAAGTAAGGCTGACGGCTTTTTGCAACGTATCAACAATGTTTTGGAGAGCACTATTGTGTTCCTTTTTGAATATTGTAATGACTGGTTTCACTACGCTTAATTTTGTTGCTCCGACTACCATTTAATAGTTTACTGCAGTCAATGTTTTTTCAAATTCATATTTATCCTAGAGTGTTGTCATTCCTTAGATCTTTAGCATCTAGACATCCTAGACTATCTATATTTCTTCCTTTAGATTTATATATCGTCCCTCCATCATCACCTCTATCAGTTTTACTCCATGCGAATCTCTGAGTTATACAACCTACTCCAACTATCACCTGAGTATCAATGCCTTTATACTTTTCTTTCTCATCAGATGAAAATAAAACATCTTTAGACAACACGATCATCAAATATCTTCTCACCTCAATGTTTTGACTACATTCTCTAAGCTATGCGATAGCAAACTAACAGAGTTCCAAGTGAAAACAAATAAAGTGACATCATACAGTATTCAATAGTAGGTAGATTTATATAGTAGGATAGTAGGTAGGTACAGTTAGCAATTGTGGTTGCTGTGATTGCGATTTTCTCTGAACACAATTCAGTTTGGTCGTTGACGATAATTGGCGGTAACTGTATACTGATTGTCAATTTTTACGGCACATAAATTGTCCGAATCGTTTGTTGGTTGACTACGTGTATCGAATACGTTTTGTTGGCTTTGCTCTTTACTAATTAGAATTGCTGTAATTACACAATGGATTTACAGGATTTGTAACATGCAAATGTGGTCTCTCTATTATTTGTAAAAGCATTATGGTTCAACTATATACATTTCATTTGTACGGCTTAATTTAAAAAAAAATATAATAGATTCAAACGAGTAGCTAGTACCTACCTAGGTACTACTCTGAACTGTAATATGACTAATTTTCTACAAATTTTCTACTAGACCATCTGATTGAGCCTTAAGATATACCGATGGGTATACGGATAGATGAGTCGGAAGCTTCATTATTCCAACGAGATGCTGACACTGCCTGTTGAAGTCATTAGCACGATCCCATCAATTTCAGCACTTAACCCCGATGTAGTTCATTGCACTAACTCCATGGCACGATGAGTAGATGAATATTTCATAATCTCTACGTTGCTTCCCTCAGCATTAGTGTGACGTTTTGAATTTCAAAATAGTTGTTTCCTTAGTGAAACTTGGATGCCACTAACTTTTGAACGAAAATATTAAAGTATAAAAACTTTTCAGTAATGTGAGTAGGTAAAGTAGAGGTATTTTGACATACTGAGAATTGAGATAGAGATTTGAATGAGACCGTTCTTAAAAATACGGGATTTGATACAAAATAGGTAACCAGGTAATCACAAATTGCTAAGAAGCAATGTATTGACGGAGAACAGCAGAAAGAATAATAAAACTTCAGTCTCGAAAGACACATCTAGACAAGACCTAAGAAAATAAACCGCTTAAGTAATATCAATGGTTAGTTGAGAATAACTGGTTTACTATTTACGATTTCCTCTTATCTAAGCGAGTCAATTATACTATATTTTAATTACCTATCATAATATTGTAAGGCTGCAGTCAGACATGACTATGAAACTGTATCTTGACTATATCAATCTGCCTAGCCTTTTCCCAACTATGTTGGGGTCGGCTTCCAGTCTAACCGGATGTAGCTGAATACCAGTATTTTACATGGAGCGACTACCTATCTGACCTCCACAACCCAGTAACTGGGTAACACGATACCCCTTGGTAAGACTGGCTGTCAGACTTTTAGGCTTCTGACAACCCGTAACGACTGTCAAAGATCCACGAATGACAGCCGGGACCAACGGCTTAACATGCTTTCCGAGGCACGGAGGAGTCTCGGTATGTAAAGATGGTCACCCATCCACGGAACAACCCCGGCAAGCGTAGCTTAACCTGACGGATCGACCCGTGCGGCTGTTATTACTTAGCCACGAGCTCCTCAAAAAAACTGTAAAAACTGAAACTGTATCTTGACTATGATGTTGTTATCTACATACATGTTGTTGAAACACAATTGGTCAATCTATAATTGGAGATTGACTACACATTGTTTACTGAGGTATTTTAACGGCAAGAGACAACCCCGGTTTTTAAAATGCAATTTAATCTGCTTCCAGTCCCAAGGCAACTTACATGTGATTGCTTGTTCCAATCGATTGGTCTATGCAGGCCATGCCGCCCGTCATTGTCACCATTGAGAACACAGCCTTATTGGAGTTATGAATAAGGATAATCCATTCTGAGTTGCAATCATCGCCATATCAGTTATAAAGTGCCGTAAAGAGAACAAAAGGAATATAAAGTAGTTGTAAAAGCTTATGTACGAATATAATCACTTTTATGTAATTAGCCTAATTTGTATTAGAAGATATGGTAGGTAAGGTAATTTTATTTTGAAACACTTATCTTTTATGGGAATACAAATTGTATCAAGTACTAGCGACCCGCCCCGGCTTCGCACGGCTGCAATTTACATTTGAAGACGGCATTCTGTTCACGACACGTTGGGCACAAGGTCTGAGCAGTAACCTAATAAAAAGTACTAGGCTTCCATGAATTCAAGATAGTATTGATTTAATGTAGTGTAGTAAGTAGGTACTTCTTTCTGTATATATTTATATTATATATAGCCTATGTACATCTGGAATAATTTAACTTTCAAATGGTGAAAGAATTTTTCAACGAGCCCACACAAAATTCGCTCTCTCTCTCTTTATAACATTAGTATAGACTTGTGTAAAGCATTTAGTATTATTTTAATGTGATGGAAAAAATAGAAGGATGATGTAGAAGATGATCTGGCTAGAAAGGGACAACAAAAAAGAAAAAAAAGGAAGGGGAAAATAGAGGATGACGTTTGATAGAGATTATCCTAAATAAATTAGTATATTGGCAAGAGGATGATAATAATGATGAAAAAACCGGACAAAGTGTATGTCGGACCACGCGCAATGAAGGGTTCCGTAGGTAGGATGAATTTATCCCAAGAACAGTTAACAATGTAGTTGAAAAACATGTGGGCCATACATTCTAACAGAAAACGTTACTTTATTCGCGCAATATTGAGTGATATACCATGTTATTTTAAGACCATAAACTTCTTATAAGTTTTCCTGTAATCTATAAGTATAGACCTATTCTGTATTATTTTTTTTAATTTAGGCTCAACTGTTTTGGAGATAAGGGGGGACAAATGTGAACCCCATATTCAAAATTTATTTATTTATTTATTTACATTACACGTTCGTATTTCGGTCACAGAACACGTGTACCAAATTCAACTTAATTGATCCAGTAGATTCGGAGCAAACCGGCTGTGACAGACGGACAGACTGACACACGAGTGATCATTATAAGTGTTCCGATTTTTCCTTTTGAGGTACAGAACCCTAAAAATAATATTTAAAATAAGAAAAGCACTTGATCTAATTAAATACTTGCTTATTGATATCGTACATAACCAAGAAGGTACACGCTATTAATTTATTTTGCACATAATTCAGATTCATCCAATAAAAATATCAGCTCGTTGATATTGACACAGTGCAGGGCAAAGGCCTCTCTCCTCATAAGTGTTTTGGTATTCCCCGCAGTTGTTTCTTTTACCGGCTGGTCCCATATTTACTTAGTAAACAGAACACACATTGAATACAATTACCAGGTTATGAACCGTGAAAATCATAAATTATTTATACTTAAGCCATATTTGGAAAAAATCCCGTTGGTTATCATTTAAATATCCTTTGGCTTTATTTACTTCGACGTATCAAAAAGTATGCATTCAAAAGGAATTTACATTGTTTACACCGGTTTTGTAGTATCCGTATGGTTAATAATACGGTAGACCCTAAATTATTTGTATCGAGGTCAGCAGTAATAACAACTTTGTTACCACGCTCTTTCCTTTGTTTGACTCTAACATTTCCTAACGACACACAGTTTTAGTTTTATATTCGCTTTATGGTCATAACACAAACGTCTCTTAGGGCCCATATTACAGAATATCACTCAATACTCAAGCATTACTTAAAACTAGATTCAAGCCATTTGATTTGTTGAAACTAGTTTTAAGTAATGCTTGAGAATTGAGTGACGTTCTGTTATACGGGACTCAATCGTCTACCTCCTAAATATAAGCCTACTTACAAGGCATTTTTTTTAGACAAGTTGTATCTGTTGGTATTTCGCATGAATTAGGATAAATAATGTTGTGTTTAAAATATTTACCAGTGAGGTGGTTAGAAGACTGCACATTCATACAAGTATTGCAACTGGTGAAGGTTATAATAATGCACCCAAAATAAACATTGTTGCTACAAACTGCTGCAATAAACAGCTGTCGAAAATATTCGTAGAATCACCGAGCTTCACAATCGTGCTGGCGATCACAAAACTGATCTCGATATCACATCACAGTAGGATAGTCCTACCTACTTCATTCGCCTTATTCTCACGAAGTTTCAAGAAGCTATTCTTTGTCAGTCACACAACTTCACTGCGCAAAAACTACATAAATGTTTATTTTCGTTTGTTAGGTGAAGTTTCTAAACAACCAAATATTTACAATTGTCTGACGATAGCTAAGCTGCGTCAACATCACCTCAAGGCGTTGCTCTCATGTTTAATGTTTCTTTAGTATACTATTAAGTGACGCATATTCCGTCTAGCTTCACAGCGTGGATTTAAGCAGATCTCCGTAGACAATAAAATTAAACAACTAAACTGAACAGCCAACCTTAAGCCATTTGAAGATTGTAATGTGAGATATATTTAAGCTACCTTTAAAGAATTAAGCAGCATAAAACCTTCCAGACACACTTTGGTCATGAATATACATATGTAGACGAAAGTTTTGTGCCAGTATCAAAGAAAATATAGTTCGATATATCAATAGTTCATTAACGGTTTAAAGTTGAGACAAATTGGAGTACAAGTACCCGAGCAATAATAATGTTAACTTATTCCTTTCCTTCCCTGAAAAAAACCTTTTAGGAATAACAACTTTTAACTTCCTAGTCTATAACTAGTTGTATTTATCCGCAAAACACTGCCCCTCAAAACACAACATTTCCCTTGCATTAGTCACACGAACGAAGTTATCTTGTGTATAGTCCTCTACTAAACTATGTTTATCCATACTATCTCTTATATTTAAAGTAGTATTAACATTTTCTTTGTCTACAATAATAATTTTCCTTTGGTCTGAAAGTTAAATCTTTATGATTTTGTCTTAAATATAAGCAAACACTACTGTGTGTAAAATTCATCTTTTGCAAAAACACGTATTTAATATTTGACGATGTTTTTATTGTTTGTTATGCATAAAATGTCATTACATGACGCAGAATTTAAACAGTTGCCAAATCTGTTCAAAATATCATACGAATTTGGCATGATACAGCTCTCAGAGAAAGAAAAATAATGTACCTATTAAGTTCAATAAATCAACGAAGAAAGATAAATGATATACGGTATATCCCAAGTGCTTAGCAGTATGCATAAGCAGAAACACAGATGCGTTAAATGGTTCCCACCGATCAAGTTTATTTAAATAAAAACCACATAAAACTAATGATGCTAGCTATTTTTAATATGGATCGCTGTATAATATTCGCTTTTACAAATACGAAAACAGTTTATCATGATAACATTAACATTTTAGTATCGCTGGCATTTTAAAATAGTCCCTCCGTCAACGTTCGGATCATGGCTGGCGAATGAATTATGCAAGAGTATTGACTAGTCCCGGCTTCATTTGAAATAATGCTTGTTGCCAATATCTGGAACCACTCTTAGAATTATGGAACGGGGATTGAATACATTGTACAAAGGTGTGTATGAAATAGTTTCCTCTGATACTACATAGGTACTTTTATGTACACTCACCTGCAAAATTGCATGGATACCTTAGTGTCTATTTTCCAGTGAACGTTTGAAATCAAATTTTCGAAAATAGAACTAGCATTGGCTTTTCGCTTCACACGATTTTGTTTCTGTATTGTCCATGGATTTTTGCAGTCGACCGTACCAAGTAGGCTTTAATCCCTACAGTACCTTAGAAAGGAAGTAATATTAATGCTTGCGGCAGTTTATACCACACGACCCAAATGTCGAAGGTTTAAGAGTTCGCTTTTAATTCGTCACCGTTTTGCTGATGGAATTGCAAGTTTCAATGTCATCATCCTTTTGCACATATAATACTTTATTCGGGAGTCGGTGCAGCATGTCTTTTGCTTCCATACTAACTTCTATTGTCCGGTATCTCTTCATCAATTTCTTTGGTCTTCCTCTAATCATGTAACCATCCATATTCATACTCAAAACTCTTTTTACGTTTGCCACTCCTTGTCCCATGTACTAACCAAGCTATTTTGGACCTATGGCTTGTGACAAATAAAAACACTGTAAGAAACACCTGAAAATAGTGCTTTGTCATCGTCAAATATAGGTTACTAGTTCTAATAATTCAGAGTTATTTTAAAACTCCATGTATATTTAGAAGTAGAACGCTCGATAACATTTTTAATTAATTGTCGTCAATTTTCTGTTATCTAAGCCAGGCAATTATACTGGTTTTATTACCTGTTGGAAGGTCACAGAGGTAACGTTATATTTGCGAATAAAGAAGGATCAGAAGTGACATTTAAAGGATCAAGGCAGTCATTGTCGTTGAATTATAAAACCAGTTGTCTTGACAAAGGGGGCATATGAGTAGATTATTATAACAAATTCATGTAATCGCTTTGTCACTTATACATGGCAAGGATATGTGAACCTGCAATAATCAACTGGTTCAGAAGGAAAGTAATGTGTTTTCCTTCTTTGGTAAACAAACTCAGTACGATATTATAGGTACGTGTTTTCTGTGACAGTGTGGACGATATTTTACCTGATCAATGTATCGATTTATTTATGTGGTCACGGTCCATAATGTCAGTTACAAGGACTTTGCCAATACGTTGTCAACTTTAGAAGCAAAGTTGAAATGTCCAGTGTGCCTTACTTTACTTACTGACAACCCTAAAGCATGATGGTTCTAGTGTAGGTATACTCGTATATTTTATAGATAAGTAAACACTGTATCACTCACACAAGTGGTGAGGTGGCTGCTGTCACTAATGTCATCTGTCAGTCACAACAAATGGTTTGAAAAGGTGAAGAGTGAAGCGGTGTCTGCATGAGTCTTGGTGTGGTAGTAAGGTTGTGTTTCTTTTTTTTTTTAATACTGGCATCTCTTAGGTGGCAATGGCAACCGTAGTTGTTGGAGGTTGTCGTCTGCTTAACCGGACTTTCTTGTGGGTGCCTCAATAAACTAAGCGACTACGCGCTAAGGCATCCCCTGTGGGGTACAGACCTCGGCTTAGGGCGTCGCTGGGGGAGGATAGCGAGGGACAAGCTGGATCGGATTGTAAAGCCAGTGTATTGATATAATCAACATTAATACGGGTTCAACAGGATTCTACAATGGTGAAATTCAAACAATAATCTAGGGCATTGTTTGATTCCATGTGAGATTATTGTTCGGTACACCTAAAACTGCAATTTCATATTTACTACCTCCATTAATCAACGCGATTAAAATCAGGTTCGAACTAGTTTTTGTAATTAAAGGTTTCAGTCCCATGATTTTTGCGATTGATGAGGGAGTGTGTCAAATTTATTTATTATTAGCTTTGATTTATTTTATTGATTATTCAGATTTATGCTTTTCGAAGGCAAAGAGTAGGTTATTTCCCAAAGTAAATTATCAACAATTTTTTTCATAAACAAAACAGCTCAAACCCGTAATAATGTTTATGGTTCAAAATAACATAAAACACACATAAACAACATTGAAACACAGAAGTAGGAAGTAACCTAACTTTTTTTAATTCAAAGAGTTACTCGTACATAGAAATAAAAACACTGAAAAGGAACATACACACATCGGGTACTTTTCATCTCGGAAAATTAAACTTTTCATGCGGGCAACACCACTGACAAAATAAACATGCATACATGGCACATCGAATTTTAGGTACTGTATAAACTCACACCTTTTTTAGGGCTCCGTAGTCTACAAGGAACCCTTATAGGTTGGCCATATCCGTCTGTCTGGCTTGCGTACCTATATATATTAATCACACCGATAAAGTGGTATAATTAAATCTTAAAATTATTATTCTATTCGGGTTCCTCCCGTACACGTGTACATGTAAAATGGAGTTGTTATTTTTTTTTTTCTCGTCTGTCCCATGGTATAGGGTATCGTTGGATAGGCCCTTCAAAAATTGCAAGTTTGTGAAAACTATTTTTTAATTCAGGAATCCGTTTGCGTAATATTAAGGTTTAAAGTGCAATTTTTGCATTGTATAAACTCAATGTCCTTGAATTATATAGTTGCATAGCACAGGTGTGAGTACTATGTACTATAGAGCTACCATTTACCGGGTAATATGTCTTTTATTGACTTGAATGTGCCCTGCCGGCTGAGAGTATGTCATGCTCACTCAATGTCTCGCTGGTGGTGGCGTGTGTGTTGGATCATTAAGTTCCCTTCAAAATGGTTGAGCTAAATGGTGCTGATCCATGCGTCATGTTCGTGAACGGGCGCCGTCAGTTGGGACTGGTCATCTCTTAGCTGCCACGGCTTATTTTAATTTTTGAACTGTTTCTATTACGGACGCTTGTAACGTGCACGTCTTTCTACATTGTTCTCACATGTATAACTTCAACATGAATGATGTAACCCATATTTTGTTTTAAAAGAGTGTCCATGGAGTTTCTTGTCCGTTATTCTCCATAGGAACCTACTACGATTTGGAATGGGCAACTAGCTTCATCTTTCTGACTGACCGACCCCTTGACAATTCAAAAGTGCCTGTAATTGGTTTATTTGATATAAATGCTTTGAGTTTGAGTTTGAATTTTTTATAGAGTCAAGTCAACCCCCGCCAGCTAAATGGTTGTTTTTGGATATGTGACAAAAATCACGGCAGTAATATATGTAACGAAGGTAAAAGTAAAACTATATTATAGTTAATAAAAGTATATTTGCAGTTTAAATGCATGAGAGAACATGTTTTTCAGATACAATGTTAAGTTTGTACTTGGGATAAATTTATCCCAACTACGGAACCCTTCATTGTGCGTGTCCGACACCCACTTTGTCGGTTTTAAATGGATAGGCAAAAACTGAGAACGTCCTTTTACTACATAGTAGATCCGTAAATATAATACTATGAAGTACAAGGATGTTCTCTCGCAGTAGAAATCAGAATAACCAATAAAATAAATCAAAGCTTTACTTACTGGGTACCTACCTTATATTTATCTTTAATCTCACGCATTATTTAACTTTATGCAAAGTTAAATATGCGTGTAACATGACCGAGTTCACTTCAATAGTTCATCGAGCCAGGATTGAACCCACGACCTCTCGTTCAAGAGTCATCGCCCCAGCCTAGCTGGCAGTTGGCTGTAGACGCTTTAAATAAGTGACGTGACAATTAATAGCCATGGCTATATGAGAAAAGATATAGCTGGAACAGAGTATTGAGAGAGCTTAGCTCTGTGGATGCTGGATGCAAATTATTGTAGAACTCTAGCTTCTATAGTATGATACTAGGGACAAAAGCAGTACCTAGTTATTATAGTGCCAGCTTTTCATTTTGAGCTACACGATTACTGACAAATGCGTGCACTGACTGGACGGGTCCACTTATTCTGTGTGGTTATTTCCTCAAAAGGCCATTTCAGACACCAATCTACATGGTCTTCACATGATCTGACCGAAATTATGTCTGGACTTTAAAAGAGACTGTGACTCTGAAAAGAAAGGCCGAAACAAACACAGTCGTTTCGGCCTGTCTTCTCAGAGTAGTCAGATAAGAATTCCTAAGTTCTGCTCAAAAGATGAAATTATTTTAGAAATTGCTGTAATTTAACATATATATTTTTTTCCAAATTAGTATAAAATCATTACAAAACGGTTATCGTCGCCTTAATCGTAAACAATTGAAGGCACAAACATGGCGATAATTAAGATTATCCTTTGAATCCGTCCATTGTTATCTGAGTTTACAACAAAGACAGTTTTACGATTCAACACATTGCTTTGTCTGTTTTTACTCAACTTTGATAATAATGAGGTCATGTTCTGTTTTGGGAAAGATGACTAAATTTACTGACTGTTGTATGTGAAAACGATTAGGAGGAAGATGCGAAAAGTCACGTAAAGGAAGACATACATAGAATCATTTCAATCAACATAACATTACACCTGTTGCCTCGGAGTGTTGGCAGAAGTGTAGCACTATTCGCCAGTTAAGTAGGAAACTAATTGTAGGGCGTTGCTAGCAAAACCAACATACTCTGCCTGAAAAGAGTCCAAAATGTTATCCTAATAGCAATAGCAAATGCATCTTGATTCGCTAGGAACGAAGATATCTAAGACTATTTATCTACAAATGCCATCAAGTAAACTCTGAAGTCAAGCGGTACAAAAGAAAATACAAGGCACGCCTAACCTTGCATCTAAACCCACTAGTGACTGAACTGCTAAAACCCGACAGGGTGCAGCGGTGGTAAAATGTCTGAAAAGAAACCACCTCCTTTAAATGGAAAGCGCAGCTCTAGCTACTTCACTACGAGCACTCGTACAACGACATTTGACATAGAACGAATTCGCTTATGCTACGACGACCGATTGCAAATACAATTAAAAGGCGAAAAAAAAAAGGAAACTTAAATCAGTTGTACTTAATTTCAGCGTAGGTACCTATGTACCCGCTGTTTTGGCAAACAATTCCATCTTGAACTGCCAAGATATGATGGCCATCCGTAATTCGGAGCTTGAATATAGCCAACATTACCGTTGTAATCCAGGCCCCGAATTACTCCGACTTCTAAAAATCAAATCAAGCATCTGATGGTGATCTCTGAAATAACACGTAAAGAAAATGGATTATATAATATTTTGGTTAGTCAATAACAGAAGCTAACTTGAGATTTCACAGTTAACTGGACTCAGATCCTAAAAGCTTTTAGGAACCGGGACAACCCAACAAACTTGAGTAAAAAGGTCAAAACTTTCCAAAAAATTTCGTTTACAAAAATCCGGACTACCTCTGTCAACGTCGGTCCCTCTATCAGTCCCGGCATTTTTCGCCCAAAAGTTGGAGATACATTTTAATTTCAATATTCCACACACAAAAAGTGAAGTAGGTATTTAATAAATGAACAGGCGCTCATAACATTCAGATTCCTTTGACATTTTTGGCTGAAAATTTCCGAACTTATTGGACAACAGTAGCGTTTGAACGTAACATACCTTTTCGTAATAAATACTAGCTGTACTCGCGTCCGTTTGAATTTTTTAAATTCCGGGATGCGAGGTTTTCTGTGTCCCTAATAAAATGCCTTGTTATGGTGAAAAGTATCCTTTATTTACAGCCTCAAACTGTTTTGCCGCAGCTCCTGATTCTGTAGGATTTCATCAAGAGTCAGTTCAAGAGTTTATATAGATACATTTATGTATTTCATGGTCTAAGCAATAGTAATTTGTATAATAAATTACTATTGCTGACAAGTACACTAGGTAGGTACTAAATTATTTTATTGTTTCTCTATGAAAATTAACCAAAAAGATTAACAAACATTATTGCTTACTTTTGCTACAACTATTTATTAAGAAAATGTACAATTAGCTATATTTACACTTACAAGCATTGCGTGTCAAAATACAGATCAATTAATAGCGTGCGTGGCATGTAATATCTACAGTAAGCAGTTTTTACTGAGATAAGAACAAATGAAAAGAAAATGGTTTGCCATTAAGCATTATTTTTTTTTGCTGAAGTCAACTTTATAACAATTTGTATCTCTGATTAAAAAAAAATATTAAAGATAATTGTCATTTTATAATTGATTATTATGTAGTGAAAGTGTTAGCAAGCAGATCATAATAATAATAAAAAAATATGTATTGTTTTTATTTTTATGAATTTTCAATGTTAAATGACCCCTTATGACCATAAGGGGTCATTTGGTTGCAAATGATCTCTCCTACAACCCCTTAACGGATTGTCGACATATTACCTATAACCCTGTATCTAAGTTGACTTTATAGGCACACAAAATGCGCTGTCATATTTTGGGCTTAACCGACAAAACGCTTGCAAAACGAGGGCCGTATCAGCCGGAACATACCCATTACCTACTCAATGTAGGACGCTCCAACAAATGGTCCCGACAGGGCTATAGTGACCGCACTTGGTACAACTAGGCATAGCCTGATTGATGATTGGAGTACGTTTAATAGTACACTCGTGAATGCTAACTGGGATCCGCCTTAGTTGACCTTTTCATAACGTAAGTGGCCACAAAGGCAGAATATTTTGTTCAAAATATTTGGCTGAAGGTACCTATTTTTGCCGCCAAGTTGCATTCCTGTGTTCTGGTATGTATTGTACCTATCTACCTATGTGTACATGTAAAATTGCAAAGGCAAATGAGACATTTCAACTTTGCCCCTATTAGTCGTCTTGTTGCAGGTCTCATGACAATTTCCATCAAGAAAGCCTGTTGTGACTGTTCCTAAAATACCCTAGGCTGACAAAACTTTAGTTTTTCCTAATTATGTTAATATTGGTATTTAGGTCGTTTCCCCCTTAGGGGAAGACGCCGCACCCCGCCCCGTACGGCCTAGCTCGTCTCCAGACTGGACACTCCCACCGATAGGGATCAAATGAATTCCAAATATGAGGTAGTCCAATGCCTTATCGCGTAAATAAGGTAAATAAAAGGATTGTAAGAAATAGTAAATAAGACTTAGGAATTCATAGTTATGAACTTGGATGTGGTTTTAGAAAGCTAATAAATATTATAGGGATGAAATGTATATTATTATAATATAAACTTGTAAGTAACCCATACGCCAGCGTAACGGATATTTGGTCAGTCATTACTCACAAGATACTTTACATCTGCACTCGAGGTACTCAGAGCAACACTTCCATAAAGTGACGCAAGCGTAGACGTAGTCACCCAAACCCCTGGAAGTTCACCCTTAGCACAACAAGCATATCTTCAAGACCCGTGTTCATATCAGTCTGACTGAATTATTGGTGGTGAGATAAAGAATACAATATTCTATAATTACTAGATAATAGAGTTGAGAATCGAAACTCAAGAATCATTGTTTAATAGAGTTTTGGATAATCTCTTTTAAAGCCCTATTATTGGCCGGAGGCAAAGAATACAAAATTCAAGAATTAGATACTAGATAATAGAGTTCACCACTTCCTAGTGTTTGGGCTGGGGAGAAGAAAATTCCCCAGCAACACGTCTCTGTCTGTTAAGTTAGAAGAACTAATAACACTATCAGCCTAGATTAATGATTATAATAAGACTCACCCAGTCCCTCCAACACACATTTTACATTAAGTACAAAATTAGTCTAATCTGAGCTTTAACCCAACTATATTTAACTTAATATCTAATACTCGCTGTCTTGCGACAACTCACTCGGAGATGGCCTCTTGGTATCAATACCAAGTCCCTAACTTAACTAGCCTAGACTTGGACGTCTTTATCAGCAGTTCAAAATCGACTGCCCTGACTTAAAACTTCAGTTACCTAAAAATCCCTCAAAAACACCACACGGGCGCGGAGCCTCTGCCCACTTTACGATCCTTTCTAGAATCCCTTTATGGTTATTTTTGTGCAATTTTTCAATTGGTTAAGGGTTTGCTTGGGTCTTGCCTGGGCCCCTCTTATGGTGGCCAGATGAGGGTCTAGCATTATGATTTTAGATTAGAAATAGGATATTTTACTATTTTCTTTGGAATGTGTTGAGTTATTGCCTTCGACCTGTCCTTTCTTAATGTCCTTAGTTTGTTTCCCATAAAATAGAGAATTTATGTGGCCATAACTATGTGCCGGTTTTAAAATAAATATAATATTTTGTTATTAAATTGAAAGTACGTGACTGACAGTCACACTGTCTTTAAAAAGAACACCTACCATGTTACTTGGTAGTTACAATAGCTCAGTTCACGTAGTAATCAGTTTATAAGTACAAGTTATTTTGCCCTAAAGCAACTTTGGAAAACAACTTGGTAAACTGGTAACTTGTTTTTAAAATTGCAACCCAGTTACAAACCAGACAGTTCTATCAAACTCTTAATATACGGTTTACTTCGCAATACAATGTAGCTAAAGGCAAAGTTAAATAGGAAGAACAAAGTTTAATGTAGTATCGTCAAGTATAGTTCCCGATGGGAATATAAATAGTAAAAAGACGAGAACTCGCGGCTTCGCGCCTTTTTTTCCAAGATGGCGATGCATTTTCGGATTTTTTTTTTTGTGTTCGGAATAAGATTCAGTTGATTTTGTAAAAAAAAGTTTTATGTGGCTACTAGCTTCTGCCCGAGACTTCGTCCGCGTGAAATTTCTTGTTACCCTGACCAACCGCGTCGCATCGCATCGCCCGCCCGCGCTACTACGTCGTTTTCACTTGCGTTCTTTCTGACTCTTTTTTTGTTTTTTGCTCGGCTCAGCTACTAAATGCCAATAATAATTTTACTAAGAAATAGAAGAAAAGAAAGAAAGAAAATACGTTTATTTGCGGTAAACATGACGCAAAAAAAAGAACATAAACACAAAAGAAATAAGAAAATTATTGGGGAAAATGCGTCACGTCCATGCAAAACGGCTATCGCTCAGCATTATGCTGCGACCCTATGCAAGACAGAGCCCCAGTGCTGGTTTTCAGCGACAGCCGGCCTACAAAGCCAACTAGTAGTTCCAGAGATAAGCGCGTTAAAACAACCAAACAAAAAAAACTAACTTGTCATCTTTATTGTTAGTTGTAGATTAGTTGGTAGGTGAGGACAATATTTTGACGAGATATCCATAAGCTAGCTAAAATTTTGATTTATTCTTAAATGCAGTTGCAGGGACCGCGGAATCTGTCCTTTGTCTAGCGATAGTGTATGTAGTCTAGTGTAGCAGTCTAATGTAGAGGTATATATCTAAATACATCATACATTTTGTATGGAACGGCTTTTTTGATGATATCTCGAGAACGGATTGGGAAACAATAAATTTCACGCGGACGAAGTCGCGGGCTGAAGCTAGTTAATTATAATTAAGACAATAAAACTGGCGAAATATCGGTGTACTTAAGGTACGCCTTTGCCCAACCCTTGAATGAATTATGTCACTGGAGCAGCAAATATGCAATTTCCATTACTCAATTTAAATTGGCTGAAGCGTGCCGTTCACATAAACGATAGAAAATCCTTTCCATTTATTTAATGAAAACCATTGATAGCAACACATGACCGGTTGCAGGAAAACTGACGAGACCTGGCACATGCAACTTATGTTTAAAGAAAATTAAATAATAAATACCTACTTTGGCGCTTTCATGTTCTATGAAAATGCATTTTCTACGTGCATCTAACACTCCAACCGTAAAAGTACTGCGCATTATTAGTTTGAACACAATGACATATTTTTAGACACAATTACTTAAACAATAAAGCCATAAATACTCTATTTGAAATTAATTACTACGAGTAATTCGAACGACCTTGTCCTCAAATCATCAATATAGATCACGGAATCCTCAATGATAATCCGAATGACACAACTTACATAACGCATAGACAATTACAAAAGGCTCTATCAAAACTGGCAGATCGACCAACCCGATGACCCACTTCCGCGGGTCATCGACCGTGTGACGTCACGGCCGGCCCACCCCCTACCCCACGCACGTCACCCCGGGGGTGTGTCCCCCATCCCGCCGGTTCGAGGTCACATGCCGCTCGCGTTCCGCACCGTTTGGACGTCGCTGTTGTTAATTAACTTTTTAATACCAGTGAGTGTTTTGTGTGATTTTGATTCAGTGATCGAATTGTGATGACGATTATTGGTGAGATTTTATTTACTTAATTTTTGTACATAATTTTTGAAAACAAACATTATTTAAATGTGTCTATTTTTTGCTTAGGTTATTCTGATACTTCACGCAGTTTTCTGACAAAGAATGTGTACTTTAAAAAGCCTTGTAAACGAGCACTCAATACCCATACCGAAAATTTCCTCTGCATGTTATGTAACACATTTTAACCATAAATGTGACCTTCAGAAGACTGTACGTATTACGCGTAAGTACAGCTACATAACTTCTGTTTGATTTCTTTGCATGTGTCCCTTGACAGACATTTTTTCG
Organism: Dryobota labecula; assembly: GCA_947523025.1. Lineage (NCBI taxonomy): Eukaryota > Metazoa > Arthropoda > Insecta > Lepidoptera > Noctuidae > Dryobota > Dryobota labecula. The sequence continues at coordinate 25,108,922 of OX383289.1, read as the reverse complement.
GTAACTCGGTACGATCAATGTACGGTGGCCAGCACATCAAGTTACCCCAAACTGTCAATTTTTCTCGTTCGATTTTGAACTTATATATCAACAACATTTTAAAGTTTAAAATCGTTTGGAGAAATTTGTAGACATGTAGCTTGATGTGCTGGCCACGAGACACGATGTTTCGTGTCGTGGGAATTGTTAATCGATTGAATATTCCGTTCACTCGTAAAAATGCCTTAAATACTGTCCTTGATTATGTAGAAGATAAAGGATGATAGGAACTTACGATTTTAGTTTATTAGTATGTAAATGTTTCTGGAGTAATAAATCAACTGTTCCGTGCTTCGGTTGAAACGCAAGTCATTTATTTATTGATGGATCACGAAATCAAATTCTCGTCGGTATCAAAAATCCTGCATTATTTATGAGCCCGCCACGTAAATGAAGATTTTATGACCATTGGTATAAGATTGAATTTTATGAACATTGGTTCAGCCTTCAGCTAATCTCTACGCTCTCTTATTTATTTATTTAAACATTAATGTATACACAAAAAATTGACAAGAAGAAAGCAGCAGAAACCTATGTAGGTACAAAGGTTATGCTTATTACTATAGAAATCTCTTCCAGCGTACGCAGGTACCTATACAGGTACAGAGGATAAAAAAATTCGATTTACAAATTCTCAAGTCATTGTCTAGTTCTATTAAATCACACATCTCCTAGGGATCCAAAAGACTCGTGATAATATTAAAGATACCTCAAATATTATAAGTGTAGGATTACCTGTAGATACACTCAGACAAAATGAGTCGAAAAGGATGGTATTTAAGAATTTTTTGGGATAACCCAATTTAGGTATATTCTTCTTCAATACATTTATAACAGCCGTCATCTTTTTCCCTCAATCCCCCCTTTAATTTTTTCTTTCATTATTATGTTTACTTACTAACGTATAGTCTAATTCCGTTCAGCCAATAAAGCGAGATGTAATAACTAACATAGGTAATTATTTGCAGTCACGAACTTAAACGTTAATACTATGATTAGTATGGCAATCCGCTTACATAAGCTCGTGTTGCTCGTAAACTCAAAGCATCTATTTCAAATAAACCAATTAGGTACAGGCACTTTTGAATTGTCAAGGGGTCGGGCAGTCAGAAAGATGAAACTAGATGCCCATTGCAATGCGTAGTTGGTTCCTATGTAGAAGAACAAACTCCACGGACACTCTTCTAAGAGAGCGCTCACAGGTCCACTAGCCACTCCTTTAAAAAAATATTATCTCGTGACTAAGAAGGAATTATGAAAAACGGCTCAATCAACAACCTCGGCAAATATGTCTAGAATTTTCTAAAACCTTTTATAAAGTGGCATATTGAGGACACGAGGCAACAAAATTTGATCTAAAGAAAAACGACCATATTCCTCTAGATCGTATTTTGTTGCTTCGTGTGAACGCCCTTTTAAATCAAAATATTGGTTACTTCATTTATGTTGAAATTATATATGTGAGAACAATGTAGTCGCTGCATGTAAAATCAAACATCCTTAATAGCGCATCCCCTTGCAGAAGATTGGCAGCGTTGCCAAAATGAATGAAAGAAAAAACGAAAATACATTTATTTGCAATAAGCGTCACGCATGAAAGAACAAATAGAAGACAAGGAGACTAGTCTCCAAGACACAGGGAATCCTAGTGTGGAGACTAGTGCTATTTGAACGTGTTCTGCTCTCTTGAACAATAAAGTTTATTTTATTTTTTATTGGCATGATTGTCTTTGTTGACCAAAATACATACTCTGTTCACTCGAAGTAAAGATAGTCTAAACCAAACGGTAGTGTAGAGCTTTTTGTGAAGGCGAATTTCCATTTTATTGATTATGATTTTACTTATATTCACCGTTTTTCACGGGTACATTTGCATCCGCATGAGCTACGCATTGATATATCCGGAGGTTAAATAAATGCGGGATCTCGGCAATTATGGATGTGGATACGAATATCCGCAATATCCCTGGTGCATATTTTTCGTCGAGTCGTTGAGCTACTTAAGTCCTGAGTTGAGCTACACGATTACTGACAAATACTTGCACTGACTGGACAGGTCCACTCTTTGTGTGGTTCTTTCCTAAAAAGACCATTTCAGACACGGATCTACATGTTCCTCACATGATCTAACCAAGATTATGTCTAGACTTTAAAATAGACTTTGACCCCCGAGTTTGTTTCGCCATCTTTTCTCAGGGGTAGTCATATAGAAAATGTCGACTCCATCTGGCTTATTTTTTAATATTTCTTTAGTATATCGTGTAACGTCGTGATGGCCCGTTGGTTAAGGCCTCGCCTTTCATGCATGAGGTTGTGGGTTCAAATCCGGGCAAGTACCAATGTGGCTTTTTCAATTCATATGTACTTTCTGAGTTTATCTTGGACATTACTGACATCGGTGAAGGAAAAATACCGTGAGGAAACCTGGACTTATAGTTAATATAAGTCTGAAATCGCCAACCCGTCTTGAGCAAGCGTGGTGATCAATGCTCATGCCTTCTCTGTATGAGAAGAGGCCTTTGCCCTGCAGTGGGACAGTTATAGGCTGGCTGGTATATCGTTTAAAAGTGATTCCGATATCCTATTGACAGAATAAACGATTTCATTTAATTTCATAGGCGGCGGTGACCACTTAATCAGGGCTGTTTAGCATCCAATATTATAAAAAAAAACTTCATCTAATTGATGCCCTTACTCTAAATTGCGGAAAAACTCTTTGCCTTCAACTAGAGACATCGTGTTATAAAACCAAACCGATCATCCGAGACTGTAAACAGTAGCAAACTACTTACGTTTTTCTTATACAAGCCTAGGTCGAAGTACAAAAACAAGCTGCCTACTTCATAGCAATTTAATTCCTTGGTATTAGGTACCTCATTAATCTTAAATAGGGACAAAGGTACATACATATTGCAATTTCTGTAACACACCGTTTGATGAATAATTCAACGGTCCTTGAATGTCATGAATTCCTAGTACCAGTATTAACGTTCCATTGATTCAACGATTGCTATTACTAACCAAACAGTTCTTGAGACGCTATAAATGTTTCAAGAAATCTACATATTTTATTTGAAACTAGCTTCTGCCCGCGAGTTCCGTCCGCTACACCATAAAACAAATTTAATGGCACTCTACGATAATGTTTGCTTTCGATCAGTGAAAGATTTTTTGTAAGCGGAATTGGATCATTACTTCTAGAGATTGTTTATTTATTAATTTATTTAAACTTCATGTACAATAGTGGTACATTACATTATCTCTTACAAACAAACAATTTTACATTTTTATAATATTACTTAGTTTAGATGAGATGTAAAATGTATTTATTTATTTATTTAATCTTCATGTACAATAGTGATACATAGGCGGACTTAATGCCACAAGGCATTCTCTACCAACCTTTGGGTTAAATATTAAAACATAGTGAACCCTATCACTCTGTTTTATGTTACAAAAATCATGTCTAAAATACTAACTTCTAGATTACGAGAATTTATATAGTTTTGTGATACTAATACACATATACAAATAAAATAAACTAATAGATATTTTAACAAATACCACCTAATAATAATTAGTATGACTAGACTATTATTTAAGACTATTTAGTCGTAGAGAGTTATTTAGTCTGACTTATGTAGTGGTTACGAACTTTTCTTTTAAAATTAAATTTGTTTTCATACACTAAAACAATACCTGTATTGTAGAAAGGCACGGTCAACTGTGGCATCTTTACTTTCCATGACCAACTTTTCCCATGAGTAGGTAATATTCTTAAATACCTCTCGATTACTAAAAAATTGTTGCCGCCATTTAATATCAAAGCGATCCAAAAGCAGAATAATCAACTATTTGTAACAGATCTTTTGTAATTGAGAGATGTTTAAGTACAGTACTCATAAGTACCAGTACCAGTAGTGCCTCAGGCATTAAGTCCGCCTTTGTACAGTATTTTTTTACTTGTGCATAAAGTTTTAATAAATAAATAAGTAAAATTTCTCATAGAAAGTAAAGATGTTACAATTGACGGTAACAAGACTTTTTAAATTCGAGAACTGAAATTTGTCTTATATCGCCAAAATGCGACCAAACGTGGCGTAGTGAGTCGTGCTCGTTCCTTCACGAAAAGAGGGTAAAATAATAAACAGTCCTAACAAAACGTCATATCCGAAGTGAGTGACGTTTCATCTACAACTGTATACAATACGCAACAATACACTCGCAGCTCACACTGCAAAGAAAATAAATTTTCCAACATCAATGAATTTGCCATCTTTTTCTCCATCGTCGTGCGAGTGAGATAGTGCACTTTATGACGTCACAGGACTTTGCGTGTCCTACTTATTGCCCCAACAAAATTACATTCCAATTTCATTGTCTCATGTTCCTCAAGTAGCAGTTCGTGCGGAATCACCCTTATATTCAACTATCCAAGGTCCATTGTTGTATAAATAGTTACAGTTTTCCCTTGCATAATTTTATGCTCCGTTCGATTCTGCGGCCCTAGTGAGGAATGTAGGTCGATTTCTCCATGAATGGTCTGTTGAACTGTAAAATGGAGTTTAATAGGGGTACTAATGGGATGATCCGGAGACTTTAATGTTAACCGGAACTGTTTTCAGACCCTTTGAAGGGTTCCAAACGTTAATGATTGTGAATGTTAAGCCACTGTGAATACCGGGGCTTTAATATAGCCATTCTTGTTCATGTTACAAGTTTTGATAGCTCAATTCTGGGCATTTGTTGGGCAATTGTATGAATAGTGATCAGTCTTACTTTTGGGGACTGTTTATTAGAGAGAATATTTAATGAAATGCGTATTAAAAACATCCCTAGACAAAGCTGAGCAAACTGAAAATCAAAACCGCTTTTGGCAGTCTGTTAGTCATGCGCAAGGCTTAAAAGACACTATCATACCGTAAAAACTGCACTTTTTTATACTAAACCCTGAATACAATACCACAGTTGTTGCTAATAAAGTACACGGAAATACTTTTTGGTCCAAGTATCATTTTCTTGTAACACGACGTGGACTTTGTCATCGATTGAATTAACTCGAAAGCCTTGGAATAGACTGCGTTTAACTACGGCTCTAATAGCAAGCTGTTAGCGCTTCATCAGTCTATACTGACAGTGTAATTGATCACTATGGGCTGTTTTCGATTTGTGCATCTAAAAGGCTTAAATTTAAAATATAATGCAACTAGCAATAGTGGAATGAGTTCTTAAAAAGAGCAACCATGCAATTTCTTGTCGTTTTATAAGAATGGCAAACTTTGAAACGGGCATCCTTCAAGGCAGAAAGATTTTTGTAAATTTTCAAAAAGTCTATCAACTGAAAATTCAAAACGTACCCTGGGAACAGTCTAATAAATTGCAACAGTGCTTTTACTTTATCGGTTAGAGCGTGGCGTGGCGTAGCTTCTGCATAGTCACTCTGAATGGAAGTAAGAAAGTAGACATTCAGCATACAAAGAGAAATTCAGCGGGATTTACTTCTGTCTATTGAGGTATAAGTAAATCCCGCTGAACTTAACGCACCTGCACTCTTGAGTTGTCATATACCTACTTGACGAATCGTATTCTTCTTTTCTTTACGCAATCTCTATTTCTGTTGGAGCCAGCCCGGTTATAGACAATAAGCTAGACAACACCAAACACAATGAGTACTCATTGTTTTTTTTTTTCCATGTATCTGTGGCATTCGAAGGAACAACATAACTGGAAATTTAATATCGGAAATATTACAATACCTACCCTTTGGGGAATACCCGCGTGATGTTAAATTATGTTTGTTCTTTGTTTATTTATTTTTCACGAGTTTCAGTATGTAGAATGTTCGATTTATCTTCATTTTTATGTAACTTAGTTTGGAAGGCGCTAGTGTCTGTGAAAGAATGATTTTTTTCAATAATACAGGCACCAACGATACACTTTTTTCTGTAATGTTCATTTGTAATATTTAGGTGAAAATTTGTTTTTCTGAACCTTGTATATGTGTTTTTCCGAATTAAAATTATTATTATTATTTATTTATACATACTTTATTGCAGTTACACCAGAAAAATGCATAACATTAAAAAAATGCGAGCATATCGCTTTCTGCGATCTCTTCCAGGCAACCTTGGAATGGACAGTGATTGCCTGGACGTAAAATGGCGTTCTTTTCATTTATTGATCATCCTGTTCTTTTCTTCCCCAGAGCCCGAGGTGTGCGTGATGCGCGCGCCAGGTGCGGGCGGCGTGTCCTGCGCCGGAGTGCCGCGCTGGTCGCACTCGGCGCCCGCGCATCAGGCCGACTACGACAACGTGCCCGCCCACACGCACCCCGTGTTCCTGCATGATGATCATGTTAACAGCCGGTTCGCTATCTGGTAAGCACTACAACACTTTTAAAGTTTCCCCACAAAATACAGGCCTAAGCCTAGTTTGGAAGTTAGGTTCAGATCTTTTGTACAAATTAAATTGTAAGATTGTGTTTTAGTGTCTATCATATTTTAATTTAATTTTAATTGACAAATAAAAGTTTTTATATTGTTTATATGGTTATGGTTTATATATGGCCCATCGAGTTGGTCGCTGTTACTTTGCTGTTGAGTATATTATTTAGGATACTAAACTAGAAACTACTTAAGGTTCACGAAAGCAGGCCCATTTATTATTTTAGAGTGTTCATTAATATTTTTAGAAAAGCACAATGGGAATTATTTGAGGTTCCCAAAAAGAAGCGCATTCATTATATTAGAGTGTTCATTAATATTTTTAGAACAGCAAAATGGGAATTGTTGGAGGTTCAATTCAATTGCCTTTTAGAAAGAGACTGTCACACAGGTAGATATGGGTGAGAGATACGACGCGAGGTCACATAAACCTACATGGGCACTTATGAAACCTCTGAAGCTAGGTCATCATCATTTCAGCCGTAAGACGTCCACTGCTGGACATAGGCCTCCCCTAAGCACCGCTACTTCGACCGGTTCTGTGCTTCCCGCATCCAGCGGATCGTTGCGACCTTCACAAGGTCATCGGTTCATCTCGTGGAAGGCCTCCGAACGCTACGGCTTCCGGTACGCGGTCGCATCTCCAGAAACTTTCGATCCCATCGGCCATCCGTTCTGCGAGCAATATGCCCAATGCCACCTAAGTTTGGCAATTCTTCGGGATATGTCAATTACCTTGGTTCTCCTGCGGATCTCTTCATTTCTGATTAGAAGCTAGGTGCACGGTTCCAATTTGTCGTTTCCTATGGAGAAGAGCCGGCAAGAAACTCCACAATTACTCTTTTAAAAATAATTGGCTTTTACAATGTTTTCAAATTACAGTGTTAATAGGTATAGAAGGACATTGTAGGCCGGTCAACAATTGTATAATTTTTTTAATATTTTTTTCTTTCCCAAAATTGTATCGTTAACTATGGAAAAGTTCACATTTTGTAAGTTTTGTTTAATTTTTGTTTTGTAAATACTTAATGCATGCTAGATTCAAATCTAGTAGATGTCAATCAGAAATATTGTGTTGTAACTGTTTTAATAAATTTGTGATTGTCAGTTTTGTGAATTATAATAAAAATAAAAAAACACAGTCAGAAACTGTTTACCGTCCAGTGTTTGAGTTGAACAATTCGAATCAAGGTGTTACAGATACCTCAAAATATAAAATGATTCTGGTGTAATCGGCACCTGAGAAATGCATGAATGTGTGGTGGCATCATCGACAACGCCATACGTGACACAAATCTTGCATCGCGCAAGCAGTTTACCGCGCGACAGGTATATACAACATCCCGAAGTAGCAGTCGTGCTGCAGCCCACCAGACACATCACCCGTCTGGTTGGAGGATCCTTCCTATCCTATAGAGGATGAGTGAACTTTACACCCTGTTCCTCATACCTCTATAAATGCTAATCCTCAAATTATAGTCCTGCGGATTGTTAAAGTTAAACTAGGCAAAAAATTCTCTGATTTATTGAAAAACCTATGCCGGGCATAACAGGCTAATGACCATCTTTGGCCATCTTTGGCTGCTATTTCCTGTCTAACCCTTATTCCTCACGTTCCAGGCAAGGTGATATATCGGCTTTGGAAGCTGACGCCATCACGAATACCACTGATGAAACCCTGACGGAGTGCAATGCCATCAACGAGCGGATCCTTCAAGTGGCCGGACCTGAGCTCAAGGAGGAGATCATTACTAGGGGATATGGTACGGAATCGAATATTCTTCTTTCCTCGTTAAGAACGGAAATATATATGTATAATAGCCAGTCAAAACAGTAGGTAAGGTGGTAAGGTGGTAGCAGGGCTGGCTGCCTTAGTACCGCCTGCAAATGATCTTGGAGGCTATTTTAATGCGTTCTGGAATGGAAAATAAAATCACAGTTATTAATGGAAATTAATTGCTTCAACTTAACAAAAACGGCCACATTCCTCTAAATCGTATTTTGTTGCTTCGTGTCTCAATATGAAACTTTATAAAAGGTATTTGAAAATTCTAGACACACTTACCGATATAGTTGGTTGAGCCGTTTTTCATAATTCCTTCTCAGTCACGAGATAATATGTTTTTAAAGGAGTGGCGCTAGTGGACCGGTGACAACCCTCTTAAGAATGGTTAGCTATTTAGCAAGTGACAACTAACGCCATCTATTGGCGGCAATGTGAAACAATGCTAATCTCAGACAGTGTTCCATGGATGGCATAAAAACTCTGACACCAGGTTAGTCACTAACCACACGAAAAAGAGGAAAAGTGAGGTCTATGAATGAATGTGGTTGGTTTTACAATTAACAGTAATTGCTTTATTAATAAATATAACCAACCACAGATTGAGTAATACGCATAAATAGTTTAGATAACACACCAGCCGAGAGCACTGGCCTCTTTACAAATACATTCTTGTAGACGGTTGTAAAGTTGTAATAACACGGTTTAGTCTCGTTCGTTGCAAGCGCAGCTTCTGTTCTTGGGATAGATTCACAGTCAAACAACAAAAAAAAAAAGATTTTACTTAATGTCAATAATCATATGGGGGAACAGTGGTGGCCCAGTGGAAACGGCCGCGACTTACGAATTGTAAGGTCGTAGGTTCGAACCCAGGCAGGTACTTTACTTTGTGTAAATTATTTCATCACCATTGCTCTCAAAACGGTGAAGGAAAACATCGTGAAGAAACCTGAATGTCCTAGAACCAAAAATTCGAAGACCTGAACATTTACCAACCCACACTGGGCCCGCGTAGTGGATTACAGCCTACTCCATCTCATAGAGAGGAGGCGTGTGTCCCAGCAGTGGGAAAGTTATAAGCTGATTATGCTTATGCTATGCTATAATCACAAATTATCTCGTGGCCTTCAGGGTTTCATTTTGACCCAAATATAAGCAACATGTCCTTCGTTCTTCCAGAGTGCCGCACCGGCGAGGTGGCCGTGACGCCCGGCTTCGGCCTGCGCTGCCGGCACATCATCCACACCGTGAGCCCCAAGTACGTCGCCAAGTACCACACCGCGGCCGACACCTCGCTGCACAACTGTTACAGGTAACTAAAAAAATTAAAAACTTATAAAGCCTGTCAGCCTGTATAGATATCCGAATAGCCACTATTGACCGAATAAATTCAAAAATGCCTGCTAAGTACCGGTACTTGGCAGGCATTTTAGTAGTAGGTAGTATTTTGGTAGTGGGTAGTTCCCGTACCCGGGTACGGGAACTTAATCGTAAGTAGTGAAACAATTATGTAATTCTAATTAATTGTAAAATTTATTATTTATATGACATTAATTTTACATTCTGTAATTACTCTCACACACTGGCTTAGTGCTTGTTAAAATTTTAGAAAAATCATCTGCGTTGTGGTGAAAAAATATATCGTAAAAATCATCACTTACATCGTGTTTGTTATTTACAAACACAATTAAGTGATGATTTTTACTATATATTTTTTCACTTAGTAGTGATCGATGCTACAAATCTTAAAAAAGAGACAAGACCACCATACTATTCCCTACTACTGCAGCTCCTAAGACAAAATCAACAGACTACCAAACCAGCCAACCACCATACCAAAAATCCACCAAACCATAAATATCTGTTAAAACTTAAAAAACTTACAGGTCCTAACCAAATCTGTAGCCCTTTTTACCCCCGATGGAAAAGAGGGGTGTTACAAGTTTAACGTGTGTATCTGTGTGACTGTCTGCGGTATCGTAGCTCCCAAACACCTCAACCGGTTTTTGTTTTTTTTGTTTTTGTTTTAAAGGTGACTTTTCTCGAGAGTGTTCTTTTCTAAGCTATGATGCAAGAAAATCAGTTCAGTGGTTAGAAGATTATCAGCTCTTTTCAAGTTGATAATTGGCTGTAAACGTCTTCCACGCCTGGAATTTGCAGGATATCCAACTCGCTCCCCATTTTACAGCAGAGGTTTCGTGTTTGGGCTCATTGGAAAGGTTTCAATAAATAGGTTATAGATAGATGGTGATCAGGGTCTGATGATGGAGGAGCAAAAAGAGAAATAAGGATAAATTAATAACTGTACTGTGGAAAAAATCATTACAGCTGCGCAGATTTCGGCGAGGCACGTGTCAATCGTAGCGTGTCTACTAGAGCCAATACATGTATTTTCTTTAATTCATAGCGTTTTTGTTTGTGGCGGGGTTTTCTACGTACTGAAGTCCATGAAACCCTCCTCCTATTACACCATTAGTAACTCAGATGAATAGCTGTCGTCGGATCCTGACTTGTGTTATTTAAAATGAGTAATTGTGTGTTCCAGGAACGTGCTCTGCAAGGCGGCCGAGGTGGGCGCTCGCTCGCTAGCGCTGTGCCTGATCTCTGCGCCGCACACGCAGTTCCCGCCTGATCTAGCAGCTCACGTGGCTCTGCGTTAGTATGCTATTGTAGTTATTTCTATTCAATACAGTTGTTAAACATGGCGTACTTTCAGAGGCTATAATTATGATTCGATAATTAAATATTTTGCATAGGCATCTTTCTGTTACGCAGTCGTGATTTTTTTTTACGAGCTCTATAATTTTTTTGCAGTTGAGTTTTAAATTTATGAGTCGATTTAAAAAGTTTAGTAACAATGAGTTTTCATACATAGAATAAAATGGCATAGATTTTATACGAGGAAAAATGAATGAGTCCGTACGTCTTAGCATTGAATTCTCAAAAGTCTTTTAAATGGTTGTTTAATATATTTAATTACAAGTTTTAATTTAATTATTTTCACATCAACATTTGTCAATAATCGAATAGGCTGTACAGGCTGTTGTTGTTTAAAAAAAAAATGTCCAGTTGCAAAAACGCGCCATTTACTGAAAATTTTAATTTTTTGTGTGATAAATTGTTCTTTTTATTTCTTATTTATTTGTTTTTTACTATTTACCACAACTGTATTGAAAAACGTCTTTTGATACACGGGTGTGTAGGTTATTGCAAACTCGTGTCATTAAAAACCCTCACCTTCGGCTCGGGCTTGTTAATGACAGCTCGTTAGCAATAACCTACTTTCCACCCTTGTATCACAATGCACTATTTTAGTAGTAATACGAGTGGTAGAAAGAGCCATGGACCGATTCATATCTACTCGGCATAAATTAAATAGACCGATTTCGTGATGCTAAATCGAGTCGTCGTCGGACGACCTCGTAGGGCGATATACACTTTATATAATGCTTTAAATTATACAACAAATGTCTGTTTAATTGACTGCGCAAGAGGGTTTTGAATTTCGGCAGGGAACCAAAGAACATATCCAAATCAGTTTTGAGTTAAGTTTGTTGTTTGAATACACATCCTAGATATTGGTGAATGTCTCCAAATGTTACGCCTACAGGTGGGCGGTTCAAAAAGTCTTGATATTGGTCGTCTGGGAAGATGGGAGTCCCATATATCTGACAACATGACACGTTCACTTGTTCGCAGTCAATTAGACCATTGACAATTAAAAAAGGAAAACTAAGTCATGGACCAGCGACGGTTCCGAAGCGACTCAATACAAAAGAAAGTCAAACGTTGTTTGTATGAACATCTGTGAGATATTCCTAGGAGCACGTGAGAAATATGCCTTGTAAACGCACGCTGGATACTCTCGAGACTGCGAATGTACAGCGATCGGATTTTATGCTATACTGGCAAATTCTAGTTGAGATCGTACCAAAGCGTTGAAAAGAATAATTTTAGTTTTGGCCCCAAATGACTTTTCATTTCTTTTGATGAAGCCCAGCATTTGTGCAGATTTTTTACAGCTTCAGATGAGGGGTGAATTTTAGTTTTTGGTCTATAATTACTACAGATCGGATAATCGGATGCATATTTACCTAAAGTTGAGGTGTTGGCTAATATGGAATGCACTTTTGTATCGATCGTAAAAATCTTGCGATTCCGGAATTGATAAATTTACTAATTTTTGACTATAGAATCGAATGCTAGCTTATGGTGTAAAAATACCACATATTTATGAAGTCGTTTCTATATATTCGATTAGTCGTGCATTCCTGAATTTTCTGGAATCCCGGGGATTACTTATATAAACAAAAATATGGCGAAATGTGGGTGTACTAGGTATAGGTATACCTCTGCCTATCCCTTCGGGGATTACAGGCGTGATGTTATATTAACAAAACAATATTTAAGAAGCCGCTTCCATAATTTCATAGCCAAAAATTTACTTAAGGTATGCATCCGAATATCCGATCTCTAAATTACGCCTAGGTCACGGGTTTCAGAAACCTCCTGCAAGGTAATGTTGTTTATTTTGTAAGGGGAGAGGAATGCCTGTAATTTTCGTCTTTAACGGATGCGAAAACATTTCTCCGCATTCGAGGTCATCCCGTTAAATTTATCCCAAAGACTGTTTTGATCAAGATCGTGTTGGAGCAGACTGGCATCTGCCAGTAACTATACCCTTTTATAGATATTGAGATCATCTGCATAAAAAGAAAATTCACAGCTTATTCGAGACGCAATATTATTGACAAAAATAATGAAAAGAAGTGGACCCATGTGCGAACCCTGTGGTACTCCAGATTTGGCATAATAGACTCATGACTTTCGATGAAATAATTTGTTTCCTACCGCTCAAATATGATTTAAACCAAGCAATAAGGGAACTGTGAATACCATAAGATTCCAGCTTCTGCAATAATAGTTGATGGTTTACCTTATCAAAAGCACTAGAAAAGTCAGTCAGTATATCGCATCAGCTTGATATCCTCCATAGTGGCGTAGCGTGGGGTGGGCAGGTGGGGCCATGGCCCCGGGCGGCATACGAAAGGGGGTGCGGGGGAGGGTGCAAACGCCACGATTTTTTTAACGGGAAATGCCCCCGTAATGTTACGTGCCAAGCGAAACCGCAAGGATGCGAAATAGAGGGGGTTGAGATGAAATCGAGTTCAGCCGAAGTAGAAAGTTTTTTCGTAATCGGTTCCAACAGCTGCAAAATCAAGCGCAAATTATGCCCTTTTTAATGCGATTGAAAGTGAAGTGCGTCACGCTGCGTGGTCACTACAAACCTAACGACATGTAAATCATTTAAATGCATCCAGACGTCTGGATGCTACGAGAGAATAAATGCGCCAAAAACATAACCCTTCTCGTCAGTACGTGTCTGTCTTTGACGATTTATATTTTATATCTGTGGTGCTACATTAATGTTTTTTTAATTTTTTTATTCTACTATGAGTTTGCTCTTGACTTTATGTTTTGTTGTGATTTCCTGGGATGTGTTCAAAATTTTTATTGGCTGTGTTTCTGTTGATCTTTTTGCATTTCTGAGTGACTTAGCCTTTCTTGGACTATGGACCTTCGCATTAGTTAACCAGAGCTACAATAACAATACCTATAACTCACATCTCTCATCACATAACTCTCATCACACTTTGATTTTGCCTGGTTTCCAACGGAGATCCAAAGTTCTATAAACTGGGGCATAGCAAATGAATCTTTATTTAGAATAGAATTTCATTCAAATATAACGACTGTATCCCAAATTACAGTCGTTATATTTGAGTGAAATTCAATCTGCTGGAAGACAGTGGATTACTTCGCGATGGAAAGGTTTGAATAAATTTTTTGAAGTCTACAGATTTGAGAAGGGACCGTTGTAGGGGTATCCGGAAAACCCCATGTCGTATGTACATTTTTGTGTTACGCTAAATTGTAGACTAGTTACTATAATTTACATTTTTGTAAGGTTTTTCAGTTACAATTATGTGGCTTAGATTTTTGTGGTACAGACACTTGTCTTGTAAGATTTACAAATTTGTAACTTGTAATTGTAAAGTTGTGTGGTATAGGGCCCGGATTTACGCAACTCCACGTCCAGGCCGGCAGGGAATTCTACACCTTAGCTGTACGCACAATGAATGTATTCCCAAAACGTATCCTGTCTCCCACAGGCACGATCCGCCGTCACCTAGAGCAGCAGCGCCTGCCCTCGCTCGTGATCCTGGCGTCGGCGTGCGGGCCGGACGTGGCGCTGCTGTGCGCGCTGGCGCCGCTGTACTTCCCGCGCTCGGCGCGCGAGGCCGACGCCGCGCGCTGGCGCCTGCCCGACGAGCCCGCGCTGCAGGACCGCAGGATACGCATCATACACAACCCGCACTCGCATCATTCTGACACAAGTAGGTGTGACATGGCACTAGTAACGTCGGCCTGCGGGCCGGACGTGGCGCTGCTGTGCGCGCTGGCGCCGCTGTACTTCCCGCGCTCGGCGCGCGAGGCCGACGCCGCGCGCTGGCGCCTGCCCGACGAGCCCGCGCTGCAGGACCGCAGGATACGCATCATACACAACCCGCACTCGCATCATTCTGACACAAGTAGGTGTGACATGGCACTAGTAACGTCGGCCTGCGGGCCGGACGTGGCGCTGCTGTGCGCGCTGGCGCCGCTGTACTTCCCGCGCTCGGCGCGCGAGGCCGACGCCGCGCGCTGGCGCCTGCCCGACGAGCCCGCGCTGCAGGACCGCAGGATACGCATCATACACAACCCGCACTCGCATCATTCTGACACAAGTAGGTGTGACATGGCACTAGTAACGTCGGCCTGCGGGCCGGACGTGGCGCTGCTGTGCGCGCTGGCGCCGCTGTACTTCCCGCGCTCGGCGCGCGAGGCCGACGCCGCGCGCTGGCGCCTGCCCGACGAGCCCGCGCTGCAGGACCGCAGGATACGCATCATACACAACCCGCACTCGCATCATTCTGACACAAGTAGGTGTGACATGGCACTAGTAACGTCGGCCTGCGGGCCGGACGTGGCGCTGCTGTGCGCGCTGGCGCCGCTGTACTTCCCGCGCTCGGCGCGCGAGGCCGACGCCGCGCGCTGGCGCCTGCCCGACGAGCCCGCGCTGCAGGACCGCAGGATACGCATCATACACAACCCGCACTCGCATCATTCTGACACAAGTAGGTGTGACATGGCACTAGTAACGTCGGCCTGCGGGCCGGACGTGGCGCTGCTGTGCGCGCTGGCGCCGCTGTACTTCCCGCGCTCGGCGCGCGAGGCCGACGCCGCGCGCTGGCGCCTGCCCGACGAGCCCGCGCTGCAGGACCGCAGGATACGCATCATACACAACCCGCACTCGCATCATTCTGACACAAGTAGGTGTGACATGGCACTAGTAACGTCGGCCTGCGGGCCGGACGTGGCGCTGCTGTGCGCGCTGGCGCCGCTGTACTTCCCGCGCTCGGCGCGCGAGGCCGACGCCGCGCGCTGGCGCCTGCCCGACGAGCCCGCGCTGCAGGACCGCAGGATACGCATCATACACAACCCGCACTCGCATCATTCTGACACAAGTAGGTGTGACATGGCACTAGAAACGTGTGCCCCAAGGGAGTGCTTCCACTGACGGCGCTGGATGCCAAAATAGTAGTGCCTCCATTGCTCCAATGGAGGCTCTACTGAGTGCTTGAATGACGGTGACAAGGAGGCATCAGCATAATCAGCTAGCCTATAATATTCCCACTGCTGGGACACAGGCGTCCTCTCTTCGAGAGAGAGTGGGCTATAATCCATCACGTGGACCTAGTCCGGGTTGGTAGATGGAGGAGTTCTAGGACATGCCGGTTTCCTCACAATATTTTCCTTCACCATTTTGAGAGCAGTGATGACGAAAATACACAGAAATACATGTGTTTACCAAACAAATTAATCGCTCTAGTATATTCGGAGCAAATCGGCTGTGAAAGACGGACAGACAGATACACAAGTGATCCTAAAGTTTAGTTTTTTCGTTTTAAGGTACGGAACCCTAAAAATAAACTACTCAGGGTGGATTTTTGAGATGGGGTAGTAAGGGCAAGTACATTAACCGCTGTAGCTACAGGAAAACGGTCTTAGGAGACTGTCCATCATAAAAAAGTAAGTTGGAGTCTTTTCCTACGAAATGTAAGACTGTAAACTTTTTTCAAAATCTGTGAATGGGGACCAAAATATTTCATAAATTATTGTCAGTCTCCTGAAACCTTTTTTCTGTAACTACAACGAATAATATAATACCCTTACTGCCCCATCTAAAAAATCCATCCTGTATACCACGCTTGGTTTAGGAGTCTCATGCGTACCTAATACATTTTCATCCTATATGAAAAACAAGATGCCGATTAATATACTTAATAAAATATTGTTGACATCGATACGAACTATATTATAAATTACGATTTACTCAAAGATTAGGAAAGATAAAGATTAATTAACCGTAATTACAAACTATAAAGGGAAGCACTGATTGATTAAAGATAAGGTATTTAGTTTAATAATTTTATTATATACAGTCGATAATAGTTCTGGAAATATAATAAACAAAATAGACAAAACCGGTCAAGTGCAAGTCGGATTCGCACGCGAAGGGTTCCGTGCCGTATTTAGATCGAGCAAAAAATGCCGAAAAAAAAAAAACTTCTTGTATGGGGACCCCTTTAATTATGTACTTATAATTTTTATTATGATGACGTAGGTAATACGTATAGATATAGTAGATGCCTCTTCATCAAAGAAAAAGAATGATCGATGTGGTTCTTCCTGGAAACAGATGGAATCTTCACTAAATTTACCGAATTTTGTCTAGGTACAAATACAATCACCCTATTTCAAAAAGCCCCATAATAGTTATCAAAAATGACTCATATAAAGGTAAACATTTACAGAACGATTGCGCATCAGGATGATTTTAGTATAATAACCAAAAATATGATAATAGTACAATGCATAAACATCGGCCATTACATCCTTTAATCATGACTGAAAGTACTTAAAAACAATATCAGGATAACATCGACAACACTGACAACTGAGCCCTAAATCACACCTATGAATGAAAACATACAATCGAATTCCACCGTTAACAGAACATGATTAAGGTGATATTTGCGTGTATAATAATTTAAGGATGTCACAACTATGTGACCATGTGTACAGCAAGCTTATCTAAGATAAAGCATACATATAAATGGGTTATCGGCTTATTGACGCATTCAGTATTATCGATCATCGGTAAAACGTTGTTCCGTGAAAGAGATTTTTTTCTAAAAAGTTCTTTAAGTGATTGTGACAATGGAAATTGAGAATAAAGTGACAACATTGCAGATGAAGGCGCGACCTACTGGTGGGTAATTTGATATTTTTACGTTTATGTAAATGAGAAGGCCATGTTCCTACTCACAATTGTCCATTTTCAAAAAGGGGAAAAGGAAATGCGACTTAACAATATCAACCAAAGCCTAACTAAGGATTTAGGTTTTTGCTTAGCTTGCGGTTAAAGTACCCTAGCTTGCTTAACACTCACTGGGTTCTACACATCCAAACTTGCATAATATTATACCAATCTAACTTTTTAACTACGACACAGAAGCAAAGCAAGCATGAAAAAAAATTACTACTCTGTATCAGGTTTTTTTGCAGTAGGTACTACGAGTACAGCCAATAGGCTTGTTATAATATTTATTTAGGCTACGTGGAAATATGACCAACCCTAGAATAATTTAAGTGTTGGTCAGAACTAACTGGTTACAGATCATTGACCCTTTCTCGTCCTCCTAAACAAGCACAAAAATACATCCAACAACCAACTACCTACGCTTTGCCTAGTGGATGTTAAGACTGACTTCCTGCATTTGTGGGCTCCAAACAATACCCAATATTGTCTCCTTTTCAAGCAATACTAATACACATCGATCGTTATCTCCTACCGTGCCCCATCTGCTAGTGTCCAAAGTGTCCATGCACCTGCATTTCTGAGGACCTAAAAACGCCACTGATATAGCCTCCTACTGGGCTTACCTCATTTATTTTTATTACCATAGATTCCAAAATAAGAAGAAGAAATTTATGTGCTTCCTGTCCCTCCCCAATTTTATTGATTTACTAGACAATACTGTAACAATCTAGAACAATAGGTATAAAGACCGGAAGATTTTTCCGTTATCAATAGATACTCAAATTAGTCACAAGTACATTAATCAGCAGATTTTTTGTAATTCGAATGAAGTAGTACAAATACCTATTGTTTCACTTCTATTGCTGTTTTCTTGTTATTGTTGTTAACATTTTCTCTTTTGTTTTGATTACTTATTACTCGTGATTGACCTTAATAATTATGTATTTAAAGAAAGTTTTGAAGAAATGCAACTACTACTCTGTTTATCAACCTCTAGTATGATACCGATTTTCTAGTATTTATGGAAAATACCCATTTATATATATATGTATATATTATGTCCGTCCACCGATTAAGTGTTTTACGAATTTAAACTCTATTTGTTCCAAATCTTGTACAACTGACAGATGTCAAAAAAACATTCTCTCGGTGAACGGAATATAATATAATTTGTCAATAGAAGTAGAATAGAAACATTGACAGTAAAAAATAAACTAAATTAATAAGTGCTTTTAATTTAAATTCTCTGAATTTTTGTCGTTTGTTTGTTTTTGTTTTTTCTTTTCTTCTTTTGTCGTTCATTTAATAATGATCAAGTATAAAGATTTTGGCGCAAAAATAACCAATCAGCATCCTAATTGCGTAACATTACACACTATCAATCACAATCCGAGAGTTTTGAAGGATATTGCTATTCCATTGCTTGATAGGTTTGAAAAATTCGTCTGCTTAACAATATAAATAACGCAATGAACGTGGGTGAACTGTCAAAATGAAACCCATTGCGACCAATTGTCATTTTATGTGTGTCAATTACCCCGCAGGAATGATTACCACTATCGCCCCAATCCCTACAAAATCCAATCACATCGCAGCTACCTAAGTACATACATTCTCTCTCGTACCACACTCAACATGTTCTAAATACCTACATCATACCAACAAACAACACACCTATCTGTATACAAACATTCAACAATTTCGGCTCATTTTCACTGATCTTCTTGACAAAGTGACACATTACGCTAGTACAAGGAGATAGTGCTCCCATAGTGAAATTACGAGTGACATTCTGCAATTATACGGAACTTAAAATTTTACGAGTGTTTTTAAGATGGTGGACAATATTGTGTTTTTAGTGAACGTGAGATTAATGATAAAAGAGATAGTGTATTTTTAAGATCACGGGATTAATTAGCTGTGTCTGTAACCAAATCAAAACAGATATGGCCGATTTATATAACTTGATGTCTATTTTTTTATTGAAACTTACTTCATGTGCTTTAAATTTTCATAAACAGTGCATAAAGTAAAATTTATCTTACAGAACGATAAGTATTAATAAAAAAAAAAAAAAAAAAACGGTCATTCATTTTCAAATAAACAGCGAACTGCATTGAAATAATGTTTTACCAAAAAAGCTTGTCGTTATGAAGTTAAATGATTATTAATATTCATCAATAAATTAAGACAGCATTTAGCAGATTCACACGTTATTACAATGGAGATATACATATTACAGTAGACAATATTATTGTTCAGTAACTATTGTTCAAAGTCACAGTGAAACTAAAACACTGTTCGTAAAGTGACAGGTGTTTCCCGCCACGACGCCATCTTGCATTGTCTATGGTTACGTTCGGAAGCTGTCATAGATAACGATGTACAACGAAGCGTTTGAATACGACCGTAAGTTTTTAGGGTTGTCACTACTTGATATTATAACAAAAGATATTAATGTAGTGCGAGTTATGTAACTGTTTCATGAAAACATAAGAATTACATAGCAGAACACGTTGTACCTATGAGCCTTCAAAGTTTTAAGCAAGGCTTCGATTTTCCAAAGTTTACTTTTTCCAATATTTCTCAAAGTTTACTTTTTCCAATATTTCTCAAAAAGTACCTCAAATTGTTTCAGTTTATTTTTCACTTCTTCTTCGCCTCGCTCTTGACAGAGCGATCGTGGTCACGATGAATTGTGTTCAATCGCAGATGTAGTTGTAGCTCGCCTCACGATCTCTCGCATCTAGTGGGTCTCTGCTTCTGTAAGATAGATAGATAGAACCCTAAGTTAACCTAAAGATGACCTATGATGATGTATTTTGCACTATTTGACTTTTAAAATTTTTAATATTATCCTAAAAGTACGGAAATAATGTACAACGACATGTTACAAGAAAACCATCTACAACTTTCAGATTTCTACTAATATGCGATTGCCATTGTAGCTAATTAGTCATTCAATCCAATCTTTAACGTTTATCTCCAGCAAGGTTGCCAAAAGTACTTTTGTATGGTATTACTTTTGTATGCTATTTACAATGTTTGATTAATCATTAGTTATATATCTTTTGCACTTAGCTATCTTTAACTACCATGTAGGTAAATTAAAACAACAAATCTTATCACTCTACGTTTGCGCACTGCAGATTTTTGTGTATATCTACCATTCTACATAATTTCCTTAAACATAAACTAGGCTACGCAATATAACGTTTCCGTTATAATAAAATAAACAAATATTGGATTTAGTGATAAAACTATATCCTGATAAGTAAAACAGTAATGTTTTCCATCTGCAATCAATATTACATCCGGAGTTAACATGCGCAACGTGACTTTTATTCATCACATTAAGTAGCTTTCACTGAAACGATGTAATATGACTGTTTACTCATGGCTATGTCTCGTCTTGCTTGGGGATATCATCTGCGGGGCATGAGAAAGTAATTCCGTACACTCATTGTACAGCCCGATGCAAACGTTATGGCGACTCTGAACTCGAGGTGATTAGCTGTGCATTGCACAAATTAATGTAACCTCGGGGGTAAGGGATGGGGTACTGCGCAGCGAATCACACACTTCAGAACAGCCATAATTGACGGTTACTGTAGTAGGCAACAGCTTGGTAGTAGGAGAATATCAGTAGCGTTTTATTCAGTGGAAAAGTTCATAATAACCTTCATTTCTCCTTAGACGAAGAAATTCAAGCTTAAGTACCACGAGGATTTGGATTCCCAAGAGAGAATAAAGATCTGCAAAATAAAAACTTAAAACATTTGTTTCAATTAAACCATTTCAAGGCACTTTTGAATAATCAAATAGTCGGTCATAAGACATGTCAGAAAAAAAAATGCTTTTCGAAAACCCATCGCAACTATAAAATTAAGGAAACTTTCAAAAAGTGATGCGAATGCTTCGAGAAACTCCATTTCCTAAACCAGGAAAAATATATAGATAGTAAACTGAATTATAGTCATGCAAGGTCTCTGATCATTTCAGAGGGACACTAAGCAAGGCAGGTATTATATTTTATTATTATCGACTCTGGTTTTAGTAGGAGTCAGGTATAGGCCAAACTGATTCATTAGTGAGGTAGTTTGGCATCCATGAGGATTTCCCACACCAGCCAAAAAAATAAGTTGAAGCCCATTCAAAATAGGAAGTTCTTATGGAGAAGAACGGGCAAGAAACTCCATGGACACTCTTTTAAATATAAACATATTTGTTAGGTTACATCCTGCCTGATTATATTCAACAAATAACAATCTTTTCTTCCTACAGCCGAAGACGACACATCAACATACGATGAGGAAGCGGCAGTGGAGGCGGCCGCAGCGTTCGCCCGCGCGTGCGCGCCCGACACGCAGCGCCTGCTCGCGCCGGCCAATGCGCGTCCACCGTATGAGCGGAGACCGCGCATTGATAATCATGACCAGTGAGTACCTAGATACTAAATACTATTGATTTTATTTGATTTATTTAGAATATGGCCATGCAGCGTATGGGCTTCAAGGGAGTGAAAAAGGTCTTGACCGACAGACGGACAACGGATCTAACTTATTAGCTTTTATTGCATGGACGTAAAGCCTTCTGACCGGCTCAATCTGATTCCACGTTGATAAGTGTGGTCCCTAATTTAACTGCAAAAGCATACCAAATAATACTGTTCTTGATAAGTGGTAAATGAATCCCCAAGTGATACCATGCCAAATGCAGTCTATTGCTTGCAAAGATTTCTAAAAAGGAAACAGGGTATGGTATGATATGACCGGACTGAAAAACCTATTTTGGAACATGCATTTTCATCACTAACATCAAAATTACAATACTTAAGGTAGTAGGACTCTCCCAGACTTATATTGTGCGAGCTCAGTTAGGGTTGGGTATCTAGCTAGAGAACCTACTACCAATAGTAGTAATCTTCTTGTGCCAATATAACATTATGCTTTACTATAGTTTGACCGATAACGCTGTACCGCGCCTTAGGTATGTGCGTGGCGAGACAGGGGGGCCAGTGCAGGCCACTCATTCGTCAACGCGGGCGTCCCGCCGCTTATTCGTGAACGCCGCCCCCCACCTCGCCACGCATTCCTACGGCGCGGTACAGCTATATCGGTCAAAATATAGAAGATAACTAAAAGAAAGCCTAAACGTTTGACGGTATTGGTCAATACTAGGATGCTGCGTCTTCAACTACCAAGGTAAGTGGTAGGATGTCTTATTTCGGATCATACTTTCAGACGTTTTTTTGGGTGATTGTATGTATTTATTTATTTATTATTTATATATACTTTATTGTACATCAGATTACACATTACAAAAGAAAAGAAAACTTATACACTATAAAATATACAATGGGCGGCCTTATCGCATACTGCGATCTCTTCCAGGCAACCTTGGCATGGACAGTGAATTTATGTATTTAATACTTGAAAGTAAAATGCTGTACAATATGCATTTAAAGACACGCCCCAGTCGGATTAATACGACAAATGTTTTCGTGTCTGTTTTTAAAATTTTTATAAATGGCTTCTCTCAGGTGTTGACCTGAGAGAAGCCATTTATAAAAATTTATATCTATATCTATCTTTATATCTATATCTAGGATGTTGTCGTCTGGGTGCCTCAATAGATTAAGGCCTTCAGCCAGGGCAAACGTATAAGCTTCCTCATTCAGGGGGTGCCTTAATGACGACATGGTTTGCCGTCGATTGCTCCACAGCACCCTGGAAAGCTCCACTGTTCTCGAAAACCATTTTCAATTATTTTCCAGTCTGTAGTAGTAGGAATCTGAAAAAAATATTTATGTTCATGAATACTCTATGTTCGCGACTACACGCTAGGGGCACTCCCTGTGGGGTACAGACCTCGGCTTAGGGCGTCGCTGGGGGAGTACAGGAAGGGACGGGCTAGATCGGATTTTAACCGTGTCCGATGCTATTAATGTAGTTTTTGGAGCTTGTCAATATGGTTGGTATGATGTTTATTTCAGTAGAACTATTTAGGTACCTACCTATATTTAAATACGACCTTAACCATAACTATTTTGAACTATTTACGTCCTTGAGTTAAAAACGATGAACTATTTACTATACCGGAAGTGTTATATGAAAAGTTAAAATTATAACGACGGTTTTACATCCCACTCTATTTCGTGGGCTCAAATAGTAGATATTACAATCAAAGTTATTCTGGGACTATTCTTGGTGTAAATTCGGTCTTCACCAGCAAATTTGAAAAATTTTGTATTTAGATTCCTTTTATTTATACCTATCAGGGGCGCAGTATTATGAAGTATACATGCTATTATGATACCTGAACGAAAAAGGGATGGTGCTAGCGGTAATGTAGTAGGTATAGCTCCATCTCTCTCTTGCACTGGAATCATGATGGCATTAAAACGTGATAATACGGCACCAGATTTACTTATATTAGGTACTTTATTAACATTCTCACTGCTCTCAAAACGGTGAAGGAAAATATTGGGAGGAAACCGGAGTGTCCTAGAACCAAAAATTCGACGGCATGTGACATCTACCAATCCGACTACTCCCTCTCACAGACAGGAGGCCTTTATCCCAGCAGTGGGAACTTTATAGCCATATTGTGTATTGTATCATCTGCCCAGCCTTTTTACAATTATGTTGGGGTCGGCTTCCAGTCTTACCTAATGCAGCTGAATACCAAATAATAAAATAATAATAATATTAATAATAATTTAATATTTTAAAATAAAATAATAATAAATTCAATTACATAAAGCGTTATCATACGTGATTTGGTAATCACCTTTTAAGGCGACGATAACCGAATTTAATGATTTTATACTGAAGATCACGTCTAAACGAGTAGTGTTAATGATTTGGAAAAAATATATGTTAAACTAGAGCATTTCCTTAATAACTTAATATATGAATATTTTAGATTATGTTTATATTACATAGTGAAATTAATTTGCAAAGTTATGTCTAACGCGGATAAAAAACTGAGAATCGCGCAAAATCTATCAAGCGTTTTTTAATTATTGATCTTTTAGTATATGTGTTTTATTAAAATACCTTTTGACGTATAATAAATTAATAATGCGTCTTATTCGGGACAGCGCTCCTGGATGGGCGAGTCCTATTACTGGCTGGACGTACAACGCGTTGCGTGAGCTCAGTACAGAACACGCAAGCTAACCAATCAAGGTCACTGGCATATATCTGCGCCTTAAGCAAGAAGATGCTTATTTTTATTTTTTTATTTGTTAGGTGATTCTTCTCTTCCACCTATTTTGTATGGAGCGACTCAATCTAAATCAAATCAAAAGTCATTTATTTAAGTTAGGCTGAGATTCAGCACTTTTCGAACGTCAAAGGCCCTCGAAACGCCAGCCCTTCACCTCCACAACTCCTCAACCCAAGTACTGGGCAACACGATAATTTTTGGTAAGACTGGTTGTCAGACTGGGCTTCTGACTAATAGTAACGACTGTCAAAGATCTACGAATGAGTCAATAAGTCATGAATGCCATCCTACTTAAAGTCTTATTTTGAGTAGGATGGCATTTATGACTTATTTTCGACCAAAATGTCGCTTATACCTTTTAACCTTCGATATGTATTATGTAGAAGGTTTACAATAACAAATACCAGAATGCAGTATCGCTTGCGTCAATCAGCCCACGATAATAACAACAATGAGTAACACCCGTATTTGAGGAAGCTTTAAATAGCATAAATAACTACTGTAATAGGTAATACACCCACGACCTCTACAGTTCTAGTGTATTCTGAAACTATGACTAACGGGTTTGTTTCAAGAAACCTTAGCAGGAATTTTACACGTTATCTATCTATCTATATCAGATACTAGCTTCTGTCCCGTGACTTACTTAGTTCACGTGAAATTTCGACCCCTGACCCTCCGCGTCACATCCCGTTGCCCACCCGCGCTATTACTTCGTTTTCACATAGCGTTCTTTCTGAATTTGTATCTTTTTGTCCGGCTCCTTAGGCTCTCAGCGTAATGTTAAATAGCCTATAACCTTCACCAAGAATTGGGCTATCAAAAACAAAAAGAATTTTCAGAATCCGTTCAGTAGTTTCAGAGATTACCCCTACAACAAACTTACAAAAAAAATTAACTCTTTATAATATTAGTATAGATAGATTCTATACTATGCTATACATGCGATTGTGACCAGCCAGTCGATGCCCAAAAAAGCTCGACTGGCTGTTCACAACGGTGGGCAAAAGAAGCATGAAAGTAGAATAAATGCTGTGGAAATGCGTTCCTTGCGAAGCATGTGTGGCGTAACTAATGAATGATAGACTGAAAAATTATGTGATAAGACAACGGTGTGGTTTAAAAGATGTAGTGATAAAAATTTAAAAGAGTATGCTTAAATGGTTTGGTCATGTTGAGAGGATAAATGAAAGGCGACTAACAAAAGGAATTTATAAGGCAGATGTGAGTGGAAACGCCGGGAGGGGACGCCCTAGGAGAACTCACAGTGACCTAATTGGTAATGTTCTTCAGAAAGGTCAGGTGGGTAGTACTCACAACCGGCGTGCGTGTATGACCAGATGTATGAATGTAAACGAAGCAAAAGGAGTATTAAAGGAGCGTAGCAGGTTGTGTTCTATAGTTTCTGCCTATAATCATGAGAAGAAAGAGTGAGTTTATGTTTTTTTTTTTAATTAACTATTGGTAACTTTTTATTGAACAAACTTTGAGGCTCATGTAGGTATGCTTTAATATTGGAAAAATACTGGGATAACGGTACCGCAAATACTACACTATAATTCTGGATAAAACCCACCAACGCAACGTAATCTTAATGAATTCCCCACAGTTGTTTTTAATATATTTCATTATTTCGATATCTTTCTCGGTAATTGGTTACATTATCCTTAAATAATACAATTACAAACATCAAAACAAAATTATTTGCATTTGTAAAACAAAGTAAGAAAACACACTGCGAAAACGTATGCCCGTTTGCACCACACATCTTTCAGGGATCTTTCTCATGATTATAATTCTGTAAATATATCCATACTAATATTAAAAATGTGAAAGTAACTCTGTCTGTCTGTCTGTCTGTATGTTACGTTTTCACGCCTAAACCGCTGAACCGATCGTCATGAAATTTGGCAGAGATATAGCCTGGGATATGGAGAAGGACATAAGCTACTTTTTTACGCGATAACCGACATCCACGCGGGCGGAGCCGCGGGCAAAAGCTAGTATATTCATATTTTGTTCAACATACAATCTGACACTGAACTACAAATTGCAAAAAACGCAAGAACATTTGAATTTCGCGAGCTACCTTTGCGCAACCCCCTTAAATGCATGTATGTACCGCTAAACGTTACATATGATATTTTAAATGCATGAAAATTTAAAACATAGATCCATTTCTGTCAGTCGTTGCTGACAGAGAGAGAATGATGTTTTAAATATGTTTAAAAGCCGTCGCCAGACACAGCAACAATATTTGAACACTTGTGAGGCTCGGGTATTTGGGTATTTGTCTAAAGTTTTATCACATACTAACTTTTGCCCGCGGCTCCGCCCGCGTGGATGTCGGTTATGACGTAAAATAGTAGGCTATGTCCTTCTTCATATCCCATACTATATCTCTGCCAAATTTCATAACGATCGGTTAAGCGGTTTAAGCATGAAAAGGTAACAGACAGACAGACAGACACTGAGTTACTTTCACATTTATAATTTAATTTATTTTTTAAGTGCGGGAAGTATGGATTGAAGGCTCGTACAGACTCACGCGATATCGAGGGCGCGACGCGACACTAGTAGCACAATTTCTTTGTCGGTGCCTGTCGCGCCCGCGATATCGCGCGAGTCTGTACGAGCCTTTACACTTTGCCATTCGGTATCGGTTTTTCGAGCGCACATTAAAGCGTTCAAAGTTCAAAAGTGTGCGTAGCCTGCTACACTTGCACAAAGTTAAGTTGCTCGTAAAGTAAACCACTGAGCGGAACGGTCGCTTTGTTCAGTCGTAAGATGGACTGGAGCAACGAAAGTGTCCTAGAATTTATTGAGTTGCTTGAAACAAAACCATGTATATTGAACCCTAAAAGTAAACATCATAAAAAT
Source organism: Dryobota labecula (assembly GCA_947523025.1). NCBI lineage: Eukaryota > Metazoa > Arthropoda > Insecta > Lepidoptera > Noctuidae > Dryobota > Dryobota labecula. The sequence goes on along the minus strand of OX383289.1, from coordinate 25,081,117 downwards.
ATGAAGATAAGTTTTAGTTTATTCTTTTGCACATGTAATAAATAATTACATACACTTAAATAATAAAGGTATACCGCGTACACAAAATCATCGACCATCCTGTTTGTTGTCTTTTTGAGTACTATGAAGCGAACGTGTCTGCAAAGCATGTCTGGCAGATAAAGCAAACATGTGTTCAAATGTGAGAGCTTGAGTCACTTTCAGTCTTTGTTCAAATATGTGTACGTGTCAGCCACATACATTAGACACACACACAGGCATTAGGCTAAACACATTTAGTGATTTGTGGTGCTATGGGGCCTAAGCGATCTTCTTTTGTTTATATTTAGACAAGATGGCGCTGCTGGTTGAGGTAGTTCTTTAGTACCCTTTTTCAACACCCTTTGACTTAATATTTACAAGAAACTTTACTATATAAAAACTTCTAATAACTATTCTTGTAATTTTGTGTAGTAGTAAATAGCTGATAGCAAAATTCGTCGATTTAGGCCTCGATATATAATCGGAAACCCCCATAATTGTCTTCCATTATTCTAAAGTCTACCAAAACATGAAGACCTAAATCTTTCAACTTGCGTGATAATAGACAACAATACAATATCTAGATTTTTGATAAGCACAACAAATACTAATTAGCATAAATCCTATGTTTTTGACCTAGATCCTGGCATAACAATGGTATTTCTTGGTTGATTCTATCTTGTTATCGTTTTACATGCTTTCAAGGGTAGATCTTGACGACCAAGGGATTTTATCAAAGAAACTGCATAAAGGGTTATCCAAGTTCCGTGTCAGGGCCTTTCAGGCTCCGGACCGTCCGGACTCTGTGTTCTCTAGACAGTATACACGGCGTAAGGCATCGACGCGAAACCCAGCGCTAGACTCCCAGCGAATAATTTTTTTGGAAATTATAAAAAAAACAGGACGTATGACGAATATTTATCCCAAGAACAAACTTAACATTATTTTTGCAGTTTAGAAACAAGTTCTCCCATACCGTGTATTCCAACTGCAAATGTAAGTTTGTACGCACATATGAATATTGAGAGATTTACCATGTTATTTTACGAAAATTGACTTTTATAAATTTTTCTGTAATCTACAAGTAAAGAGATATTTCATGTTTTTTTTTTTTTTTTTGTAAAATTATTGTCTGTAGTTTCGGAGATGAGGGAATGATGCGTTTTCATCTATTTTGTTAAATAACTTTAAAAGTATTTATTTTAAAACTTAAAAAAATATATATCTGAAATCCTTACAATAAGCCTTATCATTTGATAGGTCACACGATACAGCTTACAAAACTTTTAATGTTTTATTTTTCAAATTTTCCCTCCAAAAGTAACCCCCAAATTCTAAATTCATTTATTTCCGTTACACCTCCATATTGGGCTCATAGAAGTTCATATGTGCACCAAATTTCAACTTAATCAGTCCAGTACCAAGATTCGGAGCAATTCGGTTTTTCCTTTTCAAGTACGGAACCCTAAAAAACAATTATTTCATACAAAAGCGCCAGATTTGCAAAACTTACACCGTCAAAATGTATGAACCGCAGATTTTATTTTAATAACCGGCGAAACGTTTCAACCTCGGTGGGTCTAGAATCAGGAACTGAATTCATGATAACAATTGGTGTCCCTTGCACCCCGTCTGAGACAGTGTTTCGGAAAAGTTGGTAAAGGGTAGTTGGTAAAAAGTATGCAGAGCATCGTCTCGTGATAATAAAATGCTTGCTCACTTTTCCAGCGTCATTGATTGATGCGTTTTGATAGTCTTGCAACTAAATTTACCACAAGATTGAATACGTGACGTAAAGTAATACATTATAATGGTGTTAAAACTTTATGTTTAAACTAAAATGCATTCGTCGCCGTAGTTTAAACATAAAAAGCAGTACCTTTGTACTCAATTTATAATTATATTGTATCTCTATGTATTTTATTGTGGGTACATAAATAATAAAATAAATAAATAAATAACAAAAAGGAGGATGCGCTAAGGTAGCCCGCAAAATTCAAATTTTTAGTCAGTGTCAGGTTGTATGTAATCTGATAATGACATGCAAAGACCTGCGTTTAAAAAAAAAAAAAAGTGAAATTCAAATTTTCTTACGATTTTTCTTAAGGTTTTTTCGAATTTTCTTACGAATTTTCTTAATTTGAAAGCATCAGTGTACTGATGCTTTCTTCACCTTAAGAATAAAAAAATGAAAACTGTACAAATACCATGTAACAATCTAAGCCAAAATCAAAAGCACATTACTCATAACTGTAGGTACTTATTGTTGTAAATAATTATACTGATAACTCGCATTATTTAGATAACGGAAATACGGATGACATACAATCTGACGTACTGTAGGTACTGTGACACACATACATAAATAGAATACTTAGATTGATTATAATTAACACAGCGTGGGTTCAGCAGATTTTAGCGCAGGTCCCATTACAAACGTGTCTCTAATTGACATTCTCCTTTTTGACAGGGGAGTGACAGAGTTACCTATTAACTCTGTCACTCTCCTCGCAGTCCCCAATCATCAAAACATAACCCTTTTTCACTGCCGGGCAGTCGGGCAAAACATTACGGAGAAATCAGCAACAGTCTTCTATTGTATAGAATCAAGTTCTTTTAACTGATCAGACATCTGTGCTACTGAGAAGTTTGTTACGCCACTTCTTCCCAGCTAAAGCGAAGTGGTGGTGGGCGTTTTTGGAGACTATCTTATGTAATTTTGACGTTAAAAAAGTGCGGATGCTCAGCCTAGTTTTAACAAATGTCTTGATTTGTAAAAGTAACAGTCATAACAAAACAAAAAAATAATGTCACCTCTACAATTTGTCATTAGTGCCCTACATTATTTTGAATAAGTAAAGCTTTGTACAAACATGTCAAACGTTGTCGCGTTCAAACAATGCTATCGTTGCGTTCGCACGAGAATAGCCGCAGTGTGACGGCACCCTTATCAACTGTCAACTCCAAGTCATGTGATGAACAGGAAGGTTAATTCTAAACAGTAAACCTTGTGATTGATGTTATTGTATGTAATTATGGTGAGTTTATGGGTTTTTCGAAAGTCATCATGAAGGACAATGACGGAAAACAAAAACGCAACCAACGAAAAATTCAAAATCGTACGACGAGTATAATTTGCTAGCAAGTAAACAAGCAAGCTACACTTTCCCCTGCCTTCGTTTTTCAATTTTCATAAAGGAAAACTATTATATTAAACCAATTGGTTTGATATAATAATTTAATATATTTAACCAATTGGTTTGATATAATAGTCTAGTATATTAAACCAATTAATTGAATATGTATAATAGTTTAATATATCAAACCAATTCATTTATAATAATCGATCTCCAGATTTAAAAAAAAACTTGGTAAGTAGTTAAATACTTTAAGAAGTATAAATATCCTTCTTCAAGTACCTCACTTTCGAGTTTTCAATTTTCCGGAACGAAAAGAACCCATAAACTATTTCCTTCTTCTGGTACCAAACTGCCATGCTTTCAAATGTCCTCATAATCAGTTAATCAGTTGAATGATAAAACTTTTGTTTAACCCTCTTTTCGATGTTATGTTTGTTCAAAATATACAATAAAATATTTTTTGTCCTATATTATAAATCATATTTGACAAATGTATTTACATTTAAATAAAAGATGAGCAGGTTAATTCCACGTGACATTTGTAAATATTAAAAAAATGTAGCAAAACCAACACATTGCTTCCTCATACAACAAATATTTACACAGTCTATATAGTTTTTAGTTCGTGTCTACATTTATGTTGAAATTATTTTGAAAATATTGTAACAATTTAACATACTATACAGTTGCAGCTCTACCCTACCCTTCAGGGAAACAAAGCGTGATGCTATATGTTAAATATGTACATTATAAGTGCAGTAAAAGTCAATTTTCATTTCTTGTTCCGTGTGGTGCCGGACGTAAAGAATAGCACTACTTGGGTGTCGTAAAAGGGCGACTGAGGGACTTACTAGAGAATGGGCAGCAGCGTTCTCTATGAATTTTCACACCATACTGCGATCGCCAACCCGCCTGCCAAACGTGGCGATTATGGCAAATCCCCCCTTTTGGGGGAGGCCTATGTCCAACAGTGAACGTCTTTCGCCTGAAATGATGATGGTGAAAAGTCAATTTTCATTTCTCATACTTGGAAAGTACGCTTGAAGTTACTAGCAGTGCTATTCTGTAACCATCTCACCGTGAAAGCATAATGAAGTGAGCGTGAAGTGAGCTGTCAACAGTGTCAATCTCAAGCAACAGCCGGTATAATCTGTCAAAATCTCACCGTGAAAACTGAGGTGAAGTGAACTGTCTTCCTACCGTCGCTAGGGAATCTAGGGATTGAAAACTCACTTCACCTAAGGTTTCACGGTGATAGTTTTACAAAATACCACTACTGACCAAAGGGATGAAAACAATACTTTTCGTTCCTGGGAAACGATTTTACCTGCTGTCAAAAAAACTATGCAATCCATGTCCCAAATTTTTATATAGCCACTCTAATCTCTTCATTGGAGAAGAGGACATATTGTTTTTTTAACTAATCAGGTTTTTATTTACTTTCGTCATATTCGAAATGAAAAGAAGAATGTTTACCTCGGGTGAAAGAACCTATTTAGGCACTCGAACGATATAATTTATTCGTTGTAAACAATCTACTATTAATATTAATGAAAAAATAGATTTACCTAATATTTTTCTGTTTAATCATGTTGATGCTGAAAAATGTGTATTGTGTGATCGAAAAAATTGTTTCCACGTAAGAACGTGACTAACTTACCAGTTTTATTTTATTTTAATGGCAGAGTAAGGACTATGCCATTAAAATAAAATAAAACTAGTTAAAAATAATAGTTAAAGACTCAATCCAGATTACGAATATGACATACAAATATATTGGTTGTACGTTGTTTCATAGCTAATAGTTTTATAGAATTTCGTTTCACATATTTTTTTTTTCTCATATTTTCGTTTCATAGAATAATCAGTACGCAGAATACTTACTTTGAAGATTTTTAAATCTTTGATTTTCGCTTCACATAAAGGTTAATGTTAGAATAGTCATATCATAGAATTACAAATCAAATATTCTTTATCCTTATATTTTTTATTTAATACTAGCTGACCCGACAGACTTCGTTCTGTCAAAAGCTATTTGACTGTGGCAGTTTGTCTACGCGCAAAGGAAACTACCTACCTACCCTACCCTACCTTACCCTATCCTACCCTACCCTATCCTACCCTACCCTACCTACATATCTACCCTACCCTACCCTACCTACCTACCCTACCTACCTACCCTACCCTACCCTACCCTACCCTACCCTACCCTACCCACCTACCTACCCTACCCTACCCTACCCTACCAACCCTACCTACCCTACCCTACCTACCCTACCCTACCTAACTAAAACCTTCAATTTTTTTTTTTTTTTTTTGATAAAATCTATTCTCTGACCTACCAAATGATGAGTGACACGTTATGTCAAACGCCATAAAGTTACATTAGAAGATAGAGTTACCTACTTATTATTACAATAAAAATGTATATATGGTCGTTTTCTTACAATTTTTTTTTTTTTTTTTAACTTTCTTAAATTTTTCTTACATAAGAACCTTCTCCTGACAATAACAAACACAACAAAAAAATAATTAGCGTAATCGGTCCAGCCGTTCACGCGTGATGCCGTGACCAAGGGAAATAGGGATTCATTTTTATATATATAGATAAAACTTATTACCAAGAATAACATTTTATCCATTTAAAAATTTTCAACAGATTTTTTTTGCATTTTGTAGCATGCAAGCAAGCATGCTACATGCAGCGTGCAAGCAAGCATGCAGCATGCAAGCAAGCATGCAGCATGCCAGCGAGCATGCAACATGCAGCAGGCATGGTTTCTGTCACGGCTCCGGCGCTGCGGGGCTCCGGCGGTCCCACGCGAGCTTATCGTCGCAGATGGTGATACACTCTAGGGGTAGGGCAGACAAGACTACGTAGAGTCGGTTTTGCAGCGATACGTTTCAGTCACTAACTTATACCGAACAAACAATATTCGTTAAAAAATAATTATACTGTTTGATAAGTTTGTTAAACAAAAATATGTGATTAAAAATTCATTGAATTGTGTTTCTGTGAAATATGTTTCATTCAAGTAAATAGTCTTTGAAACAATAATATTCGAACTAAAAATACAAGGACCAAATATTATATGAAACATTTTCTAGGAAACGAAATTCTATGAAATTTCTGTCTGCGAAATAAGGGGACACCAAATATATTAATTGCAATATGAGCAATTAATTACCTAAAACAGCTGTTATTTCAACACAATAGACCAATGTAAGTAGTAATATGACTAATCAATGTCAATATTATACAGGCTGACATAGCCATTGCCAACTCTGAATATTTTTAACTTTTATTTTATAACAAAAAAATCATTAAAATAAAACTAATTAGTTTAAGATCGCATAACGACTCAATCCAGATTACGAATATGATATACACATATACTAATATGAGTACTTAATTAACTAAAACAGCTGTTAATTTCAACAAAATAGACCAATGTATGGAAGGGACTTAAGGGACTTACTAAGAGTGGACAGCAGCGTTCTCTATGCATTTTTAACACCATACTGCGATCGCCAAACCGCCTGCCAAGCGTGGCGATTTTTGCACAAACTCCCCCCCCCCCCCCCCAATTGGGGGAGGCCTATGTCCAGCAGTGGACGTTTTTCGGCTGAAATGACGATGATGATGATGCGACCAATGTAAGTAGTAATATGACTAGAATCAATTAACTAATCATGTAATTTTTGACGTTCAAAAGTGCATCTTCGTGCCTATTTGAAATAAATGATTTGACTTTGACTTTGACTAATCAATGCCAATATTATACAGGCTGACACAGTTGCCCACCAAACACAACACCCGTCTGGTCGGAGGATTCTCCCTTTTCTATAGATTATGAGTGAACTTTACACCCTGTTCCTCATACCTCTATAAAACCATTTACAGGGACTTTTGAATTGTCAAAGAGACGGTCGATTAGTCAGAAAGTTGAAGCTAGTTGCCTATTCCAAAACGTAGATCACTATGGAGAAGAACGAGCAAGAAACTCCAACGACACTCTTTCAAATCAAGATATAACAAAATCCTGGGTACATTCTTGTTGCTTCTTTAGGAGAGACAGTGCAAAAAAAAAAAAAAAAAAAGCCCTGGCATTAAGGCACCTACAACAGGCGCGATACGCGACGCGACACAAAGGTACCTTAGTGTCGCAACGCGTATCCCGCCAGTTTGTAGAAGCCTTTAAGAAATGACCAGTCTCAACTGACATAGTTGCAGACTTGCAGTACCTACTGTGATTTCGTACGTCGCACTACGTTCGCTCGTGTAAAGCATTTAATGGATTAAAGGTTTTATGTCTTCTATTTACGTCTGTTCTAAGCCTTTCTTTACAACTTCACTTTTCCAAGATTCTTTCATTTTACAACTAAAAACATTGTAGGTATTCTTATTTTTCTAAAAATCCCCCACCGAGCCCAAAAGCCTCTTTATTTGATAACCGCATTGAAGTAAGTCGATTTAATTACGTGAGAAAATAAGGTACTTACGTGAAGATAATATAAATTACTATTAGGTAGGTAATAATCTTTATCAGCGTCAATTAATATATTATGAATAACTATGATCCGGTCTAGGAGAAATTATTAGTCACCGCTACACTGGTTGATGTCATGCAAATGATGCAAGAACGAGCATTTATCATAACAGAAAACTAAAGTAGGAACCGAAACGTTTTTATAAACAAACATTCCTGTTACAAAAGCGACTCAAACACAAAAACTTCAAATAATCTAAAAAAAAAAACACTTTTCATAAAAATCCCATGAATAACATATCTTCATTATCATCATCATTTCAGCCGAAAGACGTCCACTGCTGGACATAGGCCTCCCCCAAGCACCGCCACCTCGATCGGTTTTGTGCTTCCCGCAACCAGGGGACTCCCGCGGCCTTCACAAGGTCATCCAAGGTCATCCTCCCACAAGGTGGAATAACATATGTTTCCTGAAAACTACTCAATTTCCCGAACAATCCCCTTCCCGGGAAAACTACGTTATAATTCCTGTAAAATATTCGCAACACCAGAAAATCGTTATTCTATTCCCCACACAGTACTTCACTGAAAACTAAAACAGGGAATTATGAATTTATGAATGACGTCCACATCCGCACTTTGTAATCTGCTATTGTATATATATATATTATAACCGAACGCATTCGGTTTTCCTACGAGTTTTGTTCATAATGTTAAATTAGGGAAAACCAAGAGAATTTATCTACATGACTGTTAATTTTAATTATAAACAATGTGTCAGTACCGCGCAGTGAGTTCAGGAACTCTTAAGAATTTCTAGTGTGGAATTGAAAAATCCTGTGTGTAAGTGGCTAAGTGCGTGTCGGACATTGTAGGGTTCCGTAGTTGGGATGAATTTATCCCAAGAACAAACTTAACATTATAGTTGATAAACCCTAAAACTGGGTCTCTATTCTTTTCATCATAAATATCAAAGGGAGATAATTGCTTCCTCCTCCTCCCGTATGACGTTATCAGTCTGTCGGTCTGTCCAGAGACTCCATTATTAGATTGGATTACAGGATTGTGTCATTCGCAGCCACTTCAGTTGCGAGAACCTTCCTTAATGGGCACAATGCTCTCATCCTTTCACATCTATCTGCAGTACGAGTAACTTTACTTTTGAATTTTCAAATGTTCGTTAAAAAAAATCTAACTGTTCGTCCTACACTCGAGATACGAGTACTTTCAGTTATATTACATAGCTTTTGATAAATTCGATAACATTCTGGAGCAAATATAAATAAATCATGTATCACATTTGTAGCAACCAATACATATTAGATACCAGTGCTCGTCTCGAATAGCCAATGAGCTAAGCTTAATGTTCTAGTCTGGTGTTAGAGATCATTTTGGGATTAGGTGTTGTATTTTTTAAACATTTCTACGTACCTAAAAGATATTTTGTATCATCAATTATCTCGTTTGCAAGAAGAAAAGGTTATTTCATAAGTTATTCGTTAGTATTTTACGAAGATTGTTATCAAGAGAATATTAAGTACTAGCTTTGACCGCGGCTTCGCGGGATAAAAGTATCCTATGTGTTAATCCAGGTTATAAACTATCTGCATGCCAAATTTCATCCAAATCCGTTCCGCGGTTTTCACGTGATTGAGTAACAATCATCCAAACATACAAACTTTCACATTTATAATGTTACTAGCTGCGCCCCGCGGTTTCACCCGCATAAGTCTCGATTCAGTGATAATATCGGGATGAAAAGTATCCTAGTGTTAAGGCAGATTATTAACTATCTATGTGCCAAATTTCATACAAATTCGTTCTGCCGTTTTGTCGAGATTGAGTAACAAACATCCATCCATCCTCACAAACTTTCACATTTATAATATTAGTAGGATAATATATTTATAGTAAATATTTTTACTTTACGGATATAAACCGGAAGCTGCACCACAATAATCGATCCCCATGCTTTTTTGATGAACTCTATCAATCCTATTTTAATTACATAGAAAATGCTTTTGTCATAAAAATCATTAAAAAAAAACTTTTTACATTGAAGGGCAGTAGAGAAAAAGCCTAAATACAGCTATGAACACGTATGTAGATGTCGCAGATGGATTGTCGAATCTGCTGTTTTACACAACCGCTACTTGTTTTACAAAAGAGCTTCGTTCTGTAAAACAAGTGAACAACGTTCAGCTAGATTGCCATTGCGTTACGTTTAACAACACCCACCACCCACGTTTAGACGTAATGCAGAATGGCTTATCTGCAGTCACAATAAGCGTTTGGTGTGGCTTCTAATGCCGAATCCGTCGCAGTTACTAAGCTAGGGCACCCTGACCAATTGGTTTAGGTTAGGTTAGAACTATGACAAGTCGCGCTACTTCCAAGTTGGACGCAGTTATTTGGCTTTTTTGTATTTTTAGGACTGACTTTCAAAATTATCAGATCATTTTCAAAATTGTCCTTGAAATCACTGTTTTCACTTGAGTAATTTTCACTCATAGGTATATAGTTTTATTATATATATATTATACATTTTATTATATTATGTTATTTTTTTTTTAATTGTAGTTTTATTTTTAAATGTCGCAGCATCATGCTGAGATAGGAGCCTTTTGGCCCCGTACAGGTTTTGTTTTCATTTTACTTTTGTTTTTATTTGTGTTACTATGAGTGTGTTTAGTTTAAAATGTGAACTTCCTGTATGAGTCCCAATAAATACTTTTTCTTTCATTCTTTCTTTATTTTATTTCTGTTTCGAAAGCCATTATTGTTATGAGTTATGAATGACACACAGAGGCACGAGCAACAAAATTCGACGTTCGCGTCGTTCAGCTGTTTCAAATAACCGAGTTGTTTTGTAAAATAGCGAGCGGTTATGTAAAACGGATTGGACAATCCATCTAAGAAATATACACAACAAAATTTACAAGCAATTTAACCGTAAAATAACGATTGCAACTTTGAGATAAGACCTATTTCATAATACTGTGTGTTCCAAAATACTGTGTACGTTTCAACATAAAATTACAATCAATACAGCCGGAGTAAAACAAGCAAAATCAAAATCCCAAAAAAGTAAACATCAACACAATCATACGCGAGCAAAATCACTGCCACGGCTTGTCAATCAAAAATTCCTACAAAAAACAACACTCGTCCTGCTTTAAAATGGGTCGACAGCACAAACAGAGTAGGTTATGCTCGTTAATTAGTCGTATGCTCGTGTGGCCGTGCTCTTAATTACTACTCTTTGGCGAGCGCAGCCTGCTTCTATAATTCAATGCTCGGCCTGTTTGCGAAGCATAGAGGATGTGGTTGTGTTAGCTTGTGTGTTTGTAGGTAGAGAAACGTGATTTTATAATGAATTAAGTGCAGATTTTTTGCTCATATAAGGATTTCTAAAATTTAAAATTGGTTGTGTAACAGACAAATCTAAGACACAACCGAAAATGGGGGAAAATATGAGGTACATATACCTACTAAAAATTTCCTGGTGGGTAACGTAATACTTCATTCAAACTAATTAAAACGCCACAATGAGCAAACGCCGTGATTTAATATTTGTTTCTTCTCTGAAATGAGGCTTTTGCCTTTCAGCGGCGTTGATTCTAACAGATGTATAGTGGCAGGAATTGTATAAAAAGGAGTGTATGAAATACTTAGATTTATTTTGAAGACAGAAGAAAACAAACTTAAAACACAGCATTACCTTCATTTTACAATTTACGAAAACGCTTTTCCCGCTTCCCCCGTCACTGTGCAAGCAGCCTTCCCTGAAAGGGGCTTTAGACCTGTCAGTGTAGCTGCAACACAAAACATAACACACAATATATGGAGTGAAAAGACAGCGTAGCTCGCTTGCTGACAATTTGACAGTTTCATTCGACATGCGGATATTAATACCTGTCTGTACTGTTTCAGTTTGGACTGACGTTGCGAAGAGAATACTGGTGTTTTAGCTTGTTTAATAGGGCATGATATGCAAGTTTTGCTTGTATAGTATAGCCCTTTGTCAGCTTGTATGTTAATTTAAATATGATTCGCGACCGTAACAAATACAGAATTATAATCATTAGAATCAGCAACATGTCATGAAATTGTCATTCAATGGGGCAATATGAACTTAGGGTCAATTTATACTAGAGCAGAGTCGAAGCGCATCGAAGCGTCAATCTGAAACTTAACATAACAAATTCACCCTTACCTCCACAACATAATACACATATTTCTTCTAAGATAGAAAAAAGACTCGCGAATTCGCGCGCATTCGACAGAAAACGCGCGTCGCGCGTCGGAGCGCAACCAACGCTGATTGGTGCGAGAGATAAGGGTGAATTTGCTGTGTTATCCTTTAGATTGACGCTTCGACTCTACGCTAGTATAAATTTACCCTTAGAGAGTTGTATTCATGATTTTTATTTTTAGATTAACATACCACCTGATACTGACCTGCATTACAAAAAAACGTAAGAGAAATTTTAATTTAGCGGGCTACCCTGACACTTACACCTTAATTCTGTTGGTTTTTTCAAAAAAACTTGATGTATTGTAACACAATTGGCTGATTTATCTGGCGACTACTATAGGTATACCACTACCTAACCCTTCGAGGAAACAGGTGTGATGTTATGTGCTGTGTTACGAAATCACACTAATATTTATAATATAAAGGCGAAAGTTTGTGTGTGTGTGTATGTTTGTCTCTTCTTCACGCTCAAATGGCTAGACCAATTTCGATAAAATTTGGTATGGACGTAGCTGACACCCTGGATTTACACATATGTAGGCTACTTTTTTTCCCGAAATAATGTAGTGTTCGCGGGTAACACCGCGGGGCGCAGCTAGTTAATAATAAGTGTGTAAATATCAGATGGTCTGAAACAGCCTACACGCAGGGAGCTTTGTTGTTCCAAAATCAAAATTAAAATATTTTAATAACATAAACCTCGAAGCTAGGTGCACGGTTCCAATTGGTCGTTTCCTATGGAGAAGAGTTGGCAAGAAACTCCACGGTTACTCTTTTAAAAATAATTGGCTTTTACAATATTTTAAAATAACATTGTTAATAGATATTAGAGGAGTAGTGTAGGCCTTTCAACAAGTACCAGGTACTTAACAAAATAGAAAATGGACAACAAATCTACAGTCTACTAGGCCGACAACGTTCCTTCTATATTAAGAAAATAATATGTAATTAACAAGGTGACATAAATCTGTAACTACTGCCTACACTCATGAAAAAAACAACTACATATGTATTATACGTATTCATTTGGTTGGTAACTATCTGCCATTGCAAAATTAAGGGGTTGTTTCACACTGCCCGAATAAACACTATCTATCTATCAGATAAATTGAGGAGAGACACAGAATTTCTATAAATGATGTCTATTAAATTACATTTATGTGGAGGTGGCGAAACAGGGCAGAAACTCCCTAATTATTCATCAACTCTTATCTTAATTAACTCTTTCCCTTCAACGCCATCCAATAAGCATTTTCTCCGAAAGGATATTACCTTGTCACACGTCCGCGTGAACAGACTGCACACAAGTTGGCAGCGTGACAGTCTAACGGATATTAATTCCACTCGTTTTATGTTTCCATCGACTATGTGGTACTTGTCTCGGTGGTGTAACCTAGTTACAGTGTAAAGCTAACAGGTCCCTCTTTTGTTTTAAAAACAAAAGACTGGCAACTGGTTTTACGCTTGGAATATTCCTTTTTTGAAAACTGGGTCCTTCGTAGCTGTGTAGCCATAGTTAAATACACTGCTACAATTTTGGCGCTCGAATGATCTTGACAGGGGACGCTTTGAGTAAACACATTTTTCAACACACTTGCTCGTAAAGTGGCTCTTAATGAACCGCTTTTAGGTCCATAATGCAGTGTATTAAAAACGCGTGCTTTTTACGTTACCGCGCTAGTGCTGTAACGCCACAGATAACTATTTACTAGTCGGATAATTGCGCTTTTTCTAATCTCATCAAAGAGACTTCCATAATGCTGGAGACATAATGCCATATTTCACTTTTTTTATAGTCTGTATTATGTCCTTGGTCCCAAAATGAACTAAAAAATTACCTTAAATTGTCTGTGGTCCTTCTCGGAACCAAACGAAAAAGACCCTGACTGGCATTCCATTATTGCGGATTCTCACAGAACAAATGTATATTTCTCTATGCCAATAGTACTTTCTAATTCCATACTAACTAAACTACAATTTGACATACGACAACACTATGATCAGTCTAAACATTATTTTGTTTATTTTTATTTTTAATAGGCTATTTAGCGGTTTTGCCAGTGCCTTTATTTACACATGCGCAATGATCAACATAGCACACATGTATCATAATGTACTATTGTGCAATTGTTTTATGACACATAGTAACAAAATCAAGTGGCAGCGCCCCATAAGATCCTTGTGCAGCTATTATTTACTTTTACTAGATATAGTTACTTAAAAGAATTGAAAACTTTTACCTTTGAAAACGGCTATTAATGTAAAAATATAGCTGGGCCTGTATACAAGATGGATTTTTAAGACGGGGCAGTAAGGGCAGGTTTCCTAACCGTTGTAGCTACAGGAAAACGGTCTAAGGAGACTGTCCTTCTTTTTTTTGAAATTTTGATCGCCGATCATAGATTTTGAAAAAAAAAAGGTATAGTCAAAATAACATTGTTAATAGGTATGGGAAGACAGTATAGGCCTTTTAACAAGTACCAGAAACTTAACAAAATCGAAAACTGTCAACAAATCTACATAGGTCTACTAGGCCTACAACATTCTCACATTCACAAAATAGAAAAGAATCGCTATATAAGATTTAAAAAAAAAAATGTATAAAAATGAAAACCTATATAAACCAAATGACATGTTTGCCACTACGACTACAGTAATAAATCTGAATAAATATCATGTCCACAAAAGACACTAATAATTTGTAGGTATATAATGTCAAATAACGGAAAGATTATGTCAAAGAAGTATGTAAAAAAGTAAAATAAAATTACATATGATGTATTAATCGCTTTTCCGAACATGTTGATCGTGCAATATTCCGTACATTTATCTTCTATGCTTCTCCTCGCCAATAATTCAAAACTACCTCGCACAATATAATTTTATTTACAGTCACCTACCTATATTGCTATTTTCGATCAAAGATCGAACTTTATAAAACGGTCACGTCCTTTTCGATAAAGCTGAAGCGAGCTATGTAAAGCTATACGTAGCTGTACATCTCAGAAAATTATTCCTGCTTCCATTTTCTTGGTAGCGATATATAATATGTGTATATTGATTTATAATAACATACCAAATGAATTCAAATTATTGCAGAGAAATGTTTTTAAAATGAAATTAACAGAGTGGCTACAAAATAGTTGCTTCTATAGCCTTAAGGAATTTATAGAACATAGACATGGTTGTTAATTAATGTACTAATTATTATTTATGAGTAATTCGACAGATAATTGTATTTAATAGTAATTTTAATTACTTAATAATAGTTTTTAATTTTTTTATTGACATTTAAATACAGTTACTGACATTGACAATATTGACATTTCTAATTTTAATTATTTTGATTTAAATTTATTGTATTGACATTCTTATTTTAGTTTTTTTTTATATAAATTTTTATAATCGGACAATTTAAAGTATTGAAATGCATGAATTTTATGTTGGTTTGGTCTGTTTTATTTTTGTTTATTTAATGTTTTCAATTTATAATTTGGGTACGATGAATTAATTTATTAGTGAATGTAATTTGCACGCTTGCTTGCAGGCAGAATACAAAAACTTTTAGGCTTTAAGATCTTTCCTTGTTAAACAATGTATTTTTTTATTTTTTTTTGATAACAGAGCACGGAATCGCTGGTAGCGGGTAGACACGGCAGCAGTACTAATCAAATTCGTAGCGCGGATAGTTCGTTGAGCGCATTAGCTTCTGTCATGGGCCGCCTTCAAAGAAGTGTCTAACGGGTGTAAAAGACGCTTAACGATGCCGAGGGTTACTTGTTCTTCCCGTCATTGTGATAATTTTCTTGTACGAAACCAGGGATGGGCAAAATACGGCCCGCGGGCCAACTCCGGCCCGCAAAACATTTTAATCCGGCCTGCCATCGTTATTTTGACATATGTAAGTGTATTGCTCTCAGAAATTATGTCCTGGCGTTCGTGTACGTTTAGGGCCATTGTGAACTTTATCAACTAAATATAACCATAACCACATTAGAATTACTGTAAGATAAAGAAGTTGCGCTGGTGCGCTCGACGATTATTTTCACGGTGTGTGGTAACATTTTAACCTTCCAAGATTCTTACGATAAATTGCAACTTAAAACAAAACGCATTTTTTTTATTCTGGGCCCGAATTTCCTACGCTTTTCTAGCACCCGCAGATAAAAAAAAGTTTGCCCACCCCTGTACTAGACACACCTTTTGGTTACGGAGATATGAAGGTCAAAATTCCAACTTATTTTTACTTTTTTTCACTAAAACAAGTTTTAAATTAATAAAACTCAACTTTAAATAGCCCCATAATTCCAGTACCGTTGCATAATGTGTTGCGTGCGTTACATTGCGCGCTTCCATAAACAGCGATTTTTCACACTAAAGGGGTTTATTTATAAACGCTGCTTAAAGTTAAGTAATGATTAGCGACTGTTTAACCATACATTTTTGACGTTTGAACGTCACTTAACTTTAAGCAACGTTTATAAATAAACCCCTAAGTCTCAGCAATAAATATTACTTTGATGTACAGATAACGACTATGTGATGGGCCTTTCTACAGCCTGTATACTCGTACGATATCAGTGTCGTAGTGCGAGTAACCGGTGTCACGCTTAGTTTGTATGGAAAGTGTTGACAATGTGGACTCCAGTAGCGGCCGCAGGCGTCTCCGTGCTCTGTGGTAGCGATGCAGCTACGTCAAGACGTAAAAAAGCCAAGGCAAGCCTTCTTTACAAGAAATGCTTTGACGCAAGTCTATTCCGATTAGGTATTTACTTTTGTTTGATAGCGTGACTCAAATACAGACAGGTTAAATACCAAATGGTGGTAAAAAACTGACTTTTTAAGGACAATCACTGCCTAATTAATTGCCTGCCGTTGTGAGGTTTTAATCAGGGACATTATATTCATTAATTATTGTGAGTGGAAACTCAAAGCGTAGTGCAATTAACTGCCAATAAGAGTTGTTTATGGTCCGAGAGGATATTAAAAATAAGAAATGATGAAAAATATAGCGTGGCGAAACTTAAACCCCGTTCATAATAAAACTGGGACCGAAATTAAGTACCTACCTATCAGCGGCGAGGTATCAATTTTTGTGAGAGAGAAGCCGAAGCCAAGCCTATTTTAACTTATTTACTTATCAATAAAGTAAAAATTAATTTATTAACTCAAAAATAAAAGTCATTCCTTTACTGAATTTAACACCATCTATCGTCAAGTAGCAGACCCAAAAAGACGCTATCACTACACAAACAAAACTTTCCAATGTTTTACGGAAATCAACTACATATATTAGATTCTACCATTCTAAATTTACTATGGAATCGAATACTATACAGTTGAACAGGTGAAAACTAAATAAAATGTGCAATATTTCTCCATTTCGTTCTCGCTGACGCATTATTTCTATAACTGTCTTTATAGTAACCCGTTCTACAGCGGTTTGCTCTCGTCTATATCACGATGCCGCGTGACCTAAAGTGACGCCATGACGGAATCGCTTTTGTATACATTTTGAGATCTTGATTTGGAATTTACATTTTGCATTTTTATTTTCTCGTTTTGGCGCCGGGTTATTTTAGAACATTTCTTTTGTTGTAATTCAAAGTTAAAAATAGGCGTTTTTATTGTTTGAACGTTATGGTGAATTAAATACCCGAAGTGTAACTATATTTTTTGTCAATAGTAGACCCTACTGACTTGCCCTTTTTCAATAGCGATAGGGTTACTGATGCGAACCTCCGAAGGAAAGCTGGTAGGAATCGTTTGGTATAGTGCTTTCGCCACTGCTACCTATGTCAGGAACTAAAACAATGAGTACATAAACCAACACTATAAATTGGTTGAATACTGAAAGCCTTTACCGTATGAAAAATATACCGACGCCAGACTATAATTCCAATCTGTTGACAAAACAATCAAAACAAAGTACCCACAGCATTTGAATATCGATGACAAGTGACATAGATTGGTCGCAAGCAGTCACGATGGTCACGAGCAGTCGTACGACTAGTGTGCGGATCGATCCGACAATCCGCCCACAGAGAGGGCGGGCGCCACCAACCCCAAGCTGCTACCTTACTTTTATTTCTTTAACGACGATGTTACCAGCTTTCCCTATTCTTTCTGTACGGAAATAGCGAACAATAATTAATCAAGATTAATTGTCTTGCAGTTGAGGAAAACTTTAAAATTAATTTTCATTTTTTCTCGGTGCGCTGCCTTGAGAAAATTTGACCTTTAAATTTCCTCGTGAAAGTTTGATTCATTCTTCTAATTCCTGTAATTCTGATTTTTTGTTCAAGGTTCACAATCTAGGTCAGTACAAATTCTCAATTTTCCGCCTATAGTGCACTCTTTAACAATAACGAAACTACTCGCTCACTATCACCGGAAATCCTTGTAAATTATAAACTCACGTTGATGCTGAAAAACACGAATTTTCCGAACGGAGAACACATAAATTACCCAAATTATCTGGTAATTTACCCAGTGGGGGGCGTCGCGACGCGCATCTCTAGCCGGGTACTCTGCCGACTCTGCGCCCCCTTCCTTCAGTAGCGCCGCGGCACTCACCCGAGCCACACGTATGCTCACTCCGCAACCTTGTATAAACAACACAGTTTCATCTCCAACACTGTAATCGACGATCCAGTGAATGTGAAGTGTAATAAGTGCTCATTATTTGATGTCGCATTCTAGAATCGTTTGTTCTGCAACTGTGTTTCCATGATTGATTACTTAGATGTCACCTTAACCGTTGGTATCAAGAAAAATGTTCCAGACGTTACTCGTTTAGTGAATATTGCTTAGGATGTGGGTAGTGTTTTAACATTTCGAAATGTCAATACCAAACCTTTACCAATCTTTACCGAAAAGGGAGTAGAAATTAATCCATCAGTTGGTATTTCATTATTAATGTCACCTACGATTACCACGAATTCTGAACAGTTAATTCATGAGTTATGGAAACAATTTTAATTAACGACTACAATAAAACGAATGTATACACTAACTCATATAGTAGTTTCAAGTAATTACGCACACTGAAATTGAGAACGACTGGCGAATCGCGTCGAATCATAATGTCCATATTTAGAATGTTTTTATTGTTGCTTGCATATATGCAACACTTGCACGTACGCGTATTACCGAGCAGTGTTGTGAAACCGGTGTTATGCCCATTATGATACAATCGACGACGCTCAAACAATCACATCCGCTGAACATTATTGTAATTAACGTTACATTTTCGAACTGAAATGTAGTGTAAATGAAACAATACGTATAGAAACAGCTGCATAAGAGGATAAAGAGGAATGTTATTGACACGTAATTAAACCAGGATAACCGAAAAGGGAATTGTTATTAACTAAATATAACATTATCATTGAAATAAATGTGCTTGTTCCACCTTTTTATAACGTTTAGAACCCACGAACTGGTCGAAATATACGATTCTCATTCGATATAGTCTTAGAAGCTGTATCTTTGTATATGCTCCAAAGCAAACTTAGCACAAAGTTTTTTCTTCGTTTACTCATAAATTCATAATCTCTTCCATCAGTCATGCTTATCAGTTCCGTCACTCAATTTGTTTTTCACCGGAGTGTCGTCTTATAATTAATTTAGTCTAAAGTTTTCCATTAATTACTAATTCTTTACATCAGTTTAATTTACCGTGAAGGTTAACTTCATAGATTTAAAAATAACATTGACACAGCAAACTGTTGAACTTTCGTATCATTGTTTCTTAAAATTGCTATTCCTCTTTTTATTTTTTTCGGGGCAATCGATAACATTTCAGAATCTAGGCAAAAATCTAGGAAAATTTACATGTGAAAACAAAAATAACTTTTTTTTTTAAATTGAATTTCCAACAGAGGCAACTTCAACACACAAGCTGCACTGCAGCAAAACATGCAAGTTTACAAGAACAGGGACAAATACCAGTGTGTGGTTCCAATTATAGGAGACCACATCATTCACATATAATCTGGGTAGGTACAGTATGTTTGACAAGACCAAAATATTAAAATAAATCATATTCATATTTCTGACAAAGTTAAAAACAATTCAAAGAGATACAACGAAATAACAGCTGTATCACACCTAAAATAACACAATTTGAAAAGGAAATGCAGTTTCCCATGATAATAGGCAAACACACATGAACCAATATTACAACCATAAACCTTGATACAATTGGCAAGCAACACTGCTCGAAACAGTTAACCTACAAGAGAACCCATGAAACAAACATAAAAATAACAAATCGTGAAACTGAAACGATAATAAATTTGTTCTTTCACTCAATGTTACGAACAATTAAATTGATCTGTTATTCTCCTTGTTACAATTGAGATAAATCAAAATCTTAAAACAGACGTAAATTATGAAGCATTAGTTACTATTGGTCCAGATAACTAATAAAGAAATATCAGAAAGTTACCTAACGCTTGTCTGAATGGATAGTCGAAGTACGTACAATATGCTAAAAGTAGACGATCTAAAAATAATTGATACAAACAACGGCGCTGGGCTTAAACCTGTATGAATTTTTTGTGAGAGCATAGACAATTGGAATCGAAACTGAAAATTGGCGAAATAAATGGAAAACATTTTGTAAAAAAAAAAAAACATTGGAATATCTATCATTAGAAATTCGTTATATCTTACTACCTTTTTTTTAATCGTTGCAAACTAGTTTCAAGCTTAATAGTTCTACGTTCATTTTAACTAGTCAGTCATACGAGTGTAAATAACGAGCAATTTCACAGAAGACTTGACGCGTAGCGTAGCATACATTCATTCGAAGCGAACAGCGTGTAGTTAATTCCGTGCGCGTTATTGCGTATTGTGGTCATTGTGACGGAAATAGCAACACCAATCATGGTAATAGATCCCTATGTTAGGGTTCTCAGCCCTTATGGTGAAAATGATGAAGGTTTAGACAAAACAATGAGTGGAATTGATGTTGTAGATAAAGATACGAGTATGTGATCCAATAATGTCGGTCCCATATATTCCATATTGTAATCATTCTTTTTGCTCTAGTTCTTTACTTATTTCTTCTAAAGACAGTAAATCATCTTCATCATTGACATCATTGCAATAACTATTTGTAAAATTATCTCGTCTTAATCAAAATTGTATCTCGTCTTAACAGTGGGGTGATTGCGTAACTCACTTACAGTAGCAATGACTTTCATTTTGGCAGTTTAACAACATTCATTGCGTTATTTACGTTGTTGAGCAAACAAATTTTTCGAACATATGAAGCAATGGATTAGCAATATCCTTCAAAACCATTCAGATTGTGATTGCAAGTGTGTTACGCAATTAGGGTGCGGGACGTAATAGTAGATTGTTATACAAGGGATGAAAGCGACCTATTTAGACACGAGATTATTTGGCGAACGAGTGTAGCGAGGGTGCCAATAGTTCGAGTGCCTAAATAGGTTCTTTCACCCGAGGTAAACACTTTGCTTTTCATTTCGAATATGAGGAAAGTAAATAAAAACCTGATTAGTTAAACAAATACATATCCTACCTATGCGTAAATAGTTAGCACTCGACAAAACAGCTGAAGATCGAATTGCCGCTTCCCGCCTTTTTTGTTTCTTTTGCTGTGGCCTTCTACCAGCCAGTATTTTTTATCAATGATCATTGTAAATAATAATAATAATTTAGTGAGAAATAAATATAGTCATGTTACAAAATTGTTGTTAATATTTTTTTTATTATAATTTTACGCCGCGAAATATCAGTCTGTATAAAAAGTTGGGCTTGCATAGTTTTTTTTTTTTTTTTTTGATAAAGTACTGTTTTCATCCCTCTGAACTATAAGCGTACTTTCCAAGTATGACAAATGAAAAACAATATTCCCTTATAAGTTGTCTCCCCAAAAACTGCTACAATGAACGCTCCTAGCCATACTCACAACACAAGTCTCATACACATTATAAGATAGAAGAGTCCCGTTATTGTTACTTATGAGGCCGCAGCTGCCCATCCTATTAGAATAATCCTATGGGAAATGACATGGACGGTAATTCGAAGTGACATTTCCGTCGTTTCCGTCAGTCATAAGTAGGTAGATATAGTTTTAAAAATTCCTTCTAGTTTTTCATCCGCCGCGATGGAAAATCTCTTTAATCTTAAAAGAGGTTGGATTTAAAGTTTAATAGTCCCAAATCCGGCTGCTTTCAAGTTAAAACCCAAATAAGCTGGAATTCGACAGGCATTAAAGTCCTAAGTAAAGATTGACCAGGCTAGTTCACCCGAATTAAATAGAACTCCGATGAGTATAATAGAACTTAAGAAGCAAAGGGTCGATGAGAGAGCTGTTTTAAAATTAATTATCATCTTCATTATATTCATCATTCAATGAATCACTCGTTTTGCAATTAGGAATTTTAGCAACGTACCTATTGCATGTTTGAGCCATAGTTTTAATTCTGATGATTCATTCATATTATTCATAATGGTATACGTTTAATATCTTAGTACACTGTGTACTGTAATTACGTGGTTTTACTTTTCATAACAAAGAATAAACAATTTCAATGTATTGCTGTATTGCAAGCAAACATGGTAAAATTGACGGAAAATATATATATATTTTTTTTTTTTTTGTTTTAAAATCACATGATGAACAACGCCACCGTTGGACATTCTCATTTCTAACAGTGGACGTATTTATATTATATTTTCCGCGAATTGCACCATGTACAGATTCATTTACTCTAAAAACAAAGTAAATAGAATAAATCTCCCATTTTACAAAATTGTGAAGGAGTTTTTTTTTTAAATAAAAACTTTGCAATAAAGCTGCACTGGTCACCGATGTGGCTGACGTTTTAAGTTATATTACTTGCGAACAAAGAAAATTAACAAAAAGTGCCACTTGTAGCCTTCATGGTTCTAGGACGATGAATATACTACACAAATTGAAATTAATAAGAAAAATGCTTCGATCTATTATAGATCGAAGGAAAAATGTCATTTCATTTAATGTTAAACACGACCATATTAAATAATGCTAGTATTATAATTGCTCCTCCAGCTAATGTGACAGCTAATAAACCAAGATAAAGTTCATAAAAAAAGTTTCACAAACAGAACTCTAGAACAAAAATGTTCTAAACATTGAAATTTTACCAAATGGCAATCTGGCTTCCTTATTCAACAATACTAACTGTAATGACGTACATTAATAATTGCTACGATCTGTCAAGGTGACATGAGATGCGTTTGCGTGTGTCATACAATGCTATCAAAGAATCTTTGAAAGAATTACGCCCTTCCGCGCTTTGTGATCCAAACTCTTGTAATTGAGAGTCTAGCAAGTAGTCTTTATGAATAGATAGTGTAGTATCATCGCTGATAAGTCATTTTTCATTTGTTATATTATAAGGTAATCATGATTAGGTGTTGTTGTAGTCTTTTGTATGTTGAGTTGTGACTTCATATCTGCATTTTAATCTATAGTCTACTAGCTTTTGCCCGCGGCTCCGCCCGCGTGGATGTCGGTTATCGCGTAAAAAAGTAGCCTATGTCCTTCTCCTTAGCCCAGGCTATAACTCTGCCCAATTTCATGACGATCGGTGCAGCGGTTTAGGCGTGAAAAGGTAACATACAGACAGACAGACAGAGTTACTTTCACATTTATAATATTAGTATGGATGGAATATTATTGTATGATCTACCTACTCGTCCCTGCCATTGCAATTGTGCTTACATTGGCTATTGACACTTCGAATGCTGATAATTACAGAAACAATTAAAAACCCATTGTACCCACGTTCAATACGAAGGGTTGAAATGATTTCCTTTCTATCTTTTAATGGTCTGTCTGTTATAGTATTAAGTAAATATCCAGGTAACAATTTATCCATGATCAAAAATGTAAATATCTATAGCCGTAAAATATTCCACCTTTCCTGGTTATTGACGAAAAAATGTTTACGCGCCATTACATTACATATATGTTACAATCCAGTAAACAAACCAATTTAAAATATACATTTAAACGTATTCTGGGAAAACATGTTTTATTTTGTACACGCTTTATAGTAACGCTTCTCAGAGTTGTAAACATGAGTGGGGTATGCGTCGGCGCACCACGCGGATATTGCGCGCTAAAGATGTGTAGTAAACAAAAACAAACGAATATTGTTTATGTTCGCGATATTTTCGGATCGTCGGTACGCATATTTTGTGTGAAACGGAAGTTTTAGTATTTATTGTTTTTGAACACCCGCTATTTTACGTGGGATGGTTGACTTGTTTGGGCGTTTTAAAAATTTCGCTTCATAACAGATGAATCAATATTTGAGCAGTATTATTATTTTCAATTTAAGGAATTTTGTCGCGTTGTCAGTCAAAAACCGTCGAGAACCTTTTTCCGTAAAGCCTATTATTAGCATATTTGTTTAAGTTGAACTGAACAGACTTTTATATCCTGGCTAGCCCACCACAATTTATCAACAACCATTCTAGATTTTTCAACCTCAATTCAAACTTAGTTTTTACCTGAGCTGGCATCGGACCTATGACCTAGTCGTCCGCCAACTTAAAGCTAGACAAATGAAATACCAACCTTCTACGAGTACAGTATTTTATTACATCGATAGTCTATATGGCATTTGATTGTAGCACTAAGATAATCAGTGCTTTAATAAAGACAATATAAATCTTCATGCCTGTTTTCCCCGAAGGGTTGGGCAAAGGTGTGTCTATAGTAGGGTCACCCCAAATCGTTAGTTAGGTATGTGTTAAACACCAATATCAATAACTTTCTCAAATAACCTTAATTAAATAATTTGTTACCAACCTAAGTAGGCAGATAAATATAATAATAATATGCCATTTTATCAGTGTATAATATGAAACATTGGTCAGGCCGGGGCCTTCCATAGCACCCAAATCCAAAGTCAAATCTTTGTTTCCATATCCTGCAATAGTCTTACACCAACCGGGGGTTGTCCTTGGGTGCACTTGCATAGTGCACCCAAGGACGGATAATCGTCGGTTGGAGCCTCATTCCGTTTAAAATTATCTAAGGGGCCTCTGCGAGTTGGCTTCGGCCTGTCGCATGGGGACCGAGAACCCATGGTACCGAGATAAGTAAAAATATTTTTTTTTTCAGGCAACTAAGGCCCGTAGACAAAATACACTAAATAATAAACTAATACATACCTAATAAAAACAAAATCTAGTTACAACGTTGGGTCGGCGACTATATAATATTATAATACATACTTTAATATATTTAAGAATGTCATATCAGCATTGTTTGCTTTTTGCTGTGTACCGAAACCGACATTACAAATACTAGAACCTGTTTTGCATATCATCTTCAACTCATAAAAAGTTATTTGA
This sequence comes from Dryobota labecula, assembly GCA_947523025.1. Classification (NCBI taxonomy): domain Eukaryota; kingdom Metazoa; phylum Arthropoda; class Insecta; order Lepidoptera; family Noctuidae; genus Dryobota; species Dryobota labecula. Next base: position 25,055,822 of record OX383289.1, on the reverse strand, counting down.
ATTTCATTACAAGTCTTTTTTACTTGTAAGTAATCCTTGCATTGATTAGCATTCGATTTTTTACTTCAATATGGGTGAATAACCGATTCAACATAGCTTTTGCAGGATTATAAATTAAAGCTATCTTTTAAGCGGTATCAATTAACGCATAACGCTTTTGATTTTAATTCCATTTTCTGGGAACACAAAGCAAGTAAGCTTTGACAGTTTGACACATCCATATCTTACATGACTTTTTCCAAATGGTTGAAAGTAGTATCATATACATCTATCCCTTTGGTAAAGATGATGATATAGATTCTCGTCATGCTAAATTCGATGGCCGAGCTATAGTAAATTTGAAAACCAATAATATGCTTCTCTAAACGATGCCAGTTTACGACGTCGCGCAAACAAAGAATTACAAACTATCGATTTTGTTTAACGTCAGACATTTCGGGTCGTCTAAAGTTTTGAGTAACCGTCCACCAACCAACTATCTACTTTTCATAAGTAGTTAAATACCTTATAACTTCTACTAAAATATTGTCAAAAATATAATTATTGATCGAAGTTAAAAAAGGATGCTGTTACTTATGATCATGAGTCAGCAACAGTCTTTGATAATAAAATTACTGTAGTTTTTGATAATGATAACACAGCTTCCTGAATCACTTTATCTCGACGTTAGATATTCTGGCACTACACTGTTGATTCAATGTATTTCACAGCGATAACACATGAATTTTAAAACAATTTTTCATACTAAAATATAAACATTTTGAGATCGGTAACGTTTGAAACATTACTTACCACGGTAACGTGACAGAATAAACATATATTATAACAAACTTTTTTAAACATACAGATCCAGGTATTAAAGAAAATAAAATAAAGTGAATTTTAATTAGTGTTCTATCCATGTGTGTGACTATAAGAACACAAGTGTAAATCAACAGAGCAAAAATGGCAATGGATACGATGGCAGTCGAACTGCCGGACTTATCAACACATGTGCCACAGCCACCTGTGGAAGAGACAGCTGAAGAAAAGTAAGTAAAAACAGCACAAAAGATTATGAAACTTAGTCGAGTGAATGATTAGATTGGCAGGGCACCAATAAGCAACAGGCTTCTGTTTTAATCAAGCTACGGGTCTAGGGATGAAAAATACGAGGATTTTTCATACCTTGTTTTTGTTATGCCAGACGGGTTTGTCTTAAGGCCAGCGCACATCGGCGGTCGGCGGGGCAGAGTATTTTAAATTTACCAACGTAAATTCGTACGTATCTAATGGTAAGATAGTAACAAGATATAGATTCCAAAGCTCAGAGACCGACCACGAAGCAAAAAGGGGATTTTTGCGGTATCGAAGAGCACGCTGGAGGATACCGTGGCGGGATTGGACAACATGCGGCGGAACGCGACAGCATGCGGCGGGATGCGAAGGCATGCGAATTTCCTCCGCGGCATCGCAAATGATCAGTGTGCGCTGGTCGGCGCCAATACCTCCTCGATGCTGTCCCCCGCCATCCAAGTCCACCAGGGTGCGCTGGCCTTTAAGTAAATAGTTGCGTTACTTAAATAAATTAGTTGAAATTTTAGCAACCCACTATTATACGTAATATTTAAACCAATTACGGCTTTAGTTGTTGAGTTTGTTTGTTTTGGTAATTTTCATCAGGTCTATAGTATTTTTCGTTAAAATATACATATTAATTTAATTTAATTTAGCCATATCTACGGCTTTATCAGCAACAAAACAGAGGCCACTTACAGGCCATGATTTTTTAATGCCTGCAATAACGCAGTCTATGCTTTTCGATGGAGTCGAAAAATTGCACTAGGTACTACTCGTATGAAACCTGACGCCCGCTTTATCGAAGATCTTGCAAATAGCTTCAACCGCATTCGAGCACATTGTACAAGCATAGCAAAACTGGATTGTGTGTGTAACTGAGTAAATAAAGCTGCTGGTGGAGAACTCGGTAGCGAACCAAGCTATATAATCGTGGTTATACAGGGTTATGAAGAGTACTTCTAAATCTATATCTATCTATATATCGATCCTGAATCTCTACACAAATAAATAAAATAGAAGTGTCCGTTTGTAATATCAAAATAATAACTTTTTACTAAATGCATATGGAAGAATATAAGGTACTTATAACAATACTTTTTTAATTTTTTGTGTCTGTCTGTCTATCTGCTTGTTCCGGCTAATCTCCGAAACGGCTGCACAGATTTTTACGGGACTTTCACTGGCAGATACATATCTGATGTTATAAGTACTAACTTACACTCCATTTGAAATAAGATTAGACATTTAAAAAAAAAACTTTTTTACAGTCCGTTCAACCGATTTTGACTTCTATTCCTTAGGCTAAGGAATAGGGAATGCCATGGATGGGAAGTCCAAAGCTACGGTATAAAAGAACAAAAATAGGTATCTGTGTGTCTGTGTGACTAAACAACTTCGAAATTCGTGTTCTTTTCCCATCCCTTGCCGTTTCTTTCAATCAACCCCAACAATAAATTAAACCGTCACTCCTATTTATTTCAATCCTTTTAAGGGTAAACGGAGCAGCCATTCTATTTGTGTTGAACGAACTAAAAGTTAATTAATATGTTAAGCCCTGACGAAAGCCCTGACGAACCGTTTCCTCGACTTAATAGTGTTTTCATTGTTAACAGAAATAAGTGTAACGTTTCAGTTAACGCTCATGTAGTTATTAAAAGTGCTAATTAATTAAGTCCGCTGTTAAAATTGTAATTACGTGTAGCAGTTAAGTTTTTATTTGGAGTTGTCACAGTATGAAAAGTAATGGGATTAGGTTAATGGCGAATTGTATGGTTTGACATAAAAGTGTTATGGACTTTCATAGTAGGTATCTATGAATGCTTATTATGATCTCACGGTGTCTGGTCTCATCGATCAATACTTTGTAGCTCTCTTTTGTATGTGTTATTTGTTCGTGCGTTTCTCCTTCTACTGTTTGATTTTCTTGCAAGTTCATGCACTTTGTCTTTATTAGATTGTTTTTGATGTTATTTGATTTCACATTAGGACTAATTTGACATCAAATAACATAATATATAACAATAAATAAGTGTGACATTTCAATTAACACTCGTGTAGTCGTTAAAATTGCTAATTAATTAAGTCAGCTGTTAAAATTGCTCTTTCGTCTGTCTTTTCATGCACTTGGTCTTTATTAGATTCTTCTTGCATATGTTATTTGATGTCACATAAGTGTCTACTCATTGATAGTTAGTTTTGGAAGGAAACAGATAATTATAAATAGCCATAACTTGTCCGCAAATATTTAAAAACCCTCCTAAATGTTTGCCTTCCGCTCATGAAAGATTAAAACCTCCCTGAATTCAGCTGTTCAGCTCCATAAAAACGTGAAACCTCAGCAAACAGCGTCAAATGTTACATTAAAACTTAAAGAGAGTTCCGACGGTTCCAAAAGAGACGTTACTTTAAAGACGGCTGGCCCTAAGTGCCCCAGGGAGCCTTTTTACGATAACAATGTTGTTACATCATATTTTATACAACCCTAATTGGATCTCCAAGGTATTTTCACTTATAAGAAACGCTCTGACTGACTAACTGAATAAAGTGATGATGTATATTGCAAAATATGAAGAAAGGCAAGACGATTTATAAACAGTTTGCCTGAATTGACATTCATTGTCGCTGATATGGGTTTGTGACTAGATTTTAAATCTAGGCCTTTGGTCTCCTGGTGTAGATTACGGAACAATGATTCCACTACAATATTTTCAAGTCACGCCTGCCGCAGTTGGTCCGTGGATGGGTGACCATCTTTACATACTGAGACCCCTCCGTGCCTCGGAAAGAACGTTAAGCCCTTGATCCCTGCTGTCATTTGTAGATCTTTGACAGATGTTACGGGTCATCAGAAGCCCGAAAATCTTACAACTAGTCTTACCAACTAGATTTTAGAGGTCAGATAGGCAGTTTCTCCATATAAAATACTGGTATTCAGCCTTTATCCGGTTAGACTGGAAACTGACCCCAACGTAGTTGGAAAAGGGCTTAGCAGATGATGATGATGATGATTTTCAAGCCACCTTTCTATATTCCTCTATAGCTCATTAATCAATAAGCATCGAGTTTGAAACCAACCATATACTATCAACTTTTAGTATCCTTTCGTTTCGGTAATCAGGTTTCAGGTGTATTCACTGAAAAAAATGCACTCCAATCAAGTGACCTTTTAGCTTTATTGACGATATCTTGTTTAGATTAATTACAATCTTAGTTAAGTTGATCATCACGACATGGTTGCAGCAATACTAGTTCAAATGATTGAACGCTCAAACAAGTTTCTCGATTACCCTTAACATGACATCATTGTAGAAGAGTTAAAAAAGAGACAAGTTAAAAAAAAGTGAACTGTAACAAAGTAAGTTAGTTGTGTCCCTTGTGGAGCCTTGTTGTATTATTTAAATTAATACTTTCACTGTCCACAAAGTAGAATCAATAGTTTTAAATCAACCTGAACCTTATGTGGTTCATGGGACAGCGAAAAATGCAGCCTATCCTATGACTTCTGATGGTGGAAAACCGAGTATTGTGGTCCAAATTGGGATATTTCTGTGTCCAGCAAAAGACGTTATTTAAAACATGCTTTATTTTCAAATGGCGAGAAACTTTTTCTGATCTGTGAACTTATTAGATTCTCTCAGTATTTACGATAGAAACATGTTTATTTTGTCTATAGTTTATGTATGTCGGTGTTCTTGGATAGTATATTAATCAATCTAGTTTATTATTAGGTCAATGTTAGCTGTTAAAGCTTTGGCACATATGGAGCAGTGTTACGCGTCTATTGCACAATTATTTATGCAATGTTTGCATTTATGCTCATGATAGCCGTATTTTGGATGGAATTACTCAAATCGGTTTTAGCCTTTAAACGGTCAATAAGAAAATACTCAAAGGTTTTACAGTCACTTTACTTTTTCAAATATATACTTAGTTGTTGAGTCACTTGTACCCTAATTGCTTAAAACAATATCAAACACAATGATTTTGAAGGATATTGCTAATCCATTGCTTCATATGTTACTTTTGTTTGTTGTTATGTTGTCTTTGCTTGTTATGTTATGTACCCATTGCTACTGATAGTGTGTTACGCAAATACCCCGCCTAAATGATCCAATATATATCAATTTAGGGCAGAGAATAAGTGTCTGAAAAGAAAATTCACGATTTCACACTTAACGAAAATAAGTGGCAGATCAAATCAATTCTTTAAATAAATTGTTATCCTCTATAAGCACGCGCGATACATAGTAAAAATACACAAAGGCAAAACATTTTGTATATTTAAAAAAATGCTAACTTTTATAACTTAACCATTTTAACTATACATAATGTTACGTAACACCGTCGCCGTAGCGAGCCTATAAAATATTTATCAGAGCATTGTCCCGAAAACCCAATAATCGGGCAAACTTGACCCGGCTCAGCGGAATGGGGACACTGATCGTATTAACATTATTGCTTGTAGTCTTGTTTTTATAAAATGTTCTAATATTTACGAAGATTTCGGAGGTTTTAACGTTAAAATTATAGGCAAAACTGTAAACGACAACAATAAGACGGCTGATTTTAAGTCGTGCAAGAATAATATAGTATACATTGTTATGTATACTATATTATTCTTAGACGCAGCATACCTACATGGTATGTTCTTTTGAAGATACTGCAGATCTTCATTTCCTATTTGGTATAGTTAGGCACGAAATCTACAAAACGTATGTTACATAGCACCTCTAAGTTCTAACTGACCATTCGGGGAACATTTGTCAATTTCTCATAGATATGATTTATGCGAAATGTTCATTTTAAAGTATTGTGACATTTATATATATGCGAAATGACCAAATGATCATTTCAAAGTATTGTGACATATATACATTCGAAATGGTAAAATGTTCATTTGAAAGTATTGTGGCGTCTTCTGTTATTGCGGAAAATTGTAGACTATCGTTAGCATTGATTTCAATAAAACTTCCTAGGTAATCATTATTAAACTTCACTTTAATATTCTCGGAATTTAATAACATTTCTGTTCTGTCTTCATTTAGAATTAATGAATACCTATCTATTGCAAGCTTCTGTTCTCGCGAGTAGTAATCTAACAAAGTAGTACTCGTAGGAGCGCCTCATAAATTGTCTTCTTCACTTAACGTTATTTTCATATCTTCTTAACTGAATATAATAGCGTCAATATTCTTGTGGAGTTCATCAGAGTGGGTGGATGCATAAGAATATTAAATATTTATTGACATAGGTCTTCTCTCTTCTAGCTTTAATTAAGTATTTATGCGGCTTCAGGGTTTCGATGTGAAAATAATTAAACCCCGAGTAATGTCACTTTCATTTGATTTTCAAAGTCTATGCTGTTACTACAGCTTGGTAAGGGCAAGGTTTATTTATATGAGCTCGTATAGAAGTAAACATCGAACATGAATATCCCTTTGGGTTACTATGATAAATGTAAGATAGAGAAATAAATAAATAAAATTTAATTAAAATTAAATATTTCATCAAGAAATTACAAATAAATATTTGACAAATCTGTCGAAACGTTTAGGTTCGCCTATAAACTAGACCCTAATGGCCATACACGTCACGATAACGCGCAAGTTTAGACTTGCACAAGTCTGCGTGACACCTAATGGCTTGGATACTTGTGCAAGTCCAATTTTACGCAATATATCGTAAAGTGCGCAACAAACATTAAGAACATCACCAAAGTGGCAGACGTTAGGGTAAAAACAAGAACACTTAAATGGAAATGGATAGGTCATTATGATGAGAGCTAAGACGGAAACATGGACCAAAAAAGTCACAGACCCAAGGAATGCAATGGAACCCAAGGAACGGAAAGCGACGTAGAGGAAGACAGGTGAAAAATGGGAGGATGATCTGCCAAAAGGTTGACGAAAAACAGCTCTGGACTGGAAGGAATAAGTGGAGGGATATAGAGGAACCCTATGTCGCAAGACGGCCTTACCTGGTAGCTGACAATACCTGATTTGCTAATATAGGGTTAACAAGCAGCATTGTAACATATGTTATTAGTCTATAAGGACTTGTTTATGTAAGGACAATACAAGGGTCAGAGGAAATAAACGGTTTTTTTATTTATATCGTATCGTGTGTGGCCTGCATAAGCAACAGAAATAGCTATCTAATATCCAATTCACCTTTCAAATAAAATTTTCTACCACGCGTTTTCTAGCCTTGGTAGGCACATATAAGCTAGACTACATAAACGTTTACAAATTTATGACGTCATCAATTCCAGTGGCCTAATAGCCGGCGAACGTTTTACATTCGAGTTTATATTCAGTAACATTCGTTTGTAAGGTTTTTATAACCTCATGTTGTTCGTCTAGACCATGGATGGGCAAACTTTTTCATTTGGGACAAGAAAAGCGTAGAGGATTCAGGTGTCCAGAATCAAAAATATGCATTTTGTTTTAAGTTACTATTTATCGTAAGCATCTTTGAAGGCTAAAATGCTTTCAGACACCGTGAAAATAATCGTGTAATTCACTTTCTCTCTTATTCAATTCAATAAGTACTTTCATATTAACAAATACTACATACCTTAACACTGTTTGTCACCGCGCAACGTCAACGGGACGTCAAGGAGGAACAAAATTATTCGAATCGACCTGACGTCCCGGTGGTGGTGTGCGGTGGACACGCGGCCATATAATAATATTGATAGAATATTTTTATCATCTATACAAACAAATAAAATTGAGGTGTCTGTTTGGATTATCAAAATAACAGCTTTTTACTTAATACATCTGAGAATAAACACGGTATTCTTAACAAAAAAAAAAAATTTTTTGTCTGTGTGTATGTCATCTCCGAAACAACATTAATAAAAAAAAATTATAAAAAACAAAAGTAAAATGAAAACTAAGTCCTGTACGGGGCCAATAGGCTCCTATCTCAGCATGATGCTGCGACATTTAAAAATAAGTATCGCAGCACTGGTATTCTGATAGGGCCCGCTGTAATGTATAATGCCGCACGGACAGATACAGAAATAAAAAGCAAAAAAAAAAAATTTTTTTTTAATAAATATCATTGTAATCCGCGTGTCAGTCCCGACGTAACAACAGTTACTTATCTATGCCTTTAGTGTCCGTGGTATCGCTTTGACAAGTAAAATCCTGTTGGTACCTTTATAAATTATCCTCCGTTTCATTTGAGTGTTGTAGCCTCTTCTAACATTTACATTCTCGTCACGTTCACAATTTCTGTGCAAAATGTTGCCTGAATGTGCTCTTATTGCCAGTAATTTGACAAGCACCACTTAAGTAGAAATACCACTGAATAACAGAGCTTTTAAAAAAAGGTTGGTACAAGAAAAATAGGACCATTTGTTTACAAATAAACATGAGAAAGAAATAAGAAAAACCGGCCAAGTGCGTGTCGGACCACGCACAATGAAGGGTTCCGTTGTTGGAACGAATTTATCCCAAGAACAAACTTAACATTGTAGTTGAAATACATGATCTCCCATACATCGATTATACGTGACAGTCAATTCTCCAACTGCAAAAGTAAGTTCTTGTAAAGCCTACTTTTCTGTGATAGTTTTATTTTTAACTTCGTGAATTTTGTGATTTTTTTCACATAATCCTAAATCAACCATTTAGCTGGCATGGGGACACTTGAATCTAACAAAAATTAGCTTAATATTACGCAAACGGATCCCTGAATTGAAAATGGTTTTCACAAACCCGTAATATTTTTGAACGACACCCCCACACTATGGGATAGACGAGAGAAAAAAATACCAGCCCCACTTTACGTGTAGGGGAGATACCCTAAAACAAATATATATTTCAAGATTTTATTTACCACTTTGTCGGCGTGATTAATAATATGTATACCTATGCCCTCAGACCAAATAAAAAGCCAAGACGGAGCGCTGTCACAGTGACGTGAGGCCGGTTTTGTAAACATGTGTGCACTTAGTGAGGTGTAGTTTGATTGTAAATGGTTGTAAATGTGTGCGTGTGAGCGTGTACGCACAGCGCGGAGGTGTAGTTTTGGCATGCTTCACTGTATTGTTCGCAGCGCTCTGTCTTGGTTTTTTATTTGGTCTGAGCCTATGCCAAATTACAGCTTTCTAGTACTAAAAGTCTAAGCTAAGCGCGGACAGACAGACAGTCGGATTCCTTGTTGACTATGGAACCTGACTACGGAACCCTAAAAAGGTGCTCCTAAGAAAAAGAGAGCAGCATTCACAAGAGCACGTCCGCCCGATACTAAAGAAAGATGTAGCTAATGAAGATAGACGTTTTCTTATAACGAGATAGTGTTAAAAGTTAAAATAGACTATACTCCATCCATACTAATATTATAAATGTGAAAGTAACTCTGTCTGTCTGTCTGTCTGTCTGTCTGTATGTTATGTTTTCACGCCTAAACCGCTGAACCGATCGTCATGAAATTTGGCAGAGATACGGATACGGAGAAGGACATAGGGTACTTTTTTACGCGATATAACCGACATCCACGCGGGCGAAGCCGCGGGCAGAAGCTAGTTTACTATAATAGCATTAGAAAAATGACGGCTAAATAACGACAGGTATTGTGTAATATTATTGAAATTACTGCACTTTAGAGTTTTTTTTTTTTTTAATGTAAATGGTAAATATAATAGATTACAGTGCTTTTGTATTTATCGTGAAATAACGGAGTTTATTAAACGTTTAGATCGAAATAACGAAAGGGTGAGAACAGTTATTTGTCTAATGTTATAATAAATGGAGTATAGAATGTCTTCAATTAGTACGATTTACATTACTTCGTGAATTAGGGAAAGCAAAGTCTATCACTTAGGCTAATTATCGGATTCTCTTGAAGATTCCTTTCAATACAGTTACTCTTGGTTTTCAATACAAATAAATAAAATTGAAGTGCCTGTTTGTAATTTCAAAATAACAGCTGTTTACTAAATATATAACGATGTTTTTTTTTTTTTTTTAAACTAAAAACTTAAAATATATTTTTTTCTTTATATGGGTACCGAACAAAAATTCTTAACAGTTAAACTAAATAAACACACGCCACAAAACCATAGGAAACTTAAATCATATTTTTTTCCACCATTTTCTATCAGTTCAAGGCCTGTAAAACAAAAGAATCCAAAAACAATCAATCTAAAGGTTACCCGGTACCTACTAGGTAGGCTACAGACTACAAATAACGTGTTTCCAACTTCATTGGGAGTGCGTCTAAGTAGGCTAGGTATGTAATGAAGGCGCTGACGTCACAAGTCAATGGGCGGGCGGCGCGGTGGCGCGGCGCCAGACTACCCTCCCGAGCCTCACCCCTTTTACCCCTCGGCTCACAATGCATTGTCGGGAGTCGTACTCTATACTACTTCTGAGGCACTTTACGCCGTAGTATCCGACCTCTGAAAAGGGCTTGACCCGTCTGTCTTTTCAAAGAGTGAGTGCAGTTTTAAAAAATGTGTGTCTGGTCTATATTTTAATCTATATCCGACAAGCACTGCGTTAAGGTGAGTATAGACTAGAGTATTTACTTGTAACAAAATATCGAGCCGCTCTAATGTGTCATCCTTTCAGGAACTGAACAATGAGCACGACGCTCGATGCTTTTGTTAAAACTTGATTTTGCAAACAAACGAGCGAATTTTCGTAACATTTCATCGAGCCTTTAGATCCGACATTTCAACGAAGAGTAAACGCAAAGTACACACGGCTACACATCAAGCTATACATTTCCAGAATAAGCTGATCTCTCATTAAATGGAAATCCTATACAATGCGAGATCAGCTTATCGTCGCCTTAGAGTGAAAACCTCGTATATGTGAAAATTGCAACTTTACAGGAGGAAGAAAAAACTGCGGCCTATAAAATTTTATTACCACAGCTTCTTCATAAATATGTGTCTTTTAGTGTGCAATATTCAAATTCGTCATAGATGTTGCAAAACTCTTTTTGTGTGAAACTAAGATGTGCGTTGAGAGGTTTTCTTTCCAAAAATGTAATAAAATAAAAATAAGCAAAATTGTATTCCCGAGGTTTTCACTCTAAGGCGACGTTATACTGGAAATGTATAGCTTGATGTGTAGCCGTGTGTACAAAGGAATTTTACAGGTAAATGCTCATTAGTCGTGAGTATTACTTCGAATACTGTGTCGAGCATTCGCAGGAACGTTACATTACATGGAAATGCTTTTTTTTAAATTGAGCTTTGGCTTGTATTGTAACATTTGAAGGAACATGGAAATGCACGAGAAAATGCTCTAGTGTCTACTCACCTTACCTGTCAACAAGGCGCGCCATGTTACCCTCCTCCTTTTGTTACTGCTTCGATCGAACGTAGCTCGATAAACGTTCACTTAAGGATGATTTCCACCAAAACGGCTTGCATCGCATCCGATCGGAACGGATTTTACAATCTTTAAACGATATTAAATCGTGTACACAGTATTTAAATTATATATTATCAAATCGCGCACAGCAGCTTGAACGCGGGCGGCTTCCGCGACACGCGATCGTAGCCGAAAGTATGCTGCGACGGGCGATCGGCTCCGTTCGCCTGTAGTCGTATCCGATCGGCAGTGCAAGTACGTAGGACTCGATTCGATAAATTTGACAATTATTCTCGATAAAATGAGTTTTTATCGAATCGAATCGATGTCGCAAGTATGTAACTTCTACTTTAACGATCGGTAAATAAACTCTAAAATTTTAACGAATTTAATGAAAATGCACGAAACGACAATTTTACAGTTGAGATCGCCAATTTACGCTGTCAAGCTCGGTAATTTATCGACACCTTGTAAGCCCGATAAGCATAGCGATCATTAAGTACTAATACGAACAAGATTGATAAAAATGCAAACCTTAGCGATCTCGGTGTCTTATCGAGATATCGTGGGCCGATTCGAGTCGTTAAGGATCGCTTGTCAAATGGCAATACTGAGGACGTCTACAGATAAAACATTTAAGGTGGGATTTCTGTGGCACGACTAATGTCCGACATATTTAGAAAATATTTTTTTTTTCATACATTTTTGGATTGTAAACAATATTTATGGGTATAATTGACAGAAGCTACACTGTAATTTAAGCTACGCTTATAATTTTAAAATTGCTTGAGACATTTTGCAAAAAAACCTTTACTTAGTTATTCTCTGAATGACCCGCTCGGACGCGGCGACTATGGCGGCACGAGCGCGGTGAATTTAGATAATTAATCATCATATTTTATCAAGTAATTTTAAATTCAAGTTTTTTTTTAATCGGTTCCATGGTTTGTGTTTGAATAGATACACCCTATAATATTTTCTTTTCTTTTGCTTATATCTCGAAAATGGTGCGTCCTATCGCAAAAATAATGAAAATTTCGACACCCTTTAGGAAGCATATAAACCCATAATCCTCAACATGTAGGTAACTTTTTTTTTTTTCCATACAAAAAGTGAAAATTTCCATAATATGAAACACGTAGAGGCTGCCCCGCCCCTGCGCACCTCCAGCTCTAAAAAAAATCATGAGATAGGGCAAACAAGTGCAACGTTGCGAAGCTAAAAAAAAATACCACGTGGACTCGCGATTGTCAAATTCGATTCACCCTGCAATAAAGTCATAACTTCATAGTCCTAAATCCATGATTAGTAATGATCGCTATGCTTATCGGGCTATTACAAGGTGTCGATAAATTACCGAGCTCGACAGCGTAAATTGGCGATCTCAACTGTCAAAATGTCATTTCGTACTTGCATTTTCGTTAAATTCGTTAAAATTTTAGAGTTTATCTACCGATCGTTAAAGTAAGTACCGGACTTACTTTTTTTACGTGTTACGTACTTCCAAATTCGTTAACAAGATCGATAAAAATGTAAACCTTAGCGATCTCGATGTCTTATCGATGCAAAGTGCGTACTTGCACTGCGGATCATTTCGACTGTCGTCACGATTTAACACGGTAGGAATAAAACTGTGGCGGCATCTACAACGCCACATGCGAACTACGCATCAAAGCTCTGCATCGCGCAATCAGAGTTTACCGCGCGACTAGCATTATATACATACAACATCCCGACATCAACGGTCGGGCAGTTGCCCAACAGACACAACACCCGTCTGGTTGGAGGATCCTCCCTTTAAAATTTTACACCCTGTTCATCATACCTCTATAAAACTATTGACTAGACGCAGAAATGGATACGTTCGCAAGCGACGGTACGGAACCGATCGTATGCGTCGAAATCCTGCCGGACGCGATCGGCTGTCACCGCATCCGTTCGTATCCTTTCCGATCCGATGCGATGCGAGCCGTTTGGTGGAAATTATCCTTTAAGTAACGAAGTGACTTACCTCTATTTTCTTGCAATGTTTTTAGAAAATTCTCTTTTTAATTATCCTACTACTTTAATTGTCTTACTGTGTCCATGGAAATTCTCTTCTTCATTTTCCTATAATTGCTTCACAGTAATACGCTTTTGGTTAAGTGATCTCATCCAGTCTTATCAGTGCACCTAGTATATAAATCTGTGCTGTCTCAATTAGGTTATAATTCTATGTTGTCATCTCTATAATTAATTAACTTATCGTTAAATGCTTCTCACTTGTTTTATTAGGTTTGTTTGTAATATAAGATAAACATTTTCCCTTATATATCTAATTATTTCTACTTATCGTGTCACTTAGGGTGGTCGCACATGTGACGGAAGATGCGTCGGGAGTAACTTTGGTCACGTCTATTTATTCACCCGACGCACTAATGCATTGTCGATTGAGTGTGTAAGGTTCAAAGGTTTTTTATCTTCTTTTACCACCACCCTTAAAAGGTTTAATTATTTAAATGTGCCACAGTCCATCGGCACAGAGTCTATTTCTATCTACTATAATGAAAATGTATGAGTCAATATATCTTTCAGTAAGCGTTGAGTTCAGTTCATTAGTCACAATATTTATAAAACGCAAAAAAAAACAGCGTTCCTCTCATTCATTTGCGCGTCACAGGACCACCAACAAAGAACGCAATATTTTTACACCAGTCTGCTAACGCATCTTACACTGAGCAAGCTGCGACACACGTCACACATAATGTACTTAGCATTGACTTGACACCCGCAGCCAGTTCCTACCAGATATAACTGAGGCTCTGCCAGTTGCGTTTAAGCGAGGCATTTACTATACGTATGTAAGTACTTGCTATTAATAGAAGTGTGAGGTCGGGGCAGAATTCTGGATTAAGTAGACTGTGGCATTAGGATTAGGTACGGATTATGTCTGGTTTATACTGGAGAGTAGGGCAATGCGTTGTAGGCTTGACAGTTTACTCATCTAATTTCTCCTCTGTGTTTGGGAACAGTTTTCTATCAATTGCCCATCTCATTTACAAATTAGTGCAAAGAAAATATCGGTCAATGCCGAACCCATATCGAATGAACATAAAATGCATATAAAGCGCTCACAAGCAGCATTTTGCTCGTAAACCGATAACACGAATCTAACGCTGTTTTATGATATTATAGTCATTCTGGTGGTCGTTTCGTATGATGGCCATTGAATGGCTAGGAGTGGCGGTACAAAGTAAAAGTATAAATAAGTATTGGCTGTATGATAATGTGAAAAAGAAGGTTCTCTATCAAGAGCAGAATCTTACCAATGAGTTTGCAACTCAGAAGCAACATGTAAGTCGCTAAAATTTGGTTATGAAGTCAGTTTTCCAAAGGTGCTAGTTTTCATTTGGTTTAATAAGTTTCTTCTAGGTTCTTTAGCGTTCATTAAGAGCGTTGTCACCGGTCCACTAGCGAATACAATCTAAAAGTATGAGGCCGTTTTTATTTAGATCGAATTTTGTTGCTTCTGTGCGCTGTTTTTAAAGGAGTGGCGCTAGTGGACCGGTGACAACCCTCTTAAATAATAAGCAATTATATTTATTTATGTAAATTGGTTAAAAAAACACTTTTACACGTCAAAAATAACATATGTTTTAATACTAAAGGATTTCGGTCCTTCGTATTATCCTTAAAACGAACCTAATAGGATTAGGTTCGCTTTTAAGTACTGTAATTCATAAGAAATACAGTACTTAATCGTAAACACACAAAATCTCATCCGCGCATCCAATTTTGGATTTACTGACGTCTCCTCTACTAAATTCGGATTTAACTGCATGAGTATATTTATTTTTACCGTCAAAATCTAATAATAACATCTTCGGAATGGAAACCCACTCCAGCCAAACCACGCATGAGTTATTCATATCAATCTAAAATTGGAACTTATTGAAATATCTTTGGAATTTTGTCTTGGTATTTATACCCTGTGGGTTCTTTTTGCGGTGAATGTGGTGAACTCTAAAGATTGCTAGTTTCAACCATTGGTAGAATAACTTTAGAAGGTTCGTTAGCAAACAACATTTGATTTATTACTTGCCAACCTTGGCACTTGGATTGAAAATAGAACTTGTTATGCTGAATGAATGAATGATTTATTCACTTAAATTTCTTAACACTAGATACATTGCTCCACAAAACTGCTTACGCAGTTTAACTGTGAGATCGTTGAGTCTCTCTTTCAATAAACATATTGTTAGGTATGTACATCTATAACCTATTTATACTTAATACCTACACTTACATAGAATCTAATAAATATATTTTTTAAGATTACGTGCGAATTTTACTTTATTATCTTCTTGTTTGATGTCAGCAGGCAAACTGTTCAATAAATAGGGCATACTCCAGTGAGACCAGTCACGACATTGTAAGCAGTGTCGTCATATCCCATTATAGCTTTTACATCAATTGAGTTCAAACTGCCATAACTCCGGTCACAAAGCTTCATGAAATCATGACACAGTTTCAATGAATTTCTGACGTCAAACGCAGCATAAACCATTCCGATGCCACCCCACGTGCACGGAAATGGAACACCTCACTATAAATACTATTACTATCTATGTATACAAACGAGGCTCCATGCGTTTAAACAAAGCATAGCAGTTCTGACATGAGTCATTGGTTCGCAGTTTCATTCATTTGATTTGTAGATATGTACAAAGATATACACGCAATAAAGGTTAGATCTAAAAATAAAATGTCTAATATTAGAACGAAATGTCGATTAATTATTGTTGCAGTGTTTACTTTGAAAAGGAACGTTTCTTTTGTCGAGTGATTGTGAAAGAATGTTTACGATTTTTCTTTGCCAGCAAAATTGTTCCTGAAATTGGCACGAACGCATTTTATGGCAAATGCAAAATTCATTTTGCATACACAGTATGTATTCAAAATACTGTTTTATGCTTGTATTTTTATTTAATTATGTAGGTACGAGCACGGTACTTATTTCTTTAAAAATCTGTTTGTTCAGAGTGTTCTTTATATGATTTTGAGTAAAAACAACGATAAAACGTACCAACCTTGTATTCCTGCTTACTTAGAGGGGTTTACATCAAACTATAGATACAGTCGCCAGCACATCAGGATAAGTATACGAAACTGTCTTTCTCCAAACGATTTTAAATCTTAAAATCGAATCGAATGAGAAAATTTTACAGTTTGTAGACTTGATGTGCTGGCGACTGTATTTCATTATATTATAGCATTAGAAAAATAATGGCCAAATAACGACAGTTATTTTGTATTATTGTAGAAATTACTGCACTTTAGAGTATTTTTTTACTTTTAATGGTTATTAGATTACATTGCTTTGTATTTATCGTGGAATAACGGAGTTTACTACGCGTTTATATCAAAATAACGAAAGGGTGATAACCGTTATTTATCTAATGTTAAATTAAATGGAGTATAGTGTCGTGAAATATAAGCTTGACTGTTCTGTTTCAGGCTATAGCTCCCGGTTTTTAAAACGCGGATAAATTCAACTAACGCGTTGTTAACTCATGTTAACTGCTCAGATTAGTTGGCTGAAATAATTGTTATTATTTCTCTATATTTTATGACAGCGTGTTTAGGCTCCTGCAAACAGGCGAGACTCGCGACTCGACGCAAAGGCACCAAAAGTCGCGCTACGATCGGTGCCTTTGTGACGCGCGCGATTCGCGCTGCGAGTCGCGCCTGTTTTTAGGACCCTTTAGTTGAATTTATCAGCTTTTCAAAAACCGGTTTTTAGTTAGCTATAGCCCATAATAGAACAGTCAAGCTATGATACTGTTTCACGAAACTAGTTTCATAACGTAAACCACGTTTAAAGCCAGATTTACAATTCCTTTGGTTTTGTTTTTGTTACAACTGTAAATAACATCTATTTACACGTGAAACTATCAATGAATTACTAAGTTTGCGCAACTAGTTTCGTAATGTACCTAAATCAATAGTTAGTCAGAAGCAATTTAGTTACAGCAATAGTGAAACTACAATTTTAATTGCTTCCGCCCGTCTAGGGACCCCATTACGATCGTCACTTGTTATTAGGGATGTTACGAATATTTGCATTCGCATTCGCTTATGCGAATGATTCGCATCATTTTAAACATTCGCATCGACATTCGCATTCGCATTCGCGATTGTGAAAAATATGACATTCGTAACATCCCTACTAGTTATCCATCCATACTTAATATTATAAATGTAAAAGTAACTCTCGTAAGCATATGGAGAAGGACATAGGCTACTTTTAACGCTATAACCGACATCCACGCGGGTGGAGCCGCGGGCAAAAGCTAAGTAGTTGTAAATACATAGGTACTCACAAGGTTAATTCTACAACATAATGAGCCCGCAGTGCGATTCTGTGAACACACTCGTGTTGGGAATTAAAATATTTTAATTCTAAAACAAATATTAACGTAGTTGCGTCCATATTTGTTTCGGCGTCATAATATTTTTAAAGACGTCAATTGTGTACGGACATACAATTTTCATTCTTATTCTGCTACTAATTAAAATACAATTTTGGCTGTCAAGAAAATGCCAGTCACGAGACTCAGGTGGATTTTAATTACTGTTTGTAATCAGCTCTTTAATTATATTAAATAAACCTTTTACTAAACAAGTTCCGTTTCTAAAACATTAAACGTCCACGATTACTAGAGTGCAAAATTATGCAATGTAGATTGAATAGATTATATTTAATAATATAATATTGGATGAAAAGCGCGGCATTGTCGCTGGCGGCCATTAATTTGTACTGGCCTTATTACTAGGTCTTACGGCACGCGACGGCAAATTGCTGCGGTGTGCACTAATGGCACTCAATATTAATAAAAAAAGGAAGCTATTTCGTGAATTATGGCTTTACTATTAATTTTTTGTGTGGTAATTTTGATTATGCTGCACTTTTCTACAGATAATGATTTGTGCAGATTCCATATGAAATTATTAGGGATGCATCAGATACCGATACCGATGCCGATATATCGGCGGTACTCGAAGTTTACCGATATATCGGCATCAGCGATATTTTTATGGCCGATTCAACGATACTGTTCAAATTTCGCTCTCTTCAAATTCTCTCAAAGAAGAAGTCGAGAGATACATAAGGTCTCCTAATATATCGAGAGGCGCAGATCCGTTTGTTTTCTGGCGCAAAAGTACTTTAGTTTCCAAATGAGTTCTGTCACCAAATATAAAAAATTATAATAATAATAAAAACCCATATTATATAAAATAATAAATAGTAATTAATAATAGAATATTTTTAATTACTAAAACTATTAACTATCTCAACCTGTCTATGATTTCAAACGGTTTTATTTAGTTTGTCCTGTTATTTATTATTTTTATATTAATTAAAAAATAACCTGACTTGTGTTTTATTAATTTTACCTTCTATTTACTTTCCTTGAATTCAATAAGCGTATCGGTATCGCCGATATTTTTATAAAAGCATCGGTATCGGTATCGTATCGGCAAAAAGGCGTATCGAGTCATCCCTAGAAATTATACGAATTTGGTACTTACCTAGATTTTTCATTAACCTTTCTTTTAAGTTGTTGATGACTGAATACTTCGTATTTACTGAAATACCTACCTATTGAGGGAAAAAACAGGAATATTAATTTAGTGCCTACATACTTAGAAATCACTTCACCGTTTACACATAGGTTTAACCGGTATACATGCAGGTATGATACGAAACAGGAGGCAAGTTCTATGTCTGCCATTTTAATTTCCCTACTTTATTTCCATGTTTCCAAATACATCGACTGATAAACTGGTATATAGGCAACAAAGCACGTAATGTCCTTTCCTACATTAGCTATTCCTTCTAATACTCCCCTACGTCAGTGATGGATATTACAGCTCAAAATAGACCTGTTTGCTCATAGCCGCACACCAATTTATATTGACACCCAACACTTGAATTACACCACCAAAATAAGTTCTGGGCCAGAGCTCTAGCAATATTGGCCTTTCCGTAGAAGCTTTTTAGGCCAAGGGCGAGAAGCAAACATCGAATAAAAATAAATAGATTTGTTTATTAGTTTTGCATTAAGAATAATATTATTCGATGCGTGATGAAAAGAAAATGAGTACTTATTTTGAACTTTTACGATGTTTTTATTGAAAGTGAGGCAGGCTTGACCCAGCCACGTGTCTAAATATTGTGTTTAGTGTCGTCGGAGGTAATTTTAAGCTCAGTTAAAAAAAAAACCGTGTGATCACTGTCCGTGTCATTATCACACAACTAACATAATATTTCTACTATTTTGTTCGTATAAATTTGTATGGCAACATCTGCACCTTTTAACAAGGACTCCTAGGTAGTTTCTTAAAACTTGTAGGTTTGGGCAGTCCTACATCCAACGACATCATTCTGTTAATCAACAAGTTTTTAACGATATTCTCTCTTCTTCTCCAGATATGAACGCCTCTTGCGTCGCGCGCGTACAGAAGACTTGAGCGAGATCTCAGGCATCGGCTGCCTGTACCAAAGCGGAGTGGACCGGCTCGGCAGACCCGTCGTCGTGTTCATCGGAAAGTGGTTCCCCATTGGAGACATCGATTTGGATAAGGTGAGACTTATTTGCTCATTACCCCTGATCGGGTAATTAACACAAAAGTTCGAGTTTTAGCCAGTAACATATAACATAGGTACAGTGCGACATAAAAGAGTAGAAATTAAATGAAGGCGCCACTTTCTACGGAACTGTCACATTTTTGACGTAAAATGCTTAAACATGGCAACAATTTAGTATGGATTTTTTTTAGTTCCATTTTATTTAATTTTTACTCTTTATGGCAAAGCTGTACGGTCGACTGCAAAAATCCATGGACAGTTCAGAAACAACATCGTGTGAAGCGAAAAGCGAAAGCTAGTTCTATTTTCCAATATTTGAACTCAAACGTTCACTGGAAAATAGACACTAAGGTATCCATGCAATTTTGCAGGTGAGTGTACATACATAATCAGCCTCTAATGTTCTCACTGCTGGGGCACAGGCCGCCTCTTGATGCGAGGGAGTGGGCCGTAATCCACCAGTGCTGGTTGGTAGATGTGTGTCTTCGAATTTTTCGGTTCTAGGACATCACCTCACGATGTTTTCCTTCACAAACTCTCTAACTAGTTCATCATCATTCGAAACTTTACATTATCCGCAAAGCATTCAAATGCTTGACGCCTAAGACGTGTCAAGTTGTACGAGACCCATATACGACCTCTCTTGGAATATGCTAATATTATCTGGGACCCTTATTTCAAAAAAGACATCACTCTACTTGATAATGTGCAAAGAAGGGCAATGAAGATGGTTCTCACCAGGCGTAATCTACCTTACGAACAGCGCCTCAAAGACCTTGGCCTTAACACACTGGAGCAGCGTAGACAAAGGAGTAGGCTCATTGAGACGTACAAGATACTTACAAAACACTACGAAGTGCCCAGCCTTCAAGACCTTTACACACTGAATGCCAACAAACATTTGTGTGGACATTCCCTAAAACTGTGGGAAAGTTCGTCAAAGAAAATGCCTTTGAAGCAATTCTTGCCTAACCGAGTTGTAACAGCATGGAATAAGCTCCCGGAAAATGTTGTGACGGCTCCCACACTAAACTGCTTCAAGAACCGATTGGACAGATTAAATATATCCAAGCTATTTGAAACACACGCATCAGCTAATTAGCTGATACGTGTGTCTTACAAATAATCATTTTATTTGGGGTCTATATTAGTCATCTTGGTAGTCATATCATCTTCCACAGTCCATCCATTGTTTCTTTGGTCTTATAACTATCCACATACATACTTTAAACATTCCTCACTCACCAACTAGCTAACATACAGAATCAAATCATCCATTTATCATACGATAGTATGAAGTTTCACCTGCTAGTCATTTACCTACATGATATATCCCTTAGTCGAAGAAACCAATAGAATTAAAACCTCAACCGTAACAAGCAACGCTTTAATACGTTCCATTGTCATAACTGCATCCCCATCATACTAACCGCAATCTCGTCACTTTCCAGGCGCTGTTGTACCTGATCAAGCTGCTGGACCCGATCGTGCGCGGCGACTACGTCATAGCGTACTTCCACACGCTTGCCTCTTCCGGCAACCACCCGCCTTTCTCCTGGCTCAAGGAGGTGTACACCGTGCTGCCTTACAAGTAAATATTAATCAATATTAACTTTTGAAGAATAAATCTACTATAAATATTTGTTTTATTGGTATACCAAAACAACAACGTGGCAAAATAAACCAAAAAACTAAGATTAGTTAAATACTGAAAAAGGACTTTGTCAAAGATTAAGCGGACTAGTACTGATCCCGTGTCCTAACCGAGAACGACCGTAGTGTTAGTACCTACGAGAATGACGCGATCATTCGTATGAATTATGACGTAGGTACATAAAAACCTTTATACAAATAAAAACACTAACAAGAGAAATATAACTTTGTTTTTTTTTTCGGAATTCGGTGTCTTTGCTTGAATTTTCGTTTTTTGCCACTGACTTCCGAAATTAAAATTATTTTTCGTTTAGTTTTTTTTTTTCCTTTTGTTTGTGATACCTACCCCACACCAATATGTTACCGCCATCCGTGAAATACTTATCATTCAGGAATTCCGGTAGCCATCTGTGGTCTTCTTCATCAGTTTCACTTCACCAAATGATACTTTCTGAATGCAAATGCTTGACTTGTTGATGGAAATACAAAAATACCTATATGTATACCTATAAAATTTGAGGAGTTCCCTCAATTTCAAATGGATCCCAACGTCAGAACTGGATTTTGATAAAATTGGGACCATTCTGGAAGATATCCTTTCAAATAAAAAAAGAATTTTCTAAATCGGTTCATAAACGACAGAGTTCTGAGAGTAAGTCGTATTACAGTTAGGACGCGGCCTGAGACTACTGAAGAACATCTTCATTTATTTACTTTATTTTGTATCTTTTCAGATATAAGAAGAACCTCAAAGCATTCTACATCGTACATCCCACATTCTGGACAAAGGTAATTAAAACAGATATTATTTATTATTTATTTATTTCTGTAACAATTTTTACATTGTATCGAAATTTTACAAAACATTTTTTAACATTTTTTAACATTTAAAAATTAAAAGAATTACAATATAAATCATTAGCATAACATTAACCAAATAAGAAATTAAAAAGTAAAACATTTGCGATTCCCTGATACTATGTTAAATGTCAAAAAAAAAAGTAAGAATAATACTTTTTATTCTTAATCACATTTATGAACTCATTGCTGATTAATAACAATTTTATAGGTATTACTATATTGTCACAAATCTTCCTCCAACAATCTCCTAGACAAGTTACTTTTAACACATACTTACTTATTATTTATTGTTTTGGCAAAATGTGGGTGTACTATTAATACTGGGTGGGTCACCACTGGTACTTCGGTAGAGGTACACCTCTGCCGAAACCTTCGGGGATTACAGGCGAGATGATATTATGATGTTATGTCATTATACTTCGACATGTTTAACGAACGTCTAACTAACTAACTACGTCTCCTACCCTCAGATGATGACGTGGTGGTTCACGACGTTCATGGCGCCGGCGATCAAAGCCAAAGTGCACAACCTGCCCGGAGTGGAGTACCTGTACTCTGTCATGGCGCGGGACCAGCTCGACGTGCCTGCCTTCGTCACAGAGTATGATATGACGGTACGTAACATTATGATGATGTAGGTTACGAACGAGTGAGCACAGTGGCGGATTTACCAGTAGGCTGAGTAGGTTGAGCCTAGGGATTGAATAGATTGTATGGGCGGCATTGGAGACAATTTTTTTTTTTTTGCCCTAACACGGTTTTGCAGAAAGAAGTCTACAAGACATCTTTGCGATGACTTTTCCCTCTTCCCTTTACAACCTGAATAGGGATGTTGACTAAAAAAAATTGTTTGTCCGTCATGTAGATTATTAAAAAATATTGTACACGTGTTTTTTCTTTTTTTACGTAATCAAAACATTACGGCGATACATTGAGTTCAAATGTGGCATGACGTCACTTCTCATTAGATTTTATACTGAGCTGTGCCGTAACGAGCCCCCACTCCCCAAGTTTAATGTGTTTTATCTAAGTCATTTTTTATTAATATGATAAAGCAAAAAATACGTGTCTAATATTTTTTTATTATCTGATTGACGGGCTAAACAGTTTCTCATTTTTTTTACCCAGGCATCATCCCTAATATGGTGTAACTTTTGTTTGATGGCCCCGGCCTGCGATACCAAAATTATAATATTATAGGTAATACCAAATACTCGTTTTTCTCTTTTCAGTTATATGTTTTTGCAGTCGAGTTTTTTGTTTATTTAAATAATTTATACAATTTTTGAGCACATTATGAACGGCCAAAGTTCAGGTAAAATTTGTGCAAAAAAGCAGATTTTTGGAGGCTTATACCGAATTTGTTTCTCCTTTTAATTTTTTGCTTTCATAGAAACCAAGATATAGTGGACATGATACCAATCAGTTCAAAATTTTTCAAAGAAAGACGTGTTACATCGCCATAATCACGTACGAGCGTTTCTATGAGAAGTATGACGGGTTGGCCGCAGTTAAATGATTGTAGACTGCAAGGGGTCGGACATGGCAACTGGGTTCCTAGCGACGATACTTTTTTTAATATTAAATGTGTGCATATTTGCCTTGATTCTACTCCGTCAATTGTAATCTAGTCTGTTCAGCGCGGCAGCGTCTGGCGGAAAAATGTAATTAAACTTTTCCTAATGCTAGGCAGATTTTTATTTAACGCCGCCAATTTTTTGAAGAGGCGACAGGTGGTTCTCCCCATTTCTATCTCAGCTACCTAATTGTGTAACACACAATCTGAATGATTTTGAAGGATATTGCTAATCCATTGCTTCATATGTTCGAAAAAATTGTCTGCTCAACAATAACGCAATGAATGTTGTTCAACTGTCAAAATGAAAACCATTGCTACTGTGTGTTACGCAATTACCTCGCTGGGCTGTTGCCGCCCAATACCATTTGATTATTTTATCTTAATTCTAATGAATATCCTTCTGTTTTTTTTTCAGATAAACGGTCTCCATTACTTCCAACCGGATACGAACAACACGTAAGACGCAGCAGTCGTTCCTTAGCTATACGTTCTGATCGTTGTTATAACATGTTCTGGGCCAGTTGCCAACATCTCTCTGTGTCACTATAATAGGAAGACGCTTCAAACGACTACAAGGAAGGGTTTAGAGTGTATATCTCACTCGCTTTTCGCTGGTTACGCTGAGTTCCAGCAATATTTATAACTCCTATAGATATTGCTAGAACCTCAGCTGAGTTTTAAAGTTTGTCTAGGACTAGATGTCGTGATTTTTACGGTTTTCTCATAAAAGTGTACGCCGGCGTACATAAAACTAGCGTTTCGTATAAACTTCGTAATAAATATAAAGTCGGCGGAAAATAAAATTTTGCTTAAAGTTTTATAATCAATTCGTAGGACTTCACAAAGATATGCTGGCAACAATGTAATTCGAATTCGAGTGACCGTTTGAAATCGGGCCAATGAACGGCGAAAATTAAGTAATTGCCAATTGTCAGAAATGGTGATTCGTTTTTTAAGGCCGCTGTTATAGTATTTTTATGGATTTTTAATTCAATGTCTGATTTAATGTTACATTTAAAACGAATCTCGTTGTCAAACAAGTGCAAAAAATATTAATAATTCCATTTGATTAAACTGTTGTGTCGGAAGAATTTGGCGTAGGATAAAATGTATTAAGACATATGAGTAATGTAAATTACAGATTCCTATCAGTGACATATCAGATAACTGTTGGGTCCAGAAATTCGAATGATGGTAAGACTTAGACGTTAGAACACGCCAAGAATGTAGATGGTATAGCGACTCTGTTGATCAGAAAACATTACCATTCCTATTATATAAAAGTGTACAGTTAAAATTACTGAATTGACCAAAGAACTATCATAAATTCAACTAACTTAGATAAAATGTCAGACATTGAATGAAAGATTCACAAAAAAGTTAAAATTGTTGAGAATATATCTTGTAATCTAGTATTAGCGGTGCATTTTATATTATTTAATTGTAATAATTAATATAAGACATATTATCGATCGTTAGATGTTCTTATTACGTCTGTATTTTTAACTCTTGCAACCCCGATATATCTATACCACCTATAAGAATGGTACTTAGATTTTTTATATTTTGTCTGTGTATTTCGTTGTGGACGATATAATGTGTGCTATTTTTTGTATACTACATTTTCATATAAAAATAATAGATTAAACTGACATTTTATTGATGTAACCTTTCTACTTAATCTTGATGCTTACAGTGTTCATGAGTGATTTTTGGGTAAACTTCTGAATGCACCAGTGTAGACAAGCTATTGAATATCGCGCCCTAGTTTTATTAGAAAGAGAAAAATGCGTTCTACTCTTTCTTATGACGGGACACTTCCACTTGCAGAAAAAGCTCCTACCGTATGATTACTATTTTCTTCTCCTATAAAGATAGTACGTACTTACCTATGACCTTATCATAGTGTTTTATTTCCATTTATATCACCGTTTATTGTTTCACACGGCCCCCATTTCTCTGAAACTTCACTGTTCAAGCGACAGGGTATTTGGTTAGCGAATAGCGAAGAAAATGTTATTTTTTAATAAAAGATATCTCTCACCGCATAGATTTGGTATCATTTAGAACATTACGTACCCATTCTCTAAATTAGATATTTAACAATTAATTTTTACATAAAGGTGCTTGATAATTTTTGCATATTGAGATTTTAATTTTTTACATAATAGATTTTAATATAGGCTTAAAGACGGTACATAATGTTAGAATATTGTAAATATGTATGCTGTTAAAGATTTTTGCGGAAGCATTCACTCATCTCGCACTACGGTAATGTAGATTTTTATATATTGCTGAATGAGAAAGTGCGTTTGTACTTTTGGCTTAGATAAAATTAATGGAGAATTTAATTGGCACGATAATATGGACGTCGTATGGTCTATACGGAGGTTCAACACGCAGCTGTTTAATTGCTGCTTTATATTATCACTACATTATTAAGATAGTATCGTAGCCTAAAAGAGGCCAATAATAGAGATAGGAAACGTATGTTAGTACAAACGCTCACTTTCTCGGGAAGCATCGTGAGTATTCGTGAAATTATCAGTGTTGAAGTAGTCGTGTGCATTGTGGTTGCCAGGGCTCACTATCAACTTATTACCTGAATTGTATAGAGATACCGTGGAGCGAAAAAGTTCAGTAATTTGAATGGTCAAAAGCTGGTGATGTGGCCCCAGTAGTGTTGCCAATGTTAAAATATAATACACTGCCACTCGCAAGTAGCGGCATAGCGACACGCCTCGCGACGTGCCATAGTGTTCACATGTGACGTTCGTAGCCTTTGAATAATTGAACTTTTAAAATATTTTTATAATAACTATAACGTTTTTATGACAGGTTACTCGTTCCACGAAACCGTAGTTAGATTTTGTGAGTGAAGTAGGCTGTACGGAGCGTATTCTAGTAGCGATTTTGCCAATTACCTCATATTATAATAATTATATGAACTTCTATATTGTTAAAAATGCTGTTGTTATAATAGAAATAGGTCAAAATATAACATTTGTAACTTTATATTTATCAATCACGTAGTTTACTGTTTATGGCAAGGGGACGTTTCGTGGAACGATTCTATTTTCTTTCTTAGCCAAAATACTGAGTGGTACATTCAGTATTAACAAACAAAATAAATCTGTTTTTGTTTTCGAAACTATTGTGCCACCATGTTTGAAACAATTTTTAAATGTTTATTATTACCGGTAGACTAAGGTCCTTGCCTGAGAGATCTGTAACGTGTAAGCGGTAGAGATATTTGTAATAAATGATGCTTAACATACTTTCAGAAAATTGGTTGATGAGTTCTGACTACACAGACTTCAGAACCACATTTTAGTTAAACACAAGAAGTAAATTCAATGCAAATCATTCTACCGCATTTTGCAATAGACCTTAGGAAACGACTGATTTGCGGGGTTTGAGTATAAATGTGTATGAATCATACTGCATGTCATTGTGTGAGTGAAGAGTTACAATTTTTAATACAGTTATATTTGTAAGTCATCTTTCTGAAGAGTATAATGTTAGTCTTCAATATTAATCGACGATTATATAAAGCAATGTAGAGTTGTGTGATGTATAACGTGATGGTGTGTTATGATGTAGGGTATTTTGATAAAATTGCGATAGAGAGGAATTGTTTCTACCATTTTCCGCTAGATGGCACTAGTGTGGTTTGAGATCCGTTAGGTTTGAATGCAATAAGGCAGCTACCGGTAGGTAGTTTAGCTAGATAATAAAATGGTATATAAAACGATTCCTCTTCACCGTATATACGTAAAAGTCGTATAAAGATCAATATAGCATTCTTTTTCTTTCGTTTTCTCAAGACGATCTCCATCGAGCGAGAGAGAATGAATACCATGATTAGATAAGTGCCACCGATCTACTTATTAAAAGTCGTGATTATTTTTAATGTTCGCACTAGAAAACCTGAGAGTTAAAACAAGGCCTTAGATGTGTTAACTATTGTTATTTTATCGTACCTTTGTGTTGCAAAGTCTATTGCTGTTAAACATTTGTGAAGTAACACGTGGTATTCATAACGCTAATTATATTATAGGAGTTATTTAAAACAAAAAATATGTGATCAAGCGAATGTTGGTTAAGTTTCATATTTTATTAATAAAATAGAGCATTAAATAGGCTATGTAAATATTTAACAAATACAAAATAAAATTATTAATTTACTAAAATTATGGTTTTATTTATTTGATTAGAAAATGTTGGGGTTGGCTTCCAATCTAACCTGATGCAGCTGAATACCAGTATTTTACATGGAGTGACTGCCTCCACAACCCAGTAACTGGGTAAAACACCCCTTGGTAAAACTGGTTGTCAGACTTTTAGGCTTCTGACGACCCGTAACAACTGTCAATGATTCACGAATGACAGCCGGGACGTTAATAATATTTAGGTTATGTTATTTATTTAATTAAAGGATCACTAAATAATTTTTTTGCTGATTTACAGTCATTTTACCAACAAGTACCGTATCTAAACCCTATCGAACTCGCGGAGTCCCAGAGCTGTAGCTCAGAAGCGAAGAATACATAATTCAATCATTGCGCCTGTCCAGCTGTCATTACCTTCAAGAGACATGTACGCAAAGCCGTAAACCGTTCTCGTCAATTCAGCAGATGGAAAAATGCAAGTGTGTTCCAAGTGCTTACGTACGGTCAGCTGCAGAGAAATCTCACCCCCTATACCCAAAGTCTCTAATTCAGATAATTTATGTAAACAAAGTAATGTCACGAAATGTCACTGTCAAAATGACAGGACAGTGGTGCAAAGCATTTTATCATTAAATGTTTTTGTAAATAATAATCGATAAATTTAAAATGAGTTAATTATAAGAACTATGCAAAAAAAATACCGTTGCCAAACAATCTTTTGTGTAGTGTGTCGGAGACACGGTTTATGATCGTCATAATCAGCCCTTTTAAGCCCAGTGCTAGACGTAGGCCTCCCAAAATCGATTTCCAATCGAAACAGTTTACAGCCGTTTTCATCCAAAATGTGGCTAGATAGGCTACTTACACTAAGAATCTCTAGAAGAGTTTCTAGAAATTCGACCGCTACCGGTTAAAAGAAAATGGAACCTCTTTTTTCGCAATTTTATGTGAATTACCATTACGAAGATATTTTTTTGTTATGTTATCCCCTTTGTTTACATAAATTATCTGAATTTGAGACTTTGGGTATAGCAATGTATTTATTGATTGCTAGGGGGTGAGATTTCACTGTACCTGTATTGAGTTTTGTATGAAACAGCTGCTTTTTTTTTAGTAACCGACGATGATAAATTGCAGGTTAGTGTAATCAATTGCAGTTAGTTAGTGCAAATCTGCGGGTTAATGGCTAAAGGACACACGCCACTTTTAGCATCGGCGATTGGCGATTTAGCCGCTTTTTAGAAGCTAAACGCGACTTTATCGATGCATCAAGCTTCTAAAAAGCGGTTATATCGCCGATGCTATAAGTAGCGTGTGTGATTCGGCCGTAATTGCGTAACACAGGGTAGCAATGGGTTTCATTTTGACAGTTCAACAACATTCATTGCGTTATTTACGTTGTTGGGCAGACACATTTTTCGAACATATGAAATGAAATGAAATCTTATAACCTGTAAATAGGATATCGGAATCACTTTTACACGTCATATAAAAAAATAAAAACAAGCTTGGTGAAATCGACATTTCCTATCTGACTAGCCCTGAGAAGAAATGGCGAAAAACAAACTCAGGGGACAATCTCTTTTAAAGTCCAGGCATAATCTTGGTCAGATCATGTGAGGACCATGTATATCCGTGTCTGAAATGGTCTTTTGAGGAAAGAACCACACAATTTTGAGTGGATCCTGTCCAGTCAGGGCAAGCATTTATCAGTAAACGTGTAGCTCAACTCAGGATTTAAGGAGCTCAACGACTCAACGAACAATACCAAGGACCAATACCAAAGGACATTTGGGTAGGCCGCTTATAGTACTCAAAATACCAGACCATCATTAAAACTACGTGAGAAAGTGGAAAAAAAAGAGATAATCTTAAAGAAAACATGACCCACATAGTGCTCACCTCAGATTACCTTTTTTCTATAATCTGAGGTGCTCACATTCACAATAATTAAAGTAGGTAATATAATTATGTAATACTTTTCAAAGTAAATATTCATGTCATTTTGTATAGAATATTTAGTAAATGTACATAAAACGTTGTATAAATTATTAAAATGTCAAGTTTTTCGGTTTAATCACATGGCTTTAAGCAGAGCGAGCAGCTCAATCCCAAGCTTTTTCGTCTTCTAAATAATCAGAAATTGTATAGTAGGTACAACCTACCCTTTTTTACAAAGTTTGGTTTCAATACAGCTTTTAAACCGTTTAAATGGGTAAGTTTCGAATTTCAATGGGAAGTTTGTTGTAAAAGCGTGTACATTGCCCATGAACGAGTTGCCTACTCTGTGGAGGCGAGTGCGATGTACATTTTTTTATTTGATATATTTTTGTGTACATACAATAGATTTTCAAATATATATGGAGAGGCTACAGTCAGAATATCTATTTCTTTAAATTTTTCCCGAAAGCATATGCATATTAGAGTGGAATGAAACCGACAATTTTTTATGTTTTATTTTTTTTCGTATTTCCTGTATCATTAATAGTTGACCCTATAGCATAGCATAGCATTAAGTAGGTATACAAAATATCAGGAGCGTAGGACTTCATCTTCAGGTGGCGCACAGAGGGTAGATAAACAAAAAAGGTCTGGTTATACTACATACTTCTATCCGCTATTAAGAATTGTTTTAACTATTTTTACTGTCATTATGTGTTGTTATTGCGTTCACAATAGATTACTACTACACGGATAGTTGTTGTTTACCCATAATTTCAATCAGATTTTTCTCTATAAAGCTTCAATTTAAGCCAATTTCACGAAAGTTCGAATTTAATATCTACGTTTTGTGTACTTTGACTGCACTATATTTTGACGGACGTAAGGATAGAACTATGGTCCCTAATAAGACTGATACTGCTTTCTTCGAAAATCTGTCATCGAAGAGCATATTTCCCTCATATCTGAGCCAGATTCTAAGTACGTCGGACATATTTCAGTAGACAACAGCAAAACAGTCACGATTGAAAAGAAAATTGTAGAATTTCTTGAACAGCGATACGATTTTCGTACATCTTTGGTGGCAGTGGGTTATGATGGTACCGCTGTAAATACAGGCAATAAAAATGGAGTCATTGCTTTGCTGGAAAGACACCATAACACACCTTTACAGTGGTCTGTGCGCTTATTACTTATTGCAAATGCATTACCACTCCGTCATCTTTTTATGAGTCTCGACGGTACTACAACTGGTCCAAACAGTTTCTCGGGAACAATCGGGAAACAAATTGAACGATGTGACAATACAGTAGTCACATTCAAGCCTATTAGTACCTACAGAGTTGCCGGACGTTGATGTCAATTTATTGAGCACGGATCCAATGTATTTATATGAAATTTGCATAGCTGTTTCTAAAGGCCTAACTTAGCTGAATAAGATCCAGAAAAGCTAGCTCATTCCAAATGGGTAACTTGCGCAGTTTGCGCAAGTTACCCATTTGGAATAAGCTATAAGGATTCTACGTGTGTGTGGGAACCGCAAATCCATCCTCAAACCTGCATGAATTGGCAATTTGTACCTGGCAATGTGTAACCTGGTTTAATATCAAGACTAAGCCTTCTTGTAAGATGGCCTAATCCATACATTTAATATGGTAAATAGGTGTTTGTACTTTAGAGACAATCTGAAAACAATTGTCTTAAAGACAATTCAACAAAATTCATTCTTTGTGCACCCAGAAAATGTTTCGCTTGCTATGTTACAAGACGATGCACCAAAAATAAGAGAATTAGCTCTTCGAAGAAGTACGTCAGCTTCAACACCCTTAGCTTCAGATTGTGGCAACACACTATTACAATTCAAAACACTGGTCA
Source organism: Dryobota labecula (assembly GCA_947523025.1). Taxonomy (NCBI): domain Eukaryota; kingdom Metazoa; phylum Arthropoda; class Insecta; order Lepidoptera; family Noctuidae; genus Dryobota; species Dryobota labecula. Next base: position 25,023,713 of record OX383289.1, on the reverse strand, counting down.
AAAGAAAAAGTTACCGAGCCACTAATGACAATGAAATACAGTGACGGCCGAATCAAAGAGGTGATTTATCATCTAGAGAAAATTTATTTTATTTCCAGAAGTTCCCTTGTCACACCCAGGCTATAGAGCGATGTGTTAAGCTTATAACAGAAGCTTCTTCATCCGTTTGCGGACCAGAGGCAAGAGATAGGTTCATAATAATTATCAAGAATAAAAGCTAGGCGAGACTTACCAGTTTTTGACACAAAATAGCAATATTTCCTTCAAAAACAAAGACCAACGTCTCATGAAGAAGACTCTAAATACTCTTCAAAAAAGAGTATTTTGGTAAAATGTATATTATTCATTCAATATCTTTAATAAAAAATTATAAAACATTTGTATTTCATTGTGAGTACCTAATATTTGTACGTCGAGTTTTAGTTATTATATTGAATTTTTGAAACGTGGTGCGCCACCTGAAGATGCTGACTTAGCAGGCTGATTTTTTGCGTACTTACATGTATCTTACTTCCCAGGTCAGTGATTGGTAATACAGGAAAAACATAACAAAAAAAATATAAAATTCGCTCCACTCTACGCATATGTAGCAATGGATTAGCAATATCCTTCAAAATCGTTCAGATTGTGATTGATAGTGTTACGCTATTAGGGAGCCGGTACTGAATGCATGGTAGCAGTTTACGCGTCGATGTCCGTTGCACCCTTTATACGTAGGTACCTATACTATACCTACCTGCCTATCCATGTCTACATGCACTTTATTTCCCTGTTACATACTAATCTAGGTGTGTTCGGTACCTAACGTACTTGTACTATACGTTATTTATAATAGGTACTACCTTTATAGATTAGATATAAACTATTTCGTTTTTTTACCGTATCTACCTACCTACTAAGATAAGGTGACATGCGAACACGGATGAGCGCATTTTTCTTTTCGTGTTCAATTTTATGTCACCGGTTGTATCACCACGCTTATGTAGCAAGCACGATACATGCACACAGTGTAGTAATCGAATATACAAAACAGTCGTCTAGTTTTTAGAGTTCCGTACCCAAAGGGTAAAACGGGCCCTATTACTAGGACTGCGCTGTCCGTCTGTCACCACGCTGTATCTCATGAACCGTGATAGTTAGACAGTTGAAATTTTCACAGATGATGTACCTATTATTTCTGTTGCCGCTATAACAACAAATACTAAAAAAACAGAATAAAATAAATATTTAAGGTGACTCCCATACAACAAACGATTTATTCCGTTCTAATACCAAAAATTAATACCAGTGGTATGTTCTTCAACAAATTTGATCAAACAAATACCAGTGGTGTCCCTACTAATATTATAAATGTGAAAGTAACTCTGTCTGTCTGTATGTTACGTTTTCACGCCTAAACCGCTGAACCGATCGTCATGAAATTTGGCAGAGATATATCCTGGGATATGGAGGACATAGGCTACTTTTTTACGCGATGACCGACATCCACGCAGGCGGAGCCGCGGGCAAAAGCTAGTATTAATATATTTCTACCACCAGTTTTTGGTATCAGAACGAAATAAATCCAACAAACGTGATTTTTTTGCTCGTTTTTATAGATAATGGTACGGAACCCTTCGTGCGCAAGTCCGACTCGTATTTGGCCGGTTTTTTTTCAACATATGCAAATACCTCAAAAAGGGGATTTAAAGTTATCCGTTTTAGAACGTCGCTTACGATTACACTTGCCCAAATGTTCATTGTTTATTGATACGCATTCATGGGCACTTTAGGATAATGGGGAATGGTGAATGCAGCATGCAAGAGCGAGCTAGGAAATTTTAGCACCCCGCCTGAGATTAGTAAGGTTTTCTTTTGACAGCCCTTAGCAGAAGGCGCAGACGCGGGGTCCTGGGCACGTGCACAGAATGGCCGATATTAAAGACGGCTCTGACAGTGTTTAATTTACGCAAGCTGGACACGATTTTGGTGGGCATGTACAGTGCTACAATCTACAATAGCCTAGTAATTTCACGCAACCGGTGTGTCGAATTGAACACAGAAAGGGAAATACGCCACTGACACATACTGACCTAATTTTGCTCTGATGACGAATTCAACTGAAGCTCTTACATAAAATGCCAATTCAAAATGAGTAGGTATTTAACGCATGAGTGTAAGATATCTACATTATTGACAGGATCAAATAAAAGTTATATCTTTTAATTCAAGGAGCCTAGCTATCAATAGAAGGAGCTAAGAGGGGTGTTGCACCAAAAAAAGACCACCTAAATCAGCAGAATATTACTTTTAATCATAAATCTTTATAAAAACTCTCAAGTATTCCTATGGAACAGTGACCTACACAGCATTTAAAACCTAATAGTATATTATATTATTACCTAGCAGTATATTAGCTGTTGAACTGGATATTCTGATTGTCTGCTTGTAGATGAGGACAGAAAAAACACATCATCATTTATAGAATCAGCATGTTATAGACTGAATCATTTTATTAATAATTTATTGAATATATAAAATGCAATATAATTTTGTGATTATTTAGGTAACTTACAGGCATTTAGCATTTCGACTAGTATATTTAACGATGGATATTTCTGTGCACCACTCGTGAGTGTCACTTTTAATACTGTTAATACATTGGCAAGCAAGAATCCTCCGACTGCACCGAGGTAGCATGGTATGGGCCACTTCTGCCAAGGAGTGTTCCAGTCCAGAGGGATGACAATGGCCCCCACCCATGCTCCACAAACTGTCATCATGGCGTTGCTGACAAGCATCTCAATAATAGTGTCTTTTCCATAAGTTCTGACTCCAAACAACAGCTGCAAAGATGACTCGATGCCAGTATGAAGTAACATAGGAAATACTGTGAGTAAGGTAAGTAACGACGACAGCATCAACGTCTCCTCGTGACACTCAAGCACAGGAGCTCCGAACAATATAATCCCAATAAAATAGGTGAACTTGGCACACAACAGATAAACGAATCCTTTCAGGATGTCTCCAGCAGTATTCTTGCTCGCCTTGTTCTTCTTTCCTTGGATATCATTACTAGAGTTCAAGTAAAATGATTTCAACAACTCCGCGACGAAAATAAGACCCAAAATAAAGCACGATGAGCCATTGCCGACTGAGTAAAGAATCCCTTTATACGATATAAATGTGATGATACTCGGTAAATAAATGCATGTTATCAAACTAGATATTGTTACTTTTCGTAGTTCCAATTGATCGTTTAAGGAAAACATGTCCTTTTTCTTATTTAGCACAAAACATAGAAAATCTCACGTATTTATCGATTTATTTGTTGTTGACACTTTAACAGTGACAGTGACATGTAGGCGAGTGCACAGCTGACAAGACATTAGAGCAATTGGTTTTTTTTATGGCAATAAATAACCTAAACCAAGCGGTCACTAAAACCTTTAGAATAATATTATTCTAAGTTTCCTTATATGCTTTAGTTATTATTCTAAGCTAAAACCTAATGTACACGATACAAATTTCTTGTTTGTATTTTTTTGTATCAATATTAATTGTAGCATACAATGAAATGAAACCGGCTCCATTGCCGTGCGAAGCTTCATAATTTTATAACGTATAGATGTTTTCATGTAGAAGACTTTGGCAAAATCTTACACTGCGAAAACGCCTAATTTTGGACAAAAAAAAACTTAATTCATAATATGAAAAGCCACGCACGAGTCACGTACTTACTTCAGTGTTCTCATGTTAAAATCTAAATAAAATAAACATATCGTAAATGGCAACTAGATTGAAAACGTCAAAATAAAATTCTAGGTGGCAACATTTTTCTTGCGAAATCATAATAAAATTCCGTAAAATTCTCAGTGAAGTGAATGAAGTACGTTCAAACGTGATCGATATGACGACACCAACTTTATAAATGAAAGGTACCGTTGGCCGTGCCACCAGTTGACTGAAAACTGTGAGACGTTCGGCTACAGTGCGAGCCAACGTTCATACACAAACCTCATAAAATATTACATACATATTACAAAACTGTACTTTGTGTCGCAAGTGTTTGGTGTGTCATTGATTACATAAAAAGTAAAAATGCGGTGCCCGTTCATAGGATCGTTGAACCAGGCCTTCGTAAAGAATTATGGGGCGACTCTTTTGAAACAATACGGAAACTACTGTCCCGTAGTAACTCGCGGATTCCGTTCTCTCGGCGTTGACGAGACCAAGTGCCCCTTCATCCAGCAGAACGTGGGCATCTCCGAGGCGCCCAAGGAGATGACCGAGGACATCACGGAGCCCGCGCAGTCGTACCATTACGAGAAGTTCTTCCACGAGCAGATCAGCGCCAAAAAGAGAGACTATTCGTACCGCATCTTCAGGAAGGTGTCGCGGTTAGCTGCGGACGGCGTGTACCCGCAGGCGCTCGAGGGGCCCGACAACCATCGCGTGACCGTCTGGTGCGCCAACGACTACCTCGGCGCGTCTCGCCATCCTGTGGTTCAAGATGCAGCCATCAATGCCATCAAGTCTTATGGTACCGGAGCAGGAGGAACCAGGAACATTGCTGGAAATTCTCAGATGACTGAGAAACTTGAAACTGAAATAGCCAACCTGCACAAGAAACCAGCGGCTTTAATATTTAGTTCATGTTTTGTTGCAAACGATGCAACATTGTCTACATTAGCAAAAATTTTACCGGGCTGTTTAATCTTTTCTGATGCTGGGAACCATGCATCAATGATACAGGGTATTTGTAACAGTCGAGCACCAAAGCAGATATTCAGGCACAATGACCCAAATCACTTGAGACAATTGTTGTCTCAATCGCCAGAAGGCACTCCAAAGCTAGTCGTGTTTGAGACTGTTCACTCAATGAGTGGAGCGATCTGTCCTTTAGATGAAATGTGTAACATAGCCCACGAGTATGGTGCTCTAACATTTGTTGATGAAGTCCATGCTGTGGGGCTTTATGGGAAACATGGTGCTGGTATAGGAGAAGAGAGAGGGATCCAGCACAAGATAGATATAGTATCTGGAACACTAGGGAAAGCATTTGGGAATGTTGGGGGCTACATAGCTGGGTCTTCCCTATTGGTGGACACAGTGAGATCTCTGGCTCCCGGCTTCATCTTCACGACGGCGCTACCGCCGCCCGTACTGGCGGGGTCTTTAGCCGCTATTAGACTCCTTGCAAGCGAGGAGGGCAGAAGCCTGCGAGGGAGGCACCAAGCTATCGTGCGATACTTGAAGCTGTCCCTCCTCGTGGCCGGTCTGCCACAAATGCCTTCAGTCAGTCACATCGTACCTGTACCTATTACGGGCGCCGACAAGGTGGCGGCTGTGGCCGAGTCCCTGATGAAGAGGGGCCACTACGTGCAAGCCATCAACTATCCGACGGTGGCGCGCGGTGAGGAGCGGCTGAGGTTCGCGCCCGGCCCCTACCACACGCCCGAGATGATCGACAGCCTCATCACAGCCCTAACCGAAGCATTCCATGAGAACAACATAAGTTTCAATGAGTTCATGAAGAACGGGACGTGCCGCGAGTGTAGTATGGAGTATAAGGTCGACATTGCGTACGAGGAGCCCTTCAAGTATACGCAAGTTGCGTAGTTTGACCTTGGCATGACCGTGTATCGACCATGATATTGGGCGCTTGGTATAATTTAAAAAAGTATATGTAAAGTTAAGCTATAAAAATGTATGTTTATATTTTGTTGTTGTTCTATAATTGCGGTTCGTCGTTCATGTTAGGTTGAAATTAAAACGTGGTATCATGGAGCTCAGTCATTTTATTTAATCCCAGTACTTGATGACGCCATCCCAGCCTGCCGTCAGAAGTTTGCTGGGTTCGTGAGGGTGCCAGAGAGACGTGATACAGACGCCGTCGTGCGCCTTCCATTTCTTGTACAGTTTCGTGGTCTTCCAGTCCCAAATGTAACACTTTCCGTCCGCATCGCCGGACACGAGGTAACTGTAACAAACAAACGATGATATGTAACAGTGGATACATTAGGCTTGTTTTTTCCTTATAATCAACTAGCTTTTGCCCGCGGCTCCGCCCGCGTGGATGTCGGTTATCGCGTAAAAAATAGCCTATGTCCTTCTCCATATCACAGGCTATAATCTCTGCCAAATTTCATGACGATCGGTTCAGCGGTTTAAGTGTGAAAACGTAACATACAGACAGAGTTATATTTATAATATTAGTATGGATAGATGTCCGCCTAAAATGATAACATAAACATTGGAGAACGACTGTTGATAAGTTAGTAACAGCAAAAAATGGCATTACATCCGTATTTACGAGTTAGTACTCGTACCTCGTAATTATACGGATGTTATGCCATTTTTTTCATAGATCATTCATTATAAATGGTTTACCCAAATTACCTAAAGGAAATCCCGTACATCTTTTTTTTTTTTTTCATAGTAGGTACTCTTATGACAACAGCATGACTCAGCACTAAAAATAACATGCAGAACAAGAGTGAGTGCAACATTAGTTCATAATTGCATTTCCTCATCGGTAATCGAATGTTGGCTGACCAAGCATAAAAAATACCGTTGGACGTAAATGGATTCATTTCGCTACTGTAAATCTTGTAATACACAACTTCTACGTGACTGTTTGCTAACTCTTTATTAACAAAGTTAGATGAATATCTTAGGTACCTACTGAAATAACTCTTGAATATCAAGTTTATGTTACCTACACATTACTAGCAATGAAAGGCTTGTTCTAGACAGGCCAGAGGACATGATCAACTTCTGGAGGGAGGTGGACTGGTTGGAATAACCAGCGATGGCCGCTATGGCTCACGCACAAGGTCCACTTGAAGAACAAGTGCGGAAACCAAACCAAACATAGAAGGCTTGAAATATTGTAACGAAGTGCTTAAACGACTTTATTACAATACTTTTACGTTAGAAATTAAATTACCTATCTAGTTAATGTAATTCCGGATAGCATAACAACAACAACATCGATCTGGAGTGGGACATATCACGATTATGCATTACATACCTACACTTAACTATGAGTAGGTAGATAATTATCAAGGTATTTGCATGACTACAATAACATTCATCCTACTAAAAATCTTTGCTGACATCAGCCTAGGAATTCATTCATGTTTTTAGACCTGCGCAACGATTGCACATTCCAGAGTAGACTACGCACTTGACCTTTACAAAGGACAACCGATTGGGTCAATGTTTCAGGCGTCTACGACATAAAATTATAACGCAGTTTAGTTTCAAATGATCTAACATCCTGTTTCTGAATTGAGAATTTGAAGTTGAGAACTTGTCAAGTATACTTTAGTATTACTTAAGGCGCTAAGCCCGCGAAATTAAAAAACGTCTTACGTTTTTTGCAAAGCATAATCAACCTACAACGTTCCCTGGTGGGACACACACACAGGCTTCCTCTCTGTGGCAGAGAGTGGGCCGTTTTCTACTACACGTGCCCAGTGCGGGTTGGTAGATGTCACATGACTTCGAATCTTTAGTTCTAAGACAAGTCGGTTTCCTCACGATATTTTTCTTCACCGTTTTGAGAGCAGTGGCGATGAAATAATTTACACAAAGTAAAGCGCCTGTCTGAATTCGAACCTACGACCTACAATTCCTAAGTCAGCCGATACCACTGGGCCACCACTGTCCCTACCTGTTAACAGCTGCACCTTTGGGTTTTAGCAAATAAATTTTATATTTGGCGGGCTACATTGAAGTAGTCATCTAAAGTAGAATTTGACAAATTTTCAATTCAGAGAACGGGTGTAAGATACTTCCGTCCATTACATATGACTACTTTCGAGGCAAATTGGTCTGAGTCCTTGCATACAATTTGATAGTAAATAATATTGTATCAAACAAACTAGTACTAAAAGTATACAAAATAGAGGCGACGGAATCGTCGGCGTCGTTTCGACCTCGGGGCCAAGGCCCTGCCCATTTGTTTGCATACTTTCAGCGTAGGTTATGACGTGTTTCTTATATGGGGAATGTTTGCATTGAGTAGCTATTCTTTGATTTATTTGCTAGGGTTCCGCTAGATAAAAAGCACAAAGTGTAATTGAACAGAAACATGGGTGCTACTATGTCCTCGCCAGCTTTTTAACCTGACCTACAATTTGCAAAACACACATCACACCCTTTAGAAGAAGAATATTAGATGTCTAGGTAGGTATATAGACGCTTAGGTAGGTACCAGTTTAACACAAATCTCCAATACCAAGGAAGATATTGCAAAACCTAAGAATTATTTCAGAATTCAGCCGATAGATTTTTTTACAGTAGCTTCGCGGGCTTTACTTGTCGTTACAAACACGTTGTGAATACTCGTATGAGTGTAAGCGAAGGAGCTCTCGGTACCGTCCGAGACAATGCCGAAGTCGGAAGTACGTGTGTGTGTGCGTGTGTGTTATGTGCTGACGCTACTCTTCTTCACGCACACATTCACAATATGTGTGTACCCTTGGTTATCACAAGTAAAGCGCGCGTCGCTACGTGAATTAAAAATACTATGGGTACCTATTAGAACTTGTCAAGATTATAACTAGACTTGATTTTTATTTTGTTTTACAATTATTTCTGTCGTGTACGGTCCTCGGCCCCTCTACGTGACCTGTAACAAGGTATTTCCTACTCTAGCTGCCTATGGGGACCCCACTCACCAATGACAATAACTATGAAGGTGTCCCGAACGATATGGGAATACCAATTCCGAATTTTCATCGTTATGAGCAAACTAATGGCCTACTACCAAAAAAAGCTTGAAGTCTTGATTAGGATCTTTCGTGAGACAAAACTACGGGGTAATTGAATTGCGTAACACACATAAAATGACAATTGATTGCAATTAATTTAATTTTTACGTCGTAGGACGGATTTATTAAACCTATGAAGCAATGGATTAGCAATATCCTTCAAAACTCGGGTCGTGTTTCAAATTGTGTTACGCAATCAGGGTGCAGGGTCTTAGCTCTGCCAGTGATTACATAATATGTAGGTAGGTAGTTCATCGTCTGCCTAGCCTTTTCCCAACTATGTTGAGATCGGCTTCCAGTCTAACTGGATGCAGCTGAATACCAGTATTTTACATGCAGCGGCTGCCTATCTGACCTCCACAACCCAGGAACTGGGTAATAGGATACCCCTTGGTAAGACTGGTTGTCAGACTCAGGCTTCTGACGACCCGTAACGACTGTCAAAGATCCACGAATCGCTTAACGTGCTTTCCGAGGCACGGAGGGGTTTTGGTATGTAAAGATGGTCACCCATCCACAGAACAACCGCGGCAAGCGAAGATTAACCTGGTTGATCGACCAGTGCGGCTATAATTACTTTGCCACAAGCCCCTCTCTTTAGTCAAGTCTCTCTTTGTAAGTCTCTGTCTCTTGGTCGAATTCAATATTCCAGCTAAGGACCAAACAAAGAGTACCCGAGGACCTAATTAAATCATACCTTGATCAACTTCGGATATTTTATAGTTGAGTTTGAGTAAATGACCTACACATACGTTACAAGTACGACGAACAGACCTTAATTTTTTACAACTTCTTGTTTCAAAGACATTAAATGTCAGTAACCCTTCAGTGCTAAAGTGTACAACAATAACATATTTTGTCGGTATTAAATCAATTTATCGTTTTTTTTGTTTTGTTTTTAAGTTATGTGACAAGCGCCTTGAGATAACAATAAATTGGTATCATCAAAACTCCAGATAAACTTGAAAATATTATGTTAATATTAGAACAGTAGGTAAGTATCTAAGTATTTTTTTTTTTTTTTTGTTTAATTTATTGTTAGGTAGGTAGGTACCCTGTTTTGGTAAACCATCTGCTTATACTTTGATCAAAATTTGACTGCCATTATTTATAATTATTGACTTCTATCTTGAAAAACAATGATAAATAATAATTGGAATTTTTAACTTTTACTATCATCGATATTGTATATTCCATCACTTTGGAGTATTTTTACCGTTAAAATGATAAACTTGGAATGATAACAAGCAAAAAAAATGTGTCAAAAATGACACTATCGAGTACTCATCAATGGAAAATCTATGCGATAATCATCCCAGACATGCCTAAATAATGTGAACGATGTAACCAGCTCATACTTTATTTTCATACTTACTTATCATAATATCTAGATAAGTATCAAAATAAAGTATAAAACATAGGAATCGTTGAGCTCCTTAAGCCGCAGATATATGCCAGTGACTTTGAGTGGTTAGCTTGCGTGTTCTGTATTGAGCTCACGCAACGCGTCGACGTCAAGCCAGTAATAGGACTCGCCCATCCAGGAGCGCTTCCCAAATAAGACGCATTATTAATTTATTATACATAACACAAAAGGTAGTTTAATAAAACACGTAAACTAAAAGATCATTAATAAATTATCTTTAAAAAGGTGAAGGTTTCAGAAAAATACGCTTGATAGATTTTTAGATTTTTTATACGCGTCAGACATAACTTTACAAATTAATTTCACTATGTAATATAAACATAATCTAAAATATTTATATATTAAGTTATTAGGAAAATGCTCTAATTTAAACTATATTTTTTCCAAATTATAAACACTACTCGTTTAGACGTGATCTTCAGTATAAAATCATTAAAAGTCGGTTATGGTGGTTATGTTCTCAGGGCCTCAAGTCTGCTATTACAATAGTGTCAGAATGGTCTCTTCATTGTGAGTTTTTGACAGATTTGCCATACAAACACTGTCAAATACTCATGATGGCGAGACCATTCTGGCACTATAGTAATAGCAGACTTGAGGCCCAGTTGAGCTGAACGATTACTGACAAATTTGTGCATTGACTGGACAGTTCCATTCAAATTGTGTTATTTCCTCAAAAGAACATTTCAGACACCAATCTACATGGTCTTCACATGATCTGACCAAGATTATGTCTGGACTTTAAAAGAGTGTGACCTCCGAGTTTGTTTCGGCCTTTCTTCTCAGAGTAGTCAGATAGCAAAACGCCGACCTCAGGCGTTTGTGTCTGTGAGTTTAAATGTTTGTACGTGTAAACGCACCCACAACACAGGAGAAAGTCCTAGAGTGGGGCAACGTTTAAAAAAATAAAATAAATATCACTTTAAACCTTAATATTACGCAAATGGGTCCCTGAATCGAAAAACCATTTGAACGGCCTATCCAACGATCCCACCCCATGGAATACACCATAAAAAAATTACATGCAAGGTTTTTTTTTCTAATATTTATTTTGTTTTACCCCCTTGTCGGCTTGATTAATATAGATTTCTAGTACTAAGAGTCTCTAAGCTAAGCGGCGGACAGACAGACAAACAAATGGGCATGGCGAAACTATAAGGGTTCCTTCTTGACAATGACAACGGAACCCTAAAAAGGAAGCATAAACTATCGCTTGTAAATTGAGTATGAAGTTCCCACATGAGGACCAGCTAGTAGCAGAACAATCCAGAACAGAGATATAAAAATAGATAGGTATTTTATCACACCTAATCGGTAAACCCTCAAAGATTATCGCTACTTCGCTAGACAATAATCAATCACTATTTTGACAACAGTATAGATAATAGTATAATATATGAAGTAGATAATAGTAGATAATCTTAAAGAAACAAACAATATGTGTCACGCTACTCACGCTTAAGATTACTGATTATGTTGCTGAAAAACTAGGTACAAATCGATTGATAAACATATCAATCGATTTGGAATCGATAGGAACCCTGTGAAATCGAAAAAAAAAAATCCATTATTTCGATTTCACACTGATAACTCAGCCGACCTGTAACAAGGTCCCCATTTCCTCCCGTGGGTGTCGTAAAAGGCGACTAAGGGACTTACTACAGAATGGGCAGCAGCGTTCTCTACGCATTTTTAACACCATACTGCGATCGCCAACCCGCCTGCCAAACGTGGCGATTATGGCACAACCCCCCCAATTGGGGGAGGCCTATGTCCAGCAGTGGACATTTTTCGGCTGAACTGAAAATGATGAACTCAGCCGAAAGACGTCCACTGCTGAACATAGGCCACCCCCAAGCACCGCCACTTCGACCAGTTCTGTGCTTCCCGTATGCAACAGATTCCTGCGGCTTTCAAAAGGTCATCGGTCCACCTTGTGGGAGGCCTTCCAAGGCTACGCCTTCCGGTACGTGGTCGCCACTCCAGAACTTTTCGGCCCCAACGGCCATCTGTTCTGCAAGCAATGTGCCCTGCCCATTGCCACTTAAGTTGGGCAATTCTTCGAGCTATGTCGGTTACCTTAGTTCTCCTGCGGGTCTCTTCATTTCGATTCGATCACGTAGGGAAACTCCAAGCATAGCCCTGTCCATTGCCCTTTGGGTGACTTTTAGCCTTCTAATAAGGCCCATTGTGAGCGATCACGTTTCAGTGCCATAGGTCATCACTGGCAACACGCACTGGTCAAAGTCTTGAGACACTGCGTTATGTGGGACAAGAAGACATTGCGTAGCTTCCCGAACGCTGCCCAGGCGAGTCGGATTCGACGATTGACCTCTTTCTCGAAGTTGGACTACCTAACTGGACAGTTTGTCCTAGGTAAACATACTCGTCCACAAATTCGAGTGTAGCGTCTCCGATATTCATGAGAGTGGATTTGGCATTTGACATGACCATGATGGGCATTTGACATGACCTTTGTCTTGTCCATGTCACACTGATAACTAGTGGTGTTTTTTATACAGTGTGTTTGGTCACCGGTGTCCGAACCATTAAGGCGAAGCAATATGATAAATTTTATCGACAAATCCACCATATTAAGGCGTTTCAAGTATTTTTTTAAGGTTTTAATGAGAGTTTTTGATAAACGTTTAAGTGTCAACTTATTGCCTACTTTTGTAGCTGTCGAGCGAAACCAATTTTATGCCTGTAGGATCTCTAATCGGTAGATATTGCAAAATAAATGAACTCACCCGTACACAGTAAAAAAAAGGTCGCCATTTCAAAACAGTATTGGCAAAATGCCTAATTATGGTGGATTTATCGATAATATTGCTCGTATACCAGTGACCAGACAGACTAGATCAAATGCTACGAAGGTTTGCTGATCGTGATTTAACTTTTAACTTGTCTTAAAAATAAATAAATATTACTGAGAACCTTGCGTCAGTGACGTGCGCATTTAACCAGTTCTTTTCAGGAAATAAAACCATTTCATATGAACGTTCTCAAACAACAAAACTCGAAACAAAAAAACTTAACATTGTAGTTGAAAAACATATTCTCTCGTACATTCCTACTGCAAATGTAAGTTTGTACACACGGCATTGAGAGATTTACTGTGTTAAGGCTCTTACAGACTCGCGCGATATCGCGAGCGCGACAGGCAGCGACAAAGAAATTGTGCTACTAGTGTTGCGTCGCGCCCGCGATATCGCACTAGTCTGCACGAGCCTTAACACGGTAAATCTCTCATGGTGTCATTTTCATAGGTTTTCCTGTAATCTATAAAGTAGGTACCTATAATATTTTGTTTTCAACATTTTAGGCTCAGTAATTTCGGAGATAAGTGGGGTCAATTTTAATGTATTTAATGTAATAGCTTTAAAACTATTTATAATAAAATTATTTTTTTAAAGTGAGATCCTCACAGTAAGCCCTTATAATAAACTTTGGTTGTTTTTTTTTACCTTTTTGATTACAAAGCATGTCTTTAAATAGGCTTTATACGGATAGTAGTAGAAACTAAATTAGATACCAAGGAGCCCTGTATTTATCCTTTATTTATTATTATTTATCAGATCTTAGTAACAAAAAATTCCATTACGAAAAAGCCTTAAAGAGACCGATGCCATAATCAATATTCTTGGCAAGAACATCAATAGTTTCAGGAAGACGATATCCGCATACCGATTGGTTTCTTTAGCATGTCCGTAATGAAGTAGATGCTGATTCGTCGGGAGATTTTTTTTAATATCTTAGTTAAAGCTTCACGAATGTACAAGTATCTCTCGGGCCCCTTATAATAGTAGAAGAAACAGTAGGGTTTTATTCGGTAGCAGACCCACGTAACCCTCCGTTCTCCCCAGACGGAGGGTATTCATGAGGATATCCCACAAAGAAAAAATAAAGTTGCAGTACCTAAGAAGTCCTCAAAAGCGCATCATTCTCTTGACCTTATTCCAATATATTTGGTATATATGTCTTCTTCTTCCATACTTCTCTATTAGTACCTAGTCATCTCGGTAGTCACGCCCTAGCCATATCATATTCACACAGTCCATCTATCGTTTGTTTGTCCTTTCCCGACCCTTATCAAACTCAAACTCAAAGCATTTATTTCAACTATACCATTTACAGGCACTTTTGAATTGTCAAAGAGACGGTCAGTTAGTCATAAAGTTCCAATACGTAGATCACTATGGAGAAGATCGGGCAAGAAACTCCAAGGAAACTCTTTTAAATCAAGATATTACAAAATCCTGGGTACCTACATTATTCTTGTTGCTTCTATATGTGATGTAAAAACTAATAAAGAAATTCAAAATATAAAATTAAAAATAAGCCCTGGCAGTCAAGAGATGACCAGTCCCAACTGACGGCGTCCGTTCACGAATATGACGCGTGGATCAGCACCATCCAGCTCAACCATTTTATAGGGAACCGAATGATCCAAAACATTATCCACATTCATACCCGATACATTTCCCACGAAGGATGCTGAGCTGTGGCGCAAACTATTTCACACCTCCTATACTGACCTCTGCGCTGCCACCGTTGACGATGTCGTGGAAGTGGCAAAGTTTTGGGCCCATCAAATTTAATACACTGTCGTGCCATCGACATGACGAAGAATTAAATTTAAAAAAAATGCGTTTTTTTGGCATTACAGCAAAGAATACAACTTAAAACTATTAAAAAAAAACAGAAAACATTTAATATAATGCCAAAAGGGACTCAGCTCAGCATAATGTCAGATGACACACAAGATGAAGCTTAAGTTCCCAATAACTGGTCAGAGAAAAACGTGCGACTTACCACGCATGGCAGACGGATGGACACACTGACATCCATACTAATATTACAAATGTGATAGTAACTATATCTGTCTGTCTGTACCTATGTTACGTTTTCACGCCTAAACTGAGATGAATGAAATTTGGCAGAGATATAACCTGGGATATGGAGAAGGACATAGGCTACTTTTTTTACGCGATAACCGATATCAACGCGGGCGGAGCCGCGGGCAAAAGCTAGTTCAATATAAACATAAAAATTACACGTGCTAAAGTAAAATGTAATCACTGCAATGCAAATGGTAAAGTCATTATAGTTTTATTACTAAGACTATTGCTGTAATTATTTTACATAATTAGGTACTCAATCAGGTTTTAATGAATGGTAGGTAAGTGGTTTTTTTTTTTATATTAAAAGGTAAAAGTATTAGGAGTCTGTTAGGATAATTTCAGGTGGCGTTCTGTAGTTTTCTCGTTTTATGAGAAGAAGGGATCAGTTTATGTATTTATGTAAAATATTATTAGCAACAAAACCTATCGAATAGTAGGTACGAAATAAAAGTTTTTCCTGTTGTCACCCTCACCCGGATTAAAAATGATGTCAGCATGCCATTCATGGCATGAAGTGATAGCAGATACATAAATGTGTTCGCGGAAAAGCAGGAAATATGTTTGAATTAAATATAATTATTATGTAGGTAGTCTATGTCCAATAAAAGGCCTACATTGTTAAAATAACATCCTGAACACTTCAGTCAAGAGCCTCCACTGCTGAATAAGATCGTAATATTTCCGTAAAACGTTAAAAAGCATGATTATGGCTATGCGCGGCCTGAAATATAAATATTGATTTGGAAAAATGAAAATTAAGTAGAATTTAAATAAGCCCCTGATTAGATTGGAATCTCATGTCTCATCACATCAGATACTCTGTCTATCTTAACGCGTGGTAGGTACTAAACTTATATTTAAAACTAACATAAAAATAAGTATTATGAAGTTATTATTGTCGTGCACTAAAAAGTTATCTCGGAGTTTTGAAATAAGTAAAAAAACATATCCTCTTAATCAGAATTAAAATAAAAACAAAAAATTGCTTCCTAAAATGATTAATAGCGTTCTCATTTATAGTGACCTTAATGAGTTTCAATCTCAACAATCAAATATAACTACAGCATTGGATGTTAAGAGCAGTTAATATGTGTTTAATAATTTAGCATAATATTGTAGGTACGCATAGAACTGACAAACAATTATATGCGTCACTAACTTACTAGGCTAGGCTCATAGCAACTGGTTTTGCCTACCAACTATATCTAAAAGATACAAGTAGGGTAAATCGACCTAAACACTAATATTAACATATTTAGTAATTTAGGAAAAAGAAAATTATATCAGCCTAGGTTAATTTAGAAACAGTCACATGTGGTGCCGTATTAAAAAGAAAAAACTATAAGTACAACTTTTTTACCCATAGTTGTTTGGCAAAAAATTCTAAAACTATGCCAAAAAATCTCTCGTGTCTCTCTCTGTCTAGACACGAAAGTTTTCAAAATCGGCTTGTTAAGGCTGCAGTCTCGCAAAATTTACTCGCGGTGTGTTATTTGTGCAACTTTGTATTTTTTTTTTAAACAAATTAAAGAAATAACATGAAATATTATTATTGCACAGAAATCAACATAATATAAGTAATAGCTAGTAAATTTTTTTTAGTACATTGAGGTGGATTATGTTAGGTAAATCAAGCGTTGAACACGGCTCTTTCTGCCCAACAACATTTCGAGGTATATTTGTGCTCCTACTTTAGGGTAATTAAGAATTATTTTCAAAATCTGTTCAACGCATAATTAGCCGAACATTCTCGTCTTTAAAATGCGCTGATTAGTTTTTTCTAGTTATCTTTCATTTTCTTATTTTGGAGGTCACAGTCATCAAGATTCTCTGTTTTTATCTCTTAATAAACGGTTTGTTTCATAATAACAATGCATCATATGTATGTAATAATTAGATTATTTTGATGCAAAAGGTTCAAAAAAGCAAATACAAAAAAAAAAAACAAAATCACCTTACTCTGACAATAATAATAATCTCAAAAGACCTAAAAATCTTCTAGTGCACAATGTAAGAATCGCGTGCGGTGAGTCCACGCGCCGAGCATCTTTTTGGGTATTGAGATTGTTATTATTGTTAGAATAAGGTGATTTAGGTCCAATTTTTTTAGTATTTGTTTCGTTGTACTCTTGGCATTAAAATAATTTAATTAGTACATATATACGATTCATTTTATATAAGAAACAAACCGTTTATTAAAAGATAAAAACAGAGAATATTGACGACTTTGTGACCTCCAAAATAAGAAAATGAAAGATAATTAGAAAAAACTAATCAGCGCATTTTGAAGACGAGAATGTTCAGCTAATTATGCGCTGAACAGATTTTGAAAATAATTCTTAATTACCCTAAAGTAGGAGCACAAATATACCTCGAAATGTTGTTAAGTAGAAAGAGCTGTGTTCAACGCTTGATTTACCTAACATAATCCACCTCAATGTACTAAAAAAAATTACTAGCTATTACTTATATTATGTTGATTTCTGTGCAATAATAATATTTCATGTTATTTCTTTAATTTGTTTAAAAAAAAAAATACAAAGTTGCGCAAATAACTCACCGCGAGTGAATTTTGCGAGACTGCAGCCTTAAACTCCGGAACAGAACCAACTTCCGCAAGTAAACCAATAATCCAATTCTGGCGTTATGTTTGGTCAATCGGTCAATGCCCTAGGACATAGTTAAATTTTAAGTCGTTTATAAATAAGTTCTACAAGAAGTCAATCATAATGTCACCTTTAATTTTTATGCGTACCATAGGACCAAAAATTGTGCACGCAAATCAGTGGAAGTAGACAATTTTTACACACGTAAAATGGCAATCGATTGCAATGCCTTTCATTTTGACAGTTTAGCCACAGTTATTTACGTTGTTGAGAAAACGAATTTTTCAAACCTATGAAGCAATAGATTAGGAATTTCGAAGTATTCCCGTTTAAGCAGCATTGAGCACCATTTGAGAATACCTTTGGTGCTCAAATCAAACGATAACGTGTGTTACGCAATTAGGGTGCTGATGTGCGGGGTAATTGCGTAACACACAGTAGCAATGGGTTTCATTTTGTCAGTTCAACAATATTCATTGCGTTATTTACGTTGTTGAGCAGACAAATTTTTCGAACATACGAGTATGAAGCAATGGATTAGCAATATCCTTCGAAAACATTCAGATTGTTATTATTTACGCAATAAGCCCCCTTATTGCGTAAATAATAACAATCTGTTATGTTATTTTGTCTTAATTCTATGCGAAATCTATTTCAAGATACTGGCCCAGTGACCTGTCTTACAAACGTAGTAATTATATCCTTGAACCCAGTACTAGTTTATACTGCTTAGAATAGATAAAGATATCAGACGTATTTAATACCGTAGTGGAAAAACCCAAATACGTTACATAAGAGCTCATTTGTTCAAAACCATACACATTTGACATTTGAAATTACGAATACGTCTTCATTCAAAATAATCCTAATTAGAACATCAAATATTTTCATTTCATTGAGAATAAATTATATTTGGGTTAGTGTTTTTAAGAGTTTTAGCTGTTTTAAGCGCCCACATTATTTGGATTCACGCCTGACTTGCGTACCGAAGCCCTACGTTGTTGCCAAGAATAACGTACCCGAAATACAATACCAGTTATAACCAAAACAGTGGCAAAGGTCGATCGCCGCGGCCGAAGATTACAAAACATTTACGGACCGACTAACAAACACTTGGACACGAAAGGAAAACTATGATTTGATCTAATATAGAGTGCGTCCTCAGTTCCTCATATATTTCAAGAATTCGCCTTTTTCAACAGAATGAGGGAAAGGCAATATATTAGGTATTATTTTAAACGCTGAACTGATAAGAATACAATGTGGTCTCATGCCCAATATATAAACCAGTCCATTCGCCAAGCTGCCTCATCTCATTTTCCAATTTGTAGATTTTCAACCAACTATAGATTATGAGGTACAAATAAACATGAGTTTTTGTAGTTCACATGTTGACGTAAAACCAGAAAATACTACAAGAAAAGAAAGGCCTAAAACAGCCAGGTCACGAGTTTGGCCTAGATATTTGACCTCCTAGCAGCCAATTGAGGGAGAACCACTTGTACTTCAAGCAGCTAGGAAAAGGTAGCACACGCTCACAAATAATTAATTCACGATATTAGGGCCAAGCTGTTTTATCGAAACTTGACATCAATGTGATAGACTGAAAGTGGAAGGTAATCGATTCACGAATAAAACCATACTAGCAAGTATTCTTGTGTGTTAAGAAACTGGGGCGAAAAGACCATTTTTGGACTATCTGTAGCAAATTGTCTTACTAGTAAATAAGCGCTGAACATTCACCATCATTCTCTTGCACCTTTTTAACAGACTTCAAAAATGGAGGAGGTAATATTTTATGTTCGTCTGTATGTTTAAAAAAAATGTATGTTCATTGATATTTTCGTCAATTTATTGTAGACAGATTTTGAAATTCTCAAGTTTGCGCGGTGGTCCCATAAATGTTTTTATTGAGTTGGGTAGTTTTTGAGTTAGCTTCGATAACACGTATTTAATCCACTTTGTGTACAAGAATTATAACATTTATAAAATACTTTCTGTCACTGTTGTTTACATAGCAAATAGTGGTATACGAATTGGTGTGGGGTAGCTACCATGACCAAAAAGTGAAAGTTTTCACTTTTGAAATAGCAACTAGCACTTTGTTGTCCATTTTCGACCCAATTAGTGTCAAAGGATCGATTTGTTTATACTATCTGGAGCACATTGCTTGTAGAAAATATATAAAAGCGAACCGGTCATAATGTTACGTTGTCGTGTTGTTGTTATGTGGCATTGGCGTACTGAAGAATCTTAAAACATTGTCTCTACATTGTGAATACAAAGCGTTTATTTTCTTTACTACAAAATAAGCGTGAAAGGACCAATTTGTTTGTACTATTTTAAGCACACCATTATATAAACTTGTAGGTCATACGTAACAAAGTCACTGACACACTATTATCTAAGACATGTTTTTATTGTCTGAATACCAGTAGTTCTTACTAGTCTTATCTGATATGATTTTGATAAGGAACCACGCGTGCTGAGTGCTCAAAGTCGACAGGACTGTTTGATAATGATCGACGAGTGCGTCAATCGGAAGTCTTTCTATAAGAAATAAAAATAGGGTTATTTCTCACAGAAGCACGTCCATACAAAAAGAAAATTAACTCGAGTATGTAGGTAAACAGAAAAATAAAACAAAATAGATCTACATTATAATCACGAGCACAAAACCGAAATAGTCGACAGCTGCACGTCACGACTGTGACAAGAAGGCTTCCACTCAGCATGATGCTGTGCTATGGGGGACCCACAGCACAGCGCTCAGTGGTGACCCGAAAAAGAAGTACGGAAACCAAGTCAGGTTCAATGACTGGTACATAAATAGGTACTAATATTATAAACGCGAAAGTTTGTACGGATGGATGTTTGTTACTCAATCACGAAAAAACGCAGAACGGATTTGATGAAAGGCACACAGATAGTTTATAATCTGGATTGACAGACAGGATACTTTTTATCCCGATATTCCCACGGCATCGCGGCGTATGCTGGTGAAAACGCGGTGTCGTTGTATAATCAACTCAGCCTTTCGCAATCCACTGCTGGATATAGGCCTCTCCCAGATTGCGCCTCAACACCCTGTTCTCCGCCTTCCGCATCCGGTCTGTCCCAGCAACCTTCTAAAGGTCGTCGGTCCATCTTGGTGGAGGGCGTCCCACGCTATGCTTGCCGGTACGCGGTCTCCACTCCAGGACTCGTCTGCTCCACCGGCCATCGGTCCTTCGACAAACATGGCCAGCCCACTGCCACTTCAGTTTGCGTACTCTGCAAGCTATGTATGTCGGTAAATCCGGTTCTTTTCCGGATAATTTAATTCCTGATTTTATCCTTCAAAGAGACATAGCCCGCTCCATAGCGCGTCATCGTCGTTGTCATTGTTGTAATTGGTCTAGTGGTCGCAAGCGCTACTGCTAAACGTGTGGTCCTTGCTGGGTTTGATTCCCAGGTCGGGCAAATGGTTTTTCCATCAGGAATTTCTCAGTGGCAGCCCAGTCTGGATTCTTACCCAGTTGATGGCAATAGGCCTCTATTGCATAGGACTTAAACATAGCTGGCGAAATGTTCCTTGCGTAAACCTCTGCCTAACCCATCGGTGAATACAGGCTTGATATTGTTACGTTTTAAAAATAAAATTAAGGGCTTTTATAATGAACTTGCACATGAGTATTCTTGACACATGTGCAATTCAATGACACATTATGTATGAAAGTATGACGCATCTAAGGTAGACGTGACCTACGACATTAAATACGGCATTTTAATATCATACATACCATTTTCTAGTTCATCCTCGTCAAATGAAACAAAATTCACGTCGATTTCTCAGTCAAATTAAAAATAATTAAGGGGTGCTTGAAAAGTAATATAGATTAGAGTCAAATATGCAAATGTGATGCTTCGATTTAGCTTCGGATTAGCGTCAGAAAACATAACATGTTTGTAACGGTTTACACATTGAACTTAATATCGTTTTATAATCATTACAGAAAAAATAACATGCCTAATCACGGGATATCATTCAATTTTATATAAAAAGAAAATAACATAATATTATACAACAAAACAATAATATTATCAATTACTGTAATCTAGGAAAGTAACTAAAAGTAACGATGACAAACAGTTTAAACGTGAAATGCTGAATCATTCTGCAGACCACACTGCAGGTCAACCCGAAGAAACCAGCACCTAATTGTGTAATAATCACAATCTGAACGATTTTTAAGGTTGTTGCTAATCTATTGCTTCATGCTATGTCAAAGAAAAGATGGATCGATTGTGTGAGGAATGACATAATAGAGAAGGGAGTGAATGATAGCGTGACGGTTGAAGAATGGAAGAAGGAAACGTATTGCCCCAAGTAACATGGGATAAGGGCAGGAAGCTGATGATGAAGTAAATAAGTAAGACCTTGAAATAATTATTGTTTTAATACGATGCTGCTGAAAGGTATGCACTATGCACACAGCACGGGTCACGTTTAACATAAAAGTTTGCATAAGGTGTGATGACTATCATGATTACTGATATTATGCGAGCCCCCATAATCGTTTGCTAAACGACTGTCATTATAGCACCCACGGCGACTAATAGGACTCTATAGAAGGAAAACTAGATAGATTATGATTGCAAAGAATTCGCTAATGTAGGAAGATGGATTTGGACAGTGTAGTGAAGAGCACAGTACACATAAAAAACTCTTCCATGAAAGCGCTAAAAAGTATTTTAGCGCTTTCATGGAAGGTAATCATGATAGTCATCACACCTTATGCATACTTTTTTGTTAAACTTGACCCGTACAAAGGTAGTACAAAGAATTTGTACTACCTTTGGTTGGCAAGCCGCTTCACTGGGCACACCCAGTGAAGCCAGGAAAGAAAGAACAAAGAACCAAGGTTCCAAATTATATCACGCAGAAAGTCAAGAGTATCCATGATCATGACCAGTTTGTACAATGGATAAAAGTTCGGAACGTCTTGATGTTTAATTGTTTACGCTCTTCTTCTGCTACAACCTAAACCCAATTGTCATGGAATACTAGAAATATGTATGCGTAGAATATACTCGAGCATTTACTATTCACATGACACATGACCTCAAGACAAGCAGTAGTGCCAGTTACTGAACAATATAAATTATATACAACAATATACATACATATGATAACAAAAGTAAAGGAAGCAATTGTCATACTAGGCAAAGATTTTCAGGACAAACTTCTAAACCACAAAGATACTATTTCCAGGTGAATAATCTTTTATACCACTATGCCTAACGATGAAAGAGAGCAACGTAAATAAAGTTGGTCCTAAATGTGGTCTAAAAAAGACCAAATGCAGGTGTGACTTTATGTAGTAAAAACTCAGTATTCTGAAATGTTTGTATGGCAGGATGCGTTTTTCCCAACTGTGGGTCGATTACAGGCTTAAACCCATAAAGTTAATTGCAGCTATTGAATTTGGTGTCCTAATTATTTAAACGTTTAGTGTTATATATGAGTTACGTGTGTGCTGTATTATGTGTCTGTCAATATTATGATGGGTGTGGATCAAACTGAACGCTGTTTAGCCTAACATTGCCAGTTGCATAACAAATTAAACAAACAATGGAATGTCAGCGCGCCTCTTAATAGACTGCCAATTAAATTTCTCTGTTTTATCACAGAGAAAATATTTCTTGCAAAACGTATGTACTTAACAACTGATTAATGAAGATATGTTTTGAAACGATTGCATTATTCGTAACACCAGTAGTAATTTAAATTGGTCAATTGGTGTTGGGATAACTTCTCAAGTTTGGTCTTTTTCCTGAAGCGTAATAGGACCAATTTTTTTTTTTTTTTTTTTTGTCAGAGATAAGCGCTTGTCTGTGACACAAATTACTAGGCTTTGACAAAATAATCTAATGAAATTGGATTCCTGCGGGTAAATAGGTAGGTAATGGAAATAAAAAGCTGCCAGTGTAATATTCGTGTCAGTGTAGTATCTTCTATGTCGCTATCCGAATCGAATGCAGTAAAATGACATACAAATGTCATTTTACTGCATAAGTATAAAAATACTACGTGACCAATTTAAATTACTACTGGTGTTACGAATAATGCAATCGTTTCAAAACATATCTTTATTAATCAATTATAAGGTACATACGGTTTTTTAGAAACATTTTCTCTTTGATAAAACAGAAAAATTTAATTGGCAGTCAATTATGAGGCGCGCTGACATTCACACATACAGTATTTGAGTCATTCAGCTAGAGGATGCCACGACGTGCCTTTTCCGACAAATTCGTTGACTTTCCTGTTACGTTATATATGGATACAACAATAAAAAGGTATTGAATTAAGAACTCGAGGAAATGTATGATATGTATGATAATTAATATAGACGATTATTCCGCTAAGAATTGTGAACTACCGGAGTATTGAATACTTTTCCGCACCCTGAAGTCCTGTGTTGGAGTTTAGCAAAAATAAATCGATCCTATACTTCAACACTTTAGTCTTACTCTTTATAACTCATAAATATATTTTTTTTTAAGGTCCGAGCCCGCCCTTACCACTTGACTGAAATCCTTACTTTCTCATAATATCCTTGTGTGATGCTGATCACACGTCTCAAATTAAACCCCCGGTTGGAGACCTTGTTAATGAATGCATCCGACTGTCAACTAGCAGAACCAGGTGGAGAGAGATCGTGAGGCCAGCTACGACTACACTTGCGATTGAACACACTTCATCGTGACCACGACTGTTCCGTCAAGTGCGAAACGAAGAAGATCACACGTCTCACGCAATATTAGTAAAACTCACGTTGCAATTTTTTTTTTTTTTTTTATACACAACGGGGCAGCTCTTGGCCTTCATCTCACCTGATGGTAAGTGATGATAAGGCCGAAGATGGAAGCGAGCTTCACCCGGAATCCTCAACCACAGAGGAACTGGCTATCAAAATATCAATAGACAAAGAAAAAGATAATAAACGTATGTATTATTGAAATCCTTAGAAACGAACTTTCCTTTGGTGAGCCCCTTTAACCCTAACATCCTGAACTGTTAAATATTTCTCATATCATTGAAGGAAATATAAATTGCTTTTCATTCAGTTGACTTCCCAAAAAGGGAAAAAAAGCAAGTAGATATTCGACAGAAAAAATTACGCAGTTCAAAACAAACTTGGACTTGGAACTTTTAATATGGAATTGTTACACATAAATTAAAATATGTATAATGATACATTTGTGTTTATTTATTCAGCGAACGATCGTAATTATGCAAAGTTCCGACGTCAGTCATTCCGATTCAGGTTACAAATACATGTTAAAACGATTTACCAATCGTTGGTAAACACGACGAGAATTGCAGTCATGAGTTCATGAATTTCAGAATATGTGCCTAAGGACCATTGTTTGAGTCGGATTCAGTTAAAGTGGTAAATAGGTATAATTTTAACCTCACCGTCATGAACTCCGTTTGAAATAAGATTAGACACATAAATAAACCTTTTTTAGAGTCCGTTCATCCGATTTTGACGTCTATTGCGTTGGTGGCATGACAAATGGCAATTTTTCTTTTAATGCCATGCTTATGCCTACGATATAGAAGTCAAAATCGGTTGAACGGACTGTAAAAAGGGTTTATTTAAATGTCTAACCTTATTTTAAATGGAGTATAGAGTTTTGTAAAGAAAGATACAATTTTAACTTGAGAGTAATATCGTTCAAAACTATCTGATTGTCATTGAAAGTGTGTTACACAAATATTTAAAAAAAAAGTGGTTTATTGGACTATACCTACCATCCTACTATTACCTACCTACAGTTAAATGAAAAATGTAAGTATAAGGTTTCGAAAACTATTAGATCAATCCCAGTTTCCGTTGATTTGTGCCTGGTCATAAATTATATTTGACTACCTCATAAAGCTGTTGCTGTTTGTGTATGTGAGTTTAAATGTTTGTAAACGCACCCACGATACAGGACAAATTCCTTTTTTTGTGGGGCAACGTTTAAAAAAATAAAAAAGCCGTTTCTTACAATTTAAACCCTAACGCATAATACAGTTATACATTTTGTGTTTATACAGGCTTATTAGTAAAACGCTAACAACCTCTGCGGACTAGTATATTACTAACATCATAGACAACAACTTTTGATCTATGACTTTTAATAATTCATCAGATTTCAATTCATCAAACTTTCATACAAACTATTTTATTTTTAAATTCAAGGCTCTGTCTAAATGAAAGAAAGATGAAATCTAGGTTTGTTTTTGTAAATGTATCATGTTTTGTAAAAAAAAGTCATAGAACAAAAGTTGTTGTTTATAATGTTAGTAATACAGTCCTGCGAGATTGTTAGTGTTTTACCAATAACCCTGTATAAACCTAAATGATAAGTCACGGTGAATTGCAAATCAATTTTTACGTCATAAAACCTGTTTCAAAAACCTAGATATGCGGGGCTTAAATAATAAATGTTTGCTAACGATAGTCATGTGAAATTATTCCGTGCATTAACTTAATAGAGCCAATTAATTAGTACCAAATAATCCATATTAAACTAACTTCTATTAAAGTTTCATGTTACGTTTAACTACGTCTACGTGTGTTACGTTTTACTGAGTGTTTAATAATTATCTTTTAATTTGGTTTCAGCTACCAATTATCACGGCCTCTGAACGTAATTGTTTTAAATAGACTCGGAGTTATCGATAATGTTAATGTTCTTTGGAACGCAAAACCTCAACGTGTTGGATGATACATGAGTGCTCATTCTCAATGGCCAAATATTACACGGCTGGTATGTAAAATAATTGTACATTAAGAGCGTTGTTTACTTTACTTAATTTATTATTACAATTTCAAGGGTAATGCCATATATTAAAAAAAAAAAAAAACATTTATTTACTTGAATTAAAATGGTTAAAAACCAATTAAAATAATTAAAGACAGTTTGTAGGTACCTAGTATAAAATAGAAAAGCATGTTAAGAGTTTGTCGACGTTTATCCTCCTTTTTCATCATTAGGTAAAATTGCAATTAAGTATTTTGATTTATCGAAACGTGGTCCTTCGATCCGGATGCGAACCAATGACCAAAAAATCAGGGAATTACCAAAATAAACAAATTTTTTGAAATGTGTTTTGAATTCCTTGAACTTCAATCAGTACCTAAATTATTCTAATTTTATTAGTAGGATACGTAAAACAAAAACAAAATAATATCCGTTGCACATGTTGATTGTTTAAAATAATAATACCAGCCAGAATTATAGATTGTCCGACTGCACCGCAGGTCAAAGGCCTCTTCTCGTACAGAGAAGGCATGAGCACTGATCACCTTCAAGATTTCATTGTTCTATCAAACTCAAACTCTAAAGCATTTATTTCAATTAAACCACTTACAGGCACTTTTGAATTGTCAAAGAGACGGTCAGTTAGTCAGAAAGTTGAAGCTAGATGCCCATTCCAATACTTAGATCACTATGGAGAAGAACGGGCAAGAAACTCCAAGTATCAATAGTTTCAGGAAGACGATATCCGCATACCGATTGGTTTCTTTAGCATGTCCGTAATGAAGTAGATGCTGATTCGTCGGGAGATTATTTTTTTATATCTTAGTTAAAGCTTCACGAATGTACAAGTATCTCTCGGGCCCCTTATAATAGTAGAAGAAACAGTAGGGTTTTATTCGGTAGCAGACCCACGTAACCCTCCGTTCTCCCCAGACGGAGGGTATTCATGAGGATATCCCAAAAATAAAAAATAAAGTTGCAGTACCTAAGAAGCCCTCAAAAGCGCATCATTCTCTTGACCTTATTCCAATATATTTGGTATATATGTCTTCTTCTTCCATACTTCTCTATTAGTACCTAGTCATCTCGGTAGTCACGCCCTAGCCATATCATATTCACACAGTCAGTCCATCTATCGTTTGTTTGTCTTTTCCCGACCCTTATCAAACTCAAACTCAAAGCATTTATTTCAACTATACCATTTACAGGCACTTTTGAATTGTCAAAGAGACGGTCAGTTAGTCAGTAAGTTCCAATACGTAGATCACTATGGAGAAGAACGGGCAAGAAACTCCAAGGACACTCTTTTAAATCAAGATATTACATAATCCTGGGTACATTATTCTTGTTGCTTCTATATGTGAGACAATGTAAAAACTAATAAAACAATTCAAAATATAAAATTACAAATTAAAAATAAGCCCTGGCAGTCAAGAGATGACCAGTCCCAACTGACGGCGCCCGTTCACGAACATGACGCATGGATCAGCACCATCCAGCTCAACCATTTTGTAGGGAACCGAATGATCCAACACACGCGCCACCATCAGTGAAACATTTAAGTGAGCATGACATACTCTCAACTGCCATGCTCTTTCAAGTCAACATAAATCATAATAACATAATAAACGGCTCCATGGTATTCACATTTACAAAATTGAAAAAATGCTGCTAAATTATACAGAACTATAGTTTGCAATGTATTAGAGAGATGAATAAAAATAACTACCAAAAAAGAAAGAAAATAATTATTATCTATTGGAGTATTCAACAGTAAAACACGATTAAATAAAAAAAATAAAAACAAAATAAACATTAAGTTCGTAATGTCAGAAAATAAAAAAAATAAAAAAGGGGGAAGCAACTTCCAAGTAATTAAAATTTTATCTATTGAGCCCAAGTGGCAGTGGAGCAGGACCAGCATTTTGCCAAGCTATCTACGATATAATCATCCAACTTATAATATGCTTGTCTACGTTTAATGCATGTTTTAAATTTCTTCTCATTTAGTTGAAGAATATCAAGTGGTATTTTATTATAACATTTTACACAGTACCCCATAAAAGAAGTGTGTACTTTAGACAATCTAAAGCGTGGTTGATCTAATTTATATCTATCTAACAGATTTCAATTCTGTAATTAGTTGTACCTAACCAACGCCTCCCGTGCACTGTCGCCCCTGCCTTTTGCACTAGACACGGCGCGGCCGTGGCAGTTCCTTTTGCTACGCGTAGAGTTCGTAACATTTAGAGCGCTGTTTTTTTTGTTTTTGTTTTTTTGTATGAAAATGTGATAAATTAAAATCTGATGAATTATTAAAAGTCATAGAACAAAAGTTGTTGTTTATGATGTTAGTAATATACGCTCGCGAGCAATAAACTGGAATCACTTCATCGCGCGTTTTTCGATGAAGCTGTCGAGCGATAGTATGCTGAGACAATCCTTGCTGGATTAGGATGACGACTTGAGCGGCTTCTACAGGTGTGTTTTCCATTTTCTTTTAGCTTCAAAATAGCTTCGAAATATTGGACTGATGATCAATTTTCATAAACGCCCCGTAACCTGGACTTATAGTTGTCTATAAGTACAGGGGTATAGACAACTATAAGTCCTGGTTTCCTCACGGTGTTTTTCATTCAACGATGTCTGTAATGTCCAAGATAAACGCAGAAAGTACACATGAATTGAATTAAGTCACATTGTTTTTGCACGGATTTGATTGTTTTAGTTACATAAAAAAAAAGAAATCGAATGATATACCTAATGAAATCAAAACGCAATGTCACAATCGGTTCTTCCCCACTGAATACACACACACACTGGGAGCTGTAGGACATAGTTTATATTACCGAAAATTTTATGCTCTATACTCGTAGCTCAACTATTTTTTGCTCAACTTAGTTGATCAGTAGGATGATTGAGATTTAGTTTTGACATAAAACATAATAACGATACAAGGCTATCTGTTTGTTTTGAATTAAGGAGAGATCTTCAGATTGATCAATATTTTGTAGTTTCATTATGACACGTGTGGAATGAATATTTTTGTCAACCACCAATTCAAGATCAAATTTGGTTTCATAAAGCGATCGTGTATTTATGAGTATCACCGTGAATTTCGGAAATAAACATATCCGGTACATGCGGTTGGCCATCTAGCGTGCCTATTCCTATCCTATTTCCCAACTATTTTGGGGTCGTCTTCAATTCTTCTTCTTCTCCAATCTAACCGGATGTAATATGTATCCAACTGAATTCCAGTATTTTACAAGGAGCGACTGCCTATCTGACCTCTACAACCCAGTTGGTACCACGATACGACTAAGTTGGACGACTTTCGGGCTTCGGACGACTAAAGACAAACAGGCGTGACACGCGACGTGACACAAAGGCACCGCTCGTCGCGCGCCACGCGGTGCCTTTGTGTCGCGTCGCGTGTCGCGCCTGTTTCTTTCGGGCTTCTGACGACGAAAGTTTCCTATAGGGATTTTTTTTTTAAACGTTGCCCCACACTAAGATTTCTCCTGTATCGTGGGTGCGTTTACAAACATTTAAACTCACAACCAGACCCAGAACATCTACTTGTAGGTCATACAAATATTTGTTCCGTGCGGGAATCGAACCCGCGACACGCAGCGCCGCAGTCAATCGCTTAACCACTGCGCCAACCGTGATTTTGCGGCCATGACATACACACATTGTTATAATATTAAATTGCAATTGATACTCAAGAAATTCCATCTAACTTTGATAAATTCCTTGAATACTCACATAAAAACCTTGTGTAAAGCCATCAAGTTCCGAATGCGGAATCATTGACAAGATAGGTAGAAATATGTATGTTACTACGATAACATACCTACATATTATTTCATACACATGTTTCTCGCATGGATATTCAAATATTTAAAAGTGTTTTACTGAATCGGATATTCTAATTTCTTTACCCAGAATCAGAACAGACAAAATCAACACACATAACTGTTGTTTTTGTCTCCGACTCATAAATAATTCTTAAACTTTGAACCCTTATACCAAACAACTAACAGACCTTGGACTGATTAGTATCGGTACCTATCTACACCATAAGTTAAAAGAACCTTAAAGCATACAACATTCACAGACACACGTCTCATTTAGTCACGCACTGTAGGTCACAGCCTTCAATAAACTGCAGTTTAAATAGTTATTTTGTAGCGGATTAGACACACTAATTACAACCATGTCATTGGTGTTTCGAGTTCATGTGTGTACGGTAATTAGACAGTCTTCAATGTTTTTGTCGTGTCAGCTCACAAAAAAATCTCAAGCATTGGTACTTTAAATATTTAGATGATTTTTTTATTCGGCTAATGCCAGTCAGTAAAAATTGGTAGCGTGTCTACCTGGCCACCATGGTGTGGCCGTAATCATATTATTATGTAATCACCAGCTGTGATGTATCTTGCACGAAATGCACGTCATGGAATCTTAATTTTGTTGGTCCTTCGAGTCGCATTCAAATATCAGTTACCATTAATCGATGTTGTCGCGGGAATTTAACCATACGAAATAGTACAGGCACCATTGCTGCCATTTTAGCGCTTTCGGGGCTAGATCTAGCGCAATTTTAGGGCAATCGACTCCCATTATTTTCTGTTTACTCTTAACGGAAAGCCCATACTTTGTAAGGAGATTCAATAAATGTAATGCAAGACCAGTAACAGCTCATGTTTATTCCGAGAAGACAGACGAAAACAACGGATGCTGATAAAAATGCACCTATACTCCATTTATAATAGCATTAGACAGAAGTTAAAAAAGGTTATTTTTGATGCACACTTTATAACAAAAGTACAATAAACTTGTTATAGTTACGATTGACGCCAAATCGATTAAAATGAATTTATATATCAGCTATCACACTTAATTGTAATCATTTAAAAAAACAACCATATGAAATTAAGTAGCTTTCATTTAGATATATTATTTCATTCCAATTTAAAATTACAGTGCCTATGCTAAAAACCTAAAAGAAGCAGGAGTCAACAATACTGCAACGCTTTTTGTTTCACTATAATCCTACCAAATCTAAAATATTACTTAATCCCTTCATAAGCTGTGACAGCCGGGGATTTCTAATTTTACTGGTTTATGTCGTCTGTGAAATTGACTTGACAATGTTCTAAGATTGTCATGTATGTCATTTACTTGTGAATACTTTGTTTGTTATTGTTTAATTTTCGTGATTTTGTTGTTATTTATTAAAATAATAAATAATATTTAGTTATTTCTTTATTATTGTATTGTTATCAGTGTTGTCATTGGGTTGTTTTTACAAAACGTTACTTTTTTTTTGAGCTATGAGTGATCCCGGTGCGGGACCGAGTGGCTTACAACATATAAGTGCTGAGTCTGACCAAAGCCAACGGCGAAAAAAACGTGGTCCAAAAGTTGACTCCGACGAAATAATAATGTCTCCCAAAAAAAAGAGAACGTTGCGTGCTGTAGAAAAACAACCTGTGATAAATATTTTTAAGCAATTGGAGTCCTGGCCTGCAGATACTCCTCATTATAGGACTAAGATGATAAACAAAATCGCAGAAGTTGCCGGTAAGGATGATTCATAAAATTATTACTATAAAAATATTTGAAACTAACATGCATTGTGATAAAATGTATTATATTTTAGAAACTCCGCACATGATTTTATTATTTACAGGCGTATCTCGGGCTACTCTGTCCAATATTCTCAAAGAGTACAACATAAAAAGTCGCCTGCAATCTCCCCCTCCCCAACAGAAGCACATGAAACGTGATGATTTTGATGACATCACATTTAGTGGAATATGCAGGAAAATTCATTCCTTCTTCTTTAATAATGAGTTGCCCACCTTGGAAAAGATGCTGGAAGCAGTTAACAGTGACGAGTCTCTGCCAGATTTAAAAAAAAGCAGTCTGTATAAAATAATTAAATAAACATTAAAATTCACATAAATCAAACGGAGCAGAAAAAGTGCACTCATAGAAGTCATAGACAAGCAGGAGATCGTCCTTTGGAGACTAAAATATCTTCATGAAATAAAAAGGCTAAGGAATAAAGGAAGGAAAATATATTATTATTTAGATGACACTTGGCTAAATGAAGGTACAGTGCTTCTAAATTTCTTAACAGTTATTTATGCACTAAGCAGTGTATGACCTCTTGCATTCAATAACATTATAATTAATTATACAGTTAAACATAATTTCATAAAATTGGTTCGTGAAATGAATGGTATTTATATTAATAACCTTTTATCATACAAACAGGTCACACGAAAAGCCTAATATGGCATGACACTAATAATAAGTCTTCAAAAGAAGCACATTGGGAAGGTCTATCTGGTGGTTTAAAAAATCCAACTTATAATCGGTCATACTGGTATGTATTTTATGGACTGTCCTCGCCATAAAAAAATGAACACCCCATTGTTATTGACTATTAATTAAGTAATACATATTATATTGTACTAGCTTCTGCCCGCGACTTCGTCCGCGTTAAATTTCTTGTTCCCCCGACCCACCCCGTCGCAACACATTGCCTGCCCGTGATTTTACTTCATTTTCGCATAAACTTTCATTTAAAAAAAAATTGTGTCCTAGTTAATAGGAATGTTATTCTTCCTCAAGAATTGGGCTGTAAAATGCAAAAAGATTTTTTCAAATCCAACTCGCAGTTCCAGAGATTAGCGCGTTCATAAAACAAAAAACCGGCCAAGTGCGAGTCGGACTCGCGCACGAAGGGTTCCGTACCATCCATACAAATCCTTACTAATATTATAAATGTGAAAGTAACTCTGTCTGTCTGTCTGTCTGTTTATATGTTACGTTTTCACGCCTAAACCGCTGAACCGATCGACATGAAATTTGGCAGGAATATAGCCTGGGATATAGAGGACATAGGCTACTGTTTTACGCGATAACCGACATCCACGCGGGCGGAGCATAAAAACGGCAAAAAAATCATGTCCGTTGTATGGGCCCCCCTTAAATATTTTTTTTTCTGTTTTTTAGTATTTTTTGTTATAGCGGCAACAGAAATACATCATCTGTGAAAATTTCAACTGTCTAACTATCACTGTTCATGAGATACAGCCTGGTGACAGACGGACGGACAGACAGACAGACAGACAGACGGACAGCGGAGTTTTAGTAATAGGGTCCCATTTTACAATTTGGGTACGGAACCCTAAAAACTAACTCATCAGCTTTAGAATGGACTACCTCGCAGAGTTGATCATTATTTTGCTGCGGAGTTATTATAAAACAGTTATATCTCCTAAGATATTCATTGAAATTAAATGATGTATGGGCAAATTTGTTCAAAATTAAATACTTGTGATGAATAACGTATTTATTTGGATAAGGATTAATACCATGTTTATGAAAACTCCTTCGCAAATAATGCATTAATTTCGAACAAATTTGATTACCATAAAAAAGGTTATAGTGAGTCAATCTTAAAAGATAGACATATGCTGTCGCGGACTTTTTTTTAGAACATTTAAATAGGAATAATTCCATTATACATGATATTTGCGTAACTTAAACCGTTTACGCAGCGCACGCAACGGAAGCTCTCAAAAAGAAATAATTTTTCCCGTTTTCGCAACATTTTTCATTTTTGCTCCGCTCCTATTGGTCGTAGCGTGATGTTATATAGCCTATAGCCTTTCTCGATAAATGGGCTATCCAACACAAAAAGGTTTTTTCAATTCCAACCAGTAGTTCCTGAGATTAGCGCGTTCAAACAAACAAACAAACAAACAAACAAACTCTTCAGCTTTATATATTAGTATAGATTATGAATTAACGCATGCAAAGTGAACTTTTAAAGTTATAATTTTTGTTATAGTATTTATCTATGAACTATTTCCAGCAGTGAAATTATATAGGGGGTACGGAATAATTGACTTGTATTAATTTTATTTCACAGAGTTTGTGAAGGGTTTTTAATGGATGCTGCATTAATATTTGATGCAAAGAAAGGTGATGAAGATGACCACTCCGAAATGGACGCCTTCAACTTTAATAATAATAATAATTTATTTATTTACACTTCAAGACTCAATCATCTGTGTAGCCCTGACTCTTGTACTAGGATTTCCTGTTTCATAAGAGCCAGACCTCTCAATTTACAGGGAATATGTTATAGAAGCGCGATAGACAAAAGTGAAAATGGTTCAAGTTAATTTTGTCAAAAATTGAGAGTGGCGCTGTAATTGTTATGGACAATGCGCTATACCACTCAAGGACATTGGAGAAGCTGCCAACCACAGCTACACGAAAGGCAGATATACAGGAATGGTTTAAAAGCAAAAATATTCCTTTTGAGGAAAAAGATCTTAGGGCAACTTTATTAGAAAAAGCAAAAATACAAAGACATTTATACCAAAAGTTTGTTGTAGATGCCATGTTGATGATAGCCATCTGGCTAGAGAGAATGGTATTTCAGTATTGCGCCTCCCACCCTACCACTACGAGTTCAACCCTATAGAATTAATATGGGCTCAAATGATGGGGTATGTGGCTCAACATAACAAAACGTTCAAATTAGACAAGGAAAGAAAATCAATCAATCAATTAGAAAGAAACAATTACTCCCACAAGATCTGGATAGTATTACGCTAGAACGATGGCAGTCTTGCGTTGCTCATGCAATTAAAGAAGAGGAAAAGTTAAAGCATAATGGATGATGTGGTAGAAAGATTTATTATTAGGTAACGTCGGTGAAACTTCTTCATCTTTATTCTCTGATGATAGTGACTAAATTATATGATGAAGACGAAGTAGTTACACCAACTATTGTGTGTTGAAAGTTGTTGTTTTAAATAAAATATTGTAAAAAAAAAAGACTTTTATTTCCTTTAATCTTAATTACATTTAAATCATCACGACGTAATCGTTTGTTTCATTCATTCGTTTCGTTGTAAGTAATGTGTGATGAAGATGTTATTACGACCTATTTATCAAAGTTATGTTAAAACATTTTTAGTTTAATTGTTTAAACTTTTAACTTTGAATAAAATGTTTCGCACTCCTGCTTCTGCGAGCCTCTTTTTTCTAATGTTATAGTAAATGAAGTATAAATAACATTATGAAGAAAAAACAGGCAGGTAAGGACGGAATTTGGGATTCTGAAAAATTGGTTGCTTATTTTTTACTTGAAGCTATCAAGTCATAATGTGTTTTTGCAATTTGATGCATGCAAATGCATAACCTAAACAATTTTTTTAGGAATTAACAGAATGTGTGTTTTCCCACCGTGCAGTGGTGGCCCAGTGGTATCGGCCACAACTTACGAGTTGTAGGTCGTAAGTTCGAACCCAGGCAGGCACTTTGTGTATTTAATTTCATCACCACTGCTCGCAAAACGGCGAAGGAAGACATCGTGAGGAAACGTGTGTCAGCGTGGTGGATTATGGCCCACTCTCTCTCGAAGAGAGGAGGCCTATATCCCAGTAGTGGGAACATTATAAGCTGATAATGTGTGTGGTCCATCTGCCTTGAAAATATCTCAACACGTACAGGCAGACGCAGATATGGGCAATAAATTTCCTATACCACTTTTCTACGAAATGCGGCCCGATGCAGCTGTAATGCGCGCTTAGCATAAGTCATTCACGAACAACAACGATTAAGTAGTAGGATATGAAAATGCTTGAAGGTGATATACTTGGAAAAAATGGCATATAATTACGACAATACTTGCAACACTTATTCAAGGATTATATAAATAGTAGTACCAGCTACGTAGCTCGCGTATATAGCGTAGTCTGCTAATCACAACAAACTACTAATCTACGATCAACATTCTGTCTGCCAAACTTGGTTGTCAAGCAAGGCCTAGACTACAGCATGTCTCACCCGAGACATGGTTAAGCTGTGGTGCCATAGCCTACAGCAGACACACTCAAGACATCTGTTAGCCTTACGAGGAGTCTAACGGCGGATATAAAAATCTATAAGTACCTACAAATAAATAAAATTGAAGTGTCTGTTTGCAATGTCAAATTAACAGCTTTTTAGTAAATGATTATGAAAGTATATACGATACCAATAACAAAAAAAAAATACTTTATATTTTATTCTTGTCTGCCTGTCTGCCTGTTTGTTCCGGCTAATCTCCAAAACGGCTGAACCGATTTTGACGAGTCTTTCACTGGCTGATAGCTGATGTTATAAGGAGTAACTAAGGCTACTTTTATTTTTAGAAAAAGGAACGCGGGCGAAGACGCGGGCAGCAGCTAGTATGAGCTGAAGATACGATCTAGAATTGCATACAGTCATAACTTGTTTAACATTGCAAGAGTCAAGTAACTAGTTGATCGTCTGCGAACTCTATTTGGTAACTTATTTATGAACAGAACAAGGACATGATTTCGCCATCTTCATAGCATTTTCCTCGTGGATAAGGCTAACGTGACCATTATTTTTTTGTGTCAAAACGGGACATCGATTTATTTATCTCAAGTAGCCGATTGATAAAGGAAACTCAATTTTGTGAATACCAGCCAAGAATCTCAATGAAAAAAAAAAAAATATATATATAGGTATATTAAAAATTTAAAAAGTTAAGCAAGAAAATGTTTCAGTCATTTTTATATTTGTCAGCAGAAGTTTTAACATAGCTGGTAACGATTTTAAGTAAAATATAAACTCTTTATACGTTTTTTTAACACAATATATTTTTTTATATCCGTCCGCCAATCATCGGACGGTTTCTGAAAACGGGACCATTTTGCGTCCCCAGGTTTTTTTCGGGGACACCGGGACGAAGAACCGAAAAAAGGGATGGTCCCGTTCAAAACGGGACGTATGGTCACGTTACATAGATATGGCTTTCAGTCTTACTATGTCGCTGAATATTAAGAACAATGACTAATGCATCTCATCATGGAATAATTTTTCCCTTTTCTGAGTTTACATGCTTGAAGTATATTATTTGTTGAATTTTTTTTTATTGCAACGTTGGATTAATCATGATTACAATACTGATGAATGAAAATTAATGCAGTGTTAATATTGTTTATCTATAGTATACTTATTTTCCATCGGACTATTAGACTGAGGAAAGAGAGAATGCCCCTGTGTCTGCGCACACACTTGTGCACTATAATATCTCCAGCGCCGATGGCTCGTCTTCGCTGAGATTGGTCTCCATAGCATCAGTTCGGTCTGGAGGACTATACAGGTTTATTGGTAAACCTTGCATATTATTATAAAAATCATAAACAACAACTTTTATTCTATGAGTCCGCTGCGCTAATTTATCACAAAACATGTTAGTAAAAGTTTTTTTTAACAAAAATGCTAGGCAACGCCCTCAAATCGGCTAGCTAACAATGTTATGTTTGTAAAACACGAAAACATGACGCAGCGGACCCAGCTTAAAAGTCATTTTGCACATGTTAGGAACGTGTCAAGTTTATGACTTGCAAGTCTTGCAGTTTGGAAACAAGTTACATGAATTTTTATAGATTTATTCAAAATGGTTGCTCCACAAATTTTAGCCTAACAGAGCATTTATTCATGAGGGGCTTGTGTCTAAGAAATAACAGCCGCACGGGTCGATCGACCAGGTTAAGCTATGCTTGCCGCGGTTGGTCCGTGGATGGGTGACTATCTTTACATACCAAGACCCCTCCTCGGAAACCACGTTAAGGTTACGGGTAGTCAGAGGCCCGAAAGTCTGATAACCAGTCTTACCATAGGGTATCGTCTTACCCAGTAAATGGTGTACGTTCAAGACTGTATCAAGTGCCAACGATACAAACCTAGTAACTTAAAACCAGCAGGGTTATTACAGACTATTGCAATTAATCAGAGATGGGAAACATTATCTTTTGACTTATTCGGACCTCTTCCCCCGACCTCGGATAATAAAACCGGGATATTCATCGTCGAAGACGTCGCTACTCGTTGGGTTGAATTATTTGCCTTAGAGCAAGCCACCGCTGAGGCTTGTGCAACTGTATTACTCAATGAAGTCTTTTTGCGTTATGGAGTCCCTCGACGACTGATAAGCGACAACGGAACGCAGTTTGTTAGTTCGGTAATGCAAAAGCTTGCTTACTGTCTAGATATACAACACGCGTTCACCCCGTTCTATCATCCAGAAGCAAACCCAGTCGAGAGAAAGAACCGAGACCTAAAAACTCAGCTTGCAATTTTAGTGGAAGGCGATCACAGTTACTGGCGTGGACCGTGGACCAGTAACTGGTTTGTGGAGGTCAGATAGGCAGTCACGCCATGAACCCCGCCTGCATCCCGTTAAGACTGAAAGCCGACCCCAACATAGGAAAAGGCTAGGCAGATGAAGAGAGCATTTATTATATAGGTCCTAACTAAACGACAATACCGAAACAAATACGTTATCTAAACCATCATATATACCAGCAGTGCTTTTCTGTAACCATCTCACTGTGAAAACTTAGGTGAAGTAAGCTTAAAGTGAGCTGTCTTTCAACCTGATGCTAGGGATTGACACTATTGACAGCTCACTCCACGCTCACTTCACCTAAGTTTTCACGATGAGATGGTTACAGAATAGCATAATCAACCTATTTACCACTGCTGGGACACATTCCTCCTCTCCGTAGGAGAGCGGGAGTGTTTTTTTTTTTTTCTAGGTCATGCCTGTTTCCTTACGCAAGTTTTTTCCTTCACCGTTTTAAGATCCATCGTGATGTAAAACAATATAAGTACCTACATAGATTAATGATATTGTTGAATACCAGCTAGAAGCCGTACTAGAAAGGTTAATTTAAAGTAGTATGTCAGTATCTAGTTGTATCACCTTGAGGGTTGTATTTGAAATCGGGCCATCTATCGGTCGAGTCTCGAAAATACTACTACACCGTGCCAAATGCCAACCAATGTTATCAACATCAACCAAGCGCCAGATTATGTAAACTTATCTTAGGTAAGGTAAAATATTTGCTTGCAATTATTAAAAATCTGCACCTAATATGTTCCTAATTGGACAAGTGTACAGTCACCATACTGCGATCGCCAACCCGCCTGCCAAGTGTGGCGATTATGGCAAATCCCCCCTCCCTTCCTGGGGAGGCCTATATCCAGCAGTGGACGTCTTTCAGCTGAAATGATGATGAATGACAGTCTACCGCACGTTGGTGATGAAACTTTGACCTTGAGATCGCCTAGCGTAGATGTAGTTTGGATAGAATAAGGCCTGAAACTGCGTTAAGCGGACACTCACGCGGTTCTATACAAAAGTGCTCCATCGCGGGGACCAGCGCGGTCGTCTGTCGCGGGGAGGCGGGCCATTTCAGGCCAAAAAGGCTATACTGGTTTTGTAAACACTCATGTGAGGCCTACCGTACAAGCCAGGGTTACCATAGCATTCCATACCACATATAGTTCGTCTTAGAAAACCACAAATTATAACTGTCCGTGACTCTTAAAGACGCGTTCTTTAGAACTTGACTTTTGGGCAATATTCCAACGACTTTGTCACTACGCAATATTCTACTTTTATTGCAGTATTAGTCTTTACAGTCTCTCGTTTTTGTTTACGTGCTTTCAAGTACACTCGTGTGTATTTTTAGAGTTATTTCGAAGCGAAAATAAAACTTTAATGGTGTTGAATAAACATTCATAATTTGTTAAGAAACTCGGGTTTTTTTTTTCTAAATGATGTGGTCATTTTTGCACTTCTTACGCTTGACCGGTTTTCAGAATGCACTCATTTTGATACTCAAAACACTTGACCGAAACTACAATCTTATGAAATTTGTAGATATTCCAAATTAAGACACCAATCTGTTACATGTGCAATTTAATAACGAACGATATGCATTGATAATTCGATGTTTAATCAAGTGCGTCTAGTAGACGCACTTGAAAACTGTAGCGGAAATAACATTTTCCTCTAAACTATTATTATAAAGAGGTAAAATTGGAATTGGAAGCGACGCGCGCTTCATTTGTGGTTACCAAGTGCACAAATACGCAGTGTGCGCAGGAGTTCTCGGTACCGTCCGAGACAACCGGAAGTCTGTGTGTATGTGCATTAGTGTGTTATGTGCTGACGCTACTCGTCTTCACACACACATTAACAGCCTGTTTGTACACTTGGTTAACACAAGTACAGCGCGCGTCGCTTCGTGCCATAAAAATACTGTAAGAGGTAATCTCTCGAAGTAATGATCCGATTAGACAAAAAATTACACTGATAGGATAGGACGCTACACTATAATGATATGTTTTATCACTTCATAATAATATATTATAAAACAAAGTCCTCCTCCGCCGCGTGTGTCTGTCTGTCTGTCTGTCTGTTCGCGATAAACTCAAAAACTACTGCACGGATTTTCATGCTGTTTTCACCAGTAGACAGCGTGGTTCTCGAGGAAGGTTTAGTATATAATTTATTAAGTTTTTGTATAGTTTTTTGTATACATTAACGGTATTTGTTGGACGTGTCGGAAAAAAATAAGCCGACTGGGAGCTTTCAACGAAAACGCTGTCTAAACCCTTTGAGATATAACAAAATAATGTATGGTGGAATTGTGTATCTTATATAGGTCTAGAGAAAAGTCAGCGATGGCATATGTCTGTCTTTTAAGGATAACATACTATATCCATTTTATTGTCTTTTTGTAGATATTTGTTGTATTTAGGTAGTCGGAACATACTTATCCTTTTTATCCCGGTAGTATATTTCCGTGGGAGAATTTCCGACATTCACGCGTGCGAAGCCGCGGGCAAAAGCTAGTGGTATCTATATGTAAGTAGTTGACATCCACGGAGATGAAGTCGCGGACAGATGCTAGTTCAATATAAGAAAAAACTTATACCAGTAAGAATATTGCTAAAGGACCAATTTTCCGTAGCAACTTTCCCCATAAAGTTAGGTCACAAAAATTTACCAAAAAAGTTAAAAAAAAAAAGAAAACTAGGTGAGCCATCACGTGCCCTCACATCCGGCACATCACAAAACAACAGTATAACTAAACTCTATTGCATAACTTTAAACAGTTAAGAAACACAAAACTTAGCTAAAAGGCTGAGACACGAAACAAGAAAAATAAGAATGCCTATAACTGAAACTGAACGCGATCAGCATTTCTAAACCGCAATCAAGAGCTGTCATTGGCTTCATTGCTTCAATAGGGATGATGCCTGGGTAAAAAAAAAGAAAACTGTTTAGTCCGTCAATCAGATAATAAAAAAATATTAGACACGTATTTTTTGCTTTATCATATTAATCAAAAATGACTTAGATAAAACACAGTAAACTTGGGGAGTGGGGTTTCGTTACGTATAAAATCTAGTGAGAAGTGACGTCATGCCACATTTGCACTCAATGTATCGCCGTAATGTTTTGATTACGTATAAAAAGAAAAAATACGTGTCCAATATTTTTAAATAATCGACATGAAACCGTGTGGGTTCTCATAAAGGAGAAACCCCGTGGCATCAAGGGGATGAGTAATAGCATCATCCTGCTACTTTCCACTGACACATACTGGGACGGTGGTGATACCCCCTACATTCATCCTTTGAAGTGGTCATTGGGCGCCCATCGACTTAATAAACATCTTAAATTCACGGACAGACAACGCACAGCTTACACCGCGGGTCCAGAACCATAATTTTTTTAAGAAGAATTCCGTATTATAATGAAAGTGTGCACTAAGGAAGGATTTTCAACAATTCATCTCCTAAAGCGGTTACGGCGAAAGCTCCAGTGTAGCCTGCGAAATTTTAATTTTCTTAGGTTTTTTGCAATTTGCAGGACAGTATTAGGATGTATGTTGATTAAAATATGATTCGCAACCGTAACAAGTATGTAGAATTATTATCATGCTGACTAGAAATCAAAACGTCTATGCCAAGTATTGCCTAAACCTTATATTGACTAGGAAGCACAATGTCTACCTTGCAATATGTCTATTATTTTAAGAGAAGAAAGGAGAACCGTTTCTGGCATGGTCACAGTTCTAACCTAACCTACAGTTCAGAGGCCCTAGTGTGAGTTTATTTTAACCATCTCGACTACTTAGAAATTATTGCATTTTAGGCATTTTGCTTGTTAAACATTTTGATCTCTAGGCGATTTACAGCTTAGGCAATTTGCTGTGTAGATCTTAATGTTAGGCATTTTGCTCCGTAGACGAATTGAAAGTTAGACACTCTGATCATAGAGCTTTTAGAATATAATCACATTCGTGGCGAAAGCACCATACAACACGATTCCTAGCGGCTTCTCTTCGGAGGTTCGCATCAGCAACTCTATTGTAAAATGGCACAATCAATAGTGTCAACTATTTGAATAACAAAAAATATAGTTACACTACGGGTATTTAATTCACCATAACATTGAAACAACAAAAACGCCTATTATTTTTAATTTTTTTTTTATAATCCTGTACCAAAACGTCATAATCGGGAACTAAAAATTCATACAATAGCATCACGAGGCACCGCTTCCTAAGGACTAGAGCAAACCGCTGTACGGATACGGAACGGATAGAGACAAATATAAAATGCGTTAGCGAGAACGAGATGGAGGAACATTACACATTTTATTTAGTTTTCACCTGTTCAACTGTATTGTATTCGATTCTTTATATTACTATAATAATTTTAGATTTTATATTATTTCTGTGAAACTTTGAGAGTTTTTGTTTCTGCTATTTGATGTTAGATGGTGA
The DNA here is from genome assembly GCA_947523025.1 of Dryobota labecula. Classification (NCBI taxonomy): domain Eukaryota; kingdom Metazoa; phylum Arthropoda; class Insecta; order Lepidoptera; family Noctuidae; genus Dryobota; species Dryobota labecula. The sequence goes on along the minus strand of OX383289.1, from coordinate 24,980,510 downwards.
TAAATTCAGTAAAGAAAATACTTTTATTTAAAGTTGATTAATATTTTATTATTTATGTACACACAAACGTGTATTTATAATATTGATAAGTAAGTAAATAGATTAAAACCGGCTTTGTTTCGGCTTATCTCTTCCAAAAATTCACACCTCGCCTCGGAATTACATGCACAAATGAAAACAATAGTCGCTTCAGCATACCTGTCTCGAAAAAACCTCATTCGGTGATTCGGGTCATAAAGCAACCAAGATCTGTATGTGAGAATGTTAGATCTTCTGTACATATCTTCGTATAGTGTTGTTAAGAAGACTTGGTTTGGTTCCATTTAGCGAGGTCGATGGGAGAAAGTTGCGTGAGCCACTGTTATGAGAACATACGTACAAGGCAAAGTACTGCGAGGAACTAAGTCGTGGTGGTAGTGATAGCGAATTGTAATTAAGCTTTCGAGATTCATTTACACGAAGCAAGTCTCTTGCCTGTGGCATACAATAAAATTGAAGTAACGAATGACTTGCATCGTATAAACACTGTTTAGACGGTGCAAGTTTTTTTGGTGCTTCAACTTGTTCAACGCGTTGTGATCTGTTCTTTCGCTCAATGAGCGTTTTCGGGTTTCAAAATATGTATAAAAGTTTTTTAGTAAATAGGTAAATGTTAATGCTATCTAAAACTCACAGAGCAAGATATAAGTAAACGCCGCCGTTTAGAGAAAGTGATGGAGTCTGTACAAAATAAGTGGTTACATTTTATGATTAAAATAAAAATCTTAACGGAAAATAAATGCAGTAAACATAAAATGAAACGTTTTAAATTGTTATAAGTACTTTCATATTTTACTGCATCATATTTTTCTCATAATTGCCCGATTTTATGTAAGTAATCGACTTTTTAATGGTTAGAAAAGAGGCCGATGTTGTTCAAACTGATGGAAAACTGCGCTAATGGAGGCCTGCCACATACAGGTACTGCCAATGTTGTGCGTACCGTGCGTTTTTTTTCCCGCGTGATCGGTGAAGTATGGAATGTCATGGAAGTGCGTGCATTGCGATAAAAAAACGCATGCGGTTTATTAGTTAGTTTTAACACAATGGACCTCCCGCTGTAGATTTGCGTTGCGTCACCGCACGTATTTTTGTATCGCATAGAGAGATATGAAGTACAGCGAACTGCAGTGAATAAAACGCACCGAAATTCTTTATATCTTAAGAAAAAGAAGACCTTAAAGCCATCAAGGGATGCACAAAAAACCGTTTGTGCACTATGTTTTAAGCAAGAATAAATATCCGCCAATGCGCGTACCCGTGACTGTTATACCGTACGGCAGAAATAACGCATCGCATTCCACCGCACCGCAGTGCTCGCTAGCCCTCAATGTGACATGACTGGCAATGAGCAAAAAACACATGAGTAACAAAGAATTGAGTTCCTTCCTAGAACTCAATTCTTTGTTACTCATGTGTTATTTAAGAAAGCTTTTTATTTTTCGTTTTTTGCTCATTGTCAAAAGTATGGGATATGGAGTTAGGTTAGTACCTTTGTAGCGGACATGTCGTAAGTCATTTACTCAATCTGTACTTAGCAAAAATTTTGAGAAATACTGTAATGTGTAACTGTTTATTTACCCAAATAAATAAAATACAATAAAGCGTCGAATTACCATCTTTCAGTGTAACCCCACCTCACAAAGATCACATGAGTACCACGTCACCGTGAGGCCATCAAACGACATAATGTCATGCAGCATTATGACCATTGCATACTTGCATCGCATCTCCGAATACCAAGATATTAATACTATGGTCTTACATAATGAGACACTGACATATGTAGCGATAGGTGATACGTGTAAATAGATTTGTAGATCAGCTGATTGGAGTTTGTACATTACGTCCTACTACATAATAGAAGAGATAGTAAATGTGAGTTATTTAATATTTGGCTTCCTGTATGACGATACAGGAAGCCAAATATTAAATAACTCACATTATCGGTCGATAGTAGTCTAAATATAAGAAATGTTTAATTGATTTACTTTAATTTGCTGTAAATTTTATATTTTCTTCTTTTTAGGGTTCCGTACGTCCGAATGAAAAAAACGGAATCCTTATAGGATCACTCGTGTGTCTGTCTATCTGTCCGTCTGTCAAACTTTGCTCCGAATCTACTGGACCAATTCGACCGAAACTTGGTACCCATATGAATTTCTGTGACCCAAACAAGGACGTATAACGTTAATAAATGAATTTTGAATATGTAAAAAAAAAACGGTTAAGTGCGAGTCGGACCCCACACAATGAAGGGTTCCGTTACCAAATTTCAAATTAATCGGCCCAGTAGTTTCGGAGCCAATTGGCTATCTGACACAGCAAATTTTCTCTGACACTACGGACAGATAGATAGACACACGAGTGATCCTTATAAGGGTTTCGTTTTTTCCTTTTGAAGTTCGGAACCCTAAATACATAAAAGCAATACATATGCGAAAATATTCCACTTGCTTTGAATATTAAATTTCTTTTCAATGCATATTAAGTTCAGTGTCAGTAAGTAGGTAGTTACTCGTACCTCGTCACCTCCGCATATAACATAAGCTACGCAAATTAATTATATGATAATAAGAACGTGTTTGCTTTGTTCCAAACTAAATATTTATAAAAAACAGCTGTATAAAACACTCATTAACACAAAAAAAAAATTACGTTAAACCGGTTTCATATGAGGCGTATGGCGACAAACAAAACATCTATTTATGCGTTACCGCGGAAACAGCGGCAAAGATCCAAAGTTTACGCAAACTCTAGAGACACAACACAATGTCACGCAACAAAAAATTCGGCGAAAACACGCATGTCCTACGTGAAAAGTAAACTCACGCGTACATATCACAAGAGATCGTAATTAATCGGTTCATATTTGAGAGAAGTACCATTTAAGATTGCACCCAAACAATCTCAGACCCTAATCTGCACGGTCCTCATTATGATCTCACCAAAATATTGTCTTGACTTTAAAAAAGACTGTGACCTCTGACTTTGTTTCGGAGTTTTTCTTCTCGAAATGGAAACACCAAAAAAAGCTGTATATTTTTTGTCTTGTGTAATTGTTTGTTTAAAATAATTTAAAGAAATAAATATCATTTATGTTGTGAATCGAACTGCCTGCTATTTTATCGCAAGTTAAACGACTGACGTGACGAGGATATTTTAAAAATTAACCAACAGGTAAACAAAAAACAATAATAATAAAAATAATGGGTAATGGTTAGGTTGATGGTTTGCTAATGATGGTTATTTGTTTGCCCAGGTTTTGTTTTTAACCCAATAGCAACCTTGCAGCAACCCAACAGCAACCTGATGGTGACGAAAATAAAGATCATTGTGATTTTGACGGTCTTGTCACTGGCAGCAACCCTACAGCAACCATATTTTGGCGGAAATAAAGATCATTGTGATTTTGACAGACTTGTCAGTGGCAGCTACCCAACAACAACCTTATTCTAAAGAAAATAAAGATCACTATGGTAGTGATGAAAAATCAGAAGTAAACTAACTGTGAAAAGACTGTTTGGACTGTGTTATCTTGTTCGCAAGACGCATCTTCTGAACAAGACTTTAGACAACCATTTTCTCATACTAAAAGACAGCTGTTTAAATATTATCGACTATTATGACTATTTTTATTATCAAAAACACGTCATGTCTGTAATGGAATAATGAAACTGTGTTACTAGTTGTAACTTAATAAGACATAAACAAAGTGTAATTTTGTAGATACCTACATACTATTCTTCGAAAAGTTATTGTTAGTTTATTTTTTTTTTATTTTTCATACGGATTAACTTGCAAATCGATTTTAATATTTTGATAAAGGGAATTCAGTCCTGAATAAAAATAAAAGACAGGCAAAACCACACACACAGCCGCTAGCCGGTCGATTCTGTAAAAATCTCACTGTGAAAACTAATGTGAAGTGAGCTCCAAGTGAACTGTCATTCCACCTGAGGCTAGGATTTGACACTATTGACAGCTCATTTCAAACTCACTTCAGCTGGGTTTTCATGGTGAGATTTTGACAGAATAGCACTGCTGACCTAGTCTTAGTAATTAAAAAAAAACTACAAAAGGTACCCTATTTCTTAAGTAATTTATAAGACGTAATAAATGAGTACTTAGAAACTACAAAAGGCTATACTCCATCTGAAATAAGATTAGACATTTTAAAAAAACCTTTTTTTACAGTCCGTTCAACCGATTTTGACTACTAATCCGTAGACATAAGGACGGCATTAAAAGCAAAAAAGTGGTTACAATACCAACTGTTTGCAGCTGCCATTTTTTATGCCACCATTTCGGTTGATTTCATGCGTCTTTTGCTAAAGATGACGTCGAAAATCTAAATAATTCACGTTTTAATTTATTCCAAAAAATCACTTTTCTTTTAAATTCGGCGTGCGCAGTTAGCAGGACAGAGCGGCCTCGCCGCGGCGGGACGAAGGACTGAACGCTCGGGGGAAGAGCCATAAATAAAAATATTCCTTACCTCATATCAGGCGAGAAGTCAACAGAACACGCGTACCCTGCCACCATATGTCCGCTGAAAGTCTTCTTCCTGTTCATCTTGAACCTGTTCAATGCACTGAACACTATCACTTTATTGTCCATGGACTGACAGGCCAGCCACTTTCCGTTAGGTGACACGGTGACTGCTGGTAAGGAGTGCATTGTGGGATCTGCTATGTATTTCATGTCTACTGGTATGTCCCTGTGGAAGAAAAGAGGCATTAAATTCATTTATTTGGAGATTATAGCAATGATTACATTGTAAATTTAATTAAACCCTTTGTTTTTTGGCGACGTGGTGGTCTCCAAAATTAGGCTAAATTCCCAATCAACCAACCGTGCCATCAAATAGTTCATCATTTCAGCCTAAAGACGTCCACGGCTGGACATATGTCTCTCCCGAGCACCGCCACTTCGACCGGTTCTGTGCTTCCCGCATCCAGCGGCTTCCTTCGGCCTTCACAAAGTAATCGGTCCACCTTGTGGGAGGCCTTCTAACGCTACTTGTTCCGGTACGCGGTCGCCACTCCAGAACCTTTCGGCCCCAACGGCCATCTGTTCTGTGAGCAATGTGCCCTACCCACTGCCATTTAAGTTTGGCATTCTTCCAAGCCCAGTGCGGGTTGGTGGATCGTTTCATGTGATGTTATTGACAATATTACTTAACAGTTCATAAAACTATAAAATTTCTGTAGTAGTTAACAAATCCATGTATTTTTAGTTAAACATATCAGAAATAGGTATTTAAAATACTAAATTGCGATAACATTGATACCTTTATTAATGTGTATTGTTGTTAGAAGAATTACAATAACCGTGACTTTTGCATCCAACAAATTTAAATACTGTGACGTCTGAATAAATAAGTGATGTGTGTTGTGGTGGGGGCTGCGCGAGGGAGTGCGGGGAGATGCGCCGCACTCAGTCTCGTCGGAGCAGCCGCAGCCATAGCACGACTAACGCAGTCATATTGGATACGGTGTTTTGTACACTAGCTAATATAGTATATTTTGTATCGAGGGACTAAACGAAGCCATAATATACCAGAGGTGGTTTGACTCCCAAGCGTGCGAGGGAGTCAATGAAACCGAGGGTATATTAAGTTGGCGTTTAGTCTCGAGGTGCAAACTGTACTTTTCACTTTGAGTGCGAGAGAAATAGTCAATTTAGTACAAAAACATTTAATAAATATTATTCCTCCAGTCCATAAAACTTTCGTAAGTTTTTAGGTAAATCTTCCGTGATTTTGGCGGCAAAAGATTATCTATTATGTCTTTTGTTCTTTGCTCGAAGTTAAACTCTTCACTGTCACTGGACATTCTTAATAAATTTATTTAAAACCGAATAAAACACTCTACAAAAATTCTGAAATTTTCGCGAATTCAGATTTTTTTCGTCTAAACCAGTCACTGATTAACAATTTAAAACGCATGGCGCCACCTTCTTTGCGGAAAAACCATGGAAGTAAAACTCTCAACATTTTTGCAATGAAGATGGTCCACACTCCACAGATATTTACTGGCTGTTTGAGTTTGTCTATGTCAGATTAAGGAAATAAAAAAACTAATTACTTTTCACTCCCCAGAGACTAAAGTGGTAGTCCCGCTTCGTAGGGCTATATTAGCATACTTTTAGAGCATGAGAAGTGAAAAATAAGTTATACGTTTATTTTTTTTGTTATTAACCTTTTCCGGCGCGCACACAACAACTTAAAAGAAAGAAAAAAATAATGAAAGCAAATACGTTTATTTGCGGTAAACATGACGCAAAAAAAAGAACACAAACAAAAAAAAAGTTGTGGTAAAGTATGCATTCCATCCACGCAAAACGGGCATCGCTCAGCATTATGCTGCGACTCTATGCAAGACAGAGCCCAGCGCTGGTTTTCAGCGATAGCCGGCGTTGACGTGATGACGTCGACCAAAGTACCATCACAATCGGTCCAGCCATTGTCGAGTTTTTGTGAGACTAACGCACAACAATTAATTTTTATTAATATAAATAGTTATATAAATAAAATAAAAATAAAAAAGCCTTTTATTTCTTGCCAATGAATTATAAAATAATAAAGATATATAAAATAACCTAACCCAAGACACCAAAAATACAAAAAAGCTTTAGTTTCGAATGAGAATGCAATTTTTTTATCTGTATTAGGGTTCCGTATCAAAATGGTAAAAAGGAACCCTTATGGTGCGACTCAGTCTGTCTGTCACAGCTGGACATCTCAAAAACTATTAATACTTATCAACTTGAAATTTTAGAATAGTTTTAGATGACGTTTGCCCAACTATTTTGCAAATAAGTTTTTTTTTGTAACTGGTACTGAACGGGGGTCTTAAAAATTCGAAGTGGGGCTATTAGAACATGTTGGGTATCATTATGAAAGAGCGCTATTTGCACAATCTCAAAAAAAAATGTAGGCCACATAGTTTTCGAATTTTGAAGAAAAATTAAAAAAAAAAATACCATTCCTTATCTCCGAAGTTTGCATAAAGAAAAATCTGAAATTATCCTATATGATAGGAGTTTATGTAAAGAAAACAGGGAAAATAAAACGATGTCTCTATCACAGTTTTTCTAATATTGCGGTTTTAGGTCAGCGCCATCTGAACGATAGTGGATTTAATGTATTTTTTTTTTATGATTTTTGATGGTACGGAAACCTCGGCGCGCGAGTCCGACTCGCTCATGACCGGTTTTTTTTATAGACAAACATCACTATGACACAGCAACTTTTGTTATTTAATATTTATTACATTTACGTTATTTTCGTTAAAACAACATTAAAATCCTGCGTTTAGTTAAACCTGGTAATGATGATGAGACAAAATTAGTATCACATGTCTTGAAGCGTGTGTTAGGTCTGTGTGAAGTGTCTGTTTGTTATGTCAAAATAACAGCTTTTTCCTAAATGCATATGAAAGTATATACGGCACATATAACAAAAAAAAAAAACTGTTGTTTGTTCCGGCTAATCTCCGAAACGGCTGGACCGATTTTGACGGGACTTTCACTGGCAGATAGCTGATGTTATATAAGGAGTAGGCTACTTTTATTTTAGAAAAAGCCGCACGGGCTGCAGCTAGTTTGAAATAAATGCTTTGACTTTGCAATGTGAATAGTTACTAAATAAATTGAATTGTAAAGGACTGAATCCGTATCAAAATAAAATTGCCTGTCGTACTCACCACTCCCATACCCTGAGACTCTTGTCATCTGATGTGGTAACAAATCTTCTGTTTTCATCCACAAAGGTGATTGTGTTAACGGCGCCCAAATGTCTGTCGTACTCTTGAACTATCTCACCAGACCGGATGTCCCACTGTTGGGCAAACGAAAATATAATAAGTTATTGGGTAATACGATACCCCTTGGTAAAACTGGTTGTCAGACTTTCGGATTTCTGTCGATCCGTAACGACTGCCAAAGATCCACGAATGGCAGCCGGAACCAACGGCTTAACGTGCTTTCCGTTTCTTTCACGGAGGGGTCTTAGTATGTAAAGATGCTCACCCATCCGCGGTCCAACCGCGATAAGCGCAGCTTAACCTGATCGATATACTCAATATTCAATTCTTTATTGCATTCCATATGTATTACATAGATGGTATAATATATACAGGATATTTTTTTAACTAGTGCGCAAATTTTTTTGGTGGTTCAGTATCAGTAATAGACCACATTTCCATTATTCGTTCAAAACTTTTTCTTTAATCCTACTTGAAATCAGCAAAATATGGATACAATCTATTCGTAATAGTATCAATGGGCGAGCGCAAAGCTGATAGGTACCTACTACTGCGTTCCGCTTCACAGACCGCGCCGCCGCCAGCGCGTTGCGCGACGAGTATCTATTATACCAGTTTCAAAATAAACATCTTTCGTTAACGATAACTTCATTTTTTTGTACTAAGACATATCAAAATAAGAAATAGGTGTATAATAAAACACGTTTAAGTTTAATTTCTCAAAATTTGCGCACTGATTACAAACTTTTCCTGTATATAAGATGAACCCGTGTGGCTGTTATTACTTAGCCACAAGCCCCTTTAACATTAAAGATACTTATTTCGAAAATAATTATATAATATTAGGCACAAAAGAAATCCTTGTTTTTCTTTTTTTTTTCTTTTTTAGTGTAAAACCATACTTACGCATATAATCTTCTTGTCGGAGGTGCCGGCCACGAAGAGGTTCTGTTTGTCCTCGTCGGGGTTGAACTTGGCGCAGTAAGGCACCTTGCGAGACGTGAACCGGGATATACACTCGCCTGTCTCTGTGTCCCATAGCTTTATGTAGCGGTCGTAGGCTGGGGAAAGCAAAATGGAATAGATTTTATTATTTTAAAGTCAAAGTCAAATCATTTATTTCAAATAGGCACATAAAAGGCACTTTTGAAAGTCAACATTCAAAATTTTAAGCATACCTATGTGTAAAACTGATATTAAAAGTCTGTCCTGTAACAAATCTTCGCATGTCTTGTTAGCATTCAGGATAGACATTTACAATAAATAGTTTCTAGATCCACTGATTTTTTTTAAGACTTCGCTAGTAAATAATGAATTCACTCAATGCCAAACACGATTCACTACAAGCATTATTATCAGAGATCGTAATAGGTAAAGTTAATTTACCTAAACTCCGAGGAAAGATGTAACATAGAGTGGATAACTCCTCCTCTAAAATACCGAAACAATTATAATGAAGTTTAAATCTCGGGATTTACAAACCACGAATGACTTATTGGACTTTATTTATAGTTACCAATTATAGATTTGAAGAATCATATACAAATTTTTTTAGGGTTACATAATAAAATTGCTAAAAAAGCTCTTTAGTTTAATAGTTTTAGTACGGAACCTTAAATAATGTTATATGATTTTTCAAATCAACATTTGTAACTATAAATTATGTCCCGGGATTTAAACGTCATTATAATTATTATGGGATTTTAGAGGAGGTATTATCCTCTCTATGTTACATCCTTCCTCGAAGTTTAGGGAATTTAACTCTACCTATTCTAATCTCTGATTATTATACTCTACGAAAACAAGAAATAGAGTTCAATCTTCAAGATATAATAACAATCAGGACATAATATCCCAAAGGGATCAAAATATAGTAATACTAACCGGCTGATAAGAATTTATCTCCAGTATTGTTGAAGTTGACATCTCTTACAGCTTGTCTATGACCGAAGTATGTTCTTATGCAGCGACGATCGCCGTACACCTCCCAAATCTGCAACAGAGAACGACAGAGCAGTCTATTAGAAAACTGACTGAAGAATAAAAAAATAAAAAGGTGTTGTTTGTGCCAATATTAAAGTCATAACATCACGGAATGTGTTCTCCAAGGGATAGTAACCCAATCCGAAAAATAATAATTATGACGAGTTCCATGTAAGGTGAGCCTTTAGCCATTCACTGGGTACAAATTCAGACTTCAGGCCGCAAAAAATATCTGAATGGATAATACCAATATGATTTGACCAACCTGGAGATAGACTAACAAACATCGTTTATTTCAGACTAGCACTATGCCCGCGACTTCTTCCGCGTGGATTTAGAATTTTCTCCAACAAAAGTAACACCCCATTAAAGTGATAGTTTTAGAAAATTAATGATTAAGGTCCTTTTACTTATTACTAATTAATTGTTTATTTTATGGATAAAAGGAAAAATAAAAATTTAATACAGTAATAGTTGCTTAAATGTAGTTTCCATACTGCATGAACTGTTCCTACCTTTTCACCCCGGAAAGGCTTAAGGGAAACTTAAGTACCCTCTATTGGTCGATTTTCGAATAACCCTAAAAAGTAATATCTAGGTTTATATATATATATATATATTTTTGTCATAAGTTGTTTAGAACTTTTTGAGGGTAGTTTTGAAAAACGAAACAATGACAAACTTTATTATTCATTTAAGAATGTATTCGTGCTAAGTTTCAAGTTTTTTAACTTAAGAAATAAGATTTTTCATATGATAGAAATCCCCAAAAACCCGAATTTCCAAAAAACCCTTTTTAGTGCTCCCTTACATTATAAAAGGAAGCCGTGTGCAAAATACACGTTCCTAGTCCCAGTAGTTTCGGCTGTGCGTTGTTAAGTCACCAAGTCAGTCAATCAGTCAGTTTCTCCTTTTATGTATAGACTAGGTATATTTGTCCAGATTTTGTTAGTAATAAAAAATCAAACGAACGAGACAATCCATGGAAACGAGGCACTCTTGTAAATATAACTTTGTGCAAAACAGGCACCTTATCTTCGATTTTCGAAGAAGCACCAGTAATAAATGTCACATTACATTACCTTGACCCTACAGTCCATGCCCGCAGACAGCATGAGATGCGCAGTGCCCGGGAACCAGCGCACTGTGGCCACGCCCTTCGTGTGGCCCTTCCATGTATAGATGTGGGCCTGGAATTAAGATTGAAAACAATTTATTATGTACAACTATACTCCATTTGAAATATGATCAAATAGCGCTCTTGCCATAGTAAGAATAAATAAGATTTTTTTTAAGAAACCCACTCAGTACCTGTTGCAAAAAATCAATACAACTCTCGAAATTATATGTGTTTGGTGGATATAAGACTATTTCGTGAAAATGTGACGATTTAGAGCTTTATTTATGATTTAAATGATCATAATTCCATTTTGTTGATTATGTGGCGGCATCTACAACGCCACATGCGAACTACGCATCAAAGACCTGACGTCACAAAAATCCTGCATCGCGCAATAAAAGTTTACCGCTTGACTGGCATATACAGGCTGTTTGGCGCATGGACCGACACAATTTTTTCGGGGGTTGGGAGGGTCATTAGCGAGGTTTCATCCAAAGACCCCATGTCCTAAGTGTCACGGCTATTAAGATATGATTTTTTTTGTTTTTTTCCTAATATTACCCAGAATCTCGCCTTTAAATCGTCATTACTTTTTTATTAATGGTTGTAATTGAACGAAATAAATTTTATTGTATTCTGCAATGTATTTTAATTTTAAATAGATCATTATTTGATGCAATTGATCTGTAAAAAAATACTTATGTGCTTCCAAAGTCAATTTTGTTTTTAAATGTGTGAAAAATTGCAACTTCTAAATTCAGTATTAAAAAATTTGAACATAGTTTTATTTTAAAAAGTTCTTTGGATGAAACCTCGCTAATGACCCTCCCAACCCCCGAAAAAATTGTGTCGGTCCATGCGCCAAACACCCTGTATACAACATCCTGACATCAACCGTCGGGCAGTTGCCCATCAGACACAACACCCTCTGGTCGAAGGATCCTCCCTTTTCGATGGAGTATGAGTGAACTTTACACCTTCCTCATACCTCTATACCGGTGACCCCGACGTGATCTGAACACGCAACCTTCTGACTTTACTTATATTCACCCTTTTCCACCCACATCAGCATCCCCATGAGCTCTGCATCGATGCGGAGGTCAAAATGAAAAAAAAAAAAAAATGCGGAAGCCCGCAATTGCGAATATCCGAATATCCCAGACATAAACATACCTTAGGCAAGAAGCACTTATCAGGCGGCGTGTCGCTTCGTAGCTGTGTCTCACTGCGCGGTGGAGTGATCCACGACCTGCCCTGGTAGTCTGTCGGGTTGTCAACTGAAACAGACGAAGACAGGAAAATGTTGTTTATGAAAATTTTATAATAGATATTGCATAAAACTAAAGCTTGCTGAAAGATTACTTTGTACACTGGAAATACACGACTCATCCAGTGGAAATTTAAGTCATATAAATTCGCTACTTCGCCCGGTTTTTACGACTTCAGAAAACATTGAGATATCTTTATTATATTCAAGTAAAATATGAAAGTATTATATACATAACCCTTCTGGAATAAATTCTCTAAATGATAGTGGTAATCGCAACGAAACCCTGTACAGACAACAAGTTCGTGTCGGACCAAGCACAATGAAGGGTTCCGTTGTTGGGATGAATTTATGCCAAGAACAAACTTAACATAGTTAAAAAACAAGTTCTTCCATACATTACAACTGAAAATGTAAGTTTATATGCACAATATTGATTCCATATTTACCTTTTGAGGCACGGAACCCTACTAACGACTTTATTTTGTAATATTTATAGATATTCCTAGTTGATAAAGCACTTTTAAGGCAAGTCATGTTGTTAACATCAAAGATAGTGTTCATGGCATGTAATAAACAATATAACTTACTATGGAATATAGATTTCTCCTCCAAAGGTTTGTCATCATCAACTTTGCCTTTCTTTTGTCTCTTGGCGACAATCTCTTGTAATTCTTTAGCCTCGTCACCTTCTGGCCTCATCACCCTGAAAGTATCAAGAATTTTTTTAAGAAAAAAAATTAAATAATGCCGGGAAAATTGGAAAATTCGGTAAATACGCAACAGCTTTATTGCATAGCATAATCAGCCTATGTACCCACTACTGGGACTGGTCCCAGTAGTGGGCTTTAAATACCGGTAAATTTTCATAACGTTACCTTTTATTGACAGAGTTAACGTTATTATTAAAATAATGGTAAACGATTTAACGTTATTTATGCGACTCTTAATTTTATCGTTATTTTAAACGGGTGAGATGTATGTAAGTCCCTCCCGCCCTCGCGCCTCTCTGATGCCGTGCCGATCAAAACGTTGCCTGAATCTGCCTGATTCTTACCCACAGAATTGCAACGTAGCTAAATTAACGTTGGTTATCGTATTTTTGTTAATGTTAATTAACGATATATTACTGGTAATGTTATCAAGTAACGTTAAATTTTTGTAACGTTAGTAAGGTATACATTGAAATTTAACGTTACGTAACGATTATTATTTTATTATTTGGTAACGTTAACAAGCCCTGACTGGAACACACGCCTCCTCTCGGTGAGAGGGGGTGGGCTGTCCACCACGCGGGCCCAGTTCAAGTTGGTAGATGCCACATGTCTTCGAATTTCGATTTTGATTTCGTCACGATGTTTTCCTTCACCGGTTTGAGAACAGTGGTGATAAAATAATTTACACAAAGTAAAGCGCCTGCTTAGGTTCGAACCTACGACCTACAACTCGTAAGTCGTGGCCGTTACCACTGGGCCACCACTAAGCTTGCCAACCGTCCCACGAGAGCCGGGACGTCCCGTTTCTAGAGCTTTACAGGATGCGTCTCGCGAAAGACGTGCGCGGGACGCCAATTGTCCCGTTTTATCGTACCTTTTTGGCAGAAATTATAGTGATTATTATTAAATTTTATTAGATTTCCTTATTATTTCAACTTTTGTTATGTTGTAAGTCTTGTACTTGTATGCCAAAGTAAAAAATTCAATAAAACCATTTAAAATTATTTATAATTGTATTTTTCGCCTCCGACAGCTGAGTCCCGCTTTTTTTGCCATATCCTGCACTTTGATTGCCAAAGTCCCGGTAAATTCATGCTAAATGCATAAATTTACCGGGACTTTGGCAATCCGGGCCTAGCTAGCCACCACTACTCTTTTGCTCAGTTGCCTTTTTTGTATGAATTATTTAAAATTGGACAGGACAACGTTTGTCGGGTCAGCTAGCTACCTAATTATAAAAGGAAAAAAATATTGAATGAAAAAAGTTTCAGCTAGAAATATTATGAGACAAATTGCCTACCTCTGTTCCCCCACATATCCTCCCCAGGGTCCAAGGAACCCGGTTATATCCTCAGGGTTATCATTTTTAGTCCTCTTTTTCTTGTCAAGGGGTCTCTTTTTAATTGACTCGAACACTGACTTGCCTAGTGCTTCCTCAGGGGGCGCCACCATCGCTGATACTGTAAATGGAAGTCATTTATTGATCATTGTGTTCTTTTTTGCCCTAGAAAGACATCCACTGAGCTTATTGATAATGTTCTACAGAAAGGTACACTATGCACCTAGCATAGTACTTGCAATCAGTGTGCATATATTATTATGACCATATGTCGGAATGTGGATGGTGTATTCCCGCTATCCCCACCACCCGTGTCCCCATTACTTATGTATTCACATAAAATGGCGAAAAAGAAGGTTCCATAAATATATTCTTTTAAGTATTGATTTTTTAATTATTATTGCATTAATGGGGACATGGGCGGTGGGGACAGCGGGAATACTGCATGTGGACGAGGCAAAAGAAGTATGTAGGGATTGTAACAGGTAGTGTTCTGTAGTTTCTGCCTACCCACCGCCATGGGAAATAGTCGTGAGTTTATTTGTAAGTATGCAGTGTTCTTTTCTCTTAGTCAACTCTGTCATTTCAGAAAAAAGGGATCTTCTGTCTACATTCTCACTTATCTCTATATTTTCTGCCACTGCTTTTCATATGCATTGGAACTCCGACATGCAGCAGATATTATGGCTTAAGTCCCATTTAAGCTTTGAAGCCAAGTGGCCATTTTCAGTAATGTTTTAAAGATAAACTCAAGTATTAAAACTACATCAAAGCCGTTTGATTGCTGTCAATGACGGCGCTCTCGGTTGTTCGAAAATACATTTACCTCAGGCAAGAACAACTTTAGGAGGGATGTTAACCAGAAGAATTTAGCTGGGCTGGACAGCGTTTGAGAAGAGTCTTCTGATCTTCTCCTCGCTTATTCCACAGAGCCTAAAGACGAAGGTCTTCAATCAGTGAGCCTGCCTGTTATGACTTACTTAGCCAAAACGTGGACACTCACAGTACGGCTGGTCCAAAAATTCAAGGTCTAGGCTATGCTTGGAGTCTCTCTGAGGGATCGAATCCAGAACGAGGTGAAGTTGTCAACATAGCACACAGAAGAATCAAGCTGAAGTAGGAATGGGCCGGACATATTAGTCCTAGAACGGCAAGAACTGATGACTGTTGGGGTAGATGTGTTCTGTTAAGACTGCAAATCGGCAAATGTAAGGTAGGACGTCCTCAGGCTAGGTGGAGTGACGATCTTCACAGGTTGGCTGGTAACAGCTGGGTGAGAATTGCCGAGAATTGAGCTGAATGGCGTGCAATAGGAGAGGCCTATGTCCAGGAGTGGACTGCTATGGGCCGATGATGATGACGATTGGTTGAAACTAGTTTTACATAATTCTTTAGTCTTGCGTGAGGTTCTGTAATATGGGCCTCAACACTTTCGCTGTCCCATGAATCACATATGACTCACATTGATTATTTAACTATTGTGGACAGTGAAAGTGTTAATGTCATTCACTACTTACCTACTATAGCATCCCCACTCCCTGTATCACCATCTGTAGATGGGTCCACAGCATGCCCATAACTTGTAAATGTTCTCCTCTGATTTTCAAACTGGAAGTCACTGATATGTGCCTTTTCTACAAAGCCAGATAACATGTTTCTATTAGCCCTCATTTGTTGTGTTTGAAACGGATTCTCTGGTCCGAATGAGGGAGCAAAGAGTTCTTCATACTTAGGATTGTGCATTAACTCTTGACTGTTTGGTAATAATATTCTAGTGTCATCACTGTTCTGAAAAAGAAAAATAGTAAGTAGGTAGTTGTTATTGAAATGTTTAACTTGTAGCCACATTGTTTGTTGACATAAAATATTCAGATATCAAAACATCTACAGTTTTAGACACAATAATAATATAAAGTACACAAGTCATGTTGAAAAAGACCCTGTTATAAAGAATAAAATGTAATTAATTAGTATCGACTTATTCAGAACAAAATTAGTTAATACATATTGTGCATTACATAGGACATTGAATTGATAACTATCGATTGCTCATAAAATAACCTTATTTGTTTGTAAACATGTATACGATTTTACCCCCAATGCAAGTATTATTGATTCTAAAAAACAAACCAACTACCTTAAAATCGCACATAATGTGAAATACACATTGTTACTGAGATATTTTATAATTTTTTAAATTTCCAGATAGGTACTTACTGTAGGCATAACGACGGGTGCTGCGCATATTTGCATTGATTTAGCTACGGAGAAGTTAGTGTCAACTGGTTTCAGATGCGCTAGTAGCTTTTCGTTGCTCTCTCCTTTGATAGTCTCGGTTTCACTGTCTTCATCGTCCTCAGAACTACTACCGTAGTTTTGTATATTCAACATTGTTTTGAGCGTCTAATTAACTTAATTCTATTCTACTTTAATAATTTGTTCATAACAAAACAATGTGCTATTACAAACAAAATTAAAATTACGAAGTGCGATTTGCTTTGCAATTCACAAAAACCTGCGGAGCGTCTTGAAAGCAAAATCAGCAAATGTCATAAAGACAGAGATAAAAGATCTGCGTTCTAAAGGTGAAACAAAGACTCATGACTAAAAAGTAAAAAAAGTTACGCTAAAGTTATTAAAGCTGTTGAACTGGAACGCTGTTTTCCTGTGACAGCATTAATTCGTTCGGAAACTATATCAACAAAACGTAGACAGAGAATGTTATAGACACCTGCAAAGCGTGTCGCAGAAAGAGACAGAAAAAAAATACGTCACATATTTACGGTTACCGTGCGAAGAAAAATTTACCCCACAATTTGTGAAAGTGGAAAACAAGAGAAACCCTGAGTGACACTGATGTAGATGATAATCGATTTATCAGTGTCACTTTCAGGGTGACAAGCAACGGGGGGTGGGTTTCAAGCATGTGATGCATGGAAGAAGACATGCTCCTGAACGGAAATAAATTGCGTTAAGGGCAGGAGAGGGTGACGATGGATGATGATGATGTGATTCTAAATACCTATAATTTCTTATGTGATAGTAGTTTCTGACTTTGTGAGTAAATAATACAACATTTTTTTTTTTTATTATTTATTGATTTTACACATTATTGTTCTTGAAATAAAACAAGCTTCGTATGAACGTTTCTAATTTTTTGCTCATAAAAAGTACAAAGTAATAGTTTGCAGCAGGTAATTGTATATAACAGTTTTAAAAACACTGAACATTAATAAAAATCTTATAAAACCTGGATCGAAACTTAATTCATAATTAACAGAATATTTACCAGAATAGGTACAGCATTAGGTAATAGCAGTGTAAATTTCTTATTTTTATTAAAAAAAAATTTTTTATCAAAATGTCTGCTGCAAATTTTTGATGATGGTTTTGATGTCCAATCTGTTTGTTCTGTAGCTACGATCCAATTCCGACGTAAATTATCATCTTCAGGAAAACTGCAACAAGCCAAGAAATCTTTCAGATATATAATTAACTAGCTGCGCCCCGTGGTTTCACCCGCATGTGTCTTGATCCCGTGAGAATATTGCGATAAAAAGTATCGTATGTCCTAACCCAGGTCATAGTTTACCGATGTGCCAAATTTTATCCAAATCCGTTCAGCTGTTAAACTCACTTTCGCATTTATAATATTTGTTAGGATTTGGATACACACTGCAGAATATAATATATATTACCCATAACAGTGGGTAATTATTTATAGAAAAGTTGGCAACACCAAAATTCTTAGGTTACAATTTAATAATCGTCAATTTTGTGCTTTTTATCGATGAATTTACGTCTAGGGTACATTTAGTACATTATACACAATGTATGAACACAGTAAAATATTATTGAAAGCCTAGTTACTGATAAAAAGTGCTATACTTACGAATGAAAAGACAAGTCTGGCATTTTCGTTCCACTATCACTTTTACACCTTCTAATGCTACACTGCACCATGTTTCTTTTTTAAATGGTTGAAATATTTAAGTCTAAATAGGTCACAACATAAAATCACATATACCCAAAGTCTCTAATTCAGATAATTTATGTAAACAAAGTAATGTCAAGAAATATCACTGTCAAAATGACAGGACAGTGGTGCAAAACATTTTATCATATTCTTTTTTTGTAAATAGTCATCGCTAAAATTAATGTGAATTAATTATAAGAACTATGCAAACAAAATACCGTTGCCGAACAATGTATTGTGTAGTATGTCAGAGACACGGCATATGATCATCATAATCAGTCCTTTTAAGTCCACCGCTAGACGTAGGCCTCCCAAAATCGATTTCCACTCGAAACAGTTTACTGCCGTTTTCATCAAAAATGTGGCTAGATATGCTACTTACAATATGAATCTATGAATGAGAGTTGTAATATTAGTGTTGTTGAAGATGTAAAACATTTGAAAATGTTTGGATCTCCTGCATTGTTACCAGTATCATAAAATATTTTATACCAGAAAATTTCCTTTTTTTAATAACTTTGTCTAAAATCGGAAATTTATAAAAATAATTACGGTATGATTATTTTTTAATTATTATTTCTTAAAATCAGTACTTATAGAAAATGTAAACTCTTTTTTCGCCACTTTATGTGAATTACCATTACGAAGATATTTTTTTGATATGTTTACATAAATTATCTGAATTTGAGACTTTGGTTTTAAATTACTTAACATAAAGCACATAAAAACTGAATTTTAGAAGAAGACGATAACTATCTGGACGTTATCTGTCAAACTTTGTTTAGCAAAGTACTTTGCTAACCTTGAAAAACGTGGCACGCGCCGTGAAACAAAAAATCTCATCGTTCTGTCTCACTTCTTTACACAACATCGGCGTAAGTCGCTCTTTTTCTTGTGTGAATGCGACAAAAGATATCAATTTGTCTATAGCATTCTCTGTCTACGCAACAAAACAAAAAAATGCAGCCTAGAAATCGTGTTTTATTATCATATTATTCGTTTTTTCCAAGCTAAAAGGGGTTGGACAACATATCTTTTCCTTCCATGCTTTTTTTATTTTCCTCGTGCCTTGGCTGGAGGTGAGGCACCCAAAGAATAGACCATTAAAAGTCGTTTATCGTAACCTTAGCCGGTTACGATAAACGACTTTTAATGATTTTATACTGAAGATCACGTCTAAACTATTCGTTTAGACGTGATTTTCAGTGTTAATTATTTGGAAAAAATATTTTTTTAATTAAAAGCATTTTCTTAATAACAAATCTATACTTAATTCCTAATAGTGCGTCTTATTTGGGATAGCGCTCCTGGATGGGCGAGTCCTATTACTGACTGGAAGACATGAGTTGCGTGAGCTCAGTACAGAACACGCAAACCAAAGAATATAGGTACTACTCTCTAACGAGAGACGCAAACTAAGCACTCAAGGTCACTGGCATATACCTGGGCCTCAAGTCTGCTATTACAATAGTGTCAGAATGGTCTCTTCATTGTGAGTTTTTGACAGATTTGCCATACAAACACTGTCAAAAACTCACAATGAAGAGACCATTCTGACACTATTGCAATAGCAGACTTGAGGCCCT
Source organism: Dryobota labecula (assembly GCA_947523025.1). Taxonomy (NCBI): domain Eukaryota; kingdom Metazoa; phylum Arthropoda; class Insecta; order Lepidoptera; family Noctuidae; genus Dryobota; species Dryobota labecula. Next base: position 24,960,715 of record OX383289.1, on the reverse strand, counting down.
GGGCGTATGATGACAACCTACTAATTCGACGAGATGCCATACCAATTTTATTTTATCCTCGTTCCTTTGCATTCCCCGCATCGTGTGTTATTATTATTATTACTTATTATATCTCAGGCATATTTTGAGTATAATTATTTTATACAAAATAATTAATTTATTCAAAAGGTTTTGGGAAACTCATTTTTAAACGTTTAATTGGTAAAATAAAATCAAGTTGGTATCAGTACGACTACCTAGAATATCGAACGAATTTAGTTTTTTTTCTTCAAGTTTTTTGACAAGAAACCATCTGTCCCACAAGTACCAACCTAAGGACGCAATAAATCATAAAATCTACTCAAGTCAGGTGACGAGCCCTTGTCACAGTTCACATTATTTCTTTAAAGCAATAAAAATCAAGAAAAACACTAACCATGACGATGATCGCGCAAGCAATGAAGGGAAAGCTAATCAGCGTCATTGGAGACGAGGTAAGAAAATCGTGCAACCAATATATATAGGCCATAACGTTGTTTGACAAATAAATCCAAAATCAGTCAGTTTTCATTTAATAATGGGCGTTATTTACACTAGAAACGTATATCTGATTCCAGGACACCTGCGTTGGTTTCCTGCTGGGTGGGATCGGTGAAATCAACAAAAACAGACACCCAAACTTCATGGTGGTTGACAAAAGTAAGTGTTGGTTTCTTACTACCAGAAAACAAAGTTAATTCATGTTCCAACAGTTCTGTATTTCAATTATTTAAAATCCCTATAAAGAGGCTAAGATAACCCTAGAAGCAAACTCAGATAAACTTAGAAGGAACCTAGATTTATCTGTGCTTGAAGCTGTACATTTTACCTATTTTATGAAATATATATCGACGGTGAAGTGCCAATAAAACCTAACTGACAAAGTAAAAAATATATACAAACTGAATGAGGATGCATGCATGGTGGTAATGCCATAAAATTGGCACGTTGGTTTAGTTGGAGGTATTTCCACATATGTATAGTTAAGCAACAAAAAATACACTTAAGAGATTTCACTAAAACATGCGAATAACCCCTTTAAATTCAAAATGATAAACAAGTGAATTCTAGATAAATGTTAGTTAGGAGGTATTGGCACTTCACCGTCGATATTCTTTGTTTGTTTCACAGTATTCTGTAATAATAAAATATAAATGGGCAAGTTTAGGTTTCATCTGAAAACTAATTCCTTATAATCATTATTATTATAGAGCAGTAGTGGCCCAGTGGTAACAGATGTGACTTACGAGTTGTAGGTCATAGGTTCGAACCCAGACAGTCGCTTTACTTTGTGTACCTAAAGTATTTTATCACTATTGCTCTCAAAATGACGAAGGAAAACATTGTGAGGAAACCGGCATGTCCTAGATCCAAAAATTCGAAGACATGTGACCTCCACCAACCAGCACTGGGCCCGAATGGTGGATTGGGGCTTACTCCCTCTCACCGAGAGGAGACCTGTGCTATGCTACCTGAGAGGAAGTATGAAGGTAAATATGTAAAGTATGTAAGAAGGTGAGTGGGAGTATGCCACACAATGTTTTCCTTCACCGTTTTGAGAGCAGTGAGAACATTATGCTATTACATAGAACATTATCATTAGCTAATTATGCTATTATTATTTCCTTTGTAAGAGTACTATGTTTGTCTTTGTTATTTCTGAACTAAGAGCTATTTACCTAGCTATTAGGCTATTTTGGCTAGATTCGCAGAGCTACTAAACAAATAAACAGGGTAGATTTTTGAGATGGGGCAGTAAAGGCAGGTACATCAACCGTTGTAGTTATTTTTTTGAGAAATTTTGATCCACATTCGCAGATTTTGAAAAAAAAAAAAAAATACAGCAAGAAACGGTCATTTTCACGAAAACTTTTTTTTGATGCCAATCAATCCTGTTTCTTATAAGGATCAAAAAACCCAATTGGACCAAAAGCTTTTGGTGGTTTCCGACTTTTCTAGTACTCAATACTAGAAAAGTCGGAAATCGCTAAAAACTTTTCCCCTACATTTCGTAGGAAACGAGATACCCAACTTACTTTAAATTGCGATGAAGAGCCGTTTTCTTTCATTTACTTGATATTTTTTCTTACCTGGATTTGTAATTAACTTTAATTGTAAATCTTACAAAATTTCAATGTTTTCCGTTTTTTATTGACACCCCATTATGTCATTCACAGTAGGTACACTTCTGTGTACTTCATAAGTGTGAAATTTTTGTGATAGTAATGTTAATTGGCTTCCTAATGTCACCTTATTGTGATAAAAAGATGATATTTTATTAGTAGCCAAGGTCATGAAGGCAAGTGTATGTCAAAATAGCTATCAAAGAAAAAATATCATTCAATTTTCTTTTATCCCAATGTTATTATTTACTTGCCAATGTCAATGTATACTATCTCTCTCAGAAATGATGAATTGTTCTTGGAATTAGTTTGAAAAATAAGATCATCTGCTTTGTTTTTATAAAGAAAGACTTTACTTGATTGCCCCTATGTTATAGTTGTTGCAAGCTCAACTGCTGAGAATGGGGTCCTGGGTTCAATCCCCACTTCAGGCAATGTGTTTTTCATATTTATTGAGTTTTTAGGGCTTCAAAAATCTATACATCTACAGGCTGTCTCAAATGTAGTGGAACACTATGTTAGAGACACCCTGTATACAAATAAATAGAATAGAAGTGCAAGTGTCTGTTTGTAATGTCAAAATAACAGCTTTTTACTAAATGCATATGAAAGTATATATTTACGGTAGTTATAACAAACTAAATTTTAAATTTTTATTTGTCTGTTCTGGCTAATCTCCGAAATGGCTGGACCGATTTTGACGTAACTTTCACTGGCAAATAACTGATGTTAAGGAGTAACTTAGGCTACTTTTATTTTAGAAAAAGCCTTCTATGTGGTTACTGTGAAGTTCATCTGCAGACTTAAGCATAAGATTATTGTTAGGATATTGACATTTTTTTAAAAGTTTTCTTAACTAAAACTACTGTTTGGATTCCTTGTGATGTGTAATAAAGATTTATTATTATAGTATTTCTCAGTAGCATACCCAAGTCTGAATTTGTGCCCAGTAGATGGGAATAGGCTCACCCCCTTTTACAAAGTGGAAGTTAAACATAACTATAGGTACACCTCTGCCTACCCCATCATTATTTACTATTAAATCCTCCATTACTATACTCCACAGATACTCCAGTAAGCGAAATCGAGGAGTGCTTCAAGCGTTTCATCAAGCGTGATGACATTGACATCATCCTGATCAACCAGAACGTGGCTGAGCTGATCCGTCACGTGATTGATAGCCACATCGCCCCTGTCCCCGCTGTGCTTGAGATTCCCTCAAAGGACCATCCATATGATGCTAGCAAGGACTCTATCCTCCGACGTGCTAAGGTAAATATTTTACTAGTTTTGCCCACGGTTTCGCCTGCGTAGAGGTCGGACATTAACCAACGCGAACATACTTCTTCTTCTTTTCGTGTGGTTAGTGACTAAGGCTGGTTTTATAGTCGTGCCGTTAGACGCGCCGCTGGGCAGCGCGCGCTTAAACAGCGGTGCACTGTGAAACGAAATTAGTAATTTAGTACCGCGCGTTTCGCTGCTGGGAGACAGTCGCGTACAATATGAAAATTAATGCGGTTAGAGTACTGGCTATTTAATTTTTATGGAAAAGAAAGCAACAGCGACTTCGAAGAAGAGTAGTTGATCCTTATAACGCAACAAAGTTACTGAGAGGCGAGCACGTAACACCTCGTAACATATCTTACGCCGCGTCTCAACGGCGTCACATTAAAACGCATACTGGCCGTAGAAGCGCACGAGCGGCGTGCGCTTCGGCAGCGCCGGCGAACAGCGCGCGTTTATCGAACGGCGCTTCTCAAGCGCGCGACTTTGAAACGCAATTACTACACCATACAAACATCTCCGAACGCGCGCGATCCAACGGCGCTGCCGAAACGCGTAACAATAAAACCAGCCTAACCTGGTGTCAAAGTTTTTATGCATATATAGATATCTGACTTGGCATCAATGCCGTCGAGATATCTCTCAGGCAGGTTTCCTCACGCTGTTTTCCTTCACCATTTTTTAAGCAAGTGATAATTATATAATACGCACATGAATCCGAAAAGTCAGAGGTGCGTGCCTTGGGTTCGAAGTCGAGACCTATGACTTGGCAGTCCGACAGTCGCACCACTAGGCTATCACTGCTATTAACAAACATACTACTAGGATAGAAAGTCTCCCATGCATGTGTGCGCCCATGTTTTATGTCCATCTGCGGCCTAAACTTGGACGATTTGTTTAATTGATGTGCACAGTTTAAAAATCGCGAATTAATAACAAAATAAATAACAATAATAATAACAATCTACTATATCTTAAAATAATTCCCCTCTCACAGAGATGAGGCCGATGGTTAATTGTTGTAGATCGCCAATGGTTTAAGTCTGCCCACCCTTGCATTAAACTTCAATCTAATTATTTTTTCTTTGTTCCAGGGCATGTTCAACCCCGACGACTTGGTACGCCAAAACTAATTTATTGCATGATATCGTTGTCTGTGCATCAGACGGCACTTGTATATAAGCCAGCTGTGTACCAACGTTACAAACTAACTACTAATGTGACCATCCACATTCAAACGTTTATTCTCTTGGCAACATTTGACGTTCAACATTTTCTATCGCCGAAATGGTGACATGCGACTATTTGTGTTGTCTGATTTACCGCTACTTTTGTTAATTCATGTCCTAAAAAATAAAGGATTAAACCATATCGAAAGGGTAATGTGATGATTCTAAACATGTAGAATGGCCACAAACAACAAGATTACCAAAGAATCGCGTGCTTTTTTTTTTAAAATGTTTTTTGTCTGGTCACTTACTGTGAGTCAATAGCTGTTGCCAAGGGTATACACGGCCTTACAGTTTTCAGTGTGCAATTTTATTTTTCAACTAAAGCAGATAACTAATACATTCCACTTCCCAGAAACATTTGTTTTAAATGTTACAGCGAATGATTCCGTTATTTAATGTGATAAAATTATTCAAATATGTAAGGTTGGAAGTTCAGTAAGGTGGTTTGCGCCATTCTCAAATATTTTGTGTCATAAAATTAAATATCCTTATTATTATATCGTCGGCACTAAATATTTATTTTATTTTATAAATTATTCCAATACGCCTTTAGTGTGGTTCCAGCCTAAATTTACAGAGTATTAATCAATCATTTAATGTATAGATTTGTTGAAATTGTATTATAGAATATAAAATACCAGTTTGTTGTTTTATTTTTTTGAGTTTTCAGTTTTTGAGTGATTGTTTGCTGCTTAACTAACAAAGAAATAAATAGTGATAAGTTTGAAATAGTAACAGTTTTGGCAAATAGTTTTAGTTGGTCAGTCCTCACTGAACAACAAAATGCTCAAGCCTTTTTCATTGATAGATTCGAACTCGGAAGTCAAAATTGATAATGAACTCTATAGCAAATGGAATAGAGTTTAAAATAGCTTGCAAGTGAAAATTGCCAGAGGCGTGCGTTCGCCCATGTTCAAAAAGTGTAGTAACTGTACTTACCTAAGCTATTTTCAATTACATTTTATTTGCTATTTATTAGGAGAAAAATATTTATTAAAATTTATCATTTAAAATTATATTATGCTATGCAATGAAAATTTGTTCGAGAATTATACAACGCAATCTCAATGATGACCTTAAGCAATTAATTTTACCGGCGCCGATCGATCTGTATCATCAGGTAAGTACTCGTATTGTAGAATCGGATGTGAAGAGCGTTCCATGGTAATCATGCATTTAAAAATGAATGTATAAATGGATCGAAGTCAATGAGTGTATCTTGACTTATGGCTAGTGATGTTCCGAACTGGGCATTGTTAGGTAGTTTACCAATAATTATTGCAAAAACATACTATCTTGATTTTGATTCGATAAGGTACAGCCAGCAACAAAAATCGGTTTAAGTATACTTCAGATTTTTGAACATAAAAAAATACATATAGGTGTCAAATTAAAATAGGTAACACAAATTCTTGAACTATTTTGTTTTTTCTTATTCTTAGCTATTGAAATGCTAAATAGCAGTTTAAGTACCTCCTTATCGAATTAATTGTGTAGGTACAACAATAATGTAAATGATTTGTGAAAGTGTGGGTAAGTAAGAGGTGCTCGTGGCTAAGTAATAACCGCACGGGTCGATCGATCAGGTTAAGCTACGTTTGCCACGGATGTTCCGTTGATGGGTGGCCATCTTTGCATACCAAGACCCCTCCGTGCCTCTGAAAGCACGTTTAGCTGTAGGTTGACAGTCGTTACGGGTCGTCAGAAGCTCGAAAGTCTTGTCACCCAGTCATACCAAGGGGTATTGTACCCAGTAACTGGGTTGTGGAGGTCAATTAGGCAGTTGCTCCATATAAAATACTGGTATTCAGCTACATCTGGTTAGACTAGAAGCTGACCCCAACATAATTGGGAAACGGCTAGGCAGATGATGATTTGTGAAAGTATTATTTTTACTCGACTTGATTTGCTGACTGTACCGTGATGACTTGCGTTTATAACCACCACGGTTTTACTCGAAGGAGGTAGGCGGATATTTATGTGCTATTTATTTAATTATTTTTCTCTTAAATATTTAAATTAAAAATTTGCCACAACTTGAAGACAATGTGAACATTGTTTATCAGTTGCACTATTTATTTCGATGTTGATTAAGCGGTAGGTATTCCATCCATTCCATTACTTTTAACATAAAGCATGTTCAGAATATGCGAGAAGTGTGTTTTTTTCTGTGATTCTTGGCATTATGGGTGTATTTCGGCTTCAGGAACATAGAATAGTGCTGCGCTGTATATCCAAATCATTCCCTAGTCCTGTTATATGAAAAAAAGTGTGGATTGTTTAATTGTCTATACCCAGTGTTTTATACTGTTGTTTTACTAATGGTTACTTTTTGAGTTGTTCAGTGTGTTTTGTGAAAATCTGAGTGAGTACGCTATTTATTTTTTATTCATTTGAATTATTGTTGAAATTAATATACTTATCTAAAAATAATGTTTCTTTTTTACAGTCAATGTTCGGACAAGATAACTACGCGAATTAAACTAAAATATTCCAGGAATTATTGTAACAATTGGCCTGTTCGCTTATTATATGTATCTATATTATTTTTCTAATAAAACCAAATAAATTGTTTGTAATTAATTTTATTTAAAATATTATTAACAAGCTTACACTATAATACTTCTATTCACGCAAATATACATGATACAGTGCACACAACCATATTTATAAGTATAAAACAAAATGGTAACAAATACCTATTTGGTATCAATAAAAATGAGCTACTTATATACCCGTATTGAAAATGTTGTGATTGATTAGTTTAAGAGTTGGGATATTCGATTTTATTGGTGTATTTATTCATCAAACTCAGCGACGTCATTTTCGGCCTTCTTATGTCCAACCCAGTCCCATTTGGAGTAATGGAGCTTGGTCTTCTTGAATTTGGGGTTTTTGGATGTGATGCGGACGAAGATGCGTCTTCCGAAGAGTGGTTGCAGCTGCCTGAAGTTGTCAACGAGGGGCAGGTTCAGGTTGGAGAGGAGGCCGCGGAAGTTGTCCATCTGTGGGGGGTAAAAATCTTGAGTAAATGCTGGATAGATTTGAAGAAGGTCGAACACTGATGCAGATATAGGTATCTTCCAACCAACACGATTTGTCTGGCTGACTGAAGTCACTTAAAGTCCGATGGAGGTATGAGGAACAGGGTGTAAAGTTCACTCATCCTAAGCAAAGGGAGAATCCTCCGACCAGACGGGTGTCAAGTGGACAACGGCCCGACGATTGATGTAGGAACGTTGTATATGCTAGTCGCACTATAAACTCTGCTTGCGCGATGCAGGATTTTGCATGACATCAGTGTGATGCGTAGTTCACATGTGGCGATGTAGATGCCGCCACAGTTCTATTACCAATATGAATAAAGTTCATTATTTCTTACCTGGAACACGGAGATGGGGAGGTAGTCGGAAAAAACGACCCATGTGACGGCTTCGGCGCAGGGGGGGGTGGTCAGGGATCCCTTGTAGGTGTAGAATCTTTCAGTGTCAAGACCAGACAGGATAGAAGACAGAGAGAAGGTATGGGGCAGTTGCATGGAGGTGTTGTAGTTCTCGATGGCGGACAAATTCTTGACAATGGGGGTGAGAAGCTTTGCGTCGAATTCTACTACCTGGAACAGGATTATGCAGATATAAATGATTGTAAGGAAGGATCAGATTATAAGGCAGTTTGCAATTGTTGATGCAATAGATTTCTAACGCGTTTATGCTCTTCAGCTGCTAATAGATTCTCTCTTGTTGATCAAACGATTGTGTTTTGTGGTGGGTTCTTCTACTCCCTGCTTATAAGTAATTCTGTTCACCATCCTTACCTGGTAGAAGAAAGCAAGCACGCAAAGACCATCGGGATGCTGGAGGGCTTCAGCGAGGTTCCTGTACTTCTTGTTCCTGTGGATGATATGCATTTCCAAAGGCAGGCGCATATCATTAAGAGTATGCTCGGAACCTCGGTTGTTTTTGTCTCCCCAGTGGAAGTGGAGTCCTTCAATTTCATACTCATTGTCCAGGGGTCCTCCGAAGATGTAGGGCAGGCGGAAGCCTTTCTTTTCTTCTTCAGAACTGTATTTGGGGATGGTGAGTGCCACTGGAAATATAAAGGAATATTGTTAGGTGAAGGACTCATTAAGAGTGAGTCTACTACGATTGCCCGGGCGCAAATTCAGTCGCGCTTACAAGTTACGACCCCTAGAGCACCAAGGTGGCCCTATAAGTTTTAAGACCGATGTATTTTTCTATTTAATATCACTCAAAATTTATAATACATTATCATCCCTTATTGGGTGTATAAATCCTTACCTGAATGTCCATTATTGGTGGTCGTAAGAGGACCAGGCAGTGGGTTCTGGTAGCCGATGAGTTCCATAGCGGGAATAGAGATGGGGATAGCTTGGCGGGCAGCAATGGCAATGGGGGACTGTTGGCGGCCTCCGCAAGCGGGGTGGAGGACAGCCCAGCGCCTCTGATCGGAGGCTCTGTAACCCCATCCGAGGACTAGAGATACTGTGGAAGGAAAAAATTACCTGTCATGATTTTTGTAATGGAAGCTACAAGTCGAGGCCTACGAAGCAAAGATATGACGATTTGGTGAGTAGCTTCCTATCTTTCTTAATTCGTGCACAATAGTGGTTTTAAAATATTTAATACTAGCTGCTCCCCGCGGCCTCGCCCGCGTGGCCTTTTCTATACAAATAAATAAAAAAGTGTCTGCTTGTAATGTTTTTTTTAATCCACTCGCGCGATCCCGCATGCAGCAGCTAGTCCAGAATAAAAGTAAATTACTCCTTATAACATCAGCTATCTGTCAGTGAAAGTCCCTTTAAAATCGGTCCAGCCGTTTCGGAGATTATCCGGAATAAACAGACAGACAGACCGACAAAAAGACATATTATTTTTAAATTGTGTTTTTGTTATTACCTACCGTACATACTTTCATAAGCATTTAGTCAAAAGCTGTTACTTTGACATTACAAACGGACACTTCTATTTTATTTATTTGTATAGATTGTGCTGATGTAAATAATATGAAAGAGTGTAAACCAACTTTCGTTGCTGACCGTATTATCCATGCGAGTTTGACGTCATATTATTATGCTAACCAGAAATTGTATGTTTTACATCAATTCCAGTGAGGTGAGTGAGTAAACAACTTTGACATTTAACCCTCTCAATGCTACCTATAATTCCCAATTCACATCTATTCGTTACGCTGAAAAAATTCAACTGTTTATGTGAGATTTAATGATTCGCTGTTAATGTTCCCAGAGTATTGTTTCCATACAGGCAAAGCATGTTATCAAAACATTCAAGATGAAATAATAATAATTGAATGATCTCATGTCTTTTGGTGTTTTGATAATATTGCTACATTGTTACGCCTTTCTTGCAGGTGATATAATAAACAATATTAATAAATCGGTATTCGTATTAACAATCTTTTTTGTTTAATGCAGCTCTGATACATACATTATTATGACTGTCAGATGATTAATATGTATTATAAGTAGAACTTAATTGTTTAGTTTTTTTTTTCAAAGTCCCAGCAAGTGGTCATTTAACCCAAACATACATGAGATCGTTAGAAGCCATAAAAGCAAATGCAAAGGGATTACAAATTAGCAGGTTATAAACGAAAAAGTCGTCAATAAATTTTAAATCCAAAGGTGACTTATTCATTATTCTATCTGCGATCGGGAGTATCCTTTTTGGTTGTGACAATCGTAAATTTTTTGTACAACAAGAATGTCGAATTATGCTAAACATAATGCATAATCTATGTGCGAATGCTAATTTATTATATCGTAATTCACTTGCGATTTAGCTATGCACATGTAGATTTATTCTACTGTCAATCAAACGGCAATTTAAAATAATATTATTAAATTATAGCGGTTTTTTAATACATCTATATTGAAACATGTCTAGTTATGTGCAATACGATATCACAAAACAAAAAAAATGTCGCAATTTAATGACCAAAAAATACATCAGTTGTTTCAATATCTAATAATCATTTGCATGCAATTATATAACATCAGAAGGCAATAGATGCCGATAGATTTGTACATAATAAGGTATTGAAATTAATTATTAATATAAAAATATATGGTAGAAAGAAACTCTAGAAATGTGAACTTTTTTGAACCACTTTCATGTATAAAAAATAATAATAAAAAAATGCGAATTCCAATGGAAGTGCAATGCTTTGAATTATGCCATGAAATAAGAGAGATAAATAAGTTTAAAAAAAAAACGAAATAATTTTATCATGTTAACCCTATAAATGCGACATGCTTTTCAATAAAAACAAAACGACATTAGAGAAATCAAATCTAGCATGCAATAAACTAGAACTTTAATTAAATTACCCTTTCTTGTTGCTGGTGAGTTACCTAAAAGGGGAAGAAGAATATTCTTATAATCCTTGTCATTCCTGACACGTTAGAGAAGGACGGATCGCTGTTCTTTCACAGAACCTGCTTAGAGCTGACCCTCTTTGTGACGCGAAGTAATATGCATGTTTAATTAATTACATACAATTAATTCTAGCATTTGGAATAATATTGACGACGAATATAAAGTCTAGTTTTTGTCGCATTATTATAATCTAACATGTTAATTGTAGAAAAAAATGCCTAGATCAGTCTATTATTAAAATATCCTTGCCCGTTGCAAACACTTATCTCTTAGTAGATAAATTCGTGACTAGCGGGCCGAATTCCATTGTAAATTCATATCATCACATGTTTTTTTTATCGATTTACGATCGGTGCATTTAGGAGAAAATTGATTTGACAAATGAAACCTGACCTCTGTTAGATTATCTAACTTAGATTTGAGGTCAAGTATGCAGATTATGTTTGCACATGTTTAGGTGTTGCAATTTTGAGTGCGATTGATTATGATAAAGGCCGTATAGTGTGGCTTGTGTATGTTTTTGCATTTCTTCCTATTTGGGGTAAGCAGAGTTCTTATTAATGATTTACAATATTTTGTAAATGGCTTATTGATTTGGGTGTTGCTGATGATTCTATAGTTGACGAGATATGCTCTCTACATTATTAAACTCTCGCATGTCACGTTTCAGATTAACAAGCGGAAAATCAGATCCTATGGGCCTGAAAGTACCTACTGATATTGTATAACGCTTTTACCTTATTACTTGGGTTTGGGATGTTGATTTACCAGAGAATGAATTGCTTTGTGTAGACATTTTGTTTATTTGTAATTGTCACACGATTCTTCAAGTTATATTTATCATTAGGGAAAACGTCCTTCAACTCAGTTCATTATATTAGATTATTTAGACTAGTTCGCGTGCTAAAATGCCATAATGCCGTTCGGCAATATATTCTAGACTGTTGACCGGTTACCTACCCTAGGTTCTCGTGTTTAATACAAGTAACTGTGGCTGTTGTATTAATATTATGGGATATGACATTTTCCCTCGTTCTAATAATGTCTAGTTAGCAATGAAGACTTAATAGGATGGGAATATCATCCCTGGTTCGGTTCGTCAAGTGATCTTCGCTATAGACTTGTTTTCAACAGCAAATACATGAGATTTTGATGTTTTGGGTTACACATTCTGATTACCTACTGTTTATTTTCCGCGATTTACAAGTTACATAGTGAAGTTCTACTAAAATAATTATGCGATAAAAATGATGTCCTTTTGCATTACTAGCTGCATAGTGCATGTAATGGTAAAACTTCATGAAAAATTACAAAAACAATTTGCTATTTTTCTAAACAAAACATCAGGCAATCATAAGTAGGTAACTTAACGCTGACTTAAAAGTCGATAACAATTTAATCGCTTTATTTTTGGGATGGAAAACTGCCAGACAAATTAAACATGTAGTCCAAAACGTTATCAAAGTGTTAATAAAATGCATTTTGATAATTACAAGTATCTAAGTTAAAAGATTGTTTGGAGTACGTGGCCGAGGCAGAATGCAGAGCGAATTATTTGAGTTTTGTATTCGCTAAGACAATGTTTGGTCCGTCTGTCGGATGTTTGTGCGATCCGGCGCACTAGAGGAACATACTGCGTTTTTCGCATGTTTCAATTACCTAGCTGTTGATTAACTTCACGTGCTATATCTATGTTTTATGATAGTCTGTAATTATTCGGCCTCACTCTACTTTAGCTATATATTTTGAAATTATGAATCGATCTTGTAATTAAATTTAAATGCAGCCTATGATTGGCCGATAAATTTGTGTTTTATAATAGCTTACTAATCGTAACTAATCCAGATTTTTTGTTTCCTTTTTTATCCTCGTGCACTTACTCAAATGATGGTTTTCTGTAGCACAAAAATGTTATTTTTATAATATATTAAATACTTCCATCATGATTTTAATTCTATATAGCACTAAACAATTTTTAATAATAATATTTGCACGTTATTTTTTTATAAAGAATTATTATATTATTACTTATCACCACTTCATAAACTTTATTAGATAATACTATTTAATTAACTTGAAAAAATCACTTAAAATATTTTTTATTATTTTTACTCACCGTTTACCGCCAAAATGGCGAAGACAGTAGTAAGCATAACAGATCTCATGTTTCACTTTATTATTTTATGTGATAATATAAAATATGAGATGATTATTTAGTGTTGGACACTTCGATGCTTCCTGCCTGGCAGCCCGCAGTTTATATACTACACATCCACATCTTGAGCACTGCGTTTTCAATGGCCTAACGCGTCATCGACGTGAGAATTAACCCTCCAATAATGACACATTTGGTTTCAGTGCTACTGAGCGTATTTTCCTCGGGACTATGATGAAAAATTGTCCTGATATTCAATATCTAACCAAATATTTTAGACTAACGTCATATACATTATTATGAAATCAGGCAATAATAATAATACAATACCTATCTAAAATTTTAACCACAAAGCGTGGTACAGCAAAATGGTTTGTACCTACATAATTGATTTTAATACACCGAATACTTTACGCGTACTTAAAGTATTTTATTTTATGACATTTTCACGGTTCTACCTATGCAATTTTGCCGACCTCGCTATTTTAATGTTGAACTAGTATGTACCTAAGCATGAAAAGTTTCTCCAAACATGGAACTCATTTCACTTTGGCCTGAAATGTGGTTTTAAAATTATGAAAAGATTTATTTATACTGGAACCATATTCTGTGCTGCAACTAAGCAATGCAAAACATGACAAGAGTCTTCCGCCTAATTAGTATTTTTAATAGTATTCAGGATACTATAATCGCATATTTAGTGACTCCTTAATTATCATTCGCTATCAGTATTCAGAACATAAAATATCTACATTCAATGGGGTTTGACGAACGCTGTTGTTTTGGATTTTTCAATCAAGTAGGTACCTATCGTATTTCTTCTTGTTGAATGGACAGTATCCTTGAAGCGTGTATATCGCACAATTATCGGGTTTGTAAACAAGGAATTATATATGCGAGACAGCACAATTGCATTCATTTATCGCATTTAGGTGCACATGTATTTATTTTAGGATTTTTTAAGAATTCAGTTCGCATACAATGCAAATTTATTTTTAAATAAGAATATCTAAATTCTGCCTCAAATAAATTGGTTACATTCTGCTAACCTGTAATATTTTCGGGTATCTTGTACCCCAACCACATTCCCTTTTCATGAAAAGTAAAACCATCTGCATTTGCAGGGTTAAACGTACACTGCCCAACTGAACGAATGTATTGAACAATAGATGATAACATAACGGAGAGATGATGTGAATAATTAGGCTGGTTGTCATAATACTTTCATTGATTAGAACCAAAATATTATTATAGAAATAATCTAAAAAAAAAATGGTGTTATATATTGGACGAAAGCGGTTTCATTCGGTGGCTGATTGCAGAGGGAACCACTCGGGTAATCGCTGGCATCGCTGCAGTCATTCATCGAGTTTAGGTACTCCTAGATTTACGATAACAGTTAGTAGATCGAATTAGTAACTAGTGTTTTTCTTCGACGCTTCATTCATGAAGTTGCAGCTACGTAAGAGGATGACATTCAGTAAGATAGGCGCGCTAACTTGATTGTTTTGGGCTCTCGTTTTTTTTTTTTGCCACTATGAATTTCGTCATCATCATCAGCGTATTACAGCGATCCACTGCTGGACATAGATCTCTCCTATTGCACGCCATTCAACTCGATTTTCAGCAACTCATCCAGCTATAATCAGCAACCCTCCGAAGATCGTCGCCCCACTTAAGACTCGTACAGACTAGCGCGATAACGCGGGCGCGACGCGACACTAGTAGCACAATTTCATTGTCGCTGCCTGTCGCGCCCGCGATATCGCTCGAGTCTGTACGAGCCTTTAACCTGACGGCGTCCTACCTTACATTTGCCTATTCCACCGTGCAATTGTATGTGATCATGGCTTGATTTCGGTCGACGATAGGGTGCATTGTTGGACATAAGGGAACGCGCATATAGTTTATAGTTACCGGGAGAACGGGGTAGTTCACCATAAAGTTAATTACTTTGCATAGGTACCTACTATTGTATAGAATCAAGTTTTTCTAACTCAACGGACAGCTGTACCGCTGGGGAGTTTGTTGCGCCACTTCTTCTTCCCAGCTAAAGCACTAAGAAGTGGTGTTGGGCGGGGGTTTTGGGGGACTGTCTTATGTAATTTTGACGTTCAAAAAATGCTGATTCTCAGCCTAATTTGAATAAATGAATTTGTGATTTTGCGTTAATTTGCCTAAAAGCGGAATTAGACGGTTCATTTTTGCTTTCATTGTCGATTTTTTGAAAGTTACTTGCCACCCATTCGCTTTCATCGGCATAGGTCTTTCATCGGTCATCGCAAAAATAAATTACCGTCTAATTTCGATTAAACCGTCAAAATGAAAGGGGTTGTCGTTCTGAGTGTTACGCAATTAGAGTGGTGTTTATAGAGCCAGCCCCTTCCCACGGTGAAGCAGAGGTGTTTATCCTTAACGTGAAAGCTCTTGGCGTTCATCTCTCCAGGGGGCCAAGTCTACTAATGTACAAACGTTGCAATGGTCTCTTCATTGTGAGTTTTTGACAGATTTGCCATACAAACACTGTCAAATACTCACAATGGCGAGACCATTCTGACACTATTGTAATAGCAGACTTGAGGCCCTGATGGTATAAGTGCCATAAGTGGAAGCGAGCTTCACCCGGTATCCTCAACCACAGTAGACCTGGCTATTTTATTTTATAATATTAATTTTAAGAAAACTTACAGCTAATACATTCGAGTAGTCATAGGTAATATGTAGAAGAAGGCCAATTACAAGTTTATATAAACTTATGTGTAAAATTGACACCACGGTACAAACAGCGTGAGAGTTAAACATAGAAACAACTGAAGAGAATAAACAAAAATAAGATAAATTACACAACAAAGTTACACTTCAAAGAAAAAGTTACTTAATATTTTTTTTTTTTCTTGACACTATTTGTGAATAAATCAAGCTCAACATCCCGGCACACCTTATTGAACATTCGATATGCTCTCAAAATATATGTATTTTGCCTATAGATAGTTCTCACAATAGGTACATGAAGGAGGTGAGGTCTCCGAAGAAACACAGATGGTACACGAAGTCCAATCTTGGCCACCAGCTCAGGGACGTCAGTAGACCCGTTCATTATACTAGATAAGAAAACAAGATCTGTAGTTTTTCTTCACTCGTGTAAAGGAAGAATAAGAAATTTCTTACACCGACTAGTATAGTTAGGAAGATAAGTATTTGAACGATATTGAGTGTACCTTAAAAATCGCCTTTGTATACTTTCAAGGCGATTGATATAAACATTGTAATTTGGATTCCAAATTTGAGGAGCATATTCGAGATGGCTACGGACAAAAGCACAGTATAAAATTTTCATGGTTTTGACATTCTTATATTCTAGTATATAAGAATGTCAAAACCATGAAAATTTTATCTATCCTCTATTAACATTATTATTTTGGCGACAGACTTGGACAAGATGTTTGTAGCTAGCCAGGCGGACTTAGAATAAGCCCAACCAACCAAACAGGTCAGAAAATATTGCCCCCGTTGGGAATCGAGCCCCGGGACCTCTATGTCTGAGACAGGTTGTCTGACCACTAGACCATAGATGCGGTTAAAATAATACCAAAGAGGATGGATTGGATACTCTAGGGTAGCCCTCAACATTCAAATCATAAGTTTTTTGCAATTTACAGCATTATCTTATTCAGCTAACTTAGTTTTAACGTCTCGTAACATTTTTGTTCATTAGTAACATAGCCTAACTTTTGTCCTTGTAGCCTTGGGGCAAGTTGTCGCGTAGGTATGTACATACGAGGTTGACATTCAAAACTAGAATATGTTCCATAGCCACTAATCTACTACCTACTGACACGTTTTGTGGATGTAACAAGGGTTCAAGCTCCTGATGTGTTATGGTTTATACGGTAGATATACGTTTTGTGAGGATCTTTGCTGCACCTTGTGGTCGTTTAGGAAAGCTGAAACTTAGAGTACCTACTTGTGTTATACCTACTTATACAGCATAGCTACCAAGACAAGACTTTGTATTGTATAATAGACAAGCATCTGCTCGCGACTTCCTCCACGTGAAACTTGTTTCCCCGACTCACCAAATGTAAACAAAACTTAATAGGTACCTAAATTAAAGTCTCCAGACATACCTAAAGGGCGTGCCCGCTTAGGCTTACATATTATTATGAGAAAAAGAAAAAAATTGTAAAGGATCACTTAAAACAAAACCAGCAATCAGAACGAAATAATATAAGATTAAACCATAACAGTATAATATATAAGTAGTGGCTATATATACACGTAAGGTGGTTCTTTGTTATGAAAAAGAGCGCCTCTCCATCAAACGTAAAAGTTTGGCGAGTTTAGAATTAAATGACACCTCTGTATTATAATTTCATTAAATAAAAAATAAAAAAAATCAACGCTGGGTTATGTTCATATAGCTGTAGGAACACAAATGATCATCATGATGATATTCTACATTTATATCTGTAATTTTTATGGTGTACATAATAAAGAGTATTCTATCTATCTATCTAATGATAAACAAGGAGCATCGAAGTAAACTAAATAAACAGTTAAAATAATAACAATAAGCTTGATGAGCTCGGTGTTTCCTATCCTATTACTCTAGGAAAAAAGACCTAAAACAAACTCAGAGGAAAAAAAAAAGGTCAGAAATAATCTTAGTCAGGCCAGATGTGGACCATGCAGATTAGGAATGGATTCGGCTCGGATGCAGTGCGCAAACGCTCTTATAGCACTGAATTTCCAATTGAACTCTTTTTAAATATCGTCCTAAAGAGATTCCTCGAGTTGTATGTAGGTAAGTTTTATACTACGTATTATTCCCATAGGCTAGCTGCTACAGTGACAAGTGTCACGATTGGGTCAGATCTTTAGTTCCGACAGAATTATTGTCTCCATTGTTCCACTCTATTCAAGTGAAAATGAAAACGTTTTGATGTACGTATAAATGAGGTTAGTTATTGTCTTCTCGGCTCATAGAGCTAGCTTGTGCATTACGCAACCTAAAAAAGTCAATGACCCAAATTGGTCTCTTTTTTTTCGGCTGGAACTAACGAAACTTTATACATTTTGTAAAAAATAACATTATTAACCAAATTTTGTATAGCGGCAAAGCTTTAAATTCAGTACAAGCTTCGGCTTCGATTCCTGGCCAGGCAGAAGATTTAAGAAAAAAAAAACCGGTCAAGTGCTAGTCGGACTCGCACACTGAGGGTTCCGTACCTTCAAAAATCATAAAAAATTACATTAGTTCCAGTATCGGTCAAGAGATGGCGCTGACCTAAAACTGCAATATTAGAAAAAGTGTGCTATTTAGAGACATCGTTTTATTTTCCTGTAATCTTTACATAAACTTCTATCACATAGAATAATTTCAGATTTTTCTCTATGCAAACTTCGGAGATAAGGGGGAGAACGGTTTCGTGATAACGGTCGTCAAAAGTCGAAAAATATGCGGCCTAAAAAAAGTGCTTGAGAATATGCAAATAGCGCTCTTTCATATGATACCCCACATGCCCTAGTAGCTCCACTTCGAATTATGAAAACCCGCGTTCAGTCCCTGTTGCAAAAAAAAACATCTTTCTTTTTTGTAAAATAGTTGGTAAACGTCATCTAAAACTATTCAAAATTTCAAGTTGCATTAGTCGTTCTTGAGATATCCAGCTGTGACAGACGGACAGACAGACTGATTCGAACCATAGCGGTTTCTTTTTACCATTTTGGTACGGAACCCAGACAAGTGAAATAGCATCCAGAAAATTCGCCCCTTAAAAGTAAGCAAATTAGGAAGAAGAAATCTCGTCTCTGCTCTGTCGCATTAATGATCTGTAGACGGATTCAGAAAATGATAAAGACTACATTCAGCCAAGTAGTCTGAATGTAGCTAGAACTCAAGTCTCAATAATTCTCTAGTCGTTGACTACGATCCTTTATTTCCATATTTCTCATCAAACTGAAATGGTTCTCAGTCACCTATTATGATGAAGGGTAAAACGACCAAAGGCTGAAAGGAATCAAGGGTATACGCCTTCTTACTAAAGGTCATTATTACATTTGGAGTTTAGGGTTCCAATTTCGATTGCTGTGGATCGTTGGGTACTTAACAATAGCCCGCTAAGTGGATGACTGAACTGGAGGACAGTGGTGGGTGAGACGAATGTACAAGTATCTCCCGGGCCCCCGAATTATGGTAGTAGAAAGAACAGTGGGGTTTTAGTCGGTAGTAGTCCGACATAACCCTCCGTTTTCCTCAATAGAACTTACCCAAGAAAAAACTAAATAATTGCAGTGGAGGCCCGGTACAACTAGTAAGTCGTAGACTCGAACCCAGGCAGGCATTTTACTTTGTGTAATTTATTTCATTACCTCTCAAAACGGTGAAGGAAAACATCGTGAGAAAACTGGCAGTCCTAAAACCAAAAATTCGAAGAAGATGTGACATCAAACCATCCACCAACCCACACTGGGCCCGCGTGGTGGATTGTGGCCTCCTCCCTCTCAGAGAGGAGGCCTGTGTCCCAGCATTGGGAATATTAATGGCTGATTATTATGCTTACTATGTGATATGTGTAAGTTACAATAGGGCTGTAGTATGTACAATTGTACATAACATGAGGGACAGTCAATTTTTGTATAAAAACATCCTGTAAGAAGGCAAGCTGTTATATAAATATTTTTATACATTGTAACTTGAAAGTAACTGTGAATTTAAACAATAGAGATGTCATTGTTTGGTGGAATAAACTATAGATACCTTTAATATAAATCTGATGACATAGTCTTGTCGATTTGCAGTCGGCACGTCTCGAGAGCCGGGACAAATTTAAAACTCCAATTTGAAATTCTATGTGCTGAAAATTATTATAGAGGTATGAGGAACAGGTTATAAAGTTCACTCAATCTGTATAGAAAAGGGATGATCCTCCGACCAGACGGGTATTGTGTCTGGTGGGCAACTGCCCGGCGATCGATGTCGGGAGTTCGGGACGTTGTATAAATGCTAGTCGCGCGGTAAACTCCGCTTGCGTGATGCAGGATTTTGCGTGACGTAGGTAAGTGAGGTTCGCATGTGGCGATATAGATGCCGCTACAATTTTAAATAAAAAAAATGTGCTCATTTTTGGTAGGTGCCAAGCACTCGATCTCTGGTGTTTATAATTATGCATGTATGTATATATTTTTTACAGTTATTTTGGTATTTATTCATGAAAATTTACAAATTGACAATTATTTTCTACTAGCTTTTGCCCGCGGCTCCGCCCGCGTGGATGTCGGTTATCGCGAAAAAAAGTAGCCTTTCTCCATATCCCAGGCTATATCTCTGCCAAAGGTCAATGGGCAAAAATGTATGGAAGCTGGTACACCCCTCCAATAGTAATGACATATATATCGTTGGATAGGTCTTTTTAACTGGAACAACATTTACTATGGCAGCTTTGCTGAAATGTTTGTCCGTTCTGAGTTATAGGTTAAAAACAAGGTAAAAGTGAATACGAATGCACCAATCAGGGGCGCCAAACTGTGGTAAAAAATTAAAGAAAATCGTGTCGACATTGTCCTTTCAGGCGTCGGTAAGGCCGGACCCCAGAAATTAAAATTTAAAAAATCAAGGATTTTTTCCTTTAATTTTTAACCACAGAGGCACTCATCCGCCTGTGGTTCGCCGTGACATAGATCTATTGCAAGAAAAAGAAAGCTATACATTTTACATCGCCGAATAAAAAGGAGCATGTTTAAAAAAAAAACGGAGTGTTCCTGGCAGAATTCAACTGCGCCCACCCGCTACCCGCTAACACCGTTTGACGACTAGGTGCTGCGCGTCTCAGTTATTGCAAAGTTGCGGTGCGCTGGGTGGTGCACTTGTCTGCCACCCTTGAATTTGCCGCCGCCTGAAGTTGGTGCCCGGGGCACGTACCCCGGTTTGCGGGGGGCCTAGATGTGGGGCTGACCAAGAGAAACAAAATCACTATTGACTAGTGTTATAAAAGCGCATATAGAATAACCCACCTTACTGGTTCAGTACCCGATGTGGGACTGTCTAACGAGAGGTGAGTTCGATGCCCAGATCAAACAATAAGATGTAATGGGTGTTTCTGTTTTTTAGATACAAGGGTAGTTCCTTCCCGTTTCGTCCCGTATACAATGTGGAAACAACAATACGAAAGTAAATGAAAACACTGTAAATACTAATGCATAAGAGTATTTTGGAACTATCAAATAAAGCAAAACACCATAGTAATTAAAAAGTTATTTTTAAAACAAAAGCACCTTACGTTTTTTGCAATTCTGCAAATTGCAAAAAACGTAAGAATATTGAACAAAAAAAAAAAGTCAGTATCAGGTTATAAGTTGCATTGGCGACCGTAACAAATCTGTATTTATAGAATTACTAGCTGTTGCCCGTGACTTCGTCCGCGTGGAATTTAGTGTTATCTTCAAAGATCGGAGTAGGTAGATTGAATTGGGATCATTGACCTCAAACGTGTATGTTAACATGGACATGCCTTTGGGATTCGTACGTAGAAACCTTCACGGGTTCGCACACAGCAACTCGCCAAAGTTTCAACTCATTCGGATCAATTTTTTGGAAACACGTTGCAAAAAAAAAACTAACATACGTTTTATTATTCAAGAGATAAATAAAAATCAATTTTTAATATTTTAGTATCGCTTCCATCAAATTTCGAATGTAGTAGTTACGAAATCACTAAATAATTCAATCCCACAAAAAACCGGAATTTTCCTGAAAAAAGGCATGTCCATGTTATGTACGACGTCATGAAATTCCGTAATTTCAATCTACCTACTCCGATCTCTGGTTATCTTGCACCACATATAAACAAGACCTATCTTTATTCATACCTGCATTATTGTCTATCCTTTAAATCCATCTTTTAGCTAGAAGGCCGCCTATTGTGTCACCCTATGTAAAATTACTACATTCATAATAATATCTGTAATTTGTATGGTGTAATCACAGAGTACTGATATAATAGAGTGTATTCTATTCTATTCTATTCTATTCTAATGCATATAGTACACTCGCGGACAAAGAATACGGGTCCGTACGAAAAACTAAAATTACTCTTAAAATAATTGAGCTAGCGGCATGAATGAAACTGTATGTTGTAGATAATTTACCAGTCAATAAAACAACACCAAACGTTAGAAAAATTATTAGATTGTCTAAATCACATAATAATAAACAAAATATCAATAACTTTTACGTTGCAAAAATAATGGTTGTACTCGTACCTCACATACAACACAAAAACGAAGTTTAAAACAAAATTAATACTTTGTATTGCCTCCACGGGCTGTTCTCAGAGCTGCCAGGTGATTAGGCATGCTGTTTATTAAGTTTCATAGGCGATGTTGCGGGATATTTGTGCTTCGGAGCTTGGGCTTCGGACGACCTTTAACGACTGTCAAAGATCCACGAATGACCGCCGGGACCAACGGCTTAACGTGCTTTCCGAGGCACGGAGGAGTCTCGGTATGTAAAGATGGTCACCCATCCACGGACCAACCCCGGCAAGCGTAGCTTAACCTGACGGATAGACCCGTGCGGCTGTTATTACTTAGCCACGAGCTCCTCAACCATTTGCGGGTCTATGTGGTGTCAAATTAGGTTCAAGGAGCCGCCGCCTTACAATCCCGATTCCCGATTGGTCTCCCGAAGTTGATTTGTTATTTCAACTGCCGTGAAGTGCCGATTTTAGAACATGGAACAATAAATCGATCCTCTCGAGCCGTATAGTAAGTACAACTCAGTCTGTCGGTTCCTGGTCCAGTTTTTTGGCAACGTTGGACGACTCGCTGCACTGTAGAAATTTTCACGCCTATTGTTATTGCTTTACTTCGCTGACTTCTACCTTCCTCTAACATAGTGACGATACTTGTACATTCTTCTGGTGTTAGTGACATGATAGTAATTTAATAATGATGGTGAAATACGACAATGACCGCCTTTTATCATTTTTATTTGACAGTTTGAAAACAAAAGTGAGAAAACAATTTTAGGGTTCCGTACCTCATTAAGAAAAAACAGAACCCATATAAAAATAAGTTAAATAAAAATTCAAGTATAAATTAAAATTATGATTTAGATTAATTACAATCGAGATTTTTTTTATTCTAACTGCAATGTAGACCTGCCTGATCTAGGTTTATTAAAAACCTGTGTTTCAGGCCATCAATTTACATCAAACATTTAAAAAGAAAACAACAATAGATTTATTACTTTAAAACTAGATTATGTAACATATATAATATCACTATATACGATCACTCGTATGTCTGTCCGTCCTCCCTCTGTCACAGCCGATTTGCTCCGAATCTACTGGGCCGATTAAGTTGAAATTGAACTTCTGTAATCCAAACACGGTTGTGTAACGTAAATTAATTAATTTTGAATATGTGACCCACATATTCAAAATTTATTTTGGGGGACCGATGAGAAAAAAAAAAGTTTTGCGGAATGTAGGTACCTACCGTGTGACATATGCAACGAAAGGACTTATAATAACGATTTCAGTTATTTTTTATTATAATTTTCGAATAAATACTTTTAAAGTTATTTAATCAAATAGATGAAAATTGTCCATTCCCCCTTATCTCCGAAACTATTGATTGACTTTCTGAGGTAGGCGGGTAAATATGACCCACCAAAAACATTTTCATGTAAAATGTTGCCAAGACGAGACCATATGGCTCGCACTGTCAAAAAGTTAACATATCTCATGTAACTCAGGCACTTGAAATTATTAATTAATTAATATTTTTTTCTTCTGTTTTATCCTCATTCGATATCGATAATCGAACTCCACAAACTTGGTGAGTACCAAGTTTGTGTTTAGTTTCACTAGCTAAATTAATTTGACCTTGTATTGCCTCTAGGACTCTGGTGAGGCTCCCTCGATTCTGCAGCGCGTTGGGCATCTTTGCTGACGCAAGAGTCGATGACTTTTCTGCCATTATGCGTAAGAAAACAGCTTCTCTGATGTACCGGATTCGGGGGAGCGCCATCGGAATCCTAAAGATGATCTCTGAAAGGCCAGACTCTGCCGTGCTGGGGCGATTTTTCCTGCTTCATGTGACTAGATGACACTATGTTTTTTTTACAAAAGTGATTTTATTATTTGAATTTTGAATTTTATGAATGTTGCTATGCCTACTAACATAGTTTAAAGGCCTTTGTAACTAGCAATTATAGACAAATTAATTAGGCCAGAATTAATTTAATTCCAAAAGAACAGTTTGCTAAATACTTTTTCATCATCTTCATTACTCATAGATAACCTTAGTCTGGGAAAGGCGGGAAAGGGTATTTTAGACCAAGTTAAACCACACGGCGCCCTTAGAACATGAGGAGAGAGGATCTAAAGGAGAACAATCTGATTCATCCGGCGAACCTTAGCTATAAGGGGAATCTGGGGCGAACATGGTAACAAATCGTAATATTCCTCTGTCATGAAAAAGAGTAATTTTACTCATTTGTGTAATGGTACGACAGTGTTGACGTCGCATCCGTAGAGGAAATTCAACGTAGCCAATGGGCCATGTTATGTTCTTTTCATACTACGAGGGCGAGTCATACTATACGCCATGATCATGATAAAAACCAAAAAAAAAACAAGATTAAAACGCTATTATATTATACAACACGTCCCGAAATTAACGCACATCAAGACTCCAATTTAGACTATTATGTTATAATCATAATACATACACAGATTTTTTATACAGTATAAAACATTGTTTATTTATTAGATTAGTTATACTGATTGAAGGAGAAAATTGTGGTCACATTACAAATCTACGCACGCACACAGTCGCACACATATAAGGGTCTAGCGTAGTAGGTTCTACGTTATTTTCAAATATCGATACTTTTTGACACTTCTTGCATCACGCCTGTTTCCCCAAAGGGAAGGTTCCTCCATTTAGCTACGAGTTAATTAATCACATTATGCAATTGACAAAAAGTAGATTTATGATTTATAAGCTTTTCCCCGCGGCTCCGCCCGCGTGGATTTCGGTTATCGCGTTAAAAGTAGCCTATGTCCTTCTCCACATCCCAATGAGCTCTTCCCCCTTTTTTTGTGTACAAATAATATAAATATTTTAGTGTTAGATTGCACATTGTATTTAAATATTATTAGTTACGTATTATAATGAATCACATTATACAGTAGTTATGCATAGCGACAGTGATGACGTTTTACACGTAACAGGAAATTCAAAGCAATCAAAGGGGCTGAGTACTTTTCTAATACGTCATAATTGACTCAAAGAAAGTGTTATAAGTGGTAGTTAAAGAGGGGTCCCGATAGTATCTGGGGGAAAGACTGAGGAAAATGGAAAAAGTGACCGAAAACGGGCAAACTGCGAGTTCGGATTGACAAAGGCTGTTGTTTGTATCAATTGTTAGCCGAAAGACGTCCACTGTTCGACATAGGCCTCCTCCAAGCACCGTCAATTCGACCAGCTCTGTGCTTACCACAGCCACCGGATTCCTGCGGCCTTCACAAAGTCATTGGTTTCAGTCGGTCTTCCTTCCTTTCCTTTCGTTGTTAATATGAGACAAAACAATTTATTGTTTTAAATTGAATCGTTAATTGAAGCGACAGTAGAGGTACCCTTAGATACCCAGTGGCAATATGAAAGTCGCAAGGGGTAGCGGTGGCTGCGCTTTTCTAATTTCTAACGTGACGATAGTATCGTTTTCACAACCCGCGTCATTATATTACTGTACCCCACTCTAGTTCGCAGTAAGCTGGAGACTAGTAGTTGTGTCTGGTATCCCTATACCGCGGCCCAAACACTAATGCTCGAGAAAGTGCAGAAGACGTTTCTTAGATATCTTTTTAACAGAACTTTCAATTTCTAACCTTACATGTACCCCACTAACTATATCCTAGGGACTTTGGGTTTCAACTCGTTGGAGGTAAGAAGAGGCCTTGATCAGCTACGACCGTTAAGGGTCTTATAGGCTATCGTTCTATAAGACCCTTAACGGTCGTATCGACTGCCCTGAGCTCCATGACCTTTTCTGTCGAGTATTTGTGCCCGACAAATACATCGGTCACCGCCAAAGTCGCCGACACAATCTGTTCGCGCAACTGCCTTGCAGAACGGTCGCCAGAACTGAATCGCCTGTCTGTCGTACTATAAGGATGCTCAATGCGCTCCTGATGGCCAACCCTGAATGTGATGTGTTTGTGGACGAATGGAATAAAATTAAGCGCGTATGTCTGATGTTCTGTGAGAAACAGTATGCGAAAGTGTCCACTGTTCCATGTTAGTACCTAAGTAGCGAATAATTGTTTATGACACAATTGTTTGATTTTCTATGTTAATTAATGTAATTGGTATTGTACCATGTTAGTTAACTATAAATAAATAAATAAATCGTGGACGTCCACGCCCGGCGTCACGATAACACAAGGAAGTAAAATTAACGGATATATATCGAGGACTTCATAACAAATGGGCGTATAGACAACAGCGCAGTTTTACAGGAGGGACAAAAATGTGAACAAAATTAAAACTGGTTCATATATCATAAATACATGAACCAGTTAAAGCCATGCAAATCTGATTTCGTTTTCCAAGAATTCATATTTTTTGTGCTTCTTTTTTTTACATTTTGTTACTGTAATTATGATAGTTCGAAGAACGTATGTACACAGCATAATCAATACACTCCCGGACTCCTAAATCGATCCACCGTCATTCTAGGCCTAAAACATCAAAATAATGATAAGTCAGCGAAAAAGTTTATATGCAGTGTTAAAGTTGACATACTAGCTTATATAATGACTTCCACGCGAACGAAGTCGCGGGCAGAAGCTTGTAATAAAATAAAATTAGAACTGGTTCATATCATATTATAAATAATGATATATCAACTAGTTCTAATTTAATTCACATTTTTGTCTGTCCTGTAAAACAGCACTGTTGTCTATACGCCCATTTGATAAGTAGCCCTCGATAATATAAGACGATAATATCATCACGTTAGAAATTATAAAAGTGCATAAGTTATGCATTACTTACACATCCTAATACCGTTTAAAACTAATTTTCTTATACATAAATCCCGCAATCCATAATATTGAAATTGTAAAATGTATAATAATTATTTAAACTACATTACTAAGTGGTCTCCTGTGATAACATTATTGCTCGGGACAACTCAATGGAAGCCCAATTGCCCACCTAAACCGCAAGAATTGTCTCCTATTATGTAGGTCTACACAAGAAGTGATAATACATTATATTACTACGTAAGTTAGGTACCTATTGTGACGACACAAATAAATTGAAAACGTCATTTCAGAGTAGTGTACTCATTGCCTTATACGGCGTTATAATATTTGGATGCCCATATCCCAATTGCATGACGTAGTCAGCTGCTGGCTTTGTTCGGTTTTTACTTATGAATAAATAATTAAAGTTATTAATTAACGTTGTTATAATAAATTGTCTGATTTATGGGATAAACTCATTCGTCTGTAACAATTACTGTAATTAGGTATTTATTTATTTATTCATGTAACACAAAACACTAATTAATACTGAAAATTAAATAAAGATAAAAGATAACAGGTTGCCCCTCCATAGATTATAGTTATAGGATAGATAAAAAACTATACTTATCTGCTACACCGTCACTCTATCATTCACTCCCTTCTCTTTCATATCAATCTTCACACAATTCATCCAATTTTTTTTTGGCCTTCCTCTCCCTCTCCATCCATCCACATTTATCTTCATCACTCTCCTCGTCACATGCGTTTCCTCCCTCCTCATCACATGCCCATACCATGCCAAACGACGTCCTTTCAACTTTTCTGTCACCGACGCCACTTACAAACTTCCCCTTATATACCATTTCTAACTTTATCCATTCTCGTCACTCCACACATCCATCTCAACATTCTCATCTCCGCTACATGCAATCTTTTTTCATGCGCCTCTTCACAGCCCAGCATTCCGATCCATACAATACGACAGGCCTTATCACAGACTTGTAGATTTTCCCTCTTTACTTAAGGGGCATCTGTGGGTCGCAAGTTGTTCCTGTGACCTGTCGCCATTCCATCCATCCCGAGTTGATCCGGTGCGTTACGTCGCGGTCTACTTCACCATCCACTTGGACAAGTGACCCGAGGGAAAGCGTCCGTAATAAGAAGATTAAAAAAAAAAAACAATTCCAATAGGCTACGCCGTAGGCCTCGTAGCGAACCCGTAGGCCCCGTAGCAACCCCGTAGCCAATCTAAGGCCAAGATAGAATCTACGACACATTGTCATAGCTTAGGATACCGGTGTTGATATAATTGAATTATTCCTGTTGTGTCGATATTTTTTGCTGCAGTTTTTTTCATGCACTTGGATTACCTACTGGCTTATAATATAATGTTCAATGTCGCGGAGTTCATTTAAAAGTCTTTGCAACGCAAAAAAACTTCTTGCTACTAGCAATTTTTAGGGTTCCGTACCTCAAAAGAGAAAATGGGAACCCTTATAGGATCACTCGTGTGTCTGTCTGTCTGTCCGTCTATCACAGCCAATTTGCTCCGAACCTAATAGACCGATTAAGTTGTTTGGTACACATATCAATTTCTGTGATCCGAAACGAAACGAAAAAATAAAAATAATAACGCAAACGAATGTGTAACGTAAATAAATGAATATGAAGGTCACTTTTGGGGGCTAATTAGAAAATTAAAAAAAAAGTTTTGCAAACAGACTGTCGCGTAACATATCAAAGGATATCGGAGATAAGTGGGTGGTCAATTTCCATCCATTTTCTTAATTAACTTAAAAAATATTTAATTTCAAATTTATAAAAATAAATATATCTGAAATTCTTACAAGCCTTTTTAATTTAATATGTCACAAGTTAGTGACGTGATATCGTCTTATATATCGATGAACGCCGGTTGCACGCCTGAGTCGAGGGTGCAAGCGATAGAGGCACGATCTATGTCTGTTGCCATAACAACAATGTTAACAGCATTTGTTGTGTTTCGGCAGTTAGAGGTACCTAAGATAGCCAGTTCCTCTGTGGTTGAGGATTCCGGGTGAAGCTCGCTTCCACCTTCGGCCTTATCATCGCTTACCATCAAGTGAGATGAAGGCCTAGGGCTTCCCCGTTAAGGATAAAAAAACTGGTATCGTGTTGATATAACTAGCATGTGCCAAGCTAGGACAGCAAGCCAGGATAATGAAAGAAAGAAAAAGTATTTATTGGGACTCGTTCAGGAAGATCACATTTTAAACTAAACACACTCATGGCAAAATTAATAAAAATAATAAAAAAACCGCTCAAGAGCGAGTCGGACTCGCGCACCGAGGGATCCGTACCATCAAAAATTAACAAACAAAAATTACATTAGTTCCACTATTGGTCAAGTGTTTACATAAGCTTCTTTCACATAGAATAATTTCAGATTTTACTCTTTGAAAACTTCGGAGATAAGTGAAAATGGTATTTTTTTTTTTACATTTTTCGTCAATTGTCGATAACAATGCGGCCTAAAAAAAAAAAATGTTTGAGAATGCGTAAATAGCGCTCTTTCATAATTATACCATTATAATTATGCCTAGTAGCCCCACTTCGAATTTTTAAGAAACCCGTTCAGTGCCTGTTGTGAAAAAGATAAAAAAATCTTTCTTATTTGCAAAATAGTTGGGCAAACGTCATCTAAGACTATTCCAAATTTCAAGTTGATAGCATTAGTAGTTCTTGAGATATCCAGCGGTGACAGACGGACAAACAGGCTGAGTCACCCCTTTTTATCATTTTGGTTTTAACCCAAAAAACAAAAGTAAAATTAAATTAGAAAGTACTGTACGGGGCCAAAAGGCTCCTATGCTGCGACATTTAAAAATAAGTGTAGCAGTGCTGGTATTCTGATAGGGCCCGCTAGGATAGTATACTGAAGTTCTAGTTTGCTATCCTATACCCAAAGTCTCTAATTCAGATAATTTATGTAAACAAACTTATGTCAAGAAATGTCACTGTCAAAATGGCAGGACAGTGGTGCAAAACATTTTATCATTAAATGTTTTTTGTAAATAATCATCGATAAAATTAAAGTGCATTATATATAAGAACTATGGAAACAAAATACCGTTGCCAAACAATGTTTTTTGTAGTGTGTCGGAGATAAGGTATATGACAGTCATAATCAGCCCTTTTAAGCCCAGTGCTAGACGTCGGCGTTCCAAAATCGATTTCCAATCGAAACATTTTACAGCCATTTTTGTCCAAAATGTGGCAAGATATAGAATCGAGATAAGAATATGAATCTATTTATTAGAGTTGTAATATTAGAGTCGTTGAAGATGTAAAACATTTGAAAATGTTTGGATCTCCTGCATTGGTACCAGTATCATAAAATATTTTATACCAGAAAATCTCCTTTTTTTAATAACTTTGTTTAAAACCGGAAATTTATAAAAATTAATACGGTATGATTATTTTAAATTATTATTTCTTAAAATCAGTACTTAAAAGAAAATATTACCCGTTTTTTCGCAATTTTATGTGAATTACCATTACGAAGATATTTTTTTGTAATGTTATCCCCTTTGTTTACATAAATTATCTGAATTTGAGACTTTGGGTATAGCTTTGTAAAACTAGCCTCGAATATCTCCGGCATTAGAGCAATTAAACCGTGTTTAAAACAAGACGCGTAGTCATTTTCATACAATGATGTCAATAAATACATCGCTTGGGGTGTGGTGCAAGTCAGAAACTTCGCTCCTATATTTTTTACATAAAGAAATACTACCTATTTTACATAGGTGCCTTAGATATGTAAAATATCTTAAAGATCAGGGATTATTTTAAACCGTTATAAAAAAAACCGGTCAAGTGCGTGTCGGCCCACGCACGAGGAAGGGTTCCGTAGTTGGGATGAATTTATACCAAGAACAAACTTAATTTTGTAGTTGAAAAACATGTTCTCCCATAAAGAATGTATGAGAGAACATGTTTTAAAAACGTGCAAATGTAAGTTAGTCGGCTATTACTCAGTAACTTGTAAAGTTTACTAAGCTGTGATAGTTTTCCTTTTAACTTCGTTTGTATATACTACTGCTGTGAATTTATAACTCAACAAAAATTATCACTTTAACATTACGCAACCGGATCCCTGAATTGAAAAATGGTTTTCACAAACCTGCAATATTTTTGAACGGCCTATTCAACGATACCCCACACCACGGGAGAGACGAGAAAAAAAAAAACAGCCCCACTTTACGTGTACGGGAGATAATAAAAAAAAAATTCAGATTTTATTTTACCTCTTAAAAAAAAAAAAAAAACAAATCCATACAATCCGGTTTTAATTAAAACTAAATATTAAAATAAAATAAAATACAGATATATCATTTTTTTTTTAAATGTATTATTGTCGGCGTGATTAATATTTATACCCATGCCAAATTACAGCTTTCTAGTACAAGAGTCTCCAAGCTAAGCCTCGAACAGACAGACAGAAAGACAGACGAACATGGCGAAACTATAAGGGAATAATAATATTTACTATGGAACCCAAAAAAAAAGATGAATAAGCGTTTATTATCCCTTAATTACAGAAAATAAGGTGTTAATTGGGTTTAATAAGTGTTTCTGATAGTACAGGGCTACTTCCTACCTCCAATCTTTTATACATACACACATCATAAAAAGTTTGCGATCACTTTGGAAAATCGAAATCTTTTTTGTTAGGTACGGTAGATTATAATATGATTCGGCTCGCCTGACTTAAACCCAATAGAGCACGCGTGGGATGCTTTTAAACGAGCTGTTTGGAACCGTCAGCCACATCCTCAGACAGTGCCAGAGCTCAGGGAAGCCGCTATTCAAGAATGGGACAGGTTACCCCAAGAAATGCTGGATAACTTGATTTTCAGCATGCCCAGGAGGATCACCGCATGTGTTCGAGCCAGGAGAGGAGTTATATTGTATTGAATTTTGTATTGTGTTGTTTTCCTTTTATTAATAAATTTTTGTTTAAGTTTGGTTAAACAGTATTTTTCTGTCTATCAAATTTCTGTTCCAATTACATTATTATGATTAATCCCTCTTTTTTTTTAAACAACAAAAAATAGTTTTATTTTTTCATTTCAAACAGGATATTTCTATTTAAAGAAAACACACAACAAAGAATTTTTATTGATAAAGTTCAATAAAAAAAATTATATCAGCTTATTCTAGTGATCACAAACTTTTTTGATGTGTGTATGTATTTGAATGAATGTTTTCAGGTGGGCCCATGCCAAGAAACAGAACATGAAAAAACTTGAAGAAGAAGCGTCTTCCTCTTAGTTTAAAGATAGGAAACAGCTACACCTTATCTCTTGCACCACATCGAAATCACAATAAAAATTCAGCGTCCGTCGTATAGAATCGCCGTCTATCACACCGGACAGGCGGAGTCTAGCCACCTATAAATCATGCTCACCGCTAAACTTAATTGTTAATGATACCCATAGACGTGATCCGAATAATTATCGATTCTTATACGGTGTAACCGCAGCCAACATGGCGCATGGCGCGAAGATTCCTATCTGTGGGCGGGGTTTGATTGATACAAACTTTTTTATGATGGATGGGTGGATCAGAATGACGTAGCGGGATAAATTAGTCGATTGTGTGATTGTTCATCTTTATTTATGTGAATGCGAATTGCGGCGAGTAATGATTAGAGTTAGTAAGTAACCAAAAAAAACCGGCCAAGTGCGTGTCGGACCACGCACAATGAATGGTTCCGTAGTTAAAAATATTAACCTTGTATATTAACATGTTTTTCAACTGCAAAGGTAAGTTGGTCTACTATTACTCGGTAACTTGTGAAGCCTACTTAGCTCTGACAGTTTTCCTTTTAGCTTCGATAAATATACTACAGCTATGATTTTTTTCACATACTCAAATACAACCATTTAGCTGGCAGGGGGGACACTTGACTCTAACAAAAATTTTCACTTTAAAGCTTAATACGTATTATTATTATTTTATTTATATATGTCTACATATCTCGGGACCCTGGGGTCCCGGACCTTTGGAAGGCGTACGAGGGGCCAAAGCCAACTCGCAGAGGCCCGTTAGACGCTTTTTAATTAAATGAAGCACCAACCGACGATTATCCCTGTACGCACTATGCAAGGGCACCCAAGGACAACCCCCGGTTGGTGTAGGACTATTGCAGGATATAGAAAACAAAGATATTGGACTATGGGTTTGGGTGGTTAAAATGGCCTGGTTACCTAAAACTATGGAAGGAATATGGCCCCTGCCTGATCAATGTTTTATTATACAGAGATAAAATGGCAGGGGGTGACTTGCACACTCAATAATGGGCCCCCGAAAACGGTCGCTAGCACGGTGACGTAGCGACAAGGGGGCAACATATCCTGAGGTGCTCGAGGAGTGGAGAACTATTCCACGGCTCTCAGAACAATCCCAGAGCCCGGAAGATGGTCAAGATCCCTACAAGCAGTTACTGGAATACTTCCTTCCTCCGAGCACGTTTGCTCTTGCGAATCTCCACTCAAATCGGCCAATAAAGACAAGAATGAGGTGGGAGCTCAGTTCCTCGTCAGTGTTCTCCCGGTAGATAGGGTCCGTGGGGTCGCAACTGCCCACCAGCTCGCCACATGCTGCCCTGCGGGTTTCTGTATGTCTCTTGGTCTGGCTCCTCACCCCAGACATGTTACGGTAAAGTAAACTCTACCGGCACAGACCTAGAGTTTGGAGCGCGCAAACCCCACCACGACGCCGGCGGTGGGGTTATTATTATTTATTTACTTCAGAGAGATCTCCATATGAGGTACATAAACAAAATAACATAAAATCAGAGAATGTTAGTACCTATTACGCAAACGGAACTCTGAATCGAAAAATGGTTTTCAAAACCCGCAATATTTTTGAACAGCCTAATACCCCACACTATGCGAAAGACGAGAAAATCAAGATGACCCTAAAAAAAGTCAAGATTTTATTTTACCACTTTGTCGGCGAAATTAATATTTATATCCATTTAAAACTATAGCTTTTTAGTAGGTACTAAGAGTCTCTGAGCTAAGCCGTTGACAGACAGCAGACAGAAAGACGGAAATGGCGAAACTATAAGGATTCCTTGTTGACCACGGAGCCCTAAAAATGTGATGCGTAGAATCATCAATCAATGAAAATCAAGCAATTTAAATTCCAAAACAAGCTTAATGTCACCATTATACATCTAGATGCTCATTAATTAAACTGTGGTAGTTCAATTAATCAGCTTCTTTTTATTGGAATGTTTACATACCAGCGTATTATTGTCACATTGCATGGATTATTCATTTATTTATAGTTAACTAGCTTTTGCACGCGATTCCGCCCGCGTGGATGTCGGTTATCGCGTAAAAAACTAGCCTATGTCCGTCTCCATATCCCACGCTATATCTCTGCCAAATTTCATGACGATCGGTTTAGGCGTGAAAACGTAATATACAGACAGACAGACAGACACACAGACAGAGTTACTTTCACATTTATAATATTAGGGTAGTATGGATTAAAACGGTACAACACCAATTAACATAGAAACAAAAAAATAAAAAGAAATGTTGACAATTTTTGTATATAATTTACTTTACTTTATTTTTATATTTCAGGACTGTTTTTTTCTTTTGGGGTCGTCTTCCAGTCTAACGGGATGCAGCTGGATACCAGTATTTTACATGAAGCGACTGCCTATCTAACCTCCACAACCCAGGAACTGGGTAATACGATACCCCTTGGTAAGACTGGTTGTCAAACTTTCGGGCTTCTGACGACCCGTAACCCGTAACAAATGTCAACGGTCAAAAATCAACAAATGACAGCCGGGACCAACGGCTTATCGTGCTTTCCGAGGCACGGAGGGGTCTAGGTATGTAAAGACGGTCATCCATCCACGGTCCAACCGCGGCAACTCACTCACGCGGCTGTTATTACTTAGCTACAAGCCGCTCAACCCAATTTACCACTTTCTCGGCGTGATTAATATGAATACCCATGCCAAATTACAGCTTTCTAGTACCTACTAAGTCTCTGAGCTAAGCCTAAGACAAACAGACGGACATGGCGAAACTTTATGGGTTCCCTGTTGTCTACAGAACCCTAAAAACGTAACACGCGGATAGAGTTAACTGGCAAATAGGTACCTACTTCGAAGTAATTAAGAGTCATAGATAGGTAGTCAAAGAAACTACTTTTGAAAGATTATCTCATCCCGTGAATTAATGCCAGACTAAACTACTTAAGACTACGCCGAGCGCACAGTGGCGCCCTCATCGTTATTTCGTTGATATCTTTTATATTTTAGAATGAAAATGCAGAAAATAAGCTCGTCAGGTTGTGCTTCACAAGACTATACGTTATTATTACTACAAAAAGTAGTTTTAAATTGTTATGTTTTATTGTAATCATTAAAACGGAAAATAGTGGCCACTAAGCTCCGTTTTAATGATTACAATAAAACATAACAATTTAAAACTACTGTTTGTAGTAATAATAACGTATAGTCCTGTGAAGCACAACCTGACGAGCTTATTTTCTGCATTTTCATTCTAAAATAAAAGAAATCACCGAATTAACGATGAGGGCGCCACTGTGCGCTCGGTAGCCTCTTAAGATTCCCAAGACAATTTCAGTAGAACAAAGTGTTCATTCAATAGATGTAAAGTTATCAAGGTCTCGGCTAATTCAGTATGTTTTCAATTTGAATTAAATCTGATGTGCTAACTCAGTGCACCTATCGATGAGGTCGGCAATTATCAAACATTTTTAGGGTTCCGTAGTCAACAAGAAAGTAAGGCACCTTTATAGTTTCGCCATGTCCCTCTGTCTGTCTGTCCGCGGCTTAGCTCAGAGAGACTTTAGTATTAGAAACCTGTAATTTAGCATTTATCACGTCGATAAAGTGATAAAATAATGCTAAATGAAAATAATGCTTAATCTTTAATAAATGATTCATTAATATTTAATATTTAGTATAATATAATGTAATGAATAATTGTAATAATTAGAATCAGTAACATATTATGTAATACAATAATTTGATAGGAAACATTTGCAGTGCCCTTACAGGGTGCATGTCTTAATACTGTGTCATGAAATTTCAATGCATGCCTACTAACCAGTGTTTAACATGTAAGCAAATAAATAAATAAATAAATAAAAATAAAAATCATGAAAAAAAATTTTAGGTTACGCCACTTGCACGTAAAGTGGGGTTGATTTTTTTTTCTCGTCTATCTACGTTGAGGAGTATCGTTGGATAGGCCATTAAAAATATTGCGGGTTTGTGAAAACCGTTTTTCGATTCAAGGATCCGTTTGAATTCATAGTAATATAGTAAATTATTTCAAAGGCCGGGAAATAGGCAATTGCAGGTTGAATATTAGTATGAAGGCCGAGCCGAAGGCGAGGACTTCACTAATACGAGACAGGCAATTGCCATTTCCGCCGAGGCATTTAAAGTGCTTTTCTCAAAAAAATGCAGGGAAAAAAAAATGCAGGTTTTCCATTGCCAATTTGGCAATGGAAAACCTGCTTCCAAGCTTAAATCTGGTGGAGTACAATCAATCTCCATTTCACTCTCTGAACCGTGGGAATTCATTTTAATTAAATTTATATTTATTAATTATGTAAATAACAAATCAAGACGAATTTTCAGCTTTGCCGCCAATTTTCTATTTGTCCTCTGTGCCGAAAGGCAAACGCATTTATGGCTATACAGCCACGTGAACGCAATTTGTGCTAAGCAAAGAGACTTACTTTGGTATGCCAAGAATGATAAGAGATCCATTCAAAGAGTATTTATTAACCCCAGCAAGCCATTTCATACAACATTGCTGGAGCGTTGTAATGTACCAAATTAAAAAAAACCGTATCAGAAAACTTAGTTAAGTTTATTCTTGGGATAAATTCATCCCAACTACGGAACCCTTCATTGCGCGTGGTCTGACACACACTTGGCTGGTTTTTATTTTATTTTTATATTTGAGTTGATTGAATGAGAGGTAAATTGCGGTTTATGATTTATGAAGTATAAAAAAAAAACTACTTACTAGATCTCGTTCAAACCAATTTTCGATGGAAGTTTACATGTTTACATATACTTTTTTTAGTTTTATCATTCTCTTATTTTAGAAGTTACAGGGGGGGGGACACATTTTACCACTTTGGAAGTGTCTCTCGCGCAAACTATTCAGTTTAGAAAAAAATGATATTAGAAACTTCATTGATATCATTTTTGAAGACCTATCCATAGATACCCCACACGTATCGGTTTTATGAAAAAAAAAAAAACGAGTTTCAGTTCTAAGTATGGGGAACCCCCAAAATTTATAGTTTTTTTTCTATTTTTGTGTGAAAATCTTAATGCGGTTCACAGAATACATCTACTTACCAAGTTTCAACAGTCTAGTTCTTATAGTTTCGGAAAAAAGTGGCTGTGACATACGGACGGACAGACAGACAGACAGACATGACGAATCCATAAGGGTTCCGTTTTTTGCCATTTGGCTACGGAACCCTAAAAACGCTCCTGCAATGGATTTGATTTTTTTGTCCGTAAATTCGATAATTCGCGTGTTCTTTTTTCGAAAATAATGACAATATTTCCATGCATGTTTGAGAAAAGTGTTTTTATTGGATACTAGCTTCTGCCCGCGACTTCGTTCGCGTGGAAGTCGTATGATACCACAATATACCTACTAAAATACCAGCCACATATTAATAAACTAAAAAAGCTGGGAATCGATAGTTGTCAAGGGGTCGGTCAGTCAGAAAGATGAAGCTAGTTGCCCATTCCAAAGCGTACAATATTTTCTTTTAAATATTTTCTTTTAAATATTTTCTTTTAAAATATGGGTTACATCATATGTTGAAGTTATACATGTGAGAACAATGTAGAAAGACGTGCACGTTAGAAGCGTCCGTAATAAAAACAATTCAAAAATTAAAATAAGCCGTGGCAGCTAAGAGATGACCAGTCCCAACTGACGGCGCCCGTTCACGAACATGACGCATGGATCAGCACCATTTAGCTCAACCATTTTGAAGGGAACTTAATGATCCAACACACACGCCACCACCAGCGAGACATTTGAGTGAGCATGACATACTCTCTGCCGCCAGGGCACATTCAAGTCAATAAAAGACATATTACCCGGTAAATGGTAGCTCTATAGTACATAGTACTCACACCTGTGCTATGCAATTATATAATTCAAGGAGATTGAGTTTATATAATGCAAAGATAGTCTTACAATCTTCAGCAGCTCCAATAATATTTTCAAATGCTAATCAATTAGTTTATGCGCCCTTATGGAGCAGGACCAGCACTGAACCAAGCATTTTTGTCACCGATGTAATCCCCCAACTTATAATATGCTTGGCTGCATAGTGTGCGTTTTATACAAGTTTTAAATTTTGTTTCGTTCAATTGGAGTATGTGGGGAGGTATTTTATTGTAACATTTTAAACAGTACCCCATGAAGGATGAGTCTACTTTAGTCAGTCTGAAACCTGGTTGAACTAATTGGTCCCTATTTCTAGTACTATAATTGTGTCTTTCACCTCTTTTACTGAAAATATTTACATTTTTCGTTACGTACATGATTTTTAAGCTATTGCATAGCTTCTATCGCGGGCCTTGAGCGCGGGGACCGAATCCAGAAATTCCGTAACGAAAAAACCTCACGCTATCGCTGTCTCGCTTTAACATCTATTCGACTCTATCGCACTACGCTACTCAGCCGCCATAGCTACCGGCCGCCATATTCTTGTCTTGTTTGTTGTCAAGAACTTTGTCAACAAAGCGCTGTTTTTGTTTTTATTCTGTGTTTTGTGGATATTTATCGTAAATTAGAGTTATTGTTGTATTTATGTATGTACGTGTGACGTAATTTAAGTTGCAATGCATTACAAAACGTGTGAAATATGTGTTATAAGATCCGGCCGGTCAGATGGTCAAATGCGAATCTTCATAGCCAAATTTCTTTTGAATGAAGATAGGTAAGCATATATTTTCAATTGTTATGTTAAAAAACATTGATAAACTCTTACAGAAAATAAATTACTTGATTTAAAGTCCAAAATTTACAAAATTACAAAGTAACCTATCAATATGCTAGTGCTTGACGCATGTTACTTTTTTATCGACTGTCGATATTTTTATTATTATAATATTCCTATTTCATTTAATTTTCTCTGTTATTCTATAATACTGCAAAACCAAAATAACAAAGATATAAGTTTAAATACACTACTATTATAATCATAATAATGTAATAAAATGTTCCAGCTAGATGTAAAAAATGGGTTAAAGTTACGGGAAAGAAGACTTGGTGTATGTACCCATTGAAAAGCTACATCAATTGGAACATATTTGTGGCAGTCTTTTTCTACCAAAGGATTTCAATAAAAAGAAGACACTACTAAGAAAAAATGCTACTCCGTCTGTAGAACTTACTGCAGAACCAATGGCAGATGAGCTGTTCGTTGGATTTCCACTACACATCTTGAAAAGTGAGCAAACAGGTAAGACTTTATTTTCCAGTCGTAATTCATCCTAACTCACCCTTTCCGATTACTTTAGTAACTCATGTTCAATTATATTTTGCAGAGTTATCTTCTACTTCGACTACTGCAATTCTTGGACTGGTACATCTAGTAAGTTTTTTTTTTTTTGGATACTGTACGTCCGAATGAAAAAACGGAACCCTTATGTACCTTCATCTATTGGACCGATTAAGTTGCATTTTGGTACACATGCAAAATGTATCATTTGACATATGAAATGAAAGGACTTGACAAGAGAACTTTTTTTTAAATTATTTAAAAAAAAATCCTCTTGACAAGTCCTTTCATTTCATTTTACATTTTTAATGAAAATTATTAAAGAAAATAGATGAAAATTTACCATTACCCCCTTATCTCCGAAACTGCTGATCCTAACATTAAAAAAAAAGAAAATAGATGAAAATTTACCATTTCCCCCCTTATCTACGAAACTGCTGATCCTAACATTAAAAAAAATACAGTGTACAGTTCTATACTTAAAGATTACAGCAAAACCTTTAAGAAGTCTATGGTCTTAAAATAACATGGTAAATTACTCAATATTGTGTGTACTTACATTATTATTATGCAGTTGGAAAGTATGGGGAAACATGTTTTTCAACTACAATGTTAATTCGGTTCTTGGGATTAATTCATCCCAACTACGATACCCTTCATTGTTTTTGGAATTAGAAGTGAATGACTACATTTTGTTTTTATTGCAGTACCTTCAACATCAACTGCTGAACCATTGCCAGTAGAATGTTCAAAAGACAGGAAAATATGTTCTATTGCGGGTAAGGTTTATGTTTATTTTAAACTTATTAAATTCACTTTACTATTTGATTAACTGTATTGAATGTATCAATTGTAAATATTACAGATACTTTTTTGTCTATTACAGACCCTTTTTCAAATGAAAATGTGATAAAAAGAATGAGACTAAGCCCAAGTAACTATTCAAGATTAGAATTAAATTTGAATTCACTTGTTCATGTGTCAGTTAATAAGCAACGTGTTTTCTACATTTCAGTACCTTCAACATCAACTGCTGAACCATTGCCAATTGAATGATCAATAGAAAGGAAAAGGTGTTCTAATTATTATAAAAAAACTTAAGTCCAAAGTTTTGTTTTATTTTATTATCATCACAGCAAATCTCATCTTATAGTCAAGTTTACCTCGGATTAGATCTAGACTATACAATGGGATTTGTCTCTGAACCCCGCTTACGCCAACGTGGAATCACAGCCGTAGCTGGTTTCTTTTTATAAGAAAATTACCACGTAACCTTGGTTCAAATCGACAGTTACCGTTGGCCTAAGTGACCTTTGCCTTAAATTTATTAAGAATTAAACCGTAAAAATGTCAGGATCCTAAAACCCGAAATTTTTTACAGCAACATATCGATAAAAATTACGAGTGAGTAGTAGTACATCCCTATCTTGTTATTATGTTGGCAGCTTTATGTCATGTCTGCAGTCCGTGTCATTTCTGTTATGTTGGTATTCATTATTAGCTCACGTTTCATACAAGCGACGTTTTTCATTTTTATCTATGGGACTCCCGTCTCTTAATATTATATACTCTTTGTTTATTTAATAAAAGAAAAATTTGTTTTCTTATCGGTCACCACGCTCAAAAAGTGTAACTTGAATTAATATCAAAGAAAAAGAAATACTGCATAAATAAAATAAATAAATAATTATAATTGCATAAGTTGATACAAAATGCTATGCAATAGCTTTACCGCGGCAGTCCCCGAGTGCCACACGTCTTTTTTTTTCATAGATGTATTGACAAGGTACCGTCATGATGTTAATATCCCTAAACAGTTCCCTTAGAGAATCGCGCCTGCGGAGGCCATATAGGTACTGCTCTGATGGCTCTTTTCTGTAGAATAAAAATAGATTCGATACCTGCAGCCCGTCCAAAGTAACTAAAATAGACTAGCCTCGCGGTATCTACATCAGTAAATTGACGGATTTTTCTCACAGCATATAATGCTGCTGAACTTAGCCGCCCTGCAAGAGATGTTAAATGAGGACCCCATTGCAGCCTTGAGTCGAGCATGATCCCCAGGAAAACAGTTTTATCGACGAATTCTAGTTTCTTCTTATTCAATACTATGTCACAATCACTACTTTTAACATTCGGTAAAGCAAATCTTATGCATTTAGTTTCTTTCCCACCTATACTATAGATGCACCTCTCTCTGTCAAACCCTCCGGGGAAAACAGGCGTGACAGCCTATAGTCCCCCACTGCTGGGACACAGGCCTTCTCTCGGTGAGTGGCCATAATCCACCACGCGGTCCCAGTGCGGGTTGATATACATATGTCACATGTCTTAGAATTTTTGGTTCTAGGACATGCCGGTTTCGTCACGATGTTTTCCCTCGCCGTTTTGAGAGCAGTGGTGATAAAATTATTTACACAAAGTATAAGCGCCTGTCTAGGTTCGAACCTACGACCTACAACTCGTAAGTCGCGGCCGTTACTACTAGACCACTACTGCTCTTACTTAGTAAATGATAAATGATTTATTTCTGTAAGTATGTTTGTACAAACACTTATACTCGTCAATCATATTTTAAAAACTAGATGAGATCGGCGTTTCGTATCTGACTAGTCTGAGAAGAAAGGCCGAAACAAACTCAGAGGTCACAGTCTCTTCTAAAGTCTAGACATAATCTTGGTCAAATCATGTGAAGACCATGTAGATCTGAAATGGTGTTTATGAGGAAAGAACCACACAGATTGAGTAGCACAGAAATACAACAAAAGATTACTATTTAAAAGGCCAGAATAACTTCGATAAGACATCTAGACGTGCAGCCAGCGTTACGAATGCCTAGAAATAATCTATGACATGC
Organism: Dryobota labecula; assembly: GCA_947523025.1. Lineage (NCBI taxonomy): Eukaryota > Metazoa > Arthropoda > Insecta > Lepidoptera > Noctuidae > Dryobota > Dryobota labecula. The sequence continues at coordinate 24,917,988 of OX383289.1, read as the reverse complement.
ATTGTGTACTAAACTTACTTAAAATACTAGGAGACGAATTGAGAATGGCCTGCACGTAGTGGCGCTAGACGGTTTTCAAATAAAGCGTTCGCGGTGCGCATCATAAATTGTTTTTTTATTAAGGCGAATATTTGATAGCGATCTCTGAATCGATTTGATTATGTGTTGGCGCCGTCGTTTGTTTTTATGATAGACTCTATGGCAGTGCTGAATGCAACTTAGTTGATGGCAGCCGATAAGACTTGTGTTTTTATTAATGCAGCGACTATAGCCCAAGAGGTAAGAGTTTTTACTGCGATGCGAGAGGTCTTAAGTTGAGAACACCATCCTTATTAGCGTTATAAAAACCCACTGCTTTTAGCAATAAGATTATTTTATTAAAAAATAAAAGTCACTCTGGATGGGTAGGGTAGAGGAGACAAGTCATAGACTCCTTTCAACTAGACTACTTTCCATAGTCGTCGTGTTTAGCAAATAGGTTCATCACTGATTCGAGAGTTCGTTACTAAACAGGCTACACTTCCGAAACGGTGCATCAAAAGAGCCTCCGTGAAACCTCGAGTGGTAAACATGGATGTATCGAGCTTTTGGCCTAAAGGGGGGCAAATCAAAAATATCCTATGGTACTTACACATAAATAACTTAGGTAAGTACAAGCCCATTGTGTCATCCCTTGTTAAACTACACATAAATCTGTAATTTTTATGGTGTGCAATAAAGAGTATTCTACTATCTATCTTTACTCCATTTGAAATACGAATAGACATTTAAATAAACTAACTCAACTGCCCAACGGTTGATGTCGGGATGTTGTAAGTACTCGTATTTGTGCTAGTCGCCCGGTAAACTCTGATTGCGCGATACAGGATTTGTGACGTCAGGTGTTTGATGCGTAGTTTGCATGTAGCATTGTAGACACACCCATGGCAATCAGGCCTGCAATCCTAGTCTTTGCTGTCATCCAAATCGAACCATGGCTTGAAATATGCGAGACAAGCTCGTACCTACCCTACTTACCGACACGCAAGAAATCAAAGGAACACCTCAACTTATCAACTACCTTCTGTCCGCAGCTTAGCCCGCGTAGTTTTTTTTCTAAAAACCAGTGAAAGTCCCCTCAAAATTAGTCCAGCCGTTTCAGAGATAAGCCGGAACAAACAGACAGACAGACAAAAACTAAAAAAAAGTTTTTTGTTATAAGTACCGTATACAGGGTGTCTCAAACGTAGTGGTCCAAAGGCAAATGGCGCAAAGGTGAAGTGGCCACCTGTCATTTAAAAATGTATTTATATATATATTTAAAAATAATCTGGGCTTAGAAAGTTTCGCTAAAGTTTAACAAAAAATTAGATAAGACAAGAAAAAATAAAATCTGAAGCGTTGCAGAGCCACGCTGAACGTAAACAGGAACATAGCCTTCTACCTGGGTCATTCTCAGGACACTCATTATTTGGTTGACTTCGGTGGCAATTTTTTTTTACATTTAGGCATAACTAACATGAAATATCAAATCTAGTAGAGTACTACTAATATGTTTTAAATTAACTCTAGATAGAAATTGCCACCGAAGTCAACCAAATAATGAGTGTCCTGAGAAAGACCCACCTACACTATCAAGGCATATTTGAACTCGGCACGTTGAAAATTCTGTTCACGTGGACGAAAAATCCAAGTGAAGGTAAAATTTCTTGAACATTATGAAATTAGCGATTTTTCTGAACTATAGAGAATATCCCATTTTTTTATGATAGGTGGCCACCTCCGTTTTACCCCTTTTGCCTTTGGACCACCCCGTTTGAGACAGGCTGTATATTTGCATATAATGCATTTAGTGAAAAGCTGACTATTTTGACATTACAAACTGACACGCTGAAGAATAATCCGTACCTAACTGCCGATCAATAATGAACAAACCATTATTTTATTTTATTTTATTTTATTTTATTAATTTTAGGAAAACTTACAGCTAATACATTTTATAACTAGTTCAATGTTTAAAGATGGCCAATTACAAGCTTCCACTAACAATTAATGTGAGTAACATTAACAAATACGCTAAAACAGCGAAGTACAAGAGATACACATATATGCATTATCTCACGCTCAAAAAATACAATAATAAAGAAAAGACAAAAATATATGTTCATACATCAAAAAATAAATTGTTCAAACTTTTCTTTACTTCCTTAACACTACTAGTAAATAAATCTAAATCGACATCCTGACACACCATATTAAAAGTACGACAAGCTCTTATCACGTACGAGTTCTGTCTGTAGATAGTTCTGACTTGAGGGACATGGCGAAGACGTGGTCTTCGAAGAAATGCACTCGGCACACGCAGCCCGAACTTGCCCACCAACTCAGGGACGTCAGTAGATCCGTTCATAACACTAAATAAGAAAGCAAGATCTGCAATTTTCCTTCGCTCGTGTAGAGGCAGAATATGAAATTTATTACACCGACTTATATAGTTCTGGAGATAGGTATTTGAGCGATATTGAGTGTATTATGTTAGCCATCCCCTTAAGTTCTATTAGTTTTAAATGATCCTATTGTCTAACATTTAGACATACAAGCACAAGCCGTGTTTATGGGAAGTCTATCAATCTTCCAGACACAATTTATTGGCGACATCTTTTGACGGATGACGTAAATTACATCGATCATTTACTGGGTGGAATTCATTAAGTGTCAGGTTAACTGCTAATCACTACATATCACTACAATATATATTATAAAACAAAGTCCTCCGCCGCGTCTGTCTGTCTGTCTGTTCGCGATAAACTCAAAAACTACTGCACCGATTTTCATGCTGTTTTCACCAATGGATAGCGTGGTTCTCGAGAAAGGTTTCAGACATATAATTTGTTAAGTTTTTGTATAAATTGTTGTATACATAACGATATATGTTGGAGGTGTCGGAAAAAAATAAGCCGTCTAGGAGCTTTCAACGAAAACGCTGTCTAAACCCTTTGAGATATAACAAAATAATGTATGGTGGAATTGGGTATCACTAACATATTATAAAACAAAGTCCTCCGCCGCGTCTGTCTGTCTGTCTGTTCGAGATAAACTCAAAAACTACTGCATCGATTTTCATGCTGTTTTCACCAATGGATAGGAGTGATTCTCGGAAAAGGTTTTAGTATATAATTTGTCAAGTTTCTCTATACATTGGCTAAAATATAATTATATTTGTTGGAGGTGTCGGAAAAAAATAAGCCGTCTGGAACAGATATGGCTGAAATTTGGTACAGGGATAGATTAATTATAACCTGGAATAAGACATATGCTACTTTTTATCCCTGGAATAGATTCCCATGGGTTGTGGGAACGGGATAAAAATTTCATGATTACTATTGGTCGCGATAACCGACATCCACGCTAGCGAAGCCGCGGGCATTAACTAGTCTTCAATATTAAAAAAAATAAATGAAAGATGAAAGCTCAATAAGTACTCTATATAGATTAATACCGTGGCTTGCCCTCTTATCTTAAAAACTTAAAAAAAATAGCCTTGAAACCTTAGGGTGGCCATATTCGATCCAGGTGGCCTCAAGCTACACGAAACTGTCAAATTTCTTGAAACGATTTTAAACTTTAAAATGTTGACGGTTAAGTTCAAAATCGAACGAGAAAATTTGACGGTTTGTGGTAACTTGATGTGCTGGCCACCGCACCTTTTTTGTATTTTTTGGGCAACTGATAGAAATCCAACGATTGACGAAACACGAAGATATTAAAAAAGTAATGTACACACGGCTACAAATCAAGCTATGAATTCCAGTATAAGCTGATCTCGCATTGTATAGAATTTCCGTTCAATGAGAGGTCAGCTTATACCGGATTATTATAGCTTGATTTGTAGCCGCGCGTACCTACTATACATTTATGGTCGCTTGGCTCGACAAAATGCAGGGATATCTTTTTCGATTTTGAAGTCAATCCCATAAAAAAAATCGGTCATAATGATGAGTGCAATGACCCCTTTTCAGGTTGTCAGTTATTCCAATTACCTACACTCTCTCTGTACCTACATATATATACCTAGGTACCTATAGGTATGTAGCTGGGGTACAAAACAATAGGTAGGACATAACCTGTTTCACACTACTTTGGTACGTTTGCTAGCGATCGTTAGCCTGATGACCGGACACCGGACGCCAAAACCAATTCACCAAGATAAACAAAATAAAATGCTTAAGATGCAGCTCCATTGAGATCCATTGAATTGCACGTGCAATGAATTTTCTAATGGAACAATAAACATTTAAAGCTCAACGCACACGTATGCCTAAGCACTGCACGGGAGAAGGTTTGCTCAAGACAGGCAGCAGTCCACTGTTGCCTGTCTTGAGCAAACCTTCTCCCGTGTGGCGCTCTCCCGTGTGGCTCCTCTGCGGTCTATTGCCAAAGGCCTCCTTCAATGATTTCCAAATCACTGGAGGAGGCCTTTCCCAATAGACACACTGAACTAGAAGAGACATTTTTTAGTTTTTTCACTTCTCATGTTCGAAAAGTACGCCAATATAACCCTACGAAGCGGGACTAAAGTGACCACTTTAGTCTCTAGGGTCCCTAATAGAGACTAAAGTGAAGAAATTAAAAAACTAATTACTTTTCACTCCCTAGACTAGGGAGTGAAAAGTAATTAGTTTTTTAATTTCCTTTATGTGACAAACAAACTCAAACAGCCAGTTAATATACTATTATCTGTGGAGTGTGGACCATCTTCATTGTGAAAATATTGGGAGTTTTAGTTCCATGGGTTTTCCGCAAAAGTGGCGCCATGTGTTTTAAATTCTTAATTTGTGACTGGTTTAGAAGAAAAAACTGACCGCGAAAATTTCAGAATATTTGTCGTGTAAATTTGTTCGGTTTTAAATAAATTTATTAAAAATGTCCAGTGACAGTGAAGAGTCTGATGTCGAGCAAAGAGCGAAAGACATAACAGATAATCTTTTTCTGCGAAAATCGCGGAAGATTTTCTTAAAAACTTACGAAAGTTTTATGGACTGGAGGAATAATATTTAATAAATGTTTTTGACTATTTTTCTCGCACTCAAAGTGTACAGTTTGCAACTCGAGACTAAACGCCAACTTGATTTACCCTCAGTTTTATTGACTGCCTCGCACGCTCGGGAGTCAAACCACCTCTGGTATATTATGACTTTGTTTAGTCCCTTAGACCATCTTCATTGTGAAAATATTGGGAGTTTTAGTTCCATGGGTTTTCCGCAAAAGTGGCGCCATGTGTTTTAAATTCTTAATTTGTGACTGGTTTAGAAGAAAAAACTGACCGCGAAAATTTCAGAATATTTGTCGTGTAAATTTGTTCGGTTTTAAATAAATTTATTAAAAATGTCCAGTGACAGTGAAGAGTCTGCTGTCGAGCAAAGAGCGAAAGACATAATAGATAATCTTTTTCTGCGAAAATCGCGGAAGATTTTCTTAAAAACTTACGAAAGTTTTATGGACTGGAGGAATAATATTTAATAAATGTTTTTGACTATTTTTCTCGCACTCAAAGTGTACAGTTTGCAACTCGAGACTAAACGCCAACTTGATTTACCCTCAGTTTTATTGACTGCCTCGCACGCTCGGGAGTCAAACCACCTCTGGTATATTATGACTTTGTTTAGTCCCTCGATATAAAATATTATATACTATTAATTTATATAGTTTTTATTTTCGTAGTTTAAGTGAAAATATTAGTTTTTTCGGAATAAAGGGCTTTATTATTATTATTATTACTTCAATGCATTTCTCTAGTAAGTACTTACATAAATACCCATTATACTAACTAATCCCTAGCCAGAACTGCGAAGGACGTGAAAAACTGTCTTATATGTCAAGTTGGTCAAAATTCAAAATGTTTTTCTTTATTTTAAACTAGCCTAGTCCTTCTCCATATCCCAGGCTATATTCCTGCCAAATTTCATGACGATCGGTTCAGCGGTTTAGGCGTGAAAACGTAACATACAGACAGACAGATAGACAGACAGACAGACAGACCGACAGACAGACAGAGTTACTTTCACGTTTATAATATTAGTATGGAAGTATGGATGGCAATAAGTTCGACCCCTGCGCACCTGACCTAGGTGACCCAGGACACACGGCCACAAATCAAAATCTATACAATTCCAGTATAAGCTGACCTCTCATTGTACGGAAATCCTATACAATACGAGATCAGCCTAAACTGGAAATGTATAGCTTGATTTGTGTCCGTGTGTACTGAAAAGTGTACATACACCTGCACCCTAATAATACCGTGACCCTGGCACACAGGCAACTGAAGGAACACGGCTTGTTTTAGTCAGTAAGTCTGACAAGCCTCCCGCTCCGCCCAGAGTGGAAGAAGTTATTTGATAATTTCCAGCCCAAAAAAAACACTAATGAGGACTACCGCGCTTGAATTCGCCGCTAGAGGCGCTAAGTGTAGAGTGAGGTCTCTAGAAATGTCAAATGTGAAACTGAACGTTCACTGTTTGTGGGATTAAAGGCAACGACAGCGCCGATTCTCCTGCGGGCCCTGCGGCGCCGCGCCGGCCCTAGCCTTTGATCAGGGTAGAGCGATATTGTCTTTCGGCGCCCTTTGGTGTTATGTTAAGGCGAGGTTCTTCAAGCGTTCGTTCTTGTTCTTGAGGTGGCAGCGAGCGGGGCGCGAGTAAATTGTGCCGTGAACTTCGTTAATTTTGGGTTGAAAATTATATTATGTTTTACGATATTAACAATGTTAAACCCGATGGACATTACATCATCATAGAGGTTTATTTTGATGTGATTTTCAATACATAAAGTAGTTTAATATTGAAATAAAATGAGTTTTAATCTACAAAATAAGGGTATGTCCCTATTATTGTTTGATTTTAATTTAAGTCATATTACTCGGCGGGTTATCCATATTCACTGGCATGAGAACAGCGCTGACCCTGGGGTAGAGCGAGAGCTGTCGTTCTAGACGCTAGATGGCAATTAAGGGGAGCCATAAAGCCGAATACGAATAGCAGTGAGGGCTTTCGTAATGATTAAAGAATCGGGAGTACCTATACTAATTAGAGCTACTTAATTTGATTTAAATTCAATGAGTGTTGATATTTACAACAAAAGTTGATTTTTGATAATTTGGGAATGATTACTTACTAGCTTTTGCTCGCGGCTCCGCCCACGTGGATATCGGTTATCGCGTATGTTCTTCTCCATATCCCAGGCTATATCTCTGCCAAATTTCATGACGATCGGTTCAGCGGTTTAGGCGTGAAAACGTAACAGAAAGACAGACAGAGCTGGTGACTGCACGGGTTCCGGGTTATATTCTCAGGGCAAAGTACTATGAGGGTTTTATACCATTAAGAATTTCTCAGTAACAGCCCGCCGCGCCGGAAGTCTGGTTTATTTTGCTGCACAGTTTATGGCAATGGATTCATAAATAATAATTATGAATCCATTGCGATAAACTGTGGCACTTTTAAGAAATACTGGCGAAATGGGGTTACTCTGTTCACCTCTGCCTACCCTTACAAGAAATATAGGCGTGATGTTTGTTCTTTTTGACTTCGGTCGGCGATGGTTACCTACGCCATCTGTCCGTTAATAGACGTACAATCGTGATGCGCATACGCATGTCTGCATTTTATCAAATTGCAAAAGTTTTGAGAACCGTATTCTATAACGATGGTCAAGCATGATCTCACTGGGAGTCTATAAATGGTGTAAAAATTGATTTATTAATCATTCCTAGAAATAAATCAATCAGTTCTAAATCAAGTCATGCTAGAGTGCTTGATCGTAGTTCTGGTGTATGGGCACAGATATTATAGAGGCATACTTACTATATATTTTTAATAATGCCTCTGTTTGGCTATTTTTTGATCTGGCATCTCATCTGTTGATTTCTAAAAGTGGAGGAGAGAGCAACAAACCATAATGGAGTTTCATTTCAGCCATAGACGTCCACTGTTGGACATAGGTAGGGCTGGCATCTGTCCGTGTTCCCCCGGATTTGTCCTAGTTTAGTTTAGTCCGGGGACCGTCCGGAAGGGGTTTTCTTAAGTGTCCCGGACACTTTTAGTGTCAGGGGAACCCCAATTAATTGGAAGATAAGCAATAAATTAAAGATTTTTACAAATTCCTGACGGAAAAGAAAGGCATTTTAGCAAAAATTGGAAAGTCTTGAAAAGTACCAAAATAATTTAGTAAAAATAACTTAACCAAAAATTCTAATTATTTGTTGATTTGATGCCAAAAAGACGAGTGTTCCTAATTATTCTGCATCTGTTACCAGATTCAGACTCTAGTTATTCTGATTACCTCAGAACGAGAAATTGTATTCGTATTATTTGACAATTTTATTTGTTACGCTGTAGGGTCGCATTTGTTAATTTTTATTTAGCATTGTTAAATAATGCGCAAACACGACTGTTTAAAATTTAAATGAATTTTAAAAAAAGTTGAATGGTGTGCAATAGTAGATTGTTATACAAGGGGCTAAAATGACCCATTTATACGAGGTAGTTTTACTCCCGAGCTTTAGCGAGAGTAAATAGAAACTGAGTTATAATGGGTTTTTAGCGCCGCGTGTTACACTCTACTTTTCACTACGATTGTGAGAAAATAAAATAATCTAATTGAATATTAAAAATAAATTACGGCCACTAATTCAATTTGCAAATTAGAGAAAAATTCTAAAGAATTCATGCCAACGTCTTTTTTTTAATTTCCTCTGTAGCCGCAACAACGCAATGCACGCATTCTACCGAAGAGATCGCGGCTTCTAGTTCCATTATCAAAAAAGAGAAAAATATTTAAAAAAAAAAAAAACACTTTTTCCCCTATAGGTAAATATGGTATTTTTTCTCAGTCTGGTACGATACAATGACGGCCTTTTTGAGCAAGAGTGATTTTTTTTTTTTATAGGTTTCCAGGAAGAACACTCAATTTCACCTAAATGTCCGAGGTTATTGTCCGGCGTCGGCAATTTAGGTGATAGCAGCCCTAGACATAGGTCACATAGGCCTCCCCAAAGCACCGCCACTTAGACCGGTACTTTGCTTCCCGCATCCAGCAGATTCCTGTAGCAGTTTTTACAGTTTCATTAAATAATCATCAAATGAGTATTAGCCGATTGGGAAAATTTCCCAAATTATCAATGACAACACAAAAATGAATTATGATATACATTTATTATCATAAAGTCTTACACTATACTTTAGCATACAAATAACTAGCAATAAGTAAACAACTATAAGTAATAATAAATCCGTTATGTAGTAGCCAGGTACCCAATTAAATCAACATATTCAGTGGGATAACTAATAATATCTCAAGAAAAATGCAGCTTTCTTAATTTTAGAGTGATTATGTCTAATAGCATACATCATGCTTTTATATTAATCACAATTAATTTTTTATGTTTGAAGTAAATCCTAGAAAATATGTTGTTTTATTAAACCTTAAAGTCTAATTTTGGCACAAATCTTGTACTTATTCTAGGGTATTTTAAATCTATTGAGTCAGCCTACCAGTTTGTCTTTAAATTTAATAATGATACATTATTAAGTTAAGACAAACTAGGTACCTACTTACAATTTATAGTAGCAGCTATTTTTATTATATCTTAAAAATTGCAAGATACCATTTCAAAATACATAAAACCTATAAAAACTGTATGGTATACATAGTACATACCTTTTTAAAGTCCAGAATTACCAAAGTATAATATTATTGCTATTTGTAACCTTTTCATGAAACTCATTTTACAGATACTATCTAATTTTACTACAATATCTTCTGCAATAAAATACTTATCATGTACAGTAGCCAGCACATCAAGTTACCACAAACTGTCAGAACCTTCAACATTTTAAAGTTTTTCATGTAGCCTGATGTTCTGGCGACAATACCAACTTCAAGTAAAATTCCCTGAAATCATCGACAAATAACTTAGTCAACAACTTTTGCAATACTGAAAAGGTTAGTCTTGATGTATCTATCTGGGGGCATGGTAGTGTCCCTGCCAAGTCGAGCAAAAACAAACAAACAAAGGCACAACTGTATGTACTATCTTTTCTTGAAGCCATTCTGGACAAAGTTTATAGATGAAGACACAATCCAAAAAGCATTATCAACTATAGCCAGTATTAAACAAAACCATTTAGTCAAGCAATTAATTAAAAATGAATATAATCTAAGTACTCAAAAAAATTATATCTTCCATAAAAGACAATCATGTTTGTTGTTATTTCCAGTTTTACTCAAATCCATACAAGCTTGCCCATGTCACCAGCTGCCTAAATAGCAGTACTGCTGGACAGGCCTCTCTAATTGTAACAGCATAACTACCAACTACCTCTAGGCTCTAGTAAGAGCAGGTGCACCATTTCCAGACAAACCAAAGCATGAACATAAGTAAAACTAAGTAAATAAATCATAAAATTAGACACAATGTTAGCCTACAAAGCAAATTCTGAATCCAGAAACTGCTTCTCCATTAACTTTCTCATTTTCTCTGGGATTGGGACACCGGAATGTGCAGGCTTCGGGCGTCTCTTCCAGGACGGTTTCTTACCACTCTTGGTCGCACTGCTGGGTACCGGAACTGATCTGTTATCTTTAGGTTTTGGAGTATTAACCTTCGGGACGGTGCAGGTCCGCTGTCTCGTTGCTCTTGCTTCAGTGGTGTTGTTGACTGAAAATAATGTAAGTATTTATTAAAAAAAGAGGAATACAAATAATGGAATGGAGGTTGTAATTGTCCACAACTGAGGTGCAAACAGATACTGATGATGATGATGATGATGATAGAAATGAGGGAATATGTCAGTTGTTTGGAAGTTCCACTGCCTATAAAACGAGCACGAACGCGTCATAGACGATTGGCGAACGAAATTTAAAAAAAAACTGGGTGAAAATGACCTCTGACTAGGAGAAAATAATTTAATTGTTACTTAAATCAAAGAAGATACACGGTCGTGGTTACTTACTTTTAAGGGGAGTTTTATCCACCGTCTTTTTAACCAGAATGGTCTTTTTAATAGTCCCTACTGGTGACGCCCTGCCTTTGGCTGGCATCTCTTTCGCAGCACGTTGCACCTTTGCCGTGGGTTTAGGAGTTTCTCGGGGCGCCATTATTCACTATTAATAAAGTTTTTATTAAAAAAATAATGAGTAAACAAAATATAGCTAAGAGCGCAAATCAACAACCAAGTTTCGAAAATAACGTTTTTGTTTTGACATTGCCATTCTGTCAAGTGAACTCAAGTGTCAGATTCAGACAAAAGTGGAATGAGCATTTATAAAGAAAGTGAACAGTAGAGAAAGTATTTTCAAATACGAGATAAAACAAAATGTGCCGATTTGGAAATATATATATAAATGATATTATTGATAAATATGTAATAAATTAATAAATAATCGTGTAACATGTTTTATTTATGTTATAATTAAAATGCACTTTCAGATACAGTGCATTTATGAAGTGGTTTCGGATTCGGATGTCGACTGTAGTAAAGCCAAAAGGATGAGGCTTTAATTGTAATAAATTCAACTAAAGTTTTACTAATATTCGTTAAAAAAAAATACTTTTGTTTTTCTTATATTATAAACAAGACTGACATAATTATTGTGCCAAATAAAACTTGTTTCTATCCAGTAATAATAATTATTATTAGTTGGCATAGGAATGAAGCGGGAAATTTGATTTCCAACTTACAATGCATATTGCATCTCTAAAACCAAATCGTACTATTATTCTAAAAGCAATAAAGAACCCATTTATCAAAAAAATGTTATTTAACGCGCAAGTTTCGAATTTTACGTTAAACGAATTGAAATACTTTCATAACCGCGGCGGTCATTGACATTGCTAAGCGATAGGTATTTTGCATTATCAGCAGCATCCATTACAGTGAATTTGTGGCCAACTCAAAAAATGCTAAAATTAATTCGTGAAAAGCGAAGCGTATAATGCGAAATATTGGATAATCATGGTTTATTTCTGACTTTAAGATGAAAATAGTGTATATCTGTAAGATTCAATTTGGAAAACATCGAATAAATCATGTAAGCAATTTTATTTTGCCATTTTTTATCATCATAATGACATGCAAAATAACGGCAACATTGCTATTTGGCGTCCATCTTTAATCTTTTGATGTGTTGTGTTATTTTAACAAAATTGTAATAAAATTGTTATTATAACTTCTACAATTAATTTAATACACATATTCTATTCAAGAGTTTTGTCTGAGACATTTATCATAAAATAATAACTTGGTAGGATGTGATTTATTAAAATTTTATCGAAAGTGTCACAGTATCATTATCGTTTGTTCCTAAAAGTTTCACTGTTCTTTGCTATTGACCTAGGTGATAATTAATCGACCAACCTTCAAATGTTTTCATTCGCTTTCTTATAATCGATGAAGTGGATTCGCACTGTGTTTAATAACGTGCATTGTTACTAAATTGTCGTTTTCCTGTTGTCGCAGCAGATGAAGTGTGCAAATGGATAGGTTGAGCCACTTGCGGGGAGAAGCGGGGGGCTCGCGGGACTCCACGCTCGACACCACGTCCCCGCCGAGTGAGGCCTTCATGACAGCCAACGAGAGCTCCTCCAAGTACTTTTCTCTGTCAGAAGTTGACTCTGTTGATTCATCATTCGACATTTCTTCTATAAAAGATGTGTCGCTGGCTAGTACCACCACTGACTCCGAAGGGACCATCACGAACGCCGATGAGCTGATATCGAATCTGTCGCCAATTGGAAAGAAAAGTGATATGCTAGATAGCTACAAAATTGGTAAACAGATTGAGGCAGCAAACATTTTATCGGGCGGTGTTGACATATTTGATGATAATGACAATTCTTATGATGGCGATGAGCTGGTGATTGATGACAATGTTGATGATGATAAGTCCAATTCAGAACTGAAGCAGCCAGAGGAAATGGAGTTTAAGTCTGATGAGAATATGATAGAGTCTACTTTGATAAATGAAGAGACAGACATAGCTAGTAAAGATACAGAAGTGGTGCTACAGATTGATGGTAAAAATGTAGATGCAATAGATATTGGTAATGGATTGTACTTGTATAGAAAGGAAGGTCAGGAGGAGCTGGCCGCTGTTCAGATAATTGATGACGATCAGCAGCAGACCAGCTTCAAGTTCCTCAAAGTGCGGTGAGTGTACTAACTTTACAAACTTAGTTACCAATGGCTGAGAAAACTTTAGAGTTTTGTTTTTGCAAATTAAATTGTTTGTAAACACTAATAGCTTGTTTTGAATTATCTATTAGGACATAAATAAGTAAATAAATTCGAAAACAATAGAAACACAATTCATATGGAATGAAAGTGACAAAACATATCATGTATTAAGTCTATCATAATTATAACACTTTTTGTTACAATTTTGACTATAACTCATTTATTTGTTCTTAAAAAGGTAAGAAATGTTGACTTCAAACTCATTTTGTAGGAAAAATAATTGAGAATATTTATATGAGAATGAGTGTAAACTCTTGTTTTCTAAAAATAAACTGATGTGGGTGTAACTATAACATAAACATGATTTGACCTAATTAGAACTAAGATGTTTCTTTGATTTCACTCTTACAAACGCTGGTATCTTTACTTGCAGTTTTTCTTAGTACTTATTCCAAATAATGTAGGTATATGCATTCTTTTTGAGAGAAAACGTTCCAAAAGACAATTGTCCTGGTTTTATAAACCCAGTTTAAGCTTTGTGATCAGCAAAGCTGTTGCTTAAATATCATATCTACTGTTGTGATTGGAAGGTCATCCAATCACAACAGTAGATGTGATATTTAAATATCAACAGGTAAACAAATCACACTTGACGTAGGACTGTAAACAAACAATCTTAAAATGGGTTTTCTGAAACTGGGTATTAAAAGAATAAGAATCATTTATTTGTAAAAGATATAGATAGGTGTTACCAGTTGTAAAAGTTGGTTGTTTAATGTAAAGTGGCCAGCACATCAAGCTACATGAAACTGTCAGATTTCTCCAAATGATTTTAAACTTTAAAACATTCATGATTAAGTTCAAAATTGCACTCGAAAATTTGACAATTTGTGGTGACTTGGATGTTCTGGCCACCGTACAGTTCATATTTTGCCTGTTAGGCATGCAAATAAATTTTACATGAATACCTAATAGGGTAAGTACCTATTAGGTATTCATGTAATATTTATTTATTTTAGTAAAATACTCATAATATACAAATATTCTAATATAATTTTTTAATTAATATTAATATACACAACAAAACTAGGAACCATAAAATTATATTATTTCGTTGTTTCATAAATTCTATAAAGTTAAAATAAACATACAGAAACTACAAAACTATAAGAACCTTTCAATAGTTTAGTTTTAGTAAAGGATAAATAAACATGCCTTCTGCCGGCTTTTCTTTTAAATAATGTGTGCCTGGAATCCTTTATTACAGAAGATATAAACTTGATAAGTTATCTTTTGTATTCAAGTTGCACATTTTGTGTCAACAACACTTTTGTTCCCAGATTTGTCATATCCTAGCTGTTCTTTTTTTTTTAAGTCATTACTTATTTATCTGATAAAACATGAATTGTGAAAACTGTCCTTCAAGATACAGGATTTTCCTAGTTGGAAGACTTTGAAGGGCAGGGATCTTACTCATCTATAATAGCCATACCCATCCCTTATTGAAATAACACTGACATTACCTAGGCTGTATTTGGTAAATAAATGATTACTTAGTAGTAGTATATCCTCCTCACTAATACATTGTATAGCGTATGTATAGTTACACACCGATTTCTGACTTCCCACTACTGGGCAAAGGCTTCACTTCCAGAGCTTGCAATCCAGTTTTTCAAAGCAAAGTGGAAGAGAGTGTCCCTAGTTAGCTATAATATAAATAATACACTACTACAGTAAAAAACTGACAGCCTCATTGGTCTAGTAGTATTGGTTGCAAGTGCTACTGCTGTGCATGAGGTCCTGGGTTCTATTCCTATTTCATACTTTAACCCCAATTTTTATTAAAACAAAAAATCATTTCTATTTTTTTTTTGTTTATCTGCCTGTCTGTTTGTTCCGGCTAATATCCGAAATGGCTGGACTGGTGGTAGGAAGAAGTGTTAGTATAATAAACTCACATTTCCCCACTTATGTCGTAAGTTTGGTGAGCCTATTGCCATTGACTGAGCAGAAATCAAGCATGACAACTGCCTGACCTGAATAGCAAACTTAAACCCCATGCCCAGCTGTCGTGCATTCAGACACTGAAACTGAGACAGTGGTTATTAAGTCATCATTTCAGACCGGAATCACCCATTACTCCTTTGCAAAATAAATGATTTCTGATTTCCTGCCTGCTCTTTTTTCCGCCATACTTCTCGGTTCCGTACGTCCCCCTAGGTGTTTCTCGCTACTTTGACGATATCATCAACCCAACACGCTTTTGGACGGCCCCGGTTCCTATGGCCTAACCTTGGCCACCATTCGGTCACAGCTTTAATCCATCGGCCATCTCCCTGTCTAACTTGATGTCCTGCCCAACTCCACTTGAGGTGCATTAAGTCTTAAGAAGGCAAAATTTCCATCAGCATACTTCCACCTGCAAATAACAACGTACCACCATCATGACCAATCAGTAAGAATAGCCGTTCATTCCATAGTGCTTATTAATAAGTAAATAAGATTCCATGAGAATATGGTTTTATAAGGTGAAACGCTGTACAAGTCAGCAGACTACTATTGCACCTTGATTTTACCTAAACATAGGTGTTAATTTGCTGAGCAATCTTGTATATTTTTTTGATGTAATGTTTATGCTGTCTGATGTGATTATTCATCATGTTTTTTATTTTTGATAGTGAAGATAAAATAGTAATATTAATTATATGTCTTTCAGTGAAAATGCAGAGGGTAATTTAGAAGTTTATGAAGAAATAGAGATAGAAGTACCTAAAGAAGTGGTAAGATTTTTGTTATAATGCCAATTATTAGTTATTTAAGTGAAGTAACTGAATCTGCCAATGATATTTATTATATCATTTCATTTTTCAGCCTGCAAAAGAAGGGAAGATGGCTGATAAGAAAATATCATCACATGTGCCTATAAAGGATATCAATAAAGTCATAAATGAGTCTGCTTGCAACAAAGTTGCTGAAAGAAAAATTAAAGCACCAAGAAAAGAACCAATTTTAACAACTAAGACACTTACTGAAGTTGAACTTGAAGTAAATAAAGAAACACCGCCTGATGGAAAATCTGAATTCAACATAAACGGAAAAATGATGAAGTTCAGTGAATCACGGAAATCTCCAGTTATAGGCAGTTTCACACCCATGACATACCACTCAACACCTAATAAAGAGCGCATACCATTGACTAAAACAATGGTTGAGCAACAGCTGCATCCTAACCGGCATTCAGATAATGTCAAGAAAACAATAGAAGTACATACTGATAGTTGTAAGCAAAGAACACCTGAAACACCAACTAAAAATAAAGATGACAATACATGTAATGAGGTAACCAGTCCTGAGAAAGAAATGGTGTTTGATGAATCACTTGAAAAAGTTACTGTAGTTGCTAAAGAAACTAAGAAGGAAACTGTAGTAGAACAGAATATTGATAATGATAAACCTAAACCGTTGGAACCAAGTAATGCTGAAGTGTCGAAAGAAACACCTCTTCCCAAAGACAATTCAGTTCCAATTGAACAAGAGAATATCATTGATTCCACTGAAAAAGATCTAACTAAAGTAAAAGCAATATTTAAAGAGAATATACAAAGTGACATTGTAAATGAAGAGAAAAAAGAAGAAAACGATGGGAATAAAGTAGATATGGAAGAAGACCTTGAAATTGTAGAAATTGTTGCCGAAACTGTAGTTGATAAATGTGATGCAAACACTGAAGATCTCATTAAAACCGATAGTGATAAACTGGAAAAGGTAAATGATGATATTCAAATAAGTCAAGCTGAAGTTAAGATTTCTGAGCCTATCCAAGAAATTAATAAAGATGTTGAAATTGACGTAACTGATAAGAGTGATAAGGCAGTAGTTAAAGACAATACTCAATGTGATAAACAAGACGAGACCAAAGTTGGAGAAATTATTTATGATATAACTGACCAAGAAAATGATGAAATTATTATTATTGATGATAGTGAATTAGATGAAACCAAAATTAAAGAACTAACTTCAGCAACTGATAAAGATAACGAGAAAAACGAGAAAGTTGAATCAAATATTGCAACAAATAATAAAGAAGATGAATCAAAAATTAAAGAAAGTGTTCAAGACAATCATAAAAAAGATGCTGAAAATATTCAAGCTGATTCAACTTCCGCAGTAATTCCTGACACACACAAAGAACAAATTAAAAACGATGAGACGCCTCCCTTAGGCGACATTGTTGAAAACAAACAGTCAAAAATACCTATAGCGAAACCAGAAACTAAAAAAGAAATAACTAAACCTACTAACAAAGAAACTTCTATTACGATAAAGTCTTCTATATCCAATGTTGTTGAAGAAGGAAAAGTCGAATTGAAAACTGAACCTTTAAAAGATACTGCTCTGAAAGAAGTTGCTAAAGGTGTAGTACTGAATAAAGAATTACCAAAACCAGTAAAAACTGAAAAACAACACGATAAACCAAAAGTTGTGCCAGAAGTACTGCCTGCCAATAAGACACCAATTCATATGTCTCCCTCAATTGCTAAAACAGAAACGGTAGTACTCAAGAATGAAAAAAGTGTGCTTGAAAAATCTCCTAAAAAGGAAGCTAAAAAGCCTATTCCAATTGCTGAATCTCAATCTAATGTAGTGCCGATGGAAGTTGACAGTACCACCAATGTGAAAGTGGAAGCTTCTCGAAAATGTCCAGTCAGCAGTGACAAAGTACCAAGCAGTAAAGTTAAGGATCAAAAACCTGTAATCCAAGTATCTGCTGGAACCTCCTCTGAACCTCAAGTGACAACCGTAGAGGATAAGCGGGAAATAAAAATTACACCTAAAGCAACTACTCCAAACGATGTGAATGTTAAGGATGTTAAAATAAGACAAGTGCAAAAAGAGGAACAGCCTAGTTGCTCAGGCACACAAGATGTCAGTAGTACGTCAACAGACAGTCTTCCGAATAATGATAGTAGAAATGAAGGCGAAGATGATTCGGAAGAACCTAAACCAGGCGGAAGTAAAAAAGCGGTGCCTTTTGGTAAATGGACAGCTACTAACAGGAAAGAGTTCTTAGACAAAATAAAGAATAGAAACACAGTCCCCGCACCTGCCGTTCCTTCTACCAGTAGCAATCAACTGAAAAATTCCAACGATCTCAACAGAAGAGATGTTCTCCAAAAAATTGACAGTCAAAGGCAACAATCAAGCAGTGCAGCAGCAGCTTTAGCGAAGACTCAAGAAGGCAACAAAGTTGTTAAAAACGAAACGGCTTTTGTGAGCAAAGCCAATCAAAATAAAGATAATAATACTCCAGAAAGCAAGATTCCTTTAAAGGTTGAGACAGTTAAAGAAACATCGGAAGCTGAGGCTGAAAAAGCTCCCATCAAACAAGATGTAACAAATGATATTCAAAACGAAGAAATATCACAAGCGGCAACTGCGACCAGTCTAAAGAAAGAAGCTCAAGTAACGGAAGTCAATTACCAAGACTTGATTGATAAAACGATTGAAGATATGATTCAAAGAACAGTTGGGATTTCAAAAGCGGGTCAAGATGAACCCAACCAGACGTCGGCAAAAGATGCGAATGCTCCACCAACTGGTAAATTCCCAGCAAATTACCAACCAACTGACCAAGCTACACTCGACGAAATAGAAATGAAGATGAACGAATTACACGGTATTCCTTTCATCGAAAGACCTCCACATGAATTACCCGTGGTTCCTTTAGCTGAACCTAAACTCAAAACCATTTCTAAAGCGGAAAAGGAAAAACCATCTGTTCCTATCAAAACTACTAAAATACCAAATCTCCTACCGTTTCCAAATAAAAATCAACAAAAGATTATCAAGGAAAGTGTAATAGAGGTTGACTCTGAAGATGAAATAATAGAGCATGAGCCTATTACAGGAGATATTGATATAAATAAGAAAACTGTAGCAGCTAAATTACCACCTAAGGAGAAGGTACTATCGTATGCTAACACAGATACATCTAATACTGATGCTGCTAAAAAAGAATCTATTATAACAGAAAAAGATTTTGACAAATTCGCGAGACGTAATTCCATAACGTATGAGAATTGTCTCACTATGAACTTCGATAGCAAAGAGCCGCATAATGTTATTCAGACGATTGTGGAAAAAGATCCATATCCAAAGACTTACTCTAGGAATGACATTGCACGTATCGATAAACCCAAGATGCCGTATAAATATCAGAACGCGCGCCAACCTATCCAACCGGCTAAAGGGCAAGCTGCAAACAAATTGGGTGCTACTGAAGATTCTTCTAGTAGAAATCAATCTAAGTTACAAAAAGCTTACCAATCAGCTTTATCAGCCAAACGTCAGAAAGAGTGCCCTATAACTATAATTGAAGATAAACCAGTAAAAGTAGTATTTATGGACAACATGGAGTTTGTTCCCAGTTCATTAAATATGCAGGGTCAACAACTTTCACCTGCTAAGAAACTAAGCACCGGACCAGATAGCTTCACTCTTAGCACTCTTGATTCTTTAGAATCCGACGTGTTGGATACTACTGATGATGCGAAATCTCAAGAAGAAGTGAAAACAAAAACTAAGCACCAGAGAAAACAAGTTCTAACTCCCGTTGACGAACCTGAACTAGAACTGATAGAACCAAAAGATTTAGGCCTTGAAGTATCACCCAAAAAGAAAAGGAAAACAGATGACGATAAAACTGATAAAAATATTAAATATCCCATACGGAAGAAGTATTATCTTCTTGGCTCTAACACAGCAGCGGAGGATAAATATACACACACAACAGAAGTCATTAAAAATCCACTCAAAGAGACTGTCAATCGTAACGACAATGGCGTAGCTCACAAGAATGCTGTCTCAGCTATAGACAGTTTGGTGAAAGCCGCTGAGTTACTAGAGCACCAGTCAGAAAACATGAACATTATTGATTCTCCAACTCCTGATAGTCAGCAGAGTACTCCTGTTAAGAGAGGAAGAGGTCGTCCGAGAAAATATCCTCTTCCCGAAGGAGGAGTTGAAAAGACTAAAGTGCCAAGCCCACAAAAGAAGCCACGGTTAATAGATGCCAAAGTACCAAAACGTGATACCGTGACAACTACTGATGATGAAGATGATGATGTAGACAGCGATGGTCAAATCATCAAAGAAAATTGGACGATGGGAAAAATTAATGAAAACATCGTTTGTCCGATTTGTAACAAATTATTCAGAACTGAGAATGTTGTGTTTAAACACGTGAAACATTGTACCGGCCCTTCGCCTAGTCGATCTGGTTCGGACAAGAGGAGCCCCAGAAGAATGAGACCATCGCAAGAATCAGATTCTAAGTCACAAGGAAGTAAATCTGATGATATGGACCTTGACGATGACAAGCCACTTGTCTTCAGGAAAGAAACTCCTAAGAAGCGTAAATCCAAAGATTCAATTTCTAAATCGGAAGATAAAGACGACGTTATCGTCATAGAAGATACACCACCAGTCAAAGAAAAGGCTGAAAAGAAAGAAAAGGAGATTGATGACAGAAAAATTCATGAATCTAGAAAACCAAGAGCCAAAATATTCCCAAAAAGTAATGATCTTGTTTGCGAGTTCTGCGGCAAAACATTCAGGCAGTTATCCTATTTGGTCAGCCATAAATTACAGCACAAGAAAGAGGAGCCAAAGAAAATAGAAAAGGAGGCTCCTGTCGCAATTAAATCAGTATACAGCTGCGAGGTTTGCAAGAAAGAGTTCAGGAAGCTACATCATCTGGTTCAGCACCGCATTATTCATAACCCTAGTTCAGCGCCCGCGAGGTCTTTACGAAAGAGTTCTTCAGAGCAGTCTGACACAAAGGTTGAAAAAGAACCGGGTACTTCTAAACTAAGCGAAGACCCAAGCGCTGGTTTTCGCTGCGAACCATGCGACAAGTCATTCAGAAAACTGCACCATTTAGTAGAGCACAGGGAAACCCACGACGGTATAAATAGACAGAAAACTATGCCAACGGTGATACCTAACAACGTTGAGAAGCCCGTGACTTTACACCAGTGCGAAATTTGTAAGAAGACATTCAGGAAACTACATCACTTGATCGAACACAAGGAGCAGCATGTAGAGACCAGCTCAGAAAAGTCTGATGACAAGAGTGTCAAGAGTTCGTTATCAACCAGAGACATAATACACGAGTGTTCACTTTGTTATATGGTGTTCCCGAATGAGCACTCGCTGAACAAACACACCATCATCTGTCAACGAAAGAAAAGGCAGTCGAAGCAAGCTAAACCTGCTGAAGAATCTGAGGCAACAGCTGAATCAGTTGAAGACGCGCGTGAGAGTCCAAAGATAGAAGAAAAATTAGATGATGTCGATTCTCCAAAACTAGTTATTATTGAAGATATAAAAGAAGACGAGCACAAAACGGAGGTTGTTGAAAAGATAGAATTACCTATGGAAATACCTAAAGCAGCTGAAGAAAAACCTGTAGAAGTTGTTAAAGAAGTAGAAAAAGAAATAGAGACTGTTCCTCAGAAAATAGAAATTACACCTATCGAACCACCAGTTATTCCTGCAAAGAGAGACTTTTCAGAAATGGAAATTGTCAAAACAGAAGCCAAGCCGGAAATCCCAGAGAAAATAAAGAAAGTTGAAATCAAGGAAGCAATTAAAGTTCATGAAACACCTAAAAAGAAAACATCCATCAAAGAGAAATCTACGGGTAGTGCAACCAAACGTCTTAAAACTACAACTCCAGTTTCCGTTCCCGAAGAAACTAAACCAGCAGTGGAAACGAGCGACGATGATGAAGTTAGGTACATGCTCAATCCCAACTTCAAAGTGGAGGAGCCAGCCGAGGAGAAAGTCTTCATGAAAGTGAGAGCGAAGAAGCGCAGCTCGCTCCAAATAGAACGGCCTAACTCCAAAGACCTAGTTAGGAGAAGAACATCATTACAGCACCCGCCCAAAATACCGCGCCTGAAGCCAAAAGCTGTCGAACCCAACCCGGTAGCTGTTAAACACGTATCTAAAGCACCTAAATTAGAACCCGTGCCTTCAACGGACTCTGACGATAGCGAAACTGTAAAATACTCTTTCCCAAAAACCATTCCTGAAAAAACATCGAAACCCGCACAAGAGCGCACACCTAAAACTATAGAAAGGAAAACTCAAAAGAAAACATTAGCTGATAAGAGAAAGTCTCTGAGTGGAATAGCAAAGAGGAAATCTTTGGGGAAAGCCGTCACTGCCAGACATAAACCAACACCCGTGAAACAGATCAAGAGAAGTAAGTTACATTATAATTAGTGATCTTTTTTCCTAATACATTTACTAAATTACCAGAAATAATTAAAAAAGAACAAATATTTGGTACATCTATGCAAATAAATAAAATTTAAAGTGTCTGTTTTTAATGTCAAAATAACAGCTTTTTACTAAATGCATAATTATGAAAGTATGTACGGTACTTATAACAACATTTTTTTTTTTTTTAATGTCTGTCTGTTTGTTCTGGCCAATCTATGAAATGGCTGGACTGCTTTTGACGGGACTTTCACTAGCAGATAGCTAATTTTATAAGGAGTAACTTAGGCTATTATTTTAGAAAAAGCCAGGCGGGCAAAGCCGCGGGCAGCAGCTTGTTCATAAATAAACTAAAACAAGTTCTGTTATCTAAATTAATGCTATTATAATATCAATGAATATTCAAATGATAATTTTAAATTACATGGTTTATAATAGTAGATTATACAGCTAGTGCATAAAAGAAGCCATTTCACCGGTCATGTCTTAGCTGCCACGGGTTATTTTATTTTGTTTCTATTTGTTGTACCTACTCTTGACGCTTTTAACGTGTAAGTTTTTATTATTTTTATTTTAACATCGTTCTCACATTTAGTTATAAATTCAACATTATAGATGTAACGAATACTTTTGTTAATTTAAAAGAGTGTCCATGGAGTTTCTTGCCTGTTCTTCTCCATAGGTACCTACGCATTGGAATGGAATGTACCTTCATTTTTCTTACTGATCGACTCCTTGACAATTCAAAAGTGCCCGTAAATGGTTTAACTGAAATAAATGATTTGAGTTTTGAGTTTTTTGACCCTGAGACTTCGGCACGGGTAGATAGTGTTAAAAGTAGAGTGGTAAAATGGCTCGTTTATGCCCGAGTTATACACTCTGCTTTTCACTTCGATTGCGAGAAAATGAAACAGGCATAAAGTATATAACAGTATTTTTTTTATTTTCAACATAATTTATATGACTACCGTGTTTTTCTATCGTTAATTTAATAAAATCAGATAAAATAGTTGTCTTTATTATTTAAAAACGTAAAGATACGTTTTTATGACTTGGCAGTATGAAGTACCCAATTCGAATGACACATGTTGAAAAAAAAAAAATACTTTAAAAAACTCGTGGCGGGAACTAGCTATTCTATTTTTCAATTTTGCAACATTTTTGAACAGTGAAAAGTAATTTTATGCCTGTTTAATTATAACTATAACTCTGGCATAAACGAGCCATTTTACCCCTCAACTTAACTATCCATCTTCGCCTGCGAAAATGGCTTCTTTTATGCAATAGCTGTACAATCTACAATGTTTTAATACTTAATTATAGTAGATGTAACAAGTAAAGCCTTCTTCATCTCTCTCTTACTTTGCTGTGCCCGACCCTCCGCGAACTTAGGTGACATCACCTAAGTTCACATTGTGGAATGCTATAAACATATCGAGTGCTAATAGCAATTGAAATGTTCCATCATCAGGAACGTTGGAGGTGGAGCACCGATGCGACTGCGGGCAGCTGTTCAGCAGCGCGGCGCTGCTGGCGCGTCACGCGTCGCTGGCGCACACGCCGCCGCGCGTGCGACGCCGGCGCTCGCCCGCGCCCGCGCCCGCGCCCGCGCCCGCGCCCGCGCCCGCGCCCGCGCCCGCCAGCAAGCCGGCCCCGCGCAAGGCCAGCGTCGGCGACAAGCCCAAGCAAGCTGCGGCTTCGAGGAAATCCAGCGCGCGAAGCGATAGCAGCGCCTCTAACACTAAACCGAACAAAAGTGAAGCAAAACCTACGAGGAAATCGCTCGACAAAGAAGCGAAAACTCCCGCCGCCACGAGGAAACCCAAACCTGAAAAGTCTGAGGCGAAATCCAGCGTCAAGCCGAAACGGACGCCCGCGCATCGTGGCGTGCCCGTGCCTGAGAAAATGAGAAAACTTATGCAAAAAAATAATAAATAATAATATTTTAATAATAGAGATTGGATCGAGTTCGAAGTTGGACTGAAAGTTCCCTTAGATTGCGCGATGTTATTAGTAAGGGGACCGCTAGTATGTTTAGATAATATCACGCATCACAAGGCTCACAAACGTAACAAACGGACCATTGTTAAATAAAAATATTTTTACACGTTTGCTGAAATGTTACATCGGCGAACAATATTTTTATCGTGAGTCATTAAGTTAGGCGTCGATCTTGTCTATATGTAAATGAGAACTTAAAATGATAAGTATATTTTGTCAATTTGTTCTAGAGTTTAGATATTATGTATGTATAAGAGTAAATATTTATGTTCTATTAGATCTAGGGATAATAATTTTTGTTGGCATTATCGGTTAGTATGCTGTAATTTTCAGTTAAACTGTAAATGTTCGCCATTCAATGATTTATTTGATTGTTTTCGAAATGATACGCCTAAATATATTGCAAGAAGGTGCAAACTTATGTTGTAAAATTTATATTAGAATAACAGAGTTTTTCAGAGTTCTAATGAAGTTTATAAGTAATGTTTGGTGGGTTTTAAATGAGCTTATTATCGAAATTGTTTTGAATATTGATTTGAATTATTGAGCTTCCCGTTCGCGGCGTTTGGGTTATTTAGTGCTTCATAGTATGTTTTCATAATTATTATAAGGAATTAGAGGAATTTGAATACCAGATTTTTCTAATAAAATAAATGAAATACCTAATAAGCACAGCACACCTCAATTCGGATATTTTAGAATTCGAGAGTAGTACCGGAGTTGCTATTTTATAATGTAAATGAAGTTATGTAGTTCAATACCATAGGGTGCATTGGAGACATCGTGAATTAGAGATATTCCGAATAATGTTATGTTGCAACTAAGTCTCGAGAGTGCCAATCGGGATGGCACTTCATAAATGTTGCCTATGTGTAGTAGGAAAATTTAATTATTCGGATTATCTCCGAATTCGGCCCCACAGCACTTTACCAAGTTGTTGAGATATTGCAATTGTTTTACCATATACATTAAGCATAGCTACAATACATTCTTAGCACTTCTTTAAATCAAATATTCTGCCGTTAATTTTAATGCAAATGTCGTGTAATGTTGTGGTGTTTCGTTTCAATGTCTTCAAATATTATCACCGTTGAAGTTTACTTACTTGATGTTAGCAGAGTCGAAGTTTTTCGCTGAATTTTGACCAATGTGTCGTGTCTTGTTAGTCTACGAGTATTCATAAAATGATACTCCCCAAAATTTATAGTGAACTAGGACCAAAATATATCAATTTCTCTGTTTCTAATGGTAATAATATATTATGTTGTTTTTAATTTTAAATAATGTTTATTCTACTCTCGTGACTAACAGTGTAAAATGTAATTAATTGCTAAAATATAAAAGAGTAGTCCGTATTGTGAGATTTATGTTTTAGAAGCATTTAACATAAAATTTTATATATGTAGATGATATCATTATTTTTAATATGATGATGCAATTTTGATTAATGGGTTATAAATAAATTGTCTAAAATGTATTTCTGTATTTATTTTTACTTAGGTATACAATATTCAGACATTTATAAATATACATTAATTGGTAAATAATTGAAATAGTTCTACAATGTAACATTTTTATCCTCTTTCACAAATAATATCTACAATGCTAGGTTCCATTAGCTGTGGGTCTACGCATCTTAGTTGCGCAGACGCTAGCGCATCTTCTAGCAGTGCGTTCAGTAGTCGTTCATCATTGCCCATACAAGACAACCTTTGTTGGAGGAAATGTACATCTACTTGCAACTGTTGCAGGCCATGTTTGCCAAATGTGCGCAGTCTGACGCACTCGACTAACGCCTTCAGAGCCACCTTCAATGCTCCATTAGATAGAGCAGCTCGGTCAGCCCCAGCTGGACTGAATACTTCAATTCTTTCTGAGAATATTCTGTTCAGAGGCGAAAATGACGATGGGGCGCGAGACCAGATCGTGCGTCGGCTGGAATCGCTAGATGGTTTGATGCTTGTCGGAAACAGTTGCGATGCCGCACTATCTGCACTTGCTAGCGTTTCCACTACTCTGCGGCACACGGCTCGCGGACCTCGCGGTTCAGGGGCTCTCAACCAATCCCTTGCTAGCACTGAAACCCTCAACATCTGTGCTGCTGTCTGCCCAATAAATACCACCTCAGAATCCAAGGCAGCTTGAGCAGCAGTTGACAGATGCACCATGGCACTGTTTTGGTCTTTATTCTCAACTGTTAATCCAGGAGCAGATTCTTCTAAAAGCTTCAGTAAGTGAGTGTGTAATGTAGACACCCCACTCTCCTGCATTTCTAAACATAACTTTGCTAAAATTAACAGTAATTCAAAGGGAATGTTGTTATTTGATGTTTGTAAGCAGGCCATCTTTTTTACCATATCTGAGAGGTTGACCATGGTCTCTGAAATGACTTTCCAGCATGTGTCAGCAACAGCTTTAGCACACCACGGTTTGAGGCCAAAAGAGAGATTGTTTTGTAGGAAAGCCATGAGATCCAAAAGTGATGCTTGGACTTTCTGCATCAAGTAGATTTGGAGAGAATTAAGGATATCCTTCAGGTCTGTGGTGTCTGTACCTTTGCTTGCCAAAGATTGCCTTACTTTAGTAAGACTATCTTTGAACTGAGATTGGATTGACTGATACTGTATTGTGGCCTTGTGATTGATGCATTGTATCACAACATCAATAGCTTTATTGGACATAGTATCACTTGAAATTATCTCAGTCATCGCCTGTAACTTTCTAAAAAACTTATCAAGTCCTCGGATCAAAATTTCAGTTCCAATATTGTCTGGTTTCTTCACTACTTCCTCAAAAAGGTGGAATACTTGTAACATAATTTTGTCAGCAAAATCTGGAATGTTCATACTATCTTTGTCTTGGAACATGTCATGGTAACATGATATGATAATGCCCAAGTCTGCTAAAAGCGTGTTATTGCATTTTTCAACCCATTCCAAGATATCAGTGCTTTCTACCATAGCACTTAGACCTTGTAGGTGCTGGTCGAGCCTACTTTCAGAACAGCTTAGGAAGATGTCCTGGAGAGAAGAGTCTGTTTCTTGCAGTTGTCTCAACAAACCTACACTTTCGGCTAATTCAGATGCTGATGTATCAGGACTAAGCAGTCTTTCTCGCAAAGTTTTCTTCAAACCATAAATTATTTCTGAACATTCTGTTTGAATGCTTTGAAATGAAGGTTGGTTACCGTACTTCTGTAGTACTCTCTGCGCGTGGGTGAATTCGTGGACAGCATCAGCATATCTGCCATCTTCAATGGCTTTGTTAAGTTGAGAAGGCAACAAGAACAAGAATTGCAATTTATCCAATAGTTGCCTTGTTCCACACAACCTGCTGACGTTATTTCCACTTTCTCTCAAGGAATCGGATATCTGGGCACTAAACGACGTGATCTTGTTCATGTTTTCGCTCAGTTTGTTCATTTCTTCTTGCATTATCTTGAAGTCTGTTCTCATTTTGCGCACTGTTTCTGTTGCCGATATAAACTTGTTGTAGTTCTCGTAGACTAGCGTTTGCATCTCTGACTGTAGGAACTGGCTTTGGGTGACCACTTCAGCCTCTTTATCCATGACTTGCTTTAACGTAGCACATTTTAGCAAGCAGTCTAAATACATGTCGGGGTTAAAGTTACTCCCGTCTATATCCAGAGGGTTTTCCTCCTTTTCCTTTGGTTCTGCCATTGTGAAGCAATTAAATTATATCACGATTGTGATCACGATACTGAAAACAACACTGTAAACTTTAACATTTTACTGATCTCCGTTCGTGTTGACTTGACTTCTTATTTTGATTGGTTTGACAGCTCAACACTGACAAGAAGATGACATGACAAATATGACAAATTGACAATGACTTTTCAAGTTTTTATCAAATTTACTAAATTCGTCTTACGTAATACGAAACGAACTAGGTTTATTTTTACAATATTAATTTTGTAAAAAAGTACAACATCGTTAGAGAGTTTTTAGTGTAACGAAAACGCTGCTGCTACAGTTGCTGTGTGCTGAAGATGTTATCAACAACCAGATAAATTAGCCCCCGGTCCTTTAAGCTTTATAAAAATAATTTTTGAAGTGGAAACTTCTTTAGCCACGTTGAACGATTTTTGGTAGGGGAAAAACTTATGGGTTCGCGTCACCGAAATGCGCAACATGCATGATCGTCACGTGTTGCGCCGGACTGTCAGTTATCCAAAAGTTTTGAATTTTCACTTCTGTCGGTAGTCCTCAAGACTGCTATTTTTTTGTGTTCTTTGTCACAAACTCAACGTGAATTTGAGCATAAGCTGCGTAGGTACCCGCTTTTAACAAACATGCCAACAATTCTTTCAACAAAGTAAACAACATGTTACGAAGAACGTGGACGGGGAAAGCGGCGACGCACGGTGGATCGAAAATCGGCTGTAGAAGACATAGGATCTCGATTTCTTAAATGTTATTTTTTTTGCTGGAAATGACTTCTGCTGATCATTACTGTTCTATAAAATGTCATAAGAAGTAAATGTGTGCACAAATGGAAGAGTTATAATTTTTATAAGAAAAAAATGTATGGAGCTAGTATGAAAAATCGAATTATCTCCTAAACGGCATGTTTAACCGTAATATCCTTGGAGGTGGTCATAGTGCAAATTATTTATAATTTTTTGGTTGCGGATTTGACGAAAAATTTCATGCCGTTTTTTTTTAAAAATCGTCAAAATATTTTCATTTGTTTTTTCATATGAAACGATTCCTTTTAGTGTTTATGTTGAAGAACACGGACTTTTAACTACATGTTACATAAAATAGCATCACTCCTATATTTCCGAAGGAGTTGGCAGAGGTTTATAGTACACCCACACGTAGACAACTATGCTTGAGCTAGATATTTATCAACACATCATGAGTTTTAAAACTTTTCATACAACCAAATTACCAATTGTTTACTCTTCTAATGAGTCCGAAAAGAAGTGATTAAGTAACTACACTGATTAGGTCTTCTAATGAGTCTTTATATGTGATTTAATGATTTTCAATATCTCACGACAAGGCCAACTATGGATTACATTCAACTTTTCCTGATAAGTAAGCTAATTTGTTAATTAGCAGTGCTATGAGTTCTAAGAATAGTTAGTGACAATTATAAATTTTCATTAGCTAATGAGAAGATAACTAATGAGGGTAGTTACCTAATTATTGGCGTTTTGCAATAAAAGGGCTAAAGTTTTGTTTTATAATTTAGTTTGTTCACAACTGTGTAACTGCTAACACTAAATCTGCGACTATAAAATCTTAGAATGGAAAGTTTAATCACGAATTTAGACTTGTTTGTTCTTCTACGAAGTGAGAGTACTTCATTTGATCATGAAGTATTGTTCAGTGCAGTTGTATCCCGCATAGGCGATTGCCTGTCTGACGAAGATCGTGTTGTTCTCAAAGAATTTTGTCGGAGATTTACGCGAGCCGCTTTACAAAGGTGGCAGAAATCCAACCGATTCCTTGATAATTTCAGGAGAAAGTACGAGAATTGGTTGGGAGCAAATATTGATTGGCCGAGTTTTGTGCAAACTTTAGTTAATCAAGAACCAAGTGTTGATGAGATACCAAGAGCGCCCTCAGTCTCTCCAGAACCGTCGACATCAACGTCCATTGGAACAATGACGAAAAGATCCCGTAAACCATTCGAAGATCTGGAAAGTAAACAAAAAAAGAGAAGATCTGATGAACACACAGGCGAAGATTCCAGTGAATTGGCATATGCAGCACGTTTAAAAGAAGAAGGGCATGGAGATATCGCCTCTGTCATCGAATACATGATGAAAAATCCTGAAGCAGCCGCTAAATTAAATGAAACGCTTAAGAAACCAGCGAAAACAATCATATTTACGTCAGAAAAGGCGCTTGGATTGCTTCTTTCACTAAAACTCTCAAAGTGGCAATATATTACGTTGCGAGAGGCTGCCATTCGGGAAGGTGCTAA
Source organism: Dryobota labecula (assembly GCA_947523025.1). Lineage (NCBI taxonomy): Eukaryota > Metazoa > Arthropoda > Insecta > Lepidoptera > Noctuidae > Dryobota > Dryobota labecula. The sequence goes on along the minus strand of OX383289.1, from coordinate 24,887,527 downwards.
GGATATTTATCCATCTTACTATAAAGTGCAACAAACTAAGCTTGATTGCTACCCTCCGAAGCAATCAGTGACAGTTACTGATTCATCGGCTAGGATTACACTTCAAGCTTTACTTGATATCACAGTTACAAGAATCCTTCAAAGCCTTTCTAAGGAAGAGCATAACAAGCAGTTGAAGCTGATATCCAAGTGGGGATTTGATGGTGCTTCTAACCAAAGCCGATACAAGCAGAAAATGGAGGGTGAGGAAGATGACTCGAGCATTTTCATGACCTCCTTGGTGCCACTTAAACTGACAGATGGAGACAACATCTTATGGACGAACCCAAAACCATGCTCAGTTTTGTATTGTCGTCCAGTTCAGTTTACTTTTGTAAAGGAGAGTGAAGCAGTTGTCCTTGAGCTGAAAAAACAAATGGATGAAGAAATTGAGGCCCTTATCCCCACGGAGTGCAATAATAATAATAGGGTGACTCATGAACTAATTATGACGATGATCGACGCTAAAGTTTGCACTTACCTTTCTGAAGCTAGATCAAATGCATCGTGCTACCTGTGCTTAGCAAAGCCTACAGAAATGAACCGCTTAGATGCTGTAACATCAAAAATTGTGTGTTCTGACCTGTATGAATTTGGCTTGTCATCCCTACACGCCCGTATAAATTGTATGGAATGTCTGTTACACATTGCATACAGGCTCGACTTCAAACGGTGGGCAGCGAGAAGTGATGAGCACAAAGAAATGCTACAGACAAGGAAGAAAATAATTCAAAATAAATTCAAAGATGAGCTCAATCTGTTGATTGATATAGTAAAACAAGGCTCGGGAACCACCAATGACGGGAATACTGCAAGAAAATTCTTTGAGTTTCCTAATAAAACCGCAGGTATAACCGGTTTGGATGAAGACCTCATCAAAAGATTTGCTGTAATTTTACAAGCAATTACATCTGGAGAGCAGGTCGATATAATAAAATTTAGAGATTATGCCCGCAAAACAGCAGAAAAGTACGTATTATTATACGACTGGTACTACATGTCGTCAACCGTTCATAAATTATTAATCCATGGGGCTGACATAATTGAGAAAAATAATATTGTGCCGATTGGGACTCTCTCGGAAGAAGCCTCAGAGTCTCGAAACAAAGATTTTAGGAGGTTTCGAGAACATCATTCGCGGAAAAGAAGCAGGCAGGATTCCAATCAAGACATTTTAAATATGCTTGTTGTTTCTTCGGATCCTTTACTAAGTGCACAAAGGCCTAAGTTAGATGCCAAGAAAAAGCAGAGCTTTTTTGCAGAAACTCTCGACTTAATTCAATTTCAGGAAACTGAGTTCGAGTTTTTGGATATATCCAATCTGGATGCTGACTCAGAATTGGAGTCTGACAACGAGAGTGATAAGGAAAATTTGTAAAAAAAATATATATGTACTTATTTGTAAATTTGTATTTGAGTCTGTTTGGGTTTTTTTTTGTAATATTTAATGATATTTTGTCTTTTTTTTTATTTATTTTACTTTATTTTACAAATGCTTAGTATTAATTCCTTAAATTAAATTATTTTGTATATAATATAACTTTATATGTTACTTAAATAAGAGTTTGATAATCTTTTTTTATTTAAATTAATAAAAATGTGTCAAAAAACAGCAATTTTTTTATTTAATTTTTCTTGTTTTGTGTCTTCTTATCTTCTTGTCTCTAAAAGGGATCGTTTTACATGTAAAAATAAATAAAAATAATTTTGACGATTTTTTTAAAAAAACGGTATTAAATTTTTCGTCAAATCGGCAACCAAAAAATCATAAATAATTAGCACTATGACCACCTCCAAGGATATTACGGTTAAACATGCCGTTTAGGAGATAATTCGATTTTTCATACTAGCTTCATACAAATTTTTCGTAAAAAAAATATATTTCCTTCGTTTTTGGGCAGAATTAACTCGGGTGTCATTTTTGTACATACTAATGATCAGCAGAAGTCATTTCCAGCAAAAAAAATAACATTTAAGAAATCGAGATCCTATGTCTTCTACAGCCGATTTTCGATCCACCGTGCGACGCTGCGATTGTTCGAGACTCACATTATACTTTGATAATGGTGCTTATAGATTTAAAGACCCTTAAAAGACATCTTTATCTGATTTTGATTGAAGTGAACTGACTATATCCGCCAGATAGAAGTTCAAACTGATTTACTTAAAGGGAAAGAGTCGGGGTAGCCCGCGAAATTTAAATTTTCTTGCTTTTTTTGCAATATGCAGGTCAGTATCAGGTTGTATGTTGATCTAAATATGAATTGCGACCGTAACAAATATGTATTTACCCTCGCGCTCCGTCGCGTAGCGCGGGGCGGTAGATTTAACATTGTATCAGTTTGTATTACGGGTCGTCAAAGCCCGAAAGTCTGACAACCAGTCTTACCAATTGGGTATCGTATTACCCAGTAACTGGGTTGTAGAGGTCAGATAGGCAGTCGCTCCATGTAAAATACTGGTATTCAGCTGCATCCTGTTAGACTGGAAGCCGACCCCAACATTTGGGAAAAGGCAGATGATGATGGATTAGATTGGATGAGAAAAAAAGCAAATTTTGACGAAAAAATATATTTTAATCACTTTTTTATAAATTCCAAAGGCTCATCAATATACATTTTTATACGTATAACATGTTGTTCTTTGGCTTAAATCTAAAGAGCAAATATACACTTATCTTGCACTAAGTTCCATTGTACGAAAATCACTCACTCTCATAACAGCCAATATTTGTTCAAACATTTTATAATGAAGCATATCTATCACAAAATAAATTCTATGCTAATGTTACATTGGGCCAACATTTGAGCCAAAACTGACGTAAGTAAATCATCGCTACAAATGTTTGAATAATCCTTTAAAGGCTCCTACAAACAGGCGCAACACGCGACGCGACACAAAGACACCACTCGCGTGCCGAGCGGTTCCTTTGTGTCGCGTCGCGTGTCGCGCCTATTTGTAGGAGCCTTTATTTCTACTCTTAGGCCAAACGTTGGCTCAATATGAAAATCATTATTCTACTAACATTTATCATAACTGCCATCCTCAATACTATTATTTACCTACATACAAATTTAATTTGACAAAATATAGAAGTTTTAACATCATACTAAGATTATTACGGAAGTTTCAACTAATTAACTATAATAAAGCCTTCCTTTTAAACTACCCCAATGGCGTTGCAATAAATGCGCTAACATAAGTTGCTTTGTTAAACAAATTACTCATTGTATGAAAAGTTAGTATTTTTCAGAAGGATCCAGTTCTTTATGTAGAAAACATAATGTTAATGACCACGGTGCGCGTGTGGATTGAGTGCTCCTTTTTAAAAGTTAATTATATATATTATTTGCATGCTCATGTGACGGCAGAACATGGAGAACTAACTTCTATGACAACATCTATGTAGCAATATGAATACCCATGTTTGCAAAGAAATAAATGATTTTATTTGATTTATATTTTTACGCAACCAAGGAAGAATTTAGGAAATAATTATGAAAACTTCATAGTGAAGATAAAAAAATTGTGAAATCTATGGTGAGAAAGTCGTGGTTTATCTGAGAACTTCAGAAACCGGGCATGCTAACCTGAGAAAATACTGTAACTCATGTCTCAAAATATACTAGAATATAATAACAAAAAAAAAATAAAAAAAAATATGTTTATTTTTTTATGTGGAATAATTGTATTAAATTTGTGAAATCTATTCACAAATATTCAATTAATTTTAACGGTTTATTTGGATTTTATAAAGGTTTATTTAGAACACTCAATCCTCCTTTCATTTTTTTTTATCTTCACCATGAAGTTTTCGCAATTATGTCCTAAATTCTTCCTTGATTTCGTAAAAATATAATTAACTTTTAAAAAAGAAGCACTCAATCTATACGCACACATGAGAACAATGCGTTAGTTCTGCCATTTTCATGTAGGACTAGAATGAAAAAATACATCAATGATTACATATATTTTTAGCACAAAGATAGTCTCTTAAACAATATGTATCATAACGGCAGTTAGGTTAGTTTTAAAATTAATTAACTGAGTTTATTCACTCGAAGTATTCCTGCCTTCATTGGGCATAACTTTATGTCTGCAACAAACTGTAAAGCCGACTATTAAATACTGGATATTAGAAATACTGCTTATGTTATATTAAGCTGGCTACAGATTATGTCCAATGCAACATGCAATGCAACACGAGTACAATGTGGACGGCCTCCACGCACGCTGCGCACATGTACTGCGAACGTCTGTTCCCGGCAAACTAGCGCGCACGCCATGGAGCCGTGGATTTTAAAGTGTTCATGACTATTATTAGGGTACGAACTGAGTGCACGCTCGACTCTCGGTCCGGCGGGGCGGCGCGTGCGACGTTCATGTTAAACACATACAATCAACAAGCCCTCGCGAGTGTCCTGAAAGGCGGCGAGCGGCTCGCCGAACAATCTTTCGCCGCTTGCACGCGACGCGAAACGCCCCAAGCACGCCTTTTCACTCAGGCCGTACACTTAGGTTTCAACTATTTTATTAAACCACTGTATAAAAAAATACCGCAGACCCCGTCGTTGGTGAAGAACTGAACTACTATATGAAAACTAATGGCAGATTTGCGCTTTCAACACGTAAGCGGACAATTTATTCAACAAAAAGATTTTATCTTCATCCCAGTCGTAATTGTTAGCTATTTCTAAATATTTCATGCTTGTTCGCGGCGCACCGAACTGTCGCGTATGACCGTCCTAATCACACTACGTGCACTCAAAGCGTTCGTCGAAAAAACCAAGAATCGGCTGGAACGAACAAGCGCGCTACGAGTGCACGTAGCGTGCGCGCACTGGTCGCCTGGTGCGCTCGCGAACACATTACAATGTATGGAAAATGTTGCATTGCATGTTACCTTACATGTTGTGTAGCTAATAATCTGAACCCGGCTTTAGATGTCGGCACGGCAGTGCGGCCAAGACGAGGCAAACATTGGGATTACATAAACTTACTTATTTTATAATATACAGGAGTTATAAAACAAAAGAGATATTGCTCTTATGCTAAATTGGGACACATGTGTTAGGTTTTATGGAATTGGTTACACCTTGAATATGTAATTTCAATCAATCCAATGGTAACTACTGATTTAAACAGTGTATTTTAATCCTAAAATTAATCACTTAAGCATTTATTGGTCACACAAATACCCTTACCTTACCATAGATTCATACAAACTCATCCATAGTGTATTGACAAATTACTTATTCATAGATCGATCATACCCAAGTAGCAAAATTTTCCTATAGTAATCGACTTATAAGAATAAACGTCATATAGGAATCTTATAGACGTTTTGACTAAGGCAGTGATCTTACAACAGCATTTAAAAGAGGATTTGCGCTACAAGTACATATGAACCTATAACTAATTTTATAAACGTTTACAGGATTACTTTATAGGATTCTTACTAGAACCTGCAGTCTTATAAGCGCATGTTATAAAACTAATTAGGAAAGTGTCGCTTTTCGTCCTATAAACGCATTTAATATGATTGTTTGCTCTTGTTAACGTCTTGTTTCATTCTTCTATAAGACATGCACTTCTATAGACGTCTTAGATATAGCCGCTATAGGTCAAGGATATTATAGGATCAATTTGTCTTAGTCGTGACTTATAATGGATTGTTAGCACCAAACTAGCATGCCCTCCGATTTTTATAGGTAAGATTCTACTTAAATGTGTCCTATATTTTCTATTAGTAGAGTAATCATCCATTTTGCTTTCATTTTGTGATTTTTTAGAGAAAACAAGAAGAAGTAGAATTGGATTTAAACAAATGGAAATAATTTAAGCGTAGTGGTAGTTATTGAAGACGAGTTTCGTTATCTATTTCGTAATCAACTTTAAGAAATGTAAAATCCTTTCAAATTCCTAATTCTGACACTATTCTGAAAATATTCGTTCTGTTTAAAACATTACCATACATATACTGGCAAGCGGGGGGTTCTTTCTTTTGTATTCTCTTAAAGAACCCTAAAACTTAAATATGGTGGCGAAGTAAGTATATCCTGTAGTAGTCCTAACTTTGACTAAGTTGTTTTATAACAGTTTTGATAATGCAATAATATGACACGGGATCCAGATCCTAAGGCGGCTTAAGTATTTGTTAATTATTATCGAATAAAGTTAATAACAAATATGTTTGATTTGAAGGGGCATGAAGATATGTTTATTATCATCGAACACTTTATCAATAAAATTAATTTCGCAAGTTGAGTAGACATTCTAAACACAACAGTCAAAAGACAAAAGTTCTAACCTATTGCAAATAGATATTAGAATGTGGAATTGAAAATATTATATTTTTCTCTTAAGAGACCGCAGCACGTCACCGTTACAAAAAGTGATCGAATGAATGCTCTAGTAATGGTATCGCGCTGCCAACTGTTGGATCAATTACACCAGTAGCAGCACTCGTCATAGGACGTTAGAGGACTCTCGGATATCTCGTTAGAGGACTAATCGTGCTTATTCAATGCGTTTACCGGATCATTATAGGGCAATTATATCTTGTAAAAACACCTAATAATATAATTATAAAATCTACTTTACCAGACCGTAAAAAAATTATTATAGGGCTTATTGGTCCTATAAACTGCGCCCAAATGCGGTTTTATAAACGTTTTGAGGATTCCAATAGGAGTTAAAAAATACATGCTCCTAGGATATTTACATGACCAAATTTTGCTGCTTGGGTAATCACCTTAATTATTAAACGACTGTAAAATTAAATGCATACGCAGCTTTATTCCACTGGCAAACTCTTATAAACTAAAAATTGCATTCTGCCTTTTGATAACTTTAATTAAAGTAAATTTATAACTATTTGTGACCTGACTAGTCTAATTTAAACTATTTTCTATGAAAATTATATTCTTTCTTCGAAACAATATAAAGTTTTAAAACGCATAACAAAGAAAACTAAATAAGCTACAATAGAAAACAAAATGCGTAAATTCTAAACAAGGAATAAAACCAACACCTCAAATATTCGAGACTAAGGATTTTGGGGCACACAATACGGTCCGCATAAAAATTTTTTTTCACTGACAACTTTTGAAAAGTTGAACACGAATAAAATTTTACAATTATTATTTATTCCAAGAGATTACCATTAAATTCCCAAAAAAATAATACACATAGCTGCTGGCTATACACTGATAGATAGACTTAAGTCATGCTATAATCTTCATACATACATAACATAATATTACGCCTTTCCCCTATGGGGTTAGTCAGAAAATACTTAAGGCGAAAGTGTCAGGGTAGCCCGCGAAATTCAAATATTCTTACGTTTTTGCAATTTTCAGATCATTATTAGGTTGAGTGTTGATCAAAATATGATTCGCGACCGTAACAAGTATGTATTTACAGAATTATAATCATCAAATACAACTGTCTAAGAACAAGTAACCCTATTAAATGACTTGTTCATGAAATCATTACATTTGAGGGCAATTCTTAACGTAAGACAGTTTATTGCTGATTCTAATGATTATCTTATTATATAAAATTCTCGTGTCACAATGTTAGTTACCATACTCCTCCGAAACGGCTTGACCGATTTTTATGTAATTTTATATGCATATTCAGTAAGTCTGAGAATCGGCTACTATCTATTTTTTTTTAAGTTTTAGTTAGGTAGGTAGGGTAGGGTTGGATAGGGGGTCATTCAATTATTACGTAACAACGACCATATAGCCCATAGACGCCTAATGCTTGATCTAACGCATCAAAACAATTCTGTCAACTAGCTGAGGTATGAGGAAGCGGGATACTGCGTTCTGATTGGCCCTACCAAGGTCATTACGTATTACTAGGGATGGGGCAAGTTTAAATAAAACACGAAGGTATCGATATTTTTTTTAAATAAGTGGTTGTTTTACCTTCCTATTTCTTAATAGTATTTTAACATGCACTTAATGTAATTGATATAGGTACTTAAAGTAATAACATAAAATGTTAAAAATAAAAACAAAATATGAAAATTCTTTCCGTATTTATTTAAAAATATTTTTTTTTTTCAGAGGTTGTTTCATATATTGTACCTAATAGTTAAAAAAATACTAAATTCTGAAAGTCTAATAATTATTTATAGAATACAATAATGGCCTATAATATTCCCACTGCTGGGACAGACGCCGCTCCGTGAGAGGGAAATTTTCTGTGTGGATTAAAATATACATAATTTTTGGACAATCAAAAACACTGATACTTTAATCATTTTTGAAATGTATTAACTTTGTCTAAATCTTTCGAACAGTGTTTGTGTTGGGCAGACGTTGTAAGAAAGCTAGCCTTGTGGAAATATAATTTGTGCATAACACTTATTGACAAATCCACTACATGATTGGTTAGTTCAGAGTGGAATTGATGGTTACTTATATTAGGAAATTGTTCCTCGCCAATGAAAATGCTTAAAGTATTATTGACCAGGACGTTGGTTTTTTGAAATTTTTTCAAGGTATGCTTTTATGGTTATTTCAGAACGACGACAAATTTTGATCACAGTTGGTGAAGGATATATCAAGCCACCTTTGTCTCTATAAGCTATTAGGCTACTTTTAACGTTGGATTTTATTTTAATCCTATCAAACACTAAAGTGGCGATAATAATAATTCGCCTTTGCATTGGGCAGCTTTTCTCTATTGTAATTAGTGTTTCTTTTTTAAATTTCTTATTTATACCTATAGTATAGGTTTTTGCTTTATCGATAACAGATTTGGTCAATTTGAATATGCTGCATCACTATTTATGTTTACCTAATAATAGAGGAAAAGAGATAGCGAAAAAATTACTTTCAAAAGAAAGGGACGCAAACTCGAAAGACATCAACGAGAGTCCTTGCACCTCTGGTTCACCTACAAGTATGACCAGTATAAGATGAACTCCGATAAATAATATCAGAAAATAAATCTAATTATGATTATGTAACTATTAACTTACCGATGAATTTGTTATGCTGTCTTTAAGGAAACTCGAAGTGTGGCTGTTTTTACCACACCAACGTATTGTGCATGAGGCTATTTTAATATTTATTTTCACAATTTTTTATTGACTAACGCAGAAGTGTTTACGGCTCACAGAACTGGTCGAAACTGAATCGAAATCATTGAGTGGCGACCTACATCAGATCTATAAGTCTGATGTGTTGACAGACATCGGGCACCTGTTATTAGGCGTCTAGGGGCTATATGGTCGTTGTTACGTAAGCACCAAAGGGGGGTGGGGGGGGTCTTTGCTTTGATTATTTTTGATGACATGGGGGTCTGGATGGTAGGATTACGTCAGCAATATTTCGACGGTCCCTACGTACATAAAGACATGTCAAAAACCGAGGTTTAGGAAAGCGTTATTTATGTTCAAACTGCTCTAGAAATAATTGTATGTACAATTTGTAAATAACGTTAAATACGTAATATTAAAAAAATATAACTATACAGGTATGTGCATATGGAAAATCTAAACCCAATTGTGCAATTAAATAAAATAAATTTTTGACATGTCTTTATGTACGTAGGGACCGTCGATTTATAAATTTACTTTTCAAATTCAATTGCAAAATTTAATTGAATTTGATTTGAACAAAGATGGCAACCCAACGTTCAAAGATTCCCCAAAATAATTGATATTTGCTTTCTCGATCTCACGCGATTTTTTATGGTTAGAAAAAACCGAAGAAGGGAATTTACTTAAATGGGCATTCAATTACTTTTAGTCTATAAATTACTTATTTCTAGACTCATGAATAACAGTAAAGAAACCGGAACAGATTAAAAAAATACCAATGTTTACGTAAGCAAAGGGGGGGGGGGGGGGGTATGAGCTTTGTTTACTTTTGCTGACAAGGGGGAGTTGGGGGTTCAAAATTACTAAAATTCTGCTTACGTAATACTTGAATGGCCCCTAGGCTAGGCTAGGGTAGGGTAGATAGGTAGGTAGGTAGGGTATTGTAGGGTAGGGTAGAGTAGTGAAATTTATACTATAGCTTTTGACAGAACGAAGTCTGTCGGGTCAGCTAGTAATTCTGTAAATATATACTTGTTACGGTCGCTAATCATATTTTGATCAACATAAAACATAACACTGACCTTCAAATTGCAAAAAACGTAAGAATAATTGAATTTCGCGGGCTACCTTAGCGCTTCCCCATGAGCCTTGCACACTGCTTTTCCATCTTTACGTATTATTCTTTAGACATATCATAGACTGAGATATTTAGAAAGGCATGAATATAAACGTGTTTAAAAGCTATAAACTGCTAACTTCTCAAGCAGTTAAAGCAAAGTTTCAAAGACAAGTGACGTGGGGTTAGCTGCCTGCCCGTATACTAAGGGCTAAGTCTACTAAAAATGATGCAATGGTCTCTTCATTGCGAGTTTTTGACAAAAAAAAAATAACGAAACGACAGATTTTGTATCCTCTATAGAAAAGGGAGGATCCTCCGACCAAACGGGTGTCGTGTCTGGTGAGCTACTGCCCGACAGTTGATGTCGGGATGTTGTATATATTATGCTAGTCGCGCGGTAAACTCTGCTTGCGCGATGTAGGATTTTTGCGAAGTTCGCTTGTGGCGATGTAGACGCCGCCACAATCTGCCAAAAACTTTTTGACAGATCTGCCATACAAAATCTGTCAAAAACTCACAATGGCGAGACCATTGCAACGTTTGTAAATTAGTAGACTTAGGCCCCTGTTATTCATACACATACTCATTGCACGATGTTATGCGTTTCGTCCACGATAGAGCTCTCAGATAAATCTTGCATAGACTCGGAGAGAGTCACATGTAGTAAAGCTTCATTTAGACGATGTAAGATTCTTGCCTATGGCATACAAGACATAGCAAAAAATTACTTGCATCATCTAAACAGTGTTTAGACGACGCAACTTTAATTGTTGCCTTAACTCATGGTATGCCACAGGCAAATAAATCGCACCATGTAAATCTGGCTTCAGTCAAAATAGACAAAACGCTTGAAAACCACTAATCAATTATCCTAAAAATCAATGATAATAACTGTACAACATCAACTTGGTCCTTAGTCACTCTGTCCTCAGTCCTAGAGGGTCCAAACACGGCAGATCACTGCTCACACACTCGCCCTGATGAAACACTTTTAACTGGACCTCCTTTACTTTGTTCAAAGGTTTCATGACCTGTCTGGGTGGACCTCGTTTGTTATTGATCATGGCTACTGGGACCAGTTGGCGCCGGCCTATCTTTTCTGTTGTTTGACCTTCGGCTGCTTCTAACGCAGTTTCCACGTCGATTAGCGCGTGGTTTCGGCATTGGAGGAGGGCAGCTAGCTGTGGAGTAAGCGTTGGTTAGTTTAAAGAACGTACACTCTAGTTTTCTAGATTTTTTTTTTTAAAGTTGGTCAGTTTAATAGAAATAATCTTTTAAATTACTGACCGAAACAATAGTTATTTGTGCAACAAGAGAGCACAGTTGGTTTTTGCTGCGAGTGTTGATTTTGAATCCCGATTAAGCGAAGGATTATATAATTGGATCACGTACGTAGCGAGTGATTCTAGTTCAATGACACGAAATGTTGGTGAGCAAATGGACTGTAGGTATTTTGAATGAATTGGAGGATAATGGCACCAACTTTGCCGGAGCCTCCAGAGAGCTACGCTCGTTACAAGACGACGCAGTGGAAGCATACGCCACAAACCACAAAATCGAATGGCGTTTCATCCCACCGGCATCACCGGCAAATAACTTTGGTCTCGTGTAAGACATATGTACAATTTTTCACCTCAGCAGCAAGAACATAATTATATATTACATACCTAGAGAAAAAAAAATACAACATGGTAAAAATTATTTAGATATTTTTCATGCTTTTAAGGCAGGAAACTTGTCTCCTCGTCCACGCCCTCGGGCAGAGTCGTCTTACGCACCTGCAAGATCTGCTGCAGCGGCTGCTGCACGTCCGGCGCCGGCCTGGGCAGGGCCCGCGCCAGCGCCGCGGCGGCGCCGGGCAGCTGCGCGCGCAGCAGCGCCAGCGCGGCCAGCTCGCGCGCCACGTCGGCGCCCTCGGCCACGCCCTCGGGCAGAGTCGTCTTACGCACCTGCAAGATCTGCTGCAGCGGCTGCTGCACGTCCGGCGCCGGCCTGGGCAGGGCCCGCGCCAGCGCCGCGGCGGCGCCGGGCAGCTGCGCGCGCAGCAGCGCCAGCGCGGCCAGCTCGCGCGCCACGTCGGCGCCCTCGGCCACGCCCTCGGGCAGAGTCGTCTTACGCACCTGCAAGATCTGCTGCAGCGGCTGCTGCACGTCCGGCGCCGGCCTGGGCAGGGCCCGCGCCAGCGCCGCGGCGGCGCCGGGCAGCTGCGCGCGCAGCAGCGCCAGCGCGGCCAGCTCGCGCGCCACGTCGGCGCCCTCGGCCACGCCCTCGGGCAGAGTCGTCTTACGCACCTGCAAGATCTGCTGCAGCGGCTGCTGCACGTCCGGCGCCGGCCTGGGCAGGGCCCGCGCCAGCGCCGCGGCGGCGCCGGGCAGCTGCGCGCGCAGCAGCGCCAGCGCGGCCAGCTCGCGCGCCACGTCGGCGCCCTCGGCCACGCCCTCGGGCAGAGTCGTCTTACGCACCTGCAAGATCTGCTGCAGCGGCTGCTGCACGTCCGGCGCCGGCCTGGGCAGGGCCCGCGCCAGCGCCGCGGCGGCGCCGGGCAGCTGCGCGCGCAGCAGCGCCAGCGCGGCCAGCTCGCGCGCCACGTCGGCGCCCTCGGCCACGCCCTCGGGCAGAGTCGTCTTACGCACCTGCAAGATCTGCTGCAGCGGCTGCTGCACGTCCGGCGCCGGCCTGGGCAGGGCCCGCGCCAGCGCCGCGGCGGCGCCGGGCAGCTGCGCGCGCAGCAGCGCCAGCGCGGCCAGCTCGCGCGCCACGTCGGCGCCCTCGGCCACGCCCTCGGGCAGAGTCGTCTTACGCACCTGCAAGATCTGCTGCAGCGGCTGCTGCACGTCCGGCGCCGGCCTGGGCAGGGCCCGCGCCAGCGCCGCGGCGGCGCCGGGCAGCTGCGCGCGCAGCAGCGCCAGCGCGGCCAGCTCGCGCGCCACGTCGGCGCCCTCGGCCACGCCCTCGGGCAGAGTCGTCTTACGCACCTGCAAGATCTGCTGCAGCGGCTGCTGCACGTCCGGCGCCGGCCTGGGCAGGGCCCGCGCCAGCGCCGCGGCGGCGCCGGGCAGCTGCGCGCGCAGCAGCGCCAGCGCGGCCAGCTCGCGCGCCACGTCGGCGCCCTCGGCCACGCCCTCGGGCAGAGTCGTCTTACGCACCTGCAAGATCTGCTGCAGCGGCTGCTGCACGTCCGGCGCCGGCCTGGGCAGGGCCCGCGCCAGCGCCGCGGCGGCGCCGGGCAGCTGCGCGCGCAGCAGCGCCAGCGCGGCCAGCTCGCGCGCCACGTCGGCGCCCTCGGCCACGCCCTCGGGCAGAGTCGTCTTACGCACCTGCAAGATCTGCTGCAGCGGCTGCTGCACGTCCGGCGCCGGCCTGGGCAGGGCCCGCGCCAGCGCCGCGGCGGCGCCGGGCAGCTGCGCGCGCAGCAGCGCCAGCGCGGCCAGCTCGCGCGCCACGTCGGCGCCCTCGGCCACGCCCTCGGGCAGAGTCGTCTTACGCACCTGCAAGATCTGCTGCAGCGGCTGCTGCACGTCCGGCGCCGGCCTGGGCAGGGCCCGCGCCAGCGCCGCGGCGGCGCCGGGCAGCTGCGCGCGCAGCAGCGCCAGCGCGGCCAGCTCGCGCGCCACGTCGGCGCCCTCGGCCACGCCCTCGGGCAGAGTCGTCTTACGCACCTGCAAGATCTGCTGCAGCGGCTGCTGCACGTCCGGCGCCGGCCTGGGCAGGGCCCGCGCCAGCGCCGCGGCGGCGCCGGGCAGCTGCGCGCGCAGCAGCGCCAGCGCGGCCAGCTCGCGCGCCACGTCGGCGCCCTCGGCCACGCCCTCGGGCAGAGTCGTCTTACGCACCTGCAAGATCTGCTGCAGCGGCTGCTGCACGTCCGGCGCCGGCCTGGGCAGGGCCCGCGCCAGCGCCGCGGCGGCGCCGGGCAGCTGCGCGCGCAGCAGCGCCAGCGCGGCCAGCTCGCGCGCCACGTCGGCGCCCTCGGCCACGCCCTCGGGCAGAGTCGTCTTACGCACCTGCAAGATCTGCTGCAGCGGCTGCTGCACGTCCGGCGCCGGCCTGGGCAGGGCCCGCGCCAGCGCCGCGGCGGCGCCGGGCAGCTGCGCGCGCAGCAGCGCCAGCGCGGCCAGCTCGCGCGCCACGTCGGCGCCCTCGGCCACGCCCTCGGGCAGAGTCGTCTTACGCACCTGCAAGATCTGCTGCAGCGGCTGCTGCACGTCCGGCGCCGGCCTGGGCAGGGCCCGCGCCAGCGCCGCGGCGGCGCCGGGCAGCTGCGCGCGCAGCAGCGCCAGCGCGGCCAGCTCGCGCGCCACGTCGGCGCCCTCGGCCACGCCCTCGGGCAGAGTCGTCTTACGCACCTGCAAGATCTGCTGCAGCGGCTGCTGCACGTCCGGCGCCGGCCTGGGCAGGGCCCGCGCCAGCGCCGCGGCGGCGCCGGGCAGCTGCGCGCGCAGCAGCGCCAGCGCGGCCAGCTCGCGCGCCACGTCGGCGCCCTCGGCCACGCCCTCGGGCAGAGTCGTCTTACGCACCTGCAAGATCTGCTGCAGCGGCTGCTGCACGTCCGGCGCCGGCCTGGGCAGGGCCCGCGCCAGCGCCGCGGCGGCGCCGGGCAGCTGCGCGCGCAGCAGCGCCAGCGCGGCCAGCTCGCGCGCCACGTCGGCGCCCTCGGCCACGCCCTCGGGCAGAGTCGTCTTACGCACCTGCAAGATCTGCTGCAGCGGCTGCTGCACGTCCGGCGCCGGCCTGGGCAGGGCCCGCGCCAGCGCCGCGGCGGCGCCGGGCAGCTGCGCGCGCAGCAGCGCCAGCGCGGCCAGCTCGCGCGCCACGTCGGCGCCCTCGGCCACGCCCTCCGAGCCCGAGTCGTCCGCGCCCGCCGCGCGGACGGACGCCGGGATGTGTTCTATACTGCTCCATGGTTTTAGAGTTTGCGTTTCAGTATTGCTAAGGAAAAAAATGAAAACGATCATGAATAAGAGCGTTTTTGAAATACATATATCATTTACTTGGGAATAACCCGCGCTAATAATACGCTTACATTAGGAATTACAATTGTGCAATTTTTTAGTTTCTATACGATCTTGGTGTTTTATCATTTGGCATGCATTCATTCCCATTTTGACCTTCTAAAATATTAATGGACATTCTTTTATAATGATTGCGATTTTATAGTAATACTCTTTTTATGGCTCAAATAAATCCTATTTTGGGGTCTTGAAATACTAAATGACAGTGTAACTCCGACCAAACTGGATACGCAGGTCGTCACAGTTGTAACCTTATTTTTGTTTTTGGTGTGGAAATTCCTCATGGATGTCCACGGCGGGCGGAGGGGTCTGTCAAACTCTTATTGAGTAAAAACCCGGTGTTCCCTTCCCACACTTGGACCGGGAATCATGGGAACTTGTAAGCCTTCCACGAACCCCGGCTAGTCGCACAGACTTTGCGGGCCACCTCAGGCTCGCGATGCAAGACTCCTCCCGCGACGTCCAAAAAGGGCGCGCGTGGAACACTACAAACAGCCACCTGGGTTCATACGGGATCGGAGCGGCGGACGTCCCGAGTCCGCCGTTCCCCCAGACCTGTTTACGGTGGAAGAGGGCGTCGTCCGCCCTTCGCAGACGCCTAGTCCGCATGCTGCGGATCGGAAGAGTGGTCTCGATCTCCCTCTCCCTTTCCGCAGCCTCCTTCTGCGAAATCACGGTTCACAGAAGGAGATCACTGCATCCGACGACTCAGCGCTCCCGACCATCGAACGAACGACGGCCGGCAGCAACAGGTCGACTCCGATTTCGGATACGAGGGCACGTCGCCGTTCCTCCCATACGACACACTGCCAGTGTATGCCGAGTCATGTCCTCCCGACAGTAGACGCAGTGATGACACTGAGCGTCCGGCTCCATGTTTATGGGACACAGGTACTCCCGAAGCAGCCATGGTCCGAGAGCACCTGCGTCACTCGAAACGACAGGGAGCCATGCCTCCTCCCGAGTCATTCATCGAGCACTGGTCGGATCGTCTCGACGGTAGCAAGGTCAGCGGTAGGGCGCAGAAGCTTGTCCCGCCATTCCGTCACCAGGACCTCGCGGAGCTGTGACCGACGAAGCTCGATCTCGCTCATGGGCCACCTTCAGGCCCAGGCGCCGTATGTGATCCACCACCTGCGAGACTGCAGCTGTCACCAGCAACGCTGCCTCCTTATGCGAGCTCCCCGGGCCGTGACCACTGTGTCGTCCGCGTAACACGTAAGGTCCATTCCGGTTGCAGCACGCCCCTAAGCACCCAGTCGTACCCTATGTTCCACAGGACCAACCTACGACCGAGCCCTGCGCAACACCGCACGACATGTTGTGTCTAAACCATTTTTTTTTTTGATCTAGTGTGGAAAATGCTCATGGATGTCCTTCACCCTGGGGCGGGCAGATGGGTCTGTCAGACTCTGACTGACTAAAATCCACCCCGATGTTCCATCTCACAAATACGCCCGGGGTCGGAAACGTACGATTCTTCCGCAACCCCCGACTGATGCAAGCCCTCCTTGGCAGGCCACCTCATGTTGAGGGGAGGAGTGAGGTGTTTAACTCCCCCCGCGAAGGCTAAGAGGGGCGCGCGTGGAACACTACACGCCACCATCCCGGGTCCTGATGTATACGGGCCGGGTGAGAAGATGAGATCTCTCTCTCCATTTCCGCTCTCCATTTTCTCCTTTTGCGAAACAGTAATCTCGCAGGAGGATGCGGACATGGAGAGACAGATACCACCGTATCCCAGAACTCCTCGCTGCCGACCATCGCATTCACTACGGCCGGCAGCGACAGGTAACTGCCCACTCCAGAGATGAGGGCATGGCGCAGGTCCTCCCAAGCGGCCCCTGCCAGAGTATGCCGCGCCGTGTCCTCCCGGCAGTCGACGCAGTGGTGACACCGGGCATCCGGCTCCCTGCTTATGCGACACAGATACTTCCCGAAGCAACCATGTCCTCTCGGGGCACAAATATGAAGGATTAAATGAAGATAAATTCTATGACTACACTAGGATAACAGTGGCAATTTCTGACTATTAATTACTTATTCTATTTTTATATGGGGCATGAAATGTTGACCATAATTCTGGTATAGGCTGAATTCTATATTTCATATCTCCGAATGACATGGCGCAAGCTGCCGTCACCGCTGCGAACACAAAGTGGTTTGACTGCCCGCTCGGCCACGCCCTCCGCCCCGCAGCCCATCGCGAGGCGCGCATTTGTTGAACACGCGAGCGTGCACTCAGGCCGAACACGAGTCTCTGAGCTAAGCCACGGACAGACAGACGGACATGGCGAAACTATAAGGGTTGCTGGTTGTTGACTACGGAACCCTAAAAAAACTCTTCAGCTTTATTAAATGAGTATAAATTAATATTCCACTGACATAAATTTGGATTTCGATGTTTTTTCAAGTGATATTCCTATTACCACTTTTAACTTATTAAGTACTTACTTGTGGTTATTAACTTCTTGTCTTAGTGGCGGGCGCGGGAATTCTAGCGGAGCGCGTAGATGTAAGGCCAATGCACACACGTAGCCCACACACAGACATACTGGACGCATCAGTGCTGATAGGATCACGCCTGGGTCGGGGTCTAGTACTGGACATAATGAAAATAATATAATTAGCAGAGATCGGAATAGGTAGAGTTAATTAATAATTAACCTAAACTTCGAGGAAGGATGTAACATAGAGTGGATAATACCTCCTCTAAAATACCAGAAAAATTATGACGTTTCAATACCGGGATTAAAAAAAAAAAATATATATATATCGATGCCTAACAGCCAAAAAGGGATAAGCGACATTATTTTGCGAAATCGACAAACAATAGACGCAGAAAAAAAAGCTGTTTCTAACCATAAAACAAAAGTCGATTTCGCAAAAAAAAAAAATGTCGCTTATCCCTTTTTGGCTGTTAGGCATCGATATAATTTCAAACATCTTGCGATCGGCTTGACAAGCCCCTAACAGATTTGCTATGAGAGATTATTGACAGGTGAGAGCTGTTCCTCCAGTGAGAAAGCTGTCTCATAGTAAATTAAGCTCACTAACAGCCATTTCGTTTGTCATATAGATAATGTATATGTGAATAACAACTGTTACTTTCCATCAGGCGAGATAGAGGTCAAGAGCAGGCCCAAACAAAATTTTTTTTTTTAAAGACATGTTGTTGCTGAGCCCATCGCTCAGTAGTTTAAGAAAACTGCTTGATATTTGTGATTCACATGCTATGGCTTACATTATGCGTAAGAAAATAACTTCGCTGATACCCCGGAATCGGGCGAGCGCTAACGGAATCCTAAGGACGATCTCTGAGAGAACAGTCTGCAGTACTGGGAGCTTTCATTTACATGTGAGGAGATAACACTATGATTTTTTGGCATGAGTGATTTTATCATTTGAATTTTATGAATGATGCAATACTCAGATAGTTTTAAGACCTTTGCAACAAACAATTATAGACAAATTAATTAGTCTGAAATAAATGAATTTAATTAATGTTCAGCTCACCCCTTTTAAAGTAGCGGATCTCGGTGTAAATGTCTGGGCTTTTATAAATATAACGTAATCAATTATACACAATTTAATTTCTTTGGACTTCAGCCTGTGTCAGAAGTAAGTAAGCCGAATATGTTATGAATAACTCACGTGTATTCCTCATAGAGACTAGCATGGCGACGATAACATAATGCAGGTTGGGGAACGTCGGTCCGTCGGCAAACAGGAAACCCCATAGATTAGGGATCTCAGATCTGGGGAATTCTCGCCCGAATAGCAGTCTCAACCATCGGCTGGAACAATGACAGGAAAAAACAATTATGGTTAATTTTACGCTTGCCCTTTACTGTTTAAAGGGTTTTTGACTTTGAATATAAACTTTGTTTTTAGTGACGTAAAGTGCAAAGTTGTACGAACATCGACGCAGTCATCAAAAGTCAACCAAGGCGTCTTAAGGCGCGCTCGTGCGTATTGTTTGCACTTTATGACATTGATGATAAAGTTTACTATTCAATGTCAAATAAATCAATCCTTTGCTCTTCTTTGAGGCCCTTATTAATAAAACCGGGCAAAAGTGACAGCAACTTCAATTTAGCCATACATTTTTCGAGGTTTAAGATTGGCATAACTTTACTTCGATTTTAATAAAACCGGCCAAGTGCGTGTCGGACCACGCATAATGAAGGAGCATTGCCACGCATTTAGGATGAAGTTATCCCAAGAACAATATTGTTGTTGAAAAAGAAGTTCTCCCATACATTTAAACTGCAAATATAAGTTGGTCGACTATTATTCGTTAACTTGTGAAGCCTCTTTAGCTGTGATAGTTTTCCTGTTAACTTCGTTATACAGGGTGGAAGGGATATCGACGCGAAGCCGGTTACCATGGATTCAGTACATGATTCTGGACCCCCTGCGTATATACTACTGCCGTGAATTTTTCACATATCCAGAAACAACCATTGAGCTGGCAGGGGGGAGGGAAACTTGATTCTAACAAAAATTAGCAGTTTAAACCTTAATATTACGCAAACGGATCCCTGAATTGAAAAATGGTTTTCACAAACCCTAAACAACTAAAAACATCCCAACACAACTTTACGTGTAAGGAGGTACTCTAAAAAAAAAAAATATTCAACGTTTTATTTTACCACTTTGTCGGCGTGATTAATATGTTTATACCCATGCCAAATTACAGCGTTCTAGTACCAAGAGTCTCTGAGCTAAACTGCGGACAGACAAACAGACGGACATGGCGAAACTATAAGGGTTCCTTGTTGACTACGGAACCCTAAAAAGCCGGTTAAAGTTTAACTGTAAAACGTATCAAACTGAGAGATACTTTATTTCTAATATTAGTCTGGATATGAACTCACATTCCAAACAGTTCCATAGATATGTTGCATTCAACTAAATGTAAAGATAATTCGAGATCCAGCGGCACTAAATATTCTTCTCTCACTTTATCCAAATATCTTATTACTTCGTTAGGATTCTGAAACATAAATATTATCATAATTAAAAGGTATAAATGATTCTAATTCTGCAAGTATGTTTGTACAAACACTTTTACACGTCAATCATATTTTTGAAACTAGATGAAGTCGGCGTTTCCTATCTGAATTCTGAGAAGAAAGGCCGAAACAAACTCAGAGGTCACACACAGTCTCTTTTAAAGTCCAGACATAATCTTGGTCAGATCATGTAGATTGGTGTGTGAAATGGTCTTTTGAGGAAGGACACAAAGATTGAGTGGCCCTGTCCAGTCTGTGCACGCATTTGTCAGTAATCGTGTAGCTCAACTCAGAACTTAAGGAGCTCAACGATTCGACGAACAATACCAAACAAAGGACATTAGGATAGGCCGCATAAATTACTCAAACTGCCAGAACACAACAAAACTAATTGAAAAAAATATATATATAATACTTTACAAAGTAAATATATAGAAGTATAGTCGACTTCGTAATTCTTTGATCACTTCTGATAATTAATTCCCACTAAAATAAAACTTCACTAAGGTTGGACCTATCTAACTGTCCCATAGACAAATAGACCTTATCGTTGACCGTATGACGTGCAACTGACATTCAACTTAATAGCGTTTGTCCACCACGACCGCCACCGTCAACGGGACGTCAACGAGAAACGAGATTATTCGAACCGAACGCGATGTCCCGTTGACGGACGTGCGGTGGATACGAAGCCATAGTAAAAGTATGTATCGCTACTTCGGCGCCGTCATCTCGTTCTCGGTGAGGTCCCTTTGACATGGTCATGGACAAACAGCTTTAGGGTGATAAAGCTATTAAGACGGCATACATAAATGCTATCAATCTCACTTCTGAACTGTGACATGGAATTAATTTGCGCAAAACATCAGTTTGCGTTACGTTATGCGTTAACGCAATTTCTAAAATTAACACCATTCTTCATTACGGCTCTTGAGTAGTTGCGAATTCTTTAATGCAAATTTATTTTTATCAATAAACTTTTCAGAAATGCAGGGCTATTGTTCATTGTTTTCCTCATGCTATTTTCAATCTTACAAAATTGTACATTCATAATTAATATTGTTTTTCCTGTTGTATACTCACATGCGATATTGTAGAGGTGGGTAGTCTGCCACATGAGGTCGGAACGATATCGCCCGTTGTGTAGAACCTCTCTAAACCTTTCATTATTGCACTGAAAAGCATGCTGAAAACAACGTCAATACCAATTTAATAAACTATTTATATTAAATCGTATCACATAATGGCCAACGCTAACATAAGGTTTACGTTATCGTTCACAATACAACTCTAAGCCTCTGCACTAAAATCTTATATATAAAATTCTCGTGTCACAATGTTCGTTCCCGTACTCCTCCGAAACGGCTTGACCGATTCTCATGAAATTTTGTGAGCATATTGAGTAGGTCTGAGAATCGGCCAACATCTATTTTTCATATAGTTTTTGACAGAACGAAGTCTGTCGGGTCAGCTAGTTTCTATATAAACATTTGAAAACTGCAACAGAGGGGCGTGCAGTTTTAAGTAGTCGATCTCTACTGACAAAGATTATCGTTTTGACGCAGGAGCTCAGGGAATGGGTCCCGAGTCGAAATACCGCAAGTAAAAAAAAATTGCATGGCCTTACAGTCGTGACAATGGTTTCGGATCACCATGTTTGTGCATTTTAGATGTGAGAAATATTAGTGATGGACTACGTGTAAAAAATTTAGTGATGGATTACGTGTAAAAATAGCTAAAATCCTACTAGACTATACTTACTAGCTATCGTGCTCTAAACAGTCTTCTTTTAGTATAAACTTTAACTTCTCCCTGAAACAAAAAAAAAAACTGTTATTTACCAATACAAATAAATAAAATTGAAGTGACTGTTTGTAATGTCAAAATAACAGCTTTTTACAAAATGCATAGGAAAGTATAAACAGAACTAAAATAACAAAATCCTTTTTTTTTTAATTTTTGTATGTCTGTTTGTTGCGCTAATCTCGGAAACGGCTGGACCGATTTTTCACTAGCTGATGTACTTTTATTTTAGAAAAAGCCACGCGGGCGAAGTCATAGGCAACAGCCAGTAAGTAATAAAACAATTTTTATCGCATCTTCTAAGACACCAAACGTTGCAACGACATTTTATCCAATTTACATTAAATAATAAGAAAAACACAAACCGCAGTGTTTCAAGACGAAAGTCTTTGGCCAGTGCGTGTTGCCAGTGATGACTTATGGCACTGAAACGTGGTCGCCCACAATGGGCCTTATTAGAAGGCTAAAAGTC
Source organism: Dryobota labecula (assembly GCA_947523025.1). Taxonomy (NCBI): domain Eukaryota; kingdom Metazoa; phylum Arthropoda; class Insecta; order Lepidoptera; family Noctuidae; genus Dryobota; species Dryobota labecula. The sequence continues at coordinate 24,865,005 of OX383289.1, read as the reverse complement.
ACCCAAAGGGCCAATGGAGAGGGCTATACTTGGAGTTTCCCTACGTGATCGAATCAGAAATGAAGCGATCCGCAGAAGAACCAAGGTAACAGACATAGCTCGAAGAATTGCCAAACTTAAGTGGCAGGGCACATTGCTCGCAGAACAGATGGCCGTTGGGGCCGAAAGGTTCTTGAGTGGCGACCGCGTACCGGAAGACGTAGCGTAGGAAGGCCTCCCACAAGGTGGACTGATGACCTTGTGAAAGCCGCAGGAATCCGCTGGATGCGGGAAACACGGAACCATTCGAGGTGGCGGTGCTTGGGGGAGGCCTATGTCTTGCAGTGGACGTCTTTCTGCTGAAATGATGATGATGATGAATAAGAAAAACACTTACCCTAAATCGTCTGGCGCGAACTTTCTGTCTAGGTATAACTCGAACAACACGGGTGCCAGGATCTCATGCATACCTTGTCTATAGCCCACGTTTGAGTGAGAACGCGCCCAGAAGAATAGGATGCGGACCTAGAAAGAACAAAAATAGTGGATTTTAAAGGTGATAAAAAGCATGAATGGGCTCTAACTAGAGTTTATTGATTTATTTGGTTCACCAATGTACATGTAAGGATTTAATAGAAAACAAGACAAAATAAAAGTGCTGGTATGTTATGCCTAGCCTATTACAGGTAAACGCAGCGTTCACAATAAAGACAATAAGAATCCAGGCTTAGGTATAAATAAATATGAAAGTCAATTCAAGAGCAATTATGAATTAATTAATTTAAAAAAAAAAAGATTAATATTAAATAAATATAAAAAACCAAAAAGATATGACGATAAGATGAGAGAGATGAGATATCATAATTAGTACCTACTTAGTTGAGCGACGCACATAGGAGTATTTAACCCAAAAAGTCGATCAAAATTATTTATTGGCTAAAATTTATTTATTGTTATTAAAATGTAATCAAAAATGTTAAAAAAATACTTTGAGCTATTTTTTGAAGCAGGAATTTGAAATAAATGTAAAAAAAAATGGTTTTTCACTATTTATTACAATATGTCAACAACAACAATACACACAAAACAATTTACACGTAAAAACTTATAAACTAATTAATTATTAAACTAATAAAATCGCTTATAACTACTCCTCTTCATCTGAATCATGTACGCTATCTTCTGCATCTCCTTCATCGATATTAACTTCGTAGGACATTAACATTTCTATAGTTTCCATTTTAAAAGGTTTTGATTTTTTAGACACTTTTGGTCTAATACTTGTCAAATATGGGTCCGAAGTTAATAATAATCCATTTAAAACATCCATATTACAGTCAGTTCTACTGAATTTTCTTGCATATTGTTCCCTGAATTTTCGAAAATGTTTATTACGAGCTTCTGCAGCTTCTTCTGATAAGGCCCCTATTGGTAGTATGGCGTGTCTAATAACTGTAGGCCCATGAATTAAGATTTTATGAAGTGTAGGTGTCATAGGATACCATGAGTATAATTCTACATACATCTTCGCTGTGTCTTGGCTATAGGTGTCAAATTTTTCAATATTAATTTTATATCCACTTGATATCACTTCTAAAATAACTGCTAATCTTTCTATTAAAGTTTTGTCAATACCAGTGATATTTGCCGATATTTCTATATTGTTAAAAAATCTTCTACTAGTGTTCCCGTCATTAGTGTTCCCGAAATTGGCTTTAGGTACATCCACTATTAATCCGAGTTCATTTTTGAATGCTTCTTGGATTTTTGCTTTTCTATCTTTTATTATATCTTTTTCGGCCTGAGTTCTCACTTGCCATTTCTTTATAGGAAGTTTGTAAGAAAGGTGAAGTAATGTTTCAAAAAATCTGATGCGAGCATGTAGGATAGACAAGCCAAACTCCAAATTTTGTAGCTCTGTTGATGTGGTCTCGTTAAACTTTTCGAGTTTATTAAAATCTTTTGATGTGGCTTTGCAAATATAGCATCTCATTGTAGAGGTTGTGTTTGTTGCTGAGTTGCACACTTTGCCATCTACCATGGTGAGTAACAAGTTATGAGTAACTGTTATTTCATAAGACCCGAAAGTTATCTTCGTGCCCGTCAACCGTTTAATTTGGTCTTTGTGGTAATTAATTTCATCATTTGTTACATCTTTGCTCTCGTGTATAAATCTGATCCGCATTGGTCGACAGTAACGCGGAGAAGACGGTGATGGATTGTTCCAAATAATTTTTTTAGTACCCTTACTTATCAACTGTAATGGCACAAGTGATGATTGAAAAATATTTGCGTCAGATTCACTGCTGTTAGCAAATTTTTGTTTGTATTGGGCCTGCTGCGAGCCATCACATCCCCATTTATATGTGAACTCTAGGTTCACCAATATTCTTCCTCTGGTAAAGTTTCTAATACTTCTTCAAGATATAATATAAAACGCTGAACAGTGTGGTCTAGTAATGCTTGTAATTTAATTTCTGCACACGTTTCAGTGACCCTGTATGTCTCGACATTTGGATAGCAATCTTGTTTTGCTTTTTGTAAAATCGAGTAGCACGGGTATAGTTTTTTAGAACTTTCTCTAATTATTTCGTACTGCTTTCTTGTCAATGCAGCTTCCACAAACATAGACAAAGCCTGACTTGGCGATAGTTGCTTAATTTTTGCTTCAGGTGTAACACTCTTTCTGAACGCTTCACGATATTTACGACCACGTGTTGGGGATGCCATAATATCTTTTATCACATATGCACCATCCACGTTTCCTTTTTCACGAAGCGCCATTTGACCTGCATAAATTAGTTTTTCTGCTTCATCTTTGCCACGTAGATGTGATGTTTTTCGACGCTTACTGCAGTCTGTTAGTTCTGCGAAATCTTTGCTTGGCCGACCCACGTGGGGTCTTTCGGTATTAATTATTTTTTTCGGTATTTCAAGAGTACCTTGTAACCAATCATGGTATTTTTTCAAAAACACACTTTCTGTTCGCTTTGCTGTCTGCCACTTAGACTTCATTTCAGACTTGAGACGAGAAAATGTATGAATAAACTTTGATTTTTGATCAGTAGGGAATGAAGAGTCATTAATTATTTCAAACTCCAATAAATTCAACTTTTCTCCGAAATCTGGTTCAGTATATTCCCTCGCTTTTCGAAAAACATATTCTCGCGTCACGATCTTAACACCGGAAGGCCCTACAACAAGAGAAATCTGAAATTAACTTAAGTGACCGCAAAATAAAGTTTGTTTTGGTAAATACCACATGCACTTAATTTTCAAAATGTTAACATTTTGGCACGTGGTGGCAGCTATTTTCTTTTTAAATTTCTAATATGTATATCTAACAACAAGATGATAAAAGAATTTGACTCGGGAAAAGTCCGGAAATACAACAAAAAGATTTTGAAATATTGAAAAAGGCTGAAATCGACTCATCATTTTAATGTACCCAACAAAAAATGGCGTAAATAATTATTAAAAGTATACATTACAAAAAAAAAAAGTAATTTTAATTTTACATACCTTGTTCTACACCGTCCATAACAATAATTTGATTTAACCGGATTAATCTAATTTTAACACTTATTATTAACAATTTAGTTGACTCACTTTTACTGCGTATTAAGTTCGTACGATCAAGCTTGCGTTAGAAAGACGACTGATTGTGAACAGAATGTCAGCCAGAACAAAAGAGAGTCGAGCGATATATTGTCCCCCCGACCCTTCCGGTTTGCCAGGTAGCGAAAACTACTTTCATATTGATACTTTGTAATATTCGACTTTTGATCGACTTTTTGGGTTAAATACTCCTATGTGCGACGTGCCATGAATGGTGCGCCTTTTTTCAAATTGAGCCCACGTTCACACGGGAGCTTTTGTAACGCAAGGTTTTTTTGATGTGAAACATCTATCGGCGCGCCTTGGCAGGAAAACTGATTCATATGCCGTGACGGCAAACGGCATGACGCTGTGATGCCCCCTCAACGCCAACTTCCGGTGTTGAGCGGCGCGCGGCGTTGAGAATCCAACAGTGCTCTTTTTTTACGTTAACAATTTACTTTCCTTATATTATGGACCCGACTTCGTTTGGGGTCGAACAAAGTTAAGAAAGAAGTTACAGATGATCCATTATTTTATCTATTAGATCTCAGGCCTTCTGATGAGCTATAAAAGAAAAATATTCTCTTACCATCAAATCCTGCACATCTTTATCTCTAAAGTACAGCTCCTCAGGGAAAGTCCTGACTACATCTTGTAGAATTAGCGTTTTGAGCTCATTATCACAGAAATGTTGCTTCCAGACACTCTGAAACAAAACACATGCTGTCATCATTTATCATTGAACCGAAAGACATCCACTGCTGAACAAAAGCTCAGGAGTAAAACATAAGAAAGTGCCATTTATGTGCTATTTGAAATAAATGCTTTGACTTTGTAAAATGACACATCGAGCAGAAAGATACTGCCACTGTGACGACGCTTTACAAAGAAAAAATCGGCCAAGTGCGTGTCGGACTACGCACAATGAAGGGTTCCGTAGTTGGGATGAATTGATTCCAAGAACAAACTTAACATTGTAGTTGAAAAACATATCACAACACACGGGAGAACATGTTTTTCAAGTGTAAATGTTAGTTGGTCGACTATTACTCGGTAACTTCTCAGTACAGTAAAATGGCAGGTTTTTTTTCAGATTTATCGGGTTCGATTCCCGCTTCAGACAGGCGATTATTTAAAATTATTTAAATGGAGTTCGTATTGTTTTTAAAATAAAAATGAAGTCTTCATTCAGTAAATTCTTCTATCTTCAGTATTTAAGATACTTTCCCTACATGTGGCAAAGTTGTGGGACGCCCTTTGTACTACTGCTGTGAATTTTTTCACATATCCAAATACAACCATTTAGCTGGCAGGGGACCCACACAAACACACGTGATTTTAACAAAAATGTGCACTTTAAATATAAGATATTTTATTTGCATAAAACATGGTATACAAGGTGTTATTAAAAATATTAGATCGAACATGTTTTGCTTAAAATTAAAGCATAAAAACTTAATAAAAATACATTATGACATTGAAATTCATATAAAAAAATCACTAATACCATAGAAATTATTACTATTGAGCCATTTATATAATTGGATTTTAAATAATTTTCAATTTAATATTTTAAACATTTCTGGTTATTTATTATATAGACCTACACATATAGCCAGAGAGTTTTTTTTTATATTTCGCTGATTTAGGCAGCTCATAATACTACGCAGACCTGAATCGAAAAATGGTATTCACAAACCCGCAGTATTTTTGAACGGCCTATCCAACGAGAAAAAAAAGTATCATCCCCACTTTACGTGTAGAGGAGGAACCCTAAAAAAAAATCAAGATTTTATTTTACCACTTTTTCGATGTGATTAATATGTACGAGTAGGTATACCCATGCCAAATTACAGCTTTTTAGTACTAAGAGTCTCTGAGCTAAGCCGCGGACAGACAGACAGACGGACATGGCGGAACTATGTATAAGGGTTCCTTGTTGACTACGGAAAAAAATAATTAAACTCTATGTGCCTTATTTACAGCTAGGTACATAGGTACATACATATTTACTGACTATAACTTGACTTAAACAATTAATATCCCAGACATCTGATAAGTTAAAACAAATATTATTTCACCTTGACGAGTTTAACATGTGGTGTAAGTTATTGAACTGTGTAAAAGAGCTTACCTAACGGTATCTAATTCAGTGGAAAATATAACACTGATCATCGATCTGCCTGCAAATTCTTGTGGTAATTGTTATGGCGAAGTATATGCGGGCTCGCCAGAAAATCTGAAGAGACTTAATTGAATTGGTAATTTAATGTGCACCACATAAGGTTAATTTTACCGTAACACAAAAAAAAAATATATATATAACCACAGCGCGCAACTTCGCTACATAATCAAGCCAGTCTCATTGGAATGGCGACGCAAGTTGTTACCTACCTCATCATCCTGTGAGAGTGGATCGTCGCCGATGACCGCCCTAGGGTCCATTGAAAGCTTGTCACTTAAATTATTGTAGAAATTCCTATGAGATTTTAAACTGAAACGAGAAAGATAAAGAAATCAGTATAGATGTAAAGCTAGGGACAAATAAAAGCGCGAATTTCTAGAGCGTATTTTCGCATCATCGGTCGTAGTGAGTAAATTTTTTCCGAAAGTAGTGACAGGACTTCGGATCAACAGTGCGTCTTCGCTGTTGCCAAGATCAGCGGACTTACGCGCGCATAAATCTGTGTGCATATTACTGGAAGAAATAAGGCACGCCGAATTCCGGACTTCAGGATCTCTCCTGATGTGAAGAAACTCAGACAGGGCCTCAGTCTGAGTTTCTTCACTTTTGGTAAGGTCTCTGAGTGTTAATCATTTCTAAGAGAAATTTGAAATTAAATTAAATTGTTTATTCTGTGAATAGGATATCGGAATCACTTTTACACGTCATATTAATACAAAATAAGCTAGATGGAGTCGAAATTTCCTATCTGACTACCCCTGAGAAGAAATGGCGAAACAGTCTCTTCTAAAGTCCAGACATACTTTTATAGTCCAACTCTTGGTCAGATCACGTGAGGACCATGTAGATTAGTGTCTGAAATGGTATTTTGAGGAAATAAATACACAGATTTGAGTGGACCAGTCCAGTCAGTGCAAGCATTTGTCAGTAATCGTGTAGCTCAACTCAGAACTAAGGAGCTCAACAACTCGACGAACAATACCAAAGATAGGACATAGAGGGTAGGCCGCATAAACTACTCAAACTGCCATCATATCATTAAAATTACCTAAGTGATAAAAAAAAGAACCCACATAGTCCTCACAAACATTCACAATAATTAAAGTACTTAATCTAATACTTTGCAAAGTAAACATTCATGTAATTTCGTATATAATATTCATCTGTATCAGTGTAAAAAAGGTAAATAATTATGATTTTGCATAATAAAGGGAATCCCTTGGGTTCAAGGGATTTCTTTTGTGAAAATGGCTCAAACAGGCTTTTTCTGTAAAACAAAAATAGTATTAATGTTCGCACAGGTTCCCCAGAGAAGAATTCCATATGACATAAGACTATGAAAATAACTAAAATACACACGGTACAAGGCGACTTTATTTTACAGAAATAACAAATGCGTGTTTGTAAACCGCAACTGCGTCGTAACCGGATTTAATGCTAAAAGTCGCAGTATGAAACCACTATTTGACTGACAGATAGTGTTGTTTAAATGGTCATTTGTTTGTGTACAGTGTTTATTTATTTATGTTATTTAACCATTTATGTATACACAAATAAACAAATAAAATTAACATCCACGAAATAATCATGACTCATATTTACAAACTTATGGAGTGTGACTCAGATCAACAGTAATATTACCCACCATTCATGCACATTCCTTTTGGGTCTATAGAATATTGTAATGTCAGTAGTGTAAATGTTATTTGCAGAAAAAACGTTTTTAAGGAAAGGGAATTGTTTCCCTCAGCTGTAGATATCATCATTCATCATCATTTCAGCCGAAAGACGTTCACTGCTGGACATAGGCCTCCCCCAAAAGGGGGGAATTTGCCATAATCGCCACGCTTGGCAGGCGGGTTGGCAATCGCAGTATAGTGTTAAAAATGCATAGAGAACGCTGCTGCCCATTCTCTAGTAAGTCCCTTAGTCGCCTTTTACGACACCCACGGGAGGAAATGGGGTGGTGCTAATTTTAGCGTCCGGCACCACACGGTACAGCTGTATATGTAGCTAGCTATTTTAAATTCTGCGTTTTATGACCTGTTTCTGGAACAAAATTTATTTGCTAAAAATGTAGGTGACAAAATTAATGTGTTAATACAGATAAGTTTTGCATTAACTTAACTGACAGATAATTTGGTACAAATTTTGTTCCATTTCTTAATTTATGGGATAGATAGTGTCTATACTGACACGGAAACCGGCAGTAAGGGTCTAAAAGAAAGAAAGAAAAGAAAGAAAAAGTATTTATTGTTACTCGCACAGGCAGATCATAAACTAAACACACAAAAATAATCTAAAATAGTATAATAATCTATTTTTGAATTTATTGATTGATACTTCAAACAACTGTAGCAAGTATAGGCATATTATTTATTTTAATCTAATTAATAAAATTTAAGTGTCTGTTTGTAATGTCAAAATAACAGTTTTTTTTACTAAATGCATATGAAAGTATGTAACAAAAATAATTTTTATTTTTTGTCTGTATGTCAGTCTGTTTGTTCCGGCTAATCTCCGAAACGGCTGGACCAATTTTGACGGGACTTTCACTGGCAGATAGCTGATGTTATAAGGAAGTAACTTTGGCCACTTTTATTTTAGAAAGTTTAATAATATAGGCTGTTGGTGGTAAAATAATCTATTAATACTTCAAACAACAGACTGTAGAAAGCATATTGTTGGTTTAATAATAATAAAAAATAAAAGTTTAATGAGAATACAAGTTCTCCAGTGCTACCTGGATGCAATATCCATGTTTGGTGGAGGCAGAGCATTCAGCAGGATAGCCCACGCAAGGCTCCGGGGGCGAGGCAACCTCTGCTGGATGGCTATAGCCTTCAGGCTGTCCACACTCCATGCTGGGAGGTCCAACCTGGTAGATATAAGGATTTACTAATAGGATCATATAAGTATATTCTGTAGTATATTGTATATTAGGTTGGGGAAAAAGTCTTTTCGCATTATTGTATGTATGAACTTGTAATAAAATCTCTTTGGCTATACTATTTGTATTTTTGGTTTTGGTATCATTGAAAGTTTAAATTTTAAAGAACATAATTCCAAATTCAAATTAGGAAAATGTGTGATTTTCATTTGCTTTTCGTACTGTCAAGATGAGTGAATCTAATGAAGAAATTCGATACATTTTAAAATTATACTACAAAAAAGGTAAAAATCCAACGCAAGCCGCGAAAAAAATTTGTGATGTTTATGGACCTAGTGCAGTGTCTGTGAGAATAGCACAAATTTGGTTTAAGCGTTTTCAATCCGAAAATTTTGATGTCAAAGATGCACGTCGCTCTGGTCGCCCTATTACGGATAAAATGGATGCCATTTTTGAAAAAGTGGAGCAAGATCGGCTTAAGAACTGGGACGACGTAGCTGAAGAACTGGGAATTGACCACAAAACAGTTTTGGCACATTTGAAAAAACTGGATACACAAAAAAGCTCGATATTCGGGTACCTCACGAGCTCACTGAAAGAAACCTAATGAACCGTGTACTCATTTGTGATTCTTTATTACGACGTAATGAAACCGAACCATTTTTGAAGAAGCTGATAACTGGTGATGAAAAGTGGGTCACGTACGACAAGAACGTACGAAAAAGGTCGTGTTCAAAGGCCGGTCAGGCTTCACAGACTGTGGCGAAACCCGGGTTAACTCGCAACAAGGTGATGCTGCGTGTGTGGTGGGATTGGAAGGGCATTATTCATTATGAGCTGTTACCACCAGGCAGGACCATCGATTCTGAACTCTACTGCAAAAAACTGATGAGATTAAAGCAAAAGTTGAGAGAAAGCGGCCGGAATTAATCAACAGAAGGGGTGTGGTTTTTCATCATGATAACGCTACACCTCACACATCTTTAGCCACTCAGCAAAAATTAAGAGAGTCTGGCTGGGAGGTGTTAATGCATCCGCCGTATAGTCCTGACCTTGCACCTTCAGATTTCCACCTGTTTCGGTCTCTTCAGAATTCTTTAGGCAGTGTCATGTTAACATCACGAGAGGACTGCCAAAACCACTTGTCGCGATATTTTGATCAGAAGTCCCAAAATTTCTATAGCAATGGAATCATGTCCCTATCTACAAGATGGCAAAAAGTTATCGAACAAAATGGTACCTACATACTATAGTTAAATGTAAATAAACTATATTAAAAAATGTTTTGTATTTTCTTAAAAAATGCGTAGAAACTTTTCCCCCAACCTATTATTATACTGTATTTTTCAAATTTTCATTTTTGAATAAATTTTATTATTTATTTTATATTATGTGAGTTTTCCACATTGTTATCACAAAAGTAGTTGACAGGACACGTGCTAGATATAGTGAAGACATATGGACTATAAACTCAATAAAATGTACTGGACCAGCAGGTACTAGAACGAGAGGCCGACCCTGAACTAGATGGGCAGACAAATAGTTGCACCGGCAGTTAAAAACTGGCTAGCCACAGCCATGGTTAGAGAAAAATGGTGTACCATAGGGGGGTCTGAATAAAATAATTAATATATTTTTTAATTTTTTTAATACTTGAAATATTGTACGTATTTTTATTAAATATAAAAGAAAAAAAAACTTAATTTCCCTTATGTAATTATTTGATAATATTGGATGGAATTAAATAAAGCTTATTACTATTATTATTTTTTTACGTTTTTGACATTTCTGGGACCCTGGGGTCCCGGACCTTTGAAAGGCGTACGAGGGGCCGAAGCTAACTTGCAGAGGCCCATTAGACGTATTTAGTGAAATGAGGCACCAACTGACGATAATAACCGGTGTAGGACTATTGCAGGATATGGAAACAAAATATTGGATTATGGGTTTGGGTGGCTAATTATTATTATTATTTTCTTTATTTCAATAAATCAATATAAATTATATTTTTAAATATTAGAACATAAAAAATATAAAAACATTTAAAAATATAAAAAAAATAGTAGCCCACCGGTATCGGGAACACGGTCCAAGCTACCGGCGGTCAGGGCTCCAGAGAGTGAAACCTCCTAACAATGTGAGCCTTGTCCAGTAGTACCGCTCTCTGAATCAAGCCCTTGATCCAGCTGCCCAACTGGCTCTTGGCAATTAAGCCATTGACTGATACGACTATCGGCACAATGATCGCTGAGGCCACATCCCACATGTCGACAACCTCATGAGCCAAGTCAAGATACTTGATTTGTTTATCTTTCTCGGCTTTCACCAGGTTCTCGTCTTGTGTTATTAATAATATTATTATCACAAAAGATAGTGGATATTAATTTCCATACTTTAATTATAATAATAACGTTGGGTGTCATAAATAATAATGGTGGACTTTCAAACAGTCGTAGTTATTTACAGCAAGAACCTTGAACAAAGAAAAAAAAAAACAACATTCTGGTGTTGGTTCAAGGAGGCATTAATATACTTACTGATAGTCAGTCACTTCCGGAAACTTCTTTGATGGAGAATTAGGAGAACTATCAGCACTGTTGTGTTCCTGTGAAACGATTATTATTTATGACTACTACTTTATTTCTATAGTAAATTTTTAAAGGCAAATACTAGTCGATACTGACCATTTTAGTTTATATTAATTTCGGGAATGCATTTTTAAAAGTATTAAACAGAGAAGATCATGGGAGTATTTTTTACAATTTCTGATGTGAAACTGAACTATTTTATTTATGATTTTATTGTATTTTCTTGGTGTATCAATGTGTTATCAACAGAGGAGGAGATAACATACATTGTTATGTCAAATTTCCACGGGTGACATTTTTTTTTTTGACATTGACGTTAGTGTGCGGAGAGGGCTGCGCTAGAAGAGATCGATTGTCGATAGTTTGTTTTGGGTGATAGCGGGCTGGGAGAAGAAAGGGTTTATCCGCATATAAAAAAAAATCTATGTGTAGATTTTATATAATGTTGCGCACACAACATGTCGTTTCGTTACCGTGATGGGGCGTGGCGCCGCCACCGCCGCCGGCATGCAGCATCGGAGCTTATCACGTAAACAAAAGGCCACGACCCTGCCACATCCCTTACGAGTTACGCGGGACAGATGTGCGTGCGCGTGTAACGTAAAAAACTCAGAATAATCTTTCTTTTATGAAAAAAGTTGTAACGTGAATGGGGTTAAAAACTGAAAGCTCTCATGGCAGCACAGTTGTTCGTCTACAAACCACCATTGTTTTGTTTGTTTACTTTTGTGTCGATCACAAATTAAAAGAAGACTAGTTAAATATATATGCAGTTTTAGTAGAAAACTTAACGTTTTATATCGTATCATTTATAGGTTATTTTGTGTTTGTTGACTTTTAGTTCTTTTTTTGTTGAAGACCTAAAGTCTTCAGGTTTCAAAAGGATAGCACAATATAGCCTTGAGTTCCCGACGAAATATCGGGTTTCCATTTTTTTTTTTCGGAGAGCTTTCTCGCACTGTTTTTGTCTTTTAACATCTTTGGCAAATACATGGGTCCCCGTATTTTTGCAGTCAATTGCTGCGCAACGGGGCATAATTAATTATGCGTAAAAGAAGTCACTTGTTTACAAAAATGTACGGATAGGTCGGATAGTGACAGCAATAGCTGTCAAATTCTTAGACGCTGGATATTAGCGACATGTGAAGTGAGCAAGTGGCAGTTTTTATCCCCATTACGAAAATTCTACTAATTTTTTTCGATGAAAGCTACACTGTATACGCTCCGTCACAAGATCATTAATACATTAATTGTAAAAAATAAATTAAAATTGTCAGAAAAATAACAAAATGGTTATAACATTTTATATATTTTCCAAATAAGTTCATCAAAATTAATACATTTTCGTATCGTAAAAAGCACTGAGAAGTATCTAAAAAAGCATGCAGCCATTCACATGTCGTAGGTATGTAGTACATGCATGACATACAGAACAGAATAAAAATCATACCCACTTCTTTCTGAATTGTGATTGGTTAGTAGATCATATGATCAAAAAATCACCAATTGGAATGATTTGAAAAATACAAAATGGAGGGTTATTGAAATAAAGAACGAATCGTGTGTGCGTGCTGTGCTGTTTTTATACTACGCGCTATTATAGGAGATTGAGTTTTTTTTTAAACTCGATATCGTTTTGTGTCGCGTACTCGCGTCTCGAACTCTCGATCGACGCTCCTCGTATAGTGTATAGCAAAATCGGCGTAACAAAGATCTATGAAGTCTGTGGTAGATCTATGGATCTTTCTCTTTTTAGTTAGCGCTCTCGCTCTGAACAATTTCGTGAATTTAGTTACAATTAGTGTTTAATATTAGTGTTTAAAGTATTCCTACAATTGTGGCGATCCCTATGAGTGATAAATGTTCCCGTTTGCCACCGCAAAAATGGACTGCAACGCAATAACCGTTATTGTGAACCTGCGCGGATTGACATCGCAAGCGCTGGCCTCCCTCAGGTTTCGATGACCATAAGCGTCAGCGGGAACCATGATCGCCAACTTGCCGCTTCTTTTTGCTAACGGCAACCCAACAGCACTGTCGCTGATCACGGCTGCTGAGCTGGAGAAGTTCATAACATTCATGGTGACATGCTCCTGGGGACATGATACTGCGAAAGACATTCGCCAACCACCGTGGTGGCCTAAAGATGTCGCATTTTCGCACCCCTTTGTGAGACCTAGCGAGGTGCCCAAGGAGTGGGCCATAAAATTGAAGCTTTTAGTGAGGAAATGTTACGAGTACCATAAGAGCGCATTCCTGTTGGTGTTCTCTGCGCAGCTCGCGAGGTACCCGCGCAACCGGCTCAGGTACGTCGACAATAGAGACCACACCACCTCTTTGTACTACCGGCCCAATGGGAGACTCCTAGTAACATTCAGAAATGAGAATCTACATTATGACAAAATAACTCCCAAGAGTATTGAAGACACACAAGTTAAATCTACTGATATATACCTGTGTGATAACTGTGACAGCCACTTTGATAATCCGGACATACTGAGAGCACATGAGAGGCTATGTAATAATGAAACTATCCCAACAAGTACTTGTAGTGGACGGTTACCAGAGTTTCTTTCTGCTTTAAAGCTTCACCCATCAGGTCAAAAATTTGAGGATTCTGTGAATTCTTATACCGATACTGACAGTAAGCCACAGAAGATCACCGCAAAGCACCTTAGAAATACTGCCAGCATTGACCGAGGCGTACTATATCCATTTTCTTCCTTGGCTTACAGACGGAATGCTAAAACAAATGCCCAGAGGGACTTAAGTTTCTCTAGGGAGAGGGTTGAAAGGTATTGTTGCACCAACACTCCTTTTAATAAACATTATAATGTTAAAGTAAAAAATCAGCAGTTCCCTGTGAGGTACAGACGGCCCTTGAGCTACTGGAACAGAAACTATGTATTTCCTAATCAGAGAAATAAAAGAATACTCGATATTAAAGCTCAGTTGCTTCTCCTCAAATGTAAACCGGTCACGGTGCATATAGATAGGATGTCAGAAGAAAGTATAGAGGAATACCTCGAGAACTTGAGGAAAGAAAGAGAGAGTAAACCACAGATGGAAGATAAGGACATTGTTTTTGTGGATGGACTGGACTGCGATCAGCCAGCTGATTCAGAGATGATGTTGGACCCGTTGAAGCGCTTGGACAATGATTGTGAAGTGATTGACTTGTGTTCAGATGATGAGACTTCTAGTGTAAATGAGAACTGTGACCCTCGCGCGGGAGTGACGTGCGTGATGCGCGGCGGCGCAGTGCTGCGACGCACGGCGGCCACGCCGCAGGCGCTGCCCGCGGAGCCGTGCGGCGCGCGCCAGCGCCCTCTGCCCGCTGCAGTGCTACAACCGCATCCCGTCATCCTCATTGCGCACACGCACCCTCTGAACAATTTACAGACTATATCCATAGATTGAATTTCCTATTGTAATAATATTATCATTAGGGACATTGCTAATTATTATTTATTATTCCTTCGAGATTAAAATTTTAATGTCAAGAATAAGGTTTCATTTCATGTCCATGTTTGAGAAGCATTGATGTTCGCCATTTTGTTGAAAATACGAAACAGCACAAAATGGCGGATAAGCATATGTTAGGGATGGCACCCTGGTTATCAAAATGGCGGACACAGTAGTTGTGTAATAGAATATTTTTGTTTAAATGTATTCCTTGATCAATAGGTATATATTACACAGTATATACTTTATGAAAAAGATAACGATAAGTAAAACTAAACTTCCATTCATGTGTTGTGCGAGTGCGTTTGCGCAGTTCGAAAAAAGTGAGATCAGCCATATTGTATTTCAAAAGAACGTGGCGCCAATTTCAATAGCTATGCATTATTCTCTGAAGTTAATTTTGTTTAAATACTTAATACGAGTAATAGGCTGACAGACCTAGTTTTAAAGTTTACTTATAATGACGCGTTAATGTGAATATTATCACTGTTGACGATTTCCTCTTATGAGTATGGCATTATATTTAGCTGTAGCTGCTCGTATTACATTTATACTGAGCAAAATGTCATGCGAGAAGTTTATTTATACACAAGGGTGTAATTAGAAGGTCTACAACGAAACGTGATATGAGGATTCGGATATTACTGTAATGTAGGGCAAACTAATTTCATAGGATGGTCTTTAAAATTTTCTTGCGAGAGTGCTGTGTTAAAAAAGATGACTGAGCAGCGCAAAATGCATGGAGTTATTGACGGATCTTTTTCTCATTACTCTCAGGTGCACACCACAATTACTGACGTCTTCAGATAGCTCGGAATGCTTTTCTCGGCTCCTATAGACGTTGAACCCTGTTCGACAGTGACGTTCATTGATGTTTTACTAACTGCATTTGCGGAACTATACCATGAGAAGGCAGTGACGGTTGTTGAACAAATGTTGCAAGCTGATCCATTGTGTGCAGGAGCTACAATCTTGATTACATTTACTTTTTTTCTTCAACTTTTTATTTAGAACAAGGCTCGTAACAGTCGTAACTCTCTGTGTTAATTTTGCGTGATGACTACTTCTTGGCAGATGCGGATTATTGTCAGGAATATCTTGTTTGTTTTTTCCAGTGATGGAAATATTTGAAATGGTTTCAAGAGATACCCGGCTGAGCCAGTTTGGACTTTGAACCTAAAAATTCTACTTCGGAATGTAGACCTCGTTAATGACTCCATTAACTCATCTGGAAGTCACCCAGTCAGAAATACGCAATCACCAAATCGGGCAGATAATCGTTGCACGTTCTTCAACGCGCACCTCTGTGCACAGCCCAGTTTTATTACTTTTTAGGGTTCCGTATCTCAAAAGGAAAAAAACTCATTTCGTCTGTCTGTCTGTCAAGACCCTTTTTCTCAGGAACGCGTGAAGGTATCAAGTTGAAATTAATATCAAATATGTATGTATACGGTCCCCTTGGTGCTCTAAAAAATCAAGCTTCTAAGTCAACGCAATAAATAATATGCGACTTATTTTGATACTCGCAAATAAAAAAGAACCTGTAGGGTACTTCCCGTTAACCTAGAATCATATCACAAACAAACTAACATTTGCAGTTGCAGAATTGACCGTGACGTATATCGACGAATGGGAGCTTTTTTTTTTACCTACAAAATTGTTTTTGGGATAAATTCATCCTAACTACGGAATCCTTCATTATGTGTGGTCCGACACGCACTTGGCCGGTTTTTTTTTTCTGTTTATTTATCACAAGTTCAATAAATTGCGGTCACTTCTAAACCTCCCTTGTGTTTTCCACGTTGATTATGTTGCGATGTCATTAGAAATGGCATTTTAAAGTCGTGTACAGTAAGATTCACGAAAGATGACCACGGCGCAGAAGGCATATTTTAGGTCCCTTTGGAGGTGCGAGGTGAGGCGCGGGCGGAATGCGTCAAGACCGGAGCGACGCCATTTTATTTAACCAACATTAAAATATTATTTTATCTTAAGTCTTTTTTTCATGAGTGTACGTGCGCAGACGCCGCCATTTGTGGTCATCTTTCGTGAATCGTACTGTACGTAGGTAAGACTTTGTTTTAACGCGATTATGGAGAGTGTTCCGTTTAGACATCAATATAACGCTCTAGATAACTTATCAATGTGCGTTCGACCATTACGTAAATAATTCTTGGAATATAATTTTGGTGATTTAAAGAAGCTTTTAATAAGTAGTATAAGTATATAGTTTTGTGGTAGACTGATTTGGCCTAGAACAGCACGATTTGTTTTGTGACAGCCTTTATCAATGTGAGATAGTCTGTGTAGATTTGAGACAGTCTGTATCGATCTGGTACAGTTTGTATCGACTTGAGACAGTCTGTATCGATTTGAGACAGTCTTTATCGATTTCAGACAGTTTGTGTAGATTTGACACAGTCTGTATCGACTTGAGACAGTCTGTATCGATTTAAGACAGTTAGTATCGATTTGAGACAGTCTGTATAGATTTGAGATAGTCTGTATCAATGTGGTACACACGGCTACATATCAAGCTATAAATATCCAGAATAAGCTGACCACTCATTGAACGGAAATTGTATACAATGCTAAATCAGCTTATTCTTGAAATGTATAGCTTGATGTGTAGCCGTGTGTACAGTCGATTTGAGACAGTTTGTTTTGATTTGAGACAGTCTGTATCAATTTGAGACGGTCTGTATTCATCATTCTATCGATCTGTTTTTAACATCATTTTATCAACCAAAACTGTCATTATCGACCTCCACTTCTGCTTACTCAATACTAAAATAATGTGCACGATATTGTGATAAACATTCTAAATTTACAATCGTTGACGCTGAAGGCATTATAGAATCTTTTAAAGATCTTGATGTAAAAAAAAAAAAACTACAGACCTTTGGGGATTATCAGTACATAAATATAAATATAAAAATGTAAACATAAAAAGGCCTTTATAATTTCTTAATTACAAAACAATAAATTTCTTAATAAAGTAAGTAATATAGATTAACTGAGGACCCCTCGACGGGTATAGGCCTCATCCTGTAATTTCCAGTTATTTCTTTTTTTTGCTTTCGCAAGCCATGATTTGCCAATCAATGCCACTATCTCATTGTGCCAACGACGTTCTGCTGGTCTGCCTCTTCTCTTTCCTTGTGGGCCTTTCCAAGTGGTTGTTCTAAGAGTCCATCTGTCGTCTTTTGATCGCGCCAGGTGGCCCGCCCATCTCCACTTCTGTGCTTGAGCGTGTTGAAGGTTTATGACTTGTCTTCTTTCTGATTCCTGTGTTTCGTTGTTTAAACTCTTAGTCTGATGTTTAGGATGCTTCGTTCCATGGCCCTTTGGCAAACTTGTATTTTATTTTTAATTGTGCTATTAAAGATACGTCTGGTAAACGTAAGTAAGGCATGGTAGCAGGCGAGAGAGTTCATGACTTTAGCTTTAAGTTTCACAGGTCATTATTTCCTTGTAATTCCAAAATTTACTACAAGTTATGCTAATTGTTCGGTTTTGTTGAAAGATAATTCTTTGCCGAGATATATATAATCATCTACGTAGTCTTTCGTTTCTTTGTTAATTCTTATTTCTTGTTTTGTCCTGTTTGTTAGTATTTTTGTTTTCTGGGTGTTCCTTTCTAAACCAACATTTGCAATTACCGTATGGAGATTATTTTAAATTTTTTCTTGTTTTTTAGCAGATTCAGTTACTAAAACAATGTCGTCTGCGATTCTGCGAACCTTAAGTGGCTGAAATGTTTACCATCTATGATTATGCCTTTTCGGTACCAATCAAGGTTTATGTGCTTTCTCCTAAACTTTGTATTAAGTCCTACAACATTAATAAAAAGTTTAGGAGAAAGCGGGTCTCCCTGCCTTACTCTTCCTATTTTTATAGTATCACCAGTTTTATCCAGTTTGAATCTATTTCTGCTTTTACTGTAAATTTCTTTGATTATATTAACGTAAGTTTGTGGGATCTCTGTAGCTGAAAGAGAGTCTCATATGCTTTGATGGAAAATCGAATCAAATGCCTTTTTGTAGTCGACAAATCCACATATAGAGGTGCAATAAACGCTTCGTAATTCTCTATTATTTGTTCTATGGCATGTATATGGTCCACTGTCCTAAATCCTTTGCGAAAGCCTGCTTGTTCTATTGGTTGGTGTTTTTTCCGTCTCTTCTCATTCTATCAGTACTTACCATGTCTTCAATAATTGATGTTATTTCACCCTTTTTAGCAATTGTTTTTAACTCTTGTATTGCATCTGGTGTTCATCATCATCAGCCTATAGCAGTCCACTGTTGGACATAGGCCTCTCCAATTGCACGCCATTCAGCTCGATTCTCGGCAACTCTCATTCAGCTGCTACCAGCCACCCTGCGAAGATCATCGCTCCACCTAGCCTGAGGACGTCCTACCTTACGTTTGCCGATTCGCGGTCTCCACTCAAGAACACGTCTACCCCAACGGTCATCGGTGCTACGGCTAATATGGCCGGCTCATTGCCACTTCAGCTTGCTTATTCTGTGAGCTATGTCGACAACTTTGGCATCTGGTGTACGAATACTTATTTGTAATTTCTATCTCATCAGACCATTAGTGGGGGAAGAGAGAGTGCATCTGTGTCTGCGCACACACTTGTACATTATAATATCTCCCGCGCGGAAGGCTGGTCTCCGCTGAGATTGGTCGCCATGGCCGAAATTAGGTCTGGAGGACTATTTTTATTATTACGTGTATTTGCTGATCCGATGAAACTTAGCTAAGTGATTGCACTGTTCAAATCTGGCAGCACAACTGAACGCACGAATTATTAGCTTATTTCGACATTACCTACATGGAGCAGAATCTTGTTTTTTTTTTAACCAATATTAGGACCCACTGAGCATGAAACTTACAGAAACTTTCTACAATGTTGATAGACCCCCTCATATGAACGTTTAAAAAGAAAGATCATACAAACATTACGGCTATTTTCATTTAACATGAATGTTTTAACTTACCAAAATCTTAAAACAGATGTCGCAACAACATGACGTATACAAGTTGTTTTTTATACTTTGATGAAACAAACTTTTAAAAACTTACTGTAAGTTATGTTAAAATGATATTGCTACAATGTCATTATTACATGTCAACATTGCCGTTAAGTCCACGTAACGTTGCAAATGATAGTTGTTGAAAATTTAATCTATATAAATAAAAAGAAAAGTCCTGCTTGACTGACTGACTCATCAACGCCCAGCCCAAACCCTTGGACCTAGAAAGCTGAAATTTTGCTCTGAGGTTTTCTTTATAATGTAGACAAGGAATAAGGAAGGATTTTTCGAAATTCAACCCCTAAAGGGGCTTCTACTCCGTTCACCTAGTATACCCAATTTTTTTCGAGACGGTAAAAAAAGTCATCCGGTATAGTAGACCCCCCCGGTGGGTTCCCGCATTGTCGAGGCGGGGGGGCTCAGTAGCCGTGGCTTGGAGGGCCACGGTGAAGCTAAGAGGAACCCGAGGAGGGGGCCGCTCGTCAGGGCTTTTGCGGCTAAGCCGACGACGTAGCGGCCGTAGGTTGCGGTGCCGCTTTGGCGACATCGCAACTGAGGCGGGCCACGATGACGAATGGGCGGCATCGCGGCTGAGTGTGGGAGGCCGCGGCGGGAGAGGAGTGCCGGTATTGCGGTGAGCCGTTCTCCCTACCTTCCGCGGCCTTGACGGGTCGCCACCGTTGAATGGCGGGCGCGGTGGGGCCGCAGAGGAAGAGGAGTGTCGGTATTGCGTTGGCCGTTCTCCCTATCCTCTGCGGCCGAAAAGTGGTAGGCGGCGGGGCCACTAACCTGACCCGTCGCGGGGGGACCAGGGGCGCCTGGACGCGGGGTCGTCTGGCGCGAGGTCCCAAGTGGAGGCCAGCAGGCAACGGGTGCGGGGGCACCCTTGCCTGTATTGCACAGGCCTCCACCAGTGTCGGACGGAAGTGGCCAGGTGTTCCCGGTCATTCCCATATCGCTCCCAGGCTGAGGGGCATGCGGGGCCCGCCAGCTAGGCGGGCATGCGCCGGGAGGGTTGTGGACGTAAAGGCTGTGCCGGGTATACTGCCATTTTGGCAGGGAGTCCCACATACCTCGTCTCGTCCCCCGACGAGCGGGCATGCGTAATGCATTTCTCAGCGTCAAAAAAAAAAAAAAGGATATATAGTAGAAGACGTCAGCTAATAAAGGATTTTTGAAAATTCAACCTTTAATGGGGTAAAAATGGGGGATTTCGTTTGTTTGAAAAATCTTATTCCTTGAGTTTATAAACTTGAAACTTGACACAAATGCTTATCTAATTAAATAATAAAGTTTGTTTATTTCAGTTTTTTTAAACTACCCCATAAAGGGGGATTGGGGGTGTCAAAGTTTGTATGAAAAAACTGATGGCTATCAACACATAGCTCAAACCACTTAACGGGTTTGGCTAAAAATTGGCACACAGTTATTGTGACGTAGGCATCCGCTAAAAACGGATTTTCGAAAATTCAACCCGTAAAGTGGTAAAACGGGGTGATTTGATTTGCTTGAAAAATCTTATTCCTTGAGTTATAAATAAAAATTAAACTTGGCACAAAGGGGGATTGGGGGATGTCAAAGATTGTGTGGAAAAAAAACCGTAACGCACTGATCTATTTAAAAAAAGGCTCAGGGTTTCAGAAAGGCTTTCGAGCTCTAAAAAGGGCTTTTAAGGGGTGAAAATGGGGGGATTTAGATTGTATGTTTTTTTTTTTAGTTCATAAACTTGAAACTAAGCACAAATACGTTCTTCAAAGCATCCCCTCAAAAGGTGCTCATTCTTTTGACAGAAAAAAAAAGGATTACGAGTATATGGGGTTTTTGAGAATTGATCCCAAACAGTCATGAGGGGTAATTAAGTTTTTATGGGAGAATTTACTGCGTGCCTTGAATAACTCAAAAGTTTTTATTTTTGAGGTTTTGAATTACTCAAAAGTATTTTTAATCCCGGTAGTACGTTCCCGCTGGGTTTGTTCCGACATCCACGCGGGCGAAGCCGCGGGCGAAAGCTAGTCTGATCTATATGAGCAACATTGCATCTAATGTTTCTGGCGTTGCCGTTATTTAATTTACGTTCGTGTAACCTTGCTACAAGATTACACCTTTGCATTTGTAGTTTCAGTAATGTTTATGCAACATATCTGTGCTTAGTGGGGACATTTCATTACAATTCATTTACTGAAACAGTGGTGCCGATTCCCTTGTTCACAAACTAAACTAAATTTAAGTTCAGTGCATCTCTTTCTTTCTATTTCATTAAGAAAAGGACAGAAGACAGATATTAGTTTAGTCCTGTCAAATTAATCAGCGTTTGACGTAAATTTACGTAATTTTAGTCGGCAAGTTTTTAATCACGTCTAACCTTATAAGGAGTAGTGACAGGCGCTGATTAATTTGACAGGACTAAACTAAAATGTATCTTCTGTCCTTTTCTTAATGAAATAGAAAGAAAAAGATGCACTGAACTTAAATTTAGTTTAGTTTGTGAACAAGGGAATCGGCACCAGTTTGGTTTTACAAAAGCTCGTTCAACTACAGACGCTGGCGTGGAACCACTGAAGAGCATATTCGAATATGCTCTTCAGTAATTCCACGCCCGCGTCTAAATGCCAAGAGCGTCATACTACTCCTCATAGGCCTCGAGTCGCAGGATGCTCTTGGCATTTTCTGCGACTTGTCTAAGGCCTTCGATTGCGTAAATCATGATTCACTCATCAGAAAACTGCACCACTATGGCGTGAGGGACAGGGTTCTCGACCTTCAGACTTCTTATCTGAACAATTCTTATCTCTTAATGGCAAGAGATCTGCAGGATCTGCGGTAACTATGGGCGTTCCACAGGGATCAATTCTAGGTCCTTTCTTGTTTCTAATTTATATAAATGAATTACCTTATCAATTTAGGGTTCATCACAAGATTGTATTATTCGCAGATGACACTTCCCTCATTTTTTTAAATCAAATTTCGGTTAGTCAACTTTGAATAAGTTAACGATGCACTCTCAAAAGTCGTCCATTGGTTTATTGTAAATAATCATATCTTAATCGAAAAAAATACTAACCTCATAAAATTTTCATAATATCTTTTTTTTCTTTCTCAGTTTTAATGACATTTTGAGTACCTACTTTATGCGGCCTAGCCAAATGTCTTTTCCTTGGTATTGTTCGGCGAGTCCTTGAGTCGTTGCTCCTTGGTCCTCACATGATCTGACCAAGATTATGTCTGCGGGGTAATTGCGTAACACACTTACAGTTGTAGCAAGGGTTTCATTTTGATAGTTCAACAACACTCATTGCGTTATTTAAGTTGTTGAGCAGTACTATTTGACATTAGTTATAATACGTGGTACTTCGCTTTTTGGGCTTTGACACTAGGTCATTTGTCTTGAAGTTTAGTTATTCTCAGTCTCATTTTGTATCGAAGTATCAAGTAACTGACTCGATTGGCATGATGAAACTAGTATATATGTAGATAGGTATAACTCAACTAGTTCGGCCTTAATTCTGGCAGAGTACAAGTCTACAGGCTACAGTGCTTTTATGTGCAGTAAGTATGGTTCGACAATCGACGATCGCATCTTCCGATATGGTAAACCTAGCCTTAAATAGACTAGGTAAGCGAATACCATGCAAGCCTATCATATCATCATCTTTGTGTAGTTTGCCGGTTCGATTTGAGGTCCAATTTGAAAGAGGAGAACCTTGTTACCTTCTTACTTGGAATTATAGGCTTCAAGAAATGGTAACTTTTGTCTGCCTTAACTCCAACTCTGAGCCGCATTCGATCTAAAAGCAGTAGGCGCTTTTAATACCTACTTAAAAAAAAAATAGGTAATGAATGAAACAAGATAGAAAAATGTCCATACTACATTACCAACTAAGTACTTACCTACGGTTTTCTAGCGTAGCAACTGACATATTGCAACTTACCGAGATTACTTAGTAACTTAATTCTCAGTAACACTACGCTGGGTACGGTGACCAGCACATCAAGCTACACGAAACTGTCACATTTCTCCAAACGATTTTAAACTTTAAAATGTTGATGGTAAGTTCAAAATCGAATGAGAAAATCTGACAGTTTGAGGTAACTTGATGTGCTGGCGGCTGTTCGTTACAAACCAGGAACTCAGGTCATTGACACCGCTGCTGTTGGCAGTTTGCGAGGCTTACCTCCATGACTAATATCCAACGTGATTTGACGTTGAGTGAATAAATAAATAACAATATTTTATTGTTGTCCTACTATTCTAAATGTTTCATCCATTCATAGGGGTTATTAGTTTTTCTATTTTATCAGAGGACAACTTCATACTTAATCTCTTGTTTCGTCAGAGCGCCATGCCCAGATATGAATTTAAAACAGCATTGAATAATACATTTCTTTCTGAATGAAGATGCCTATCTAAATAATTTTATAGATAAAGCGTTGTGGATAATAGATATTAATATGTAGCAACAACAACAACCGAGCCCGGCTTCTTTTCGCGCCCATTTTGAGGAAAATTTATATAATTCCGGTCGTCGATTTCATTTAGGTTCTGATCAAAATGCTGATTCAGTTATTTATAAAGTAGATATATTCTCATAACAAGTATGTCTGTATTGCAAACCCATCGTCCCGAGTTTGTCATAGATCATAGACATGTGCCTTTTTCTGTACTTAAGATTCATTTGTTGACCAATCCATAAATTAATTAGGTAGGTAGGTAATTGAGATGAAAATGAAACTATCTAATGACTAGCCTACGCATTTAATTTTTTTGGAGTTATGCGGTAATTTAGAAGCCTTGAATTATAAGACCACGCGACTGGGGTAGCTGGCCCACAGAACACTACTCCTCGCCGAGAAATCACAAGAAATTGCTCGTAAGCATCGAGCGGCAGCACCGTCTTTGTTTATTAAAAGTGCGCGTAATCGGTGTTGCCTGTGGCCTAAATTAGCTCCTTCTGTGGTAAATTAAAACGATAACCTTCCATAATCTATGTTGGTTGCCTAAAGATGGAAGATAGAATGATACTTAAATAAAACAACTTCATCTAATTAGTTTTAGAATTTTATAACAAGAAAAATTTACATTTACGGAAAATATTATTTTAAGTTTATAATTAATTATTCATAGATCTTCGTCAGTAGTAATCCTATGGTGGGAGTTGAGTGGACGTCTACTCTCTTCATCCGACCCATAGATAACCTCCTCGTCTGAATCGTTGATCATAGAGAATGCAGGGTTGTCTTTGGTTATGGCCGTTTCTGAAACAACATAGCGGCATTGTTAAAGCTTTAAGTTAAAGTTTTAAAATATTGTTTAGTTCTTCCATGGGTTGACTCCTGACATTTTGGTAATTTTTACAATACACAATAACTAAACATTTTCAGAATAAAAATTATACTTTACTAGCTTTTGCCCGCGGATCGCCCGCGTGGATGTTGGTTATCGCATAAAAAAGTAGCCTATGTTCTTCATATCCCAGGCTCTGCCAAATTTTATGACGATCGGTTCCGCGATTTAGGCGTGAAAACGTAACAGACAGAGAGACCGACAGACAGAGTTACTTTCACATTTATAGTATGGATGTTTTAACCGGTAATCCAAAGTAGTAAGTGTTACAAGTTCAGAAATTCAAGCCGTATTTTTCGAGTTCCGAACAAGTTTTTGCCACTTTAACACTGGTTCAAATTCCAAATTAGAATTTCTTACCATGAATATTTCCGCCGCCAGGAGAGAACAAATAGGCCAGTATGTAAATATAAAAGTTGAACAGTCCGTAGAGGGCCATGAAAGGTGCTGAGGTGTCGAAGTGTATTTTCGGCTGGCAAGCCCAGTGGTCCTGCAAAGCTGCGGGGCCCCATCCTTGTAGGGCCAGCACGGTAATGATGGACGTCACAGTACCCACCACTATTGATAAGCATCGGAGCCGGATGTCTGCAAGAAAGCAGTGGATTTTATGAGATAAAAAATTGT
This sequence comes from Dryobota labecula, assembly GCA_947523025.1. NCBI lineage: Eukaryota > Metazoa > Arthropoda > Insecta > Lepidoptera > Noctuidae > Dryobota > Dryobota labecula. The sequence continues at coordinate 24,839,288 of OX383289.1, read as the reverse complement.
ACATTACTTACCAAGGGCTGTAAAAGAAAGAAAGCCCGAAATCGCAGGTATTTGTGACCCGAGCCGCAGCCGAGGGTTGTAAATATGCGATAGAGGGCTTTCTTTTTTACTGCCCGTGGTGAGTACACAATTTCACGTCTTCACTTGGCCACAATGCGAGTTTTACTGTACGCGTAGCGTGCGGTAAAACTCACATTATGGCCAGGTGTGACGTAAAAGTACATTACACTTCTTCTGAGGCAGTCGGGGATTTCTGGCAAAAATACTTTTGCAGTTTTTTTTTATATCGCCCTCATCCCTCTGGGGATGAGGCCTCAACCATAGTAAAATAAGTAATATAGTTTAAAGATAAACTAGGCGTATTCCCTGAAGAGGGCGTAGGTACGCCCTGAAGCTGTATCTAGGTACGCTACTAGATGGTAATATAAAATAATTGTAAGACTTACCGAAAAATGGCATATTCCTCAAATCACTATACGCCTTTATGATCAATATTATTAAGTATAAGAAGTATATCGTGATAGCACAGAAGAACCATAGTTTCACGAGCTGAAAATTAAATAAACAACTTTAAATACTTCATCATCATTATTCTCTTGCCCGAATTTAATTGGGATCGGCGCAGCATTCAAAAAACTTTACAACACTTATTAGGTACCAACAATTTTAGGAGAGCTGCTGCAACTGTACCTAACAGTATGTATTTGATTACAATTCATGCACTTAAGCCATCAATAACAAAATTGATCGTAAGCGCAACTCATGCGCAAATGCCAAGCTTAGGGGCCTGCATTGGGTTCAATCCTCGGGTCAGGCAAGGTGTTATCAGATTCTTCCATTGCGAAATTCGCCAGAACAGCCCGGAATCTGGATTTGTGCCCTGTTCAATGAAATGAAATGTTTATTTCTGTAACTAGATCTTTTTTTAAGCGTGTACAGTCACATCCTAAATATGTTCGTCACCTTTAAATCTGCTAACCTACACAGCATTACCTATATAATTATTTCCTCTTAATGTTAATACCGTAGAATGACGTTCAGCCATCTTCTTTACATGTCAGACCAAAAATTAAAATGTGAAACTAAGATTCAGATAATTAATCGTAAAATAAAAAATAAAAAAACATAAATTACCAAGTAATTAAAAAGGTTTTAGGTTTATGTCAACTCGACATTGGTCATTCGATTTTGATCTTTTTTATCAAGTAGGTAATCCATACTTCCCTAACTACTTATCCATACTAATATTATAAATGTGAAAGTAACTGTCTGTCTGTATGTTACGTTTTCACGCCTAAACCGCTGAACCGATCGTCATGAAATTTGGCAGAGATGTAGCCTGGGATATGGAGACGGACATAGGCTACTTTTTCACGCGATAACCGACATCTACGCGGGCGGAGCCGCAGGCAAAAGCTAGTACTTAATATTATAAATATCAAAGTAACTCTGTTACGTTTTCACGCTAAAACCACTGAACCGATCGTCATGAAATTTGGCAGAGATGTAGCCTGGGATATGGAAAAGGATATAGGTTACTATTTTACGCGATAACCGACATCCACAAGGGCGGAGCCGCGGGCAAAAGCTAGTTAAGTATATTTTCTATTGGTCAGAGCCGTAGCTTCAAAAGGTTTTACGTATCCCGACTTTAATAAGGAAAGAATTTGAAAACTGACGAAGATATAAAAGATTTGACTGTACAATATTATGCTAACCAAACTTACTGGATAGTCGGGATCCATCATGTAGTTGAAGGTAGGGTCCAGGTAGCTGCTGAACTTCTGCCAGTTGCCGAGCATGAAGGCGGGTATCACGCACAGACCCACTAGCACGAACTTGAAAAGGTAGAAGGACACGAGGCCTCTGTCATTCTGGAACAAATTATGTCTATATGAAATACAAGAATATATAAAATGGATATAATTGATAGGTATGATTGCGGTGAGGTTACTAGCAAAGAAGCAAAGGCATTAAAGTTTGTCATAATGTTGTATTCATTCTTTTAATCCTTAAATGAATTCGTTTATGGTCTGACGACCGATTGCAAATACAACAGAAAATAAACAAAAATGTTATGTGGTAAGCGAAGAATGAACGAAAAATATCACCTTAAACTCGTATTGGTCTTTTTAAATCGTCCAGAAAGCGAGATTGGCTGTGGTTTGATCGGTACTACTATTCCACGCCTTAGGAATGCGCGACGAAGCGGGGGGCGGCGTTGACGAATGCTGTCTCGCCGCGCACATACCTAAGGCGCGGAACAGCGGTATCGGTCAAACTAAGGCCAGCATATCCGCATACGCAAATGACCCACATGTGAAAATTCGCCCGGGGAAGAACTACCACCATGCTTTACTAGCTGATGCCCGCGTAGCATTTTCTAAAATAAAAGCCTAAGTTACTCGTTTTAACATCAGCTATTTGCCAATGAAAGTCCCGTCAAAATCGGTGCAGTCGCTTCGGAGAAACAAACACAGACGAACAGACAGACAAACATTTTTTTTTTGTTATTCCGTTTATATTTTCATATGCATTTAGTGAATAGCTGTTATTTTAATATTACAAACAGACACTTCAATTTTTATTTATTTTATCGATAAGATACTATGTGTATAGTTAGACGCGGAGAAAACACCCAAATCTCGTTTCGTGCTTTTTAAATCGTCCAAAAAGCGAGATTTGCCAGGCTAACATATCCACCAACATGCACACTATATGTAGCTGGTCCCCGAATACGCCAAAAACCTACATGGAAGAATTCGAATTCCGGGTTATAACGATGCTTTATGAGCAACCAAGATCGAATTATATCGAAAATCTCCTGCGTGTGAAGGTAACCTATTCTAACTACTTTCCATCAAGTAAGCTGGTACCAAAATTGGCCTTAGGTACCTACTGTGTACGTACCTGTCTAAGTCCGTGATACTGTGAGAGCCACGATATCATAACAACAGCAAGAAATGCAGTTTGGAAGAAGTTCCCGATCAGAGGCGCCATGATGGCCCCCGGGAAAAATCGCAAGGGGTACAAAGGATCTGAAAATAAAAATACATAGACTTAATTGTTAACATGTTTTTATAAGGAAGTTATAGATGTAGGTAGAGGACCTTAATCTCGCAGCGCAAATTGTGAGATGTAGGTAGGTGCAGTTAATTGGTTGATGGCCCTGATAATTAAGTAGGCCGTGAAGGGAAAATAAATAATTACGTCATCTTAAATCGAGTACGACCTACGATGACTAATCCAAATGATGATGATGATGTAAGTACAGGGGCGTAGCTACCGCCGTATGAGCCGTATGATACGGGGTCCCCCGACGCGACGAGTGGGAAAAAAAAATCGTAAAATTATCCAAAACGAAATTATTATTCAAATCATTATTGATAAGAGGCCCGTAATGAGTGAATAACAATAAAATAATAAAAAATTACGTCATTTTTTTATAGCATACAAAGATTTCAAGTCACAGGTGCGGTCTAATTCTCAAGCTCTTGCATTCATGTAGTAAAATCACACAGAAAATCTAACCTATCCAAGTAAGGGTTTCGTAAGAACTATTTAATAATCTGTGTCAGGGTGCTCGAATTTTCGAGCTCGCTTCGCTCACTCTTGCGTTCTCTTACTAAAATCACAATGAGATCTTAACCGAGTAGGTAGGTACTCCAATTTTCGAGCTTATTTCGGTTGCTCTTGCATTCTCTTAGTAAAATCACAATGAAAACTTTTACTTATTTGTTAGGAACAGTTTATATTGTGTTTGATACATTACATACTTAACCATTCCCGGTCCAGAGCGCTTTAATTTTCAAGCTCGCTCCGCTCGCTGCACTTTAATACCGGTTCCGAGACAGAATCCTCCAAATTTCTAGCTCGCTCCGCTCGTTCTTGGATTCTCTTAGTGAGATCACAATTAAAACTTAACCTTCCAAGTCAGTATGCTATTTTATTTAATTTGTAAAAAAAAATCCTTTCTTTGGGGCTACGCCACTGTGTAAGTAGCTATGTGATAAACTAAAAATCTAATTGTTTTCTAACGTTCGATCCAAGTTGTGACTCCAATGCAAAGAGGCCATGCTCATTTTTTGTTGCCTATTTTATTCTTCGAAGGTCTCTCAGAAAAACATCTCTGTTGTACACTTATACCTAGCAAGGTTACTGTTTCTCTGTGAGAACTAATTTCTCCACGCGTTTCACAACTTTCTTCGCACCTTGTATCGTTACGGTGAAACGCAACGCCATACATCCGACTGTTTTTTCCAGTAAGAAGGTATAGGTACCTACTTATCTACCTATGTATCATGTTTCTTTTTCTTTAAAAATTAATTTGTAGTCATTGTTTAGATGCACACGAGCCTGCTAAATTTATTTAGGTACTTACCTATTTAATTTAACAAAGTCAACTTACTAAAATTAGGTACATTTTGAGTATTTAAAAAAGCAATTGCAGCTACTTAGGAGGGCACGATATGACTGTTTGTCCGGTCGATATGCGAAGAAAAATGTCTAAAGCACTACAATTTCCCAACCGCAGATTCCATAGATTACATCGCATCACTTGCGTGCATCGAGATCGCTGCACATAATGCACATTTCATAACCACAATATTCGTTACAAAGGTATTTCTAGTGGCAGCTTGGTTCCCTATTGTATTCCGAACTATCTACCTACAGTAGGTACCCTGCCGTCGTAAAAAAAGAATCATGGTTAAAAAAACCTACGCTTGACGTTGGGACCGTCCTATGGATTTCTATTTATGGAATAGCAAGGTGCGGTAGGACAGTTAGCAGCTTGCAAGGGTTTTGTTCACACATGTTTATTCCAAAACTTTGTGGCTAGTTCTGAGTGAGCAGGGAGATGAAATTTTGGATGTTCTTAAAAGGATTCGTTTCGGAACCCAGCGCTATGCTACAGTTAAAACAAAGGAGCGACTGTGTTGTGAATCAATATACAGGATTATTGGTAAAACAGTGGTGCCGATTCCCTTGTTCACAAACTAAACTAAACTGAATTTAAGTTCAGTGCATCTTTTTCTTTCTATTTCATTAAGAAAAGAACAGAAGATACATTTTAGTTTAGTTCTGTCAAATTAATCAGCGCCTGTCACTACTCCATACAAGTTTAGACGTGATTAAAAACTTGCCTAATAAAATTAAGTCAATTTACGTCAAGCGCTGATTAATTTGATAGGACTAAACTAAAATTTATCTTCTGTCCTTTTCTTAATGAAATAGAAAGAAAAAGATGCACTGAACTTAAATTTACCTTGCAGGCTCAGATTATAGAATAAGATTTATTCTATAATCTGAGCTTGCAGGACTGTATTACTAACATCATAAACAACAACTTTTGTTCTATGACTTTTTACAAAACCTATTTACCAAAAATAAACCTTAAAGATTTCGTTGTTCTATCTAAAACATTACAATTCTGTATTTTGTTGTACCCTGGTTGTACCTACTTACGCCGTGCACTGTCGCCCCTGCCTTTTGCATTAGACACGGCATTTTGGCTACGCAGAGTTCGTAACATTTAGAGCGTTAAATTTCAATATTTTTATTTTTGTATGAAAATATGATAAATCAAATCTGATGAATTATTAAGTCATAGAACAAAAGTTGTTGTTAGTAATACATGTAGTCCTGAGAGGTTCTTAGTGTTTCACCAATAACCATGTATACCTACAGTTAATCTATCGATATTAATAACAGCCGTCAATTAAATCAAAACTATCGATAGGAAAAAAAAAATAAGTGTCAGTCAAGCAAGACACAATCTTATACCAACCTAAGTAAGAGCTATTATACGTAATGGAATTTGAAACGTTAGCTTTGTCTCGCTCGCATCCTTACTCATTTTGTACCTACATGTAGGTAGACAAGCGTAGGCTGTCTTCACAGTCACAGTATCGTGTGACTCAAAAGTCTCGAACATTATTGTCAGAGAGCTCTTATTGAGTATTCTGTGGATTACAGCACTCCCAACCGCACGTCCATGTTAAAAATTTGACATTGACAGCGCCTTTATATAGTAGCAATGCGAGCGATTTTCGTAATTCAACTTATGGGTGGTTGGCCGAACAACGTTCGAAGCATCTTGCATCGTGCCGGCCGAGGGGGCGACACAAACCGGTCCCCGGAGTAATCGCGCACGTCCCGACATTTTAAATAAGGACGGCTTTGGTATAAACTATACGTAGGTCCTAACGCACGGTAGGAGTATCTATAGGTACGATTGTGGACTCCCTTTGTTTATAAATAGAAGCTGGACGGACGTGAGATTATGAACTAAAATATCATTAAGATCTTTTATTTGTGGAGGAGTAAATAAATGCCTTTGAACATACCACAACGCCCGGAGAAACGATGTGGTTATGAGGGGGCTCACACCCACTTCAAAATGCGCCGTTTATGGCTACATCTTCCACTATTAATATAGAGGGGCCTCGGTGACTTCTCACTTCTACGCATGACTTTCGCATTTTATAACGTTTATAATTTGTTAGCTTCTGCCCGCGACTTTGTTCGCGCGATAGTGTTCGTCCACACTGCCGACCTAGCGCGGTTGCGATGACTGGCGCGAAATATCAAACGTATGAAACCGCCGCTTGCGTCCATAGTGCAGTGACTAAGGCGGGTGCCTAGCGCGACGGGCTCGAGCGAGATAGCGCGCGTAGTTATCAAACGTTCCTATAATAATAATAATAATAAATATTTTTTATTGACACAAATACAGCTTTTACAAACTTTGTTTGAAGCCCTGGCTCCTGAGCTAGGTAGCAACCTGTGTTACAGGAGCCAGTGTCTTCGCCCATTTATGGTTAAATAAATTCATAACAATGTGCAATAAGCAAATGTGCAAAAAAAAAAAAAGGGTATCAAACCAGTTCGGTCTTATCGCTTGGCGTACTGTACAAGCGTAAGTTTTTTTTTTTTTTGTAAAATGGCGATAAATACTGGAGTGTTTATAAGTGTGGTTCAATCTAAACCAGCTATGTGACAAAGTAAACATCCTCACCACAGTAATCGCATAATAATAAGAAAATTATGGAGCGAAACCAAAGAACAATTTCCTGATTGGACTATCTAATAAAAATACCAAATCCTCGTCCATAGTTTGCAACCCCTAAAATACGTCGAACCGCTACAAGAGCTCGTGCGTCACTGGGCACTGTGGCCACCGCACGCCTCCGCCGCCGCGCCCGCCACAGGCCCCAGTCACCGCGCGTTCAGTGTGGACGCACACATAGTCGTAGGTAAGTAAGACACCACATTATATTATAACGACCCGCGTTATCAAGAACGATACTATGAGGTCTCACAGTGCACACCAACTCATAGGGCCGGTAAATCCGATTCATAAACAATACTTGAGGGATGTGCAACGCTATGCATTCACTTAGCAGGACCCTTAGGTAATGTAGCTGGACAGCTATTCTAATGAGGGTGTACAAGGGTCCACTAGCGCCACCCCTTTAAAAAAATATTATCTCGTGACTGAGATGGAATTATTAAAAACTGCACATGTAAATGTGTCTAGAATTTTCTAATTCCTTTTATAAAGTTTCATATTGAGACACGAAGCAACAAAATACGATCTAGAGGAATGTGGCCGCTTTTCTTTAGATCGAATTTTGTTGTTTCGTGTCTCAATATGAAACGTTGTAAAGGGTATTAGAAAATTCTAGACACATTTACATGAGCAGTTTTTAATAATTCCATCTCAGTCACGAGATAATATTTTTTTAAAGGACTAGTGGCGTGGTGTAGGCTAGTGGACCGTAGTAATGCCCTCTTAATGTCAAAAATGCTCTGTGTCAAATGTTAATGTGGTTGTTTCTGTTTGTTTTGTACCCATTCGTGATATTTTATTTTATTATTAAATTAAACGCGATGGATAACAGCAGCGAAGAACAGTTTGATAATTACCTACCTATGTCAATGATGTGTTAAACGAACGAAGGGCAATCAATAACTACAAGACTACTTCGTAACCGCAAAATAAATAATTTATAAATAAGAACATGAATAAGTAAATAATTTGTGTGAATTTTGTACACACGATGCACACGATGACCACATCTGTTTGCCGCTTCTTTTTGCGTCAACCAATAAAATAAAATTTTGTTCAAATAAATTTCTCAGACTCTGTTACAATGATCACAGATGTCTGACCACCTTGGTTGGTTTTTTACGGTCTTTTTACACTAAAGAGAACTTAGCAACAGAAACGGACCATTCACAGATGTATAATCGATAATTCGATACCCGTTCTCGACGTGTCGTTCTTGAATACGGTTAGTGTTCTGACTTTTTTCTTTTTGCTCGGCTCCTAAGGGTCGTAGCGTGATGATAAATCTAGGTAAGGTTATATACTATTTCAAATCACGCTGCGATCTAAAGAGCCGGGCAAAAAGAAAAAAAAAAACAGAAAGAACGGTATGTGAAAACGAAGTAATAGCGCGGGTGGGTAACGGGATGTAACTCGGAGGGTCGGAACGCGAAATTTCACGCGGGTGAAGTCGCGGGACAAAAGCTAGTAGCTTATAATTATAACCATCCATAACAACCATTCAACCAACCATTCAACCATTTCTCCTTTCGCAGGTCTGCTGGAAGAAATTTCTTAAGAAATAAGCAGTACCTTTGTATTGAAATTATAATGATGTGGTATCTCTTTGTATTTAACTGTGTGTACATAAATAATAAAATAAATAAATAAACCTTCTTCAAAAATTGGGCTATCAAATGCAGAATTTTTCAAATTCGACTGGTAGGTATGTATTTCCAGAGACTAGCGCGTTTAAATAAATAAGTTTAAGTTTGTTTATTTGTTCGGTCCAGTAGGTTCAGAGGTTACCCCCTACATACAAACTTACAAACATATAAACCTACATACTTACAAACAAATTTTACCTCTTTATAATATTAGTATAGATTTAACATCACGCTACGACCCTTAGGAGCCGAGCAAAAAGAAAACAGTCAGAGAGAACACTAACCGTATTCAAGAACGATACGTCGAGAATGAGTGTCGATTATAAATAAATATACATCTGTGAATAGTCCGTTTCTGTTGCTAAGTTCTTTTTATTGTAAAAAACGACACTCATTCTCGACGTATCGTTCTTGAATAGGTACGGTTAGTGTTCTCTCTGACTTTTTTCTTTTTGTTCGGCTCCTAAGGGTCGTACCGTGAGAAATGTATGAGAAATTTATTTGAACAAAAGTTTATTTTATTTTATTGGTTGGCTTTATTATAAAATAATAAAGCTAAAGATATCATAATCTGCATAATCTTGTGTAGTAGGGCATAATCGAATCACCTAAGATTCAATGCGAGTGCGGTGCTCCTGAACAGAATATAACCCATTTGCTAGAGTGTTCCAATTATCCGTTCACCTGCACCCTTGACGATCAGAGACCCTATCTCTAAGTAGTCTGTGGAGACCCTAGTGTGAGTTTCTTTTAACTATCTCGACTTTACGCATCGAGCGCGTTCGGCGCTCCGATTGGCCTTTCACCAATCGGAGTGCTGAACCGGCTGAACGAGCTCGATGCGTAAAATCGAGATGGTTAAAATAAACTCACACTAGGGCCTTTGAACAATGCCTCTGATGCCGCAGTAAATGTGGCCACCTACTGGGCCCAAAAAATATAGATGTACCGTCGAAACGAAAAGAAGAAGAAGAAGCTTTATTGGCTATAGATATTAATCATATTTTAGTACTTACCATTGAAAGTAAGTAAGGACGGCAATAAAATGTAGATCCATCTCTGTTCTATTGACCAGTCGGACATGGGATATTTTCGCATCATGTAAGCAAACCAGAACTGAAAATAATAAATAAAGGTAATGTCATAAATTATCAACCTCATTCCTCGAAGGGGTAGGCAGCAGTGGCGATGATGTGGTGGTGGTGGTGGCAATTTCTACCACCCGGGGCCAACCCTAAATTTGCCACCCCCCCCGCCCATTTTCGCAACTAAGCATTATTACGAGGTTAGGTTAGGACTTCAACCTTGAAGTTTAAATTAAAAAATAAACTTCAATAAACCCAATGTGCCGGAATCAATAAGCTCTCTTTTGCAGTTTGGTGTACAGTGGCCAGCACGTCAAGCAACACGAAACTGTCAAATTTCTTCAAACGATTTTAAACTTTAAAATGCTGATGATTAAGTTCAAAATCGAACAGTTTGTGGTAACTTGATGTGCTAGCCACCGTGCCTACGAAAACGCGCGCACTCGATCTTAAACTCTTCTCTGTCAATACCTTGAGGAGCTTGGTCGAGGTTGCATTCGTCGTCATCGACGCCCAATAATTATTATTGCAAGCTTTTGGAAGGCATATTTTTCTGTCCAACTCTAGAGCCGCTGGAATCTTTCTCGAATTTCAGCAGTTACTCTATTTAATAAAGAAAACCATTTTCGTTTAAATTGTCTTTGTACTATAACTATAAGCCAACATCTCTACTTTCGTCACCAAAAATGTGTCTTCTTATTTGTCTTAGAGGTTGGATTTCAGTTTCCGTTGGTAAAATGAACTTTAGTTTCATAATACTTTACAAGCTTATTTAACTTCACATGATATACCTAATATGGAACACTAATGTATACCTATTTATTGACGTCAAATCTTGCAATAATATTTTGATCAACTTCCACTTGTCTTGAAATTGTTCGTAAATAAATACCTATGTAGTCCTGATGACAATACAGTTGTTTGACCTGACGATGCCGCCGCCCCCTATATTTGCGCCGCTCGGGGCTATGGCATTTTCTGCCCCCCCCCCCCCACGCTTCGCCACTGGTGGGCAGACAAGCGTACACCTATAATCAGGCACAAATCCAGACAGCCAAAAACCCCATAACACATTGCCAGTCCCGGGAATCGAACCCAGGACCCCAGGCTCAGAAGTCTCGCTTACAATCCCATAGAATCTTCTCACCTTTGGTTAGTGAGGGTTGATTTCAAGAAGACTCATCATTTCTGCTAATAATTGAACAATAAATTGAGATCAGTTTATTTTGCGGCCATAGACGTTTGCCTTGAGTTATAAAGTGTAATAACTACCAATATTATTATTAGTGAATGTTGGGTGTGGCAAAAGAAGCATGAAACCAGAATAAATGCTGTGGAAATGCGTTCCTTGCGAAGCATGTGTGGCGTGACTATGAATGATAGGCTGAAAAATGATGTGATAAGGCAAAGGTGTGGTTTAAAAGAAGATGTAGTGACTAAACTTGAAAAGACTATGCTTAGATGAGAAGATGGATAGAGGTCACGTTGAGAGGATGAATGAAAGGCGACTAAAAAAAGGTATTTACAAGGCAGATGTGAGTGGAAACGCCGAAAGGGGACGCCCTAGGAGGACATACTTACAGTGATGTTCTTTAAAAAGGTCAGGTGAGTAGCACTCGCAAACGGCGTGCGTGTTTGACCAGATGTATGAATGTAATAGAAGCAAAAGGAGTATGTATTAGGAGCGTAGCAGGTGGAGTTCTATAGTTTTTGCCTACACCCTTGGGAAGAAGGCGTGAGTTGATGTATGTATGTATTATTATTTAAAAAAAGAAAAATATATTTACGGTCATAAAGAATGATGTCATCACGAATATAAACCTAAACCATGTCTCCATTTGTGTAAAAGCTGGATTGTAGGTTTTGAACTGAAAATAAAAACACATCGTTACTTTTTGTTTATTCGTTTTGGTTAGAATTAGGATTTCAAGAACCTGCCAATTACCCGGGGTTTCTAACTTATAAACTAAAAAAGCTGTGACGCATTAAGGCTCTTACAAACAGGCGCGACACGTGACGCCTTCACCCTCCCATAAATTCTGCCCTACATAAACTCACGACATCATCGCGGCAGGCCGAGACGAAGATGGCGGGACAAGCTTGACTCCTACCGAAAGGACTGGCTGACACTAGCAAAAGACATAATTGTGTGGAAAAGGAGGCGGGAGGCATTTGCCCAGCAATGGGACAATACAGGCTAGATAGATTAGATTAGAAATCGTTTTCGACATATCCGAAATCTTCTGAAATTACTATTTTGGCCTACTTTGTCCAAAAGTATTTTTTTTTACTATGGCATCTCGCAGGTGAACCTAGGAGCTTGTCGTCTGCTTAACCGGACTTTCCTGTGGGTGCCTCAATAAATTAAGGCCTCCAGCCAGGGCATACAATTTATAAACTAACTAACTAAGCGACTGCACGCTACGGGCACTCCCTGTGGGGTACGGACCTCGGCTTAGGGCGTCGCTGGGGGAGGACAGCAAGGAAAAGGCTGGATCGGATTATGATTATTAGGAGGAAAAGTTGGATTAAAACTCTGCTGCTTCTCTGGCCAGTTTCCCCAAAAAGCCACCATATCGCCTTGCTAATATTCACTTGGCTTGGCTGCGTAGCAATGCTAACACTACTACATGCTTTCTTCAAAATGGGTATCAGTGGCTAGCACATCAGGTTATACGAAACCCTTAAATTTTTTCAAACGATTTTAAACCTTAAAATGTGGATGGTTAAGTTCAAAATCGAATGAGAAAATTTGAAGTTTGTGGTAATTTGATGTGCTGGCGACTGTTCCTACTACGTACGCTTTGGAATGGGCAATTAGCTTCATATTTTTGACTGACCTATTCCTTGACAATTCAAAGTAAAAGGTTGAATAAACGCTTTGGGCCTTACAAATACACACAGAATAAAGTCATGACAAGGATAAACGTCAAAAAATTTAATTTAGTCAAGAAAGTTATACCGAAGTTATTCCTAGCTTAACTTTATTCCGTGTTTATTTGAAAGGCCCTTCTATGTTCTATGTTAGAGGGTTTGGTTTCCGCACTTAGTCCTTAAGATGGACCATTGTGCGTGTTGAAAGGCACTTGAAAGGCCCAACACTCAAACTCAAACTTAAACTCAAAGGGCCTTGAAAGGCCCTTTGAGTTTAAGTTTGAGTGTTGCTAATAATGTTGATAAAATTTTAGAAAATTACTGAACTTAGTCCAGCCTTGGATTTTGATACTCACATAGAATATAATGTCCCTAATAAAATATCGGTGGTGGAACTCTTTGAGTCCAAAAAAGTTAATATTAAATACATAGTGCGTGTAGTCCAGCCACAAGATGTGAAGAATCATCACCTCGTCACAAACACGTTTCTTGCACTTTAAGTGTTGGGTCCTGAAATAGAAAAAAAATGTGTGGTAACTTTATGAGAGCTTCTAAAAACTTATGCTAGATGTATCTGTATTAAAAACATGTATTCACACTTTTCACAGAGAGCGAAAGAAAGTAGCATGGACAGGGCATAACGCTTTTTCCTTACGTGACGATTTCTACCAGTCTACTCCTACCGCAAGCCTTCTAAAATCTTATACTAGATGTCTCTATATTAAAAACGCGTAGAAAGTGTCTCTCTCGATAGAGAGAGACAGAAAGTCGCATAGAGCGGCATAACGCTTTTTCTTTAGGTGACGATTTCTACCACACAACTCCTACCGTAAATCGCGTGTAAGAACTTTGTTCCAAAACAAAATACAAGTAGGAAGCCCTGTTAACAATAAAACTTCTACTTCTTCTATCTGGTAAGGTATTAGAGATGAGTCCGATATCATGTCACATATAAAAATCATCGATATTTTAAAATCAGTTCATCATGCAATGACAAAGACAAAATCATCAATGCCTAAATCATTACTTGAATGCAGTGTTGCCAACTTTATTTTCCATGGGATCGTACCGTACACTAGGAAAAATCGTATTTTGCTAAGAATTGCAGAAAAAAAATAGTACGCACTGAAATTCCAATAAAACAATAGTAAATGGTTAAATGCGTTATAATATTATAACTTAAAATCAATATTTACATTTAATATTTGGTATTTAGATAGGAACAAGGAGTGATTTTCTGGATCTTGGTTACCAGAATCGGGACACTAATATGCCAACTAAATTCAACTAAGAAGTTCATATTTGCCATAGGTCAATGAACTATGCCAATGATTTTTTTGTAGAATCTGACCCAGAAAGTCCTTTTGTACGGTGTGGCCAGCACATCAAGTATCCACAATCTATCAAATTTTTTCGTTCGATTTTGAACTTAATGATCAACATTTTAAAGTTTAAAATAGTTTGGAGAAATTTGTCAGTTTCGTGTAGCTTGATGTGCTGGCCACTATATCTAAAAAGTATAATATTATTTGAATATCAGACTAAATGAGCGCAGCACTAGACGCGGGAGCTGATGTATTTTTTTAAATATTTTTTTTTTGCAAAGTTTACATAAGGTAATATTATTTTTCTATTTTGGTTGAAGATTGATTGAGAGATTTGTAAAGATCGTATATTTTGCGTACGATTTCGATTACATGATCGTACATCGTACCAGCTCCAAAAAGGTCGTATAAATACGATTTAAATCGTACGGTTGGCAACACTGCTTGAATGAAGTGAACTTCGGTGATTCGGACGGTCGGGCCGTCTCGGGGCGACGCGGAAGTTGCGAGGCTGCGCGATCGGCGACACTGAAGTCACAGAACAACAGTTTCGGTAAAATGGGCGCACAATGGTAATTTCACTAAGCCGTTCCTGTGTATTTCAGCAGTCATAATTGAAGTGACGTAATCTACATCACTACATATTATAAAACAAAGTCCTCCGCCGCGTCTGTCTGTCTGTCTGTCTGTTCGCGATAAACTCAAAAACTACTGCACCGATTCTCATGCTGTTTTCACCAATGGATAGCGTGGTTCTCGAGGAAGGTTTTAGTATATAATTTGTTAAGTTTTTGTATGCATTTTCGTATAAATTAACGATATTTGTTGGAGGTGTCGGAAAAAAATAAGCCGTCTGGGAGCTTTCAACGAAAACGCTGTCTAAACTCTTTGAGATATAACAAAATAATGTATGGTGGAATTATGTCAAAAAATTCCGCGATGGCATATGTCTACGTCTTAAGGATAACATACTTCCATTTTATTATCTTTTTGTAGGTATTTGTTTGCCGAATTTTACTCTTGGAAATACGATTACGATAACAATACGCTATAATATCAGTAGGTATTAGCTAAATTATGTTCGTAGATAAATAAGCTAGCTATTTATGTGAATTTCAAACATTATACAAGAATATTTAACATAAAAACATTACTAAACACGGCGGTGATATGACTAAAATTTGTGCATTACAAAACTTTCGTTACTTTTTCACTGACATATTTATCACTTTTCGATAAACTAACACTCAATACGAAATAGATTTCGTATTGAGGTTTAGTTTAGTGTAGACACTTATTTCTCAGTAATTCTGTATGATTCTTCTAAGATTAAACCGTTTTCATTGAATCCATTACTTTACGCACGTATAACCTTGATGAATGTTTACAATAAGCATCGCGCCAGACCGCCACACGACCACAGAGTACAGACGTATTTTGTTTTCTTTTTTTTTCGTTCGTTTAGTGGTGTTCCCGCTAAAATGTCAACCGGTCAAGTATTAGTCGATTAATCGAATTCTACAGCCAGTTCGTGTTGCAAGTACAAAATAAATGTCAAATATTTCGTCCAATTGCGAACGTGACCCTGAGAAAAGTTATGCACCAATGGTGTTCATTAAGACATTTCGAGTGTTTTCTCAGCACAAACGGTGTATCATGCGATATTTCGGAGGATTTCGTTTTGTTTTCACATTGTTGGTACTTACGTGAATTATTATAAAATTATTATTTGTGTCGCATTGTTATTTCGTGTTGTAATTTGGTACAATTGATTGCTTTAAGAATTTGAGTGAAATTTCGTATTTTATTTTGTGTTTGTTATCTTTAGGTAAAGACTCATTCACGTTCAGAACATAAGTACTTTTATTATATTAAATCATTTGTTTCGGTTTGTATTCACATAGTGAATCACATTAAAATTAATATTAAGTTAGAAATTTGAGATATAGCCTGGGATATGGAGAAGGACATAGGGTACTTTTTTATGCGATAACCGACATCCACGCGGGCGAAGTCGCGGGCAAAAGCTAGTACTCAAATAAAAATCATTGATGATTTTTTCATTGTTCCCGTCATCGATATTTTTTTGTCTTTGTCATGCAATCATTGATACAGAAAAATCATCACTCAGCCCATCTCTATAAGGTATTAAGTTTTGGAGTTCTTGGCTTGCTCCGAATGGGAAGTTGGTATAAGCTAAAACTTTTTGATCTTAGCTGTTGTTATTCCTTTACAAAACATAATTAACCTATAATGTTCCCACTGCTGGGACACAGGCCTCCTCTCTGTGAGAGGGAGTGGGTCATAATACACCACGCGGGCCCAGAGCGGGTTGGTAGATGTCACATTTATACAAATTTTTGGTTCTAGGACATGCCGTTTTCCTCACGATGTTTTCCTTCAAAGGTGAGCGTAGTGGTGATGAAACAACTTACACAATGTAAAGCGCCTGTCTGGGTTCACATCTACGACCTACAACTCCTAAGTCGCGGTTGTCATCACTGGGCCACCACTGTTCTCCTTGATATTCCTTCAGTGGCCACAAACATTTTTTCTACCACGAAACTACACTAACTAAAGTCTAATAATTGATTCACTGGAGTAATCTGACTTGTGCTAGCTGCCACTTTGTGTAATAAAATGGTCATATTTATTGCAATGATGATCGTTTAGTTTAATTGATTTATAAAGTGTAAAATAAATCTATAATACACACATCAACACCGTCTAGGGATATTATGGATTTTCTCAATATACTTAAAATTTGTTATAAATAACATGCAACATGTATATATTTTTATAAAGCCCATTTATCAGACTAGACTTCAGAATAAAACATTTATTTTTTGCGTAAGTAAATAAAATTTTATTTAAATAAAGACGAAAAGTGAAATAATTGTAAAACTAACGATGAATGTGTTATTCAAGAAAAAGTGAAAAATAAAGCGAAATTATTCAGTTTTTTGCAATTATGCGAATAATCAGTAGTCGGTAAATCCACCCATGATGTTAACAATAGTCCTGGACCGGTTTTTATGCTTTGAATCAAGTTATCAGTCTTGCTGCGGGATATTGTCCCAGGTCCTGCTAAGATACCAAAAAAGTTGCTCTTCAGTCGCAATGTTTGCAGGAAAATTCTTCAAAGCCCTTCTTTGGAGCATGTCCCATGCGTGCACTATAGGGTTTAGGTCTGGTGATTGCGCGGGCTAGTCTAAGACCGTTACGTCGTGCTCCTGCAGCCAGCTGATCACCACTCGCGCTGTGTGTGTTGAACTTTATACAAAATATCCCTAGACGGTGTTGATGTGTGTATATGTATTGCTGTGTAAAAGTCTAGAATACAATACATATTTCCTTAATATTAAGCAATGTGACAGCTAGCACCTGTCAGTTTCCTCCAGTAAATTAATAATTTGACTATACAACTGAACTATAACGAACTATAGCTGAAGATGTAGGTACGTGCACTTGTGTTGAGGCATCTCGTTCTTCTGGTGATCTTTTAGGGAGGTCTACCTTCCTATTGGTTATCTTGACGGGGCGGGGTGTCTCAACACAGGGGCATTTGTGTATAGAATTAGATGTAGGTACCTTATATTATATGATGAGTGTTGTCTTTTGTAATTGTATTAAGTACTAACAATAGTTTCTAAGTTTGTGTTCCTTTGGATCTAGTTGTCCCAAAATAAATAAAATTTGAATTTGAAACATAAAGATTTTGCGATGACCTATTTTAATAAATCTCGTCTTTATTCCTACATCTAATCTCTCCCACCACCTTCTTGTAGACAAGTTAAAATTGTGTCTAATAAAATGCCATGTCTTACCTATTAGGAGCGTCAGCTTCGGACAATATTTCTTCCGTGCTATGGTCTGCCAACACGCCTTCTATTGAAATACTAACTTGGAAGCTCTTATCGAATATCTCCTCTGAAAATAGAAACCATTTGCTTAAAATAAAGTTTTGAAATGAAGGTTACAGTAAAACCGTCCAAATGCGTGTGCCACGCACAATGCACAATTCTGTAGTTGGGATGAATTTATCTGAAGAACAAACTTAACATTGTAGATGAAAAACAAGTTCTCCTATACATTCCAACTGCAAATGTAAGTTTGTATGCTCAATATTGAGTGATTTACCATGTTATTTTAACACCATACTTCTTATAGGATTTCCTGTAATCTATAAATATAGAACTACTTATTCTCTGTATTTTTTTCAAGAATTTATAATCTGCAGTTTCGGAGATAAGGGGTGGGAGCATGTTAATTTTCGTTTATTTCCTTTAATATTTTAAAATAATAAAATTGATATGCTCATAACAAGTCCTTTCATTTGATATGTCACAAGCATAGATATAAAAAACAGGTCACAAGGTACAGTTTGCCAAACTTTTTTTTACGTTACGCGTTCGTGTTTGGGTCACAGAAATTCATATGTGTACCTTTCAACTTAATCGGTCCAGTAGATTCAGAGCAAATCGGCCGTGACAGATGGACGGACAGACAGACAGATATACACAGGAGTGATCCTATAAGGGTTCCGTTTTTTTCCTTTTGAGGTACGGAACCCTAAAAAGTACCTATTAATGCTAAAACAGTTTGACCGGACAAGTTTTTGGTTGCAACAGTTCATGCAAGCCCTATTGCTCCCCATAACCTCATTCTTTTGTCGCTTTTTTCGACAGCCATGAGAGGCAAGGGCCCAATGCTATTGAATTTCCAATTTAACGAAACCCAATTCGTCAAAACTTGTTTCTTAGGGTGTTCCTTTTGTTTCTATTGCCATATATCCGGTAGGTACTGACGATACAAGCTCGTAGGGCCAAAGACAACAGGAACCTCTATATTTAACTTTTTTTCACTTGTGTTTTTGTTCCCGTTGCCTTTACCAGTGGGGAATAGGGGAATCAACACGATAGGAATACATTGTAGATATGTATTTGAAAAGTAGCGTTTAGTTCGTTCTGTTCCTACGACTTCTGATCTTTGAAAGAGATCACATGGAAATCATACTGTCATCATCGTTGGTGTGCAGGTGGAACGGGCCCTGGTATATAGTGCTCTATCCTGGTACACAGTGCTCTAGTCTGGTATACAAGGTGTTTTTTTAGATATCCCATAACTCTAGGGTATGAATGAGACCATATCAAAGAATGAACTGGCATATGAATGATTTTTCAATTATATTTTTTTTGTTGTTTTCATTTTTCATACAAAATAATTCGATAAAGTCACGATTATTAATGTAAAACACCCTTACATACGTGAAATATGAGAACGTCGCATTTTCTTAGCTTTAGATATCAATTATTAGTTTGAATGAAAATTAATTACTCGTATTTATCAATGAAACTTAAACGTAACAACTCGTCATACGGGAGACAATTTTTAACATAAATTAATATGATTGATGATAATTATCTTCGAAAGCATGCATTTTTGGACCACATATTCTAGGACTTTTTGTATTATTTTTACTTGTAGAATATAACCCTAGAGTTATGGGATATAAAATAAAAAAACACGTTGTATAGTGCTTTCGTTTGGTATATATCTACCTATTGCTCTAGCTAGTCTGGTATATAGTGCTCTAGTTTGGTATATAGTGCTCTAGTCTGTACACAGTCTACAGTCTTACCGTCATCATTGTTGGTGAGTATCTCCGCCATGAGCCACAGTTGCTGCGCGCGAAGACCTAAGGCCTTGCTGTGCAGGTGGAACGGGCCCTGGTATATAGTACTACCGTTCGTCAGTACGGAGGAGGCTGTGATCGAGGTCGTCATAGTTGGTGATGGCCCTAAAAATTTTTTAAGGTTGGATGATGTAACTTGGTTGTTGATGTTAAATTTTTATTTTCTGTGTTTTTTTTTTTTTAATAATAATTATTATTATGTAGGTACTTATGTTTTGGGCAACTGAACTCTTAATCACAATTTTAAAGATTATTTGAATATTAAGCTACTTTAAATTAATTGGATACAGTAGGTAACCAACGAATTAAAGTCTATGATAATTTATACCTATTCAATAAAGTGATTGCGCATTAGGTATTATAAGCGGTAAATTCGAATTGTAAGTAACATATCTACATTTACTTATATTTAGTAAACAGTAGCGCGATTAGGATATTCAAAGCAGTTTAATCTTACTTATGACTCAAAAATGTAATTTCAGCACGTTTGTAATAATTTCTTTGACCTTTTTCTTGATAATTCCAATAAAGGTAAGCTTTAACACAGCGCCTAGTTAGTTCTTGAATATTATTTTATTTAAGTATAACGATAAAAAATATTTTACGTCACACCTGGCCAGGTGTGACGTAAAATATTTTTACACCTGGCCATAATGTGAGTTTTACCGCACGCTACGCGTGCAGTAAAACTCGTATTATGGCCAGGTGAAGACGTAAAATTGTATACTCACCACGGGCAGTAAAAAAGAAAGCCCTCTTTCGCATATTTACAACCCTCGCCTGCGGCTCGGGTCACAAATACCTGCGATTTCGGGCTTTCTTTCTTTTACAGCCCTTGGTAAGTAATGCACTATTAACCTACTTAATAAAATGTAAAGTATCTTACCTGCCAGTCCTATAAATACTCCTAAGCCGAAACAAGCGAAAAACGCAATAAATACCATCACAAACTCCCCTTTGTGCATTGAATATATTCTCATTTGAACAGACCTGAAAATATGTATACACAATTATTATGTCTAAGATACTTACTTAGTGGAGATAAAAAATAAATAGTCAAAAGCAAAATACGTCATAACATAATAAAATTAAAATAAAAAAAACAAAAGGGGTACTTAATGGTAACCACAAAGAGTGGGTTACACTTATAAAAAAAATATGCCATAAAACTGACACCCCCATTCTAAAAGAATCCTGTCTTAGATATAGGGGTAGGTATATGTAAATATTCTATTACGCAGTTACATTGTTACTGCGTTATAAAAGTTGTATACAAGAAAACTATAAAATACCTTTCACATCGATCGTGATGATATGCCGGCGCGATATATTTATTAAATTCGCTGAACAAATCACTGAATTGCGACAATGTGTTACGAATCTTATAGTTCCAGCCGCCTGATGGCAAATGGTAAGAATATCCAACGTTCGCTGTATCCATCTTTGCAAAATTATTTTACACTCACTAAGAACTAAAATGTGGTTAAATGAAACAGTTACACGAAACAATAATTGCGGAATATGAAAATTGTACTAGGATACTTGTTTGCCCTACATTTGGTTCGAGTTGTTTACAAGCAGATTATTGATTTTCGCGCTGATGGCCGGTGCTGCCATACTTTACGATAGGGAGGGAAAATGACGTGGCATGCGGGAGGCATCGAGAATGTATCGAGTAGTTTACATATTATATGTTTGTACATATAATTGCAATCGCAGTAAGTGGTGATCTCATTTTATTTTATTCTCTATCTCCATAGATCTAAAGGTACAGATAGTTTGGTGTACTGTCGTTCTTTAAACCGATTTATTGAAGCTTTTACAGCGAATTTTTCTTGGCTTTTCTTACATGAACTATGATTTGGAAAAAGCAGAATGTACTAATTTAATTCACACGGTACGAGTAATTTTTGGGGAAAAAACGCCATATTTACTAGCGCCATCTAGTGGTGAATTTTATGATTTAATTATAATTATACCTTTTAGAAAGTACCCACCTGTATGCACAGATTTGTTTCCTCGCATACGGGTAGTCGTTAGTCGTTACGGGTAGTCAAAAGCCCGAAAGTCTGACAACCAGTCTTACCAAACGGTGTCGTGTTACCAGTAACTGCATTGTGGAGGTCAAATTAATAGTGGTATTCATCTGCAACCGGTTCGATAGGACATAGTTGAGAAAAGGCTAGGCTGATGAGTCATGATTGTGTCATAAACGGAAATGATGACAAGCAGTTTTCTGATTGTTGCAGATCTGGCCGATCCGTAGATCGAGATGTATAAAGGATGTTGGGCAAAAATGTATGGGAGCTGGTCCCACTACCGCCATAGTTAAAACCACTGTAGTTTTGAAGACATTACTTCTCCCCTTACTTAGGCCAAGGCGCATCTAAAGCTGTCCCAGGGTTTATTCAGTTCTAGTAATGTTAGGTTTCAGTTTAGCAATTAGATATGTTCATGTATAGATAGATAAAAATATTTTATTTCCCATGAAATAAAAAGTTAACATTTTGATTTATTCAAGCTTCCGGTCGATAATTATGGAGTCCAGAAACAGTGCTACTCGTTAAATACTATCTTCATACTATGGCATGAGTGTGGTAAGATACTCAAAAGCCAAAAAACGACCATCACATGAGCGCTGCATCCTAGCATCCTGATGTTAATTCTACAGGTGCAGTAATAATGATTTAAAGATGACAAACATCTCTCGTCTTCATTAATTAAGATGTATGAGTAGTTACGTCTTACTTTTGTTTATCTGGACTAGTCGCAAAAGTCATAGATTAGTTCCAGAAATGCCCTTATTATTGAGATCAGAAACTAGTCGTTGTGGATCTGTATAAAAGTAAGTAAAGACTACGCCGAGCCGACGAAGGTGTATTTCCGCTGTCCCCGTTAATGATAATTCACATACAATGTCGAAAAAAATGGTTCCATTTTACTTACATTTTACTTTTGTACAGATTTTTAATTATTATTTGTAAAATCAGTACTTAAAAGAAAATGTAACCTTTTTTTTCGCTTTTTTATGGGAATTACCATTAACGGGGACACGGACGATGGGGACAGCGGGAATGCACCCGACGACGAGTCAGATCAACGCTAGCGCATGTTGCGAGGGTGGGGGATCTTGAGCCGCGCCAATAAACGCGCAGCTTGCGTCCATGTATTTTTCAATCATTTCGTAATGTTACACTGTCTTATTAGTTTTTTATTAAATCTTTCTATTAAATAATGCACTCAAAACCAATCGATAATTGATTTAAAGAAAAAAACTTTAGATATCCGTATACATTTTTTTTAGTATTACTTGCTCTTTGAACTAATTCACACTTCGTGGCTGGCGGTACTGGTACCATTATCGCCCACCATCCTTTGTAGACACGGCTACAAATCAAGCTATACGTTCCATTATAAGCTGATCTCGCATTGTATAGGATTTCCGTACAATGAGAGTTCAGCATATACTGGATATTTTTAGCTTGATGTGTAACCGTGCGTACTATTTCCCAGTACAATCCCTATGTATGGCAAGCCGATCTCTTGGGAGAGGCGAGCAAAATACCTAGGTGTGATCCTGAACCATGAGCTTTCCTTCAATGAGCACGTAAGTGTGGTTCGTTCGCGCGCCGCCATCGCTTTCAGTAGGCTTCAATTCATTTTGACCGCACGTAGCAAATTGTCACTCAAGTGCAAATTGCGCATCTATACCGCGTCCAATTATGACTTATCCTTGAGACATTTCGCACACGTTAAGCCACCCATGCTGACCCTCCTGATCCGTTTCTTAAGATCACGGGAGCCTTCTATGTTCGCAATGAGAATCTTCATCTAGATCTGAGAATGCCCAACGTTCAGCAGTTCATAAAACGCCTCTCAAAGCGTTTCCTCGACTCTACTATAAAGCACCGCAATCCCCTGATTGCAACGGCCGCCCGGTACACTTCCTTCCGCATTATTAAGATTCGCCAAACAAAGCACACCCTCACCATTCCCGATGACGCTATAACCCTCCTCCAGCCTCCAGGAGAGTAGTACGGCTACCAGTACAGTTCGTCAATACAAAAACAGACCGCCGTCCTTCCATTCTCGCTGCCTCATCCCCGTCCATGTCCACCCCGACCCTTGCTCGAGTCAGCCCGCGCCGCTGAATCTCTAAATTCGTCCCAAATTAATCTGAATCCGATCCAGCCTGTCCCTTGCTGCCGTCCCCCAGCTATGCGCTAAACTGAGGTCCATACTCCACAAGGGGTGCCCTTAGCGTGTAGTCT
Source organism: Dryobota labecula (assembly GCA_947523025.1). Lineage (NCBI taxonomy): Eukaryota > Metazoa > Arthropoda > Insecta > Lepidoptera > Noctuidae > Dryobota > Dryobota labecula. Next base: position 24,815,320 of record OX383289.1, on the reverse strand, counting down.
CAAGTTTTATGCCCTGGCTGCAGGCATTAATTTATCAAGGCACCCACAGGAAAGTCCGGTTAAGCAGCCGACAACCTCCTAGGCTAAGCACAAATAAAAAATGACCTTGTGAAAGCCGCAGGAATCCTATGGGTGCGGGAAGTACAACACCGGTCGAAGTGGCGGTGCTTGGGGGAGGCCTATGTCCAGCAGTGGACGTCTTTCGGCTGAAATGATGATGATGATGAACCTCCTAGGTTGACCTGCGAGATACCACTCCCCAAAAATGTTTAGTATTCCAATAGAAGACAGGAATATGTAAGCAGGTGGCGTTCTGTTTCTCCATGTGTTGTCCTTGCCCCAGTAAAAAAGGATGAGTTTATGTATATATGTAGTATTTCCTAACAGGAATATTTTATGTGGTGTAATAAAATACTTGTATGATAATTAAATTATTTATTCAACATTAAGCCTTCACATGCAAACACTTATAATAAAAGGTTAGACAAATACATTTTAACAAATAAGTTTATATAAATTCGAGTGTTTTCAAATCATAAATAGGAACAATTATATAAATAATAATGTAGGTGCCTACAGTCAGCAACACCGTCAATTTAAACTTTTTCTAGATTTTTTTGGTATAAAAGTACACAGCACAGCCCACATTGATACATTTATATCTAGGCAGATTAAAAGTAGGTTTAAACGTAGGATTTTGAATTAGATTGTGTTGCCAACTGTACTTAATAAATACAAACGATAAAGGAATGTAAGGCGTAATTTATAATGGTGTTCTTATAGGCAACTTCGCATAATTTATCCCTAGAGTTAAACTCTTAACTTAGGTTGTGCGTATTTTAAGTTGGCGACTATTATCGCGCCAATATTGTTTATTTTATTTTATCGCACATAGCTTTGAACTGTTTTGTTAATTATATTTTTATTTTGAAGTGAAAACTTCCTTAGCCGCATTGAGCGATTTTTGGTAGGGGAAAACTTATGGGTTCGCGTCACCGAAATGCGCGACATGCTCGTGACTTGTTGCGACAGACTGATTCCTTATTTTTCGTAACTCCATCCAATGCTATCCATATTTTCCATACAATCTTATCTATTAACATTGTTATACAAATTCTCGAAACTTTCCACGTTTCAATTGAACTTACTCACTTTTTGTCAATTTTACATTATTCTTAAGCTAAATACGCATTATTTTTGTCGGCTAGAGCCATAATCGTTGTAGACTTAGCTGTTATAGTGTTTAGCCGGGCAGGGTAAGTTAATATCTTATGCGTATTTCGTTTACAGATCCAGTTTCTAGATCATAACTTTATAGTATGGCCACACATAATTATGGTAACATAAAATATATTTAATTGTACTAATTCTAAAACGTGATGCTTAAATACAAAACCAGCATTTTGGGTATTTAAAATATTATTTATCGATATTTTTTATTAAAATTAATTAATAAGTACAATGATTTTGCCGAATAATATATTCTAATAAAATAGTTATTTTTGTGACATTATGTATTTAGCTTTGGCTCAACATATGCACTATCTAATTTGGCAAATATTATAAAATACACACTTTAAAATAACACTAATAAATAATATCTTAAGTATTTAAAAGTTCATAGAAATAGATACAAGGATAGAAATAGAGAAAATACTAATAATTTATTTATAAACAGAAGACTTAAAATATCGATTAAGAAAATAAATTGCACTATAAAGAATCGATACTCGTAGCGATTATCGAATTGTTACTTTATCGATTACGCTTAATTTTATTTACACGGTTTCGTCAGTATGAAATCTCGAGCATACTGTCCTGATTACAGAGAAGTAATAATAATGAATGTGAACTTGACTGACGAAGAGCCTTTTAAAAGGAGGTGTAATTGTAATACCTACCTATAGATATTATTCATAATTGTGTATTGCACATAAGATTATGACTTGATTTACGTTGTTATACGTAAAAGTTTATAAAGTTGTAGTGTAGGTAAATAAGCTACAGATCGGATAATCGGATGCATATTTACCCAAAGTTGAGGTGTTGAAATATGGAATGCACTTTTGTATCGATCGTAAAAATCTCGCCATTCTGGAATTGATACATTCCAACTACTTTTTGACTATAGAATCGAATGCTAGCTGGTGTAACGATAATAAAAGAAAAATCCACATATTTAAGAAGCCGTTTCCATATCATTTATTCGATTAGTTGTACATTTTCGGATTTTCTGGAATCCCAGGATTTATTTAAAAAAATATATATATATAAGAAGTCGCTTCCATAATCTCATAGCCAAAAAATAATTTTAGGTAATATGCATCCGAATATCCGATCTATATAGATGCCATTAAAAATTAAACAGGAAGATTTTTTATTAATCGGAGACCTATATTTTAGCGACTAGCTCGCTTCTTAGGTATTGCTAAATAAAATTAATAATATTACTTTTGAAAAGCAACTTAAAGTTACCAATCGTTTAAGCTCTATTTTTACATCATTTTAAATCATACTATTTTAAATAGTGGAACACAAATTGTTTCAACGAAAATTCTGGTTTAAACTCCTCTCTCCTGGCTTACTAGTGGTGTACTAGAGATTTTTTTAATTTTCTTTATTTAATTTTCGTAATTAGTGTCGGCCGTTGTTAATGTGAGATTCTTTTTTCGAGTTGGTTGGATACTCTCAATATGACAAAGGAGTTAAATAACCACGGATAAGTTTTTACTAGATAACTGATTTATTTAAGTATTTGACGTAAATCGCTGGTTGCTCACTGGCCGTAAAGCGGTAATCGCTTCTTTTATTAACTGTGTTGACAAATCAAACGCAAGTAGACTTTCACATAACTGTCAAAGTTTCAACGCAGACCATTGAAAACAATGAAAACTCAACTTTATTCACTTACACTAAGGTTCACAATTGCATATGGTAATAAAATCACTTTAGAATACCTCACTATTGAGACCGGTGTATTTAAATAACTCTGGAAGACAGTAATCTTTGGCATGCCGAAACTAAATCACTTTGAAATACTCGCACCTTTTAAGGGGGATGTGCTAAGGAAGATCGCGAAATAAAAAAAATCTTACGTTTTTTTTTTAATTTGCAGGTCAGTGTGTTATATGTTGATTAAAATATGATTCGCGACCGTAACAAGACCGTGTTTATATGTTAACTTAAATTGTGGGTTTGATGTGATAACTTATTATTGCGGTAGACCCCTAAGGCTATCGTGTGATGTGGTATAGAGGAGATATATTTTTATAAATATATGTTATTTCAAACAGTTTATTGTGTCCTTGTATTTCGATACATAACCACCTTGCATCTGGCTTTTGTTCCTTTACAACTAGAGGGACAAAATCTCAAATGTAACATTGGCTTGTGCCAGTCTTGGCCGTGGTTTTACAGAATTATAATCATTTGAAGCAATACAACTCCTTAAGTTAGAATTGCCCTAAAATGTAATGATGTCATGAAATAGTCATTCAATAGGGTTACTTGGTCTTAGACAGTTGTATTGACGATTTTAATGATTATAATTCAGTAAATACATACTTGTTAGGGTCGCGTATCATATTTTGATCAGCATACTGACCTGCAGTTTGCAAAAACCGTAACAAATTTTTAATTTCGTGGCTACCCTGACGCTTTCGCCTTAAAATGAAATGGTCTGCACTTAAGAGCGTGTTTTCTTAAAGTTGGCAACGTCACAAATAGCTGTCAAATACCTGTTTTGATTAATTTATCAATGGAAATATAAAGTATCGCACTAAAATATTAATGTGAAATTAACTTTGTCTGTTACGTTTTCACGTCTAAACCGCTGAACCGATCTTCATAAAATTTGGCAGAGATATAGCCTGGGATAGGGTGACATAGGCTACTTTTTACGCGACAACCGATAACCAGGCGGGCGGAACCGCGGGTAAAAGCTAGTATTAAAATTTTAAATTGCAACAATAGTTTTGTAACAGTTTTAGTTGTAATAAGGGCATTTGGAGATTTTACAAATGCCCTTATTTCATTACATCTAAAACGAAATATTCAGTATTGCATTTAATCTTCAATATTTTAGTGCACTACAGAGCGATATTTCATATTTGCATACAGTGACTTACAGTACTTATTGACAAATTAATCAAAGGCCACATTCCGAGTTAGATTGTAATCGCTTTTATCACTTACATCGATAATTTGCGTTCCGATTTAGAATATCACGATTATGACAGCTGAGAGCTGTTTGTCAGCGCTCACATTCAGTGCTGGGAGCCCTCCTGAAGGGCTCAGTCTAGTCACATATGGGATGCCAGGAGCACTCGCGGAGAGTCCACTTGCAATATGTATGGCGGCAAGGTGTATGAGCTCCATAAAAAGTGGGTGGAGTCGTAAGTGTTAACCTTGTACCAACATCTATCTACATAGGAACGTTTACTCTCCACTACATCTACCTACAAGTAGAATGGTCTTACTATTACTTGGTCGCAGGAGCGTCGGTCGCGGTCGCAGTGACGTTGGTCGCAGCAGTAGTGACGTCAGGCGGAGGTGTGACGTCAGAGGTTGTGTTGTCAGTGCGAGCGATTGGAGGTGGGACGGGAGTTACTTGTGATAGTGGCGATTTACCTGCGCGGAAGAAAGAAGAAATAAATTATAATTATCATTGTAGGCAGCTGAAAACGACTGATACTTTAAATCTTACACAAAGTTTACACCAGGGATTTTATATGCTAGAATTATACAGGGTGGCGATTTAGTCACCTGCGTTTTATTTAATTTTTAAGGTTCCGTACCTAAAAAAGGAAAAAACGGAACCCTTATATCGTCGTATCCTACGAATAGTGCCCTAACGAACATAGGGGCTTTCTTTTTTTATTGCATAATTCAATTCTGCTCATCATACCGCATATAACCAGTTCAACAAAACAATTAAAACGGGATTTAAAGGACAAAATGCGTATAAAATATAAAGGTAATTTATTGAAAATAATCCTAGCCGAACCTTAAAATACCAATACATATTATAAGAAATCACAAATACATATTTTTTCATATTTAATTTAATTAATCACAAAAAAATGTCTCTTGAAAAATAGCTATTATGCAGTTACGCCCCTATTCGTAGGATACGACGATATGCCTTATACTCGTATATCTGTTTTTCCGTCTGCCACAGCTAATTTGCTCCGAATCTACTGGGCCGATTAAGTTGCAATTTAGTGCACATATGAACTTCTGTGACCCAAACACGGACATGTAACGAAAATTAATGAATTTTGATTATGGGGGTAAACTAGAAAATTAAAATAAAAAGTTTTGCATACTGTACCGTGGCATATCAAATGAAAGGGCTTATTGTAAGGATTTCGGATAAATACTTTTTATAATTTTTAAATAAAAACTGTCTTAAGTTACTTATATAAGAAAATAGATGACGCGTGTTCGTATAATCTCGGTAATGCCATGCGTGATGTTTTAAATCATGAATCATGACCCTCGGTCTCGCACTTTATGTTTTGTATGTTTAAATATTGTGTAATTATTAATATATTTTAAGAAAAAAAATAAAAAAAACAATCATTCAAAAATCGATTTTTAAATACGCCAATATTCATAGTCTTGGTTAAAAATCAATATTGCAATCTATCTATATTGAACTAGCTATACCATCTATCTATTTTATTTATTTATTATTATTGTATCTGTATTGAGTTGATTTGAAATGTTTAGAATGTTTGCGACAGTCAGATTCAACAATTAAAAGTTTTGGGAGGGTGAAAAGTTCATTCATCATTATACAGTGTGTCTTTATAATGTGCACATATCAAAATGAGGGAATCTATGCTTTGATTTTATCTACGGCAAAAAAAAAACTAAATATTTTATTTTATTATTTACGTAATTAAAAAAAAATATTGTTCCCAGTGTAAACAAAACGGTGTAACTTTTAAACTAAATGATCTATCACGATGAAACAAACTCCATAATGATTGGCAGTAATTAGGCGTCCAAAAATTGGGGACAAAACTACCCTCAATTGAAAAGAAACATGTTTTTTTTTAGCAAAAAAACAGTTTTTTTTTAGCAAAAAAACAGTTTTTTTTTTTCATCATTTTTTACAATAATTGTAAAATTTCTCAATAAGGGGGCGTCTTATAGAGAAATTTTGAAATAAAAAATAAAAATAAAAATTCCATAAAAAATAAAATAATAAATTTAGTTTTTTTTTTGTATTTTTTCCGTAGATAAAATTAAGCATAGATTCCCTCATTTCGATATGTGCACATTATAAAGTCTCACAGTGTATATGCATTCATGAACGCTAAGGCTGTCTAGGTTAAGAAATTATTACACATGCAAATGGGATGAATTCAAAGTATTTTCCAAGATTAAAATATTATTATTTAAGAAAAAATACAATTTATTGCCTGAACGGATATTATATTAAAGTAAGGCAATTGTTATTAACTAAATGTATGTTTAGGTTAAGCTATGTATTTATGGGTCTGTGTCGCCTGAAATGAATGGTTTATTATTATAAATAGAATACATACCAGAAACATAATCCTGGAACCACTTGCTGATACCGGTGGCATGTTTCCTGACCCAGTCGATCCTAAAGGTGGCCGTGTCCACAAGCTTCTGAAGAGTCTGAGACATCGGCATCAACTGCTCCTTGTGTTTGAGGGCGAAGCTTTTTAGCTGGAAGATGGAAAGAGGGATTTGTTAACACCTGTTTGTCTTCAAATATTTTGAGATAAGTAGGCCTGCAAATTTCAAGTGACCATTTTATGTTGGCTTCTGTGATTGGTTGAACGAGTTAACCATTGATATTAGGGCAAAACAATTCATAATCCATACTAATATTATAAAATAATGTGAAAGTAACTCTGTCTGTCTGTTACGTTTTCACACCTAAATCGCTGAACCGATATTCATGAAATTTGGCAGAGATATAGCCTGGGATATGAAGAAGGACATAGGCTACTTTTTTACGCGATAACCGACATCCACGCGGGCGGAGCCAGAGACAAAAGCTAGTGGATAATAAAATGGTGGCAGTAGAATAAAACCAACGTTGGATGACAGATAGGGCAGTTTATTCACTTTACTTGAAACACTTGGCGGGATTTAGCAAACAAAGTTAGACTGAGGTTAAACCTATTAGTGGTCCTAGGGATGGACTGCGGGGCTATCCTATCCCTTCATCTCCTAGCTAGGCTATTCCTGAGGGCGACGGGGCCTCCACTCAGGTCAAGCTTATAGCAACAGTGGTGACTGCGGGGCTATCGATCGACCACTGTACCTTCTAAGTAGCGAGTGATAACTAAATATATATAACTAATTAAATGGGTTTTCCAAAATAATTTATCAATACAAATAAATAAAATTGAAGTGTCTGTTTGTAATGTCAAAATAACAGCTTTTTACTGAATGCATATGAAAGTATATGTGTTAACAATAAAAAAATGTTATGTCTGTCTCTCTGTCTGCCTATCTGTCTGTCTGTTTGTTTGTTTGTTCCGGGTAATCTCCAAAACGGCTGGACCGATATTGGTAGGACTTTCACTGGCAGATAGCTGAAGTTATAAGGATTATTCCTTACTCCGCCTTTTCTAAAATAAAAGTAGCCTAAGTTACCTTTGGCTCTTTTATTTTAGAAAAAGCCACGCGGGCGAAACCGCGGTCAGTAGCTAGTTTTTTAAAGGTAAAACATCAGTTTCATGATCAAGCCAGGAACAAGATGACGACGACTCTTTCAAATTAACATAAAAAGCAATATTATTTTTTAGAATATTTTGAGTGTCGTTTATTGTGCTAAATAAATATACTTTATTTCTTTCTTTTCTTTCAATACGATGCACTGACGAGACGCGATGCTGTAACGTACTTGAATGGGTCAAATACGTCTCCTGCCATACAATCTTAATGAACAATAACTTTGATTTTAATTTTGAACTTTAACACGTTTAATTAAGGTTTCAAATTTTTGAATTATCAGCCTACATACCCTGCTAAGCTCGTCTTCCGTAGAAATAAACCCGAAGGATCCACTCAGCACTGCGGGGAAGGTGAAGGCGTCCATTTCCGTGAACTTGTTGTACACTTGATGGAAGTTCTGTATGAGGAAGTCTTGTGCCAGTCGCGTGCCTATCGGGGCTTCAACGCTCCACGCCGCTACTGCGTACTGCTTGGGGATCTCTGATAGGGACTTTTCGAGAAGCCTGTGAAAATAAAACAGAATATTTAAGTACGGATGAATTTAAAAAAAATTTTTTTTTTTAGGTCAAACAACATTGGACTGAGGAATGAAAATAAACATGGTAGTTATGAAGAAAAGTTCAAAAGACGGTTAAAAACACCGGTCATTTAAATATTAGTAATTATAATTGTTTGAAAATGGAACTGTGACCAGAAATCTTGAAAACACCAAGACCCGACTATAAAGTATAATAATTGAGATAAGAGATGACGCCAGTAGTACATATACACATGTACAGTAGTATATTAGATTTCCTCCGACTTTATATACCCTAGGATACTCTTTAGATGAAAACCCATACAGCGTTACCTCATTTGTCAAAATCCGCACAGTACTTAAGGCTGATGTTGGTACAAACTTACATCCTTATCATAACTTACATTATAAATGCAAAAGTGAGTTTGTTTGTTTGTAACGCTTTCACGCTAAAATGGCTGAACGGATTTGGATGAAATTTGGCACATGGGTGGACCATGACCCAGCAGTACGTTCCCGTGGGATAATTTCCGATCTCTACGTGGGCGAAGCTGCGGCAAAAGATAGTACATTCATAAATAGCTAACGAGATTCATAACCCTTACTCTTTGCCATAGTCAGATAAAAATAGAGTAAAAAAGAGAGTAAGAAATATTATTGTATATGTTATTTCACCCAAGGTAAACATTCTGCTTTTCATTCCGAATATGAGGAAAGTAAATAAAAACCTGATAACTAAAACAAATATATAAATATCTGAATCTGATGAACTTAATTTATACAAATATCTGTATAGGGTAATAATTAGCTCTCGATAAAACAATTGAAGAACGAATTGCCACTTTCCCACCTTTTTTTATGTTTTTTTTTGTGGCATTCTACCAGCCAGTATTTTTTATCATTGATGATGGTAAATATTTAACTCAAATCTAAATGTAAATTAAATAATAATTTAGTAAAAAGTAAATTATAAGTATAAAGTTTTGTTACAAAATTATTGATAATAGTTTTAATGACAATTTTACGCAGCGATTTAACAGAGTGGCTGTATAAAAAGTTGGGATATGGCTTGCATAGTTTTAAATTTATTTGACAGCAGGGAAAGTCGTTTCCCCGGGACCAAACGTACTGTTTTCATCTTTCAGATCGGGTAACTTCAAGCATACTTTCCAAGTATGTGAAATGAAAATACATGTATATGTATTTTGCACAGACTACAAGGCAGATAGAGTAGTACTCACATAGTAATGAGCGATTCTTCCCTGGTACTGGGCAGGTTGTTGATGATGAGACTCTTCACGTTGGGGTCGGTGGAGTTCATGAACACGTTCCACAGGAAGTCGAACTCTGTTCTACCGCCGTGACGGAGCACCATGTTGTAGACGAGCGGGCGAAGGTAGCTGGGGATACTGGAAAAGGAAACAAGAATATTTAAAAAACCCGCCAAAAGCGAGTCGGACTCACCCACGAAGGGTTCCGTACCATTATCTATTAAAACGAACAAAAAAAATCACGTTTCTTGTATGGGAGCCCTCTTAAATACTTATTTTATTCTGGTTTTTAGTATTTGTCGTTAAAGCGGCAACAGAAATACATCATCTGTGAAAATTTCAAATGTCTAACTATCACGATTCATCAGATACAGTCTGATGACAGACGGACAACGGAGTCTTAGTAATAGGGTCCCGTTTTACCCTTTGGGTACGGAACCCTAAAAATATTTAGTCAAACACGATAATTTTCCGAACTAGTGCGACTTGAGTTTAAGTGAACTCAGTCAGGCATAGACGCATCAAATCGCTCTTGAGTATAGCGAGAATGAGCGATAGTGGTACTATATTTAGTCGTTCGATTAAATTGACGATGGAACGTTAACTCGATAGGACTGGTTATTGGGTGGCAATCCAGCAGTCGGCTTAACATAACATAATCAGCCTATAATGTTCCCACTGCTGGGAAACTAGGCCCGTGCCAACCCGCACTGGGCTCGTGCCAAACCACATTAAGCCCGTGCCAACCCGCACTGGGCCCGTGACAACCCACACTGGGCCCGTGCCAACCTGCACTGGGCCCGTGCCAACCCACACTAGGTTCGTACCAACCCGCACTGGGCCCGTGGCAACCCGCACTGGGCCCGTGCCAACCCACACTAGGGCCGTGTCAACCCACACTAGGCCCATGCCAACCTGCACTGGGCCCGTGAAAACCCACACTGGGCCCGCGCCAACCCACACAGGGCTCGTGCCAACCCGCACTGGGTCTAACCCACACTAGGTCCGTACCAACCCGCACCGGGCACGTGTCAACCCACACTAGGTCCGTGGCAACCCACACTAGGCCCGTGCCAACCCGCACGGGGCCCGTACCAAGAAGATAAGTGGTCAACACAGCATATGAACCTCTACAATACCAGCCAAAGGTGTCGCAAATGTAATGATAGAAAGGATAGTGATAAAGTTGGAATGTTTCACGTGTCTCAAATTAAAACGGAACTTAAAATTATGTTGTTGTGAATTAGTTCAGTCAATCGCCGCTCAATATTATTCGTACGAGACGCGCTGGTGTGGTACTTTCAACTGATGGTAGCTTAAATTCTAACAGATAAATGTCGACAGTCGGAATTTTATTACATTTAGGAGCCGCCCATCGTCGGCGCCGTCGACGTGACTATGTCAATTATTTCCTTTTTTTGGGAAAATTCACTAAACTGTTCTTTCGCCCAGTTGAGGCAACGCGGTGACTCGACGTTACGCTCCCACATCACAAGGTTCTATTATAAGTACTATCTATTATTATTATTACTTACGGGTTATTATTAATATCGGCCTGTTGGGTCCAGTTGTTGAACTGCTCTCTGGCCCAGTTGAGGCACCGAGGTGACTCGACGTAACACTCCCACATTACAAGGTTTTCTATAAGGAATGCTTCGTTGTCGTCTTTAGGTTTTGATAGACCGTAGTTGACGCGTTCTAGCTGCTTCGCTAGGATTATTCGCATGTAGTCCTGGGAACGAAAATATAGTAAAGGTATAAGGATTTCTGGGTTATTATTTCATGAACTTTTTATTAATTACCAGCTGCTCGTTAGTAGCCTAAGTTACTGCTTATAACATCAGATATCCAGTCCCGTAAAAATCGGTCTAGCTGTTTCGGAGAATTGCCGGAACAAACAGACAGCCAGACAGAGAGACAATCATTTAAAATTGTTTTTTTGTTATAATTTCATATGCATTTAGTAAAGAGTTGTTATTTCGATATTACAAACAGACACTTCAATTTTATTTATTTGTACAACGTACAACGAGAAGGGTCCCCCTCTTCGAATGAATTTTTGAGAAGCATCTGTTGCTGGCATTTCACTCGGCGTATTTGTCCAAATATTAATGTGGCCAATACAAAATGGTTCCAAGTTTCTAATAAAGTTTATTTTGTATTAGCAAACTAGCGTGCAGTAAAGTGTAAGTAAGTGCCACCATAAGTGATTACCGGAAAAGAACGGTGAACTAATCTCTGCGATTTATACAAACGTCTACTAAGCATGGGAATTACAGGGTTTTTTTTAAACCATTGCGCAAATTTTTACAAATTAAACTTAAACGAGTTTATTAAACACCCATTTTTTATTTTGAGATGTGTTGGTACAAAAAAAAGTTATCGTTAAGGAAATATGTTTATTTTGAACTGATTTTATAGGACTCGCCGGTAAGCAAGTAAGCAAGCTGAAGTGGCAGTGGGCTGGCCATGTTTGTTGAAGGACCGATGGCCGGTGGAACAGACGAGTCCTGGGGTGGAGACCGCGTATCGGCAAGCGTAGTGTGGGACGCCCCCCAGCTAGATGGATCGACGACCTCAAAAAGGTGGCTAGGATAGACTGGATGCGGAAGGCGGAGGACAGGGTGTTGTGGCGCAGCATGGGAGAGGCCTATGTTCAGCAGTGGACGACTGCGTTAGGTTGAGTTGATTGATTGGCTCGCCGGCGCGGCGTGCGGTGTAGCGGAACGCAGTAGTAGGTCCTTAACTCGCCGGCGTAGGTATTTTATCAGGTTCGAACTAGTTTTTTAAGTTTAGGGCGTGACCTGAAGTAATTTGAACAATAATTCCGATTTTTCTCCTTCATAACTTCATGGTCTTAGAACCATCAAAATGCAGAAAATAAAGCATTGTGATCAATTAGACCAGACGACACGGTTGGCGCAGTGGTTAAGCAATTGACTGCTGCGCTGCGTGTCGCGGGTTCGATTCCCGCACGGAACAAATATTTGCATGACATACAAGTAGTTGTTCTGGGTATGGCTGTTTGTGTTAGTGAGTTTTAAATGTTTGTAAACGCACCCACAATACAGGAGAAATTCCTAGTAAGGGGCAACGTGTAAAAAAAGAACTATTGCACATCACATAGTAGCCAGGTACACATAAAAAAGTCGAAATAAAGAGTATTTAAACTATATCCACCAGTTAAAAAGCATAGCCATTTGACATTAATTTCAGTCTGTAATCGATTAGTTAATCAATTATGGTAACAAAAAAAAGTGTTTGTCTGCAAAACGAGTACCGATCTATACTTTATGAGAGTATAATACTCATTTACATTGTTTTAGATTAGAATAACGGTTCTATAAATCGATTATTGTCAGTTTTTTTTATCCTGGCAACTTCTACTGTATCATTTATAGAGATTCGGTTGCTATGTATCGATGTTCTGCTTCGCAATGGATCATTTCGATCAGAGTATCGATATAAAATCGCTTTTAATTGATAATTTTTAATATGTTTGCCTTTAATTTAATTCAATTTCTTATTATGGAAAACAGAGTCCCGGTTTTGCCTGAACAATTCTACCAATGTCATTATGTCAGTAGTGATTTAGAAGCGTATTTATGAAAAATAACGGCCCGCCATAATAGTATTTTTCCTGAGCTTTCATTTTTCTCATTTAACTAAACACATGCACATAGATCTGACCACTACGATACGTACTACGTACAGTAATACGATTTTTCGATCCGATCCTCACTACCTTTATCAATTTACAGTAGTGGATTGTATATATTGTTGAATCGATGTGAAATCAATCAAATCCCGTTGTACCGACCCACTTGAGGATCGATACTAATTGAACATCCCTAATGTCAAATGAAATGTCATTGACATCTGACAAGTGACAACATCAACAATGAAAAAACTATTCGCTTTGCTTTCGTGCACTGTGTGGATGTTATTTTGTTTACTCGCTGCTTCGAACGTTTGTTTTTCGTATCATGGACTCGATACCGCTCCTCATGATGATCCGGCCCTACCCTTAGACACCGAATCTGCACCTCACGTTGAACCTGGCGCTATTATGGACCTCGAACCGGCTTTAAATGCTATAAATATGTAGCTGCAACATCAAACTGTATCCGCTTACCAAAATTTCAAAGACATTTTGATTCATATAAATAAACTAACCCACCTGGAAATGCACATATCCAGATGTTGCTCTTAAATTATGCTTCAAAAACGCCATATTATTCAACAATAGATCCCAGACCATCTTCGAGTCTTCGCCGTTAATGACACAGGTGGTCAAACCTAGTGCATAACTATAGTTCAGCTGGGATACTTTGGCGAGATTGAAGGCATCGTCGATAAGCTGTGACTTTGTTATCGGGGACTTTATGCTGCCGGCCTTTAGAGCTTCACTTAGTAACTGCCAGTTCTTCTTGTCGTAGTTTACTCGGTAGTACCCTGGGGAATGAATGTCAAGGTGAAAATAATGGTAGATAGAAAAACTATGAGAACACAAGGGGATTAATTCTAATTTCAACTATTTATTAGTTGCTTTTGTGGACATGATATTTATTCAGATTTGTTACTGTAGTTTTAATAGCAACCATTTCATATGGTTTAAATAGCTTTTTATTTATATATTTTTTTATCTTTAGATAGATTATTTTCTATTTTGTGAATGTGGGAACGTTGTAGGCTTGTTAGACTGTAAAGCTAATTTTTTTTAAAAGAGTAACCGTAGAGTTTCTTGCCGGCTCTTCTCCATAGAAACGACTAATTGGAACCGAGCACCTAGTTTCTGACGTTTCATTTTCGTGTGGTTAGTGACTAACCTGGGACCGCATTATGAAGTATTAATACGGTCATGATTCCTGTCATAAAACGGGATGGTGCTATCGGTCATGTTTAGCTCAGTCTCTCTCTTGTGCTGGAATCATGATGGCATTAAAACGTCATAATACGGCACCGGTGTTATAGTTTTTATGCCGTTCATGGACCTCTGACTTGGCTACTCATACTGTCGACAAATATCTCTCAGGGATGCCGGTTTTCCCACGATGGTTTCTTTCACCGTTTTTTAAGCAAGTGTTAATTATACAATACGCACATGAATCAGAAAAGTCAGACGTGCGTGTCTTGCGTTCGAACTTGAGACCTATGACATGGCAGTCCGACGGTCACACCACTAGGCTATCACTGTTGTAAATCACATTACTAAGTAGTACTAGTTCACGATGCTAACAACATATAAGTCTTCTTTATTTCATATTTTTGGATGGTAGAGACAGCACCAAAGATGGTTAGGTTTTTTAAATCAGAACAACTACATGACATTTTTACACGACTGCCCCAGAAGGAGGGTAATTTATTTCGAGAGTATGTATGTAAGTCTATATCTCTTTGGCATGCTCTATAGCCTAAACAGCTTGATGGATTTTAACATAAATGAGAAGTCTTCTTAGACTGTTTTTCTGTAACTACAACAGATAAGATACTGAAACGCTTACTGCCCCGTCTCAAAAATCTAAAAAGCTAATATATTAAAAAAACTAAAAAGCTTGAAATAAAGCAAATAATTTAAAAAAATCGGGCATGCGGGGACTTTTTATTCCTTTAAATATAGTGTAACTTTAACTTATCTACAATTCCTAAATTCTATAGATTATATTATAATGCTTGTTTTTCTCTTTCCAGTTTATGTGTTCTAGCAGTCGGGTTTTTTTTTTTTAATAATTTGCTTTATTATTTTATTGATAGAAAAAAACAGTTCTTTTGAATTTTGTGTTAAGTAAAAGTGACAGTGTTAACTTTCGTTACTTACCGTACTTTATCCACTGATAGGATACTTCAGGGGGCTAGTAGTGAATTTTACTAGTAGACTGCATTTGGTTGAGTTCATGAGTTGCTAAACGTAAGTCAACTTAACAAATGCTGAGTTTCTTTGACCGACTTAACACTTACCGATAGCATCAACATTAACATACAACGCTTGCGTAGCGTTGATGGGTACATCGACAGTACTGATGCGTCCTTTGAGCCAGGACTTGGGCTTAGTGGTCCACGTGTCTAATGGCGAGTCCACAATGGTGTAGCTGATGGGGATGTGCCACAGTTGGTCTATCATCTTCTGGTACGGGTCTGTTGCGGAGGTGAAGAGGCGCTGTGGACGATTGAGATGAGTTTAATTAAACGGTTGTATCTATGAATGGGCTCAAAAGCATACGTTTAAAAATACCCTAACCAGAACAGTCTCATATATTTCCAATCATTTCGAGGGTTCTTTGTAAACCGAATCAACTGCAGTTAAATGTTTTAAAACTATTTGTTTTTTGTTAATTCTAAATACCCACGATTCACGTCTCCCGTCCCGTTCTACAGACACGTATATTCTTTCATGTCTAATACTTACAGCCGTTTCCCAGCATATGTTTGTTCAATTTTGCTGGGTTCGATTATGACAGTATGCGATTTGGTTTCGCTGGAGGTTTTTAGTGAAAGCAAAGGAAGGGTAATGGATTTTATAACCCATTATAAAAAGTTGACTTCTTTACCTGTTCAAACTCAACATGTCCCTTTTCATAGTTCCTGTTAACACTAACGACAGGGTACCCGGCTTGCTTGGTCCAAGAGTTCATGAAGTCGACCACGTTGAGGTCTTTCAGTGATGGGTCTGATGGCGTCGCCTTGGCCATCGCGTCCCAGAGGTCGTTCTCTTCCGCGTTCGTGTATTTCCTGTTGGGGATTTAAGAGATGATGTAACCAATACTTTGATTTAAAAGTGTTCGTCGAGTTTCTCGCGCGTTCTTCTCCATAGGAACCTACTACGCTGTGGCAACTAGCTTCATCTTTCTGACAGACTGACCCCAAAAGTGCCTGTAATTGGTTTATCTATACAAATAAATAAAATTGAAGTGTCTGTTTGTAATGTCAAAATAACAGTTTTTTTAAATAAATGCATATGAAAGTATATACAGTACTTATAACAAAAAACATTTTTTTTTGTCTCTTTTGCTTTCTGTTTGTTACGGCTAATTATGAGATGTTTTAGGACTTTTGAACCTTTGGAACCTTTTTGTTTCGCCTTTTTATGTGAATTACTATTAATGCGGACACGAGCTATAGGGACAGCGGAAATACACCATTATTTTTGAATTTTCCAGTACATGTAACTAAAACTTTAATTTTCGATAATATAGTATGATACTGCCCGAAAGTCTGACAACCAGTCATACCAAGGGGTATCGTGTTACCTAGTAACTGGGTTGTGGAGGTCAGATAGGCAGTCACTCCATGTAAAATACTGGTATTCAGCTGCTTTCGGTTAGACTAGAAGCCGACTCCAACATAGTTGCGAAAAGGCTAGCTAGGTAGATGATGACGATGACTCACCACTGATTCAAATAAATAACAAGTCCCTTATGGAACAGGTCTTCAGAAATCGTATGGTTCAGCATCCGTATAAGATTAGCTCCCTTAGTATACGATATTTCGTCAAACTTTTGCGATATCTCTGAAGCGTCCTCCACTTTACGAGACACAGGGGAGGTGTTCTTGAGTGCGTCGGATCGAAGGAGGTCCATTTTGTCACGGGAGAAGGATTCGAACATGTTCCATTCGGGTTCCACCTGGAAAAATAAATTATTGGGTTTGTAGAATAAGTTGTCTATTAGCACTTTATAATATTGTTTTTTTGAAGTGTAAACTTCTTTAGCCGCGTCGAGCGATTTTTGGTAGGGGAAAACGTATGAGTTCACGTCACCGAAATGCGCGGCATGCTCGTGACACTTATATACTGTGCTCGTGACGTGTTGCGCCAGACTGTCAGTTATTCTAAAGTTTTGAGTTTTCACTTCTGTCGGCAGTCCTTGTGACTGCCTATTTTTTTTAAATTATTTTGTAATGTATTGCATCTCGCAGGTCAAACAAGGCGGTTGTTGTCTGTTTAACTGGACGATCCTGTGGGTCATCATTTCAGCCGAAAGACGTCCACTGCTGGACATAGGCCTCCCCCAAGTACCTCCACCTCGACCGGTTCCGTCTTTCCCGCATCCAGCGGATTCCTGCGGCTTTCACAAGGTCATCAGTTCATTTTGTGGGCAGTCAGTCAGTCATCCTGTGGGTGCCTCAATAAATTAGGCCTCCAGGAAGGGCATAAACTTATAAGCTAAGCGACTGTGGATATGGGCCTCGGTTAAGGGCATCACTGGAGGAGGGCAGCAAGGGACAGGCTGGATCGGATTAGGTTATGAAATGGTACAATTCAACAGGTTTTGAAATAAAAACCCATGGCTTTCTCGTATTTTTGTTTTTTTTAATAATTGATTGCAATGCTGTTCTAGGAACTATTCGGTGTCTGTATATTAAAACCCAACTATCTGATATGAGCGAATTTACAATGAGCAGAAATATTGATTTGTACAAGACACTAGTGACTAGCTTTTAAGAGGGAGTACAACGGTCCACTAGCGCTACTCCTTAAAAAAAATATTATCTCATGACTGAGAAGGAATTATGAAAAACGGCTCAATAAGATACCTCGGTAAGTATGTCTAGAATTTTTGAATACCTTTTATAAAGTTTCATATTGAGACACGAAGCAACAAAATACGATCTAGAGGAATGTGGCCGCTTTTCTTTAGATCGAATTTTGTTGCTTCGTGTCTGGGCGTGGCGGTCAATCTCATCAGAGACTGGCCATCTACCAGTCTCTGATGAGATTGACCGCCACGGCCGAATTTCGGTCTGGACTAGCTTTTGGGAGAGCAGTATGTGGCTTAGAAAATTTAGTGTTACTAAGGCCCGGTTGTTTCAAACGGTTGGTTAACGTAACATACGTACATCAAATAATAAAGATCAAATGTGTTCGAATAAAATGACGTTAACCAGTGGGTATGACACCGGTTACTGTAATCGTCATTTTTTAACGAACGTTAAGGGCATAATTTTGTGAAACAATGCTTTTTTTGGTTTGACAATAGTTAGCGCCATTTATGACGTATACGCGTGCGTTAAGTGGACGTGATACAAACCCGCCCTTAGTAACAGAACGTAGCCATACGTTCTGTTACTACATAGTCTTCTTGGTGATACTTACATGATCTACTCCAACATACTCGATATAAGTCGCGAATCCCTCGTTGAGCCAGAGATCGGTCCACCAGCGCATGGTGACGAGGTTTCCGAACCACTGGTGAGCGAGCTCGTGAGCTATGTCGATGGCTACGTTCTGTTTGTCGCGGGGAACGCTTTCGTCTTCATCGAAGAGTAAAGTTGTTTCTCTGTTGGAGGAAATAATGTTATAAGGATTTTAATAATAGGGAATATGCACGTAATTCAAAACCATTATTTAAATATAAATTTTAGAGGAGTCAAGACACAAATTCCAATTTTTTTTGTTTAAATTTTCGGCATTACTTATTTTACAATTCATTATTTTATGTTGCGATTTTCTGGTGGAACCGGAAAGGGTTCCGTACCAAAATGGTAAAAAGGAACCCTTACGGTGCGAGTCAGTCTGTCTGTCCGTCAGTCACAGCTGGATATCTCAGGGACTACTAATGCTATGAACTTGAAATTTGGAATAATTGTATATGACGTTTGCCCAACTATTTAGCAAATAAGTTTTGTTTTGTTTTGTAACTGACTTAACGGGTGTCATAAAAATTCAAAATACTAGGGCATGTGGGGTATCATATGAAAGAGAGCTATTTGCACATTCTCAAACATTTTTCTTTTTTTTTTAAGCCGCGTACTTTTCGATAATTGACGAAAAATAAAAAATAAAATAAAAAAGTCTCCCCTAAAATATCCCCCTTATCTCCGAAGTTTGCATAGAGAAAAGTCTGAAATTATTCTATGTGATAGAAGTTTATATAAAGATTACAGGAAAAATAAAATGATGTCTCTAATAATACACTTTTTCTAATATTGCAGTTTTAGGTCAGCGCCATCTCTTGACCGATAGTGGAACTAATATTACTTTTTTTGATGATTTTTGAAGTCCGACTCGCTCTTGACCGGTTTTATATATTTAGATGTAGTAGTAATTACATGAATAGAATAATTATAATTGTTATTAATTATATTTTTTCATAATAGACAACATTTGGTGTTAACCTCTAAATTATCCTAATTTTCTGGTAGACAAAGTGTTGAGATTATTTTTTGTGGCGTCTTAGCCACAAAAAAATTATCTCTATCTACATTACCAACATTTTTTTTTTACAACTTCATCTATCTTTTCCGGTGATAAGGAACTGGTAAAGTATAATTACCCCATTTTAAGTGGTTGTTAACGGTCTTAGAATACGACAAAACTCATAACAATTTAGATAACGTTAAACCATTTCCATTGACATTGTATTGCAAAAGGGTACATGATGTAATTTGAAGATGTATATGAAACTTTAGAGGCAGTAGGTAGGGTATTGCTCGCAGAACAGATGGCCAATGGGGCGGAAAAGTTCTGGAAATCTGGAGTGGCGACCGCGTACCGGAAGAAGTTGCGTTGGAAAGCAAGGTGGACCGATGAACTTTTTATTTGGGAAAATCATGTACAACATGATGACAGATCGACAGATGACAGACTTATGTCCAAGTTATTGCACAGTTAAATTTACTGAAGAAGAACCGTGAAACCAACCGTCGACCGGTCGTGAAGGCCGCAGGAATCCGCTGGATGCGGGAAGCTCAGAACCGGTCGAGGTTACCAGCCAGCAGCACATTTCAAAAGCGTCAATTCTTTGCTTGTCCGTAGCTTTGATCGTCCAAGTCTCTGCCCCATAGAGAAAGAAGGGGACGACAAGTGTTTCTTTCCGGACCAGTTGTTTCTTTGTCCGATTGATGATATTTTATAACCAAGCTAAATAATGAAAAAATATACTTTTACTGAAATACATAATTTTTTACTTTGACTTACGCTCTCTTAGTTCTGTATGATTACTGAAACTCGTTAAAAGGAGTTAAAAATGGTATCCTATTATCGCTGCGCCGAGTTAAAATTCTACTGCGATTACATCGATGTAAAGCTTGCGTCAAGAAATGTGTATGAAATATTATTCTTTTACCGCTTTTAACCAGTATTAGTTACTTTTTAGGGTTCCGTACACCCGAATGAAATAACGGAACCCTTCAGGATCACTCGTGTGTCTGTCTGTACGTTTGTCACAGCCAATTTCTTCCGAATCTACTGGACTTTGGTATACATAAATATGAATTTCTGGGACCCAAACACGGACGTGTAATGTAAATAAAAAAAATTGATATGTCACTTACGGGAAGTTTTTACAACCGTATTGTGTGACATATCAAATGAAAAGGCGTCTTGTAAGCATATCAGATATTTTTTTAACAATCCTTTAAAGTTATTTAAGAAAGTTAATGAAAATTGACCAACTGGCTCAGTTAACCAATTTTCTTCTTTTTTTTTTTAAATAGATCTCCTTTGGGTGATGATGCCCATGGCGAGTGAAGGTTTATATGGTCAAATCTAAATTAAAACTTCTTTAATTGCCTGAATTTTTATTCAATGTACAGACGCCAGCACATCAAGCTAATACAATCTGTCAAATTTCTTTAATAGATTTTCAACTTTATCATTACAGTATAAGGTTCAAGGTTGATTGCGTAAATTTGACAGTTTCGGGTAGCTTGACCTGCTGGCGTCTGTACAATATAAATTGCTTGGATTCTCAAAGCACTTAAATACGAACGGTTTTAAAATAATTTCGGCGTCAAAATCATAACTTTCGTAGCCTCAATGTGAAATAAAATATTCTGGGTAAGTAATTTCGTTTCCGAAAATGAAAACAAATTCAGATAAATGTTCAGATTGCGCTACCACTTAGCAAATGTGGAGTTTACTCATCATTCTAAAATCAACTTAATTTACACTAGAATAACGTTGATATTTCTTTAATTTATTTATTTACTTAACTTTTCCATTACTTACATACAGTAGAACATAGTTTATATAAGCAAATGGATACAATAATAATTGGAAACAAGAATTAGAATCGACTTTACATTTTAACTCATAAACCACAATTCATGATTCACAAAAGTAATTGAACTCTGTCAAGCATGCTTCTTATCACGTTTGTAAAACAATAGGAATTTATATCATTATGTCATTATTTACGTCATTCCGTTTACCGCATTGTCCGCGTGACACAACTTTATATAATTATACAGGTGTATTCTAAATATAAAAAGTCTACAAAGTTGTCATGATTTATCATAACGACTCCTTGCAAAGTACTCAAACCTGAGTTGGTCCGAAAGAATGTTTTGATCCATAAAAGAAACAGGATCGATTGGCATCAAATGTTTTTGTGAAAATGGCCCATTTTCTTGCTGTATGTACATATTTTTCTAAATCTGTGAATGAGGACCAAAATTTCTCAAAAAAATAAATAAAGAGATTCTCCAGAAACCGTAATTAAAGTGTTTTTGATATCTTCTTTGATAAGCATAGCCGTGGTTTGGAGCCGGATAATGTCAGGTACCTACCGTGTGGTGCCGGACGTAAAGAATAGTGCTACTCCATTTCCTCCCGTAGGTGGCGTAAAAGGCGACTAAGGGACTTACTAGAGAATGAGCAGCAGCGTTCTCTATGCATTTTTTTTTACACCATACTGCGATCGCCAACCCGCCTGCCAAGCGTGGCGATTATGGCAAACTCCCCCAATTGGGGGAGGCTTATGTCAAGCAGTGGACGTCATTCGGCTGAAATGATGATGATGATGAATTTCAAAGACAGCTCGCATATAAAACGGTCAAGACAAAACTTGAATACTTAACAAAACTCACCTGAAAGTAACAAGCCCCCAATTCTCCATAGCGCCGCTGGAGAAGTCAGGAATAGCGATCAAATCCATCTTATCTAACGCGTATGGCACTCCGAAAACATCTTCGTAGTACGCCAGAAGTTTCGGCGTAATCGTAGATGCGTACTTAGCTTTCGCTATCAACTCGGGTCTCGTCCATATCTTGATAGGAATGGTGACGTTGTCTTTGCTCGTGTAACTGGTCTCTAAGGATTTGAAGTCGGAGAGTACGTATGCGACTAGGTAGGTTGACATGCTGACTGATCTGTCGAAGTGGGTCCATTGCCAGCCGGGTTGGTCGGGACTGTGGGAGGAGAAATTGTATAAGTGTGTTGTCTTTTATTGGTCCACCAAAGAGTTAGGTGTACAAAACCGTTTAAAAACATAACAACACGCCCGTATTCCCCGAAGAGATAGGCAGAGGAGTACCTAAGTACACCCACATTTCACCAGTTGTTTAAGTCCCATGTAATAGCGGGCGAGCCTATCGCCATCAACCGGGCACAAATCCAGATTTGGGGCTGCTACTGGGATATTCTAGATGGAAAAACCAAATAACACTTTGCCCGACCCGGGAATCAAACCCAGGACCCTTAACCCAGGAGCTCAGCAGTAGCGCTTGCGACCACTAGGCAGAAACAAAATGATGACATGTTGTAAATCCGTGTATTATATTATCTGTGGTTTAGCGTTAAATAAATTTTGTGATTAGTGGTGCAAGTGGGCCTTAGGCTCCGCGCAAACGGACCACGGCCACCGGTGGCTGGCGACAAGCTGTTTACATTTTTTTTTACACGTTTTGTATGGAATCGCCGCTCTCGTGTAGCGAGAGGCGTTCACTCGCGACGCAGTGTCCGCGACATGTCACCGGTGGCGGCCACTCGCTACTTAAAAATGCCGACCCATCGTGAGACTGTACAGCAGCCGGTCGATTCCGTAAAAATCTCATTTGAAAATTTAGGTGAAGTGATCTCGAAGTGAACTGTCATTCCATCTGAGACTAGGGATTGACACTATTGACAGCTCATTAATTCAAGCTCACTTCACCTAGGTTTTCACAGTGAGATTTTTACAGAATAACACTGCAGGAATGTTACAAATTGTAGTTCGTTGTTGGTTTACAATCAGCTTTTGTATTTTGAACTTTAACGTTGTCAGAATAAGTTCGAAATAAAAAAATGAGCTCGATGGTTTAAACCTGTTCGGAAGATAAACCTTGTCATGTAATAAGCGTTTTCGCCCAATCACAATGATGAATTGATGATGGACGTCAGACCAAATTCGTCTAAAAATAATGATTAGGCGAATTTGCTCTCTTCATATCAGAGTAAAATTCTTGCAATAAAAACATTACTTACATAGGTTCCTGGGTTACAATCTTCATATTCGACAAGGCAGTGACAGTTTCGGGATGGGCGATGCTGATTTCGAACTTAGCCTTGAAAGCTGGCTCGTCGAAACAAGGGAACGCAGACCGCGCCGATGTCGGCTCGAACTGGGTGACCCCTAGGTTTCTGAAAGATAAGAATTCTGTTATATTTTTAGCGAGGAAATGTTCCTGAATTTCTTGCATCGATATTTGTGGGGTCTGAGTTTTGGCGAATGAAGTGGTGATTAATGGTAATCCATACTAATATTATAAATGTGAAAGTAACTCTGTCTGTCTGTTACGTTTTCACGCCTAAACCGCTGAACCGATCGTCATGAAATTTGGCAAAGATATAGCCTGGGATATGGAGAAGGACATAGGCTACTTTTTAACGCGATAACCGACATCCACGCGGAGCCGCGGGCAAAAGCTAGTAAATAATATATCAAAATGGATGAAGCAGAATAGTGCTGCTTGATTGCTGTTTTCAAATGTTGCTTAGACTTTGGAGGATGACGAGGTTTTGGGTACATACGGATAATCATTATCTTGTCTTTTTATTCCAGGGTTGGTACTACTACGGTCACGGACATCTTACCACTTTGAAAACAAAATCCCGTGCACACGATGACCACATCTGTTTACCGCCCCTTTTAGTGTCGACCAATAAAATAAACATTAGTTAAATAAATTTCTTACGCTCTGATATAATGATCACAGATGTCTGACCACCGCAGCTGGTTTTTTTTTACAGTATTTTTTATTTATTTACTAAAACACGGGGCTTAGGAAAAATCTGATGCTGTGATGCTATAAGTTTATGAGAGTAGGTAAGCGTTACTATAGTGGCCGAGCGCTGCAAGCAGGAATGTGAGGAATGTGGATAAAATTTCATGATCGCGATAGTACCTAAAATAGAATTAGTGTTCGATTTTTATTATAATTTTACTTTATAGCCATTTATAGCATTTTTTTTTTTTAGCCATGGCAAGTAAGTGATGTCCATGTTTTTATGTGCAAAAAAAAAAAACAGTTTTCATTTTTGCCTTTTGGTCAACATAAGAGAATTGTCGCTGTATCTTTCACAATATACAACAAACTCATGCGACAACTGAGTCATATTTATGAATGAATTCTACAAGTTACTTAAGAAAATGAGTCAGCTAAGATTTATCAGTAAAACTTCTGAATGATAAAGCATGGTTTACTAAACAATCTCTAGTATTACGTCATATTTGGTTTAGTTTGGCAAAGAAGCAGAGCTTTGTTTACTATAGTTACATAAATAAGATATATTGCTGGTTCATTTTCTATGATATTTTTTTTTTTGTGTTATATTGCTGGAGCTGTGGCTGAGAGCTATACTCCAGATATTAGACATTTTGTGCAGAGGTTGCTCAGGTAGGAAACATGTTTTCTTATCTGGTCATCGTCTGCTTGGAGTGTGCATTGTTTTAAATATTTTATATTAGTACTACTAATACTAGAATATAAGTTGATTTGTAATACTAAAACAATTATGGATCACTATTGTGTGACTTATATGAAATTAATTTGAATTTTCATTGATTACGACTTTTTTCTCAGGATAATAAAACAATATATCGACATTTCCTAAATATACTGAGTCAACTGTACTTCTAATAATATGAGCGTTTTTAACACAGGTGGATAGTAAATTATTTAATTGTTTGTAATATCCTAAAAAGTACAACTGCCGAATTTTGTTAGTTGACTCAGTATACTTAGGAGCCGTCGATATATTGCTAAAACCCTATGCAATTAAGTAGTAGGAAAAATAGGGTATTAAAGTAACCAGTGTGCGTGTATGACCAGATGTATGAACATAAACGAAGCAATGAGTATGTAAGGAGCATAGCAGGTGTATTCTATAGTTTTTGCCTACCCCCATGGGAAGAACGCGTGAGCTATGTATGTATGTACATATATGGTATTCAGATATTATTCAAATAACTAGTAAACTAACCAATATTAATATGAAAAGAAAAAAACTTACTTGACTTCATGCTTATCATTAATGTACGTGCTCTTATAAAATCCTGTCATGGAATTGGAAATCTTTCCTTCAAAGGACAGTTGCAGTACATAGTCTACGTTAGCTTTTAATGCAGACTCTAAAGGCAATATCAGTCTGTCCCCAGTGCCTTCCACTATGGACAATATTCTGATGGTCCGTACTGCACTGCGGGTGATGTCTGTATCAGCTGGTAGCGGTGCTTGTGTCGTTTCAGTTCTTAAAGTTGTTTCATTGCTGACAACTGGAGTTGTTTCTGATACAGTTGCCGTTGTAGCATTCTCATCAGCGGCAGCCGTAGTTGTAGGAATATTGGTTACAGTAACATTGTCTGGTGCTGTTACTGTAGCCTCACTCACGTCTCGTTTGACTTTAGGAGACGACCGTAAAGTCTCAACCTTTTCATATATTTGTTCTGTAAGCTTAGCATTGCTACTAATACTGAGGTTCTTAGAATGTAATATTATTTCCTTGACACTCCTACTGGCCCGTATAGTTATGTATACGTCGCCGGAGTACGTCGAGTTTTCTAGTTCAGCTTTTAGTTTCAGTCTGTAAAAACTCGGCACTACGGTAGAAGGGAGTCTGAGGTCTGGTGATGGCGAATTCGTTTGTCCAAATGGTTCAGTTTCATCCCAAAAGTCTACAGTTTTTTGTGAGAGCTGAAACAAGAATAGATTTAAAATTACTTTGCTGTTTTATGGGGTACTTCTTTCATAAACAAGAGGGAAATATGCAGCATGTCAGCTTCCACAGTTTACATGAAATTAAAGGAGTCAATTCTTTGGCAGTGTGCAGTAAAAAAAACATAGAGTGTTGATTAAAATAGATTTACTTTAGGATCACAATATCACAAACACTTTTGGGCAACTGATGAGCATCCTGTTACAAAATAATAAATAATTGCAAACTAACATTAATATTGCGTTATATACCTACTGTAATTCATATTAGAAAAATGTTGTAGGTACTGAAAGTACCTACAACATTTTTCATTTTTATGTTTAGTTGACTATAGTAAAATAAATGGGATAATTTAAATGGGTTTTATATTTAACTAAAACATAGCAATTTTCAGACCTTCTATTTGTAAGATCTGATGAAAATGTAAACCACATTCCCATCAAATTATAATTATTTTATTTTACTTAATGAGAGATTATTTAATTTAAGGTATGCAAGACATTGTTATATTTATATGCTGTATTTATTCAGGACATTATTTTTAAGTGGACTTTTGTATCAGTCTTGTGAAGTCATGAATTTAATATTGTTAACTGTTGTTCTTATTCTACCTAGCTTCAAACAAAAGACCCAAAATTGTGACAAAATTACAACACAGTGCTATTGTACTAATAAAAAGGAAAGGCTTTAAACTTACTTTTTCATCTCCACTAATAATAACTACATCAATTAAAAATAAAACGCAAGTTGTTTTCAAAAACATTTTGTGCGTTAACTAAAAATATCACAGGTTATAAAATGCAGTAGTATTTTAGAAAACTTTAAGCTCTTTATTAAAAGTTCCTCATTTTTACACTATCGATAAAATAAACTAGTGTTATAATAATTTAATTAGAAATATTCAAACACCGCACTCTTTTATCCACTCAAAGATCGAATTGGATCGAATGTCATTTTGACGTTTATTTTTTTTTAGAGCTTAGTCCAACTGGCAAAGATCGCATTTACTCCGGGCAAAGTAGTTTTGATTATGATTTTTTATACCGCTTCCATCCGCAAAAGGCTTGGAATAGCGTGTAACTGCGGAATTATAGTTCGATAAAAAATACAAATGAAAGACGGTAGCTTTTAATTAAAGTTGATAAGAAATATTATTACAAGATAGCAATTGAACTTGAAATCGGGCAACGTCTCATGGAGTTAGTGGCAGATTAGATAACAGCCGGCTTGAGCACATTTTTATATAGTACCTACGAACATAAAAAAATGACCTTGTTTAAAGCTCGGACTTACCTTGAAGTAGGTGATAAAATGCACAATAACGCCAACTATGACTGCGATTACCACTGCGAAAATGATGAAAGTGACACAAATGCAGTTAGACACGAATATTCCGCCTTTTCTTCCATATTGGATATCTTCTGGTGTTTGGGATTCATACGCCAGGAACTGTTGCCGGCTCGTTGAGAGCGTCATGTTGTTAATTCATTCTGAAACAATTACGCCATTACCATATCGATAAGAGCACTTCATTCAGGTTTCTAGGTTAAAGAAACATGGAGTTTAAATGCACTAGTTTACCTAGTTAGCGTTACGATATAGAAATGAGCAATGTCTACGAAATTAGCGCTGTTACATAATGTTTTTGTACAATCAATACAATTAGTTGCCAATTATGTATAACGGGCTTTTATTTTAATTAAGTAGGTAGCTGTCTGACGACCTTCACCTACCTAATTATTAGGTGCAAAAACTCTTCGCTTATTTATGTTTGTTTTAACTTACATTTAAATAACATATTAAATAGTTGCTATCGGTTGTGAAGAAAGCCTTAGAATTCGTCACCCGGAAACTGGAACTTCTTGGTAACTGTGAGTGGTGTCCTTAATATTTTTGAGTGAATCACCTGACGTGATCCGCAATATCTTTTCGATTAATAAAACACGTGATGTGTAATAGTAGTGGGTAGTACGTCGAATTGATGATTAGATTGTGGGTAGGTTTTACCATGAGGGTAATTGCATAAGGATAGGTACGTTACGTATGTTGTGGTTAAAATAATTAGGCTCAATGGTTCAGTATGGTTCTAGTTCAGACTGACTTTTCAATGTTTCAAACAAACGGGGCTGGAAGTGGGTTAAAGGGATCCCTAGTAGCATTTTTGTTGGCGTTTGGTTGGGCGGTATGTCCTCTGAAGGTGGCCCAACTAAATGCCAACGGAAAACGCTACTAGGGATAAGTCGAATCATCAATTTGTTCCTTTTCGATTAATAGTTTTTGGGGACATAACGAAGGCTTGAATGTAAAAGATACCTACTATGGTCTAAATGTACAGTCGCCAGCAATCTGGGGCCCAAGTCTGCTATTTTTATAAATTCGTCACTCCAACACTCCCATTGTCATTTTGCTAAAAGTTCGTAATCTGCTAAATTCATAATGGTCGATCATTGGTCGGTCAATGGTCTCGTAGAATTGTATTACAATGGCATTTTGAGCATTTATTCATGCCAGATTTCATTTATATATATTTTTACATATTATTTATTAGTGTAGCTATCTGAAGTAGTAGGAAGTTGGAAGTTTAGTAGGAAGTTTAATTTGTCATTATGCACGAGCTTACCAATTCTTTCAATGGAGTGTCAGTGGCTGACCATTGGAAAGTCATAATGACGCCATTATAATAGTAGATTACCAAACTTGTCAAAATCAACAATTATGAAATCAATGATAGACCATTCTGACACTATTGTAACAGCAGACTTGAGGCCCAGACTATACGAAACTGTCAAATTTCTCCGAACGATTTTAAACCTTAATATGTTGTAAATTAGTTCAAAATCGAATGAAAAAAATTGACAGTTTGTGGTAACTTGTGCTGGCGACTGTGCCTACCATGATTTATCACGCCCTTAGCTGATTGGACATAGATGTTTGTTATACTGAAGGAATTTCAAGGCATGTTTCTTAGCTAAACGTTAAAAACCCGGTGATCATCATTATCATCTGCCTAGCCTTTTCCCAAGTACGTTGGGGTCGGCTACCAGTCTAACCAGATGTAGCTGAATACCAGTGTTTTACATGGAGCGATTGCCTATCTGACCTTCACAACCCAGTTACTGGGTAATACTGGTTGTCAGACTTTCGGGCTTCTGACGACCCGTAACGACTATCAAACATCCACGAGTGACAGTCGGGACCAACGGCTTAACGTGTTTTCCGAGGTACGGAGGACCGGTGATGCGTTAACGAAATAGTGAGGGTTACGTATCAATTTCAAGAAGGATCCCACAGAACAGCTGCTCCACCGAACAATCAACACTGTTGTTGAAAACCAATGAGTTGTTAATCATACGTCATGTCTTGTGAGAATCTAAAACCTGCGCATCACGTTATATCAGTAGCGAACTTACGCACGTGTGCACATCGAAGCGATAACGATGAAGGATGCGCGTGAGTGCATAAGCAAAACATGCGTTTTATTTGAATTGATTAAACGATCGGAGTAAATGGGAAACTTTTAACTTGGCTTGCGGGTGAGGTATAATTAGGTATGTTTCCTCAACCTTTTGCATTCACGGGATTATAGAACAGAAGCCCAAATCGCGTATTTCAAAAAACATTCAAAATATAGATTATTCTATGGATCTTTTGGCGCTTGAATGACATTGACATTGACAGATGGCGTTGTGAAATTGTCATTAAAATATTGTATTAAAAAAATAAAATTAAAAAAATTCGGCGCTAGTTCAGATTTTAGCCATGGCCATGCACCAATTGATAATTGTCCGTTGCTATAGCATTTTCATCGACAATGGGGATAAAAACTGCCACTTGCTCACTTCAGATGTCGCTACTAGTCAAAGTTAAATAATTTATTTCAAACTAGCTGCAAACTAGCTAGCTGAATTTTCTGTTGCGTTTCCCAATCCGTTCTCGAGATATACATAAATAAAGCCCATTCATACAAAATGTATGAGAATATGAATGTTCTTCATATTTTCTTATTTTCGTGAATTTTTTGCATATTTTAATATTTATTCTGCTATTCGGGGCGAAGACAAATCCAACAAATCAAAGATTATAAAAATCGGTCCAGCCGAATGGTGTAAATAACCCGACTTTGTTTTATATATTTAGATAGGCATAAATATTATGGCACTTTTGAACGTCAAAATTTACAAAAATAATTAATTGATTCTAGTTGCCTCTTCCAAAAGGTAGTAACGTACCAATGGAGAAGAATAGGCAAGAAACTCCATACCTACTCTTTTAAAATTTTGACAATATTTTTTATGTAATTATTAATTTAACTAGCTTCTGCCCGCGACTTCGTTCGCGTGGAAGTCGTAACACGACACAATATACTAAAATACCAGCCACATTTTAATAAAACTTCCTTGAATACTACGTTTGTAGTTTTGGTCACAGCAGTCAAAATATACAGAGAGTCGGGACTGCTGACGCGAGAGCAAGCAACGTATAGTTCCATGTTTTATGGTAAAGGGTTTGGTTTCCGCACTTAGTCCTTCAGGTCGACCATTGTACATGGGCCATGGCGGCCATCAGTGGTTATTCCAATCAGCCCATCTCCCTCTAGAAGATAATTACGTCTCCCGGTCTATTTAGAACATCTGTGAAAGATCTGGGTGCCCCGAGGGTTTCTGATCTAATCTGGGTGATGCCTGTGCATTCAAAGAGCATATGCACGACGTTTTCCTCAGCCTCCATGCAAGCCCTGCACAGAGGATTGTCCGATATTGTGTGGAAGTGTTGGTTTAGCGAGCAGTGTCCCGTGATGGTCCCCGTCACCAGGCGCAGGCGGGTCCTGTCCAGGAGTAATAACCGCCTGGTAAGCCTACCATCTAAGAATAGCATAGCCTCCCTGGACTGTCTGCAGGTCGGTGTGGAGGTCCACCAGCTCTTTTATAGTGAATTATCGAAGGCCTGTGTTCCTGGAAATACACTAATGGCACAACACTGATACATACATTGAATGTTTCTCATTGTCATTCTTACAGATTATTCCTGGCGAACAGCTATCAGTAATATAATATGACAGTACATTGTAATTGTTAACACTCGGGAAGTCAAGTATAAGTCCCCTCTTTGAGGAGTGGCTTGAGAGGCGCCACGGCCTCCTCACCTTCCGCCTGACTGTCCGTTCCTCACTGGACACGGTTGTTTCGGGAGATTCCTGTTTAGGATAAGGCGGGAGGAAACGCCCGGGTGTTATCACTGTGTGGGTCGCCCGGAGGACACGGTAGAGCATACGGTGGAAGCCTGCCCGGCTTAGGTAGAGCACCGCCGTGTCCTCACGGAGGCGATCGGTGGCGACGATCTCTCGCGTCTTATCCTAAACAGTCTTAAACGGTCTTGGTCCAGGCCATAGTACGGAGCGAGAGTGCATGGGAGACCGTCACCTCCTTCTGTGAAGTAGTAATGTGCGCGAAGGAGGCGGCGGAACGCGTGAGGGAGAGAGGTGGGAATAGTATTTTTTTTTGTCAATAGTCGAAAACAATGCGGCCTAAAAAAATGTTTGAGAATGTGCAAATAGCGCTCTTTCATACGATACCCCACATGCCTTAGTAGCCCGACTTCGAGTTTTAAAACCCCCGTTAAATCCTAGATGCAAAAAAATCTTTCTTATTTGCAAAATAGTTGGGCAAACGTCATCTAAAACTATTCCAAATTTCAATTTGATAGCTTTAATAGTTCTTGAGATATCCAGCTGTGACAGACAGACGGACAGACTGAGTTGCACCATAAGGGTTCTTTTTACCATTTTGGTACGGAACCCTAAAAAGAAGCCCAAAAAATATCAATTCTTTGAAATCGAAATCAGATTTGCATTGCTTTCTTGAAAGTTGATTGAAATAGCGTAATATGTCATAATTGACTGCTTAGATCCATAAGGTATGATAATCATTTAAAATATTAAATCTGTAACTATCTGCTCTATTCGTTTCCTATTCAACCCAGCGAAGTAGTATTGGAATAATTCGACTGTTGTCATCTCAGTATCATTACTACGAACTGTATGGGAAAAGTTTTTTTCGATTTCTGACTTTTCTAGTACTCAAACCTCAGTTGGTCCTATAAAGTTTTTTGATCCTCGTAAGAAATAGGATCGATTGGCATCAAAAAACTTTTTTGTGAAAATTACCCATTTTCTTGCTGACTGTACATTTTTTTCAAAATCTGTGAATGCAGATCAATTTTTTTCTAAAAGTTAAGGATAGTCTCTTAAGACCATTTTCTTGTAGCGACCACGGTTAAGGTACCTGCCCTTATGGACCCATCTCAAAACATAATGCAATACTGCTCATCCCCCATAGCAAATAGCGTGATAAGAGAATATCTATACAAAATTTGAATAAAATCTGTCCGGTAGTTTTTGCGTTTAGCTGGAACATACATTCAGACAAACAGACAAACCGACAAACAGACAAAAATTCTAAAAACTATATTTTTGGCATCAGAATCGTTCCCAGACCTCGTGGCAATTACTTTTTTTCAAAAATATTCAATGTACAGTTTTGACTTCGCTACGATTTTATTATATGTAATAATAATAATAGATATACACATTAATAATAATTTTTGTGAAGACGATGCAGTTACCTAGAATAGAATGAAAAGTGAAGTAATGACAGACAAATTAATTATGTGATAGATACATAATATGGTGCTCACAGTCACTTATTTAGAAACATTGTATAAGAAGATGATTTTTCTAAACTACCTACTCAGCTTGATTTTTACTATTCAGCGTCTAAGAATCCGATAGCTAACTACTAGCTGTCCATTTTTTTTGTAAACAAGCATCTTCTTTTACTCATAATTAATTAATATGGCCTTTCTTTCAAAAACATTCAGATTGTGATTGACGCAATTATGGTGCAGAGTAAGCATCTGAGCTTCTTGGGCATCCACCATATTATAGCCGTTACCTTTAGAGTAGAAGATCCTAATGTAGTAGTAGTAAGTAGTAGGAACTATTACTTAAAGAAAGAAAGGAAAGTAAGAAAATACACGTTTATTTACGGGTAAACATGACGTAAAGAAGGAACACAAACACGAAAAGAACAAGTTGGGGGAAAATATGCATCACATCCTTTGATCAATATTGATCGAAGATCACATCCACGGAAAACAAGCTTCAGCGATCTTGCTGACGTGCACTCTGACTCATTTGGCAAGTTCCGCAGAATAACAGTTAGCAATGTTTAAATTTAAATTTTTATTTCCTTTTTTTGTGTTTTGTTAAATATACCAAATAAATCGGTACCGTAGAACGAGGCTATTTGGATTTTCGGGGGTTATTTGGAATAAAGTAATTGTAAGATTTGAGTTGACATGAATTCTACTAAAACACCATAGACAGCTTTTATTTTATTTCTGGTCTTGTTTACTTTTACAATTTTTTATACGAAGATCACAATTCTAATTTATGTCAACACATTGCTTTGTTCCAAATAACCCCCGAAAATCCAAATAGCCCCGTTCTAGGTATCTCTATGTTTTTATGTTTTATGTTTAGGGCTAATTTTCTTGAAATGATTTTTTTATAAAATTGTAATACCTTACGTAATTTAAAAAAATTGTTTACACTGTAACAATATTTGGTTGACCTTTAAAGAAAAATAAATAAATAAAACTGCCATCGCTGAGCATAATGCCGCGACCTTATGCGAGACAGCGCTGGTTTTCGGCGATAGCCGGTGTTGATGTGATGACGTCAACCGGCGCAGCATATAGTGAGTACTACTACGACTAGGTACTTCCATTGGGACCTTTTAACGGTTAGTAATAAACAGTAAAGTTGTCATTACGCCACAGTGCAGATACGTAATTAACAAACGCATTACGTGCGGTGGCATTAAAGTATACTTACAATTATTTTACTCTGTGGTTCCACACAGCTGTGGTTTATTGTTCATGATTCATACCCATCATAATCGTATGAACGATAAAAAAAGTTTGTGGAACTAAAAACAATATTGTTTCTACCTTCTAAATATATTTTGTATGGTTTCCTTAAAATCGGGCTTAAAAACTAGGAATTTTATATGTGGGATTTACCTTATGAGGTCTTTCAAAATAAATGACGCATTGAATTCCGATCTGCATGATTTCAATAGGTACCCTATTTCTTCTTCGTCTCTCTTATCGGTACCACCTTTAGGTACCTATACCAGTAGGTACCTTCTCTATTATAAATGAAATTGGACAGGAAATAAGCCAGACAACAGTTGACATAATAATAATAATAATAATACATTTTAACCACCCAAACCCATACTCCAATATCTTTGTTTCCATTTCCAGCAATAGTCCTACACCAACCGGGGGTTCTCCTTGGGCACTTGCATAGTGCGTACAGGGATAATCGTTGGTAATTGGTGCCTCATTTAATTAAAAAGCGTCTAACGGGGCTCTGCGAGTTGGCTTCGGCCCCTCATCGTATGTCTTCCAAAGGTTCGGGACCCCAGGGTCCCGAGATATGTCAAAGATAAAAAAAAAAAAAAAACTACATAAAGTAATAAATTAGTCATACAATGTGACATATTCAATGAGCCTCAAATTAAGCGTCGCTTGTATCTTGTGGCTCTAGAGTGCAAATTTTACAAAGATATGAAGGTAAAATTACAGTTTGAGAATGTTAGATAGTTACAATTTTTTTTTTAAACAAAATATAAGAGTTATAATAATTTAAAACTCATTCGTAGTGCCTTTTTTTTCTGTGGGACATTCTCATTGATACCTTCCATTTGGAGAACGACTAAAACCCCACGGTTCCTTCCACTACCATGAGCCCCGGGAGATACCTACTCGTACATACGCCGCAGCCTCGACTGGACATTCGTAGTACCAGTAATTTCATGAAACCTAACCTATAGGTACCTACACATACTTAACTCAATACAGTAATTGGATAGGTAGGTACCTTAGTTTTCCTCAGCGAGCTAAAAGTAAAAAGAAAAGAAAAAAAGAAAATAAGTTTACTTGCGTTATCTAAACATGACGCAAAGACAGAACACAAACACAAAAATAATAAAGTTGGGGAAAATCGTCACATCCACGCTAAAAGGCCAATCTTTAAGGCTCATACAGACTAGTGCGATATCGCGGGCGCGACGCGACGCTAGTAGCACAATTCCTTTGACGCTGCCTGTCTCGCCCGCGATATCGCGCGAGTCTGTACGAGCCTTTAAGCCCCAAACCAAACTAAGTACTATTTTTTTGAATAAATTATTCATGTGGTTATTATAACATTATAGATGTCCTTGTCATCTGCCACCTTGAAAAAATGGCATAATGCAAGGCATGAAGTATGTTCTGTTAACTTTTTCTATATTTGTTATTTTTAGTATTGTAATGCGGGCTGACAGAGACGCGGGCAGCTCGAATGGCGTTTTTCTGAGTATGATTGGCATCTGCGTCGTACCTACGTAGATGCCAATCATATCAGAAAGTCGTGTTTCCTATTACCCGATAGATTTTTTTATTATAAATTTGAAACAGAAGTTTTTCTTTTTGCCAGAATGATGATAAGGTTGAGGTTCATTATCTATCACTATCAAAAATTTATTACACGGGACCCTCTCACCCCCCCTCCCTCCTCTCTCTCTCTCTCTCAGGTCAGGCTTTTTTGACGCTAGAAGCGTCTAAAATGTGACGAGATTCCCGTACGAAAGTAAAAAAACAGGCCATGTGCGTGTCGGACCACGCACAATGAAGGGTTCCGTAGTTGGGATGAACTTATCGAAAGAACAAACTTAAAATTGTAGTTGAAAAACAAGTTCTCTGATACATTTCAACTGCAAATGTAAGTTTGTACGCACAATATAGAGAGATATACCATGTCATTTTAAGACCACAGACTATATATAGGTTTTCCTGTAATCTATAAGTAAACAACAATTTTTTGTATTTTTTTCATAATTTTTGGCACAGTAGTTTCGGGAATAAGAGGTCAATTTTGATCTATTTTCTTAGATAGCTTTATGTGTATATACTTACTTTAAAATTATAAAAAAAAAATATATATATATATCTGAAATCCTTACAATAAGCCCTTTCATTTGATATGTCAAATGGTAGATACAGCTTGAAAAACTTGTTTTTTTAATTTTCTAATTTGCTTCCCAAAAGTGAGACCCATATTCAAAATTAATTTATTTACGTAACACGTCTGTGTACAGTTGAAAGGTACACATATCAATATCAGTGACCCAAGTCACTGAAATTGATATGTGTACCTTTCAACTTAATCCTTTAGATTCGGAGCAAATTGGATGTGACAGATGGACAGACAGACCGACAGACAGACAGTCAGACTGTACACGAGTGATCCTATAAGGGTTCCGTTTTTTCCTTTTGAGGTACGGAACCCCAAAATACGCTAACAACAAGTGTCGAGGTGACAAGTAATTACTGCTGCTATC
This sequence comes from Dryobota labecula, assembly GCA_947523025.1. Lineage (NCBI taxonomy): Eukaryota > Metazoa > Arthropoda > Insecta > Lepidoptera > Noctuidae > Dryobota > Dryobota labecula. The sequence continues at coordinate 24,778,447 of OX383289.1, read as the reverse complement.
ACCACGTGTATAGTAATATGATAATATATTTATCCATAAAAATAAATAATTAAATCCCAAATCACGCCTGTCGCTCTCATATTACATGATAACATCTCATGTCATACAATTTTACAATAATAACCTTCACCATCCTCTCAGTCGCAAATTATCATTTCCAACACTTGAACTAATTTTCAGAATTGACAGCCAACAGACGTATGTATGTCCGATCGTTTCTCAAAAACTGCTGTGTCCTTTTTGTTGAGAATTTTGGTGACGATGCAAACGTTTTGTCATTTTGGCAGGTTTTTTTTTTGAGAACTTCCGACATTTGTTATATTTTTCCAGTTGTTAATTATTGAGGTAAAAGAATAAAAGATTAGGTTAAGAAGCGACTGATTGTTATTTAAAAAACGACTGGCCGTCGCTACCAGCGTAAAAATAAAACATGTTAGTAGAAATAAAAACAGAAGTAGACAAAAATAGAAGTATATAAAACCCAAGAATTCAAGAACTTTGAACTTAGACGCGATCCGAAGGCCAACATAAAAACAGTTTAACAATTTATAATTTATTGAACAGTTATTTTGTCTAAGAAGATTCAATTATTTTAGTGTGTATTTTTTCGTTTGTTTTTAACTTAATGTACATAGGTAGTTTACATAGTTTTTAGTTTGTGGAAACTAATAAATATGAACTGAACAGATGGCCGTTGGGGCCGAAAGGTTCTGGAGTGGCGACCGCGTACCGGAAGACTTAGCGTTGGAAGGCCTCCCACAAGGTGGTCCGATGACCTTGTGAAATTCGCAGGAATCCGTTGGATGCGGGAACCGGTCGAAATGGCGGTGCTTGGAAGAGGCCTATGTCCAGCAGTGGACGTCTTTCGGCTGAAATGATGATGATGATGAAATAAATATGTGAGTAACATTTTTATTCGACACATCTGATTATGAGGTATTACTGAATTCGGGGCGTATTGGATATGGGAAGATTGATGATCACATTATAAAGATTGATTGGAGAAGTAGAAGAGGACGCAAGCAGGAGAAGCGACAACGCGGTGATCGAAGTGAGCAAGGGGAAATTGCTGGACTAAATTAATCCTGAAAATCGAGTGACTTAGTAGGCGAAAGCACCAGGGTAGCCCGCGAAAGGATGATGCCCATTTTAGTACCCTTCTCCAATATATATAATTTAATACATTGTTGCAGAGCTCTTTTTAAACTGAATAGAAGTTACTATCGCGCCTAATTTTAAATCCTTGTCCATTCAGAGTTATACTGAACCAAACATGTCAGTTTTAGCAATACCAAAATAAGGTAGGTATTTTTTAGATAATTCATAATAATTCACTACATTACGCCTTTCTTTTAATAATTAGTAGCAAACATCGTAAAAGATCGTAGATAAGATGACCGATCAGTACTTACGAAAAGTAGGTATGGGAAAAGTGTTTTACCTTTTGTGAACCTAGTCTTTAAATCCTTATACGAAACTACATCTTTTTCTTCTTCTTTCTTTTTTTTAAAAACGTTGCCCCGGAATAGGAATTTCTCCTGTATTGTGGGTGCGTTTACAAACATTTAAACTCACATGCGCAAACAGACCAGACGCGGAACAACTACTTGTAGGTCATACAAATATTTGTTCCTTGCGGAAATTGAAATCTATTGGCATCATAAGAATAAAATGTAAGAATTAACGTTTTTCAAGCTGACTGTTCCATTTTTCCAAAATCGGTTAAGGTAGCTTCTCTTACACTACTTCCATTGCAATTGTTGTGATAAATCTTAATACTTTTAAATGATATATCATGTATTCCTATTGGGGCGGGGTACCAGCTTCCATACATTTCATAGCATAATCCTTTAAATTTTCTTAAGTTTTTTTACAATTTGCAGTCAGTATCAGGTTGTATGTTAATCAAAATTGTGAGTAACAAATCGTCGAACGTCTCTATGTTCATATTTCGTGAAATCATGACATTTGAGGTCAAATCAAACTTAGGCATTGTACTGAGAATTTTAAGATTATAATTCTATAAATACAAATTTTTTACATTGGGAATTATATAAATTTATTTGATCGACATACAAATTTACACTGATCTGCAAATTGCAATAAGCGTAATTAATATATTAGTAATTATATACGCGGGCTACTTTAGCGCTTCCACCTTAAAGAGAGGTGACGACGCGACGTGAGGATCACATATCGTGGTCATATCCGTCATATGCGACAAGGAAGGACGACCATTGTAAACACTCACAGTATCAGTTACTGCAAAAACGTCCTTGTGATATCCCCAGTAATGCGAACAATAATACAAGCAACTCAAAGAAATGTGTAATTACGATTTATGTTGGCATTGTCTACAGGCACCATAACAATCCATTTCAATCGGTTTACTTTGACGATTCGCGCAACTACACCATTTATGATCACCACCATTCATAATTTCTTTTTTTTTGTGTTCAGCCAGTTATGTATTTTATAATTTTATTTTTTATTAAGTGCGTTTTGTTTGTGCAGAAAAGAAAAAAAGAAAGAAAAATTGTTTATTAATTTTTCTTTCTTTCTTTCTTTTTTCTTTTCTACATGGCAGGGTATTTGTTAAAATATTAACAACTTTGCAGGACTGTATTACTAACATCATAAACAACATCTTTTGTTTTATGACTTTCTACAAATTATATTTACCAAAAACAAGCCTTCAAGATTTCGTTGTTCTATCTAACACATTTCAATTCTGTATTTTGTTGTATGTATCTACTTACGCCTCCCGTGCACGGTCTCTCCTTCCTTTTGCACTAGACTCGTCAGTTTGTTTTGCTACGCACAGAGTTCGTAACATTTTGGCCGTTGCATTTAAATATTTTTATTTTTGTATGAAAATATGATAAATTAAAATCTGATGAATTATTAAAAGTCATAGAACAATAGTAGATTTTTGCATCGAGCGCAAAGTGAGTTATTAATGCACGATTGTTATGTTGGTGCCCAAGAGCATGCGAGGGCACTAAATAAAATATGATAAATTAAAATCTGATAAATTATTAAAAGTCATAGAACAATAGTAGATTGTTGCATCGAGTGCAAAGTGAGTTATTAATGCACGAGTGTTATGTTGGTGCCGAAGAGCATGCGAGGGCACTAAATAACACGAGTGCATTAATTAATCACTTTAGCAAGGTGCGTAATCTACTTTTCTTTCAACTACCAATCTACCTACCGTGATAAAATATACCTACTCAAAAACTCAAGTTACAAAGTTTAATTCATCTTCTCCTCAAATATTTAAACTTACAGTTATTAAATGTGCAGTTATTAAAAGTGAAATTTGCACTTTTACTTGGAACATTTATTGTAGTATTTGTTTGGTTTGTGTTTTTTTTTTTCACCAAGTTGGTTTTTTCAGCCGATTTTAATTTTCAGCCAGTATGTTTTTGATACCTATGAAGGCCTAGTCCAGCAGTGGATGTCTTTTGGCTGAAATGATGATGATGTTTTTGATCTAATGAATACATTTTATATTAAACTTAATGGGAGATATTAAACCTCTGTGGTTTTATATCTAAAAATAAAAAATAAGAAACAGTGCATTGAAAACCTGTGCAACCATGAGATTTCATATAACATTTCTGCACTGTTTTGGTTCTAAGCAAAAAATACGTCCTTTGTGATCGGTTTTGTAGTGACTAATGATAACGTTACTTTTACTACGTAGTTGATAGATTTTTTTTTTGTTTATGATGTTAGTAATACTCGTATAGTCCTTATAGGTTGTTAGTGTTTTATATGCAATGACTCAGTATATCATAACATCACGCCTTATTTCCCTGAAGGGTTGGGCAGAGTTGTACCTGTATTACACCCACAATTCGCCAGTTATGTTTTAGTTCCATGTATAGTGGGCGAGCCTATTGCTATCAACCGGGCACAAATCCAGACTCCGCACTGCTACTGACAAGTTCCAGATAGAAAAACCGAATTTAAAAAAAATGCACGTTTATAATGAAAAATCTGGAAGAAAAAAAAAATTTGCTTGCCAAATTGGCAATCTGTGATACTTATCGGATTGGTTCCGTTCTATGGTCAGTTTTGAAATGCTGCAGAGCCAAATAAACAAGTAAATTGATGTTCCGTAACAATTAGAAATCAGTCAGTACCTAACTAAGAAGGTCAAGAAAGTGCCTATTGCAAGATTCATTATTTATTTTATTTAAAGATTAGCTGCTGCCATCGGCTTCATTCGCGTGACTTTTTCTAAAATAAAAGTAGCTAAGTTACTCTTTATAACATCAGCTATCTTTCCGTGAAAGTCCCGTCCAAATCGGTCTAGCCGTTTCGGAGAACAAACAGATAGACAGACAAAGTTGATGGAACCAACATTAAATATTGTACACCTTATTGGTATGTTACAGCGATCTTTTATAATAATCATAAGAACTTATATTTCACCTGTGACAAACAGCTCTGTCTGTCTGTCTGTATGTTACGTTTTCACGCCTAAACCGCTGAACCGATCATCATGAAATTTGACAGAGCTCTAGCCTAGAATATGGAGAAGGACATAGGCTAATTTTTTACGCGATAGCCGACATCCATGCGGGCGGAGCCGCGGGCAAAAGCTAGTATTATATACTTTCATGCATTTAGTAAAAAGCTGTTATTTTGACATTACAAACAGGCACTTCAATTTTATTTATTTGTGTAGATAAATTCGTTGATTACCTTATTGGTGTAGAGATCGCAACTGCGATTTATGAACCCCTGGGTTCGATACTTGTGTCGGGAAAACTGTCATTAAGTTTTTGCATTAGCAATTTATCAGTATCATGGGCCTGAGGTGTATGGTGTATTACCCTCCAAGGCGACGACACATATGTCTACTCTTTCGGGGAAAGCGGGCGAGACGTTATGTTTATAAAACATAGTTTATTTTAAAACGTAGAACTTGAAGCCCATAATAATGCAAATAAAATAAAAAATAATGCAATGTTCAACACAGAACGAGAGCCATTATGTTGATCGAAAACTAACGATATACTATTGACTTTTGTGATTTATAAACACAATATTTTATTTCTAATATTTGTAGTTTTAGTTAACATCATCATCTGAGGTTTTTGTGTCTGTGAGGAACAAACCTCAAACACACAAAAACCACAGATAATGATGATCCGGAAAAGAGTTATTCTTGATTGTTGTCTGTCGTGTTCGTGCTATACTGATAAAAGTTAAATTCTGAGGACTGATTTCATCATAGACATAGAGAATGTTAGCCTTACAAAAGCGACCACTCTCTGGAAAGAGACAAAGGACTGTGCGGCCAATACTTGTCCTTTTCTGCAAGCCTGTAGTAACAAAGGCGCAGTGTTCCAATTTTAAATAATAGAAAAAAAAATGCAGTGAGTAATAATAGAAAAAGTAGCTATGTATTTCTATATTTTACTAAATATTATCCTAGACTCTACAGGCTTAGGTTCGAGACTGAAAGATTTATTTTTATCAATACTTTTTCTTCACAAGAGAAATTGAGACACTTAAAATTAAGAATAGGCAATGAAAACTATTTTTTTTATTATATTATTAATAATAGAACATTTATTTTTTCTCTTTTAAGGCGAACTAACTGTTGATGACTTTATTTGAATGATTATTAATAAATATATCGATTAAATGTCAAAGATTATATTGATATTTTACAAGCATGAAAGTTCACTAAAGTCAAAACATCAATGGACCAATCAGAATTCTAGAAAGAGACACCTGCTGGCCGCGTAGTACTTTTCGGTCTGTATTCACTGCACAACTGAGTACGAAACGCTCAGTCACTGCGCAACTGAATACGGAACGTTCAGTCACTGCGCAACTGAATACGGAACTCTCAGTCTATTTTCTATGGATTAAACCAATGAAACTGAACACGATCAGCCGATCAGCACCTTTGAACCACGTTCAAGAGCTGTCAGCGTCATCATTGTTCTGGAATATTGAAACTGATAGCTCTTGAATGCATTTTAAACGTGCTGATAGAGTTCAGTTTAATTGGTGAAATAGGCTCGAAGTATACATCATAATCGGCCTATAATATTCCCACTGCTGGGACACAGGCCTGTGGGCTGTAATCTACCACGCGGGTTCAGTGCGGGTTGACAGATGTCACATGTCTTCGAATGTTTGGTTCTAGGACATGCCGGTTTCCTCACAATGTTTTCCTTCACCGTTTTGAGAGCAGAGGTGATGAATTTATTAACACACCACGACCTACAATTTCGTATGTCGGGGCCGTTATCACTGGGCCACCACTGCTCTCCCCTTTACTACATTCGCACGCAATGGCTTTTTATGAAAACGGAGCCTTTCTTTCCCCAATATATATATAAATATATTTATAAAAAAAAAAAATATATATACCTATATATAAGGTGTATCTATTCATACACGAAAGGTGGTAAAAAAGCCAAAGCAGCGATATTTTTTTTTTGTCTAAGTGTTTTATATTTTTACATAATTATTATAATTTTAAAATTGCTTGAGACATTTTGCAAAGGAGTTGCATTTTCCAAAATTTTACTTATTCTATGAATGACCCGCCCGGACGTGGTGACGGAGGCGGCACGAGCGCGGTGAATTTTGATAATTAATCATCACATCAAGTAATTTTTTTTTTGTAATAATATACTCAGGTTAAAAAAAAATTCGTTTCCATGGCTTCTTTTACCACCTATTGGCGTATCTCTTAAAATATTTCGTGTTTGAATAGATACACCTTATATAATAATCTGATAGGATGACTGTTTTTGAAATACTCATTTAATCAGATTATACAACTTAAGGAGTTGTATTACTGATTCTAATTATTATAATTCTGTAAATACATATTTTTTACGGCCGCAAATCATGTTTAGATCAACATGAAACCTGGGGGCCAAGTCTACTAATGTACAAACGTTGCAATGGTCTCTTCATTGTGAGTTTTTGACAGATTTGCCATACAAACACTGTCAAATACTCACAATCGCGAGACCATTGCAACGTTTGTAAATTAGTAGACTTAGGCCCCTGATAGGTACTGTCCATCAAATTGTAAAAACGTAAGAAAATTTGAATTTCGCGGGCTACCTTTCTAGGCTGACCCTTCTCCCTAAAGTACTTTAGTTGTTCGTCTTGTGAGAACAGTTTTATTTTAAATTGTTATAGGGCCGATAAAATACATACATACAAACTCACGCCTTCTTCAAATGGGGGTAGGCAGAAACTACAGAATGCCACCTAGGGTCTATGCTATTCTATTTGTAATAAATGGCGAGCAAAGCCGAGCCACCTTGGTTGATAAGGCTAACAAAATTAAAAGTTTATGACATTGGTTGACATTGTTTTTATCAAGAACAGTGTATTTCTCTCATTAATTTCGATAAGAAATTGACTTGTCCTTGAAATCAACACTACAACGAATCCAAAGATTTCAACCATCGCGATATAATATGCAGAACAGCGATCTATAGGTACTGTAGGGGCTGTGTCCAATGCTTCGCTGTGTCCAATGTGCATACGGGCATGCACTCCGATAACAACGCACTGTGGCGACTTTGTTATAATATTATTTATTTCAGTGATATGTATTTTGTGAGCAGACTTTGGAAGAGAATTTGTAGTTTCATAGTAATTAGAAGTTACCAGCTATTTACTTAATATCGTCCGCCGTATCTAAGTTGTCTCCCTTTCTTGGCAAAACTCCCATCGCAGTCACAGGCAAAAAAATAGAATATGTCGAATAATGGTCAAATAATTGAGAGATATTTAAGTACAGTACTCATAGGTAAAGAAAATCATGGAAAGTAAAGATGCCACAGTTGACGGTACCTACGACAGATATTATTACAAAAGCACCATACAGCAAAAAAACAGAGTACAGCTAACATGGAAAAGATATTGGTCCCTTAATGAAATTGTCCAAAACCCTCAGGTACCACTCAAAGCTAAGGACAAAATAATTAATTCATGTATTTTACCCATTTCATGTCATATGGATGTCAAACATGGAGTCAGAGGAAGAAATTATGCGCGAACTTGAGACCTGTCAACACAGTATGGAGCGTAGCATGCTCAACGTTAAGTTAAAAGACAGAATAAAAATAGAAACATTACGTCCATATTCTACTTGGATATAAAAATTCTGTCAAAAGCCCAATGCCAGATAACTAAATAAAGTTAAACTTCCTTGGTAGACTGGATGAAAATGTGAATGAAGTTTAAGTTTAGTTTGGGAATTCAGTCCAGTGATAAATACATATACCTACCTACTTACTATGTTTGCGATCGACTAAGGTATGTAATGAGGAAAACTACCTACATAAGCTCTAAAGTAACGAATTTACCGACATCATAAGAATCATAACTTATAACACCATAAATCATTATTATTTTCTAGTCCTTTGCCTGCCACATACCTATTTCTCCCGTAGCGCCAATGGAAACTGCCCAAGCATCAAACAATGTATCCCTAACACTAAATTGTTTGAGAACCCGCATTGAAATTGATCAATTTCATCGTCAAGAGGAAGGAATAGGTGTGGGAAAGATAACTTCCTATTACATCCTAGAAGTTAAGAATGGGGCTTGTGGCTAAGTAATAAGAGCCACACGGGTCGATCGATCAGGTTAAGCTACGCTTGCCACGGTTGATCCATGGATGGGTGACCATCTTTACATACCGAGACCCCTCCGTGCGGAAAGCACTTTAAGCCGCTGGTCTCAGCGGTCATAAGTGGATCTTTGACAGTCGTTACGGGTCGTCAGAAGCCCGAAAGTCTGACAACCAGTCTTACCATAGAAGATCGTATTACCCAATAACTGGAATTTTAGATAGGCAAGAAGCTGAAAACCAGTATTTTACATGGAGCGACCTCCATGTAAAATACTGGTTTTCAGCTTCATCCGGTTAGACTGGAAGCTGACTACAGCATAGTTGAGATAAGGCTACGCAGATGATGAATTTAAGAGGGACTGCGGGAACTAAGAATAAATGGGACTCGAAGTACTGTTAGTAGAGGTCAAAACAATCTGGCATCGAAAAATCATGCTAGCTCTTGGCAGCTAAACTGATTATAATTATGCTTTTTGATTTGGCATTTTCTTTCATTTTCTGTCTGACGGTACCTATGAGAACATTAGATGGCATCTTGTTTTGCTAACTTTTGGCAGTTAAACTTATTATAATATGCTTTTTGATTTTGGCGTCTTCTTTCAATTGCCTCTGTATGATGGTACCTATGAGACCATTAGATGGCATCTTGTTATGCTAACTTTTTGCAGTCAAACTTATTATAATATGCTTTTTGATTTTGGCATCTTCTTTCAATTGCCTCTGTCTGATGGTACCTATGAGACCATTAGATGGCATCTTGTTTTGCTAACTTTTGGCAGTTAAACTTATTATAATATGCTTTTTGATTTTTGCATCTTCTTTATATTCTCTGTCTAATGGTACCTGTGAGACCATTAGATGGCATCTTGTTTGGTTTGCTCTTGGCAGCAAAACTTATTATAATATGCTTTTTGATTTTGGCACCTTCTTTCAGTTCTCTATCTGATGGTACCTATGAGACCATTAGATGGCTTCTTGTTTTGCTAACTTTTGGCAGTTAAACTTATTATAATATGCTTTTTGATTTTGGCATCTTCTTTCAATTGCCTCTGTCTGATGGTACCTATGGGACCATTAGATGGCATCTTGTTATAACGTTTTGGTCAGAGTCCTGCCTTATGATATTGTTAGCTCTTTAAGAACACTTATCATGAGTTATCCATCTTTCATATCCTTGATCGTCAGAATGTTGTCTTCCTCTTTCATCTTCCTCCAGTTTTCCGGGCAAAGAAGCGTGTCAATTATTATCACTTAAAGCATTGCCCATAGCACGTTCCTAGTTTACAACTGCTCATGTACGAGTAATGATATCATCTACTTGAGGACAATAATTCATTTCCCTTATTTTATCGTTGGCGGGATGCAGCATGCACTCATACCTACGCGGCTTATTTTTCTTCATGATAGTTCCTCGACCTTCAACTAGTATCCTTGCTGAAATGAGCTGATTATCTTCACCTTACTGTAGTTTAAATTCTGCTCATACATGTTATGTCCGCATATTATTTTGAAGGCCGCAGGAATCCGCTGGATGCGAGACGGCGTGTTAGTTGAATTTATCAGCTATTCAAAAAGGGTGTGTAATGTTTGATAATAATAATAATTTGATAATAACAGATAGTCTAATTTCATTTGACATAACTTTCATATGATATAATTTTCATATGCTATAAAAGCATTTAACCTAATTTCATATCATCTAATGTTATATTTGATATAATTTCCATTTTCTCTAATTTCATTTAGTATAACGTTCATTTCTCATAATTTTCAAATTGTATATATATGTATACACTCTAGGGTAGGAGCCAAAAGACTACGTAAAGTCGGGGTGTCCCGATTCGGTTTTGGAACAGATTCAACCTATTAACTACTACTATTAAATGTAATGTCTTTGTCTTGTCTTTTATAAATCAGTTTTTGCAAAAATAAAAGTAGACATTTCCAAATTATATCAAACGTTACTTATAGATTTTGAATATTATTTCAAATGTGCATTATATAAACTGTTCATTACACCATAGGAAATTAGGTAAAATGAAATTATATCAATAATTAATTATATCATTTGACCGTTATATTAAATAAAAATTATATTAAATGAAATTAGGTCTTATGATCATTCGAACTTTTGTTATTATATCAAACGTTGTACACCCATTCAAAAACTGGGTACCTATTAGTTAGCTATAGGCCGAAACGGAGCAGTTAAGCTACTGTTTCACGACACTATACTCCATTTAAATAATGTTAGAAAAATAAGGGTAATAATCACTCTTTCTTTATTCGATATAAACGTATAATAAACTCCGTTATTTCACGATAAATACAAAGCAATGTCTATTAACCATTTACATTTAAAAAATTACACTAAAGTGCAGTAATTTTAACAATATTACACAATAACTGTCGTTATAAATGGAGAATAGTTCATAATGTAAACACCGGTTTAGTGCGCTTTTCGAAAGTTTTACCATAGGGGCGATAGGGTTCCTCCTTCAAGGTACTTTGACGTCAGTAACCGCACTTTATTACGTAAAAGGATAATTTATATTATAATAATAACAAAATTCAAGCCATAAACTACCTATTTTTGACAATTATGATGACACCGATGGAAGTGGTTAACCGAAGTGCCTATGGTAAAATGGTTTAATAACAATTAACAATGATATTCATTATTATTTTTAGGCGATTTTCATTCTGTAAACAGTGTTTTTTCGCTATAAGTAATTATAGTTTACCTACCTCACGTTTCATTCACCGTGTATACAACTTTACCAAAACAACATAAATTCTATGGCAACTCAGTAATTACCTACTACTATAATTATTAACAGCATGGGGCCCAGCCAACTTGGCGCCATCGTCTACCACCAAATTTCGGGTAAGGTTCGGATCTCGAATATGTTTCTTTTACTGCAGCCAAGACATCTTTCTCCACCAGTATTCTGATCAAGCAAATCGGGAACAGAACAATAATTTGTTTGTTTTTTTTTTGTCGTCGGCTATGAGGCGTTTGGCTTCTTAGATTATTTTGATGTGCGTAGGTATTAGTAGCGCAGAATGAACATTTTTTCTTTCTTTATGTTTTTATTTAAAAACTTCTTCTCTTAGGCCCCTATTACACTATCAATATTATAATGATCCTGGATATCGTGATATTATCATCAGTAAAATTATCGATGTAGTGATCATAATTTGAAATCAATACTATCAATATTTCATCAATACTGGATCACGATATCGAGAATCGCGTGATAATACTGATAGTGTGATAGGCCCCTTAGGCTTCTACTCTCTTTACGTTACGAAACAGTTATTTTTTTACATTTTTTTGAAGCGTTGTGTCTGTTCCAGTGAACTTGCGCATACTCAGTCTCATGGGAAGTAATAAGTAAGAAAGTAATAAGTATTTAAGTGTTTTAGTAACTTCACCTTTTCTCTGTTTTTTAACCCTTCTGAACCTAGTCTGAGGGCATTCGACATTCCTATGAAGCCTTCACGACTGATATTAATGTATCTACATAACAGGACACTGCATAATCAGCCTATAATAGTCATATCGAACCAATGGCGCTATATAATAGTTAAAATACCCCAGAAACAGAGCCATACAGAAGTTTTTTTCGGTCCATATTCAACACACAAAAATGCTTCTGCGTCTGTTTACTTCAACACAGGCATGAGAAATGCTAAATTATGTTTCGTTTACAAGTATTTGTTTGGTAGATATAGTGATGATTGCATGGCGCTACGAATAGATTAATGAATGGCTAATTGAACCAGATGGAAGAGAAATACATATGTGGGTAGGTTAGGAGTATGGCAGAACATCCACAAGATGTATGAAATTCTTTTCTTTGCCGTGAAAATAACTTCCGTTGAATATGTTTTGAGTATTTTTCTTGATAAGGGTTGAATATAATTTATGTTTAAACACAATATTCAAGTTTAGAGTTTTGTTTAAAGTATACTGAAATAAATTAAAAAGTCTGTGTAGGTATTTTAAAATCTAAAAAAAAACTGCTTCATTACGCCTACCGTAATGAAGCAGTTTTTTTAAGCGTACTTACCTAAAAATGTATGTACTTAAATATAAAATAGTTACATACATTCAGCTGCAAGTTCAATGCGATTGAAAAATCCAAAAGTATTTTGTAGGGTAGAACTGTCTGGTAAAAAATTTTTAATTTCTCATTCACACACAACACACATTTTCGACAAATTATCTAAATTATTTAACCAGTATTTTTAAACTATTGATCAATATGAACTAATAAATACTTTAGTACATTTATATGATACTGATTTAAACAGTCAAGTGGCCAAGTCAATGACATAATAACATTATTCATTTATTCGTTAAATAATTTACCTATCACTATTCCTACAATAACTGTTGTTAGCTGGTAATTGTTTCGTGATCAAACAGTAACTGATTCATTGAATACGTAGAGGGCATTGTAGGTAATAATCACACAATACACGCTAGAATGATGTAAACAATAATATTCCATTATGCTTTTCATTTTGTAACTTATATGTAAATAACTAAAATCGATCAAAAACATTTATGTAATACAAAAACATGAAAGGAATAAAACTTACCGTCACAGTCCAATGAGGAGATCCAAAAAAAAAAAAACACTGCCACTTCCAAATCCAATAAAAAAATAATACACACAATTTTTTTGTTAAAATTAAAAACAAAACATAATTCGAAATTCAAATAAACCGAACAGCCTGCTACGAGCGTGCACGACTCCAATCTATAGCGATATGAACCATTCTATGTGAGTGTAATTTACGTATTCGGAGACCATTATAAGTTGATCCCTAGCACACCTGTGTTTAAAACCACAGCTGTATCAATATAAACTTGTATGTATTGAATCGCGAGTTCTTTTTAACTGGCCAATGAATGCTGAGAAATAGCTACCGTTGACCTTGTGCCATGCCGTAGACGTAACGTTCAGTGAATTATATTATTATGATAAGTAGGTTTTCTACTTATAATTTATTCAGGTAAAAAAATCGTGATTTTAGAGAACGAATAAAATTGATGTTTTGGTTTTTTAACGTATTAGGTATTATTATTTTATAAAGTTTTTTTAAATTTAATGTATTCATTTATTTTTCAGGACCATAGACAGGTATTGCGGTGGGGAAAATACAAAATCAAAGATAAGCAGAATAAGGCTCCATCGGAGATGAAACCGCAAACATATTATAATTTATTTTAATTTTATTTCCTTAGCGTTCTAAGAAAGTGTAACGATGACGAATACCCTAATTTCGGTTAAAACCAATTAGTGACGACTATGTAACAGGTTTTTTTATGTTCTTTAAACGTCTGTGAGAGTAAAAACTCCATTGCCAATGCACATATTCTGTTTATGAATCATATTTCCGGCTTTCTGGCTTATTGCCCCAGTTCGTCTTTCTCTTGTAAGGAGTTGCACCACAGATTAAGTAACAACGCTAAGGCCATGCTCTGCTTCATCCATAAATGTGAAAGCAACTCTTGTCTGTCTGTCTGTTACGTTTTTACGCCTAAACCACTAAACCGATCGTCATGAAATTTGGCAGAGATATTTGCCTGGGATATTACGGAGAAGGACATAGGCTACTTTTTTACGCGATAACAACCAACATCCACGCGGGCGGATCCGCGGGAAAAGTTAATCCATACTAATATAAATGTGAAAGTAACTCTGTCTGTCTGTCTGTTACGTTTTCACGCCTAAACCACTCAGCCGATCGGCATGAAATTTGGCAGAGATATAGCCTTGGATATGGAGAAGTTCATAGGCTACTTTTTTATATGTCGCGATAACCGGACACCCACGCGGGTGGAGCTGCAGGCAAAAGCTAGTCCTTTAATAATTTTATTAGCCCGTTTCCGTAGTAGCAATCTCTGGATATCTTCTGTCAAAGTCAAAGTCAAATCATTTATTTCAAATAGGCACGAAGATGCACTTTTGAACGTCAAAAATTACATAAATAGTTAATTGATTCTAGTTGCCCCTTCCAAAAGGTAGTTATGTATGGAGAAGAATGGGCAAGAAACTCCATACTTACTCTTTTAAAATGTTAACAATAGTTTGTATACATTAATTAATAATTATAGGTGAAGACGATGTTACTTACCACAATTGGTAAAAAGAATGAAAAGTGAAGTAATCACAGAAAAAATAATAAATGCGATAGGTACATGGTGCTCACATATTTACAAACATTGTATATGATTTTCCAAAAAAAAAAAAAAACATGTAATAAGTCAGTGTGTGAGTTAAATTATATTAATCACAGAAAATAAAATTATTATCTGTGTAATTATATGTCTTTGCAGGTTTCTTACACTTACAGATTATAAGTTGTAATTGTAATAACTGAAAACCTCTTAAGAGGTCATTGTACTCATCGTTTTGAACTACTTTTACTATAGGACCAACCCATAGTGAATAAAAAAAATCTGCTGCTCCATACATTTTGTTGAGTTACGCGAACATAAATGTATTTTTCAATAAAAACCCATAGAAATGGTTTAGAACAGGTATATTTAAATGTAAATTATTTTAAATTATAAATTGTAGCACATATAAACGAGTCAACCGTTCGTTAAGAGGCTATCGAGCGCACAGTGGCGCCCTCATCGTTTGTTCGGTGATATCTTTTATTTTAGAATGAAAATGCATAAAATAAGCTCGTCAAGTTGTGCTTCACAAGACTATACGTTATTATTACTACAAACAGTAGTTTTAAATTGTTATGTTTTATTGTAATCATTAAAACGGAGCTTAGTGGCCACTATTTTCCGTTTTAATGATTACAATAAAACATAACAATTAAAAACTACTGTTTGTACGAGTAGTAATAATAACGTATAGTCTTGTGAAGCACAACTTGACGAGCTTATTTTCTGCATTTTCATTCTAAAATAAAAGAAATCACCGAAATAACGATGAGGGCGCCACTGTGCGCTCGGCGTAGTCTTAAGTTCTTGTCGTCGCCACGCTTGAAAAAAAGTGAGACTACCGTCGGTTGACGGCCATTTACAAACATTACTACCATAGAGAACATAATATTAGTCGAATTATTAAATCGATAAGAATTTAACTTTTTCTACTACTATTTAATTTTGAAACGTTAACAATATGGAGCAGCTGATTTTTATGCGCGTTTTCAGCGTTGGTCCTCTATTAAAAGTGGTTCATAATTATGAGTACAATGACCTCTTAAGGCGAGGTTCTTCAAGTTAACCTCTAGGAAATGTAATTTTAATGTCATTTTATTTAGAAACGGTAATGATTAAACACGTGAAAAAATGATATGTTGCTTTGAGACCTTTCTGTAGGTACGTCGGGTACTCGTTACATAATTGGATAAAGTTCGCTCGATAGAAAAAAAATCCAAACATACCCTTATTTTGTAGATTAAAATAATTTTATTTCAATATTATACCACATTATGTATTGAAAATGACATCAAAATAAACGTCTATAATGATGTAATGTCCGTCGGGTTTAATATTGTTAATATCGTAAAACATGTAATTTTCATTCTTTTAAAGTCCAGACATAATCTTGGTCAGATCATGTGAGGACCATCCAGATCCTTGTCTGAAATGGTCTTTTGAGGAAAGAACAACACAAATTTAAGTGGACCTGTCCAGTCAGTGCAAGCATTTGTCAGTAGGTAATCGTACACGATTAGCTATTAACATCAGCAGGTATCAGGTGCAAATATTAGCTACAGCTCAACTCAGAACTTAAGGAGCTCAACGACTCGACGAACAATACCAAAGACAGGACGTTTGGGTAGGCCGAATAAAGTAATCAAGAAAAAAAAAAATACTCACATTGTGCTCACATTCACAATTACAGTAATTTAAGTAATAAAGTGTTAGTAGTAGTTTAAGTAATACTTTTTGAAGTAATGTGGTTGACTGTACAGTGCGTATGCATCTGCGTGGGTCCCAATGTATGGAACCTACGCTTTGTCTTACTAATAATTTGTTAAGTGGCCTATAGAGGTAGGCTAAAGATGATTTGTGTCATTGTGATTAGAGGAAGTAGTTAGGTAATGATAGATAATTTTTTGTTTTAGGAATAATGGGCAGCAGACCTAGAGGACAGGACCACGAGCCAGAGGGGCTCTGGCTAAATGCACGGGTCCATCTTCAAAGGTTAAGCAACCCCTGTCGAGGTCGGTCCGTGGATGGGTGAACGTCCGTTATATACATACGACGGTCCCTCCGTGCCTCGCAAAGCACGTTAATCGGTTGGTCTCGGATCATTCGTTGAACTTTGACAATCGTTACATGTAGTTAGAAGCCCGGAAGTCTGACAACCAGTCCTGCCAAGGGTCACCTCCTTCTGCGAAGCATTAATTTTAGCGAAGGTAGCCGAATCCCGGCCACCGTAGGCGCAGGCCAGGGTCGACGGCGCGTTGTGATCCACGCGCGCCTCATAGAGATGTCAGCATGCACTGACAGGGTCCGCTAGGACCGGTGCCTGCCAGGGTTGCGGGTTTGTCCGAAAGGGATACCTACTGTGGCCCTGCGGCACACAGACAACTGAAGGAACATGACGGGTAGGTTTTAGTCAGTAAAAGTCTTACACGCCCTCCCGCTCCGCCCAGAGCGGGAAAAATTATTTGATAATTTCCCAACCAAAAAAAAGTCCTTCTAAGGGTTTATTGTGTTACCCAGTAACTGGGTTGTGAAGGTTAGTTAGGTAGTCGTTCCATGTAAAATAACAGTATTCGGTTAGACTGGTAGCCACACAAAATATAGTTGGGAACAGGCTAGACGGATGGGCAGCAGAGCCCGAAACATTTTATTTTGTTTCTAATCATAAAATTAATTTTTCAAACCCTATAATTCAATTGAAATATTTTACTCAAGCAAGATTCCTCGAAGCTGAATCTAATTAAAAACGAAAAGGTTTCGTTAGAAAAGTTTTGAAAACATTATCTAATATTTTCTTGATTTTCCCATTTCAAGTTAATTAGTTATATGTTTTGAGTTATTAACGAAAGTAAAAAAGATGAAGTATTCACATTCTCAAATCTTAACTTAAAACTTTTACGATGGGTGTCCATGTATCGATTGTTGTGTATCCGAAACCAAAATAAAAAGAACCCACTGCGTGGTTTTGCGTAAAAATAGATCTCGCGAACATTTTCGATCATCGATTCGATCTCGGACGTATTGTTATGAAATTAATATCTACCTTGAATTATGAAAACTATGATCGACTTGGAATTTGCGGGATAATAACTGTTTTGATACTGCATTATCATCATTTCATTCATCATTTCTGCCGAAAGATGTTCACTGCTGGATATAGGCCACTTCGACCGGTTCTGTACTTCCCGCATGCAACGGATTCCTGCGGCTTTCACAAGGTCATTGGTCCACCTTGTGGGAGGCCTTCCAACGCTACGTCTTCCAGTACGCGATCGTCACTCCAAACCTTTCGGCCCCATTGGCCACCTGTTCTGCGAGCAATGTGCCCAGCCCACTGCCACTTAACTTGGGAAATTATTCGGGTTACCTTGGTTCTCCTGCGAATCTCTTCATTTCTGATTCGATCATGTAGGCAAACTCCATAATTGCCTTTTGGGTGGCTTGTAGCCTTCTACTACGGCCTATTGTGAGCGATCACGTACTGCATTAATGTACAAGATTTTGTATTTATCTGGTCTAATTATCTATTTACTGTTTCTGTTATAAAAGGTGACCAAGGTAGTCATCACACGAACCCACAATGGGCCATCGTGGTAGATTATGGCCCAATTCGTCCCACAAACGGGAGGTCCATACAGTTCCTACTCCCACTGTGTTCGGTTAAGACACTCATATAATAATCATCAAACTTCGTCCTGGTGAGTTCGTTTGATTCGCGATTATACTTCGTATCCTTCCCGAAGATGATTGTTGTTTACATGTTCGTGAACGGGCGCCGACAGTTGAGACTGGTCATCTCTTAACTGCCAGGGCTTTTTATGAATTGTTAAAAAAAAAGTCTCACATAGAAGCAACAAGAATAATGTATCCAGGATTGAAATTGATAAAAGAGTGCCCTTGGAGTTTCTGGCCCATTCTTCTCCATAGAGATTTACGTTTTGGAATGGGCAACTAGCTTCAACTTACTAACTGACCGACTCTTTGACAATTCAAATGTTCCTGTAAATGGTTTAATTGAAATAAATACTTAGTTTGTGTTTGAGTTATGAGCATCGAAAATATTTTAACTGTTTATGTAATTACTGGTTACATAATAGTCTTCCAGACCTAATTTCAGCCATCCAACGACCAATTTCTGCGGAAACTAGCCTTCGGCGCGGGAGATACGAGTATTATAGTACACAAGTGTGTGCATCAAACAGGTGCACTCTCTCTTCCCTCACTTTCATAGTCCGATGGGACGGCAATCCGACACGACTAGAGAGAGATCAGGCGCAGGGCCAACGACTTAACATAATTACGACTATAGACTTAACATACGACTATATTATACTACATGCGTATATTACATTCCGAGGCATGGGGTATCACACCGTCAGCTTCCAAACTCCGGGCTGTTAAAGAAGTTCCTAATAAAAAAAAAACCACGCTCAGCAGTCTTAAGGCGGTATGACCCGACAGAGACCACGCTTACTAGTTTTTTGAATCTATGGGAAACATAAAAAACAGTGTTATAAAATTCTAAAAAAAGATATATCTTATTTAAGGATCTAGTGGACATGCAATCGCTTTTAATAACACGATTAGATAAACTTTGTTCCATAGAAAAAAAAAAACCCAAATCTACCCCTTTTCGTATATATAATTAATGTCATAGGTACAAAGCAGACATTTTTTTCTTCTTTTTTGTATAAATGAAAAGGTATTAAGATTTTTAGCGCTGAGTTTGTCTTGATAAAATGATTACAATAATTACTATGTTTAAATACCTACAAAATTAGCGAGGCAACCACTCGCGACTTCTCGAGCCTTCTTCAGTCGGCTCGAGTGCCAGATCACAGCGCCTTAACATATACTGTGATTATGTTAAAGGAAGGAGATTGAAACATTAGCAGGTTCAAGGATGATGCTACCAAGACATAGCTAATAACAATGTTTTATGTGTACCTTCAGTAAGGAAGGATGCTGCTTCCTCAACGGTGATCGATGGTATGAAATTTTAGCCGTTTTATGTACAGTGGCCATCAAGCTACATGAAACCGTAAAATTTCTCCAAACGATTTTAAACTTTAAAATGCTGATGATTAAGTTCAAATCGTACGAGAAAATTTGAGAGTTTGTGGTAACTTGATGTGCTGGCCACAATACTTAGCTGCTAATGTGATAAAAATTACGCGTCTGCCCTTGGTAGAAAATGCTCATGAATTACAGAAGTGTGATTAAATAAAACCTACTAGGTACTTATCTTAAAGCCGCATTTACACATTCGCGTATGTGACGAAGCGAACGGCGCACGGTGGTTCGAAACTGCTATATGAGGGACATTGGTTTTTTTTTTTACAAATTCCATTTTTTTTTAACACATATCGAAATATCTGTCATTTTGATGAATAATTGTTAGGAAACTTTTTTCTTTAAAACTGATAGTTTGCCCGGAAAAAAATAATTTCAATTTTTGTTGTATGGAATGAAACATAAACTGCTAAAATTTGGCCAAGTCTTGACAGGTCTTGCTTGAAAACTATTCTTATTCTTTGGCTTGTTGGCTATAAGTCTACATTATCAGCACGCGCCCATACTTGCCCGTTCAAGAGTTATGAGGTTCAGTAAAATTGATTTTAATTTTGATTTTTGTTCAGTAAAAAAAAAAAAAAAAAAGAAAAAAAAAAGTGAGTAAAAGGTACTGTTTTATTAATGATATCATAGATAAAATAATTGTGTTACATTAAAATACTATAATTAAGGAATATCAATCATTTCAAAACATATTTATCGAAAAAAGTACAATTTTTTATTTTTTATTTTCACTGTTTGTATTACTTTCCAACAACAAAGACAATTTAGTTTAAATTTGTCATTTGCTTTAATTTTGAAAAAAAAAAAAAAAAATTGTACTAAACTGATAAATATATGTTTTGAAATGATGAGTGTACGCGTGTGAGGGTGAATGGATGTTTGTTACTCAATCACGACAAAACGGCAGAATGGATTTGGATGAAATTTGGCACACAGATAGTTTATAACCCGGATTAGCACGTAGGATACTTTTATCACGATAATCCCACGGAATCGAGACATAATAATATGCGGGTGAACTATGGGGCGCAGCTAGTATTTTATATTTCCGTGCATGTGGGTTGGTTCTGAGATTGATCAAAATGATAAACTGTTGTTTTTTGCGTGGATCGTTTTTACTGGCCGATTGTACGTATCGATATTTAGCATCAGTTTGGTACATTTAACTATTTTTTGATCATGTTGTGGATTGGATCCTTTTCGTTTAACTATTTAACTATTATATTTAACTATTTTATATTACTTTTAGAAATAACGTTTCAGTGACGTCATTGGCTGGTAAATTGCAGACACTATGTAGTAGCCATCGCTCTTCTAGGAAACTGTAGGAGTGGGCGTTGCGACGACGAACCGTTTTCAAAGACCGTTTTGTGTTCTGCGACGATGAAACCGTTTTACGTCCTGGGTTCAAACAGTTTTCGTTGCACAAACCAGTCTTCGAATTATTTAGTGCGATTTTTTATTTTACATCTATGAAGATACAGTCTAGAATGCAATGAGTCAACTATCTCGTCCGTCGCGTCGTCGTTCGTGCGTTTACAAAGCAGTCCTTGCAATAGAAAGTGAACTTTATGTCAATGAAATACAGTCGATAATGTACCTATTACCAGTTGTCAATGCGTCTCGTTCCGTTCATTTGCAAAACAGTCCTTACAATAGAAAGTGAACTTTATGTCAATGAAATACAGTCGATAATGTACCTATTACCAGTTGTCAATGCGTCTCGTTCCGTTCATTTGCAAAACAGTCCTTACAATAGAAAGTGAACTTTATATCAATGAAATACAGTCGATAATGGTTGTCAATACTGTCGTTCGTGATGCGACGATTAAACCTGTTGATAGTTGTAAGAAACTGCAACTATTTCACTCGACGAAAACGCAATTAAGTTTCGTCGTCCGTCGTCCGTCTTCAAACCAGTTGCAACGACGACCGTTTTTTGCAACCGTTTTTGTCGTCGGGAAAACGGTTGCGTTTCGTCCGTCAAAATTTCGACAACGACCCACCACTAGGAAACTGTAGTTTTAGTCTTCAAAGTCCTTTCATTGAGCTGTCAAAGCCTTGCGAGTGTTCAAATACGGGATGAACATTGAAGCATAGTTAGTCACGGATGATTTAGTATGCTTAATACCAATGTACTTACGACTTCTTTTAACAATTGCAAAGTTATATGAATAAATTAGCTGAACTATCGATCTCCTTGGTAAATGACCCTGCCTTGTTCCTCGTCTGCTAAAGCAGATGAATTTTAATTATGTTGGGACTGCTCGTTGATCCTCATGTGTGATGTGCAACTGCTGAGTTGGTACTTGGTTCGATTCCCAGGTTGGGAAAAGTGTTTTTGGGCTTTTTCGTCAGCAATTTATTATTTGTACCTCTTTTACATTAAAATGTATGAATTTGTGTTTTTGTATTTAATATGGGTCAAGGACCTCAAAATAAATGTTTTTTTTTTTTTGGGAAGTCACAAGTTCACAATAACCGTTTACTTGTATTGGATATTTCGTGCCACTAGTAGGTAGATACAGCCATTGTGGGATCATTATTATTGTCCTCTCATTATTGAATCAAAGTCGTGTTTTGATATGCACTTTCGACATGCATACAATGATTGATGAGGAAAACCTATCTGTTTATTTATATGTTTATGTTTTCATATACATAAATACCGAGAAATGCAATAACAATTACATATGAATGTACTATGTACTATTGTACAGGTCAAGTTCAATGGGAACGGTTCACACATCTCGCATACATACATATATCTAGGTACGGTCGGCCAAGAAAGTTATTGAACAGTTTTGACAATATTTCCTTACAAATGAAAATGTCGCTATGGTTGATTTTCGCTATTCAATTTAAATTAGGAACATATGACGTATCCACTGGCACAATGGACTATTGCCTAGGTAGTATAAATCAATGTTCAATAAAAAAAAAATATAACCGCTAATGTTTAGCAATTAATAAGTTTTAGGACTCAAGAACTTGCTGAAAGTGATCAAAATATGGTTGATACTCTTAAGATTTTAGTATGTTTTTTTATTGTAATGCCATCTGTGAGTATATACCGGTACTAAATGGTTGTACTCCTGTGTGAGATCAGTGAAACGTTTTACATTTTGGTGGCCTGATCAGATTTTTCAGTTAGTAGTAAAATTATGTATTTATTGTCGAACGAATTAATTCTGCAATCCAAGCAAAGCAGACCAGGAACCATAGAACAAAGGATCATATTCATGACAAAGAAAAAAAAAAATGTTTTTCATAAATTGCTTTTATGGATCTTGATTTTTGGGACATATTGTTAGGGTTTGTTGATTTTTCAATAAAGTATTTACCTACCTTACATACCTTCATTTTATGAAATGGGTATTCAAAAAACACGTTTGATGTGTTACATGTTTTAGTATCTAATCTTGGCGTACATTTTACACTTATTACGTTACTATATTCTTTTGAACAAAAATAAACGGCTTATAGTTATTGTTCACACACGTTAAAGGAAATTATTTGATAAAAAAGGAACATCAAAAACATTTTAGCACTTCGTTTTAAAACATGGCAAAGCGAAAGGTATTATGGTAAGTATTGTTTTTTTTTTCTTTTAGAAAATTGTTCCGTAAGTTTAAAATGATTAATAAATCCATAGTAATTTATAAATAAATGTTTAAATCATACTGTAAAACGTGCAATCCTGAAAATTACCCGTAACCAAAGGACATCCCTTGAGCCAAAAGACGCCCACTGTTGGACATAGGCTTCCCCAAAAGATTGCCACAAACTTATAGATTTATATTTGCTAGTAAAAATTGATATAGGTAGGTATTATTGTATGACGTGAAAACAAACTCCAATCCTAGGGGAGACTACTTTTTTTGCCAACTCTACAATGAATCTGTTCCGAGAGTCGACCCGTTTCGTTGAGATTTTAATTAGAAAATTACTTTGATAGCTGCTCGTTTGTCACGAATGCGTCACTGTCACTCTAGCAATGTAAAGTGGACTTTATCGTAGTAATTTAATCCTTTTGTCATTGTGTTTGAATAGGCAAGCGTGTGGTACCTTTTCAGGGTTGCGTTTGGCCGTCTGTCTCGCTTGATGGTAAGAGATTATGCGGTCGATGGTGGTGCAGGCTCGCTTAGAATTAAGTATAACCTATTCAGCCTGTATGCAGACTAAAGAGACTGTAAAAAGTTCAAGTTGCACAAAGGGCCATGGAGCGCGCCACGTTTGACCTATCACTGCAAGGCCGAGTCCGTAACTCAGAGATCCGACGTAGGACCACGGGTAGCGGCTCTGAAATGGAGGTGGACAGGATGCTTGTGTAGATGTGGTGATGACAGGTGGAGCCGAGCCCTTACGGAATGGTTGGCGAGATGAAGAAGAAGCGTTGGCAGCTCAAGAACCAGGTGGATGGACGACCTACAGAAGATTGCGGGGAAGACCCGGATGAGACTCGCACAGACCAGGGAAGCATAATACAAAAAGGGGGAGGTGCAACTCAGCAGTGCGTGGAACAAGGCTGCCGTTGATGAGGATGACATCATCAGTTGAGATTTTTACACAAACACACACACAAGTTATAGTTAATGGGGGCACAGACTCCGGCGGGGGCACTTGAAGGATACTATGATAGTTAGGTATATAGGCTTTTGTTTTTTTCTGGGAATCGCACTGGTTGAAGTATCTCTCCCTGGAAGGTATGTTCTAAATAGTTCTAACTAAAGATTCGTCATAATTTCACGGATAAAACCAATCGTACGATTCTAAGGAGAACGTTCTTGTTCTGAAAATAAAGCTTGATATACACACTGCGATTTAAATGCCTTGGGAATGCCATAAGTTGAAGCAGCAATATAACCTGCACCATTTAAGCAATGTTTACACCACAGTAAGCCACAGGCAAGGAAATTACATCATGTAAATGGGGCTTAAAAGGGCGTTTAACATTACAATAAAGCCATTTAAAAAAAAATTGGATTGCTGTAAAGTTGGTTTACGGACGATAGTTTAACGTGACAATGTCATAACAAAACATTGATGCGGCGCAAGCGTACAATGAGCGTAACGGGACAATGAGTGTAACGGGACAATGAGCGTAACGGGACAATGAGTCATCCTTTTTCGTGCATGCAGCCGGCGTTCATCGATTTATTAAACGTTGTCACGTCAAAAAATATTATCTCGTAAGTGAGAAGGAATTATGAAAAACGGCTCAATAAGGAACCTCGGTTAGTGTGTCTAGAATTTACTAATACCTTTTATAAAGTTTCATATTGAGACTCGAAGTAACAAAATTCGATCTAAAGAAAAGTGGCCACATTCTTCTAGATCGTATTTTGTTACTGCGTGTCTCAATATGAAATTTTATAAAAGGATAGAATTAGAAAATTCTAGACACGACTAGACGCCGATTTTGATAATGCCTTCTCAGTCACGAGATATTTTTTTTATAAAGGAGTGGCGCTAGTGGACTGTAGTATACGCTCTTAAATAAGATATATCTTTTAGGCCTTAAGGAGGCGTCCCTTAAGGCCAATACAAATTTTACATTATTTTCAATTAAGAATGTATGGATCATGTTAATTTAACACGCGGAAGCAATTTCAGGGATGTTTAAACTCAATTTATCCCCGAACTTTCCCAAAAATGTTGGACCTCCCATAATAAATCATAATGAAACCACAAAGCGTTTCCATTAAATTTTTATTAGTTACACGTAAAGTCATTAACGTTGATTAAAACCGCATCAAATTAAATTGCAATCAAAAACGACTTTACAGGCAGTTTACAAATAATTATTATTTATTATCGTCGAACCATTTGTCAAAAAAAAAAATTTATTTGTGTATTTTTGTCAAATAGGCCAAATGGCAATGCCTTTTTCCTATTTCTACAACGACTTTCAAAAGGCATAATCAGCCTTTAATGTTCTCACTGCTGGGGCAAAGGCCTCCTTTTGGTGAAAGAGAGTGGGCCGTAATCCACATTAGACATTACTGAAAATGGTGCGGTACAGCTAGGAAGAACGATGGTTAATAGTGAAAACCCATCACAAAAATGGGGAAAATTTTACTGCGACCATTCGCTAATTACGCGATCAAATCGGCTTGTGACTGTCGACGGCAGTCGTTATCGTTCACAGACTTTTTTTTTGGCAAGAATTGGATCGGAATGGACTTATTAAATGAAATGTGGTTTCAACAGGATGGCGCCACCTGTCACACTGCACGCAAAACGATGACGTTTGCAAACAAAGTTTGCAGGTCGTGTAATCTCTCGTTTTGGAGACCAAAACTGACCGCCAAAAAGTTGCGATTTAACTTCTTTGGATTATTTTCAATAAGGTTTTTTGAAAAGTAGGGTTTATGAAAACCACCCAGAGACAACTGAGGAACTCAAAGAAGAAATTGCACGCTTAATTCGTGAAATCCAGTAGCCTTTAGTGCAAAATTTCGTCAAGAGAGCCTGATTTGGCCATTTCTGCCAACAAAGCAACGGTGTGCTTTAACTGATATAAAGGTCGTCCCGTCCCGCCGCGCCGCGCCCGCTGGGTGCAGAGACCTTAATGTTTCATGTGTAATGTCATTACTACCTCTATACATATTAAGAAAAAAATGTGAATAAAAGATTTATTTTATATATATTTCTAAGTTATTAAAATTCAAGTTTTTACTGAGACACCCTTTATAATTATAAATTTATAACTGACTGACTAACGCTATGTTTAAATTGAAAGTGATCTGAGAATAAGAGATCTAGACATACTTCCCGCGACATGTAATATACTATAAACTACTAATATTTTGGCAGCATCACCTCCGGCGATGTTAAATGTGCCTTTAAAGTCACGCTTTGTTCTTGTCTTTGAATTTTATAGGTCCATAAATGCCATCTTCTAAACATGGCTTACCTACATATATGTAGATCGGGGTTTTGCAACGCTGTTTGTATACAGTGTGAAGGCCTGGCCTGAGCTATAAGAAAGGAAATAGACAAAAATGCTGTGTAACACAGAAAAATCCAGAGTATAATAATTGGATTTCGTCCACGTTGGACCACAGGCAGTAAATTGAGAAACAATGAGATCGTCTACGAGTTTCTTGAGGATAGTGTGAATCACATCCTAGGAGGTGTCTTAGGTCAAGTCTAAGTATAGAAAAAGAATATTTTATCTTTTACTACATCTACTTAACACCTATGGGAAACCATCAAGTCTGTTCCTATATAGCCACCTAAAATTGGTGGGACCTACTACGTACGTACGTACCAAATTAGCACAATCCAAGATGTGTTCCTGTTCTTCTCGCATTCTTCTTCCTCATAACTCATCTTCACAAATAATGCGTGATAGGAGCATTGAAAACAAATTGTCGGTACAATGTGACGCGTAAATAACATTAGCAATAGAGTGTAAGAGGTTCACAACAGTTGAATCGTCAGTGCAAATGGGGCATATCCTGCTGGCAATTGAGGGGGACCAACGCTTGGGACACTACAGTGGCAATCTGCACACGTTCAACTGAACACGTAAGTAAAACCACTTGGTTTAAATCCTTTTTTGTATATTTTTTCGAAATCCTTTTCCTAATTCAAATATTTTTGACGGAAATTCTGGCCAGTGATTTTTGGGGAGGTTCAGAAAATTTTGTTTATATTTTTTTTGGGTTAGAGTTTTGAGTGTCTGGGAATTAGGTTACTATTGTGGACCAGTAACCTCTTTAGTCATTTGTATTGTTATGTCCTCTGGGCGTTTGCTTGCACGTGAAGGGATGTTGGTCTTTTGTTGAAGATGTGACGTTCAATTTAAACATGCAGTTTGGACACTGAGGAGGCTTTTGTGTAGAAATAAGTTGTTCCTGGTAAAAATTGTTAGGTGTTATTGGGAAATCGGTGCAAAAGAGGTTCGGTCGCATTAAATAAGGGCAATTACTCAATCGAGCATCATAACTTTAGGAAAATCATTTTGATTTGCTTATTCCTCGAATAGGCGTTTGATTTTCTTTTGTATGTTTATAAAAAGTTGTGCTTCCCATCAAAGATTTTTTCGCCTGGCATTTTTAGAGGATTGGAGTAGCAACTACCTGTCAGCAGACTAGGATTGTTGATAGCAGTGTGTCGATGGATTATTCTGTATTTTTTATGCGTCCTGTTCAAAAGCGAACATCGAATGTTGGAATAACGGCGATAACTTTTTACTAATTTGTGGATAAAATCTATAATGTGTACCAACTGAATTAATGCACATTAAGTACGTAGTTTGTTCAGAATCGTTTGCTGAATCTATTTCTGTAATTTTTTGTATAGGTAATTTTTTATCCCGAAAATAATTAAAACTACGTAAATTACAGCCACACTTCCGCTGTACAGTCAAAACAAACCAAAATGGACGCTTATACGTGTGCGACTGTGTACGTGCGTAGATTTGTAATGTGACCACAATATTTTCTCCCACAATCAGTATAATTAATTTGTTAAATAAACAATGTTTTATACATAATAGTAAAAAAAACAGTGTATGTATTATGATTATAACATAATATTCTATTTGAGGTGTTTGGTGGTGTGCGTTAATTCCGGGACATGTTGTATATATAATTCAAAGAATTGTTATATGAATAAATAAATATATGGTTGTAGGTTATATATTTACTTTCTATCATGTTCATCATGCTTATCTAAAGTACATACATCTTTTATGGGGTACTGTGTTAAATGTTACAATAAAATACCTTCTGATATATTAAAAAAAAAAAAATACTCATATTAAAAGCACACTTTGTAAACAAGCATATTAAAAATTAGAGGATTATATCCAAGATAAGAATGCTTGGAAACATGCTGGTCCTGCTCCATAGGACAATTTAGAGTCTAGACAAAATCGAACTGATTGCTAATTTAACTGTATAATTTTTATGATATTAATTTTATTTTCTGTGATTAATACGAGTATACTTTCACTCACACACTGACGACTGACTGATGTTAAATTTTTTGGAAAATCATATACAATGTTTGTAAATATGTGAGCACCATGTGTCTATCGCATTTATTAATTTGTCTGTCATTACTTCACTTTTCATTCTTTTTACCAATTATAGTAATTTTTATTCTAGGTACATCGTCTTCACCTATAATTATTAATTAATGTATACAAACTATTGTTAACATTTTAAAAGACTAAGTATGGAGTTTCTTGCCGACTCTTCTTTATACATAACTACCTTTTGGAAGGGGCAACTAGAACCAATTAATTATTTTTGTAATTTTTGACGTTCAAAGTGCCTTTTACGTGCCTATTTGAAATAAATGATTTGACTTTGACTTTGATCCATTTCACCAGACTTACACATACATAAAATCACGCCTCCTTCCCATGGGGATAGGCAAAAACTGCAGAACGCCACCTGCTACGATCATTACTTACACCTCAGACACACATATCTAGTATATCAGATAAAAAATCTGATGTATATTTTCCCCCAACTTGTTCTTTTCATGTTTGTGTTCTTTCTTTGCGTCATATTTACCGCGTATTGCGTATGTTTGTTTGCGGCGTATTTTCTTTCTTTTTTATGACGATTTTTATATTACAACATTAGAGTATCTAACCGCATTATTTTTCTAGGTTTTAATAACAATAAGAAGAGGCAACGATGTTGGGCAATGTCCTTCTACTAGTGTGCCTGTGCCTCCGAGTCGCGAACTCACTGCCGCCGGATAAGGTACGTGACGACACATCCTGATTGCCTCCTTGTTAACTCATATTGACTCGGATTACAGTGCATAGTATACTATACTTATAGAGTACACATAGTACAGCTAACATTGAAAGAATGATGATGAATTTGACAGGGTTTTTAAACTGTTTTCTCATAATATCGCCTGCATTTCCCAAAGGGTTAGACAGGGGTGTATACTGCACCCACATTTCTTCAGTTATGATTAAGTCTCATGCAATAGGGACAAGCCTATCCAGACTTTGGGCTGGAATACTCAATATATTTATTTCTTCCGCAAGTGAAATTAGGTGGTAGGTTTTACAAAAAATATGATCATTGTGGACCCTGTCGGGCACAGCAAAAGTAAGAGAGAGGAAGAGGACTTTTATTTAACTACTTCGTACTATATATTGTAATTATATATTTTATAAAACATGTAATTTAAAACTTGTCATTTAAATATTCATTAATATTATAATAGCATTAAGATAATAGAAATTATTTTAATTTATTTATGAATATATAAAATTTTTGTTCTTCTTAAATTTTCTGGTTATTTATTATATATTAATTGACATGACTAGTGTTATATTTTTGTGTATGCGTGTTGCTAATATGTTTATTTCTTGCCCGCATTCCAAACTCTTTTGCCGTGATCAAATACTAAAGAATTCCGTAACATTAACTTAGTCTAAACCTACATAGTTTTTGTATGTGTTTTTAGTATTGTCACGCGTCAGTGATAACGGACTATAGTCGTTTTTTATTATTCTTACTTTGCAGCAAAACAAACTTAACTAAGTTCAAATTTTTTACGTCGTTGTTGTGTCATCACAGGATTATCTATTATTTACGTAATATAGCGCTCGCGGATCCAATTTAAAAAGAGCATTCAAAAGTATTTAATTTTATTTCGTGTAACTATTGGCTAGAACCTTCCCAACACGATACTTCTTTAACGGACGTCCAAAAAGTCTGATTCTTTGTTTGACGCAATTATTGTCTATAGCATAATCAGACTATAATATTTCCACTGCGGGGCCACGCGGGCCTAGTGCGGACGGATTGGTAGATGACACATGTCTACCAATTTTCGATTCTAAAACAAAGCTTTCTCACGATGGTTTCCTACACCGTTTTGAGAGCAGTGGTGATGAAATTATTAACACAAAGTAAGCTCCAGGGTTCGAACTCACGAACTACAACTCGTAAGCCGGGACTATTACCACTGCATTGAGCCACCACTGCTCTAGAAATATGATAAAAAAAAAATTGCAGTCATAACGACTGCCGCTGCCGACAGAAGAGAAAACACAAAACTTTGGAATAACTGTTCTTTTATACATATAGCTCATGGAAAGCGTTCGGTGACGATGACGCGAGTTCCATGATTTTTGTTCACTCAAAAAGTACACATATATACACAGTATACATATAGCTCATGGAAAGCGTTCGGTGAAGATCGCGAACCCATAAGTTTTACCCCTACACAAAATCGCTCAACGCGTAAAGAAATTTTCACTTCAAAAATTCTTGTGCTGTAGCTCTGCCTTACTTTCCATAGTATGTTGGATTCCTCCGTTTGGCTAGCTAAATGCGTAAATATCTGCGCAATTTTGATAACAACTGTTATTTGTTATACTGTCACTGTGTAGGCATTTCACATTGTGTCATTGGTCGCAAATATTGACCTAACTGTTAGTAAAATATGACAAGCTAATGTCCGCCTAAATTTTTC
Organism: Dryobota labecula; assembly: GCA_947523025.1. Lineage (NCBI taxonomy): Eukaryota > Metazoa > Arthropoda > Insecta > Lepidoptera > Noctuidae > Dryobota > Dryobota labecula. Next base: position 24,747,074 of record OX383289.1, on the reverse strand, counting down.
CTAGAATGGCTTAGCCATCATAAACGTATATAAGGCCATCGTCATATAGCCATCATAAAGATATAGTGGACTTATAGATCAAAGATAAAAAGACGGATTTAAGTTTAAGGCCCAGATATATGCCAGTAACCTTGAGTGGTTAGCTTGCGTGTTCTGTACTGAGTTCACGCAACGCGTCGTACGTCCAGCCATTAATAGAACTCGCCTATACAGGAGCGCTGTCCCAAATAAGACGCATTATTGCTCAATAATTTATGAAGAAAATGCTCTAATTTAACATATGTATATTTTTTCCAAATCATTAACACTACTCGTTTAGACGTGATCTTCAGTATAAAATCCAAACCAAAATTACTTAGTGCTTTCAGATCAAAATTACAGTTTAGTACTTTCAGATCAAAATTACTTCGTGCTTTCAGATCAAAATTACTTAGTGCTTTCAGGCCAAAATTACTGAGTGCTTTCAGATCAAAATTACTTAGTGCTTTCAGACCAAAATTACTTAGTGCTTTCAGATCAAAATTACTCACTGCTTTCAGATCAAAATTACTTAGTAATTTCAGATCAAAATGACTTAGTGCTTTCAGATCAAAGTTTATATAAACCACTCACCATACCTTTCCATAAATGCCGCAGTTTTTAAGCGACTTCAAAAAAGGACGAGGTTCTATGTTGGTCTATATGTAGTAAAAAAAAGTATGTCCACCGATATTTTCATCAATTGTGAACCGATTTAGAAAATTGTCTTTTTGTTTGAAAGGGGTATAGTTCTGAGGTGGTCCCATATAAATTTGGTGAAGTTCTGATGAGTGTTTTTTGAGTTAGTTTCAATAATACGTAATTAATCCACTTTGTGTATGTTGACGATGTGATTATAAGTTCCTTTAACTTGAAACCTCCACGCGTTCCTGAGAAAAATGGTTTTATCAGACTGACAGACAGACAAACGGGCAACGAAGTGATCCTATCAGGGTTCCGTTTTTTCTTTTGAGGTACGGAACCCTAATAAAGGTTCGAGAGAATGTTACCAAATACCAAAAACTTAAAACAGTCAGTCGATCACATTGTAGTTAACAGTGTGGCTGAAAACAGAAAACAGAATGCAATGTTTTAAAGTTCCACAATCAAAGTGAAGGCATTCCACGCGTGACGTCATGCAGACGAGAGCAAACATTGACCATTGCTCATTAATTTAGTCTGATTAGCGGATGTTAGAGCTGCAGCAAATATGTGCATAACTAGCCGCTAAATGTGGAGCGATGAGCTGGCAATACAAACAACATTACGCCACGAAAGGGTAGGTAGAAGTACACCTGTCAGTGAAATAATGAGGATTTCGGTAGGTACAGGTCGATCTACAATTCTACATCCTCATTTTTAACAGTAGTGGTAGCTTAGTGGTGTGACCATTGGACTGCCAAGTCATAGGTCTTAACTTCGAACCCAAGGCACGCACATCTGACTTTTCGGATTCATGTGCGTGTTTTATAATTATCACTTGTTTAAAAAACGGTGAAGGAAAACATCGAAAGGAAACTGGCATGGCTGAGAGATATTTCTCGACGGCATATGAAGCCAAGTCAGAGGCCCATGGGCGTGATAAAAACTCAGACACCAGGTCAGTCACAAACCAAACGAAAAAAAAAAAAAATCATTTCGACACTTATGTAATAACTAATAAGTCATGCTTATTATTAACAATTTGGCAATTTAGGCTTGCTAGTACATGGAAGTACACGTACCGTGTGGTGCCGGACGTAACGAATGGCACCACCTCATTTCCTCCCATGGGTGTCGTAAAAGGCGAATACGGGACTTACTAGAGAATGGGCAGCAGCGTTCTCTATGCATTTTTAACACCATACTGCGATCGCTAACCCGCTTGCCAAGCGTGGCGATTGTGGCAAAACCCCCCCTTTTGGGGGAGACCTATGTCCAGCAGTGGACGTCTTTCGGCTGAAATGATGTAAGAATGGCAAAACCAATGCAGCATGTGCTGGGCTTAAATTCCGACTCCGGACTTCTACTGAGAAGTTCCTAATAGGAAAATCCGATACCGCACGCTTTATAATACATACATACACATAAGTACATAAACTCACGCCTTCTTCCCAGGCAGAAACTATAGATTGAATGCATGGCCAGTTCCAATAAAACGCGCGCAATCGTTGCCTGTGTTTAAAATACTCGTGAAGGAACATTACTTGTCGTTGTGATTTTGTGCTCTTTGTTAGCTGTAATAATCTATAGTATTCATTTATTTTCGTTGCTATAGTTAGTATGTATGTATCTATTATATAGCATATATCTGTGTATCAATTAAAGTATATCGTACTTTTATACTTTTTATTTGCACAGAAAATCACTGCCCATGACAATGTTGCTTGGAAGAGATCGCAGTATGCGATAAGGCCGCCCATTGTATATTTTATAGTGTATAAGTTTTTTTCTTTTTGGAATGTGTAATCTGGTGTACAATAAAGTTTAAAGTATACAGGGTGTTAGGTTAAACGAGGGACATACTTTAAGGGAGTGTAGTACTCATGAAAATGAAGTAGTTTTACTAAGGGACAAACTCCGAAATATAAAAAAAAGGGTTGGTCGTTAACTGGCGAATGTGAAACTCGCGCGTACGCGAGTTTAATGCAACCAGGCTCGAGTTTTATACTCGCCAGTTGACGAACAACCCAAAAAAAAAGTCAGCTGTTCCCTACAAAGTGCAATACCAACGCGATCAAAATGTAAAGAACACCTGTCTTTTTTTGTCATATTTCAGAGTTGTCCCATAGTAATACTTCTTAATTTTCATGAGTATTACACTCCCTGAAAGTATGTCCCTCGTTTAAACTAACAGTCTGTATAAATAAATAAATAAATATAGAACGCCATCTGCTACGCTGCCCATATGGAGTATATGGGCAGCGTAGCAGATGCTTCGTTTACGTTCTCTCTATAATATTTTTGTTAAAAAGAACATAACAACATTACGCCTGTAATCCACGTTTCGCTATTTATGTTTAAGTCCCGTGTGAGAAGAAATTTCCAACATCATGACTAGATACAGAGAACAGCTAAAAGCCCACCCGAATACCGTTGCACGATAGTTCACAATATTCAGCTATGCTAAACGCCTCGAGAATTAAGAGTAGATGGTCTCACTGGCGGACACACTCTGAATAAGAGAAGCAAGCAACACATCTGCTAAAAGTGAATGCACTGATTGCAGATGAAAATAGAGAAAAAAAAAATGTTTGTATAAGTCCCATGTAATAGGGGGCGAGCCTATTGCCATCAATCGCGCACAAATCCATACTCCGGGCTGCTGCTGAGAAATTTCTGGTGCAAAAACACAATAACACTTTGCCCGACCTGGGAATCGAACCCCGGACCTCTAGCTCCTCTAGCTCAGCAGTAGTAGCGCTAGCAACCCATCTACTATTTTATCCATCGCTAGTGTAAATTCTTTTTAAGCTCGTCAATATCCGTGGAGATTTCATGAATTAACCTAAAGTAAGCAATAACAAACGCACACTTTTAAGAAAAACTTTTAGTAAAACCAAACATCCTTTGGAAAAACTGAGTCACCTTCCAGCTTCTAAAACATAATCAATCAACAAACGCAGGAATGCTTTGGTGGCTATCCAGACTTAAATAAAAACTAGCTTTTTCCCGCGGCCTCGCTCGCGTATTGTTCGGAAATTATCCCACGCGAACATGCAAAAAAAATCGGGGTACGACTGTGTCGTGGACACGGCCGTGTGTTTTATGTGAATACGTGACCGTTTGCAGATATACTGGTTGATCCGCTCGGACGCCTTAATTCTTTTCCGTATATACCGCTTCACTTTTCATATTGTGTTTTATGGGTATCAGTGGATTGATTTTGAGAAGCCCTTTCCAACTGGATGCGATCTCCATATTTTGGTTTGGCTTTTTGACGAGTATAGGCCGTCATTGCATTTACCTTAACTCCTTATTTTGTATTTAGGTACTATAACTATTTCACAGTAATGTTTTATATATGCAATCAATAACTTTTGGCGAGAGCTGACTATTGAAACTCAAACAAACGTCGTAGCTTCTCTCAAGACAAATTTTATAGTAAGTACTAAATAGTCAAATAAAAGCCTCTTCCTCTCTCCTACTTTTGCTGTTCCCGACAGGGTTCACAATGATCATATTTTTGTAAAACCTACCACCTAAGTTCACATGTGGAAGCAATAAATATAAGTTGAGTATCGAGTAAACGGAAATTATGTGATGCAGCGAAACGACCTAAAAATGGTGGCGCTTCCCCCTCCACCCCTCGCGATGCGTTACAGTCCTTACTCAACTGATTTTTTTATCATTTAGCTATCGAGTGGTGTAATTAAATTTTGGATGTAGAGGGTAAATATTTAGCTGCAACACCAAAATGTATCCCCCGATTTTGTTATCATCAGTTTTCTGAATTGCTACCCCCTATATAAGCAAACTTAAAGACATATTCACGTCAAAAGTATGACTTAAACCAGGTTATGGTCTACCTGTGTGGCAAATTTTATCAAAATTCGTTCAGCCGTTAAGGAGTGAAAAGGTAACAGACAGACAGACCAACAGACACAGTAAATTTCGCATTTATAAAATTAGCATGGTTGGATGGGGAATCCCAGACCTAACCACATGATGTTTAGCATTCAAAATCTAAACTATTTGATCGCGTTTTGTTTACATTACCTTGAACTAAAGATAGTATATTAACTTCAAATTATGCTGCACTACATTTTGCAGTAAAAACTGCTATGCGTTCCGCAATCTGGGCTTATACACTACAAGTTTGGTAGTTTTTTTTGTAGTCTACAGATCTATCGACTGGAAGCTGGTATCACTGGGCGTCCTTAGCAAGTTAGAAACGGACCTGTCGTGGAACGCATTTGTGCTAAATCTTACATCACTAGCCCGATTGTTGGTGAAAAAGTTACAGATAAATTTATTTGTTCAAACATGTGTTACATGATACATGAATATGCACATATAGATGGAAACATAATTTTACCGGACCAACATGTTTTGTCTCACTCGGCGTACAAAATGTTTTTATGTTATTAATTAAATTGGCAATTATAAATTAATTATTAATGACAGTTTCATAAATAAAATTTGAGTCCGTGCAAAATATGGTCAATAATTCAATATACAATCAGAGTCAGTACAAAAAGTAGTCTATATTAATTACAGACAAAAAATGGCAATATACTCGTAATTATAATAAAAATATTCATAAATGCTGACGCCCACTATTAATGAGTGGCACGAACAGAAGGATACACTTTTACATTGCTTTCGCAACTTAACGACTGAGGGCGCTACTATGTATGTATATCAGTCACACTTACCACTTTTCTAAAAACTTTTAAATGTAATATAACAGTCGAAATGGAATCTTAAACTTACATTTCAACCCTCAGGTACTCCAACCAGTTCACATAATCAAAGCCCGCAGCATCGACCTGAACAATGCTCATGGTCTTTCCATGGAGACCCGCCTGGAGAAGACAGTTGAACCTACTGCCTACCGCTTAGACCTGGAACCTTATCTCGAAGACGGACTCTTCAAGGGCCATGTGGCAATCAATATCACCTGGCTGGAGGATAGCAATGAGATCTCTGTGCATTCCGCACACGAAATTGAGATCTTGGAGTCTGAAGTTAGAGCTCATTTTCCTGGAGACACGTGAGTTTTGAATTATGTTTAATTTGATATGGTAGGTACTTCGGAATAATTCATTTCTTTGAACTACGATTAAAAAAACGGAGAACATAAAATTGCAATGTCGGCTTGCATATTTTTACTTTGTGCTGAAAACTCCGTCCGTGTCCGTTCGCATGTTTTATTACTTATCCTAGTTAAACAGGGAAACCTATTATTAGCTATACAATCTGTAATTATACATACTTTGTAATATACTATATATGTATCGCTGTTGGTTGCCTAAATAAATAAATAAATAAAACTAGTTTTCATAAGTGGGTGCGATCATGACTTAAAAGAATTATCTTAATAATTTTTTTAGGCTATATCTTATATTTCATTATATAAATAGACCCTCTTAGATAAAAATAAAACGTATAATGGTATGTCATTTTTAGCAAGGAGTCCCGAAGAATCACGATCAATAGATTATCAACGGATTCTAAGAAACCGATAGTGACTCTCTCCCTTGAGAGGACAGTCCCCAAGGGATCCACCGGGGTCTTGAAGTTCAGCTTCAAGGGAATCCTGGAGACGACTACCACTGAGGCGTTCTTTAAGACGAGCTATATGACAGAGCAGGAGGTGGAAAGGTAAGTTATTAAAGGTTCTATTAGACATATTAAAAAGATTGAATTGCTAACTGATAAAGTTGGACAAGAAGATACAGTTAGAAAATAAGCTTAACATTTAATTGTTGATGTTATTGTGAAAAGATAAAATACTACTAATTAATAGCTTAGAAGTAGGAATGGATTTAATTCATTAGACAACTTATTTTATCTTTAACCAGATACGGTACTTGGAAGTTCCAAGAAATGTAAGGACTGCTTTGTATGCTCATGCCCTATTAACGATGGTTTATATGCAAATTTGAACAACGAGTAAAATTATTTAGAATTTGATTATAACTGATTCGTTAAAAATCGAATCAGTTTTTAGTTGTAAGAACAAAAATTAGACAACCAAAAAATTCCTCTTACTTATTTAGGATTGTAGCAGCCACCCAGCTTCGTCCAAATAACGCTCGTCGCATGTTCCCGTGTTTCGACGAGCCTGGGTACAAGACTCCGTTTGAGCTCAGTGTGGTTCGACCGAGGGACATGATCGCGCTCAGCAATGTGCCTGTAGCTAGGACTGAGAACATGTAAGTAATTTATGCGTCTCTCCTTCCCCCTAAATCTTTCCAAAGGTTGTCTTTAAAATATCGCTCTTAGTGATAAGACCGCCCATTTTGCCACGCCTTGTAAAATTTCTAAACATTAATCTGTAATTTTTATGGTGTGCAATAAAGAGTATTCAATCTATCTATCTATGTATGCTTTATCATATCCGTCTGCTGCATCTGCCATTACTTCAGGATTGTTGATTTGGGAAGACCATCGACCGTAGAACTGAATAAAGTGCATATATATGTAGGTGTAGGTGCGTAAATAGGTCAAGGCATTTGATAAATGTGTTGACCTATTTATGTTATGAATGCTCAGCCAAAGCTTCTCTGATCTTGAAGTTTAGTATGGGAAATAGGTCATTTCCATTTTATTTACTTCGAACAGAATTTCTATTTTATTACATCTTTTGAATCTGCTGTGTCTACTTTCCAAGGTTCGCCGATATATATCAGCGGATATATATCATGATATACTATATCACGATATACATATATCAATTGATTTTTATCTTGATATATATCAATTGATTTTTTCCTGTCTTCTGAACATTGTGTGTTTTTTGGAGATTAATGTTTACCCTGGCAACACGTAGCGAAAAACTACAATTCAGAATAATTTACTTTTTAATTTTTTTATGATTATAAATTATTATTAAAATTAGTTGATTTATCTCACAAACAAATGAAAAATTCGTTCATAAAAAAATTCTTTCTTAAATAAGCACTTATTTTTTTTAATGAAAATGTGGTAATTTGACACTTTATTTTACAAATTCCTTTTACATTTTTAAGTTGTAATCCCTTTACAGAATGAAATTCGCTTCTTTTTCTTGGCCTGGATATATATCCGATATACATAAAAAACGGATTTTTGATATTTATTATAAAATCGGATTTTTTCGAACCCCCACTTTCACAATAACGAGCAAATACTCGACACTCTTATAGCATTGAGCGAAATCCAGATGGATAGACGTAGGTATAGTCAACCATAGCAGAGGCTGTCCTATATGAAACTTATCGTTTTTTTATTATTAATATGTGACGACAAATGAACCAGACTCAAAGGAACAGAATGGAATCGCAACGTTTTAGATGCAGGATGATACTTTTTCTATAATTTCATAAAAATCTGTTATTAAAAATCTTTCCCAACAGTCCTGATGAACCGGACGCGGTATGCGACCACTTCGAGAGGACACCGCCGATGTCCACATTCACCCTCGGCTTGGTCATAGCAAACTTGAAGCAGCTGGACAACTCAACGCAAGTTAAGGATGATGCTGGCAATGATATTGGTGAGAGATCATTATATGTTGTATTGTTTGTTTTCGTTGTTGAGATTAAAGTAAAGTAAAGTTTATTTATTTGCATAGATTGTAGATACATGACATAAGGTATTAAAATTCGATTTTGCTCCTTTAATAGCAATCTACCTTGGATTAGGCATGCAAACATGAATGAATGAAGTCAAAACGGGTACAGTTAAATAAATTGGTATGACGTTAAATTGCTAAAAAATATTACTTATAACAACTTAAATTAGAAATTTACATTAGGATAAAGGCGAACACCCAAAAGAGGCCCAGGCCGGCGCAAAATAAACTTATCTCAGCCTTTTGTATATTTTTTGTGCGTTTTTTTTTATAGGTGTGATGGCCACCAGATGTGCCTAATATGAAAAATATTCCATGTTATTATTTTCAGGCACGGATTTAAAGGTACAATATTATGTATTTTGATAAAAAAATATTACTGAAAATATTTATAGATTATTGTAAATCATACAAAATAGCGTATAATAGGAATTAAAAAAACTACTGAAAATACACATCAAAAACATTGCAGTGAATATTAAAACAATAACATTTACAGTTTTGGTAACTATAACGCGCCGTTGGGCTATCAAATGAAAAAATATTTTTTTCAATTCCGACTGGAAGTTCCAGAGATTATCCCCTACATACAAACTTACAAACAAATTTTACCTATTTATAATATTAAGTATATATTTCATAATTTTTTAATACCAAAATCCAAGATTAAGAGGGCCTTAGATGTCCTTCTCCAGGTCCTACCTATTTGTTAATTTCATAACGATCGGTTCAGTGATATAGGTGTGATGACTAGGTAACAGACAAACGGACAGACAGAGAACTTACATTTGTAGTAACAATTTAAACAATATTAGTATGAATGAAGTCAAAACATTACATACAATGTTTGACTTGTCAAAAAATCTCGCAAACTCGTAAATGAGTGCAATCTTGCGATCAATCAACATGTTATTTATTTGAGAGCAATCAACGATGATCACAGCTCAATGTTATACCAGCCTCGGAAACGAAACCATTGCGACTTTTAATGTGTCCCGTAACGCCATCTATCGAGTGGCTAGATAAACTTTTGAGACATGAATTTATAGGGTTTTTAGAGTCGTACTCTATTGATGATTAGCGACTCGCCCTGGCTGTGCGTAGCCAGGGCGAGTTGCAATTTACATGTAAAAACGGTATTCTGTTCACGACACGTTGTGCACAAGTTTTGAGCTATAACCTAACAAAAAGTACTAGGCTTGCATGAATTCAAGATAGTATACGTAAGGGTTGTGGTAGATAACTCCGTACACCGATTTGTCGTGAAGGTTTGTAAGTTCAGTTAGTCTAGAGAAACACGTTCCACTAAGGTGCACTAAGTAGATAAGTTTATTTAAGTTGAGAGAAAGTAACAGTACGGTACTAGAGTGGAAAACGATTATTTCTCTCAGTTGTTGTCAGCTAAGTTATAAGTTCACATATTTAAATTCGTTAGTAATGTTACTTTATTATGCTAACTTATGACGCGCATCGTTGGCCTAATGTAAGTTACAGAGTAAGCAGAAAAATGTACGGCGATGAGACCGTACACGCTATTAGCAATCTAAAAGAAATATCGGGGTGTATTCCCGCTGTTCCAATCGCCCGTGTCCCCATTAATAGTAATTCATATAAAATGGCGAAAAAAAAAAAAAAATCCATTTTAATTACTTACATTTTACTTTTGTACTGATTTTTTAATTATTATTTCTAAAATCAGTACTTAAGAGGGCTTACTACGGTCCACTAGCGCCACTCCTTTAAAAAAAATATTATCTCGTGACTGAGAAGGAATTATAAGAAACGGCTCAATCAGCAACCTCGGTAAGTGTATCTAGAATTTTCTAATACCTTTTATAAAGTTTCATATTGAGACACGAAGCATTAAAATACGATCTAGAGGAATGTGGCCGCTTTTCTTAAGGTCGAATTTTGTTGCTCCGTATCTCATTATGAAAGTTTATAAATGGTATTAGAAAATTCTAGACTCACTTACCAAGGTTGCTGATTGAGCCGTTTTTCATAATTCCTCCTCAGTCACGAAATAATATTTAAAAAAAATCTCGTGACTGAGAAGGAGTTATGAAAAACGGCTCAATCAGCTCCCTCGATAAGTGTGTCTAGAATTTTTGATACGATCTAGAGGAATGTGGCCGCTTTTCTTTAGATCGAATTTTGTTGCTTCGTGTCTCAATATGAAACGTCATAAAAGGTATTAGAAAATTCTAGACACACTTACCAAGGTTGCTGATTGAGCCGTTTTTCATAATTCCTCCACAGTCACGAAATAATATTTAAAAAAATCTCGTGACTGAGAAGGAATTATGAAAAACGACTCAATCAGCCTCCTCGATAAGTGTGTCTAGAATTTTTGATACGATCTAGAGGAATGTGGCCGTGTGTCTTTAGATTGAATTTTGTTGCTTCGTGTCTCAATATGACTTTATAAAAGGTATTAGAAAATTCTAGACACACTTACCGAGGTTTCTTATTGAGCCGTTTTTCATAATTCCTTCTCAGTCACGAGATAATATTTTTTTAAAGAAGTGGCGCTAGTGGACCGTTGTACACCGTCTTAAAAGAAAATGGAACCGTTTTTTTCGCCTTTTTATGTGAATTACCATTGATGGGGACACGGACGATGGGGACAGTGGGAATACACCAATATCAGCATAGTTTTATTGGTTTAATATAATAATATTATTAAAATAAACGGGATATTTACCATATTTATTAATTGTTTTGAGTTCCCGGATATTTCGGCGCTGTTGCAAGCACCATGATCACGAATAAACAATAAAAATGGTAAATATCCCGTTTATTTGAATAATAATATTAGTGACCATGACAGTTTAAAAACTTAATATAATAAACTTCCACCTTCATTATTTTCTTTTTCTGGTATTCAGCTGCGTCCGGTTTAGTGTTGGGTGACTCAGCACGTGTGCTAGCACAGTTGTAGCTACTCACTTGGATAAAAAGAGTCACTCACTCTTTTTATTTTGATGTGCTAGCACACACCACAGTTAGCTACACCGAACATTTGTACGATCAAGTGCGTGTTGTGTGTGAGCTATGAACGAAACGAGTCGCTCGACTCTCGACACTCACTCTTATTATTTTGATGTCATTGGCCAAAATTCAACTCGTGAAGCTACGCTTTGTTATTTGGCCAATGAACACGCGCGGGCTGAAGTAGTGTCGACAGCCGGACTCATACCGCACGTATTGTGAGTTTTGAATACGAGTTATTTGAGCCAATGCTATTCTTTAGTACTTACTCTGTCCATTAGTGCCCATGATTAATGAGTAGAGTTTAAACAGAATGTTATTATTATTTTAGAAAGCGTAATCTTTCTCTATGAAAAAGGAATATAAAAGTTACATCATTATTAAAAAAACTCTCTTTTATTTATTAATTTAATAAAACAACGTGTTACTTAAATTTTATTTTTTATTTTAAAGAAAATGTAGGCTAATAGAAGGACGGTCATCAGTAGGAACAATAAAATTAAACAAAAAACAATAAAAAATACGATATTATTTGAAATTAGTCCATCACCATAATTATAAGATATTTAATTAAAACTCACAAACAAACTTTAAAATAGGCACGAAAATTACGTCGCGCAAGCGACGATCGCAATCAAGATACAACAAGACATTAGAAAATGTAAGTCAAGGACTCAAGGTTAACTAACAAATTTCGCTATAAGAAAATAATAATAACAAACAACCTAAAACTTCTAGTCGTTGCAAGTTTGCAAGTCTATTTACGATTCTAAGCAAAGGAGTTAAGATCTAAGTTTAATTGTCGTCTTTTGCTTTCGTTTGACGACGTCACGTAAACATTCTCATTTCTCTTTCCCTCATCATCACTCGCAAAGAGTATGATCACTCGTGCGAGCTGTGTGACGCGTTTAACCAACTAGTCACCGCGTGTGCCTACTCTATTGCGCATGAGTATGTGTGGCATCATACACACCACACTCGCGACTCGCATGGTGAGTCACGCGACTCACGGCGACTCACAGCACGTACGTGCTCACAGGCCACCGCAGCCTCGCGGCCTCGCCTCATTCGTGGTAGCACAGTGTGCTAGCACACTTGGTACAAAGAGTGCCTCGCACGATCCTCATTTTAAAAGAGTGTGCTACCCATCTCTAGTCCGGTTAGACTGGAAGTTGACCCCAACATTTATAGTTAGGAAAAGGTGAAGATCTCCATTATTTTATTTCTAGAAATTCGCGTGTGGGGTCGTCCAGAATACCTGGAAGCCCTAGCAGGCATCAATGAGAAGGTGGTGCGAGTTTTCAAAGAGTTGTCTGCGTTCTGGCGAGTGCCCTTACCTCTGAAGAGATTGGACATCGTTGCACTGCCCAATTATCAGGGAGTCAAGCCTGCTGATAACTGGGGACTTATTGTGTTCAGGTAAGTTAGTATGGAGAATCTAGCGGGCAGTATATCACGGTACTGTTAGCATGGCTCAATAAACATAATCATTTTAAAAATAAAAAAATGGCTGTCATAAGGACTGCCGACAGAAGTGAATACTCAAAACTTTAGAAAACTGACAGTCCGTTTCGGTAACGCGAACCCATAAGTTTTTCCCCTACCAAAAATCGCACAACGCGGCTAAAGAAGTTTTCACTTCAAAAACTAATAATTGTCTACTACAGTTCAAACTTTCGTCGCGGCCATGTTGTGACGTCATTATCCACGATACTGCTTTGTTTACATCTCATTTTTAACCCCATATCATACAAATTATATAATAGGGATGATGACAAAAAAAATATTTTTTGTCCGTCATGTAGATTATTAAAAAATATTGGACACGTATTTTTTTTTACGTAATCGGAACATTACGGCGATACATTGAGTTCAAATGTGGCATGACGTCCCTTCTCATTAGATTTTATACTGAGCTGTCACGTAACGAGCCCCCACTCCTCAAGTTTAATGTGTTTTATCTAAGTCATTTTTTATTAATATGATAAAGCAAAAAATACGTGTCTTATATTATTTTATTATCTGATTGACGGACTAAACAGTTTTTCTTTTTTTTTTACCCAGGCATCAGCCCTATTTTTAATGCTTAATTCAAGAAGAAATCGCACTAACTTACTTTAGCAGAAAACAGTTTCCTTAGAATAGGGGCCTTACAAATAAACATGGAATAAAGTTATGCTAGGAATCACTTTGGTATAACCATACATTTCTTGACGTTTTTATATAGCATAAATTTATTCCGTGTTTATTTGTAAGGCTCATAGTGTTTATTAACATGAATTTTTACGTCACTTTGGCATTGTCGAAGAACACTAAAAAACGCAACATTGAATGGTGTATTGTAAAATAAGTTGTGTTTAAAAAAAGTGTGTGCAGTGGTGGCCCAGTTGTAACGGCCCGACTTACGAGTTGTAGGTCGTGGGTTCAGACCCAGACAGGCGCTTTAATTTGTGTGAATAATTACATTACCGCTGCTCTCAAAACGGTGAAGGAGAACATTGACATGAAACCGGCATGTCCTAGGACCAAAAATCGATGACATGTGAAATCTACCAACCCGCACTGGGCTAGCGTGGTAGTTTACAGCCCACTCCCTCTCGAAGTGAGGAGGCCTGTGTCCCAGCAGTGAGAACATTTTTGGCTGATTATGATATTAGGTATATTATTATTAGCGGATATCCGGCGTGTGCTACTACGCTATAAAGCAGACCTTCCTTTTTAGAATCCGTGTTCTTTCTGACTTTTTTCTGTTTGCCTGGCTCCTAAGAGTCGTAGTGTGATATTTAATAGCCTATAACCTTCCTCAAAAATTGGGCTATCAAATGCAAAATGAACTATCAGAATCTGTTCAGTAGTTTCAACGTCTATAACGGACATACATACGTACTTTGTGTTTAAAATTTGATAATAAAAAATAAAATAAAAATAGCAATTTGTCACTTGACTCTATACAATTAATATTTAAATATAATTACAATTCTATTATGACAAACTTCATATCACATTATAATAAAAGTTACAACAACACGTCAAACACCTAGTCAAATAACCCGCCCCTAACTGTTCCCGGCGCAAAAGTGCCCATAACGCTTGCTGCATTGCCACGTTGGATGGCAATGGCTAACCTTTGCACCAAGAACGAGCCGGAGCGGGAGTCACCCGTTTAGTCACGTAGCTTGTGCCCTATCTCACTAATGAGCTTCTTGGCCTCAGTGCACCAACAACCCATGGTCTCAACGGCAGTGGGTACAAAAAGGTAACGGTACGCTAACGGAGCGTACTTCACCCTCTTCCTTACCGCGGCGTCTTCCGCTGCTGCCGACGGCGAGAGTACCGTGCGACCAAGGTGGCTGGCGGCAACAGTGCTGGCGCAAATTGCGTCCCATATTGGGCACTTGCCGTTCCTCCAAGGCACCAGAGTCAGGCCATCCGGCCTCTTACCGTCCGTCCTGCACAGACCCGGAGGCTCCAGCACGCAGGGCCGGGGTTAAATAATAAAAAAGTTTTGAATCACATATTCCTTAAGACCTTATGAAAATCGTATAGCGAATGATAAATGTGTAAAGTGTATCGCATAATGCATGTTTTTTTATCGTAAACTGCACAATTCAATGCCAACGCATGGTAAACCTTCACCTCAATTTTCTAACTAATGCTTATCATACTGCTAACTAGCTCTTTTGAACACTACGCATAATGCATGAATAATCAGCCTATAATGTTGGACCCAGGCCTTCACTCTTCGAGAGGGAGTTTACTGTAATCTATCAGCCTAGTGCGGTTTGGTAGATGTCACATCGATGGCCCCACCGAATAACATTTAAGAGAAAAATGACAACTATTCAGCAAAAAATAAAAACGTTTAAACTAATAACGTTCATTTCATTGTAAATAGGTATAAATAATGTATAATCGAATTATTGGTAAAAAAATAAGCTATATGACTTGTATATTTACTTTCTTGGCGACTCAAAAAGCATGTAATTATAACAGAAACTATTATTCCTATAATTTTAATATTAATTATTTCCCTAGAATAAAGAATTCACTATTATAATAGGCGTGTTTTGAGTCTAAAATTCATTAAAAAAAAAAAGTGAGAATTTCTCCTGTATTGTGGGTGCGTTTACAAACATTTAAACTCACATACACATACAGCCAGACCCGGAACAACTACTTGTAGGTCATACAAATATTGGTTCCGTGCGGGAATCGAACCCGCGACACGCAGCGCAGCAGTCAATTGCTTAACCACTGCGCCAACCGTACCGTTGAGCATTATTTACACAAAGTAAATCGTCTGCCTAGGTTCGAACCCACGAGCTATAACTCGTAAGTCCTTACTTACCACTAGGCCACCACTGCTTACTATACCTACTACTAATTAATAAAATGTAGGTATTCCCCAATTTTCGTAATTGCACCTACCACTGTTTGTCTCTGCACCACCCAAAGGTTGACTGGTAGAAAATGCCTATGGCATTAAGTCCGTCTCCGTACATTTGTGTGAGAAAATGTTAAATAAATAAATAATTTTCATTGATGCATATTGATGCCAAATTACGCTGTTCCAAAACTTCGCCCTATGGCGAAGAATAAGTGCTCCGCCATAATTATCGAACAGGGGAAAGGATTTCATTATGATGAAATATTTATTTCTGAATGTAGATCTTATACTAACGTCAAAGTCAAATCCATTTATTTCAAATAGGCACTTATAAGGCACTTTTGAACAAAAACTAAAAAAAAAAACAAAAGTACAAAAACAATAACAAAAATAATTCATTCATTCTAGTTACCCCTTCCTATCAAAAATTCGAAGTCAAAGTCAAAAAGTTTTAAAACTAGATAGGCATTTCCTAGCTGACTGATCTTTGAGAAGAAATTCCGAAACAAACTCAGAGGTCGTGGTTTCTTAAACAAAAGAAAGGAACCGCAAGATGTTTCTATCCCGCTTCTTTCCAGGGAGAGTGACCTTAGCAGCCGTGGCTACATCCAGCTCGCTCAGGAGTTGTCATATCAGTGGCTCGGCGCACTCACCACACCCGCTTGGTGGACCGATGCTCACCTTAATAAGGCCCTTGTTGGGTACATCGCTGCAGCTACAGCTTTTAAGGTAAATACTAATATTGTAAAGCAGTTTTTTCCGGAGATTAAGGCTGATTTTAGAGTCACGCTGAGCATCGGTGCTGACAGCTCAGCGCGTAGCTTGTCAGCGCTGAGGCTCAGCGCGAGACGTTTCAGTATCGTGCTGATCACTGCGGAGTACAGACGCACAAAAATGCGAAATTTTTCATGACTGTTCACGCTGACGGCATCCGCTCGGCTCGACACTAGACTGGAACGCTCACTGAAGACAGAGGCGCGCGTGCAGCGGTCAGCGCCGACGGCTACGCGGCGCCGACGCGCTACGCGTACGGCCGCTGATCCGTCAGCGCTGACAAAGGCACGCGCTGATAGCTACGCGTTATTCTAAAACGCTTCCTAGAAGTTCATACGTTTCAGCTGTCAGCGCCGACGGTCAGCGTGCGGTCAGCGTGACTCTAAAACCAGCCTTAATGTGTGGAAACTTGCGGTGCTGTAGTACTTAGTAGTATCCAATATAATGATAACCAACCTGCTGATCAAACATTTGCATAAACCAGATGTTAAACTCTCCATGGTTAATCTTAAGAAAGAAATTGTAGGTACTGGATGTCAATGTACAGTCACCAGCACATCAAGTTACCACAAACTGTCAAATTTTCACTTTCGATTTTGAACTTAACGATCAAAATTTTAAGGTTTAAAATCGTTTGGAGAAATTTGACAGTTTCGTATGTCCTGATGTGCTGGCCACCGTACCAGAAATGTATACTACTTATTTGCCGTCGTGAAAAATTAAATTTTGGGCTAAAAATAATACATGAAATTTCTCAACAATTTTCTTATCTGCCATCGTTACGCTTTCTCCCAATAGATTAACAACGGGTCCGAAATGGAAGGCAAGTGGCCCCTCACGGTCCTGTACTCTTTGTACTACGAGTTCAGCAAGCGCTACCCTCACTCCCGCATCACCGGCATGAAGCAGGAGACGGCCTGCACCAAGATCGAACTCCTGTTCCGCATGTTCAACTATACTTTAGGAGAGGAGACGTTCAAGAAGGGACTCAGGATTTTCTTGGAATCACGGTAATTACAGGCGTGCTTTTACTAGGGGACAAATATTACGCGACTCGTTTTACTAGAGACATAAGATGAAGTAATGCGACGTCGCCAGACATCTTCTCACACACTTTTTTTCATCGTATTCACATATCTTAAAGCGAAGTGGAGCGACGTTGCGTCAGTCCTCGTAATGTCTCTGTAGACACGTGTCGTGAGACATTTCTCCCTTAGTGAAGATACGGCTTCTTCTTGATTTTCTGTGCATCATCAGCATGAAAAACAGAGTAGACATTGTATGCTGCACCGGTTGACGTCATCACGTCAACGCCGGCTGTCGCTGAAAACCAGCGCTGGGGCTTTGTCTTGCATAGGGTCGCAGTATTATGCTAAGCGATGGCTGTTTTGCGTGGATGTGACGCGATTTTCCCCAACTTGTTCTTTTCGTGTTTATGTTCTTTCAATGCGTTATGTTTACCGCAAATAAACGTATTTTCTTTATTTAGAGTAACCAGAAATACATACGAACGAAGCAAGTTAACAAAAAGCTTATAAAAAGGAGAAGTTGATGTTGTACCTCAAGTAAATAACCCAATTTGCATCTTTATGGTATACATATACCGATCACATCTCTTACTCTAATTAAAAATAATTGAATACCTACTTAATTTTAATCATTATAAACTTTTCCAACAGCAAATTCAAAACCTTTTCGGGCGATGACATCTGGAATGCCCTGAACACGGCCGCTCAACAAGACAGCAAGATTCCAGACTGGGTGGACATTAAGACCGTGGCTAAGAGCTGGATTGATAAGGACAGGCTACCTCTGGTCAATGTGTTGAGGCACTATGAGAATAATACAGCTGTTGTTACTCAGGTAAGATCTTGTTTTGTTTTTTCGCTCTGAATGCTTTAAGGCTCATTCAAATAGGTGCGACACACGACGCGATACAAAGAGACCGCTCGTCCGCTCATGGTATGTTTGTGTCGCGTCGCGGGTCGCGCCTGTTTGTAGGAGCCTTTATGTAAATATTTATTTATGTACACACGAAACATGTAATAAAGAATACTACATATAGATAGCAGACCACAAAGGTACTTTACCACCGAAGACAGATTTTTCAAGCACCTGCTATCTACTCGTTCATGAATTGAGCTCATTATCTCATAAATATTGGCCTAGGATCAAAAACTAGTTGAACAATCTCGTACTTAAATATGATATAAACAGGAACTTAATGGACTTCAGTGAAACTGCAATAAGAACATTTTTCAATACTCCTTGTGTCTGTGTTGTGAGTGAAAGACACGTTTTCACCTTGCTTCCGTAGTTCCTATGCCAGACGATAGATGGCGTTATCTGTACCGTTTCAAGCGATTTGGGATAAACCCAATAAAATAAAATATTACCAAATTTAACTTGAATCGGGAGTTACTAATATCGATCAAATCAATTCAATTTTATATATTATATACTAGCTTTTGCCCGCGGCTCCGCCCGCTTGGATGTCGGAGTACTAGTGGGAACAAAGGTTGGGAACAAACAGTCTCACTAGTACCACTAATATTAATTAATATAAATGGTGGTACTATAGAGAACGAAATTTCCCGCTAGTACCACCGGTGGTACAGTTGGGTGGTACTAGTGGGAACAAAGGTATCCTTCTCCATATCCCAGGTTCTATCTCTGCGAAATTTCATGACGATCGGTTCATCGGTTTAGGCGTGAAAACGTAACAGACAGATCTTGACAGAGTTACTAAATCTTTCACATTTATAATAATAAAAAATGTTACTACCTACCGCTGGGATTCAGGTATCTAATTATATTAGCAGGCTAGGCACCTCTCTATGGTAAGAAGCAGGCCGTAATCAGCCATCTTCGAATTTTTGACTCTAGGAAATACTGGTTTCCTGACAATGTTTTTTCTTCAACATTTTACGGTAGTGGTCTAACTCATAGTTTCTAATATTTTGCAGAAAGTTTACCTCCGTGAGAGACCTCACGACGTTCCCGAGGCAGACACGATGTCTTGGTGGTTACCTGTGGTGGTCACTCGGGAATGCAACCTGAAAGCGAAGAAGACCGTCCCACCAGCTTGGATGAAGGAAAAGTCAGCTTTGGTGATCAGCGACGTGCCTGATAAGGACAAGTTTCTGATTATCAACCCTGAGGAGATTGGTAAGTGAGAGTTACCATTATCTATTAAGATAAAGTAAAAAGAGTAATTGCTGTAGACTTCCCTAAATCACCATCACCATCACCTTTGTACGTATTTTTCTGTTCCTTTCTTCTTGTCTGTTTATATGTGTGTACATAAATTGTTAAATAAATAAATTAGGTTATGTCAGCATTCTGGTTGTAAGTAGTCACGGTAGGCTCTTATTTTTTTTTTTACATACAACGGGGAAGCTCTTGGCCTTCATCTCACCTGATAGTAAGTGATGATAAGGCCGAAGATGGAAGCGAGCTACAGCCGGAATCCTCAACCACAGAGGAACTGGCTATCTTACCTCTAACTGCCGAAACACAACAAATGCTGTTAACATTGTTGTTTTGGCGACAGACTTAGATAAGATGGTGGTAGCTAGCCAGGCGGACTTAGATCAAGACCTACCACCAACCAAACCGAGCAGAAATTTTTGCCCCCGCTGGGAATCGAACCCGGGACCTCTGGATTTGAGACAGGTGGTTTTACCACTAGACCACAGAGGCGGTTAAACAAAACGCGGCTTATACGAAAATCAAGCCATTTGAGTTTATACGGTTCCGAATCTAAAATTTTAAAATGGAACTCGTACCTCAATGACTGCAGAGCCTGTCTATACACTGTGTTTGGAGAACGGTTACTGATACTTTAAGGGCATAATTATACCTCATTTTTATCGACAAATGCACTTTTATAAATACTTCTAATAGCCGATAAAAAAAATAAGGTCATTTGCGCGTCTCTAGTCTCTTAGATTCAAAGATATTAGCATTTTATTGAACATAAACTATTTCAACCGATTCAAAAAATAAGATGGCTGTCAATCGCGGGTTGTTGGGTTAGGAGTAATTATAAAAGTGCATTTGTCGATAAAATTGAGTATTTAGCATATAATTAGGATTGCCAAATTTTTTACAAGAAATAAAGTATATTCAGGTCGATGAAGAATATTAAACAGTATTTTAGAAAAATGAACAGTATTTTATTTATTTATTGTTTTAAATATCTACATATTTTTTAGAGCTTCTCGCACAACTTACTAATTTACAATCTTTTTTAAAAACTTCATACGCCTCATCACAATTATAACTGAAATTAAAATAAATGAGGAGCTCATTTTTTATTAAATTAATAGATGCTCTATTTCTATCCTCCCGCCACTTAGCATTCATTACTGAAA
This sequence comes from Dryobota labecula, assembly GCA_947523025.1. Taxonomy (NCBI): domain Eukaryota; kingdom Metazoa; phylum Arthropoda; class Insecta; order Lepidoptera; family Noctuidae; genus Dryobota; species Dryobota labecula. The sequence continues at coordinate 24,726,268 of OX383289.1, read as the reverse complement.
AACTCTTTCAGTAAATGCTGAGGTGGCGGGAACAGAAAGTAGATATGAGCCAATTTTAGTTATGTTTTTAAATTCTTCTGAAGTATTTACTAATAAATGACTCCACTTTTGGCCAATACTCATTTCAAGAAAATATTTGTCTTCTGATATTTTTTCATTACTTTGAAATTTGTTAATTCTGAATATAAATCATCCATACCAATATTGAGTCTATACAAATTTAGATTATCTATAATTTTCTCAAATTGATCAAATGTGACCGAAGACTTCAATGACAAACAGCTAATTAAAGAAAGCCAGTTAGACTGATTGAAATTGAACCATTTCTCTAAATACAAATAGCCTTATCAATAAAAAGTGTGAAGTTATTAATAGTTCTATTAAAAACTTAATTTGTGTGAGCGTCTAAGTATAACACATAATAATGTGTTTGCATTTTGATGCTGAAAACAGTATTTTGTATACCTTATTTTTGTTCAACAGTAAAAAGTATAATTTAGTGAAAAACAGTATAATATTGTTTAAAACAGTATAGTTGGCAACCCTACATATAATAAAGTATCGGTAACTGTTCTCTAACGTTCTCGTTTGCTAACGGCACTTTCTAATTCAATTTCTATTTATCTCATTTCTAAGTCATTAACAATTCTTCCCCCCAAAGTAAAAGTCAAAGTCAAAAAAATTGTTTCAAATAGGCCCGTAAAAGGCACTTTTCGACGTCAAACCCGACCCTTGCTCGACGAAGCGCCAGCCCGCGCCGCAGCTGAGCCTGTAGCTTTAAATTCTCCTATTAATAATAATAACAACTCTGATTTGATCCAGCCTGCCCCTACTGTCCTCCCCCCAATGCTGCCCTAAGCCGACGTTCGTACCCCACACTCGGTGCCCTTAGCGTGCAGTCGTTTAATTTATGTTTTATGCCCTGGCTGGAGGCTTTAAGTTTTCTTAAGGTAGCTTTAGGAAAGTCCTGTTAAGGAGGTAAAAAAAAAAGACGTGTGGCACTCGGGGACTGCCGCGGTAAAGCTATTGCATAGCATTTTGTATTAACTTATGCAATTATAATTATTTATTTATTTTATTTATGCAGTATTTCTTTTTCTTTGATATAATTTTTTTTTTTTTTTTTACGGAATTTCTGGATTCGGTCCCCGCGCTCAAGGCCCGCGATAGAAGCTATGCAATAGCTTAAAAACAAAATAAATAAGTGCTGAACGTCGTAAAAGTGTATAACTACGTAAACAAAGTCAAATACTATTCAAATATAAGCATAATAACAACTTTAAAATAGACGGAAGTGTTGAACCTAAAGTAATTTTAAATAAAAAAAGAGTGACAAACTGTTTTGACAGCGAAAAAATTCCATGTACATGAGTCATTTCCAACCGTCTAGTCAAGTTTGAAAATTGTTCAACTGGAATGGTATCAACTATTTGGCAAGCTTTAATTAAGTCGTTGTAGCCTTGCGGTGCAACAGGGGAACTAAATGTACTCGTAATCGACTGGTCGAGAGTTCAAACCCCACTATCAACAATCACTTTTTGTGAAGATCATAATTTTATAAACTAATATTTATAAGAATAAAATACGCAGTACACAGAAAAAAGAACTGCCAGAAATTATTAGATCACTAGAGGGTACTGGTGTAGTAAAACCGTCGGAGTGGGGAGCGTGAGGTTTTTTCGTTACGGAATTTCTGGATTCGGTCCCCGCGCTCATGGCCCGCGATAGAAGCTATGCAATAGCTTAAAAAAAAACAATTCTTCTTCTTCGTCGTTTCGATGATTCTAATATTTAGGTTTAAATCGGCAATCATGAAACACAATTAGTACTGAAAGAAAATATCAAAGCACCATCGGAATACGACAAACATCCTCCATTTAATTGAAACAGAATTGTAGACGCACTTCAGTTGGTACTGGGTGTCATTTTAATATATTTCTATCAGGTTCTTTGTCCAAAACGGAATAGAGAAATGGCCTTAATATTAGCATATCTTTATCTTTGTATTGTATAATCTTGACTTTTGATAGGATCTCGACTTAATTGCACATCTGGCTCAATGAAGACGGTCTAATGCGCTTTGAATATTCTAATGTTTTGGGTGGAAGGTTTTGTGAAATATTTATGATGTTGGATATTTTGAATGTTGCTTTGAGTAAAATACTCTGTGAATCAGATAATCAAACGCTCTCTGTATATCAGATGAATAGACAAAAAGTTATTTGAATTTAATTATCAGCCAAGTAAGATACCCCTATAATTTATTTGAATGTTTTGTCGTACATAAGACATTTTTAGGGTGCCATACCTCAAAAGGAAAACACGGAACCCTTATAGGATAATTCGTGGGTCTGTCTGCCTGTCTGTTCGTCTGTCACAGCCAATTTCCTCAGAATCTACTGGACCAATTAAGGTGAAATTTTGGACACATGAATTTCTGTCACCCAAACATGGACGTGAAACGTAAATATATGAATTTTGAACATGGGGGTCACTATCGGGGGGCAAATTAGAAAATTAAAATAATAAAGTTTTGCACACTGCATCGTGTAGCATATCAAATGAAAGGGCTTATTGTAAGGATCGCAGAACTGTTTTTTATAATTTTAAAATAAATACTTTTAAAGTTGTTTAAGAAAATATATGAAAGTTGACCATCAGGCTCACTATTTCGGAGATAAGGGGCCACTTATCTTCGAAACAGTGAGCCTATAATTAAAAAAAACAGAAATAAGTTATTTTCGATTACAGGAAAACTTATAAGAAGTCTATGTAAAGCAAGTAAAGTAAACATTTATTTACATAGATTGTAGGTACAGTACATAAGATGTTATAATTAAAATATGGATGATCCTTGTACAATCTACCTTATATAGGCATGCAACATTATTATTAAATGAATCATTAATTATAAAATGAAATACAATGATCACACAGTATGGTCTTAAAATAACATGGTAAATCACTGAATATTGTGAGTACAAACTTACATTTGCAGTTGGAATGTATGGGGGAACATGTTTTTCAACTACAATGTTAAGTTTGTTCTTGGGATATGTTCATCCCAACTACGGAACCCGTAATTGTGCGTGGTCTAACACGCACTTGGCCGGTTTTTTATATTTTGTACCAAGCTACACGAACTTTCAAATAACACATAATAACTCTTTATTTTAATGTTCAGGGACTAATAAACTTAACCCATTACAGTTGTTTTAAACTTTTTAACGGGTCCCATGTGATTGTTTAACAAGGATTAATGTTTACGGTTCCAATACTTTGCAGTTAAAGTTAGTCTTACCTAATAATAAAACAGACAACATAGAATAGACATAATGTTCAAAATGTTTCGTGTACCTACCTCTAATTACACCAGCACTTAAACTTGCTAGGCGACAGAAATCGGTTACATAATTTTAAACTATATAGAGAATACAGTTATTTTTAGTTTTTTCATGTTATACAGTGATTTTTTTAAATAATTTCATAGTATCTGGCCAGTATCATACCAAGAACAAGAAAATAACAAAATAACTACAACAATTCTAATTTCAATTTACTAAATAACTCAGGCGAGAGAGGTATCCGGAGCATAAAAAATCGATTCTTTACAAAATAAACTCATCATGACGTCACTTCGGACATTCATTGTGACCGCGAAAAGTTATTTCTTGTTTACCTAACAAAATAACGGTGTCAATAAACCGTTTCATAAAAATCCCAATTTCGATCTAGAATCTAGAGCTTCATGCGAATTAGCGAAAAATGATTCTATCCGAAATTGTGTTCCGAATTTCCGAAGAGAAGCTGGTAGGAATCGTGGTATATTGGTGCTTTCGCTACTGCTAATTAACAATGTTTAAATTAATGCCGAATATAGCACTTATCGCTGCTTGGTGGTAGAAATAGGTAGCATAGCAGAAAACAATCGAATACATTGTTTTGAACATCGATCTATGGTTTTGAATAAGGTACCTGGCCAGTATCATACCAAAAAGTTCTTAATGAAAAAATAACACCAATAACTCCAATTTCAATTGTTTTAGCGCCATACCCCGTGAACTATGACCAAGACAACTGGAACCTCCTTTCAAACTTCCTTCAAAGCGACCAGAGGACGATGATACCAGAACTCACCAGGGCGAAGCTACTCCATGATGCATGGAACCTCGCGTACGCTGGAGAGCTGTCCTTTGTCACTGCCTTCAATATGACGCTGTTCTTGAAGAATGAGAGGCACCATCTCGTTTGGGATCCCGTGTTCACGATGATTGATCATCTTGGCAGGCATATCTGTCAGTGTCTGCATGGAAAGTTCCAGGTAATTTGTTTATAATAATAATAATAATAATAAAATAATACTATTAATGTCCCACTGCAGGGCACAGGTCTCTTCTCTTCTCATTCTCACTCTTCTCTCAGAGCAGGCACCAGCATTGATTCAAAATCAAAACTCAAAATCAAAATATTTTATTTCACATAAACCTACATGGATACCTTTGAAATGTCAGAAGCTATGTACATAGGTGCACGATTCAAGATTACCACGCTTGCTAAAGACGTGTTGGTGATTTCAGACTTATACAGATTGAAAACATGCGACAAACCGAAATGGGACATTATAATAAAAAAAAAAAAAACAACTGTTCCCTACAATTTGTCGAGTTATGCAAACATAAATATAGGGAACAGCTGATTATTTTTTCGCAATTGCAGCTTTGGTCCCTTAGTAAAAGTTGTTCATAATGATGAGTACAATCTCCCATTTCGGTTTGTCGCATGTTTTTAATTTCAACCTGTATATTTATAAGTACGATGTTGCTTATTAATATGATTCACTGGTAAGAATTTAAAATTATATTAATAATGTAAATCGTGTCATATATAAACAATAAGTTAAATTTAGTAAGTATTCTAGCATTCCATAAATTAAATACACAAAACAATTAAATTCCAATGCCAAAAATACTATTAGACTAGAATTATGTAAAAATTAAATTAGGTCATACATTATTTATATTATATTAAAAGTACCAGTCAAACATTTAGTCAAATGTCCGGGCCGGCGCAAAAGTGCCCATAACGCTTGCTGCATTGCCACGTTGGACAGCAATGACCTTTGCACCAAGAACGAGCCGGAGCGGGAGTCACCCGTTTTGTCACATAGCTTGTGCCCTATCTCACTAATGAGCTTCTTGGCCTCAGTGCACCAACAACCCATGGTCTCAACGGCAATGGGCACAAAAATGTAACGGTACGCTAACGGAGCGTACTTCACCCTCTTTCTCACCGCGGCGTCTTCCGCTGCTGCCGACAGCAAGAGTACCGTGTGACCAAGGTGGCTGGCGGCAACAGTGCTGACGCAAGTTGCGTTCCATATAAGGCACTTGCCGTTCCTCCAGGGCACCAGAGTCAGACCATCCGGCCTCTTACCGTCAGTCTAAATTTAAATTCAGAATCAGTCAGAATTTAAATAAAATAATGTTTAAAATAATTTTATTTTTAGTTTTTCTCCTTTCACGTTCAAAAGTTTATAGTGTCACTATTTTTCCATTAATAAGTAGGTAAATACATTTAGATCTTCTCGTTTTATATCAACCTACTTTCTTTTTAATTTGACGTAGATATTATTAGACATTAATATCTTAAAATTACTTTTAGGCGTACGTCAGAGTACTCCTCAGTCCCCTATACGAGGAGTTAGCTAAAGATGAGAAGGAAGACGAGGAACCTTGGCGCAAGAACCTGAGGTCCTTGACCAAGACATTCCTCTGCCAAGCTGGGTACAAGCCGTGCATCAGGGACGCACAGGAACAGTTCAGCAAGTGGATGCAAGCCAAGAACCCTGATGAAGGCAATCCGTAAGTGCATTATGTTTTATACAGGGTCAAATTAAATTTGCTAGCGAACTCCGCAGACGCAAATTGACTTTCTCAACACATACTTCAAGTAACTACAATACCTACGGTCGTTGACATCAAAAGAAAGATTATAATAATATTATTTTTTCAAATCAAATCAAAAGTCATTTATTCAAATTAGGCTGAATATATCGACGTCGCTAACTAACCACATATTTCAATAAAACTCACTAATTAAAAACATTGTAATGAGTAGATCATGTCAATAATAAATCAAAATAATTAAAATACATTGACTTATAATATTGTCAGCATCATAATGAGTTTCGCTAGCTAATTTACTTTGACCCTGTGTTCTTTTTAATGGTAGAGTTTGACGTAAGTTTGTTTATGTTAATGATGTTGTTCTAATGCTGGTTAATAAAGAGTTTTAATAATTAATGGCTACTGGAATACTGGCGTAGTTTTAGGTCAAGCTTATAGTACCTTAGACTACTCGTATTTCCAGTTTACGTCACTAAATGCAGTTGCATAAGGTAGTTGTACTAATGAAATAGTAATAGTCAGCTGATCTCATTTATCCAATTTGCAAAAATAACGAAGATTTTGTTCTAAATTCAGAACAATACAGAATCAGAAATTCAGTATAAAAAAAAAACGTGGATTTCGTGGAACGTGAAATAAAAATGTTATGAAAAATTAATTGGCAAAGTTTGTGCGCGAACCGTGTTAAAATAGGTGCCTGGAGACACGGCATCTGACAGAGTTGTTAAAAAAAATATCGGTACGGATTTATTTTGATAATCTGTGGAGATTTATCTCTGTGATCAGTACAGATCGTATAATCGGATACATTATATTTACCTAAAGTTGAGTTGTTGGGTAGAATGGAATGCACTTTTGTATCGAAAAAATCCCGAGATTCCGGGATCGACTAATTTTGAGTTCTGATTATAGAATCGAATGCATATTTACTTACGTTCAGGTGTTGGCCGCGGGTGTCGTAAAAGGCGACTAAGGGACTTACTAGAGAATGGGCAGCAGCGTTTTCTATGCATTTTTAACACCATACTGCGATCGCCAACCCGCTTGCCAAGCGTGGCGATTATGGTAAACCCCCCAAAAATGACAAGCAAAAATTAAAAATGGTGCTTGGGAGAGGCATATGTCCAACAGTGGACGTCTTTCGGCTGAAATGATGATGATGAGGTGTTGGCTAATAGTGAATGCACTTTTGTATCGATAGTAGAAATCTCGCGATTCCGGAATTTATAAATTTGCTAGCTTATGGTGTAAAGTTAAATAATACCACATATTGAAGAAGTCGTTTCCATACCACGTATCCGATTAGTTGTGCGTTTCCGGATTTTCTGGAATCCCGGGATTTATATTAACAAAAATATATTTAAGAAGCCGCTTCCATAATTTCATAACCAAAAATTTTCTTTCTAACCGTAAATACATCCGAATATCCGATCTCTAGTGACAAAATTTTAAAAGAGTATTCTGAGATGGTTTGGTCATGTTGCGAGGATGACTGTGTGGCGGTATCAACAACGCCACATGCGAACTACGCATCAAAGACCTGACGTCACAAATCCTGCATCGCGCTATCAGAGTTTACCGCGCGACTAGCATATACATATACGACATCCCGACATCAACCGTTGGGCAGTTGCCCACCAGACACAATACCCGTCTGGTCGGAGGATCCTCCCTTTACTATAGAGTATGAGTGAACTTTACACCCTGTTCCTCATACCTTTAAAACTGAAAGGCGACTAACAAAAAGCATTTGCCAGGCAGATGTGAGTGGAAACGCCTTTCTTAAGAAAGCTACTACTAAGCTGTCGAAATGTTTTGCTGTGTTTGAGAAAACTATTGCATGAAACTAAACGCACATAAACTTAATTTGTTTTTGGTAGAACTCATCTCAGCTGAAATGTCGCGCTCGTCTACAAAATTTTAAATTTGCTAGTGTGCGTGAATGCGGTAATGAGGCGCGTAATTTTAGATTAGACGAGTTAAATCATAAGTATAAGTACCTACAGTATCTGGAAATCCATGTTTTAAAAATAGCGCAGGAAGGGTCTTATCAGGGCAAAAAATCGAGTAAATCGTTTCCGCCCTCTGTACTTTTGTGGGTTACAAATATCTAACTCAATTAACTTTGAACATGTGACCCGCAGAGCATTTGAAGTGGGTCCCTTTCGACCCATATCCGCAAAAAGGGAGATGAAAGCCGAAATAGATTTCTTTTGAATTCCATGATGCATATGATTTTGTTTATTACGTTTTGTAAGCCTCTGGCGTTCCATGATTTTCATTCAACTCTTTAATAAGAGCGACAAATTCTTTGAAGTGTCCTAAATTTATTGTCACATGGTACCTATAAGGTTTCGTGTTTTTTAATTAACATCAAATGTGGATGGAATTTCATGTGGGTACTAAGAATTTCTTCTTATCCTACATTAACTGCTGCCCGTGACTTCACCCGGGTGGCTTTTTCTTCATTTATTTCAAATATTTATTTATTTATTTTATTTATTAAAACTTTATGCACAAGTAAAAAAAATACTGTACAAAGGCGGACTTAATGCCTGAGGCATTTTCTACCAGTCAATCTTAGCAATATCAATCACAGGCACTCTTGAATTGCTAAGGGGTCGATCTGTCAGAAAGATGAAGCTAGTTAGTTGCCCAAATGCCCATTCCAAAGCGTAGTAGGTTCTTATAGAGAAGAACAGGCAAGAAATTACACGGACACTCTTTTAAAACAAAATATTGATACGAAATAAGCGCATTTCACAAAAGAGATTTTTCTGTAGGTCATACATTATCTAAACCCGGGATCGAGGTGAGATCAATCACTAAGCTGATTCACACACATCAATAATCCAAAATAATTTACTACGAATTTTTTGTATTCCTGCTAACACAATAAATAGTAGACTTTACAAAACATATGAACATCGTTATGTTAGGGACCTATTTATGTGTTCAGTGAAGCACAAAATGGCGTCTGCCTCCATTGTACTGTCCTTCGTACTGTCATCTGATTGTTTGCTGACTATGTTTTATGAACGCTTGACATAATAGTTTAGACGCCTCTGCTTACAAATAATATTATGTTTATGTTAGACGTAATAGGAGTGGTCTTTAAGATGCAATTTGTTTTTTTATATATATAGGCTGTACCTATTCAAAAAAATAAAAATGAATAAGTAAGGGTTTTTTTTGCAAAATGTCTCAATCAATTTTATCACTATAATAATTATGTAAAATATAAAACACTTAGATAAAAAAATTTTTCGCTGCTTTGCTATGGTTTTTATCACCTATACATGTAGATGTTTCTCTTAAAATATTTCGTGTATGAATAGATACACCTTATATATTATGGAGTATCACAGACGGTGATACTTTATTCACAAATGAATCTAGCCTATTAGCTAATAAGTAATTTAAATATAACTTTAACTGCTAAGAAATTCTAAAATTAAGAAATCGTCCAATAACGTCTTTCTTATTCACTATGTTAAGGGGAAGACACTTGGTTCATGTGTTCACTCACACTGCACTAAACTGACTCAAAAAGGTTTTATCCTTTTTAGTCTTCGTACTAGATCAGTGTTGATGCAAATACCGAGACCACATTCTGATATGAGGTCCATTTAAAAAAAAAAAAATTGTTCAATAAAAAAAAAAAATATCTAAAGTCAAATCATTTATTTCAAATAGGCAAATAAAGGGCACTTTTGAACGTCAACATTTACAACTATAATTAATTGATTCTAGTTGCCCCTTCCAAAAGGTAGTTACGTATGGAGAAGAATGGGCAAGAAACTCCATACTTACTCTTTTAAAATGTTAACAATATTTTGTATACATTAATTAATAATTATATGTGAAGACGATGCACTTACCTAGAATAAAATTACTATACCACAATAGGTAAAAAGAACGAAAAGTGAAGCAATGACAGACAAATTAATTATGCGTTAGATACATGGTGCTCACATATTTACAAACATTGTAAAAGTAGATGGTTTCCCTAAAATTTTAACATTTAATAACATATGTCAGTGTGTGAGTTAAAGAATATTAATCACAAAAAAAAAAACATAAAAATTATAAATTATACAATTAAATTAGCAACCAATTTGATTTTGTCTAGACTCTAAATAAATTGTCCTATGGAGCAGGACCAGCGTGTTTCCAAGCATTCTTATCTTGGATATAATCCTCTAATTTGTAATATGCTAGTTTACAAAGTGAATAGATGCAGGATGCAGAATAGGAATTTGTCTTGAATAGATGCAGGACTAATTCCGGTTGGATAATTTCTCTATTGGTGGTTTTATAGAGACAAATCTCACATACACACACATGACTTGTAGCTCAGAAGCCAAACACTACGCCAACAGCTTCTCCACGCCAAAATCGCAACGTCTTTGCAAAATAATGACTTTAACCCCTTTTTATTTCAGCTTATCAAACCAGTGCATCTGCCCCGTCTTCAAGTGGGGTACAATGAAGGAGTGGGAGTTCGGCCTGCAGAGGGTTATAAACTTCCCTCCATCACGGAAGCAGAGTGAGAGGACATACCTCCTGAAGACCTTGGCTGGATGCCCAGAATCTGAAGAAAAGATTAACAGGCTTCTGAATATTACGCTGCTGCAGGGTCACGCGAATTTCACGGAGACGGATGCTTTCCTAATATTCAGTATGCTGACGGGGTCTGCGACAGGGTACACTACGCTGTTCAACTTCCTTTGCAACAATTGGGATGTGTTGAAAGAAAAGTAAGTGTTTTGAATCTTTGTTTTCAAACTTAACTGCCAAAAAATTGATATTATGACTATCAATATTGATATTATGACATTTAAATTTCAATATTCGTCAAGCTTGTCACGTGACCGTTGGCTAATACAGCCCGAAATATTGTATCAGGGCCTCAAGTCTGCTATTACAATAGTGTCAGAATGGTCTCTTCATTGTGAGTTTTTGACAGATTTGCCATACAAACACTGTCAAATACTCACAATGGCGAGACCATTCTGACACTATTGTAATAGCAGACTTGAGGCCCTGCTATAATGTAATATTGATATTTGTTATCAAGCAAGTGAAGTCAAATTTTTGATGGTTATAAAAAAAAAGTAATTCTTAGAAAATTCAAAAGACTGCGGAAAATCAAATGGCGAGTCATTGCAGTTTTGATAATGGCCATAATCATTCGAAACGAACACGTCAGCTCGAAAGCAATGGGCATAATATACCAACAGGCAGCATAATTATATCTTTGTATCTATTATAGGATATTGTACTGTTATACTTTTTATTTGCACCAATGACAACCCCATTTTATGTCCAGAAATTCACTGTCCATGCCAAGGTTGCCTGGAAGAGATCGCAGTATGCGATAAGGCCGCCCATTGTATATTTTATAGTGTATAAGTTTTTCTTTTGTTTTGTAATGTGTAATCTGATGTACAATAAAGTATATATAAATAAATAAATAATAAACAGGCAGACGCTTAAAAATAAATTCATGTTTAGAGGGTATTTGAAGGCCATGAGGCTGTCTACTACGATTGTCAGTTAAGTGTCTCATTGAGCTGTCCCAAACTGAGTGAGTTAGTGACGCAGACAGTCTGCTTTGTAAAAAAACTGTCGACTTTTATGTAATAAATTGACAGGATATCAACTCAAGAACACGGGTTAAATAGAAAAATCTTTATAAAAAGAACATTGGTAAAAATAATACATAGAGTATGGACATATGTAATAGAGTATGAAAGTATGGAAATCGCTGTTTTACCGTCAGTTCGAACTGCTTCATCGCACCGCTTCCGCTTATATCCTATGGTCGCAGCTTCCATATAATAGCGTTTGCATCACTCAAAGGGCTTAGTAGCGGAGTGCACAGGTAGAGAGAGGTTGCCAGCTTAATGGCTATGCACCACAGCCGCCAATTTTCCTCATTTGTGTCTAGCCCTGTCAGGATAATTTAGGTCGGATGCGCGAGCCAAAACAAAGTGAACTTGTGTGGAAGTTTCGCGAGCTTGTTTAGTTAGTTTGGGCTATTGAAGTTTAACGTTAAAATGTATGCCATGTCTTCGGTCTGCCTTGATTAAGCCTGGCTTTTTCCATCCTTTGGCTGTCATGACAACCTAACGATATCATCTTGCTAACGACTTCATATTAGGTTGTATTAAAATAGCCTTAGGTAATCAGCTCCGTCAACATTTTTCTGGCTGGCAAATATCTTTAGTTATTTACCTATTTGGAAGTTCTTTAACGTGGCTCGGGGTAGGAGTTAAAAAGCATTATGCCCCCTCCATGCGACTTTCTCTGTGAGATATAAAGTCACATCTTTGGTCAAAATGAAAATCCAAGATATCGGCTGCGAATTTTCCAAATTTTTGTTTGACACACTTTTTTAGTTTTTGCCGCACCATGGACTATTCTCAAATAGTTCGTGCCAATACGAGAAGTGTGCTTATTTGGCGACAGCAAAATCTTGCTCCTAAGATAATTAAAACCATAACATTTTTGTAAATTCCACAGGTACTCAAGCAGAACGAACCTCTGGGACAACCTCATCACCTCAGCCACATCTCAATTCAAAACAGAAGAAGGCCTGGAACTAGTAACACAACTGTACGTCAGTCATCAAGGACAGTTCGGTTCTGCTGAGCATATCATAGAGAAGTCTATGAGGAATATCAGGGTGGAGGCAGAGTGGTCTGCACAAAACCTGCCAGTGATTGAGGCATGGCTGGACACGTATCTAGCCAGTAGTGATGTTAAAGATGATAAGTTTATCAACATGTGATTTTGTTTTGTTTTATTTAAGTAATATATTATTTTATGAAATAGGTTTATGAGATAGTGGGGTTTTATTTGCTGTTGCCTTGAATGTGGTGGTGGAAATAAGATTATGACGATTCTAATGGCAGTTGATGTAACAAAAAAAACCGATGTGTCGCGGGTTCCCGCACGGAACAAATATTTGTATGATCTACAAGTAGTTGTCCCGGGTCTGGCTGTTTGTGTATGTGAGTTTAAATGTTTGTAAACGCACCCACGATACAGGAGAAATTCCAAGTGTGGGGCAACGTTTAAAAAAAAAAAAAAATACTTCAGCTTTAGCCGACCTGAATTAAGTCTTGCCTCAAAAAAAGTAAAAGAAAGGGAATGGGGGAAAATAAATTCACCTGACTTCTAAGTAAAATATTTATTTGGTCCGAGACTTGGTTGCAGAAAAAGCATCTAGGTAACTTTATTCCTGTAGGTTTTTCAAGAAAGTGCTTGGTCAAAGAACTGCGCTTAACTTAGTGCAACTACACGAGGTTCTTCTAAATTTTCTGTACGACAAACAGCAGTAAGCCGAAGTTGAATAATCCCTAAGGCTCATTCAAAATGAAAGATTCAATGTTGAATGTAGAATTGCATGTATGGCATGTGAAAATGTGGTGTGAGAACCTTGTACCCTATAAATAATTCTTACTAAAAAGCGCCTTCATCCTCTCTCCTATTAAAAATTAACTTTGCTGTGCCCGACAGGGTCCATAATTGATTCGATTTTTTAACATACCAACTGTTATAATGTACACATTATGGAATGCAATAAAGTATTGAGTATTGAAAATGTGTATACCGGGCATACATTAAAGGATTTTTTTCGTTTTTAGGGTTCCGTAGTAAATAAAGAACCCTTATAGTTTCACCATGTCTGTCTGTCTGTCTGTCTGTCCGCGGCTTAGCTCAGAGACTCTTGAGTAATAACTAGAACGCTGTATTTTGGCACGTGTATACATATTTATCACGCCGACAAAGTGGTAAACTAAAATCTCTTCTTTTTTAGACTACCTTCCCTGCACAAGTGGATGTGCAGTGAGGATATTTTTTTTACTCGTCTGGCCCATGGTTCGGGGTTCAGTCAGGCCGTTCATAAATATTGTGGGTTTATGAAAAGCTTTTTTCGATTGAGGGATTCGTTTGCGTATTATTAAGCTTTAGAGTCAAGTCAGTCAGTGTACCCCCCCCTTCCTGCCAGCTATATGGTTGTTTTTGGATATGTGAAAAAATCCAAGACAGTAGGTAGTATATACACTAATTGGATTTATTCAATCCAAAAGGGTTTTACTTAATCTGTACTAATATAATAAAGAGAGAGAGAGAGCAAAATAATTTTGTGAGTTTGTTTATATGTGGAGGGTATATAATCTCCGGAACCACAGCTCCTAGCTGTTTTAAAAATTCTTTCACCATTAGAAAGGTACATTATTCCAGATGGGTTATTTATATTATGTAAATATATACAAAAATAAGTACTTAATAATACTAATGAAATACTATCTTGAATTCATGCAAGCCTAGTACTTTTTGTTAGGTTACTGCAGCTCAAAACTTGTGAACAACGTGTCGTGAACAAGATTCCGACAATACGCACACGTGCGAAGCCGGGTTGGGTCGCTAGTCTTCTATAAAATAAGCGGCAAATAGCCCAATGACTAAGGCGTGGGATTGGATATTGAGCGGTAAAGGTGTTGAAATTAAAATGATCTCTAGGTACTACTAACGCCATCTATTACCACTACAGGGAAACATGTGACTATAGCATTGAAGTTAAAGAAATCGATAATTTCACAAATCTACAAACATTATTCATAATATCCATCTGAGGGTATCCACAGCAATGAATGGATCTCAGGAAATAAGTATGATCGAAGATCGAAGGATTCCTGACATACTTGTGTTGTAGAATCACCTGAAAGAAAACATGTAACATGTTTACTTTTGGGGTCACTTATCTATTCGAGATGACGCATTATTCAACGTACTCACACCATACTTATCAATTACAGAAACCATACCTACATTTTAATTATAAAACATTACGCATATCAATGAACTCTACACCAATGACCTTCTTCTTTAGATAAAGTTTTTATTGGCTCCAAACATTCTAAAAACCGATTCTTAGTATTAAAATATCACGGTTTTGAAGATAACCTTTATGACAATAAAGAAGAGGTCACACCGCAAGATAAGCTAGTTTAGCTTAGCTCACGAAACTGCGTCATCTTTCCTCACTAAGGCTAAGATAGCTTACTGAAATACCAATGTGTCTAACCCGACATTCCCAACTGATTGTAGGGAACTTTATCGATCTTCTGTCTCCTTAACATTATGGTTTTCAAGCCAACAAACTGTCCAATTTTGAGTTCCCTTTCAGCCATTTTGACTTCTTACACTGGACTACGACATGATAGAAAGTTTCTTAGTTTGAGTACAAGCTTACAGTACACAATTGACAATTCACAAATACACGTGCACTCGCTAACATACGTATAACATACAGACAGACACCAACACAACTGACACAAATCACACCACCATGCATAACACTCTTTTGTACCTATTTTATACCTGTAAATTTAAAAAAAATGCCTTTTTATACATATAAAATTGTTAACGGAAATATGGAGCCTGGAGCTCACAACACAGGGAATCCTAGTGTGAGGTCTAGGAATTCAATCCACTTGAATGTGAACTTAGCGAAACTTTATTCTTATTTTCTCTTTATTGTTGTATTGTAGCTTTGTTTGAATGTGAGAATTTGTGAGATGTGTTGTCCTTTGTGTGAGTTTTCGGTGTGGAATAAGATGTAGATGTGGCCTAGATTCTCTCGCTCTTATTAGTTGGCGTTCCACGAGTAGTTACGCAGGCTAAGCTAAGTTAGCTTATCCCGCGGTGTGACCTGCACTTAAGGTCCGTCACACACTCTTGTCATTTACACGGTCGGATGAGACTGACCTTTAGGGAGCGAGGTTAGGACATTTTAGTTAATGAGGACTTTGAAGGGTGAAATTACGGATTAATATCAAACATGATCAGATGTGCCTTACAGTGGGATAATTACAGGCTTGTAGATGAATTAAGCTTCATCGAGCCTCTGATAAATAAATTAGATGTCATATTATATTTCAGCTGTAATCGTCTTATCTTTATACAGGGTGAAATCTAATTCATGGGCATCTTCTTAATGGGTCATTGTACACATCATTATGAACAATTTTCACTATGGGACCAACCCTGAAATATCGAGACAAAAAAAAAAAAAAAACTGGTGTTCCCTACATTTTGAAGAGCTATGCGAACATAAATGTAGAGAACAGCTGATTATTTTTTCGCGATTTCAGGTTTAGTCCCATAGTGAAAGTTGTTCATAATGATGAGTATAATGACCCCTTAAGAGGTGCCCATGAATTGAATTTCAGCCTGTATATATAATTCTTCTGTACGTGTTTGTCACTTAACTCATCCTAAACAGCTGGACCGACTTGGATGAAATTTTGTGTGTATAATGATTGGATGGTTGAAAGTACAATTGGACCCGGCAGGTGGCGCTGTTCGGGTAGGAAAACGTCTGTCTGGTCCACTAGTATGTTATAAGTTGGTCACAAAAGCTATCAAAAACTTGCTTATGTCGAAACGTTGTATCTTGGCCTATACCGAAATATTTTTTGGCTTGTTCTTCTGATAAAAAAAAAACCGTTAATATAGGTATTATGTTTTTTTTTAATATTTTACTATGGTCTTTTATAATCGCAATGCAGTATGAAAATCCCATCATACCCTAAATGTACACAGATACGGATTAAATTTGGGCCATGAATCTGAACAGACTCTTTGCATCATCACCATATGGTTGAGACAGAATTTTATGGAATGTGCCTAAATCAAGTCAGTTCAACTTATATTAATGATTTATTCAGCCGGACTAAGTATACCTATTGCTAAGATACTGATGCTTAATCAGATATCCGAAATTCGTTGATTGCAGCGATTCTGCGATTGTTGTTATCAGCAAGCAGCCTCTTAGGTTGCCGCTCTCTTGACAACTTCCTTTCTTTTCTAAGATTTTTGCCGTAAATCACATTCCTAAAGGTTCTTGTTTTAATAATATTTTAATACATTCTATTTAATAGTCTCGTATGAGAGAAGAACCTAAGTAGCTTATATTCTTCAAACACATCAAACTAAGAAACATACATCGAAACTTTAATAGAAAGCTAATATTAGGAACGAAACTAAAATCATTACGAAACGATACGAATATCTTTATGTGCACTAGTCTTAAGTTTAATCAGACGGAACCTGATTATTCAATTATAAACCTTTTCAAAACGCAATAAGGTGGAAACTCATTTGAAGAGGTTCCGCTAAGGAGTAGCACGCAGATATGAAATTTCAGCATACAGTTATTAAAGTTTTGGTAGGTTGTGCATGTTTGGCGATATGGGGGGTCCGCTGCAAGCAAACACGTCCTTATCTTCAGAACTAGGATATTACTTATAAACTAGGCTATTGCTAGACGGGCTCGTGGCTAAATTATAACAGCCATACGGGTCGATCAAAAGGCTACGCTTGCCGAGGTCCGTCTTTGGATGTGTTTGACATCGAGACGAAGGGTTACCGTATTACCCAGTAATTGGGTTGTGGAGGTCAGATAGGCAGTCGCTCTATATAAATTACTGGTATTCAGCTGTAACCGGCTAGACTGGAGGCTGGCTGGCTAGGCAGATGATGACTAGGATATTAGTTATGAAGACTGACACGAGAGGTCTAAGTTAATGTTGACTCTAGGAGATTAATAATATTATGCGGCATGTAGTTTGAAGTTCTCAAGATTATGGAGGTATAAGGATAAGGATGTAAAGTTCACTCATACATTGTGGAAAAGGGAGGATCCTCCGACCAGAAGGGTGTTGTGTCTGTTGGGCAACTGCCCGACGGCTGGTGTCGGGATGTTGTGTAAATGCTAGTCGCACGGTAAACTCTGATTGCGCGATGCAGGATTTGTGTGACGTCAGTGCTTTGATGCGTAGTTCGCATGTGGTGTTGTAGATGCCGCCACAAGATATTTCACAAGTCATATTATGTTTGCTTCTAGTTATTTTTTTGGCGAATGTTTTTATTTCTTGTCACAGTTACAAAACTGACCAAGTGCATGACGGTATTGCTTGTTCGACGAGTAAAGAGATGTCTCGACGTTTGGTTATCGATAACGAGTTACTTGATGCATCATCGGGTCAATCGGGTGACAGAAATCATCGATCCGCGTCGAATAAAAATCGTCGATAGACGATAATAAATACATAATAAAATAAAAATACTAAATAAGATAAATAATAAATAAATAAAAACAAATTTAATAATAATCTGTTTTGTTTAACCTTGAACAATTTTTTTATGAATAATTTATTTGAATGAATACAGTTCGTTGTTATTTTAATAACGTGGTTTTCCTCAAGAAACTAAATAAACACTTAGGTGTGTTTATTTAGCTTCTTGGTATTCTGTGTAATGTACTTATTACTTACGGATTCTAAGAGTTATCACGGTGACGTTAACGGGCGAGACACACACTGTTTAATGATGACCAACATTAGGTTAGCATAAATAAAGCTTAAAAAAATTATATTTAAGGCTATATTTAATAAAAACATTCATAAGTATCCTTACTATATACAGTGTGGCGATTAGATTATCACATTAATTGAAACCACTTATTCTACGTTACGTATTTTAAACATACACAATTAAAATAATTAATAACAATTAACATTTTAGCTGTGCGACCTTTTTTTCGTTTTAGTATTTAACAACATTGAACTTAATTTGTGGTTACTTGGTAACAATACCATAAAGTTTGTGTTAAACTTTATGCTAATTGGTAATTGTTGGTACCATCGCCCTGCGCGTGACTAGTGCCTTATTATCAAGGGTTCGTGTAGTTCGTGCCAATTTTTACGCATTTTTTTTAAAAATTGTTTTTCATTTGATTATCATTTTAATGATAACAACTTGTAATAACCAATGTACTATTTATGAGATAACTTAATCGCCACTCTGTATACGTATTAGGCAGCTTCAAATAAGTTAAATAAATGAACTATTCTATTTAATGCTTTTGCTACCAAATTATCTGAATAGTTTTTTGGTAACACAAATTAATACATTCCAGGATAACAACAAAACATTTTACCGTTACACTGTATTTATATATTCGTGCAAGTGGCGTAGCCAATGAGTAAACGCGGTCTTAAAAAGTTATGGAAACAATTCATTATTGTGTTAAGATGAGCGTCCAGTTAAAAACAAAATCAAAAATCTATCCAATAGAGTTTATTCCGCGTTATTACTCGGTTGTCCATCCGTCTCGTCTGTGAATCACGTTATTATTTGTGTCATTCGTTTGCGATAATCACAGCAAGTGACATTTACTAAACGTTTGTGACTACTGTATGTACAAAATGGCTTATTGTGTGTTATTAATTGGTGAGTTTATTACTTTTTAATTATGTATTTTAGAGTAATATTAGCCTGCATTTGTGATACTTTGCTTGTGCATGTAGGATTTCCGATAAAACAAATGACTTGAATTTCCAATTACCTACCTACTAGAAGTGTTTTGTTTTTTTCTTGGTTTTTTTTATGTGTTAATGTAGTGTTGGTGTTAATAAAAATATCTAATAAACGCAGCATTAATATACATAAATATTTTGGTCTGAAAAATATTAGTGTCAAAGTCAAAAGTCAAAGCATTTATTTCAAATAGGCACTTTTGAACGTCAAAATTTACACGGAAATAAAATTGATTTTAGTTGCCCCTTCCAAAAGGTTGCATTGAGAAGAATGGAATTCTTCGCATGGAGAAGAATGGGCAAGAAACTCCACTGTTACTCTTTTAAACTGTTTTAAAATACTTTGTATACATCAATTATATCATTACAATGTGAAGACGATGTACCCAGAATAAAATTACTATACTACAACGGGTAATAACAATAAAAACATTGACGGAAAGATTAATTAGGTGTATGTTGTGTGTGTTATGTAGCAAAAGCAAAGTTTTTTTTTTGATGTTGTATATTTGTATTAGTGCTGTATTTATTAGATATTTTATTTGTATCGGTCAACCAGGATGTATCGGACGTACGCTGTAGAAATAAAATGACCTACTTAATAAATTACTATTACGCAATTTGAACCTTTCAAAAGACATGTTTAACTTCTAATAATACTATATAATTTCTTAAGCACACAGTTGGTACCAAGAAATACACATACGCCTAACTTATATTTTGCAAGATCAAGGAACAAAAACAGTTATTCCAGTGTCTTCCTTATAAGTTTATATTCAGATTATAAAGTTCTTATTTACATATCTGTTAGGAAACATCTCTTACTCGCTTGTTATAATGAACAATCATAAGTCAATATTTTGTTCAACTTAAGATGATTGTTGACTGTACATTCTGGAATAGCAATGAGATTCATAAGGCAACTGTCCCACCGCCGACGACGAAGCCTAGCTATATATATTTTCTCGCTCAAGAATCGTGTAATGGATGTGTCAGTAAAAGAGATGCATATATTAATAGTTGGTCGCTGACTGTTTACACTGCCGCGGCCGGCGAGAACTCTCTCTCCAATAGTTTGTCGCAGCGACTAGAGCTATCAAAGAAAATACTCGCTCAGCGATACTCGTTTGGCAGGCAGAGCACTTTCTGTGATACTGTCGTTTGGTACATAATATACAGGTTTATTGGAAAAACACTGAAACCCTTGCAGGACTGTATTACTAACGTCATAAACAACAAAACAAAACAAACAAAGATTTCGCGTTGAATTTAGATAAATATTTTTATTTTTGTATGGAAGTCTGTTGAATTTAAATCTGATAAATTATTAAAAGTTAGAACAAAAGTTGTAAGTGCAAGTGATTCGGCAGTCATTCTACTCGTCGCACTCGCGCACTCGTTTATAGCTCAGCGACCAAACTATCCGAACTATGCACTCACTGCTCGTTACTCGCCAACTAGCTTCTCGCTAATCATCGGCCACAGGGACAGGTCCCTTAGAATAGTGATTAATAATTTATACGAGGGCTTTTGCGCCTCGCACCGAAGATTTCAGTCGAATTGAAATCAAAAGTTATGAAATTCTAATGATTGAGATCTTTATAAATCGTTTATCGGAGTACGCTTCTCTTTGGTAATTATTATGGAAATGAAGTATCCGGATTTGTGAATGGCATAAGTGCCTTTTAATCGTCAGTGAGATTGTTTTATGTTTATCCATATGAATATGACTTACTCGCGCGATCAATTAAGTCGCATTTGTACGTCATAATTCATATAAACAATCGCGTAATCGCGTATACGCACGACGCGACCGGTTAGGACACAGGGTAAAGAGTCGTGCGTTCGAATTTCATTTGTTTCTTTATTTATTTTCCAGCTTTATCCCTGGTGGGATTCTCATCATGCGACGCCACCACCGGTTCCTGTCCCCCAACGTTACCAGTGGACGTGTGTGAGGCAACATGTGGACCTGGCAATGCTTGTACCAATGAGAAGCAGCTGTGCTGTCCTACTGCGTGTGGTGGAGCTATGTGCGTTGATGCTATGTCGCAGAGGCATTTTGTGGACCTGGGTTAGTATAATACACTATTATGAGGTGAAGTCCTATAAAAATATCCCGGAATAAACGCACACCACCAAACACCCCGATTACAGTATTTTCGTTGTAGCTTGGTGCAGGTGACATTAGACGAATCGTTCCTTTTCACTCTTGAACATCACTGCGATTTACAATCATGACTGAATATTTTAGCTGCACCCTAAATATCATTGTCGAAAAATACGCAATCAGTAATAACTGTGGTAAATTAGATAAATTTACCCTGCCAAAATGTTATTGTCTAAAAATAAAATCATATTAAAAGAAAAATTAAGCAAATGCTATTCGTGTATCGTAACGCTTGCTTAGTGATGCATGTTTAGTGATGGGATGTATTGCTATGATGGATAGTCGATACTTTTTATTGAAAAAGAAGTTTACTGTATGTATTTATAATTTTTGTTGTTCTCTTTCAAAGTACTCGTAGTCTTGTAGGCGAACGACAAACTCCTTTGCCTGACTCTCCAAAACAGTTTTTTGAATTTAAATATTTTTATTTTTATATGAAAATATGGTAAATTAAAATCTGATGAATTATTAAAAGTCATAGAACAAAAGTTGTTGTTTATGATGTTAGTAATATAGTCGTGATAGGTTGTTAGTGTTTTACCAATAAACTTGTATAATGGTAGAATGTAAAGGGGCCATTATAGTTTTAAATAAATAAATTATAAAAATAAATACAAAAGATCCATAAATTGTTAGTAACATGTTTGCACTTAAATCACTATTGTTAGTAACTTAAACTAAAGACGAATTTGTGAGAAGACCACCCAATATCTAGACGCAACGAGAAATGGTAATGGTCTAACTATGGTATAAGTCTTCGCACAAATTGCCTTATTATGGCGGAGGAAGTATCTGCCGCCACCGCCTTCCGGATACTATTGTGACTGCCTCTTATTCTGCTCAGGAGTGAGGCCGTTTTTTTGCGGATGATGGCATGAGATCACACATACATTGTTAACCTACATTCTGGCAAATAAATGGATTTGATTTGATTTGGTGGTATCATCAAATGGTAGTGAAACCGGGGATTAGTAAGATATTTGTTTTTTTCCCAATCACTAACTTGACTATCAAAAAACAGCCTTTGAATTGAATTGATCACGTGTCGTGTTAACTAAACTATTCTCTTCAAAATTCCAGTGAAGCCAGGCCTCTGCCCGGAGTACCCCCGAGGCCCCTGGGTCTGCACCCACATGTGCACCAGTGACTCCGACTGCCCCCGAGCCCTCAAGTGCTGTCCTAACCGATGTGGGGCCCAGGCCTGCCAGAAACCTGACCAGGAACCGCCGGCTGCAGAGAATACTGTTTAAAGAAGTAAAGATGGTTTAATATTTCAGAAGTTTCTTATTACACCAAGAACCACTTGTTTTTCGTAAAAAAGTAGTTATTATGTTTATTATTTATTTATTTCGGAGAATCTCCATTTTACATACTTAATCATAATATGACAAAACCGGCCAAGTGCGTGTCGGACCACGCACAATGAAGGGTTCTGTACTTGGAAATAATTTATCTTAAGAACAAACTTAACTTTGCAGTTGAGAAACATGCTCTCCTATACAGATTGTATGGGGATCATGTTTTTCAACTGCAAATTTAAGTTGGTCGACTATTACTCGTAAACTTGAAAAGCCTACTTAGCTGTGATAGTTTTCCTTTTTACTTCGTTATATATACTACTATCTTGAATTTTTTCACCTAATCAAAACTAACCGTTTAGCTGGCAGGGGAAGGGGGGACTTGACTCTAACAAAAATTAGCATTTTAAGGCCTAATATTTCAGAAATGGATCACTTAATCGAAAAATTGTTTTCACGAACCCTCAATATTTTTGAAAGACCCATCCAACAATACCCCACACCATAAGGTAGGCGAAAAAAAAAAAAAAAAAACATCCCCACTTTACATGTACTGGAAGGTAACCTAAATAACTATTTTTTTCATGATTTTATTTTACCACTTTGTCTTGTGTTTAATATGTATATCCATGCCAAATTATAGCTTTCTAGTACTAAGAGTCTCTGAGCTAAGCTGGGGACGGACAGACGGACGAATGGACGGACATGGCGAAACTCCAGCAAATACAATGAAAATTATACTCAAGCAAAAGACTAAAAATGTAAACGAAACTTAATACCTAAATAAAAATCTCCAGGTATAAAGGGCGCCCGCTGACATATACAATGCTGGATTATGTTTATATAGCTGTAACACAAATGATAAACTAAAACCATCGGAGTAAACTAAATAAACAATTAATTACTAATTACGCAACGGAAAGATAAGCCATTACCCACCTAGCCATATTTGAGGGAAGGAGGCAACCCGATCCCCGACGCTACCGCAAGCAGTGACATCTATGGGAGCATGACGAACTCGCTATTATTTGCTAGCCAAAATAACAATACTATTATTTCAATGATGATATTTTACCATTGAAATAATAGTATTGTTATTCTGGCTACCCATTCGTTATTTAAGTTTGTAACAAGTTATGAGCCTAAGTGTGCGTCCACACTGCCGGCCTAGCGCGGTTGCGACGATGGGCGCGAAATATCAAACATGAAATCGCCGCTTGCGTCCATAGTGTAGTGACTAAAGCGGGCGCCTAGCGCGACGGACTCGAGCGAGATAGCGCGCGTAGTTTTCAAACGTTCCTATCCAATGCGCGGTTGGCGGGGGTATCAAACCAGTTCGGTCTTATCGCACGGCGTACAAGCGTAAGAATTTTTTTTTTTGTAAAATGGCGATAAATACTGAAGTGTTTATAAGTGTGATTCAATCTAAACCAGCTATATGGCAAAGTAAACATCCTCACCACAGTAATCGCATAATAATAAGAAAATTATGGGGCGAAACCAAAGAAAAATTTCCTGATCGGACTATCTAATAAAAATACTAAATCCTCGTCCATAGTTTGCAACCCCTGAAATAAGTCGTACCGCTACAAGAGCTCGCGCGTCACTGTGGCCACCGCACGCCTCCGCCGCCGCGCCCGCCACAGGCCCCAGTCACCGCGCGTTCAGTGTGGACGCAAACTTACATTTGCGTTTCTGTATTCCTTAAAATTGCAGTACTTAGCAGACTTGAGTCAAGTCCTTGCCATCGTTAAGTTGTTTCATGTATTGTTAGCGGCTGCTGATATTACATGATTTCTAAATTATTAATTCGTGAAGTATTGAATGTAGCCATATATTTTACCACCTCCAAATAAGTTTCGGTGAACTTATCAGGCAGCTCGTAAATTGTGCCTATCCGGATACTGAAAAGATGTCCTTAATATACTTGTTAAAGACAATTCGAGTCAAGTTCTGTTATATCAAGATTATTACTGTAATATTCTTGCAAAGCTTTTCAACTAAGCTAACTGAGCTTGTACTAGTTAACCGCGCGAGTTTAACCGTCTTAATATTAGTTACTTAAGTCATGATATATGGATGTTGAAGTGTTAACTAGTATGTAGAGGTATTAAGGGTCGAATTTGTGGAGATGTGATTACTCGAGATTACTTTGAGAGTATTCTAGATAATCTTTTACTTATACGTTTGTATTTTCGGTGAACCAACAATAATAATTGACATCAAAGAGACATTGAATATCAGAGAGTACTGAGATATTTTTTTTTCATTTATTCATGTTCTCCCATACATTCTGTATGAGAGAATATGTTTTTCAACTACAATGTTGAGTACTTAATTTAATTTAATTTTAATTGTGCGTGGTCCTACACGTACTTGGCCGATTTTTTAAATATTATAGGTACATATTTTGCATAAAAATTAATTATACAAACAGGGCGAAGGATTTCGTAGCACCCTGCTACGCTTCGGCGTAGCTACTGCCTACGAGGCTACGACCGCGTAGCTAATCTACTCCATAATTCCTTGTACTCCACATTTTCAATTCCACTCTAATGCGTTCTTGTAAAATATGAACATTGTTTTTCCGACATTACAAATGTGAATGTTTTACTTACTTGAATTTATGAGTTTAATATTACAATCAGATTTTGTATTTTGAAAGTGTTGTGAGTAATGTTTTATTAAGGTTTCATTATAACCAACTCTGCAAAATATTTGCTTCCTGCCTTTATATGGGAGAATGATACGAAAATATATTATTAGACAAGTCTCTGCGTTTTATACCTGAGATGGCTTATACGAGTATGACATTACCGAGCGGGAAGCTGGGAAGGACATTTTATTTTTTGTCGTAGAACTGGGTCATAATGTTTATACTGCCACCGCAACCACTCATGTTTTTTAATCAGTGGTGGGTGGTCAGATTTGCAATGAACGACAGAAGTTAAGGCTACACTATTTACTGTCAGTCGTTTTATACATGTAATCTGTGGGTCAACTACACGCAGAGGGCATATAGTGCCCTGCACGTACAATACAATAATGCTTTCTGGGTGTTGATGGGGCTGCCGCGCTACTGCATGTTCACTGAAGCGAGAATAGATGGCTTTCACGCCATCATGCGCAAGCGTTGCGCTTCCATTATGCGCAGGGTACGCGGCAGCCCCAACAATATCCTGAAAACCATAGCTGATAGGTGGGACAGCCCCATACTGGGATATTGGATACGCCTACATGCCACTGTGGCGTAGTAATTAGTAGTTTGTTGTTTTTCTGGTAGATGTAAGTACTAACACTAGTTTCTAAGTTGTGTGTATACTAACCAAGTGTTAATAATATAAATAATATATTTTTAATAATATTTTTATTAATAATATTCATTATTAATAATATTTTTTATTAATAATATTAATTATTAATAATAATTTTTAGTAATAATAATTTTTTATAATAATATTTTTTTAAATTTAATTTAAATAATATTTATGGGTCCGAAATAAAAGATTTTTTTATTTTTTTTTGATGTATAAAAAAGGAAGATTAGGTACTCGTTCCTCGACGTGGACCGCATGAATTATGCCGACCGACACAACTGAGCTTAGTCACAATCGAACTGGCGTATGTGTAGCACGTTAACTAAAATTACCGTAATCGTCTAAATAAGCAGCAACAATGCCTTACTGTGTTTTCAAAATGTGCACAAATAATTCACGCATTAAAAATATATTCCACGGGATTACTTTCCACTCGTAAATACAGTCCCCAGTACATCAAGTTACCACAAACTATCGAATTTTCTCACTCGATTTTGAACTTAACCATCAAGGTTTAAAATCATTTAGAGAAAGACAGTTTCGTATAACCTGATGTGCAGGCCACCCTACATCAAAACTAGTTTTCTTTAAAATTCTCCTAAATAATATTGTTTTCTAAGTTGCCATTTGTTTCTGAGTTAACTACGTTCGGCTGCTGTCGAGGATGCTAAATGAAACCGATATAACTTACTTACAGAATTTAATTAATATAATTATAACAATTAATTCGGTAAAACTAAGTGCGTGACAATTGTTCGATGTAAGAAACAAGAGTGATCCACCAATATGCTAAATTAATATTAATCACTGGCACTACACAATTGCACATTCCACAATCTTCGGTCTCACGCCATCGGATTGCTGAGAAGGCGAATCTCACGGTGTAGAGCGCAACGCGGTGTTAGTCATTGTCTTAAGAATTAAGGGGTTCCGCAAGTAGCGACATCACAAGTTGTTATGGCTACGTAATAGTGACAATAGGGACGTGTCCTGGGTAAAAAAAGGAAAAACTGTTTAGTCCGTCAATCAGATAATAAAAAAATATGAGACACGTATTTTTTGCTTTGTCATAAAAATAAAAAAATGACTTAGATAAAATACAGTAAACTTGGGTTGAGTGGGGGATTGTTACGTCACAGCTTCGTAAAAAATCTACCGAGAAGTGACGTCATGCCACATTTGAACTCAATGTATCGCTGTAATATTTTGATTACGTAAAAAAAGAAAAAATACGTGACAAATATTTTTTAATAATCTACATACATGACGGACAAAAATATTGCTATCTCGTTCCTGCTACAGCCCACGTCATATCTCTCTATTTCGGTTGTTGATGCATGACGTACGATATCGGGAAATGTAGTTGTTTGGGTGTGTTTACATGTAATTGTTTCTAGCCCAATAATGTTAACGTGAAATTAGAGCGGTGCCTTATCTTCCTTTTTTATACATCAACTAGCTGACCCGACAGACTTCGTTCTGTCAAAAGATATAGTATAAACTCCACTACTTTACCCTACCCTACCCTACCTACCTACTTACCTACCTACCTACCTACATACCTACCTACCTACCTACCTACCTACCTACCTACCTACCTACCTACGTACCTACCCTACCCAACCCTACCCTACCCTACCTACCTACCTACCTACCTACCTACCTACCTACCTACCTACCTACCCTACCCTACTTTACCCTACCCTAATTTTTCTCGCCGTAAAAACCATCCTTGACTTCAACGAACATTAAAAAAAAAGAATTGGTAAAATTGGTCCAGGCGTTGTTGAGTTATGCGCTTACCAATACATTTTCCGATTAATTTTTATATTATAGATGTAGGTGGTGCAAAATACCATAATTACCTATTTGGTCTTGCAGTTGTTTGACATCTGTCAGGTGATTATTATTACAACTGAGGGTACCCCACAGTACAGTTGGAAGCAACAGACAACAACCTGAGGAATATAATATAGACGCCAAGTAAGTACATGATACACACGCTAATGGAAATAAAATGACAATAAAGTACAGTCCTATGAATTGAATTCAATAATTTCACTGTCATTATTGCAGTATTTAGTACATGTGTGTTCCTGTGATGATAAGACCTTTTCAATGCTTTTTGTAGTTGTTTACTTGAATAAATCAAATAATTTGCCTTTTGGAAAGTCCAACAAACACTTTATTTATCATATTTGAGATACTGTGGGTGTACTATAAATTAATGATAAAATTATAAATGATTTTATTTCTGTAAGTAGGTTCGTACAAACTCTTTTACACGTCAATCATATTTAAAAAACTAGATGAGGTCTGCATTTCCTATCTGACTATTATGAGAAGAAAGGCCGAAACAAACACAGAGGTCTCTTTTAAAGTCCAAACATAATCTTGGTCAGGTTATGTGAAGACCATGTAGATTGGTGTCTGAAATGATCTTTTGAGGAAATAACCACATGTTGGAGAAACGGTAGGTTTATCTTGTTAGCATCAGCCTTATTTTAACTACTGTGGGCGTACTGGGTAGTGTTGGTTATTGCGCGATAGAAAAACCGAATTAAACTCATAAGTCATTTACTCAAGAATCAGAACTTTAAAGTTTACATAAGACAGTCCCCCTAGATGCCCACCCTTCACCACTTCCTAGTGCTTAGCTGGGAAGAAGAAGTAGCGAAACAAACTCCCCAGCAGCACATCTGTCTGCTCAGTTAGAAGAACTTGATTCTATACAGTAATGGGTATGCAAAGTAATTAATGTTGGTATACGACACAACTATACTGAACGCGCAACAGTTTCTAGACGTCTTCACTGCTTGACCGCCACCGATGAATTTCACTTGTTGACTGTTAGGCCGACACTCGTCGCCGGTCGAACGTTATGTTGAAGACTCCGTCATGCGTCGCTAGGCAGCACTTGCGTCCCGATTAGTCAACAATCGATAGCGCAAACTCCAATAACTCCATCGAATGCCACTAGATGGCGCTTGCGTACCAGATACAACCCCACGATTTTATTATTGGTTAAGCGATTGACTGCTGCGCTGCGTGTCAAGGGTTCGATTCCCGCACGGAAAAATATTTGTATGATCTACAAGTAGTTGTTCCGGGTCTGGCTGTTTGTGTATGTGAGTTTAACTCTTGAAATGTCAAATGAAACGAAATGTCTAACTAATGCATAACTTTCAATCAAGATCATCTTCGCTATTGGTCGATGTATTTGGCATTTATTTTGATTGAAAGTTATGCACCTATGCGGTGCATTAGACATTTCGAGCGTTTGCTCTTATATGCACCGCATAGGTGTACTTGACATTTCAAGAGATGTTTGTAAACGCACCCACAGTACAGGAGAAATTCCTAGTGTGGGGCAACGTTTAAAAAATTAAATATAAAAAAAGTTTGAACTCGTCTCCGACACACACATATTGAGTGGCCCTGTCCAGTCAGTGCACGCATTTTTCAGTAATCGTGTAGCTCACTTTAAGGAGCTCAACGCTATGGGTACACCTGGATATGCCTGACCCTTCGGGGACTACAAGCGTGGTATCATGTTGTGCGTATTGTTTTAACAAAATAAAAAATATATAATTGAATTAAAATAGATAACACAAAGAGGTCAAAATAAATACTCTCGTGAAGAATAACAAAAGAAGATCTTCCAATGACCCACATTTTCATCTGGGCCACTAAAACATTAGCCCGAGAGTTACCCGTTACAAAATTAATAAGAAACCCGACTCTGAGGTGTTATTGACCTGTGACGTGGCAACATTCATTAGCAGGGTACTTGAAAGTAATTAATTAAGTCTTGAGTGTCAGTTTTATATCATGTTAGGGAACGAAGGAAATGTGTTAGCTGAACTGTGAGTGCAATTAAAAATAAACCGGTAATTACAGTGTAGTAATTCATTATTCTTTATTTTTAAACACTTTATGTTGAGCTACAGACTCCAAAAGCTAACAACCTCCTAACTCAAAATTGTAAATCACTTTTAATTTTAAGGTGAGGAAGGTGGAGGCCTGGTGACCTGAAACACAGGCCCTTAAGAGGATACCGAGCGCGCAGTGGCGCCCTCATCGTTTGTTTGGTTATTTCTTTTATTTTAGAATGAAAATGCTGAAAATAAGCTAACAAAAAGCGACTTTATGTCGCCTACGCGTAGGCGACGATAAAGTCGCTTTTTGTGCTCTAGAGCAGAAAGTAAAATCTTCGTCGAAGACCAAGGCAATGGGTCCAACAGCCACACGAACAACTTCAACTTCATATAATAACCTCTCTATTTTAATTCGTTTCGATGAATTAAGCTTCATCGAGCCTCTGATAAATAAATTAGATGTCATATTATATTTCAGCTGTAATCGTCTTATCTTTATACAGGGTGAAATCTAATTCATGGGCATCTTCTTAATGGGTCATTGTACACATCATTATGAACAATTTTCACTATGGGACCAACCCTGAAATATCGAGACAAAAAAAAAAAAAAAACTGGTGTTCCCTACATTTTGAAGAGCTATGCGAACATAAATGTAGAGAACAGCTGATTATTTTTTCGCGATTTCAGGTTTAGTCCCATAGTGAAAGTTGTTCATAATGATGAGTATAATGACCCCTTAAGAGGTGCCCATGAATTGAATTTCAGCCTGTATATATAATTCTTCTGTACGTGTTTGTCACTTAACTCATCCTAAACAGCTGGACCGACTTGGATGAAATTTTGTGTGTATAATGATTGGATGGTTGAAAGTACAATTGGACCCGGCAGGTGGCGCTGTTCGGGTAGGAAAACGTCTGTCTGGTCCACTAGTATGTTATAAGTTGGTCACAAAAGCTATCAAAAACTTGCTTATGTCGAAACGTTGTATCTTGGCCTATACCGAAATATTTTTTGGCTTGTTCTTCTGATAAAAAAAAAACCGTTAATATAGGTATTATGTTTTTTTTTAATATTTTACTATGGTCTTTTATAATCGCAATGCAGTATGAAAATCCCATCATACCCTAAATGTACACAGATACGGATTAAATTTGGGCCATGAATCTGAACAGACTCTTTGCATCATCACCATATGGTTGAGACAGAATTTTATGGAATGTGCCTAAATCAAGTCAGTTCAACTTATATTAATGATTTATTCAGCCGGACTAAGTATACCTATTGCTAAGATACTGATGCTTAATCAGATATCCGAAATTCGTTGATTGCAGCGATTCTGCGATTGTTGTTATCAGCAAGCAGCCTCTTAGGTTGCCGCTCTCTTGACAACTTCCTTTCTTTTCTAAGATTTTTGCCGTAAATCACATTCCTAAAGGTTCTTGTTTTAATAATATTTTAATACATTCTATTTAATAGTCTCGTATGAGAGAAGAACCTAAGTAGCTTATATTCTTCAAACACATCAAACTAAGAAACATACATCGAAACTTTAATAGAAAGCTAATATTAGGAACGAAACTAAAATCATTACGAAACGATACGAATATCTTTATGTGCACTAGTCTTAAGTTTAATCAGACGGAACCTGATTATTCAATTATAAACCTTTTCAAAACGCAATAAGGTGGAAACTCATTTGAAGAGGTTCCGCTAAGGAGTAGCACGCAGATATGAAATTTCAGCATACAGTTATTAAAGTTTTGGTAGGTTGTGCATGTTTGGCGATATGGGGGGTCCGCTGCAAGCAAACACGTCCTTATCTTCAGAACTAGGATATTACTTATAAACTAGGCTATTGCTAGACGGGCTCGTGGCTAAATTATAACAGCCATACGGGTCGATCAAAAGGCTACGCTTGCCGAGGTCCGTCTTTGGATGTGTTTGACATCGAGACGAAGGGTTACCGTATTACCCAGTAATTGGGTTGTGGAGGTCAGATAGGCAGTCGCTCTATATAAATTACTGGTATTCAGCTGTAACCGGCTAGACTGGAGGCTGGCTGGCTAGGCAGATGATGACTAGGATATTAGTTATGAAGACTGACACGAGAGGTCTAAGTTAATGTTGACTCTAGGAGATTAATAATATTATGCGGCATGTAGTTTGAAGTTCTCAAGATTATGGAGGTATAAGGATAAGGATGTAAAGTTCACTCATACATTGTGGAAAAGGGAGGATCCTCCGACCAGAAGGGTGTTGTGTCTGTTGGGCAACTGCCCGACGGCTGGTGTCGGGATGTTGTGTAAATGCTAGTCGCACGGTAAACTCTGATTGCGCGATGCAGGATTTGTGTGACGTCAGTGCTTTGATGCGTAGTTCGCATGTGGTGTTGTAGATGCCGCCACAAGATATTTCACAAGTCATATTATGTTTGCTTCTAGTTATTTTTTTGGCGAATGTTTTTATTTCTTGTCACAGTTACAAAACTGACCAAGTGCATGACGGTATTGCTTGTTCGACGAGTAAAGAGATGTCTCGACGTTTGGTTATCGATAACGAGTTACTTGATGCATCATCGGGTCAATCGGGTGACAGAAATCATCGATCCGCGTCGAATAAAAATCGTCGATAGACGATAATAAATACATAATAAAATAAAAATACTAAATAAGATAAATAATAAATAAATAAAAACAAATTTAATAATAATCTGTTTTGTTTAACCTTGAACAATTTTTTTATGAATAATTTATTTGAATGAATACAGTTCGTTGTTATTTTAATAACGTGGTTTTCCTCAAGAAACTAAATAAACACTTAGGTGTGTTTATTTAGCTTCTTGGTATTCTGTGTAATGTACTTATTACTTACGGATTCTAAGAGTTATCACGGTGACGTTAACGGGCGAGACACACACTGTTTAATGATGACCAACATTAGGTTAGCATAAATAAAGCTTAAAAAAATTATATTTAAGGCTATATTTAATAAAAACATTCATAAGTATCCTTACTATATACAGTGTGGCGATTAGATTATCACATTAATTGAAACCACTTATTCTACGTTACGTATTTTAAACATACACAATTAAAATAATTAATAACAATTAACATTTTAGCTGTGCGACCTTTTTTTCGTTTTAGTATTTAACAACATTGAACTTAATTTGTGGTTACTTGGTAACAATACCATAAAGTTTGTGTTAAACTTTATGCTAATTGGTAATTGTTGGTACCATCGCCCTGCGCGTGACTAGTGCCTTATTATCAAGGGTTCGTGTAGTTCGTGCCAATTTTTACGCATTTTTTTTAAAAATTGTTTTTCATTTGATTATCATTTTAATGATAACAACTTGTAATAACCAATGTACTATTTATGAGATAACTTAATCGCCACTCTGTATACGTATTAGGCAGCTTCAAATAAGTTAAATAAATGAACTATTCTATTTAATGCTTTTGCTACCAAATTATCTGAATAGTTTTTTGGTAACACAAATTAATACATTCCAGGATAACAACAAAACATTTTACCGTTACACTGTATTTATATATTCGTGCAAGTGGCGTAGCCAATGAGTAAACGCGGTCTTAAAAAGTTATGGAAACAATTCATTATTGTGTTAAGATGAGCGTCCAGTTAAAAACAAAATCAAAAATCTATCCAATAGAGTTTATTCCGCGTTATTACTCGGTTGTCCATCCGTCTCGTCTGTGAATCACGTTATTATTTGTGTCATTCGTTTGCGATAATCACAGCAAGTGACATTTACTAAACGTTTGTGACTACTGTATGTACAAAATGGCTTATTGTGTGTTATTAATTGGTGAGTTTATTACTTTTTAATTATGTATTTTAGAGTAATATTAGCCTGCATTTGTGATACTTTGCTTGTGCATGTAGGATTTCCGATAAAACAAATGACTTGAATTTCCAATTACCTACCTACTAGAAGTGTTTTGTTTTTTTCTTGGTTTTTTTTATGTGTTAATGTAGTGTTGGTGTTAATAAAAATATCTAATAAACGCAGCATTAATATACATAAATATTTTGGTCTGAAAAATATTAGTGTCAAAGTCAAAAGTCAAAGCATTTATTTCAAATAGGCACTTTTGAACGTCAAAATTTACACGGAAATAAAATTGATTTTAGTTGCCCCTTCCAAAAGGTTGCATTGAGAAGAATGGAATTCTTCGCATGGAGAAGAATGGGCAAGAAACTCCACTGTTACTCTTTTAAACTGTTTTAAAATACTTTGTATACATCAATTATATCATTACAATGTGAAGACGATGTACCCAGAATAAAATTACTATACTACAACGGGTAATAACAATAAAAACATTGACGGAAAGATTAATTAGGTGTATGTTGTGTGTGTTATGTAGCAAAAGCAAAGTTTTTTTTTTGATGTTGTATATTTGTATTAGTGCTGTATTTATTAGATATTTTATTTGTATCGGTCAACCAGGATGTATCGGACGTACGCTGTAGAAATAAAATGACCTACTTAATAAATTACTATTACGCAATTTGAACCTTTCAAAAGACATGTTTAACTTCTAATAATACTATATAATTTCTTAAGCACACAGTTGGTACCAAGAAATACACATACGCCTAACTTATATTTTGCAAGATCAAGGAACAAAAACAGTTATTCCAGTGTCTTCCTTATAAGTTTATATTCAGATTATAAAGTTCTTATTTACATATCTGTTAGGAAACATCTCTTACTCGCTTGTTATAATGAACAATCATAAGTCAATATTTTGTTCAACTTAAGATGATTGTTGACTGTACATTCTGGAATAGCAATGAGATTCATAAGGCAACTGTCCCACCGCCGACGACGAAGCCTAGCTATATATATTTTCTCGCTCAAGAATCGTGTAATGGATGTGTCAGTAAAAGAGATGCATATATTAATAGTTGGTCGCTGACTGTTTACACTGCCGCGGCCGGCGAGAACTCTCTCTCCAATAGTTTGTCGCAGCGACTAGAGCTATCAAAGAAAATACTCGCTCAGCGATACTCGTTTGGCAGGCAGAGCACTTTCTGTGATACTGTCGTTTGGTACATAATATACAGGTTTATTGGAAAAACACTGAAACCCTTGCAGGACTGTATTACTAACGTCATAAACAACAAAACAAAACAAACAAAGATTTCGCGTTGAATTTAGATAAATATTTTTATTTTTGTATGGAAGTCTGTTGAATTTAAATCTGATAAATTATTAAAAGTTAGAACAAAAGTTGTAAGTGCAAGTGATTCGGCAGTCATTCTACTCGTCGCACTCGCGCACTCGTTTATAGCTCAGCGACCAAACTATCCGAACTATGCACTCACTGCTCGTTACTCGCCAACTAGCTTCTCGCTAATCATCGGCCACAGGGACAGGTCCCTTAGAATAGTGATTAATAATTTATACGAGGGCTTTTGCGCCTCGCACCGAAGATTTCAGTCGAATTGAAATCAAAAGTTATGAAATTCTAATGATTGAGATCTTTATAAATCGTTTATCGGAGTACGCTTCTCTTTGGTAATTATTATGGAAATGAAGTATCCGGATTTGTGAATGGCATAAGTGCCTTTTAATCGTCAGTGAGATTGTTTTATGTTTATCCATATGAATATGACTTACTCGCGCGATCAATTAAGTCGCATTTGTACGTCATAATTCATATAAACAATCGCGTAATCGCGTATACGCACGACGCGACCGGTTAGGACACAGGGTAAAGAGTCGTGCGTTCGAATTTCATTTGTTTCTTTATTTATTTTCCAGCTTTATCCCTGGTGGGATTCTCATCATGCGACGCCACCACCGGTTCCTGTCCCCCAACGTTACCAGTGGACGTGTGTGAGGCAACATGTGGACCTGGCAATGCTTGTACCAATGAGAAGCAGCTGTGCTGTCCTACTGCGTGTGGTGGAGCTATGTGCGTTGATGCTATGTCGCAGAGGCATTTTGTGGACCTGGGTTAGTATAATACACTATTATGAGGTGAAGTCCTATAAAAATATCCCGGAATAAACGCACACCACCAAACACCCCGATTACAGTATTTTCGTTGTAGCTTGGTGCAGGTGACATTAGACGAATCGTTCCTTTTCACTCTTGAACATCACTGCGATTTACAATCATGACTGAATATTTTAGCTGCACCCTAAATATCATTGTCGAAAAATACGCAATCAGTAATAACTGTGGTAAATTAGATAAATTTACCCTGCCAAAATGTTATTGTCTAAAAATAAAATCATATTAAAAGAAAAATTAAGCAAATGCTATTCGTGTATCGTAACGCTTGCTTAGTGATGCATGTTTAGTGATGGGATGTATTGCTATGATGGATAGTCGATACTTTTTATTGAAAAAGAAGTTTACTGTATGTATTTATAATTTTTGTTGTTCTCTTTCAAAGTACTCGTAGTCTTGTAGGCGAACGACAAACTCCTTTGCCTGACTCTCCAAAACAGTTTTTTGAATTTAAATATTTTTATTTTTATATGAAAATATGGTAAATTAAAATCTGATGAATTATTAAAAGTCATAGAACAAAAGTTGTTGTTTATGATGTTAGTAATATAGTCGTGATAGGTTGTTAGTGTTTTACCAATAAACTTGTATAATGGTAGAATGTAAAGGGGCCATTATAGTTTTAAATAAATAAATTATAAAAATAAATACAAAAGATCCATAAATTGTTAGTAACATGTTTGCACTTAAATCACTATTGTTAGTAACTTAAACTAAAGACGAATTTGTGAGAAGACCACCCAATATCTAGACGCAACGAGAAATGGTAATGGTCTAACTATGGTATAAGTCTTCGCACAAATTGCCTTATTATGGCGGAGGAAGTATCTGCCGCCACCGCCTTCCGGATACTATTGTGACTGCCTCTTATTCTGCTCAGGAGTGAGGCCGTTTTTTTGCGGATGATGGCATGAGATCACACATACATTGTTAACCTACATTCTGGCAAATAAATGGATTTGATTTGATTTGGTGGTATCATCAAATGGTAGTGAAACCGGGGATTAGTAAGATATTTGTTTTTTTCCCAATCACTAACTTGACTATCAAAAAACAGCCTTTGAATTGAATTGATCACGTGTCGTGTTAACTAAACTATTCTCTTCAAAATTCCAGTGAAGCCAGGCCTCTGCCCGGAGTACCCCCGAGGCCCCTGGGTCTGCACCCACATGTGCACCAGTGACTCCGACTGCCCCCGAGCCCTCAAGTGCTGTCCTAACCGATGTGGGGCCCAGGCCTGCCAGAAACCTGACCAGGAACCGCCGGCTGCAGAGAATACTGTTTAAAGAAGTAAAGATGGTTTAATATTTCAGAAGTTTCTTATTACACCAAGAACCACTTGTTTTTCGTAAAAAAGTAGTTATTATGTTTATTATTTATTTATTTCGGAGAATCTCCATTTTACATACTTAATCATAATATGACAAAACCGGCCAAGTGCGTGTCGGACCACGCACAATGAAGGGTTCTGTACTTGGAAATAATTTATCTTAAGAACAAACTTAACTTTGCAGTTGAGAAACATGCTCTCCTATACAGATTGTATGGGGATCATGTTTTTCAACTGCAAATTTAAGTTGGTCGACTATTACTCGTAAACTTGAAAAGCCTACTTAGCTGTGATAGTTTTCCTTTTTACTTCGTTATATATACTACTATCTTGAATTTTTTCACCTAATCAAAACTAACCGTTTAGCTGGCAGGGGAAGGGGGGACTTGACTCTAACAAAAATTAGCATTTTAAGGCCTAATATTTCAGAAATGGATCACTTAATCGAAAAATTGTTTTCACGAACCCTCAATATTTTTGAAAGACCCATCCAACAATACCCCACACCATAAGGTAGGCGAAAAAAAAAAAAAAAAAACATCCCCACTTTACATGTACTGGAAGGTAACCTAAATAACTATTTTTTTCATGATTTTATTTTACCACTTTGTCTTGTGTTTAATATGTATATCCATGCCAAATTATAGCTTTCTAGTACTAAGAGTCTCTGAGCTAAGCTGGGGACGGACAGACGGACGAATGGACGGACATGGCGAAACTCCAGCAAATACAATGAAAATTATACTCAAGCAAAAGACTAAAAATGTAAACGAAACTTAATACCTAAATAAAAATCTCCAGGTATAAAGGGCGCCCGCTGACATATACAATGCTGGATTATGTTTATATAGCTGTAACACAAATGAT
Source organism: Dryobota labecula (assembly GCA_947523025.1). Lineage (NCBI taxonomy): Eukaryota > Metazoa > Arthropoda > Insecta > Lepidoptera > Noctuidae > Dryobota > Dryobota labecula. Next base: position 24,688,053 of record OX383289.1, on the reverse strand, counting down.
AAACTAAAACCATCGGAGTAAACTAAATAAACAATTAATTACTAATTACGCAACGGAAAGATAAGCCATTACCCACCTAGCCATATTTGAGGGAAGGAGGCAACCCGATCCCCGACGCTACCGCAAGCAGTGACATCTATGGGAGCATGACGAACTCGCTATTATTTGCTAGCCAAAATAACAATACTATTATTTCAATGATGATATTTTACCATTGAAATAATAGTATTGTTATTCTGGCTACCCATTCGTTATTTAAGTTTGTAACAAGTTATGAGCCTAAGTGTGCGTCCACACTGCCGGCCTAGCGCGGTTGCGACGATGGGCGCGAAATATCAAACATGAAATCGCCGCTTGCGTCCATAGTGTAGTGACTAAAGCGGGCGCCTAGCGCGACGGACTCGAGCGAGATAGCGCGCGTAGTTTTCAAACGTTCCTATCCAATGCGCGGTTGGCGGGGGTATCAAACCAGTTCGGTCTTATCGCACGGCGTACAAGCGTAAGATTTTTTTTTTTTGTAAAATGGCGATAAATACTGAAGTGTTTATAAGTGTGATTCAATCTAAACCAGCTATATGGCAAAGTAAACATCCTCACCACAGTAATCGCATAATAATAAGAAAATTATGGGGCGAAACCAAAGAAAAATTTCCTGATCGGACTATCTAATAAAAATACTAAATCCTCGTCCATAGTTTGCAACCCCTGAAATAAGTCGTACCGCTACAAGAGCTCGCGCGTCACTGTGGCCACCGCACGCCTCCGCCGCCGCGCCCGCCACAGGCCCCAGTCACCGCGCGTTCAGTGTGGACGCAAACTTACATTTGCGTTTCTGTATTCCTTAAAATTGCAGTACTTAGCAGACTTGAGTCAAGTCCTTGCCATCGTTAAGTTGTTTCATGTATTGTTAGCGGCTGCTGATATTACATGATTTCTAAATTATTAATTCGTGAAGTATTGAATGTAGCCATATATTTTACCACCTCCAAATAAGTTTCGGTGAACTTATCAGGCAGCTCGTAAATTGTGCCTATCCGGATACTGAAAAGATGTCCTTAATATACTTGTTAAAGACAATTCGAGTCAAGTTCTGTTATATCAAGATTATTACTGTAATATTCTTGCAAAGCTTTTCAACTAAGCTAACTGAGCTTGTACTAGTTAACCGCGCGAGTTTAACCGTCTTAATATTAGTTACTTAAGTCATGATATATGGATGTTGAAGTGTTAACTAGTATGTAGAGGTATTAAGGGTCGAATTTGTGGAGATGTGATTACTCGAGATTACTTTGAGAGTATTCTAGATAATCTTTTACTTATACGTTTGTATTTTCGGTGAACCAACAATAATAATTGACATCAAAGAGACATTGAATATCAGAGAGTACTGAGATATTTTTTTTTCATTTATTCATGTTCTCCCATACATTCTGTATGAGAGAATATGTTTTTCAACTACAATGTTGAGTACTTAATTTAATTTAATTTTAATTGTGCGTGGTCCTACACGTACTTGGCCGATTTTTTAAATATTATAGGTACATATTTTGCATAAAAATTAATTATACAAACAGGGCGAAGGATTTCGTAGCACCCTGCTACGCTTCGGCGTAGCTACTGCCTACGAGGCTACGACCGCGTAGCTAATCTACTCCATAATTCCTTGTACTCCACATTTTCAATTCCACTCTAATGCGTTCTTGTAAAATATGAACATTGTTTTTCCGACATTACAAATGTGAATGTTTTACTTACTTGAATTTATGAGTTTAATATTACAATCAGATTTTGTATTTTGAAAGTGTTGTGAGTAATGTTTTATTAAGGTTTCATTATAACCAACTCTGCAAAATATTTGCTTCCTGCCTTTATATGGGAGAATGATACGAAAATATATTATTAGACAAGTCTCTGCGTTTTATACCTGAGATGGCTTATACGAGTATGACATTACCGAGCGGGAAGCTGGGAAGGACATTTTATTTTTTGTCGTAGAACTGGGTCATAATGTTTATACTGCCACCGCAACCACTCATGTTTTTTAATCAGTGGTGGGTGGTCAGATTTGCAATGAACGACAGAAGTTAAGGCTACACTATTTACTGTCAGTCGTTTTATACATGTAATCTGTGGGTCAACTACACGCAGAGGGCATATAGTGCCCTGCACGTACAATACAATAATGCTTTCTGGGTGTTGATGGGGCTGCCGCGCTACTGCATGTTCACTGAAGCGAGAATAGATGGCTTTCACGCCATCATGCGCAAGCGTTGCGCTTCCATTATGCGCAGGGTACGCGGCAGCCCCAACAATATCCTGAAAACCATAGCTGATAGGTGGGACAGCCCCATACTGGGATATTGGATACGCCTACATGCCACTGTGGCGTAGTAATTAGTAGTTTGTTGTTTTTCTGGTAGATGTAAGTACTAACACTAGTTTCTAAGTTGTGTGTATACTAACCAAGTGTTAATAATATAAATAATATATTTTTAATAATATTTTTATTAATAATATTCATTATTAATAATATTTTTTATTAATAATATTAATTATTAATAATAATTTTTAGTAATAATAATTTTTTATAATAATATTTTTTTAAATTTAATTTAAATAATATTTATGGGTCCGAAATAAAAGATTTTTTTATTTTTTTTTGATGTATAAAAAAGGAAGATTAGGTACTCGTTCCTCGACGTGGACCGCATGAATTATGCCGACCGACACAACTGAGCTTAGTCACAATCGAACTGGCGTATGTGTAGCACGTTAACTAAAATTACCGTAATCGTCTAAATAAGCAGCAACAATGCCTTACTGTGTTTTCAAAATGTGCACAAATAATTCACGCATTAAAAATATATTCCACGGGATTACTTTCCACTCGTAAATACAGTCCCCAGTACATCAAGTTACCACAAACTATCGAATTTTCTCACTCGATTTTGAACTTAACCATCAAGGTTTAAAATCATTTAGAGAAAGACAGTTTCGTATAACCTGATGTGCAGGCCACCCTACATCAAAACTAGTTTTCTTTAAAATTCTCCTAAATAATATTGTTTTCTAAGTTGCCATTTGTTTCTGAGTTAACTACGTTCGGCTGCTGTCGAGGATGCTAAATGAAACCGATATAACTTACTTACAGAATTTAATTAATATAATTATAACAATTAATTCGGTAAAACTAAGTGCGTGACAATTGTTCGATGTAAGAAACAAGAGTGATCCACCAATATGCTAAATTAATATTAATCACTGGCACTACACAATTGCACATTCCACAATCTTCGGTCTCACGCCATCGGATTGCTGAGAAGGCGAATCTCACGGTGTAGAGCGCAACGCGGTGTTAGTCATTGTCTTAAGAATTAAGGGGTTCCGCAAGTAGCGACATCACAAGTTGTTATGGCTACGTAATAGTGACAATAGGGACGTGTCCTGGGTAAAAAAAGGAAAAACTGTTTAGTCCGTCAATCAGATAATAAAAAAATATGAGACACGTATTTTTTGCTTTGTCATAAAAATAAAAAAATGACTTAGATAAAATACAGTAAACTTGGGTTGAGTGGGGGATTGTTACGTCACAGCTTCGTAAAAAATCTACCGAGAAGTGACGTCATGCCACATTTGAACTCAATGTATCGCTGTAATATTTTGATTACGTAAAAAAAGAAAAAATACGTGACAAATATTTTTTAATAATCTACATACATGACGGACAAAAATATTGCTATCTCGTTCCTGCTACAGCCCACGTCATATCTCTCTATTTCGGTTGTTGATGCATGACGTACGATATCGGGAAATGTAGTTGTTTGGGTGTGTTTACATGTAATTGTTTCTAGCCCAATAATGTTAACGTGAAATTAGAGCGGTGCCTTATCTTCCTTTTTTATACATCAACTAGCTGACCCGACAGACTTCGTTCTGTCAAAAGATATAGTATAAACTCCACTACTTTACCCTACCCTACCCTACCTACCTACTTACCTACCTACCTACCTACATACCTACCTACCTACCTACCTACCTACCTACCTACCTACCTACCTACGTACCTACCCTACCCAACCCTACCCTACCCTACCTACCTACCTACCTACCTACCTACCTACCTACCTACCTACCTACCCTACCCTACTTTACCCTACCCTAATTTTTCTCGCCGTAAAAACCATCCTTGACTTCAACGAACATTAAAAAAAAAGAATTGGTAAAATTGGTCCAGGCGTTGTTGAGTTATGCGCTTACCAATACATTTTCCGATTAATTTTTATATTATAGATGTAGGTGGTGCAAAATACCATAATTACCTATTTGGTCTTGCAGTTGTTTGACATCTGTCAGGTGATTATTATTACAACTGAGGGTACCCCACAGTACAGTTGGAAGCAACAGACAACAACCTGAGGAATATAATATAGACGCCAAGTAAGTACATGATACACACGCTAATGGAAATAAAATGACAATAAAGTACAGTCCTATGAATTGAATTCAATAATTTCACTGTCATTATTGCAGTATTTAGTACATGTGTGTTCCTGTGATGATAAGACCTTTTCAATGCTTTTTGTAGTTGTTTACTTGAATAAATCAAATAATTTGCCTTTTGGAAAGTCCAACAAACACTTTATTTATCATATTTGAGATACTGTGGGTGTACTATAAATTAATGATAAAATTATAAATGATTTTATTTCTGTAAGTAGGTTCGTACAAACTCTTTTACACGTCAATCATATTTAAAAAACTAGATGAGGTCTGCATTTCCTATCTGACTATTATGAGAAGAAAGGCCGAAACAAACACAGAGGTCTCTTTTAAAGTCCAAACATAATCTTGGTCAGGTTATGTGAAGACCATGTAGATTGGTGTCTGAAATGATCTTTTGAGGAAATAACCACATGTTGGAGAAACGGTAGGTTTATCTTGTTAGCATCAGCCTTATTTTAACTACTGTGGGCGTACTGGGTAGTGTTGGTTATTGCGCGATAGAAAAACCGAATTACTCTTAACTCATAAGTCATTTACTCAAGAATCAGAACTTTAAAGTTTACATAAGACAGTCCCCCTAGATGCCCACCCTTCACCACTTCCTAGTGCTTAGCTGGGAAGAAGAAGTAGCGAAACAAACTCCCCAGCAGCACATCTGTCTGCTCAGTTAGAAGAACTTGATTCTATACAGTAATGGGTATGCAAAGTAATTAATGTTGGTATACGACACAACTATACTGAACGCGCAACAGTTTCTAGACGTCTTCACTGCTTGACCGCCACCGATGAATTTCACTTGTTGACTGTTAGGCCGACACTCGTCGCCGGTCGAACGTTATGTTGAAGACTCCGTCATGCGTCGCTAGGCAGCACTTGCGTCCCGATTAGTCAACAATCGATAGCGCAAACTCCAATAACTCCATCGAATGCCACTAGATGGCGCTTGCGTACCAGATACAACCCCACGATTTTATTATTGGTTAAGCGATTGACTGCTGCGCTGCGTGTCAAGGGTTCGATTCCCGCACGGAAAAATATTTGTATGATCTACAAGTAGTTGTTCCGGGTCTGGCTGTTTGTGTATGTGAGTTTAACTCTTGAAATGTCAAATGAAACGAAATGTCTAACTAATGCATAACTTTCAATCAAGATCATCTTCGCTATTGGTCGATGTATTTGGCATTTATTTTGATTGAAAGTTATGCACCTATGCGGTGCATTAGACATTTCGAGCGTTTGCTCTTATATGCACCGCATAGGTGTACTTGACATTTCAAGAGATGTTTGTAAACGCACCCACAGTACAGGAGAAATTCCTAGTGTGGGGCAACGTTTAAAAAATTAAATATAAAAAAAGTTTGAACTCGTCTCCGACACACACATATTGAGTGGCCCTGTCCAGTCAGTGCACGCATTTTTCAGTAATCGTGTAGCTCACTTTAAGGAGCTCAACGCTATGGGTACACCTGGATATGCCTGACCCTTCGGGGACTACAAGCGTGGTATCATGTTGTGCGTATTGTTTTAACAAAATAAAAAATATATAATTGAATTAAAATAGATAACACAAAGAGGTCAAAATAAATACTCTCGTGAAGAATAACAAAAGAAGATCTTCCAATGACCCACATTTTCATCTGGGCCACTAAAACATTAGCCCGAGAGTTACCCGTTACAAAATTAATAAGAAACCCGACTCTGAGGTGTTATTGACCTGTGACGTGGCAACATTCATTAGCAGGGTACTTGAAAGTAATTAATTAAGTCTTGAGTGTCAGTTTTATATCATGTTAGGGAACGAAGGAAATGTGTTAGCTGAACTGTGAGTGCAATTAAAAATAAACCGGTAATTACAGTGTAGTAATTCATTATTCTTTATTTTTAAACACTTTATGTTGAGCTACAGACTCCAAAAGCTAACAACCTCCTAACTCAAAATTGTAAATCACTTTTAATTTTAAGGTGAGGAAGGTGGAGGCCTGGTGACCTGAAACACAGGCCCTTAAGAGGATACCGAGCGCGCAGTGGCGCCCTCATCGTTTGTTTGGTTATTTCTTTTATTTTAGAATGAAAATGCTGAAAATAAGCTAACAAAAAGCGACTTTATGTCGCCTACGCGTAGGCGACGATAAAGTCGCTTTTTGTGCTCTAGAGCAGAAAGTAAAATCTTCGTCGAAGACCAAGGCAATGGGTCCAACAGCCACACGAACAACTTCAACTTCATATAATAACCTCTCTATTTTAATTCGTTTCGTTAGTATTCTAAGAACAAGGCAAGGATGCCAACAGCCAAAGTACACAATAAAACTGCATAAAAAAACTTATATTTTTTATTTCGTCCATTTATTAATTTTTAATTCGTTTTTTTATATTAGTTAATCAATATATTTAAACTATAACTAAGTTATCATATAATACATAAAAAACAAAATGTTTTTATAACTGAGCAGTATGTAACGACCTAAGTACGGGGTTATGTCACGTACTTACTGAAAAAAAAAAGAAGTTAATTGGCAGGAACCATAATTATTTTTCAATTTTAATTAAATTTAAAATATTTACATGTTGCTGTTTTATTTCCTCGCAATCGAAGTGAAAAGTAGAGTGTAAAACTCGTCCATAAAACCCATTTTACATTCTATATCCATCCGCGAATAAACGTCTCGCGTAAAATGGTGCGTTTTATGCACTTGATGTACAATCTTTACAATCTACTATTTAAGCTGACATGTAAGTCTTTCAAAGTGGTAATTAATGTACCTACTATAGTTTGACTGAAACCACTGTACCGCGCCTTAGGAATACGCGGGGAGGCGGGAGGTGGGACGCCGTGAGCGTTGAAAAATGAGGGGCCTGCACTGCCCACATTTCATGTGCGTCTCGCCGCGCACATACCTAAGGCATGGTACAGAGGTATTGGTCAAATTATATTTAAGAAGTTACATTATAGAAGCTAAATCATTAATGAACCACGCTGAAATAAAACATTGTAAGCCAATTGGACTTTATAGCCTGTAATCACTTATTCGAGAAAGTAGTAATACACTACATATTATGGAGAAAACACTCTTTTCTTGCTACCACTTTTATTCTGCACAACTGTAGGTACGATTTCATAATCAAACGACGGCTGGACTGACAATGCGCTAAATTTAAAATTACTTTTGCCCCACCCACCATCACCACCATAATGATATTATCATAATCATTATTTCTAAGTGTTGCCAAAGTTAAATAATACATTCGGTACCGAACACTGTTAAAGTACAAATTATTAACTTTGACAGTGTTGCCACAGTGGATATTATAATTCGGTATTAAAATAATACAGATTTTTTTTTTTGTAAAATTTAAATGTATTTTCAGTGTCGCAAAGTACAAATTATTAATATTGTATATTAATAATTTGTACTTTGACAGTGTTTCTACAGTGGAAATTATAATTCGGTATTAACATATTATTAAAAAAAAAAAAAAAAAAAACGAAAGGTATACGAAAGGTCAAGTCATCTATCAAGGCAGATGCGTTCCCTCCCGGCGTTCGAGTGGAACGCCCTAGGAGGATATCATTTCAGCCGAAAGACGTCCACTGCTGGACATAAGCCTCCCCCAATTGGGGGGGTTTGCCATAATCGCCACGCTTGGCAGGAGGATTGGCGATCGCAGTATGGTGTTAAAAATGCATAGAGAACGCTGCTGCCCATTCTCTAGTAAGTCCCTTAGTCGCCTTTTACGACAACCACGGGAGGAAATGGGGTGGTGCTATTCTTTACGTCCGGCACCTCACGGCACTAGAAGGACATATAGTGACCTAATTGGTGATGTTATTCAGAAAGGTCAGGTGCGTAGCACTCGCAACTGGCGCGGAGTGCGTATATTATGACCAGGTGTATGAACGTAAACGAAGCAAAAGGCTTATGTAAGGAGCGTAGCAGGTGGCGTTCTATAGATTCTGCCTACCCCCATGGGAAGAAAGCATGAGTTTATGTATGTACTAGCTGTTGCCCGCGGCTCCACCCGCGTGGATGTCGGTTATCGCGTAAAAAAGTAGCCTATGTCCTTCTCCATATCCCAGGCTATATCTCTGCCAAATTTCATGACGATCGGATCAGCGGTTTAGGCGTGAAAACGTAACATAGAGACAGACAGACATAGTTACTTTCACATTTATAATATTAGTAAGGATGTATATCAAAGAAATCACGACAATATTGTTGTAAAGAATTGTTAGCATTATTCTTTCCCTTGGTGTTTAGATAGATAGATAGATAGAATACTCTTTATTATGTACACCATAAAAATTACAGATATAAATGTATAACTGTTACATAGGGTGTCACAATGGGCGGTCTTATCGTGTTGCTCTGTGGGAATCACATGCTAACATTATTATTCCATCATGTCTTCAAAATACTAATACAGCTAACACCAGAAAAAAGTTTAATAAACCCGGATCAAAGATACCACGTAAAGAAATAAACATATTTTTCTCGTAATAATGGTAGTACACAAAGTAAAATTCGGTGCCAACTGATTGAATTATGTGTGTGGCGTATTCCATTAAGACGGCAACGTGTGCCGAATTCACACCTACTGGCTTTGAAGTTATTACTTGTTCAAAAAATGTACGCGAGAATAAATTCTATGTAGGTATGTTATGTATTTATTCAGATAAGGAGGGTAATAATACAGTGCGAAATGAAGAAGCAACTGCAAATAGAACCGCTAACAAACAATTTTACTTTTATTTACCTAATTTAGATTTAGTTTTCATTTTATGCTCATTTTTAATTTATTACATTAAGTATTTATGCGCTTCCTAGCCTGAAGCACAGGTTCAACCTAGTTCAGGCAAATGAGCAACTGTGCTCTATTTTAATTGTTAAGTAACTTATTGTAAACTAGCTTTTGCCCGAGGCTCCGCCCACGTGGATGTCGGTTATCGCGTAAAAAAGTAGCCTATGTGCTTCTCCATATACCAGGTTTTTTTAAACGTTAAATATCTGCCAAATTTCATGACGATCGGTTCAGCGGTTTAGGCGTGAAAACGTAACAGACAGTTAGACAGAGTTACCTACTTTCACATTTACAATATTAGTATGGAAGTATCGATGGATGTGCCCCTTTTTATAAAGATTCATTCACGCCTAATAGACCGCTCGTCGCGCGGCACGCGGTGTCTTTGTGTCGCGTCACGTGTCGTGCCTGTTTGTAGGAGCCTTTATACATAAACGATTATTATTATACAACCCTGACGACCGTGCACACGATACTTTAAATGTCGCAGAATCATGCTGAGATAGGAGCCTTTTGGCCTCATACAGGACTTTCTGCTTTTTATTTTATTTTTATATTTTATAATTTTTATCATTGTGTGTTTAGTTTAGTTTGTGATCTTCCTATGTGGGTTTATAATATATAATTTTTCTTTCTTTCTTTCATGCAGATTTAGAAGCAAAACGATTTGCGGTTTCCGTTTTCTCATTTATTCACTTCAGTTACAATAAATAAATTGATGTTTCGACTTTTTCCATTAACGGAACATGTTCGGGTTGGCACACCTGCTCTTAATCGTTGCGTGTCAGATCTGGGACGTTTTAATTCAGTCCATGACGTTTTTTACGCGCTGTGATTGAACTCTTTAAGGCACTTAAATGATAAATGATTTTATTTCTGTAGTAGGTTTGTACAACTAGATGAGGTCGGCGTTTCCTGTCTGATTACTCTAAGAAGAAAGGCCGAAAAACTCAGAGTTTTAAAGTCCAAACATAATGTTGTCCGCTAATCGCGTTTTATTTCTGTTCAAGTAATTTTTCTTTTGATTAATAATTATTTTCCGACTGCCTCGTTGGTCTAGAGGTCGCAAGCTCTATACTGCTGAGCGTGAGGTCTCGGGTTCGATTCGTAGGTCATGCAAAGTGTTATTGGGTTTTTCTATGAAATTTTGCAGTAGCAGCCCGGAGTCTGGATAAGTGCCCAGTTGATGGTAATAGGCTGGCGTCCTATTACATGGGACTTTAAACGGCGAAATGTGGGTGGTACCTACATACTAAACTACAACTCTGCCTAACCCTTCTGGGAATTACAGGCGTGATATTATGTTATTATTATCAGACGTCATGACATGCGCTGTCATAATGAATTGTTTTTAATCATTTAGTTTGGTTTGTTCTGTACACATCGACAAATCGCAAAAACCGTCGAAGCTGAGGCGGGTCGCTACCCGCCTCAGCTTCGACGGTTTTTACGATTTGACTAACTTCGATAATGGTGCCGATTCTCTTGTCACATATTCTCTAAACTAGACTAAAAATCACCAAAATTTAGTTTATTCCTGTCAAACGAAGGTTTCCCATTCTGAAATTGACTAAAGTGAGTTTTAGTTTGACAGCACTAAGATGACACTGAGTTATTAGTTTAGTGAAAATGGCAATTTCGCTATTCTGAATTTGACGTTTTTCACCTAAAATTGAGATTTTCTAACAAAATCTAACTATTTTTAATCGCGATTAAAAAGGTGTGGAATATGTGTTGTCATGAACTAAAATTTACTCCAATACCTCGACTTCAGGTGCAAAAACAGTACTGTAACTTTTATTTTTTTTTCTTTTGATTATATCTCGAAAATGTGTGTCCTATAGCAAAAATAATGAAAATGTCGACTCCTATTTATGAAACTCATAAACCCCTAACTCAACATGTAGGTAATAATTTTTCATATTTTCCATACAAAAAGTGAAAAATTCCATAAAAAACACTTCGAGGCTGCTACCCTTTTGGCAATTGGCAAACAAGTACCAGGTTGCGAAGCTAAAAGCAAAAAGAAAAATACCACGTGGAGTCGCGATTGTGAAATTTGATTTTATTTGTGTCAAAATTATTTTAAAATTTAGTGTTTTTATTGCAGAATAGCTTTAAGATTCTCATAGAAAAAAAAGTAAGGAATTTTAATGATAGTTTAGTTAGTTTCGTTCGGTGAACAAGAGAATCGGCACCAATGTTTATTTATTGTTAATTATAAAAAATAATCACCAAATACAAAAAATACATATAAACCCTCCGGAATAAATTGTCTAAATGATAGTATAAACCGCAGCAAAAAGTTAGAAGAACAACGCAATCACACAGGCAGTCACGAAAAGCAACTTTCATTTATAATTTACTAGCTTTTGCCCGCGGCTCCATCCGCGTGGATGTCGGTTATCGTGTAAAAAAGTAGCCTATGTCCTTCTCCGTATCCCAGGTTATATCTCTGCAAAAATTTCATGACGATCGGTTCAGCGGTTTAGGCGTGAAAACGTAACATACAGACAGACAGACAGACAGACAGATAGACAGACAGACAGACAGAGTTACTTTCACATTTATAATTATTAGTATGGATGTAAAGATAATAGATACCTATAGGTCGATATTAGTCTGACAACCAGTCTTGCTAAGCGGTATCGTGTTACCGAGAAACTGGGTTGTGGAGGTCTGATAGGCAGTCGCTCCATGTAAAATACTGGTATTCAGCTGTATCCGGTTAGACTGGAAGCTGACCCCAACTTATTTGGGAAAAGGCTAGGCAGATATTGATAGATATAGATTATCTGATGTCATGACACTCACTCAGAGTCCTTTGGCGCAGCCTGGGAGAGGCGTATGTCCAGCAGTAGACTGAGATAGGCTGAGTGGATTGAAACTCACTGAACGATGAGTTTTTTTTTTTTTGTCTAGGCCATCCCAGAGTTGAACTTTAGAGATCGTGACTCCTTAAACGGACTTTCCTGTGGTTGCCTTAAGAGGGTTGGCACCGGTCCAGTAGCGCTAGTCCTTTAAAAACATATTATCGCGTGACTGAGAAGGAATTATGAAAAACGGCTCAATCAACTATATCGGTAAGTATGTCTAGAATTTTCTAATACCTCTTTTAAAGTTTCATATTGAGACACGAAGCAACAAAATTCGATCTAAATAAAAACGGCCACATTCCTCTAGATCGTATTTTGTGTAGTATTCTCAGTGACAACGCTCTTAAGCTCCTAAAAACTTAAAGCCTCCAGCCAGGGCATAAAACTTATAAACTAAACGACTGCACGCTAAGGGCACCCCCTGTGGGATACGAACCTAGGCTTAGGGCAGAGTCGGAGGGGATGAGTTTTTGACGTGATAACGTTTTATAAATCGATGAACGCCGGCTGCACGCACGAAAAAGCATGACGCATTGTCACGTTCCGCCTGAGCCAAGTGTACAAGCGAGAGCGCGAAACAAGCGATAGAGAGGCACGATCGGTCTAAGCGTTCGGCTTGTGACACAATGTTTTCTTATGACGTTATCACATAAAATTATCGTCCGCAAACCGAATTTACAGAAAACCAATTGAACCGAAGTGGGCAATGCAGGCTAGCTTCGTCCTAATTTTCTTTCGAAGAAATGTTCGCTGTGTGAAAAGGGGTTTTCCCCATAGATTTCCATAGTGAAGACGGTAACAGATAGGGAAGATTTTTAAGTACTTCCTCTGGGACGTACGCAGGTAAAATTTTCTTCAGCCCATCTGTGACTGCTTAGTTAGTAGAAGGTTCAATTTTTTTTACCGATAGGATTGTCTGCGATGGTTGCAATAAATGTCAAAAGAGGTGGGGGGAGGGGGGGGGGGTAGCTTGCTGGGCAGTCTGCAGAATATATTCTAATAATTTACATTTTTTTCAACTCTGAATGATTATATTCTGAACGACTAATAGATAAGTAGGTATGGAAGAAAGGGACATGTTGCTTGTTGATATGGGCAGGAGAATGATGATTAATTTAAAAAATATCCATCATTAGAAACGCTAATAGTTTTTTGGGGTTCGGTTAAATATCTCTCTTATAAAAATATACCAAGCCGGCTTACAGTAGACCGAACACGACTTCAAAAGTCGGTGCGAATAAGACCAAGTGCCGATATATCATGCAATCTCAATTACCTCCAGCAGTATCGGTGTTGCCGATAAGAAAAATTTATGTATTGTAAAGACAAATTTATTGTTCGTTCATAATAAATGTTTGGTAGTGGATATTATAGTGATATAGTGGGGGATACCTGTTGAGAAAATAATAGGACGGAGTTTCAAGATAAAGATACTGTTTTTTTATTGTTTAAAGCTACCGTTGTGAGATAGCGTGTTTATATCGCGAAGGCATGAATTGGTGTTCCAAGTTAGCCTGTCATCATTACAGTTCTTCGCTGCATCCTCGAGATTTAAAATCTATATACAGGATAAGTTTTTAACCAGTGCGCAAATTTTTTTTGGTGGTTCAGTATCGGTAATAGAACACATTTCAATTTCATTCATTATTTTTCATTTTTTATAGTCCTCCAGACCGAATTTCGGCCATGGGTACTAATCTCAGTGGAAACCAGCCTTCGGCGCGGGAGATATTAGAGTGCATAAGTGTGTGTGCAAACACAGGTGCATTCTCTCTTCCCTCACTCTCATAGTCCGATGGGACGGTAATCCGGCACGACCGGAGAAAGATCAGCTGCAGGACCAACGGCTTAACGTGCGCATCGAGACACGGGAGTAGTGATGGCAATTAATGCGATTTTGCATAAATTTCAAGAGCATGCGAATTCTTTAGTCTAAGCATGCTAATTGCTATGCTATTTGCTAATATGACGATAATTGTTAATAATTAAGTATGTCAATTTTGTTAATATGTGAATTAAAGAGCGCGTTCGCCTTAGGACGTCTCCTAGCGTGCGTTTACTTTACTCGCCGATAACGTTTGATTTGTGCTAGTACTAGTAGGGGAGACCGGGGCTGGTTCTAACGGGGGTAAGAATTAACTTGAATATTCCCGCTAAACGGTAAGCGTTACAATCATAATACTCGGTTTCCTAGCACTATTTACGCCGCCAAACGTGTCACGACTCGTCAGTCCGTGGGCAATCGCCTCTTGTGGGAGTTGTGTGCATCGAGCCCGGATTGCCAGGTAAACGAACTTTTCGTGGTTTGCAATAATTTGACTCAAGATGTAGCTATTCACTTAATCGAATATACTATTGCCTAGAATGAAGCTTAATTTTATTGATAATATTACTGTGCTATGCATATGTTATTATTCCTATTGATTGATTTTATGTGATTAAATTTGTAAAAAAAGTGACCTTTGGGCTAAAACTAACAAATTGACCGGGGTAAGTATTAACATGTTAATACATACCCCGTATGTGGGGCAAGTATTAACAGATGATTGACGAGCATAATACCTAAAGTCGTGTCTTTTTTATAGAATGAGGATTGCCGGTGATTCTTCAGCTAATCCGGAAGACATATCGTTAATTTTTTAAATTTAGAGTTCTCAATCATCCCAAAAATTGTAAATGACATGCCTGATATTGAGCTAAGTGTATCGGAGGTTATTAAGCAAATGTCCCAAGAACCACGCCCAGAAGAAGCAGGACCATCAAATCCAAATCCTGAAAGAAATTTCAACCTAGAATTTGTAAGGCCACTTCCAAAAGCTCCACCATGTGTTGGATCCAAACGAAGACGTCTAAGAAAGTCCACTATTCTTACTGATACACCTGAGAAACTGGCCTTAGAGGAGGAAACTAAATTAAAGTTATGGAAAAAGAGAAAACTAGTCAGGAAGAAATGAAGAAGGATAAAGGGAAAGGAAAGGGGAAAAATCTGGAAAAGTAGAAGTAGAAAAGGTGAAGAAGAAAATTCTGCAAGGGGATGGTGACACAGAAGAAGATGACTGTTTCGCTTAATTTGTGGCGAACTCTGTAAAGAAGATACAACTGGATTTGATTGGATACAGTGTATACAATGTAAGAGATGGGCTCACATCACTTGTATCAGACGTGACACTAGAAGTTACGTGTGCCTTAACTGTTTCTCAGACGATGATTACGAGGCATAGGAATCATCGACAGATATTGCCAACGCGTTATATTATGCACAAATTGTTATATTTTTTTATACAAATTATTTACTTTGACTGATTGAAATAAGTTCCTAAAGACATAAGTAACTTGACTAATAATATAAGACTGATTACATTATATTTGTTAAAATGTCAGTTATTTTACGAGATAAAAGTTGTTTTACTAGTTGTTTTAATTATTGTTATTGTTGTTTGTTGTTTGTTATTGTTGTTTTAACATTTTGCATCTTCATACAAACTAAAACTCCTCTAAATTAGTAAAATTTGTGTTTTTTTGAAAATGGTCGCAATTTAATATCTTTAATATCATGAATGTAAAGTTTCATTACTATCCGCCTTTTCATTTTTAAGAAATTTAACGATAAAGTTTGTATGGGGACGCAATATGTTCGAGCAGCCTTAACGGAATAGATAGTGCAACGTACATTTTGAATCTGTGATTGAAAATAGATTAATTTGATAGAACCTAAGTTGATTAAAGATATTTATGAATAAAAATGGTGTTTTCTTGGGATTATTTAATTGAAAAAGTCCCATGTTACATCTTGCCCCTTGCGTTAATACTTACCTCAGCCCTGTTAAAACTTACCCCCAATACGGGGTAAGTATTAACAACTGACTTTTTTATTTTAAATGCATCTAATTCTGAAAGTATCTGTCTTATTCACGTTTTCTGTAATTTTATTAATAGCTGAATAACTAAAGTATGATATTAATCGAAAGCAATGTCGAAAAATCTATTATGATAGAAAACATAAACCAAAATACAAATTTTGTTAGAACTGGCCCCGGTCTCCCCTAATGATCATATAATTCAATATTTTTAACAATTTACAACCTTTTATTACGTTTGATAGATAAGAAGTATCATTAAAAAGTATCGTTTGGCATAGTTTCACCCAACAAATAAAAAGAAGGATATGAAAAATATATCGTTGCTAAAATTAAATAATAAGTCCCTAACCAGAAAGATTTCCATTTCTCGAGTTTATTCGAAGAACTCTTCATATTAAATCGATTGGTTTTATATAAAACAAACTAAATCATCTGAAGTTGAAGTCGTCAGAATTCCAAATCAATACTTAATTGGTTGTTCGCTGTTAACCGAAGACAGCGTAGAAAAATCAGTTAGACAAGATTTTAGTTCCAACTAGATCACCCGACCGATGACGTTGTCTTGTCCAAATATCAATAGTTATAAGAAACTTCAATTTTTTTTTCTCCATATAACCTAATTTGGACTATTATGAGCAATTTAAAATAATAAATTGCCAAATCAGTCCAGCCTTTCTCAAGTGATATGCTTACCAACGAGCAGCATTTCATTTTCATATAATATAGATTTGATTGTGCCCTCATACTTTTATTGGATTTCCGTTCCATAAGAATGTTTATCTCATATCCTCTACAACATTGGCAAACGATTGATGTAAATTTCAGAATGATTTATTTAACAAAAAAGCATAGATAATATATATTTTACAGTTGCGTACGAAAAAAAAAGTTTTTAAATATTTTGATATCTACTAATTCACTGAACTGAATTGACTTGACTGAATTGAGCTTACCTTTTTCTTTTATCCTCATGGATGTCATCCGCCCTGGGGCGGACGGAGGAGTCTGTTTAACCACCCCGTGTTTCCTCACACAGTAGCACCGGGAGCTTCGGGGGCGCTTAAGCATTTTTCAGCGCAGCCCCCGACTGGTGCCCGCCTCTGCGGGCTCTGTTTGGTCAAGCAGGGGAGTGAGGTGTTTGACTCCCCGCGCGACGTCTAAGAGCGTAAATAGTAATAAGGAGCTAAACTAATCTTGGACTAACTGAATTTAAAATCTATTTTTTTAGTCTACGTCCTAAGTCCCGTTAATTAATTTTAGATCTACCGTTGAAGAGTGAAGGATGTAGGTCATGCTAGATGCCGATTAGTTGGGTAAAAATAATAACCGCAGTGGGATCACTTGTAGGCAGGAAATAAGGATAATCAACCCTTATTTCCAGCCCTTTTTGCCCACAAGTGTTAGCTGGAGGCCGCTATGATTGGGTTTCAAGGAGATTTTCGTGTTAGAATGAGAAAGGGGTTGAAGAAATGCATGGTGGAGGGAAGAAAATGTTCAGTTAGCGTAGGTTTTTCCAACTCCAGATATCAAACTCAAAGCATTTATTTCAAATAAACCAATTACAGGTACTTTTGAATTGTCAAGCAAGGGGTCGGTCAGTCAGAAAGATGAAGCTAGTTGCCCATTCCAAAGCGTAGTAGGTTCCTATGGAGAAGAACGGACAAGAAACTCCATGGACACTCTTTTAAAATATTGTTACAAAATATGGGTTACATCATTCATGTTGAAGTTATACATGTGAGAACAATGTAGAAAGACGTGCACGTTAGAAGCGTCCGTAATAGAAACAATTCACAAAAATTTAAATAAGCCGTGGCAGCTAAGAGATGACCAGTCCCAACTGACGGCGCCCGTTCACGAACATGACGCATGGATCAGCACCATTTAGCTCAACCATTTTGAAGGGAACTTAATGATCCAACACACACGCCACCACCAGCGAGACATTTGAGTGAGCATGACATACTCTCAGCCGCCAGGGCACATTCAAGTCAATAAAAGACATATTACCCGGTAAATGGTAGCTCTATAGTACATAGTACTCACACCTGTGCTATGCAATTATATAATTCAAGGACATTGAGTTTATACAATGCAAAAATAGTTTACAATCTTCAGCAGCTCCAATAATATTTTCAAATGCTAATCAATTAGTTTATGCGCCCTTATGGAGCAGGACCAGCATTGAGCCAAGCATTTTTGTCAGCGATGTAATCCCCCAATTTATAATATGCTTGGCTGCATAGTGTGCGTTTTATACAAGTTTTAAATTTTGTTTCGTTCAATTGGAGTATGTGGGGAGGTATTTTATTGTAACATTTTAAACAGTACCCCATGAAGGATGAGTCTACTTTAGCCAGTCTGAAACCTGGTTGAACTAATTGGTCCCTATTTCTGGTACTATAATTGTGTCTTTCACCTCTTTTACTGAAAATATTTACATTTTTCCTTACGTACATGATGTTTTCATAGATGTATTGACAAGGTACCGTCATGACGTTAATATCTTTAAACAGTTCCCTTAGAGAATCGCGCCTGCGGAGGCCATATATTGCTCTGATGGCTCTTTTCTGTAGAATAAAAATAGATTCGATATCTGCAGCCCGTCCCCATAGTAAAATACCGTAAGACATGATACTATGAAAGTAACTAAAATAGACTAGCCTAGCGGTATCTACATCAGTAAATTGACGGATTTTTCTCACAGCATATGCTGCTGAACTTAGCCGCCCTGCAAGAGATGTTAAATGAGGACCCCATTGCAGCCTTGAGTCGAGCGTGATCCCTAGGAAAACAGTTTTATCGACGAATTCTAGTTTCTCCCTATTCAATACTATGTCACAATCACTACTTTTAACATTCGGTAAAGCAAATCTTATGCATTTAGTTTTTTTCCCATTTAATACTAAATTATTAGCAGTGAACCAATTTTGGACCTGCAATAGGGCGTTATTTACGTCGTCAAGATTTGATGCACGTCTATTTATCTTAAAAATTAAGGAAGTATCGTCAGCAAATAACACCATTTGTGGTTGGTTTTTTAATAAATGGGCTAGATCATTAATATATACTAAAAAGAGGAAAGGACCCAATATCGAGCCTTGTGGCACACCCATTTTTACTCTTAAGCCGAGTGAATTGACTCCATTTATTTGAACTTGCTGTTGTCTATCATTTAAATAAGATTTTACTAAACTGAGCGCAAGTTTACCTAGTCCGTAATGCTCCAGTTTCAAGAGTAAGGTTTCGTGATTTACGCAGTCAAATGCCTTGGAGAGGTCACAAAAGATTCCTATGGCATCTTGGGCCTCCTCCCATGCTGTAAATATGTGTCTTAATAAGGTGACACCGGCGTCAGTCGTACAACGTCCTTTGGTGAAACCATATTGCTGATCGTGTAAGATATGGTTGGTGTTAAAATGATTAAGCATTTGATTGAGCATCACCTTTTCGAACACCTTGCTGAATACCGGCAACACGGATACTGGTCTATAATTGTTAGTGTTTTTACTGTCCCCCGATTTAAAAAGTGGTATAACCTTACTGTATTTCATTAAATCCGGGAAGACTCCTTGATCCACACACAAATTAAATATTAAAGCTAAGTATGGTGCTATAGTCTCGATTATAGATGTACAAACTTTGATAGACATTCCCCATAGATCTTCGGTTAATTTGATTTTGATTTGCCGAAAAGCTTTTATAACTATCATAGGGTTTATATGTTTAAATCTTCATCCGAGGAATAATATTGAATGTTTGGCGGTTTTTAGCGGACAACGTCAAAGCCTAACGAGGGTTATATTTTAACAGGCTAAGTCGTGTATGTTCATTTGTTCCTTCATAACTCCTAAAGTACCTACCTACTCGTATTTTGAGAAATGAGGTATCATTGGAAGCGTCATGTTGTTTTGCGGGTTATAGGCTATATGACCTCACATAAAATCCAACATGGCGGCTTGAAGCGGCCGTAAATAGTGATACCACAAAAAAAATATATCGTGGTTGTATCTAATGAAAGGTCTTAATAAATAATAAAATAAAATAAAACAAATTTATTTTAGACAAAAAAATCCATAGGCAAGTCAAGGTTGTTAAAAACAAGAGTTTTGCTTATAGAAATGAAAGAAAAGAAAAGAAAAGAAAAAACATTTATTTGCGGTAAACATGACGCAATAAAGAACATAAACACAAAAAAAAATATAAGTAAACTATGGGGCAAAAATGCGTCACATCCACGCAAAACGGCTATCGCACAGCATTATGCTGCGACCCTATGCAAGACAAAGCCCCAGCGCTGGTTTTCAACGACAGCTGGCGTTGACGTAATCACGTCGTCCGGTGCAGCAGACAATTATTAAGACGCTGTACCAGCACAGCGTACTTAAAGAAAATTAATATAATTTAATTTAAAATGTGATAGAATATAAAAAGAAAAAAAAAAAGGATTTATACATGCTACGAGAATATCATCCTCAACAAAACGTGTAACTAATGTTATAAGCAAAATTATAACTAGTTTATTTTTTTTATTCGTTTTATTTAGTTTAGTTTATTATATATTGTTACTAGCTGACCCGACAGACTTCGTTCTGTCAAAAGCTATTTGACTGTGGCAGTTTGTCTACGCGCAAAGGAAACTACCTACCTACCCTACCCTACCCTACCTTACCCTATCCTACCCTACCCTACCTACCTATCTACCCTACCCTACCCTACCTACCTACCCTACCCTATTCTACCCTACCCTACCCTACCCTACCCTACCCACCTACCTACCCTACCCTGCCCTACCCTACCTAACTAAAACCTTAATTTTTTTTTTTTTTTCTTTTTGATAAAATCTATTCTCAGACCTACCAAATGATGATTGACACGTTATTTCAAACGCTATAAAGTTACATTAGAAGATAGAGTTACCTACTTATTATTACAATAAAAATGTAAATATGGTCGTTTTCTTACAATTTTTTTTTTTAACTTTCTAAAATTTTTCTTACATAAGAACCTTCTCCTGGAAATAACAAACACAACAAAAAAATAATTAGCGAAATCGGTCCAGCCGTTCACGCGTGATGCCGTGACCAAGGGAAATAGGGATTCATTTTTATATATATAGATTTAGTTGGTAGGTATGTTCACATGTTATCACATGATTTGACCAAGATTATGTCTGGACTTTAAAAGAGACTGTGATCTCTGAGTTTGTTTCGGTCTTTCTTCTCAGAGTAGTCAGATACGAAACGCCGACCTCATCTAGTTTTAAAATATGATTGACGTGTAAAAGTGTTTGTAAAAACCTACTTACAGAAATAAAATCATTTATCATTTATCATTTATCATTTGTTATTATTACAGATATTTTTCTTTCTTTCAATAATAAAATACTTAAACACATTTAAAAAAAAAATTGTAATTAAAAAGTAAAAATCGGAAACTAGACACACCGTCTACCTCTTAAGGATTACTTTCCAAAAATATATTTTACGTATTTTGGCATGTTAAGTCAATAGGAATGAAAGTGTGAAGTCACAATATATTAGGAAGAAATTAATCCACTGACTGTGGTTTCAGGGTACCGTATCCAAATGACAAAAAAGGAACCCTTTTAATTTCATTATAATATTGTGTAGTGTTAGCATACGCAATAATCGATGGTCGATTAACTAATATTATTTGTGGGTTGCAACATTATTTTTAATCGTGGAATCCTCGGATGACTTTTCAAGAAGGCGGGAGGATTTTTCATTTGCTGATTCTCAAAGTGGTCTCGGGTTAAAAATTAATGGTGTTACGTACCAATAAAGTGATTTGTACAAGCGAGACTTTAGTTCTAACAGTAGGTACGAGGAGCATGCGTGATGATTGAGGCCTATGTTTTGCAGTGGAACATTACGTGTTGCGGCACACTCGACAAAATGTTACGCAAATGAACTATATAGGTACAGTTTATAGCACTTTATTCTCATTTTAACAGTACACTACTCCCACTAAAAACGCTACAACAATCACATCACTCAACATAGCAAAAAAAAAATGAGCGTTCGTAACGAAAGTCGCTTTGTCAGAAACTCCGTAGCAAGCACAATACGACACTATTGTCGCGATTATTGTCGGCCAGCCGACTGTTCGTGAATAGTCCGCTTTATAACTGGGGTTTTTAATGAAAAATAAGATACGTATTTGCTGAAATGCTTTGCTGTTTTCGTTTTTGAAGCAATTTGGTATATTAAAAGGTGGGTCTGACGGATAGTTGGGGTAGGAGAGAATGTCTGTTTCTTTTATTTATTTTTACCTAACATCTATCTTTAGAAAGAAAGAATGAAAAATAGGTTTATTTTTCACAGCTACACGAGCACACAATAAGATAATTAATTCGAGTAGGTAGGTAAACAGAAAAAAATAAAATGAATTGGTTGTCTGTAAAGTTGGTTTACGGACGATAGTTTAACGTGACAACGTCATAACAAAACATTGATGCGGCGCAAGCGTACAATGAGCTTAACGGGACAATGGACGTAACGGGACAATGAGCGTAACGGGACAATGAGTAATCCTTTTCGTGCATGCAGCCGGCGTTCATCGATTTATTAGACGTTGTCACATCAAAAAATGGATCTGCATTATAATCACCACAGCACAGCGCTGATCTTTAGTGGTCTCCCGAAAAAGACGAACGGAAACCAAGTCAGGTTCAATGATTGGTACATAAATAGGTAACGAAATAAAATGAAGTTTTATAAAGTAACCTTTTATTTCCGGCTCTTCTCCATAGGAAAAGACCAATTGGAACCGTGCACCTAGCTTCTGACGTTTCATAAGTGCCCATGGGGTTTATGTGAAATTTGAAAAATATTACAAAAAATTGGCACATACATGTAGGTATGAAACTGATAGGTACCCAAACTAAGCCAGAGCTTGTATTTTGGAACGATCAAGTTACTGTTATTTCTCCTTTGCAGTCCAAACCCAAGGGGAAGAAAAAATGTATGTGCTAAAAGCCCTCGGGGTAAATGAAAGGTATAATTTATTAGATCACTCCCACACATATAACGATTTCCAAAGACTGAAATAAAATTAAAAAGCTTTTTTCAATACCATGCAAATCGATGTTCATCAATCTGGATTATAAGATTGATTGAGTTGTTCAAATCGACTCATGTGTTTAAATAATTCGATAGAATAGTCCCCACATTAATAAGGATTAGGGTTTTAGTTATTTTTGGCATTTATCGTATCAATTCAATGTACCTATAACATTAGTTTTTGAATAATTGTGCGCTAAATATATTCCAGACTGATGTAACAACATTTTGATTTAAAAGAGTGTCCATGGAGTTTCTTGTCCGTTTTTCTCCATAGGAACCTACTACGCTTTGGAATGGGCAACTAGCTTCATCTTTCTGACTGACCGACCCCTTGACAATTCAAAAGTGCCTGTAATTAGTTTATCTATATAAATAAATAAAATTGAATTATCTGTTTGTAATGTCAAAATAACAGCTTTTTACTAAATTCATAATTATGAATAAGTCTGTAAGGTAAAAAAATACAATTTCAATTTTTTTTGTTTGTCTGTCTGTTTGGTCCGGCTAATCTCCGAAACGGCTCGACCGATTTTGACGGAACTTTCACTGGCAGTTAGCTAATGATATAAGAAGTAATTTAGGCTACTTTTTAACCGACTTTCCAAAATGGAGTAGGTTCTCAATTCGGTTGTCTTTTTTTAATGTTTGTTACCTCAGTACTCCGTCGTTTATGAACCGATTTGGAAAATTCTTATTTTATTTGAAAGGATATACTTCCACATTGGTCCCATTTTTTTTCAAAATCCAGTTCTGATGATAGGATCTATGAGGAATTGAAGGAACTCCTCAAATTTTATAGGCAAACATATAGCGATTTTTATATTTTCTTCAACAACTCAAGCATTTGCATTCATTATCATTTGATGAAGTGGAACTGATGAAGAAGACCACAAAAGGCCACCGGAACTCCTCAATGATAAGTATTTCACGGGTGGCGATAAGATATTTCGATTAAGATAGTTAAGCGACTATGAAGTAAATTAATATAAATAATTCTGATGAAAATGGTACCATCGAACTGATCTGAAGATGAAGCCGCAAGGTATGCACCGGAACTCCGTAACATAACAATGTATCCTAGCCGTGTTTGGGCTTATTGGAATTATCATGAGATGCACTCGGGCTATAAATGGATAATAACCGATTTTTATTAACTTTGCTTGAGTAATTTTTGAGTTAGCTTCGATAATATGTACGTATTTAATCCACTTCAAGCAAGTGCAAGTGTAGCAAGTATAGTGGTAATTGAATTGTTGTGGGGTAGGTACCATAACTAAAAGTGAAAAATAAAAAACTTGTTAACAAAAAACAAAAAAAAAAACCAAAGACTTCCAACTTTTTAACAAAAAATAAATAAAAATAAACTGTCAGTGTTAACTACAGTTAACTTTTTAGTGTTTATTTTTTTTCGGTTTAGCTCTCAGTCGCCAAGCTTGCAGGGTATAAAGTGCGATAAGGAACTTCGTTCCCAAAAAAAGTGAAACATTTTGACCGTCACAACACTTTTGTGCCGTAACAAAAATGTGGCGGTCAAAATATTACACTTTTTTGGTCTAGTTCTCATTCGCCAGGTGTGCTGAGTAGGTATAAGAACAATAGAAAGATAGAAAATACATTTATTTAGCACAAACTAAAAGGCCCACATGATGACATGATCACATGACACAAAATGATATGCGCAAAGAAATAAAAATCTAAAACAGGTGCGACACGCGTCGCGACACAAAGGCACCGCGTGTCGCGCGACGAGCGGTGCCTTTGTGTCGCGACGGGTATCGCGCCTGTTTGTAGGAGCCTTTAAGAAATTAGCAGGCGAGTATGCCTCACGTCTGCGCCAAAAAGGCTCAGTTCAGCAAAAACGCCAGTCAACTAGATTAGTGCCTGACGCTGGTTTTCAACTGGAATTGCGAAACGACACGGTTGGCGCAGTGGTTAAGCGATTGACTGCTGCGCTGCGTGTCGCGGGTTCGATTCCCGCACGGAACAAATATTTGTATGACCTACAAGTAGTTGTTTCGGGTCTGGCTGTTTGTGTATGTGAGTTTAAATGTTTGTAAACGCACCCACGATACAGGAGAAATTCTTAGTGTGAGGCAAAAGTTAAAAAAAATATATATATATATAAAAATAAAAATAAAACACTGAAGTGTGCGGTGTGAGGCAGCATGCGATAAGGAACTGCGTTCCAAAAAATCACACTGCATACATAATATTACTTTAGAAAACATCATAACATAGCATCCAACCAAGATCTCTATTAAAAAAATCAAAACCATCCCTTTTTATGTATCTTTCCTTTTTCTCCGTACATTTTCTAAAAAGTCCGTGCCGCTTATTTTCCTCCTTAATCGGGCTTGACGTTTTTTATTGAGAACGGAAACGGTTACCAGCGACTTCTGACAGTTAAAAAAAATTCTTCTCTTCTGAACGTCGCTGTTTATCCCTTTATTAAGTTGTCTAGGTCCTTACCGGTAGGACGTCTGTTGAGTAGGATTTGATTATGGGTAGTTTATGGTAGTTACAATCTATATTTGCATGTTTATTTCAAAGTATCACGTCAATGTTCTTCTATCCTGCTAAAGCTTGATGTACAGTATAGTTCAGTACAGTATACAGTTTTCTTTTTTCGTACAGTAAATCCGTGAACCGTATTCGGGGAAGACGGAGGTTAAAGGGCTTCGATTGGGACAGTGTTAACAGAAAATATTACACCGAAATAATAATTGGTTTATTGCCACCGAAACACGTGCACGTAACAAAGATAAATGCTCGATAGTGCTATTACTTATGTTCTTGGTAGGTGCACATACATTGAAGATGGTTAAGAAATGCATTATATTATAAAACACGAAATTTTTTAAGAGAAACATCTATAGGTGGTAAAAAAGCCATAGCAATTTTGCAAAAAAATCCTTTACTTACGTATTAATAATAATAATAATAATAAACATTTATTTCAGACCAGGTCCATATTTTGTTAGTAAAAATGTACTTAAAAAGAACTAATGTTAGTATAGGCAACACAATTAAATTACGACATGAAGCCGCACCCACCTTTGCAGCATGGGGGACTCCCACCGATCAGCAAAAACACCCAGTATAGTGTTGGTACTGCCACGAACGCGAGCGAGTAGGGAGGCGCATCTTTTCCTAACGATAGCGGCAAAGCCATCAACCCGCAACTCGGCAACATCCCTGACGCACTGCAACGCCATGGCAGCCCCAACAGTACCCTTAGTGCATTATTCTACAAATGACCCGCCCGGACGCGGCGACGCGACGGTGGCGGTACGAGCGCTGTGCCTTTTCATAATTAATCATCTTATCAAGTAATTACTTTTTAATTTTTTTAAACAATATACCTTTTCAGATTTAAAAAAAATATCGTTTCCGTGGCTTCTTTACCACATATAGGTGTATCTCTTAGAATATTTCGTGTTTGAATAGATACACCTTTTATGTGGTCAAACTCAAACTCAAAACAGTTATTTCACACACGTACATTGCCCAAGTGTACGGACAAGCCCTCCACCCCTCCGTGCGGAAGACCGCGGTAGAGCGGTGCTTGGCACACGAGACACCGCAATACAGCGCGGATCACTGTGGAATAAGGGTGTATAGCACTTTTTCAGTCACGCTTGTCGCCTATCCGCGCGGCGACGCACCGCTAGACTCCCATCTGCGCGGACAGGCGCGCTCACCGCCGTTCCGCACGGCGGCGCACCGCTACAAAATTCGATTCCTCGCCTCCGCCCTCCGCGGCGAAAAGCGGCGTCGTGTGAAAACCGCCTAGCAGACACTTTTGAATTGTGAAGCTGTTGGTCATTATGTCGCAGACATTTGTGTGGGATAAACGTTTACCTAGTCTTTAAGTTATTCTGTCAAACTTAAATTGTAATGTGTAACTGTTTTATGTCCCAATAATGTAAAAATAAAAATAAAAAATAAAAATAGAAGTCTATCACCAAAAACCGAGATGTTGCTTGTACTGCATAGTAAACATCGTGATAGGTATATCATAAACCAATACAGCCTTCAAAGTTACCTTTATAGCCTGCAAGCCTACAAAACTCTAGTAATTGAATAGTTAAACCGTTTAGCGAGGCGCGTACGGCAATGCTTTTAAAGCGGCGCGCAAACTAAACAATGTCATGGCTCCGTATAGCTTAATCGATGTAGATGGGTCACCTACGCTACCGGCGCACACTGCTTTTTCGGTGTGTGGGCCAATTAAGAAGTGGGAGGAGTAGATGTTAGAAATTTAACGAGCGGTTTTGCTATGGGGCTAAGTGATTGGTGGGATTTTGTGTCTGTAGTCCGTCAGCGTGATGTTCGATTTCACCGAATGTAGGTAGGTGGATAATTGCATGGACTGGTTTTTTCCATGTCATATAATCCAAAAGATAGAATACAGACGGAAGTTTCAGCGTTTTTACAAATAAAGAAAAGAAAATACCAAATTCTCTTGGGTGCATATATATTGCATTTTTTCTAACGTATGTTTGGGGATCGTGGCTAAATCATAACACCCGCACGGGTCGATCGAAGGTTAAGCTACGCTTGTTGCGGTCGGTCCGTGGATGGGTGATCAACCCTTACATATCGAGATCCCTCCGTGGCTCGGAAAGCACGTTAAGCAGTTGGTCCTGTCATTCGTGGATCTTTGACAGTCGTTACGGGTAGTCAGGAACTCAAAAGTCTAACAACCAGTCTTACCATGGGGTATCGTGTTACCCAGTCACTGGGTTGTGGAGGTCAGATAGGCAGTCTTCCATGTAAAATACTGGTATTCTGCTGCATCGGTAAGACTGGAAGCCGACTCCAACATAGTTGAAAAAAGGCTAGGCAGATAATGATGTTTTCTTTACTTATAAAGAGTTACCAATGTTCATCAAAACAACTGCTCAAGAAATTACCAAGCTAAAAAAAAAAAATCTGGACTGTCAGAAGTGAAAAGACAAAATTTTGGAATAACTGTTATACATAAAGCTCATGGAAAGCGTTCGGTGACGATGACGCGAGTTCCATGATTTTTGTTCACCCAAAAAGTACACATACATACACAGTATACATATAGCTCATGGAAAGCGTTCGGTGACGATCGCGAACCCATAAGTTTTTCCGCTACCCAAAATCGCTCAACGCGCCTAAAGAAGTTTTCACTTAAAAAAATGGAAAATTTGTATGGAATTCACATCAAATCATTAACACCGTCATCAAAAATTGTTGCCCTTTCGCAGCTTCTAACTTGCAGCTACAACAAACGCTCCGCTGCTATGTAGGGCAGGTTCGCGTTATTTTGGTTCGTGTACCTACACCCGTTCGCCACCGTGAAGGTAATTGCGCAAATACGGATCAGGCCTTATGCTACGCTGCGTTACGCTACGCTAGCTCAGCGGGTGACGATTGGGACTTTTCCGGCTTCCCACAACGACACGGAAAGTAAATAACTTACGATATTGGGGATCTTTCAACTTTCTTGGTGTATTTTGGCTGTTGTAGGTAAATAATAAGATGTAATAGTCAGCAGATAATGTTAAATGGTTATTTAGTAGACAGCGATACACACCGTACCGTGTACCGTGTGGTGCCGGACGTAAAGTCATACACTGTACACTAAACTACACAATATAATAATAATACCATCACCCCATTTCCTCCCGTGGGTCTCGTAAAAGGCGACTAAGGGACTTACTAGAGAATGGGCAGCAGCGTTCTCTATGCATTCTTAACACCATACTGCGATCGCCAACCCGCCTGCCAAGCGTGGCGATTATGGCAAACCCCCCTCTTAGGGGGAGGCCTATGTCCAGCAGTCGGCGTCTTTCGGCTGAAATGATGATGATGATACACACGAAGGGGTCACAGGCACATTTATAGTTTTCGACTTCAAGTGTAATAAAATAACGAATATAAATAGTCACAGTAATGTTTGAATACGAGTATACTTTTTTTAAGATAAACACATTTTACGAGTACTAGGTTAACATATTACCACTGGAGGTTTTAATTAGGAAAATAATTACACACTAAATTATTCTTGCTAAACATCCACAAAAAAGATCCCAACAAAATCAAAATCAAAATATTTTATTTCACATAAACCTACATGGGCACTTATGAAACGTCAGAAGCTAGGTGCACGGTTCCAATTAGTCGTTTCCTATGGAGAAGAGCCGGCAAGAAACTCCAAGGTTACTCTTATAAAAATAATTGGCTGTACAATATTATTAAATAGCAGTGATAATAGGTATGGGAGGACAGTGCAGGCCTTTCAACAATTACCAGGTACTTAATAAAATAGAAAAGTGCCAACAAATCTACACTATTAGGCCTACAACGTTCTCACATTCCCAAAATAGAAAATAATCTAAGTATATAAAATATTAATGACATGATTGCAATAACAACTACAGTAACATATCTGAATAAATATCATGTCCACAAAACCTACTACCTACTTCTCACATTTACAATATTAGTATGGAAGTATCGATGGATGCCCCTTTTTTTATTTTTTTTATTGTATTTGGGTGGCTTACAGCTATCAGTACAAAAGTAACAGTGAGGTAATCGACGACAAGACATTTACAAGCCTAACCCTTCACCTACCCTTTTTTTGCCTTTTATTTTTAACTAGCGATCCGCCTCAGCTGCGCATGGGG
This sequence comes from Dryobota labecula, assembly GCA_947523025.1. Classification (NCBI taxonomy): domain Eukaryota; kingdom Metazoa; phylum Arthropoda; class Insecta; order Lepidoptera; family Noctuidae; genus Dryobota; species Dryobota labecula. Next base: position 24,658,264 of record OX383289.1, on the reverse strand, counting down.
GCAATTTACATGCGAAGAAGGTATTCTGTTCACGACACGTTGTGCACAAGTTCTGAGCAGTAAAACTAAAAGTACTAGGCTTGCATGAATTCAAGATAGTATTTTATTAGTAGGTAGCCTATATCCATCTGGAATAATGACCTTTACGTACCAAGACCCCTCCGTGCCTCGGAAAGCACGTTGAGTTGTTAGTCCCGGCTGTCATTTGTGGATCTTTGACAGTCATAAGCAGTCACTCCATGTAAAATACTGGTATTCAGCTGTAAATGATCCATCTGGAATAATCTATGTATCTTTAAAATGGTGAAAGGATTTTTCAAATAGGTGCTGTGGTTTCGGAGATTACCCTCCATATATACACAAACTAACAAAATTGCCTCTCTCGCTTTATATTATTAGTATAAATTTCTCCAATGTTGCCGTACCTTAAGTGCTTCCTGTTTAAGCTCGACGGTATAATAAATTGGGAGCAGGCTCCTGTTAAAAAAACAATGTAGCGAGTATCTATTTCAAGTGCCCGCTACTTTTTCTTGCAAGGCATTTTAATTTTCTTCAGAACTCAGTTTATCGAATTTTGTGTTGAAAATCTTGATGAGACACGAATCGCATTGGTTTGACTAGCATAAGCATAATGTTATCGTATCAAATAATATCTTTGTAATAATATAATAGGTATTATAAAACAAAGTCCTCCGCCGCGTCTGTGTCTGTCTGTCTGTTCGCGATAAACTCAAAAACTACTGCATCGATTTTCATGCTGTTTTCACCAATGGATAGCGTGGTTCTCGAGGAAGGTTTTAGTATATAATTTGTTAAGTTTTTGTATAAATTTTTGTATAAATTAACGATATTTGTTGGAGGTGTCAGAAAAAAATAATTCAATGTGGCTGGTATTTTAGTATATTGTAGTTTCTTAAGACTTCCACGCGAACGAAGTCGCGGGCAGAAGCTAGTAATTATATAGAAGTTTATTTATGGTCACACTGACCAATTTATTTGTTGTACCTATGTTTAAATACTCAATGATCGAGTTTGTATTGTAAATTCCATTATATATATTTTTTTTTAAGAATATTTAAGAGATTAGTTTACTTATCAATTATACTCGTATTTTTACAAAGGCATTGTTGCAAGTTTTTGTTCAAAAATAATTTGGTTTCGGTTAAAAGTTCAGTTCATTTTATCTGTTGCAATATTCATGTTAGATAGGTAGTAAGGGTAGACAACTGTCATTTGAAATACTAAATACTAATAAAATGTGATATTATTTAATTAAATTGATCAGTTTATTTATTTTTTATTTTTAATGATAACTGAATAATAATTATATCATATTTTTAAATTACGACGTACATAAAATATTAATTTCAAGCATGCTAATCTTCTCATTGTATCTACCTACTAATTGTTATGTCCGACAGGGTCCATGTGAACCATGTAACCATTATTAAGATCTTGTACACACATGAGATATGCAATAAAGATTTGAATTCGAATTTGAAATGTTATAAAAGATCGTGTAACTTTATTTTGACGCCTTCTTTTTTGTAAGTAATTGATTTTAATTGATCATCAACCTTCTTCCCAACACCTGCATCGGGCCAACACTACTCTGGTTGACTACTATATTTAGGGAAAAAACAGGTAATGCTTGATTCCTCTTTAAAAACGATCGTCGCACGTATACGCAGTCGCCGCGTCACTTTTTGTTCGGAGAACCGGGAAGCGCCCTCTGTCGACGCACCCACGCCTTCAGTTTCACCGAACAAAAATTGACATATGTACTATTTATAGGATGCGGCCTAATGGGTTTTTGAAAATATACTCTTTTAAAGTGGTACGTGTTATTTCATCAAGAGTATGCTTTATGTTATACTAGCTGCGCCCAGCGGTTTCACCCGCATAAGTGTCGATCCCGTGGGAATATCGGGATAAAAAGTAGCCTATATGTTAATCCAGAGTGTCAGCTTGAACGTGAAGAAGAGACAACATACACACACACTCACAAACTTTCGCCTTTATAATATTAGTGTGATTTTCTAAGCATAGAGCTCGTGGCTAAGTAATAACAGCTGCATGGGTCGATCCATCAGGTTAAGCTACGCTTGCCGGGATTGGTCCGTGGATGGGTGACCATCTTTACATACCGAGACTTCTCCATGCCTCGGAAAGCACGTTAAGCCGTTGGTCCCAGCTGTCGTTCGTGGATCTTTGACAGTCGTTACGGGTCGTTAGAAGCCCGAAAGTCTGACGACCAGTCTTACCAAGGGGTATCGCATTACCCAATACTTGGGTTGTGGAGGTCAGATAGGCAGTTGCTCCATGTGAAGTACTGGTATTCAGCTGCATCCGGTTAGACTGGAAGCTAACCCCAACATAGTTGGGAAAAGGCTAGGCAGATTGATTTTTTGATAATCCTTTGGATCATAAATGACTAACAATCACTATTGTAAACCTAATTAATAGAAGTAAAGTCTGAATGTGAATTGTTAAGCATTGAATTGTTAGAGGTATGAGGAACAGGGTGGAAAGTTCACTCATCATCATCATCATCATCATCATTTCAGCCGAAAGACGTCCAATGCTGGACATAAGCCTCTCCCAATTGGGAGGATTTGCCATAATCGCCACGCTTGGCAGGTGGGTTGGCGATCGCACTATGGTGTTAAAAATGCAGAGAACGCTGCTGCCCATTCTCTAGTAAGTCCCTTAGTCGCCTTTTACGACCACACACGGGGAGAAATAGGGTGATGCTATTCTTTACGTCCGACACCACATGGTACAAGTTCACTCATACTCTATGGAAAAGGGAGGATCCTCCGACCAGACTGCTGGTGTCGACAAGGAGAGGTATTAAGGGCTCGTCTTGTGACCGGCCGAATGTGCAGTGTGCTGTGCCAAGGTCGCTGACGAGGCTGAGGGTCATGACCAGGTATGCGTATAGACATCCTTTGAATCCGTGTGTGCTGGTTAGCTGTGTGACTCTCCACTCGAAAGCTTGGGGAAGTGATGATGACGTCACGCTGAACTCACTGCACGAAGGCTGCGCTAATGTCCATGTTCGGGGTCATCAGTACTCGTATAGAGGTATGAAGAACAGAGTGTAAAGTTCAATCATACTCTATAGAAAAGGGACGATCTTCCGGGTGTTGTGTCTGTTGATCGTCGAAGGTTGATCTCGGGATGTTGTATATATGCTAGTCGCGCGGCAAACTCTGATTGCGCGATGTAGGATTTGTGACGTCAGGTCTAGATGCGTAATTCGCATGTGGCGTTGTAGATACCGCCACAGTATATTCAAATCACAAATCTCATTCTTTGACAGTTGTATAAAATGGCTGTAACATGGCAAATTGACGTATTGTGTCAGTTTGCTTAACAATTAATTTCTGAGAAAGGTCTCATCTTTTCATCATTTTATTTTGCTGTGCCCGACAGGGTCCATAACCATCAAATTATAAGTTTACCACCTAAGAATACCTACATGTGGAATGCAATAAATGTATTGAGTACTGTATTGAGTATCATTCCAGCCGAAAGACGTCCACTGCTGAACATAGGCCTCTCTTAAGCACCGCCACTTCAACTGGTTCTGTACTACCCGTATCCAGCGGATTCCTGCGGCCTTCACAAGGTCATCGGTCCACCTTGTGGGGAGCCGTCCAACGCTACGTCTTCTGGCACGCGGTCGGCACTCCAAAACCTTTCGGCCCCATCGGCCATCTGTTCTGCGAGCATTGTGCCCTGCAAACTGCCACTTAAGTTTAGCAATTCTTCGGGCTATGTCGGTTGTCTTGGTTCTCTTGCGGATCTCTTCATTTCTGATTAAATCACGTAGGGAAACTCCAAGCATAGCCCTCTCCATTGCCCTTTGGGTGACTTTTAGCCTTCTAATAAGGTCGGTCTGTATGGTCTACGGAAAAAGATTATGTCAGAAAAATATGTCGAAGTTGCTTATAATTATCTACTACCGGTCAGTTTCCATTTGTTGCATACTAAACTATATTAGTCATAGAGATCTTCAATAATAATAATGATTGTGTCTGTAGTCAATTTGCCAAGTAATTGCACAGCTAACCAATTCCAATCAAGACGGTGTATAAATTAGCGGTTGCAGGTTATTAAAATTTCATGGATTGATTGGTAATAATTCAATTAGTTTATGATGACATTAAAATTAGCAGCAAAGTTTTATAGTTCGAAAGACACCACTTTTAATGATTAAAACATCATGGTAATAGAGTTTGAAAACACCAACACGCAGTTAGCTAGTGTGATGTTCAATGTTTGTTCCTTTTCTATATGCGAAGAGTGAGAAGAGGCCTGCTATAATACGAGTATAAGTATAATTGCGTACTATTATTGAAATGAAAATGAATTTTATTTGAAAGAATTGTAGTACATTATAGATGGTCGGGTTTTTTAAGAGTTTCTAAAACAATTCGCTACAACTAGCATGCAAAATAATTGATTACATATATAGATTTATTCTATACACAAATAATTAAAATTGAAGTGTCTGTTTGTAATGTTAAAATAACAGATTTTAACTCAATGTACAGAATGAATGAATAAATGAAGATGTAGGTAATGTAAAATAAACCGGAACAAACAGACACACAGACTGATAGACATAAAAAACTGTTTTTTTTTCTTATAAGTATTTACACCTAACCGGTGACCTAACATTATTGTTTGTTAATTGTATTGTTTTCCTTGTTTTTGTTTAGTGTCTGTGCTTACTAACATAGCCGTAAGTTTTACTAACATTCTTGTTGAGTCTTAGTCTTAGTCGTAGGTTACTCCAATAAAACAAATTCTATTCTATTCTATTTCTAACAAAAAAAAAAAAAAAAATAGCAACGGCTGGACCGAATTGGAAGGTACTTTTACTGGCTGATAGCTGATGTTATTAGGTGTAACTTAGGCTTTTACTTTAGAAAAACCCACGCGAGCGAAGCCGCGGGCAACAGCTAGTTTATTAAATAAATGAAGCTTATAGAATTGGAACATAATTCATAGTTATTATATTAAGAATAAGAATGTCTGTAATGTATGCAAAATGTCAGTTTGAATTTTTTAAGTATTACAAAATTATTGACTACTAGATTTTGCTCGCGGCTCTGCCCGCGTGGATATCGGTCATCGCGTAAAAAGTAGCCTATGTTCTTCTACATATCCCAGGCTATATCACAACCAAATTTCATGACGATCGGTTCAGCGGCTTAGGCGTTGTTTGAAATAAAACAAATATAGAAAGTAAAATATGGATTTTACTTATATTTGGTATAAAAAGTAAAAACAATGGCCAGTTACACTCAACGACCTGTGACTGTACCACAATTACCCCAGGCTGATAAAATTTTCGTTTTTCCTAATTATGCTAATATTGGTATTTAGATCGGTTTCCCCCTTTGGGGAAAAGGCTGCACTCCACCCCGTGCAGCCTTGTAGAGCTCGTCTCCGGACTGGTCACTCTCCCACCGATAGAGAATAAATGAATTCCAAATATGAAGAAGTCCAATGCCTTGTCTCATCAATAGAGTAAGTAAAGGATTGAAAGAAATAATAAATAAAGCTAAGGAATTCATAGTTATGAAATTGGATGTGGTTTTAGAAAGCTAATAAATAATAAAGGGATGCAAAGTATATTATTATATAAACTTGTGAGTAACCCATACGCTAGCGTAACGGATATTTGGTCAGTCATTACTCACACGATACTTTACATCTACACTCAAAGTACTCAGGGCAACGCTTCCATAAAGTGACGCAAGCGGCTCTTCAGCGGCTTTGCGTCGGCATCATGCTCCTCTGGAGACATTGTCCCTAGCAGTTCTTACGAACTGATAAATGTGACGCAAGCACTTTTCCTGCGGCACCCGTGCGACCGTCCTTGTCTAGCAACGGAGCGGCTAGTTCCAGCGGCAGTACGTCGACATCATGCTCTTAAGGAGACATGGTCCCTATCAGTCCTTGGACTGGATATGAGATAGATGTGGTCACCCCAAACCCCTGGAAGTTCACCCTTTGCACAACAAGCATATCTGCAAGACACGTGTTCATATCAGTCTGACCGAATTATAAGGTCTGAGATAAAGAATACAATATTCACGAATTATTAGATAATAGAGTTGAGAATCGAAACTCAAGAATTATTGTTTAATAGAGGTTTTGGATAATCTCTTTTGAAGCCCTAACATAGCCCTATTTAATAGGCCGGAGGCATATAATACAAAATTCAAGAATCAAGTACTAGATAATAGAGTAGAGCATTAAAATGCAAGAATAATTAATTAATAGAGTTGTGGATCAACTCTCTTAATGGTCTATAGACAGCCCCAAGGCGCCCACCATTTCATCACTTCCTAGTGCTTGGGCTGGGGAGAAGAAGTGACACAACAAACTCCCCAGCAACACGTCTCTGTCTGTTAAGTTAAAAGAACTTTGATAACACTATCAACCTAGGATAATTATTATACCTGCTATCCTCACTTTATCCATCAGTCTCCTCTCTCGCAGATGAGCTCTAATATCTGTAATATAATCTTGATTATGTGTAGCGGTAAAGGGATTGTTACACTTGCGCTTAATTCATTATGTACAGCTACGTTAATTTGTCTTTTTTCAATGTACCCACTTGCGTGAGACCGGGAACCGTTTAACAAAGTTTGTCTCATAGTACGTGTCATGTTAGACCTAATATATAGAACCCCTGTGGACAATATATGATTCTAACAAAACACGTTCCCTAAACATTATATAAATGTCTTACTCAACCCTAAGACAGAGTACTGGGAAGTTCAGCCGTCGTTGAGAAAGACAAGTATTGAGTAGTTCTAAACGCGTAATAATATGTATGACTCCTTTACGATGGTCTAGCCCTTTTTACTAAGATAATACAAAGCTAGCACAAATGTATCGTAGACTCAGTCTGTAGCAAATCTCGTTACGTTCATTCTCGGTGCACACCGAAATGGTATTTCGTCATTTCACATTTCCTTACTCTGCCCCATTTCGAGGTTGCATTTTGCGGCTATTAGCGGCTATGCTTCCAGATAGCGTGTCTCAATAAATAGTGACGATTTAGTAATAGTCCTACAGAACGGACGGGTGATGGTTTTAATGAGACACGGTCCCTAGCGTTCTTAGAACGGCGACTACCAATCCATTTAGGGGTACTTAGTGATGCCTAACCCCACTCCCGGAAATGTGTGTACAACGAGCTTCACGTAGCAAGGTCTGTGGCCAGACCTTTTTGGAAACAGTAATCATCACTAACGTTTAGTTGTTTTATAATGCAATTACAGATCGGCCTTCTAGCCTTGTTTAATTTAAATGTTCTGTGAGTATTTACGGTTCTGCCTTCCATATGTGGAGCGTCTCAAAGTTAACAGTCATCAAAAGTCAAAGCATTACTGCTCAATGTCAAGTTTAGCGGAAGGCTTTCCCCGTCTCCCTAAAACCAAACGGAAATAACAATATCTGCCAAGGTACGGATTAGGAGATGGACACATGATACTAGAAACAAATAGCGTTAAATATAAAATACAATACTATTTCACCATACTGGAATAAATAATAATTAATAACTCGTCAGCGATATCACCTAACTGTGACCTATAAATCACAACACAAATTAGCCTGTAAGAACAATTATAACGGAGAAATCCGTAACTGCTATGGATACACTACTACCAAATATAAAAGTTAATTAAAGTTGACACTTACCACCATATAGTTCCTTAGATAGAATTAGATTACAAATCACTTACAAAGCCACTGCATGAATTACCAGTATCACTCTCCGACACGTTCCTCACACTGCCTTAAATACTAAATTAGTCGAACCTAGGACTTCGCATCGATTCACGATCGAAAACTAACTGTACTTTATATCTAATACTCGCTATCTTGCGACAGCCCACTTGGACATCTCTTGGTATTCACCAAGGCTCCTAATTTAACTAGCCTAAACTAGGACTCTCTCCTCTCGTGGTCCAGAACCGACTGTCCCTGACTTAAAACTTAAAACTTCCAAATTCCCTAAAAACACGACGCGAGCGCGGGCCTTTCACGCGTTCCCATGCTTTCGGATATTTATTGCCGTTTTTGTAAAAGATCTCAATTGTTTCAAGGGTCTATTTGAGCCGCCTCGGCCCAACATACTCTAACCAGATGTGGCCATTATTCTAATGGTTCTTAGAATTTGCGGAAGAGTCTTATTGTTTTACAATTTTAAGGAATAGGATATTTTGTTAGTTTCTTTCGAATTTATTGAGTTATTGTATTCGAACTGTCTGCTTTGTCCTAAGGAGTTTATTTTCACATTCAATAGAGAATTTATGTGTCTTTAGTGGCCCAAACCATGTGCAGGTTTTAAAATAAATATAATATTTTGTTATTATATTGGAGTACGTGACAGACAGTCACAGACCTTTTACCGAAGCGACGAGAAAAAAACGTGTGTTGCCACACTACATAATTGTTTTAGGCACATTAATGTTGCACACATAAAAAACATGAAAATAAAAACATAAATATCAATTTTGATTCTAAATAATTATCATCATCATCATTTCAGCCGAAAGACGTCCACTGCTGGACATAAGCCTCCCCCAATTGAGGGGGTTTGCCACAATCGCTACGCTTGGCAGGCGGGTTGGCGATCGCAGTATGGTGTAAAAAATGCATAGAGAACGCTGCTGCCCATTCTCTAGTAAGTCCCTTAGTCGCCTTTTACGACTCCCACGGGAGGAAATGGTGTGGTGCTATTCTTTACGTCCGGCACCACACGGTACTGAATAAATAATTATAGTTTACTGTAATTAATTACATCAATCTATAATATTTTAGAATATCAAAATATATGTTCACATTGTATTGAACAGGCGTGAAAACGTAACAAACAGACAGCAGAGATAAACAGAATTACTTTCACATTTATAACATTAGTATGGATTGTATGTCTTCTTCTTGCTTGCATCTCTATCAGCTGTCATTTTCTTTAGTCTTCCTCTATTCTTAATCTTATCATACCCAAATCTATTCGAATACAAAATGCATTTTGTAAGCAAAAGAAAAGGAAATTGTATCTGAACCTAATTGTAATTTCTCCAATTTTCTATCAATTATTAAAACAGAACGCACATTATGCATAAATTCGCCATATTTAATTTCCGTTCATGTCAAAAGGTGTTTAAGGATATAAATATTGCGGTAGGGAATGAGGGAAATGGGCCAATTTCCAAGACTATTAAATATTATATTGTTACGTGTGTCATATGGTTATTCGTGACCAGCTGTTATTGGCTCGTAATACGAATGTGAAAGGCTCAAGTAATGAGAGTACGGGAAACTCAATTTAAGAGGAGCGTTTGAAAATGGGTGTAAGAATTGAGTCTACATTAATTAATAAATCTACTTTTAACTCTCGGTTCTCTATTGTGTTCCCCAACTTTTTTATCCATAATCTAAATTGTCATATTTTTTTGTCATTTTTTTTGACATCATTAAGTCCGAATGATAACTTGCCCGAACATAATGACACTTTTTATAACTTCCACCATAAAATTGAAATTCCTAAATACAATATGCCCTTTTGTTTGTCATAAATATTACAATCCATACTAATCCATACTAATATTATAAATGTGAAAGTACCTCGGTCTGTCTGTCTGTCTGTCTGTCTGTATGTTACGTTTTCACGTCTAAACCGCTGAACCGATCGTCATGAAATTTGGCTAATATAGCACGTGGACCCAGTGCGGGTTGGTGGATGTCACATGTCTTCGAGTTTTTGATTCTAAGACATGCCGGTTTCCACACGATGTTTTCCTTCACCGTTTTGAGAGCACTGGTGATTAAATAATTTACACAAAGAAAAGCACCTGCCAGGGTTGGAACCTAACGGTCATGGGACAGTATACCGGCACCACAACTGCACAGCTGCAGCACGGCGTCATCTCGAATTTAGGTTACGGCTAGCTGCCAGCGCGTTAACTATGCGTCGTCCGCGAGGTGCAAGCTCGCAGTTCGCGCGCTGGCCGCGAAGTGCAAGCTCGCAGTCCGCGCGTTGGCCGCGAGGTGCAAGCTTGCTGTCACCGCGAACACAATTTTTATATGGCATTTATGATTGAACACGACTTGCACGTTTTCATAATGTCTCGGTTTACATTGTGACTCGGAGTTGGCGTGCAGAAAGCACGCGGTCCACTCGCTTGCAGTGCGTGGGCTGCGAGTCGAGTTGTATGAGAGTGGCAAGCGCGCTGTCTGCTCACCATTGGCTTTTTCATATTGACATTATGAAATATATTATACGACACACGATTTAATGCTCTAATTTGAATGACAAGTTAATTGCTGGGCTCAAACGGTGCCATTGCGGTGCTGGTATAGTGTGCCATGACCTTAAGACCTACAACTTGTAAGTCTTGGCCGTTACCGCTGGGCCACCACTGCTCTCTATATAATAAATAGCCCACTGGTAAGTTCTATTGGACAGGTTGACATTTGCAACCGTAAGACCTTGGCCAGATAGCACGTTTTACATGCGGATACGCAGGCAGCGACATGCTCTTATCTAAAATACTAGCTAATACATTAGGACGTATCACGTACGTTAATCACCTGGTCTGGACATGCGCTAAGTATTTACGATGCGGCTTGCTGTACCAGAATGACAATAAGAAACAGCAGTGACCATCTTGCATAGTGTTTGCTAGAGGAAATCGTTTCTTAGGTTCAAGGAGGTATTTATGTCTAGTAGACTTTACGAACAGTGGTGATCGTATTCTGGGTTTTGCAACCACGGCTGCCAGAGGATTAATAATAATATGAGAAACACAAAAATAAAGACTTTAAATTATCGGGATTTCTGAGCAGCAGTTCATATTGACAGAATCCAGCCTGCAGCAGCAGAGAAGCGTATCGCTTACGAACAACGGTGTAGAAACAGCCTACTGTCCATTCTGCGAGCATTCCCGGTGCACTGCAGAATCAAAGCAGCCCCAAAAAAGTAATGAATAAAATAAGTTTCCCTATTTTTAATGACAATTATGACCAATTTATCGTATGAATTGCTGGCTGCTGCTGACTTTACATGTAATAAATTAAAGCTCAATCCAATGCAGTTTGTAGCATCATTAAGATAATCGTTTAAATTCGGTGACATTATTAACTTCGTTACAATTCGATGGTCAGTAATCACTCCGTATTAAGTACAACTACAGATTGTAGACAAATTAATTTCCTTTTAAAGCAATGAAAAGCTTGTTAATTCTGTTCATAATTGGCAACAAGAGTAATTCATAATGGCTGTGTACATATGAACTGCTGGTTCAATATTCGAATTTAAAACATGAACAGAAGCGCATATGGTTTCAGCTTTCATGATTGGAATTTAATTGATCCGTTCCGTTTTCATTAGTATTCGCGTTTGAGAACATTTTTCACGGGAATGTGTCGACGCGTTGAATAGAGGACATGGGTGATATGAATTCTATAGGAATGCTCTTGTTGTGTTGTCTATGGATGTGTATTAAATTTTGTAGGAAAGGATAGGAGTATTAGTTGGTTCCGTGTGGCGTATTTAATTTTCCATAAAATGCACGATTGGTAAGCAAACCGATCCAATAGTCATAAAAACTGGGCAAAATCAAAATCAACCCAAGACACACACCTCTGTCTTTTCGGATTCATGTGTGTATATAATTATATAATTATCACTTGCTTAAAAAACGATGAAGGAAAAAAATCGTAAGGAAACCACACAAACCCGCAATATTTTTGAACGGCCTATTCAACGATACCCCACACCATGGGAGAGACGAGAAAAATAAATATCATCCCCACTTTACGTGTACGGGAACTAAGTAAATTTATTTTTCAAGATTTTATTTTGCCTTTTTGTCGGCGTGATTAATATGTTATATACCCATACCAAATTACAGCTTTCTAGTTCTAAGAATCTCTGAGCTAACCGCGAACAGACAAACAGACAGACAGACGGTCATGGCGAAACTATAAGGGTCCCTTGTCTACTACGGTACCCTAAAAACGATAATTGACAGGTTATCGGTAAGCCACCACCCTGATTACCTACTAATTGGTATATGATGTTACATGAACACAGGTGAATGAACTTGTGTTTGCTATATATACTACGACGTTCAATAAAAAGTGAGAATGAGTATGTTACAGGTAACTTTTATTAAATGTTTTTTTATTTTTCGACATAGTCACCTTTTAGTGTAATTCATTTGGAATATCTTTTTTCTAAACCTAAAATTCCCTTCCTAAAGAACTCTTCTTCCTGAGCACCTAAAAATCCTGTACTGCAGCGACTACTGCTTCATCATCTTCAAATTTCTGTCCTCTCAGATACTCCTTCAAACGCGGAAATAGATAGAAATCACTAGGAGCAAGGTCTGGTGAATATGGAGGATGCTCAAGTAGTTCAAAGCCAGCATCTCGAATTGCAGTCATCGCAACGGCAGACTTGTGGGCGGGGGCGTTATCTTGATGAAACAAGACATTCTTTGCTAGTTTGCCCCGCCGTTTCTCGCGGATTTCGTTGCGCAATTTTTTTACTTGTTCTGCATATAAAGTGCCCGTGATAGTAGCTCCATGATCGAGGTATTCAATCATGACTACCCCTTGACTATCCCAGAAAAGAGATCCCATGATTTTACCGGCAGAAGGAATCACTTTAAATTTCTTAGGAGTTGGAGATGATGGTCTTTTCCACGTCATAGACTGTAATTTTGTTTCGGGATCGTAATGGTGAAGCCACGTTTCGTCCATTGTTATGAATCGAGCCAAAAACGATCAGGATCTCGTTGCATCAGTTCCAAAGAGCTTCGGGAAATTTCCAGTCTCGTTTTTTTTTTTGCGCATCGGTAAGCATTCTGGGTACCCAACGCGCGGATTCTTTTTTCATCCCCAAGCGTTCATGTAAAATGTTATGTACACTACCTGTTGAAATCTTTCTATTGTTTCTTCAGCAATATAACGTATCGTGACACGACGATCTGCTCAAATAATTTTTTCGACTTTTTTAGCATTTCTTCAGTCACTGCTGTCGTAGGCCGCCCTGAGCGAGAGTCATCTTTGATGGATGTTCTTCCACGTTTGAATTCGGCGCACCAACGTGCAATTGTGGAATACGGCGGAGCATTTGCTCCTAATGTATCCCGTAAATCTTGATTGACTTGTTGCGTGGTAAAATTTTTCAAGCACAGATACTTTATAACCGCGCGTACCTACTTCAATTTTTTCCATTTTGACCAAAAGTCTACAACTAACTGCAAACAAATGACTTCTATTATTTAAAAACAAAAGACAATCAGATGATTTTTTTTTTGAGGTATATCGCCGGTATTCCAGCTTTACCAGTCAGTATTTACTTTTTATACTTCCAAAAAGTTTGTAACCTCGTAGACATGCACCAACCACTATCGTTAGAAGACAATGACATGTCATTGTGATACAGACTTGCACAAATTCCAAGATAAACAATAATCTTTTTAGGTAGGTATCACTCTGTGATATCTATCTAAAAAGATTGCACAAGTCTGTAAAATAAAGTGTAAATGTACATTATAATAAAATAAAATAAATAAAAAAATCAAATCATTTTTATTTTCAGGCATTGTATAACTCACACAAATACAAATACATTTCACCCATAGTGACTACATGTCATAGATAACTTAACATTAGGTATTATTATTATTATGTTATGTAGGTATTAACATAACTTAATAATAATAATACCAAAAAAAAAAATAATAACAATAATAATATAAAGAAATCCCATGTTTTGTCAAGTCGTAAAAACCATGCTAGTATAAAATTTGTATAAAAATCGCCAAGAAAACACAAAATTGTAGTAAGTTCTAAGTTTAAGTTGTAAGTTCGCCTTTGTACAGTATTTTTTTACTAGTGCATAAAGTTTTAATAAATAAAATAAAATTGAACAAAAGGAATATGTAGGTAGTCACATTCGGTTATTATTTTTAATCATTTTAATATCTACTTTTATCGTCAAAAATAAACACGCCAAGATGATAAAACCTTATATTACGCGTTAATAACCCAATTATAACCTAATGTGTTTTAAATAGTGCCCTAACCACCTTAATTACTCATAGTTTATTTGTCAAATCAGCAATATTTTGTTCGCGTGACCTTGGCTCTGGGTAACATTAGGGGTAATTTTAGGCACACAATAATATGATTATCGTGCACTGTTTTTAATGTCGTTCGAGGTCAAATTATTCGACGTTGTAGCAGAACTTGGAATATCGGTATTTTTAAAGAAACGGTATTAATTTTATACGGTTAGGTATCTACTTTTACATGAGTACCGCTAAAAGTATCGGTATAATACCGGAAATATACAAGTAAATACCTGTATCACGTGACGTATTTTATTCGTTTTATATCGTGATTCTATAGCAATCCGGGTACTTAAAACAATCGGCTGCGGTAAAGTACCGGATTTCATTTACCAACTTAAGAAATACCGGTATTTACCGTTATAATTCAGACGTTTTCAGTACCGGTAGCAAGCCCTGCTTTGTTCGAAATCGTTATGCAAATGAGGTTGGAACGTGGTAAACACCACGTAATTTGTATCAAGTGCCGCATAATTGAAGGAAATGTGCCTAGGTATTAGTTTTAAGTGTACCGCAATGGTTTTTAACAAAAGGAAAAGTATGTTCTTTCTACATTGTTTCTTACTGTTAAAAACATTGTTTTAACTCCGGATAATTCTTCATTGTGTCTCGGAGTCGACTGACACTGTCTTTTCTTCTATGCACGATTTCGCTCCTACATTGGAATCACTACTCGTATCTTACATGTACCTTTGTCGAATTCCAAGTGCGGAGATTCTTAAGGGCATGACCATTTTAGGGTTCCGTGTTCAACAAAGAACCCTTATAGTTTCGCCATATCCATCTGTCTGTCTGTCTGTCTGTGTGTCTGTCCGCGGCTTAGCTTAGAGACTCTTAGTACTAGAAAGCCGTAATTTGGTATGAGTTATAAGTGCTGCCAGCCTTTTGGGCACATTTCCTGTCTGTCTGTGTGTCTTGTTTTTTTTAGGGTACTTCCCCTACCCGTAATGTGGGAATGATATTTTTTTTTATCGTCTATTCCATGTCGTGGGGTATCGTTGGATAGGCCGTCCAAAAATATTGCGGGTTTGTAAAAACCATTTTTTGATTTAGGGATCCGTTTGCGTAATATTTCGCTTTAAATTGCTAATTTTTGTTAGAGTCAAGTGTGACCCCCCCGTCGACCAACTTAGATTTTCAGTTGAAAAACGTGTTCTTTAACTACAATGTTAAGTTTGTTTTTGGGATAAATTCATCCCAACTACGGAACCCTTCATTGTGCGTGGTCCGACACGTACTTGGCCGGTTTTGTTATCAAGTCTTCTCACGTAGCGGAAATCAACATTACACAAGATATAAATGAATGCTCATGACACCATGGACGTCACCTATTACTGAAATAATGCGATTATTTCGTGTCTAATAAATAATCTAGAATATAACCTTTCTCTTCGCAGTATCTGAAGTAGGATTAGCTATTCAATAGCATGATGCAATAGTATGTACATAACCTTGTAATCTACACTCCTTAATTATTTTCAAGGCATCATTACCATGGCGAAGTATACCGGGTTCAGCCATTTCGTCACGACTCGCCTGACAACCCCTAATGAATCTTCCCCGTTTTAACAAGCTAATAATTTCAGAATGAAAATTTCATTTAGTCTCGCATAGATCAGGGTGTTGTTGATTTTGTTGCCCAAACAAAATGAGTGTAATTGCTTTTAATGAAACTTATAATTAGGCGTTTAAAATGATTCATATAATAGAGTGTTTGCTTTGGACTTTTATACCTAATATTTTACTTTTATAACCGATTTCGAAATTATGGACTGTTTATACTATGAAGTCAAATTTATACCTAAGGTAGTAACATAATATGACTCCTGTCATTTCCTGAAGGGGCAGAGGTGTATCCACATTTCGCCAGTAATATTTAAGTCCCATGTAATAGGGATATTATACTTTCTCCATCATAATAAGGCAGTTTGTGCGAAGAATCATACCATAGTTTCTGGGTATCTATAGTTGTTGGGCGGTCTTCGCATTCATTCGTGTTTAGTTTAAGTTACTAACAATAGTATTTTAAGTGCAAAACTGTTACTAACAATTTATGGATCTTTTAGTTGTCCAAAATAAAATGTTTATTTTTTTATTTTTTTTATTGAATAGGGAAATGTATTAGTTATTTATGCAACTGTTGTATATCAATCAATCAATCAGTTTATTCGCATAATATGGGTTTACAAAGATGTTATACAGGTACGGTTTCACCATATTCAGCTTATGTTAGCATGCAAATTATAATATAGTGTCATAATAATATGTAAGCAATTAGATCATATCCTTAAAAATATAAATTATACATTGATAGTCAATCCATTACAAATAGTCACCATGATATTAAAATAAAGGTCAAATTCAATAAGAGTAAAATTATTTAGATTAAATTTAGAAATATGCTGGGTATAGATCGCAAAATTATTTCAACGACGATTAGAATTTTGGATTACCATCAATTAATTATTAACAATGATTGTGTTATATTTTATTTTCGAGGTACTCCTTAACTGAATAATAAGCCTTATCTATAGGCAAGGATTGAAGTTTCTTTTTAAAGAGATTTACATTACTTGAACTGCGTATAATTAAGGGTAGTTTATTATATATTTTAGGGCCCATGCAAACAAAGCTTTTAGAAAGGAGTGCGGTTTTCCCTGGTGGAATGCATAGTTTATCTGCGTGACGCGCTCTTGTGCGATACTCAAACTGCTCTAGATTGCAATGGATAAATAGTGCTGTCTCATAGATGTAGATGCTGGGCAGTGTCAATATTTTTAATCGCTTGAAATGAGGCTCATATGAGTCCGTTTGTGTTAAGTTACATATAGCTCTTACGCCTCTTTTTTGCGCCCTGAACGCATTTTCCAAATCAGTGGAATTGCCCCAAAAAATTACACCGTATCGAAGAGTAGAACCATGCATAACCATGGTAAGCAGTTATTGAGGTTGTAATATCATCGATTTTACTGAGATTACGTAAAGCGAAAGAATAACTGTTTAATTTATTACTAATGTGTTCTATTTGTTTCTTCCATGTCATTTTGTTATTTATCTATGTATAATCCTAAAAACTTTGTTGACTCTACTACTACTACTACGTCTATTATGTGGTCATCACAATTAATGTTTAAAACCTCTATTGCTGGTCTTTGTCTAAAATTAATGGCTTTTGTTTTACTAATATTAATTTTTAAATTATTACTTACTAACCAATTAATTGTGTTTTTTAGAGTCAAATTTATATTTTTAAGAATGTCATTTTTATCATGCGAGTCAAAAAGAATGGTACTGTCATCAGCAAATAGAGTCATGGGATTATCGGTTACAGTTTGTATGTCATTAATATATACTAGGAAAAGCAATGGCCCCAGCACACTACCTTGTGGCACGCCATATTTGACTTTTCTCAGGTTAGATTTATATACTGTCTTTCGTTTTTGGGCAAATATATGATATTTCAGTTTGTTGTAGTCTGTCAGTCAAATAGGATTCAATTAATTTATGTACATTTCCCCTAATGCCGATTGCATAGATTTTATTCAATAGTATGTCAATTTTAACGCGGTCAAATGCTTTTGTCATGTCCATAAATAGGGCAACAGTTGGACATCTCTTATCTTACTGTGCGTGGTCTGACACGCACTATGCCGGTTTTTAAAATATCCATAGCTGATTATAAGACGGCTTCATAGTGCAAAGTTTTTGAATCCTTAATTATTCTTCTGCCCTTATTTCAATTAATTCAGCGTCTAGTCTCCATACTCTCCATCGTGTTTACTTTCTTCATAGCTATGTCACTTTTCATAAGAGCAGTGGTGGCCCAGTGTTAATAACGGCCGCGGCTTACGAGTTGTAGGTCGTAGGTACGAACCCAGACAGGTGCTTTACTTTGTGTAAATTATTTAATCACCACTGCTCTCGTCTGGTGAAGTAAAACATCTTGAGGAAACCGGCATGTCCTAGAACCAAACAATTGAAGACTTGTGACATCCACCAACCCGCACTGGGCCCACGTGGTGGATAACGGCCCTTCCCTCTCACCGAGAGGAGTGTCTTTTACTTGGTTTGTTACTAAGATTCAATTCTGTCAGTAGACTTACAAACTAAATAACTCATTAACTGCTGAACATCACTTCCATCGACACATATCTACATGAACAAGATAATATATTTCGAGAAAGAGGTCAGTCGTCGAATCTGACTCGGCTGGGCAGCGTTCGGGAAGCTACGCAATATCTTCTCGTCCCACATACCGCAGTGTCTCAAGACGAAACTCTTTGACCAGTGCGTGTTGCCAGTGATGACATATGACACTGTCACTCACAATGGACCTTATTAGAAGGCTAAAAGTCACCCAAAGGGCAAGGGCTATGCTTGGAGTTTCCCTATGTGATCGAATCAGAAATGAAGAGATCCGCAGGAGAACCAAGGTAACCGACATAATCTCGAAGAATTGCCAAACTTAATTGACAAACTCTCGTCTGGTGAAGTAAAACATCGTGAGGAAACCGGCATATCCTAGAACCAAAAAATTCGAAGAAATGTGACATCTACCAACTGGCACTGGGCCCGCGTGGTATATTACGGCGCACTCCTTTCACAAAGAGGAAGCCTGTGTCCCAGCAGTGGGAGCATTATATGCTGATAATGCTATAATTATAATTTTTAACACAATCCATCCATGTTTTCTTTTATCTAAATTTTTCTTATAGGCTAATAGTAGATTGTACATCAAGTACATAAAACGCACCATTTTACGCGAGACGTTTATCCATCCGAGCGAGTTTGCGAGCGATGATGGATATAAAGTAGAGTGTATGAAATGAAACAGCAACATGTAAAATAATAAATGGAAGAAATTTAAAATATAAGTTTATTTCCTGAAGTTTTATTGTGTACTTTGTTGGTATCCTTGCCTTGTTCTTAGAATACTAACGAAACGAATTAAAATAAAGAGGTTTTTCTATGAGTTGAAGTTGTTCGTGTGGCTGTTGGACTGATTGCCTTGGTCTTCGGCGAAGATTTTACTTTATGCTCTAGAGCATAAAAAGCGACTTTATGTCGCCTACGCACGACATAAAGACGAACTTTTAGAACATGAGAAGTGAAAAGAATATTTTAGATCCAAACAAAAGTTTATTAAAATTAAAAAATGCATAGAAAACGCTGCTGCCCATTCTCTAGTAAGTCCCTTAGTCGCCTTTTACGACACCTACGGGAGGAAATGGGGTGGTGCTATTCTATATGACACCACACGGCACGGGTATTAAATCGAAAGACATTTATTCAAATTAGGCTGAGAATCAGCAGTTTTTAAAAATTATAGAAGACTGGGACCGTCTCAAAACGCCGATTAATCGTTATGTCCACAAATTACTTCAAAGTATAAAATATACCTTCGGTAGTAAGCCCTTTTAATTTGAATCTCACATAAATCAACGTCCAAGCTGGGCCCTAAATTAGGAGCAAATTGCACAGTTCTGTTGAAAATTTATTACAGCAAAAGTATCATTATGTTCACATCTAATTGGAGAAACAGGTTTTATAGGAACTAAGTATGTGACTGACTTTGTGATGTTGACATTATGAATTATGTACTCGTATTGTGAATTAATTTTATTTTTATCTCATTGTATGCTGCACCGGTCGACGTCATCGCGTCAATGTCGCTGAAAACCAGCGCTGGGACTCTGTCTCGCATAGAGTCGCAGCATTATGCTGAGCGATATCCATTTTGCGTGGATGTGACGCATATTTTCCCCAAATTGTATTTTTTTTTGTGTTTGTGCAATCCATAATCTACACATACAGGTAGTATGTTGTATTAATAAATATAAACAATTAATGTCAGACACAGCAACATTTTAAATAAGTTGGAGAGAGGAAGAGCGCTTTAATGATTTTCCTAAATATTTAAATTATTATTTATCCATCACTTTTGTGACACTAGTATCAGTTATTATGTATTATCCTCATATCATAACAAACACACATAATTCATACATAATTCTTTTCTTTCTTGCTGATGGTGATGGTCACCCTTACACAAACACCCATCCACAAACACACACAAACATCCATACACAAACACACCCATGCACAAACACATAAACAACCATACACAAACAACATCCATATACAAACAAACA
This sequence comes from Dryobota labecula, assembly GCA_947523025.1. Lineage (NCBI taxonomy): Eukaryota > Metazoa > Arthropoda > Insecta > Lepidoptera > Noctuidae > Dryobota > Dryobota labecula. Next base: position 24,637,932 of record OX383289.1, on the reverse strand, counting down.
AATACATAAGCACCCATGCATAAACACACATCATTCATGCACAAACACACACACACATACACAAACACCCTTGCATAAACACATACATACACAATCAAACAAATACATAAGCACCCATGCACAAACAAACAGAATCATTCATGCACAAACAACCATGCACAAACACACACAAACACCCATGCACAAACACGCAAACACCCATGCACAAACACACAAACAACCATGCACAAACAAGCACAAACACCATTGCACAAACACACCCTTACACAAACAAACAAATACATAAGCACCTATGCACAAACATACAGAATCATTCATGCACAAACATATACACAAACAACCATGCACAAACACACACAAGCAAATGGTTGTTTGTGTGTGTTTGTGCATGGTTATTTGTGTATGTGTTTGTGCATTGGTATTTGTGTATGTTGTGCATGGGCACAACATACACAAATACTAATGCACAAACACACACAAACACAAATACCCATGCACAAACACACACATGCACAAACAAACCAATACATAAGCACCCATGCACAAACACAGAATCATTCATGCACAAACACACACAAACATCCATACACAAACATCCATGCACAAACACACACAAACATCTATGCACAAGTGCACAAACACACACAAGCACCCATGCACAAACACACGCACACATAGATCCATGCACAAATGCGCAAACACCCATGCACAAATACACACAAAAACATACACCCATGCACAAACACACCCTCACTCCACATCCACACACTCTTTCACACAACACTTTCAATAGCTTAAAGTAATATTAACCGATTCACTGTCCACAAATTAGACACAATAGTTAAACAATCAACGTGAATCATATGTGATTCATAGGACAGCGAAGTCTTAATAATGTAATTTCTGCATACTCAAAATTATCGTGTTCATTGAAAATAATGTAAGGAATTGGGAGAAGGCGCTGAAATCTGACATACAGGTTTTTACCTAGTTTGGGTTTCAGAGGCTTCATTGGTTTTTGTAGCTCTAATTTATTTCAATAAAGATTTATTATTTATTATTATTATTTATTGTTATCTGTTTAGAATGGAAGCCCACCCTACCCAACTATGTTGGGCATAGTTGGGAAAAGGCTAGCCAGATGAGATTATGATCAAACTTACGTATAATAAAGAAACGATATTTTATCAAGTGGTAAAAACCATGCGAAGCAGGGGCGGGTCACTAGGTCCTTATCAATACTAATTGCATAAAGAGGAATAAATTATTTGTAAGTTTGTATGTAGGGGGGTAATCTCTGAAACTTCATAATCATAATCATCATTTATTGCATCCATTAATTTACAAGTAATATATAGGTTTCATACATGAACCCTGCTAGGGCACAGCAATATAAATAGTTATTTGTGCTACAGTTTCACAATATTAAAACCACTGAGCTTAAACAAAAATACTAATTTTAACATGTTTATCAGATGTCCATCATTTGTTATTTAAATAAGTAAATGTCATGCATGATATAATATAGGATAGGGTAAGAACAATTAATAGGTCATTATTTCTATTCATAAATTAAAATAAGATAAAAAAATTAAAATAAAACAAATAGCGATATCAACAATAATCATGAAAACTGTATAACATAGCATAGGTACGTAGTAAGTCAAAATTGTAGGTGTGTATTGTGTATGGGTATAAATTTCAATGTCAAGATTTACTTATCGTCAAAGAATTCCTTTAGAGAGTAATACGATTTTAATATAAAGTATTTTTGGAGAGTGGATTTGGAAGCGTATTATATATTTTCACGCATTTGGCTTCTGAACGGATGCTGAAAATTCTTTTTGTATTTGATAGCCCAGTTCCTGGAGAAGATTATAGGCTATTTAACATCACGCTGTGACCTTAAGGAACCGGGCAAAAAGAAAAAAACTCAGAAAGTACGCTATGTGAAAACGAGCTAAGCGCAGGCAACGGGATGTGACGCGGAGCTATACCCAAAGTCTCTAATTCAGATAATTTATGTAAACAAAGTAATGTCAAGAAATGTCACTGTCAAAATGACAGGACAGTGGTGCAAAACATTTTATCATTTTTTTTCCGTCTATTTGTCTATTAAATTAAAGTGGATTAATTATAACATCTATTCAAACAAAATACCGTTGCCAAACAATGTTTTATGTAGTGTGTCGGAGACACGGCCTATGATCGTCATAATCAGCCCTTTTAAGTCCACTGCTAGACGTAGGCCCCCCAAAATCGAATTCCACTCAAAACAGTTTACAGCCGTTTTCATCCAAAATGTGGCTAGATATGCTACATACAATATGAATCTATGAATGAGAGTTGTAATATTAGTGTTGTTGAAGATGTAAAAAATGTGAAAATGTTTGGATCTCCTGCATTGTTACCAGTATCATAAAATATTTTATACTAGAAAATCTCCTTTTTTTAATAACTTTGTTTAAAACCAAAAATTTATAAAAATAATTACGGTATGATAATTTTTTAATTATTATTTCTTAAATTCAGTACTTTAATGAAAATGGAACCCTTTTTTTCGCCATTTTGTGTGAATTACCATTACGAAGATATTTTTTTGATATGTTATCCCCTTTGTTTACATAAATTATCTGAATTTGAGACTTTGGGTATAGTATAATATAATATGTAGTTGTAAATGTTCAACGCAATACGGTCTTCCAGACTGGGGAGCTTCTGATCAGAAGTGCCTATCCATTTTCTGCCCAGTAATGCTAATCATTTATTTTTTGGCATATTTATTAGAGCAGTGATGGCCCAGTGGTAATAGCCGCGACTTAAGACTTGTAGGTCGTAGGTTCGAACCCTGACAGGCGCTTTTGCTTTGTGTAAATTATTTCATCACAACTGCTCTCAAAACGGTGAAGGAAAACATCGTCAGGAAACCGACATGTCCTAGAACCAAAAAATTCAAAGACATGTGACATCTACCAATCCGTACTGGGCACGCGTGGTGGAAGATCCTCAGACCTCCTCACAGAGAGGAGGTCTGAGTCCCAGCAGTGGGAACATTATGCTATATTTATGATGACGTCACACAAAGCTTTGTTTCAATACTTAGTTTAGTCACCTTTATACCTTAGTCTTGTGGGATACTCAGGTACTTCATCAATAAGATTAAAGCACATTATCAGCTTACTAAACCACGTCAATGCAAATTCTTAACTCAATACACAAAGCAGCTAATCCGCTGAAGCGGAGGTTAACCTAATATGTTAAATGAACTGACTCTCGTTTTGAAAGCGCTTCGTACAATCGCTTTAAGCGCTGTTAAGGTTACACACGAGCGAATGAGTTGTGAAGCCTTTTTTTTTTACTTTGAACCTTCTTTATTATCGTTAGAAGATGTCAATGTTCTTGAGAATTTTGAAATTTAAAATGTGTTACAATATTAATAAAATAAACAATATATAAAAAGTTATTTCCTTGTTACAAAGTAAACCAATTTCTGGAAATAAATTACTGATATTATTGCCTCTTGCACAACCTACCTTGGCCTCAGCGATACTATATACTTGGATAGGTATACATTGTGGAATGCAAATAAAGTATTGAGTATAGTAAGGAGACGTCCTTTAATCACGCGAGTTTCGAAGAAAGGAGGGGCCAGAAAAATCACGTTTAATCACGATGAGCGGGGGGTGTGGGATACTGTGATAATCACATGTATTTTTCATGTGACGAAAAAATTTAATTTAATGTGGCACGAGTAAAATATTTTATACCAATAATTTAATTAATGAGCTTGGAAACCTTTAATATTTATTTATTTATTTAAACTTCATGTACAATAGTGGTACATAGGCGGACTTAATGCCACAAGGCATAGTGCTTAAACCTTTAAGTGTTGTAAATACCAACTAAATTCTCAATTCTATGAAAATTTATGGTTTTTCTGAAAATAATCTTATGTTTTTATTTTAATTAAAAGAGATTCTAAAAATATCTGACCTTTTCAATAATTAAAATAAAAATCATGCTAGAAGGGGGGAGAGGAGGAGTAGCCTAAAAAGTCACGACACATAACCAAGGGGTATAAAAGTGGCCTAAAAATCCTCACGCGATTGAATTATTTATCACGTGAGGATTTTAGAAGAAAGAAAATACGTTTATAGTTATTTTTCTTTCACTATACCCTAGTAACGGAAACTTTTGAGTAGCAAAAAGCTGAGATTTGACAATGAGGACGTTCGCGCTTGAATTTGCCGCTAGAGGCGCTAGTGTAGAGTGAGGTCTCTAGAAATGTCAAATGTGGCAAATTGTTACTAATTGTTATTAATTGTAAAGGTTGTGCCATTCCTGACTAATTATGAGTTAAGATTTTAAGTAACAACTTAGGATCTAATTTCGTAGCAATTGGAAGAAGAATAATATTTGTCTGCTTGATGCTTGCCAATTTTAGGAACATTATAATGTAAATATTCATGTAATATTTCAAAATGTAATAAAATAAACATTTTATGAAGTAATGAGTTCTTAAACATATCCAAAACATATAAAATGTAAGCCTACTGACAGTATCGTCGTAGATATTTTTAATTTTTTTTTATTCTCATTTGATTTCCAATTCACTTTAGACATTGGCAGAATAATCGACATTGGGTTTGCTTGCCATAATAAAAAATAGAATAGAATAGAAAGTACTGACAGGACCTTACTCAACAGTGGCGCCAACTGCTGAGCACAAAAACAATAGCCCCCATTAGACAAATCATTACCGCTGTTGGTGAATAGTAGCAATGATTTGTCGTGTAGTTAGCAATATAATCAGCTGCCTAATTGCGTAACGCACTTTCAATCACAATACCAGTGTTTTGAAGGATATTGCTAATCCATTGCTTCATACGTTTGAAAAGTTCGTCTGCTCAACAATGTAAATAACGCAATGAACGTGGGTCAACTGTCAAAATAATAATAATAATAATAATGTGGATACAGCAATCATAGTGCCGATAGTCGTGACGGCCAATGGCATAATAGCCAAGAGCCTCGACCATCATCTGAAGAGGCTCTCGTTAGCTAGCTGGATCAAGGGCTTGATCCAGAGAGCGGTCCTTAAGGACACGGCGCGTATCGTGAGGGGGTTCCTCTCTCAGGAGCCCTGACCACCGGTAGCTTGGACCCTGTTCCCGATACCGGTGGGCTACTATTTTTTATAATTTTATAAAAATATTTATTAATGTAAATTATATGTTTTTAAATGAAATAAAGGAGATAATAACATACATACATACCATTTATTTCAGGCTACACAGGCCCATAGAAAAACCTTAACCTAAATATACATATTTTAATATAAATCTTGTGTTAATAAAAAGGCTTAAGGCGAGTTTCTTCGAGCGTGCATTTTTGTTCTAGAAGTGGCAGCTGGGCGCGAGTAAATTGTGCCGTGAATTTAGTTAATTTTAGGTTAAAAATTATATGTGTTGCGATATTAACAATGTTAAACCCCACGGAAATTACGTCATCATAGACGTTTATTTTGATGTGATTTTCAATGCATAATGTGGCATAATATTGAAATAAAATTATTTCAATCTACAAAATAAGGGTATTTTTGTTTTTTTTTTTTCTATCAAGCGAACTTTATCCAATTATGTAACGAGTACCCGACGTACCTACAAAAAGGACTCAAAAGCAACATATAATTTTTTCACGTGTTTAATTATTACGGTTTCTAAATAAAATTACATTTCCTAGAGGTTAACTTGAAGAACCTCGCCTTAAGACTATGTTGTTAGTACTTCACTTAGCACTAGCTGCACTTTGTACTGTCCTGTGGAACTTGTCCGCAGAAGCGACGGAACACCACGTCCTGCGGCCAAAAGTCTTCTCCCATGACGAAAAAAATGAAACCCATTGCTATCAATTGTCATTTTATGTTATAAACCGTAGTATGCTACACTTACAATGGCACGGTTTGCGCAGTGGTTAAGCGATCGACTGCTGTGCTGCATGTGGCGGGTTTCGATTCCCGCACGGAACAAATATTTGTATAACCTACAAGTAGTTGTTCCGGGTCTGGCTGTTTGTGTATGTGAGTTTAAATGTTTGTAAACGCACCCACAATACAGGAGAAATTCCTAGTGTGGGGTGGTAACGTTTAAAAAAAAAAACAGAAATACAATACACTACATCGAGTACGAGTTCTACGGCTTAAAGCTAAAAACAAAAAAACAAAAAAAAAGTTACGAATTCAGCCAACCAATGTGCTACAAATTCGATACGAAAATTTCGCATTTTCGTTCCGTTCGTAGCGATAGCCAACAACTAAATTTAGTACCCTAACTCGCCTTAATTAACTTGCCTTAACCGCCAATTTAACTTTTAAACTCCACGTTGTATAACTTCAAGCTCGGTGTATCACTCATAACTAATTTACATTGGTGGAACGCGGCCCATTTGACAGGGGCTAAGAACGGCTATTTGTCATCAAATGCTGTGTGCTCAGAATATTAAGTGCTGTTAATTATTTTACTTTAATACTCAATTATGAACTGTTTATGGAGGTAAGGGGAGAGCCTTTTTATACGTTTTAAGGGATTATTCGTAATTAGCGGATTTGTGAAAGTTATCATTAGGATTTAGGACCATGCGAATAAAAATTTGACACGCAGGTGTTTTTATATCAAATTCATTTTGTGAACATAGGGTATAATTTATACAAATCCTATTTAAAGAAATGTTGGTCCATACTACGACCCGCCAGAAGGCATATAAAATAGTTAAGGTAATCGAATGTCACAAAAATAAATATCAATAGATAGGTAAGTTTCGTACGTCACAGTTTCATAACAAATACTACTGGTTAATAACAAACAAAATTATATATGAACCTTAGTCTGAATTAAAGTTTTATTTTATTTAATCCTAGCTTTTGTGCGCGGCTCCGCCCTCGTGGATGTCGGTTATCGCGTAAAAAAGTAGCCTATGTCAAGTCTCCATATCTCAAACTATATACTTGCCAAGTTTAATGACGATCGGTTCAGCTGTTTAGGCGTGAAAACGTAAGAGACAGACAGACAGAGTCACTTTCACATTTATAATAATTAGTATGGATGGCAATAAATTAAGACGGCACGTAAACATATAGGTAGTAAATTGTCACAAAGTCTAAACAATAACAAAATCTCTCATTAAATAGCTTAAATTATTAAATCTAACCTCATAATTTATTTCAAATGTTATTACATTAAAGCTGGTGATGCTTATTGCATAAAATCAAACACAAAACACAACTATGATAAAAATGTGATTCTTTAGCATGTTGCTTAGAGCTATATTCTGAGATTACTGTAACGCCAGCACACATTTGCACTACTGTGCCAAATATAAATCATAAAGCCCCAATAAGAACACTGTTTCATTTGTTTTTACTAGCTCGTTCATTTATTTTTGGCAGCTTTTATTTACCTGAAATCTTTAATTTATTGTGCATAAATCATTCTAATGACTTGCAACTCTAATTGTTTCACACACTATCAATCACAATCTGAATGATTTTGAAGGATATTGCTAATCCATTGCTTCATATGTTCGAAAAATTTGTCTGCTCAACAACGTAAATAACGCAATGGACGTTGTTGAACTGTCAAAATGAAACCCATTGCTACTGTAAGTATTACGCAATTACCTCGCTATTTTACCACCTCAGAATAAGTTCAGGTCAACTTTTGTCCAAATAATTTAATACATAATTATCCTGTCCTATTTGTTCTACCTCACAGTCATCATCATTTCAGTCAAAAGACGTCCACTGCTGGACATAGGCCTCCCCCAAGCATCGCCACCTCGACCGGTTCCGTGCTTCCCGCATCCAGCGGATTCTTGCGGCTTTCACAAGGTCATCAGTCCACCTTGTGGGAGGCCTTCCAACGCTAGGGCTTCCGGTACGCGATCGCCACTCCAGAACCTTTCGGCCCCAACAGCCATGTGTTCTGCGCGCAATGCCACTTAAGTTTGTAGTATCAATAAAAAGTATAATTATAAATTCTCGTAATCAAGAAGTTAGTATTTTAGACATTATTTTTGTACCCTATAACTATGTTTTTATATTTAACCCAAAGGTTGACTAGTAGAAAATGCCTTGTGGCATTAAGTCCGCCTATGTACCACTGTTGTACATGAAGTTTAAATTAATAAATAAAGATTGGCAATTCTTCGAGCTATGTCGGTTACCTTGGTTCTCCTGCGGATCTCTTCAATTCTGATTCGATCACGTAGGGAAACTCCAAGCATAGCCCTCTCCATTGCCCTTTGGGTGACTTTTAGCCTTCTAATAAGGCCCATTGTGAACGACCACGTTTCAGTGTCATATGTCATCACTGGCAACACGCACTGGTCAAAGGCTTTCGTCTTTCGTCCTCACACAGTACTGGTAGGTATTTACAAGGCAGATGTGAGTGGAAACGCCGGGAGGGGACGCCCAGGAGAACATAGTGACCTAATTGGTGATGTTCTTCAGCAAGGTTAGATGCGTAGCACTCGCAACCGGCGTGCATGTATGACCAGAGTATGAATGTAAACGAAGCAAAAGGAGTTTGTAAGGAGCGTAGCAGGTGGCACTCTATAGTTTCTGCCTACCCCCATGGGAAAAAGGCATGAGTTTATGTATGTGTGTATGTATGTAGTACCTCAATCAATCTAGCTAGTCTGTGCATTTTGGGGTCGGCTCCCAGTCTACCCGGATTCAACTGAATACCAGTATTTTACATGGATCGAATGCCTATCTGACCTCCACAACTCAGTTACTGAGTAACACGATACCTCTTGGTAATACTGGTTGTGAGACTGACCGTGATAGGTAGTATTTTTTTTTCCCATATTTTGTTATTATTACAATAATTATTTTAAAACTATAGATAGATAAATAGAATACTCTTTATTATTAATCTCCGCTAATATCCATTATTTTGCAAGTTTCAAATTAAACAGGATCACAACTGACCCGTGGAATAGGCCTACTGGGGAAACTACACACTACCTCATAGGTGGCGTGGAAACGTGTGTATATTATGACGATTACAGCTTTTACAACTTTTTGAATTGTTATATCTCAAAAACGGTGGCTCGTAGAAAAAAAAAGTATTAATACATTTTTTTTTTTGATAGTTTTATGATCTACAATTTTTGTCTGAAGTATTTTTATGATAAAACTTACCGTTTTGCTGAAAATCGCGAAAAACTCATTGACCTTGAATATTTTTTTTCCATACAGGGTAAAGATGTGGAACTTTCAAATTTTATTTTTAATCATATTTTTAACAATCTTACTGATTTTCAGCTTGGTGGGAATTTAGGTAGCTTTACTCTTATTTTTTGGTCTAATTTGACCGGATTACAGATATAAATGTAGAACTGTTACACAGGGTGTCATAATGGGCGGCCTTTTCGCTAAAAGCGATCTTTTACGGACAACCTTTGGATGGATCAAAAGTAGAAGGAGAGACAATACTGCAGGCTTGTTAGTCATAACGCGATCAGTGAATGCATTAGGTAACCAAATAAGTATAATTTAAACTAATATTATAAAAGTTTGTGTGTTTGTTCGTTTTTTTGGTTGTTGTTTTATACATTTATAAAATATTATAAAGCTAAAAAAAAATTTTTGTTTGTATGTTTGTTTGAACGCGCGAATCTCAGGAACTATTGGTTCGAATTAAAAAATTCGAACCAGTAGTTCCAGAGATTAGTATTGGATAGCTCATTTCTTTAGGAAGGTTGTAGGCTATTTAACATTACGCTACGATCATTAGGAGCCGAGAAAAACGACAAAAAGTCCGAAATAACGCTTAGTGAAAACGAAGTAATTGCGAGGGCGGGCGATGCGATGCGACGGGGTGGGTTGGGGGCCGAAATTTTACGCGAACATCGTCGCGGGTAGAATCTAGTTGAAAATAAAAGTGGTGCTTAGTAGTAGGTACCAATTTGGTAGGTAGTACCTATCCGGGCATTAAAAAGCCCTAAATCTCAACACATTTTGCAGTGAACACCAAAATCTCCCCACTGGAACTAGCTAACGGTCCGATACATTGTAACTGATACCTACAGGCTAGTCAGTCACTTGCCTATCCCGAAATACTCATTGTACAGTGAAGTTAGATTGAAAGGCTCGAGTGGTTAATAGCCTGTGCCAATCCAGAACAGTATTGTTACATCGGTTAACGTTAGAGTATGAACGTTATAGAGCACATGGATGGAAATAAAATTTACACAGACGGTTACTATAGACAGCCAGCGAACCGCGAGTGATTTTAACAATAATCAATTCATTATCAAATTACCATGCTGCATTAAAAAATTACAAATTTATTAAATTGGAAAATCATTTTAACTATTTAAGTTTTCAATGTCAAGAAGTATTTGACGGCACGATTGGCGCGGTAGTTACGCGATTGGCTGCTACGCTGCGTGTCGTGGGTTCTATAAATAGTTGTTCCGGGTCTGGCTATTTGTGTATGTGAGTTTAAATGTTTGTAAACGCACCCACAATACAGGAGAAATTACTAGATAGTTTTTATGTAGTTTAAAAAAAAAAAAAAAACTCTATTAGTCAACATAAATGTAACATAAATGCAACATAAAATAGGAGTCCTCGTTTGATTGTGAAATAGTACAGTTGTGCGAAATAAAAGTGTTAGCAAGAACAGTGTTTTCTAAAAAAACTTTTTTTTTTCTACTGAGTGTTTTTGCTGTTGAGTGTTTTATTTTTTGAAAAGCATAATCAGCCTATAATGTTCCCACTGCTGGGACACAGGCCTCCTTTCTTTGAGAGGGAAAGGCCTATAATCTACCACGCGGGCTCAGTGTGGGTTGGTTGATGTCACATGTCTTGGAATTTTTGGTGCAACAGACAGTTTCAAGACTTATTTTAAGCAGTACAATAACTTGACACTTCCTTGTATATATATATTTTCGAAGTAGCTATAGTTAAAGCAAAATCCAAGTCGGTTTAAACGTCTAGCTAATGTTTTCCCAAGAAATAGGTATCGGTATCTACAACGCCCACGCGAACTACGCATCAAAGACCTGACATTACACAAATCCTGCATCGCGCAATCAGAGTTTACCGCGTGACTAGCATATATACAACATCCCGACGTCAACCGTCGGGCAGTTGCCCACTAGACACGACACCCGTCTGGTCGGGGGATCCTCCCTTTTCTATGGAGGATGAGTGAATTTTACACCCTGTTCCTTATACCTCTATAATAGTAAATTATGTCAATTAACGTGTCAAACTACTTTGATGCGCAAGTTTTTATTGTATGGCCCAAATTACCAAGTGGTGGTGGTAATTACCAAGTGGTTGGAAAGACTTGACAACAGTGCTGTTTACATAATTTTTTTATAGATAAAATGTACAACAGCGTGACTGAGTTTTTATCATAGAAAATAATAGGCGGTCATACGGACTGCCGACAGAAGTGACAACTCAAAACTTTGGAATAACTAACAGTGGCGCAACACGTCACGAACATGTCGCACATTTCAGTGACGCGAACCCATAAGTTTTTCCTCTACATAAAATTGCTTAACGAGGCTAAAGAAGTTTTCACTTAAAAAAAATACTGAATTGCTCTGGTTTTTGGTTAAACTTAAATGAATGATTATATAAATGTTTGCATCCTGAATGGTGAAATATGGCTGAGCTTTAATGTATCTTAACACCTACATATAATGTACTACCCATATTTGCAAAATAAATGTCATTTCTATTCTATTCTAGAGATATTGTACATTTTTTTTTATTTATTCTACTATGAGTTTGCTCTTGACTTTAGTCTAGGTCTGGATGACAGAGACAAAGTCAAAGATGGAGTGAGCTTACCCAGAAGAAGTCTGTTCACTCTTTTCAGTTCTTCTCTATTCAGTTTACAAAAAAAAACTGGCCAAGTGCGTATCGGACCACGCACAATGAAGGGTTCCGTACTTGGAAAGAATTTATCCTAAGAACAAACTTAACATAGTAGTTAGTAAACATAATCTCCCATACATTCCAACTGCAAATGTAAGTTTGTACGCACAATATCGAGAGATTTACCGTGTTATTTTAAGACTATAGACTTCTTATAGATTTTCCTGTAATCTATAAGTATAGACCTATATTCTGTATTTTTTTCAAAATTTTAGGTTCAGAAGTTTCGGAGATAAGGGGGAATGGTCAATTTTCGTCTATTTTCACTTATAACTTTAAAACGATTTATTTTAAAAAGCCCTTTCATTTGATATGTCACACGGTACAGTTTGCAAAACTTTTTTTTGTTTTAATTTTCTTGTTAGCCCCCCAAAACTGACCCCAATATTCTAAATTCATTTATTTACGGTTCACGTTCGTGTTTGGGTTACTCAAATTGATATGTATACCAAATTTCAACTTAATCGGCCCATTACATTCGGAGCAAAATGGCTGTGACAGACGGAGAGACAGGCAGACAGACGGACAGACAGACAGACAGACGGACAGACAGACACACGAGTGATCCTATAAGGGTTCCGTTGTTTTCCTTTTCATGTACGGAACCCTAAAAATTATATTAGAAATCTCAATATCATTTTTGAAGACCTATCCATAGATACCCCAAACGTATGGGTTAGATGAAAAAAAAAAAAAAAAAAAAATTGTTTCAGTTCTAAGTATTAGTTTAGTAAGATAGGTCTTCAAAAATGATATTGAGGTTTCTAATATCATTTTTTTATAAACTGAATAGTTTGCGCGAGAGACACTTCCATAGTGGTAAAATGTGTGTCCACCACCCTGTAACTTCTAAAATAAGAGAATGATAAAACTAAAAAAAATATGATGTACATTACCTTGCAAAAATCCACCGAAAATTGGTTTGAACGAGATCTAGTAAGTAGTTTTTTTTTTAATACGTCATAAATCGTAAACCGCAATTTACCTTTCATTCAATCGACTAAGTTACTATGAACTACAAGAACTTTTATATTATGTTACTTGCTGCTACGGAACCCTTCATGGGCGATTCCGTCTCGCACTTGACCGCTTTTTTTGTTTGTTTTAGGTTTCTATAATGGTACATCACTGACCACAAAATGATAGTCTTTTATTTGCATTAAAATAGAGAAGCGTAACTTGTAGAAATATATTAAGAGAGTTTGAGAAAACCAGCGATCGGGCTTTGTCTCGCATGGGGTCGCAGCATAATGCCGAGCGATGGCCGTTTTGCGTGGATGTGACGCATATTTTCCCCCAACTTGTCCTCTTCACCTTCGTGTTCTTTATTTGTCTCATGTTTACCGCAAAAAAACGTACTTTCTTTTTATTTTTTTATTTTATTTTTCTTAAGAGAATCTGAGTCATCTTCGTTTTTGGCACCCTAATAAAATTGTAGTTGTTGTACCGGAAAGCCGACATCCTACATGAGTTTGTGCAACTGCCCATACTGTCAATTGGTTTTACAAGGCACTCTATGTTTAATCAATTCTCCGGAGTACTACTTGCCTACTCCATACAGTCTGCAACGTATTGTGTGGCTACCGGCGGAGAGGCTATTGTTAGGCTATAAGACAGGTGCCTTCAAGTGGAATCAATAATCAGATGTTACACTTTATTGTACTGAACTAGGAGAATAATAAAGATTGTACAGTAACAAAAAAAATTGCTATTTTAAATGCAGATTTGGACTTCAATTAATAGAACGAAAAAGTTCTATTCTAATGGGATATTTTTAATTGTTCCTTGATAAAGAATGAAGTAAAATTATATATTTTTAATAATTGTTTATGAGATTTGGTAACAGGAAAATCATTATCTGGTCAAGAGAACCTACCCTAAAGCCACCGTAAATAGTGCAAATGAAAACCAACTGTGCAAAAGGCAACTGCCACACGCAAAAATAGCAGCGACAAAAATATCCCAAAAAAAAAATCAAGAACACACGGTCAAAACGCGAACAAAATGTCACTGGCCAGCGAGAAAAAGGCTCAACTCCAGCGGCCGTTTTGTACGTCACGTCATTTCGTCACCACGATTCGTTACGTCAGAGTCGACAGCCGACCGTCAGTTGAGGCCTTTGTCATGCAAATGAGCGTCAATCGGCTGCTCACTCCTTCACGGCAAATTGGCCATGTCGGGAAACCGCGCGTTGGTAATTGTTTGCCAATGGAATGATGCTGATTAAGTTAGGTGGATGCAGGGCTTGGTAAAATATGTATATAGTTTGCTTTAATTAAAATACAAATTACAAAATACTTTCTCGCATGTATTTAAAATACGAAATACAAAATATTTTCAAGTCGTGTGTTTGAAATATAATATACACTATTTTAACTATTTATATTTAAAGTACATAATATAAATTACAGAATATATTCAGAAAATAAATTGTTGTAATTGCCTTAAAAACGACTTTTTAACGTGCACACTTGAAAGTTTCATATTGCTTAAGCAATTTTGGTACCCTGATTTAAGTTTATGTATAAGTCAGCTTATTTTTCATTTTCATTAATCAGATTGCTAAATGTATTTATGTAAAAATGTATTTTGATGGCATAAGTATTTGAAATACTATCTACAAAATAGCTCAGCGTCAGGTATTTGAAATACCAATTACAAATTAAATTAGGAAGTAATTGAAATACAAATACCAAATACGTATTTGTATTTCTAATACGTATTTCAATTACAAGTAATTCAAATACTGCCCAGCTCTGGGTGAACGGGATTGTTGACCATAGATGTGGGCTGCTGAAGGTAGTTGGTAATAGGAATGATGACTAAACAATTTTTTTTTTGTTCGTCATGTAGATTATTAAAAAATATTGGACAGGTATTTTTCTTTTTTTACGTAATCAAAACATTCCGGCGATACATTAAGTTCAAATGTGGCATGACGTCACTTATCAGTAGATTTTATACTGAGCTGTGTCGTAACGAGCTTCCACTCCCCAAGTTTAATGTGTTTTATCTAAGTAATTTTCTATATAATTATGATAAAGCAAAAAATACGTGTCTAAAATTTTTTTATTACCTGATTGACGGACTAAACAGTTTTTCTTTTTTTTTACCCAGGAATCATCCCTATTGATTTGGGGTAGTTAACAACTAAGGGGATGTCGTGTAAGATATGTTTACGTTTTAGGAAAGTTTATTTTGAAGTTCATTTAGGATCACTTTGCACCACTCTCTAAATGTATTTAGCATTAAACATACTGAGAGTGTGAATGAAAAGCGACTAACAAAGGGTATTTACAAGGTAGATGTGAGTTAAAACGCGCCGGGAGGGGACGCCCTAGAAGGAAATAATATACTGACCTAATTGGTGATGTTCTTCAGTAAGGTCAGGTGCGTAGCAATCGGAATTGGCGTGCGTGTATGAACGTAAACGAAGCAAAAAGAGTATCTAAGGACTGTAGCAGGTGGCGTTCTCTAGTTTCTGCCTACCCCATGGGAAGAAGGCGTGAGTTTATGTATGTATATTGACAAACGATTGACAGAAACAGAATAAAGTTTTAAATTCATTTTTCACTCACTGTGTTGGTTGTTTGTGGCGAAAACATAAAATAAACAAATAGATCCCTCCTTTTTCGTCCTCATAAAACAAGCTACTCTTCTTATTCCTTTTCTGTCGTCTTAGGGTGTGTTTGTGCATAGGTGTTTGTATGTGCATGAGTGTTTATGTATGGGTGTTTTTTTTTTTTGTGTATTTGTGCATGGGTGTTTGTGCATTTGTGCACAGATGTTTGTGTGCGTTTGCGCATGGGTGTTTGTGCATTGGTATTTGTGAGAGTGTGTGTGCGTCTGTGAGGGTGTGTGTGTTTGTGCATGGGCGTATGTTTTTGTGTGTAATTGTGCATGGGTGTTTGTGCATTTGTGCATGGAAGTATGGGTGTGTTTGCGTGTGTGTGTTGGTGTGTGAGTTCACTTTACCCAATAAAATATTTTTCCGTTTCTTCGTAGTTAAGAAGAAGCCAGTTCTTAATCTTGGACTTGCATTCGTGAAAAGAGAGAGGGTACGAGTAAATGTTTAAAATGTTATTAATTTTATTGTAAATATGCACGGAAAGAAATCGCCTTTGACGTCTGGCCAAAGCAGTACGCGTTCTAACAGAGTCAAATACATCAGCAACAGTACGTTTATTGTTCAATCTATCTGGATCATAATGGGTAGCCACATGCAGTTTGACAATAACCTGATAAACAAAAAGCTGCCTCACCGTGAGAACTTGACACAGCTCATATAGCGCTCTAGTGGGGAACCTGTAGGGTTTAAATGTTATGGTTTTCACAGATGCTGATGAACACCAGTATTTTACATGGACCGACTGCATCTGACCTCCACAGCGCAGTTACTGGGTAACACGATACCCTTTGGTAAGACTGGTTGTCAGACTTTCGGGCTTCTGACGATCCTTAAAAACTGTCAAAGATCTACAAATTACAGGGACCAAGTTTGATGTATACCTATGTATTGTAACGACTAGGGCTTTGCAGGTAGGCTGTGCAGGCCGTTACCCTACCCTAGTAGCATTTTTGTTGGCGTTTGGTTGGGCCACCTTCAGAGTTAGGTATGTCCTACCTCTGAAGGTGGCCCAACTAAATGCCAACGGAAAATGCTACTAGGGTAAAGGTTAGATAGGTGATAAGGGATAGACCGAATTGAAACAGCAAAATAGTGTGCATATGTGCATTATAGAAAATGTTTATTAACCATAGAAAATTAGGTAAAATTAAATTATATCAATAATTCATTATATCATTTCATCGCTATGAAAAAAAAGTAGATTAAATTTAATTAGGTCATATGATCTTTAGAACTTTTGTTATTATTTCAAATGTTACATACCCGGGTACCGTCCTTGGCAAAACGTGGCAGACGTAGTGCACCTGTCAGCGCAGACTCAGCAGTCGGCCGGAACCGGAGGTAGTTAGCGGCGTTAGCAGGCCGTAGCATACGGCACGTGGTCAGTGACGCATGCAGCTCCGTCACGCATGTAGCGTGCAGTTAGTAGCAGCGTTTGGCTCCGCCACGCATGCAGCGTGCAGACACGTTACGCTTATAGCACGCGGTCCGGAGTAGCGTACAGACGGTAATCTGTCAGCCAGCACGTAGAACCCGTAGCTCCAGGCGAGTAAAATCTTATGGCTGAGAAAATAACTTGTCTTTATTTTGCAAGCTGATGTAAAAATGCTGATTCACTTAACGTAACTAGTGTAATACCGTGTTTTTTTATAGAAGTGTGCTTTAGTATTAGTCAATTGTTTACATCAATCGACGAATTAGTTTTTTAGGAACCACAATGCTACAATATATGATACACACAAAACTTACGGAATAAATTATTTAAATGATGGTGAAAACTGCATCAAAATCCGTTGACGCGGTCACATAGACAGACACGAAAAGCGACTTTAATCTACGTATATCCATCTACTCGTATACTAATAATAAAGCCGAATTGTTTGTTTATACGCGGTAGTCTCTGGATCTACCAGTTGGATTTAAATAAATCTTTTTGCATTTGATAGCCACATTCTTGAGAAAGGCTTTAATATCATGCTCTAAATTTATTTATTTTAAATTAATTAAAAAAATAATTAACATAGAAACATAAAAATAAAAAAAATTGCCAATGATTTTATATAATTTAATTAAAACTAACATGGAACAGTAGACTCCCTTGCATACTTTTTCTTTTACAGAAAACCAGACGTATATGCATACTTTTACTCCAGGGTCTATATATTTAAAATAGTGGCAGAGCAAAAAGAAAAAAAAAAAAAAAAAGTCTGAAACAACGCTAAGCGAAAACGAAGTAATAGCGCGGGCGGGCGATGCGATGCGACGTGGGTGGTGGCGGGAACAAGAAATTTCATGCGGATGAATTCGCTGGCAAAAGCTAGTTTATAATAAATGTCTAGATATAGAAAGACTAGAATCTGCTGCTCATCATTTTGACGAAACCTCTTAACTTCATCTTACAAAAGCCTTATCCAGAAGGGGGGTGCCCTACCTGAATGGAAACCATAGAGAATACATAGTAGATTTTAAACTAAAAGCACATTTGTAAAACTATTCGATAGCAATAAAACATTTCATCTTGGTATCGTCTCGAGCAATCACTATAAACTGCAAACTTTACACAAGTCTAAGAAATTGGCTCTTCAATCGGTATATCGCTTACAGCTTAGATAGGAATAAACCAAGTTTACGAGTTGAGTAAACAAATGGAAGGTGTTTTGTTTCTATTATTGTCTTGATCCTATCTTAGTTAAGTGCTTACCTTTGCTAACAATCATTGTTCATGCGTTAAACAATTATTATTAAACAAACGACCCGCCCCTGACATCGAAATTTTGAAGTGACAACTTCTTTAGCCGCGTTGAGCGATTTTTGGTAGGGGGAAAACTTATAGGTGATGTTCACGTCATCGAAATGCGCGACATGCTCGTGACGTGTTTTGCCAGACTGTCAGTTATTCCAAAGTTTTGAGTGTTCACTTCAGTCCGTCGGCATGTCCTTATGACTGCCTATTTTTTTTTAATCGAATGTATTTATATTAACACCATACTGCGATCGCCAACCCGCCTGCCAAGCGTCGTGATTATGGCAAACCCCCCCAATTGGGGGAGGCTTATGTTCAGCAGTGGACGTCTTTCGGCTGAAATGATGATGATGATGATGATGAATATTCTATATATACATAAACATACATATAAATAAAATTTAAGTATCTATTTGAAATGTCAAAATAACAGTTTTTTACTATATTCCATTTACATAGCATTAGACAAGTAACGGCTAAATAACGACAGTTATTGTATAATATTTTTGAAGTTACTGCACTTTAGAGTTATTTTTTAATGATAAATAGATTACAGTGATTTATATTTATCGTGAAAACAGTTATTTCTCTAACGTTATAATAATAAATGGAGTTTAAATGCATATGTTTGTTTGATCGGGCTAATTTTCGAAACGTTTGGACCGATTTTGACGGGACTTTCACTGAAAAATAGCTGATGTTAGCTGGCGAAACCGCGGTTAGCAGCTAGTTATATTATATTTTTAGATAGAAGTTCTTACGGCTGTTTTCTCTAAAGTGGTAAGCAGAGGTGTTCAGTAGGTAAGCCCCATTTTGTAAGTAAAATTGTCCCATGTAATAGGGGGCGAGCCTAATGCTCTAAACCGGGCACAATAAAAAAAACTGAAAATTCCTATTTGAAAGACTCAATAGCAGACTCGAAACTAAAAATTGTTCAAAAAAAAGTAACAATTTGTTTCTTTCGGTTTTTTTTATTTCTATCCTTAAAAGATTCTTAGCTCATATTCATTATTATTTTATTCATTTGCTCATATTTTTACAGTATTGAAGTCTTATTAAAAGAGCACTTACAGATCGAAATAAAAACCGAAACCTTGGTAAAGCCGTTTAACAAATTCCG
Source organism: Dryobota labecula (assembly GCA_947523025.1). Classification (NCBI taxonomy): domain Eukaryota; kingdom Metazoa; phylum Arthropoda; class Insecta; order Lepidoptera; family Noctuidae; genus Dryobota; species Dryobota labecula. Next base: position 24,618,482 of record OX383289.1, on the reverse strand, counting down.
GTCCATTAAAACAGTTAAATTTTCTCTTGACATATGAAGATAATGGTGTAATTATTTTCACACAATTCTGAAACAAATGGAGGCACTTTAGGGTAAGTTGAAACAGAGTGTAGACATTATATTATAAGGCATGAAATTATATAGCCACATAAGCTGTCTCATACTACAGTCATAAATTTCAGTTTTAAATAATCATTTAACCAATTAAAAATAATAAATAATAATAATAATAAAATGTATTAAAAAATACAAATTGGAAACATACAGTATAAATTTTAGAAATAATGTAGGTATTACAAAGTATTTCTGTACTAGGATAAACCTGTATCATAGGCGGCAAGAGTTCTTACGAACTATTAGGACTATTCCGTGTGGTGCCGGACGTAAAGAACAGCACCACACCATTTCCTCCCGTGAGTGTAGTAAAAGGCGACTAAGGGAATTACTAGGGAATGGGCAGCAGCGTTCTCTATGCATTTTTAACACCATACTGCGATCGCCAACCCGCCTGCCAAGCGTGGCGATTATGGCAACCCCCCCCCCCCTATTGTGGGAGGTCTATGTCCTGCAGTGGACGTCTTCCGGCTGAAATGATGATGATGATTAGGACAACAGGGCCTCAAGTCTGCTATTACAATAGTGTCAGAATGGTCTCTTCATTGTCAGTTTTTGACAGATTTGCCATACAAACACTGTCAAATACTCACAATGGCGAGACCATTCTGACACTATTGTAATAACAGACTTGAGGCCCTGATTTCTTAAGAGGGTACCGAGCACGAAGTGGCGCCCTCATCGTTTGTTTGGTGATTTATTTTACATCAAAATGAAAATGCAGAAAATAAGCATGTAACGTTCTGTTCCACAAGACCTTTTCATGTTTACAAACAGTAGTTTTATATTGTTAAGCTTTATTGTAATCCTTAAAATGGAAAATAGTGGCCACTAAGCTCCCTTTTAGTTTATAACTTGGATTAACACATAAGGTATGGTGGTAATTGTACATTATGGCTTGCAAGAAAGATGAATTGAATTGAATTGGTACTTTCCTTATGTGTTAATTCAGGTTATAAACTAACTGTGTGGCCATACGAATCCGTTCAGCCGTTTTTGTGTGAATTGAGTAACAAACATCCAAACATACAAACTTTCACATTTATAATATTAGTAGGATTCTCTTTTAAAATAAGCAAATTGACAGTTTTTCTTAGTAAAAATATTTATCAAGAAATTTCGCCACGATGCCTGTAATCATTCGAATGTACCCTATATAATTTTTGTAAAATTCTGTTCAGGAATAAGCGACAATCCATTGTCCAAAATAATTGAACGCCACGATGGTCAATTACGCATTTTCGCCAACCATTGCAGAAAATAATGAGAGGAAATCCTCAAATTAATGTGTAAGAGTCGGGCGATCTTCAAAAGACCGGAGAAGGAATTTACTGATTACTGGACAACTTTGACGAATTATACCGAGCTGGCGTGGTATGAGAAGGTAACTCAATAATAACCAGACAAAAAATATTTGAGTCTAGATATATTTTGTAGGAAGGGTACGTTGATGAATGTGTGAAAGAGCTATAGTGTAAGTGAAACACATGAAGTGTACCAAAAGACGTATGCTTGAGATGACGTGGAAGATATATTTAAAAAGGTAAAATGACAGTGGCTTTTGAACGACGGACTGAAAGACGTAAAAACGGTGTTTTACTTAAGATGGTATTTTATGTCTTATACTAATTTGAAATATGATCAGAGTGTCTAACTTTCAATTCGTCTACGAAATAAAATGCCTAAAACTAATGTCTACACAGCAAATTGCCTAAGCTGTACATCGCCTAGAGATCAAAATGTTTAATAAGCAAAATGCCTATGCAATAATTTCTAAGTAATCGAGATGGTTAAAATAAACTGACACTAGGGCCTCTGAACTGTAGGTTAAGTTAGGTTAGAACTGACCACACAACGCCAGAAACGGTACTTCCTTTCTTCTCCTAAAATAATAGACATATTGCAAGGTAGGCATTGTGTTTCCTATACCCAAAGTCTCAAATTCAGATAATTTATGTAAACAAAGGGGATAACATATCCAAAAAAAATATCTTCGTAATGGTAATGCACATAAAATGGCGAAAAAAAGGTTCCATTTTCTTTTAAGTACTGAATTTAAGAAGTAATAATAAAAAAATAATCATACCGTAATTATTTTTATAAATTTTCGGTTTTAAACAAAGTTATTAAAAAAAAGAAGATTTTCTGGTATAAAATATTTTATGATACTGGTGACAATGCAGGAGATCCAAACATTTTCACATTTTTTACATATTTAACAACACTAATATTACAACTCTCATTCCTAGATTCATATTGTATGTAGCATATCTAGCCACATTTTGGATGCAAACGGCTGTAAACTGTTTCGAGTGGAAATCGATTTTGGGAGGTCTACGTCTAGCAGTGGACTTAAATGGGCTGATTATGACGATCATAGGCCGTGTCGCCAACACACTACATCAAACATTGTTTGGCAACGGTATTTTGTTTGCATAGTTCTTATAATTAATTCACTTTAATTTCATAGATGATTATTTACAAAAAAATAATAATGATAAAATGTTTTCCACCACAGTCCTGTCATTTTGACAGTGACATTTCTTGACATTACTTTGTTTACATAAATTATCTGAATTAGAGACTTTGGGTGTAGTCAATATACGGTTTAGGCAATACTTGGCATAGACGTTTTGGTTTCTAGTCAGCATGATCATAAAGGACTCATTTATTTTTGCCCAGCTAAAGCACTAGGAAGTGGTGAAGGGCGGGAGTTTTAGCGGACTGTATTATGTAATTGCGATATTCAAATAGTGCTGATTCTCAGTCTAATCTGAATAAATAACTTTTGTTTTTGATTTTACAATAAATAATTTTTGTGATATTTTACGTTATTTTCTTTTGACTTCAGACCCCTATTCCCACACGAGGCAAAAGACATTAAAAAAACTTCTTAAAATAAAATTCCAACTTTCCCTAAACCGCTTAAAGTGAACAAAAAACTTCATTATGCAGTACAATCCGTAAATTTTTATGATGAATGTAAAATTTTTGTAATTTTTACCTCGGGCAGTATTAAATTGCGGGCAGGTGCAAGCCGCCATTACCCTGAGAGTCAATTAAGGCACCTAATGGTGCTTGAATCCCGACTGGAATCTCATTACAGGCCAAGTTGGGATTATTGGCAATGTGTTTGTTATTCCCAACTTTAAACGTTTTATTCAAGAGAATGGACGGTATGGAAATGGTGGGACTTTACTGATGAGCGTTCCATGTTTCGTTAGATCGTAATTTAACTATTAATTTTGACCTAAATACTTTGTGAAATATTGGGACTCTAAGCTTTGAAGTACCTTTTGTTGTCCTTTGAGGCGTTTTGGTAGAGGTAAAATTTGTAGTAGCTCGTTTTAATTATTTGTGAACGATTTCTCGTTATCAATACGTTTGAGTATCTAAAATGAAATGGAAAAGAGTTTTGCCTGATATTCCTTTTCACATTTAAATTTTAGTTATATTATTATAGTGGCAGGCACTTATAGTAATTTTTCAGAGCTGAACCGATGTTGGTGTACACTATATTTTTTTTAAAGAGTCTTTTACCACCAGTACCATATCATCGATACCATTTTATTTACCATCAGTAGTTTTTGAATATGATAAAAAAATGTAACCTTTTTTCGTTGCGTTTGAGCACGATATGAATTCATATTCCCGTACATTTCAATTCTCGTTTGTTAAAAATATTCAGCGCCATATTTACGTGTGCTCATTGAGGCAAAGACGTGAATGTGTTACATTTTCGTTTGTATTCTCCTTTTGGAAAACCACTTGCATTCCAACTGAGTAGTTCTGTTTAAGTGTAAATGAAACTTTAGCTTTGAGTAAACTTTCTTTGTTGTGATTTTCAATTATAGCAAACAGTTTTGTGAAGAAAATGTTGCCATGGAAGCAACTATTTGTAAATTTTTATTACTGGAAAAGACAATGTAGAACTTTTTGGCTATTACAAACCAAATAAGAAATATAAAAATAATATTATAATAATTATTTATATTTGTTTTTTTAAATATCCGTAACGTGGAAGCTAAGAAGCTAAGCTAGCCTTCATCTCACCTGATGATATGTGATGATAAGGACGGAAGGAGCTTCACCCGGAATCCTCAACCACAGAGGAACTGGCTTTCTGACCTATAACTGCCGAAACACAACAAATGCTATTAACTTTGTTATTATGGCGACAGATTTAGATAAGATGGTGGTAGCCAGGCGGACTTAGAACAAGGCCTACCACCAAACAAACCGAGCAGAAAATTTTGCCCCCGTTGGGAATCGGACCTTGGGATCTCTGGGACAGGTGGTCTTACCACTAGACCACAGAGTCGTTTTTTTTTTTTATTTCGTCCTTCATTAATGTTTGTAGTTCATTATCTGCCTGGGGTTGTGATCAACTACTGATGTCCTGGGTCAAACTTATTATCTCACATTCAGATTTTTGATTTTATCTTGACATACGGTTTAAGTTGCTCTTCAATTTATTGTCGTATCTACCTCGATATGAACATAACTGTGTCTCTATTACAGGGCAAAGTAACCCATGTTCCCTCCGTGAGATGGTAAGTAAACTAAGGCGTGCTGGGGTGGATCGAAAAATCGATTATCCCACCCGCATGCAAAATAACCCGTAAAACTTATTACCTAACCTAGCCTAGTCTCTCAAATCTAGGCAAGTGTAGCTCAACATATCTTGATCAATCTCCACAGCTGATAATAACCCCCCTCATTAGTACACTTCTACCTATAATTAGTCTCCAAAGAGAACTACAGCTCTCATAATACCAGTCCTTTTGAAGCCTCCTGCGGGATCTAGCGCGAAGTAGCACGATAATAGTTTCCATTTGAGCCGGAGATGCGTAACGAGGCTCTTCTTGGTGGCTGAATGAAGAGCCTCTTTTCGTATTCATATGATCCCGCGTGCTTCGGCGGAGTGGGGAAGGGGTTGGAGGTTTAAAGGTAGAGACTTGCAGCGAGGTTAAACGGTAAGGTGGAACAGAAAAGAATGAAAATTGTTTATTCGGCACAAACAAAACTCACACTACATTAAATTTCATTGGAGTCCCCTAACACAAGATTATCTGCTTAAAATGAGGCTCCAATACTTAGTTGTTAAGGTTTAATTGTTGAAATAATAAAAAATAAAAATCATATTAATTTTCATTACAAAAAAAAAACCCCTAACGTATACACACTGTTATAACATAGAGATCGGATATTCGGATGCATATTCACCTAAAGTTGAGATGTTTGCTATTATGGAAAGCGCTTTTGTATCGAATAAATTCCGCGGTTCCGGTGTTTTATTTTATTTTAACTAACACACGCCACCCCTACTCTTACACCCTACATACACATATTTGCTTAGGGAGTTAAAATAATTTTAAATAAATATGCATCTGAATAGTTATGCAATCCAAGAATCCCGGGTTTTTTTTTTATTAATAATATTTTAGAAGTTGCTTCCATACTATATACCCGACTAGTTATGTATTGCCGGTTTTCCTGGCATCACGGGATATTTTCTTACAAATATATATTTTAAGAAGCTGCTTCCATACTTTCATAGCTAATAATTAACTTTAGGTAAATATGCATCCAATTATCCGATCTCTAGTTATAAAGTATCAAAAAGCCACATATTCGACAGATAAAATTTGTCTGGAACCTAAGTATAAATAAAGCGTGGTAGTAAATTTGATTCACAGACAAAAAAAAAATGAATCCTGTAATATTACCTAACGTGTGTAAATAGCAATAAAAACCTATTTTACGAAGCCGAGAGTCACAGTTTTTGCACTTGTTTTGCGTTTTATGACTGTTGCTTATTTTATTTTTTATGTATTAAAGTCAGACAGGCACGTAAAAGGTACTTTTGAACGTTAAAAAGAAAATAGAATTGATTGTATGTGTAGTTGCCCCTTCCGAAATGAAGTTTCGTATGGAGAAAAATGGGCAGGAAACTCCACAAATCATCTATATCTTACTGAATGGAATATCTTTTAATTATGTTTACCAAAAAAACTAAGACCTGAACCAATTAAACAATTGATTTTACGTTCTGCCGTCTACTACCTAACTACTCAGTAACATTGCAGTAGGTTACAATATTTAATTTTATAACTATATCTATAAGCAAACTTCTCAAGTACCTAAAGACCTATTCACAGTTTATCACGACCGAGTCTTTACGCTCTCTTTTAAAAGGAAATAGCCGATATCCGCCCGTGGCTTGCGTCCTACCACTCTTAGCTCTGCCCCGTCGACCCCTAGATGAACGCCGTATGAACAAAATGCAATCTCTCCCGCCGCCGCTTCAAAGATAAAAAAGATGCACCTTGTACCACTCTTACTATCTACAAAATAAGGTTGAGTTTTGATTGGTGAAGCGACATTTAGTGTGGTTTCGTTTGAGATTTTAAAATGTATGTTGTGAATAAAGGTTTTTTAGGTTATCAAATGGACACTAGACCATTGAGCTGGGCTATTTTGGCGCGAGTTCGTTATTGCAAAATTTTTGTTTTCATGCTCACAACCGTTTTTTTTTTTGATGGGAACTTTTTGTTAATCATTCCGAATTCGTTTGCAGTTACAATGAACTACGATTTTTTATAAAAAAAGATTCTAAACGGGTACTATAATGGCTACATCGGCAGAATGTACAATAGATAAATAAATAGAATACTCTTTATTAAGTACACCATGCGTCGATCGGATTTTGATTATTTAGGGACGAATTTAAAGTTACAGGCTCAGCGGCACGGGCTGGCTCGAGCAAGGGTCGGGGCGGGGATAACCTAGCTTCCGTCGTTTCATAAGTGCCCATTTAGGTTTATAATGTGAAATAAAATATTTTGATTTTGATTTCCTACGAAATGTATGGGAAAAGATTTTTGCGATTTCTGACTATTCTAGTAATCAAACCTCTGTTGGTCCAAAAGAGTTTTTTGATCCTTATAAGAAACAGGATCGATTGGCATCAAAACAATTTTTGTTAAATGCCCCATTTTATTCTGCCGCACTAACGAAAAATGCAATAACTCGATTTTGCCGCTTCCGAGAATAGTATTTTTGATTATTGATTATGTTATGAAGATTTAGTTATTGCATTCTTGCTTACTGAAAAACCGAGTTCCTGAAGGATCAATAAAAAGTTGCTTAGAGAGAGTTAATAGATTTCGATTCGCTGACTCCAAATATATAACGAATATATAACTAAAAATCGTCCAAATTCGAGTTATTGCATTCTTCGTTAGCGCGGCAGTATTGCTGACTGTATTTTATTTTTAAATCTGTGAATGGGGAACAAAATTTCTCAAAAAATGCACCCTGTATTTTGTCATTATAAACAGACATTTCAGTTTTATTTATTTGTATTTATAGATAAGTAAATACGTAATAGGTAAGTATCACCACTCGTGGAAGCTACTTCAGCGCATCACCTTTTAATAACCATTCCACTAGAGTCGCTCATACATTTCCCTATTTCCTTTCACCCTCTACAAGACCCTACTTACTGAAATAGAAATAAAAAAGCCTTTTTAAATATTCATAATACACCGATATAGGGAACATGGGAATCCACTCAATATTCGCTGCGTGCATACACGGACTACTCAGACGCGATTCGCTTATATCTTGGAATACGTTGACTAGGATGGGACATGGTGTAAATAGTTATGTTGGGTCGTGAATAATGTTTATAGGATTTGGAAAAGCTACCGAAAACTTTACTCAGCCAGACCCCATTCTAACAAGATCATGAATTTTGGCGCACGGCTAATGATGTAGTTTTAGATTGAATGAATACAGAAAATGTGTTAGTTTATTTAAAATTTCCTACGCATCAGAATTTTCGAAAAGTTTGTCAGTTTAATCAAAGTCAAAAAGTCAAAATCAAAGTCAAAACGTGTGTTATGTTATGTTAGTACTTATGACTTAGCAGCCTGTTACAAGAAAACAGTTAAAAAAAAATATGATTTTATTTATTTTTGTTAGTTTAACTAACAGAAAATCTGTAAAAATATTAGTTGTACGTTCCAATAAAATCGGGCAAGCTGCCTCCTACAACTAAGCTGTTGAATGCCTCAAACACATGCCTACAATGGTCTTCAAGAAAAACAAGTGTGTTTCCCGTTATGTCATTTACAAATAAACGTACAAATCAAAAGTAAGTCTTATCTATAAGTTGTTGAATGCTTCAGATACATGGGTAGGATACTAGACATAGGGCTTTTTCAAGGAGTGTTTCCTTACAATGTTATGTTAATTAAAATAAAAAAACCAGTCAAGAGCGAGTCGGACTCGGCCACTGAGAGTTCCGTACCATCAAAAATTACATTAGTTCCACTATTGGTCAAGAGATGGTGCTGACCTAAAACTGCAATATAAGAAAAAGTGTGCTATTTAGAGACATCGTTTTTATTTTTCATGTAATCTTTACATAAACTTCTAAAACATAAAATAATTTCAGATTTTTCTGTTCGCATAGAGAAAAATCTGAAATTATTTTATGTGATATGATAAGGGGGAACGGTTTTTTTTTAAATTTTGCGTCAAAAGTCACTATGCGGCGTAAGAAAAAAGAAAAATGTTTGAGAATGTGCAAATAGCGCTCTTTTTTAAGATACCCCACATGCCCTAGTATGCACTTTAAATTTTTAAGATACCTGTTCAGTCTATGTTGCAAAAAAAATAAAAAAATCTCTTATTTGCAAAATTGTAGTTGGGCAAACTCATTTAAAACTATTCCAAATTTCAAGTTGATAGCATTAGTAATTGTTGACATATCCAGCTGTGACAGATGGACAGGCAGACTGAGTCGCACCATAAGGGTTCCTATTAATCATTTTGGTAAGGAAACCAAATAAAAAAATTAAAAAAATCATTTGAAACAAAGCTTTTTTGATTGTATTTGTGGTATCTTGGTTTAGGTTAGGTTATATATTAAGTCTTAGTAGTATTTAGTTCTTTTTAAGTACATTGTTACTAACAAAATATGAACCTGCGCCCTAATGGGGTCATGTACTCATTAGTTTTAAGCAAAGCCTGTAACTGTGTGTACATTGTGCAATAAATGAATAAATAAATAAATAAATATTTATTATTATTTAGTATTAATAAAAATCAATTACTGTGCTTTAGTCTCACAAAAATGCGACAGTGGCTCGAACGATTGTGATGGAACTTTGGTCCATGTTATCACGTTAACGCCGGCTGTCGCTGAAAACCAGCGCTGGGCTCTGTCTTGCATAGGGTCACAGCATATCCAGCTGTGACAGACAGACAGACAGACTAAGTCGCACCATAAGGTTCCTTTTTACCATTTTGGTACGGAACCCTAAAAAAGTTACAAATCAAAAGTCTTATCCACATTAATATGGTCTGGGGCCGGATAAGTACGGACAAGCGCGCATTGACTGCGAGTTGCATCGCAGTCTGCATGCATTGGTTTGTTACAAATTGTTTACTCTGCAGCATTGCATACTTATTTACTTGAAGCTTTGTTTACAGCTTACAGCCGCTTTATTTTATTCATTGCAGCGATTTATTTTTAACCCCCGAAAACAGAGGGTTGTTATAAATTTAACGTTTATATCTGTGTAGCTGTGTGTCTGTCTGCGCCATCGTAGCTCCCAAACGGCTGAACTGATTCTCTTTTTTATTCTTTTATTTGAAAGATGACTTGATCGAGAGTGTTCTTAGCTATGATTCATGAAAATCAGTTAAGCCGTTTGAAGATTATCAGATCTTTTCTAATAGATGAATGGATGTGTGCATTTTTCATAGGTCTTGTCTAGTCGAAAAGTATTCTGATAATTTAATAATATTAGAACATGGTAACCTTGAACTAATGCTGCAGCATCATCTGAAATTTGCAGGATACCCAACTCCGTCACCAACTTACAGCAGAGGTATCGTGTTTGGACTCATTGGAATGATCTCAATGAATCAAACTCAAACTCAACTCAATCTCAACTCAATCTCAAATCATTTATTTCAATTAAACCATTTACACTTTTGAATTGTCAAGGAGTCGGTCAGTAAGAAAAATGAAACCACATGCCCATTCCAAAGCGTAGGTACCTATGGAGAAGAACGGGCAAGAAACTCCATGGACACTCTTCTAAATTAAATTGTTACAAAAGTATTCGTTACATCTTTAATGTTGAATTTATAACTAAATGTGAGAACGATGTAAAAATAAAAATAAAAACTTACACGCTAAAAGCTTCCAAAGTAGGTACAACAAATAGAAACAAAATAAAATAAAATAAGCCGTGGCAGCTAAGAGATGACCAGTGTCCACGAACATGACGCATGGATTGGCACCATTCAGCTCAACCATTTTGAAGGGAGCTAAATGATCCAACACACATGCCACCATCAGCGAGACATCTAAGTGAGCATGACATACTCTCAGCCGCTAGGGCACATTTAAGTCAATGAAAGACATATTGTCCGGTCAATGGTAGCTCTATAGTACATAGGACTCACACCTGTGCTATGCAATTATATAATACAAAGGAGATTGAGTTTATACAATGCAAAGATAGTCTTACACTCTTCAGCAGCTCCAACAGTATTGTCAAATGTTAATCAACTAGCTGTGGTTGTGGAGCAGGACCAGCATTCAGCCAAGCATTTTTATCAGCGATGTAATCCCCCAACTTATAATATATCTGCCTGCATAGTGTGCGTTTAGAATAGATTATAGACCAGGTACAGGACAGGGATTAGGTGATCAGGGTCTGATGAAGGAGTAGCAAACAGAAATGAGGATAAATAAGTAACTTGCTTCACTGTGGAAAAACACATGGTGGTCAGTGTGTCAAACTATCATTTCCATCGGTTGTTTGAATCCAGTCTAACAAACTGTAATAACTTTTTGCAAAACACTCATTTTTGAGCATTAACGACGACGAAGATCTTAGTGACTATACAGATTCTGATAGATATAACTTATAAATTCGTTTTCACTGTATTCATACAAAAGCACGGTCATATTGTCTTACTTAATAAACAGAATTCTCTTCAAGTCAAGTAGTATGTCGACGAGATTTTTTTATTTCAGGTTTTTCTTTGTTTCTGCCTTATTTATTATTTCGTTTGGAATTGGATTTCATTTCACACGGACGGAAATGAAATAATTTATTTCATTCAGCTCCGATTTCTTACTTAAGTGTGCCTGGGTTCATTTAGGTATTTGGCTTTTCATACCCTATTTTCAGCAGAACTACATTATGTTATTTTATGACGGAACAGGGAATCTCATACTTTTAAATTTTTACAAAAGGAAATAAACTTGTTCCAGATATAAATGAAAAGATAACTAAATATGTTATATTAAAAAAAAATGTGCACAACGGGGAAGGTCATCCTTCATCTCACCTAATGGTAAGTGATGATAAGGCCGAAAGTGGGAGCGAGCTTCACCCGGAATCCTTAACCACAGAGGTACTGCCTAGCTTACCTCTAACTGCCGAAACACAACAAACGCTGTTAACATTGTTGTTATGGCGACAGACTTAGATAAGATGGTGGTAGCTAGCCAGGGGGACTTAGAACAGGGTCACGGTGAAGCTAAGAGGAACCCGAGGAGGGGGCCGCTCGTCAGGGCTTTTGCGGCTAAGCCGACGACGTAGCGGCCGTAGGTTGCGGTGCCGCTTTGGCGACATCGCAACTGAGGCGGGTCGCGATGTCGAATGGGCGGCATCGCGGCTGCGTGTGGCCGCGGCGGGAGAGGAGTGCCGGTATTGCGGTGAGCCGTTCTCCCTACCTTCCGCGGCCTTGACGGGGTCGCCACCGTTGAATGGCGAACGCGGTGGGGCCGCAGAGGAAGAGGAGTGTCGGTATTGCGTTGGCCGCTCTCCCTATCCTCTGCGGCCGAAAAGTGGTAGGCGGCGGGGCCACTGACCTGACCCGTCGCGGGGGGACCAGGGGCGCCTGGACGCGGGGTCGTCTGGCACGGGGTCCCAGGTGGAGGCCAGCAGGCAACGGGTGCGGGGGCACCCTTGCCTGTATTGCACAGGCCTCCACTAGTGTCGGACGGGAATGGCCAGGTGTTCCCGGTCATTTCCATATCACTCCCAGGCGGAGGGGCATGCGGGGCCCGCCAGCTAGGCGGGCATGCGCCGGGAGGGTTGTGGACGTTTACGTCCACAAACCGGAAACCGGTTTCCCATAACCCTCCCATCAAGGCGATGAGGGAACTCCGCTGAGTTTTAGTGGGTATACTGCCATTTTGGCAGGGAGTCCCACATACCCCGTCTCGTCCCCCGACGAGCGGGCATGCGTAATGAATTTCTCAGCGTCAAAAAAAAAAAAAAAAAAAGTTAGGGGGACTTAGAACAAGCCCTACTACCAACCAAACCGAGCAGAAAATTTCGCCACCGCTGGGAATTGAGCCCGAGAACTCTGGATTTGAGACAGGTGGTATTACCACTAGACCACACAAGTGGTTAGAGGTAGATAGAGGTACATAGGTGTGTCAATCTTAAGTACTATATTATTTTTAGAAAGATACATTTTTGGAAGATTTGGAATCTTTATTCATGTTCTGAAAGTAAGCTTTTTTTATTTTAAAACTTGTTGTAGCCTATCTGTTTCACTCGCATCCTGTGGGAACTCCTTTGTAAACGTTATAAAAAGTGGGTACTCCTCATGTTAATCCAGCATAAGTTCAATCTGTTTTTAAGCTTGATAGGGTAATACACATCCAAACATCTATAACTTTCATATTATTATTTTTTAAGAGTAACCGTGGAGTTTCTTGCCAGCTCTTCTCCATGAGAAACCTCCAATTGGAACCGTGCACCAAGCTTCTGACTTTTCAAAAGTGCCCATGTAGGTTAATGTGAAATAAAATATTTTGATTTTCAATTTTTATTTACAGTAGATACCTGTGAGTGAGTAAGTAGTGTGTGAGTGACTAGTGGAATGGTAGACATTAATTAGTATAAGTACACGCGTCGTTATAGTTAGAAAATTACTATAAAACTCAATCCAAGCTACAAATCAAGCCACACGTCTGAAGCCTAGTAATTAACTGGCAGTAGTTCTACCATAGACTAAGAATGTGTAGAAGCAAAACTCCTGATCAAAACGTTTTATAAATACCAACAGTTTCACCGCGTAAAGAACTTTCAACGCAATCCAGTTTGTATCATCGTTGACGATGCCAATACCTACGCATGCAGCATGTCATAACGATAATATTGAAAACCCTGGACAATAGGGAATACAATTTTTCTTATATATATCTTTTCGGGCTTATACTTTTTCCACATAATCAATAAAAAACAGTAATGTGAACCCAACAAATGTATTAAAAGTCAAATTCAGATCTAACAATTTTCTACTACAGCTCAAACGTCCGTTACTGTCGCGGCCATGATGTGACGTTATTTTCCAGATTACAGCTTTTTTTACATCTCTTTTTTAGCCCCAAACCAATAAATTGTTATTTGTGCTTTATTCACCCAACATCTTAAACGGGCGGACGACACCTGGGAACTAACAATGCCTCAGTCCTGAAGGTAAAAACCCACCTAAAGACTCACTGTTTCTAAACTTTACTGACAATCAAGAAATTGGTAACATCATAGACAATCTCAATGATTATAGCGTTCCAGGTCTCGATGAATTTCGGCCTCTGCTCCTTCAGCACATAAAAAAAACACATACTTACTGGAACCATTAAAACACATTTTCAATCTGAGCATGGAAACTGGAAAAATTCCTACTTGCTGGTAAACTGCTGTTATCACGCCCATTGCTTTCCGTGCCAATTTCATTGTGTTCCGTGATATCTAAAATCCTAGAAAAACTCATAAACAACTGTCTCGTAAGCTTTCTAGAGAAAAACTCTTTACTCTCAGAGCGGCAGTTTGGCTTTCGGCGAGGGAAGTCTACTGATCAAGCCGTGAGTCTGTTGACTGTATAATCTCATCAAACATCGACAAAGCCCACCGTTCAGCTGGTGTCTTCCTAGACCTCGCCAAGGCCTTTGACACAGTCTCAATTCCTACACTGCAAAAAAAACTAGATTCCTTTGGTGTCAGTGGCCTGTCTTTAGATTGGATCAGCAGTTACTTGTCTAAACGACATCAGCTCGTCAAAATTGTTAATAGCGTCAGCGGGAGGCTTCCGGTTGCCTTCGGGGTGCCCCAAACAAGTATTTTAACCAGGCTCAGCCCAAACCGACAAGACTATAATCTATGTATAAGTGAAGAATAATTTTCTGTATTTTTTCAACATTTTAGGATTAATAGTTTCGAAGTTCGGTTGATAAATTTAAAGTACTTTAAAAGTATTAATTTTAAAATTATAAAATAAATATATATATCTGAAATCCTTATAATAAGCCCTTTCATTTGATATGTCACACAGTACAGTTAGCAAAACTTCTTTTTTTTTATATTTTGCCTCCAAATGTAACCCCATACTCAAAATTCATTTATCATTTTTCATTACACGTTCGTTTGGGTTACAAAAGTTCATATGTGTACCAAATTTCTACTTAATCGGTCCAGTAGATTCGGAGCAAATAGGCTGTGACAGACGGACAGACAGACACACGAGTGATCCTATAAGGGTTCAGTTTTTTCCTGTTGAGGTTCGGAACCCTAAGGCCTGCATTCCTTCTGCGCTGATGTCGGTCGTGTACTTCGGTCGCGCGTACGAATATACGTCATTGTGTTCTTTATAGCGCCAGTCTGCGACGCTGAAGTCAGCGCGCGCGTTTCTCGCTCGTCAGCGCCGCGTTCGTCGGCCGACTGACGAGCATGGAATTGTGTGAGCGCCCTTAGTCTGTTATCGACGATCAGCTGAATGCCACGCGTGCGCGACAGTAAAACACTTGACAGACGACTATACCGTAGAGCGGTCGGTATCGCAGTACGGTATTTTATTATTTATTTCTCGCTGACGTGTGCGGCCGACCGTACGTGTCCGACATCAGCGTAGGAGGATTATATATTATTTATTATATATTTTATGTATTGTTTTCAAGCTTAAATGCTTGTAATACGTGAGTTTCAATTCTATAGTTTCCATAATCTTTGGTGCTACTCAGTAGATAGAGCGGCTGCCACTTAAGGGCCAATCAACAGGTTGATTGGAGGTCGTGACGGCTTCCGACTCAATAAGGACATTGCTTGTTGGCAACTGGCAAACACCTGGGGATATTAGTCGGTTATTAGTTGTTTAATAGTGATGCGGTGGAGGGTTAGTGGATTTAGGGTTAAGCTCTTTACGGAGCTCAGGAATTTACAATTGTCTGATGAGTGTTTTGAATTTTGGAACGTGTATACGATTATTGATTTGTTGTCTGTTATGGTCTTCTCAATTTGATAAATTTAAAAATATAAATATTGAAAATATTAACGACTAGCTAATGCCCTTTTTCTTTTTTGCGTTGCAATGCCTTTTTTTTTGTTAGGAAACTTCTTCGGCGTGCACACAACAACTTACCCAAGTTTCAATACAATCGGTCGAGCCATTTTCGAGGCGTTCATTCCGCGCGGGTTGGGAACGTCGTATTTCGGTTTAAAGACATTTATTTCTCAAAGGACAAATTACAGTTCACTTAAAGATAAACTTAACTAAATTAATAATAAGTTGTAGTTTATATTACGCCGTTCAAGCCATCCAAGAAACAGAACACCATAGTTCCATTTATAAAATATAGCAAGTACCCATGTTCCAAAGTCTAAATAAAATACAAAACAGTTCAAGCCAAACTTATATGTGTCCAATATAAAAAAGCTAAACTTGTAAATCTAATATATGTATTTCTAATGCATTTATAGAGGTTTTCGTGATTATTTTATTAAATTTAAATCAAAGTACAATTTATTTTCAGCCAAGCACTAGATCGTTGTATTAAATAAATTAATCTATGTATGTTACTTTCACATTCATAATATTAAATATGGATAGTAGTATATGTAGTATAGTATAATATAGTATATTGTATGGATGTATAGATGTTAGTTCAGTACCTATAAGTATTGTGGTAGGTGTTATCAATTAACACCTACCACAATACTATAGGTACTGAACTAAACAAAGAATTCATCATCATCATTTCAGCCGAAAGACGTCCACTGCTGGACATAGGCCTCTCCCAAGCACCGCCACCTCGACCGGTTTTGTGCTTCCTGCATCCAGCGGATTCCTGCGGCTTTCATAAGGTCATCGGTCCACCTTGTGGGAAGCCTTCCAACGCTACGTCTTCCGGTACGCGGTCGCCACTCCAGAACCTTTCGGCCCCAACGGCCATCTGTTCTGCGCGCAATGTGCCCTGCCCATTGCCACTTAAGTTTGGCAATTCTTCGAGCTATGTCGGTTACCTTGGTTCTCCTGCGAACCAAGAAACAAAGAAAAAGAACCTATTAAACAAAGAAATAGAAGAAGGATTTAAATTTTTTATGTTAATTTTACGGAGGCTATGATTGTATAATTTTTATTTTATCTGTTCTTGTTTGCCTAAGAATAAACGATTGTGCATGTAAGGTTCTTTTAGTTATGTATTTGTAAGTACTGTGGTATTATAAATAAATACCTATTGGACAAATAACTTCGAGTCTTATTTGATTTTATCTGATTATTAATTTAATCATTACAGGCAGGGCACGTTTCTACATTTTTAGCCGGCAGCTGGAAAATCGTTGCTACTATTGAAATTTAATATAATTTTAATATAAATAACAAACATTGTCTTCATTATATAGTTGAACCAGGTTTCAGACTGGCTAAAGTAGTATCTTTCATGGGGTACTGTTTAAAATGTTACAATAAAATTCCTCCCCACATACTTCAACTGAATGAGACTAAATTTAAATCTTGTATAAAACACACACTATGCAGGCAGGCATATTATAAGTTGGGGGATTACATCGCTGATAAAAATCCTTGGCTGAATGCAGGTCCTGCTCCACAACCTCAGCTAGTTGATTAACATTTGACAATCATGTTGGAGCTGCTGAAGAGTGTAAGACTATCTTTGCATTGTATAAACTCAATCTCCTTTGTATTATATAATTGCATAGCACAGGTGTGAGTCCTATGTACTATAGAGCTACCATTGACCGGGTAATATGTCTTTCATTGACTTGAATGTGCCCTGGTGGCTGAGAGTATGTCATGCTCACTTAGATGTTTCGCTGATGGTGGCGTGTGTGTTGGATCATTTAGCTCCATTCAAAATGGTTGAGCTAATCCATGCGTCATGTTCGTGAACGGGCGCCGTCAGTTGGGACTGGTCATCTCTTAGCTGCCACGGGTTATTTTAATTATTTTATTTTGTTTCTATTTGTTGTACCTACTCTGGATGCTTTTAACGTGTAAGTTTTTATTTTTACATCGTTCTCACATTTAGTTATAAATTCAACATTATAGATGTAACTAATATTACTCGTACTTTTGTAACAATTTAATTTAAAAGAGTGTTCATGGAGTTTCTTGCCCGTTCTTCTCCATAGGTACCTACGCTTTGGAATGGGTATGTAGCTTCATTTTTCTTACTGACTCCTTGAAAATTCAAAAGTGCCTGTAAATGGTTTAAATGAAATAAATGATTTGAGTTTGAGTTTGAGTTTATAATACTAATTTCTAATATTTTTATTTAAAAAATACTTCAGACCGAAAAACTGAACTTCTAGAAAAAAATATCGCCTCTTGGCTGACGACCAGTGTTCTAAATATTTCAGTAACTCACTTAAATCATACTAAAACTTCAAGGCCCAAAAAATCATGCAAGTAAGTACTTGACTGCTTTAAGTATTACCTAATTGTGAATACAACCGCCTGCCACAACATTGTAGCGGGGAATAAATACAGCTACATTGTTTGGAGACAGCCCAGGTTACGTCGCATGTTGACAGCTCAAGGTCAGGGCTGGCACGCCTTATGACAGTAGGGTTGTCACGGAAGGTAAATGAGAAAAGTTGGAGGAAGTTTATATGTTGGGGAAGATAATGTGTGGTAAGAAAGATCGATGGCTGTGTGGAGATAGTGTAGGATTTACCAAGTGAAAAATTATTTAGTCGCACTTTGCGCTCTTTCTGAACAGTTAACAAAACTGAACCGTTACGCTGCGGTCGTTGATGCTGAATCGGTTGCAATCGATCGGTGACACTGAACCGTGTATTATCGGCGCTGAATCGCGTATACTCTTCTCCAGTAGTAAGTTTTCACTTCCATGGTGTGGTCATAAGTACACACCTTCTTGTTTAGGGTTTCGTACCTCAAAAGGAAAAAAACGGAACCCTTATAACACTCGTGTGTCTGTCTGTCTGTTACAGCCAATTTGCTCTAAATCTGATGGACCGATTAAGTTGAAATTTGGTACACATATAAATTTTTGTGACCCGAATACGGACGTATTACGTAAACAAATTAATTTTGAATAAAGGGGTCACATTTGGGAGCCCAAAAAAAAAAAGAAAGAGTTATTCACACTGTACCATGTGACATACCAAATGAAAGGGCGTAATGTGGGAGTCTCAAGTATATTTTTTTTAGAATTTTAAAATAAATAGTTGTAAAATTATTTAAGGAAATAATTAAGTAATTAAGTAAATTGATTGTTAACTAGGTCATTAAAAAAATTACCATTGCATTGAAAATTGACATCTTATTTCTCCGAAAATACTGTGCCTAAAAATACAGAAAATAGTTCTGTACTTAAGATTCCAGAAAAACTTATAGAAAGTCTTAAAAAAATATGGTAAATCTCCCAATATGGTGCGTACAAACTTACATTTCTTTTCCTTTTTTTTAATGCAGGTGGAATGTATGTGTGAACATGTTTTTCAACTAATTGTAATTGAAAAACATGTTCACTTAACAACTTAACTCAACTTAAGATTGGTTAAGTTTATTCTTGGGATAAATTCATCCCAACTACGGAACCCTTCATTGTTTGTGGTCCGACATCAATATGGCGGTTTTTTTTTTACTTTGTTGTTACAAACAAGACCTTGGTAAGTTTGTATAGGTCTATAGGTCTATTTTTTTAAAGATAAGAGCTAAGTGAATATGAAAAATAAAGACAGTTGATTTCACCCCCTTTAGAGCGTTTTCAGATTGTCCGATACGATATCGGAGCCGGACCGAACCGAACCGAGATCCGATATCCGATACCATGTGGTACCGATGGTATCTGTCCGATTCGGCCAATAGCTTTGTGCGGGCAGGTGGTACTTATGGCAGACTATAATAGAAAACTTTATTTGCTTTGTTATCAAATTTGAGACGCAAAAAAGGATCTGTCCGCAAGCAGTAATAGATACCTACTCTACATTCCATTGTGCAAGATAGATATATAGAGGGAGCATTTAATACTCTTTTCACTTCTCATGCTCTAAAAGTTCGTCATTATGTCGTGCGTAGGCGACATAAAGTGGCTTTTTATGCTCTAGAGCATAACGTAAAATCTTCGTCGAAGACCAAGGCAATCGGTCCAACAGCCAAAGTACACAATAAAACTTCATGAAATAAACTTATGTTTTTTATTTCGTACATTTATAATTTTTTTAAATTAGTTTTTTATATTAGTTAATCAATATATTTAAACTATAACTAAGTTATCATAGATATAAAAACAAAATGTTTTTATAACTGAGCAGTATGTAACGACCTATGTCAGGTGTTATGTCACGTTCCAACAGAAAAAAAAGAAAAATAAGTTCATTGGCGCGAACCATAATTATATTTCAATTTTAATTAAATTTACAATATTTACATGTTGCTGTTTCATTTCCTCGCAATCGAAGTGAAAAGTAGAGTGTACCACTCGTGCATAAAACCCATTTTACACTCTATATCCAGCCTCGCTCGCAGGCTCACTCGAATGGATACACGTCTCGCGTAAAATGGTGCGTTTTATGCACTTGATGTACAATCTACTATTTTAGCACGCTAGAAAATGAAATAAGGAAGTTTTTAATTACTTTCCTATTACTGAATCTACATTCGATTATTTGCTAATTCACCTAACGTTCAATAAAAAAATAAGATACATTTTTTCGAATGGCTGTGTGCCCTAAAAAATTCTACGGTCTACATTGCATCAGTTCCATCGATGTAAGTACTTATGTCGTATGTAACGCTGCCGCCCGCTGGCTCGATCACGCACACAGAGAAAATATAGGTACACGTATAGCACACATACAAACATTATTGTCGGACAGTCCACAGGCATCCGAAGGTGTCGCCAACATAACGGTATCGGGCCCGATATCGGAACGGACAATCTGAAAGGCAGGTACATAATTCATACATTTTACTTGCTCCAATATCGTATCGGCGCGACGTACCGCGTTCGACAGAACTCCCCACCCAGCCAAACATATAAGCCTGCAGTTCATATGCCTGGCAGACCAGGAGCAACATGACAACCACTGCACTCAAGCAGTGCCACAAGGGAAATTTTGCGTAGTCCAAAATCCAGTTTTGGCGTATACAGTGACTCAAGGTCATCGTTGGAAGCAGTTACCAACCACAGATCTCTCCATCCCCTGGCAGTCGAAATCCGCGAAAACCTGCGACAGTGCAAGGATCGATCCAAAAAAGTCGAACTCTTTTGGATCAAAGCTCATGCAGGTTTGAACGGCAATGAGAGAGCAGACCAGCTGGCTAAGGACGCCGCCCTTAGGACAAAAACAAGACCAGACTATGACCAATGCCCGATCTCATTCGTCAAGCGGCAGATCCGTACGGACACACTTGACGAATGGAATCGGAGATATAGATCCGAAGAAACAGCCGGCGTGACTAAGCTATTTTTCCCGGACGCCATTAAAGCATTTAGTCAAGTTAGAGAACTAAAACCGACAGGAATACTGACCCAACTATTGACGGGGCACGGTGGGTTCTCCGAATACCTACACAGGTTTAAGTGCAAGGAGAGCCCATCGTGCATATGTGACTCTGACAAACAGGAAACTGTAATACATATATTGACTGACTGCCCCGCCTACGGTCTGGAAAGGTATGAGATCGAGCAGGAGTTAGGAACTGAAGTAACGACGGTTAACTTGAACGCATTAATCACAAACAGGGATACCAGAAAATAGTTTATTGGGTTTTGCATAAAAATGGCTAAAAAGACTATTACTAGGAATAAGTAAACGAATATATGCTTAGGATTCATATTTGTACATAATATTTAACAGTAGCATAATTTATTACACTTGTTGAAAAAGTCCGAAATGGTGAGTGGGCAAAACTGAATAAACATGTATACCTTGACCAAAATGTGTGCTCAATATACTAGAATGTACGAGTAGTATGTATGTAAAAAGAAATGTAGTGTAAAAGATGTACTATTTATAGACATAAGGATAAAGAAAATGTGTTAATGATTGTTAAATATAAGGATATTAAGATATAGGGATATTGAACATGTGAAAGACCCATAAAAAATGTTAAAATAGAATATAATGATAAATAGCTATAAGTCTATAACTTGTTAAATTTAAGGAAAGTAAGAAATAGTACTAACTAAGGTCTCTGATTACGTCAGAGGGACGTTGTAAGGCTGTGGTTTTAGCCGGTAAGAGTCCGGCACTGCCCAGACTGGCTCATAAGTGAGGCAGTCTGGGCGTCCATGAGGATTTCCCACTCCTGCCAAAAAAAAAAAAAATCGTATCGGCATCCGGCACCGGTGTCGTATCGGACAATCTGAAAACTCTCTAAGAAAATATCAGTCTAACAAAAAGAGAGGCAAAGAGAAAAGCATTTAACTAGGTTAGTGTTTGAAAAACTAAATGTTAAGGTGTAAAATAGAAATACAAATTTTAAAGTAGTTCCAAACAAAACTGCTGTGGCGGCGGCATCTACAACGCCACATGCTAACTACGCATCAAAGACCTGACGTCACAAATCCTGCATCGCGCAATCAGAGTTTACCGCGCGACTAGCATTTGAAATGAAATGAAATCGTTTATTCTGTAAATAGGATATCGGAATCACTTTTACACGCCATATAAAAAATATAAAATATAAAAACAAGCTTGATGAAGTCGACATTTCCTATCTGACTACCCCTGAGAAGAAATGGCGAAACAAACTCAGGGGTCAGTCTCTTTTAAAGTTCAGCCATAATCTTGGTCAGATCATGGGAGGACCATGTCTGAAATGGTCTTTTGAGGAAAGAACCACACAATTTTGAGTGGACCTGTCCAGTCAGTGTAAGCATTTGTCAGTAAACGTGTAGCTCAACTCAGGATTTAAGGAGCTCAACAACTCGACGAACAATACCAAAGAAAGGACATTTGGGTAAGCCGCATAAAGTACTCAAAATACCAGACCATCATTAAAACTACGTGAGAAAGAGGAAAAATAAAAAGAGATAATCTTAAAGAAAACAAATGACTCACATAGTGCTCACATTCACAATAATTAAAGTACTCGTAATATTATATGTAATACTTTTCAAAGTAAATATTCATGTCATTTTGTATATAATATTTAATAATGTCAATAATTATGTATCTAAAACGTTGTGTAATTATTAAAATGTCAAGTTTTACGGTTTAACCACAAGGCTTTAAGCAGCTCAATCTCAAGCTTTTTTGTCTTCTAAATAATCAGAAATTTTATAGTACCTTTTTTTGCAAAGTTTGGTTTTAATACAGCTTTTAAATCGTTTAATGGGTAAGTTTTGAATTTCAATGGGAAGTTTGTTGTAAAAGCGTATACACTGACCCATGAATGAGTTACCTACTTTATTATTTACACAACATCCCAACATCAACCGTCGGACAGTTGCCTATCAGACACGACACTCGTCTGGTCAGAGGATCCTCCCATTTCAATAGAGGATAAGTGAAGTATACACCCTGTTCCTCCTACCTTTACTACAATCAATTTCATGTAAATATCTAACTGACTGTTTAATAAAATATTTCAATAATTAAACAGTTCTCACAATAAAATACTTCGCTTGACAACCCTAGCCAATCAAAATCAAAGTCTCGAGTTATAACCACAAAATCGTATTGCGTTAACGGAACATAAAAGGTAAGTACAAAATATTAGGGCTGTAATACTTGTTAAAATGTTGCTAGGAGTATTATAAGTTCAGGGTTATTTGATATTTTTGTGTTATTATGGATGTTTTTATGTAATATTTCTTCTTGTGAGCTGGTGTTTGTTTGATTTATTGGGTGTAAAATGACAGGCATGTGAGATTTGATTTCTTGACGTCTTTCAAAGTTTTCGGTTCTACGGAAGCTTATCAGTAGTACTAAAAGTCAGTACTTTTCGCCCATATTTGTGCCCAACCTATCTTGTGTATCAGTCATGTGAAGTCCTGACAGTTCGCCAGTTGTTTATATTTCTTGGGGTTATGAAGCAAAACTCTTTGCTACAATTCTCAAAAGGTGATCTAACTAAAAGACGAAATATTATTAGTAATAATGACCGACCTTCTTTCAGGCATGCATACGTAAATAAATATTTTTCCTTCTTGGGACCATACTTATATAATAAGATAAATGACGCTTTGGAAATATACCCGCTAAATGAAAAAATATGTAAAGGTAAAATCTTTAAATATATTAGTAAACTTACATATGATGAGACAGAAAACTTGTTAAAGATAGTTAAATAGTAAACCTCACTTAAACTCACCCTCTCACACTCTTTCACTCGCTTTCACTCACTACACACTGAGAGGTTAACACTCCACACACCATTTGTTTACTTTTTTAATTTTTTTTTCTTTCTCTGTGTAATGATACCTATACCTCGTATTATTAATATGTCTAACTAAGTTAGTAATGTAATGGTCATCATAAGGAAGAGCGCTGATGTCAGAGATACAGATATGTTTATCTAGTTCAGACACAGATGCCTTCAGTATAAAATTAAGAAAATTTTAATGTGTCTTGTATATTTGTTCAAATGTAACCTGTTCTGTGTCAAATAAATTATTATTATTATTATTTTATTTACACATATCTCGGGACCCTGGGGTCCCGGACCTTTGGAAGGCGTACGAGGGGCCGAAGCCAACTCGCAGAGGCCCGTTAGACGCTTTTTAATTAAATGAGGCACCAACCGACGATTATCCCTGTACGCACTATGCAAGTGCACCCAAGGACAACCCCTGGTTGGTGTAGGACTATTGCAGGATATGGAAAACAAAGATATTGGACTATGGGTTTGGGTGGTTAAAATGGACTGGTTACCAAAAACTATAGAGGACTATGGCCCCTGCCTGATCGATGTTTTATTATACACGGATAAAATGGCACGGGGTGACTTGCACACTCAATAATGGGCCTCCGAAAACGGTCGCTAGCACATAGTGACGTAGCGACAAGAGAGCAACATGTTCTGAGGTGCTCAAAGAGTGGAGAGGTATTCCAAGGCTCTCAGAACAATCCTAGAGCCCGGAAGATGGTCAAGATCCCTACAAGCACTTACTGGAATACTTCGTTCCTCCGAGCACGTTTGCTCTTGCGAATCTCCACTCAAGCCGGCCAATAAAGGCAAGAATGAGGTGGGAGCTCAGTTCCTCGTCAGTGTTCACTCCAGCCGGCCAATAAAGGCAAACCAGAGATGAGGAACATGACTTCTCCCGGGAGATAGGGTCCGTGGGGTCGCAACTGCCCAACAGCTCGCCACATGCTGCCCTGCGGGTTTCTGTATCTCTCTTGGTCTGGCTCCTCACCCTAGACATGTTCCGGAAAAGTAAATTCTACCGGCACAGACCTAGAGTTCGGAGCGCGCAAGCCCCACCACGACGTCAACGTAGAGATACGGCGGTGGGGGTATTATTATTATTATATTATTATCAGTTGTAAGGAAGATTCAACATTAGTGGCGTTGGGCAGGACATCTAGTTAGACGCGCAGATGGCCGATGGAGTAAAGATGTGACCAACTGGTCACCACGGAAACCAGGGCCGCTCAAAAGCGCTTTGTGTTGATGATATCGTCAAAGTCGCGGGAAACACCTGGATAAGGAACGCATGGTACCGAGAAGTATGGTGGAAAAAAGGGGAGCCATACCGAGTAGTGGAGGATTCCGGGCTGAAATGATGATTATGATACATTAATGTGCCCTCTGCATATTTTTTACTAGCTTTTCTTAAGGATCTCATTTTTTCTAAAATAAATTATGTTACTTCCTGATAATTTTTAAAAATGGTTAAAATCGGTCCAGTAGTTTCGGAGCTTATTCGGTACAAACAAATAAATAAACAAAAAATCTTACCTCTTTATTGTATTATCATTATTACATACATACATAAACTTACGCGCTTTCTTCATGGGGGTAGGCAGAAACTATAGAGCGCCACCTGCTACGGTCCTTACATACTTACTCCT
This sequence comes from Dryobota labecula, assembly GCA_947523025.1. Taxonomy (NCBI): domain Eukaryota; kingdom Metazoa; phylum Arthropoda; class Insecta; order Lepidoptera; family Noctuidae; genus Dryobota; species Dryobota labecula. The sequence continues at coordinate 24,593,031 of OX383289.1, read as the reverse complement.
TTTGCTTCGTTTACATTCATACATCTGGTCATACATGCACGCCGGTTGCGAATGCTACGCACCTGACCTTTCTGAAGAACATTAGTATATTACCTATTCTGCGCGCACTCAGTTGAACGCTGACTTCTTTAGAAGTGCATAGTGCTTATTGTACCTTAAATATATTTATAATCTTTTCTATCGTGCTTGTTAGTGATCCTAAGAGCCTATCATTTCTACTGCATTTTCTGTTTTTACCTGTGAGAACCTGTAATCGGCTCTGTTTCATATACAATTGTTATCCATCTGTTATAGCTGTTGGTTCTCCTATAAATAAATAAATAATTAGTATTAGTATATTACTAGTATAGAATAATACAAGAGCCCTTTCGGCTGTCATACTTTTAACTTACTCCGTTTAATTACCACGTCCAACTCACTCTAACTCAGTTTTATTATTAATTGTTTTTAATTTTTCTTCTTTTTATGCACATAAATAATATTTACATTGTTATGTTAACCATGTTACTGGTGAACACAGTTTTACTAAAATATTTTTGCTCATCTACCCTTATGGAATCACTGGTCCCCAAGTCACAGGCTATAAACCTAGTTTGGGTGCCAGGAGATAATACTCAATGCACTTTATATTGTACCATATTACTGTACTTGTAACCTTTGTGAACATTTTACTGGAAATAAACATTATTATTATTATTTTATTTATGTCTACATATCTCGGGACCCTGGGGTCCCGGACCTTTGGAAGGCATACGAGGGGCCGAAGCCAACTCGCAGAGGCCCGTTAGACGCTTTTTAATTAAATGAGGCACCAACCGACGATTATCCCTGTACGCACTATGCAAGTGCACCCAAGGACAACCCCCGGTTGGTGTAGGACTATTGCAGGATTTGGAAAACAAAGATATTGGACTATGGGTTTGGGTGGTTAAAATGGACTGGTTACCAAAAACTATGGAAGGACTATGGCCCCTGCCTGATCAATGTTTTATTATACACGGATAAAATGGCAGGGGGTGACTTGCACACTCAATAATGGGCCCCCGAAAACGGTCGCTAGCACATAGTGACTTAGCGACAAGGGAGCAACATGTCCTGAGGTGCTCGAGGAGTGGAGAGGTATTCCAAGGCTCTCAGAACAATCCCAGAGCCCGGAAGATGGTCAAAATCCCTACAAGCACTTACTGGAATACTTCCTTCCTCCGAGCACGTTTGCTCTTGCGAATCTCCACTCAAGCCGGCCAATAAAGGCAAGAATGAGGTGGGAGATCAGTTCCTCGTCAGTGTTCACTCCAGCCGGCCATTAAAGGCAAGCCAGAGATGAGGAACATGACTTCTCCCGGGAGATAGGGTCCGTGGGGTCGCAACTGCCCAACAGCTCGCCACATGCTGCCCTGCGGGTTTCTGTATCTCTCTTGGTCTGGCTCCTCACCCTAGACATGTTCCGGCAAAGTAAACTCTACCGTCACAGACCTAGAGTTCGGAGCGCGCAAGCCCCACCACGACGTCAACGTAGAGATACGGCGGTGGGGTTATTATTATTATTATTAATTGTCGATAAAAAAGTCTCTCGAAAATTTTCGACAATTCACATACCAGATCACACCAGATAAGGTAGAATATGACGGAAACTTACTCCATATATTTGTCAACTCATTTTACTCGTTTTCTTTTAATTAAATATTTTTATTCCAATAACCGAGTTCCATCTCTCCAAAGCAAATCATCACAAAGTTAACTGAGAATCGGAACGGAGACCGCATTGAATACCTTTTTAATTATCTTCATTCTTTATTTTTTTCATCCGTTTAATGAAGAACCTTTATATCATTACTCTTTCTATAGATACCACTCTTGTTACTCGTACACCAATACATATTGTCCAAAGATTGAATTTTCCTGAACTTCAGTGTACAATATCCACCGTGCAATATTGAAACGATATTATTATTGACTTTGTTAGTAGCTTCCTATTTGTTTCAAAGAGAAACAATTAATATTAATATTGATAAAGTTAGGAGGACGAGGAACAATATAGGTCAAGATATGATGTTAAAGTTACTATAACTAAACAATATTAACTATCGAAACAAGTTAGTTATACCTTATAGATAACTTAGAGACAGTACAGGCTAAAGAAAAAAAAAAAAAGGTAGTATATGATACAATGGCAAATAATGAATAGGTACCTACGTGTTATAAATTGCGACAAAAAACAGCGACTTAAGAGAAAATACATAAAAACCACCGAACGAAACTTATTTCTACTAATCTATACTAAAATTGTGCCGTGTGGTGCCGGACGTAAAGAATAGCACCACCCCATTTCCCCCCGTGGGTGTTGTAAAAGGCGACTAAGGGACTTACTAGAGAATGGGCAGCAGCGTTCTCTATGCATTTTTAACACCATACTGCGATCGCCAACCCGCCTGCCAAGCGTGGCGATTATGGTAAACCCCCCCAATCGGGGGAGGCCTATGTCCAGCAGTGGACGTCTTACGGCTGGAATGATGATGATGTTACTAAAATTATAAAGAGAAAAGATTTTTTTGTTTGTTTGTACTTAATAAGCTCTGAAACTACTGGTCCGATTTTAATCACCTCTTTCACCAATGGAAAGCTAAATTATCAGGAAGTAGCATGAGCTATAATTTATTTACAAAAAAAAAAAATAGAGATCCTTAAGAAAATTTAAACAATGTAACCCAAAGTAGCAGTACTTTGCCTATATAATATATTATTTGGCGTGCCCTGAGAAAACTATAGATGATACATCAAAATTATGTACTACATAATTAAAGTACTCATTATTACCTATTAACTATTATTAACATCACGCTGAGACCCTTAACATCTGAGCAAAAAGAAAAAAAGTCAGAAAGAACGGTAATAGTGCTGGCAGGCGATGCGATGTGACGGGGTGGGTCGGGGGAACAAGAAGTTTCACGCGGACAAAGTCACGGGCAGAAGCTAGCTAGGTTATTCCGTAAAGAAAACTTCAATTGTATCCAAAAAAACTGTAAAAACTTCCAACATTACCTATTAACCAAAAGGCTTCAAACATGCAAAGCGGCAATTTTATACCGAAAACTACAAATTAAATTACTGGACAAGTCGAAAATGACTGCAATATTCATTCGTACTCTGAAAACTGGTTTTCAGCGGTCCGCTTTATCCAAATTTCAGTCGTTGGCGGGATTAATGTAACGGAAAGGCTTTCAACCAGCCATGAAATCGTCGCCAGTTCTTCAGAGTTATTAAGATTGTGTCTTCACTCGATTGTGGTAGGTACTCACTTTAAAGCGATAACATTATTTTGTAGAAAGTTTATAAAGTATGTTTTATTTTAAAGTTCATTTGTATTCAGTATAACAAGACAATAATGGAAGTTCAATGTGAGTTTTCGTGTTTTGTTTCAGAAAACTGTCTTATTAAATACTAAAGAAAATGAATCTATCGAGATGTCTTTATTATATGTAAGTTTAATATAAATGTATTAAACATATAATCCTTCCGGAATAATTTGTCTAACTGATGGTAAAAACCGCATCAAAATTTGGTGCGGTGTTTAACATGCGACAGCGTGACGAGCCTCTAGAAGAACAATTAGGAAATTGTTCTACGAGAATTGCGTCGCACCGTCTCATCGCGCGTAGCTTTTAGGGAAAAAACGCGGTCACACAGACAGATACGAAAATCGACATTTATTGATAATATCTATGGATAAATGGGGACCTAGATTCTTCTTAGGTATATAGATAATGCAAACTTAGGTACATTGCTTTTAATACACATTATTGATCAAGTTGGTCACGCCATCTATTTAGGAATATTTTTATTTGTGAAGAATCTCTCTTCGCATATTCCGTGGCCCCAGAAAGCGAAGCGTGTACTTTGTCTAAAGTCACAAGATACTTTAGTCTGTAGTGTCCTTCTATAAATCTTCATTAAAATGTAAATTATTTTAAAACTTGAAAGCACTAGGTTTTTTTGTCAACAACTCAAAAGAACAATAACATTTCTACTACAAGTAATCAGAGCAGAATCTATGAGCCGTATATTTACCCTGCCTGGAACGGACAGAGTGACATCTGTCAGGAGCAGGGTACAACAGATTCTTCAGCAAATCATAAAACTATACTTCAGGGATTACGACTTGGGATAAGTTGGGTTCGAAGCACTTGTGGGTAAGGGTTTGATGGAACACTTATGTCTGTTTGATTTTGTAGATTTATTGAGGTTCTCTAGAAATATTCGTTTTGATGGTCCTTATGTATCAACGTGGTCAGCCATTCAAAAATAGGAAAGTTTAAAAATATTTTGTCAACATTGGCCCTTTATGTTATTCGCAGTAGTAATAAGACTGGTATAAATAACCGACTTCTCGTTAACAGCAAAAACACTGTGAAATATGTCATATGACGCCAAAGTATCTTTTTTGTATAAACCACGATTCACAGAATAGCACGCTTTATTTTTCCAGATAAACTCAAACAATCCATCGTTAAACCGTTATATAAGAAAGGTGACACAAAGGTCTTATCTAATTACCGCCCTATAGCATTAATACCTATCTAACTTAAAAAAACAGATTATAGGAACAGAACAGCTTTCAAAGGCGAAAATCGTCTACATTAGCTGCATTTAAACTGATAAAAAAATTAATTAATGCAAGCTGGTGTATTTTTGAAAGAGCACTCTATATTTTTTATGGCATGCGACTTGCATTCAAATTCCATCACATTAAAGCACATTATGCAATAAAGGTAGCTTTATCGCAGCAATTAAAATATTCAACTATATACCAAAAGAGAAAAAGTGAAGTCCCTCTGAATACTTTAAATCCGAACTATTCAGGGTTTATTTGGGTTTTACTGTTAGAGAAAAGGAAGAAAATACGTTTATTTGCGGTAAACATGATGCAAAGATAGGATACGAACATGAAAAGAACAAGTAAGTTGGGGGAAAATATGCGTCATATCCACGCAAAACGGCCTTCGCTCAGCATAATGCTTGGACCCTAAGCGAGACAGAGCCCCAGCGCTGGTTTTCAGTGACAGCCGGCGTTGACGTGATGACGAAGATGATGATCGTGATGGTGTTTAGATTTCACCAGTCAATCAATCTGCCTAGCCTTTTCTCAACTATGTTGGGGTCGGCTTCCAGTCTAACCGGATGCAGCTGAATACCAGTATTTGACCTCCACAACCCAGTTACTGGGTAACACGAGCCCCCTTGGTAAGACTGGCTGTCAGACTTTTGGGCTTCTGACGACCCGTAACGACTGTCAAAGATCCACGAATGACAGCCAGGCACGGAGGAGTCTCGGTATGTAAAGATGGTCACCCATCCACGGACCAATCCCGGCAAACGTAGCTTAACCTGACGGATCGACCCGTGCGGCTGTATTACTTAGCCACGAGCTCCTCAAGATTAGATTTAGATTTCACCAGTATTTGACATAAATCAGGAACCTGGGGTCCCGGTACCACAGACTTCCAAACGCCTTCCGGACCTTTGGAAGGCGTACGAGCGGCCGAAGCCAACTCGCAGAAGCCCCTTAAAAATTTCAAATGATGAGGAGGCACCAATCGACGATTATCCCTGTATGCACAATGCGAGTGCTCCTAAGGACAACCCCCGGTTAGAGCAGGTCTATTGCAGGATATGGAAACAAAGATACTGGTGGGTATTGGTGTTACTATTAGACATGTTAGAATAATAATTTTAATAAATAAATGTGTCGTTTTAATTTTTTACATTTTTTATGTTTAAATATTTGTATGCCAGTCCATGGCAAAACATGTGAAATCAGAATTCTATTAATAAGACCTTAATGTAGGGTGACTGCTTATGGCAAATTGGCCACGTTATAGTAATTGGCCACTCATAACAAAAGAGGTTTTATGAACTAAAACGAAAATACAATAGACATAGGAATATTTTTGTCCTTTTCATTCAGGAGCTGCTTGTAACTTGTTTCTACCTCTTTTATTATGAGTGGCCAATTACTATAGCAGTCAGGGTTACCATGATTTAAAGCAAATAAATATTTATATATTCTATACTATTCTATAAAATATAATAAAAAACGTAATTGTATACCATTCGTCATTAAAATACTTAGGTATCAAAATACTCATACAAACCAAAATACTCGAAATTGAGACTCAGTTAACCACAACAAATCCGCGAAACGAGACAGATTAAATTAACCAAATAACATTAACGTCAACAAAAGCCTGACATCTGCTGACGTCTAAACCGACAAAATGCAGCCGGTTTTGTCAGAGCCGTCTGCGGCTGACTATTGTAATGCGTCGAAATATACACGCGTACTAACCACCAGTGTAAGCTGATTTTCAAAGCTCCACAGAACTACTAGTTTTTAGGGTTCCGCAGTCAACAATTGTAGGAACTCTTATAGTATCGCGATGTCAATCTGCCTGTTTAAAAAAAAAAATAAAAAAAAAAATAAAAATCTGAGACCTATGGAAAAAAAACCGCCGTGTGCATGTCGGACCACGCACTCTGAAGTGTTCAGTAGTTGGTATGAATTTATCCCAAGAAAAAACTTAATATTGTAGTTGAAAAACATGTTCTTCCATACGGAATATATGGGAGAACATGTTTTTCAACGGTAAATGTCAGTTGGTCGACTATTATTCGGTAACTTCTAAAGCCCACTAAGCTGCGATAGTTTTTCAAGTACAACCATTTAGCTGGCAGGGGGGGGGGACACTTGACTCTAACAAAAATTTGCACTTTAATGCAAATGCAAACGGATCCCTCAATCGAAAAATGGTGGTCACAAACCCGCGATATTTTTGACGGACTATCCAACGGTAGCCCACACTATGGGATAGACGAGAGAAACAAACCCTTTTATTTGTAGGGGAGGAACCCTAAAAACAAAAATAATTACAAGAACATTGTCACTTTCTCGGCGTGATTAATATATAAACCAACCAATTTACAGCTTTCGAGTACTAAGGGTCTCTGAGCTAAGCCGGGGACAGACAGACAAACAGACAGACGGATGGAATTGGCGGAACTATAAGGGTTTCTTGTTGACTACGGAACCCTAAAATGGTTCAAATTGTGGAATGTGATAGCTGAATATACGATGTATCGACCCCTTAACGGTGGACCAGTATTTACGCCACACCCTGTATCAAGATCTGTATCTTCAACTACTATTACTACTACAACATAAACATTTATACCTGGTAGTGTATTTGTATGAGCACTCTAAGGGATCAACAGAAACTGGGCATACCATACACTCGACGCAGACAACCTTCAATTAGCCCCTGATAAACGAATTCAAACTTTATTCGACCGCCGGTAGGTAAGTTTTTCTTTGTGCGCATCCCAAGTATACACTTAGTTTTAAGTAATCCAGTAGCCGTCATCCTGGGATTATGAGACTAAATGGATTTCAATATTTTTTTTGGAGGACCATTATTGAGATGAGATGAGGTGAAGATTGATAAATTAATGATAATGTAGCCGTGAAGTAGCACCGTTTTTAGAAGATTAGTAAGGCTATTATAATAATATTTTGGTTTTAATAGCTCACTCAACCATTAAAATAATGATGGGTAGCTCTCTAAATAGTTTTTACTTGGAATAAGTAGGAGATTACCGAAATACTATCTACTGCTTCGAAAGTAGGCACGAAGGAAATTATGTATACGAACTAGGACAAAATCTTTCACTAGAATATCTTGTACTTATTTCTATGAATACTATTCTAACCATAGTTCCTACTATTCATATTTATATTCTCACTGGTCTTGTACCTAATGTCTTATTTTCATGGTGCATGTTTATTGCCTGTGGCATATTTTAAAATTGAAGCAATAATTGACTGGCACCGTCTAAACAACACGTCAAATTGTTGCTTAATACGGGCAAGTTGCCATTCAAAACTGGTATGGGTGCAGACAGCCCGCACAATAAAATCGCATGCAATTCTTGTATAAAAGCGTTATGTTGCATTTTATTCAGTCAATGCATAATAACCTTATTGGTAATTAATTTTTTAATTATATTTTCGAGCCGTTTGGTCTTGAAAGCCTCGGGCCGTGAGGTCCGAGTGCTCATCAGGTTTTTTTCAACGAAATCTCCTAACGGCTGGTTGGCACTTCCCGTGACCCAAGGGCTGGCTTTCACCTTGGCTAGAGGCTTAGCATTGCCATACAACTGATACAACGTGGCAATGCCGCCAGTCTCTTGGGTACATGGCCAGTCGACAGCGATGCGGAGGAATTTTTCGACGCTATATTTTACATTGTTAATAGTTTAGTTAGGTAAAGATATTATATTTTTATTAAAAATCTATATTTATTTAACTTAATAATAATATTTACTTAACTATATTTGTTTATGTACACACATATAAACAGACAAGAAGAAAGGAACAGAAAAATACGTAAAAAGGTGATGCTTATTTGTAAAGAAATCTCATCCAGCATACTTGCGATAGGACAGTAGATAAAGAGATGTAGAAAACGTGTGTAAGAATAGGAGAGAAAGCAAAACACAAAAAAAAAAAAACTATTTACTCATTCAAATAATTAAATGTACAGTCGCAGAATGAAAAGGTTGACCACCTTAAGATCTGTTTTTGCTTGCGCAGTTTAGGTTATCAGTATCTGCTTTATCGACCGAGTATGAAAAATTCCGTCATAATGAATGTCATTTCACTACATGAATGAAAAAAAGTGGCAATGACATTTGACATTGACAAGAACTGTTATTCACATTATAGTTTTAATCATTAAAAGCGAAGAGGATGTAATTAGATTTATCAAACTAGACACAACGTAATGGCAAGAACAAACTAATAAAAAGGTTCTAGTTCAACTATTAATAGTCAAGGAACATTCGCCTAAGCAAATTTGAACTTTGTTGTCAAACAGTTTAACATAATTTTCAATACAACACTCTCGTCTGTTACACAGTTTAAAAAGGTAACATGTGCTTGCAACGCGTAAATGAATTTATTTGAAAACTGGTCAACCTTTTCATTCCGCGACTTTACAATATGAGAATATACAACAATGTCAATGCAACCGCAAACTTTAAAACCATCGACCAAAACAAAATACAACCGATATCTAGCCACCAAGTATAAATTCATACAGATTCACAGAGCCAATAAATATGATATACGAGTATGTGTGTGTACGATTTTGTGTTGTTAACGACATTTTAATACCGCAGAAACTTTTGGAGCCATACGTTGTACCTACTAAATATAACTTTCTGTGAAATATGGGAAAGTGTTTCGAAATAATTTTTTGCTTGTATTGTTGCTGTGGGAATTCGTATTATTTTTTCCTTTAAAGTTTGGCACGAGGTTGTGGGTATCCGCGCAAGTACCAATGAGACTTTTTAAATTCATATGTACTTTCTGAATCTTGGTCATTAGACACCGGTGGAGGAAAAAATCGTGAGGAAACCTGGACTTATCCATACTATATAATATAATATAATATATAATATAATATATAATATAATATAATATATAATAATATTATAAATTCGAAAGTAACTCTGTCTGTCTGTCTGTATGTTACGTTTTCACGCCTAAACCGCTGAACCCTTCATCATGAAATTTGGCAGAGATATAGCCTGGGGTAAGGAGAAGGACATAGGATACTTTTTTACGCGATAACCGACATCTACGCGGGCGGAGCCGCGGGCAAAAGCTAGTAGTTAATATTAGTCTGAAATCGCCAACTCATCTTGAGCAAACGTGGTGATCATGCTCGTGTCTTCTCTGCAAAATATATTTCTAAACAATTTTATTTACCCCTTCATTTACCAATATCCGTCCCCTACAGCATTTTCACCAGACTGTTGCGTCCCTAATTGAATATTGTCAATAAACTGAGTACCGGGCTCTCCAACAAACTTTAATCCACAAGCATAACCTGTTTCCCACCTTATGGCTTTTGAAATAGAGTCTAAGATACCCGTTGTCTGGTTGTACGTAAACCGTTTTGTGTTTTCGACCACTGGTGTCCAGTAAACGACAGTGAATTCGATCATTTGCGGCCAACTGATACTTAATACGATATCAGATGATTTTGGTCGAGTATTTATTCAAGTGAGATTTTAAGTTATTAAGTATTGTTTTAATTTTAAAGCCTTCGTATTGTTTGTTTTTGCAACAGGCAAGTGGTAAATATTGGAAACGTTACACGAAAATAAACTCATACTAGCTTTTCTGACTTTGCTTTTACACAAGCTTATGAATTATAGTCTAAACTTTGCTTCTTGCACTGTCGCGTCTATAAATTCAACATTATTTTGAAAATGAGTGAAGATTAACTCGGACACAGATTGGTCTATGTACTAATCCTCATAATAGTCCTTCAGACCGAATTTCAGCCATGGCGAAATTCCAAAATATTGAGGGTTTGTGAAAACAATTTTTCGATTGAGGGATCCGTTTGCGAAATATTAAGCTTTAAAGTGCTAATTTTTGTTAGTCAAGTGTCTCCCTCCCCTGCCAGCTAAATGGCTGTATTTGGATATGTGCGATAAGACCGCCCATTGTGACACCATATGTAACAGTTCTACATTTATATCTGTAATTTTTATGGTGTACATAATAAAGAGTATTCTATCTATCTATCTATCTATCTATGTGAAAAAAATCACAGCAGTAGTGTAAATAACGAAGTTAAAAGGAAAACTATCGCAGCTAAGTAGGCTTTACAAGTTACCGAGTAATAGTCGACCAACTTACATTTACTGTTGAAAAACATGTTCTCCCATACATATGTTAAGTTTGTTCTTGAGATTAATTCATCCCAACTCCGGAACCCTTCATTGTGCGTGGTCCGATACGCACTTGCCCGGTTTTTTTAAACTGAGCCGCAAGTAATTAAAACTCAACGAGTTTTAAACATATTAAATCGTATTTCGCCACCGAGTATGGACTAATCATAGTCCATACTCGGTGGCGAAATACGATTTTTATGTCCCAAAACTCAATAAAATTGAATACGGGTGGTATATTTGCCAATTAAAGGGGGGATGGCTGTTGGCAAATATTTGCTGCGTTCGTATGTTCTGTCCGCTGTCGAAAGCCGCTCATGGTTGTGAGGTCTTTTAGCGGTTTTTGGCAAAGTTTGGAACAATATAACGCTGCGGATTCGTTACGTTGTCTTATGGACTCGTGCCACCATTGCAGCAATGTATGTTGAGGAGCCCAGTTTCAGAAAAAATTGTGTTTATCCCTATTACATTAGGTTAATTGGATTAAGTACTTCTATTTAGAGTTTTAAATACAAGTACGGCCAGAATTCTCCTGCAGCAGCACAGAATATAGGAAAGAGTGGCACGAAAGGGAGGGCGCCTTTTTATCAAAAGAGCGGTCTAAACCTAATTTCCTAAATTTTATTTATTATTTACTTTTTTTGGTTATACTTAATTTATTTTTTAAATTAAGATAAGATGGGTACCGTGTGGTGCCGGACGTAAAGAATAGCACCACTCCATTTCCTCCCGTGGGTGTCGTAAAAGGCGAATAAGGGACTTACTAGAGAATGGGCAGCAGCGTTCTCTATGCATTTTTAACACCATACTGCGATCGCCAACCCGCCGGCCAAGCGTGGCGATTATGGCAAATCCCCCCATCCCCAATTGGGGGAGGCTTATGACCAGTAGTGGACGTCTTTCGGCTGAAATGATGATGATGAAGATAATATAATCATTTATTTGCTCAAACATGAGAACAATACAACATAAAATATCAGCATGCAAGAGATGTTAAAAGTGGAAATAAAAATAAATCATCACGTTTGTTTGTAAACAATGGAATGCAAATATCAATAAAATAACTGTATCCTAAATATAAATTGTCAATGCTCCATAATATTTTATTTTGACTTAATATTTGCACAACCGTAAGGTTGAATATAGTGTAACAAACAAACTGTATAACATCTTATGTACATCCTATATTCTAGCAAATAAAGATATCATTCATTCAATAAAGAACGTGTCACTCCGAGTCTAATTATTTAAAACAAAGTCATCCATCCATACTATCCATATATTATATTTTATACTTATATACTTATCCATACTTAATACTATAATAGTGAAAGTAACTCTGTCTGTCTGTCTGTATGTTACGTTTTCACGTCTAAACCGCTGAACCTATCGTCATGAAATTTGGCAGAGATATATCTCTGCCAAATTTCATGACGATAGGTTCAGCGGTCAGACAGAGTTAAGGGCTTATGTCCTTCGCCATATCCCAGGCTATAGCCTGGGATATGGAGAAGGACATAAGCTACTTTTTTCCGCGATAACCGACATCTACGCGGGCGGAGCCGTGGGCAAAAGCTAGTGGTAATGAAGTGGTTTATAATTATGTACACTTCGTAATGAGTAAGTACGAGTATACGAGTAAGCAATGATACACGAGTCGAGGTAAGTAGAAGAATAACATCACGCTGAAGTAGTTGCACGAAGGCTGCGCTAATGTCCATGTTCGGGGTCACCAATTTAGAGGTATGAGGAACAGGGTGTAAAGTTCACTCATACTCTATGGTAAAGGGAGGATTCTCCGACCAGACGGGTGTCGTGTCTGGTGGACAACTGCCCAACGGTTGATGTAGGGATGTTGTATATATGCTAGTCGCGCGGTAAACTCTGATAGCGCGATGCAGGATTTGTGACGTCAGGTCTTTGATGCGTAGTTCGCATGTGGCGTTGTTAATACCGCCACAGTAATATAAAGATTATTAAAGATAACAAGTTCGTAAAACATGATCAAAATCTCTCATCTAAAGACTCATTTAAATTATAATAAGCTTTATCTGCTACAAAATTTATAACTTTCATTTTGAAAGTTACTTCACTCACCTGCTTCCAGCTTTTAGGTAGTTTATAATACATTTTTGTTTTGTTTTTGTATATAAAGGAATACTATTATTAGGTACATTTAGAGTATGACCTGCTTAGACAGTTGTATCAGCTACTTCTCAACGTGAACAGTGCTGTAAATCAGGGGTGTAAACACTTGGTTCCGAATACTGAATAGCATTGCTATATGAAAGCTGACGTTTCAATACCGATTGTTGGCAGCTTTCAAGTAGTTTGATCGCTGATTGACTCTTCTTTACCTTGCTCTCGAAGTCGATAGATTGATGCTGATCGATTATTTGGTTTGTGACGCAATGTCACTGGTTATACAGAGTGTCCCAGAAATCGACCGACACACTGTAGGCAGTGATAGCTTTGGTCAAGCCCTCCCAAAATAACAAAACCGTAATATTTAGAGCGTTGAATTTAAATATTTTTATTTCGTATGAAAATCTGATGAATTATCAAAAGTCATAGAACTAAAAAAATACCACCACGACGTAAAGAATAGCACCATCCCATTTCCTCCCGTGGGTGTCGTAAAAGGCGACTAAGGGACTTAACAGCCGACCTGTAAAAAGGTCCCCATTTCCTCCCGTGGGTGTCGTAAAAGGCGACTAAGGGACTTACTAGAGAATGGGCAGTAGCGTTCGCTATGCATTTTTAACACCAACGATCGCCAACCCGCCTGCCAAGCATGGCGATTATGGCAAACCCCCCCAATTGGGGGAGGCTTATGTCCAGCAGTGGACGTCTTTCGGCTGAAATGATGATGATGATGATAGAACTAAAGTTGTTTTTTAAGATGTTAGTATATAGCCCTGAGAGGTTTTTAGTATTTTATCAATTACACTGCATACCTGTAGGCTTAGCCAAGTTGACAATCTACAATCGATAACGCTAATAGAAAATTAATCAAATATTTATAGGAATGATATCATCTCAACGTTAAGTCACGTGGACAGAACAAACGAATAGAAAATTAGTAGTCAAGTTTACAACTTATCAGATTGTTCAAAATGTTAGAATGAAATCTGGTCCCTTCTACAACGTTGATCGCTACATCCCATATAAATGATCGGAATAAATGACCGCGCAAAGTACACAACTCTAACGTGACGTGTGTTAGTTTGACGTTTGTAGGAACGCTCACCATAGACTAAAGTATAGGTTTTTTTTTAAATACGTTGTAGAACGAGCGATCGACTCAGTCGTGTCAAATTGGTTACCAACTTATCGTTTTCTATAGTCGCTTACGACGAGGCGTAAACGATTGTAGAAAGAGATTCGATACGAAACGATTGTAACTTGGCTAGGCCTACTGCTGAGATTAGTCAAAGAAGGTTTACGTAACCGACAATATTATTAACAGTGGGATGACTCATTTATCTACCTGCTTCAGCGTCATTAACTGCTTCATTTATAATATGTTGTATCCGGTCATTAATCTGGTTTAGCGCAACAGCCTGACATATTGTGATAGCGGCATAGTTTCGCTGTAGTAATGGCATGGCTTTCACTACATAAATGCACACTTATCTAATGATCTGCGTAATGAAATTAAAGGTTGTGAATTATTAGGTAAATAAAATATAAAATATAAATTTAAATAAAATTAAAATGTTCTATTTCACATAAACCTACATGGGCACTTATGAAACGTCAGAAGCTAGGTGCACGGTTCCAATTGGTCGTTCCCTATGGAGAAGAACCGGCAAGAAACTCTACGGTTACTCTTTTAAAAATAATTGGTTTTTACAATATTTTCAAATAACAGTGTAAATGGGTATTTTGTCATAAGCACGGTAATGAATCATTGCCTAAAATACAGTCACTCTTTTCTTGCTCCCCGCGGTAACTTTGGTCCGCCTCGGAGCCGGACCAATGTGTGCCTCAGATGACGATGATGTGTGGACGATGACGCGCAGATTACGCTACCTGCGCGTGCAAACCGCGTGCAAAGTTTTGGGTCAATTCCCAATAATGGGTGTAGGTACCAATTAGAAGATGATATTATATGAATAAATTGTTTACCTGATTTGAGTAAAATTTATTTTTGAGTTACTAACATTTTGATTTTCTATGTACTATCACGGACATCTAAATTGGCACACTTTCAAAACAAAATCTGGTGCTCACGGTGTCCAAATCTGTTTACCAATAAAACAAAAATACATAGGAATATTTTGTTTAAATAAATTTCTCAGGCTCTGTTAAAATGATCACAGATGTCTGACCATCATTTTTCGACCAATAGGAATAGAAAAATAAAATACCCCCAGGTTGATGAGCGGTATGTAAGCGTTACTCTAGCGGCCGAGCGCTGCAAGCGGAAATAGTCCTTACGGTGGTCCTATTCGGATGTCCCCGATAGTACATAGTTATATATTTGCAGTAAACAAATGAGCATAAAATTTAAAATATAGCCACAAATGAATATAATCAAAATTATAATAGCCATTCAAATTAGTTAAATAGCTTTAATTTTATCTTTTACGAACATACGTTCGAGTTAAGGGAGCCCTAAAATGAATATAATAAAAAGGGTACACCTAATGACTACCGTTCACCCGAACAGATATGAGAAGCGCCAGATTATTGCCCTCTGGTCCTGATATAGATGCAATTTGACAACTGACTTTCAACCTTATCCAGGTTGAGCCAAAATAGGAATTTGAATGGGTGGTAACGTATGAATTTGATTTAAAGTGTAATGACAATTTTATGTAAATGTTTTAGGATTTTTGTGATGTTGATAATACTTTATTTTTATGGGTTGACGCTGTGTTGTAGAAAACTGCTCTACAGAGGGAAATATGCATGCAAATTGGATATTATTAAGGTCGTATTGTCACTTTGGAGTTAGGAAGTACAGTACTTTTACAGATACATATCTTGCGTTGCCATGCTTGTTTGTGAGTCACCAAGTGACAAATAGTTTTAACACCCCACTTAAAATGGAACGAGGCTCAGCGAGATTTTTCTCCTACGACTTTTTTAAGTTACCAGACAGGTAGGTTTAGACAGAATTCTCAAAAAAGCCAAGCAAGAAATCTAGATTTCATTTACCAGGGTGTAACTGCAGAAGGTATATGCAGGAAAGCAATTCCGGCTGTCACTGAAAACCGGCGCTGGTGCTCTGTCTCGCTTAGGGTCGCAGCATAATGCTGAGCGATGGCCGTTTTGCGTGGATGTGATGCATATTTCCCCCAACTTGTTCTTTTAAAACCATAACTCACCAGGACGCCATGGCGATGTCGTCAGATCGCGCTGCCAACTAAATGTATACAGGCTGTATACAGACTGTATACATTTAGCTGTATAATACAGCTATAAAGTGGGTAGCTCACCTGGCGTCCGCTTGGTGACGCTTGGTGACGTAACCTGGCCGCGCCGCCATGGCGTCTTAGTGTTTGTGATCTTTCTTGCGTCATGTTTGCCGCAAAAAAACGTACTTTCTTTCTTTTCTTTTTCATAACAAACTCATTGTTACTGAGCGAATGGACTATATATATTATATTATTAAAAGAAAGGCGCTTTTTAATGGTAGCAATTTTACTTCCTTTCTTATGGAACACTGGAACAAAAGAACTCGAAAAAAAGTCATAAAAACCAATAGACAAATATTATCAAAAACATAGAGAAAACTCAAGAAGGTGCGTTATGCACACTCATCATTCATCATCATCATCATTTCAGCCGAAAGACGTCCACTGCTGGACATAAGCGGAGGCCTATGTCCAGCAGTGGACGTCTTTCGGCTTCGTATTTCGGAGGTGGCGGTGCTAGGGGGAGCCCTAGCACCGCCACCTCGACCGGTTTTGTGCTTCAACATCAACAACATCATTTAACTCATCATTACCGATGTCTAATATATTTACAAATTTTAACCTATGTCAACAAAGGCTATTTAAGTTTGAATTTGAACTGCAGAAGAAAAACTAGCTCTTATCAACTCAATAACTTTTTGACGTGACAACTAATAAATAAATCGATGAACGCCGGCTGCATGCACGAAAAAGGATGACTCATTGTCCCGTTACGCGCATTGTCCCGTTACGCTCATTGTACGCTTGCGCCGCATCAATGTTTTGTTATGACGTTGTCACGTTAAACTATCGTCCGTAAACCAACTTTACAGACAACCAATTTTTTTTTCAATATTTGCCCCATACTAGGAATTTCTCCTGTAATGTGGGGGCGTTTACAAACATTTAAACTCTCATACACAAACAGCCAGACACGGAACAACTACTAGCGCAGTGTAGTGCCTAGTGTAGTGTATTATGTAGAGCAGTGTTGACCCAGTAGTAACGGCCCCAATTTATAAGTTGTAGGTCGTGGGTTCCTATACAATGCAAGATCAGCTTATACTAATAATAATATGCTATAGTTTGGCGAAGACAGGATTCTCTAACCCATTTTCGGGTCTGAATGTCGGAAGTTAGACGACAGTTCTACTTTATCTGTTCTTTTTCTTTAAGCCGGATTTACATGGTGCGATTTAATTTCCTGTGGCATATCATAAGTTGACGCAACAAAAGAAATTGTAACGTCTAAACGGTGTTACGGCCGCATTTGTTGCTTCAATTGTATTGTGTAATACAAAATAAATAATAATAAAATTCTTTATTTACTCCTCACAATGACAAACTTATTTTAGGTTTTACATACATCTAGTCGAAAGTAAGATTTCCCAAACAAGTATAATGCTTAAAAATAAACTAAAACTAAAATAAATTTATAACAAGTGCAAGTAAAGATGGTTCGGAATTACAATATTAGGTAGCGACCCGCCCGATCTAGGTTAATTTAAACCTGTGTTTCTCGCCAAATGCCACAGGTATACCACAGGCAAGGAACTTGTGTCGTGTAAATGGGGTTAAGGTTAGTTATATGCGTCGGAAATATAAGTAAAGAAAGCAATTCTTGACACACATCAAAAGTGTCAATGTATTTAAAAAATATATTTCATTGCTCTATTCGCTCTACCTATATCGTAATTATATAAAAATGTATATTTAGACTGATTCAATCAAATGTTTTCTTATGTGTAGATCGATGTAGTACTCTCTGATTTTACATTAATCAAGATATTTCGCAATTTTTGTTATACTGGATTTTTCACCTTAGTTAATCCTGACACTTAAATGTGATTTATAAATAAAAATTAAAGTTTTTAAAGGTTTTGTGGCGGCATCTACAATGCCACATGCGAACTACGCATCAAAGACCTGACGTTACAAATCCTACATCGCGCAATCAGAGTTTACCGCGCTACTAGCCTATATACAACATCCCGACATCAACCGTCGGGCAGTTGCCCACCAGACACGACACCCGTCTGGTCAGAGGATCCTCCGTTTTCAATAGAGGATGAGTGAACTTTACAGCCTGTTCCTCATACCCCTAATAGTTTTTATTGCGTAAAATAAACAACTATTAGTCTGTATTTCCGCCGTTAACACGTATAACACAATCGCAATGATTTGACATGCTTAATATGAGTTCATCCAAATCACTTTGCGGAACGTCCGTTGTATCAGACGAAAAAGCTTTACTGGTATGACGGCATCCATATTTAGCACAGCTCTTCTTGGAAGCAAATCCCATACATGCTGAATGGAATTCAAGTCTCATGTTTGAGCAGGCCATGGTAGGACGTTGATATTAGCTGCAGCAGGTGTTTGCAACGACTCTGGCAGTGTGTGGACGTGCATTATCATCCATAAGCAGAAATGAAGCACCAAATTGGGTCCGCAAAGGAATCACCACGTCTGATACAATCGTTTCAGCGTAAATATTTGTATTGAGATTGCTTCTGATCCAAATCAGTTCAGTTCTTCCGCCGATCGAAATACTCGCCCATATCATGATTGTTCCACGAATGTAAATAGTAGACTTCCTGGCATGATTTTAATCGTTTTTGGCGTCCAAGGGTCCGCCAATACCGTGTGCATACGGCTACACATCAAGCTATACTTTTCCAGTATAAGCTGATCTCGCATTGTTGTTGTTGTTTCCCTACAGTGAGAGGTCAGCATAAACTGGAATTGTATAGCTTGATATGTAGCCGTGTGTACGTCTCGTATCTGGCCTCATACCAAAGCGAGATTCTTCAGAAAAACACACAAAATGCTACTCTTCTGTCTAATTTCTGTGTTCACAAGCTCGTTGTGAACGGGCTCAGCAATTGCGGGGCTCAATAGGTTGTACACGGTGGTAGTGGTCTTCGGGAACGGAGATTACCGTCATGCAAGCGGTTTCTTATGGTTTAATAGCTTGTTAACATCCCTGAAGTGTTATGAAGCCTCGAAACCAACATCATCTCAGTCATAGTACACTTTCGTCTAGCAGTACTTAAGTTGTATGTAACGATCTTGTCTGCATGTGGTGATGCGGTAATGAGTACAAAGTTGACTTATAACACTCTTCGTAGTGCCCAGAGCGATTTTTCGAGAACCAGCTTCCAACATTCCCACGGCTCTGATCATTTCTTTTCTACTCAAATGACGTCTTCTCTCCGTAATAACGTTCTTTTGTATTGATTCCACTCAGAAATATGACAGATATTGTACTGATTGTATAGGAATACGACTTGATAGAAGATTTTCATTTTTTGGCCGAAATTCAAGAATTTTGACCCCTTTACAAACGAAGAAATTTAAGAAAAAGTGTCCATGAGTTACAAAAAATATAATTAAAAAACCTGGTTTTTAGTGACTAGCAAAAATGTGCTTAATCCCTAGACACTTTTAATGTGTGGACAACTGCAAATATGCCACCAATCTTACGCACATGAACTTTCTTCGTCATAGAACCCATAACATCACTACTGAATTAGGTATAATTAGACAAAGTGTTAGTTCCAACTAACAATTTGCCATGCGTAACTAATTATATTACAAATACCACTTAGCACTATCAAATTCCGATTAGTAATTAATAGTTAAACACAACACAAATAAATCTCAAAGCGATCCCTGTAAACATAATTCTATACATTTCATGCAAACTCCTCAAGTCTGACAAAGATTGATGCTGACTTCGTAAACGGATCCCCAGCAAACAACAGAAAAAAGTTAAACAGCCATGAATAAATATTTACTTACCAGTTTCCAATGCATATTTTTGTCAAGATTTATTAGGCTTATGAAAGCGATTATAATTTTCCTTGTTGTCAACACAAACGGTGGAGGAAAACTCGAAGGGAAGTTGGGAAGAGATTAAAAGTTTTTATTATCGAATAATAATATCGGCTTGTATTTGTATTGATGCAGAGCAAATGATTTTTGCCATTCAGAAAAGGGATGCCGAGAAATCACCACGCTTGCTTTATACTGCTCACAGTGTGTTAGTGAATTCAGACAATTATAATTTCTGGGCTTCAGACAGTCTTTCTAGGGTTCCGTAGTCAACAACAAACCCTTATAGTTTCGCCATGTCTGTCTGTCCGCGGCTTAGCTCAGAGGCTTTTGGTACTAGAAAGCTGTAATTTAGTATGGATATACATATTAATCACGCCGAGAAAGTGGTAATATAAAATCTTGAAATACATTTTTCTTAGGGTAGGTACCTCCCCTACAAGTAAAGTGAGGATGATGTTTTTTTCTTGTCTATCCCATCGGATAGGCCGTGCGAAAATATTGCAGGTTTGTGAAAACTATTTTTCGATTCAGGGATTCGTTTGCGTAATATTAACCTTTAAAGTGCTAATTTTGTTAGAGTCAAGTGTCCCCCCCCCTGCCAGCTAAATAGTTATATTAGGATATGTAAAAAAAATCACAGCAGTAGTAGGTATATATATAAAGAAGTTAAGAGGAAAACTATCTCAGCTAAGTAGGCTGTACAAATTACCGAGTAATAATCGACCAACTTAAATTTGTAGTTGGAAATCATGTTCCATCAAAATCAAAATCAAAATATTTTATTTCACATAAACCTACATGGGCACTTATGAAACGTCAGAAGCTAGGTGCACGGTTCGAGTTAGTCGTTTCCTATGGAGAAGAGCCGGCAAGAAACTCCACGGTTACTCTTTTAAAAATAATTGGCTTTACAATATTATTAAATAACAGTGATAATAGGTATGGGAGGACAGTGTAGGCCTTTCAACAATTACCAGGTACTTAACAAAATAGAAAACCGTCAACAAATCTACACTCTACTAGGCCTACAACGTTCTCACATTCACAAAATATAAAATAATCTAAGTATATATTAATGACATGATTGTATTCCATACATTCTGTATTCCGAGAACATGTTTTTCAACTACAATGTTAAGTTTGTTCTTGGGATAACTTTATCCCAACTACGGAACCCTTCATTGTGCGTGGTCCGACACGCACTTGGCTGATTTTTTTATAGTTACAAAGGGTGTCAAAATGAGCGGCCTTATCAGTAAAAGCTGCCAAGCACCCATGTTGGCATACAATGGTAAAATATATTCATCGAGTCACCACATCCAACCAATAACCCAACCAAGAATCCAATTAAATCGATAGCTGAAACGTGCTCCTATATAATCGTGTGTCAATTTACCGATTAGCCGCCTGCCACTCCATTCATTCCGTATTAGTTCAACCTATCTTACAGTCTGTCCCCGGGGATTAGCGAGCGTGAACGTGAGCTCTTTTAGATTTTATTATGAAAAGGTTTCTTTCATGTAAGTAAGTAATACTGGTGGTGATACGTTTTCTTTCATTGTTTAATTACATTTTTCATATAGGATTATATTTATCTGCACTGAAAGAAATAATTAGCCGTACTCGTACTACAAAAATCGAGACCCGAGCCAAGTTACTTCAAAAATAACTCAACTTTAGTTGTAAGGAAATAAACTTTGTTTAAATCAACAAAACTGATTTGTAGTGTGCAAAACAGGGTTTTGTAACAGATAACATCTAGTTCGCAAGTCACAATTTTTGTGTAAACAGTAACCAAAACTTTTGTTACAGTTATACAAATATTTCTTTTAGTGTGGAAGCGAGAGGAGTACGGAAATCAATCGTTCAAATAAGTACTTATAGAAACAATTGAAATTATAAAATAGTTCTTATTAGTTTATCTGTTCCCTCATAGCTCCTAAACTACTCGTCGTATTTTGACAAACGAGGTCGTATTTTGTTCTTTTTTTTCCGTAGTTAATGAAAGCGTCATATTTTTCTGCGGGTTTTAGGCTATAATGACGTTATATAAAATCCAACATGGCGGCTTATAACGGATATAAAGTGTACTTATAGGTACCGAAAAAAAATATAGATTAATCTATCGTGTTTCGTATCTAATAAAAGGTCCTAAAGAATTTCTGAAAGTATATTGGTTATTTTTAATGAATCCACCCCAAATAGGATTAAAACAAAGGTTTTAAATAACACTAAAAACTCTTCTCAAATGTTATGTAGGCTGCTCAACAACCTGCCAGGGTTCAGGAAAGGGATATCGTGGCCCTGGCACACAGACAACTGAAGTAACACGGGTAGGTTTTAGTCAGTAAAAGTCTGACACTTCTCCCGCTCCGCCCAGAGCGGGACAAGTTATTTGATAATTTCCCACCTAAAAAAAGGGCTTCTCAATAAATCATAGGTAACAAATAACATTTGGTACATTATTTAAAATAATAAAAACTAATTATAAAAGGGAAAGTTTATATGTTTCGATATTTGGATGTCTGGATGTTTGTTATTCAATCACGCAAAAAAAGCTGAACCAATTTGGATGAAATTTGGCACACAGATTTTAGCCCCATTGGGTGCACGGCTTGTAGTAGGTACCTATTACTTCTAACTCATGTGATTATGGAGACAGAAGAAATAATTTTCATCATCCATTAGCATAAACGTATCAGCTTATAATGTTCCCACTGCCCCATCAGTAGCCTCTCGAATAGAAGAGGCCTGTGTCCCAACACAGGCCTCTTCTATTCGAGAGGGTTATATTCTACCACGCGGCCTCAGTGCGGGTTGGTAGATGTAACATTTCTTCGAATTTTTCGGTTCTAGGATATGTCGGTTTCCTCACTATGTTTTCCTTCACAGTTTTGAGAGCAGTGGTGATGAAATTATTTACACAAAGTAAAGTGCCTGCTTAGGTTCGAATCCACGACCTACAACTCATAAGTCGGGGCCGTAACCACTGAGCCACCACTGCTACCATTTATCATACATTGACGATTTCTTAACATTAAAAAAATTGTTCATAGACCAACCATTTGTCCTTTCATCTTGCTCAAGGTCATAAACATTCAGCTCCCAAAATTATGTGTAAAAGTATGTTTATAACATTCCTGTAATCATGTCCCTGTAAACACAGGTTTGAGCACCGCCTGCCATATTTACAGAGAGCATAAACCTCACAAACTGCGTCTCGGGGAGCATTTCATGTTCGTGATTATGGAAAAAAGTTTGTCTCTCCGTACGCGTACAAAGGATGTGTTTTATGACTGCGACGTACAGTCACCAGCATAAATAGTTAACATTACGCAAGATTCAAAAACGATTTCCTACTCAAGTATTGATAGATACGTATAATCTATTGTATGGTTTACCATACATTATGCATATCCATCAATAACACTGATACAGAATTTAAAAAAAACTTTTAATTTATTTTAGTTATGTAATATGTCACCTAGGATCATTAGAATGATAAGGAAAACTTTAATATCTCGGAGAAACGGTAGGTTTCTCTCGTTAGCATCAGCCATATTTTAACTACTGTGGGCGTACTGTGGCGTTGGTTATTGCGCAAGAGAAAAACCGTTATTAAACTTAAAAGTCATTTACTCAAGCACTTTAACATTTACAATAAGACAGTCTCCCAAAACGCCCGCCCTTCACCACTTCCTAGTGCTTTAGATGGGAAGAAGAAGTAGGGCAAAAAACTCTCCAGAAGCACATCTGTCTGTTCAGTTAAAAGAACTTGATTTTATACAGTAATGTGTATGCAACGTAATTAATGTTGGTACACAATACAACTATACCGGACGCGCAACAGTTTCTAGACGTCTTCGCTACTTGACCGCCACCGATGAACTTCACTTGTCGAATGTGCGGCGATCACTTGCCGCCGGTCGAACGTTATGTTGTAGACTTTGTCATGCGCCGCTAGACAGCACTGGCGTCCCGATTAGTCAAACCTCGATGGCGCGAACTCCTCCAACTCCATCGAACGCCACTAGATGGCGCTGGCGGACGGGATGCAATCCGTCTCCAAAAAAAAAAAAAATATAAATACAATACGATAAAAAGAGTTCGCGCTGATTTGGAAAAAAATATGAAAACTGCTTCCGTCGACCAGCATCGACAACCAGCTCTTGTCAGCGCGGAAGCGGAAGTTGACAAGCGCTGACATGACTCTTATACATAAGACCGTGATCCCAAATCACTTTATTCCGAATTAATACTATCCCGAATCACGCATATCGGCGCCGGTTAGATAGATAGATAGAATACTCTTTATTGCACACCATAAAAATTACAGATTTATATGTAGAAAAGTTGACAAGGGGTGACACAATGGGCGGTCTTATCGCTAAAAGCGATCTTTTAAAGACCACCTTAGGATGGATTAACCGGTTACCAGCGTTTTACATGAATACAACCTTACTCTAAGGTGTTCATGCTTCTGACTGTACAGAGACGGTACTACAGTATATATGTCTGGAGTATTCACTGTACCTAGAAAAGGGATATAAAGTAACCAGTATACTTGGGTATGATGTATGTATGTAGATAGAAAGTTTTTTATCAAGTGAGTGTTTCGTAAACTTGGTGGTAAATACACTTAGATAAAAAAAAATAAAAAAAAACCTTTGTAAGACGACTAAAATGTCACGGTGTATAGCCCCAAAACATATCGATATCGGCTTACACTTTTGGCTCATAGATAGTGACACAACTTGCCCCTAAAACCTAATCGCCAAGTTCACACTTCGGATAAAACTTTTCCTAAAAAGATTTAGCTAAACCTTCCAAAACTCACGAAGCCCGACTTTTTTGATAAAATGTGTACAAAATATAATTCGGCTACACGATACGAATAGCTTAGCAACTCTTTGTCTAACTTCTGAATTCTGCACACGAGTTTCAAAGAGATTTCATCAATCTTTTATAACATATCATACGGAGTGAAGATCTTTTTGCGTTTGCGTCACTAAGTGGATAAAAACTTTGGATTTGATTATGGTGTTAACAAAGGAGGTTTCAAGTTTGTTTTTATTTTTTATACTTGTTTTTGTGAAACTAGATTCTGCCCGCGACTTCGTCCGCGTGTTATTTCGGAGCCCGAGCCCGACCCACCACTTGGCATCCCGTCGCTTGCCCGTGCTGTAACTTCGTTTTCGCTTAGCGTTCTTTCTGACTTTTTATCTTTTTGCTCGGCTCCTAAGGGTCGTAGCGTGATGTTAGATGTTTGTTAGATGTTAGATTTTTATACCTATAGCTTTCCTCGATAAATGGGCTATCCAACACTAAATAATTTTTTCAATTTGAACCAGTACTTCGTTCAACCATACAAACTCTTCAGCTTAGATATTTTAAAATTATGTTATCTCCTAAGATGTTGATTGAAATCAAGTGATGTCAAGGACAATTTTATGCTGAAGGCATGTGTCTGAACTAGATAAACATATCTGTATCTCAGACAATAGCGCTCTTCCTTATGATGACCATTACATTACTAACTTAGTTAGACATGTTAATAATACGAGGTATAGGTATCATTACACGGAGAAAGAAAAGTTTAGATCAAAATAAACAAATGGTGTGTGGAGTGTTAATCTCTCGGTGAGTAGTGTGTGAAAGTGAATGAAAGAGTGTGAGAGGGTGAGTTTAAGTGAGGTTTACTATTTAACTATCTTTAACAAACGATTACGGGTGACAAGGTAGGGTGGAGTGTAACCTGCCAGGGTTGCGGGTTTGTCCGAAAGGGATACCGTGGCCCTGGCATAAAGGCAACTGAAGTAACACGGGTGGGTCTTAGTCAGTAAAAGCATCCTGAAAACATTATACGACAAGGTGGATAGCCCCTTTATTACGCACTGGGTGCGGAGGCACGTGCCAACTTGTGTTGAGCAACGATGCTATTTGTAAGATTTACTAACATAGTTTTTTAAGTTGTTATTACTAATACTATATGGATTGTGTGTATTTTTATGTGTGATCCGCAATAAATGAGAATAATAAAAAAGTCTGACATGTCCTCCCGCTCCGCTCAGAGCGGGAGAAGTCATTTGATAATTTCCCACAAATACAAAAGGGTGCAGTACAAGCACCGCAGAGTAATTAAAATATAAGTTTATTTTCCTTTAATCACCTTTCATATTTTGTCTGAATGTTCTCGATACATTTAGTATTTTATAAACGGAAATCATAAACGAATTACGTAAATAAACATGATAAATCACTTTTATCATGTTTATTTTGATACACAAATGGGGTTCCCATTACGCATAATCGTTAAAACCCCTGTTATCATTTATTTATCATCCATTTCATTAGAAAGTAATCAATCAACGTTATTAAATTGTGTCTGGCCAACTTTGATAATGTTCTTTTATATACAAGTTTCTTTTATGTTAGTTTTTTCATCAAAAGCTACCCGCTTTGAATGTGTGACTAAGTTAGTGTTCTGGGAAACATTTTTTAGTGATTAATGGAACTACAAATAGGTCTTTTGTTAAGATAGTAACGACGGTCGATAGGTGCGAACACGGCTTTACTTTAACAAAGACTTTAAAGACAACTTATACACATAAATCATATTGTTAATCATTGATTAATTTACTGAGTCATATTTTCAATATATTGTTGAAAGACTAGTGCGTGTCACTGCGTGTGTATGGCACTGAAACGTGGTCGCTCACTATGGGCCTTATTAAAAGGCTAAAAGTCACCCAAAGGGCAATGGAGAGGGCTATGCTTGGAGCTTCCCTACATGATCGAAAAAGAAATGAAAAGATAGATAGATGGATATAATACTTTTAATTGCACATAAAAATTACAAATTTATATGTAGAAATTTTACAAAGGGTTACACAATGGGCGGTCTTATCGCTAAAAGCGATCTTTTAAAGACGAATGAATGGATTAAGTGGGAAGGATAGACAGTACTACAGGTAGTCTGTGGTGTACAATTTACATATGTACATTAAATACATACACACATAAAATATGTTATAATTATCTATATAAAAATATACAATAATAATAATGAAGCAATTGCAAAAAACAAAAAACAAAAAATGTTTGGTTGGTTGGTTCTTAGGAGAGAACCAAGAAAACCAAAAGATCTGAATGAGAACCAAGGTAACCGACATAGCCCCAAGACGTAGCATTGGAAGGCCTCCCACAAATTAGACCAATGACCTCGTGAAGGCCGCAGGAATCCTCTAGATGCGGGAAGCACAAAACCGGTCGAACTATCGGTGCTTGGGGAAGGCCTGTGTCCAACAGTAGACGTCTTTCGGTTGAAATGATGATGATTGTTGAAAGAAAATAAGATTACTATTATACTCGGAATTTCCTTCCATTCCGATTATAATTGATCTTACTTTCATGACATTTAAGTGTCTTCATTATTGATGAAACAATTAAAAACATTCACGACAGTAAATTGGTTCTCTTGTGAAAACAAAGCTCCATCAGATCCTGAAGCTTCATTTAGAGGATGCTGTTTGAAGTCTACGCTATGCTTTTTGTCGTGCCATTTACAGCATGCTGTTGAGCTCCTTAAATTCTGAGTTAAGCTGCACGATTACTGAAAAATGCGTGCACTGACTGGACAGGTCCACTCAATTTGTGTGGTTCAAAGACTATTTCAGATAACAATCTACATGGTTTTCGTATGATCTGACGAAGATTATGTCTGGACTTTAAAAGAGAGTGTGACCTCTGAGTTTGTTTCGGCCTTTCTACTTAGAATAGTCAGATAGGAATCCTCATCAAATTTTTCAAATATGATTGACGTTTAAAAGTGTTTGCACAAACCTACTTACAGAAATAAAATCATTTCACATTTACAGTCCTTTCACGGGTTTTTTTTCCTGCGATTTTAGATCTCTGTAAATTCACAATCTTTACCTATTCTCATTGCAACAAAGTTGCTGGTGGGATGCTAATCGGGATTCTGTTAGCGGTAAAATAACTTTGAAAATACTATGCTTATTTATGGTAGTATCGTCTTGAAGTCAAAACATTTTTACTATACTAAAAACTGTCTAATTTATAAGCGTACTAAATTCTAACAAAATAAAAATACGAAAAATTAAACGCTAGGCTCCGTCCACATGAGCACACCCGTGAATTTCGCGCCAATTTTTTGTGCAGACCACATGTTGCCAAACTTCCGATAATCCTTTTCCATTGACAACGCAAAAACTGGACGCTTTTAACCAAATATGAGGGATATAGTAAACTATGATTGTGAAGTCATCAGTGATATTAGGTTAAATGAAAAACCCACTGACTTTAAATGTTATAATTTTAGGGAAATCATCTACTTTTACAATGTTTGTAAATATGTGAGCACCATGTATCTATCGCATAATTCATTTGTCTGTCATTACTTCACTTTTCATTAATTTTACCTATTGTGGTATAGTAATTTTATTCTAGGCAAGTGCATTGTCTTCACATATAATTATCAATTAATGTACCTATACGAGTATACAAAATACTGTTAACATTTTAAAAGAGTAAGTATGGAGTCTCTTGCCCGTTCTTTTCCATACGTAACTACCTTTTGGAAAGGGTAACTAGAATCAATCAATTAATTTTGTAATTTTTGACGCTCAAAAGTGCCTTCTATGTGCCTATTTGAAAAAAATGATTTGACTTTGACTTTGACATAAGAAAGTTCCCTAAAACGCCCGCCCTTCACCAATTCCCAGTGCTTTAGCTGGGAAGAAGAAGTACTACTGATACTCCACAAACGTGGTTGGTATTGATATCTAAAGACGCTAAAACAAAAACAATACTGATTTTATAAACTCCTACTTCAAATAACTACACTACCTGAGATTGTTGACCCCCAATAAATATTATCTATTTTTTGTTTCTAGTCTGCGAAGTTTCGCTAGCTAATTTAATTTGACCAAGTATTTTGGCCTGCATTGTTTTGGCCTGAGACGGGCAAGGCATTCCATAACCGTACTGCTTGAATTTTAAAAGACTTGTCATAAAAACTAGTGCTTTAAAGTGCTTGAGATGTGGATGCCAATGCATTCCGCATTGGCATCCACATCTCAAGCACTTTAATTAGATGGCTGAACGATTTATGAATAGGTACAGTTATGTGTCAAGGCGACGATAACCGACTTTTAATGATTTTATACTAAAGATCACGTCTAAACGAGTAATGATAATGATTTGCAATAAAAATATGTTAAATTAGAGTATTTTCTATAATAACTTAATATATGAATAGTTTAGATTATGTTTATATAGCATAGGTAATGAAACCAATTTGTATATTTATGTCTAACGCGCATAAAAAACTGAGAAACTGAGAATCACGCAAAATCTATCAAGCGTAGGTATGTTTCTGCAACCTTCACCTTTTTAAAGATAATTTAACTATTGATCTTTTAGTATACGTGTTTTATTAAAATACCTTTAGTTTTACGTATAATAAATTAATAATGCGTCTTATTTGGGACAGCGCTCCTGGATGGGTGAGTCCTATTACTGGCTGGACATTCGACGCGTTGCGTGAGCTCAGTACAGAACACGCAAGCTAACCCCTCAAAGTCACTGGCATATAACTGCGTCTTAAGACTTAAATCTACTTTTAATGTTGAAACTAGTCGGGCAAATGCACAATAAATACGTGACTGGAACCTAAATACAAATGGCTTGAGTGCTTACAGAAAAACCTTCTTCAAGTGACGAAAACGAACTACATTTGGCACATCTAAGTCTGCTCAAAAGCGGCCAATGCTGACTAGCCAGTCTTTACAAATCTCCACCACAAAAAATGCCAACACATTTTATCTACGCTACATTTTAGTAAAGAAAATATTTTATTACTGTCAACCCGTTTTACTTCCGCGTCCTTTGAATCCTCGAAGCCAGTCGGAGTAATTTCCCAGAGAGGTGATTCATCATACCGACTTCTTTCCCGAATAATAAAGTACTTTGAGTAATTATAATTATGTACGTTTTGTTATAATGAAGCTGTTCTGTTGTTAATTGTGGTGGTCTTGGTTTTGAGTGCATGTGGTATTCTTTTGAACTGGGATATTAATTACTAGCTTTTGCCCGCGGCTTTGCTCGCGTTAATTTAGAATAAAAAAATAAAAAAAAAACTCTTAACTCTTATGTATGTCTATTTTAAGTTGACAACCTATTTATGTACTTGTGTATCTATTTTATTAGTTATCTCTTTAATATTTTTATTACTATTATTATTATCTCCTCTCCTCCCTATTAAATAGAGCACCTGCCGTCTTATCTCTTCACTACCCTTGCTTGACTGGTAGAGAATGCCTATGGCATTAAGTCCGCCTTTGTACCTTATTGTGTATGAGAAGTTTGAATAAATAATATAATTTAATCATGATATGAAAGGCACGTGGCGCCACCTATTATCATAAGAACGTTAGTGTTGTTTTCCTCGGGAACAGTACTTTTTTCGGGATGAAAGGTACCGTATGTCCGTTTGTGTACACATGACAAAGTATAAGCAAAATTTCAGGATTTTCGGTTCAGTGATTTAGGCGTGAAAAGGTAACAAACAAACGAAGAAACTACTTACCTACTTTCGCATTTATAATATTATAGTTAGGATAAGTTGAAATATCATTCCAAGGGTTTTTAAGGAAATTCCTAATCCATTGCTTAATAGGTTTGAAAAATTTGTCAGCAACTAAATAACGCAATGAACGTGGCTGAGCTGTCAGAATGAAAGGAATTGCAATCAATTGTCATTTTATTTGGGCTATCGCGTATGAATTCGCCGTTAGAGGCGCTAGTGTAGTATGAGGTCTACGAAATGTCAAATGTCACTATTTGCGGGTGGACTACGTGGGTATATTTCAAATTAGATTAATGTTGTGAATATTTTACAATACCCGATGACCTTGTGAAAGCCGCAGGAATCCGCTGGATGCGGGAACCTCAGAACCGGTCGAAGTGGCGGTGCTTGGGAAGGCCTATGTCCAGCAGTCGTCTTTCGGCTGAAATGATGATGAGTGACCTGAGTTTAACTATGGCAAATATGAGTTGCGGGTCAATTAATATCAGTACTTTGAGACAGTTTCATCCTTCGGAAACTTATGTCCTCTTTTTTTCGAACAAAACTGCGCAACACTGCGGCATGCTCGAGATTCTTACGATACGACTTTAAGGTATTAAATATGATTTAAATGTAAACTTTATTTTCACGGCCGTAGAAACAAACTTTGGCAGCTACACTTCAGGACCTCTCGACAGTGGCGCCAACTGGTGAGCACAAAAACATTGCACAAGCATTACCTCAAAGGAGTCCAGGTGTCAAAATGCGTTGCACATGTAGCGTACCAGTCTCAACCATTATGTAATATACCGGATGACATTTTTTACCGTCTCGTAAAAATTTGGGTATACTAGGTGAACGGAGTAGAAGCCTATGGCATAGTTTTTATTATTTTTTCTTTAACCTAGAATGAAATTGATCTATGGATAAATACCACACATTTGAAGTAAACTTATCATACTATAACAAATAAACACAGAAATTTAACAAAAAACATAATTCAATAAATAAATACGATAAATAATATTTAAATTTAAATCATACGCACCCAAATTTCAATATTTTTATCTTTTATTTTAGTTTTATTTCTGAAAAAAAAAAAAAATTGCTATGCCATAGGCTTCTACTCCGTTCACCTAGTATACCCAATTTTTTTCGAGACGGTAAAAAAAGTCATCCGGTATATTACCCGGCTCTTACTGGCCGCATTTATGTAATCTGTTCACTGTTCAGGGAAAAACTAAACCTTATCTCGTATCGCCTTGAAGTTTCAAAAAAAAAAAAACTTGTGCTAAACTTAAAACTACATTTAAAAAAAATAAGATGAATGCTTGTCTACAAACTCACTCACTCATTCATATCAGGCGCTTTGTTCTCGACAAACTTAGCAGCTACTTCAATATTCAACTTGAACGTTAAAGTTATGACTATAGTATATGTTCTTAGTAAGTTTTTGTTCTTAAGTAATTTATTATACTCATTGAAGAAGGAAACACTGAAAATTACGTTTGTGAAGTATTGAGAGGAGATACCAGGCAAGCATAACTGAAATGGGTGTTGTAACTTGTAAGCGGTGAAAACTATACCACTAAACTTTTTCTTGACTTTTGGACTTAAGAAGACTTTTATCGGACTTAAAAAGACGATTCAGAATCCTCTCAAGGGATAGGTAGTAGTGTCTTTCTATTTCTTGTTGTATACTATGATCTGATCACACATAATATAATGTCTGTTAGTAGAGGATTTGCTCTATCTTCTCTATCGGTCTTATGTTAGCAGTTTGCTGTTTCAATACTTCGTGCAAGGTTGCAAGGTCTATGTGATTCTGACGAATTATATTTTTATATATAATATAAACTTCATCCATTCTTATCTTACAAAAATAAGTCATTGCAACTATACCAAGTTATATTATACTTAGTGTGTCCGTACCCTAATATGCTGATATTAATGATTTCCTTCAAAGGGCAATTTGCTTTAGTTATTTAGTGTGAAAGATTGCTTTCCATTCATCTTATTAATTGCACCCTTCCTTACAATAGCGGTAATCTGACTATTAATAAGCTATAATCTAGGGTACTCGATACCAATAATAGTGATTGTTCCTTCGATATTATAATCATTTCGAGCAGTATTCGGTATAATAGATTTAATTGAATAATAGTTGATAGTGAAAAAGCATCGTTTTGATTAAACAATTTGGCACGTTTTGAGACTTGCACTATAAATCAAGGTTTGATGAATTTATCACAAATGTCATGTTTGTACATGACATTTGTCATACACAGTTTGCCGTTTATCTAATAGTCAAGTCATCACATTAAAAGGCCACCCTGGGCATAAATATTGATTCGGAGCTGCTATTAAAAGTTTTTCTAGGAGGTTTTTCCTACCTAATAACACTTTGCCCAACCCGGGCTTTGAACCCAAGATAGGACGCTTAAGTTACGCTTACGACCAAGGCATTCATTGACTTCCTTTTGTCCATTTTTATTCTTATTTATGTAAATTCAAAATTAGGCATATGTTTTTCTTTTTGTAAAGTTATTTTGAATTGTTTTCTGATTATATGATTTAAAATTATTGGTACACCACGTAACTTTAAGCTTTGGAAGAGCGAAGTGTCCTAACACAGGCAATTTTTGTCTAAAAGGTCACTTCAACTACTAGATGTAGTACATAACTTGTGAAAGAAAATACATTATTTGTTGTTATTGTTATTCATTGACTACAAATTTTTGTTCTTTACAGTATGTTCATACTCTAACAACAAATATAAGTCCACAGACTATAAACTTTAAGCAATAAAGCGCTTAATGATCTCTGTGTCCACGTTCAAATGATAGAAACATGTGTTTCATCAGATTTGCACATAAACTGACAGGTAGTTGTAAGTACCATTCCTCAATTTTAGTATTATGACTTGAATTTAATTAAGGGAGATATTGTAACCACAAATGTAGGTACGAAGGCAGACACAGATAGGCTTTTTGGATCATTAGGATAATGTTGGACCTAATGTAAAAATCATTCGTTGTCAAATGCCTAAAAACATCTGTTCCTTTAAAATATTTTAGTACCTAAAATGCTAAGCGAATTTTAACAATCCCAGTTAGAGCATCCAAAACATTAAGTTACTCGCTTGCTTTTGAGGGTTAGACGCAGAAAGAATGAAAGAACAATAAAGAAACAAGCGTAAAAAAAAAAGAGGTGGTATGCTAAAGAAGTCCTTTTCTTTAAGTCCTCACTATTGTTTCAACCTTTTGTCTTGTATCATCATCATGATTTCAGTCGAAAGACGTCCACTGCTGGACATGGGCTTTCCCTAAGCACCACCGCAAAATATTTTAACATTTCTACATTTAAGTATACATATCTGTAATTTTTATGGTGTACATAATAAAGAGTATTCTATCATCTATATATCTATCTAGGTGCGGGGAGATGCGGGTGTAATCATGGACAACTATCCACCGACAGATAAAAGTAAGCGTAGTATCGGGTACGAACCTTTCACATCCTCACTAAATAAAAACAATCTACTTTTACAAATCAAGTAAATCCATAGACACTGCACCACTCTCGGTAACCTTCCCACCTCTGACCTTGCTTCGCTTCCTTGTCATGCGATACTCAAGTTTGCTCGATACGGTATCGATTACCATTTAACGAGAAACACGATAAGTTTCGACAATGTTGTCGGTACGTCGCTTTCATGGTTGACAAAGTGGATGTTGCTACGATTATGATCGGCGGTTTGATATCTTTACGATTTTGCTGCTATGATTAATTCGCGATATTTTTTAAGTGATCAAGCTATTAAGCAGCTAAAACATACCAATTTAGGGCTGATTCGGCGGTCTTAGGCCCGTATTATGGAGCATCACATACTCAAGCAATACTTAAAAACAATTTCTACCAATAAAATGGCTTTAAACTAGTAACATGTACCTAATGCTTGAGATTTGACAAAACATTTTTAATACGGGCCTTAGTCAAGTGTAGTCGTTCCTAATTGGTTCAGCCATAGTTAGCAGGGGTGCGTCTCATAACGTATAAACTCATTTGGTCTAATTTCATTTTATTATCATTCATAAGATATAATCAACGTGAGATATACCAACTGTTGATATAATTTCTTTACATATAATATTTATTTATTCTAAAACTTAATTAGTATAACGTTGTTTGATATAACGTTTATGTAATCGAAAATCATTTGGTCTAACGTTTAATATGTATATTGTTTATTTAATCGAAAATCATTAGGTCTAACGTTTAATAAATATAAAAAACGTCATTATGGTTAACACCCAGACTCAGAGTACCCCGACTCAGATAGGTTAGGTTAGAAGGTTAAGGCGGGAGCAAAGCGGAGCGGAACTCCCGCCTTAGCCTTCGTGATATTTTTTTTTTAAACCACATAGAAATAGGAGCCCCGCCAAGCGGGGTTCCGTCGACCTATCTTAGCGCAGGTGGTAATCAGTTACTAGTTATGTTTAATATCTACTTAGGTTACTATTACCTATAACTACGATAGAACTTACAAAGAATAAAACAAAGAAAAAATACTTTTAACTGAGCAAGATTACGCACACTAAGTGACAACTAACAATAACTTTTGTTGAGCTACCCACAGGCTACAACATAAAAATAATACTAAATAAACTAACCCGTGTCTATGCAATTTTGCTTTGTGTTTTTAAGTAGACGTTTTCATCATATTAGACCAAATAAGTTTTTTATCTTTTGAGTGGTATGTCAAACGATTTTATATTTAATGTATAATAATAATAATAATAATAATCTTTATTGACATAATATGAGTTACAGAGTTATATGAAGCCTCTGAATCCCAAACTAGGTAAAAACCTGTATGTCAGGAATCAGCGCCTTCTCCCATTTCCATTACATAAATTTTTATGCCAAAAATACATTTTTAGATTGACTCTCAAATAAAGAAAAATAAAAGAAAAACTATGATTAAGGATGAGAGCATACAAAAATACAAAAAAAAAAAAAAAAAAATGTATGTTATGTCAAACGATGTTATATTTAATTTATGTTATGCTTATAAAAAATAGTTATTTTAAAATTATATCAATCGTTCATTATATTAACTAATCGCTATATTAAATAAAATTATAGGTTCCGTTGTTATATGTTATTAATATTAGAGATTTTGTTGTTATATCATCTATTACTTACCCAGTTAGCAGAGTAGGTATTAACTTACTTATTTAAAAAATACTTTTAAAGGCTTATCATTGTTATCTTATTATCATTGACTTGACTTATTGAGACTTTAAATTACATCTTACTGACATAATGTCCCAATGGCTTAAATAACGGCTAATAATGGCTTAAAAAACGTTACAGGAAAACTTCGTAAGGAAACTGGCATGGCTTTTTTTTTTTTACGTGTTCCTTGAGTTGCCTGTGTGCGAGGGCCACGGTATCCCTTTCTGACAAACCTGCAACCCTGGCAGGCACCGGTCCTAGCGGACCGCATCAGTGCGTGCTGACATCTCTTTGAGGCGCGCGTGGAACACAACGCGCCGTCGACCCGGGCCTGGTCCCTACCGGACGGTGAACTGCCCATAGCTCGCCGTCCGCAAGCCCGCGCCTACGCAGGCGGGGAATCGGCTACTGATTCTCGCCGCCCAGGGCGTCTCCTGCGGCGACTAGGGGCGTGAGGGCGCACAGGCTGTTGCTCCCTCACGCGTTCCGCCTCCTTCTTCGCGTGCATTACTGCTTCGCAGAAGGAGGCGACTGCCTCCCATGCACTCTCACTCCGGACTATGGCCTGGACCAGGGCCGGACGTAAGAGATCGCCACCGCCAATCGCCTCCGTGAGGACACGGTGGTACTCTGCCCAACCCGGGCAGACCTCCACCGTATGTTTCACCGTGTCCTCCGAGCGATCCACACAGTGGTAACACTCGGGCGTTTCCTCCCACCTAATCCGAAACAGGAACCTCCCGAAACAACCGTGTCCGGTGAGGACCTGTGTCAGGCGAAAGGTGAGGACGCCGTGGCGCCTTTCTAGCCACTCCTCAAAGGGGGGACTTATCGCCACAATTGCGGCGTGCCCAAAACTGGCATGCCTGTGAGATGTTTCTCGACGGCATGTGAAGCCAAGTCAGAGTGCCCATGGGCGGCATAAAAACTCTGACACCAGGTTAGGCACTAACCTTACGATAAAAAAAAATATAGCATAAGACAGCAACTTCACTTCTAAACTGACACCAAATGACTGCTCACATAATTACACACACACAAACACACACACCCTCACACATAATAACACACCCACACATAATTCACACAATTATGATGTAAGTAAATGTTCAGATGATTCCAGACGCAAATACTCGTAGCACGCATCAGTTTGAAGCCTACTACTCGTTATCTCATTCCGCCGACGTTCTAAACAAAACACTCGCTACACATTTGGTACAATAGTACAGAGCCAGTCTGTGCGCGATACAACTACGAGGTTCCAGTGGTTTCTTTTAAATAAACTCGGGGAAGGAATGAATGAATTAAGAACGTTTGATTCGCGAGTGAAGCGAAAATAAGCGATTTATAAATTAAATTAAATATTCGTTTATTTATGGCAACTAGGCCCAATTGTTAGTAACATTGTTTTTAAAAACTATTGTTAGTAAACAGACACAGAAAACAAAAACAAAAAGTAAATTGTAAGGTTAGCTGTGGAGTCTTCTGATCACCACCTCCATAGCGTGCGCCAACAA
The DNA here is from genome assembly GCA_947523025.1 of Dryobota labecula. Classification (NCBI taxonomy): domain Eukaryota; kingdom Metazoa; phylum Arthropoda; class Insecta; order Lepidoptera; family Noctuidae; genus Dryobota; species Dryobota labecula. Next base: position 24,555,643 of record OX383289.1, on the reverse strand, counting down.
AATATCACGGAAAATATTCAGTCAATGATAATGCATAGCTAGTAATAAACCGTAACCTCCTTACTAATAAACGTTGTATAGCGTCTGTATAGTTACACACCGATTTCTCTCTTTCACTCGTCAGTAATTTGACTTTCGAAAGAAGAAGACAAAGCGTTGTGTAATTATACAGACGCTATACAACGTTTATTAGTAAGGAGGTTAAAGTTTAAAACAGTAGGTACACTACTCGTAATGTAACCGCTAACTTGTGTCGTACCGTACCCAGTGCTATAGTTAACTTACCTCACTGTAATTTCCGTAGCTCATGAATGAGAGTGTACGGAGAGTCTTTGTGTAGCATAGGGGTACTAAGTTAAGGTGATTTTAGCAACAAGATGAACTAATTTTAACTTAGGAACTCTCTTGGAACAGACTAGTTCAGGGCTAAGTTACGAGATCATTCTTGCGAAGACCACTTAGTCAATTGAAGTCTACGTACTTTAATCTTGCAAATTGGCGTTGTATTAGAAGTTTGTTGTGTTTAAGGATGGGGTTTCTGTGATTGTGTTTACAATGTTTATTATAATGCCAATGGGGATTACTGATCCATCCAACACCCAATGCGAATGCGATGCTTCTGATCAGACCATGCCCTACTTGCTGAAGTGTCCTAAGTGCCCGTTCACGTGCACTTCGGATGACCTAAATAATGTCACTGATGCCGCAATCAACATAGCCACCTACATATAATAATAACAAATAAAAAAACAAAAAAAAAATTAAAATGGCAGTCATAAGGTCAGAAGTGAATACTCAATACTTTGGAATAACTGTGTTCTTTTTGAATCATAAATCAATTATAGTCTGAATTATTAAAATTTCATCATTTGCAAATTGAAATTATTAAAATTAGTTTGGTTGTCTCATCTATATTGAAAAAATAATTATAATATATATATATATACATAAGTACATGCAGACGAAGTTGCGGGTTTACAGCTAGGCATGCTATCCCATGCTATAATTGTCAGTAGAAATTATGATGCTCTTTCCTGTATTTTTAAACGTATTCACCAGGCATATTTTTCATAATCAAGCCGGTTAATTTAGTTAGGGAAAACATGAAAGGAAAGTAAAATGAAAGCCATGTTCCTCTTAATAAGGATTGCAGAATGTGAAAGGACGCTATTCAAATTTTGTTTTGGGAAATAAATAATGCAATATTTTTGCTTTTATTTTTTCAGCTGTTGGTTTAAAATTCACGTTTTGTAGACGTTTAAAGGGCAAAAAAAATATCTACACTCTTTTCGTAAAGTTCTAATTATGAAATTATAAAAATAGTATCTTAATTCTAATAAAATTAAAAAGTTACTTTAGTAACACCCATACCAAAATAATGATTTAAATTAACTTTTTTTCTATTAAAGTACAGCTCGACCAACGAGTTCTCCTTTCATGGGTTTAAGTTGCCATTGACGAATAAAATAATTAAATAACGCAACTTTACAGAAAAATTATAGTTCAATAATAGTTAATAATGTAATGATATGAATTAAATAGATAAAACAAAAATTATGACAAAAATAAACAAAAAAACATCGCACTGTAATGCGCCCTTATATTTCTCTAGTAGGTAGTCCTAACGGTTTGACGATAGTTAGCGCCATTTATGACGTATACGCGTGCGTTAAGTGGACGTGAAACAACCCGCCCTAATACCACTGCCGGTTCGAGCCTCTCCGCACAGACCCTGATGCTACTTCCAGCTTATCACCCTCCTTCTGCTGTGGGTCCTCAAGCCTCCTCCCATTAGACGGCCGTCACCGGTCAAAAGGAGATGGTCATCTGCACCGAGCACGCGTTCTCACGCGCCTGGCAGGTAGAGATACGCAAAGGCAAGGGTTTATTAAATGCACTCAACATGCCCACTCCTTCTTCGCACTGACCCTTCAAGTCCAGCTGCCGTAGAACAAGGCTAGAAGAGGGATAGAGTGACAGCGAAGAAGCGTCGCCATGCACGCCGGAGGTCAAGTAAAGGCTCCCGCAACAAACAGGCCACTGCCTCTAGTTCGGTTGAACCGCGAAGCGTTCAGCTTAACTTCTCCGCTGGAAACCGGTCCCAGGTAGAGGCCGACCAGTGCCAACTGGCCAACCACTGTTCCAGAGAGACCGGCTAAAGAAACCATTACGACACAGTGACCCGATTGGAAAGATCAGGCCACGGCTAAGCGGGTGCTCAACGAGAATGCTCGGGGAGAGTATAAGCGGCCGCGACTTGATCAATCCAAACGGTTCGCCCACCGAAGCTAAGCCCAAGCTGCCGACAGTTGCCTGCAAGGGGATCCTCAGCAAGGACGTATTGGATCAGGTTCTCGCTACTATCCAGAAGTAGACCATTACCTCGATGCCAAGCCACTGTTCGCTGGGTGTGTCCTCAAACTGGGGTGTGGTAATGATCACACTCTAGCCTGGCTAAGGAAAATAGTCTTCGTCTTATCTCTCCCAACAAGTCTTTAGTCGTTAAGAGCCAGTCGGAGATCCAGAAGCGAGCACGATGTGCCGTCGTGATCTCAGATGAGCAGGGGGTCCATGGAGAGCCGATCAATATTGGGCGCGTTCACAGCTAACAGAACCCTTTCTTGATATAAAGAGGTCGGCATTGCTGCATGTCAATAAACAGGCAAAAATTAAACGAAAGCTCTTAATAATGAAAACTTGAAAACTGTAGTGTTTCTGTTAACTAAAGCTTGGCCACACACGTGCAGAACACAGTTAATGCCTTTCACAGGTAATCATTAATAACAATACAATAATTGATAGAGGATATGAATAGTCATTAGCATAGCAAATTGTACGCCTGCCGTTGATATCGCCTTTATTATTGTTGAGTTCTTGAAAACCGTTGAGTGTTTCTAAAGAAAGCGATAAACACATTGAATGTTTCCACGAAATAACAATATTTAAAGCAAGTGAATCAATTGAAGAAAAATAAACACATATAAATAACCAGACGTCACACTTGTCTAGTTCTTTTAACTTAGTAATAGATAGGTAGAATAGATAGAATACTCTTTATTATGTACACCATAAAATTACAGATATAACTGTTTCAATGGGCGGTCTTATCGCTAAAAGCGATCTTTTACAGACAACCTTTGGATGGGTCAAAAGTAGAAGCAGAGACAATACTGCAGGTCAGTGGTGTACCATTTACATATACAATAAATACATACATATGTACATACATACATAAAAGATTTAGATACTTATCCATCCATACTAATATTATAAATGTGTAAGTACCTCTGTCTGTCTGTCTGTCTGTCTGTCTGTATTTTACGTTTTCACGCCTAAACCGCTGAACCGATCGTCATGAAATTTGGCAGAGATATAGCCTGGGATACGGAGAAGGACATAGGCTACTTTTTTACGCGATATAACCGACATCCACGCGGGCGAAACCGCGGGCAGAAGCTAGTATAAATATATATACTTTAAAAAAATATATATTTATATACACACAATAATAAACATGATCCAAGAGCAAGGAACTGTAAGTAATGATGATGTTTAAGGTGAGAGGAAGTGATTTTCAACCAGAATCTAATATATTATTATTATTAATTTGTAATATAAATATTTAAATTTGCGTCTCAATAAAAATAATAATAAGAAAAACAGATTTAGTCTTTCACAGTTACTTAAACTCTGACAGCAACCCTCGACGAAAATAGAAATTGTAAGTTGTGGTTTCAACGTCTCCCTTTCTTGTACCGGGACAAAGACCAGTAGCCGGTCAACAAATTTGACGATGCAGTTGATACGGATTTGGAGCTTCTTGAGAAGATTCACCTAGTACAATAGTATGAACCTCTATTTAATGTTGATAAGTTCACTAGTTGGACACGGGCAGTTAAATCTGCGGGTTGAGTTCTGCCTTTTTAGGTGTGTGTCGTAAGATCAAAAGGTACAATAACTGTGGCCATCATCAACCCACTTGTTAAACGAATAGTCATCGTAATTTAAACTTACATACCTAACCCTGAGCCTACTCCTGATTCTGAAAACATTACAGTGGACATAACTACTGTACACACTTAAGAAACAGGTAAATAGGGTAAATCCAGGATAGATGCCCCACTTTTTGAAATTACTTTATATCTCTTTTTACAAAAAGCAAGATTCCTTCTTTGTAAAATGCGTAGGTACTTTGGTTTATTATCTTCAAATTTATGAAAGGAATAAACATCTACCGTGTAGATCACACTTTAGATCCCTCCTTAAATCTCATCCTCATAAAACTAGCTACTATTCTTATTCCTTTACTGTCCATGCTGTAAGATTATGGAATTCGCTTCCGCCTAGCATTCGCGATTTAAAAACTGTATCTCTATTCAAATATCGAGTAAAAGAGCATTACCTTTCCTCTCAACTGTGAGTATTTTATGTATGTATATATATATATATATATATATATATATACATACATATATATATATATATATATATATATATTTATATTTAATATTTTAGTTTAAGACTTTGCATTTCTTTTTCATTTCTCCTTTCGCAGGTCTGCTGGAAGAAATTTCTTAAGAAATAAGCAGTACCTTTGTACTGAAATTATAATGATATCGTATCTCTATGTAATTAACTGTGTACATAAATAATAATTAAAAAAATATATATATCTTTGATATTTCCAGAGTATTGGCGAATTTAGCTGACCTCTAAATTTTGGGACAACTATCCCATTTAGGGGATAGTTACCTAATCCATGTAAATTACGTTTAGGATAGATGCCCCGTCGAGAAAGAGGGCATTTATCCCGTAAAAACTTTGATCGCACCTAGCCGTCCCATGCAATCGCACAGAGACATGCAACACGGTCAACTTAGTTGAAGTTGCAGTCTCTCAATAAATAAATAAAATAACATGTGTTTCATTCGCGAAACTAGAGTAAATGCAATCAAGGCACCTATCCCACTGCGGCATCTATCCTGGATTTACCCTACACTCGTACACGGTCGTAATTACGGCAAATCCTGTTTTGTCGTTTCTGTCACTCACACTGTGTTTCTTTTCAAAATTCAACTACTAAGTGCCATTATACGTCTGGGTACTGTACCTACATATGTATGTAATAACAGGCTTAAGTAAGTCGTAAGAGAGCGAGTGCACGTCGTCTGTCGTGTTAACTTCACGCATGATCACGGAACTTTGTTACAACTGTTGTGCACTAGTTTGTGTATGCCCTAAGCCTTACTTTACTACCTTAGGCTCTTTGTAGATATACTTTTTCTTGCTGTGAAAAACTACGGTTTATTCGCCGTGTGTAGGCACGGTCGTCAGTGTTGTATGGATCCTTATGGAAGCTTGTTGATAGACACGTTTTGTCTACGGCACGGTTTAAACGCCGTACCGTAAAGAAACCGTGCCGTGTAGAAAGGGCCCCTAGGTTTTATACGTTCACTTATACAGAAAGTTAGTTAGATTTTTGTGATGGAATTGGGTGTATGACACTCGTCAGGTGTTACAAAAAGGGGAAATAGTACATCTAATAGTAGTACTCATACTTGTTATCTCATGTCCACAATTATTAAAAACAGTGAAGGTTATGAAAAACTAGCTCATGCTCGCGGCTTCGCACGTGCATAGGTTGGAAATTATCATACGGGAATGTACTTACGGGATAAAAAGTGTCCTTAGTCCTAACCTAGGTTATGGTCTATCCGTGTGCCAATTGCCATCCAAATACGTTCAGCCGTTAAGGCGTGAAAACGTAACAGGCAGACAGACTAACTTTTAAAAGTACTACTATAAAAAAACAAAAATGTTCATTTGCGGTAAAAATGACGCAAAGACAGAAAGAAAGCAAAATATTTTATTTGGGACAAAGAAAGAACACAAACACAAATAAGAACAAGTTAGGAGAACATATGCGTCACATCCATGCAAAACGGCCATAGCTCAGCATAATGCTACGACCCTATAAGAGGCAGAGAAGTGGAGAAGAAGTGGTTTTCAGCGACAGCAGGCGTTGACGTGATGATGTCGCCCGGTGCAGCAAACAATGAGATATACATAAGAAATAAAAAATCAAATAAATACACAATACTGTCTTAATTCTAAATATTAATCATCATTATCATCATTTCAGCCGAAAGACTTCCACTGCGGGACATAGGCCTCCCCCGAGCACCGCCATTTCGACCGGCACTGTGCTTCCCGCATCCAGTGGATTCCTGCGGCCTTCACAAGGCCATCGGTCCACCTTGTGAAAGGACTTCCAACGCTACGTCTTCCGGTACGCGGTCGCCACTCCAGAACCTTTCGGCCCCGGAAGCCACCTCTTCTGCGAGCAATGTGCCTTGCCCAATACCTCATGGCATTGTAAATGTTTATACTATAAAAATAATATTTGAAATAGCAGCATTCCGTTGCGTCGGCAACGACGTTCGCGCCGCCGGCTTTGAGCAATCTGTACTATGTAAATATACCGTACTGTGTGATATTATTACCGTACTGTGTGATACTATATTAAGCTAAAAATATAATTTTCTCAATAGCCTCAGTTTTGGAAAGTACATGGTTAAACAAAGCCTGATATGACAAGTTTTAATTTCTATTTAATTTAGTCGCTTCCTGTCTGCTAAGTTGGAAAGTTAACGTATTAAAATGTTCTGGGAAACTTTTATTATCTGTGTTTCAAAGTATTTTTAAGTTAAAGCTATTATAATGTCGTTTGCATGTGTAGGTAATCCTTAATATTATAAATGTGAAAGTAACTCTGTCTGTCTGTATGTTACGTTTTCACGCCTAAACCGCTGAACCGATCGTCATGATATTTGGCAGAAATATAGCTTGGGATATGGAGAAAAGGACATAGGCTACTTTTTTACGCGATAACCGACATCCACGCGGGCGGAGATGCGGGCAAAAGCTAGTAAAGTATAAATGACGAAGGAGCGTTGGTATACATCGATGGGTCCTACGTAAACTAGTGTAAGTGCAAAATCCCAACTTTACAGGAGAGCAATTCAAAGGTTCTAAAGCTTGTAAGTTGAAATATTTGAAATTTTGATATGTTATACTTGAATATTATTAGAACAATAATGCATAATTAAATTGCAGAATATTTGTATACTTTAGAAAATAGGGTGACATGCATTTATGTAGCTTATTTTTCTTAATGTGTTCAAACAAGTAAACTGGTATAAGCGACGACTTGTACCAGTTTACAGTATACTGGCTGTTTTGCAAATTAAGGAACAAGGAAGGTTAAAATTTTATTTAAGTTGCATTTTTAGGTACATTAATAAATTATCAAAGCTTGGAATATATTAATAAAAACATTTTTTTCTATTGAATTTGAACCCTTGCACCAGTTTACTAAGTATTCAAAAACTACTTGTGCCAGTTATCTTTGTATTACTCTGCTAATAAACTTGATTAATTTATGATAAATTGAAAAAAAAAATGTTTTATTCCAAGAAAATGGCATTATTATCAACCACTTTACTGCTATAATAATTAAAAAAGACAAAAAAAAAGTATTCTCAACTTAATTAGTTACCTACGTATCTGCTAATTATTTATTTTCGACATTATTATAAAAAAAATGCAAATGTACATGTAAGTGTAATAAAATAATGTTTTGTCATTCTCAAACTAATCAATAACAAACTACTACCTACATCGGTGCAAGTAACTTACACCAGTGTTGACAGTTGTTTGGCTTAAAATAATGTCACTTACATCAGTTTACATGTTTGTATCTTCGAAACTAATTGATATTTGGAAAAAACAATTACAGAATACAAAATATAGGTTATTTTAAGACATTTTATGCAAGAAAACAGTTTTCGCCATTTTGCGGGTTGCACCAGTCTACATAGGACCCGTCGACATGATTTCAAGGCGAAAATTGTTCGAACCATATTCGTATTGGTATTGCTCTCATGTGTGTTTTATTTCAGGGTAACAAAGAGATACAAAATCAAAGGACTATAGAGTGTAGTGCATCCTCTGGTTTAATATGTTTGAGATATTTTGACAATAGGGAGGATCCTGGTGAGTTATTCCATGCTAGCCCTCTGTTACGAGTACATGGGACTTTGTAAAACCGGGGTTTGGAAGTTGGCGGTCTGATACCCCGTTGCCTCGGTGTGCCCGTTAAGCCGTTGGCCCAGCGCCTGATCTCTTTCCGGTCGTTTCGGATTGCTGTCCCATCGGACTATGAGAGTGAGGGATGAGAGCATAGATGTAAGAAAGAAGGAGATATGCCCGGTAGCTAAAAATGTATAGAAACCCGATGTCTCCAGTCTGTCCCTTCCACTCGCCACAACTACACATGCAGTTCAGTAAAAGCAATTGATACGAAGTCGCGCACACACTCGTTATTCATAAATCGTAACTTACACAATCAATTATAAACCTTATCGCATTAAACACAACGCCCATTTACCATGCACCGTACAACTCACTCACACGAAAACATCGGGCTCTATCGTTGTGCTGTGCAAAAGCCATTTATTTTACATATACGCTAATGATTGACTAAATCGAAAAGCTATCGATTAGGAATACATGCGTGATATTATGTTATTACATATCTCATGTTTTTCCGATATTAACTTATCCTCTTGACACCGTCCTATCCCTCCCATATTGTTATGAATATCACAATTTTCATCTCCTCTTCCTCCGTCCTCTTAACGCCATTCAACCAAGTATCTGTCATATTATGACACGATAGTCGTTTGTACGCTATTGTGAACTCCCTCAGTAGCTTTTATGACTTGTGGGGAAGATAAGCGAAACCTTCCGTACGTGCAGCGTTTGTATAGCGTTCCGTGTGAATGTGCAATCATATGAGTAAAATGTTGAGATTTGTAAAGGTTATTTTGCTGTTATGATTCTTGATATGAATACGTATACGATTTCTTTAGTTAAGCAATAAATAATGAGATATTAGTTTTAACATACAGGAAAATATTTTAACCAATGCGCAATTTTTTTTGGTGGATAAGTATCAGTAATAGAATAAGTTTCCATTATTTGTTCTATACTTTTTTTTATAACAAAATAAAAAAGAATGCGATTAATAACCTGCTTAAATAACTACATCGGCGAATCGCGTGGACACACAGCTGATAAGTACCTACAACTGCGTTCTGCTTCACTGCACGCGCCGCCGCCGTCGCGCGGCGTGTATCCAATAAACTAGTTTCAAAATAAACATCTTTCGTTAACGATAACTTAATTTTTGTACTAAGACGTATCAAAATAAGAAATAGGTGGTTAATAAAACTCGTTTAAGTTTAATTTGTCAAAATTTGCGAACTGGTTAAAAACTTTTCCTGTATATTTAAATACAATATACAATCTAACGCTTAAACATTTATACTATGTACAAGTATATCATATTCACAAAGACCATATTCGCAACACCACACTGCGCTCCAAAACATAGATTGCTGACGTTGCTCAAAAATCTGAAAGTTAAAGTGTAACTGGGCTGGTCTCGTCTACCGCATGTGCATGAGCTGTGGGCCAAAGTAATCACTATGTGGAACCCTAAGGACAGCTAGAAGGCGTCACGGCAGACCCCGTAGAAGATGGCGGGTAGAGCTGGACAAAATAAACGACCAGTGGACCACATAAACCCTGGATCGAAAAAGCTGGAAGTCATGCGGAGAGGCCTTTGCCCAGCAGTGAGATCATGAAAGCTAACAGTAACAGTAGAAGTAAAAAAAAATATATAAGAAAAGAAAAGCGAAGAAGAGCGTTGGAGAAGAGCTCATTGGGATCAAAAAATTCGTCCGCATTGTTGTCAGTGGGAAAAGTGCCCAAAAGGCTGGCAGCGTTGCCACGTTGGATGCCAATGCTGATTATTTGGCCTAAAAATAGGCCAGCCCTCTGAAGGTCACATGAAGAGTCGACCAACCACTTGGCGATGTCCCGAAATACTCGATACCACTCGGACCCCACGGTCCTAGTGTTTGACCCCCAAGCGGCTCAACCATATTGTTCCCATAAGGTTTTCATATTTGAGCCATTTGAGGTTTTCGCATCTGCAGCAGCCGCCCCAGCACAACCTGCCATGCTTGGAAGATGGGACGGCGCGAGGGTGTCAAATAATACGAGTATTATCTTGTTCATGTAAACAACTTTGAACTTTGAACTTTAAGTTTTTACCAATGTTATCAATTTAATTTAAAAAAAATTGTTAATCATTTTTAATCCTATTTTCATTTACATTTCATCTCTGTGTACTTGCCGATGTTAATATTTTTTATGAATTTACTTAATGTTATGAATTTTTAATTTATTTATTTTTTCAAATTTTCCAATTTTTGTTTTCTATTATATCCAATTTTTTTAATATTTTTCAACCAATTCTTATCAATTTTATAATGTCAAAGATTATTCAATTTCAATTTTTGTTTTCGCTTATTACTAAGTAAGTTAGCTTATTTCTAATATGATTCATTATTTTATGCATGTGGTGTTTACCTATAAGTAATTGATGAACTGTTATTTTTCTTTAAAATAAATTATGTTTGTTTCAGTGTATACCATAGTTGGGGAACCTAATAGAAAAAAAATAAAAAAAACATGTGTCGATGGAAGTGCTGTTCAGCAGTTAGAGCAATTTAGTTTGTAAGTCTACTGACAGAATTGAACCTTAGTAACAAACCAAGTAAAAGAGATTCCTCTCGGTGAGAGGGGAGGGCCGTAATCCACCACGTGGGCCCAGTGCGGGTTGGTGGATGTCACATGTCTTCAATTGTTTGGTTCTAGGACATGTCGGTTTCCTCAAGATAAACTTGCTTCACCGTTTTGAGAGCAGTGGTGATGAAGTATAAACACAAAGTAAAGTGTCTGACTGGATTCGGACCTTCAAACTACAATTTGCAAAACGCGGCCGTTTCTATGAACCACCACTGGTCTATTAACGAGAATGGTTAAAACTAATTACAATATTTTAATAAAGTAAATCCTACCAATTCTCTAATCTGCTTTTTTTCAAGGTAACTTTTTAAAAGAATGTAACGAACTACTGTTTCACCATATCAGTGTTATTTTTTGTTCAATTTCCTGTCGTTCTCTATAAAGTCATGTTCAAACGAATACAAATAAACGTACCCTGAAAATAACACCAAAGCCACACGCCACTAAAACTGCCTCCAAACACACGCAGATTTATTGGTAGCCTAAATAAATACGTTGTGTTGACACCGTCTTATTGAATTACCCGTAAAGTGGAGACTTTTATGGGCACACTGAAATACGCGCAAACATCCAGATTGGCACAGTATTTGGAATAAATAACACGACACAACTTAAAGGTTTCATTGGCAAAGTTCGTCAAACATGATTTTTAGGGTTTTATTTAGGTTTTCAATTTTTTTTACTATTTAGCGTGATTGAGGCCGTAGTACTAGTTTACCACCTATATATACTGTGAACATTTTAACTGGCTACCTATGATGATTTGAAGACAACCCTGTGAAATACAGACACAGTGTGGGCTTACACGGGCATTGATAACGTTAAGAACGTACTCGTCGTGGGTGGAGTGAAAATAAGCGACGGATATTTTTGGTCGTTGGACTAGGTGAAGTCTTGTAACTTTATTTACTTGAATGTGCCCTGGCGACTGAGAGTATGTCATACTTACTAAAATATCTCGCTGATGGTGGTGGCCACGTGAGTTGGATCATTTAGCTCCCTTAAAAATGGTTGAGCTGAATGGTGCTGATCCATGCGTCATGTTCGTGAACGGGCGCCGTCAGTTGGGACTGTTCATCTCTTAGTTTCCACGGCTTTTTATTTTTTGTTTCTTTTTTATATTCTCTGGTCGGTTTTAACGTGTACGTATTTTTTTTACATCTTTCTCAAATATAGTTATTAATGCAACATTAAAGATGTAACTACTATTTTTGTAACAGTTTAATTTAAAAGAGTGTCCATGGAGCCCGTTCGTCCTATACACATCACTACGCTTTGGAATGGGCAACTAGTTTCATATTTCTGACTGACTGACTCGACTCCTTGACAATTCAAAAGTGCCTGTAAAACGTAAATGATTTAATTGAAATTAATCCTTTGACTTTCAGTTTGATAAGCAAATTGACTATGAACTTAAATTGTTTGTATATTTAAGTCATAAGTTTATATATTGTATATTCAAGTCATGAAGACTCGAGAGCTGTACTGAGGCATCTCATGCGGAATCATTGTCCGCATGAAATGCCTCGTAAGTACATGACTCACTAACTTTTCACACAAAATTTGTTACTAATCCTAGTGTATAAGTTGTAGTATCTAAGGTGTGTACTAACGAAATTGGATCCTATGTTGTTCTGAATAAAACAATTTATTATTATTATTATAACTGTAATTCTTTGTAAGTCGTATGACATGTTTACTTATAACAAGGCGAAATGCATTCAATCCGCTAAACAATCCAGTTCCCTGACTGTAAATTGATGTAATCTTTCAATTGTGTCGTGCTATAGCGAAGTTTAATTTTCGGTAACAGTAATTTTACTATCCAGTGTACAAATATTCGTGGAATAGGGGTTTATATTGATTTGGATTCGGGTGTAGGTATTAAATTGAACAGGCTGTGGATATTTTTGAAGAATTTGTTGAACTGTATTAAATAGTGTGCAATACTTTGGCAGTTCTGTATTATTGAGTACAACAATACTGAACAATACAGTTTTAACTGTATTACAGTTTTTACTGTTTGCTTTCGGTATTGAAACGCTTCTGGAAATTTTAATGGATCATTGGTACATATTGTTGTTATCTGGAGTGGGAGATAATACATCATATATACATTCATAAACTCAAGCCATGGGTAAGGTAGGAAGAGAAAAAAAAAATACTGCAGAACGCCACCCTCTACGATTCTTACATACCCCTTCATATTACTCATTGTAACATCGAATAAACATATTTCTACTTTAACCACAATGTTATTTATTCTTACTTGTTACACAACATTTTTCACTCAATCTATCCCTTCACCCTCTCAGGCAACTTCAAATCAATGATCAATAACACACGATACGTTCTATCAAAAACGTTTCAGTAGTTTCTGAGAATAAACGTCCAAAACTCGGTCGTGGTACAGCGCAGGCGGCAGAATAGCGAAAACATAAATAAAAAAATAGATTTAAATCCCTGCGCGTGCAATATAATAATGGCTTCAGAGTGCTGTTGAGGTTGCCCTGGTTCTGCAGCGCGTCTTAAATGTTTGCTGTAGCACGAACTAGTGACTTCTATGCGATTATGAGGAAGAAGACCGCATCCTTAATAAGCAGAATGAGGGCTAGCAGCAACAGTATTTTGAAAGTAGTAGCTGAAAAACACGATGCACCTATAATAAGGCACGCTGTCCATCAACTTTCTAGTACCAATAATTTTTGAGATAAACCGCGGACAGACAGACAGACGGACATGGCGAAACTATAAGGGTTTCTTGTTGACCACGGAACCCTAAAAATGCCTTCTTAAATAACGTAAGAAAACGTCTCGCTACGCGCTAAGCTACGGCGTAGCACGCACTTTGCTACGGCGTAGCCCGCACTTTGCTACGCTATGATGGGAGTCATGTTCACACTGTTCACGCAAACTTTTTTTACCATTCAAAGTCATATTTTGGTTTCATTGATTTAATTACGTATTTAAAACACCCATCTGTATCTGTAGAAACAGTATTACCTAAGTTCTACTTAATCCAGTGGTTAATCGAGTGTACAGGGGGACTATTAGGTCTAAACTTTGTTTTAAAGTTAGGATTAAATGGCGGTAAAGTTGCCGCGTTGTGGTAACTGTGTAGTGTACGTACGGATTAGTTTTGATTGAACGTGAGCTTGTGGTTCAGAGGTTTGTGATACGGATTCCACGGAGTTTAGCTCCGGTCAATGTTTGTGGGATTTGGTGGTTAGGTGACTACGAAAGATGGGATCATTGAAGATTTAAACGTATTTTGTATGGCCTGTGTGAATGGTTGTCATTGTAATTCATGAAGTGTTATTGCAAATGTTATTATTGCTGTACGTGTAGCGTGTCCACATCTTTCTCTACCCTACGATGAATAGACATACAACTCTTTCTATAGCATAATTAGCCTATAATGCTCCCACTGTTGGGACACAGACGTCCTCTCGCTCAGGGGCCATAATCCACCACGCGGGCCCAGTGCGGGTTGGTAGATGTCACATGTCTTCGATTCTTTTGACGTGACAACGTCTAATAAATCGATGAACGCCGGCTGCATGCACGAAAATGTCCCGTTACGCTCATTGTCTCGTTACGCTAATTGTCCCGTTACGCTCGATGTCCCGTTACGCTCACTGTCCCGTTACGCTCGATGTCCCGTTACGCTCGATGTCCCGTTACGCTCATTGTCCCGTTACGCTCGATGTCCAGTTACGCTCATTGTCCCGTTACGCTCATTGTACGCTTGCGCCGCATCAATGTTTTGTTATGAGTTTATGACGTTGTCACGTTAAACTATCGTCCGTAAACCAACTTTACGACAACCAATTTTTTTGGTGTTAAAATTTCCTTATATCCTTGTCACGTCTGCAAAAATATTTATTCTAGTTCAAACATCGAACTCACAAAAGCCAATGTAATTTGTATTACCTAATGCATTACGTGTAATGCACGAACGTCATGGCTGAGTCGGAAATGCATTACATATAATGCACGGACAAAGTGTTAACAATGTCACTTTTATATATTATCAAAATAGATACAAAAAAATGAGATAAACTTCGAAGTTTTTCATACAAAATCTCAAGAGTTTATACAGGGTTATTTGTAAAACACTAACAACCTTGTGGGACTGTATTACTAACACCATAAACAACAACTTTTGTTCTATGACTTTTTACAAAACATAATGCATTTACCAAAAACAAACCTTCAAGATTTCGTTGTTCTATACATTTGACGGCACGGTTGGCGCAGTGGTTAAGCGACTGACTACTGCACTGCGTGTCGCGGGTTCGATTCCCGCACGGAACAAATATTTCGTCATAGTCGTAGAACAGTGACGGATCTGAAATTTATGTTGAACTCTGTCGCGCATGCAATAACAGCAGTATGTATAAGTAAGTATAATTTTTGTGCAAATTTAGTTGAGCATTGATTCGGAAACAGCTCATTGCGCTGATTCCGAATCTATGTTTGACTCTATTTGGACAAAAATTATACTTACTGCTGATATTGCACGCGCGGCAGAGTTCAACATAAATTTCAGATCCGTCACTGTTCTACGATTATGACGATTTGTATGATTTTAATTTTTGTGTAAAAGTCTGTCTATGAATTATTAAAGTCATAGAACGATCGTTTTTGTTTATGATGTTAGTAATATAGTCTTGGGAGGCTGTTAGTGTTTTACCAATAACCCTGTATTATAAAAATAAAAAAAATATACTAGCTGACCCGACAGACTTCGTTCTGTCAAAAACTATAGTATAAACTCCACTACTCTACCCTACCCTACCCTACCTACCCTACCCTACCTACCTACCTACCTACCTACCCTACCCTATCCTACCTACCTACCTACCCTACCCTAATTTTGTCTCGCCGTAAAAACCATCCTTGGACTTCAACGAGCATTAAAAAAAAAAGAATTGGTAAAATTGGTCCAGGCGTTGTTGAGTTATGCGCTTACCAACACATTTTGCGTTTCATTTTTATATTATAGATTTTGCTCAATAAATCAGATTTAGAAATCTGAAATGATAATCGACTTTTTTTTTTGTTTCGAGGACATGCCGGTGTCTTCACCGTTTCTAGAGCAGTGGTGATAAAATAATTTACACAAAGTAATGCGCCTGTCGGGGTTTGAACCTACAACCTACAACCTAGAACTTGAAAGTCGCGGTCGTTGCCACTGGGCCACCACTGATCTTTTTCTATACAAAGTGGCATTTCTTTCCTTCACTTTTGACATCGCGCCATAGAAATCTTTCTATCTGTGTATTATGGCCCACTCCCTCTAATAGAGAGTAAATGACGTTCAAAAGTGCCATTTATGTGCCTATTTGAAATAAATGCTTTGACTTTGAACCCTTTTTGGGTTCAAAATCAAAGTCAAAGCATTTATTTGGCCATGGGTCCAATCCAATAAAGAAAATAAACCCACTCCTTACTAACTCTTCACAAAGTCCCTAAATTAAATTACATATTCAATAGGTATCGCATAAAACTAAATTTGTTTCTCCTTCCATATATTATTACGTAACCACTATCGATGTTTGCCGGCGGCTGATTTTTAGACCGCCCGGTTCGACCCGAACAAATTTGTTTACATCGTGCGAATTTTCAAATGTAAATAGGTAGATATATTATTTTCTAGAAATAGCTTCACATCGTCTACTGCGTCTATTGGAGTTTTTGATATATGAATATGCTGAAATCGTTCAGTGTTGCGAACAAAACTA
The DNA here is from genome assembly GCA_947523025.1 of Dryobota labecula. Classification (NCBI taxonomy): domain Eukaryota; kingdom Metazoa; phylum Arthropoda; class Insecta; order Lepidoptera; family Noctuidae; genus Dryobota; species Dryobota labecula. Next base: position 24,539,177 of record OX383289.1, on the reverse strand, counting down.
ATTTCGAAAATCTATCATTTGTGTAACTGGTATTGCTTGATTCTGTTTAGAAAATAAACAATTACATTATACAACCGATATTCAGTGCGAATGCAGTGCTCCTAACCAAACCAAGTCCCGTATGTTGGAGTGTCCAAAGTGCATACATGTGCACTTCTGAGAACCTAAAAAACATTTTTTAGTCGGTTGTTTTTTTTGTAAAAGGTTTTATATTTTTCACTTTCTTGTTGTTGTACCTACCCCACACCGTAATTCCCCCATTAATTAAACCCCATTCGTAAACCACAACAGTGACAGGAAATATAATAACATTATGAACATACGCCGAGTGGATTTAATACCAGCTAAATTAAGTTAATTAATAATAACTGCTGTAAATCGTTGAGGAATTTCCTCGACTGTCTATGGTCTCCATCATCAGACCCTGTAATGGCACTAATAACCCATATGGGTGCAAGGTTCTCATCAATACAAATTAATCAAGCCCAAACACCAGGTAATTGCTGTAAATCGTTGAGGAGTTCCCTCGACTGTCTTTCGGCTCCATCATCAGATCGACTCCAGACCTTCATTAAATAGTAGTGCTTTAAAATACTTAATGCAAAAAATTCAGAAACGCACTAGTCGCCACTACGATTTTCAAAGGTTCCCCTCGATTTCTCTAGGATGCCACCATCAGATCCTGGTTTCCTTATCATAGTATCACTCTTGGGATATCTTTTTTCCAACAAAAAAAGAATCATCAAAATCGGTTTATAAACGACGAAGTTATCCGCAAACACACATAAAAAAAAAATATACGGTCGAATTGAGAAACCTCCTCCTTTTTTGAAGTCGGTTAAAAACAACACTGATGTCGCGATTGGCGAGCCCACTTACTGGGCCCAACTCATCTATCATAATATCTACAATATACTTTTGCCACCGACTCGGAAAAGAAGAAGAAGAAGTAATCAATAAACAAATTATGAAAAAAAAAAAGAAAGAAAAACGTTTATATATATAAGATTAAACGCGGTAAACATGACGCAATAAAGAACATAAACACAAAAAAAATATTTGAGAACTGTGGGGGAAAAATGCGTCACATCCACGCAAAACGGCTATCGCTCAGCATTATGCTGCAACCCTATGCAAGACAGAGCCCCAGCGCTGGTTTTCAGCGACAGCCGGCGTTGACGTAATGACGTCGTCCGGTGCAGCAAACAATTATTAAGACGCTGTACCAGCACAGCGTACTTAAAGAAAATAAGTATAATGACGGCCAGTTATGAATAAAGTTTGTCTACCAAGCCGACAATCAACCAACCAACCACCTCCTCCTCATCCTTGCTATGTTCGTAACCATCGAGTATGTTCGAAAATCCTTTAACTAACCTATATGTATTTTTCTTTTGTTGCTGTCTCTTAAAAGAAAACAATTCATAATAGGATACATCATGAAACATCGTTTTTATCTGAAATTACCCATCACTTGTCTTGTAATTCTTTTTTAACCTTTTAGAAAATTATTTATTGTTTTTTTATAGTTTTTCACTCAGATCAAATAAAAAGGTTTTACAACCAAAAGAGTTCTTCAGACCAACCTCAGACGAGCTGGCAGTTGTCTATCCGGCGTGCGTTCCGCCGCACGGTCTCGCCACTCGATACCGCGGGGTTCTCATCCGCCGCTTGGCGGGAAATTTCGAAATCGGGCATTACACTTTTAAATTTTTCTGTTGGTATATTTTAATACCGTGCATGATTACAACTTTGTCAATGATGATGTAACTAATAGGTATATTGTAACAATATAATTTAAAAGAGTGTCTATGGAGTTTCTTTCACATTCTTCTCCATAGGTACCTAAATAAAATGACAATTGACGATCGCAATGGTTTTAATTTTGACAGTTCACTCACGTTCATTGCGTTATTTAGTTGTTGAGCAGACGAATTTTTCAAACCTATGAAGCAATGTATTAGCAATATCCTTCAAAACTCTCGGATTGTGATAATCTTTGGAATTTCTTATTACTGTCTGACCGACTCCTTGACAATTCAGCTGTAAATCGTTCGCAATCGCATTTATTTCAATTAAACAATTTACAATTGAATTGAAATAAATACTTTGAATTTGAGTTTTCTAATCTTTCAACCCCGTTGAGTTTTCAATCTCTCAACTCTTCAATACTTCCCAACATCCGAATTAGTCTCCTTCACCGATACTATTTGTATCATTAACCAATGTGCATCGAGTTGAAAACCGACACAAACCGACCCTTTTGTCGAAAGGCTCTTATAAAGGTCGTGAACACTGACGCACGAAAATAAAGTCCGGTACAAAATACCTGCGATCATTAAAGGGTTAAAAAGGCGATTAGAACGTTAACCGTGGGTGTATGATGATAATGATGGGGTACTTTCCGCTGGTGTCAAGAGAAATTGGGTCAAAAATGGAACGGTAGTACCCGAAGCTAGTATTTCGAAACAAAAATCGGCCAAGTTCGAGTCGGACCACGCACAATGAAGTGTTCCGTAGTAAGGACGAATTTATTATTTGAACTTATTATTAAGATCTTGTACACACATGAGATATGCAATAAAGATTTGAATTTGAATTTACTTTTGAATTGTCAAGGGGTCGGTCAGTCAGAAAGATGAAGCTATACCCAAAGTCAAATGTCACTGTCAAAATGACAGGACAGTGGTGCAAAACATTTTATCACTATTTTTTTTTTGTATATAATCGTCTATGAAATTAAAGTCAATTAATTATAACACCTATTCAAAGAAGATACCGTTGCCAAACAATGTTTTATGGAGTTTGTCGGAGACACGGCCTATGATCGTCATAACCAGCCCTTTTAAGTCCACTGCTAGACGTAGGCCTCACAAAATCGAATTCCACTCGAAACAGTTTACAGCCGTTTTCATCCAAAATGTGTCTAGATATGCTACATACAATATGAATCTATGAATGAGAGTTGTAATATTAGTGTTGTTGAAGATGTAAAAAATTTGAAAATGTTTGGATCTCCTGCATTGTTACCAGTATCATAAAATATTTTATACCAGAAAATCTCCTCTTTTTAATAACTTTGTTTAAAACCGAAAATTCATAAAAAAAATTACGGTATGATTATTTTTTAATTATTATTTCTTAAATTCAGTACTTGAAAGAAAATGGAACCTTTTTTTCGCCATTTTGTGTGAATTACCATTATGAAGATATTTTTTGATATGTTATCCCCTTTGTTTACATAAATTATCTGAATTTGAGACTTTGGGTACAGTTGCCCATTCCAAAGCATAGTAGGTTCCTATGTAGAAGAACGGGCAAGAAACTCCACGGACACCCTTTTAAAACAAAATATTGTTACAAAATATGGGTCATACATCATTCATGTTGAAGTTATACATGAGAGAACAATGTAGAAAGACGTGCACGTTAGAAGCGTCCGTAATAAAAATAATTCAAAAATTAAAATAAGCCGTTTATTTCGTGTATACCCTTAAATTTTTAACTACAATTAATAAAATTTAATATATATTTTTTATATTTTATGTTATAGCGGCAATAATAGTACGTACTCTGTGAAAATTTCAAGTGTCCAAGTATCAAGCCCTGTGACAGACGGACGAACGGACAGCAGAGCCTTATAAATAGGGTTCCTTTGGCACTCTTCGGGTAAGGAACCTTAGAAACACGATACTCTACCTACACTATCATTATCAGACACTATAATTAAAGACACTAAAATTAAATAAATAAATACTATTTACTGAAATCCAGATCTGTAGGTGGATCATTATTGTAGATGAATTTAGTCGCTTCCAGTCGATATAAACAGTTGTATCACAAAAATCTCTTTTCGAAATAAAATACATAAGTAATCAAAGCTTTACTGTAGAGAATATTTAAAAAAGTTGTCTGTTTTAAAATCTGCAGTAGTTTAGCGTTATGTAGGTGAAAAAGTATTCAAGTAAAAAAAAAAAAAAAAAAAATATATATATATAACTATATATATAGATAAAATTTATTATGGCATTCATTTCCTTACAATTATGCATTTCTTATGATCTGTTTGTTTGTTATGGCTAATCTTCCAAACGGCTGGCCCGATTTTGACGGGACTTTCACTGGCAGATAGCCGACTTCAAGTTTCTTCACGTTGTGGATAGCAATCCATACAAATATACTTGCATATGAAAGTATATACTGTAAAAAAAAAAAGTAAAGTATAAAGGTTGACTGGTAAAAAATTCCTATGGCTTTAAGTCCGCCACATATTCCGTACATTTCTGTGCTTGATGTATTAAATAAATTAATAAAGTTTATACGGTACTTAAGCAAAAATAAAAAATAAAAAAAATCTCTACTTTTGTTTCACAAAAAGCCACGCGGACGAAGCTAGCAGGTAGCAGCTAGTTAGTAATGAATGCTTTGGTCGTAACATATCTATTTTGACATCGAAAACATAAAGATGCACCCACGTAGTACAAGTCACAAGGAAAATTCAATTTCACTACCTTGCGCAAGTTTGCACTTTGTTCTTTGAATACTTGTGAGTACTTTAACAAGTTTTGTGTGCATCGAATGCGCTACTTGATAGTCGAAGTATAACTGAGAGTATGAGCTGATTTTTGTTCAGAGCACTGTCGAAGTAGATTATACAGGTATGGTCATATTTAAGAGTGTGGTATAGGCCATTAAACTGAACAACTTTCTCTATGAGACTAACATTATAATCGCGAAAAAACTATCAACTGTCCAATAAAAAACTTCAATATCTACTCGACCAAAGTGAATGGGACGGGTGATTATTTTTTCGCATAGTATCTGCCTACCCCCATAGAAAGAAGGCGCGAGTTAATGTATCATCATCATCATTTTAGCCGAAAGACGTCCACTGCTGGACATAGGCCTTCCCCAAGAGGGGGGAATTTGCCATAATCGCCACGCTTGGCAGGCGGGTTGACGATCGCAGTATGCTGTTAAAAATGCATAGAGAACGCTGCTGCCCATTCTCTAGTCCTTCCTTAGTCGACTTTTACGACACCCACTGGAGGAAATGGGGTGGTGCTATTCTTTGCGTCCGGCACCACACGGTACAGTATGTATTTATTTATTACTAATGTTTCAATAGTGGCCAAACGCCTACATCCATTCCTTCCATCGGTCAAGAATTCACGTTTATTTTTAAGCCTACGTTAGATAGCAATATTATTATTTATTCTCATTTATGCTGCACCGGTTGACGTTATCACGTCAACGCCGGCTGTCACAGAACAGCGCTGGGATTCTGTCTCGCATAAGGTTGCAGCATTATGCTGAGCGATGGCCGTTTTGCGTGAATATGACACATATTTTCCCCGTAGTTTTATGTTTAGTCATTCTTTCATGTAACGTGTACTGAAGTATAAATAAGTAAATAACATTATCGCAGTTAGCAGCCTTATCAGGTTTTTGGTTAACTCTGACGTATCAGCCCTATCCTCGTTATTGATTGATACAGTAATAATGACAATATCAAGGCCAGCACGTAACCTTTGCGAAATGTCACGGGCCCTTAGAAATCCATGATCACGTGTAGCAAATCCGAACAGAAATAGATTATTTTTTGGTTATTTTGTTTGAAATTGATATTGATACTTGCAGATATAACCTACTCTTTTGTTATTATTTATTTATTATATTTTATTCTATGCGGGAAACTTACAGGTAACATAAACAGTGTTCTTAAACAATTTGAAGGCCATTTACAAGTTTTCACTGATAAACACTTGAAACAAAAAAGGTCGGTACAAAATACCTATGACATAAAGTAGGAAACAAAATAACGAGATCGATTCACACAAACTAAAAATCATTCAGACGCAAACAATTACTTTTCCGTAAAGAAACTTTTCACCAACAACTGCTTAAGCCGAGAAACATTGGTACACTGGCTGGTCTGGTGGGTTATATCACAAACCTTTACCGGGTAAAAAATTATTCTTATGAGGTTGAAAAATGAGTAAAGCAGTAGTTTGCTTTAAGACAAGGCGCGACTAGACGCAACGATAGGCTGCTGCCAACAATTTTCATATATTTTGTTAAAAGCTCCGCACACTTGGAGTCGAGTTGCAGAGTCGCAAAGACAGGCTATGGCCTCATTGCAAGCTCTTGCTACTTGTCGCAGCGTCTAGACGCACGATGCATGTGCACAGCCGGCAACAGTTGCATTCAAAAGGTCAGTTTCAGTCTTGCTGTGAGCTCTGAGGAAAATGCACGTGTGCGATACGTTCAATGTCGATGTATTCATATCGGACTTCGAACCGCTGCTAGTCGGAGCGACAAGACGCAGATGCAAACGACCACTGCAGGACGCAAAGTTTGCGCTGGCTCTTGCATTTTGGTAATATTTTCATGCCACAAAATTTTTGGTACTAGATGCTCTTACCGCAAGAGGTGTATTGGAGTGGTGCAATAAAAGAATACCTGGACGAATTTTGGGGCGAAATTTCCTCAGAAGTGGGACTGTATTAGCTAAAAAAGAAAGCCAACATTTCTTCAAGATGTTCTCTTAAGTTGTAAGTTAAGTGAGTTTAAGGCCTGAAACTGCGTTAAGCGGACGCCCGCACGGTTCCATAGAAAAGTGCTCCGTCGCGGGGACCAGCGCGGGCGAGTGACGCGGGGAGACGGGCCTCGCACCCGTGGGGCCCACGTCCGTGCGATAGAATCCGTTGCGGGGGCACGAGCGGGGCCCGCCAGCGCCATCTTACTGGCTGTCGTATTTTTTTTGCTAGTCCTAGTTTTGTTGCGTAATAATATATTAAGCTCTCCATTACATGCATACCGTTACAATTGAATTACGGGTAATCCATAGCGAAGGGTACCCGCGACTGGGACCGTCGTGTTCTCAAGGAGCCCATCCGCGTGTTCACGCGCGTAGACACGCAACGGCTGCCCGTTGCGGGCGCCCCCTTAACGCAGCTTCAGGCCTTAGTAGGCCTTGAAAACACATTATGTTATACAAAAAATCGCATTCATACATTATTTCTTTATTTAAACTTCGCACACATTAAGGTTCAAAGGTGGACTTACTATCGTTTATACATTACTAGCTTCTGCCCGCGACTTCGTCCGTGTAAATTTTCGGCCCACAACCCACCCCGTCGCATCGCATCGCCCGTCTGCGCAATTACTTCGTTTTCGCTTAGCGTTTTTTCCGACTTTTTGTCGTTTTGCTCGGCTCCTTAGGGGCGTAGCGTGATGTTAAATAGCCTTTACACTTATTTTGTTGCGAAGTTATTTTAAAATTATGATATCTCCTAAGATGTTGAATAAAATCAAGTGACGTCAAGGACAATTTTGTTTACATTTAAATACTTGTGATTAATAACATATTTATTTGGATAAGGATTAATATTATGTTGACAAAACTCCTTCGCAAATAATGCATTAAATTCGAACAAATTCAAACAAACAAACAAACAAACTCTTCAGCTTTATAATATTAGTATAGATAGGTAAATCTTCACCCTGATGCTTAGAAACAGGTCAATAAACCTCTTGCGACGAGAACCAAAATTCCAATATCCAGTACACTAAAATGCCTCTCCTACCGTAAAACGATATTTAGAATCAAGCTCAAGTTTCCTGATCCCGGTAGTTTCCTTCCATAAAGATATAACACAAAATCGGTTTGGCTAGAACCCAATGTCGGACGCAAAGGTAAGTAGATACACTCCAAATCAAATTGATATGCGGGAAGCAATCTCAATTAGGCAGGTAAATTGAAACGTGGCCCTAATACGGGCGATAGTGTTGCGATGTTCGCGTACATGTCATGCAACACTAGGCTGTTCTGTTTTATTTGTTGAATAAAGCAAGTATTGTATTGCGTACAGTTGATGGTGGATTTGAAACGGAATACACTTTTATAGTCTGTTCGTACCTTTTGCAGATTTACAGTATACTTTCATAAGAAACAACGGATTGATAAAGCTATACCCAAGAACCAAAAGTACGTATTCATGAGTGACCATCAGTGTCTATGAAGTGTTCATAGAGTTCAATTCAATTCATCTTTATTGTATTCCATAATGTACATATCTATATCTATACATATAATAAAATCGTAGCGAAGTCAAAACTGTACATTGAATATTTTTGAAAAAGTAATTGCCACGAGGTCTGGGAACGATTCTGATGCCGAAAATATAGTTTTTAGAATTTTTGTCTGTTTGTCTGTTTGTGGGTTTGTCGGTTTGTCTGTTTGTCTGTTTGTCTGAATGTATGTTCCAGTTAAACGCAAAAACTACCGGACAGATTTTGTTCGAATTTTGCATAGATATTCCCTATAGGTCTGGTCAAATTACTACGTATAAATTATTACGCTATTTGCTATGGGGGATGAGCAGTATTAATTGCATTATGTTTTGAGATGGGTCCATAAAGGCAGGTACCTTAACCGTGGTCGCTACAAGAAAATGGTCTTAAGAGACTATCCTTAACTTTTATAAAAAAATTGATCTGCATTCACAGATTTTGAAAAAAAATGTACAGTCAGCAAGAAAATGGGCAAATTTCACAAAAAAGTTTTTTGATGCCAATCGATCCTGTTTCTTACGAGGATCAAAAAACTCTATGGGACCAACTGAGGTTTGAGTACTAGAAAAGTCAGAAATCGAAAAAAAGTTTTCCCATACAGGTCGTAGGTGAGACTGAGATGAGAACGAACACAATGTATCAGTGTATGACAACAGTCGAATTATTCCATTACTACTTCGCTGTGTTGAAACAAATTTATCAGATAGTTACAGATTTAATCTTTTAAATGATTATCATACCTTATGGATCTAAGCAGCCAATTATGACATATTATGCTATTTCAGTCAACTTTCTTTATTTTGCAAATTTGATTTCGATTCCAAAGAATTGATATTTCTGTACTTCTTTTTAGGGATCCGTACCAAATTGGTAAAAAAGAACCCTTATGGTGCGACTCAGTCTGTCTGTCCGTCTGTCTGTCACAGCTAGATATCTCAAGAACTACTAATGCTTTCAACTTGAAATGTGGAATAATTTTAGATGACGTTTGCTCAACTATGTTGCAAATAAGAAAGTTTTAAGTTTTTTTTTGCAACTGGGACTTAACTGGGTGTCTTAAAAAATTGAAGTGGGAACTAGGGTATGTGGGGTATCGTATGAAAGAGCGCTATTTGCACATACTCAATTTTTTTTATGGCCCCATTCCCACGCGTGCTCTATTGGGTTTAAGTCAGGCGAGTCGAATCATAATATAATCTACCGTACCTAACAAAAAAGATTTCGATTTTTGAAAGTGATCGCAAACTTTTTTTGAAGTGTGTATACAGGTGGTAATAAGTATGAATAAATAGAAAAATTATGGACCCTGTCGGGCACAGCTAAATTTGTATTAAGTAGGAGAGGAAGAGCGCTTTAATGATTTTCCTTATTATTAAACATTTCAATTTCCTATCTATCTCTTTTTTTTTAAACAATATTAGTTCCATGTATGATCTCTCATTTATTTATTCTCTGATAATATGTGTAGGTCGATCTTCAATCTTAGTTTCTTCCCCGTTTTTCTCCATACGAATCTACTACGCTTTGAAACGGGCAACTAACTTCTTCTTACTGAATGACCGAATCCTTTGACAAATCAAGAGTGCTTAACTGAAATAAATGCTTTGAGTTTGAGTTTGAGTTCATCAACTTATTTTATAAACCGTCTCGAATTCTCTTTGCGCGTAACTTATTCAATTACCTGCTCCTATTCAGTAACCTCTCCTCAAATTAAATACACTCCCGGACTCCTCGATCGAGCCACTATGCATTTTCTTGAGACTATGACTTTTTTAATGGTCGTGTTAGTTCGGAACAATGATGATCAAAAATGATCGCCAGACGTTTTCTTCAAAACTGCATCGAAAATTTTTCTTTGGCTCATAATATGGCGTTATTATTATGTATATTATTTAATTAAATTATTATTATTATGTCTCTTATCATCATCATCATTTCAGCCGACAGACGTCCACTGCTGGACATAAGCCTCCCCCAATTGGGGAGGGTTTGCCATAATCGCCACGCTTGGCAAGCGGGTTGACGATATGGTGTTAAAAATTATGAAATTATTATGTGTTCAATTATTATTAATTATTACTAACACTAGTTTGCAAGCTCGCAATTGTACTAAAAAATATGGATGTAATCGTAGGATGAATAAATTATTTATTATTATTATTATTATCCTTTATTTCATTTATGAACATATAAATTACATTTTAAATGTTTTTATAAAAACTTAAAAAGTAAAAAAAAAACAACATTTGGCTTTGACTGCCAGACAACAGACACAATAGAAAAACTATTGTTAGCGGTCACCGGTGACCGCGGTGGCAGTCAATGTGTTAAAAATATAAAGAAATTGTAGCCTACCGGTATCGGGAACAAGGTCCGAGTTACCGGTGGTTAGGGCTCCTGAGAGAGGAACCTCCTAACGATACGCGCCATGTCCAGAAGTACCGCTTTCTGGATCAAGCCCTTGATCCAGCTACCTATAACGAGAGCTTCCTCAGGTGTTGGTCGAGGGTCCTGGCTATTATAGACATCTTTAAGTTAGTAATAGGTAGGAAGGATATGATGTCTTTTACAAAGAATACTTTGAATAAAGGTGTTTACGTAACTCTCTAGATATTGAATTTGTTTCATAAAAGCAAATGGCACCGATATTTGTATTGTGTAGGTTACCTACAATGCCGAGCTTAGTCTGTTCATTGTATATAGAACTACACGTAGTCTAGTCTAGGTAATAGTCATATTATATATTTTGTATGGAAACTTTTGAATGCTTTATAAAAACTCAAGGTTTCACAGGTTAATTGAATGTTGAGTGACTAGCTTATTTTTTTTCAAGGACAAATTCGAGTCAAATAACAATTGACAATACAAATATCGCAGACTAGTTAGTGGTAGTCGTTGTTACTATCAAAATAAAAAAATAAATCAAAATCAAAATATTTTATTTCACATAAACCTACATGTGCACTTATGAAACTTCAGAAGCTAGATGCACGGTTCTAATTGGTTGTTTCCTATGGAGAAGAGCCGGTAAGAAACTCCACGGTTACTGTATTAAAAATAATTGGCTTTTTCAATATTTTAAAAATAACAGTGTTAATAGGTATGGAGTACAGTATAGTGTAGACCTTTCAACAAATACCAGGTACATACCGAACTAGAAAATGGTCAACAAATCTCCAGTCTATATACTAGACCCACAACGTTCTCATATTCACAAAATAGAAAAGAATCTATATAAAAGATTAAAAAAATCTATTTAAATCAAGTGACATGATTGCCATTACAATTACAGTAACAAAATCTGAATCATGTCTACAAATAAAAAGTTGAAATTAGAATTGTAGGTGAAATAATGAAAAGGTTATGTCAAAAAGTATGTAAAAAAAAAAGATCGCAATTTGGGAGCAGTTAATAGACATTTACATAGTTATGCCGTTAATGAGGTACCAGGGAAGCCACATGTAATTAATTAATACATTACCACAGAAGTAATTATTGCCAAACTTCCTTGTCTTCAACGTAGTCTTTAATCTTATAAAATGTTTTTGATAAAGACACGTTTGAACTTTCCATCGTTAAGTTCTGTAATCGACTTTGACAACTTGGTTTAAAAGCGGATACGGTTTATAATTAACTTGCTAGTTTTAGTTAATCTAAATTTGGGTATCAAAACTCCATGTTTACTACGTTGCCTTTATCCAATGCCGATGATACTGACACCCAGTTAGTGGATAAATAGAAAATTAGAATTAGAAATATAAATATAATATATTTTACTAGCTTTTGCCCGCGGCTCCGCCCGCGTGGATGTCTGTTATCACGTAAAAAAGTAGCCTATGTAGCATCTCCATATCCCAGACTATATCTCTGCCAAATTTCATGACGATCGGTTCAGCGGTTTAGGCGTGAAAACGTAACATACAGAAAGACAGACAGAGTTACTTTCACATTTATATGGAAGTATGGATATTAGTATGGAAGTATGGATTGTACAGGTAATACAGTAAGCAGATTCACCGGTTATAAGCAAGTTGTGACGACATTATTGCTCACAATATATAATTTGCCAGTGAGCACCAAACTAGACAGTTAGTAAGACTGAATTTTATTTCATTTCCTTTCAAATGAGTGTTTAATTGAGCAGTTGTTTCTATTACATGTCTCAAATTGGTTAAGTAATAAAAAAGAGTTATCTAAATAGGTTGAGGGGCTCGTGGCTTAATGATAACAGCCGCATGCATCGATCGATGGGTGACCATCCATTACATATCATGACCCCTTCGTGCCTCGGAAAGAACGTTAAGCCGTTTAACAGTCGATACGGGTAGACAGAAACCAAAAAGTCTGACAATCAGTTTTACTAAGGGGTATCGTGTTACCCAGTAAGGCTAGTTTTAGAGTCACGCTGACCGTCGGCGCTGACAGCTGAAACATATGAACTTCTAGGAAGTGTTTTAGAATTAGAATAACGCGTAGCTATCAGCGCTGACGGGTCAGCGGCCGTACGCGTCGCGCGTCGGCGCTGCGCAGCCGTCGGCGCTGTGCAGCCGTCGGCGCTGACCGCCGCACGCGCGCCTCTTTCTTCAGTGAGCGTTCTAGTCTAGTGTCGAGCCGAGCGGACGCCGTCAGCGTGAACAGTCATGACGCATTTCGCATTTTTGTGCGTCTGTACTCCGCAGAGATCAGCACGATACTGAAACGTCTCGAGCTGAACCTCAGCGCTGACAAGCTACGCGCTGAGCTATCAGCGCCGATGGTTAGCGTTACTCTAAAACCAGCCTAACTGATTCATCGAGGTCAGTTGCTCAATGTCAAATACTGGTATTCAGCTGCATCCGGTTAGACTGGAAGCTGACCCAAACATAGTTTGGAAAAGGCTATGTACAGTGGGCTGCATCAATTGGGTACCCCATTTGTATTCTTTGCTTTCAAAGGGGGTACCCACATCGTGACGCTGACTGTACCTACTGTAAAGCTACCATTTACTGGGTACGTCTTTCATTGACTTGAATGTGCACTGGCGGCTGAGACTATGTCATGCTCACTCTATCTGATGTCTCGCTGATGGTAGCGCGTGTGTTGGATCATGTAGCTCCCTTGAAAATGGTTGAGCTGAATAGTGCTTATCCATGCGTCATGTTCGTGAACGGGCGCCATTAGTAGGAACTGGTCATCTCTTAGCTGCCACGGCTTATTAAAAAAAATACCGGCCAAGTGCGTGTCGGACTACGCATAATGAAGGGTTCCGTAGTTGGGAAGAATTTATCCTAAAAACAAACTTAACATGCAGAATACATACAGAATAAATGGGAGAACATGTTTTTCAACTACCTAAGTCTATATCAGTAGGTAATTTCAGGCTGAAATAATGAATACCGCCTAAATTTAAAAAAATACAAAATATAAAGAACATCATAGGTACATTTTAAATTGTTTTTTTTTTGTCATTCTGTGCAAGTCGTAAATGTCAAGTGTGCTAGAGAATTATGGCTGTACTGTCTGCAAGTAGTGGTTGAGCAACCTGTTACATTTTGTTTTTATTTTTATGTAAGCTTTTTTTGGAATTGGCTAGCGTCCATTTTTTAAAGGTTTACTCAAACGTAAATTGGCCTGTTGGCTAGCGTATAGGCACTTTAAATAAATTCAAATTCAAAATATTTTTTTCAAGCGAAGTCTTAAAATATATAGTTAGTCCTTGTCCTTAAATCTAAGTGTTTGTAAACAACATGACGGCACATGTAATTGACAGCAGTGTATTACACACGGACAGTCCAGTCTGTCAGCAATAATTTTCAGAACCCTGTTAGGGCTGGCCATGACCCGAGTCACCATCGATGCTGCGCGTTTGCCCATTTATTGTATAAAAACAATCTATACGCATTGCCGCAAATATCAATGCAATGCCATGGCAACCCCATCAGTTTTCTGAAAGCGTTGTTAAATTGGACACGAAGGGCTCCATACGGCGCCCGCGAATAATTCTCTTCAAATTCAAATTAAAATTAATTTATTTGCTAGAATGTAGGTACAAATCAAGATCTTAAGACTAGCGTGGCCCAATTACATTCTACCATTACATATGATGTGCAAATGTGTCATATTAATTAACATTTAATTTAGTAAATCATTGTTCAATTTAAATTATTAAGTTTCATGTAATCATTGATTAACGTCAATAATGAAAAATAAAATAAAAACTAATATTAAAATGTCAAATTACGAATATAATGCAAAGTCCATACTCCTTAATTATAATGTCACGCTTCATTTTATCTTAAACATTGAATTAATTAATCAATCTTACAAGCTGCATGTGTAGAAGGTGGTACAGAATGCTCTAAAAAGCCGACAACATGCAAATTCATCATCACGCATCATTTGCCGAATCCAATTAATTAGAGCCACTTCACTGAAAAATGAAATTAGTAAAAAAAAAAAAAAAAAAAAAAATACATTCGGGTCTTCGAAACCGAAAATCGACATCATAAACTCACGCATGGCTCTCAAGCTAAGCACAGTAACTATGCCACTGCAGCTTCCCAAATTAGTATGATCAAATCCAATAACTTACAGTAATATTATTAACTCAGCATTAACTTCATTAGCCCAACTAATTAACTTGCGTATCCCTTTAGATTAAGCGACCATTATAATTAAGCCCTGTCAAGTTTGCAGTGGTTATGGTCTCGGGGGGCTAAGTGTAGCGGTCGTAGAATTGGTGTTTATGTTTCTGTGCTCAGATTAGAAAAGTTTTAGGATTTATTTGTTGATAATATAGCTTCTGCCCGCGAATTCATCTGCGTGGATTTTAGAAGAGGGATAAAAAGTATCGTATCCTCAACAAATAAATTTTTCACTTCTCATACTCTAAAAGTTCGTTTTTATGTTGTGCGTAGGCGACATAAAATCACGTTTTATGTTCTAGCTAGTGCATAAAGTATTTTTTTCTAAGACTAAGATAATCGTTCCCAACAGCCACACGCATAATAAAACGTCGCAGATTAAAGTCGTTATTTATTTCATTTACTTTAATTTATATCACTTCCTTGTTTTCTATCGTCAATTTAATAAAACTAGATAAAATATTTTTCTTTATTATTTAAAAACGCAAAGAAAGGTTTTATGACTTGGCAGTATGAAGTACCTAAGTCGAATGACAAATATTGAAAATTAAAAAAAAAAAAAGTTTCTTGGCGGGAATTAGCTATAAAATCCAAGCAACTTTATCTCAACGCGTATGACAATTTCATGCGTTTAAGATCAGACAAACAAGTAAATACTTTATGCCTGTTTCATTTTCTCGCAATCGAAGTGAAAAGCAGAGTGTATATAACTCGGGCATAAACGAGCTATTTTACCCCTCGTCTGCTGGCGCCCGAGACGCCTGCTGCCCGAGACGCCTGCTGCCCGAAACTCCTGCTGCCCGATACGTATTTATCTACCCTCGCCTGCGGCTCGAGTAGATACATACGTCTCGGGTAAAAAGGCTTGTTTTGTGCACTAGCATTTACAAACTACTATTATCCAAATTGAGGTAACAAACATACAACTTTTCACATAATTATGTAATATTAGTAGGATTTTGAAACCCGTTGGCAAAACGCAGCTTATCAGTAATGTATACAAATTTTGAAACACTATTTACTTACCTATACTTTTGTGCAACTAGTGAGTTTTACTACTGGCATTAGCTTTTATTATGTAGTGTTATTTTTTGTCTCATCATACAAAGAGGGAACGAGAACAAGTATATTATCATTACCCTTGCTCAAGGCATGTTGTTGTTTTTACACCATATTCAATCAATCAATCAAAATATTTTATTCTTCAGGAATGAATTTATCCGGAAGAGAACCGGAGTTACCGACATAGCTTGCAGAGTAAGCAAGCTGAAGTGGCAGTGGGCTGGCCATGTTTGTCGAAGGACCGATGGCCGGTAGAGCAGACGAGTCTTGGAGTGGACACCGCGTATCAGCAAGCATAGTGTAGGACGCCCCCCAGCTAGATGGACCGACGACCTCAAAAAGGTGGCTGGGGCAGACTGGATGCGGAAGCCGGAGGACAGGATGTTGTGGCGCAGCATAGGAGAGGCCTATGTTCAGTAGTGGACTACGATAGGCTGATTTGATTGATTGACATAAACCTACACGGGCACTTATGAAACGTCAGAAGCTAGGTGCACGGTTCCAGTTGGTCGTTTCATATGCAGAAGAGCAAAAATCTCCTCGGTTACTCTTTAAAAAATAATTGGTTTATACAATATTTTAAAATAACAGTGTTAATAATAAATAATACTGTTAGTGTTAATATAAAATAATAAGTAACATAGATAAAATACTCTTTATTATGTACACCATAACAATTACAGATATATAATATATGTAGAAATGTTACAACAATGGTTGGTGGTTGTTATGGTGATAACAATGGGCGGTCTTATCGCTAAAAGCGATATTTTACAGATAACCTTTGGATGGATTAAAAAGTAGAAGGAGAGACAATACTGCAGTGGTGTACCATTTACATATACAATAAATATGTACCTACATACATACATACTTATGCATAATAGATACTTATCTATAGAAATATATATATACAATAATCAAAATGAAACAAGAGCAAGGAACATAAAGTCTGGTAAACATGGTGAGATTTAATTACCTCAGGTGGCATACCATAACTTGAAGCAGCAATAAGTTGCACCGTTTAAACAGTGTTTAGACGATGCAGGTCTTTTTTCTACATTTTATTGTACGCCTTTAGCAAGAATCTAGCATTGTGCGAATGGGACTTCAATTATCGTCTTATGTAGATACTCTTCTTGATATCTTATTGCTGGTCATGTTGAGTGATGGTTCATAAAATGTAAATCCGTATTCATTTCTAGCCAGGATTTGCACCCGAAATGTGGTTCTTAAAAAGTGAGCAAAACTTCGAAGCACCAAGACTATTCACAACTCCATTACTTCTTTGAACGATCTCAACAAAATATTTTACTAAAGCGAATGAACCAGCATCAATATTAGTCCAAATAAAATCTTTGAAATGTAAACCGTCTTCAAATTAAAATATCACTTGAAATACTTTGGTAAAACTTTGATTGCGTTCAGTTTTGAGAGTACCCAATGGAGTGTCAATGATATTAATCGGTAAAGTTTACTATTTGGTGACTTACCGTACCGTTTGAGATGCCTCGGGCTGGCTTCAGCCGATGAAAACATATTTCTGTAGACTTTTCTCAATTACTTCGTCCGCGTAAAAGTCAATTGTACGGTCAAATTTTCTCGTTCGATTTTGAACTTAATCGTCAATATTTTAAAGTTTAAAATCGTTTGGTGAAATTTGAGAGTTTCGTGTAGCTTGATGTGCACTGTACCATAAAACAAATCCTATCAGCACTCGGAAATAGTGTAGCTTCTATTTCGGAACGAGTTTTTGTAGGTATTAATTTCATAATCATAATCAGCCTATAGGTAATGTTCTCACTGCTGGTACACAGGCTTCCTCTCTGTGAGAGGGAGCGGGCCATAATCCACCACGCGGGCTCAGTACGGGTTGGTGGATATCACATGTCTTTGAATTGTTGCTTCTCGGACATGCCGGCTTCCTCACGATGTTTTCCTTCTCCGTTTTGAGATTAGTGGTGATGAAATAATTTACGCAAAGTATAGCGCTTATCTTGGTCGAACCTACGACCTACAAGTCGCTGCCGTTACCACTGGACTACCGCTGCTCGACTGGTATGAATTTAACGAATAATAATTAAATAATTCACATTATATGTCCTCAAAATATTATTGAACACTCTCATGTAATGAATACGCCTCTTTTTGTGAATTTCTAATAATTCCTAAAATACTAAATAGCCAAGTAACTGCGACCAGCTTGGATGTAGCGCTCGCCAGCTCGAGAGCGTTCTGTTCAAACCTAACGAATAGCGCACAGTTCTAACCTGTTTACACAGGCTAGAAGAGGGCGTTCTACACCCTTTGCCGTGACGCCCAGTCAGCCTCCTGCGGGTTGGGAGACTGGTCTCGATCTCCTTCTCCCTTTCCGCAGCCTCCTTCTGCGAAATGATGGTTTCACAGAAGGAGTTCACCGCATACCACGACTCGGCGCTCCCGACCATGGAACGAGCGACGGCCTGTAGCGACAGGTTGCTGGCTGGCCGGCTCGCGCGCATTCTGTTCAAACCGGTAGGTTTCAACAGCACAGCACAGTGCACAGTTTTAACCAAACCAAACCCATTTGGTCGAGATGCCCTAGCTTAGTTACTGCTAATAATTCGGCTCGCGCGTGGATGGTTACAGTTCTAGACTAACCTAACCCATTTCATCGGGGTATCTTAGTATACAATCTTGTGATTATCACTTATGTGATAAGATAAGTCATTTATAAATCAGAATTAAGAAAGGACCTAGAATTGAACCCTGCGAAATGCCCATAGTGAACGTATATCCTGCAGATCTCTTGCCATTAACATCAACCCTCTGAATTCTGTTATTCAGATAAGAAGTCAGAAGGTCGAGAGCCCTGTCCCTCATACCATAGTGATGCAGTTTCCCGATGAGTGTATCATGATGTACGCAATCGAAGGCCTTCGATTGAAAGTATTCAATTGAGCAATGTCAAATGTCACCACCAACAAAAACATTTTTGTTGGTGGTGGTGTCTAAATGGTTTTTGGATGACGTCTCTGAGTGTGGAAATTGTGACTACAATGTTGTATTGTGGATTATCCTGTAAAAACAAATGTAAGTGGTAATAAATAAAAAACCTTTTGTTCTCTGCCGGATCCAAGCAAACCCCGTCTCATAGCTCGCTGAGCAACCTTGAATTTACGGACCAGCCATAACGTGAGCGTCCACGTTTTGGCTCTGCTCAAGAAACTTGCATGGTGTAAATGGGGCTTTAATATAAAAACTGGCTGTCTATGTTTACCAACCTTTGATAGAAGTTTTGTTTAACCTTTAACTTATTATACAGTAAACCCTTTTAAAGCTACTGAAGAAACTAATTTCAAAGATTTTCTACTAAAAACTTGCACTACACGAAACTTACAAACGTGTAAGTATTCGTAAGTTTTAAGTATTTGAACTTTGTTAAAGAAAGTTTGTCTGATTTGTTATCAAATTGAAAACAAGCTTTGATGTGCTAAAGCTAAAGTTTGTTCCTAAAATCTTTTTTGTTTTTTTAGTTTTTGGGAGTATTCTTTAAACATTTTAGGGTTCACTTATCTATTTTATGTGGCTATAGCCGTTTCGTGACCGTTTTGAGAGTACCCATTAGAAATGACCGCGACCGTGACTTATGAGTTGTAGTTCGTATGTTTGAATCCAGTCAGGGACTTTACTTTGTGCTCATTACTGCTCTCAAAACGGTGAAGGAAAACGTCGTGAGGAAACCGGTATGTCCTAGAACCAAAACATCGAAGACATGTGACATTCACCAACCCGCACTGGGCCCTGGGTGGATTACGGCCCACTCCCTCTCACAGAGAGGAGCCTTGTGTCCCAGCAGTGGGAACATTATAGGCTGATTATGCTAGCCCTTTCATTAAGGTACTGAATAGGGAAAGGTATCTCATAAGTTTGATTCTTAATTTTGCACTACTTATTTATTGATTTTCCACTATTGACGATTCAAAATAAAATTGTGTGTATGTGCATTTGTTAACACTAAGTTTACGGTTAGAAAGTCTAACAACCACTCTTACTAAGGGGTATTGTATTACCCAGTAACTGAGTTGCGGAAGTCGGATTGTTGCTCCATGTAAAATACAGGTTTTTAGGTGCAGTCTAACCGGACGGTTAGACTGGAAGCCGACCCCAACATAGCTGAAAAAAGGCTAGCCAGATCACTTTAGTCCAATAACAGTGTTTGTTATATTGATATACTTGAACTGGACTTCCAGCATTAGCACAAGCATGTATTAAAATTGTAAAGCGTGAAAAATCTTTAGTAAAACAAAAATGCATAAATAGAACTTCATTCAAGACTCTATTATGTAACCATATAAAGCCACCTGCCAGTGTGCATCTAATAGTCGCGTATAATAAAGTCTTTACGAGCTGCGACTCCATGGCACAAAGAATTTCCTTTGATGGAAGCTTTATTTCATTACCTGCCAGTTGTAAGTGCATTTTAATGAACGCTTTGCAATTGTTTTGTAGCTATTGTAATAGTGAGTATACAAGGGAGCGTTTTCTCGAGCATTTCTATGTAATGTAACGTTCTTACACATGGTACACACGGCTACATATCAAGCAAAACAAATCCAGTTTACGCTGTTTTCTCATTGTATAGGATTTCCGTACAATGAGAGATCAGCATATACTGGAAATTTATATCTTGATATGAAGCTGTGTGTACAATACAAACAACAATCCTCAATTTAAAAAGCATTTCCATGCAATGTAACGTTCCTGCGAATGCTCAACACGAGTGAGAATTTACCTGTAACATTCCTTTCAATTTTTCATTTATCTTCGTTGAAATATCGGATCTGATGGCTCGATGAAATGTTACACAAATTCGCTGGATTGTTTGCAAGTTGTAACAAAACATCGAGTGTCGTGTTCGAAGTGCGGTTTGATAAAATTTTAAAACGGCGAATGTTCGATGTTCTGTTACAAGTAAATGCTCAAGTTTATACTCACCTTAATGATCAGAGATTACTTGTAATGGATGGAGTCTCCATGAAACTTCAAATTGTGAAAAACATGTTCCCCCATACATTCCAACTGCAAATGAAAGTTTGTAAGTACGCACAATATTGAGTGACTTACCATGTTATTTTAAGACCATAGACTTTTTATAGGTTTTTCGGTAATCTATAAGTATAGAACTATACTCTGTATTTATTTTTTTACGGTGTGGAATGGTCAATTTTTATCTAATTTCTTTAATAACTTTAAAATTAACTATTTAAATAAAATAAAAATAAAATAGTTGAAATCATCATAATAAGTCCTTTCATTTGTTAAGTCACACGGTACAGTTTGTAAAACTTGTTTTTTAATTTCGTAATTTTTCCCCCAAAAGTGAACCCCATAGAGTGGGAAATCCTCATGGACGCCCAGACTGCCTCACTAGTGAGCCAGTCTGGCCAATGCCGGACTCCTGCCGGCTAAAACCACACTCCTGCCTTACAATGTGTCCTCTGACGTTATCAGAGAACTTCGCTTGATTTTTAGCGATTTTAAACAAGAACAAATTTTTATATCAGCAAAGAAACACGGAGAAATGACATTATTTACGTTACATGTCCGTGTTTAGGTCACAGAAATTCATATGTGTACCAAATTTAACTTAATCGGTCCAGTAGATTCGGAGCAAATCGGCTGTGACAGACAGACATACGAGTGATCCTGAATATGGGTTATTTTTTTCCTTTTGAAGTACGCAACCCTTAAAACTATAGTTTATTTAATTCTACACGAAAATAACAAGCAGGTATTTATAAATAACGTACAGTAGACGTTACAAAGTGTATTAGAGAGCGATCAAGCCTCGCTTATCAGACGCATAGAGCTGTGCAATCACATTAGTGTTGTACCTGCACTCGTTACCCGTAATATCTACTTTAGTATGAGATTCCTTAATGGAACGGGAATTAGATACTGCTACACTATATTGATTGCAGCTATTTTTATACGAGAATGGCTGCTAGAGGTAAATATAACGAGTTCTTTATGTGGAGAGGAGATACGAAAGTGGAGTAATGTAGTTACGCTATATAGTTATAAATATAAAAGTCACTCTTGTTTGTCTGTTAGATTTTCATGCCTAAACCGTTGAACCGATCGTCACGAAATTTGGCAGAGATATAGCCTGGGATATGTAGAAGGATATAGGCTACTTTTTTACGCGATAACCGACATCCACGTGGGCGGAGCGGCGCGCAAAAGCTTGTCTTCTATTTAACAAAAAATAATTACCATGCGTTAGTCTTTCAAAAACTCGAAAATAGCTCGACAATGTTTTTTTTTCACCAGATCGTCTATAGTTTTTGATTAAAAATAGGACAAGTAGGTAAAATATTAAATGTTGAATTCTTGTTTTTAGGGTTCCGTAGTCATCAAGGAGCCCTTATAGTTTCGCCATGTCCGTCTGTCTGTCTGTCTGTCCGTCTGTCCGCGGTGTAGCGCAAAGACTTTTAGTACTATAAAGCTGTTATTTGGCATTGGTATATTAATTATGGCGACAAAGTGGTAAAATGAAATTTTGAATTATTATATTTTAAGGGTACGTTCCCTGCACGTAAAGTGGGGATGATATTTTTTCTCGTCTTTCCCCTGGTGTGAGGTATTCTTGGATAGGCCGTTCAAAAATATTGTTTCGGTTTTTGAAAACCGATTCAGGGATCCGTTTGCGTAACATTAAGCTTTAAAGTGCAAATTTTTGTTAGAGTCAAGTGCCCTTACCTGCTAAATGGTTATATTTGGATATGTGAAAAAATTCACAGCAATAGTATATATAACGAAGTCAAAAGGAAAACTATCACGGCTAATTAGGCTTTACAAGTTACCGAGTAATTCAACATAATATGTTTCATTTTAGTTGAAATCATATTATGTTTTTCAACTAAAATGTTAAGTTTGTTCTTGGGATCAATTCATCCCAACTTTTTTTTGGACTTCGTTAGACTGTGACATTATTAATGTATTCTTTGTGTGGCTGTTACGCGGTCTCAAAATGATGATCGTTTAAAGTGAAAGTTCGCGAGCACATTTGTAAGAAGCTGGCAGTATCAGCACAACGTTAATGTTTTCCCATTGTTTGTCTTATTTGTTTTAGTATATTCGTGTATTTATGTTATGGTATATTTGTGCTTGTATTTATATAGAAATTGGAAATTTGGTATATCCATACTAATATTATAAATGTGAAAGTAACTCTGTCTGTCTGTCTGTCTGTATGTTACGTTTTCACGCCTAAACCGCTGAACCGATCGTCATGAAATTTGGCCGAGATATAGTCTGGAATATGGAGACGGACATAGGCTACTTTTTTACGCGATAACCGACATCTACGCGGGTGGAGCCGCGGGCAAAAGCTAGTATATTATATTTATAGTTTGTATCTTTATAGTTATTCCAAGATTTTTTGCAATTGCACCTACCACTGTTTGTCTCTGCATCACCCAAAGGTTGACTGGTATAAAATGCCTATGGCATTAAGTCCGCCTCTGGAAATTTCTGTGCTTGAAGTATTAAATAAATAAATAAATGTACCTATGTATTTCCAAGCACTATTTACATTAGTAAGATAACGAACTTTTATTTTGTCTTTGTACCTAGTTTCCTATAAAATTCTACCTACTTAAAATAACATGAAAAACACGTGTATAAATGCTTGTACGAGTATGCTGTAGTAAAACATTTTTTTTACTTACATACAAACATAACCGTATAAAACATTTTATTTCTTCTGTTAGCTTTATTTTCCACGCAAACCCATTTTCTTTATTTAGCGCAAAAAAAAATACCGCTTTATACACCATTTGGAAAAACCGTCCGTACGATTAGGCTTGGCCTAAGCCCGGATGAACGGACCGGTGTAAAAAAAAGGATTATTCACGTTAAGGCTAACATCGACTTTACAACACCTACCGAGGATCAAAAGGGTAAAAGATTTTCTATTGGGGATAAATTGTTTTTTTATTTCACCTTCATTTTGTGGAGTTGGTATAAAATCAAGGAGTTTTTAGGAACCTTTTAATGAAATTTTCAGTAGCAGCCTTTTGCCGGGTTGAATAGGCTTAGTCGGCACGGTTGGGCGAAATATAAACGACACATTTAAATATAATATACGACACATTCAATAATTCACAATAAAGCTCTCTAGGTAAATCATATTATGGCGAATTTGCCAAATCATTTACAACACCATCTAAGCAGAGTAATATAACAAGCTTATTGAATAATGTAACGGAGCATAAAATAGGATAGCCAAGCCAAGCTGAAAGTTGGCAATTCTACAACAACATAGAGTTCAACTTTGCATAACATGTATGGTCTCAAGTTTGGACAGAATCGGAATAGACTACGAGCGTACTCGGCGGCCAGGTCGCGGCGGCCAGTGAGATCTAGCTATTTGTTTATAACTTTAGATACCTCGCGCATTTAGCTACAAGCGGCCAGCGGCCAGCGAGATCGAGCGCGACGCACTCGCGGCCAGCGGCCAGCCGTGGCCGTCGAGATCACTCAGTTTGTTTGAAACTAGTTCAGTGCTAGCGCATTAGCCTTGGCGGTCGGTACGTTTCACACGACGGCGTACGGACGATATCTCGCCAAGATCATTCTGATACTGAACGATTTATAAGAGAAATTGAAATGAGACCAGGAATATGGGATATGTCATCAAGTGACTATTCAAATAGAGATCTTAAGCGAAAATCTAAGTAGTAAGTGTAATACAGTCCTTTTGATTGCCTTTCACGTTCTTCTTCCGCATAACTAAAATACACAATCACAGCTATCTCCTCGACGTTCATTCAAAAGCAAGCCGTGAAATCAACTGAGAATTCTTGGCCGCCACATTGGCCGTCGGTTCCCGCCTGGCCGCCGCGACCTGGCCGCCGAGTGCGCTCGTAGCCATAAGGTCCATGACGTAATAAAACAAGTGACTATCTTCAAGTGGAAGCGGGCAGGAGGACAAGAAATTATGAAATGCTGAAACGACGATATACAAGAGCGTCTAGACGAAGTGACATTCTATCAGCGATGACGATGAATCAAAAATGTATTGGATTGGCATAAGCTACCCAAAAACCTTATGTCGCAAAGTTGTAGAAATACGAAACGCTTTGAAAGCGACTACCACTAGTCATCATCATCTGCCTGGCATCACAACCTTGTTAGGGTCGGCTTCCAGTCTAACCAGATGCAGCTGAATACTAGTAATTTACATGGAGCGACTGCCTCGATCTGACTTCCACAACCCAGTTACTTGGTAATACGATACCCCTTTGAGACTGGTTGTCAGACTTTCGGGCTTCTGACGACCCTTAACGACTGTCAAAGATCCACGAATGTATGAATACAGCCGGGACTAACGGCTTAACGTGCTTTCCGAGGCACGGAGGGATCCTTGATATGTACGGATGGTCACCCATCCACGGACCAACCACAGCAAACGTAGCTTAACCTAATCAATCGACCTGTGCGGCTATTATTACTTAGGCACAAGCCTCTCGACATTTGGAACTAAGATTAGTATTTATTTTATTTTTTGTTATTTCTGATTATATTCTGCACCGAGTGACGTCATCGCTGGGGCTCTGTCTCGCTTAAGGTCGTAGCATTATGCTGAGGCATGGTTGTTTTGTGTGGATGTGACGCGTATTTTCCCCCAACTTGTTCTTCGTGTTTGTGTTCTTTCTTTGCGTCATGTATAACGCAAAAAAAAAACGTATTATCTTTACCTTTTTGCCATCTGGACTTGACTAGCACAGAAAAGCGTTGGATAGCGAGGAAAAGAAAGACATTTCTCCACTAGTGGCATGCTAGAAGAAATGATAATGATTATGAACTTACTCATTTCAAATGTTGTAACAAACTTATATTATTAACTCCCACTTACTTACATAACATTAACCAACTACATTAGAACTGTGTTATTAAATTTGTTTTGTGGTTCCACTTGTTGACGTAAACAAAGTTTTAGTTCTAATCCAGCTCATCCTTGTTTGTGTGTCGTGGTTTCTGTGGGCATAACGGACCGATCCCTTTTTGAACTGCGGGGTTATTGCGTAACACAGTATCAGTGGCAATGGCTATAATTTTGACAGTTCAGCAACATTTATTGCGTTATTTACGATATCGAGCAGACAATTTTTTCGAAAATATGAAGCAATGGATAAGCAATATCCTTCAAAACCATTCAGATTGCGTCGAAAGTGTGCTACGCAATTAGCACCCTACTTGCGAAGACTTAAGTGGTTTGAGACGTTGTTAGTTATTGGGTCAAGGTTTTTATTAGGGTTCCGTAGTCAGCGAGGAGCCCTTATAGTTTCGCCATGTCCGTCTGTCTGGCAGTATGTCTGTCTGTCTGTAAGTAGCTTAGCTCAGAGACTTAGTACTAGAAAGCTGCAATTTGGCATGGGTTACATATAACTCACGCCGACAAAGTGGTATAATAAAACCGGTTTAATTTTTTAGGGTACTTCCCCTACACGTAGAGTGAGGATGATTTTTTTTCTCGACTATCCCATGGTGTGGGGTATCGTTGGATAGATTGAAACAATTTTTCGATTCAGGGATCCGTTTGCTTAATATTAAGCTTTAAAGTGTTAATTTTGATTAGACAAAAAAATTCACAGCAGTAGTATATATAACGAAGTTAAAAGGAAAACTATCACATCTAAGTAGGCTTTACAAGTTACCGAGTAATAGTCAACCAACTTACATTTGCAGTTGTAAAACATGTTCTCCCATACAGTTTGTATCGGTGTACATGTTTTTCACCTACAATATTAAGTTTGTTTTTGAGATCAATTCATCCTATCTACGGCCTTCATTTTGTGTCGTCCGACACGCAGTTGGCGAAAAGTCGAAAGTGTGTTCGCAATTAGAACCCTAATTGCGTAAACTTAAATAGTTTCAGGCATTATTAGTTACTAGCTTTTGCTCGCGGCGCCGCCCGCGTAGATGTCGGTTATCGCATAAAAACAGTAGCCTATGTCCGTCTCCATGTCCCAGGCTATATCCATGCCAAATTTCATGACGATCGGTTCAGCGGTTTAGGCGTGAAAACGTAACATACAGACAGACAGTCAGACAGAGTTACGTTCACATTTATAATATTATATAGTATATAGTATGGATTGGGTCAAGGCTTTTACTACATATATAACGAGCTGCTCCCCGCGGCTTCGCCCGCGTGGCTTTTTCTAAAATACGTATATTTTTTCCGTCAAAATCGGTCCAGCCGTTTCGGAGATAAGCCGAAATAAACAGACAGACAGACGGAAAACCATTTAAAAAAAAAAGTACTGTATAATACTTTCATATACATATCTGTTATATTGACATTACAGACAGAAACTTCTATTTTATTTATGTTTATCTATAATAGTTCACGCCTATATTATAAAGGATTGGTCACAGGTGTTTAGTATACACACATTTCGTTAGTTTTGTTGAAGTCCTATGGCCACCATTTTGCCATTAACCCTGCACAGAAAAACTTAAGAGCGCACCGAGCTTCTGGCGCTAATTGATGGAAGGGGAAGCGTGGTGGCTCTGGCTGATTTAGGTATTTCCTTCATATTTTTGCTTTGGGTTTGCTCTTGACTCTAGTCTAGGTCTGGGTGACAGAGACAAAGTCGACGATGGAGTGAGCTTACCCTGAAGAAGCCTGTTCACTCTCACTTTGAATAGATTAGGGTTGTATGCGTTCGGAAACACAGACGCAGGCAGAGAGTTCCACTCCTTTGCTGTGCGCATTATAAAAGACGTTTGAAAACGCTTAGTGCGAGTTGGTGGAATATCAACTAGGTAGGGGTGGCACTTGCAGTGCGTCTAGGTGTCCGATGGTAGAAGGACATTTTGAAATTTAAAATGTAATTTATTTAGCAGGTTTGTGACAACCGTTTGGCAAGGCTTTGTAGATACGTTGCGAATGTTAGCAAAGTTGAAATGTCTTATGAGCCTGCTATTTCACCAGCGTCCATTCAACAGTTCCAAAGTTCAAAAGTCCATTAAAAAATGTTTTTTTATTTTTACATTTTTCTTTCATCCATTTCCAGCATTGTTTGGAAAGCAGAGTAAAAGGTACATAATCAGCCTATAATGAACTGCTGGGACACAAGCCTCATCTCTTCGAGAGGGAGTGGGCTGTAAACTACCACGCAGGCCCAGTTGGTGATGTTGAGTGGCGAGTTCAAAATCAAAATCAAACTATTACTGGGGGCCACAATTAATGCGTGATACATCGTGATATTAAGTACCACTAGCGCCATCTAGTATCAAGTAGCAGAACTAGTAGAGTCAAGATGCTTCTAGAAAGTTCAATGCTAGAACTTTCTAGAACTATCGACATCTGGTCAGTCGGGGCCGGTATGTACTCGAACATTCTAGATGTTTCTACAGTAGAAGGTTCTGGAACTATCTGAGGACTACATAAGACAGTATGGACCCCGACCCGAGTCAGTCGAAAAACAAGCGATCAAGCGACAAGTAAACTTCAAACGATACAAGCGATCTTCAAGTACGACTTAACACTTTCAATGCCAAAAACCCAGCATATGGGTCTAAAAATAATTCTATCGCGTGCCCAAAACCCGCATCCGAGTCGTCGCTGTAGGTAGCTATTGATGACTTCTGTACATGACGCGTCGTGGGCATACAGCGACGACTCGGATGCGGGTTTTGGGCACGCGATAGAATTATTTTTAGACCCATATGCTGGGTTTTCGGCATTGAAAGTGTTAAGAGTGATCAGTAGTGCAGTTGTGTTTTAAAATTAGTGTGTTTGTGTTGTTATCAGTGTTGTTTAATTAAAGTGTCATTTTTGGTTACTAAATCGGCAGTTTTTATTGTCACAAACCCCAAGCTCGTAACACTATTTTATTTCACATAAACCTACATGAGCACTTATGAAACGTCAGAAGCTAGGTGCATGGTTCCAATTAGTCGTTTCCTATGGAGAAGAGCAGGCAAGAAACTCCACGGTTACACTTTTAAAAATAATTGGCTTTTACAATATTTTCAAATAACAGTGTTAATAGGTATGGGAGGATAGTGTAGGCCTTTCAACAATTACCAGGTACTTAACAAAATAGAAAAATACCAACAAATCTACAGTCTACTAGGCCTACAACGTACTCAAATTCACAAAATAGAAAAGAATCTATAAAAAAGATTAACAAAAAAATTGGTTGTCTGTAAAGTCGGTTTACGGACGATAATTTTACGTGATAACGTCATAGGAAAACATTGCGTCACAAGCCGAACACTTAGGCCGATCGTGCCTCTCTACCGCTTGTTCCGTGCTCTCGCTTGCACACCCGGCTCAGGCGGAACGTGACAAAGAGTGAGAGTCATACTTTTTCGTGCGTGCAGCCGGCGTTCATCGATTCATAAGACGATAACACGCCAAAAAAAGATAATATATATCTAAATTAAAATGAAAACCTATTTAAACCAAATGATTTGATTGCCATTACAACTACAGTAACAAATCTGAATAAATATCATGAGTTGAAGGTATAAACCACTAATATA
Organism: Dryobota labecula; assembly: GCA_947523025.1. NCBI lineage: Eukaryota > Metazoa > Arthropoda > Insecta > Lepidoptera > Noctuidae > Dryobota > Dryobota labecula. The sequence goes on along the minus strand of OX383289.1, from coordinate 24,509,868 downwards.
TGCAGTAACTCTTTGACAAAATAAAGTTCTATGAAATACAGGGTTCCGAAAACAAGCATTTTTGCACATTTTTTGAAAATAAATTTCAGAACATAAGGCCCGCCACACGCCGCAAAACTGTGGACAAAGTGTCTACTGTACACTCATGATACGAGTACAACAAAGTGCTGCAATTTAGGTGAAAGTAGACTCTGCAGGTAAACAGTTAAGGTTGATTTTGTTTTAGCACTGTTATGAGGTAAAGCATTGTTGCTTGCAAATCTCGGGAACGTTACGTTGTAATTTAAGTACAAACTCCATGAATTACTCATGTTTATTTTCACGTTTAAAAGAGTTCGTGCCGACAGAGACGCAAATGATTAAAATTGCTTTGACTTTTCTTACATTTTTACTTGCTTTGAAATAAAATAACGTGGTAACATGTTCATTTTTATGATGTTCGTTAAAAGGTTACTTTTAAATCGAATGTTTGCATGTCAGTTTATGTTAATTTGTGTGTCTTTCATTTTTTGTAATTATTTAATTAAGTATATTAGTTTGACATAATAATAATCACATTAAACCATTTTTTTTCTGACTTTGACATAAATTACTTAGACGTGGGCGTTGCATAGCACATAATTATTCATGCTATCTATATTAATATATACAAATAAATAAAATTGGAGTGTCTGTTTGTAATGTCACAATAACAGCTTTTTACTAAATACATACGAAAGTATATACTGTACATAAAAAAAAAAAAACAATTTTCGTCTGTCTGTCTGTTTGTTTCGGCTAATCTCCGAAACGGCTGGACCGATTTTGACGGGACGTTTACTGGCAGATAGCTGATGTTATATGGAGTAATTTAATCTATTTTATTTCAGAAAAAGCCACGCGGGCTAAGCCGCAGTCAGCAGCTTGTTTATAATTATTATTATTCGATTCATATTATAATGTCGTTTTAATATTATGTAGGTAGGTATGTTTTTTCCACATGGAAATGACGGAGACAATAATATTGTTTAATATTATTATTAAGAAAACGTTTAATGAAATATCAATGTACAGACGCCAGCACATCAAGCTACTACAATCTGTCAAATTTCTTTAATAGATTTTCAACTTTATCACTACAGTATAAGGTTCAAAGTTGATTGCGAAAATTTGACAGTTTCGGGCAGCTTGACCTGCTGGCGTCTATACTTATGTCCATGTGTTTTTTTCTTTTTTTAAACGTTGCCCCACACTAGGAATTTCTCCTGTATTGCGGGTGCAAACATAAAATAAATAAATAAATTTTCAAACCGAACTGGTAGTCTCAGAGATTAGCGCGATCAAACAAAAAATTGGTTGGAAATTGGAAGTACCCTTTATATCGCATAAATGGCCGTATTTTTTATTGCGTTGACTTAGTAGCTCAAACTCAAACTCAACCATAACCATTTGATATTTGTTTCAACTTGGAGGTATCAAGTGCCTGAGAAAAGGGTCTTGGCAGACGGATAGACAGACAACAAAGTGATCCTGTAAGGGTTCTTTTTGAGGTACGGAACCCTAAAAACAAACTCAGTATAGATGTACCGTTGAATAAATGAAAGAAACAAGGATACAAGATTTAGTACGCCTGTATCAAACCAGAAACTGTTTTACTGAATATAAAATAAGGCAAGAAATGGTACCGGATTTTCTGAACAAGTTTTTTCAACTTTCTCGCGTCATAAAATACCTTGGGGTTAGACGTTTGTGAAGTAGAATAGAATCAACTTTGCAAGCTATAAAAAATACTACATAAGTAGTCTGTCGTTACATACATGAAACGTTTAGAATATTAAAAAAATCGGATGTTATTTTTCGTGTGGCATGTGGAAAGAGAATGCAAAAATGCGGATTACAGCCAAATAATGTGTTAAAATTAAAAAGGTATTTAGGAATTCTTGGAATTGACTATTTTTCGTGAAATGCAAAATTCTAATCGATTCAGAAATACAAAAGTCGGTTTTTTCGTCTTCTCTTTCAGATTGTTGAACCGATTTACAATTAAGAGATTAACTTAATATCTTTTACACCTATATTATATATAAAATTTAATATAAAAAAATGGGTTGTCTGTAAAGTTGGTTTACGGACGATAGTTTAACGTGACAACGTCATAACAAAACATTGATGCCGTACAAGCGTACAATGAGCGTAACGGGACAATGAGTCATTCATTTTCGTGCATGCAGCCGGCGTTCATCCGTACAATGAGCGTAACGGGACAATGCGCGTAACGGGACAATGAGCGTAACGGGACAATGAGTCATTCATTTTCGTGCATGCAGCCGGCGTTCATCCGTACAATGAGCGTAACGGGACAATGCGCGTAACGGGACAATGAGCGTAACGGGACAATGAGTCATCCTTTTTCGTGCATGCAGCCGGCGTTCATCGATTTATTAGACGTTGTCACGTCAAAATGGTATCTTATAGCATTACTAAGCCATGCAGAAATGTTTGACAAAAATCACATCTAAAAATGTTATCACTTGCAGCAACAGCATTAAAAACACTGAATGTTGGTAGAGAAAATGGTAAAAACCTAAAAAAAAATATCTTGGTTACCTTATCGGTTTTTTTTAACTGTTCAAATTAGTTGTTGGAAATGAGGTAAGCTGCCTACCCTGCTGCCTGTGTTTGATCCATTTTTTACGTGACACCGGTATAATAAAATAGTAACGATGACTTTTTGTCCGTTTGTCTGGATGTATATCCTGGATTGGCGCAAAAACGGCTGAACGGAACAGATAGTTTATAACCTGAATTAACGCAGGGTACTTTTAATCCCGATAGTACGTGCCCGTGGGATATTTTCCGACATACACGCAGGCGAAGCCGCGGGCAAAAGCTGGTACAATATAAAATATTCCGTCACAACCAAATCAGCATAATACGGAACTTTACATAGAGGCATATTGCTAGTTTTATGGTATATTATGTACCTATCTTCAAGCAGTTTGCAAGTATTTCTAGGCTAAGTCTTCACAAGTGCCAATAACGATGGTACGTGAATATTTTCATTTATAGCCCATACGGTTTTATTAAAGCTTTTTCTAGAGACACCTTATACAATTTTATAGTCAAGGTTTTCTTCTCATATATTTTTTGATTGATGTTTACATAATTTATGGTTTTAGGCTGTAGTGTGTAATATTTAAAGGTATTTCGTGAGGATAAAGGACTCTACCCACTACACCGTATCATACCATGGCCATGCTAGGAACGTGTCAGGCAAAAAAAAAAAACTTTGTATTGAAAATTATGAGACTATGCCCTCTAGACCGTTCCGTCACCGACCAACACCATCGCGTGCCAAAAACGGAGCGTCAACAATTGTTGGCGAGAATATTAAGCCGTTGCTGATACTCTGCGTGCATGGCACGCGACGTTGCCAAACCGGTGTACGCAGGCGGCGAAACGGTGACCATACTAACTTATAACCGCGTATGATGACCGTTCTCAACACATGATAAACGGTCAACGTTCTAATAGCCATCGTATTCTTATTTAATTACCAAGTAACAACGGACTCAATCAATATGTAAGTAACGATATTTCTTTACAACTATGTTAGTAAACTTAACCTACACATTAAACCTAACACTGCCTTATAGTTTAGAGAGAATCCCTACTACAAGCTCAACACCGATGTGGAGAGCTTGCAGCAGTGATTCACCCACAAGTAGTCCACTCTGCTCGCGACATACTGCAGTATAATGTTATGTGTTATGCGTATAGGAATAGGAAAAAAAAAAACTCAACAAAAATATTCACTCGCTCTTTCTGTTGCGTCTTCATCACTCGAAAACACAGGTGAAGTACAACCGAGAGTACGGGGACTGTACGGATATGATACACGGATGCTATGGTCACTAAAACCGTTATGCACGGGAATGATACGCTGTTGATACGTTCTAGTGGGCATAGTAGTCTGTGTAACATGTTTCTTTCCGTGCCTGATACGTTCACAGCACGTTATGGTACGGTGTAGTGAGCAGACACCTTTACGCTGAGTTTTCATGATAAGCGCTTAATGATCATTGGCGATATTTTTCCGAGTCGATTTTTAAGTGTATGTGGTTGTACTTACCTAAAATTATGCGAATATATATGTCGCAATAGTTTAGGCAAGGTTATTGAGTAAATAAAATTATATATATTATTTTTTTTGGCGACTAATTTCAGCGGAGAAAGAGAGAGAGCCTTCTGCGCGGGAGATATTATAGTGCACAAGTGTGTGTGTACATTTTTGTCGAAGTACGATAATATTACAGTAACCGTTTTGTTTTAGAACTCCACAGACACGATAACGTGCTCAAGATCTACAAGGGTCTCAAGGAGCCATTCGCGCAGAGCTTCATCGTGGTCACGGGGTGGGGGCAACCAGGGTAATGATCGAGTTCCTTCGTCACAATTAATGTTCAACTAAAAAAAACAGAAAACAGACACACACAATTACAATTTATATTCTGTTTATATTAAATACTAATTTAAATTTTAAATCGGCTACACAAAGAAACTACACTCAGGAAGTTTCTGGAAAAACCACAAAAAGTTACATACCTTGCCTACAATTACAGAAAGGTATGCACTTCACTTGGAATTAACTTACTCTTTTCTTTCAACATCACGAATTTTCATTTTTATTTACTTCAAAAGTTTTTCCCTTAACTTTCTCAAATAAAATTCGAGAAAAGCAAGCGAGGTCCGTGACTTTGCATTCTTTGCCGTAATTCGAGCTTCGATGATTATAATCTTCTGTGTATAAAAGAAATCAGGCTAACAAGGACAAAATGCCGTGACTCAGGTTATAAATTATTTACATAGATTAAGGTTGAAAAATATTATAAAATAATAATGAAGTAGAAAAGCTGGGATCATACTTTTTGATGAGATACGGTCTACACGAATCTCTCTTCGAATTATGTGATAATAGGATGTTCAAAAGTTAAGTCTTCTAGGCTCGTTTCCGGATGAGAGCGATGCGGAGGAGTATTACTTCGACGTCTAAGTGTCCTTTGGTTTTTTTATATTTGTTTATTTAGTTATTAAATTTAGTACTTTGTGTAAACAGATTGTTACGGACGACGAGTACGTCGTAGTTTAATCCTTGCAGAATAGATATGTAGCTATTTACGTAGCTAAATAGTTAACACATCTACAAACGTTTTTACGACGCAATGGAATAGCAAGTAGGTACATTCATAACTGTTATGTACTTGCGAGACAATGGAATGTTAGCCGATTACTACTATGGGATGAAGATACGGACTTGAAACTTAGTCCATCGCTTTTATTGGGTTTTAGTTACCCTTTAAGCTATGTACAAGTCAGGTATATAAGGTCCGTGTACAGTTTATAAGAAGCTTGAGGGAACTCGTTGGAGTAAATAAGGAAGTATATGGATTCGCAGATCTGATAAACTCTGAAACGTTAAAGCAGGCCACACCATTGGTGGGTGAAGACGCTATAGAAAGTAGCCAATCAAAGACTATATATTTCGACCAATGGGGAGATAGCCGAGGTATGACGTAGCGCCAGCTGAGAAGTGGCGTGATTTTTCCTCGCCCCGCACACTTACCCTCTCGACCCCCCCGCATAAGGTTATAGAAGTCAAGGCACGCGTTAGCTCCGGGCTCATTCACGACAACCGACCACCAAGACCACAAGAACACCTCCGGAAGACGACACTGGCACCCTGCTTCTCGTAGTAGCGGTCTAAGCACGCTATTTTCCTCTCCTGGGCTTGAAGAGCTGAAGTTTAATAGAATAAAGAAGAAACGCCGCGCGCCCATTGTAAAGAGCAAAGTTATTTCATTGTTGTAAGAATTTACGTATTTTATATGAATATAGTGGCAAGTGCCTTTCAATTCGACCACGGTGTTTACATTGAGTTTATATATCCCTGCTGTCCCCTACATAGATAGTTGTATAATAATCGACTATTGCATATTTCTCGAACTAAATTCTTTTACGTTTATTTAATAAATACATTTGTATTACTTTTTCATTATTGATCATATTTGGGTAACACAACGCGATGGAGTCGATATTTATCATTTTGTATTTTATAAAATGAGATGCCACATGAGCTCTTACTACTCTTAAACATTTCGAAAACAATAATTCACATTAGTTTTATGATAATTTTATTGCCAACGCAAAAAATAGCACCAATAACTAACAAATATTACAACTGACAGCTAGAAAACTATTGAGCAACAAAACCCAGTAAGTTACTACTTACTTGCACAAGTGCTGTCAAGGAGCCTAGTTTTAAATTGCAGCCACCTTATTTATCTTGCCGATCTGGAAGTTTTAGTTGGTAACAGCTCAACTTGGGTATCGCACGATACAAGACGCTTACTCATTGTTCACTTCAGGAACTTCTGTTGCATCGTTATTTTCAGTTTTTATTTTATACAGTCTGGGCAATTAATTGTTTTTTAAATTGACATAGGTACTACCTCAATTTGCCGTGTAAAGCCATCTCATCATGATCTGCCTAGCCTTTTCCCTACCATGTTGGGGTCGGCTTCCAAAATATAAGTTAGGTAGTTTTACAGTCCATTGTTAAGACTCAAACAATTTGGTCCTTCGAGCCGGATTGTTTGAGTCAGAAAAAAAAATCACAGTAGTAGTATATATAACGAAGTTAAAAGGAAAACTATCACGGCTAACAAGCGGCTTTACAAGTTACCGAGTAATGGTCGACCAACTTACATTTACAGTTGAAAAACATGTTCTTCCATACATTCCTTATCGAAGAACATGTTTTTCAACTACAATGTTAAGTATATTCTTGGGATAAATTCATACCAACTACGGAACCCTTAATTGTGCGTGCTCCAACACGCACTTGGCCGGTTTTTTTTTTGTTTTAATAAGATTGCAGGAGGGTAGCTGCTTGGGTTGCTGTCAGAGGTAAATAATTATGAGAGGATGGTTGCCTAGTTCATTGACCTTAGCAAGTAACATGGGTGCTTCAAATGCCAAAATTAGTGGCTTTTGTGGGCAGGATATTAATTCTGATTTGTTACAGGTCAGGTTTGTTGTAGGTCATACAAATATTTGTTTGTTTATATTTGTCTTTTATATAGATCCTTTTATATTTTGTGAATGTGAGAATGTTGTAGGCTTAATAAACTCTAGATTTGCGACCATTTCCCATTTTGTTAAGTACCTGGTACTTGAAATGTCTACACGGTCCTTCCATACCTATTAACCCTGTAATTTGAAAACATTGTAAAAGTCATTTTTTTTTTAAGAGTTACTGGAGTGTTTTGCCTGCACTTCTCCATAGAAAACGACCAATTCGAACCATGCACCTAGCTTCTGACGTTTCATAAGTGCCCATGTAGGTTTACGTGAAATAAAATATTTTGATTTTGAACATTGGGTACTTCGAAAGGCTGAAATGTTGCGTCGAATTGTGGTTTTTACGCATACGTTATGGCATACCGTTACAACGAAGTGTCTTTCTGAAATAAGAAAATGTATCGCGATTTTATGAGCTCGTAAATAAAGGGTAGATCATAAAGTTAAACTGTAAAACTTTTTATAAGATTGGTGTTGTAAAATGAGAGATAAGGTTTTTTTCTTGTAAATCACTGATGCGTTACTTTTTAATATTGTTTCAAAACAAGGTTTTTTGTTGCTAAGTCTTATAACTATGACACTTTTTAGTTCAATGAATATTACATTCTACCAACCTATTATTTAGGACAAAGTCCTCTGTTTATATAAAGAAGGCTCTAGCATTAATCATCAAGCGATTTATAACCATTGATTACTATTGATTTCTTCTTAATTCGTCAAGAAAAGAAAAAAAAAAAAAAAAAAAAAAAGTCTTCGAGATGCGTTTCATACAAACTTGCAACTTGGTTTTCGTATTTAAAAAACTACCTTGTATGGAAATTACCAAACAAATGTAGTGCAACTTGTATGCAAAAAAAAAAAACAAATATGCGTGTAAGTTTCTTGCATACTTGCAAAACAGTTGCTAAATCAGTAATTAGGTAGTCAACTCCACGCGAGATATGTTTTTGAATGACGGCTTGTTTGTAGATTGCCAACTATTGTTAAGAATTCGATCACTTCCATGCAAGTAAAATAAACATGCGCGCAAGCTTCTTGCAAAGCTGACAATTAGATTTAAAGGTAAAACAGTACACTATTACTAAAAAAGTCCACCTGCTAAGTCAGTAATTATGTAACCGACTACACGCGAGACAAATGATTTAGAGAACCTCTCGTTTGGAGCTTGCCAAACTGTTGCAAAGAATAGCGACCACTTGCATGCAAGAAAAACAAACATGCGTGCAAGTTGCAAACTTGCAAAACAGTTTCTAAACTAAAACAGTACACTATCACTAAGCAAGTATACCTGCTAAGTCAGTAATTAGGTAGCCGACTCCACGCGAGCCTAATATCGATTTTTCATTAACTGCTTCGGGCGGCGTTCGAAACGAGATAAAATATATTATGCTTATGTAGGTCGTATCCGTGCTAATAAATATTATATGGATTTATTTTTTATTATGATTTGGAAATTAATGGCTTTAAGTACAGTTCTGGTATAAAACGGTATGCCATTTTGTACTTGCTGAAGCAATTTTTTTTTAACTTTGTCGGCGTAAACTCTTGTTCTTTTCTTTCCTATATTAATAAAAAAATAATTACTTACCATCTAGCCTAAAAGAATAATAAACAATTTAACTCTAACATATTTTGAATAAGGTTGATTTAAATATTGTTGTTTCAAGTTCACAAATGAGCTGAATAGTATGCTTGTTTGGGTTTAAAACTACCGTTGATAAACGATATTGATGAACAATGATGCATTTATTTAGGTACCATGTTTTTTGTCAAGTAAGAATATTTTAGTAGGCCATCAATCATAGATTCAGTCCTGTATTATATTATATCTATAAATATGGGTAGGTATTACATCTGTGTTGTTGTCCATATAGCTATTCCTATTTGACTCATAGACTAGAGGACATTATTTATTTCGCTTTCATTTAAGGATTCCTCCGTAGTAGCCTAGCAATAAGCTAAGTGCGTCTCCTATTATAAATGAGCCTTATTATACGTAACAAGTAAAATCGGGGTGTAATACACCTCTATATACCCTTTCGAGGAATATCATTATAATAACACCAGCCTATTAATACACATACAGCCTATAAATGCATTCTTTGCGAAGCATGTGGCGTGACTATGAATGATAGGCTAAAATATGATGTGTTAGGGCAACGGTGTGTTTTAAAAGAAGATGTTATGACAATTTAAAAAAAAAGGTGCTTAGATGGCTTGGTCATGTTGAGAGTATGAATTAAAGGCGACTAACAATAGTAGATTGTACAGCTAGTGCATAAAAGAAGTTATACCGGATAGTTAAGTCTAGGGATAAAATGGCTCGTTTATGCCCGAGTTATACAGTGTACACTCAGCTTTCCATTTCGATTGCGAGAAAATGAAACAGACATAAAGTATAAATAACAGTATTTTTTAATTTTCAACATTCGTGTCATTCGACTTGGGTATTTCATACGGCCAAGTCAAAACTTTTTCGTATCTTGGCGTTTTTTAAAGAATAAAGACAGTCATTAATTTAATAGAACCAGATAAACATCTGGTTCTATTAAATTAATGATAGAAAACACGGAAGTGATATAAATGAAAGTAAATGAAATAAAATAACGACTTTAATCTGCCACGTTTAATGGTGCATATGGCTGTTGGGAATGATTTGGAGGAGCTCGTGGCTAAGTAATAATAGCCGCACAGGTTGATCCGTCAGGTTAAGCTACGCTTGCCGGGGTTGGTCCGTGGATGGGTGACCATCTTTACATACCGAGACTCCTCCGTGCCTCAGAAAGCACGTTAAGCCGTTGGTCCCGGCTGTCATTCGTGGATCTTTGACAGTCGTTACGGGTCGTCAGAAGCCCAAAAGCCTGACAGCCAGTCTTACCAAGGGGTATCGTGTCGAACATTGATCACCACGATTGCTCAAGACGGGTTGGCGATTTCAGACTTTCAGGGAATTTTAGCGTGATTTTTATTTTATTTTCCTTTGTTCACAACGCTCCAAATACAAGCAACAAGTAGGCAAGTACATTTTCTTTCCCCCTTATTAGGTCATATACACAACAAGTGGATCACATGTTGTTTACAAAATAAACGTAAGAGCACACTGCTTATTATTCGTCGTCACGTTTTTCAATTGAGCAGAAGCTCGAATGTGTGTGAACAGCCTAAGACCGCGCTCCTACTTTGCTAGATTGCATCTACGTATACATTGGGTTATTTAGGGGAATTTGGAAATAGGTCGCAGCTAAATCGAGAACGGAAATATTTGAGTGACAGTTTACAGGGAAATGCTTTCGCAGGTAGCATGTTTTTACACAGACTAAGTTTACATTTTAATGAGTGAAATTCATAACTAAGAAAGCGGTAGTAACAAACCAAATAAAGTGTTGAATTCATCAGTTACTTTTGGAGTGAAAGTACCGTAAAGATATTTGTTTTTATGAATATGAAATATTTATTTTAGGTACACACAGCTCCATTAATGTGCCGCATGTGGGGCAGCACTATAACAGCCTTCTGCATACTATTTTGGGAAGGGTTGATTTCCCGGTTGTGAGGCACTGGAACACCGTTCACGGGTCTGGAGGTGCCCTACATAATATTAAATTGCGGAATCGTAAATAATAATAATAATGAATAACTCATGAGTAATTAAATAAAAAGAAACTTTATGTAAATAAAACGAAATGTTTATTATTCAAGTCAACGGTACGAAACAACGCTAGTTTTAAGTTTGTGTCTTATGGTAACAATGTCGAAGTAGTAGATAATGCTAAATTCCTGTGTGTGTTTAATTCCTGTTCCTGTGTAGGTGCAAGGCTGAGACATTGTCTATAACGAAGTCTGTCAGCTCGGCATGCTATGCAATCAGAAGCCTGTGAGATGAACTCACTTTGGCCCAACTTAGGATGGTATACTTTGCTTTGGTTGAGTCAAGGCTCAGATATAGTATTGAGTTTTGGGGCAACAGCTACAAGTACAATGTCCGCTGGCTGGTCTTCAAACTGCCAGTATGAGTATGACGACGTTCGGTGATGCGTTGGTTCGAATCCAAGTCGAAATAATGAACTCTTTTTGAAATATTCTTTAGATTATTCGTAACGAATTCAATGTTGTAGCAATGTACCATTTTAAATCTTGAAGGGTTAGCACATACTGACGCTGTGTGTACCTAAAAAGTCCCAACAAAAGTTTTGTCTTAGGTGGCCCCTACACCTACAATAAGTTTGCGCAATATTTATATTGAAAGAAAGAAATATAGAAAAATATATTATTTGGGACACACACAGGAAATACAAACAGTAAAAAAGGAGCATTTAAAACTAACAATATTTACTTACATTAAAGAAAAAAAAAAAAAACAATAAAGAATGACATATGCGAGGCCAAAAAGTCTCCACTCTCAGTATAGTCCTGCGATATTTATATACCGCAGCGCTCTGGTATTCTATAGGGTAGTAGTTAATGCCACGGACACACCTACGGACATCTACATGTCCCACTTGGGATACAAAATAAAAAAAACAATATGATTAAATATATTTATTGATTGAATATATTGCGCAATCTGATTGAATCAGCTCTTGCACTCAAACGATCCATTATTTTCGCCCAAAAACGGTGACGGCCCATAAGTTTCAATGTTTCCGCGTGAGCAAAACCTGCACAATACATATCCTACATGATGCAATTAAGGTATAGTGAATATATAAAAAAGTATGTGATAAAAATTAAACTCGCTCGATCTTTTGTTCAGTCATTGCGCAATTCTAGATATCTACATATACATACAAATGAAATTGGAGTGTCTGTATGCAATGTCAAAATAACAGCTTTTTACTAAATGCATGTGAAAGTATATACGGTACTTACAAAACTGTCTGTCTGTCTGTTTGTTCCGGCTAATCTCTGAAACGGCGAAAACGATTTTGCCGGGACTTTCACTGGCTGATAGCTGATGTTACAAGGAATACTACTTTTATTTTAGAAAAAGCCACGCGAGCGAAGCTGGGGGCAGCAGCTAGTCAAAAATAAACTGATAGCTGAGTTCTAAGTCAGATCGTGTACCTAACAAAATAAAATTGTTTTACTCATTATCTACTTACAGATAGTTATTCCAGTTTTGGGCCCTCTAATTATGAAAATATTATTTTCTTGTCAAATTCAGAGTTACCCTTGTATTCTATTTTCCACAACACAGTTACAATTATTTTCCCTCCACGTGTTTCCCTGAAAGCCCACAAACTCCAAACACAGTTTGTTATGAGCGAAATATGTAGTTGAGCCGCTTCCGTAGATCCATTATCGTGTGCTACAGGCCTTAATAGAATAAAACATAAACTGCGCAACGTGAAACAAACAAATTTTGTTGGTAGTGTGCCGTAACTTTGTTAGGGTATTTCCTGTCTGGGTACATCTTGCTGACATCGAAACCACACATACTCGTACACATGGCAACAGTTTGACTGAAACAATTCGATAGAAGCTTGGATTTGGATGAACGTGGAATTTGATTGGGGATGCAAGGTTGATTGAAGTATCTATGCAAGGGCTTATAAGGGCCTTTTGCAGTTAAAAGCTACTGGCGATTTTTAAAAGGGTTTCTTTTCTAAGTTGTTGTTTTTTTAAAGTGATTCGAAACAATACCTTGTCATAGATAAAGTACATGAAAACTTACTTTCTTCCTATTCTTCTGATACCAGGGAAAGTAGAGGCGGCGTCCTTCAAGGGAGTATCTTAGGACCCATTTTATTTATATTTTATTATATAAATGACAGAGTGGCGCGGCCCACAAGGCAAAAGAAATAAAGGGAGACCTTTAACACGCTGGGAAGATGAAATTAGAAGAACAGCTGGCCAATCCTGGAGACAATGTAGCACAGGACAGAGATAAATGAAGATCTTTGGAGGAGGTCTTCACCCACCCTGGGGTTCTTATAGATCAAGATTTTTTTAATATTTAACAAAAAAAAAAAAAAAAAAACTTCTACTAATACTTAAATATATTAAATAAAACTAACAGAACTAAAATAAGAATACTAATACTAGCAATAAGAAACTTAAGTTATAGATAAGAAAGATGTTATAAAAATTATATTAAGTAGAGATATATTTATAGAAACTGTATTATCTACAAGAAATAAAAGGCATTTTTATTTTTTTATTATATTTTATTTATTAATTATATAAATGACATACAATTAGTGACGTAAATGTATATTATCGTGACGACTGATAAGAAGTAAAGTAAATAAACTAAGAAAAGAAGTAAATCAATATCTGATCATGAAATGGACATTAATAATACTACTGACATACTAAATTAGGATCACTACAGACAAATTAATTAAAAATCAACTTAGACAAATCTAAATTTATACAGTTTCATAAATCTTAACATACTGAATACAATTTTAAACTCGATATTGATAGACTGATAGAATTTATACAAACCAAATTCTTGGGTGTACTCATAGATCAAGACTTTAATGGGAAAGTACATCTATCTAGATATTTTTTGCAATACAGCCCTTTGTGATTAAAATAGACAATTTTTTTTTTTAATTTAAATTGTTTGTATTTTGGGAGTAGAACAAGTACATTTTTTTATGTTTACTCTACCCATTTTTTGATTAGTAATAAATATTAAACACGTGATTTTTAAGCTCTGTAATTGGGGGAAACTATTAGTAGGTGGTTTAATACATTTAGTAAGTCTTAGGTTATAGGAAAACTGTAGTTCTATAATTTAGTGCTATGGTTGTTATTGTGATTGTTAGATATACCTAAGTACACATAGTAACATATTTATAGATACACACTGCATTGTTTTATCTATTTAAAGAAATATATTGATTAACCTTACACGGTCAAAAAAAAAAACTAATTTTGGAAAAATCTTTATAAATTTTGAAACAATTTTTCTCGCCATCTGTATCTTCCTTTTTTTTGTACTGAGTTTACGCACAAATCCATTATCAGGTGAAAACGCAACAGAATAATTGTTTTTTAAAGTGGTAATATTAAATATAATGTAATATAGTGTAATATATAATGCTACTAACCCAATTAAAGTGTCTGTTTGTAAGGTTAAAATAATAGTATTTTACAAAATGTATATGAAAGTATATACGGTACATATAAAAATAAAAATAAATGTTTACTGTCTGTCTATTTGTTCCGGCTAATCTCCGAAATGGCCGGACCAATTTCGACGGGACTCACACTGGCAGATAGCTTATATTATAAGGAGTAACTTAGAAGTTACTTACTTATTTTATTTTACGATGGGTTTGCTCTTGACTCTAGTCTAGGTCAGAGGTGACAGAGATAAAGTCGACGATGGTGTGAGCTTACCCAGAAGAAGCCTTTTCACTCTAACTTTGAATAGATTAGGGTTGTATGCGGAAACACAGACGCAGGCAGAGAGTTCCACTCCTTTGCTGTGCGCAATATAAAAAACGTTTGAAAACGCTTAGTGCGAGTTGGTGGAATATCAGCTAGGTAGGAGTGGTAACTTGCAGTGCGTCTAGATGTCCAAAATGCTAATCTTTATAATCTTATTTCTTATTCCAAAAATATTTTAGAAAAGGCCACGTGGGCGAAACTGCTAATAAAAAAATATAAAATAAACATTCCCCTCCTTCTGAGGCAGTCGGGTAAAAATAAGCACCAAAAGTCAAGTTATTTACCAACAATATTGTTAAATAAGGTCGACTATTTATGCAAACCAAATGAAATTATGTAAATAATCTCGAATACAGTCAGGACAGTTAGCTTTTTATCGTAACAAAAGTCTATTTCAGATGCGACTGTATAGAGAAAAAAGTACAGTCTGCTAATGTGATTTGCATTTTTGAGTGTTTCATTTTGGCGGCTGGTACTTGCTTTTTGTTGTTGGTATTGTGAAATGAATTGCTGTTGTGTTGAAAGCACCACAATAAGAAATAAGGCATGGGGTTTATTGGACTTTTTTGGGCGTCCTTTGGAAATCATTAATTTAAATACAAAGAAAATCAAATTCTCAGCTAAAATATTAGGTAGTGATGAAAGGTGGGCATTTTGTGGGCAATATTCTGTTTCTTTTTCTTTTTTTTTCTGTTTTCTCAATAACGCCATCTTATATACATCTAAAAAAAAAAATACTTCCAGAAAAACTTTAAACATAACTTTTGAACCCTGGGTCAGTTTTTTTTTTTTTGTATATATTAATGCAAGGAACCATTTGGAAGTACTCCCGTGTCTGGGCAGCATTTGGTTCAAACCTGGTCAATGTCCTTTGACGGGCAAAAAGTTCTGTCAGAATCAGAACTTTTTTGAGCCTAATTCAGCCTAATTTGAGTGATCGATTATTGATTTTGATTTTGGAACGTCTAAAGTTTCTATAATTTTGAAACCCATAACTCACAAACCACTGAACAATAGTTACACCAAACTGCTAAGTAGAAAATAAATGAGTAATATATCGACAGTTAAAAAGTAATAAGCGACATTTTTTTTGAAAATGTGTCATGATTGCTATCCTACTTAAAGTCTTATTTTAAGTTCATGCATTCATGACTCATGTTCGAAAAAATTGTCGTGTCTTTTAACCGTCGATATGCTCCTCGGACGAATAAAGGACTACAGTATTACTCGTACTAATATACATTTCAAAAAAATTACGTAACATTGCCGACTTTAAATTAATTAGGCAGGTTTATTTGGCGTTGGGTCAATCTATTATTACCTACTGCATAACATCCTGGGGGGGTGCTGCTAAATCAATTTTACTGCACCTAACGCGCCCAAAGAGCAGTTTTAAAGGCTGCTACTTTTCGTCCATTTAGATTTCCTACACACCAGCTTTATATGGAATGTAAGGTGCTAACAGTACGTCAATTATTTGTTTTGAATGTAGTTTTATTCCAACATACTGAACTCTAAGAGAAGAAAAGATTTGTTTGTGCTAACTCTCAGACTAAACATGCTTTTGCTAATCGATTTTATTTATTTTTAGGGCCCTTTAAAGTTTAAGTTATAATAGGTGTAACTTACTAGTACAGGAAAATTTGTCAAAACTCAATTACGCAGACACGAAAAAACTACTAGAAATTTTAAAATAATATCTCTAGCTACCTACTCTAATATAAGTCTCTTCGTTTACCTAAATAATAATGGTGTCCACTTTATCTAATTTAATATTATTTATTAATTTATTTAAACACAATATATCTTACATAATCTAGTTTTAAAGTAATAACCCTATTGTTGTCTTCTTTTTAAATGTTTGATGTAAATTGATGGTCTTAAACACAGGTTTTTAATAAACCTAGATCAGGCAGGTCTACATTACAGTTAGAATAAAATATTCCTCGATTGTAATTAATCTAAATCATAATTTTACTTTATACTTGAATAAATTATATTTTTTATTTTTATTTTACTCTGTTTGCCGCGGTTTTTCCATTAATGGGTGACCATCTTTTTAAACTTACACCTCTCCGTGCTTCGGAAAGTACGTTAAGCCGTTGCTCCCGGCTGTCAGTCGTGCTGTTCTTTGAAAGTCATTACGGGTCGCCTTAAGTCCGAAAGTCTGACAACCAGTCTTACCAAGGGGTTCGTATAGAATAGAATAATTTATTTTTGCAAATATAGGTAGATGATACATCAATAGGTGTTAGTCAGTACAAAGATCAGCCATATTTTGCCATTCAGCATGCAAATATTTACGTCAAATTATTATTATTGTTTAGTATCATTTACATCAAATTATTATCATAAATATATGATAATAATTTCATGTAAAAAAATATAAGACATAGAATAATTAACATCAAATTATTATCTATCATTAGATCAATTATTATTACCTAAATTATATAATAAACCATTAAATTAATCATCATTCAATTAAAATTAGAGTTCCTTATTTAAAACGAATACTAGAAACAACTAATCTTTTTCTTACATAGGTTTTACTTTGTAAACTAGCATTTTACAAATTAGAGGATTATATCCAAGATAAGAATGCTTGGAAACATGCTGGTCCTGCTCCATAGGACAATTTATTTAGAGCCTTTACAAAATCAAACTGGTTGTATAATTTATATTTTTATTGACATTCATTTTATTTTCTGTGATTAATATACTTACACACTGACATAGGTTATTAAATGTTAAAATTTTAGGGAAATCATCTACTTTTACAATGTTTGTAAATATGTGAGCACCATGTATCTAACGCATAATTAATTTGTCTCTCATTGCTTCACTTTTCATTCTTTTTACCTATTGTGGTATAGTAATTTTATTCTAGGTAAGTGCATTGTCTTCACATACTCGTATTATTAATAATTACTGTATACAAATGTTGTTGACATTTTAAAAGAGTAAGTATGAAGTTTCTTGCCCATTCTTCTCCATACGTAACTACCTTTTGGAAGGGGCAACTAGAATCAATTAAATAATTATTTTTGTAAATTTTGACGTTTAAAAGTGCCTTTTATGTGCCTATTTGAAATAAATGATTTGACTTGACTTGACTTGACTAGGAACTCAGTAACACAATAACAGTTAGCCAATAACTGGGTTGTGGAGGTCAGATAGGCAGCAGCTTCATGTAAAATACTGGTATTCAGCTGTATCTGGTTAGACTGGAAGCAGACCCTAACATGGTTGGGAAAAGGCTAGGCAGATGATGTGCCCATGTATACCCATGATGCCATGATGGCCCACTCCCTCTCACCCAGCAGTGGGAACATTATTGGCTGATTATGAAAGTACCTGCTTGGGTTCGAACCCACGACCTCCAACTCGTAACTTGTCCCGGCCGTTACCACTAGGCCACCACTGCTCTGCACTGGCCTCTAATATCTATTACCTAGCCTCTTTATCTCCCAGCTAAACCTACATATAGCTGTCCCATAAATCGCCCAAGATTTCGGACAGCGAATTAATTCATTTATGTAAACTTAGTTCAGTAACTAGTTCTGAGTGAGCGTTCTTGAATGTTCGGTCATTAATCCACGCCGGGTGCTGCTTCCAAGTTATTGCACCGTTTGAGATTCAAGGAAGCTGTTAATGGTTTAAGTCATATTGTCTACGGTCTTGTCTTGATAAGGTTTTGTATTGACCTTCTAAAATTGGGATAATGTGGACTGTAACACCGTCTGAAATAAAGATTTTATTATAGAATAGAATATTATAAGGTGTATTTATTCAAACACGAAATATTTTAAGAGATATACCTATAGGTGATAAGGAAGTCATGGAAACGCTTTTTTTGATTATCTGAGTATAATTATTATTTAAAAAATCAAATAATTTAAAATTACTTGTTATGATGATTCAAAAGGTACCACGCTCGTGCCGCCACCCGTCGTCGCGTCCGGGCGGGTCATTCGTAGAATAAGTTAGTACCTAAAGGTTTTTTGCAAAATTTCTCAAGCAATTTAAAAATTATAATAATTACTAGCTTTTGCCCGCGGCTCCGCCCGCGTAGATATCGGTTATCGCATAAAAAAGTAGCCTATGTCCTTCTCCGTATCCCAGGCTATATCTCTGCCAAATTTTATGACGGTCAGTTCAACGGTTTAGGCGTGAAAACGTAACATACAGACAGACAGACAGACAGACAGAGTTACTTTCACATTTATAATATTAGTATGGATAATTATGTAAAAATAAAAACACTTAGATAAAAAAAAAATTCGTTGTTATGGCTTTTTTTACTATCTATAGATGTTTCTTTTAAAATATTTCGAGTATGAATAGATACACCTTATATTTATTTGCATTAAAACATGGTACAATCAATCTGCCTAGCCTTTACCCAACTATGTTGGGGTCGGCTTCCAGTCTAACCGGATGCAGCTGAATACCAGTATTTTACATGGAGCGACTGCCTATCTGACCTCAACAACCCAGTAACTGGGTAACACGATACCTCTTGGTAAGACTGGTTGTCAAACTTTTGGGCTTCTGACGACCCGTAACGACTGTCAAAGATCCACGTATGACAGCCGGGACCAACGTTTTAACGTGCTTTCCGAGGCACGGAGGAGTCTCGGTATGTAAAGATGGTCACCCATCCACGGACCAACCCCGGCAAGCGTAGCTTAACCTGACAGATCGACCCGCGCGGCTGTTATTACTTAGCCACGAGCTCCTCGAGATCGAGGTACAATAATGGTCTTAATAATTATATTTATTATATTATATTTTTTTCGTTCCTCTCGTTAAATTCATACCAGTCGAACAACGGTAGTCCAGTGATTACGGCCGCGACTTACGAGTTGTAGGTCGTAGGTTCGAACCAAGACAGGCACTTTACTGTGTGTAATTTGTTTCATCACCTCTGCTCTCAAAACGGTGAAGGAAAACATCGTAAGGAAACCGGCATGTCCTAGAACCAAAAATTCGAAGACATGTGACATCCGCCAACCCGCACTGGACCCGCGTGGTGGATTATGGCCCACTCCTTCAACAAACTTAACATTGTAGTTGAAAAACATGTTCTCGTATACATTTCAACTGCAAATGTAAGCTTGTACGCACAATATTAAGTGATTTACCATGTTATTTTAAGACCATAGACTTCTATAGTGTTTTCTGTAATCTATAGATATAGAGCTATTGTCTGTATTCTTTTCAAAATGTTAGGCTCAGCAGTTTCGGAGATAAGAGGGAGGGGAATGGTCAATTTCCATCTAGTTTCTGTAATAACTTTAAAAATAATCATATAGAATTATACCAAAACATATTTCAAATTCTCTTAACAAGTCCTTTCATTTGATATGTCATACGGTATTGTATGCAAAACTTTTTTTTTAAATTACATATTTTCCCTTCAAAAGTTAACTCCATATTCAAAATTCATTGTTTAATGTTAGAAGTTCATGTTTGGGTCACAAAAATTCATAGGTGTACCAAACTACTTAATCAGTCCAGTAGATTCGGAGCAAATCGGCTGTCATAGATGAACAGACAGACACACGAGTGATGCTATAAGGGTTCGGTTTTTCCTTAAAAGTTACGGAATCCTAATAAAGCGTAAAACTGTACGTATAAACAATCAATATCAATATCTGTGAATGCTATAAATGGCAATAACAAAAAAAATTAAGGACTGCCTCCTTAAAACGTTTTCTTGTAGGTACAATAGATACGAGACCTGCCCTTAATGTCCGTCTCAAAAACCCACCCTGCATTGGATAAGTACGAGTACCCGCTCCATGCTTTTGACTGTTATGGCACTACACCGAGCAAACTACTCAGTGCTACTTAAATTTCATAAAACAGCAGCTGCCACAGTGGCAGCGCATCAGCGTACGCGTAGAAATCCTGGGTGGAAAGCTATTCTGCAAACTCAAATTTGGCAATAAGGCTTTCTCTCGTATTGGACCAGACCTGTATGAAAAAGTTAACAAAAAGTTTAAAATCTTCCCCTTAACAAAGTTTGGGTGCAAAAAACAGGTTCAGGATTGGCGGCTTGGGCTTAATTATGCTGAAAAGGAAAATCTATTATTTTTCAAATATTAAAGTATTACATACATACACACTAACACTCATCACATGCATATATAAACCCATCACATTCACACTCACACTCATCACTTACACACTTACATTCATCACATACACACATACATTTGGTTACCTTTTAGTCCTAAGTTAATTAATTATACTGAAATCGGTGCATTTATTAACCTATCTTTATTGATTCATATTATCTGTCGAAAGAGACTGGATCCTGCGACACAGGGTATCCTAGTGTGGGATCCAGTGTCATACCTAAATATTGTAACACTAGTTTAGAAATCAATAAAACTTTTTATTATTATTATTTATTTATTAAAACGCGTTTTTTAGAGGCTATTAACTCATTAATTAAGGGAAATAAACTACATCTAAAAACACATTATTAATGTACGATATCCTGTCATCACATTGCACGTTCTTATTTATTGTTATGTATAGAAATTACATTTGAAATCTCCGTGTAAAAAAAGTACTAAAATTATTGATTGCATGCATCTTTTGCTAAAGCTGACGTTTCATTAATTTGAGAGTTATACTAATGGATAGATAATTTTAAAAATCTTAATAATTAACGTTTTATTTAATTTTAAAATATCACTCTTCTTTTTATATTAAAATAATTCCAAAAATTGTGTGAATTCGGCGTACGCAGGGAGCGGGACAGAGCGTTCCCGCAGTGACGGGATAGAGAAGGACCGAACGCTCACGCTAGGGGATCGCCTTAATAAATTTTTGACTTTGCGAAGAGTAAATCCTCTGTCTCGTCCTTTCAAGTAAACGGTTAAAATGTTTAAAACTTTTGTTTATAATGCATTCAGTTTTCTCATTTCTGCAGCTTTCCGTACTTCAAGTTTTATTCCAAAAGTTGTGCATTTTTCGGACAAAAGCGAGCTTTTATTATAGCGTTCGTCGTGGCAATTTAAAATTTTATATCATACAATTTAACTATATAGAATACTGCAAAAAGCCTTCCCTTGACCAAATGCCACATAAAAACATTTATGTACAGGCTGAACGACCCCTATACGTGCTGTTCCAAGATAATTTCGAAACACAAACGACACACGGAGACTGTTTGGCGGCCTATTTGCACGCATCCGTAATGAGGTCGCCACTGTACCTATAACATGACGTCACAACTGTACTATCGCGGGCACCAAAACCTAAGCACCTTGAAAACACGCTTTGGAATGAGCAACTAGCTTCATCTTTCTGGACTGACCGACTCCTTGACAATTCAAAAGTGCCTGTAATTGGTTTATTTGAAATAAATGTTTGGAGTTTGAGTTTGAACAATATCCCGTGCACACGATGTATGTTTACCGCCCCTTTTTGCGAAGACCAACGAAAAAAAAACTTTTGTTTAATAATAATATTAATATAAATCTTTATTTCGGGTGGCATAGACCCATAGAAAAGTTAACCTAAACCTAATACACATTTCCCGAGCTACAAGTTTACTTGGCATGACTCGCCACACTCACACAAGACTACACACCACACACTGAAATACATTTCTCAGGCTCTGTTACAGTGATCACAAATGTCTGACCACCTCGGCTGTTTTTTTATGGTCTTTTTTTAATTAATTTACAAAAACAAGGGGCTCAGCAATAATCTGATGCTGCGATGCTATTAGTTGATGAAAGTAGGTAAGCGTTACTATAGCGGCCCGGCGCGGCGCTGCAAGCAAGAATCCGATGAACGGAAAGTGATCCGATGACCGAGACCACGGTGATACCTACATTCTGACGTCACACGTCATGTCGGAACTGAGCTTTAGGTAGTACAAGGAAATGGGAAGCGAGTAAGAACGTAGCTTTAAATCTAGATATTTCGTGGAGCTTTGAAATTTAGTTTGCCTCACGGCAAATTGGTTGAGATGTTTCTTTGAGAGGGGTACTAAGAAATGAAATCAGTTGGTAGTGAAATGTGAAGAAAGTTGCTTGTGAAGCAAACTATTGAGAGAAAGAAACAAATCATGTAGATTACCTACACGATTTGTTTTTTTCTCTTTTTGTATTTGAGCAATGTCCGTATTTTAATAACATTCCATTAATTCTAAACTCAGTCTCAATCTTTTAAAAATATTTCTAATTTACCTACATTTGACAAGTTTTTAACATTGGTTGCCGCTGAGATGATATTAAGGCTAGATTTTGATTGGTTGTTTATTACGGGAATTGGCTTTCTGGCGTTGGTGACATCCACAATCAAAAGGATACAACCCTAATAATTTAAATTCCAAAAAATTTGTTCCAGAAAGTTTCATCTCTTACGTCAAAGGACTAAAATACGTAAATTGATATTACTTCCTAAAAAAACCGGCTAAGTGCGTGCTGGCCAACGCACAATGAAGGGTTCCTTCCGTAGTTGGGATGAATTTATCCGATGAAAAAACTTGACTTTGTACTTGAAAAACATGTTCTCCCATACATTATAATTGCAAATGTCAGTTTGTACGAACAATATTGGGAGATTTACCATGTTATTTTAAGACATTAGATTTCTCATAGGTGCCTGTAGTTTAAACATAACACATGCATGGAATAGTACATTTTCATCTATTTTCTTAAGTAACTTTAAAACTTTTTATTTTAATATTATAATAAATAAATACTTGAGACCCTAAAAAACCCAATTATTTCAATTTACAAATTATGAAATGTAAATAATTCAGACTATAATTTATGTAAAATTCAATAAAGAACACAGTTATTCAGTTATTCCAAGGCTTGTGTTTTCACTTCTGTTGGCAGTCTTAATGACTGCCAATTTTTTTTAAATTTTTAATTTTTTCCCAATAGGGACCATCATAATTCTTAATTCATTTATTTACGTAACACGTCCATATTTCGGTCACAGAAATTGATATGTGTACCAAATTTCAACTTAATCGGTTCATTAGATTCGAAGCAAATTGGCTGTGATAGACACACGAGTGGAGATTCCGTTTTTTCATTCGAACATACTAAAATACATTTTACTACAGACATGACACAGAATTAATCGATAATAAAAGAAATAGAACTCATTAGGAACATGAAATAAGAGCACGCTAACATAAAAACTTCAATATTAATCCTGATAGCGAAACAGCTGCGGTTATCAAAGGACCCGTATTTAAGTGTCATAATCCGATCTCTGTAGATTGTGGGTCGTATTAGATTATAGATAAATAGCCACTAGAAGTGACAAGGATTATATTTAAAAAAGTTGTGTGTGGTTTAAAATCTATGTCGAAATTAATATACAAAATCTATATCTAAACATATTGTCAAACAAAGTCGCACAGTAAATTTTGATACGGTTTTATCATTAATTAGAGAATTTATTCCAAAAGGGTTTATGGTGGCATCTTCAACACCACATGCGAACTACGCATAAAAAAACCTGACGTCACACAAATCCTGTATCGCGCAATCAGAGTTTACCGCGCGACTAGCGTACACAACATCCCGACATCAACCGTTGGGCAGTTGCCCACCAGACAAAACACCCGTTTGGTCGGAAAATCCTCCATTTTCCATAGAGTATGAGTGAACTTTAAACCCTGTTTCTCTTGCATCTATAGATTTATATGTTTTTGAAGTGAAAACATTTTTAGGCGCATTGAGCACTTTTTGAGTGAACAAAAATCATGAAACTCGCGTCATCGTCACTGAACGCTTTCCATGACCTATATGTTATTATTATTTATTATGTATACTGTGTATATATGTGTACTTTTTGGGTGAACAAAAATCATGGAACTCATCGTCACCGAACGCTTTCCGTGAGCTATAGGTATGTATATTGTGTATGTATGTGTAGTTTTTGGGTGAGCAAAAATCATGGAACTCGCGTCATTGTCACCGAACGCTTTCCATGAGCGATGTATGTATATAAGAACAGTTATTCCAAAGTTTTGTGTTTTCACTTCTGTCGGCAGTCCTTATGACTGCCAATTTTTTTTTATGGTACATTATTTGTTCTTATAAAAACTAATCTTAAAACTACCAACTATGCACTATTTCGCTCAAGGATCAGTCACAACGGTATAACTTAGCTGTTGCCAGCGATTCGCCAGCATGGCTTTAAATAAAAGTAGCCTAAGTTACTCCGAATAATATCTGCTATTTGCTAGTGAAAGTCCCGTCAAAATCAGTTCAGCCGTTTTGGAGATAAGCTGGACCAAACAAATAGACAGAGAGACAAAAAAGTATTTTGTTATAAGTAACGTTATACGTTCATAAGCATTTAGTAAAAAGCTGTTATTTTGACATTTCCAACAGACACTTCAATTTTATTTATTTTTATAAATATAGAAGAGAAATCGAGATGTTTTGACATGTCGCTACGCTACAATAATAGATTGTATCTTTGCGAATCAAGGTCGGGTCACAAGTGTTTTATAAAAAGTTTGAATGAGGCAAAAAAAATTTTTTTTTTTGTGGTAAACATATGTGAGATATTTGATTGCAGAGAGACTTAATTCATCGTGAATAAACCAATAAAAAAGATGTGAGTTTAAAGTATAACAAATGACTAAATAAATTATAATTAATTTAAGTATTTGCAATAATCATGCAATTATACAAACACAACTCACCACAGCTACACAAAAATAAATATCAAGAATTTCCTTCTAATTTCTGCTCACTCATTAATAAAATTATAATCTAATATTTTTCCATGCCCCATCCAGCCACATCTACCTCCCATAAAGGTACTATTGAATACGTCGTATTAATCCGTATCGTCCCAGGTAGATCCTTTGATCCTGGCCACAAAGGGAAAGCTGCTTACCTGAGCATATTCCACATAACTGATGGAATTAAACTTCAAGATGTCTGCCAACCCTCGTGGTATGTGAGCGTTATGATGCCGCATATTTTGGCCATTATATGTAAGTGATGGGTAAAGTTATGTTTTGTATGTTAGTTGGGGAGTCTTGATCTTGCTTGATCGTGTCCGAGGAAGTAGCATTTTGGCTATTATGAAATAGCATTGGTTGTAGTTCGCTTGTTACACTTATATAATTTATTGTGTGTTTTCATTTAGGCCCCGAAGAGTAATAAAAAAAACTACGTGTTTGGATGAATTCACAGCATTTATTAATAAATAATATTTACATTCCCAACGTTCACTGAAACGTGGTCATGGTCAATCACAATGGGCCTTATTAGAAGGCTAAAAGTCACCCTAAGGGCAATGGAGAGGGCTATGCTTGGAGTTTCCCTACGTGATCGAATCAGAAATGAAGAGATCCGCAGGAGAACTAAGGTAACCAACATAGCTCGAGAAATTGCCAAACTTAAGTGGCAATGGCAGAACAGATGGCCGTTGGGGCCGAAAGGTTCTGGAGTGGCGACCGCGTACCGGAAGACGTAGCGTGAGAAGGCCTCCCACAAGGTGGACCGATGACCTTGTGAAAGCCGCAGGAATCCGCTGGATGCGGGAAGCACAGAACCGATCGAAGTGGCGGTGCTTGGGGGAGGCCTATGTCAAGCAGTGGACGTCTTTCGGCTGAAATGATGATGATGACATTCACAAAAAAAAAAAAGCATGCAAATCTGATATCAAAATCTAATCAAGCGTAATAGATTCTAAAAGATCTCTTCTCTAAACATACGTGTTACGACTGCACACAATTTCCGAGCAAGATTTTGTATGCCAATAAAAACGTAGAGTAGGTACCTAACCTCGAACCATACGGCATACGATCTCATACAATCCTCATTTTTAACGACCCACGAACGAGTCCGTTCGTCCTATATCTACAGAAACGGACGAAGATGGGGCTAAAATAGATTTCTCGTAGATTCGTAGTAAAGCTAGACGTACTTGATTTAATTTGTAGGTCGAGGGATACATAGACTGTAGACGAGATATTTTGAAATCGATGAGCTGGCTGTTATATAACTTAGTCGAGTTTAAGTGGATTAGAACGAATGAAAGGTTACTTGATGTTCAAAATGTATAAATAAATAAATTTACTTTAATTTAGACCTTGATCATAAGATGTGATGTTAGTAATACACAGTAATTATACAGAAAATATACAGTCAAAATATACACTGCGCCATAAAAATAGGTTAAACTTACCAGGCTCTAAGCTAAAAAAGCACTCAACAAGTACACTAGTCATGTCAATTAAAATCTATATATATAAAAATGAATCCCTATTTCCCTTGGTCACGGCATCACGCGTGAACGGCTGGACCGATTTCGCTAATTATTTTTTTGATGTGTTTGTTATTGTCAGGAGAAGGTTCTTAGGTAAGAAAAATTTAAGAAAGTTAAAAAAAAAAAAATAAGAAAACTGTAAATATGGTCTATTTACATTTTTATTGTAATAATAAGTAGGTAACTCTATCTTCTAATGTAACTTTATGGCGTTTGACATAACGTGTCAGTCATCATTTGGTAGGTCTGAGAATAGATTTTATTTAAAAAAAAAAAAATTGAATGTTTTAGTTAGGTAGGGTAGGGTAGGTAGGGTTGGTAGGGTAGGATAGGGTAGGGTAGGTAGGGTAGGGTAGGGTAGAATAGGGTAGGGTAGGGTAGAATAGGGTAGGGTAGGGTAGATAGGTAGGTAGGGTAGGGTAGGATAGGGTAAGGTAGGGTAGGGTAGGTAGGTAGTTTCCTTTGCGCGTAGACAAACTGCCACAGTCAAATAGCTTTTGACAGAACGAAGTCTGTCGGGTCAGCTAGTATATAATAAATTACTAGAAAAAATTAAAGAAGAACAAAAACTTTACCAACTTTTTTTTACATTTCCATCTTTTTTTTGTGTTTGCGTTCTATTTTTTGCGTCATGTTTACCGCAAATAAACGTTTTTTCTTTCTTTTCTTATTCATAAATAAATTAAAACAATTTCTATTAATTATCTAAATGCTATTACAATATCAGTGAATACTTAAATGACAAATTTTAAATAACGTGTTTTAAGAAAATAATCACAATACCTATTTAATATTATTATAACAACTAAGTAGTCAAATAAAAGCCCGCTTCTCTCTCCTACTTTTTCTGTACCCGACAGGGTCCACAATGATTATAAAAATCTACCACCTAAGTTCACATGTAGAAGCAATATAGTATAGTTTATATCGAGGGACTAAACGAAGCCATAATATACCAGAGGTGGTTTGACTCCCGAGCGTGCGAGGGAGTCAATGAAACCGAGGGTATATTAAGTTGGCGTTTAGTCTCGAGGTACAAACTGTACTTTTCACCTTGAGTGCGAGAAAAATAGTCAATTTAGTACAAAAACATTTAATATATATTAGTTAATAAAATACAAATCACAAACATAGAATACGTACTCCAAAACGACGATGGTTGATATTTTTTCGACAAGTCATCAAAATATGCCAAAAAGACGCTTTCTGTGAAAGAATATATAGGTTTCTTATTCCTCCAGTCCATAAAACTTTCGTAAGTTTTTAGGTAAATCTTCATCGATTTTTGCGGCAAAAGGCTTTTGCTCTTTGATCGACGTCAAACTTTTCACTGAGACTGGACATTCTTAATAAATTTATTTAAAACCGAACAAATTTACATTTGACAAAAATTATGAAATTTTCGCGGTCACACCGTAACGCTTGTTGCTTTGTATCATATAAAGCCCATGGTATTTTTTAATCAAATTGATATTACAGCAAAAGTTTGTTCTTCAATTATTTCGACTTCACTAAGGTAAGTAATTGAACCAATGACTACATATTTAGGGGTTGTTGTTTTAACATGCAGCAATGATGTGATCGTACCTTTCCGCGAAATACAGTCGACTCTCGATACTTTAACACTCCGGGACAAGAGAAAAATTTAAAATTACGAAGTGTTCAAAATAACAGGAGTTTAAATAATCAAAAGGGAGGGACGAAAAAAATCAAGTAAACAATAGTTTGATCAAAATTCGTGATTTATTATTTTAAACATGTGTAATTGTCTCAAACTCAAACTCAAATCATTTATTTCAATTAAACCATTTACAGGCACTTTTGAATTGTCAAGGAGTCGGTCAGTAAGAAAAATGAAGTTACATGCCCATTCCAAAGCGTAGGTACCTATGGAGAAGAACGGGCAAGAAACTCCATGGACACTCTTTTAAATTAAATTGTTACAAAAGTATTCGTTACATCTATAATGTTGCATTTATAACTAAAAGTGAGAACGATGTAAAAATAAAAATAATAAAAACTTACACGTTAAAAGCGTCAAGCGTAGGTACAACAAATAGAAACAAAATAAAATAACCCGTGGCAGCTAAGAGATGACCAGTCCCAACTGACGGCGCCCGTTCACGAACATGACGCATCGAGTGAGCGAGCGACTTCAGTCTATCATCGTTCAATCTGTACGTGTATGTAAACTAACGACAGGTCTGTGCATGATAAACGCTATAAATTAGGTATAGAGAATTGGGAAGCCCGGACTTCATATTTTTGCATGTTGGCGGGCAAGATATTCCTTCAACTTAAAGTTACCGCGGGGACCAATTAATATTGATTTTATTCAATTTATCGAGTATTTTTCCAACAGAGAAAAAATCAAATTATCGAAAAACTCCAATTAACGAGTGTCAAATTATCGAGAGTCGACTGTAAATAAAAATGTTTGTATTAAAACCAGATTTTAAGACCTTGGGTGGTTAAAAGTACGTAGCTAAAGATGGTCTTGGTCTGAGTGGCCCCATTTATTAAATACCTAGGTAAAATGTGAAAGACCTCTGGATTTTAGAGGTAAACCACTTTATAAACGTGAAACCATAAAACTAAAGAGAAAAAATAAAAAAAGCATAGTTCCTACCCCCCGAAGATTTCTGAAAGTTGACTAAGTACAGTAATAATTTAGGGCGTGATAACGAGTAACAAGCGTACTGAGATTATAGCACCGGAGGAGAAAGGTTTCACTTTGGAAAGTTCTAGGTAATGCCTATAATATAAGGTAGTTTACGAAAGAGGGGCGTACCTATAGTTTGCTTCAAGTTTTGGAAAAGTTTTTATAAGGTAAAAATTTAACTGAACTCCAAATCAAATATAAAAATTCCGTCCTTGTCCTTGTGAGGTGTAGAAATCAAATCACCCCAATTTTTGTTTATATAATACTAGATGACCCAAGGAGCTCGTATAATATAGCCGCACGGGTCGATCCAACAGGTTAAGCTACGCTTGTCGGGGTTGGTCCGTGGGTGGGTGACCATCTTTACATACCGAGACTCCTCCGTGCTCGGAAAGCACGTTAAGATGTTGGTCCCGGCTGACATTCGTGTAGCGTGTACACGAAGCAACAAAATTCGATCTAAAGAAAAGCGGCCACATTCCTCTAGATCGTATTTTATTGCTTCGTGTCTCAATATGAAACTTTATAAAAGGAATTAGAAAATTCTAGACACACTTACCAAGGTTCTTTATTGAGCCGTTTTTCATAATTCCTTCTCAGTCACGAGTTTTTTTTTTTTTTAAAGGATTCGCGCTAGTCGACCTTTGTACACGCTCTTAAATTGAACGGCCGAAGCCAATTACACTATTTAAACATGTAATTTATTTAACACAGTCATGCATTTTTCTCACAAAAAATCAAACATTCAGGGCCTCAAGTCTGCTATTACAATAGTGTCAGAATGGTCTCGCCATTGTGAGTATTTGACAGTGTTTGTATGGCAAATCTGTCAAAAACTCACAATGAAGATACCATTCTGACACTATTGTAATAGTAGACTTGAGGCCCAGACAGTATCATCTTCCATTCATTCGCATACATATCGAAATCTGTGTATGAGTTCAGAAGTGCGTTAATAACGGCTAAGGTCCGAGGAGCAGTGACTTGGACTTGGAGTGTGCAACAGTACGGCAAATTAAGCTGCTAATTATGTTGAGCGATGACCGTTTTGCGTGGATATGACGCATATTTTCACCCAACTTGTTATTTTATGTTTTATTTGTGTTCTTTTTTTGCGTCATGTTTATCGCAAATATACGTATTTTTTTCTTTTATTATTTCTTTCCTTTTTGGTTTTAACATTGAATAAACACTCAATGGCATGAACTCCTGACCTAAAACGAATCTCGCCTTTATGTCATATCGATGGACCAAATCTTTAAGCATTATTTTGTCCAGTGATCTAGAAAATTTGCTTTTAGGAACTTTGCGACGTCGCATAAAATATCTAATCGCAAATAATCTCTACGGACTAACCGAGCCGGTTTAGGAGCTGTAATAGCAGTAATTTGCAACGTTATTTGTTTTTAAGGCTGTCATGATGATAAAACTTGTACACTTGTATATTACAACACTAAGAAAATATTGTTTTTATTTGGTAAATAAGCAGTAGGCCCCTGCTGCCGATCGATTCTGTAAAAATCTCACCGTGGTAAAACTTAAACCCCAAGTCTTTAATTCAGATAATTTATGTAAACAAAGTAACGTCAAGAAATGTCACTGTCAAAATGACAGGACAGTGGTGCAAAACATTTTTTTAATTTTTTTTTTAATAATTTATAATCATCTAGAATTAAAGTGAATTAATTATAAGAACTATACAAACAAAAAAATATGGATTTGCAGAATTATAATCATAAGAATCAGCAAAACAACTCTTTATGTTAGTATACTCCTAAAAGTCATGATTTCATGAAATAGTCATTCAATAGGATTATATGCACTTGGAGAATTGTATCGATGAGTTATATGATTATAATTCTATGAATAAATATTTGATACGGCCGCGAATCATATTTAGATCAACATACAACCTGATCGATCAACAACTTCGCGGGCTACCCCAGTCTGGTTCAGCCGTTTCGGAGAGTAGCCGGAAAAAACAAGCATACAGACAAAAATTTCAAATAATGTTTTTTGTTATAAGTGCCGTTTATACTTTCATAAGAGTTTGGTAAAAGCTGTTGTTTTGACATTACAAACAGACACTTCAATTTTATTTATTTTTATAGATAAGAGCGGAGCCGAAAGGGATATCCCGACGTTCATGGGTATTTATTATTTATATATACTTTATTGTACATCAGATTGCTACTGCCACTGCCACTGTTCATATCAGATTCTGTCCCCCTAGTTGTAATGGAACAAAATCCCAGATGCGAGGTGGTTATGTATCGAAATACAAGGAAACAATAAACTGTTTGAAATAACATACCTATATTTATAAAAATATACGAGTATCTCCTCTTTACAACAACACACGGTAGCCTTTAGGCGTCTACCGCAACAATCATGTATTACATCAAACCCTTACAATTTACGAGTAAGTTGACCTATAAAATAGGTAGGTAGCTCTCCCTTTGCCCAGCAGTAGGATGAAATAGAGTAACAAGAAAAAAAAAAAAAAAACAAGTATCGGTACATCGGTGCATCAGAATCTACTTTTGAACATTATTATAATAAACACTTTATAAAACATACGAAAAATCCACATTTTCTTCAATATTCAATATCTTTAACATAAACTTCGATTTTTGTAGGTACCAGACATTCTGTTAACCATATCACGCCAATTTTGGCAGCTTCGAATACGTGCGACACAATATTACGCCGGTAACCTTCACCTCCGTACTTGATACTAAGTACCACCTCACGCGAGACGACTACGGTTGACGATAAGAGTAACGTGTAGTTCAGACGCGCATCTCGCAAGTAATCTGTTTGAGTTCCGTTGTAGTGAATGTTGTGGAGTGGTACAAGTTTTGTATGTCTTTGTAACTTTTATATGACAGATCATTTGTTAAATAATTTGGATATGATGACCATTCGTTACATTAGCTATCGTCGCTATCCCTAATAAGTCACATTCACTAATACGTCACCTTGTGCATCTGGTCACTTTACCTATCTCGTTTCATGCTCTATTTCGACCTATCTTTTTTTTTTTTTAAACGTTGCCCCACACTAGGAATTTCTCCTGTATCATGGGTGCGTTTACAAACATTTAAACTCACATACACAAACAGCCAGACCCGGAACAACTACTTGTAGATCATACAAATATTTGTTCCGTGCGCGAATCGAACCCGCGACACGCAGCGCAGTAGTCAATCGCTTAACCACTGCGCCAACCGTGCCGTCAAAGTTTACTTAGTTTGCTGTACAGAATGCGTAGATGATGGCTATGTCATAAGTATTTTTAAACGCTCTTACACTAAATAAACACCTCCAAAACTAATACACACAAACTGAACTTACTCAACTCTGCACTTTGTTGCCATCAAGGAAAATATTGGAAAAATATTTACCGTTGAGTTTATCGTGTTAAAATGTTCGCGGATGAATCTCATTTACTCGGAACGCTTGTGTAAACTTATTCGATTCTTGTTACGGTGGCAAAGTCAATTTTAAGACGTTGCCTTTTGGTGATAGGCTGTGTATTGAGTTAAAGCGGCATTCAGCGGTATTCAGCTATGTTCAGCGCTATAGCGCTTTATTGCATCATGTACGCCCTAAGTCATGCTCTTCGATATGACTTGATTCGATTTTCGATTGTGATTTGTTCGGTTATTTTTGGATGGGAGAAAATTAGTTTTGGTATTTTATTGAAAAAGTCAAGCCCAGGGTCTCTTATCTTAAGGTGAGTATAGACTAAAGTAGTAACTTGTAACAAAACATCGAGCCACTCTAACGTGTCACCCTTTCAGGAACCGAATAATAAGCACGACGCTCGATGCTTTGTTACAACTTGATTTCGCAAACAAACGTGCTGTGTAACATTTCATCGAGCCTTCAGATCCGACATTTCCACGAAGAGTAAACACAAATAGAAAGGAATGTTACAGGTAAATGCTCACTCACCGTGAGTACTGCTTCGAACACTGTGTCGAGCAATCGCGGAATCTCTTTTTTAAATTGAGCTTTTGCTTGTATTTTACCACGCGTAACGGCCCGGCCACGGCATTGCGCGGCGGCGACAGCGGCAGCGGTTTTCCTAATTCATTGCGTGTGATCCCAACTAGCCACAGTGCGTTGCGCGTCTCGACCGCGCAATAAACAGAAAAAACGCTTGCCCCGCCGCAATTCGCACAATGTCGTGGCCAGGCTGTAAGTACGTTGCATTACATGGAAATGCTCGAGAAAACACTCTATTGTATACTCACATTAATATTCAGTCCAGTTGCATTGATCATTACTTGTTTTCTTGTTCTGATGATTAAAAAACTGTTCCACGGAACCGCATTTATCAAAATGTTGTTTCAGTGCGGTTAGTGGAATGCTCAGGTGCGGTTCGGTCAAGTGCTATTGAAATCAGTGCTCTGAGTAGAATACCTCATCATTTTCAGCAGTATTTGTACAAGGTACAGGCTGGGAAATTAATTGACACTACGTCAATTTCCCATGTTAAACATGTCAACAATTGTCAAGATCTGGGATTTCAATATACGGACAATTGAGGTTTTTAGCTAATTTGCTTGTGAATGCGCTAAGCCAGCTAAGGTAGCCCGCGAAATTCAAATTTTCTTACGATTTTTGCAATTTACAGCTCATTGTCTGTGTAGGCAACTTATTTGGTTCATAATTTAAAATGTTATTAGTTTTAAAATTCGAATGGCACGCGAAGCGAGGTGGTAAGCTTGCCTAGTGCGCATGCGCGGGACCGCCTTTCGTGTTCGCGCGCTCACGGGCCGACGTTGAGGGACGCCGCGCCGCCGCGCCCGCCGTCCGCGTGAGCCCGCCCAGTGCCCCTTGAAACATCATTGAGAGCGGACGCGTATTCAAATTGTTCGGGCGTTCCCGCCAAAATTGGTTTATTATAGTTGTTATAGTTTATACCAGTAACTTGTGTGTTTCTGTTTTGTTTAATAAAATCCCGCCTACCCGTACAGTCTGAGTGTATGTTGATTAAAGTATGATTCGTGACTGTAACAAATATGTATTAACAGAATTATAATCAATATAATCAGTAAAACAACTCTTAATATACATAACATAATCAGTCTATACCTAATGTTCCCACTGCTGGGACACAGGCCTTCTCACTGAGAAGGAATGATGAAAAACGGCTTAATAAGGAACCTCGGCAAGTGTGTCTAGAATTTTCTAGTACCTTTTATAAAGTTTCATATACAATAAAATACGATCTAGAGGAATGTGGCCGCTTTTTTCAGATCGAATTTTGTTGCTTCGTGTCTCAATATGAAACGTTATAAAAGGTATTAGAAAATTCTAGACACACTTATCGAGGTTTCCTATTGAGCCGTTATTCATAATTCCTTCTCAGTCACGAGATAATATTTTTTTGAAGGAGGTAGTAGTAGAGCACTAGTAGACCGTTGTACAACCTCTTAAGATTAACTTGTATTTCTATTGATAAGTGAATTGTATTTTTTTGAGGAATAAATGTCTTAAATCGTAAAGTGCCGAATGTTTTCCTTGTATTACAGACATATTAAATACATGTTATTACATACAGGAAAAGTTTTTACCCAGGGCGCAATTTTTTTTTTTTTGGTTGTTCAGTACCAGTAATACTATTATTAATATTATTATTACTATTGTATTATTTGTTCAATACTTTTCTTTTGTCCGACTTGAAATCAGCAAAATATGGATACAATATATTCGTAATAATATCAAAGGGCATGAGCCCGTGCCGCGGCCGGTGTCGGTGCGGTGCAACCCCCGCCGGGCGGCATATACAATTAACGATTAATAACTCGCTTAAATACCTATTTAGGCGAATTGCACGAGTAAACAGCTGATAAGTACCTACTACTGCGTTCCGCTTCACTACACGCGCTGTAACCGCGCGGAGTACCCATTACACCAGTTTCATAATAAACATCTTTCATTATCGATAACTTAATTTTTTTGTACTAAAGCATATCAAAATAAAAAACAGGTGTTTAATAAAACTCGTTTAAGTTTAATTTATCAAAATTCGCGCACTGGTTAAAAACTTTTCCTGTATACACAAATTCTTGACGGACGTTTTATGCAACATCATACATACATTCTGATGCATGCAGCACTAAATATTGTATAACAATCATCAACAACTTAAACTTGAATTTCTGGACCTACATTTTAATCCTTGACCTCCATTCATTTCTCATGATGCCGTCATGCTATTCGATATACAAAGATTTAACATTGAATCAAATGACCTGTGTTCACGCTCCACAAACCATAACTCCCAATTAAATCAAGATCAAACTACCTTTTAATTTGAACAAAAATTTTATTACTTAGTATTTAACTGCTTTTATCGCGACAACAATAAGGGCGCGGACACACGAAGCGGTTTGAATGCAAACTAATTCGGGCGACATATTTACAGAACGCTTGGCCGTTTCCGCTCAGAAAACCTTTTGTTTCGAGCCTACACGAAACTGAATTGTTGCCTCGGTATTGGACATTCTCATTCACTTTCGAACAGTTGCTGTCCATTGTGTCTTTGGAGCGTGTCGGCTAGTATTCGACAGTGGTTTTCGAATTACAAGTACACAGAATGGAGATAAAAATAACGTGAATGTAATTCTGTAAATTCTGCACGTTATACGCAGCTTTTGCACCATGTTATAACTACGTGTGACAATATGTATTAATTCGTTTACATTGCTTACCAATCACGATTACCTGAGTTAGGTATTCATTTATTTATTCTAAATCTGTATTAACAATAACAAACATAAAGACTGCCAAACTGCATAATAGTTTGTCGGTAGTTATTCTCGTCTAGCAATGGATTACAATTTTTTTAAATTATTGTGCTAAAACTTAGTTATCCTAAGTAAACTATATAATAATATACCTACAATCAAAATAAAAAATATCAAATTTAACAGAATGGCATTTTTGCAGTCATGAGGTTTGTTACAAACATAGCTGTGGACACAATGAGAGATAATGTTTTTGTAGAACTTTTTTAAGTTGATCAAAGTCAAAGTCAAATTATTTATTTCAAATAGGCACATAAAAGGCACTTTTGAACGTCAAAATTTACAAAAATATTTAATTAATTCTAGTTGCCTCTTCCAAAAGGTAGTTACGTATGGAGAAGAATGGGCAAGAAACTCCATACGTAAGTATGGAGTTTCTTGCCCATTCTTCTCTTTTAAAATATTAACAATATTTTGTATACATTAATTATTAATTACACTGCGTTACACGATTTTGGTACCGTCTTAACTGTTAGCTGGAATGAATAGGTAATGAGTCATAGATTAAATGTTCCAAACATCTGTGGTATCCATCACGTCTAGTTTTCGAGGTACATGACAATTTTTATTTCTACTACTCTCACTTTAGGCGTAAAGAAACAGTTACCGTTTTCGATGTATTTTTCTTTTTTATTATTTTGTTTTGTTCAGTAATCGTTTCTATTCGATAACGTCGACATCTTTGTACATATTTATTTGAAAATCCAATATGAATACTGGACTAAGTGGTCTTCGCAACTGCTTAAATGCACCAAATAAGTTTTGTTACGTTTGCGGACAGTATAAATGTAAAATAACAAACAAAAAATGTTTCCGAAAAGTGAGAAGTGCATATTTTACTCTATTTTGGATGTGCTATTAATCAAGATAAACCATGGATACCAAAGTTGTTTTGTGTTTCGTGCTATGCTACTCTCATATCTTGGTTAAATGGGAACAAGACATCAGTGCCATTTGCCGTAGGTATCAGCTTAATGGCGTGAACCTAGTAATCATTTTAATGATTGCTACTTTTGCATGACTGACATACGTGGTTTTACAAAGAAAATCAAGCACAACATCAAGTATCCTGACGTTTCTTCAATGTCGAAACCAGTACCTCGAAGTGAAGAAATGCCGCCTCCTTTACCTCCCTAACTTAACTTGGTGCCTGGTTATCACTGAAAGCAGTCATAAAATGTTTTTAGGAAACCACAGAGCCGAAAATGCGGAACAGCTAGTTACCGACATGTTGAAAGTATACGAAAAGTTAAGTTGCAGAATGTCATTAAAAATTCACTTTCTGCATTCTCATTTTTCTTTCTTTAATCTTGGTGCGGTCACTGATGAGAAGGGCGAGATGTTTCACCAGGATGAAAAGAAGCTTGAAGAACGATTTCAAGGCCGTTGGGACACAACTATGCTAGGTGATTACTGTTGACGATTAAAACGAGAAGATCATTCAGGGCACAAAATAAAAAGTTAAAGTTTTACGATATTTTGTGTTAAAATTTTAGAAGATATTTTTTTGAGTTTTATTTACCTAAATTATGAAATTAAACTTGATTAATGTAAAAAATTCTGGTTGATTTTATTAGATTTCTTTTAAATATGTTTTGGCCTTTTAATTTTTAATATAATTTGGCACATTCTTCCGGAAGAAAAATGAGACGTGATGAAAAGAAAATTTGTATGTATGTTTAATAAACGATATGTATAAATAAGAAAACATGACATTTCAAAGCGGGTACTCAATTTTTTTTTTCATTTGTAACGCAGTGTTATATGTGAAGACGATGCACTTACCTAGAATAAAATTACTATACCATAATAGGTAAAAAGAATGAAAAGTGTATCAATGACAGACAAATGAATTATGCGATAGATACATGGTGCTCACATAATATATTTACAAACATTGTAAAAGTAGATGATTGCCCTTAAATTTTAACATTTAATAACATATGTCAGTGTGTGAGTTAAAGTATATTAATCATAGAAAATAACATTAATATAATAAAAAATTTAAATTATGAATTATGATCCTTAGACTTGACATGCTGTATCAGCTTTGGGGTGCACCTTCTAGTGCACTTACCAAAGTAGTTTGTTACTTTTGGAACAGCAAGTGTCTAAAGTGTGTGCGTGTGGTATAACTTAAATCGAAAGTAAAGACTGAACGTCGCAAGTTTGTGTTCATAACCATCACAAAACACACATAATACGCGTTTCAAACGCTACGTACAGCATAAGCCTGCGGCGTTTCACACGCGAACTTATCGCTCCTTACAGCACGCGACCTTTTATAATCAATAGCTTGGACTTTTACGTAAGCATCATCTGCCAAGTTTTTTCCCAACTATGTTGACGTCGACTTCCAGTCGAACTGAATACCAGTATTTTACATGGAGCGATTGCCTATCTGATCTCCACAACCAGCGTTGCCAGAGGTACCGATTTTGGCGGGGCGTCCCGTTTTTTTGCCCAAAATTAAAAGCCCCACGCGATAGAAGATTAATAAGTAATTCGTAAGTAATGTATTAGTTATTTATGTTATAATATTCCTCTGAAGGCTTAACTGCTTTGCACTACAGGGTAAGCCAGATATGTATTTACATGATTGTTATTAGCATAGTAAAGTAACGTTTTTTTTTAATTAAAATATATTTTATATGGCTACCATAATCATTGTAAACTTAATTTAAAATACAAGTCAAAGGAAAAGTAGTAAAAAAACCACAGATGTATATATACGTTTTCTTTTTTATATGTCCTGCTTTCGATAAAAGAATCCCGCTTTTTTTACTCAATGGTTTCAAAAAACTGCTTTGCCCGAAAAAAAATCTAGCAACGCTGTCCACAACCCAGTTAGTACCACGCGCGGCAATAATACGATAACCCTTGGTAGAACTGGTTGTCAAACTTTGGTCAGGGACCAACGGTAACGGCGTGAAATGCTTTCTGAGGTACATACGGAGAGGTCAATGTATAAGTAACGGATGGTCACCCATCCACGGACCGACCTCGGCAAGCATAGCTTTACCTTCGATAGTCCCGTTATTATTGAGCCACAAGCCTTTAACTTTTAAGTAATAAAGTATTATAACAATCTTTGTAGAAGAAAAGCAATTAGGACCAAATAAGACACTAATTATTTTTCATTAGCAGATGGCACCTGTGATTAAAGTGAGTTTGGGACATTTTATTAAGATGTAATTGGAAAATTGGTGTAAGCTTTAATTTGACGTGTCTTCTTAACTTTGATGTGTTTTACTTTGAAGTAAAAAAGGGCTTTATATATTCTGTTGTTTCAGACACATTTATGTTAAAGTAGATGGGTAAAGAAAAAAGACAGAAATAGGCTCCCCCCTATTACATGGGACTTAAACGTAATTGGCGAAGTGTGGGTGTATGGTACAGAGGTGTACCATACACCCACATTTCGCCAATTATAAGTTTACCCTTTATATGTACGACATGTAAAAGTTTTCGTACCAAGTTGTCTGTATTTGTAGGCATAATAAACAATTAAAAACGTTATTATTATTATTATAATTTTAATGTTGTCTTTGACATATCGATGGCCCCACCGAATAAACGTATAAGAGAAAAATTACAACTTTTCAGCATACAATAAAAATGTTTAAACTTCAATAACGTTCATTTTATTTTAAATATGTAGGTATAAATAATATATAATCGAATTATTGGTAAAAATATAAGCTATAGACTTGCATATTTACTTTCTTGGCGATTCAAAAAGCATGTAATTATAACATAAACTATTATTCCTATAATTTTAAAATTAATTATTTCCCTAGAATAAATAAATTCACTATTATAATAGGCGTGTTTTGAGTCTAAAATCCATTAAAAAAAATTAAGTGGGTGCAGGATAGGCGAAAGAAAAGAAAAATTTAGAAAAAAATCGTGTAAGAAGCATTGCACGTTTATTCGGTGGGGCCATCGATATCTCGGGACCGACCGGACCTTTGGAAGGAGTACAAGGGGCCGAAGCCAACTCGCAGAGGCCCCCTAGACAATTTAAATGATGAGGAGACACCAACCGACGATTATCCCTGTATGCACAACGCATGTGCACCCACGGACAACCCCCGGTTGGTGCAGGTCTATTGCAGGATATTGAAACAAAGATATTGGGCTTAGGTGGCTAAAGGGGACTGGTTACCTAGAACTATGGAAAGACATTACCCACTGTCTGACGAATGTTTTACGAGTATATACAATACACACATAACATGGCAGGGGATGACTTGCACACTCATTGAGTGTGCAAGTCACCCCCTGCTATGTTATCTTCGGGGCATGCTATCTTTCGAAAACGGTCGCTAGCACATAGTGTCACAGCCACAAGGTATATGTAAAATACATTTTTTTAAATAATAATTATTATTTATTCACAAAACATAAACTTTGACAATAATATTACACAGAAAGGGGATACAAAAGGTAGGTAGTGAGGTCAAAAGTTCAAATAGAATAGATACCCTGCCCCCCAAACTAGGAAAATCCTGTATCCACCCTTAATTGGAGATTGATTGGATGGAGGTAGAATCCACCCTTAATTCTACTAGCCTAGCGACAGATGTAGCTCCAACATTATAATCAAACTCAATGAGCCATATACCATTATAATACATACGTACACAATGATACGGGTAATCTACTTAGTTTAATAAACTAAATAGGTTACCTGTATCATTGTGTGTGGCTACTTAAGTGTGGGTTTTGTGTGAAAGGGCATTTCAATTTAGATATCTATGTATGCTATGTGATTTCTTAGATTAGGCTAATTATGTGTCTCGGGAAAAGGAAATGTCGTAAATTCGCCAAGCATGGTGAATGACGGTGATGACCTATTTACTTATAAAAAAAAACCGGCCAAGTGCGTATCGGACATAGAAGGGTTCGGTAGTTGGAATGCATCTATCCCAAGAACAAAGTTAACACTGTATTTGAAAAACATAAAGAAAGAAAGAAAGAAAGAAAAATAGGTTTATTTGTCACAGAAACACGTGCATACAAAAAGATAATTAACTTGATTAGATGGTATAAGAAAAATAAAAAATAAAACTAAATAGATCTACATTCCAATCACGAGCAC
Organism: Dryobota labecula; assembly: GCA_947523025.1. NCBI lineage: Eukaryota > Metazoa > Arthropoda > Insecta > Lepidoptera > Noctuidae > Dryobota > Dryobota labecula. Next base: position 24,468,473 of record OX383289.1, on the reverse strand, counting down.
AAAACAAAATAGTCGGCAGCTGCACGTCATGACTCAACATGAACATGTCCTCCCATACATTCCAACTGCAAATGTAAGTTGTATGCACATAATTAAAAGAGTAAATCTTTCAATATTGTGCATAAAACTTACTTTTGTGAAACAGAAACAAACATACATTTAATTTATGAGCATTTTTTTGTCAATCTTAGTTTAAGTACTTCTTTGTAATCTGTAGCGTGTAACTGTTTTTGTCCCTAATAAATAAAATAAAATACATGCTATTCTAAGATTTCATATAGATTTTCCTGTAATCTATAAGTACAATTCTCTATATTATTATTAAAAAAAAAAAAAAATAAGCTCAGAAGTTTGATAAGGGTGGGGGAATGGTAAACTTTCATAAATATTCTTAAATAACTTTAAAAAGAATTCCTATAAAATTATTTAAAAAAAAAAATAAGACTCATAACAAGCCCTTTCATTTAATACGGTACAGTTATTATTTTTGTCCTATTTACCCCACAAAATTGATCCCGATATTCAAAATTCATTTATTTACGCTAAACGTCCGTGTTTGGGTCACCAAAAATCATGTGTCTCAACTTTCAACATAATCCGTCCATTAAATTCAGAACAAATTGGCTGAGACAGACAGACACACGAGTTATCCTATGAGGGTTTTTTCATTCGGACGTACGGAACCCTAAAAAGTAACACTAAGCTTTAAAAGCGATAAAACTTCTTCATAAAATCACTTGCCCGTCTTCTACAAACTTCCACAGTGTAACAGATCGTCCAAGTAACGCCAACGGCATGAAAAATGAGAAAAGCTATACAATATCGTGATTATTAAGCGAAAGTGCAAACAAAACGTTTAAACATTCCACTAATGACTTCGTGGATGAATGATGCCTGACGAACAAAAGACTGGATGAAATATGAAATGGCTAAACGGGTCGCTCTTGGTTCGTTAGTTTTCTATTGAGTATCAGATCTAGAGAGAGAGAAAGAAAGAGGAAACATTTAGGGTCATGGATGCTATCAGAAATGTTTCAGCAATCAATTTCATTTGCATCATTTGTTTGAATTTATATAAATGCATGTAACTGTAATTGTAAAAAAAATAGACTACTAATAATTTTGGGTAGTATTTAAACGCAATACAAATAAAATAAAACTTTTTGTATCCAAAAATAATCCGAATTGCAATCAAAATTACTGATTGCACAGCAAAATACTCAACTCAAAATATAACTAAATAAGCAACAGTTTATATTCGTGGCGCACCGCTATTTATCTTAACTAAAGTAAAGCTTTTTAATTATCTACAAATGTGACATCGAAAGATCTAAATATCGAAGCGGGTCTTTTGTTTCCAAGCAATAATAATGACTAGTCGACGGGCCTCTATTTCTGGGTGGTTAAAAAATATAACCACGAATGGAATGGCGGGGTCTTTTTTAGCTCGCTTCGCTCGCTCTACCCTGCCATCCCCTTCGAACCTAAACTGTCCAAGTCGGGGTGCCCCAAATCCCGAGCTCACTTCGCTCGCTCTTGCATCAAAGTTCTCATAAGTAACAGTAGGTAATAAAAAAATATCGTGAACTTAAGTGTATTAAATGTCGACATTTTGAATTTATACTCCATTTACTATAGCATTAGACAAATAACGGCTAAATAACGACAGTTATTGTGTAATATTGTTGAAATTACTGCACTTTAGAGTTATTTTTTTAACGTAAATGGTAAATAGGTTACAGTGCCTTCTATTCATCGTGAAATAACGGAGTTTATTCAACGTTTACATCGAAATAACGAAAGGGTGAGAACACTTATTTGTCTAATGTTATAATAAATGGAGTATAGATAAAATGACTATCGAAATTTTGAACCATTGGATAATTTAATCATTTGGCATTTCAACTTTAGACATTTTAAGCTTAGGTATATCAATTTTATATTTTCCTATAGGAATTTATTTGTCTCGCATTAGAGGAAAAATTTATGTATATTTTCAAATTATCTGCCTGTACTTGTTTTGTTAAACAATTAGTTTATTTGTAGTGAAATCATTTATTTGAAGTAAAAAAGTAATAAATGATGGAAATAAATTGATAGGTGATTATTTATTGATGTGCAATTAATTATATCCCAATAATTTATACTTGATTTAAAGAAACCTAATCATATAAACTATGGAACTCTAAACAATTTCCATTAAGAATATTACACAGTGTGCAAGTTGCAATACGTAACAGAAACATGACTAACCAAGAAAAAGCCTGCTCGTAGAAAGTCGACATAAATAGTGGTCTCTCCCGGCGGGCCTACTCTAGGAAACTTATCATTGTTTTGCACTAGAACTGGGCACGTGCCGCGAGTTTGAGACTAAATTAAAACAAACAATCCAGACATTAGCAAAGTAATGACGACAACGGTTTTAAAACCGACCGAATCAGCTAAGTTGCATCTAAATTTGTAGACACGTGTAATGTGTAATGTAATTTAACTTGTAATATAACGCGAATTCTGCGTGTGGACGCACTACGAGCATCATGTAATGCTCGGAAGCTAGCGTTGATCCGTCGGCTGTCGGTTTCTAGCCCGAAGACAGTGCTCGTTTGTATGCCGTACACAATGTTCAATTTACACTACACGATACATAAAATTACACATTACACTGATCCGTATACGCCTTTAATTGCAATTAGCATTTTCAATTTTATGTGTGAAACAAGTATTTTTAATTCAATATTCACTCATATTAACGTTATAATGTTAATGGCATTCGTGCTAGATCCAGTAGGTCCCATTGGATTGAAATTATAGGTTGGTAGGTAGGGTAGAGTAGGGTAGGGTAGGTAGGTAGGTAGGGTAGTGTAGGGTAGGTAGGTAGGTTAGGGTAGGTAGGTAGGTAGGGTAGGGTAGGGTAGAGTAGAGTAGTGGAGTTTATACTATAGCTTTTGACAGAACGAAGTGTGTCGAGTCAGCTAGTATTAGGTAAATAAATTCACCTGTTAGCCCGCATTATTCCACTGCGAAGGCCTCTTCCCATGACTTCCAGCTCTTTCGATATAGGGCTAATGTGGACCACTGTTCCGTGTGGCGCCGGACGCCAACCCGCCTGCCAAGCGTGGCGTTTATGACAAACCCCGCCAATTGGGGGAGGCCTTCACGAAAAAAGAACGTGGAACAAAGACGTCCACTGCTGGACAGTGGACGTCTTTCGGCTGAAATGATGATGATGATGATATGGACCACTGGTCATTTGTTTTCTACAGCTCGTCCCGCCTTCTTCTACGGGATCTGCCGCGATGCCTTCTGGCTGTGTTAGGGCTCCACATAGTGGTAATTATGGCTCACAGATCATCGTAACCACGTAACGTAGGTAACGTAACTACTTAAATACTAAATGAGATCCAGCGGCGAGTCATTCACTGTATAGATCGTTCGTACATTTTTATCCACTATAAAAAAATCATGCTGATGATCGACCAAAATATTCAAGCAAAAACACAATGCCACATACCCCGTTCCAAACTTAAACAAAGCGTTTCATTTCATACCAGCGCGAGCGTTGTGGATTTAATTCATTGCTCGCCGACAACGCGAGCTTTGTTTCCAACTATTGCTCTTGTTGCTTGTTGCTCAGCGTGCTCGTTGCTTCAGTTGCTCGATGCTTAAGCTCGCATTGAATTCTTATTCCACAGCTAAGTAATTGCTGAATATTTATCTAACGTCTTGAAGGTAGATTGGAATTTTTTATAAATATACTACCTTTTGCCCGCGGCTCCGCCCGCGTGGATGTCGGTTATCGCGTAAAAAAGTAGCCTATGTCCTTATCCATATTCCAGGCTATATCTCTGCCAAATTTCATGACGATCGATTCAGCGGTTTAGGCGTGAAAACGTAACATACACACAGACAGAGTTACTTTCACATTTATACTATTAGTATGAATCTTTGTGGCTGTGACTTAGATAGTGGTTTGAGTCTTGTAACAAAATTAGCCTTCCTTAAAAGTGAGGTACGTGTTGAAAATGTTAAGTCGTGTTATTATTTTGATAGTTGTTGCCATGGGAAAGTTTTGTTTCGGTTTCTATTGGATTAGTACCAATAAGACAGTAGACTTTGAGGTTATCTTATGTTAAGGAAAATCAAAGAAAAGTTATCAGCTGTTTATATTATTCTTGATCACGTAATTCGTGGTAAATCTTGTTTGTGCTCGCGTTTTTTGATAGTGCGTTGAATGAAAATAATATTAATAAACTGTTACACAGAACAGCACTTATCAAAATTTTGTTTCAGTATGTTTAGTAGAACAGCTTAGGTGCCATTCGTTCAAGCGCCGTTGAAATCAGTGCTCTGAGTGGAATACCTCCTAATTACGTTCTATTTCAGGAAATTAAATATTTACACTTTTTACTAACATGTAAAAATAAAAACGGGACTTTTTTAGATTACGTAGTTTTGGCAGCTGCGTATTAATTAAACCGAGTGTTTTTCGAGTAGCGTCTCATATTAATTATGAGCTTAGTGTTTGTGAGACTGAAATATTTACTGAAAAGTTAAATAAGACTGCCTCGGTGGTTTAGTGGTCGCAAGCGATACTGCTGCACTAGGTCCTGGATTGAACCCAGGTCGGGCAAAGTGTTATTGGGTATTTTCAACAGTTTCTCAGTAAAAGCTCAGAGTCTGGATTTGTACCCAGTTGATGGCAATAGGCTTGCCTCCTACTAAATATGATTTAAATATAACTGGCGAAATGTGGGTTTACTATAGGTAGACCTCTGCCTAACGCTTCGTGGATTACAGGCGTGTTATGTTATGTTTAATAAGTGTCCGTGTCACCTTTTTTGTTTGCGAAGCAATCAAAACAACAAATCAAAGGGCATTCAAAAGATCGTCCGCATGGACAATCTTTTTAATGCTCTTTGATTCTTTTCCCTCTCTTTTTTATATCTTTGTACACATTCATCATTCATCATTTCAGCCGAAAGACGTCCACTGCTGGACATAGGCCTCCTCCAATTGGGAGGGGTTTGCTATAATCGCCACGCTTGGCAGACGGGTTGGCGATCGCAGCATGGTGTTAGAAATGCATAGAGAACGCTGCTGCCCATTCTCTAGTAAGTCCATTATATAGTCGCCTTTTACGACACCCACGGGAGGAAATGGGGGAAATGGGGTGGTGCTTATTCTTTACGTCTGGCACCGCACGGCAAGTAATGTTGTACATATTATTATTATTATTTTAAAACTAACTTTTAAATAATCTTAATATTAGAGTCAATGTAGCTTCAATTTAATTTACACTGTGGCTCTCCAATGCTCACAATATTTTTCTACAAAATCTAGTGCAGTGTTCAAAAGTCAGCCATTAATGTGGTTGGATGGCCGATGTTAAAACGGTTTTGAATTTGGCTCTCGCTTTTTTTGGCTTCCACTTTTATAGCGGCCAGTTCGACGAAAAATTGTGTGGTTTAATAAAACATAGTGCGTTGGCTATTTCCCTTCATGTACTTGGAAATGAATATGGAGGGAGGCCTTTCAAATAATTCAGGTTCACGTGGGTAGTACTAGCTGCCTAGCTAGTACATTTTGATAATAATTAAAGGAAAATGAACGTCTTCACATCCAAATAAATACGTTAAATTAATTCATCATCATCATCGGCCTATAGCAGTCCACTGCTGGACATAGGCCGCTCCAATTGCACGCCATTCAGCTCGATTCTCGGCAACTCTCATCCAGCTGCTACCTGCCACCCTGCGAAGATCGTCGCACCACCTAGCCCGAGGGCGTCCTACCTTACGTTTGCTGATTCGCGGTCTCCACTCAAGTACACGTCTACCCCAATGGTCATCGGTTCTATCAGCTAATATGGTCGGTCAATTGCCACTTCAGCTTGCTTATTCTGTGAGCTATGCTGACAACTTTGGTTCTCTGCCGAATCACCTCGTTCCGGATTCGATCCCTCATAGAAACTCCAAGCATAGCCCGTTCCATAGCTTGCTGAGCAACCTTGAATTTATGGACCAGCCAGGCAGAACGCACTGATTGAAGACCTTGGCCTTTAGGCTCTGTGGAATACGCGACGAGGAGACTCGACGAAGCTTCCCAAATGCTGCCCAGCCCAGCTGAATTCTTCTGTTAGCCTCCCTTTCAAAGTTGTTCTTACCAAACTGCAGAGTTTGCCCGAGGTAAACATATTCCCGAACAACCTTGAGAGCACCGCCATTGACAGCAATCGGTTAAATTAATTAATTAATTGAATTCTTAACATCATGTCTGTATTCCCCGAAGGGATAGGCAGAGTTGTCTTCTTCAATCATGAAGGTATACAGGTTTATTGGTAAAACACAAACAATCTTCCAGGACTGTATTAATAATATCATAAACAACAACTTTTGTTCTATGACTAATAAAAAATAATAAAAAAAACATAATACATTTACCAAAAACAAACCTTCAAGATTTCGTTGTTCTATCTAAGACATTTAAATTATATATTTGGTTGTACCTACCTACACCTCCTGTGTACTATCACTCGTAATACACGGCAGTTTGTTTTGCTACGCGTAGAATTCGTAACATTCAGAGCGTTGAGTCTAAATTTTAATATATTTATTTTTGTATGAAATTTGATAAATTAAAATCTGATGAATTATTAAAAGTCACAGAGCAAAAGTTGTTGTTTATGATGTTAGTAATTTAGTCTTAAGAGGTTGTTTCGTGGTCTTGTATAATAATTAAAAATTACTTATGATTAATCATCAAAAGCCACCGCGCCCGCGCCGCCACCATCGCCGCTTCGGAGCGGGTCATTTATAGAGTAAGTAAGTAAATGTTTATTGCAAAATTTCTCAAGCAATTTTAAAATTATAATAAATACGTAAAAATAAAAACATTTAAGTAGATAAAAAAATATTTCGTTGCTATTGATTTTTTATTTAAAAAAAAAGATGTTTGTCTCAAAATATTTCGTGTATGAATAGATACACCTTATATATATTCCCTAATAGAACCACTGTTACTTTGGTAAGCAGCGCGCATTATTATTTGTTTAAGTTTGGTAAGTACTTACCAAAGCAATATTTTGTGAAAATGTTTAGCAATATTTGTTTTTTAAATGCACACAAAATCAATTGAAACCTAAATACGCCAGCTTTTCTTTGATAGAAGTTCCATTTTTTTCTGTTACTATTAATATCATATTTATTAAATAAGCGGACAATCCTAAGCCTGTTAAGTATGACGGGAAATTTTCTATAACATTTAATTTTAAGTATTTTAAAATGTAGAAAAGATACGAATATCTACGCGAAGTGTAATAGACGTTAATAATCCATAAACCGAAAATACCCCATTACTCGATCTCGATATTATGAAGACTCGCTAGTTAAGGAAACTTCATTAAACTAGAGACACCTAAATACTCGTGGACCCAGTATACAGGATAAGATATTGGTCCACTTAAAATTAGCAAAGTATGGATACAATCTATTCGTAATAATATCAATGGACGAGCGCACAGCTGATAGGTACCTACTACTGCGTTCCGCTTCACTGACCGCGCTACCGGCGCATTGCGCGACGTGTATCCATTAAACCAGTTTCAAAATAAACATATTTCGTTAACGATAACTTATTTTTTGTACTAAGACGTATCAGAATAAAAAATAGGTGTATAATAAAACACGTTTAAGTTTAATTTGTCACAATTTGCGCTCTGATTAATTAGTTTTCCTGTATGGAATAAGTATTTAGGCGGACGCGTACTTCTAAGACTCAGTAAGAATTTTACCTAGTACATCTCACCTGTAACCTATTCACCGATGCATAACATATCCTCAATGCTTCAGTCCCGAGTCACGTCTCTGTAAATCTCTTGGGGACTGTACAGCAATGTTCTGTCAAACATCAGGCTACGTCGATATGTCTATCGCGTCGACCTGAAAATGTCGAACGGAGAACATTTCCCCAATGACTAACGGAATAGTCCTCCGAGTATTGTTGAAGGCAAAGCATGCGCTTGTATTTAATCTATTCTGGGCTTATGGGCTTATTTATTATTCACTTTTTAGTTGTAGCACCCCAAACAAATTCATGTACCACTACTTACTATGTGTATATAACAATATCATCAAATATAGCATAGTATAATCAGCCTATAATGTTCCCATATTAAAAACCTATTATTGAGGCTAATATAAAACTACTCAAGCACAGATTAACTTGACATGGGAAAACCGCGCGGTCAAAATAAAATCAGTACCCAGGTACCCACGTACCCAGTAAATACTGAAAAATTCCTAAATACCTGAAAAAAAAAAAAATATATATACTATTCGGATGCATAACATCCTCTTTTATTGAAGTCGGTTAATAAAAATGTAACAATCCCAGGGTGTTAACCCTTTTTTTAAATTAAAATACATGATTGTATGCTATCCAAATTCAATCTTCTCGCCTTCACACGTGGATGGAAAGAAAACATTGTGTAAGAGACTGTACTTGCATATTCACATTTAAAATGCTCTGAAATCTACCTGCATAATATTGTATATATATATTTTTTAAACGTTGTCCCACACTAGGTATTTCTCCTGTATTGTGGGTGCGTTTACAAACATTTAAACTCACATACACAAATAGCCAGACCCGGAACAACTACTTGTAGGTCATACAAATATTTGTTCCATGCGGGAATCGAACCCGCGACACGCAGAGCAGCGGCCAATCGCTTAACCACTGCGCCAACCGTGTAATATGTATCAAATTAAAGCTGGGCCTATATCCTGTATAATCCTAAATAAGCTGAGGCGATACTTCATATGTGGACAGCTTTTAAGTTTATATGCAAAGAACAGATCCGTTCCTGTATGGAGTGCTGCGGCCAATTATGGGATGGCTCAGCAAAATATCAACTTGCTGCACTTGACTTAGTGGAACGCAGAGCAAAAAGGGCTTAAGCGCCTGCTACACGGTCGCCAACCGTGTCCCGATAGAGGTGACCTTGGTGGTTTACAACCGTGTAGATGGTGCTTTACGACAAATTTATAAAACAGCTCTGCCGGTCGCCAACCAAGGTCACCTCTGTCGGGGACGCGGTTGGCAACCGTGTAGCAGACGCTTTATAAGCGAAGAAACGTTAGTGGCTAGGCTTCACAGCCTGGCTCATCGGCGTAATGTAGCTTGCCTGTCGGTCTTCTTCAGACTGTACTTCGGAGAGTGTGCACAGGAGGTCCACGATCTGATACCATTATTGCCCTTTTATTACAGGACTACCAGACGTACTGCAGGGTACTATTATATATTAAAATTTCTAAGTGGTGCAAGATAATTCTAAATTCCACGCAGTCAAAGTCGCGGGCAATAGCTAGTCAATAAATAATAATTGAATATCCAACATAGGATTTCTGTTGATTAAAAATAAGCAGCCAGTTCCTATACTTGCTGCAAGTACAGTCTATTATAAAAGAGTTTTCTCTTTTACAATAAAGAAACAAATTTCCTGAATGCAAACACCGGATGTTATCTTCCTTCATTTTCTATTTTCGAGTTCAAGCATTGCAAATGCATCACTGAATAAAAATCTATTCTATGACTACTCTTGTTTCTCTATTTCATTATTAACTTTTTTGTACTTACTTCTCTGTTTAATTAATTTAATGTAAATGAAGTGTTATTCTAATTTAATCCTGCTTCTAAAGATTGAGCCTACCTTTACAAAACTTAAGATTAAGAAAATAAATTCAATGTAGGGGAAAATTGACTTTTAAATTGTTTTAGGACTGTTGTTGTTTTTTTTTTTTGGCTAAGGTCTTAAGTGAAAACTTATTTTCTTACTAATTTGTTTTTAGGGTACCGTATCTCGAAAGGAAAAAATGGAACGCTTTTAAGGTCACTCGTGTGTCTGTCTGAATGTCTGTCACAGCCAACTTTATTAAGTTGAAAAGTACATATATCAATTTATGGGACCAAACACGAGGTCAATTTGGGGTGCAAATAAGAAAGAAAAAAAAAAAAAGAAAACCTTTTGCAAACTATACGGTGTATTTATTTATTTACTTACCAAAATAAAACATATATATATATATATATTTATATACGGTGTATGTGTGTGATTTCAGATATTTTAATTATATAATTTTTAATTAAATACTTTAAAAGTTATTTAACAAAATAGATGAAAACTTACAATTCTCCCCTCCCCTCCCCTCCCTTATCTCCAAAATTAATGAAAACAACATTTAGAAAAAAAAAAGTTTGTTCTATACATACAGGGGTTTATTCATAAACGTTGCTTAAAGTTAAGTAATGATTAGCGACTGTTTAACCGTACATTTTTGACATTTGAACATCACTTAACTTATAAATAAACCCCATAGATTACAGGAAAACCTATAAGACGTATATGGTCTTAAAATAACATGATAAATCTCTCAATATTGTGCGTACAAACTTACATTTTCAGTTGGAATCTATGGGAGAACTTGTTTTTGAGCAACAATGATAAGTTTGTTTTAGAGATAAATTCATCCCAACTACATACCATGTCGTGTCAATCCGACAAACACTTGCCGGTTTTGTTTTTGTGTCGTCCCCTAAATAATGATACTTAAGCCTGATTACAAATGCGATTTAATTGCAAGAGTCGAAGTAACAATAAAAGTTGCACCGTCTAAACAGTGTTTATACGACTGTAACTCTTTCGATAACGGTTGTCTATTCGACTGTAGGTACTTATTTTCATGCAAATAAAATACCTAAGACAGCATTATGCAATATAAGACCATTTTTATTTTAAATCGTTAGAACTATCTATGGGATGAAAAGCAATTTTACTCAACATCGAATATTCTTCTAACAACTCATGTTACGGCTAGGGAAGCAACAAGCGTCATTAGTGTGTTGGGTCTGAGCCAACAATTCGATACTGGGACGCAGCACTTTGTTGAAGTGCGAACCTTAGTAGCGGTCAATTAAAATAGAACATAGTTTCGAGGCCGATACTGGCTGTAATCGTCTGGCATCTGGTTTTTTTTTTACCTAAGGTCAGCATTATTTTGCAACGGGGCGTTAAAAGATAAAAATAATGGAATAGACTCCTAAATGTGAACTTCTCGCGTTGTGCGTTTCTGACATTTTACGTATGTGACATTGTACCATTCTCCGAAACAGTTATTTTGTATATTATTTATTTATTTATTTATGTACACACAAAATACTTGACAGGACAATATATTAACATAGAAGAGCACATAAGCGAGCAAACTATATGTGAACATGGCATTCTCCTTTAATGCCATGTTCACTACAACGATTTGATTCGATGCTCTATGAAGGGTAAAGGGTTTCTTACATCAGCAACTTTTTTTTTGGGTGGGAAATTATCAAATAACTTCTCCCGCTCTGGGCGGAGCGGGAGTGTCAGACTTTTATTTACTAAAACCCACCCGTGTTCCTTCAGTTGCTTGTGAGCCAGGGCCACGGTATCCCTTTCGGACAAATCCGCAACCCGGCAGGCATCAGCCCTAGCGGACAGCTGACATCTCTTTGAGGCGTGCGTGGAACACAACGCGCCGTCGACCTGGGCCTGACGGCGAGCTGCCCATTACTCGCTGTCCGCAAGCCCGCTCCTACGGCAGTGGCTATTACTTCGGCTACCTGATTACTTGTTTGGTTATGTACCTAGTTATTTATTTATAAGTATAAAAATTATGTATTAGGTATGTTGAAACTGTTTGTACTCCCCGTCACTTGTCCCTACAGGTTCATTAGAAAACCAGCGTCAGACAGCATCTGTCTAGCATTAATGCTGAAATGAACCTTTTTGGCCCAGCCGTGAGGCACACAGCAAATTTTTTATAACCTTTTTTATTTCACTTTTATTTTTTTTTGTATTTTGTGTTTCACGAACTGTGACCAAATAAACGTTATTCTTTTTTCTTTCTTTCTTTACCTTACGAGAGCTTTTGAAAAAAAAAAAAAAAACGTTTAATGGCATTACACAAAAAAAAAAAAAAAAAACTATAAAAAAAACAGAAAACCATGAATATAATGCCAAAACTTATATATAATAATAAACACAAAGGTAAATGTGTCCGTTTTAATAAATTAAGAGAATAAATTATAGGTGGTTATACAAAATGAAATAAAATGTTGTGACATACCTACATGTGTGTGTTATGCTGTGATTAATGAAAAACTAAAATAAAAAAACCTAACCATTGGTGATTAAAATCATTAAACTAGTAAGGTTTTTAATTTTAAATATAAATTATATTTTTTATTTTTAAATTAAAAATATAATAATAAATAATATTAAAAATTAAATTAAATAATAAAAAAAATGATAATCTGCCAATTACATTAGATAAATATAAAATTAGACAAAAAAAAAAAAACACATTCATCTCACAGAACTCATCACAGTCAGGTTTAGCGTCCAAGGAAGTGTAGAGAGACATGAAGATGCCGCAGCCTAGATTTTTTATACGGCAATTTTTATCCAGTAGCAGAAAAACGAATTTCCTTAAAACTTCCATAAAGCCAATCTCGAAGGCAAACAAAGCGATTGTCATCACTACCGTCAGTCGCTCGAGACAAAGTTATAAATCGGCCACGTAGGATATTTGCAATTTAATGGCCGTATTAACATAATCGATGTCCGGTTGCAAGCGAGAGCGGTTCCGCATGTTTCAATAATAATGCTTTTAGCGTTCCGTGTGGTTATTATGAAAACCGATCACATGTTGACGCGAGCACGCGGTTATGAACGTGGTTTAGCGGTTTTAGTAACATTTTGGATTAAATTTATGTTTTAGTAGATTGTGGTTAGTTTTATTAGTGTTATTTTAAGTAATTAATTTTCATTAGGATATTGTGGTCAGTATTACTTTAGCTAAAGGTTGTACCGAAACAAAACACTACTAACTATCCCACATTATTATGCTGTAACTAAGCCATGCTTATGCATAGGCGTGGTATGTTACCAGGGCAGTTTGTAAGTTTGTGGTGTTTTTGACTTCACGAAAGTCTTATAAGAATTTTGAAATATGAGATGTGAGAACGTTGTAGGCCTAGTAGACTGTAGATTTGTTAGCACTTTTCTATTCTGTTAAGTACCTGGTAATTGTTGAAAGGCCTACACTGTCCTCCCATACCTATTAACACTGGTTATTTGAAAATATTGTAAACGCAAATTATTTTTAAAAGAGTAACCGTGGAGTTTCTTGCCGGCTCTTCTCTATAGAAAACGACTAATTGTAACCGTGCACCTAGCTTCTGACGTTTCATAAGTGCCCATGTAGGTTTATGTGAAATAAAATATTTTGAGTTTGATTTTTATAGTTTATGTTTCATTTTTTGTACGTGTGACTTCCAATTTAAAAAAAAAACACTCTTGCTATTAAAATTGTTGTTTGCTCCCTAGGCACACAATATACATTTACGATATAATGTATTTCTAACACTGCCCTATGTTTTTTTTTTTTGCGTAATATTTTTTCTAAGCTATATATAATTACGCCAAAAAACCAAACGTCAATGATCAGGGAGAAAACAGAGGAATACATCAGTATGGAACGAACGTCAACAACCATGTGACTACGTTTCCTCTTAATGGACGTCTTTTAGGAAAAGTGATGATAATGATCGGATTGGAGGTAGTTTTTAGTCCCATTTTTTTCTAATTTATTTAGCCATCCTAATATTGTAGTTATCCTTTCTGTAGCACTCAGGAGTAGATACACTACCGGACGTCGACATTATAAAATCTCAAGGGACTACGGCCGATCTAGATCGGTGCTATTAGATATCTATGTATCTATTAGATAGCGCAATCCAGTAATGTTATATAGATATCAGTTTTTGATTAAACTTTAATTCCCACTGTGATTTAGTGGATCAGAACTAGTCTATATAATTATACAAAATGTTCCGGAATTAACGCACATCATTAAAACACCCCTATTAGATAGTATTATGTTATGAATGTGATCATACATATGCTGAATTTTTACTATTATTTATAGAAAATTGTTTATTTATTTATTTAGTTATATTATATTGATTAAGAGAGATTTTTTTTTGTCACTTAATTACACATTTAGGCACGCACACACTGCAAACAGTCGCACACGTGTAAGGGTCTAGCGTAGTAGAAACTACGTCCATTTTGTTTTGCCAATACAGCGGAAGTGTGACAAATTATTTCAGGGAAAAAAAAAAAAAACTTACATTTCGTTTTCAAGTAAGCGATGCTGAACGAAAACTTCAATAACTTATGAACTTTCATAATATACATATCAGTTACCTACACATTCTATATAAAAATCGATTGTCGTGAGTTAGGCTTGGCGCAAAGGAGCCACCGGCCACAGCCACCAGTAGCCCAGCTACAAGCGTATCACTTGGTTTTTCATACGTTTTGTATGGATTCATTGCACACGTGTGGCCGGTGGCTGCCACCTACTATAGCAGTATTCAACGCCGCAGCATGAGGCGACAGCCACCGGTGGCAGTGGCCGGTGGCTCGTTTGCGCCTAGCTATAGTCTCGTAAAAACTCGATGGCTCGACCAATTAGCTTATTATTTTTTTTGTTCGCCTCAACACTGGAATAGTTTAGGAAAAAAGAAAATTAGAACAAACCCAAAGGAACTGCCGAAAAATCGATAAATTCTAAATTTTGTCACACTTGGTACGAAGTTCACTGGTAATTATTTATTTATTTATTTAGACTTTTAATAAGGTACAAAGGCGGATTTAATGCCATAGGCATTCTCTACCAGTCAACCAAGGGTAGTGAAGCGATAAGATGGCAGGTGCTCTAATTAATAGGGAGGAGAGGAGATAATAATAATAATAATAAAAATATTAAAAATATAACAAATACAATAGATACACAAGTACATAAATATGTTGTAAACTTATAATAGACATACGATCTAATCAATCTATTAGCAAATAAAAGTTGGCCCTAATAAACAAAAAGTTATTGGTCTCTAGCTACATTCGGTTAGACTGGAAGCCGACCATAACATATTTGGAATAGGGCTAGGCAGATAATGATGATTTTTCAAAACATTTTTGTCACTTTGACTTTTAATAGGCGGCTTTTAGGCATTTATCCCACCGCCGACGATTAACGAGAAGCGAGTAGAGCTAGCAACTAAAAACAAGTTGGCGAGCAGCTAGCAGCGAGTGCGCGACGGCGGGCGGCGAGCAATTACTCACTGGTATGCATCATCATTTCAGCCGAAAGACGTCCACTGCTGAACATAGGCCTCCCCGGAGCACCGCAATTTCGACCGGTTCTGTGCTTCCCGCATCCAGCGGATTCCTCTGGCTTTCACAAGGACATCGGTCCACCTTGTGGGAGGCTTTCGCACGCTACGTCTTCCGGTACTCGGTCGCCACTCCAGAACCATTCGGCCCCAACGGCTATCTGTTCTGCGAGCAATGTGCCCTGCCCATTGGCACTTAAGTTTGGCAATTCTTCGAGCTATGTCGGTTACCTCGGTTCTCCTGCGGATCTCTGTGATGCATATGTATAGCCAAGTGTTAGTCTCTCGGCGAGAGTTCTACCCACCAAGCGATTATCGCTTTGAGAGTACTGTCTTTGATAGCACTTAACCCTGCGACAAACGAGTATCTACTTGCCCGCGGTGTGAACAGTCAGCGATCGACTATTAATTATAGGTCTCTTTTACTTATACACGACCTACGTGCTTTTGTATGTTTCTTGAGAGAATATCGTTGATAGTTAGTCGCTTCCTCGCCGGTGTCACGTGAGTAAAGAAACAGAATAGAGACAAAGCTACATACAATCGCGCTATGATAGGTACATTACTGCAAGCATGAGGTGCTTGTGTGCGTACCACTGGCGGCTTCGTCGCGTATGAAGAGAACCCGGTTTATACCGGCTCGGCCAGTTGAATCGCTCCAGGCTGCGCGTACGCGTCGCGCGTCATTTTTGTTTAAATTTCACGTTTGGAGATGAGGAAAACATAATACTGTTTTAAATTAAAAAAGAGTATAATATATGGTTGTTTACTGTACTGTTTGTATGAAAACTACTGATAGGAATAAAAATATATAAATTATTTATCGTCTCAAAGACTCCACTAGGTATGTATTAACTTGATTATATATATTATTATTATTTTTAATGTGGTAGATAGATACCTCATACTACAACAACTCGCGAAGGAGGAGGCGAAACGCGTGAGGGAGAAGCAGTCTGTGCGCCCTCACGCCTCTATATAGTCGCCGCAGGAGACGCCCTGGGCGGCGGGAATCTATAGCTGATTCCCGGTCATCGCAGGTGTGGGCTTGCGGACGACGAGCTATGGGCAGCTCACCGTCCAGTAAGGACCAGGCCCGGGTCGACGACGGCGCGTTGTGTTCCACACGCGTTTCAAAGAGATGCTAGCACGCACTGACGTGGTCCATTAGGACCGATTGTTGCCAGGGTTGCGGGTTTGTCCCAAAGGGATACCGTGGCCCTGGCACACAGGCAACTGAAGGAACACCGGTGAGTTTCATTCAGTAAAAGCCTAACATGCCCTCCGGCTCCGCCCAGAGCGGAAGAAATTATTTGATAATTTTCCACCCAAATAAAAAAAAAAAATACCTCAATATCGAAATAAAACTCAACCGGGGGTGCAATAAAGTTTTGGTATTGATCGTACATTTACGATCAATACCAAAACTATCATACAATAAAAAACCAATAAACTATTGTTTAGTGTTTTTTTATTATGTGGCACAGAATAAATACCTACCTATCTTGTAAACGCTGCGTTCAAGTGCAAAAATAACGATTGAATTTTTTTGCCTACGTATAATGATTGAATATAAATTAACGAGCTGATTAACGTGTGTTAACGTTCTGTTTATTTAATGTTGTCCTCCTGTGGCAACCTTACAAAAATAGGAATAAACTTTGAACGTTAATAAGAAGCTTTGTCTCTGTTCCGTTTCTTTAGTCTGTGCTGGTGGACACGTGCCTAAAACCAACCAGGTTGAAATAAAAAAAGAAACATAGTTAGTCAAAAGAAGGACAAGCTTCATCCATTTTAGTGTTGATAAAAGTTGCTGTCATATAAGCTAAGACCAATGTCTACATTTTTTTTACTAGATTTTCGGACATTCTATATTTAAAGTGTTTTAGGTTTCCGCATGACAAACTCGCAGTTGAATATTATCGGGCAGGGTTGGAATTGATTTTTCTCTCAAACTCACATTATTTTAATTAACCACATATTTCGAATCTAATTAGTGCGGATATCATTAATTTGCCTGAGCATAATTTAATTACTAGATACGGGAAATTGAATCAAAATTAACATTTTATTATAGGCTGTTTGGCCTATAACAACATTATCTCCAATAGCCAATTATTGGAGATAATGTTGTTATGGGCTAAAATTAACGTACCCAATTACCCATGGTGGTTATAAAAAAAATATCGGACTATTGATATGAGTGGAAAAGTTACACTATACATTATAAAAAATGAACGTGAGTCAACGTTCTTTTTCAATTCGCGGACAGAATCAGTCAGAATAAGTGGTTTAATTATTTTGTCAAGTCGGAAGTGGCAATAGGCTGGATCGGTCTGCAAAAGAACCAATTCCCGCTTCTTACATCGCACTTCACACTTTTTATTTCATTTTGTTTATTTGGGTGTATTCCCGGTGTCCACCGCCCGTGTCCCCATTAATTGTATGCAAATTATATTTCACATAAAATGCCAAAAAATAAAAAATAAAACATTTTCTTTTAAGGCTTTGACTGCCAGACAACAGACTCCATAGAAAAATTATTGTTAGCGGTCACCGGTGACCTCGGTGGCAGTCAATGTGTTAAGTACCGATTTTTTTATTATTATTTATAAAATCAGTACTTAAGGCAAGGTTCTTCGAGTGTGCATTTTTGTTCTTGAGGTGGTAGCTGGGCGCGAGTAAATTGTACCGTGAATTTCGTTAATTTTGGGTTGAAAATTATATGTTTTACGATATTAACAATGTTAAACCCGACGGATATTACATCCACATAGACTTTTATTTTGATGTGATTTTCAATACATAATGTGATATAATATTGAAATAAAATGATTTTAATCTACAAAATAAGGGTATTTTTTTTCTATCGAGTGAACTTTATCCAATTATGTAACGAGTACCCGACGTACCTACAGAAAGGTCTCAAAAGCAGCATATAATTTTTTCACGTGTTTAATCATTACTATTTCTAAATAAAACGACATTAAAATTACGTTTCCTAGAGGTACTTGAAGAACCTCGCCTTAAAAGAAAATAGAACCTTTAGTTTCGCCATTTTATGTGAATTATTATTAATGGGGACACAGTCGGTGGGGACAGCAAGAATACACCTTTAATTGCAGT
This sequence comes from Dryobota labecula, assembly GCA_947523025.1. NCBI lineage: Eukaryota > Metazoa > Arthropoda > Insecta > Lepidoptera > Noctuidae > Dryobota > Dryobota labecula. The sequence goes on along the minus strand of OX383289.1, from coordinate 24,450,071 downwards.
ATTTATGTTATGTGCCTTTTAGTTTGTGCTAAATACATGTATTGTCTTTCTTTTCTTTCAATTAACCATAGGAGCATATAAGTGTTGGAGAAAGAATCGCAGAATTGGTTGTCACGGTCGGTTTTGGTTTTTATTTGTTAATATTTTACATGAATATATCTATTTTATAGATATTTATTTATGTATTTCTGTATCTGCCTGTGACATCACAGCGGGCTTTATCAGAATACTAGCCCTGCGACACTTATTTAAATGTCTCAGCATCATGCTAAGATAGGAGCCTTTTGGCCGCGTACAGGACTCTCTGTTTTTATTTTTTATTTTCTTATTATATAATTTTATTTTTTATACTTTTGTAATTGTGTGTTTAGTTTGTGATCTTCCTGTGCGAGTCACAATAAATACTTTTTCTTTCTTTCTTTCCTTCTTTATGAGTATTTGATATGGAGGAATGAGGAAAGATGAAAGATGTCCTGTAGTAGACCAAAGAAAATATGGATGGACTGTGTGAAAGATGATTTGTCTAGGAAGGGAGTGACTACCGAGATGACGCCTAATAGAGAAAAATAGAAGAAAAATACATGTTGCACCAACCACAAATAAATTGGTAATAAATTGGTGGATAAGGGCAGGAGAATTATGAGAAAGAATCGCAGACGACAAATCAGATGGGGAATCTTGAGCTGCTTTTATTTTTCGTCTGCGATTCTTTATGCAGTATTACTTGGGTGCCGGACGTAAAGAATAGCACCACCCCATTTCCTCCCGTGGGTGTCGTAAAAGGCGACTAAGGGACTCACTAGATAATGGGAAGCAGCGTTCTCTATTTATTTATTTATTTATATAACAATTGCTTACTGCCCTAACAGTAAACACCAAAGCGTACAGCAAGCCAACAACAAACAGTCAACTAAAAAAAATCATGCAAACACTAATCACAAATTTACTGCTAGACAAAAATATATCTAATTTCGGCTCCTGAGCAATTAGGGCGTTCAACAGATTGATCGCCTGGGTTGTGGGAGCGTATCGAGCAGTATGGGTACGCACTGGCGGCAAACACATATCATCATATGCATATCTATTTAACACCATACTGCGATCGCCAACTCGCCTGCCAAGCGTGGCGGTTATTGCGGTTATCGTGGGAGGCCTATGTCTAGCATTAGATGTCTTTCGGCGGAAATGATGATGAATGATGACTTGGATGCAGAATTTAAGAAGACTGATATTTGTGTGCTTTTGGCGTGGGAAGGCAAAGCAGCAGCAGTAAACCATTTATTAACCAATTGCTTGATTGAACTTCTGGGAAGGTCAGAACTGAACAGAACATAACTTAGGTTCTATAATATTACTCTGCAGTAAGCGTCTACTAGTACCTACTTAAATCCAGAAATGATACGGAACTCTTAATGAGAAAACACACACGATGCACCATAAATGCATCAACAATAACCCTACACACACACACATAATATGCTCTAAATAAATTCCTAATCACCCACATTGTTCCACAGCTCGTATAATAATTGATATCGAAATGAAAAGTCTATACGAACAGCCTGCATAAATGATAAGGATGGCATGATGCCGCCGAAGCGTCCACTTGCAATAACAGAATGGGAACGACGATGCGCTAATTGCAACGACGGCACATGATATCACGTCAACTTATCACACCTTCGAAGTACTCTATATTAATGGAAGTAAAGTTTGAAATCGAGTGTAGGAACAGCATTGTAAACTTGGTTGACTTATATCGGACAAAGTTATGAGTTAATGTTTTGCGACTAGATTGAACTGTATGAGGCGAAGTGAAGGTCTAGTGTTGCGTGATTGGGTGGTACAACAAAGTGGTAGTTGTATCGAACGAGGCTCGATTACCGTGGTGCAGCCTAGCTCTCGACATTAGTTGTATAAAAACAGCTGTTTATATTATAGGAGCGCAATGATATATTCGAAATATTCGTTTTTCTACTAGGGGAATAATGCTAGCGAAAAGTGATCGAAAAAAGTAATATTTTGAGACCTAATTAGCCTATTATAATTTTTATTTATCCTCCATCTGCCTGCCGTTATCCTAAATTATTTAGGGCCAGCGCAACATGTATTTTTCTTCCATACATTTTAATCATATTTTTGAAGTGTTTATCAAAACCTGCTTTTCCGCCTCTGGTCTAGTGGTAAGACTACCTGTCTCAGACCCAGAGGTCCCGGGTTTGATTCCCAGCGGGGGCAACATTTTATACTAGGTTTGGTTAGTGGTAGGGCTTGTTCTAAGTCCGCCTGGCTAGCTACCACCACCTTATCTAAGTCTGTCGCCATAGCAACAATGTTAACATCATTTGTTGTGTTTCGGCAGTTAGAGGTAAGGTAGTCAGTTCCTCTGTGGTCGAGGATTCCGGGTGAAGCTCTCTTCCACCTTCGACCTTATCATCACTTATCATGAAGTGCGAAGAAGGCCAAGAGCTTCCCCAATGAGGATAAATAAATAAAAAATCGGTGGAGTCTGTGTTCCGAGTTGCACGTCACACTTGTGATTAGACGACGTTCGAGCTCGGTTGTGTAGATTTTTATGGTATATGTAAACGTTAATATAATCAAATAAGTCAATCAACTGCTTAAAGGACACCACTTTATTTTGTTCAGACAACTGAAAGCATTATAAAATTAATAATATTTCCATATTTCCACGAAAGTAAGTGCAAGATTACTAACAAGTGCCAAAATAATCCGTTATGAAATTTCTTTTTTCAAAATTCAGGATACTAATAGCTGCTACAGCGTGGCTAAAACGCTTAGATACGGAACGACGAAATGAGTCCACGAATAAAGAACAAGAAATGAAATACATTTCTTGTTCTTTATTCGTGGACTCATTTGATGCAAATCGGTTGTTGAATCTTTGTGTAAGATTATCCAACGGCCTACGAGGGAAGTCGTTTTAAAATTCATGTCTGTTTTCTAAAGAATACGAAGAAATGTTATGCATTTTGAGTTGTTCATTTTTCTAATATTTTTATTTAAATGAAGCTACATAATAATTATACTCGTAAGAAGCTGGCAGTATCATCGCAACGGTATCGAATGTTTTCCCATTGTTTGTCTTATTTGTTTTAGTATATTTATATATAAATAATGAGATGTATATATTACATTTATAGTTTTTGGTTTATGTATATCTTTATATTTAAATAAATATTGATTCCTCAATTCTCGCTGTTGCACCTACCACTGTTTGTCTCTGCATCACCCAAAGGTTGATGGCTAGAAAATGCCTATGGCATTGTGTCTCTGCATTTTGTGTGTTTAAAGTATTCAATAAATAAATAATATGGATTTAAATTTTCAGCTCAAACTACAATTACCTTACATTCATACAAGTTCTGAAATAAGTTATGTTTTCTTTCATAATATAAAATACCGTAATTATAAAAAGATATTATCTTTCATAATGCTGTTTGTACACATACTTGCATTTAATTTACAAACGAACCATAACTTTAATTAACTTTTCTACACACAAGAAAGTGTATCTTTAACAATAGTTCCGTGCTTATGAGCTTGTGTCATTGCACAGTTACGATACAGAAGTCAAGTTATAAAAGTTGTATCTATTCATACACTAAATATTTTAAGAGAACCTATAGGTGGTAAAGAAGCCATGGAAAAGATAAAAAAAATAATAATTTAAAATTACTTGAAAACCAACCAACAAACCAACTGTCGCTGAAAACCAGCAATAGGGCTCTGTCTCGCATAGGGTCGCAGCATTATGCTGAGCGATGGCCGTTTTGCGTGGATGTGGCGCATATTTTCCCCCAATTTGTTATTTTCGTGTTTGTGTTCCTTCTCTGCGTCATGTTTGCCGCAAATAAACGTATTTCCTTTCTTTCTTTTTCTTATATGATGATTAATTATCAAAAGGCACCGCGCTCGCGCTGTCATCGATGCCGCATCCGGGCAGGTCATTAATAGAGTAAGTAAGTAAAGGTTTTTTTGCAAAATGTCTCAAGCAATTTTAAAATTATAATAATTGAAAAAAAAAAATGGTGCTATGGTTTTTTTACCACTTACAGATGTTTCTCTTAAAATATTTCGTGTATGAATAGATACAACTTATATATTTAGGTGATGTTCACAGCAATGTGAAGGTTTAAATGGCTGTACTCTTTAGTTTATAATTTTAAGGGCAGATTTTTCAAACAATACTTGACTAATCGTCAAACACCTTTTATCTGAAGAATAATTATGACAGTTTGAAATGTTTTCAAACAATCTGCCCAAGCCGGGCAGACCTCCTCTATGTGTACTTTTTGGGTGAACAAAAATCATGGCACTCGCGTCATCGTCACCGAACGCATTCCATGAGCTATATGTATAAAATAACAGTTATTCCAAAGTTTTGTGTTTTTACTTCTGTCGACGGTCCTTATGACTACCAATTTTTTTCTTCTATTCTTAATTTCTTAATTCATAATAGCGTTTAAATCTCATAATCTTACGCCAGTATCTTATATAATTTGAAAAGGTTGCATATTAAAACCATGCGGGTTAGGAATCGCTACAGTACCCAACTAATGAAGCAATTTTTTTGTCAAACACATGTTAGTTATCCTACTGTCCTCCACCTACATCATTCCCTCTGTCACATGTTCATTTCGCGAACAATAGAGCGTATCGTATAATTTACTATACTCGTAACTGTCCCGTCCCTACCCTGGGCACATCAGGGACAATGGTAGTATCTGTAGTTTGAGACCAAAGGTGTCCTGTTATAGTCACAAATGCTTTGAACATACATCAGCGGTGACAATGTTCTATTGTGTTACTTCGTTTGATCTTAGGTATAGACAAAACTGTGAATAAGTATTTAAAGACCAGTTCACTCGTCTATAATATAGGTAATTCTAAGTTATCAACTTTTCTTTATACTACAAGGATTGGGCTACCTTCTATTTCTCTCTTCGCTTCATCTCCTTGCTACCAGTGCCTAGTGAAAACTGTGGGTCTGTTGATCTTCGTGTAATCTCATGAGCGCACTGCCATTATTAGATGCCAGGAAAACAAAGAAAGTTAGAGTCAAACTGCCTAGCCGTTTCCCAACTATGTTATGTATATATATATTATGGTATGTTCTGCCTTGCAGAAAGGTCGCCAGTACTGAATCGCCTGTCTGTCGTACTATAAGGATGCTCAATGCCCTCCTGATGGCCAACCCTGAATGTGATGTGTTTGCGCACGAATGGAATAAAATTAAGCGCGGTTGTCTGAGGTTCTGTGAGAAACAGGATGCGAGAGTGGCCACTGTTTATTTATTTATTTAAACTTCATGTACAATAGTGGTACATAGGCGGACTTAATGAGCCACAAGGCATTCTCTACCAGTCAACCTTTCACTGTTCCAGCTTAGTAAGTAGCGATTGTTTATGCCACAATTGTCTGCATTTTCTATGTTAATTAATGTAATTGATATTCATCATCATAATCAGCCTATAGCAGTCCACTGCTGGACATAGGCTTCTCCATTGCACACCATTGAGCTCGATTCTCGGCAACTCTCATACAGCTACTACCAGCCACCCTGCGAAGATCGTCGCTCCACCTAGCCCAAGGGCGTCTTACCTTATGTTTGCCGGTTCGCGGTCTCCACTCAAGAACACGTCTACCCCAACGGTCATCGGTTCTACGGCTAAAATGGCCGGCCCATTGCCACTTCAGCTTGCTTATTCTGCGAGCTATGTCGACAAATTTGGTTCTCTGCCGGATCACCTGGTTCCGGATTCGATCCCTTAGAGAAACTTCAAGCATACAATTGATATTGTACCGTGTTAATTAACTGTAAATAAATAAGATAAAACAAAATAAATAAATGTTGGAGTAGTCTTCCAGTCTAACCGGATGCAGCTGAATACCAGTATTTTACATGGAGCTACTCCATAACTGACCTCTACAACCCAATAACTGGGTAATACCACAGATTAATACAGATGGGACACTCCGCAGTTTAGGTATGAAGCTACAAGTACGCGGCGGGCCCATCTCACTGGACTGTAGCGCGCCACCGGCATAAGAGCTACGCGATACAAGGAGAGGCAACTTGTAGGTGAATATAACTGTAGATATTAAGCATTGTGCGACCTGAATTGCACTTTTTTGTGACGTAGCAAGAGTTGCTTTTTATTTAAATGATGTTGCGGAGTGTCCCATCTGTGGTAATACTTATACCCCTTGGTAAGACTGGTTGTCAGACTTTTGGGCTTTTGACGACCCGTAACAACTGTCAAAGATCTACGAATGACAGCCGGGACCTTTAGACTACAAGCGCACTCGACTGAACGATTTATAAGAGAAATTGAAATGAGACCAGGAATATGGTATATGTCGTCAAGTGACTATTCAAATAGAGATCTTAAGCAATAATCTAAGTAGTAAGTGTAATACAGTCCTTTTGATTGCGTTTCACGTTCTTCTACCGCATAACTAAATACACAATTTGAGTTTGAGTTTTGACAATCACAGGTATCTATCTCCTCGACTTCCATTTAAAAGCAAGCCGTGAAATCAACTGAGAATTATTGGCCGCCACATTGGCCGTCGGTTCCCGCGTGGCCGTCGCGACCTGGCCGAGTGCGCTCGTAGCCTAACGGGGGCTTTCCTTATATATATATATATATATATATATATAAGGTCATCTCTTGACTGTCAGGGCTTATTTTTAATTTGTAATTTTATATTTTGAATTGTTTTATTAGTTTTTACATTGTCTCACATATAGAAGCAACAAGAATAATGTACCCAGGATTATGTAATATCTTGATTCAAAAGAGTGTCCTTGGAGTTTCTTGTCCGTTCTTCTCCATAGTGATCTACGTATTGGAATGGGCATCTAGCTTCAACTTTCTGACTAACTGACCGTCTCTTTGACAATTCAAAAGTGCCTGTAAATGGTTTAATTGAAATGAATGCTTTGAGTTTGAGTTTACTTTACATAAATTCACGCCATTTTCATTTGGGGGTAGGCAGAAACTATAAACCGCCACCTGCTATGCACCTTACATATTTACTCTTTATGTTTCGTTTACATTCAGACATCATAAGACTAGCCTGCCTATACGTTTAATAAAAATGAAATGGAAATGGAAATGTTGCATATCCATTAAACATCCTAACATATTTCGCAATTAGCCTACTTTTTTCAGCAAGATACAGTTATTTACACAGCCGTGTAAAATAGAGTTCTTCTGGCCGGATTTTTTTTCCACAATATTTTTCGACGCCCAGTTGGCCGCGTAATAGGGCCTCATTACGTTGTTTTTTCTTCCCTGATGTTTTTCGCAATCGTACGCATCAAAAGAGGGTCTGTTTAGACCCGGCTGATATATTATGTCTGGTGTTTTTGTAATAAGAAGTTTATTTAGTAGAAAATGGGCTCGGTAGTGTTTGGTCCAGAATCTTCATGAATGTTTTTGCCCACCGATACTTTTACACATCAACAACCAACCTATACATATCGATGGCCCCACCGAATAAACGTGCAATCCTGTACCCACTTAATTTTTTTAATGAATTTTAGACTCAAAACACGCCTATTATATTAGTGAATTTCTTTATTCTAGGGAAATAATAAATTTTAAAATTATAGGAATAATAGTTTATGTTCTAATTACATGCTTTTTGAGTCGCCAAGAAAGTAAATATACAAGTCTATAGCTTATTTTTTACCAATAATTCGATTATACATTATTTATACCTATTTACAAGGAAATGAGCGTTATTGAAGTTTAAACGTTTTTATTTTATGCTGAAAAGTTGTAATTTTTCTCTTATACGTTTACTCGGTGGGGCCATCGATATATGTACGATGGGAAAAACGACATAGGAAATTGGAAAATCTCATGTTGGAAGCGGCAAAGTGATTTTTCTTCCAATTCCCACGTTTCCTTTTTAAGTTAAGCTTATAAAATTTGAGTTATATAACTCAGTGTTTACTACCTTAATTATAAACTTTTGTGTTACTAAAGTCTAAGGGTAAAGTCTATGGCTTTGGCTACCATTTAATAACCAAAAAAGCTTGATATATGATGGAACTAATGCAGAACGGAAACTGTAGTAAGTCCATTAAGAACGTTATTCACAGTAAATTGGATCGTTAACCAACAAAGCGCGTTCAGGAGTCTGCAGTGATATTGGTCACGTTTAATCGTGCAAATTGGTCAGCGCAGTTTGACGGCTGATTGACGTTAGCGCTTATGGAGCTGTCTGTACCAAGGAATATAGGATTAAACTAAGAATTGAGTGAGCAATTTGAGGGTAATTTTTTACAAAAGTGACTTTTTGCTTCTGATAATTTGTGTTCAAATCGTAGGTATGTAACCGAGTACTAATCGAAGTTACAAATACTTTAAACAAAGTTTATACAATTTTATGGCAGAACAAAACGGTAAGTGATCCCAAACTAATACAAAAAGAGTAGTATTTAAACGCAAATAAAAAAAATTACTTTTTGTATCCAAAAATAACCCCAATTCCATTCAAAATTACTGATTGCACAGCAAAATACTCAACACAAAATATAACTAAATAAGCGACAATTTGTTATATTCGTGGCGCACCGCTATTTATCTTAAAGTTGCATTAGAGGAAACAATGAATATACACCGTGAAATTTAAATGGTTGTTTTCCCGCAGCGAAATGGTTTTGTCTTGGTAATACAATCGTTTTATAAACAAATTAAATATTAGAAACAAAAAATGGCAGATTAACCATTGTGAAAAATCACCACGTGCGAGAGTTTATTTTGCTTTGAACATTTATGAATCGCTGTTCCCTTTGTTGGCGGCGCGTGCGATTCAAGAAGTACCTACAAGTTACCTCTAGTGTTACTATTGATTCTCACGTTTTCGAGTTGATGCATATTTTTTAAATTATTTTAAAACAAAAACATCTTTATTTTTTTACTTTCACTCTATATTCCGAAAGTACTCCTTATGGCAAGTTGTTCTGCTGCGGGAAAAAAACCACTAAAATTTCTCGGTGTAGTGTTGTACATATATTTTCCAATTATCTACCTGTACCTACTAGTTTTGTTAAACAATTAGTTTTTTTGTAGTGAATAAATTGATACGTAATTAGTTATTTGATGTGCAATTAATAATATCCCATAAAAAAAATGCCAAACCCCATTCCGACCGCTCATAATTAAGATTTAGGTATTGTAGTGTATATATTTAATTGATATGTAAACACTGTCTCACACAAACAAGTAGTCAGATAGAGGAGGCCGGGGTTCAAAGTGCCGGGGGTAAGTTGTTCCGGCACGAATAACTTCGTTAATAAAAGAAGTAGCATTAAATGTGACACGCATCGCTGAACTTAAAAACCAAATTAGAGCTTTCGAGTACTAAGAGTCTCTGAGCTAGGCTGCGGACAGACAGACAGACAAACAGACGGACATGGCGAAACTATAATGGTTGCTTGTTTACTACGGAACCCTAAAATATAAAAATAAAAATTATACAATGAGGAGAGAAACAATAGGAAAACCGAACGGGGCAAGAACTCAGTTGAATTATGGCAGCGGGTAGCTGATGCTGTCATCAAAAATGGTAGAAAGCTTAAAACGGTAGCTCGGGATTAAGAAATAATGTCTTGTGTAGAAATGTGTGACTTGTTTGAAACAGTAACTGTTCTTTTTATAATAAATGGGACATTTATATTTGAAACTAGATATTTTTTCTTGATATATATATATTTTATTTTTATTTTTTTATTTATGTTAATCAATTTTCAGTTACTGCATCATTAATTATCACAGTTGCTACCGGAACATCTTACCTCAACGATGGAACACCCAACCCCATGACGGGGTGGGTTGTTTCTTGTCTACTTTTCGGAAACAAATGTTTCTGGTGTTACATATAAGATTTTGTCCCTCTAGAGGTAATGGAACAAAGCCTTCATGCAAGGTGGTTACGTATCGAAATACAAGGAAACAATAAACACTGTTTGAAACAACATATATTTAAAAAGAATACTCCTTTTTTTTAAACAATATACGGTAGCGTTTAAGGGTCTACCGCATTAATAATTAATTACCTATTTCAAACACATAAACTAAGTTATCCTGTATAATAAGAATGTGACAAACTGTCACTTATTATTGCCAGCCAGCTCAAACTTCAGCTTAAAGAACTAAGGTCGTGGGGAGTTGGAGATAAAGCCAGTACTGTTCCGATTTTAAGTTTAAGATTAAAATACATATAATAAAAGATTAAATTATTAAGGTGTAACCTTCCAATTATTTTGTAAATAAACAATTAGTAAATGGGCGCCAGGGATTTAGAAAATCCCGGATCCCAGAGCCGACGAAGATGTCCAATACTCTTCCAGATTCAGATAACTGAGGATGTCGAACTCGGGGTCCTTATTTAAATTTCTGATACAGACCGGGTTCCCAATATTGAAACCCGGACTAAAGTAATATAGCGGTTTATATGGATACCGTATTAAAATGATTAAATATAAATGTAAGGGTAAAAAAAAAACCGTCCCGCCTGCGCTAACGCTAGGCGGACTTGACCAGCCGCACAGTCGTCTCCGCAAGAGGCTTAGAGCTGACTCGAGGAACGGGTCTCGCGTCCAGGCCCCAGACGCCACTCTAGATCCTGGCGGCGAGACGAATCACTCGAGGTGCCTCACCTGGAATTGACAATACGGAGACCCAATAATATAATGAGAATCTAATTTACTTTACTTGAGGTGACCGAGCTAGGAAATCTAGAAGGCTAAAACATTAGCCGGTTAACATAGCCTGTTGCAAACACAACATAATGAGCTACGACTTCTGTTTGCCTTATCCTGAGTGATGGGACAATAGGAATAAGAATTACCCACGCGGCGTCCATCAACTTCACAGAAAAACCTCAATACACTGCCTTGAACATTCTAATCCAATACCATGAGTAACCTCCTATGGCATATCTATTGTAAATAGTCAGCTGGTGAAATACTCACGGTTGGTTTAGGGAGAAAACACTCGACTGCAATATCTTCGACCGGCCGGAAAGCAACCTGCGTAGACGCAGCTAAGAATCCTGTAATAAATATCAAATACTTCACAACGAATCCCTATATTAACCAGGGGAGGACTCACATATTACTTCCAAACACTATTTAACAACGAAGCTCACCTTTTAGAAGTGTCAATCAATTGCAGTTACTTCTCAAGCGTGTTCAAGGGCGAATGGACGCTCAACTCGGCAAATATTTATGGCCTAGCAGCCAACCGGAACTGGACAAGAGCATTCAGAAAATCTCCCTTACTTCAGGCAAAACTATTACCAGTTCACGGAAGATATCCACATCACTTACGACACTTAACTATTGAAAATCACTAACAACTATCCAACATGACGTTTGAACGCTGAAACACTAAAAATCCTTCAGATCCAGAATTATAAACTAATTAAAACAAATCTTTGGCAGTCTGCAATGCCAAAATTTGTCTAGAATGGGGTAATTTACCCATAATATTAATTAGGGAGAATTAGAATAATTACCAGAAACATTACGTCAAAGACACTTCACAGATTAAATATGTATTCATTTGACAATGAAAGTTCTAGAAAAAAGTTTATAATGAAAAAATTAATTCATTTCCGTTTTCGGTTATTTAGTTTATTATTAATTTTATTACCGAAAGCCGAAAATAATTAAGGACTGGTCACTGGATATTATTTCGATGATTACCAATCAATATCTTAAAATGAACTGTTATCGATTAAAACTACAACCATGAATCGGCGACAACAGATGTCGCTTTTAACTGACAGAAGCTGACGTTTGAATGAATGACATTTGTGTTGTTATTCTATTTTGCAATCAAACTTATTTACAATATTTGGTCTAATTAATTATGCAAACCTGTTTAGAAAAGTGATTTCTTTACAGAAAGTGAAACTAAAAAGTCCAGTGACGAAATACAGTTTAAGGAATGAATAATTCATTGTAAAATAACCCTGTGAGAAACTTTATATTGACTACGTATGTTTTCAGGTAAATGCCACTTTATTTATTAAGGATTTAGATGTGCAAAACCAATTAGTGGTAGGCACAAAAAATACAACGTAACACTGGCCAAGTGTAAATTAAAAACATAATAAAAATGACCATTTAGTTTAAAAACAGAATACGTTCTGCCTCTAGATATCCGAAAGTCTTGGAGATCAGACCCTGTTTTAACGGTTTTTTTACGAGTTATTTGAAAATCGGCACTTTGAACCCCGGCTTCCCCTGGTTGTCACTAATGTCAACTGTGACATTAGTCACGACAACACCACGAATGGCAGAGTGTGAGTGGTGAGAGGTGATGCGTATCCTGGACTAGGACTTGGATGTAATGGTGAGTCTGCGACTCCTGTGAGTAAACCGTCAAAAAAACCCTGTTACAGCTTCCATTTTGACCCGGCTACGGCAAAGCCAAAGAATGGTTTAATTATAATTAAAATATATATTTTTAAATTGGGGTTCGGTAATGGAGGGCATAACCCAAAAAAAAAAAGTTAAAACCGAAAACCGTATCTGTACATTTGAATGACGTGTGACTCCAGTTATAAGAAAATCGATGTTATTTTGTTTCTTGTTTCGTTTATTGTTTTAGTTGGCATTTTTGTCGGATACGTGAAAAACAGAAGGAAAAATCTCAATCCCATACAATATTATGAACATTATCCCGTGAACAACAATACACGTTGGTGTTACAGCTCGCGTTGAGCCGCTTTGTTCTTCGTTCTAGTGCGTAGTCATAATCTGAGCTGTAAACCTATAACTAAGGATGTACTGTAGGCCTGACACTAACGTGCGGATTACACGTAACACGAATTCGTACAATTTTAAAATTCAAAATACTGGTTTCAAACATAATATTTACTTGGTTTTTAGCCTTTATTCATATCTACCGGTGATACTTATTATGTTTGTCGCAAAAAAAAATACCAAAATGCTACAACATAGTTGTATTTTCAACTTAAAAACCGTTAGTTTTTCTAAATGCGCACAGCAAAGGAGTGGAACTCTCTGCCTGCGTCTGTGTTTCCGTACGCATACAACCCTAATCTATTCAAAGTTAGAGTGAACAGGCTTCTTCTGGGTGAGGTCACTCCATCGTCGACTTTGTCTCTGTCACCTCTGACCTAGACTAGAGTCAAGAGCAAACCCATCGTAAAAAAAATATTAAAAAAATAACAGACAGCTGTGCTGCTGGGGAGTTCGTCAGCGCCATTACTTCTTCCCAGCAATTGATGAAGGATGGGCGTTTTGGGGGACTGTCATAAGTAAATTTGACGTTCAAAAAGTGCTGATTCTTAGCCTAGTTTGAATAAATTACTTTTGATTTTGATTTTCGTTAGGCGGGGTCCTAACCAATCGTCACGTTTTTTGAGTATGACATACTTGCGCGATCAATCAAGCCGCGTATGTAAATCATATTTCAGGTAAACGATCGCATTATAGCTTATACGCGCGACAGTCGCTTTCGGTTAGAACGCAGAGTTATACACGTTACATTTATGTATATCGCGCGTACGTGCTAGCGCCTCTGGTATACGTATAGCTCGTAGCTAAGCTGGTCTTACACGCAGCGGTGTTTCTGACGGTTATACCGTTTAGAGCTTGTACTAGGTTTAGGTAGGTATAACAAAATGCGGTACATGGTCTGGTTTGTCTAAACGCGCCTTTACAGTGTGAATTCTACCCATGAATATATCTGATCTAGATTTTAGCATAATATATTACGTGTGTAAATTACGTATATAATTACAAAATGCATAAGTTAAAAAAAAAAGTTACATTCAGTGATTAAAATTTGTTGATAATTAAATGAGTAGCATTCGCGACATTTTTTTGCTTATTTTAATGTTTTTGCCGATAAAAGAATCTGTGACATCCGCCAGCCCACACTGGCCCTGCGTGGTGGATTATGGCCCACTCCCTCTCACAGAGAGCCTGTGTCCCAGCAGTTGAAATGTTCTAGGCTGATTATCGTTATGGGGATAAAAGCATTATTTTAAAATAATTTACATTTGTCTGGTAAGACCCAACTTAAACATTGTGCATGATCCTGAACATATTAAAACCTAAATTAAATAAAAACTTTTCCTATACTTGTCTCATGGCAAGTACCTACAGAAAAAAACCGGCCAAGTGCATGTTGGATCACGCACAATAAAAGGCCCCGTAGTTGGGATGAATTTATCCCAACAAACTTAACATTGTAGTTGAAAAACATGTTTTCCCATACATTCCAACTGCAAATTAATGCAAGGTTGAACGCACAATATCAAAAGATTTACTATGTTTATTTAAGACCATAGACTTCTTACAGCGTTCCTGTAATTTATAAGTATATAAGGTGTATCTATTCATACACGAAATATTTTAAGAGGACCATAGGTGGTAAAAAATAATAATTTTAAAATTGCTTGAGCCATTTTGCAAAGGAGTTGCATTTTCCAAAATTTTACTTATTCTTTGAATGACCCGCTCGGACGTGGCGACGACGCGGTGAATTTTGATAATTAATCATCATATCAAGTTTTTTTTTTAATAACATACTCAAATTTAAAAAAAAAATCGTTTCCATGGCTTCTTTACCACCTAGAGGTGTATCACTTAAAATATTTCGTGTTTGAATAGATACACCCTATAAAGGTAGGTAAAAAATTATGCTCACTATTTTCGGAGGAATTTTCATTTATTTTCTTAAATAACTGTAACACTATTTTTTCAAAATTATAAATAAATATATTTGAGACCCTCACAATAAGCCCTCTCATTTGATATGTCACACAGTACAGTTTGCAATTTTTTTTTTTAAATATATTCTTTGTCTCCCAAAAGTGACGTCATATTCAAAATACAATTATTTACGTTACACGTCCGTGTTTGAGTCACAGAAATTAATATCTGTACGAAATTTTAACTTAATCGGTTCATTAGATTCTGAGAAAGTTGGTTATGACAGATGGACATACAGACAGACACACGAGTGATCCTTTATGGGTTCCGTTTTTTCGTTTTGAGGTATGGAATCCTAAAAAAGAATATCTTTCGCGACATTTTTGTGCGTCTTTATTTTAATTCTTTTGGGGATAAAAGGATTACCTATCTTGAAATCTTTTACATTGTGCTGGTAAGACCCAACTTATTAAACATTATGCAAGAGGAGCAGTGGTGGCCCAGTGGAAATGACCGTGACTTGCGAGTCGTAGGTTCAAACCCAGGCTTTACTTTGTGTAAATTATTTTGTCACCATTGCTCTCAAAATGGTGAAGGAAAACAACACAAGCAATGTCCTAGAACCAAAAATTTCGAAGTCATGTGATATCCAATCCCTCTCACAGAGAAAATGTAAGAGGAACTGTACATCTTCAAAACTTTAAAGTATCTCATGGCAAGTATAGTAAAAATTCTGTGAACATTATGTGACTAAGCTACCAACAAGCATAACAATACATAAGTAAGTAATACTAAGCATAACAATACATTAATTCGAAATTGGGTCAAATAAAGCCAAAGATTTTATTGTAAACCAAATAACAAGGTGTTTAAATTGAATTAAATACATGGAATATAATTTAACGAGATATACCAGTCGACAATACAATACCACAGAACAAATTGAAGCGAGCCAGTCATTTATAATACCTTCTCCTTCTATGTATTGTTTGAGTTGACAGTTATTACTGGTCAAGTTATGAGCGAAAAGCTAATCGAGCTTTAAATTAATTCAAACGCCTCGATTGATGACTTGTTGATTGCCCACGATGACGTAGTTAACACAAACGGGTGATGTTAAGAAGTCATTACAACTCGGTAGTTATTTGAAAAGGAATGTTCTTAGAATGAGGCAACCTAACATTTAATTTAGCATATAAGGTTTCGAATCCGAAGAGCAATGTTGATGGGTTGTCCCAAAAACCTGGTTATTAACTAAAGAATATTAAGTTTTCTACTACATCAGATGAGACAACGTTATAATTCAAATATTCTCTGAGAAAACAAAATGCGATGCCCATATAGCGTACGGTACGGTATATAGTTTTATATAAATAGTAGATGGTATATAAGTAAACATTAATTGAGTCGTATAAAAACAAAAGCGGTAAAGTAGGAAAATTGGCAAAAATACAGAAATTTCAAATGCAGCCGACTCATTGAACGCCTCACAATTTAAAACGGCTTTATACGCTTTAAAAACTGCAAACGATACTGACATTGGGATCAAAACCGGCTACCATTTCGCGTCTGGACCAAACTTTAATTGGTCATCTCTCGCTGTCAGCCAATCCAGAACCGCTGATTAGGTGACGCAACAAATGGCGGATCGTGCAATTTCGTAGAAATTTATCCAGCTTGGGTTCAAATAGGGCATTCTGGATAGTTTCTAATCAAAGTCGGCAATCTAGCAAATAAAAATTGTTGTGACACGGACGTCTCTTTTTAGTCAAAAATGTCGTTATTATTATCTATTCTTATTTTCCATAGATTACAGTAAAATTTGTAAACAGTCTTAAGTCTATGGCACACAACTGAAATAAACTGTTCTGTATTTTTTTACCTTTTATCGAAAATTAGTTCAGACCTAAGTACATTGCCGGTTTTGATTTTATACGACTCAATTATCTGGTCGTTTCTACCTTAGACCATACACGTCACCGTCAACACTATTGTCGTCGAGTTATGACGACTATCTCGGCCTGTTTTATATGAGGTTCTAAACGATCTCCACTGCTAACGATGTTGGTTTGTTCTCATTTTCCCCACAAGCCTTAAATACAACAAAATTTTACCAACAAGATTTAAAATGATTTATAGAGATGGGATGCTCGAAATTCTGATACCCTTTTACAAAAGCTCGGAATATTTTCATTTTCGCGGTGCACAAAAGTCCTGGGGCCTAAGTCTACTAATTTACAAACGTTGCAATGGTCGCACCATTGTGAGTATTTGACAGTGTTTGTATGGCAAATCTGTCAAAAACTCATAATGAAGAGACCATTGCAACGTTTGTACATTAGTAGACTTGGCCCCCAGTTCTATTGTTATTCTGGTGTTATTACATAAATGTTTATAGGGTTTCGTACTTCTAAAGGCAAAAACGGAACCTTTACCTTTGCACTCGTGTATCTGTCTGTATGTCCATCTGTCATAACCAATTTGCTCAGAATCTAATGGACCGATTAAGTTGAAATTTCGTACACATATGAATTTCTGTGACTCAAACACGAACGTGTAACGTAAATAATTGAATTTTGAGAAGTTCACTTTTGGGAAAAAACATAGAAAATTTAAAAAAGTGTATACATATCATATCCGTGAGACATATCAAATGAAATAAGTCCTTTTATTCGGTGTTCGGTGTTACATGGTAAATCACTCAATATTGTGCGTAGAAACTTACATTTGCAGTTGGAATGTATGGAGGAATATATTTTAACTACAATGTTAATTTTATTCTTGGGATAAATTCATCCCAATTTCGGAACCCTTCATTGTGTTTGGTCCGACACGCACGTGAACAATATTTTTTTGTCAATGGGCTTCCCCTTTATCTTACCTTAGTCCAAATCATACAGCAGACTGCTATTTAGTTTGTTGGTATCAACTACTCTTATCACAACCACCCAACCTAAATTTTCCCAAATGTCATCGAATTGATAAAAATATATCATAATCACAAACTATTTAGGAGGAAACGCTAATGTTTCATAATAACAATGCATCGTATGTATCTCATAATTAAATTGTTTTAATGCCAAGAGTTCAATAAAGCAAATACTAAAAAAATTGCTCCTAAATCACCTCACGCCACCTCACCTGTTCATTTCTAAATATAAATCTGTAATTTTTATGGTGTGCAATAAAGTGTAGGTATTCTATCTATCTATCTTACTCTAACAATAATAATAATAACAAAAGACCTAAAAAATCGTTTGGCGCGTGGACTTGCCATTGTGCACTAGATGTCTAGGCCCTTAAGACTTTACTAATGCAATTTGACACCCACCAATCAAGCGCTGACTATATTCCTTAACTCCCTGCGTTAGCCAATAAATGAGCCTTTTATCGACCCTAGTTGTCATTAAAATGAATCTGACCTTAGGAACGGGCCTTCGTTTATTTTTGTCTTCAGCATAATGGTATTTGTCACGACACTGTCACCTCCTGAGACAAATTATACCAATTTTATACGTTTCTTTTTCATTTGTTTCTACTGATTACTTACTCGGTTGTTTTGTAATAGGATCATGGTCACTGATAATCTGATTCACCTTGATTTCTTTGGGAGTTTCCTTTGGGACTTTTGGTTAGTAATTTGTCACCAGTGTATTTCAGTATCCGTTTACTTGGATTTGCCTTGAAGATAAATTTTCTTTCTACTATTTTTTATACATTCCTTTTAATATTTAACATTGAACACACAATTAAATTGTATGATGAAACCTAAGCTGCATCATTCATAGTCTAAAACATTGCTTAAGAATTTGAAGATCTTTCAAAAGCAAAGGAAATAAGAAAACCATTTGATTACAGTAATTTGTAATAAAACATTATTACTTACCTTGATGACATTTTTGATAGAATTTATTGTCCATTTCCTGTAAGACCGAAAACTCATTACTGGGAAATGGCGTTTCCACATTCGCGATGATGGGTTTGACGAAATCACAAAAATGTGAACCTTTAACGAACATTACGCTTTTCTCAGCGAACGCATTATGCTTTTATTTGCTTTCGGCAGCAAATATTTTGAGTTTATCTTTAATATCGCGTCTGTTCTTAACCCTAGAGTGAGCGCGTTATGAGCATTTTGACGCCCTCCGTAAAAAAACGACAATATTTTGTAAAATATTTGAGCGTTGAGTTTAGGGTTTTTAATATCTGTCTGCCTCCACTTTTGTCGCTGACCCGTGCCGAAAGGTCAAAGTCAATCAGTGCACAGGAGGCTGTACAAGAAGGTTTTCACTATTAGGTATTGTGGCGACGTTTTGCTCACCTCGCACCTACTCACGTATGTAGGTACAAATTCTGTAGTCTTTTTCTTCGCAGAGTTGAAATATGGTCTTTTGCATTGGATTTGTTAATTGATATTGTGCAACCTAAACACGTATTTTATTTGCTTTTATAATATTCTAAATTGTTTATTTGTTTGTAAAATGTAATGTAGGGAGATATAAAGTCAATCAATAAATCAATTCAGCCTATCGCAGTCCACTGCTGGATATAGGCTTCTCCCAGGCTGCACCACAACACTCTGTCCTCGGCCTTCCGCGTCCAGTCTATCCTAGCCACCTTTTTGAGGTCGTCGGGCCATCTAGCTGGGGGGCGTCCCACACTACGCTTGCCGATACGCGGTCTCCACTCCAGGACTCGTCTGTTCCACTGGTGATCGATCCTTCGATAAACATGGCCAGCCCGCTGCCACTTCAGCTTACTTACTCTGCAAGCTATGTTGGTAACTCCGGTTCTCTTCCGGATAATTTCATTCCTGATTTATCCTTCAAAGAAACTCCGAGCATAGCCCGCGCTCCATTGAGCGCTGAGCGTCCTTAAATTTGTGGACCAGCCCGACTGTCAGTGTCTACGTTTCGGTACCGTATATCATAACGGGCAGGACGCACTGGTTGAAGACACTGGTCTTCAAACATTGCGGGATTGGCGACGAAAAGACTTGACGGAGTTTCCCACACGCTGTCAAGCCCAACTGGACCCTCCTGTCGGCTTCTTTCTCAAAGTTGTGTCTACCGAGCTGGATAACTTGCCCTGGGTAGTCATACTCCTTCACAACTTCGAGAAGCGACCCTTCGATGTGGATTGGACTCGGCATTGGATGGATTGGATGTGAGAATTATTACATTATTACATTAAAAAAAATATTGTACATGACTTTCGTCTTGTCCAAATTCATGCCGAGGCTAACCCGCCGAGAGGCTCCATTTAGGCTGTGTAACATCTGGTCTAACTGTTTCAGAGTTTCTCCCATTATGACGATGTCATAGGCAAAGCGAAGGTGGGAGATGTACTTGCCATTTATGTTGATTCCCTGTCCAGTCTAGTCTTAAAGACGACCTCCAACGCATTAGTGAAAAGTTTCAGGGATATCACAGCCCCCTGTCTCACCCCTCTAGGCTATTGAATGGGGCTGGTTTCCTTGTCCTGAATCTGGACAGTCATCGTGGCAACGTACTACAAACATCTCAACACTTCGATATGGCGCCAGTCAATTCGACATCGTTACCGAGAAGCCAGAACTGCCCATATTTCGATGGTGTCGAAGGCTTTCTCGTAGTCTACAAATGCCATACACAGCGGCTGGTGGTACTTCTCCGTCTTCTGTACAATTTGCCGGACTGTATGGATGTGGTCCGGTCCAGTGGTGTGGTACTGAATCCTTTTTGAAAACCGGCTTGTTCTGGTGGCGGGAACTCGTCAAGTCTCCTGGCGAGACGGTTCGTGACGACCCTCGAAAACAGCTTGAATACGTGGCTCAGAAGTGAGATGGGTCTGTAGTTCTTCAACAAGGTTTTGTCACCTTTTTTGAAGAACAGAACCATCTCAACTCTGCTCCACGCCTTGGACGTTGTTCTTGGATGACGGAATTGAAGAGACTCGCTAGCTCTCTCAGGATTGGAGCCCCGCCCGTTTTAAGGAGCTCTGACGTTATTCCGTCATCACCCGGTGCCTTGTTGTTCTTTAGCTGCTCGAGACCCGCCCTAATCTCGCACTGGTCGACATCCGGGATGTCCTCCGTGAAGTGGCACGTTAAATATAAAGTAGCTACACTATTTTTTTGCCCGAAATTTTTTTTTGTCCATCACGTTGATTATTAAAATATATTGGACACGTATTTTTTCTTTTTTAACGTAGTAATTAAAACATTATGGCGATACATTGAATTCAAATATGGCATGACGTCGCTGTTCGCTAGATGTTTTTACGTAGCTGTGACGTAACGAGCCCCCACTCCCCAAGTTTAATGTGTTTTGTCTAAGTAATTTTTTTATTAATATAAGGCATAAAGCAAAAAATACATGTCTAATATGATTTTTGTTATCTGATTGACGGACTAAACAGTTTTTCTTTCTCATAAATTGTTTGTCTTTTTCATAAACCCTGAAAACAGAATTTAATTTAATTGCATTATTCCTACATAAAATTAAAATAAATATGAACGGATAACTCCTCCCCACGCGCCCACCGACGTTTTATGGAATAGCGCGCTCACTCTAGGGTTAACATCCAATGTTGAATGAAAAAAGGAGTTGTTATGACAAATCGTGCAATTTGTGTTGAGTAAAAGTTTTACTTTTTGGCTGTTGCAATTCATTAAATAGTTAAGATTCTCCACGCGGTCTTATGTTGTAGATTTATGACAAACAAACAAATTAACAAATTGTTATGGCAGCTGCATGCACAGATTATATTATACAAACGTTGTTCAGTCGTTACCGACGGAATGGAATGTTGCTATTTTAAATATTATATTAATTTGAACTATTAGAAGTTTTTTTTTGTATTGTATTTATTTTATTTATTTTTGTCTCATTATATGCTGCACCGATTGACATCATCACGTTAGCGCCGGCTGTCGCTGAAAACCAGCGCTGGGGCTCTATCTCTCATAGGGTCGCAGCATTATGCTGAGCGATGGCCGTTTTGCGTGGATGTGACGCATATTTTTCCCCAATTTGTTACTTTCGTGTTAGTGTTCTTTCTCTGCGTCATGTTTGCCGCAAATAAACGTATTTTCTTTCTTTCTTTCAAAATATAAAAAAGTTAACCTCCCTAGCAACTTTTAACTTTGCAGTAATCTTTTAACTTAGTTGACATTCAGGCATAAAAACAGCTTGTAATTTCCTACGTTAAATTTTTATTGCCTTTCCAAATGGCAAATCTGTAATCCCACTGGGAAAACTCTGCAATTTCGATCACACATTGATGCCCCGAGAACGTTGTACACGTTATAAACGCAAAAAGGGGATTTGCGACTGAGCTTTCGACAAAAGAGTTTCATTTTATTCGCATGTTTTATTTTAGACCATATTACATTTTTGATTTGCTTTTGTTTTTCGGATATGTTTCGGTTTTTGTATCTTTTATAAGTAGTTTTTCTGCGATTTTATTTAATTATTTATGTACCTACACACAGTAAAATATTATACATAGAGATACGAAATTATTATTATTATTAAGTCCGAATAGGCACCTCAATTTGTACGAATGAAATGAATGATTTTTCGTTTAATTTGAATTCATTAAAATACAAATCTTTTTGTAATGTTAAGCTTCTTTTTTTTTTCTATTAATAAACCTAACAGTAGCTAAATTAACTTTAGGGTAATGAAATAAAATAACATCATGAAATTACTATTTTTACTCATTACAATTTTCATTTCCCGACATAAAATGAACAGACAGTATACAAAGCATATGTACAATTTTATATAGTAGTTATTGACACTGTTCTAAGGCGAGAACACTAGATTTATATTATTTTACTAAACACATACTGCCCATGATCATTTTCAATATATTTATTTAAAATATTATTTACACGTCTTCTCCAGAATATGATGATAATTATTTTTATAATGAGTATTTCAAACAATAATTACTGTAATGAATGGGCTTGGTGATTTTTTTTCACACAGGACAAAAAACGAAACAAATACTTTATGAGTACAAAATTTAAAATAACAATAATTACATAAAAATTGTTTCAATAATTATTATTTCATGAATGTATATTGAAAAGTTAGAATAATATTATTATAACCATGGGCGACAAAATGGGTTACTCGTAAAATGATTCGTTTGTCTCGAGCAGTAAAAAATTAGGACTTAAATTTTGATTTTTCTACAATAAAATACATTTTCTATTATAAATTTATTATCGGGGCCTGACATTACACGTTTACATTTTTATTATTTCTATAAATGCATTTGAAAACGGATTGCTTGTACTGAGTATCATAATTCTATTTTTGATTTTTTAATAATTACCAACTAATTTTATTTCACTTTTGTCTTTCATTTTATTTTGCAATAACTTATGAAATACTCACAAACGATGTTATAAATTACAGATTATTTAAAGCGACTATACACTCATAATAATAGTATGGGCAACTATAAAATTCTGTTATTTGAAAATGCTTCAAGTTTCGTTGGTTAGTATAATTAAACATTTTGATATGTATTTACATACCTAATGAGTATTATAAAAATATCAGTCCAAAAGAATTGAAATACTAACTTATCCGTGGATAATATTTATCATAACGTTTTTTTTTAACTACCCAAAAATCATCATACTCAAAATCTGAAGCATTTCCGTAAAACTTACTTAACAAATAAACTATGAATAATCCAGTTTACATTGGAAAACTATGACAGCTATTACGGATACTTCAAAAACTAGTTTGTTAATACCTAAAACGGTTTAGGCCCGCATTGTTAGTGTTAGTTCTATACAAATATTATTTTAATTGACTATTTCAAACGCTAGAAAACTTTAGCAGGGCTCACGGCTGAAAGCTTTGAAGCGTAATCTCACTTTAGTATGTGACCATGAGTGAGTTAGTCTTGCTCTATAATTTTATCGGAATTTATGGTTTATTTTTGCATTTTTACCAAATTACCGTAAAGTACCTATGAATGTTTTTTTTTTTTTCAAAACTTATATTAATTGATTTAATTTTTATTAAAATCTATTATAATATTAATCTAATCTAAAAGTACCAACTCATTGTCACACACAATACTATTATGGTTTTATTAAATACTTATATAATTATTAAACAATTATTATTCATACAAATCTACAAACATTTATTTTACCATAATGTCTTCGACATCACTAAACTTGAAGCAATTTCTATTACTCTAAACTAACATTATAATAATTTAACTATAACATTAATTAGAAATATGAAGAGACTTTTAATTAACTTTTATATACACGATCTAACAATTTATTGTCAGTTCTGAACGTTCAAAGAAATTAAAAAATTACAATTTACCTATTACTATTTACATTTAAGATTTGCTTTTATAAAGCTGAAATCGTTATACATTTAATACAAGTATTCTACACGATTCCATGTCTATACATTGAAAGCATTCAACAGAGTCATCAATATTGGTATTGTCTTATTTTTTATCATCCTTTTGAATGAAAATTGTGCGTAAAACATTTGCCATGGGACACTCGGTCGGGTTCTCCTGTTTACGCATTGCGGTGACCGACATACATGGACTAGGTGATGTGGAAGTCTCCCCGGAGGAGCCTCGTGAAAGTCTTCTTGAACTGCTGGTTGGCCAGCGCATAGCAAAACGGGTTGATAGGACTGTTCGCATAACACAGGAAGTACGAGAACATGTACAAGTGCTTGTTAATGCACGGAGGGTCCGTACAGAATCCCTCCACCAAAGCAAGTATGTGATATGGAGTCCAACAAACAACAAACGCACCCAATATGAACGATATAGTTCTAAAAGCTTTCCTAGCTCTGTTTTCTGATTTCGATTTCTGCCGACCGATGCTCGGAAACAGGCCATCCCGCTTTGAACGTTTAACTTTTAATTTTTTTCCTATGTTTTTTACGAACTCTTTCTTAGAGTCTCCGCGGCCTGACCCAGTTACTACAGTACTTGATACATCACTATTCTCAACCGCTGGACTTATTGCGGGATTTAGTTTCAATGGAGACGTTTTCGCTTCCGACTTGGGGGGTTGAGGTTCATTGTTATTGGAAGACGACGATACGAGAGTAATAACAGGCTTGGAGCGCTCCCCTGTAGTTAAACTCACCTCGGTATTTACTTTAATTGGGGGAGGTGGGGAGAAATTCGTTTTTGGTTGTGTAACTTGAGCTTCGGCGGTCGCTCGTATTAAAGCTGCTTGTAATAAAGACTTGTTAGTTTCGTTACCTGAATTTAATGTTGGTGGAGATGAGGGTTCAGTCGCAGTTGCGAAAGTGACGGAAGAGGGCGGACTCTCGTATGTAGGGGATGGCACATTGACGGAACTCTCATCCATATACCTCAAGTCTGCTCCATCCATACCTACAAGCACGTCGTATGACGTACCGTCACCTTTTACGAGTCTTACAGTTCGAGTGCGTGATGATTCTGAATGTGATGGTGGACTTTCGGAAACTGCAGGACTACACCTGAATTCAGATGGGGGTGGAATAATTCTTTGAGCAATTGTTGTCGATACTTCTCTTTGTTCGGACGGTGTTGTTATACCAGATGATAAGGGAGACATAATACTAGCGATAGACAGTGGCACATTTGGTACAGAAATACTGTCGTGACTCTGTGATGTGTCTGGGTTATCAGTATCAAGCAAACTCTTTTCTGATATCTGCGATAATGACGTCTTTGGCTTTTCAGACTCATGTTTCAATACTGGTGACTGTTTCAAATCAGTTTTAATCATCATCCCTCCGTTAAAACGCATGTTATTTAATAGTTGTATAGCACCTGTTTGCATCACTAAATTTGCAACTGACGGCCGTTTTTTGACATTTGTCTGGGTAGTACTTTCTTCATCGGAATCAAACGCAGGACTGCTCGACCTTTCCGCTTCAACCTGATCTTCCTTCTTGTCTCCTTCAGACTCTGCTGTAGTGGAAGTTCCAGTGGCGGTAGCACTACTTTTATGTGCCGAAGATTTTTGACTCGAATTGGAATCACTAGACCCGCCTAGATTTAGCAATGGCGCTGCGAGTGACCCTTTAGAAGTCGAATCTTTTCGCATAGCCTCTGATACTTTCATTTGATCCTCACTAGATATAGTTGCTTTTGATAAGGCTGCCATTCCTGCAGCTCGGCCAGCCATCCCTGTCATAACTCCAGCACTTAAAGCCACCATCGACTGCATCTTCCTTTGCTTCGCTTCACTCTTCTTTTGCATATCATACGCTGTCTTGAAAATTCCAGCATAAAGTACAATTAAAACGAACAGCGTCGTCCAATAATAGCCTATGATTAAAGCTGTGTTAAATATTGGGTCTTTCAGAAACTGTACAGCACATTCGCCTTCTTGTAAGTCTCTGTACCCAACAAAATGTTCCCATCCAAATATTGTCGTAAAGAATAGTAAAGCTGGTATGATCCATGTTACTGTTACCATCCATATTACTCTATTTTTCGTTCGCCAGGCTCTATATCTTGCCGCTATTTTCACGCTGCAGAATCTATCTACAGTAATGAGTAGGACTGTATATTGTGAGACAAGACATACTGTATAGTCGACTGATAGCCAAAGGTCACATAGTAGGGGCCCTAAATGCCAATAGCCCTTTAGCACGTAGTCGGTATAGAATGGAAGCGACAAAGTACCTGTAGACAATGGAAAATAATTTTCTATTAAACACTTTCGTCATTATCAGATACTGAAATGTCAAGGGTCTTCTTTCTTATATTTATTCATCCTAAATTCGGAATACCTTTTAGTCAGAATTAATTTATCAAAAGCTCATTACGATGTTCAAGTTTAAAGTTTCATAGAATAAACAGAAAATTATTTATAAAATAAATGTTTAATTTAATTTAGTTGCAAAACAGGGACAGGTTTTCCTTATAATAAGAGTTTATTTTCATGAGTAGCTTATTTGCCGTTTGCTTTTAGAAATATTTAAATATAGTTTATTCAAATTATTCTCTCCAAATGGGCTACTAATACTAAACTCTCTTTTTGGCTTGAAAACCCCTATAATTAATTTTTATTTACTCTGAAAAACTTGAAGAATTCACTGCAATTTCAAACAAACCTAGAGTGTTTCATCGCTTTGAATAACTAAAAGCTACTCACAGTGGAAACCTGATAAATGCAAAAAATACTTTCTTTATTTCGACTCAATTTATAGTTGTTTTGTGCCCGCTTTTTTTTTTTTTAATATAGAACGGTAAATGCTTTTGTACAGAGAATTTTGATGCAAATGAGACGCGAGTTTTAATCTCGTTGATTATTTTGCTACAATACATCATGAGTACTTAGATGGCCAATAGACTTCTGAATAACCTTCGAATATAAGTAGCAAACAATAGGGATGATGCCTGGGTAAAAAAAAGGAAAACTGTTCGTCCGTTAATCAGATAATAAAAAAATATTAGACACGTATTTTTTGCTTTATCATATTAATAAAAAAATAACTTGGATAAAACACATCGAACTTGGGGAGTGGAGGCTCGTTACGTCACAGCTCTGTATAAAATCTAATGAGAAGTGACATCATGCCACATTTGAATTCAATGTATCGCCGTAATGTTTTGATAACGTAAAAAAAGAAAAAAAATACGTGTCCAATATTTTTTAATAATCTACATGACGGACAAAACATATTTTTTTTGTTATCATCCCTATTCACAAAAATAAAATTGCTGCCTAGACATTCAATATGTATTAAAAATAACGATCTATCACCAATAATGTTTGTAAAATTATAGTCTTTATGATGGTATCAACAGTTACATAACGCTTGTCCGGAAGAATACAGTATTATGTCAAAATTTGGCACTAACTGACTTAATGATACAGTTCGACTAAAAAAAGTACGTTCTACCTTTTGAATAAGGTCAAAAATCAAAGAAAAATCAAAAAATAAATAAAAGTAATATTCAAAAGAATACAGTCGCAAGTGGTACCCTCCTTAGAAAAGGTATAAATAATTTGAGAAGTAATGTTAAAAATAACAATATCTTCAGAGATAATTATAGAGTATAGACTAACCCATAATAACAATAAAGAAACCGACTGTTTATCTTAAGAAAATACCACAATATTTGTAGCTAAAAGCTTTAATCGCTTGTCCTGAAAATGTACGTTTTTAGAGTTAATACAGTATTCTTGCGGGCAAGCGATAAATAAAATATAAATACTTCTTACCAATCAACAGATCAGTGGCTGCAAGCGAGGCTATGAAGTAGTTGCTGGGCTGACGAATAGTCCTGTCGACCAGGAAGGCAAGAAGCACAAGGACGTTGCCGCTAACAGTCAGCAGGATGACAAGCACGAGGCACGTGGCAAAGATGGCCGCCAGCCACAGCGGGAACGGTGGTAGGACTGGTTGCTAGATAAATAATGTTACGGTTAATACAGACAGAATAGAATATAATTTGACATTTTTTGGTACACGTATAATTCATCATTTCAGCCGAAAGACGTCCACTGCTGAACATAGGCCTCCCCCAAATGATGATCGACTATAGTGTTAAAAATGCATAGAGAACGCTGCTGCCCATTCTCTAGTAAGTCCCGTAGTCGCCTTTTACAACACCCACGAGAGGACATGGGGTGGTGCTATTATTTAAGTCCGGTACCACACGGACAGGTATAATTACTAAAATAAATTAAGTCGGTCGACTATTACTCGGTAACTTGTAAAGCCTACTTAGCTGTGATAGTTTTCCTTTTAACTTCGTTTTATATTCTACTGCTGTGATTTTTTTCCACATATCCAAATACAACCATTTAGCTGGCAGCGAGAGGGGGGGGCACTGGAATCTAATAAAAATTTGTACTTTAAAGCTTAATATTACGCAAACGGATCCCTGGATCGAAAATAGTTTTTTTTTTTTACTAAGAGTCTCTGAGCTAAGCCGCGTACAGACAGACAGACAGACGAACATGGCGAAACTATAAGGGTTCCTTGTTGATAACGGAATCCTTAAACAGGCCAAATGTGTGTCATGTGTGTCGGACCACGCATAATGAAAGTTTGTTGGGAGGAGTATATCCCAAGATTTTTTTTTTATCCCAAATATTCCAACTACCTCCAGAATGTGAGTTAGTTATTACTCGTTATCTTGTAAAGCCTACATTTCTGTGATAGTTTTCCTTTTAACTTCGTTAGATTATACATAATTATAATTATATACCACAGCCGTGAATTTTTTCGAACACACTTTGGGCACGATTGAGGCGATAAGTCCCCTCTTTGAGGAGTGGCTAGAGAGGCGCCACGGCGTCCTCACCTTTCGCCTGACACAGGTCCTCACCGGACACGGTTTTTTTGGGAGGTTCCTGTTTCGGATTAGGCGGGAGGAAACGCCCGGGTGTTACCACTGTGTGGATCGCCCGGAGGACACGGTGGAGCATACGGTGGAGGTCTGCTCGGCTTGGGCAGAGCACCGCCGTGTCCTCACGGAGGCGATTGGCGGCGGCGATCTCTCGCGTCCGGCCCTGGTCCAGGCCATGGTCCGGAGCGAGAGTGCGTGGGAAGCAGTCACCTCTTTCTGCGAAGTAATAATGCTCGCGAAGGAGGAGGCGGAACGCGTGAGGGAGCGGCAGTCTGTGCGCCCTCACGCCCCTAGTCGCCGCAGGAGACGCCCTGGGCGGCGGGAATCAGTAGCCAATTCCCGGCTACCGTAGGCGCGGGCTTGTGGACGGCGAACTATGGGCAGTTCGTCGTCCGGTAAAGACCAGGCCCGGGTCGACGGCGCGTTGTGTTCCACGCGCGCCTCATAGAGATGTCAGCACGCACTGACGGGGTCCGCTAGGACCGGTGCATGCCAGGGTTGCGGGTTTGTCCGAAAGGGATACCGTGGCCCTGGCACACAGGCAACTAAAGGGACACGGGTGGGTTTTAGTCAGTAAAAGTCTGACACGCCCTCCCACTCCACCCAGAGCGGGAGAAGTTATTTGATAATTCCCACCCAAAAAAAAAAAAAAAAGACACTTAACTCTAACAACAATTAGCACTTTAAAGCTTAATATTACATTACGCATACGAATTGCTGATTCGAAAAATGGTTTTGACAAACCCGCAATAATTTTCAACGGTCTCTCAAACAATATCCCAAACGATAAGCCACAGCCATGATGCGTACAGTCACTTTAAGGATACTGTTTGAATATCTAATAGTATCTTTTTTTGGCATTCAATTAAATAATATGTGTGGTCAATAATCATATAATAATAACATAATAATCTGTGGTTAATAATAATAATATATAGTTACTTTTGACATTTATTGAAATTGGTGTATTTTGGTTTGACTTACTTAAATACTTTTTAATTTGAGTTATGTGATTGTTATCGTATGCCTAAGCGGCGGGACATAGCTGATCCTAATTTTACTAATAAGAGCATTGTATGTATTTTACCTACCTATGATCCACAATAAAGAATATGAATATGAATATGATAAAATAGACGAGAATTTTTTTATCATCCCCACTTTACGGGCACGGGATTAGCTATTAATAAAAACAAGATTTTATTTTAACACGTTATCGTTACTAGGTATTACCCATGCCAAATTACAGCTAAGCTGAGCTAGGCCGCGGTCAGACACACAAACGCACATGGCAAAACTACCTATAAGAGCTACCTTCAGCTATAGTGACGTTGCTCCTTGTTAGTTTCGTTTAACTTGTGTGGAAAATTATTAAAATCCTTACTGTTCGACTACTTTTTATCCGAACACTTACTTTGAAAGTGTTGGGTTTTATTGAATGTCAATAAAACGTAAGCACTTTTTGTATTCGGTTTAAAAAATGGAATTTTTGTATAGGCAATCGGTTTTCATACAGGTTTTCACAGTACGAATTGATACCAATAAAATGGTCCAGCAAAGATCCCAACTATCAGAGTTGCAATTGCCAAAGCGCTACTACCTTTTTGCTATTGCAACATGTCGAAATTGCGCTGCTAAAAAATTTTTTAAATAAGGGTTCCTTTTTACCATTTTGGTACGGTACCCTGAAAAAAACAAAAAGAAATTGAATTGAACATCAAAACATTTTAACTCAAAATAAGCAACAGCTTTTAATTAATCAACAGCATCCTAACATCGGGCAGCGTTCGGGAAGCCACGCAATATCTTCTCGTCACACATATCGCAGTGTCTCAAGACGAAATTCTTTAACCAGTGCATGTTGCCAGTGATGATCTATGGCACTAAAACGGTGGTCACTCACACTGGGCTTTATTAGAAGGCTAAAAGTCACCCAATGGGCAATGGACAGGGCTATGCTTGGAGTTTCCCTACATGATCGAATCAGAAATGAAGAGATCCGCAGGAGAACTAAGGTAACCAACATAGCTCGAAGAATTGCCAAACTTCAGTGGCAATGGGCAGGGCACATTGCTCGCAGAAAAGATGGCCGTTGGGGCTGAAAGGTTCTGGAGTGGCGACCACGTATCGGAAGACGTAGCGTAGGAAGGTCTCCCACAAGGTAGACCGATGACCTTGTGAAAGCCTCAGGAATTCGCTGGATGCGAGAAGCACAGAACCGGTCGAAGTGTCGGTGCTTGGCCGGCCATATGTCCAGAAGTAGACGTCTTTCGGCTGAAATGATGATCCTAACATCACCAAAAAAAGACAGCCACTAAAATCACCAGTCACACACACTTTTAAGTGTAGTGTGCGTTAGGTAGGTTGTTAAAAGTACACACTTCACTTATGTGTACAGTACACACTGTTAACACATTCCTACATACGGCCGTGACACAATACCGATGCCGATAACGTACAATCGATTAACTGTCTGCACCGTTAAACATTCAGTCGCACCTCTGTTACCTCTGCTATTTTAAAAGGGGTAGGCAAAAATAGAAGACCTCTTTTTCAAGGTTTTTTAAGTCCGTCGGATTGTTTATATTTACACACGCATAAGCTAATGTTTTGACTGCTAATACTCTAAATTTTAAATCATTTGTTCCATGTTGCTGATCATCTAAGTAAACTAAAAGTTGTCTTAAAATAATTTTGCTTGGAGAGATACAAAATACGTTTAATTTTACATAAGGGCAACAAAACACACGATCTGATACCTTGAAATCTTTTACATTGGTTCAGATTGGACTTATTCTATCTTCAAAAAATAAGTTCTAAGGGCCTTATAAACACGTGTCGTAATAAAATTATGACAAGCACAAAAGTAAAAAAAATATGGTTATACCGAAGTTATTCCTATTTTAACTTTATTCCGTGTTTATAAGGCCCTTAGAACTTATTTTTAACCCTATTTATCCATTATGTTTTTATCTACACCGATATTCAAAGCCAGGGGTCTCTTGGTTATACAAGTGTAATATGGATCCTACATGACATTGTTGCTAGGTAGATTACCTACGTCATTCTTTCACTGGTAGGTTCATCCCTAGTTATTTGTCCCACAATTTTCATCTCAGATTGACCACTACATGATAAAGTACTTTGTTATCTCTCATCACTTTCTAAAATAATCATTGTTCTAAACAATAACACCCGAAATCCGATATCATGATTAAGAAAGTTATTTCTCATGGTCAAATATCCATTGTTTTTGTCCCATTCAATAAAATACAATAAGAAAAGCTGCCTATTCATTAACAGTTCAAGTTCTTATCTGAAGAGGCCGACATTAGTGCAATTAAACTTAGTGAATGGGGCAACGAAGATTGGGAACAGCTAATCCTTTTTTATCTAAGTAACTTGAGGATATGAAAGAATAATGAAGCTCTTAGTATCAGTTTGGAAAATTATTAAAGTTCGGAACTTAAAATTAATTTAGAAATAGATTTGATAATAATAAAAGTCTTGATGAAATGCTCAAGCTAGAAGAAATTAATTTTCAAATAAATACAAAAGAACTTTTGTGTAATGGAAACTCATGTATTGTAGAAAAGCACGTCTAATTGCGCTTTATCTTGACTAAAACATAATAAATACACATGCGTTGAATTAGTGCCAAGTACCAAGGCCACACATTCGGCTTGCAGAGCCAGGAAATTCTCGTGTGTGGTGTCCAAGCAAGCTAATTGATATTAAATCGTCGTTCAATTGAGCTCCATGATATGAGTCTTTTATTGCTGTTTTTCACTCCTAGTAGAATAGTAATCGATTCAGACTCATTCTCAATTCATTTGGATTCTTATTAACGTTTCTGTTCGAATAAGTAGCAGAAAAAAGTAAGCATCGCATAGAAATAGGAAATCTGTACAAAAATTCCCACAGTCTGAACAAATGTAGGTAAGTCGTCAACATTTTCTCCCAGTTGATATTAAAGTCGATAACGAAATAACTAACTTTGGTCATTAGTGGGCTGCACTAGTTTTGTATTGCTAAAATGCTTCTAAACTTCAATTTCATTGAAAGTTCATTTAATATTTGTTCAAGTTTATATCGAATAGCGGTTAAGTTAATGATTGAAGGCTCGCGCAGACTGGCGCGATATCGGGGGCGCGACAAGCAGCACGACCCTTGTCGCGCCCGCGATATCGCACCAGTCTGCGTGAGCCTTGAGTATGTAGGTATAATCGATTTAAAGAAATGTTCGACTAAATAGATAGCTGTGAATAAAGTGTGACCATTGAACACATGCAGTACCTATTTTAGTACATAAAAACATTGGTAGACAGTTTGACAGAATTGGCGTGGTATAAGCAAAATTTGATCCAGGATATGATTTTTTTTCAAACAATGCGGCAAACAACAGACATTTTTTGGACAAATTTTCATAATGAGCAGTATTTTATGAGCTGATAACAAAATGGAAATTATCTTCATTTAATAATCATAATGTTAATCTTTTATTTAAAACAAAGTCGGGTTATTTACACCATTTATAACTCAAGAACGGCTGGACTGATTTTTATGATCTTTGATTTTTTGGATTTGTCTCCGCCCCGAATAGCAGATTAACTATTAAAACATGCAAATATTTACGAAATTTATTATGAAAATTCAATTTCTCATGCATTTTGTATGGAACAGCTTTTTAGGGTTCCGTAGTAAACCAGGAACCATTATAGTTTCGCCATGTTCGTCTGTCTGTCTGTCCGCGGCTTAGCTCAGAGACTCTAAGTACTAGAAAGCTTTAATTTGGTGTGGGTATACATATTAATCACGCCGACAATATGGAAAATAAAAACTTGTTTTTTTTTTAAATATCATCCCCACATTACATGTAGGGGAGGTACCCACCTCCCCTACATGTAATGTGGGGATGATATTTTGTTTTCTCGTCTATTCCATAGTGTGGGATATTTATTTATTTATTTATTTAAACTTCATGTACAATAGTGATACATAGGCGGACTTAATGCCACAAGGCATTCTCTACCAGTCAACCTTTATATCGATATCGTTGGATAGGCCGTACAAAAATATTTCGGGTTTGTGGATACCATTTTTCTATTTAGGGATCCGTTTGCGTAATATTAAGCTTTAAAGTGCTAATTTTTGTTAGTGTCAAGTGTCGTCCACCAGCTAAATGGTTGTATTTGGTTACGTGAAAAAATATACAGCAGTACGTAATAGTCGACCAACTTACATTTGCAACTACAATGTTGTTTGTTCTTGGGATAAATTCATCCCAACTACGGAACCCTTCATTGTGCGTGGTCCGATACGCACTTGGCCAGGTTTTTGATGATATCTCGAG
This sequence comes from Dryobota labecula, assembly GCA_947523025.1. NCBI lineage: Eukaryota > Metazoa > Arthropoda > Insecta > Lepidoptera > Noctuidae > Dryobota > Dryobota labecula. The sequence goes on along the minus strand of OX383289.1, from coordinate 24,415,626 downwards.
AATGGATTGACTAATAAAATGTAATAATAGCGCGTGTAGGCTATGCGATGCGACGGGTGGGTCGGGGGAACAAGAAGTTTCACGTGGACGAAATCGCGGGCAGAAGAAGAAGAGTGGTATATATTTTTGCAACAAGCTGGTATAGACGGCAGCAATGACCATGTATTGAAAAAAGATTTAATCATTAAAACACGCAAATTTAAAATAAGAACAGCAAACAATCATCCTAAAGACAACAATATAGCAAAAAACAAAGAAGAAACTTACCAATCCACCATTAACAGTGAGAATATTCTCGAAGGTGTTGTTGAAGTAGTAAATGTCAGTGTAATTGGTGCCATTGGCTACAAGGTACTCGCCGTGACACTCCTGGTAACCTCCAGCAGTAGTTAAACATGTCCGCTGTCTCATCTTCTGCAGTTTCCTGTTGACAAAGATGGATTTTGTAAAGTTATAGGGTTGAAAGGGGACACCAAAGGAAACGCCGTTCTAAGGATTTCAATAATACGTGTATTTTTTCCTTATGTATATGTATAGAAAGTGTGTTTTACTAATATTATGTGAGATATGTGATCCCACACAAGGCTAAAAGAATAGTAGAGTCACACTGATAAAGTAAGGATTTCAGTTAAGTGGCAAGGGCGGGCTCGAATAAAAAAATATATATTTTGAGTTAGAATGAGAAAGACTATAGAGTTTTTTTTTTTTGTGTGTTTATGGAAGTAATATTGATGAGAGCGCTCCTGGATGGGCGAGTCCTATTACTGGCTGGACGTACGACGCGTTGCGTGAGCTCAGTACAGAACGCAAGCTAACCACTCAAGGTCACTGGCATGGCTGCGTCTTAAGCAGATAGAAGATAAAGTATTTTACCTGTTGTACCAATACTTTTTCACCCTTAAACAATTTTTATAACAAAATTAAGTGAAACGAAATTCGACTCAATTAGTAACCTGAAAAGTTTATCTCTGTCGCTAATGTTGAAAGTTATCACCAATCAATGACTTAATTCATTTGTCGAAAATAAAATCTAATATAACATCACGCCTATAATCCGCGAAGGTTACGGCAGAGGTGTACCTATAGTACACCCACAAAATAAAATAAAATAAAATATTATAGTCAAAGAATTTTACATGAACAGGATTTTTGGACAAGTATTGTTAGAAACGTCGTTTCGTATCAATTTTCATGGAGAAGAAATAGGTTTTTATTTGTTATTCGTGAAATATTGCAGTACCTACATATTATTTTGTTATGTAGAATATGTTTTGATGTTGCCTCAAATCAAAATCAAAACAAATGCTTTATTTTTGCATAAAACACTGGCGCGGAAGGCATGTAAAATGTATACAATCACGGTTTATCAAAATCAAGATTGACATCCATACTAATATTATAAATGTGAAAGTAACTCTGTCTGTCTGCCTGTCTGTATGTTACGTTTTCACGCCTAAACCGCTGAACCGATCGTCATGAAATTTGGCAGAGATATAGTCTGGGATATGGAGATGGACATAGGCTACTTTTTTTTACGCGATAACCGACATCCACGCGGGTGGAGCCGCGGGAAATAGTAAGTTGAAATATATAAAATTAGACAGATTTAGACAAAAATATTTTAAATATTAAATTAATGGAATGTGCTTCTTAAAGTTGTATTAATACAGATTATTTTTTTATTTAGTAATAATAATAATTACATTATTTCAGTGTCATTCCTAGAATTATTACAACACTTAAGACAAATTAATTAATTATTTAAAGATATATGCATAATTATTGCTCTATGTCGCTGTGAGGTCTTGAGTTTGGAAAAGTTGTCGTTTAAGTATGTAGTCGTTCAAGTTATAGTAACATTTATTAACTGCTCTTTAGATTTTTCTTAAATAAGGTAGTATTCATTGTCCATATTTCTTTAGGTAACTTATTGAAAATTACAGGAGCCTTGCGAAACACACTTCTGTGCATTAAAGTGGTAGTAGCCTCGTTAAGTACTCCTTTTCTAAGTGCAATATATATTTAATCCACTTCAAAACATTACAGTCGTTTTAGAATAGCTCCCAATCGAAATTTAACCTAGGTCCAAGAATATCCCCTTTAAGAATCCCTCAGAAAACATTTTCAAAGACTTTAAAAATGGAAAGTAATGAAGCATTGCAATCAAGGAAACGCAATCTCGACAAATGGAGTGATATCATCGCTCGGGTAGATCGCTTACGCTTTATTAAATTGTAGACTCATCAGTTTTGGTCCACATTCTGTGACCATAAAGCTGAAAGGACTGTAATATACCCACAGGACAATTGCGATAGACCCCAAGCTATTTGTGTGAGCTTTATGACACGGACAAAAAGTAGTCCGTCGCTCAGAAATAATGATGACTCAGTAGAATGATGTCTCTTTTATTGGCTTGCAGCTGGATCTTGACCACGATCTTGATCATGTAATTTTGTTGATGTGCGTTATAGTACATTACTTACCAAGGGCTGTACCAAGAGCTGCCCTCTATCGCATATTTATAACCCTCGTCTGCGGCTCGGGTCACAAATACCTGCGATTTTGGGCTTTCTTTTTTACTGCCCGTGGTGAGTACACAATTTTACGTCTTCACCTGGCCACAATGCGAGTTTTACTGTACGCGTAGCGTGCGGTAAAACTCACATTATGGCCAGGTGTGACGTAAAAATAGTTTAATAAAAAATTCACTGTGCACGCGACTCGGTTGTGGAATTCACTGCCACCTGACATTAGGGACTGCCAAACTGTTGCAGCCTTTAAAAGAAGAGTAAAGGATCACTATCTTTCCACTTCGTCATAGTTGCATATTATTATGTATTTATTATTTTCCAGTACATTGTAGTTCTAAGTATATATTTGAGTGATATTTATTTTAGAAGTATGTATGTAAGTATATTCTCGTATTGTATGTTTATAAGTATTTATAAAAATATATAGCTATTTTGATTTAATGTATATTTTTTAATTTAATTTTTTTCTCATCTACACTTACACACGTTGTCTTCATCTCTAAATCTACTTTCCTATCGCAAGTATGCTGGAAGAGATTTCATTAGAAATAAGCATCACCTTTGTACGTATTTTTCTGTTCCTTTCTTCTTGTCTGTTTATATGTGTGTACATAAATTGTTAAATAAATAAACGATAGTTAAGTAAAATGGACATTTGGGCACTCTGGTTTAGTTAGGTTTCACCTTGCTTAGTGGCTTCTACTCCCACAGCATGAGCTATTTTGATAAAGTGTCTGCCGACGCCTCAGCAACAATGTTTTAATCATAATATTAAATTGCTGTAAAAATATTATTATTATTATTATTTTATTTCATAAGCCTAATACATAAGGAGAGAAAAAGGTTGACAATGAATTAATTAAGTAACTTATACTCCAATTAATATAAAATTAGAAATAACTGTTATCACCCTTTCGTTATTTCGATGTAAACGTTTAATAGACTCCGTTATTTTACGATAAATACAAAGCACTATAATCTATTTACCATTTACATTAAAAAAATAACTGTAAAGTGCAGTAATTTCAACAATATTACACAATAACTGTCGTTATTTAGCCGTTATTTGTCTAATGTATATGTATGTAATGTATATAATCCTTATAGTAATTAGACCAAGTACATGCTCGATTTTGTGAAACTCTTGACACCCAAACTAGGACGCGTCCTGTATCTTAGGTGTCAGCGTTCCTTCCTGCCAGACACGTTGTGAAGCCTAAATTATTATTTAGCTGTTTGAGAGCTTGAAAATAAAAACAATTTAATTTATTATTGTTTTTATTTTCAAGCTCTCAAACAGCTTAACAATAAGTTTTTATTTAAGTACAACAAAGGATATCAAAAGCTTGTTTTTTTTTTAACTGATTGGGTCTGCTCTTGACCTCGATCTCGCCTGAGGGAAAGCGATGGATGAGGTATATAGCTTTCTCATACTTTGCTTTTCCCTCGCATTTTAGTTTGAAGAAGTAACCAAAACATTTCGTCTATTTCCACCACAAACTCTTTTGCAAATATGCATATTTTTGTGGGAAACTTTTAAGTAGTTTTCACTAAAAGCCCATTAAATCTCTTTAAACATTATGTTGTGATTTTGAAATGGAAAATAAAACAACGAAAATGGGAAAAAAATTGTTTTATCTCTGAAGAAAGAAAAAATATGAATGAAAAATAAAATAAAAAGGCTTAAAATTAAAAGGTAGTTTAATATATTTAATATTAAACTATATATATATATAAATATATATATAATATTTTATTATTTTTCTTTTACCTCGATTTAATTTTTACCCAAAACAAAATATCCTTTGATTCGAATGCGAATAATTTTTGGGTTCGCTTTCTAAGTTAACAACTCACCTTCATACAGAAAGACGCCCGAAGGGTAGGTATTATGTTATGGCTCTCGAGGTAGGCACGTGACTCTAAGATACACGTTGCTGCACAACGTGAAATTATTACAAAAACAAAATATGATCAACTAGCTGAGAAGTTCACGATTACATTCACATTCTAGAGAAACGTATTCATGAATATGCTATATTAAAAAGTATTCTATATGGTGATCAATAACATGAACGATCTGTGTACTTATTTAAGGATACAAAAATATGTTAAGATAAGATATTTTACAACGAAAAGTGGCAAGGGATGAAAGTTCAAGAAAATGCAACATAGACCATTGCAAGAACAATATAAATAACAAAATTTTACCAGTCTGACCTTTTCTTCATTAATATAACATAGTTTCATGTTCAGAGGTAGTTTCTTTTGCAGTACCCACTATAGTACTATATAATTCATATTAAGCTGAATTTAGTGCAGCATATCCACACTAGATCGTAAAATCAAGTATTCAGAGACTGTAATGGGACTTTTGGACCGTTTGCCTGTTTTTATAGGGATTTTAGTACGTTATTTTTATTTTTATGAGCTGTTTAGATTAAACATATTCTCAACTATGAATACGTTATGTGTGGTTTATTTGGTCCTTGCTCGCTACGCTGTGTAATTTGCATATTATGAAAATGCTTATAATGTTAGAACTTCATTGCTGTGCACATTTTTATTATCTTGGAAGCTTTTCCAACGGCAAGGAGGCTCCATTTAGGATCATTTTATTATATCTTTGGCGTTCAAGAAATAAAAACATCTCAATTGGATTTCATGATCCTCCTAAAGCAGGGGTTCTCAACCTTTTCTTGGTCAGGGACTACTTTTATATTATTCTTGTTAGCCGGGATCACTATGTAGTTATAATAAAAATAAACTGTAATAATCAAACTGAAACTTTAATTAACAACTCAATAGGAAATTATATAACAAGAAATAATAATATTTCTTCTGTAATTTTGTATTAATGTGATTTCTGAGCTTGTATCTTCTTCACGAGTTCGGCTATCCTAGGGCTAATATTGTTACTTAAAGCCACACACAAATCATCACTTACTTTCAAACGATTCCTCGCCTTGTTTTTAATTACCAACAAAGCAGAAAATCCTTGTTCACATAAATAAGTTGTTGAGAAAATCATAAAATAGCGCAAGGCGATTTCTCGTAGTTTAAAAATCATTCGCGGACCATAGTTTGGCTTCTGCGGACAACTGGTTGGGAACCACTGTCCTAAAGGCACATTTTGAAGCACATCATAGATTGAGGTCATTACAAATAGAAATAGGAATTGGCCGTTGGCTTAATAGAACACAATCGTTATTAAAAGTTACTAAAAGCATACTAGACTGAACTGTGGCTATCTCATAATGTTTGTGGTCGATTTTCACATCAAAATAAGCAAACCTTAATCGTTCTCTAAACAACAAGAACAAACTTGTACTGTAGTTGCAATACATGTTCTCCCATACATTCCAATTCCAAATGTAAGTTGATCTACTATTACTCGTTATCTTGTAAAGGCCACTTTTCTGTGATATTTTTCCTTTTAACTTCTGCATACTACTGCCGTGAATATGTCCATATATTCAAAAACAACTATTTAGCTGGCAGGTGGGGACACTTGACTCTAACAACAATGTGCACTTTAAAGTTTAATATTATGCAAACGGATTCCAGAATCGAGAAATGGTTTTCACAGACTCGCAATATTTTTAACGGCCTATCCAACGATACCCCACACCAAGATCATCCTCACTTTAAGAGCCAGGGAAAATAACCTCAGAAAAAAAAAATTACCACTTTGTCGGTATGTATAATATACCATGTATACCCATGCCAAATTACAGCTTTCTAGTACTAAGAGTCTTTGAGCTAAACCGCGGACAGACAGACAGACGGACATAGCGAAAATATATGGGTTCCTTGTTGACTACGGAATCCTATAAACGAAGTAATCATGTGCACGATATGTATAAGATTCTATTGACGCTCACGTGCGGAAGAGCCGCGTGAAGATTTTATGAGCTGGCTTCGTTCAGCTTCGTAACAGTTCGGCCAAACCCGAAACATACACGTGACTGGAACTGTACACAATGGCTTTAGTGATCGAGGAATATAACTACAACTGCTATGAAATCTTCATTGTTTCCAGTGATATTAGAAACGCGAATGTTTGGATGTTGGTTCTCCGATTGCGACGTAAGTTGAATAGATTTGGTGGAAACTTGGCATTTAGGTATACCTAAATGCCAAGTTCCCACCAAATCCATACTATAGTATGGAATACTATATTAGGAAGGGGCTTGTGGCTATATAATAAAAGCCACACAGGTCGATCGATCAGGTTAAGCAACGCATGCCGCGATTGGTCTATGGATGGGTGACCATCTTTACATACCAAGACCCCTCCGTGCCTCGGAAAGCACGTTAAGCCGTTGGTCCCAGCTGTAATTTGTAGATCCTTGACAGTCGTTACGGGTCGTCAGAAGCCCGAAAATTTGACAACCAGTCTTACCAAGGGGTATCGTATTGGCCAGTCACTGGGTTGTGGAGGTCAGATAGGCAGCCGCTTCATGTAAAATATTGGTATTCAGCTTCATCCAGTTAGACTGGAAGCCGACCCCAACATAGGTAGTTAGGGTCGGCTTCCAGTCGGCATAGGATTGGTATTTTTGCAACAAAACTTAATATAACGCCTGTATTCCCAGTAAGATTAGGCAGAGGTGTACCTATTATATGGTATCCATCACCACTATACTCAGTACTATCAGCATTTTTGATACTAATAAAATATTTCGTAGCGAAGATTTAGAAAACACAAAGAACCTAGATTATAGAAGAGGTCACGAAAACATTTCTATACAACAACTATTCCGTTGTCTCAGCGATTCTAAACGGCCTTGCCCTGCGACATTAGAGAATGCCGGAAAAAAGCTGGTGTAGAAAAATGTGATCAGCGAAAACTGTTTTATCAAAAATAATACTTAGGTTGAGCATACTCAATGTAATACTTTGTAGAACACTAAACGGCCATAGACCAATGATATTATAAAGGAAAGATACGCTACGTTCATACTGAACGGCGTTCAGATATCGTTGCATTGTTATTACAAATTAAGGTATGAAATTATTCACTCTTATTTATCTTGGAACCATAGTTTTTGCACTTTCTTAATTCACAAGTTGGCATTTTATATATATTATTGTCACGGGGAGTTTGTTGCGACACTTCTTCTTTCTAGCTAAAGCACTAGGAAGTGTTGAAGGGCGGGTATTTTGGGGGACTGTCTTATGTAATTTTGACGTTCGAAAAGTGCTGATTCTCAGCCTAATTTGAATAAATTACGTTTGAATTTTGAATTTCACGCCACGAACACGCTTCGTTTCGCTCGCTGCTAGTAGCCGACTAAATCAAATTACAACAATTGTCTGAATTTGTCTGCAACAATTTGCGCGCGCTAGTGCGATATCTACCTCTTTATTTATATAATATCATTGCCATAGACGTCATAACAATAAAACTTATATTGTGTCTCGTTTAGCGTCCTTCAACGTGTTAATTACAGGATTTGGGTGAATACAAAAAGAGAACTACATGGGTGTAACACTGAATGAAACAAAAAGTCGAAAGGATATTTACCATTGCGTAATAAAGCTGGTACCGATAGTATAAATCGGCGTGGACCGGTTGACGTCAAGGCTGGTCTCCGTAGAATTCATGCTGGTATTGAAGGCTGATATTATTGTCTGAGTTGAGTGGTCTGGTTCCGCTACCGGACCTCAGTGCGTCTGGAACAAAACTGTATTTAAAACTTAGGATGATTCGGCTTTCAATGATGAGTATAGTGTGACACGATGAATGAGTGATTTCAAGATCGTAAAACTACTTTGTCTTCGGTTATATCATATTAAATTTTTGCCTCTTTGAAAGCTAGTCTTTAAGAAATAGATAATGAGCATATAACCAGCCTGTATTGTTCCCACTGGGGACACAGGCATCGTCTCTGTAAGAGGGAGTGGGCTATAATCCACCACGGGCCCAGTGCAGGTTGGTAAATGCCACATGTCTTCGAATTTTTGGTTCTAGGACATGCCGGTTTCCTCACAATGTTTTCCTTCACCGTTTTGAGAGCAGTGGTGATTTAATTATTTACACAAAGTAAAGCTCCTGTCTGGATTCAAACCTACGACCTACAAGCTCGTAAGTCCGTTATCACTGGGCCATTACTGCTCTGCAAATAAATAATAAGCTTAAACATTTAAAACTACTTCTCTTGTCAATATTATCCAAAATATGAGGTTAAAAATGTTGGTGTTTGTGTGAACACCAACGTTTTTAACCTCATATTCATTTATTATTTATTTATTATTGTGTGAAGAATACGTATATGTGTGAACACCTTTGCAAATTATATTCATGAACTTTTGCATCCTAAATTCGTGAACTTTAACCTATTATTCAATATTATAAACTTATACTATTATAAATTAGGTCTTATCTTAAAGTTGCAATCGTTATTCACCATGAAAATTGCTTTTGAATTTTTCTAAGTGTATTCATATTGGCGCTCGTGACTGTATATCTTATTTTTATCATCACCAAGTTACTAACTCAGATAAGTTACACATCACAATCATTTGAAACATTTTCGTTCCTCTATGACCTCCAACATTCTGGTATCGTACATACCTCAACCTAAACTAGAACATCCTTGACACGCAAAATAATGCAAACAACATAGAATGCATGTCTCATTGAATAGCTATTATGTACCTCCCTCACTGTCGTGCTATTCAAATCTCACCATTATAGATAAGGAATGTGCCAAACGGGGAACGGGTGTCGTCCGGCCGCCGAGACGGCCCGGAACGGCAGCGTCGTCCATGCGATCACCGCTTTATTTCATCTGTAAAGGAAACGCTTCAGTTTGATCAGTGGACCGTGGAGGTAGGTGGGAATTATTTTTGTTTGGTCTCGGTACGTTTTATTGGAATTTTATGGGTCAGTGAGTTTTCAGTGGAAAATATTTTGTTTGTCGAATATTCTGGTACATGTTGCTTGGATGATATTTTATTGAATACGACAATCAAGAAAATAATAAAGAAAGGCAAGGGATCAGTCGAGAGTCCAGGACAATTTTCGCTGTTCGAAATGAGTGTTAAGGCGGTATGATCCGATAGAGACCGCGCTTACTAGTTTTTTTAATCCATGGAAAACATAAAAAACAGTGTAATAAAATTGTGAATGAATTGAATTTGAACCTAAAACGATTAGATTAACTTTTCTGGATAGAAAAAAAAAAATGCCAAAGTTAGCCCTTTTTATTGTTATGTTTAATCAATCTCATAGCTACAATAAAGACGACTTTTTATTATTTTTTATGTAAATGTTGTTATTTAGAACAATTGGCTGAGTTTGCCTTGATAAAATGAATAAAATAATTACTATGTTTAAACACAAATGCGCGAGACAACAACTCGCGACTTCGCGAGCCTACTTCAGTCGGCTCGAGCGCGATCATGGTGCCTTAACGAAATTATGTCACATTTAGTTTCCTACACCACACAAAATGGGTTTCTTGTCACAAATTATTCAATTTTTCTTTTCTCTTCTCGACCCATTTTGATTGACGCTATTCCTTCAGTGTGTACAGGCTCAAATTCCTTCCTCCCTTCCTAATAAAATACCTTCTCAATGATTAATTATCACATTGTATATCGAAATGGATCTATTAAGTTTATGAGGCTCATATGTCTCCAGCGTACCTACGTGTAATACATGCGTACATAAACATGTGTTGCGAAAACTCCATGGTTCACTGGCTCGCCTACTCGGCTGGAAATGGACTATCTCAAGGACTATCAGCTAGAAGATATAATAGGTATAATATTTAGGTCGTGTACATAAGTTGGTGCAGTAAACTTGCGTGGTTACACTATGGGTAGAATATTATTATGGTCGAGTGTGTATTTGATGTTATGAATGTATGTTGATGATTTGCGTCAGAGCATTTCCTATTTTCTGGTTACCTACATTGGTGAAAAAAATAATAATGCAGAAGCTCATGAACACAGACTTCATCATCACATGAATGTCGAGGCGATCCAACTCCTTGACAGCACTGATCTAGTACGAAGACTAAATAGGATAAAACCTTTTGAGTTAGTTTAGTGCAGTGTGAGTGAATATAAACTGCAGTGCAAATGATGACTAATATAAGTAATATAAGAATCAAGTGCCCCCCCCCCCTTAACATAGTGAATAAGAAAAACGTTATTGGACTATTTATTAATTTTATGATTTCTTAGCAGTTTAAGTTATATTTAAAATACTTATTAGCTAATAGGCTAGATTAAAATGTGAATAAAGTATCCCCGACTGTGATCCTTCCCCTACAGGGTGAAATTGGGACTAAACCTATCCTAAACCTAATTTTGAAAATCACCATCATCAGCCCATAAGATTCCACTGCAGGACATAGGCTTCTCCTTTTGCACGAAATTCAGCTCGATTCTCGGCAACTCTCATCCAGCTGCTACCAGCCACCCTGCGAAGATCGTCGCTCCACCTGCCTAAGGGCATCCTACCTTACGTTTGCCGATACGCGGTCTCCACTCAAGACCTCAGTATGAATTGTTAGTTGAAAATTATTCAATTAATTTGTGTTATGTTAGTGTTGTGTTTATTTTTAATTAGTGTTGTTGTAGCATTTACAACGCCACATGCGAACTACGCATCAAAGACCTGACAAATCCTGCATCGCGCAATCAGAGTTTACCGCGCAACTAGCATATAACGTAAGGTGTAAGTGTGAAGTAGGGTAGGTGTGTGTAGGTGTGGTGTGTGTGGGTAAGGTGTCTATTCATACACGAAATATTTTAAGAGGAACATCTATAGGTGGTAAAAAAAGCCATAGCAGCAAACATATTTTTTTTATCTGAGTGTTTTATATTTTTACATAATTATTATCCATACTCCATACTAATATTATAAATGTGAAGGTAACTCTGTCTGTCTGTCTGTATGTTACGTTTTCACGCCTAAACCGCCAAACCGATCGTCATGAAATTTGGCAGAGATATAGCCTGGGATACGGAGAAGGACATAGGCTACTTTTTTACGCGATATAACCGACATCCACGCGGGCGAAGCCGCGGGCAGAAGCTAGTAATTTTATAATTGCTTGAGACATTTTGCAAAGGAGTTGCATTTTCCAAAATTTTACTTAGTCTATGAATGACTCGCCTGGACGCAGCAACGGTGGCGGCACGAGTCATCATATATCAAGTAATTTAATTTTTTAAATACGTAATATAGGTTCTCAGATTTTTTTAAATCGTTTCCATGGCTTATTATCTTAAAATATTTAGTGTTTGAATAGATACACCCTATATACAACATCCCGATATCAACCATCGGGCAGTTGCCCACCAGACACAACACCCGTCTGGTCGGAGGATCCTCCCTTTTCAATAGAGGATGAGTTAACTTTACAACCTGTTCCTCATACCTCTATAGTGTCATCCTTATAACGGTCATCTGGTTTGAATGATATCTTGTGGGGTTATAAAGAAATTTCAGTATTCCGATAGTTTTTTTTTTTTTCCGTCTCACAAAACTTTTGAGTCGCACAGACAGTGTTAGCAAAAACTTTTCTTATAACAATTAATTGCTATTGTTTCGCGGTGATAATCAAAACTGTTTTTATTGACCACAGAAAAAAAAAAAAAAAAAAATACTCCTCGTAGCAGTATGTCATCATGCTCATAGACGCGATAGAGAGCGCGCGCGCGGGTGACGCCGACGCGGAAGTGAGTGTGGGAGGGATACAAAACACTGGGTATTCTTGTGTAATGGTATGTTTTGGGAGGGTAATTACTTTATTTATTTATGCACGCACGGTGATACCTGCGGATAATTTTTTATGTTATTTAATTATATTTATTCATATAATTGGTTGTATAGTTCCATTATAATTTAATTGTATAATTTATAATTTTTATGATATTAATTTTATTTTCTGTGATTAATAAACTTTAACTCACACACTGACATAGCTTATTAAATGTTAAAATTGTAGGGAAATCATCTACTTTCACAATGTTTGTAAATATATAAGCACCATGTATCTATCACATGATTGATTCGTCTGTCATTGCTTCACTTTTCATTATTTTTACCTATTGTGGTATAGTAATTTTATTCTAGGTAAGTGCATCGTCTTCACATATAATTAATAAATAATGTATACAAAATATTGTTAACATTTTAAAAGAGTAAGTGTAGAGTTTCTTGCTCATTCTTCTCCATACGTAACTACCTTTTGGAAGGGGCAACTAGAATCAATTAATATATTATTGTAAATTTTGACGTTCAAAAGTGCCTTTTATGTGCCTATTTGAAATAAATGATTTGTCTTTGACTTTATATTCTAAGTACTGTTTATTTTATTTTCTTACCTGTTTAAGTACCAATCATTGAACCTGATTTGGTTTCCGTATGTCTTTTTTGGGTGACTACTGACAATCAGCGCTGTGCTGTGTCCCACATAGCACAGCATCATGCCGAGTGGAAGCCTTCTTGTCACAGTCATGACGTGCAGCTGCCGACTATTTAGGTTTTGCGCTCCTGATTATAAAGTAGATCTATTTTGTTTTATTTTTGTTAATTATCTTTTTGTATGCACGTGTTTCTGTGAAAAACAAACCTATTTTTCTTTTCACGTAAACGAAACAAATATTTTTTCCTAGTTAATAAATAGCACCATAAACATAACACCCTTATTATTTATACGCTCATCAAACCGAACCCTTTATTGCAACACTTTAGCGACCTCATATCGATACCTATTTACCACATATGGAAGGGCAGCTCATACAAATACAACAGAGAACTAATATCAAAGAATGTTATGTTATACGGTTTATTTACGCTATTTATGTATACGCTGTAATAGGTATTTCAGGGTTTTTGATTTACGTTACTAGAATTCGACTAAGCGCACAAAAAACAGTTTTTGTGAACACGTAAGCACGTTAAGTTGTGCTTCACAAGACTACGCTATTATTATTACAAACAGTAGTTTTAAATTGTTATGTTTTATTGTAATCATTAAAACGGAATATAGTGGCCACTAAGCTCCGAATACGCTCCGTGTAAGCTATTATCTCGTGACTGAGAAGGAATTATGAAAAACAGCTCAATCAGCTACTTCGGTAAGTGTACCTAGAATTTTCTAATACCTTTTAAAAAGTTTCATATTTAGACACGAAGCAACAAAATACGATCTACAGGAATGTGGCCGTTTTTATTTAGATCGAATTTTGTTGCTTCGTGTCTCAATATGAAACTTTATAAAATTCTAGACACACTTACCGAGGTAGCTGATTGAGCCGTTCTTCATAATTCCATCTCAGTCCGAGATAATTGATTTTTTTGTTGCGCTAGTGGACCGGTGACAGCCCTCTTAAAAACTAACAAAATTTCCATTATTTTTTTGAATAAACAAAACAATAAAAAATAAAGACTTGTGCGACGCCAAAAAGGCTCCTATCTCAGCATGATGCTGCAACATTTAAAAAAATACCGCAACTTTGGTAATCTTATAGGGCCCGATACATTAAACACCTATATTTTCACCTAAAATGTTATACCTTATTTGTACTCCGTTATTCCCTGCGTAGTGAAAGGTGTACTCGAGCGAGGCAGGGCGAAATAATAGGGGTTTTAAGGTCAGTGCTAATGGTACTGCATTATTACTTTTATATGCGCGCCGATGGATTTTGTGAAAATAATTTTAGGTTATTGGCCTTTGGGGAGTTCTCGTGGCATAGTAATGACAGCTGCACGGTTCGATCAACCAGGTTAAGCTACGCTTGTCACGGTTGGTCCGTCGATGGGTGACCATCTTTACATACCGAGACCCCTCCGTGCCTCGGAAAGCTCGTTAAGCTGTTGGTCCTGGCTGTCATTCTTGGATCTTTGGCAGTCGTTACGGGTCGTTAGAATCCCGAAAGTCTGACAACCAGTCTTACCAAGGGGTATCGTATTACTCAGTTACTTGGTTGTGGAGGTCAGGTAGTCGCTCCATGTAAAATACTGGTATTCAGCTGCATACAGTTCGACTGGAAACCATCCTCAACATAGTTGGGAAAAGGTTTGGCAGTTTGACCTTTGGGGAGTTTGTATAAAAGTCTAGAATATTCGGTGAATATTTTGGCAGTTAGATTTTCAGTCGCATAATAAGGGCTAAATAGTAAACACATAAAATAGTTCCAGACAAAAGAAGGAAGAAGAGAGAAACCAGTTTTTCGACTGAAAAGTATGTAAAAACCTGGACTCACGACTACCAAACAGGACTCAGGCTCGCGGAACGCGCACTAGAATACAGGTAAGGCAGATAAGTATTATAGAGGTATAAGGAACAGGGTGTAAAGTTCACTCATCCTCAATAGAAAAGGGAGGATCCTTCGACCAGACGGGTGTCGTGTCTGGTGGGCAACTGCCCGACGTTTGATGTCGGGATGTTGTATATATGCTAGTCACGCGGTAAACTCCGATTGCGCTATGCAGGATTTGTGACGTCAGGTCTTTGATGCGTTGTTCGCATGTGGCATTTTAGATACCGCCACAGTATCTATTGAAACTAAGATCAAAGACGATTTAGAGCAAAAATATTTATTAATGCATGTCAAAATAAATCATACACATGCATTTAACTTTGTTTTGTATCAAAGTTAAAAATATGGAAGCTACAGCCAGCTTTTGACGTGTAACTTCAAGACGAAATTAAAAGAGTATAAAGTGAAAACAATCTTTATTAAATAAATAAAATTCAAGTTTCTGTTTGTAATGTAAAAATAACAGCTTTTTAATAAATGCATTAGAAAGTATATACGGTACTCATATAAAAAACGTATATATCGGTAACAAAAAACAATATTAGAATGTTTGGCTCTCTATCTGTTTGTTTCGACTAATCTCTGAAACGGCGGGACCGATTATGACGGGACTTTCACTGGCAGATAGCTGATATTATATGGAGTAACTTAATCTATTTTTATTTTAGAAACAGCCAGGCAGATGAAGCCGCCGGCAGCAGCTAATAAGGAATATACACCGGAACACAAAATTCCATTCTGAATAACTTCTTGTTCTTCTCCGTGTCGATGGCATGAGTTTAAATTTTGCAGGCCCAAAACTTTGCACTTCTACGGCAAACATCAACAACCAACCCAACCCACCAACCGTGCGGCGCACCCTGGAGCCCTAGGAGCCACTCGGTAACGCAGAGTCTAGGTGACTAATCCTTTTATCACGATGGCACGCATCACTCTGAGTTACTAAGCCAAAAGAAGAGAGAACTTAAAGACGTTAATTATATACTCTGAAAATCTCACAAAGTACAAGAAGAAGTAGTAGAAGGGAAAGAAAATATAAATCAAAAGCTAACAGGAATACCTGACTCCACATCACAATGGAAAATCAAACTATTCACAACTATCCCCGACGAGTAACGTCGTCTAGATAGCAAAGAATAGCCTCATTCACACCGCTATCTGACAGTAACCGACCTCGTTAGCAAATAATTAATCATTAAAAACCCAGGACCCAGGGCAAATTTAATGAACCTCCTTGACACCTGAATGAAAAATCTGTGAAATGACAATGATTTTGAAATATTAATTATCCCTTTGGGATTCTTAGATAAATTATTGACAATAGAACGAAAGGAGTGTGGAGCTGTGAATTCCAAGAAACGGAATTTAATATTGAAGTTCCAATTACGCTCTGGCTACTTTTGCTAGTGATTAATGGTCTCGTTTGGGAGTTTAGAAAAGAGTTGTGGTTTTCAGTGGATTTGTTTTGTTGTCTGTCTTTGTTTAAGTTATGATTTTGGGAATCTATTGAAAAGTCGATATAATTTCCTTTTGGATTAGAAATATGAATATTATAATGTAAACGATTCCTCTTGGAAAACGTTTGTAGCAGTTTCAAAGCAATCTTTGGAATTGAAATTAATGTTGTTATTTAAGAAATTCTATCTGCTGCTTCGACTATTTTCTTAATATTATCACGTTCTAATATGTTTCCACCGCACTCAAAATATCCAATTCCCATTCACCGTATACGTACGGAGCGTACTGGAATAGAAAAATCAATTGCTTCAAAATTGAATTTCCTAAACCCACGAGATTAAATCTAATACCCAGAATATCCCTGGAGCATAAGCTGTAACGTCTGAAACGCGCATCGTTTGAGATAAGTTACATATTTGCTAGCCTTGTGCATAATGTTACGATTTCTGACCAACATCGGGCTAAATTATTTTTGGTGTGATCAAATGTATTTACATATGCCTTCTTAGAATATTGTCTACTTTCAACCTTTTTTTATGCACTCATTGATTTATCATCAAATTTATTATGGTTCTGTTGTTGATCTGCTCTTAGTTGGCAAGCTCATAATATTATGATCATGAATACTAGACGTAATTGACTTTGATTACGTATGCCTTAGGCGTTCCAATAATGTGTATTCATTTAACATTAAGTTGTTGATAAAGGTAATATGTTTAAAGGACGAATGCCAGCAGAGAAAAAAATAATAATACTAATCTAAATATTTCAAATAGAACTCTTGGTACCGCAACTGTTTTGCTTTCGACTTATTTTCAGGAATGAAATGAAATATCCTCAACTATATTTTCGAATAAATCCTCAGTTCGTGGTACTCTGTCTATACGTGATTATGTAATATTAATTTCGAAACACTGAGTTGATTGTGATGCGGTTTTGATCATCATTCGGAACGTGTTTCGAGGATGGTTTTGGTGTATTATTAATATGGCACGTGCGATGTGGGTTTAAATAATATGTTATGTATGCATGGTAATTGTAATATTATTGAGTTTATACGACAAAGTAAATTAATGTAATTGGGCTGTATTAAGTAATGTAGAAAAGCTTAAAATGTAAGCTTATTTATTGCTCATAATCTGATAAGTAAGCTAGGCAATTAATTTGATTCTTCTATGTTTAATCATTCATCTGACAGATGAATTTAAAATTAAGGATTAAATAACTGTTGGTCCAAATATATTTTTCACGATGAAAATATAATACGATAGAGGCCTGCAGAAGTAAATAATAAATTGTAGGTTTAAAACAAACAAAATAGTTACCCACTTACTTAACCTCGTTTTATATTTTAATAGTATGATAAGTAAATCACCGAAGCATAAACTCGCACAAAAATAAAATATGAAATGCGTCCAAAGATTTTTTACTTTTAACAAAATAGCAGACAGCACCCACGAAAATTACATTCCATTGATTTAAAAAAGAATCACTCTGGATGCCTGCTGGCAGTTGGGATCAGAAATTTTAAACATTGACATTAAAATCATAATTCAAATGAATTGGAGTTATTTTACAAAGTTTCCAAATTAAGCCGACGATTTTGAATTACAAATTCATTTCGTAATTAAGTACTATTTTGTCCTAGTACAATCCTAAAAGTCATGATTTCATGAACTAGTCATTCAGTCAAATTATACGAACTTAAGAAGTTGTATTACTGATTCTAACGATTATAATTCTGTTAATACATATTTGTTATAATAATAATAATAAAAACTTTATTTCGGGTGGCATAGACCCATAGAAAACTTAACCTAAACCTAAACCTAATTCACATTTACCGAGCTAAGTTTACTTGGCATGACTCGCCACACCTACACAAGACTTGACCCACTGGTTTTGAAAGAGACAGTCAAAACGTTATGGTCGCGAATCATGATGAAAAATTTGAAAATTTTCGCAAAAATCGCCATTATGGATTTTCATTTTGATCAAATTCACAATTTCTCTCTCTCTCTGTCTGTAGAAAGAGACAGAGAGAGAGAGAAAGTCACATGGAGCATAACGCTTTTTCGTTACGTGACGATTTCTGCCAATAAACTCCTCCCGCAAGAACTTCCCTATTGCATTAGAATAAATGAAGTAGTTTTATTGCAAATAAAACTACTTCACTTATTCTAATGCAAAAGGAACTAAACTGAAACACAGTAACAACCAAAGTATATTAAAATGTGGTTAGTATGCAAATTGACTCGTGGATTCGAAATTAATAGAAATAGATAATGGGTACAGATTATGTGTACTGTTTAATATTCTACACGAAGTGGTTTAGGTAACTAACTAACTAGCTTTTATGTTGACTTTTCGTTTATGTCCAGGATTTTTGTCTTGTTTTTGTTAGTTGATTTACGACCATTTCTTAATGACTAGTCCATTGTTCGGTTTTCTTCTTTTCGTGTGGCTACTGACGAACCTGGTGTCAGAGTTTGTATGCCACCCATGGGCAACTGACTTGGCTACACATGCCGTCGAAAAATATCTATTTAAAGCTCAATCGTACGTCAAATTGACGTCCGACAGTAGAAGTGCCTGTTATTCAGTATTTTATGTTAAATCTATTATTTATTTATTTTTTTCTTTTTTAATACTTTAACATTAATTGAGCAGGGTGTGGGGCGGCACCACAGTATCTTAGGCATGATTGCCAGTCGCCTGGACTGTGTTTATGTGGGTCGCTGCTGTGCAATTACTCATGGGTTGTCGCAGCAGTGATCCACCGTTATTTGTTGCGTTTTTTTATTTTATCAGTGCTTACTAACATAGTCATAAGTTTTACTAACAGCTTTTGAGTCATGGATACTCGAATAAAGACAAATTCTATTCTATTCTATATTTATTAAAAATTAACTACCAATTGATACACGTGAGAGGGAGTTGGCCAGTTGGCCATAATCCACCACGCTGGCCCAGTGCGGATTGGTGGATATTAAAATACAATAACATTTACCTCAATTCGTTAGCATAGCAACACTTTGTCGGCGTGATTAATATGATTGTATACTCATACCAAATTACACCTTTCTAGTACTATGAGTCTCTGAGCTAAGTCGCGGACTGACGGACAGACAGACGAAAATGGCGAAACTATAAGGGTTCCTTGTTAACTACGGAACCCTAAAAACTATTAAAATATATACTTTTGTGACTTTATAAGTTTTTAAACTGTCATGGTCACTAATATTAAAAGAAAGAATACTTAAAAAAAAATTGTTTAGATATTCTTCCGATCTGTTATGAATAGCAAAATGTAATGTGTGGTGTTGTTAAAACTTTCTTTTGTTTCAGTTCACCGTTCAAAAGACTGAAGGTTATTAAAGACTTAGCTGTAAGATTTAATATTTAAAGATTCAGTTGCTATGCTAACGAATAGAGGTAAAAGTAATTGATATTTAAAATCCACCACTCCGCACTGGGCCAGCGTGGTGGATTATGGCCAACTCCCTCTCAGGTGTCTTAGGTGTCACTTGTCAGGTGTCCCAGTAGTGGAATAGGTATATAAAAAAAATCTTTATTTGCCAAATAAATATAGCAAACCTTGCAGAATTCATATCTTCTATCTACCTGTTCTATCTTTCTAAAAGGAGAAACTGACTGACTTGGTAACATATCAATGCACAGCCGAAACTACTAGGACTAGGAACGTGAAATTTTGCACACGGCTTCCTTTTATAATGTAAGGGAGCACTAAGAAGGGGTTTTTTCTAATTCGACTTTTAAGGGGATGAAAAGGGGGGATTTTGTTTGTATGAAAAATCTTATTCCTTTGAGTTAACAAAATTGAAACTTAGCACGAATACTTATCTAAGTAAATGATAAAGTAATGTTTTGTTTTTTTCTAAACTACCCCCGGGGGATTGCGAGGTGTCAAAGTTTGTATGGAAGAATTTTAAAGCACGGCCCGATTAACATGAAACTCAATCATCATCATCATCATCATTTCAGCTGAAAGACGTCCACTGCAGGACATAGGCCTTCCCCAATTGGGAAGGGGGGGGGGTTGCCATAATCGCCACGCTTGACAGGCGGGTTGGCGATCGCAGTCCGGTGTTAAAAATGCATAGAGAACGCTGCTGCCCATTCTCTAGTAAGTCCCTTAGTCGCCTTTTACGACACCCACGTGGGAGGTAATGGGGTAGTGCTACATATTCTTACGTCCGGCACCATACGGCACAAACAGCTCAGTATTTGTACTTAAAACAAAAAATAATGAGCAACGCGTTTTAGGGTTTTTCGAAAGTCCCATGTAATAGAAGGCGAGCCATTAACTGGGCGCAAATCCAGAATTTCTTATAGAAAAGTGCAGTATTTTAGGGGCCATATTTTCACTTTTTGAGCCTTACGTTTGATCACTAGCGCACTTGATAGTTAGTGTTATTAATTATGCCTAATAATTAGCAGGAATATTTTTTTAAGTCAGATTTCTTGGGTAAATAATAACAGCCGCTCGCTTTGATCGAAGGCTAAGAACAACATTATACATATATATTATAGGAACATTATACGGCAAGGTGGATAGCCTCTTTATTAGGCACTGGGTGCGGAGGCACGTGCCAACATGTGTTGAGCCACGATGCTATTAGTTTGTAAGTTTTACTAACATAATTTTTTAAGTTGTTGTTACTAATACTATATGGATTGTGTGTATTTTTATGTGTGATCCGCAATAAATGAGAATAATAATAATAAGCTACTTTTTCCTCGGTCTATTCGTGGATGGGTGACCATCCATTACATATCGATACCTCTCATTGTCTCGGAAAGCACGTTAAGCCGTTGGTCCCGATTGTCATTCGTGGATTTTTGACAGTCGTTACGGGTCGTCAGAAGCCCAAAAGTCTGAAAACCAGGCTTACCAAAGGGTATCGTGTTACCCAGTTACTGGGTTGTGAAGGTCAGATAGGCAGTCACTGCACGTAAAATACTGGTCTTCAGCTGCATGCAACATGGTTGAGAAAAGGCAAATTAATTGATTTTACACGGCACGGAGTGAGACTGATATGCAATTTTTAACCAGAAAAAGGGCTTTGTGACCAAAATTGGCTATTGTGTGCAAGAGCGATGAATACATAAATTAAAAATTCTCATTGGCTCATGCATCCATTTAAATAATAATGCACGAGAGCATACGTGGGCAAAATTCCGCCTTTGTCATAGGAGTATACTCATAAATATTTACCATGCGGTATTATGAACACATAAAATAAAATAAAACATAGGTAGCACGAAAATAAATGACACAAAATACTAATTATTAAAGGGGTTTTAGAGGTATGAGGAACAGGGTGTAAAGTTCACTCATACTCTATAGTAAAGGGAGGATCCTCCAACCAGACGGGTATTGTGTCTGGTGGGCAACTGCCCAACGGTTGATGTCGGGATGTTGTATATATGCTAGTCGCGCGGTAAACTCTGATAGCGCGATGCAGGATTTGTGACGTCAGGTCTTTGATGCGTAGCTCGCATGTGGCGTTGTTGATACCGCCACATTAGATACCGCCACAGGGTTATTAACTAACAGTAAGGTACGGTAAGGTGTGAGGTAACTGCACTACTTTTAGGCAAATACGAGTATTATTCCTCAGTGAAAGACATTTTAAATGATATGAATTTAACCAATTATGATTGTTATAATTAATTGCAAATTTGAGCATGTAAGACTGTACCTGACTAATTATTAGGTAATTGACTTCACTTTAATTTCTGTTTTGTTTTGTTGACATTATTTTGTTTGTAGTCATCTCATTAAATTATGTACAACATCTTATACCTGTACCTACATTCATAGCAAATAAAGTTCCTGATTCTGATAAATGCGAACTTACTGAAATAGCTGGGGTGTAAACTGCAGAGGAGGAAATGTTTTATGGATGTTTAGAATATAATAAAATGTTCTTACAGTCAACCTTGTAGGTGTATGTAGATCTTGCCTGGGGCAAGATGTTATGAATTTACGGAGTGTTATTTATTGTTCAAAAAAGTTAGAGGACGACGTGCTGACTGATGGCATGATAGGTACAGTGTGGCGGTTAGGTGATCACATTATTTGAAACGACGTATTCTAAATTACGTATTTTAAACCTACACGAATTAAATAATGAATAACAATTAACATTTTAGCCGTGGGACCTTTATTTCGTTTTAGTACCTACTCAATTCTTTATTGCATTCCACAATGTATATGCTTAGGTGGTACACATTAGATTAAAAAACAATCGTGGACCCTGTTGAGCAGAGCAAAAGAATTATAGTAGGTAGAGATGACGAGTTATCGTTTAGCTTATAATCTAACTTAATTTAATAAAATAAAATAAAACATTTTTTGTGTATTTTAATTAAGTTTAAGGGATTTATCATCTAAATATTCGTTAACACTGTAATAAAATGTGCTTACCAATTGTGTTTTTTAATTTATTTGTGAATAGATAGACTTTTTTTTCTTTTCTTATTGATTCGGGTAATTTGTGATTATTTGGTTACAATACCATAAAGTTTGTGATGAATTGTCGATACCATCGCGATCGCCCCACGTGTCTCTAGTGTCTTATTATAGTTATTATCAAGGATGGTTTATTTAGTGCCAATTTTTACACTATTTATTTTGTTTGAAAAATTCAGTTTTCTATTTTGTTTTTTAACGGACTGATAAAAATTTCTAATAACCTCTGTACTATTTAATATAATAACCTAATTGCCACTCTGTATGTATAGGTTCATATTTTGCTTCAATTTTTGAGATAATGATATCTATGTCTTGCATTTCACGACAATAAAGTAAATATTCTGGTTGTAGAAGAATTTTCAAGGGAAGAATCTTTCTTACAGCCTTAGATGTTTTTATGTGTTGTGGGCCAAGATGTTAAGAATGTAATGGTAATAGTCCATTTGTTTGTCAGAATATTCTTACATAGCTCTTAATATTCTGCCGTTTCCGGCGTACAAATTAATTTTCAGGGTTTTGGTAATTTTTTTAGATATAACATTGAATTAAATAAATTAGGATAACATTCAAATTGCAAATTATTGAAATATCAGGTATGGAAATGTAAAAATATTAAGTTAAGTTAAATAGATAATAAGAAGATAATAAATAATTATACATTTTCTAATATTTAAGTCACAATGTTATATACATATTTATATAATAAAAATGAAATGTCCTGTCCGTTGTTAAGCGCATCACTTGACCGATTATTTGTAATTTTTTTGTTATAGTCCGAATCAGTTTCGTTTTTCTTACGTAAATTTTTTTTGAAAAGTTGCCTGTAAAATGGTAAAATTCGGGAAAACTGAAAGTGTATTTTCTATAGGAATTTTGTATGAATTATTGAAATTTGGACAAGGCAATGTCAGCTAGTTTTTGATAATAGTTTTTGTAGACAATTAATTGAAAATGTAGCATGGAGGAAGAGTGGATCAAAATGAAGAAGGTGCGTATACTTTAACAGATAAAGGTTCTGGGCGAATTAATTCACACAGCAATAAACTCAATACACCAGTAGTATAACCTCTAATAGGTACTTCTTAATACAAATACAAAAATAAATACTGATGAATTTGTCGAAAGAACGGAACTTTGTAAGACCACAAAAGTTTACACGAAAACATTGCCGATTTATAGCAGCCCAAATAAAAATCGGATGGTGTTCCATCGAAAAACAAAGATACGTAAGCAAGAGAGCTTTCCAATTTATGTTTGAACGTAAAACGCAAAGTTGTGGGTGACAGGTGTTGGATAGTAATGAAACTGTATCGGCTGGGTACCGCCTGCCGCGCAGATTTAGATGTAAGGATTTTTTTGTATTGTTTTAAGGCAAGGTTCTTCAAGCGTGCATTTTTGTTCTTGAGGTGGCAGCGGGGCGCGAGTGAATTGTGCCGTGAACTTCGTTAATTTTGGGTTGAAAATTATATGTTTTACGATATTAACAATATTAAGCACGACGGGTATTACATCATCATAGACGTTTATTTTGATGTGATTTTCAATACATAAAGTATTAATATTGAAATAAAATGAGTTTTAATCTACAAAATAAGGGTATGTTTGGATTTTTTTCCTATCGAGCGAACCTTGTCCAATTATGTAACGAGTACCCGACGTACCTACAAAAAGGTCTCAAAAGCAACATATATTTTTTTCACGTGTTTAATCATTACCGTTTCTAAACAAAAAGGCATTAAAATTACATTTTCTACAGATTAACTTGAAGAAACTTGCCTTAAGTAGGTATTAGTGTAGATTTTTTGATATTATTAGTGAAGTATCACAGATTAAAAAGAATTAGTGGGTGATATATGTTAATAGAATGATAGAGGTAGTTGCTGGTGACGGTTAAGAGACTAATGGAGATACTAGCTTCTGCCCGCAACTTCGTCTGCTAGAACTTCAAAAAGCATCGTATATGTTAATCCAGGTTATAAACTAATTGTTGCCAAATTTCAACCAAATCCGTTCAGCTGGTTTTGCGTGATTGAGAAAAAAACTTCCAAACATACCAACTTTCACATTTATAACTAGGATTACAATAATGTTACCAATAAAGTCATCTTGTAACAAAACTATGTATGTTCTCCAAGATAATCAGAATAATGTTCAATAATTATCCAGCGTGCCGCTACAATGGCGACATTAATTTAACAGACGGTAGGGCAAGTAATCATAAAATTTATAATAAGATAAAATAATTTTCATTATTTCGCCGATATAGGGCTCTCTCTTTCCTTCACATCGCCTACTCTCTGCATGTTAAGGCTTCTACAAACAAGCGCGACACGCGACGTGACACAAAGACACGGCGTGCCGCGCGAAGAGCGGTCTCTTTGTGTCGCATCGCGTGTCGCGCCTGTTTGTGCCTTTAAATGCGCCCCGGCAAATGACCTCTGCGCTGCAGTTCCTCAAGTACAGGTTGCTCCAAGAAGCTATTTTAGAAAATTGTAAATAAATTCACCAATAAATAATAATGTTTAATGAAATTAAAATATCTTCATATAAAGAAAACAATAAGCTATGTGCCATTAAAGCAGCACTCAGGTTCAAAAAGTTCATATTTTCGCGTTTTTTTTGCTAAAACTGATACTCCAAAATTGTTGTGAAACGACTTCATTGACGTACCCACAGGGACTATGACGATAACCAGAATAATGACGATTATTCTGGTTTCAAAGCGACCCAATTACCGCATGACCTTCAAAGATCCTTCAAAAATTGAAACCTCGTCATGTAGCTGTTCAGCCATCCAACATAACCCTACATACAAAATCTACAGGAAAAGGAGGGGTTGTCTATTTTTAGCCCAGAACGACATCACTAGGGTCGCATACCCATTTGAGCATAAAATCATATTTTACACACGTGGCAACACCGAGCATTAATTCGTATTTCGAAATAAATAATAGATTTTGCTGGCAACTCAATATAGTATTGAGTCTAAATTAATGGAGACAGCTTAATTTCCGATAGTCAGTGGTTTATATTTATTGGAGTCAACTGTTTTAATTATTTAGTTTCCATTTTGTTAAATATTTCTGTGCGTATTATAGCGTCTGATACTCAATTTTTCGATAACGTTATCGTTTTTTGCTTATCTTATGTAGGTAGTGTCTAGATTTTATAGTTTAGTTTAATTTTGTGTCTAGATTTTGTAGTAGATTATAAAGATTATTGTAATTGACATGTAAATAAGTAGTTTGTTCAAAATCGTTTACTGAATCGATTCATGTAATTTTTTAAGTTTTTTTTTTTGATGGTACGGTTAGCGCAGTGGGTAAGCAATTGACTGCTGCGCTGCGTGTCGCGGGTTCGATTCCCACACGGAATAAGTATTTGTATGACCTACAAGTAGTTGTTCCGGGTCTGGCTGTTTGTGTATGTGAGTTTGAATGTTTGTTAACGCACCCACAATGTAGGAGAAATTCATAATGTGGGTCAAAGTTAAAAAAAAAAAAATTACAGTTAATTTTTTATCCCAAAAATAATTTTAACTGCGTAAATAACAATCACATTTTCGCTGTACAACCAAAAAAAAAAATACTAAATTCACGAAGTACCTACCTACACGCTAGACCACAACAATGTTTTATAGATAATATAAAAAATATTATGATTATACCATAATATTCTAACTGGGGTGTTTGGTGGTGTGCGTTAATTCCGGTATATGTTGTAGATACCAACAGTTTTAAGTTAAATCTATGTATTCACAGGTAAAATTGGTTTTAATATCTTTAGAAAATACTGCAGTTACACATTACTGCAATAAAACGAACCTTGTAAGTAATAGGAAAAGAAAAACAAATCTAAACTGATGTCTTTGATAATGAATTAACTGTAAGAAGTCTAGTCTCCCTAGCCTGGTCTCGCTAATACAGTCTCATCTATCAAGATTATGTTTCCGACAGTGAATCGGGTCGCTTACAGTGCAACTTAGCCGCAAGCTTCAAGTTATCGCTGTTTTGACGTGTAACTGGAATATAAATTAATTAATAGACATTGATGTATAAAAAAGGAAGATAAGGCACTGCTCTAATGTCACGTCAACATTATTGAACTAGAAACAATTACATGTAAAGACACCCACACAACTACATTTCCCGATGTCGTTCGTCATGCATCAACAACTGAAATGGAGAGATGACGCGGGCTGTAGCGGAAACGAGATAGCAATAATTGTCATTGTTACGTGCCCATAACAACTCAGAAACAAATGGCGACCTAGAAAGCAATACTATTCAGCAGAATTTTACAGAAAATAAGGGTTGGATGTACTTACGATTTAAAAGCAATCCCGTGGAACTTTTTTTTAGTTTGTGAATTATTTGTGCACATTTAGCAAACACAGGAAGGCATTGTTGCTGCCAGTTCGATTGTAACTGTGTGAATGTGAACACTATGTGGGTCATTTGTTTCCTTAAAGATTATCTTATTACTTCCCTTTTTGTGGACAGCGTTGTGGGTTACTTTATAACCAAATTACTATTTTGTTAAACTAGTTGTAAGTCCTTATAATGTAACTGTTTGCTGTTCCTCTCAATAAAAAATAAAATAAAATGATTAATGAATTGAAATGGTTATCCATGATGATTTTTGTAGCAACCATTATTAGATTTCTGAATTAGGTAGATAACGACTACTCGTTGCTTTCTTTCAAAACCGTAGTGCCTGTATAAATCTTAATAGTTAGGTACTTATATGTATTATTATTTTTGTACTTTTAATATTTATAATATATTTATTTAAATATAAGCTGCGCCCCGCAGTTTCACCCGCATAAGTCTCGATTTCGTAGGAATTTTGGAATAAAAAGTATTGTATGTATTAATCCAGTTTATAAACTATCTGCTTGCCAAATTTCATCTAAATCCGTTCATCCATTTTTTGTGATTGAGTAACAAACATCCATCCTCACAAACTTTTGCGTTTATAATTTTTTAAATAAATTTTATTAATATTAATATTGCATTATATTAAGTAGGATTAAAAGTAGAAACTCGAATAAATCTCTAATACATCTACTAAGATTATGTTTCAGTCAGTGAATCTGGTCGCCTGCAGTACAACTTAGCCGCTAGCTTCAAGTTATTGCTGTTCCTCGTTTGTGGAGCTTGTTTTGACGTGTGACGGGGATGTACTGGGATTATATAATAGGCTACAGTTAATGCATTTTTTCCCCTACGTGACGCAACGGGACGATCACTACTGCAATAGATAGGGAGTTACGACCAAGAAGCGATAATCAAATTCAAATAAATTCCTTTCCCACATAGCGGGCGCATGTTCCCCTGTCAAACTGTCATTTTCATTCAATATTTTGAAAATGACAGTCGGAAAAAAAGATAAAATCCAAAGCACATTTATTCCTTGACTGCAAATGGTTCTATGAAACAGTAGGTATCTATCTGATACATTAAATACAGTTTTTTTTGGCCATAGCATAGACACTTGCCTCTAGGAAGTGCACTACAGTGAATTGGATCATTTATTTGACCGTATCGTATGATCGTATATTGAACAAAAAATATACGATCATACGTATATTTTTTGAACCTCAAACACCACCTTAACAACACCTCCTTATACGATCATACGTATATTTTTTGTGTTTTTTTAACCTCGTTATTTTTCAAGAATAACTTAAATACTTTAATGCCCTCCTGCACGAGAATAAAACAAATAAAATATTATTTTCTTCAAAAATAAACGAACACTTATCTACTTCTACACTTTGCTCAACCGTATTTGCATAAAAAGTGAATCTTGGCCCCAAAGCATTTAAGCTGTCGGTGAACAAGCTTATAAAAATTTAAAACCACTCCGGCGACTTTACAGATATTTTAAATTCAGTTTTTAGAAAACGTTTGAGCTGCGTTAAACAGTAAAACGAGTATTTTATAAAAATATTTTGTTTCAATCCTTTGCTTTTGAATTCACTTTGAATCTGCTTCTGAAGATTTTTTGTTAAACGTTGCCCTACACTAAGAATTTCTCCTATATTTTGGGTGCGTTTACAAACATTTAAACTCACATACACAAACGCCAGACCCGGAGCAACTTTGTAGATCATACAATTATTTGTTCCGTGTGGGAAACGAACCCGCGACACGCAGCGCATCAGTCAATCGCTTAACCACTGCGCCAACCATTTGTATCTGTTATGTGGCCACTGGTCAGAAACAAACAGACTGAGTATTTATTTATATCTGATTTTAAACTAATACCATCATGTCCATCATGTTACAAAAGGAAATCTAACTTTAGTTCTAATTGTAAGTTCTAGCCTAAACCATTGAGCGAGTTCTAAATAAAAAAAACCGGCTAAGTGCGTATCGGACCACGCACAATGAAATGTTCCGTAATTGGGATGAATTTATCCCAAGAAGAAACTTAACATTGTAGTTAAAAAACATGTTCTCCCAATGTATGGGAGAACATGTTTTCAACTGGAACTTGTTTTTCAAGCTGGTCGAGTATGACTCGTTCACTTGTAAAGCCTACTTAGCTGTGATAGTTTCCCTTTTAACTTCGTTGTATATACTACTGCCGTGAGTTTTTTCACATGTCCAAAAACAACTATATAGCTGGTCTAACTGACTGGGTAACTTGACTCTAACAAAAATTTGCACTTTAAAGCTTAATATTACGCAAACGGATACCTGAATCAAAAATTGTTGTCACAGACCCGCAATATTTTTAACGGCCTATCCAAGATACTTCACAACATAGGAGAGACGAGATAATAATAGATTATATCATAAGGGAGTCAAATAATATTTTTACGGCGAGGGCGCTTTTTTTAATCCAGAGCGAAGTGAGGGATTCTAGAGTAGATTTCCGAGCGTAGCGGGGGATTCTTTAGTAGAATCCTGAACGTAGCGAGGGATTCAAAGTACGTCGCCCGAGCTGAAAATAGATTTTGCGCCCGAGTCTCGACTCGACTCTACTTTTTATCACCCACTATGAGAAAATAAAAGGCGCCTCATATTTTATTCACTGTCACTTGAAGAACTCATTTTTCAAAACAAAACCATAAACTAAGAATCCGTGAAAATTAAAGGAAACGCGGGATGTAGTTCCCACGTTTTTAAATTGATTTCATTTTTATTTTATTCAGCCGGCGGCGCGACTATGGGCCGTCGTACCAGCCAGTCTTTATTCAAACAATATTTGCGTTCGATTTCTTTGGCGCTGAACACTAAGATGTTCCAAATTCAAAAAGTGCACGGCAAAGACAATTTCGGTGCACTTATAAAGAGGATTAAAAACTCATTACTGCCCGCTAAAAGTTTCTTATAGAAAACACCACCTTTGGGTGCACTTAAAGGCGAACCAAGTCATCCTTTTCGAATAGATGGGATGAAAAAAAAATATCATCCCCACTTTACGTGCAACCCTTCATTTTTTTTTTCACGGTCAATCTACCACTTTGTCGGAGCGATTATTATGTATACCCATGCCAAATTACAGCGTTCTAGTGCTAAGAGTCTCCGAGTCGGGGACAGACAGACAGGCACGCTCTGCCTCACCGGCCGTAAAATATAATTACCCCTAGCAACATTTCAACAACTACGTGCAGGTGAGGCTAACTACCAACTTATTCCATTAAAGCTTGTAACTGCCTGGATACTGGCTGAAGTTGACTGTGCCAGGACTGTCGTGGGACTGTAATTAGTTAGTTAGCTATTGAGTAGTCAAGATGGTAGGTTGTTATTTAAGGGAAAGTTTTAATTTTAAAGTATGGGTGTGGTTATTGGAAAGAGGTACCGACCCGTTTTTAGGGCAAGGAACCCTTATACTCACGTAGGAACTCACGTAGTTTAAATGATGGTCCGGTATTTTGAGTACTTTATGCGGCCTACCTAAATGTCCCTTCTTTGGTGTTGTCCGTCGATTCGTTGAGCTCCTTAAATCCTGAGTTGAGCTACACGTTTACTGACAAATGCTTGCACTGACTGGACAGGTCCACTCAAAATTGTATGGTTCTTTCCTCAAAAGACCATTTCAGACACGGATCTACATGGTCCTCACATGGTCTGACCAAGATTATGTCTGGACTTTAATAGAGACTTTGACCCCTGGGTTTGTTTCGCCATTCCTTCTCAGTGGTAGTCAGATAGGAAATGTCGACTTCACCAAGATTGTTATTTTTTTAATTTACGTGTAAGTGATTCCGATATCCTATTTACAGAATAATCGATTTAATTTCATTTAATTTCATATAGTTCCGCCTTGTCCGTCTGTCGGCATGTCTGTCTGTCAGTTTGTTCTGGCAAATCTTTGAAACGACTGGACCGATTTTGATGGGACTTTCACTGGCAGATAGTTGACGTTATAAGGAGTAACTTAGACTTACTTTTATTTTAGAAAAGGCAACCGGGGTGAAGCCACGGGCAGCAGCTAGTAAACAATAAACGATTAGGTATCAAATAGGCCAATTATATGTAAAATTTCATAAGCTTCTTCTTAATAGGCAATTACCGATAGGTAGGTACATCTGACAAAATTTAAAAAGCAATTGTTTAATAAATTTAAAATTGTTTTTTTTTTGTTTTAGTACTGTATATACTTCTATATGCATTTAGTAAAACAGACCAATTTTATTTATTTGTATAGCTTTGAAGAAAGAAAAAAAGCAAAATAGGTTTATTTGTCACAGAAACACGTGCATATAAAAAGATACCTAATTAACTCGAGTAGGTAGGTAAACAGAAAAATTGATCTACATTATAATTACGAGCACAAAACTAAAATAATCGGCAGCTACACGTCATGAATGTAACAAGAAGGCTTCCACTCAGCATTATGCTGTGCTATGAGGGGCCCACAGCACAGCGCTGATTTTCAGTGGCTAGGTACCCGGAAAACACGTACGGAAACCAAGTCAGGTTTACAGAATTGTAAGTACATGAATAGGCAACTAAATAAAATAAAACAAACAGTACTTAGAATATAATCCAACTATAAAACCAAATATGAATTAGTAGATTGTACATCAAGTGCATAAACGCATCATTTTACGCGAGACGTTTACCCATCCGAGGAGCTTGCGAGCGAGGATGGATATAAAGTAGAGTGTAAAATGGGTTTTATGGACGAAGTGTATACTCTACTTTTCACTTCGATTGCCAGGAAATGAAACAGCAATATGTGAATATTGTGAATTTAATTAAAATTGAAAAATAATTATGGTTCCCGCCAATTAACTTTTTTTTTCAGTAAGAACGTGACATAACACTTGACTTAGGTCGTTACATACTGCTCAGTTATAAAAAAAACATTTTGTTTTTATATCTATGATAACTTAGTTATAGTTTAAATATATTGATTGACTAATATAACAAAACTAATTTAAAAAATAATAAATGGACGAAATAAAAAATATAAGTTCATTTCATGAAGTTTTATTGTGTGTTCTTAGAATACTAACGAAACGAATTAAAATAAAGAGGTTATTTTCTATGAAGTTGAAGTTGTTCGTGTGGCTGTTGGACCGATTGCCTTGGTCTTCGACGAAGATTTTACTTTATGCTCTAGAGCATAAAAAGCGACTTTATGTCGCCTACGCACGACATAAGGACGAACTTTTAGAGCATGAGAAGTGAAAAAATATTATTAGACAACATTAAAAAAAATAAAAAATTGCAGGCATCACCACGCGTGCATAAATAAATAAATGAGATGTATTGTTTCATGGTTAAAATCAAAAGTTAACGACTCTGCGACGCATTTATAAAAGAATTGCGGTGCACATGCGACTCACAGGTGTATCGCAACAATAGATAATTGGTGTGACCCCATTAATTATAACTTATCACATTAATAAGGCTTAACATTTAATGTAAAAAAAAAACTTTTGATCGACCTCTTCATAGAACATTTCGACGGTTGATAAAGTAAAAAAAAAAAAACCAGCCAAGTGCGTGTTGGACCACTCACAATGAAGGGTTCCGTAGTTGGGATGAATTAATCCCAAGAAAAACATGTTCTCCCAATACATTCTGTATTCTTATTTCTGTAAATTTAAGTTGGTCGACTATTACTCGGTAAGTTGTAAAGCCTACTTAGTTGTGATAGTTTATAAAATATCGAATACTTTCTCATATCCAAATACAACCATTTAGCTGGCGGGGGACACAAACTTGACTGTAACTTGCTTAATAATCATGTATATTGTATACCCATGCCAAATTACAGCTTTCTAGTACTAAGAGTCTCTGAGCTAAGCCGCGGATAGTGTGACAGACAGATGGACATGGCGAAATTATAAGCGTTCCTTGTTGACTACGGAACCCTAAACAGACACAAATCTTCAACTTAATTTTAATAATGATGTCTCTTTTTTATGCCACCCATGGGCATCTAACTTGGCTACACATGCTTGTCGAGAAATATCTATTTTTCTAGTTCTAAAGTTTAATCGTACGTCGAATTGACGTCCGACAGTAAAAGTGCCTGTTATTCAGTATTTTACGTTACATCATCTATTTTTTTTTTTAATACTTTTAATTGTTTATTATATTTATTAAAAATTTACTACCAATTGATACACATGAGAGGGAGTTGGCCAGCTGGCCATAATTCACCACGCTGGCCCAGTGTGGACTGGTGAATTTTAAAATACAATAACTTTTACCTCAATTCGTTAACATAGCAACACTTTGTCGGCGTGATTAATATGTATACCCATGCCAAATTACATCTTACTAGTACTAAGAGTCTCTGAGCTAACCGCGGATAGTTAGACAGATAGACAGACAGACGGACATGGCGAAATTATAAGGGTTCCTTGTTGACTACGGTACCCTAAAAAGACACAAAAACTTTTACTTAATACTAATAATGATTTCTAGTTAATCAAAGTTTCAGTGGTGGAAAACTACTTGAAACTAGGTGCGCTACGGTCTAGTTAATGCATAAGCACTGTTAACTTTGAAGTTTATGAAGCTGTGCTTCTGATTTATTTAATTCTACAGTAAAAGTTATTTTACTGCAATGCGAGATTGGTTTAAAGCTAAATAATATAAAGATTGACTGAGTGGCTTCCGCGCTAAAGAACTTGAGTCAGATTCCCGCCCGCTAAGTACACATCGCCTCTTTACAAGAACAACGTGATATTTAAAATAAAGACGTATGTATGAGATGACACGTTGCACTTGTAAAGAGGCGAATTATCATAATGTATTGTCATTATATTTGTAAACTATCAATCCGTGTTGTTTTTCCAGCCAGAAGCAGCAGGTAATTTCGCCTCTTTACAAGTGCAACGTGTCATCTCATAAAAACGTTTTTTTTTTAAATATCACCATGTTGTAAAGAGGCGACATATTCATAAGATATTCAGACGTACGACATACAAATATTTATTCTGTATTTCTTTAATAGTTGGCTCGGCTTGGCAAACACATCTTTACAATGCAGTCATATGTTGATGACGTATGCAATTTTGCGCTAATTCCATTTATAAACAACGATTTTTAAAGCCAGATATTGTAATGTTTGCCTCATTGATCTAGTCGCAAACGCAATTGTGTCTTGGATTTGAACCCAAAAACACTTGGCTAACCCTATCTAGCAAAGAGTTTTTAGGGTTCCGTAGTCAACAAGGAACCCTTATAGTTTCACCATGTCCGTCTGTATTTCTGTCCCCGGCTTAGCTCAGAGACAATTAGTACTAGAAAACTGTAATTTGGCATGGGTATACATATTAATCACGCCGACAAAGTGATAAAATAAAATCTTGAAAAATTTTTTTAGGGTATTTTTTTAGGGTATTTTTTTTTAGGGTACACTTAAAGTAGGAATGATATTATATTTTTTTTATAGTCTATCTCATCGTGTGGGCTATTGTTGAATAGGCCGTTCAAGAATATTGCGGGTTTATGAAATCGATTTTTCGATTCACACCCACAACCAACGGCCTCAGATCGGTGGGACTCCCCTCTGCGGCGCCATTGGGTAAGAATTCATACAAGTTGATATTTGAAGTGTTATCTCCTTATTAGCTGTTAAGTTATTTTGCTCATGTCTGAAATAAAGAACTTGATTTCATTTGATTTGCCCGACTTGGGAATCAAACTCAGGACCTCATGCGTAGCAGTAATGCTTGCAACCACTAGACCAACGAAGCAGTGAAATAAAATGAAACTTCATTTTATTTCATTTCATTGAGATGGTGTGGTGGCCCAGTGGTAACGGCCCCGACTTACGAGTTGTAGGACATGGATTCGAACCCTGGCAGGTGCTTTACTTTGTGTAATCTATTTCATCAGCACTGCTCTCAAAACGGTGAAGGAAAACATCGTGAGGAAACCGGCATTCCTGGAACCAAAAAATTCGAAGACATGTAGCATTCACGCTCTGGGCCCGCTTCATGGATTAAGGCCCACTTCTTCTCACAAAGAAGAGGTCTGTATCCCAGCTGTGGGAATATTATAGACTGATTATGTGTTGGGCACACCACAATTGCAGCGATAAGTTCCCTCTTTGAGGAGTGGCTAGAGAGGTGCGACGGCGTCCTCACCTACCGCCTGATACAGGTCCTCACCGGACAAGGGTGTTTCGGGAGGTTGCTGTTTTGGATTAGGCGGGAGAAAACGCCCGGGTGTTACCACTGTGTGGATCGCCCGAAGGACACGGTGGAGCATACGATGGAAGTCTGCCCGGCTTGGGCAGGGCACCGCCGTGTCCTCACGGAGGCAATCGGCAGCGGCGATCTCTTGCGTCCGGCCCTGGTCCAGGCCATGGTCCAGAACGAGAGTGCATGGGAGGCAGTCACCTCCTTCTGCGAAGCAGTAATGCTCGCGAAGGAGGAGGCGGAATGCGTGAGGGAGCGGCAGTCTGTGCGCCCTCACGCCCCTAGTCGCCGCAGGAGACGCCCTGGGCGGCGGAAATCGGTAGCCGATTTCCGGCCATCATAGGCGCGGGCTTGCGGACGGCGAGCTATGGGTAGCTTGCCGACCGGTAAGGACCAGGCCCGGGTCGACGGCGCGTTATGTTCCACTGACGGGGTCCGCTAGGACCGGTGCCTGCTAGGGATGCGGGTTTGTCCGAAAGGATTACCGTGGCCCTGGAACACAAGCAACTGAAGGAACACGGTTGGGTTTTAGTCAGTAAAAGTCTGACACGCCTTCCCGCTCCGCCCAGAGCGGGAGAAGTTATTTGATATTTTTCCAGTCAAAAAAAAGGCTGATTATGTGTGTGTGTGTGCACAAAAGCAACCGCTGGCATTGAAATATAAGGGTTAGTGTACAACGTTAAGCATATACTAAATCCAGAACATGTCCTACTATTTCACGATCGGGCATCGGACGGCAGTTTCACAAATATTTTATGAGCTATCCCTTATAAGCGACGCGATAAATATATAAATAATATTATTGGGTTCATGTGTCTGAAGTTTTCGGGTGTTTCGATTTCGTTTGGGATTAATGCTAGATTTTCTATGTTTATTTAATTTCATTGAAGTGAAAAAGCTTTCAAAGTTTCTTATTGTCAACTAGGTACCTTTCGCAGAAAATTAGGACACCTACAGAGGTGTAATTGTTCTAATTTTCTGCGAAAGGAACCTAGTTGACGCCCTTAAAATTATTGAGTTATGTAGATTCAAACTTATACATATTATTATATGTATACAACTAGGTGCTGCCCGCGGATTCGCCCGCATAGTTTGTTCTGGAATAAAAGTAACCTTAAAACCTCTCCTTATAATATCAGCTATCTGCCAGTGAAAGTCCTACCAAAATCGGTCCAGCTGTGTCGGAGATTAGCCGGAACAAACAGACAATTTTTTTAAAGGTGTTTTTTTTGTTGTACCGTGTATACTTTCATAATTATGCATTTATTAAAAATCTTGATGATTTTGTTTATATGAGAACGAGAGGTCCGATGAAAAAGCTAAATCTATACATCTATAAAAATAAATAAAATTTAAGTGTCTGTTCGTAATGTCAAAATGACAATGTATTATTTTATCAACTTTGGGAGATTATATAACTTTCTGTAATTTACTTATCTTCTATTAAGTAGCTGTTTTAAGCCACAGCAAATTACACTGCATACTTTATAATAGAAAATATCACCGCATAGCATATCGTCGCCTTGGAGGGTAATGGAGCTATGTCACAGAACTACACTTCTGAGTTATAGACGTTTATAAAACAAATGATGCGCGTAAGAACAGTTATTTTGACATAAATCAACGTCGTAACACAACATTATGATGTCATGATATCTGTTAGATACTATCGCTCTTTCTCAACACGTTACACATAATTTCATTTCGCAAAAATGTAGCTTAGCTCCATTAAAAAGTGACGATATTTTTTAACTGATAATGACTCATTACAAATTTGTCTTTATAACAGATATGGCATAAAACACTATATCGTATCTTAAGCATGTTTTTTTTTTGCATTTGCTTCATGATTATTATTGTATATATGTATATAGATAAGTATAACATGTTTTGTGTAGGTATGTATTATATGTATGTATTTATTGTATATAATTATATAAATGGTACACCACTGTATTGTCTCCCCTTCCCCCTTAACCCATAAAAAAAAAAAAGTTTGTATTTAAAAGATCGCTTTTAGCGCCCACCCCTTGTAATTTTTTTACATAGAAATCTGTAATTTTTACAGAGAGCAATAAAGGCTCCTACAAACAGGCGCGACACGCGACGCGACACACAGATACCGCGTGGTGCGCTACGAGCAGTGCCTTTGAGTCGCGTCGCGAGCCGCGCCTGTTTGTAGGAGCCTTAAAGAGTATTCTATCTATACGGCACATCACTACCAGCAGCCGCATCTGCGAGTGACATCACGGTACTATCTGATGAGAGCGACGTGGTGACGTCATCGAGTGGGCACAATCTGATGAGATGTAACGAAACGGATATTGCATCACGATGCGCTCCGCTGATGGGTATACGCTTTATTTTCAACGTACGAGTAGATCGATGTTTTATAGATGTGACAGGAAGATAAATTGAACACTGAGGTAAAAGCACAGACTTTCGAAAATATTTGTTTGGAAATTGAAAATAAGTAGATACTTGTTTGAATTCTAAATCAGCTTTAGATCTAGATTTTAGGTGTCATCTAAGTAAATGATTGGCTGTTAATATTTTCCGGTATGAAAATGACTAGGTATAATATAATATACCCTGGTAACTTATGTAGGTATACCTGGGAAATCATCATCATCAGCATCATCATTTCAAGCGAAAGACGTCCACTGCTGGACATAGGCCTCCCCCAATTGGGGGGGTTTGCCATAATCGCCACGCTTGGCAGGCGGGTTGGCGATCGCAGTATGGTGTTAAAAATGCACAGAGAACGCTGCTGCCCATTTTCTAGTAAGTCCCTTAGTCGCCTTTTACGACACCCACGGGAGGAAATGGCATGGTGCTATTCTTTACGTCCGGCACCACACGGAACCTCGGAAATATTCTACATATATGTACGAGTATTATTATTCGTTTCATGGAACTTATCTCACTGAAGATTGCTTTTTTTTTACTTTAATTAAAATACTAAGTTGTATTCTACTGGATCTGCTGATTATCTTGAATCACAAACAGAGAAACTTAACTAATCCTGATCTTCTATACAGAAAAAAAAAAAAAGTGTCTGTTTGTAATGTCAAAGTAACAACTTTTTACTAAATGCGTATACGGTACTTACTAATAAATAAATGAAAAACAATTTTTAAAATTCTTGTCTGTCTGTCTTTCTTGTCTGTTTATTCCGGCTAATTTATTTATTTATTTATTCAGGGACAATAAACAGCTACAATATGTGTTGGAACAAAGAAAAGATAATACAAAATATTAACAACATTGCAGCCCACTACATTATCCGCATATTAACAAAAGGAAATATGGGTAATAAATAATTAATTACATCACAATAATAATAATGAATCATGCAAAATAGAAATTCCAATTAATTGATTGCTTGGCAACAGAGTAGATAACAATTAACACCAAAAACAAATAAATAATAAAATCTAGACTAGTTTACATTCCTAATAAGATTAATGGGTCATAATAATTTTCATAACATTACATTTAAATTTAGATTTTGAGCATACAAAAATATCAATGTCAACAAAATTACGATTGTAAGATTCAACCATTCGACGGAAACCAGACCATCAACCAGGCGCAAATCAGAGTTAATTCGACCGGCATTGACAGCAAATAGGGTACCTGCACGAATACTACGTATATTGACAGTGCGTGGAACCACATAACATAGTTTGCTCGTGAGATCGATACAATCAAAATCACCATGAACAATATCATACAGTACCGAAGCCTCTAGATACTTACGTCTACATTCTAGGTTCTTTTTCCGATAGGGCTGGACCGATTTTGACGGGACTTTCACTGGAAGGTAGCTGATGATATAAGAAGTACCTTACTTAGGCTACTCTTATTTTACAAAAAAGCTAGCAGCAGCTTTTACACATTCAAAAAGTTTTTCATAAAAGTGCAGTTCCAAAGGAAGGAGCCAATTCCATTCTTCACGTAATGAGACCAGCACCTCTTCAGTACTACTTAAATACTCTCTCTCTTTAAACGTAGCTTGAGGGTACTAACATCTCTTGAGCTTGGCCTTTTCGAAGGTTTGCTAGAAAATAGATCTTATTTACTGGTGAATAAGTACGATTTCTATTTTATTGGTGGTCTTTTAATGCATTTGAATGGCAATGGAGAAGTTCTAATTTAGTTTTAGTCATGGTCAAATAACTCCTTGACGATAGAGCATTCAAACTTGACGAGCTAGTTTAGAATAAAAATACACTAGTTTTATTTTATGAATCTAGGTATAGAAAAACCGGCCAAGTACGTGTCGGACCACGTACAATGAAGGGTTCCGTAGTTGGTATGAATTTATCCCAACGACAAACTTAACATCGTAGTTGAAAAACATGTTCTTCCATACGGAATGTATGGGAGAACATGTTTGTCAACTGTAAATGTAAGTTGGTTGACTATTACTCGGTAACTTGTAAGGCCTACTTGGCTGTGATAATTTTCCTTTTAACTTCGTTATATATTATATACTACTGGTGTGATTACATATCCAAGTACAGCCATTTAGCTGGCAGGGGTGGGGGGGACACTTAACTCTAATAAAAATTAGCACTTTAAAGCCTAATATTTCAGGAACGGATCCCTTAATCGAAAAATTGCAATTTCGCGGGAAAATCGTAAATGTAAATGTGTATCTAATCGTTACGTAGATGTTACATAATTTAATATCTATCTATGACGTGTTTTGTTTCTGAACGGCCAGTGAATTCGAATCGACTGTTAAAAAAAAAGTGTTCGAACTCCTCCAGTCACGTTTTAAAAATCGAACACCAGAAGAACGTGATTTATCGTCTAATATCGCTGAAACTACGGCCAGTACCAATTGTGTATTGGCAACACTGGTGACCAAAGTTGCTGTGTAAATAAAAGCAATTTTTATTTTATTTTTATAAATGAGTTATGATTGGATTGGATTGGATTGGACTCCGTTAAATTCAAAATTTACCTAGCTGTTCTGATAATTATCGTACTCCTTAAAAAAATCCTGATGTGGTGGTATTGAAGTAATTTCTGACTGACTTATAGGCCTACTTACCCGCATTTCAAAACAGCGATGTTTTTCAATTTGGTCTCGCCTATTTGTAATACGGCGTGTTATACGATGAGGCTGCGACGCCTGCAATTTACAGAATTCTGAACACCGAGTGTGTATTATCAAATTCACGTTAACATACACTAATTTGCATACAGCAACGTAACAGGTTGCTGGCTCATTGTCATAATGATACGAGGACATGTTGCATGCATTTCCCTTAGTCATATTATTTCGTTTTTGGCTTAATTTTGACAAACTTTTTGTTAATGTAATCGCAATACCTGGATAATTAACTAACTGCACTGACAATTGACCCAGTTATTACTATTATTATATTACAGGGGCGCAGCCTTCATACAAGCCGATTTCTATCGGCTTCTCTTCGGAACAACCACTCTACTTAGTGTTTACTATTGACAAATAATATGGTACACCTGTGTGTGTGTATCACATCACATTACAGATATTTACATACATACATACATACATAAACTCACGCTTTTTTCCCATGGGGGTAGGCAGAAACTATAGAGCGCCACCTGCTACGCTTCTTATATACTCTTTTTGCTTCGT
Source organism: Dryobota labecula (assembly GCA_947523025.1). Taxonomy (NCBI): domain Eukaryota; kingdom Metazoa; phylum Arthropoda; class Insecta; order Lepidoptera; family Noctuidae; genus Dryobota; species Dryobota labecula. The sequence continues at coordinate 24,374,581 of OX383289.1, read as the reverse complement.
TTACATTCATACATCTGGTCATACAGATATTTAATACCAGTTTATTAGATCATAAGACTAAAAATGATACCTAATTATAACATCATTTTAAAATATTATTGTAATAGAATATTTTTCAGAAATAAAACTATAAATCAGTAATACTATCGTTTTATTTCTGTAAAACATTGAAAACACTTTTCTGTTTGTGTAGTGATAGCGTCTCTTTGGTTCTATTACTTGAACATAGATGAAGTTAAACTAAGAAAAGTAAAGGAAAGACTTACATTTTTGAGATAATTCATTTTGATGTTATCTAGTTTATAATAATAATAAATTTCTTTAATCAAGTAACAAGGACTCATTATGTTAGTAAACTTAAGAACTATGTTAGTTTTTTATTCTAATTAAAATACCATTATGAGAATTATGATTATTATGAGAACTTAACAATATTTTCTTCGACTTTCCTCTAATGATAATTGTACCTGCGCCACTGGTATGTAAGCATAGTTGCGCCAGTCTTAGGCCGTTTGTTATCACGTGCTCTGGCTTAGGTATGTTCCCGTCTCTATCTATCTTGCACGTGTATTGACATAAATAATTCTACACGTGCTAAATTACGTATATCAATCCGGGCCTTAGTGCTTTTGATTATGAGTTTTAGAATGTGTGTAAAGATAAACGAAACCCATGATTACGCCCTGGAATCATTATTGGTATAGTTGAACGATGCAGTCGTAAAGTAAAAAGATTTTCTCTTTGCTATATTTAAGAGTGGAAGGGGGAGGAGAAGGTTCGTGTTGTCTTTCGGGTTCGATTCCCAGGTCAAACAAAGTTTTATTTGGGGTTAATTTTTTTCAGGAATTTTTCAGTAGCAGCCCGGAGTCTGTTTTCGTGCCCGATCGATGGCAATAGGCTCGCCCCCTATTCGTCATGATCATTATAACTCAGCCGAAAGACATCCACAGCTGGACATAGGCCTCCCCCAAGCACCGTCACTTCGACCGGTTCTGTGCTTCCCGATCCAGCGGATTCCTGCGGCCTTCACAAGGTCATCGGTCCACCTCGTGGGAGGCCTTCCAACGCTACGTCTCCTGCTCCCTATTTATATTTATATGTATTTATATATACTTTATTGTACATAAAATTACACATTACAAAAGAAAAGAAAAACTTATACACTATAAAATATACAATGGGCGGCCTTATCGCATACTGCGATCTCTTCCAGGTAACCTTGGCATGGACAGTGAATTTCTGGACATAAAATGGGGTTGTCAATGGTGCAAATAAAAAGTGTAACAGTATAATATCCTATAATCATTCCAGCCGAAAGACGTCCACTACTGGACATAAGCCTACCCCAATCTTATTCCTTTGAGTTAATAAAATTTAAACTTAGCTCGAATACTTATCTAAGTAAATGATAAAGTAATGTTTTGTTTTTTTTCTAAACTACCCCCGGGGGATTGCGAGGTGTCAAAGTTTGTATGGACGAATTTTAACGCACGGCCCGATTAACATGAAACTCAATCATCATCATCATCATCATTTCAGCTGAAAGACGTCCACTGCAGGACATAGGCCTCCCCCAATTGGGGAGGGATCTAGATTTTAGGTGTCATCTAAGTAAATGATTGGCTATCAACATTTTCCGATATGAAAATGACTATAATATAATATACCCTGGTAACCTATGTAGGTTTACCTGGGAAATCATTATCATCATCATTTCAGCCGAAAGACGTCCACTGCTGGACATAAGCCTCGGGGGGGTTTGCCATAATCGCCACGCTTGGCAGGCGGGTTGGCGATCGCAGTATGGTGTTAAAAATGCAAAGAGAACGCTGCTGGCCATTCTCTAGTAAGTCCCTTAGTCGCCTTTTACGACACCCACGGGAGGAAATGGGGTGATGCTATTCTTTACGTCCGTCACCACACGGAACCTATAATATATATAATATATATATCCTATAATATATACACAGATATATGCTATATAACAGATACATAGATACATACATACTAACTATATAAGCAAAGCTCTATTGCATGGGGCTAAAACATAACTGACGAAATGTGTGTGTAATTTTATGTTATGTATGTTAGTGAAGTCGTATGCAAACAATAGTTTCATCATTACCATTCTTTATAAAAAAAAACAATGTTACTTTTTGTCTGTAAAAAGCTATAAAAATAATAAAAATAAAATATCTTTATTTCAGACTTAGGTCTGAAATAAAGATATTTAACCTAACCTAACCTAACCTAACCACTAACTACGTATGGACTGCTTAGGCAGTCCATACGTAGTTAGTGGTTAGTAACAAACTGTGCTTACATGCTATGTTATTATTGTTAGTACTTAATTCTATTTAACATAAACCTATACCTAATTCTACCCAGTGCCTTTGGATGAATTGCCCAGACATAAACAAACAAACTGTACGAGTACATACTAAACCAGTAGTACCTCTATTCCATTTCCATTAGGCTGTCTGAACCGAATGCTATTCATCATGTGAATGCAGACATCTTTCCCATGTTAAACAGACTGCGAGATGTAGACCGTACTTTTAGGTACCTATGTTAGGCTGGAGCTACAGTCGGGTAAATTACTTTTTCACCTTACAACCTCGTAAAGATTCTGTTTATCATTCAAAATCTGAGAGCAAAACTGAATTTTATCCGCTAGGGTGGATTTTTTTCTTTTAATTAGAATTCTATTTTGTGAATGTGAGAACGTTGTAGGCCTAGAAGAGTGTAGATTTGTTGGCACTTTTCTATTTTGTTAAGTATCTGGTAATTGTTGAAAGGCCTACACTCTCCTCCCATACCTATTAACACTGTTATTTGATAATATTTTAAAAGCCAATTATTTTTAAAAGAGTAACCGTGGAGTTTCTTGCCGGCTCTTCTCCATAGGAAACGACTAATTGGAACCGTACACCTAGCTTCTGATGTTTCATAAGTGCCCATGTAGGTTTATATGAAATAAAATATTTAGATTTAGATTTAGATTTTGAACCTCTCTATTCAATAATTTTCCGTACCGCTGGTCTACTCAAAATGCATTAATACTTATTTCATGTTAGTAAGGCAACCTCAGTTTTAGAATAAGTCGCACTGGCCAGCGCAAGGAATGCATGAAAAAATATTGTGCTGTTTTTCTTGCACCTAGCATCTTCCTCGCTGTAGTGAGATGAAATGTTACGTGTTTCGCTCGGCAGCAAAGTTATTCTGCATTTCGTACCTTTGAAACCCTCGCTACGCTCAGAGTTCAATACAAGTACTCTACTCGCGCCAAAAATCCACTTTGCAGCCTTGCATAACAAATACCTAATGCAGGAAGGCATCTTAATGTAAGCTTTTGGCTTCATGATTGGGTTGTCTTAAAGCAGGTGTTAAACCATACTGTGTTCTGCGCGGTTTTGTTTAAGCCAACGTGAGTGCCGAATTCTATTAACAGTTGTTATTTAAATAGTAGCTTTTGCCCCGCGGCTTCACCCGCTTGAAGTTCGGAAATAAGCCACGGAAACGTACTAAAAGGAAAAAATGTATCCTATGTGTTAAGAGCGCTATCTCGAGTCCACGCCTTTAAAAAAAGATTATCTCGTGACTGAGAAGGCATTATGAAAAACGGCTCAATCAGCTGCCTCGGTAAGTGAGTCTAGAATTTTCTAATACCTTTTATAAAGTTTCATATTGAGACACGAAGCAACAAAATACGATCTAGAGGAATGTGGCCGTTTATCTTTAGGAGTGGCGCTAGTGGACACGAGATAGCGCTCTTAATCCAGGCTATAAACGATCTGTGTGCCCGATTGATGGCAATAGGCTCGCGCCTTATTACATGGAACTCAAACATAACTGGCGAAATGTGGGTTGTACTATAGGTACACTTCTGCCTATCCCTTCGGGGAGTACAGGCGTAATGTTATGTTATGTTTTATCAATAAATAACATGTTAGGTAACAATAAAATTCCATAACTACTGCATATATACATTATAATTAATATTTGCTTTGCTACCGTTTGCATACAAAGCGTCCACACAGTGAATTATGTTAGTCACACACACGTTTTTTATTGATTCGTTATTGTATAGTACATAGATATAATATGTCATCAAAGGGATGAATATACGCCTAGAGAAAGAGAGACTAAAATTAAAATCAAAATATTTTATTTTACATAAACCTACATATTGTGCACTTATGAAACGTCAGAAGAGCCGGCAAAAAATTGCACGGTTACTCTTTTAAAAATGATTGGCTTTTACAATATTTTCAAATAACAGTGTTAATAGGTGTGGGAGGACAGTGTAGGCCTTTCAAAAAGTACCAGGTACTTAACAAAATAGAAAATAATTTGTATAAAATATATATTTTTTATTTTGTAAGTACCTACATATCTATACAAAATAATTAAAGTAGATAAGAGTTCAATCGTAACACCCATCCATATATACATGGCTTTCAAGGAGTAGGCTTATGTCAGAGTTCCGTTTCGTTTCCTATATCGTCTTCTTACAGTGTAAACCTCATACTATGCGAAAAAGGCAACTCTACAAGAGGAAGAAAAACTTCGCCCTGTGAATTTGATTACCACAGCTTCTTCAAATATGTGTCTTTTAGTGTTCAATTTGGATATATTTTCAGATACATAAGATTCATATGCGATCGCCAACTCGTCTGCCAAGCGTGGCGATTATGGTAAACCCCTCCCAATTGGAGGAGGCCTATATCCAGCAGTGGACATCTTTCGACTGAAATGATGATGATGATGATGAATATTCATATTTCATTTTATTATTGTAAAAGAGTAAAATACTTCTTGAGAGCTTTTCTTAAAAAAAAAAAAAACCTTGCTTGCAGTGGCAGTTACAAGTTTATCAATGAAACTTAGAATAAAAATCGATATACTTTTTTTTATCCGTTTTATTTCGTTGCCTTAATTAATTAATTAACTAAAACTTATATTAATAAGTAACACTTGAAGTGAAGACACATAATCATCAAAAAAGTCCTAAACATAATTATTATTAAAACAATTCTAAGTGTTGGTCAATTAAAAACCTCGTATCGACGTTTGCGAGTATTCAAACTCGTCATAGATGGCATTACAGGTAAAAAAAAATTTTTTTTGTGTGAAAGAGGTGTGTTGCGAGGTTTTCTTTCTAAAAATGTAATAAAATAAAAATAACCAAAATTGCATTCCCGAGCTTTCCACTCTAAGGCGACGACATTATGACCTGATAATTTTGACTTTGCTTAAAATCATTTTTACACATCGTGAAGATACATTCTGCTCTCAAAACGATGAAGGAAAACCTCTTGAGAAAAGCGGTATGACCTAGAGCCAAAAATTTTAAGACAATAATTATCTACCAATCCGCACAGGGACCGCGTGATAGATAATATAATACATTTATATGATACCCATTCCCTCTAACAAAGAGGAGGCCCGTGTCCAGCATTGGAAACTTTATACGCTGATTATGCTATTCTGATAAAAATAAGCTTTCGAATAATATTAAATTATTCAAACGAAACCTCCAAAAAACATCCCAGCCCATATGTTACTGTACGGTACTATTAAAAAAGACTTTACCCAACCCATAAGGGCTTACCAAAGTGTTGCCCACCTTTCGATCAAGCGCTAACACCCAGCAGCTAACGTATTGTCTCGTACATAATAACATAAAGCTCTTCTTTGAGAACATAAGCCTATTCAAGTGTTCTCAAACTCATATCCGGATATTGAAGTGAATGTGTTAAGTCTATTGTGTGTAGGTGACTTCAAAGTGAATTCTTTGTTCTCCCATGCAGACTTTGACTATGATACTTCTTCATTATTTAGCTTTATCGGTATGTTTTTTACACGACGGCCCAAAAAAGGAGTGTTATGTTTTCAGGGTTCATGTACGTTTGTGAGTTTCTTTATTTCACCATAACTTCTAAACGTATTATCAATGTAGTGGTATCGTTAGAAGCATTTCATTATCCCAGGCAACATAGGCTGTATTTTTTTTTTTTCAAATTTTTTATTCACTTTTTGACTTCACTTGTTTTTGGCTTCATCTTAACTTTGTTTATTCAAAATTAAAGCAGTTAATGAATAAGTACCTAGCGAAGAATCATGACCGATGGAAGGAATGGATTGAAGCCTTTGCCCAGCAGTGGGGAAGCACGGGCAAGTAATAAAATTAATGAAACGGTGATTATGAGAAAGATGCAATTGCTTGTTGCGAAATGCCCTTAATCCTTGGGATATCATGAAACAAGACTAAAAATACTGTTAATAATGGTTGCAACGTCCACCTGTCTACTAATAACTAATAAAAATCTACGATGGGCAGCGTTTGGGAAGTTTCGTCGAGTCTTCTCGTCGCGTAATCCACAGAGCCTAAAGACGAAGGTTTTCAATCAGTGTGTCCTGCCTGTTATGACTTACGGAGCCGATACGTAGACACTCATGGTACGCCTTGTCCATAAATTCAAGGTCGCTCAGCGGGCTATGGAAGGGGCTATGCTTGGAGTCTCTATGAGGGATCGAATCCGGAATGAGGTGATCCGGCAGATAACTAAAGTTATCGTCATAGCTCACAGAATAAACAAGCTGAAGTAGCAATAGGCCGGCCATATTAGCCGTAGAACCGATGACCGTTGGGGTAGACGTATTCTTAGACGTATGACGTCCTCAGGTTAGGTGGAGCGACGATCTTCGCAGGGTGGCTGGTAGCAGTTGGATGAGAGTTGCCGAGAATCGAGCTGAATGGCGTGCTATTAGAGAGGCCTATATCCAGCAGTGGAATGCTATGGGCTGATGATGAATCTACGATCATAAGCCAAAGGGTTCAAAATTCATGGTCATTGACGGATTGATATAGAAGTGAAGCATGAAGTCCGAATTCATTTAGATATTGTGTCAACGCAACCCTGAAAACATGAATTATTCTCAAGTCGAAAAGGAAAGCTTAGGGAGTCAGCGATGAATATCAAAATGTTATTCAAAGAAGGATTTACAGACATTCATAATACGTATATTTATTTGGTTGCTTCGTTGGTCCAGTGGATCTAAGCTCGACTGCTGAGCATGGAGTGTCAAATTGATGGCAATAGACTCGCTTTTTTTCTGGAGGGCTACTCATAGGTCAGCTTAAGAGGTTATGGGCTGCTATCATGTGGATGCCTTATGCTCGCCTATATTATAGAACTTAAACATAACAAACAAAGTGGGGGTCGAAAGAAGGAGAAGGCAGAAAATGGATAATATTATAATATTATATTACTACTATATTATATTATACCCTCTTTTGTAAAATCTCTACCTACGCCTACAGACGATACAGTTCACGAAATGTTCTTGAAAAGACTGGTTCCGTTCGACGCAGGATTCCTTTGCAGTTGGCCGCTATTAATTAAAATGTACAATAAAAAAAACTCATTTGTGCTCAAAGACACAGACAAAGGCATGACTTGAAGCAGCCTCTTTGCGAACGAGTATTCATACTATTTTTTTCGTGTGAATATATTATTTTGACAAAATACTTGCTTGTAATTTAATTGTTTTTTGTTATTTGAATATTTCAGTTTGGTTCTTTTATTTTATTTAATTAGATTTGGGTTTGTAATGATTTGAGAAGGAAATTGTGTAGTTTTTTTTTTTTTTTTTTAATAATCTCCGATGTCAACTTTTCTGTAATTACGAAAGGTTTTTCTTCACATAACGTTAACTAACACTATACTTAAAACATAATATAATATTTTGCCAGTTAATAAACAGTAGGACAAAATCTCATCATCAGTTTTTTTATAAAAAATAATGACGTTCTTTCATTTTGAGAGTTGTAATCATATTTTTTAACGGTAATTTAGTAAACCAAAAGAATGAAATATCAAATGATATTAATATTCCGTATTTATTATTCTAGACGACAAAAACTTACGTAATAAAACTTTAGAATTATCGTCTACTTTGCTATGACGATTGTACTTTTTACTGAAACTTTCAGATACTTACACCCAAGAGACTAAAAACCCCGTTTCATAGCTGTTTCAGAACATAACTACTTGAAACTTCAATGTAGAACTTTTTAGCTACATATCCCTAACGACTTTTTCAAGCTTTCAGATTATAATAACACTGAAAATATGTATAAAGTTTTTTTTTTTTACAAAATAATTGTAGTTTCTAGATTAATCGTTCAAAAACACTCTCCATATTAAAAAGCTTACTCATTTATAAAAGCTCAATCAAACAAATCTACTTTTAATATTAAAAAATTGAACTTACCGATAAAAACTAACTCCAAAAACATTCATAATTAAACACTGGCCACTGAATAGATAAACAAAAACTCTCTATCCATTTGAAAATGGAATGCGAAGTTTGAAAATTATTCACTGTTGAAACTGACGAATAGAAAGTGGGTTAGTTGAGTGAACGACGCGGAGCGATACGCGAGCGGAAAGGCTGAGGCGCGCAAGATAACTGGCTACGAAGCGTAGCGGTGCTACGGTGCTACGGTGCTACGGCGCTACGACGCAACAGGCAACGTTGATTGTCCGTTTAAACGGCACGGACGAGATTTTAATGGACACTTCGGATACATAATGCATGATTTATTAATTTATTTTGAGGTAGGAAAGATTTTATCAAGGCTTAATAAATCAAAAACATAGTTTTCCAGTTTAGATATTTTTTCCACCATTAGTAGTAAAACAAATCACTTACGTTTCGTTTTCATGTTAAGGACAAGCTTTTTTCAAGTTTAAAGTTTCTAAAAACAGTATAATTAAATAAAAAGTACGGTTAGTAAATCCGTACTACACATAAACTTTAACAGCCTTACATAAACGCGGAATAAAGTTATACTAGGTATAAACGACAAAAATGTATGGTTATATCGAAGTTGTTCCTAGTATAACTTTATTCTGCGTTTATAAGTAATCCGGTAAATTTCTTTATGAGAGGTTGTAAAAAAATACTGACAAATTTATTTTACGAGCCATGAACTGATTTTGAAGTACGATGACCTAATTTTGCTTGCTGTTATGATGGCGTTTTTATAAAAGTGTAGAAATAACTATTTCGATTAAGATACCAAATGCAACAGCAGGTTACCACAGACTTCCGGGGATACCGCAGGTCACCGGTGAGGCAGCTAGCCTCCTTGCCGGTTTGGCACCATGGGATCTGGAGGCAAAAATCCTCGTGCACTTATGGGAGTGGTGCGAGGAGGTGAAACGCCAGGGCGTAACTCCGCTGCCACGAGAAATCACGGCACAGCGGACAGAGCTCCGGCAGGATGTCATGGCGACATGGAGAGTGCAATCGTCGCAACCCAGCGCTGGACACGCCACAATTGCGGCGATAAGTCCTATATTCTCTCTTTGAGGAGTGGCTAGAGAGGCGCCACAGCGTCCTCACCTTCTGCCTGATGCAGGTCCTCATCGGACACGGTTGTTTCGAGAGGTTCCTGTTTCAGGATAAGGCGGGAGGAAACGCTCGGGTTTTACCACTGTGTGGATCGTCCGGAGGACACGGTGGAGGTCTGCCCGGCTTGGGTAGAGCACCGCCGTATCCTCACGGAGGCGATCGGCGGCGGTGATCTCTCGCATCCGGCCCTGTTTCAGGCCATGGTACGGAGCGAGAGTGCATGGGAGGCAGTCATTTCCTTCTGCGAAGCAGTAACGCTTGCGAAGGAGGAGGCGGAACGCGTGAGAGAGAGGCAGTCTATACGCTCTCATGCCACTAGTCGCTGCAAGAGACGCCCTAGGCGGCGGGAATTGATAGCTTATTCCCAGCCACCGTAGGCGCGGGCTTGCGGATGGCGAGCTATGGGCAGCTCGCCATCCGGTAAGGACCAGGCCCAGGTCGATGGCGCGTGTTCCACGCGCGCCTCAAAGAGGTGTCAGCACGCATTGAAGGGGTCCATTAGGACTGATGCCTGCCAGAGTTGCGGACTTGTCCGAAAGGGATACCGTAGCCCTGGCACACAGGCAACTTGAGGAACACGGGTGGGTATTAGTCAGTAAAAGTCTGACATGCTCCCGCTCTGCCCAGAGCGGGGGAAGTTATGTGATAATTTCAAACCCAAAAAAAGGTTACTACAGACTGTCGGGTTTTCTCATTCGATTTTGAACTTACCACCAACATTTTAAGGTTTGGAATCGTTTGGAGAAATAGGACAGTTTCGTATAAACTGATGTGCTGGCCACCGTATCTATCTAGCTAACTACTTGTTCATTAATTTATAATTAATATTTAGTGGCACCGAGTTGCCGTGTCTGGCCATACCGCTATTGAACCCGCGCTGGTTTGTGTGGTATGTGGTACGTTCAACAAATGCTTGTAATATTTTTTTTTTTTTTTATTAATAAAAGGAAAAGAAAAAGGTCAAATATCTTGACTTATGTTTTTAGCAATATCGAAAATTATGGATTTATTTGCATTTGTCATAAACTATAGATTTTAACAGACCAATTCAGTATCATCTCTTTAAAAGTTTTACATCATTACATGTAATGGTGTAGTTACTGACTGGCTACGCAATAAGGAGTGTTTTATGCAGTCACAAGTGTTAATTAAATACTTACGGGTAATGGCACACGATGGCAGGCGGCTTAAAATCATATTTTAATGAAACATTCATTTCGTTTCATTTAATATTAATTAGATGATCTTAAATTAATTTTTGGTCATTTAAAGATGAAAAATAGTAAATTACTGGATGGAAAGCTATTGGTCCTGACGGTGAATGAAGTATTTTCCATAAAATATTAAAAATCAAGATCTTAATAAAGTTTCCATCCGTTGTCAAAATAATATAAAAAGCTGTGAATGTTGTTGTTGAATGATAAATGATTTTATTTCTGTAAGTTTGTACAAACACATAAATTTACACGTCAATCAGGTTTTAAAATATTTGACTGCACGGTTGGCGCAGTGGTTAAGCGATTGACTGCTGCGCTGCGTGTCGCGGGTTCGATTCCCGCATGGAACAAATATTTGTATGATCTACAAGTAGTTGTTCCGGGTCTGGCTGTTTGTGTATGTGAGTTTAAATGTTTGTAAACGCACCCACGATACAGGAGAAATCCTAGTGTGGGGCAACGTTTAAAAAAAAAACTAAATAATAATATTAATAACTCATAATTAACACAATAATTTAAATAATATTATACTTTACAACGTAAATATATAAATTCATGTCATTGTATAAATAAAATTCATCAAAGTCAATGTGTATAAAAAAATACGAGAATAATCTTGGTCCGATCATTTGAGGACCATGTAGATTGCTGTCTGTAGTCGTCTTTTGGGGTGGTACAGTCCCTTCAAAATAATTTTACCTCTGAATTTGCATAAATCTGTGATCTTTACTTTCATTGCAATAAGGTTGCCGTTGCATTGCTGCTAGGGTAGCTGTCGAGGGAAAATAATTGTGAAAGGACTGTAAAATAGTGTTATGTTTGTTACTCAATCACACCTGAACGGTTGAACGTACGTACACACATCAAAAAAACTTTGTGATCACTAGCATAAGCCGATATAATTTTTTAAATTGAACTTAATCAAGAAAAATTATTTGTTGTGTGTTTTCTTTAAATAGAAATACCCTGTTTGAAATTAAAAAATAAAACTATTTTTTATTTTAAAAAAAATTGAGTAATTAATCATATTTTTTTTTTTTTAAACGTTGCTCCACACTAGGAATTTCTCCTGTATCGTGGGTGCGTTTACAAACATTTAAACTCACATATACAAACTAATAATGATAACTACTATACATATAATATGAAACAAATAATCTCTCTATCGCTGCGTGTCGCGGGTTCGATCCCCGCACGGAACAAATATTTGTATGATCTACAGGTAGTTGTTCCGGGTCTGGCTGTTTGTGTATGTGAGTTTAAATGTTTTTAAACGCACCCACGATACAGGAGAAATTCCTAGTGTGGGGCAACGTTTAAATATAAAAAAAAAAAATGTAACAAAAATTTGACAGAAATAAAAATACTGTTAAAGCAAACTTAAACAACAATTTATTAACAAAAGGTTTATATTCAATATAATATAACTCCTCTCCTGGCTCGAACCCATTCGGTGATCCTCCTAGGCATGCTGAGAATCAAGTTATCCGGCATTTCTTGGGGTAACCTGTCCCATTCTTGAATAGCAGCTTCCCTGAGCTGTGGCACTGTCTGGGGACGTGGCTGACGGTTCCAAACAGCTCGCTTAAGAGTCAGGTGAGCCGACAGGCCAGTCTAACCTTGTGATGTCGTATTCTCTATTTCGATTTTTCAAAGTGATCGTAACCTTTTTTTGATGTGTGTATTTCTAAGATGTAAAAGATACATTACTTTTTATTATACAGTGGCCAGCACGTCAAGCTACACGAAACTGTCAAATTTTTCCAAACGTTTTTAAACTTTAAAATGTTGATGATTAAGTTCAAAATCGAACGGGAAAATTTGACAGTTTGTGGTAACTTGATGTGCTGGCCTCCGTACCTACGCAATTATCAATTGTATTAAATTTTTGAGGGACACAGGTAGAACTTGGCTTGAAAACGGAAATAGCAACAAGTGGATTATTTATTTCACTATTTTCCTACATGATGTATTTCCCCTAAGATGCGAGTGAAACCACTGGTAACAGCTAGCTGAAATGAATACTACCAAAATATTTATTTGTATAATATTATGCAATGCGTACATATAACAGTCACAAGTGTTAATTAAATATTTCCGGATAGTGGGCACCACCGCAGGCGGCCTTATATAATATTTAATGTAACCGCTATGTTATAATAATTATAGTATATTGTGGCATTATATGAAATATAATGCTTTTCGTGCTTCACCACTACAAAGCATAGCTACCATACAAAAAATACATATACCTATGACTGTAATATTAAGCTTCTAAATCAGAATTAAGATATTTTATTCTACATGGGCACTTATGAAACGTCAGAACCCTTATAGTTTCGCCATGTCCGTCTGTCTGTCTGTCCGCAGCTTAGCTCAGAGACTCTTAGTACTAGAAAGATGTAATTTGGCATGAGTATACATATTAATTTCGTCGACAAAGAGGTAATTTTTAGGGTTCCGTAGCCAAATGGCAAAAAACGGAACCCTTATGGATTCGTCATGTCTGTCTGTCCGTCCGTATGTCGCAGCCACTTTTTTCCGAAACTATAAGAACTATACTGTTGAAACTTGATTAGTAGATGTATTCTGTGAACCGTATTAGGATTTTCACACAAAAATACAAAAAAAAAAAAAAAAAATATTGGGGGTTATCCATACTTAGAACTGAAACTCAACATTTTTTTTTCATCGAACCCATACGCGTATCTATGGATAAAATGTCTCTAATGGTCTTCAAAAATGATATTGAGGTATTTAATATAATTTTTTTTTCTATACTAAATAGTTTGCGCGAGAGACACTTCCAATGTGGTAAAATGTGTCCCCCACCTGTAACTTCTAAAATAAGATAATGATAAAACTAAAAAAAATATATATGATGTACATTACCATGTAAATTTCCTCCGAAAATTGGTTTGAACGAAATCTAGTAAGTAGTTCTTTTTTAATACGTCATAAACCGTAAACCGCGGTTGCTGCTACGGAACCCTTCATGGGCGAGTCCGACTCGCACTTGGCCGCTTTCTTTTCTTTTGGGTGCCTCCCCTTCACGTAAAGTGGGGATGATATTATTTTTTCTCTTCTGTCCCATAATTTGGGGTATCGTTAGATAGGCCATTCAAAAATATTGAGGGTTTGTGAAACTTTTTTTCGATTCAGAGATCCGTTTGACTAATATTAAGCTGTAAAGTGCAAAAACTTTGTTAGAGTCAAGTGTCCCTGCCAGCTAAATAGTTGATTTGGATATGTGAAAAAATTCACGACACTAGTAAATATAACGAAGTTAAAAGGAAAACTATCACAGAAAAGTAGGCTTTACAAGGTAGCGAGTAATAGTCAACCGACTTACATTTGCAGTTGGCATGTACTCAACAACCGCCCTGAGAGAAGCCGAGAACCGAATGATGTGGAAAAACATTATTCATTAAGCCACGAAGACTTTTCAGGGACACGATACCTTCAGTGATGAAATACGCGACCATGAAGAAGAAGAAAATATTCATATTATTCATCTTCCCCCGTGCAAGCGTGCGTACTGGGGCAGATGAATATAATTATTTACTGACTACTATTTACTATTTTCGTCAAATCCGACTCGGTTGGGCAGCGTTCGGGAAGCTACGAAATCTTCTCATCCCACATACCGCAGTGTCTCAAGACGAAAGTCTTTGGCCAGTGCGTGTTGCCAGTGATGACCTATGGCACTGAAACGTGGTTGCTTACAATGGGCCTTATTAGAAGGCTAAAAGTCACCCAAAGGGCAATGGAGAGGGCTATGCTTGGAAATTCCCTACGTGATCGAATCAGAAACGATGAGATCCGCAAGAGAACAAAGGTAACCGACATAGAGCGGAGAATTGTCAAACTTAAGTGGCAATGGGCAGGGCACATTGCGCACAGAACAGATGGCTGTTGGGCCAAAAGGTTCTGGAGTGGCGACCGCGTACCGGAAGACGTAGCGTTGGAAGGCCTCCCACAAGGTGGACCGATGACCTTATGAAAGCCGCAGGAATCCGCTGGATGCAGGAAGCACAGAACCGGTCGAGGTAGTGGTGCTTGGGGGAGGCCTATGTCCAGCAGTGGACGTCTTTCAGCTGAAATGATGTATGATGACTGATATACTCAAATCGCCGAATATTTGCTAAAGGCGCAAATAACGCTGTCTAAAAACAAATAATAGGTAGGTACGGTTCAGTTCGTGTCTTCTTAAAGCAACGGAAACCTTTCACCAACAGGAGCTTTTCAAGAAAGATTTAAGCGGTTTAATTATTGTCACGTACAAATCCTTTAATTGCCCTTTAAGAACCCTCGTCCATACCCCTTAAGTACCGGTGAATTAAAAGGTAAGCAAAAAATTTAAATATTTTGTATAATAGGTATAATACTGAATTCTGGAAAACTTAACTACTATTTACAAATACACACAACCTCACACACACATATACCTACTTAGATACTCCATCAATCAATCGCAATTGTGGAGTAACTAATCAAAAACCGTTAAATCCAATTTGCATATTTTTTTTATTTTGAAAATGATAAGAACCGTATAACCGTGTAATTGTAAGATTTTGGTCAAACCATCCACTTTTAACTTATTTTTCCTTTTTTTTCAGTGGGAATTACTGGTTTTTGAAGCGATTTTTGGTATTGGGTGGGATGTGTATTAAAACACTGAGAAGAGAAAAAAAAAAAATATCCTGGTCAATAACAGCTTTTGTTCCGTCACTCCTCAATTGTACCACGTTGACAACCTCTACTACGTGATATAATGGGAGTCCTGAAATTCTAAAATACAGGCCTAGGCTTAGTTTAGCCTCCAGATCTCCCACAAATTACAAAACTTTGTCTAAATACTTGTCAACTTAATATGTATAAGAATGTAATTTGTGGATTAAATAAAAAGTTTTTTTTTTTAAATAAATTTTTAATTTAATAATAAATTTTTAATTTAATAATAAATTTTTAATTTAATAATAAATTTTTAATTTAATAATAAATTTTTAATTTAATCAAACTTTATGCTCAAATCAAAATAACCGTGCAAAGGTGAACTTAATGCCTTGTGAGTTTTCTATCAGTCTACCTGATAGATATACATTGAGCAGTGGTGGCCTGGTGGTCCAGTGGTAACAGCCGTGAATTACGAGTTGTCGGTCATGGGTTCGACCCCAAGCAGGCACTTTACCTTGTGTAAATTATTTCATCACCACTGCTCTCAAAACGGTGAAGGAAAATATTTTGAGGAAACCGGCATGTCCTAGAACCAAAAATTCGAAGACATATGACATCCGCCAACCCGCACTGGATCCGCGTGGTGGATTATGGCCCACTCCTTTTCACAGAGAGGAGGCCTGTGTCCCAGCAGTGGGAACATTATAGGCTGTTTGTGCTACCTTATGATGTGATGCAGAGACAAAATATAGTAGGTGAAATATAATAGAAACACAAAAAAAATGCATAGATCATCATCTACCTAGCCTTTTCCCAACTATACAGGATAAGTTTAAAAGGAGTGCATATATTTTAGAAGGTAATCAGGTGCATAAAACTGGACAACTTTCCCATAGGAACATAGGTCGAAATCTTAAAATTGAAAATCGACTTTTCATACAAAGTGACTGGTCACGTGACTTATGTTTGTATGAGAATTTGAATTTGTTTTTTAGATTTCGACCTGTTTCTTGTGGAAAGTTGTTTAGTTTTATGCACCTGATTACCAACAAAAATATACGCACTCCTTGTAAACTTATCCTGTATAGGGATAAGGTACAGCTTCCAGTCTAACAGGATGCAGCTGAATACCAGTATTTTACATGGAATGACTGCCTATCTCACAACCCAGTTATTGGGTAACACGATATCCCTTGGTAAGACTGGTTGTCTGACTTTCGGGCTTCTGACGACCCGTAACGACTGTCAATGATCTACGAATGACAGCCGGGACCGACGATTTAACGTGCTTTCCGAGGCACGCGTCTTGGTATGTAAAGATGGTCATCCATCCACGGACCAACTGCGGCAAGCGTAGCTTAACCTGATCAATCGACCCGTGCAGCTGTTATTACATAGCCACAAGTCCCCTCAATATAATTGTTATTTTAAAACTTACGATTATTTAAAATAATTTGGGCTAGAACTGATAATTTGGGCGAGGAATTTAGAAATAGCTTGGATGGTAGAATTAGAGAGGTAGGTTACTGTAATAGTGCTTTAGCTGTGCCATTGTCTGATGCAGATAAAGTACTTTACAAATTAGCTATGCTAAGGTTTTGTTATATGGAAATTGGTATGATTTTGATTTTTGTTAACCAGGGCGGCATAATCGCATGTGCGACAAAGTCTGAACATTATAAATAAATAAAAATAAATCTCCGAAGCTAGCAAGCTTTTTATGAAATAAAATGCATAAATACACACATAATATTATTTTGATGTACACTTAAGTACCAAATCATTTGCCAAGCATGATAAATGCGTTTTATTGTTAGTGCGTAATTCTACTGTTTTGAATAGCACATTATAGTCGAAATAGTATGCAAATGGCCAAAGAATAAAAGCCTACAAACTAAGAAACACAAACGGTAGCATTTAAGTACTATTTCGTTTTATATTTAAAAGCCTATCATGCCTTTCAATCTGTTGATATTAGAGGTCCATCGGCATTTCAATTTGGAAGTTAAGTGGGAGCATAGACGATTCTACTGATAAACCGAGATGATAGAGCGCGATCAACTCTACTGACGAGGTCTCAGTTTATGTAGTGTCTGATGTTTTTCTTGTTGCGTGAACACTTATGTTACTCATAAATATAAATACATAATAGTATACTCACTATAATGTTGCGATGAGTGGTCGCGGAGTCGAAGAAACGCAATTGCACTTCATGAATTGACGGATTTCTAAAGGTTTGTGCAAAAGCAGCTTAAATTCCTGCTAATGGGGATGCGCTCGGGTAGCCCGCGAAACTCCGATTTTCTTACGTTTTTTGGAACTCTTACATCAGTGTCTGGTAATCAAAATTAAACTCTCGAATTTCAAATAACCCTAGTGAATGACTGTTTAGTGTAATCATGACATTGAGGCCAAGGTGTATCTATTCATACACGAAATATTTTAAGAGATACACCCATAAAGGTGGTAAAGAAGCAATGGAAACGATTTTCTTTTAAATCTAAGTATATTATTTACAAATTTCAATAATTTAAAATTACTTGATATGCTGATTAATTATCAAAAGGCACCGCTTTCGCGCCGCCTCCGTAGCCACGTCCGGGCGAGTCAGCATAGAATAAGTAAGTAAAGATTTTTTGCAGATTGTTTCAAGCAATTTTAAAACTATAATAATTACGTAAAAAATAAACATTTAGATTTTTTTTTTTATTCGTTGCTATGGCTTTTTTACCAACTATAGATGTTTCTCTTAAAATATTTCGTGTATGAATACATACACCTTATATAATACATACAATCTAATACTAACTTGGAAAATATGCAACGTTAGAAAATTTGAATTTCGCGTGCACTCCCGGCGCTTTCATCTTAATAAGTTCACCTCTATACTCATAATAGAACCGTGCATCAAAGCAATAACCACGGCTCGTTGGCTCGCTCCTTAATATTTGAGCGTCGGACTACCATGAGCGGTCCGTGCTTCGGCTGCAAGTTGAATGACGGCCGAGTCAGCTTGAATACCAAACGTCTGGTGCATGGATAACTAGTTAATGTCAAAGTGTGGGTCTTCGAGTTGCGAGTAGATAAATAATGGAATTAAAACGAAGACATGCGAAGACACCTATTTAAAGGGGATGCGCTAAGGTAGCCCGTGAAATTCAAATTCTCTTACGTATTTTGCAATTTGCTGGAAAGTGTCAGGTTGTAGTTTGACAAAAATATGATTCGCGACCGTAAGAAATATGGATTTACTGAATTATAAATCACTAGAATCAGCAAAACAACTCCATAAGTTAGAATTGCCGTCAAATGTTATGATTTCATTTAATAGGATTGTCATGATTTTCAAATATTAATAAGATTTATAGTGATTTTAAATACTAAATATAAAATTGAAAGTAGGTATGTGATTGCGTCAACTGATTTTTGTATCAGCATAGTCATGAAGTTTAAAAATATCTCATTTCACTCTTACTGGTTTTTTCTAATATGGAAACACGTACGACGTTTCGGCTTCGGCTAGTTCATAAAGAAAGTTGTCTTCGAGCCTCGTAATCTAAAGATTGTCTTCAAGAAGTCTAAAGTCTCCTAATTAAGTAGTTTGTTAAATATTACTATGTACCAAGTTTGTATGTGTGCAAGAATATAAATACAGAAATGTTCGTACTGAAAAGGCATTTTATTTCGGAATATTATGAACTTAAAAAGTTGTATTGATGATTTTTATGATTATAATTCTATTCAAAATATTTGATACGTTCGAGAATCGTATTTAGATCAACATATAACTTGATACTGACCATCAAACTACAAAAAACGTAAGAAAATTTGAATTTCGCGGGCTACCCTGACACTTAGTTTACTTTCGCCTTTAGAGGGTGCATTCTGGAAGTTGGCTGTATCAAAAATGGGTTTAAAATATTTCGCAGTTTTGAATAACTAATCAACATTACTAAATAAAAAAACAGCTCTAATCTAAGTGGCACCAATTCTTTATAATATAATACGTTGCCAAAATATTGGAGGGAATATACAGGGTGATTGGAAGATGGATGCAAAGCTTTAAGGCGAAGATAGAACAGACAATTTAGAACCATTTAAGCCATGGTTGTCTTAGACGAAGTCATACCATTTTATTTTTTTAATAGGTTTTAAAAACTTAGTGTAAAAAAAAAACTGAACTTTAAATGTCTGTAAAAAAAAAGCCTAATGAAACAGAAGCCAAAAACATGTTTTGCTGGATTGCTTACACATTATTTTAATTAAATAAAAATAAATCATTCATCTGAATTTCCGAAATTTGGTTAAAAAATATTGGTAAGACTTAAAGCTTTGCATCCATCTTCTAATCATTCGTATAACAGAAAAATTAAGAAGTTGGTTAAAAAACCTTCTGTTAGAGAAAGCTTACTACAACACTGACGAATTTTTATCTGATAAATTAATCTGACTTGAGTGAAATATATAGATTTTATTTATAATTACTTTGATTTATAACTGGTTAATTTCACTATACATTTCTATGAGGACATACATTTCTATTCTGTAGTAAATTTGTTATAATTTGATTGATTAAGTTTTATTTAATTTGATATCTTAATTGCTTGGAATAAAAATGACCTACCTATTTATATTTGTACGCCGTTAAGGCAAAATATGACTGTAAAATAATTTAATGTAACATCCTGCATGCCATGTGTATACTTATGTTTTGGACAAATTAATGATTTTATCTTATCTTATCTAAATTAAATGATAAAATAACACTCTGTGTTGTACTAATATAATGATTATGAATTCAATGTGAGCAGAAAAATTTGCATGAAAAGAAAAACAAGAATGCTTTTTGAGACTATTTAATTTGCAATTCATTGATAAATTAATAGGAACCATTATTACTAGTGAATATCTTACGAGTCTGGACGCTGGAAAAAAAAAATACATCAGTAGTATATTATTGGGCATTCTATTCCACTATCGGCAAGTTGCTCGGCGAGTACGCCTCGCTGCCGATAGTGGTATAGAATGCCCAATAATTGATAATCGACTCGACTGTCTACTCGACCGACGATCGCGAAATAGACAGTAGAGTGATGCTTTAAATATTTTAATAGTAGTTAGTTTATAAATATTTTTCGCTCGGCGAGTGTGCCTACGCTACGGACAGTGATATAGAATGCTCAATAATGTACGATCGACTTGACTCTCTAGTGAATTACTGTACTGTCCTCAAGTAGCTAGGCAAGTTCGCCTTCGCTACGGACAGTGATATAGAATGCCTAATAATGAACGTTCGACTCGATCCTCTAGTGTACTCGTATTACCGTACTCGACCAATGATCATGCGATACACATGCAGACTACTTATACGAGTATAATGCTCAATAATGTAAGATTGACTTTGTCAATGATCAGTTAAGTAGGTATGTGAATTTATGATTGAAAAACAGCGAGGTGGTTTATAAGATTTAATTTAGGAGGAAAAATATTGCGTTTTTCAGTTATTTTGTATTTTGACCATAAAACATTGGTTCTTCTAGGAACAACGTATCAACCGAACGTACGAACTCTTGTAGTTTTCGCCACTGAGGAGAATCCGTATCGGTCTGGAACTTCAGTCGGATGAGCGCCTTCTTCCACAGCTCCAGGGAATCGGTGTGGTGCGCGTCGTTACTCTTATACACCTTGCAGTCGATGTAGAGCTCTCCGTCAGTGCTCGCTGTTCGCCGCTCGCAGCCGTTGGCCACTCGGTTCACGAAGAATGATGATAGACATGTTATGTTGGATGAACCTTCTTTGGGCTCGGTGTCAGTTGCATGGTTGTTACTGATACCGAATATATCGTTACAAGCATTGACTTTTTTACTGAAACAACAAAGAAAACTACTGTTAGTTCATCACATACTTTCATGATTTATTTACCGTTTAGGTATGCACTGGAAAAAAATATAATTATTATCGAGAAACCTCACAGCATGGGAGACGCATAAATAAAAATATAACGGTTATGTCTATAAAAACTGTCAACAGACTTGTAACAGTGCATGATTCACTGGTTATAAACTAAAACACAGTTTGCAAGATAAGAAATATAAATAATTCATTAATACTGAAATAATTCTACACGTAAAACTTTTTAACTAAATAAGTAATTCAATATTTTTGTATAGATACCTCGGACGCGTTAAATTCGTTGAAGACTTGCGTTTTCCTTTGTTGACTGCAGACGGTTTGCGACAGGACGTCACTTTTTGGGTAGTGATCGATGCTGGAGAGTAATCGGACTCAGAGCCTGACCTGAAATAAATATAGGAGGAAATTTAGTCAAACAATTATTATTAATTATCTCAATGGACTAATCTCCATTGCGTAGGACATACTATAGGACACAAGTGTGCACACAAACACTGGTTCTCTCATATTCCAATGGGATAGCACAACCTATGACATATTATGTGCAGTTCGGGTGATCAGTCTGTGAAGTAAAACGTCCCAAACAAACATAATTATTAATTACAAGCGGATCACAAGTGTGAACCACGAAAAAAGAACAGAATTGGACTTACATTTTTTTCAATCAGAAGTTCCACTCGGTTTGATGGCTTGGTTGGTGATGGCGGCAGCGGTTGGCTATCGACAATAGTGTCGCTGATATTGTAGGCAACACGGAGTGTATGTATACCGACGATATTAATACTTCGTTGCACTTGCAGACTGCGAATACTTTTTCCCGAAAAAAGAATACTTATAGCTTATATGATAAAATCAAATAATACATTAAACATGTTAAAACTCACTACAATCAATCTGGTATTGCTGTGTTAAAGTAACTTTTTCTATAGTCGTATTATACACGTTTGTAAAATAAAGACGAAGGAAAATTTTATGCTGAATGTCAATGCTGTGAAATGAGGTAGGGCTGACCAAACGATAGCGTGCCCGGAATCACCACACAATACATTGTTGTCATTATTTTCGAGAAGTAAATAAATGTTTCTAAGGTATTACTCATTTAGTCATCTACGTTTAGGTCTCGTGTAGAAAAGATAAACTTATTGTTATCTATCTCGTACTTTTCTAGTCTTCCTAAAATAAATACCTAATATAATTCTCATAGGTAACTACACTATCAGCCACGGACATCAATATCTAACGACATACTATGATATAATTTTGTTCGAAATAGTGCATTGTGTAAATTTGTATATTGCTTATACAAATGAGTACCAAGTTATTACCAACCCTAACTAAAATAGCTGATATTGTGAATGTGAATTAAGTAATTAGGTTAAGCACACGTGTAATATTTACCAATATGTTAAAATATTACTTATTATCTCAAAGGTACGACGGAGCGTACCTTTGACCACAAAACAATTAAATTAATTAGTATAAATATATATTTTCAACACAAACTATACAAAGTACGAACGAACGATACGAACGATTTCATCTCCTGGAGCAGCTCTGATCGGTATATTGTTGGGACCTGAAATATACTTTCATATTTGGATCACACAGATACATATTCGTATGTTTAAAACATTTCATATTGTGCAGGTAATTATCAAATATCAGAACATAATAATATGAGTATTTTTATACCTAGAATATACAATTTATCATATACCTAATTCTTTATCGGACCCTAATAAAACCATTTTTTATTTCAGATACATTCTACCTAAACTTGCCTGTGAAGAATTATATAATTACCTGAAATATACCTACATATTTGGAGCACGCAGATACACATTCTTATGTATAAATCATTTCATATTACGCAGGTAATTATTAAATACGAGTATATTTTTCATCCCAGAATATACAATTATCTACCTAATTAAACTATGTACCTAATGCAACCATTTTTTTTTTATTTCAGATACAATCTGTCTAAACATAATTACCGACTTGCCTGTAAAGCATTATACACGGGATCTTGAAACGAACGTAAAATAGTCCTGATCAAGTTGTATCTACTAATTATATAAAATATTTTGTAACTGGTATAGGTACCTAAGATCGTGAATATTAGTAGTAAGTATTACCTAATCTTATTTTTATTTAAATAATTATTTTAATTGTTCTTTGTTTTATACAATAACATAATGCCTCACTGTTCTGATTGTAAAGTATTTGTAGATAATCGTCGATGGTCTGGTCATTTACGTAGCAATGTACATAAAAACAATAGCTCTATCCCTATTTATGATAATGTTGCAATTATTAATTCTTCTTTTAAAGAACGAATCATAAGTTACAAAATTATAGCAACAGGCGAACAAATACATAGCTTTCCCGAGATGTTTCTTAATACTATTACTACACAAGTCAAACATATAATAAATAGATCAATACAGAAACACACCTCTGTCAAAATAAACTTCGAACTGTTTGCTTCTTTTCTTATGTTTAAAAATGATCAACAAGAAATAAAATCATTCCATACAAAATATTTTATTATACATTTTAATTACGATTTTGATTCTATTTATAAATTAACTGTTGATTCACTACTAAAAAAAATTGAAGAATTTGAGGAAAGAGATAGTGGTTGGACTTTTTTATGCAATTCACATTTAGAATTAAATATTAATAAGTATCAACCACTCAGCGGATCTAAATTTTTAACTTTGCCGAAATTCGTGAAAAGTAAAAGAGCTTGTTTGAATATTCGAAACAATGATGAGTATTGCTTTTTGTGGTGTGTTGTGGCGGCATTGTACCCCACAAATAGACATCCCGATAGGATTTCGTCTTATCCCTACTTTCAGGATGTTTTGAATGTTAATAATTTAACATTTCCAATTACATTCTCGGACATAGCTATCTTTGAGAAAAATAATCCTTCTCTCAATATATTTGTATATGGTTTAAAAAATGAGAAGACAATTATTGGACCATTGTACAAAACGTCAAATAATAAGTCTAATAAAAGTATCCATCTACTGTTTATAGAAAACAATAATAACTCTCATTACTGTCTTATCAAAGATTTATCACGTTTAGTTAGAAATCAGATGACCAAACATCATGGTAAACTATATTTCTGTGAAACATGTTTATTGTTTTTTCCAACGCTTGGTAAATTTGAATCCCACTTGTGTGGGGGGATTGTCACTGTTTTACCAGAACAAGGGACATTTTTAAAATTTAAAAATTTTGATAGGAAACAAAATATTCCATTCGTCATATACGCGGATTTCGAAACGTTACTTGAACCGATTTCCGGCGATGAATTCAACACCGCTAACACGTCATACACAAAAAGACACCTGCCGGCAGCGTTCGGTTACAATGTCGTGTCATCAATAAATTCTACCGTTGAGTGCTATAGAAGTTATCGCGGCAATGATTGTGTGTCAAAATTTATACATTTTCTTACTGAGGATGTAAAACAAATCTATAGAATTATATCCAAAAGCGAACCTATAATATTCACTGATGAAAATTCTCTTGAGTTCCAACGTGCCGTTAGTTGTCATATTTGCGATAATTTGCTCTTAAACGATAGAGTAAGAGATCATTGTCACCTTACAGGCCTATATCGAGGTGCAGCACATCGACACTGTAATTTACAACATAAACTACCAAAATTTATTCCAATATTTTTTCACAATTTATCCGGGTACGATTGTCATTTATTTATAAAAAAGTTAGGCGAAATTCCAGGTCAAATTAAAATAATCCCTAAGACTAAAGAAAAATATTTAGCATTTACCAAGTTTATTCCTATGGCTGATAACGAGTATATTTGTATCAGATTTTTAGATTCCTTCAACTTTTTAGGGACAAGTTTAGACAAGCTCGCTAAAACATTGCAGGTAGAAGATTTTGTTAATCTTCGATCTCATTTTTCTAAAGATAGACAGTTTAATTTATTGACAAGAAAAGGTATATATCCATATGATTACATGAGCAATTGGGAATGTTACGATCAAAAATCTTTGCCGTCTAAGGATAATTTTTATAATTCTTTGACTAACGAAGACATTAGTGTGGAAGATTATAATCACGCACAGACTGTTTGGGCTGAATTTAATATTAATAACCTCGGCGAGTATACGGATCTCTACTTAAAAACGGATGTGCTTTTGTTGACAGACATATTTCAAAATTTTAGGAAAACCTGTAAACTATATTACAACCTCGACCCAGCGTTTTACATTACTGCCCCCAGTTTATCTTTCGATGCAATGTTGCTAAAAACGGGCGTTCATTTAGAACTTGTGTCGGACTTAGCTATCATTAGAATGATACAAAGCGGTATACGCGGTGGTTTGTGCATGTGTTCCCATCGGCATGCTAAAGCCAATCACAAATACATGCCTGAATATAATCCATCACAGCCTCAGAGTTTCATAGTATATTTAGATTGTAATAATCTTTACGGTTTTAGCATGTGTCAGTATTTACCATACTCTAGTTTCAGATTTTTAAGTGATATTGAATTAGTCAATTTTAATGTTAGCACTATAGATGATAACGCAAAGTGGGGCTTCATATTAGAAGTCGATCTATTGTATCCCGAGCATTTACATAATCACCATAATGACTTACCATTTTGTCCTGAAAAATGTGTACCCCCGGGGGGTAAAACAAAGAAACTCATTGCAAATTTGTATAATAAGTACAACTATGTGATTCATTACGTTCATTTAAAAAAATGTTTAGAACATGGTTTAATATTACGTAAAATTCATAGAGCTATCACTTTTAGACAGAGTCCATATTTAAAACAGTACATAGAGTTAAATACTCAATTAAGACAAAAAGCAAAAAGTTCCTTCGAACAAGACTTTTTTAAGTTATTAAATAACAGTGTTTTTGGAAAAACATTAGAAAATACTGAAAATAGAGTAACCGTTCATTTAGTTAATCAATGGTGCGATCAGTCTAATCGAACTAAGAAATTTATATCCGCTGAGAAACTTATAGCCAACCCCTATTTCCACAGTGCATCTATTTTATCTGAAAATTTAGTTGCAATACAAATGAAACCTGATCAAATTATTTTAGATAAGCCTATATACATAGGTTTCACTGTGTTAGAACTTTCAAAAGCACACATGTATTACTTTCATTACAATATTGTTAAACCTTTTTATAAAGATCGAGTGCAGCTATGTTACACAGATACCGATTCTTTTGTCTATAAAATATACACTAACGATTTTTATCATGATTTGAAATATAATTTTTTACAATATTTTGACAGCAGTAACTATGTAGTCGCAAATGATTTACAGATACCTCTAAAAAATAAAAAGGTTCCCGGTCTCTTCAAAGATGAAATGGGAGGGGAATATATAACTGATTTTGTTGGTTTGAGATCGAAACTTTACTCTATAAAAACCCCTAATAATATAATTAAAAAAGCAAAAGGAGTAAAATCATGCGTGGTCAGGGATTTAAACTTATCAGACTATGAAACCATTTTATTTAATGGC
Organism: Dryobota labecula; assembly: GCA_947523025.1. Classification (NCBI taxonomy): domain Eukaryota; kingdom Metazoa; phylum Arthropoda; class Insecta; order Lepidoptera; family Noctuidae; genus Dryobota; species Dryobota labecula. The sequence goes on along the minus strand of OX383289.1, from coordinate 24,347,808 downwards.
GGAATAATCCGGAGAAAAAATAATATGTTTAAATCGATAAAACACGAAATATTTACTCGGACTGTCAACAAAGTTGCTTTATCTAGAAATGATGACAAACGTTCGATATCTGTGGATCAAATATCAACCCGAGCCTGGGGTCATGCACTTATTTTTAAGAATGAATTACTCTGAGTATAATTTAAGTTTAGTGTTACATAATTATCTATACGGCTAATAATGTATTAAGTAATTTAAGTTTAGTTTTAGAAAATAAAAAATGTAAATGTTATGTAAAAATTAAATAAAATGTGAATTATTATAACTATTTACTGGTTTCATTTATGAAATACTACCTATTTATTTTAAAATATCAGTACACTCTTTTTTTAAATCGGTTAAAATAAAAACTGATTGCAGTTTTAGTTGCACTGTGCATCTAAATACCATGCATCATAAGGTTGATTTCCGAATAGCTAACGTTTTATGATTAAGTAATACGCTCATACATGAGGCGATTCGTCAGTGTATAATTATTACCTACGTTGCAGTTCATTGGCCTTAGAAGCCACATGCTGAATTGATATTTTTATGAATAACATGTAATTTTGTAACAGTATTTAATTATTTTATCGTCATTTACTAAATATTATTCACCTCGAACACCTGTTTAATATATATTGTATATATATATATATATATATATATATTTGTTAATTCATCAAAATCATGACATCGGTGAGTAAAATATTTTTTTCTTTTGTCTTAAATATCGTAACGCTTGAACTCGACCATCATTAGGCAGAATTAATGTATTTATAATTATATCACCAGTTATTACATATTAGTAAGCTCTCAGATAAGTAATCAACGCCAGAGCTCCACTTTCGCCTATAAAAATTGTTTGTATAATTATGTTTATAATGTATTTCTTATTTTTGCAGGTATCTGAATCAGAGGTGGTTTTCAGTCAGTACGCTCAAGATCCTTATGAAGAATATTACGAGATGCTTCGCAGTGAGCCCGAACAGTCTAACAAACAAGCTGTCAAAGAAAAAAAATGTAAACAACGCTGCAAGGATAAGATAAAGAAACAAAAATCACCAAAATCGTTTGTGGTGAGTCGCCTGCAGCGACAAGGCATTAAATTAATAAAAATTTCGGTCATAGATCTGTGCAATAATAATAATAATAATTCACAAACATCTAACTGTGACAGTGACAATGAGAACGTTGTTTTAAATGCCCAATATATTGTTAAAGATGCTCTCGATTGCGTCATGGATGACACTGAAGCTTTAATTAAGAAAATTTCAAAAACCTTAGTAGATTCTGATTTCTAGTATGTAATATTGTGTGAACGTAGTTACTTATTTTTATAAACATAGGTTTTGTTCTCAGTACCTACTCAGTGATTTTTATATGGTATTTTAAGTTGTGTTATTTGGAAAAGTGATAAGCAAATAAAAGCATTTTTACTGTATAAAACCTTTTTATTTCAATGACCTTATAAGTAAGTTACATATTTAATTACCACTCTAAATACTTTTTTAAACATAATACATTTTTAAGTGCACATTGATTTAAATGGTTATTACAATTTAAATTCGAATCCACATTACAGTATTTTTTATGCAGAATAGATAAATTAGGACATTGATTTTCACCAAGTTCTGATACCTTACAATTTACACATAAATCCTTTATCCACTGCACCTTCTCCAAGCCTTTGACAATAATTTCTTTATTTTGTAAGTATGGAACGATGATACGTTGGAATTCCTTAAAGTCAATATATCCTTCATTCCAATATATGCCTCTGTTCCTTTCTAACCATTTAACTTGCTTCTGTTCATAACTTGTTAAATATCTGAACAAGTGTGGAGGTTTAACTAAGAAGGTTTGGGTGTAATCACGAGTAGCCAAAGCTAATTCTTTTACTATAAAATTGTTGTAGAGGTCCTTAAATCCTTGAACGTCTAATAATATAGTTTCAGGATTCATGATATTTTCCTCACGGTATTGCTCAACGGTTTATACTCAATTATACAGTCGTTTAATATAAGGCAGTATGCTGAAGTTTGATCGGGTATATCCAAATCAGTTTCAATTTCCACTCTTACATCCACAACCAGGCCTGCCTTCAAGTTATCTGCTTGCCTGGAGCAGTCAATAACAAAGAGTGGCGTCAAGTCTTTAAATTGTTTTTTGCTTAATAAAGGCTCCGCGCGGCGTCCGTAATATGACTGCTGAAATCTAGTGTATTGTTCGTATAATAAAGCAATTCTGTTATTAGCAAAATTCGCATTTAGATTTTCATACGGGAAGTAGTTTGAATTGAGGTATACTCTAACGTCACGAATATGACAGTGATCGAACAGAGACATATCAGAGCTTGCATTGTTTTTTCTATTTGTCTGTAAACCAATAATGACATATCTCGGTTTCTCTATTTGCGATGAAGTTTTAATAGACCAAGTATGTTTTGTTGTTTTAGGTAAAGTCGGATATTCGTACAGATCCCAATTTCTAAAAATCATCTGGAGCGGTCGGTCTTTCTCTAAAAGTTTTAGCAAACTTATTTTCTCTTTGTCTGACACTTTAACATGCGGTACACGCCAAACAATTTTATTTATCTGAACATCATCTACAACTTCACCGGTATTCAGTTTTACAGCGTTCAGGTTAGTATTGCTTCGTAACAATATCAATTCATGTCTACTATTTATCACTACTTTCTTAAAATCTTCTGCAAACCCGAGAATATTACAAAGTGGTATAGAAGCAGAAAAACTACCCCCATTAATATTTTTTATGCCCTCGATATTCCAACCCCATGCATAAGATATCTTTGACTCACTCTCATTCATTGACACTAATGATTTCATCGTAGTAGTCACTCCAGCGTTTTTTATTTTATCAATTTCTACTCCATTTAGTTCGTACCTTATATCTTGAAACAAGTAGAGTAGAAAATTATTTGTTAAAGAAACGCTACTCGCTTTTTCTTTTGAATCTTTTTTGCTAACGATTATAGTTCCTTCCAAATACAAAGTGCTCGCTGAAGGTAGTATATACAGATCCTGTTGATTAATAGGTATGCGGATTTCATCGTTCCTGTTGAAGCTTGTTATGTACGGTTTGTAAGAATGAAATTCAATTCCCTCAACAGTGTTGTCGGAAGTTGGAGCAGATAAAACATCTAAGATATTCATTTTAGCAAACCGATCGTTTTTAGAAATTCCTTATTGTCTTGTGTTAATTTTATTTTTTTCTTAGACCGAGGTCTTATTTGCTTGATCACTTTAGTAGAACTGACATTTCCGATTTGTTGATGCACATATTTATTGTAGTCAATCATTTTTTCTAAGATGTAAATATAGCTGTACTTCTTCACCACGTAAGTTTATTAAGCGATTATTTATATCCAATAGCCTGATACGTATACAGCTTATGTTGTTTTGGTTAATTGGAAAATATATGGCGTTTTTCGGAATTTCTATAATTCTATATCCTGGTGACACGTTGAGTGCGAATTCGTGTACAATGTGACTGGGTTTTTCATTTATGTACGAACCACTAACAATATCACATTCTATCCTGATCACGGTCGTAGGTAAAATGTTGACTGGTAACTCAGACACATGCCATTTATTTGCCTTCAAGATCTGCTTATTAAACCCTAATAAACTCCTAAAAGTCCCTTCTTTATTAAAATTGATATCTTTGGTACAGTATATCAAAGTTTTTAGAGTATTGTTATTACACCGTACTTTTATTGAACAATCTTTTATTTCCGATTTTAAATAATCGCTGATATCTTGTAATTCATAAGTACCTTCAGGTATTTCAAGGACTTCGTTAGAGCCATAATATAATTTATTATTAATTTTTTCAATGTTTGGAATTGAATTAAATGTTGAGAAATGCAATAAGGCACATTCATAATGGCCATAAAGTTGTAATGTATTAGGATAATATGTACATAAATCGGACGAATTTCCAGTTATCGATAAGGTGAGTGACATGATGAAAATGATTGAAATAAAAGAAATACATAAAATTTATACTTATTTATTCCAAAATTTCCAGAGATATTTTAGACATAGGTGACCACAGTTTACTGTATTAAATTGTTGAAATCTAGTATAGTTATAAAAAACATCACAATTTTTAAAGTACTGCATTAATTCCATTGGAGGTTTCAAATCTCCAAAGCTATCAAAGTATTCACAACAATTGTTTATTTTAGCATAAGCTACCCAATGCGTTCCTTCGTTCTTAGAATTATCCAAGTTAACGATACCACATTCAATCCGTTTTGGCGTCCTTGGTAACTGATCCTTCATGTAGACTCCTCGAAAGTGAGGGATGTCGCGTGCATGTCTTTGGATGTCTACATTAGTTAGAGGTCGATTAGGTAGCTTATTTATCAGTTTTTTGAAGATTTTATGAATAAACCTTTACCATTTTTATGTGACTTAATGTATAAACCCTTGCCTAACTTTAAAGACTCCATAGCCTCATTATGTCGTTGTGTTTCTCGCGAATTTTGCTGACCTGCTTTGTAATCGTTAACAGTTTTTGCAATACCAGCCGCACCACCAGCCAAAGTTCCTAAAGCTGACAAGCCCGCAAAAATAGGGATTAAAGGCAGAATACCTCCAGTCTTTGGTAAGGGTATCACTCGTGGTACTCGAATTTTCTGAATGTTAGGAAATATTTTTTTTGCTGCTGAGTAAGCCGCGTTAATTAAAGTTTTACTGTCCTTAGGTTTCAGTTTTTTTATTTTTGCTCTTATTTTTGACACGAAACTTTTAAACGTTTTAACGCCGGAACCAGATTTTAGTTTGGTTTTCATAACTTTGCTCACTACCCATGAACTAAGTTTTTCACCTTTTCCAGCATCGTTCGATTTAAGTCTTTGTTTAGCCATATTTAGTAGTTGTAAATCAGCTTTGTGACGATTAGGTAAGTCTGTATGGTTTGCATATGCAATGTCGTGATGCATACAAGCTTCGTCTAGCTTATTCACACCTCGATCGCCTCGCAACAATCGCTTCTCAAGTTTTGTTCCCGGTCCGCAATAGTTATAACCAGGTAAATGAAGTTCGAATGGCAGATTATTAATCAAACTATTAACTAGTCCATTGCCTTGCATAGTTCAAAGTGTAATGAATGAAACATTTCTTACGAACATTATATATTCACAATCCTAACCTACAATTGCATCTTTATCAATCCAACTATTTTCTTCGTTGCTTAAGCCTAGCCATTTCACGTAAAGTTTCTTTCCATTCCTTTTAAGAACCTTTTCTATCAAATAAACGCCGGGATAGCTAGTTTTTTGAAGTTCTTGTTCGTAGAAAGATCCTTTAATGAGTTGCTTTCGCTGATCTTCTATATGATATGTTACTGGTATGGTATTATTAATCCTTTTTACAATAAATATTTCAGTTGACCAATTTGGAGTGTAACCTTTATCAAAAATATTTTTGTATTTACTGATGCGAACATTTTCACCCACTTTGAATTTAGGTCGACCTCGGTCTGATGCATGTTTTTGAGTTTTTTGAATATTTTCTCTTATCTTTGACTCGTTCAACTTATTTACGTCGACTGGTTTAAATTTGATGGTATGATGTTTTGTATTATTATAGGTTTTTAGAATAACTTCTAATGGTGGACCTATCCATTTGTAGTTCCCAATAAGACTAAAGTATTTATACATTTTATTTTTGATTGTTTTAATCACCCGTTCTACAATTGAAGCTTTCTTGGTAGAAAACGAAGAATAGTGGTTAATATTGTAGCTCTTCATAAGCTTTTGGAATGTGACGTTATAGAATTCTGTTCCAGAATCAGTTTGTAGATGATCAGGTTTTCGATTGCTGGTGGTTAGTATTCGCTCAAATGCATGAGTAACATCAAGTTTACTTTTGGATTTTATTGGTTCTGTCCAGGTATACTTTGAGAAACAATCAATCACCACTAAAATGTAATTATAACCTTTATTAAACTTTTTTAGATTTTGTATATCTATCAGATCAGCTTGCCATAAGTCATCTATGCCTTTTAAAATAACTGACCGTCTAGCAAAGTTTCTTCGTGCCGCTTTATGTAGTTCATTAACAATTTGTTGTTTTACCATCACGGAGTTTTTTCGAGTAATTTTCGTACTTCCGCTTTGTTATAAAACTTATCTTCCAACTGGCCTAAAACTTCAGGTACCTTCGCTTTTAAAGTAGTTTGGACTGTTATTTGTGCATCTTTTATGATTTGAGCACGCAACAACCCAATCACTTTATTCAGTTCATTCATTGTACGATCGCACAATCGATCGACGTAATCCTTATTCACAGCATCGTCTGTTTCTACAGGTGATCTAATTCCTTTCAATCTAGATTTTTTCAAGTCAAAATCCCCACTTTCAGATTTTAGCAATGCATTTTCATTGAACTCTAGTAATTCAGAGAAACGCATTCTCTTATGAATATGGTGCCCGAATTTATCTACATTCATATTTAAGGTGTATTATATTTAAAGGTTGATAGTAAAATGAACAGTGAAAATTTAATACCATTTATTTATTACTTAATCAATTTACTTTCACGCAGTTCTTCAATAATAGATATAATTTCATTGTCTAATCCGGTATTACCAGCGTCTCGAGATGCAATTAATAATTTTAACCTATCCACAAGTTCATTAGGATCATCCCAATATACAAAATCTACATTGTTTTTCCACATTTTTGTCAAGGGTAACCCTTTTCCCTTTGACTGGCTGCTTTGAATAGTACTTGGCAGTTTGAAAAGAGGTTTTATAACTTGCAAATATTTTTGTCCCTTATTGCTTTTTATTGGTTTGTTTGAGTCAAAGTCGCGACGATGTGCGTTTGTGGCAATCAACATCATTTTATAATACTGCATATCAGACTCTGTAACCATGCTTAAATCTACGTCCTTTTTCAATAACAATTGTTTCAGTCCGGGAGTGCTTCGATATTTCCGTCCAGCAACGGTGATATAATCGTCGCTGATCGTTATGAAAGTAGAACCCAACATCAATTGCCCTCGCTCCGCTCGAACCCCAAATGGAATATCTGTCAGTGCTTCTGCAGATATTGACCAGGATGATGTATCACGCTCTTGATTGTTGTCTTTTAATGATTTGTACGACTCATCACTGTCGGTATCACATTCATTTTCTTCCGCATCACTGTCTCCTTTGTTACTGGAACGTTCTTCCTGCAAAGTATCGTTTTTAAACGGAACTTTGGTTTCTTCAACTTCTTTAGATCGCAATAGGTCAGTTTGCTTATTGGTATTAGCTATAAAATTAAGAGATTCTGTTACAGGTCTAAAAATTGAATCCAACGCTTGCTTATTTTCAGTCTCAAAATCTCGCATCCTTCGTACTTTTTTCTTTACAGCTTCTGCAGCATCAACAATTTGCCTTTTCAGTGATTTTTCCATTACGGTAGAATAAGATAGTTATCGATTAAGAGTCGGTCAATGAATAATGATATCATGTAAGTACCATTGTCTTAAATATTCTTATTTCTAATCAAAGACTACAAAAGTGTCAAATTTATTTCTATAACATCCGTTATTTTTGTTGCAATCTTTATTAATTACTACATAATTAAAGGGCTCACTCCATATTTTTGAACACATTTCACGAAATTCAAGCCATGTCATATCAGTGTTAACATGTTCTTCATAAATATGCCTCAAGTTAATATCATCTTGTTTGAATAGTATAATTAAGTTAGAATTATCTCTTACTAACTGTTTAGGGATTTTGGTATATGTTTGATTTAGATAAAAACAGTCGATGTGTTTGTGCCTTCCCATTGCAAAATAATCACGCATGTTAATTTGATTTTCGCAAGCAACGTCATCAAATATAATCACAGAGTTGGGTTTCGCGTCCTGAACGCTTATAACTTCGTCATTCCCTTGATATTTCTGGAATGAGATACTTGATACCCGTTGTAAAACTCTTTCTAAAAAAATGTACTTAGGTTGGTGTAAGGTTTTTGAATAGACATAAACATTTTGAAACCTTAAACCGTTTTCATGTATAAGAAGTCCAATAAGTAAATTTGTTTTTCCACAATTCGATGGTCCACAAATAATACATCGTACTGAATTAGGTAACAATTCTCCATGACGCGAACTAGTTTTACAAAAATCATCACAAATTGTGTTTACATGCAGCGATTGTGGTTGTTTAACAAATTTCATGATTACTGTTGTCAACAAACTTAAGATTAACAATGAGTAAAAGTATTTATTACAACAATATTTATAAACTATCTACTATTTAAATATATAAAGTATCACTCTACTGTCTATTTCGCGATCGTCGGTCGAGTAGAGAGTCGAGTCGAATATCAATTATTTAGCATTCTATACCACTATCGGCAGCGAGGCGTGATTATCAATTATTGGGCATTCTATACCACTATCGGCAGCGAGGCGTACTCGCCGAGCAACTTGCCGATAGTGGAATAGAATGCCCAATAATATACTACTTACATCCTAGGCTTATTGCTTATTTTGGTAGGTAATTATTACCTACTGGTTTGTTATGACACTTTTACTTTATGAAACAGATGTGGCGATCTACAACGCCACATACGAACTACGCATTAAAGATCTGACGTCACACAAATCCTGCATCGCGCAATCAGAGTTTACTGCGCTACTAGAACAACAACAACATCCCGACATCAACCGTCGGGCAGTTGCCCATAAGACACAACACCTGTCTGGTTGGAGGATCCTCCCTTTTCTATTGATGAGTGAATTTAACACCCCATTCCTCGAACTTCTATAGAGCGCGAAAGAACAGTTGTGCGAAGAAGTTGCGGAAATGAGATTTCTTCATAACATCACGCTTGTATTCTTTCAAAAGGTTGGGGTAGGGGTGTTTGCTGTGAATATTACACCCCCTATCCGCCAGTTAAGTTCCAGTTACAGAAAGGCTGGTAGTAAAGGCTTCTACAAACAGGCGCGGTGCGCGACGCGATACAAAGGCACCGCTCGTCGTGCGCCACGCGGTGTCTTTGTGTTGCGTGGCGTGTCGCGTCTTTTTGTATAGATATAGCCCGCCCGCGATATTATTTAGCGTTTTAACTAACTTTTTTTCTTTTTACTTCGCTCCTAAGGGTCACAGCGTCATTTTAAATAGTCTATAACGTTCCTCAAGAATTGAGCAACAAAAATTTCCTCAAATCCGACTGGTAGTTCCAGAGATTACTCCCTACATACAAACTTACAAACCACCTCTTATTAGTATGGATAACTAACTGCCGAATACTCAAACGCAATTCAATTTTAAGTCGCCGTTAAGTCTAATGCTGTCTCTGTCACTTTAAACTGTTTTGTAGCGACAGAAACACTTATAAGAACGTCTTAAAGTTAAGTAACGTTTGAGTATTTGGGCATAAGTAAGATAAAGTGACAGAAGATTTATGTAATTTTTTAAATTAATAGTCTATTTTCACCCAACTAACACACTAACTATACAAATTAAATAAAAATAAAAGTCATTAAAATATCTTCCAAACTAAACCCAACAAAAAAACTATAAATAGCATCGAAAAATTCCTCAGATTCAGATTCAGATTATTTATTTGTAAACATAGGTTACAGATACACAGGTGTGTGAGATGTTACATTTTTGTAAGTTCTCTATGCTTTGCCATTAGGCGTACAAATGTTAGTACCAATTTGAATTAATTCATTATTCATTTCACAATATCATATAAAAATTATAGAAAGATTGAAGATTGTTGGATAAATCAATATAATATTCTCTTGAAAATTAATTAAATTTCAAATAAAAACTGCAATGTCAAAAAAGAATAGAACAGAATAGAATAATATTTATTTCTAAGTATATGGTACATTGAGGTCTAAAATCAAACATTGATTCACATATACTACCATTGTTGGTGTAGAAATATTAATTAAGCTAAGAAAAATAGGATAACGTCAATTAATTAATAATTAACGTTATCCTATTTCCTCCACGTCGCTGTCGACTGGTCAGGTGACCAAAAGACTGCAAAGCTTACAATTTATCTCAAACAAAAAAATACATTAAACTTCATAAAATAACTACGATAATGACACTTATCTTTTTACTGACATCAAAGTGAAAACTCCGCATATTCCCTTTGAGAGGCTGCGCATAATATCACTATTATTTCTGACCCACATTGTCGGGAAAATTCTTTAAGTGTCATTGTGATTTCAGCAGCTGGCGAATTTTATACTATCGCGTTAAAAAAGTATTTTTAGAATAAATTTATTGGGCTATTAGATGGAAACCATTTACTTAAATAATAATATATAATAAGCCTTAGGCTAAAAGTCACCCAAAGAGCAATGGAGAGGGCTATGCTTTGCAGTTTCCCAACGTGATCGAATCAGAAATGAAGAGATCCGCAGGAGAACCAAGATAACCGACATAGCTCGAAGAATTGCCAAACTTAAGTGGCAATGGGCGGGGCACATTGCGCGCAGAACAGATGGCCATTGGGGCCGAAAGGTTCTGGAGTGGCGACCGCGTACCGGAAGATGTAGCGTTGGAAGGCTTCCCACAAGCTGGACCGATGACCTTATGAAAGCCGCAGGAATCCACTGGATGCGGGAAGCACAAAACCGGTCGAGGTGGCGGTGTTTGGGGGAGGCATATGTCCAGCAGTGAACGTGTTTCGGCTGAAATGATGATTAATGATGAAGCCTTAGACAATAACAGGCTGGCTATTATTGTCCCACTGCAGGGCGAAGGCCTCTTCAGGGCACCAACATTAATCCCCACGCTTGTTCAAGGTGAATTGACGATTTCAAACTTACGTATAATATATTTTAAAAGTCGTTGCTGATTCTATTGATTATAATTCTGTAAATACATACTCGTTTCTAATTGTTTTTGATTCTCCATAAAAAGTTACAAATTCAACATAAATTCACGATTATTGGATGTTTTTCCACAATTTTTTTTAATGGTTTTGAAAAAAAAAATGTATTTGGATTTTGCGGCTCGAAGGACCAATTTCGGGGTTGGGGTGAAATTAAGATAAATTAAGATTAAAAATTATAAAGATAACTTTAATTCAGTTATACAAATGGGATAACGATTAAAACTAATGAGGTGAATGAATGGGATTGAGTCGCGTCCGATATGCTCTCCGAAAAAGTACTGACTATTTTACTAAGGTAATACATATAGTCAAGGCATAGCGCGGTGTCGCAATTACGCTGACATGTTTATTATTGTTCGGTGATTGACCTGAACATTATGCTTTGTTATTTTGGAAGGGCTTGACCAAAGCTATCACCACCTACAGTATGTCGGTCAATTTCTGGGACATAATACACATACGGTGTAGGGACTCAAGGATAGTCATCATACTTACCTACTTCACTCAAGCGTGCTCATGGGACCTCCTACAGGAAAAGAAAGACTTAGACAAATTATCCTATTCCTCACCATTGTGTAGACGCTGAGTAAGCTGTAAAAGCTAATAACGTGAAAGTGGTATGCCACCTGAACGTTTTCATATGAATCTTGGTGCGGTGTCGACCCTCGTCTTGCGATGGCAATACGAATAACATCAGATGGACCTCGTCTTGAATATCAACTACGGTATGATAGGAAGTATAAGTGAGCTCGTTAATGACGAGGAATGCAGGATGGTTTGGTAAGTTTGTGCTTATGGCTTGGAGTATGAGCATTTTTGGTTCTGGTTCAGTGGTTTTAAGGGCTTTGTAGTCAACAAGGAACCCTTATAATTTTGCCATGTCCGTCTGTCTGTCCGCGGCTTACCTCAGAGACTCTTAGTACTAGGAAGCTGTAATTTGGTATGGGTATACATTAATAACCCCGACATTTAAGGCACACATTGCTATTTTAAGTTTTTTCTGTCTTTTTTGTGTTCTGTGTCAATATTATGTGCCTTAAACTGCGTCAAATACATTTATTTTCTTTCTTTCTTTCTTTCTTTACAAAGTGGTAAAACAAAGTCTTGAAGTATACTTTTTTTTGGGTATCTCCCCTTCGCGTAAAGTGGAGATAATATTTTATTTTCTCGTCTATCCCATAGTGTGGGGTATCGTTGGATAGGCCGTTTAAAAATATTGTGGGTTTGTGAAAACGATTTTTCAATTCAGAAATCCGTTTGCGTAATATTAAGCTTTAAAGTGCAATTTTTTTGTTAGAGTCAAGTGTCCCCCATCCTCCCTGCAAGCTTAATGGTTGTATTTGGCTATGTGAAAAAATTCACAGCATAGTACATTTAACTAAGTTAAAAGGAAAACTATCACAGCTAAGTAGGCTTTACAAGTTATCGAGTATTAGTCGATCAACTTACATTTACAGTTGAAAAACATTTTCTCCCATACATTCTGTATCCGAAAACATGTTTTTCAACTACAATATTAAGTTTGTTCTTGGGATAAATTCATCCCAACTGCGGAACCCTTCATTGTGCGTGGCCCGACACACACTTGGCCGGTTTTTCTATGAGAATATACGAGTGGCTTTTCTATAAAATTCACCGACGAAATTGTACCGGACGGGCGTGATCGCTTGACTCGAAAATCGGGAAGGTTGTAAGGCTATCCCAGTCCAAGCGGCGCTGACGTCCTGCACCAAGAGTTCAGGATATCTTCAATACTCACTGCGACATTACTCCTGAAGAATTACAGGTTTACGGAAGAAATAATAAGACCGTATTACTGATAAGACTTCATAAATATTCAGGAAGCGATTTCAGGACTCCCCAGTACTACTATATAACTATTTAGATGGAATTAGTTTCATGTCGATGACTACGAAATTTATAGGTGGCGCGCTCACTAAGGTAGTAGTGCTCCTTTACCTTACTGAGAGCCGCGAATCGCCTCCCGTTTTAGAAACTTTATTGGTTTAAAATATCTTAAGTTCTAATGTGTTTCACACCTAAACACCCTTATTTCTATCACTTTACATAAAGTGTTATACATCATAAGATTCGTAAAATAATGGCCTTTCTAATGAGGTTTCTATCATGATTCTAACTATCCCTACTGAAAAGATATTTCAGTTACAACGGGATTTATGTGAATAATTAAATATTAAATTGTTTGCAAGTGACTTTACTGGCAAAGTACTGAACCGATCTCCACCATACCAAAGAAACCTCAAGCTAGTCTATTGCCCTAGAGAAATCTAGTATTTTAGTTTTCGTACCTAGATTTTTCAGCCCGCTATGAGCCTCTGAATACAGGTTGGGTAGCCTTTATTTTACGAAATCCGCTTCGCGGCATTTAGACTCGATTAGGTAGGTATCCTGAAGGGCTAGATTTCAGGAAGTTAGGTCCAGGGCTAGGTCTCGGTCTAGGTGACCTGGATACAGTAAATGATTTTAAGTTTTGTCTATCTAACTTACCTAATCGAGGCGTACAATGGTCGAGTTTACGACTTTTATCAAAATTGTCATTTTGATTACATTATAGCTGCTAGGCAGCACTATCAATGACTATACTTTTTACATATTTGAGTTAGTATAGTCATTGCACATTATTTTGACTGTTTTATTACGCATTATTGCGACATGAAATTTTCCCTATTTGTAGGTGGGGCATATTGTGTGGAAAAAAAGTGTGCAAAAATACATGGGCACCTACGTAAATAGGAACATTTTTGAATAAAACTCATTTCTGATGGCGCCTCAGCGCGCACATCATCGATTCTACATAATTTATGTTATTATTTCTAGTATTAACGAAGAAATTATATTTCCTATATACTTAAGCTAAGTTAAAATTACTGATTTTATACAAGCTAAATTGTTGGTGACGCATCGTCGCGAACATCTCTCCCGCCGTGCAGCGCAGTGGCGACTCGTAGCGACGTCGGCACGGCGCTGCATCACGCCAGTGAGCGACGACCGTAGTCGCGACGCTCGCCGCCGCGACGCCCGCCGTCTCGACGCCTCGTTACTTCGGTAGTGGGACGAGTTTCTTCACCGGACGCTTCAGGGTGCCGCCAGCGGTGCGCACCTCAGCAGTCCGGACCTCACCATCAGCCCCTGGAAACACGGCTATTATGCGGCCTCGCGGCCACGTGTTGCGAGGCAGCTGGCCGTCGGCAATGAGAATAGGGTCGCCCACCTGTAGTCCTGGCCCGCGGCTATGCGGCTCCCGCCGGTTTTGCAACTCCGGCAGGTACTCGCGCACCCAGCGTCGCCAGAACATGTCGGCGAGTATCTGTGAGCGCCGCCATTGTTTCTTGCTGTCTATGTCCTGTTCGGTGAATACCCCGGGTGATGGAAGTCGGGCCGAGCCACCAAGTAGGAAGTGGTTCGGTGTTATCGACTCGTCGTCTTCGCTGTCCACGGAAACATGTGTCAATGGACGACTATTTACTGTGTACTCTGCCTCACACAGTAGTGTGGACAACACCTCTTCATGTGGGTGTTTTTCAAGTAACACAGTGTACAATGCGGACTTCACGCACCGCACGAGACGCTCCCAGGCGCCTCCCATGAATGGCGCCGATGGCGTTATAAAGCGCCACACGATGCCTCGGCGACTGGCCTCCTCTCGGAAGGCGTCTCGGAGCTCCTTGTCAGCACCATGCATGTTGGTGCCGTTGTCGGAGTGCAGTTCGGTTGGACATCCTCTGCGAGCAGCGAATCGGCGCAACGCCAGTATGGCGGAGTCCGCGCTGAGGCTGGCGGCGATCTCGAGATGGACGGCTCTGGTGGTTAGACAGGTGAATAGTGCTACATACCTCTTTTGATGCTGGCGTCCGACAGTAACGGACAGTGGGCCGAAATAATCTAGCCCGGTATATGTGAATGGCCTCTGATGATGAGCGAGGCGCGTCTTCGGATGGTCGCCGGTCGCAGGCACGGGTGGTTGTGCCTTGCGAATGCGACATTTTAGGCACTTGCCTAGCACCATCTTCGCAGTTGGCCGCATCTTGACAACCCAGTAGTGTTGTCTCACTTCGTTGATAGTGAGTTCTACCCCACCATGCTGTAGGCTGCGGTGTGTCCAATCTATGTATAACTGGGTGATGTGATGGTCGCCGTGCAATATCGGCGGACGTCTCACGTCATCTGTTATTTCATCGGTTGCGGCTATTCGGCTTCTTAATCGTAGAACATTGTCCACCACTTCTATCTGTAGTGGCCGCAGTCGACTATTTTTCTCTAATGTCTTCTGTTCACGCAGCTTCGCTATTTCATCAGCGAAAGACTGCTGCTGCACGACTTGAATGAGTATTCTCTCCGCTTCCTGGAGATACTCTGCTTCTATTGTTTGCTTCGTAATTTGAATATCAGACGTCTTTGCTGTCTGTTTCGGAGGAGTTGGCGTCGCCTTTTTCTGTTTCCGCCAGTCTGGATCTTTCTCTGCATTCTTTCTTGTCCTTTTATAGAATGTCTTCTCTTTCTGCTTTCTGCAGAGAGCTATGAATCGTAGAACACTTCCTGTTGCACGGAGTAATCGTTCCCATCTCGAGAATCTAGCTGGATCTGGTATGGCTTCCGCTAGCTTTCGCGTGTCTGCTTCTTCGACGGCTATGAGGGTCCTTTCTTCTCCTGTGTCCTCTTTGATAGGAGGTTTTTCTGATGGCCATAACGACGGTTCTTCGTACAAAAAGCTAGGGCCGCAGTACCATGCATGTTGTGAGTCGAAATTATGCGGTACGTCACGGGTAGCGATGTCCGCGATATTCATCTTCGTTGGTACCCAACGCCAATCTTCGACTTTACTGTTTTCTTCTATGGCGGCTATACGGTGAGCGACAAAGGGTTTGTACACTCGCGCCCCTCTTCTAATCCATGTCAGGACGGTCTTACTGTCTGACCAATATGTCACCGATGCGGGCTTAATGTCGTGTTCTTGCATCACAGCTGCAGCCACGCGGGTTCCCATCACCGCGGCCTGTAGTTCGAGGCGCGGTATCGATTGCAGCTTCAGTGGTGCCACCCTTGCCTTTGCCATGACGAGGCTGACTTGCTGCTTGCCTTCTCTTGATGTGGTCCGCCAGTATACTGCTGTCGCATATGCCATTTCACTTGCATCGGTGAAGACATGGACTTGTGTTTCTACAGCATCACTGTATCCCGGATAGCATCTTGGTATGCTGATATTCTTAAGCTGTTGCAGGTGTTGTATCCAAATTCTCCACTGGGTTGCCAGGTCCTTATCTAGTGCCTGACCCCAGTCGACTCCTCGCCTCCATGCCTCTTGCAGTATCTGCTTTGCTCTGATCGTAACTGGTGAGGCGAGTCCGAGCGGGTCGTACAATGACATTACGATTTTCAGTGCCTCTCTCTTTGTAGGTACCTCCTTTTCTAATACACCTTTCGGTAGGCGCGCGAGCGTTAGATTGAAGCCCAGCGCATCTTCACTTGGTTTCCATATTAGACCAAGTATCTTCTCGGTGTTTTCTGTATCTCCGATGTTGACAACTTCAGCTCGGATCTGTGACGGATCTATGTTTTCAATGACTTGCGTATTATTCGATACCCATTTTCTGAGTTCGAACTTCGCTTTCAGGTGTATGTTCTTCACCGACGTTGCGATACGCGTTGCGTCCTCGACCGTCCTGTAACTATCAAGGTAGTCATCCATATAATGACTATGGATGATAGCTTCCACTGCTTCTGGATGCTCCTCTATGTGCCTTTTCGCATTCCAATTCTTTGCGAATATGGCCGTGCACGGCGAACTTGCCGCACCGAATATAATGGACGTCATTCGGTATTCTTCAGGCGCTCCCTCCCTTCTATCGCCTCTCCATAGGTATCGAAGTGCGTCTCGGTCTTGAGCTC
Source organism: Dryobota labecula (assembly GCA_947523025.1). Taxonomy (NCBI): domain Eukaryota; kingdom Metazoa; phylum Arthropoda; class Insecta; order Lepidoptera; family Noctuidae; genus Dryobota; species Dryobota labecula. The sequence continues at coordinate 24,330,980 of OX383289.1, read as the reverse complement.
GCACCTTTACCTGCATAAACATTTCCGTTATGTCGCCGGAAATGGCTATGCAGTGACGTCGGAACCTCATCATAACGCCGGGCAGTGACTGCAGCAGGTCTGGTCCAGTTAGAAGGAAGTCATTCAGTGACAATCCTCTCGATTTGGCCGCAGCGTCATGTACTATGCGGAGCTTGTCTGGCTTCATTGGGTTGAACACGTCGAAATGTGGTAGGTACCACGTTCTACCTGGTGTGCTCGTTTTGGGCGCCTTCTCTGCGTATCCCTTCTTCCCTAGGGAGTCCATTTGTTCTGTGTATTTATCTCGAAGAGCAGGGTTTCTGTCGAGCTTCTTTTCGATTGAGACGAGCCTATTTAGTGCGGTCCCATAACTATCTGGCATTTCTATGCTTTCATTGTTCCAAAGCATAGCGGTTTCTATATGTCCATCTTCTAACTGCTGAGTGTGACGATTCAGGATGTCTTCGGCTTTCTTCTCGGGATCGGAGTTTGGTCGCTTCGGATTGATAGTCAGCGACTCTAAAGCGAAGAATTCACGAAGTTGCTCGTTCAGTTCTTCATCGCTCGTATCTAGTCGGTTGACGTAGTGTACCTGTTGACCCAAGATTCTGGTGTGCGCGCCGTGTAGGGTCCAGCCCATTGCAGTGAGTGACGCAATAGGCTGGTGTCTCGGACCTCTGCGGATTTCACTGGCTAATAATAGATGCCAGTTATCTTGACCGATGAGAATCTTCGGTGCGCCGACGTTGTACGTAAGCTGTTGCCTCAGGTCGTCCAGATGCTTGCATTGTGCGATGTCTTCTTCGCTGACTGTTTGCGGTGTGAGGTTGAGCTTCGGTATGGTGCGCGCCTTGAATGACACTTTACTTCTCAGCTGGCTTGCAAGGTCGACTGTTACTCGACGCGAACAAGGAGTGTCGATTGTGGTGTTACCGATCGCACCTATCTTCAGAGGGTCGATGCGGCCCTCTGCCCCGATTTGCTTTGCAATGTCTTCATCTATCAGCGAAACGGTTGATCCATCATCGAGCAGCGCGAATGTTGCTGCTTCTCCCGCCGGTCCGATTACCCGGACCGGTATGATCTTCAAATATGTCTGGTTTGATGTCGACCTTGAACTGGCTACCGTTTCCTGAGGCTCCTTCTTGTCTGGGGCATCAGGCTTCTCGGCACCCTCTGCAGCAGGCTTCTTGTCAAAATGAAGAAGCGGATGGTGTGTGGCTGTACACTCCTTGAGGTCACACCTCTTTCTCGGACATCTATGGTCCGATCGATGGACTCGCAGACAACGGAAACACAACCTTAGTTTCTTTGCGAGTTCCCATCTCCTTCTATTGGGTGCTTCTTTAAACTTCTTGCAGTCATAAGCTTCGTGCCCTTCTTTCTGGCAGACACGGCATTTCAACGCCGTCTTGTCTGTAGCTGTGTGTGTCCTTTGGGTGACACGCCTAGTTGCTGTAGCTTCGACCGGATTAATATTCTCAGGCGGAGCGAAAGCACTGCAGAAGCGGGCTTGTTCTGTGATAAAGTCGCTGAGCAGTGATAAGTCTGGCAGCGATTGGTACTTCTCGGTATAGGTCCTATACCATTGTACCCGAAGGGAATTTGGCAACTTCTCAGTCAGTAACCGCATCAATTCAGCGTTGATTAAGTAATGTTCTTTCTTCAACGCACGTAGCGTGACTATGCCGCTCCTAACTCGGCTTGCGAACGTGCAGATATCCTTTGGTGATTCACTGCAGCGCGGCAGCCCACGGAGCCTATCTGTTTCAGCTTGAGCAATTGAGTCTGGACGGCCGAACTGCAGCTCGAGTTCTCTCATGATGTCATCTGGTCTTGCATGTCCGATGAGTTCTGAGCTCACTGTTTCCAGTGCTCGTCCGCGCAGGCTCCTTCTCAGCCTAGCTGTATTCTCAACATCGTTGAAATATCGACGAGTTGTTTCATAAATGGCGCGAAACGACAGCCATTCTGTATGAGCCCCACTGTAATTTGGTAGGGTCATAATCACCTTCGACGCCGAGGGGTTATTCGATGACCACTGTTCTGTTTTCTTGTCGGCTAGCGACGCTATAGCGGACGTCAACTCCGTTATGAATGGACGGAGTTGTGCTTCCCCCGGATCCTTCGATGGTACTATATCTTTCACTTCGTTCACTATAGGATGAGTTAACATGGGTACTTGCGTTTGATGGAGGTTCACTATTGATCCGACTTCGATGGAGGGGTATATGTTCCCTCCAACGGCATCTTCTCCCGAGGGCAGTTGAGTCTCGACGGCCTTGTGGCTTCTATGTAAACTGCGGTTCCCCTCGGCGGCATTGTCCTCCTTCAATGGCTCAGGCTCAGGCGCCTCCTCTAGCCACGATCGCACATACTCCTCGTTCGAATTCCGATCATCCATGTAGCCATCAGAATCTCCTTCTTCGGCTCTTTGAAGTGCTATTTGAGCAAGTTCCAACCTAATTTTCAATAAGTCTTCACGCGCTCTTGAAATTTTTCTATTCGACCGTATCGTCCTACTTATGGACGGCGGTACTCTATGTTCGTTACGGGCGTCACCCCGGGTAGTCATCGGCATGATTCCTCTATAATTTCCATCCTTTTGGTCAGCTGATTGCTTCACTGTTTTGTCTGGATTCACTGATTTATCCGAAGGTTTTAATGTCCTATCTGAAGTTCCTTCCAGTCTGGACTCCTTCCTGAATGTAGTCGGTTGTTCTATTTGTTCTATCTGTTCTGTTTCCTTTGATTGTGTTGGCACAGGTACGTCTTCACCCCCGCTCGGGGCAGGGGGTGGCGGTAGCGGCTGCTCGGTCCCTTCCGTAGTGGATGGCGAACGTGGAGGTAACTCATGACGTATAGCTGTAGAGGTACGCGTTCTGTCCAACTCCACCATCCATGCTTCAGGTGCTTTGCCTTGTGACCTCGTTACCGGCATGTTGGTTTAGATTCAGGGACGTCACTTCACTATATGTGCACTAACTGTAATCCTTTACACAGATGTTCAAACTTCCAAGATGTTTCTTCTATCTTCAAAACAAATCTTCAAAACGTCAAAGTTATTTCTCCTATCTTCAAAACAAATCTTCAAAACGTCAAAGTTATTTCTCCTATCTTCAAAACAAATCTTCAAAACGTCAAAGATGTTTCTTCTCTATTCAATGTTGATTCTTCAAAGTTTAAAAAAATAATCCTTCAGGAAATAAGTCTTCAGGATCCGAGAATAATTCTTCGGGGAAAAAGTTTTCAGGATCCGAAATTAATTCTTCAGTCTTCAAAATAATCCTTCAGGAAATAATAACTCTTCAGGAAAAAATAACTTTTCAGTCTTCAAAATAATCCTTCAGGAAATAATAACTCTTCAGGAAAAAATAACTTTTCAGTCTTCAAAATAATCCTTCAGGAAAAAATAACTCTTCAGTCTTCAAAATAATCCTTCAGGAAATAATAACTCTTCAGGAAAAAATAACTTTTCAGTCTTCATAATAATCCTTCAGGAAATAATAACTCTTCAGTCATAAGTCTTCAGGATTCGAAAATAATTCTTCAGTGTTAATTCTTCAGGAGTCGACAATAATCCTTCAGCCATAAGTCTTCAGGATTCGAAAATAATTCTTCAGGAACAGGTCCTCTGATTCCAGGAATATTCCTTCTTCGAAGATATCCGGCTCGACAGGACCAACAGATGGACCGGACGGGCGTGATCGCTTGACTCGAAAATCGGGAAGGTTGTAAGGCTATCCCAGTCCAAGCGGCGCTGACGTCCTGCACCAAGAGTTCAGGATATCTTCAATACTCACTGCGACATTACTCCTGAAGAATTACAGGTTTACGGAAGAAATAATAAGACCGTATTACTGATAAGACTTCATAAATATTCAGGAAGCGATTTCAGGACTCCCCAGTACTACTATATAACTATTTAGATGGAATTAGTTTCATGTCGATGACTACGAAATTTATAGGTGGCGCGCTCACTAAGGTAGTAGTGCTCCTTTACCTTACTGAGAGCCGCGAATCGCCTCCCGTTTTAGAAACTTTATTGGTTTAAAATATCTTAAGTTCTAATGTGTTTCACACCTAAACACCCTTATTTCTATCACTTTACATAAAGTGTTATACATCATAAGATTCGTAAAATAATGGCCTTTCTAATGAGGTTTCTATCATGATTCTAACTATCCCTACTGAAAAGATATTTCAGTTACAACGGGATTTATGTGAATAATTAAATATTAAATTGTTTGCAAGTGACTTTACTGGCAAAGTACTGAACCGATCTCCACCATACCAAAGAAACCTCAAGCTAGTCTATTGCCCTAGAGAAATCTAGTATTTTAGTTTTCGTACCTAGATTTTTCAGCCCGCTATGAGCCTCTGAATACAGGTTGGGTAGCCTTTATTTTACGAAATCCGCTTCGCGGCATTTAGACTCGATTAGGTAGGTATCCTGAAGGGCTAGATTTCAGGAAGTTAGGTCCAGGGCTAGGTCTCGGTCTAGGTGACCTGGATACAGTAAATGATTTTAAGTTTTGTCTATCTAACTTACCTAATCGAGGCGTACAATGGTCGAGTTTACGACTTTTATCAAAATTGTCATTTTGATTACATTATAGCTGCTAGGCAGCACTATCAATGACTATACTTTTTACATATTTGAGTTAGTATAGTCATTGCACATTATTTTGACTGTTTTATTACGCATTATTGCGACATGAAATTTTCCCTATTTGTAGGTGGGGCATATTGTGTGGAAAAAAAGTGTGCAAAAATACATGGGCACCTACGTAAATAGGAACATTTTTGAATAAAACTCATTTCTGATGGCGCCTCAGCGCGCACATCATCGATTCTACATAATTTATGTTATTATTTCTAGTATTAACGAAGAAATTATATTTCCTATATACTTAAGCTAAGTTAAAATTACTGATTTTATACAAGCTAAATTGTTGGTGACGCATCGTCGCGAACAGAAATCAATACTATAATATCAAATAAGTGTCGATTTAATTTGAGTTGTTGTGCATCTCTAAAATAACATCATAATAAAATAATAATGTATGAGAATCATCCTAAAATCAGGGACTAGGGAACTACAATATATTCCTGCAACAAAGAAGTCCGTATTTTATGTAAATACGACAAATATAAGTCATCAACACTACAATGTAAATAGTATTTAAAGATTATAGTTAGAACATAAAATAATTGTTGAAATTCATGAGCACGCGTTAACGTGACATTTATGGACATAGACAAAAGGTTCAAATTACGATATAGACAAACGTGTATTGTGTTTGAAAAGTATTAACTACACAATTTTATATCTGCTGTAAAAGTAAACAACCATACATATTATTAACTCGATGCTGTCTTTGCCATAGCTTGGAGAAATAAGGAGTACTTTTATATTAGAAAATATAAAAGTACTCCTTATTTTGCCTTTTATTAGCCTAAGTTACTCTTAATAGTATCCACTGAAAGTTTCGTCAAAATCGGTCCAGCTGTTTCGGAGATTAGCTGGAACAAACAGACAGACAGACAAAAATGTTAAAACTAGATTTTTTGTTAAAGTACCTACCGTATATACTTTCATATGCATTTAGTAAAAAGCTGCTATTTTGAAATTACAAACAGACACTTCAATTTTATTTATTTGTATAGATTATCATTTTGTTTCTAAAACGTGCAACTAGATTGCAATTTTGTTAATATGACTTTGAATGTATTTTTGCTGCACTCTGCAGTCTGCTATATTAATTTATGAAAACAAACGTGTATTTGATTTTCTTTTGTTTAATTTTTGTTTAGTGATGTGCCATTCTTGGTAGATTTAAGTTCTGGTGAGTAACTGCATATTATTCGGTCTCTGCTCAGTAGGACCACAGAGTAAATGGATAGAGGCATATCTTTGGATTGGCACAGGAGGATAACACTCACTGTCGAGTCAACCATGAAGTATCTGGGATTGGTGCTCGACAGCTGTTGGGACTTCGGCCCCCACTTTCGGCGGCTGGCGCCCGAGTTAATGGGCCGGCTGGGAATCGTTCTAGGGTCGGCGGCGCAGCATCGTGGGACGCGGTGATCTCCTTCTGCGAAAATGTCATGTCGCAGAAAAAGGCAGCGGAACGGGAGAGGGAGATTTCTAGTGTTCTCCCGGCCCGAAGTAGGCGCACCGGCCGTTGGCAGAGGGCAGATAATGCCCTCTTTCGGCTCCCTAAATGTGTCCAGGGATGGCAGACTCGGGAACGTCCGCCGCCCCCTATCATATAAGACCCGAGGCGGTGGCACTTAATGTTCCATGTACACCCCTCTTAGACGACGCGGGGGCAGTCAAACACCTCACTCCCCCTGCTTGACCAGATGGAGCCCCCGACTGGTCCGGCCGACCAGTCGGGGGCTGCATTGAAGAGTGCTTAAGTGCCCCAGTATTCGCGGTACAAGTGTGCGAGGGAACACGGGGTGGTTTTAGTCAGTAGAAGTCTAACAGACCCCTCCGTCCACCCCAGAGTGGAGGACATCTATGAGGATTACCAACCCGGCTCCAAAAAAAAAAAGAACAAAAAAGAGGATAACACTAAATAAACGGATAACGTTTCGTTTATTTAGTGTTATCCTCTATTCTTTTATCAGCTTACGTGTTTCAATTTATAAACAATCATTCAATCACTAATAGGTTATTATTAAAACTGAATTATGTTTTACTCATGTAAAACGTGAAACGTAAACAAACACGACGTGCGACGCGTACGTGCAGCCCTGAGCGATTCAACTGGCTGAGCCGGTAGAAACTGGTTTTACTTCGTACGCGACGAAGCCGGTAGTACGCATGTACGCCCCTCATGCTTGTAGGGATGTACCTATCATAGCGCGGTTGTATGAAGCTTTTCCTCTGTTCCGTTTTTTTAATCATCTGGTAGGACACATATTTTTTTCTGCCCTTGTCTCATATTACTTGGAGACAGTGCAACACGTTTTCTCTTCCCCTGCCAACCGCCACGCTATCATTCACTCTCTTCTGTTTCATATCTTCACTCACACAATCCACCCGTCTAGGGATAGTAGGATACAGTAAGTTCACAGTCAAATTCTTTTGTACCGGTAAGGTTGGTCGAGTGAATAGGAAATTGGCTGCTGTGTTACGTATTGCGGGTTCATTACAGAGTCTAGTGTTTGTATGTTTAAGATTTTTGTTTCTAATTTCATCATCATCATCATCATTTCAGCCGAAAGACGTCCACTCCACTGCTGGACATAGGCCTCCCCCAAGCACCGCCACCTCGACCGGTTCCATGCTTCCCGCATCCAGCGGATACCTGGGGCTTTCACAAGGTCATTTCTTCATTTCAAATTTTACCCACGTCAAATAAAAAATTCTCAGTGTCCCATTAGTTAGGACTAAAATTAACAATCAGAAACGTAACTTAATCGAATAACGAATTCGTTGTAGAAAATGCATGATAAAATAGTCCATCGTTGAGGCTGTTTGTGCAGTTTGTGTACTGTTTACTTGTCTCGGTGAAGCGCGAAGAGGAAATTAAGTGCTCTCCTGTAAATTGTAAGACTTTGAATTATATGAATTCAACTAGGGTGAAGCAACGGTGAGTTTTGAAAGGAGACCAGTCTACTATGGACGTTGATACAGCGATAACCAATTTTAAGGAAAAAATTTCAATCGCATGCCTAATCAAGTATAATTTTGCCACTGCTGAGACACAGGCCTCCCCCCTGTGAGAGGGAGTGGGCCATATTTCACCACACGAGCCCAGTGCGGGTTGGTAGAAATGCCAACAATGACAACTTTATGAGTGAGAAAATGTAAACTTTATTCCTCGAATCTAAGAAATCTGACGATGAAAAAAACCGGCCAAGTGCGTGTCGGATCACGCATAAGAAAGGGTTCCGTAGTTGGTATGAGTTTTATCACAAGAACAAACTTAACCTTGTAGTTGAAAATATGTTCTTCCATACGAAATGTATGGGAGAACATGTTTTTCAACTGTAAATGTAAGTTGGTCGACTATTACTCGGTAAATTGTGAAGCCTACTTAGCTGTGATAGTTTTCCTTTTAACTTCTTAATATATACTACCGCTGTGAATTTTTTCATATATCCAAATACAAGCATTTAGCTGGCAAGGGACACTTGATTGTAACAAAAATTAGCAATTTGCGTGCTTAATATTACGCAAACAGATGCCTACATCGAAAAATGGTTTTCACAAACGCGCAGTTGACGTCCTGACCAACATGAGCTACCCTTACTCGACTACTCGACCAATGAGCAAGTCAAATAATAAATGAATGATAAATAATGACATTATTATTGCACACGTGTGCAAGACGGTTTTCTGTTCACGACACGGTGTGCACAATTTCTGAACAGTTATCTAACAAAAAGTACTAGGCTTGCATGAATTATAAGATAGTATTTCATTAGAATTATGAAGTACTTCTTTTTGTATATATTATTACATAATATATAACATATATCCATTCGAAATAATGTACGGTGGCCAGCACATCAAATTACCTCAAACTGTCAAATGTTCTCGTTCGATTTTGAACTTAATAATCAACATTTATAGTTTAAAATCGTTTGGAGAAATTTGACAGTTTCGTGTAGCTTGCAACACCTTTGAAATGATGACAGAATTTTTCAAATTGGAGCTGTGGTTCCGGAGATTACCCTCCACAAACTCACAAAATTCGCTCTGTCTCTTTATAATATTAGTATAGACATACAGTCGAAGCACCTCCGTGATATGTTAGTAGTATCAAATTAAAGACTTATTATAATCGTGTCAGATTATTTTATTAATCGATTGTAATGATAATGATTGTGTCACGTTCAATAGATATTGTGGGTCTTTTATTTAGTTTCATTAAAGTAGTGTTCATGTAAATACATAGGTGAGTTTTATTTTTATTTTACATCAACTTTTAAATATTTGCATACCGATCTATTATTTTATGATCTCTTGGGTTACAATCCAACAAACAGTCTGTTTGCGAATAAATGGACGAATATTTTATTTATGGGCATGTCAGAAGACAGTGAGAGGGATTCATGAAAGTATTTGTTGTTGTATATGTTTACCTGAATTTTATAATAATTTTATATTTTCTTTACTATGTGTATGTGTCTCTGCCTTTAATTATTGTCATTGATTTTTAACCGTGTTAATTAAAGTAAAACAATAATAATTATTATAATTAAAGAGCTCCGATCGACCCCTCCGTGCCTGGGAAAGCACGTTAAGCTTTTGGTCCTGGCTGTCATTTGTAAATCCTTGACAGTCGTTACGGGTCGTCAGAAGCCCGAATTTTGACAACCAGTCTTACCAAGGGGTATTGTGTTACTCAGTAACTGGGTTGTGGAGGTCAGATAGGCAGTCGTTCCGTGTAAAATACAGGTATTTCGCTGCATTCGGGTAGACTAGGAGCTGGCCCCAATATACCTAATTATATCACAATAAATATATACAGTGAACTAATTAAAATTTGTCGATCCCTATCAGATATCTTCTTTATTATCTTTACTTTCGTAAATTAGGATACGGAATGTTGATAAAGAAAATATATTCGCTACAAGATTAATTTATGCACGTCATCTTTAATATGTATAGAAGATATTATAGAATAGAATAGAATTTTTCTTCATTGGAGTAAACAAGACTCAACAAGAATGTTACGACTATGTTAGCACAGACACTAAACAAAAACAAGGAAAACAATATGGTTTACAAGAAATATGTTTGGTCACGGTTGTGACATCCCATGAGAGACGGCACAACAGTGACTCGCAACCATGCTTAAGACACTGTTGGAGCTGCCCCACACCCTGCGCACTAGGTAAGCGCACCTTTTACGCTTTGCTGCGTAAAAGCAATCTACATGCGCATCTGCGAACATCCCTCACGTACTACAGAAACGGGGCAGCCCTACCAGTATCCTGAACGCATTATATTGCACAATTGCACGCATTACTATAGTAGAGGATCCCAAATTAATTGGGATAAGGGCAGAAGAATGATAAATCTCTCTTTAATACGTATGTTTTACATTTCTGGACGACGCGTAGTTAAGTTTGTACAAACGGTCCGATATATATAAGTACCATTTATAGGTTATAGTTATGCCTGACTGGTTTGTTTACGAGCTGAAATTTTACTCCTATTGAAGCATATCAGCCTGTAATGTTCTGCTCGGACACAGGCCTCCTTTCTTCGAGAGGAAGTGGGCTGTGCAGGTTGGGAGATGTCATGTCTTACAATTCTTGGTTCTAGGACATCCCTATATAGGTTTCCTCACGATGTTTTCCTTCATCGTTTTGAGAGCAGTGGTGATGAAATTATTTACACAAAGTAAAGCGCCTATCTGGGTTCGAACCCACGACCGTACAACTCGTAAGTCGAGGCCGTTACCACTGGGCCACCACTGCTCCTATTGAAGGATATCAGCCAATCTATGTATTCTGTCAAAATCTCACTCTCTCTGAAAACTTAGGTGAAGGGTCAATAGTGTCAGTACCAAGGATCAAGTGGAACGACAGCTCACTTCAACAATAGTAGATTGTTATACAAGGGATGAAAGGGACCTATGTAGGCACGAGATGGTTTACGCACGAGCGTAGCGTGGGCGCCTATACTTCGAATGCCTAAATAGGTTCATTCATCCGAGGTAAATACTTTGCTTTTCATTTCGAATATGAGGAAAGTAAATAAAAATCTGATTAGTTAAATAATATCTGAATCTGATGAACTCATTTTATACAAATATCCGTATTCGTACATAATTAGCACTCGATAAAACAACTGAAGATCCAATTGCCGCATTCCCGCCTTTTTATGTTTCTTTTTCTGTGGCATTTTAACAGTCAGTATTTTTATCATCGATGGTGATAAATATTTAGCTCAAATCTATGTAAATTAAATAATAATTTAGTTAAAAGTAAATTATAATTATAAAGACAGTCATGTTACAAAATTATTGATACTATTTTTTATTACAATTTTAAGCCGCGATTTAATAGAGTGGCTGTATAAATAGTGGGAACATATATAGCTTGCATAGTTTTAAATTTTTTGACAGCAGGGAATTTCGTTTCCCAGGGACGAAAAGTACTGTTTTCATCCCTCTGATCAAGTAACTTCAAGCGTACTTTCCAAGTATGAGACATGAAAAAATCTTTTGTTTGTTTTTGTTAATGTCGTATAAGTCTTTACGGCTATAAAGACATAAACGATATTAGCAATAAATGCAATATGTACCTACATAGTGCTAATTATCAAAAATATTCATAAAATTATTATTTCTGTGGCCTTAAGACTGCGCCGAGAGCACAGTGGCGCCCTCATCGTTATTTCGGTGATTTCTTTTATTTTAGAATAAATATGCAGGAAATAAGCTCGTCTAGTTGTGCTTCACAAAACTATACGTTATTATTACTACAAACAGTAGTTTTAAATTGTTATGTTTTATTGTAATCATTAAAACGGAGCTTAGTGGCCACTATTTTCCGTTCATCTTGTTTATGGTCTTAAACGTGGGGTAACAATAATGTTACTTGCAACATAGGAAGTTAATAGTTCACCCCAACTTCAATAGATGGCGTTAGTAATCATATATTTACTAAGGGTAGCGTTTATCGGTATGTCAACGCTGGTCAGTTGCCAAATCAACGTGAACCGTCGCCGATAAGCGCCGACAAGTTCATATCTGAATTAGTCGGCACCCGTCGCATCGGTCTTACCGGTTACAGTAAAAAAACCGGCCAAGTGCGTGTCGGACCACGCACAATGAAGGGTTCCGTAGTTGGGATGACTTTATCCCAAGAACAAACTAAACACTGTAGTTGAGAAACATGCTCTCCTATACAGATTGTATGAGGGAACATGTTTTTCAACTGCAAATTTAAGTTGGTCGACTATTACCCGTAAACTTGAAAAGCCTACTTAGCAGTGATAGTATTCCTTTTAACTTCGTTATATGTATATACTTTTATCGTGAATTTTTTCACTAATGCAAAACTAACCATTTAGCTGGCAGCGGGGGGGACACTTGTCTCTAACAAAAATTAGCATTTTAAAGCCTAATATTTCAGAAACGGATCCCTTAATCGAAAAACTGTTTTCACAAACCCGCAATATTTTTGAAAGACCCATCCAACAATACCCCACACCATAGGGTAGCCAAAAAAAAAAACCTCCTCCCTTTTCATGTACAGGAGGTACCCTAAATAACTCTTGTTTTTTTTTTTTTTTTTCATTATTTTATTTTACCACTTTGTCGGCGTGATCAATATGTATATCCATGCCAAATTATAGCTTTCTACTACTAAGATTCTCTGAGCTAAGCTGGGGACGGACAGACGGACGGACGGACGGACATGGCGAAACTATAAGGGTGCATTGTTGACTACGGAACACTAAAAAGGAATAAAATACGTTAATTTACGGTAAACATGACGCAAAAAAAAAAACACGAAAAGAACAAGTTGGGGGAAAATATGCGTCACATCCACACAAAACGGCCATCGCTCAGCATAATCCTGCGACACTATGCGATATAGAGCCCCAGCGCTGGTTTTCAGCGACAGCCGGCGTTGACATGATGACGATAACCAGTGCAGCATTATAATCAGATAAAAAATTACAAAATAAAATAAATACAATACTTAGTTCTAAAAGTTCTTGTTGATTTGGCGAAAAGTATAAAAACTACCTGTGCTGACCAGCGTTGACAGCCAGCACTTGTCAGCGCCGATAATCGTTGATATATCGGTGCCGGTTACCAGCTTTACGTGAATAAAAATCAAAAGTTGTTTATTCAAACTAGGCTAAAGAATCAGCACTTTTCGAACGTTAAAATTACATAAGACAGTCCCCCAAAACGCCTGCCCTTCACCACTTCCGCTTTAGTGAGGAATACACCCTCAAACTTTTTCTTGTTGTTGCTAGTAGTAGATAAATAGAGAAATATGATTCGCGGCCTTATTAAATATTTATTTAAGAATAAAATCATAAAAATCATCATCACAACTCGCTAAGTTCATAATCCTATAGAAGGATTGTCATGAAATCATGACATTTGAGGACAATTCTAACTTAAGGAGTTGTATTGGTGATTCTTATGATTATAATTCTGTAAAGCCATATTTGTAACGGTCGCGAATCATATTTTAATCAACATATAACCTGACACTGACCAGCACATTGCAAAAAAACCTAAGAAAATTTGAATTTCACGGGTTTCTTTAGCCCTTTATATAAAATTTTACGTGCACCTTTTTATTTTTCCAACTACGTCATTGCCAACATTTTGAATGAAGATGACAGTTCGAAAATGTGATATGCGCCTGCTATGAGGAAAAGGAACTTGTTTGAGAGGATCAAATTATACGTTAAGCACCTTAAGATAACACAAAAATTTTAAGGTGCACCTTAAAATTTTTCCGACTACATTTTTCCCGTCCTCCTTACATTTTTTCGTCATTCATTTTGGATGAAGATAAAAAAAAACCAAAATTAAATCGATTTTGTTCCAAAATGTTATATGCGCCCGCTATGAGGAAAAGGAACTTGTTGGAAAATTGCTTAACATTATCGCTTCTTGATCGTTCCTGTGAGTAAGGCCATGAATATTCTTCTATGTAATAATACCTATCAGAAAAGTCTGCAAAATATTTAGACTAAATTCTTCAAACAATTGGGTAACTCCGTCTTTGGCCATGTCAAGTGGATTGTTAAACAATCTTATCAATATTACAGATAAGTGTTTGTTATCAATGTAGGTATGCGACGTCTATCCGTATATCAAAATAATCTCTGTGAAAAGTAGGTACCTACGTAGCTATGAAGTTAGATTGATAAACAAAATATCGATTGAAAATATTTGTTTTAAGAATGAAAGATGGGATATTTATTTCATAAGGATTTCCCATACTAAACTCTATTTCTGTTTCATTGAAGGGTTCGTGCACGAAAAAACTCTCTTTTGTCAATTTCTTATCTGATTGTGAGAAAACTTGAAATAATCGAAACACTATGTCTGTGTAACTATAAAAGTACAGTTTTTATGGAGCTAAACCATTCGTGTCAGTCACAGCAGCTGTAATAGTTTCATATTTTTTGTGCTCTCCAAAATATAGTTTATTTCGCCGTTGATTAACTTAATGAAGATAATGTATAATCATTAAATAAAATTTTGATTATATTTCAAGTATAGTTGAAGACTAATTTGTGATTTTTTTTGTTGATATGATTTGCTAAATAATAGGAAAAAATAAAAAGGTTTTTTCAATATTATTTTTCTGCTATATTTTGTATGGAAGTTGGAAAAAGTGGTTCAGCCACATGCAGTAGACCATATTAATGATGTTGATGATATTTTTAATGTTTAAAATCAAAAGTAGACAATTGAAAATATCGATATTTTCAGTTGTCTTGAGACATTCGGTAAAGTAAGAGATGTACGCAGATACTGGAGACAAAAATGAATGATAACATCGCAATAGCGGCTGCAATTTTGGTGTAATTTCTCTATCAAAATAAAAATAGTAATTGCTAAAGAAGATTTTAGACCAGATGAATTCTACGAAATAGGCGTGATGTTCCCAGAATGGAGTTTAGAATGGATGACATAAACCGAAGAACTTATCTTTCGAAATTTGAATTGTTTCTGAGGGTTTCTAGCATTGGTTTCTAGCCACTGTCCTGCTTTTGGCAAATAAATCTACCAAAAAAAAAATCGTATTCTTATCCGTGGCAAAAAAAATTACCCCAAATAAAATTCGCTAGTGCCCGTGGTAGAAGTCTTTGCCAAAGTAAAATTTTAATTTCTCTATCAAAAGAAAAACATTAGCAAAAGAAGATTTTGGATGAGACCAAGTCTACGAAATAGGCGTGATGTTCCCATAAACCGAAGAATTGTTCGTTCGAAATTTGAATTTTTTCGGGGAGGGTTTCTAGTGAAGATTTTGAAAAACGAAAGTCGTGATCGAACTGTTCGCCCGCTGCCGGCGGCGGGGCGCGGCTTCCTCGCCGGCGCAGGCTTTGTTGCGATTCTAGCACACAAACCCGGCGGCTAGGCCGGTGGCAGGGCGTTTGCCGCCGTGCTGTGTGGATCCACTTTTACGTGAGGAACAAAAGTCAAGCTTTGAGATACAATAATAATAACAATCCTCCAGACCGAATATCGACCATGGCAAGACCAATCTCAGCGGAGACCAGCCTTCGGCGCGGGAGATATCATAGTACATAAGTGTGTCCGCAGACACAGGTGCACTCTCTCTTTCTTTACTCTCATAGTCCGATGAGACGGCAATCCAACATGACCGGAGAGAGATTAGGCTCTGGACCAACGGCTTAACGTGCTTTCTGAGGCACGGGGATATCACACCGCCATCTTCCAGACTCCAAGCTGTTACTAAGAAATTTCTAATGGAAAAGTCCAAGAACACTTAGCCCGACCCGGGAATCAAATCCAGGACCCCGCGCTCAGCAGTTACGCTTGCGACCACGAGACTAACGTAGAGATATTGACGCATTACACAGCTATAGGTGTTGAACTCAAAGAAAATGGTGCTAATACACAAAGGATCAGGTGGGCAGGGCACATTGCTCGCAGAACAGATGGCCGATGGGGCCGAAAGGTTCTCGAGTGGCAAATGCATACTGGAAGACGTAGCGTTGGAAGGCCTCCCACAAGGTGGACCGATGATCTTGTGAAGGCTGCAGGAATCTGCTGGATGCGGGAAGCACAGAACCGGGCGAAGTGGTGGTGCTTGGGGGAGGCCTATGTCCAGCAGTGACGTCTTTCGGCTGAAACGATGATGATGACGATGACACAAAGGATCCGCAAATAAAGAAAACCTGATTTTTCAAACAGTCTGATGCAGTTTGGTGGCATGTTGCAACTGCATCAGACTGTATATAAAAAGATTCTTGTTTTGAATTTTTCTGTTGCAATCGGGTTTAATCCAACCTTTTATCGTGTTATATTAATTTGACATG
The DNA here is from genome assembly GCA_947523025.1 of Dryobota labecula. Classification (NCBI taxonomy): domain Eukaryota; kingdom Metazoa; phylum Arthropoda; class Insecta; order Lepidoptera; family Noctuidae; genus Dryobota; species Dryobota labecula. The sequence goes on along the minus strand of OX383289.1, from coordinate 24,314,959 downwards.
TAAAATCCGCCATTCTGATTTTATAAAAACCGGCCAAGTGCGTGTCGGACCACGCACAATGAAGGGTTCCGTTGTTGGTATGAATTTATCCCAAGAACAAACTTAACATTGTAGTTGAAAAACATGTTATTCCATACGGGATGTATGGGAGAACATGGTTTTCAACTACAATGTTAAGTTTGTTCTTGGGATAAATTCATACCAACAACGGAACCCTTCATTGTGCGTGGTCCGACACGCACTTGGCCGGTTTTTATAAAATCAGAATGGCGGATTTTACATGTCAAATTAATATAACACGATAAAAGGTTGGATTAAACCCGATTGCAACAGAAAAATTCAAAACAAGAATCTTTTTATATACAGTCTGATGCAGTTGCAACATGCCACCAAACTGCATCAGACTGTTTGAAAAATCAGGTTTTCTTTATTTGCGGATCCTTTGTGTCATCGTCATCATCATCGTTTCAGCCGAAAGACGTCACTGCTGGACATAGGCCTCCCCCAAGCACCACCACTTCGCCCGGTTCTGTGCTTCCCGCATCCAGCAGATTCCTGCAGCCTTCACAAGATCATCGGTCCACCTTGTGGGAGGCCTTCCAACGCTACGTCTTCCAGTATGCATTTGCCACTCGAGAACCTTTCGGCCCCATCGGCCATCTGTTCTGCGAGCAATGTGCCCTGCCCACCTGATCCTTTGTGTATTAGCACCATTTTCTTTGAGTTCAACACCTATAGCTGTGTAATGCGTCAATATCTCTACGTTAGTCTCGTGGTCGCAAGCGTAACTGCTGAGCGCGGGGTCCTGGATTTGATTCCCGGGTCGGGCTAAGTGTTCTTGGACTTTTCCATTAGAAATTTCTTAGTAACAGCTTGGAGTCTGGAAGATGGCGGTGTGATATCCCCGTGCCTCAGAAAGCACGTTAAGCCGTTGGTCCAGAGCCTAATCTCTCTCCGGTCATGTTGGATTGCCGTCTCATCGGACTATGAGAGTAAAGAAAGAGAGAGTGCACCTGTGTCTGCGGACACACTTATGTACTATGATATCTCCCGCGCCGAAGGCTGGTCTCCGCTGAGATTGGTCTTGCCATGGTCGATATTCGGTCTGGAGGATTGTTATTATTATTGTATCTCAAAGCTTGACTTTTGTTCCTCACGTAAAAGTGGATCCACACAGCACGGCGGCAAACGCCCTGCCACCGGCCTAGCCGCCGGGTTTGTGTGCTAGAATCGCAACAAAGCCTGCGCCGGCGAGGAAGCCGCGCCCCGCCGCCGGCAGCGGGCGAACAGTTCGATCACGACTTTCGTTTTTCAAAATCTTCACTAGAAACCCTCCCCGAAAAAATTCAAATTTCGAACGAACAATTCTTCGGTTTATGGGAACATCACGCCTATTTCGTAGACTTGGTCTCATCCAAAATCTTCTTTTGCTAATGTTTTTCTTTTGATAGAGAAATTAAAATTTTACTTTGGCAAAGACTTCTACCACGGGCACTAGCGAATTTTATTTGGGGTAATTTTTTTTGCCACGGATAAGAATACGATTTTTTTTTTGGTAGATTTATTTGCCAAAAGCAGGACAGTGGCTAGAAACCAATGCTAGAAACCCTCAGAAACAATTCAAATTTCGAAAGATAAGTTCTTCGGTTTATGTCATCCATTCTAAACTCCATTCTGGGAACATCACGCCTATTTCGTAGAATTCATCTGGTCTAAAATCTTCTTTAGCAATTACTATTTTTATTTTGATAGAGAAATTACACCAAAATTGCAGCCGCTATTGCGATGTTATCATTCATTTTTGTCTCCAGTATCTGCGTACATCTCTTACTTTACCGAATGTCTCAAGACAACTGAAAATATCGATATTTTCAATTGTCTACTTTTGATTTTAAACATTAAAAATATCATCAACATCATTAATATGGTCTACTGCATGTGGCTGAACCACTTTTTCCAACTTCCATACAAAATATAGCAGAAAAATAATATTGAAAAAACCTTTTTATTTTTTCCTATTATTTAGCAAATCATATCAACAAAGGACATTGACCACATGACTAAGGAACCTAGTATCGGTATGAAACATGCGGTGACTCAAAGATTTATGGTTTAATTTAAAGAATGATTTTAGGGCTTTCAAATGTTATTTACTATTTTATCATAATTCTCAGCATTACACAGTAATTAGCTGTATAAAAATCCAAGTTTCGAATCGAATGTCTTAGTGACTTTTGTAACAATGTATGCTGGTAAATTCAAAATAAGAATTAGTCAAAATGACGATTGAGCATTTTCAATACTCGTTAATAATCTAGTCTTGTCAAAAGAAATAAGATGCATACCAAAGTGAGGAGATATCCAACTAAGAATCGTGTTCCTTTCTTCACCATTTGGAGGCATTCTTATTGCACGTACGCGTAACTAGTATAGATTTGCCACACGCAAAGCATACACTTCGATGGCTAAATGAAGGACAAACAAAGCAGTCAATGCAGATAGTCTGCATTGACCGCTTTGTTTGTCCTTCATTTCATCACGTAAAATCTATTAAACCAAATAATTAAATTAGATGAATTGTGTCCTGGTTAACCCAACTTCTCCAACTCAATAACAGTAATTAAGTTCAACGCTACTGTTTTATTGATCTCGTTGGTGTAGTGGTCGCAAGCGCAACTGCTGAGCGTGGGGCCTTAGGTTCAATTCCCAGGTCAGACAGTGCTATTGGGCTATTCCAAAAGGTTTTTTTCAGTAGCAACCCGGAGTCCTGGATTCGTGCCCTCTTGATGGCAATAGGCTCACCCCCTATTACATGAGACTAAACGTAACTGCCAAAATGTGGGAGTAGGTGTATCTAACACACCTCTGACTAACCCTTTGGAGAATAATACAGACGCGATTATGTTATTTCCCAATCATATTCCAATCGGCTTTATAGTAATATTGCGATGAGAAAATACGGCGTCCGTACCTACGCGGTGGCAATATCAACGTTAATAAACATGTAGAAAGAATAGATAAGAAGTTATTAAACATAATTATGATCATAATAATAATTACCTATGTAGCTGCCGCCCGCTTTATTGCCGTTCAACCTAGTGCGGTGGCCCGCTACTTTTAATTATTTGACTTACCGGTATCATACACATTTTCACTAACTTCTCTCAACGACTGCCACCGTAAATACCGCAGTAGAATCGAATAGTTAATACACCGACGAACTGAGTCCTCCATATTGAACAACTTACTAATGTAACGCAAATAAAATGTTAGTATTACATAAATCAAAACGAATAATTCAAAAAATTAAAATACTCTCAAAAAAAAAAAACAAGTGGTAGAAAGTATACAAGAAATCACAATTCACTTCAATTAATTTATGTGACTTAAAACATAAATATAGTTAATTAAATTAACTCCAAATTGCAAAATAATAATGGCCTAGTAAGATTTATGTACATTAAAACAAAAAATATAAATGAAATTATTCAATTAATTGCACAATAATAAACTAATAATAAAAGTAAATACCTACCGTTCGAGACTGTACTTAAAACAAAACGAATGGGACGTGCTTATAAGCTAGAATGAGAACGCCCGCTGTTCGGTCGCCAGCTTATTCGGCTCGGGATGCGCGCGCATTGAATGTTTTCAAAGAGTTTTTAATGATGAATGAAACAGGCAAAGGTCTCGAAAACATTCTGCCTTTCGATTAACCAAAAGTCTTGCTTAGCTACTTTTAACACCTTATCAGATTGTTATTACAATTTTATTAATAAATAATTAGTTAGTTGTTATTAATATCTGTTGTTACTAAGTATTCAACTATAAGTTCAATAATCGGATGCGTAATTTAATTATTTTGCGTAAGTCAAGGTTTCATGGCAAGACCAATCTCAGCGGAGACCAGCCTTCGGCGCGGGAGATATCATAGTACATAAGTGTGTCCGCAGACACAGGTGCACTCTCTCTTTCTTTACTCTCATAGTCCGATGAGACGGCAATCCAACATGACCGGAGAGAGATTAGGCTCTGGACCAACGGCTTAACGTGCTTTCTGAGGCACGGGGATATCACACCGCCATCTTCCAGACTCCAAGCTGTTACTAAGAAATTTCTAATGGAAAAGTCCAAGAACACTTAGCCCGACCCGGGAATCAAATCCAGGACCCCGCGCTCAGCAGTTACGCTTGCGACCACGAGACTAACGTAGAGATATTGACGCATTACACAGCTATAGGTGTTGAACTCAAAGAAAATGGTGCTAATACACAAAGGATCAGGTGGGCAGGGCACATTGCTCGCAGAACAGATGGCCGATGGGGCCGAAAGGTTCTCGAGTGGCAAATGCATACTGGAAGACGTAGCGTTGGAAGGCCTCCCACAAGGTGGACCGATGATCTTGTGAAGGCTGCAGGAATCTGCTGGATGCGGGAAGCACAGAACCGGGCGAAGTGGTGGTGCTTGGGGGAGGCCTATGTCCAGCAGTGACGTCTTTCGGCTGAAACGATGATGATGACGATGACACAAAGGATCCGCAAATAAAGAAAACCTGATTTTTCAAACAGTCTGATGCAGTTTGGTGGCATGTTGCAACTGCATCAGACTGTATATAAAAAGATTCTTGTTTTGAATTTTTCTGTTGCAATCGGGTTTAATCCAACCTTTTATCGTGTTATATTAATTTGACATGTAAAATCCGCCATTCTGATTTTATAAAAACCGGCCAAGTGCGTGTCGGACCACGCACAATGAAGGGTTCCGTTGTTGGTATGAATTTATCCCAAGAACAAACTTAACATTGTAGTTGAAAAACATGTTATTCCATACGGGATGTATGGGAGAACATGGTTTTCAACTGTAAATGTAAGTTGGTCGACTATTACTCGATAACTTGTGAAGCCTACTTAGCTATGATAGCTTTCCTTTTAACTTCGTTATATATTCTACCGCTGTGAATTTTTTCACATATCCAAATACAACTATTGCTGGCAGGGGACTTGACTGTAACAAAATTTTGAACTTTAAAGCTCTTAATATTATGCAAACGGATCCCTGAATCGACAAATGATTTTAACAAACCCGCAATATTTTTGAATGGAAGAGACGAAAAAAAAATACCATCCCCACTTTACATGTAGCGAAGGTACCCTAAAAAAAGATTTCAAAATTTGATTTATTACCACCAACTTGTCGGCGTGCTTAATATGTATACTCATGCCAAACTACATCTTACTAAGAGTTTCTGAGCTAAGCCGCGAACAGACAGACAGACGGGCATGGCGAAACTAAACGTCGCTAGACGATTCGACAGACACCTCATGTCCAGCATCCATCCAGCTGTTAGGATGCTGCGAGGGTATAAAGAATCACACGTATAAAGATACGCGCTGTAATATAATTATGCCCCTATAGTGAATTATTAGCATTAATACTATTATCGTTAAGTACGTGATAAACGATAAACTAATGCTTTCAATCAACTTAATTCCAAAGCGCTAAATGATATTATATCGATAGTAAGTACCTAAACTTTTCGCGATTTCAGTTCCAGTATGTTTGTATATTCATCTTAAATTCCTTTTCACTTCACAACCTCGGAAAAATTTTGTTTGTCATTCGAAATATGAGTGCAAAACTGCATTTTATCCGCTAGCGTGAAAAGATTTTTTTTTTAATTCGATTTCTATTCGATAAGTTTATAAACGCCCAGTCCACTGAAAATACATTAATACTTATTTCATGTCAGTGCGCCAACCTCATTTTTAAGGTTCCGTAGTCAACAAGGAACCCTTAAAGTTTCGACATGCCCGTCTGTCTGTCTGTCCGTCTGTCTGTCTGCGGCTTAGCTCAGAGGATCTTAGTGTTAGAAAGCTGTAATTTGCTATGAGTAATTTGGCATATTAATCACACCGACCAATGGGTAAAACAAAATCTTGAATTATATCTTTTTTTAAGGTACCTCCCCTACACGTAAAGTAGGGATAATATTTGTTTTTCTCGTCTATCCCATAATGTCGGGTATTATTGGATAGGCCGTGAAAAAATATTACGGGTTTGTGAAAACCATTTTTCGATTCAGTGATTCGTTTGCGTAATATTAAGCTTTAAATTGCTAATTTTTGTTAGAGCCAAGTATCCCCCCCTGCCAGCTAAATGGTTGTATTTGGATATGTGAAAAAATTCACAGTTGTAGTATATATAACGAAGTTAAATGGAAAACTATCGCAACTAAACCAAGCAAAAGGAGCATGTAAGGAGCGTAGCAGGTGGAGTTCTATAGTTTCTGCCTACCACCATGGGAGGAAAGTGTAAGTTTATATATGTATGTATAGGATAAAAATATAAATATAGATTATGTCAAAGTCAAAGTCAAATCATTTATTTCAAATAGGCACGTAAAATACACTTTTGAACGTCAAAAATTTACAAAAATAGTTAATTGATTCTAGTTGCCCCTTCCAAAAGGTATGTGTGGAGAAGAATGGGCAAGAAACTCCATGATCTGTCATTTGCTCTTCTGTCTTCACTTAGTTAGTGACATCTAAGTATTAACTAGGTACCAAAATTACACAAACTTCAAGTCACGTGGTTCAGTTCTACATTCTGGGAGTACTAACAGCTTCAGAAGTGGATGGGAGCATCATCTATGCAAATTCGGAGCGGTGCATTCCTTCTCTAGGGACGTGACTGCGTTACCAACTCACAAACACTCTTTTGAAATAATAATACGTTGCTGATTTAGGTAGACGTGTTTTCTACCCATTTCTTCCATATTTTCATAAAGCACTAGCGACCTATACCGGCTTCGCTCTGGTGATTCGGAATTCAAAATATTACTAATGTGAAACGTCAGAAGCAAGTGCACGCTTCCAACTGGTCATTTCCTATGGGGAAGAGTCGGCAAGGGTTTCCTGCCGTCTCTTCTCACGGTTACTCTTTTAAAAATAATTGGCGTTTTCATTATTTTCAGATTAGTGTTAATGGAATAATTATGTTCAAAGACTTAATTTATTGTAAATTTTATGGAATAATATAATTAATTAATAAATACATATATTTAAATATTTATATTCAAATAAAATATTATTGTATAAATTATTATTATTTATAATAATTGATATGGGAGGAAAATTTAAATATGCAACAAGTCTATAAGGCCGGTAACGTTCTCATATTTTCACAAAATATAAAATAATCTGTACAAGAGATAAACAAAGTAATAAAAAAAACCTATTTAAACCAAATGCCATGGATTACCATTACCACTGTAACAAATCTAAATGAAAATCATGTCCACAAAAGCCTCAAATGAAGATTAAATATGTTTATTTATTATTCCACCTTTCTCAAAAAAGTTGTCTAAATGTTGGTAAAACCGCACCAAAATTCATAAAGTAATAAACTGCTTAATGGATTTTCGCTGCGGTTTTTACGTGCTTCTAAAGAAGTAGGTACTAAGCGAATATACATCATACTAAACCTATTTCTAGTCCGTCTTGGAAACTATAAGAGACATATTATTGTTTGTAATATAGATTTCTGTAAAAAAGACAAACAAATTTATTCTTCAAATGTGAGATCCTACCTTTTAAGGGGATGCTTAATGCCTGGCATTCCAGCACCCCTTTAATGGCAGGATCTCTTGACATTATTGATATTTACTTGACATAATATTACTGCCAAGAAGGGGCAACGTCGTCAGAGACTTGGAAACATCGTTGTCCATAATAACGTAATTATTTAAAAAATCATCAATATTTCAGACTGAGAAAGTCGGTAAGATAAATAAAGAAACAGTTGCCACAATAATTAATATACTTCAATTAGTCTTTTGGAAGCTACTCTTCTTTATAAGGTACATGAATAATTCTTTAAATAACTCTCTGCTGCTTGTACCTATGTTAAAATTAATTATTCTCCTTTAAGAAACATTAGAAAAAAATTACATAATTTATTGTCCAGGTTTACAGATTAAAGTCTCACCAAGTTGAGACGATATGAGTGACTTAAGATATTACCTATAACTAGGTGAGAAAATTTTATTTCCCAATGAGCCCCAAACTGGACCGTTAGTCTGTATCTTGGGGCTCGAGGTACGAATTTCAGAGTGGAGGATAGAGAGGTGATTTCTGGTTTTGTATGGTATATTTGGTACCTATGTATGTGTATGTATATATGTCATGTGTGTGTGTGGTGTGTGTGTGTATTTTTTCCCATTGTGCGTCGCGCGTCGTTTGATTTAGCATTAGTAAGTACATTCCGGGTCTTCTCATCTGTCTTTCCCGTGGAGAAATGCTGGCATGATATTATGTGTAGTAGGCACAGAAGGTTCTTATAGCGTACTTATTAGTCGCGTGCTAATTTGTATTGCGCTATGATTATAACTGATAATTATTTAATCTTACCTAAATATTTAAGGAGATTAAAAAATACATGTCATTAGCACCGTTTTTGTTTATCAGTACAATTTAGTCATGTGTAGTCGCTACAGAAATATGTAAAGTTTTATTATTATAGTTGAACTTACATAAACTGATTCTTATGATTCGCCAACTTATTTTTCTCTTTATCTACATACGCATAGAGAAAAAATATAAAATAGCAAACTCTTTACCTTTATTATAAAATAATAAAGCTGAAGTTTGTATTTTTTTTTTGTTTGTTGGAACGCGCTAATCTCTGGAAAAAACAGGTCGGATTTGAAAAAATATTTTTGCATTTGATAATCCAATTCTTCAGGAAGGCTATTTAAGATCCCTTAGAAGCCGAGCAAAAAGAAAACTGTCAAAAATAACAAAACGTAATAGTAGCGCGGGCGGGCGATGCGATGCGATGCGACCGAGTCGGGAGAACAAGAAATTTCCCATTTTCAAGAATTGTCGCGGGCAGTAGCTACTTGTTTATAATTAACTAACACTGGCATTGGAGCGTGGGGATTGGCACAAGCAATGAAAAGCCTATGCCTAGCAGTGGGCGAAGTCGGGTTGTAGATTATTACGAACTAATACTATATTTTGATCAATACTGTTCAAGCTTGGGGTTCTAGCACCGAACTTTCTAGAAGTATCTTGACTCTACTAGTTCTGCAGCTTGATACTAGATGGCGCTAGTGGTATACTAGTTCTGCTACTCGATACTAGATGGCGCTAGTGGTACTTTATGTACATTAATTGTGGCGCGCAACAATATAACAAAATTGCATAGCTTCGTTTTAGAAATCCTCTCTTAATTTAACTAAATTTAAACTCGTGCCATCGACACGGAGCAGAAGAAGTAATTCAGAATGGAATTTTGCGTAACACACTGTCAATCACAATCTGAGTGATTTTGAAGGATATTGCTAATCCATTGCTTCATATTTTCGAAAAATTTGTCTGGTCAGCAACGTAAATAACGCAATGAATGTTGTTAAACTGTCAAAATTAAACCCATTGCTACTGTAAGTGTATTTATTACGCAATTACCCCGCTGGTTTATATTTCTTTCTAGCAACTACCTGCAGCTACCCGCGGCTTCATCCGCGTGTGCATTTCTAAGTAGCCTATAATATATTACTCCTTATAACAACAACTATCTGCCAGTGTAAGTCCCGTCAAGATAAGTCCAGTCGTTTCGGATATTAGTTGGAACAAACAACCAGACAGACAAAAATTTTAAAAATCGTTTTCTTTTTTGTTTTAGTACCGTTTAGACTTGAATGCATATGCATATTATAATATGTGTATGCATTTAGTAATTTATTTTTATTTTTACATTAAAAAAAGACACTTAAATTTTATTTACTTTTCGGAAGTTAATAGTGTATACCTTTTCAAGGCACTAGTTAGGCATTGGTGCAAGAGCAGTGGTGGCCCAGTGTTAACATCCATGAGTTACGAGTTGTAGGTCGTGGGTTTGAACCCAAGCAGGTACTTTACTTTGTGTCAATTATTTCATTACCACTGGTCTCAAAACGGTGAAGGAAAACATCGTGAGGAAACCGGCATGTCCTAGAACCAAAAATTCGAAGACATCCGCCAACCCACACTGGGTCCGCGTGGTGGGTTAAGGCCCACTCCCTCTCGCAGAGAGGGGGTCTGTGTCCCAGCAGTGGGAACATTATAGACTGAATATGAGTAGGGCATTACCAAACTCTGCACTTAATCACATCCGGTACTAATTAAGAAAGTCAATGGATTTTTGATGACATTTTATCTAGTATTCCATTGTTCTTGGTCACGTAAAGAAAAAGAAAGAAAGATTATTTTATATTATATTAAGGACATGCGCAGCTAACACAAAAAGTGAAAAAGAGCATTAATATCTAAACTAACAAAATTGACATATTTGTTCGAATAAACAAAATAAGAATAAAGACATGGCTCCTATCTCAGTATCCATACTAATATTATAAATGTGAAAGTAACTCTGTCTGTCTGTATGTTACGTTTTCACACCTAAACCGCTGAACCGATCATTATGAAATTTGGCAAAGATATAGGCTGGGATATGGAGAAGGACATAGGCTACTTTATTACGCGATATCCGACATCCACGCGGGCGGAGCCGAGGGCAAAAGCTAGTAATAAATAAATAGAATCATGTTATTTCAGACAACTAAGAGATCCATAAATTGTTAGTAATAGGTTTGCACTTAAAATACTATTGTTAGCAACTTAAACTAAACACGAATGAATGCGAAGACCGCCCACAACAACTAGACAACCAGAAACTATGGCACAAGTCTTCGCTCAAATTGCCTTATTATGGCGGAGGAAGTATGTGCCGCCACAGCGTCAGGATACTATTGTGACTGCCTCTTATTCTGCCCAGGAGTGAGGTCTATTTTTTACATATGATGGCTTGAAATCCATCGGTATGGGTTACCGCGAACATTTCCGAGGCACTGCAAACTGCAACTGCAGTCGCTACAACATCCTAAAAAAATTATTTATCGGATAATGCTGCAATATTTCAAAAAAAAAAACCGCAGCGGGGGTGCTGGTAGGGACGTAATACCTATCTAATTTCATTGTTTCTTCTTTTCCAGAAATGTATTTACTAGCACTACTAATAGTCATCGGGGCGGCATGCGCCGTACCCATAGCTGAACCCTCAACCGAGCTCTTATCCGCTCTGACTGAGCAGCAACGGGCAGCTGCATACGTTCTCCCCAGAGATACCATTCCAACATTCTATGACGTCAGACTCACACTCGACCCAGACAATGAAGAATACTTCACCGGAGCAGTCGACATTAGGATCATACCTCTAGTCACCACCAACGAAATAGTCCTCCATGCTATGGAAATGGTAATCAATGGCGCAGACATCGAAGTCTTCAGCGAAAGAGTACCGACAGTCAACTTGTATGAAAGCCATACACTGGCCCCTAACGATACTCATTTGTTCAGGATTACGTTGAGCCAAACGATGACCATATTGCAGCCGCACACTATTAGAATCAAGCATTATGTTGGTCAGTATGCTGAGAATATGTTCGGTATTTACGTGTCAACGTACGCGAGTGACGGCACAACACAGTAAGTATTTTTGTATGGAGTTATTTTAATTAGGTGAAAGTATTTAGATTGGTAGCCATGAATATACTATTTAAAATTACTTAGTTTTGGATATTTGTAATATGGACCCATTTTTGTAAACATCAGAGCGCATCCCAGCGTACCGCGTCACAAAACACAGTGTGTTGCGATAAGCAAAGCGTTGCAAATCCAGTGCGCGTAAAAAAATATAGGTAGATGCCCACAGTCTTCGAGGGGCTCGTGGCTAAGTAATAACAGCCGCACGGGTCGATCGATCAGGTTGGTCCATGGATGGGTGACCATCTTTACATACCAAGACCCCTCCGTGCCTCGGAAAGCACGTTAAGCCGTTGGTCCCGGCTGCCATTTGTAGATCTTTGACAGTTGTTACAGTTCGTCAGAAGCCCGAAAATCTTACAACCAGTCTTACCAAGGGGTAGCGTGTTACCCAGTAACAGTCGTTCCATGTAAACTACTGGTATTCAGCTACATCGGGTTAGACTGGAAGCTGACCCAAAATTCTAGTGTTAAGAAACGTTGACCAAAAAGTTACTTCCCAGCCAACTGTAGCAGTAGTTTTAGGAATACTCAGAAAGAAGTCAACGCTAGGAAAATATAATAAAAGTTTGTGTCTGGCGACCTCTCATACATAATGCATTATTCACATTTCTACAAACTCTGTTTCTGCAAATAATACTGGGCTCAGCAGACATTTCTATCATACAAGAATTCAGTGGAAAAACAATGTCTGAACGTGAATATGGGACCTATTTTCCTATTAGGCAGTTTATTAAGTCAATTCTATGAATCTTTACTAGCATAACAGTACATATCTCAGCATCAGCCTTTTGTACAAACATGTTTTAAACTTAAAACTACGGCTTATTCGCTGTGTGTAGGCACGGTCGTCAGTGTTATATGGATCACTATGGAAGCTTGTTGACAGACATATTTTTTCTACGGCGCGGTTTATACGCCGCCGTACCGTAAAGAAATCGTGTCGTGTACAAAGGCCTTGGCCTTGTCGTACACCTTGAGGACTTAGGAGAACTAGTGATATTTTGGACTTCTGTTTATGGAGGACATTGGTGTCGATTCCCTTGTTCACAAACTAAACTAAATTTAAGTTCAATGCATCTTTCTCTTTCTATTTAATTAAGAAAAGGACAGAAGATAAATTTTAGTTTAGTCCTGTCAAATTAAACAGCGCCTGTCACTACTCCCTACAAGTTTAGACGTGATTAAAAACTTGCCGACTAAAATTACGTTAATTTACGTCAAGCGCTGATTAATTTGACAGGACTAAACTAAAATTTATCTTCTGTCCTTTTCTTAATGAAATAGAAAGAAAAAGATGCACTGAACTTAAATTTAGTTTAGTTTGTGAACAAGGGAATCGGCACCATTATCATATATCTAGGATCATATAAAGGGTCATATCTCTTATCCTATATGAAATTAAAGAAATATTTATTACAGAATAGAATAGTTAAATATTTCTAGAAGTTTCTCATCAATCTATCACTTTGCAGCAAACTCATAACATCGCAACTGCAGCCTACCTTCGCTCGCCGCGCGTTCCCCTGCTATGATGAACCCTCTCTCAAAGCCATCTTCAGGACCACCATATACTCCCCACCAACGTACAGTGTGGTCGAGAGTAACATGCCTAAAAGGTCTTCGGAGGATTCGCTCAAGTAAGTTCACAACTTAGCATTTCAACACGCGCGTTCCATGTAACGCGCATCGTTAGCGCGCCTACGACGCGTCATTGGCATTTGCAGCGCGTATAAGCACGTCGCCGGCACGTAAAATAAAAGCCGTGTGCTAAGGCCTAACTTCAATTAGACAGGATCGCAAAAAAAAAAATTTTTCTTCGAAAACTGCGACGTTCCGAAAAAACTTAATAAGAGGAGGAGGGACGAAAATAAAAACTACTAACGACAACATAACGTCACGCCTGTTTTTCCGAAGGATTTGACAGAGGTGTGCCTAATAGTACATCCATATTTTTACCAGTTATGTTTAGGTCCACCCGACACAAAATTCCCGACTGCTAGCTGTTACTGAGGAATCCCAATAGAAAAACTCAATAACTCTTTGCCTCACCTAGGAATCGAAACCAGGACCTCGTGCTCAGCAGTAGTGCTTGCCCAACGAGGCATACTTCTAACAAATCCTTTTTTATTTTAGACCAGAAGTAGCCGGCTACACCAAGCATGAATTTCAAGACACCTTAGTGATGTCCACATATCTTCTGGCATACCTGGTATCGAACTTGGCACACATTGATAACCAAATGGAGACTGATTATAAGGACCTCTATCGCGTACCCTTCAAGGTGTATTCCCGACCTGGTACCCAGAACACGGCAATGTTTGCTCTGGAATTTGGGCAGAGGAATATGGTAGAGTTGGAGAAATACACTGAGTTTGCATATGAATTCCCGAAGTTGGATAAGGCTGCAGTTCCTGACTTTGCTGCTGGTGCCATGGAGAACTGGGGATTAGTTATTTACAGGTATGTTGTTTTTATGTCTTTACAAGCCGTAAGCCTGATGAGATTTCCTATCGGCAAAAATAACGATGTTCACTACAAACTTTCATCTCCCCCATTTAACCCCAATACGAGATAAATTTTCCAAACTCCTTTTGTAGTGGTCACCTCGTTATTCAACTTGTCCCGGTTTTACCCCGCACACCACCAAACACCCCAATTAGAGCGGGTTGTTTCACGTCCACTTGACGCACGCGTATACGTCATAAATGGCGCTAACTATCGTCAAACCAAAAAAGCGTTGTTTCACAAAATTATGCCCTTCAAGTTCGTTAAAAACTAATGATTACAATAACCTACTGATTAACGTCATTTTATTCTTCTACATTTGAAGTTAGACGATCTGTTTTGTATGCTGTGAAACAACGCTTTGTATTATTTGACGTACGCATTTGAAACAACCGGCCCTTAGAATATTATGATATAATCATAATACTAACACATAGAAGGGTAACTAGAATTTACCCTTGTTACTACCAATGATTACCAGTAGTAATACTGTTCACTGTCCACAATTTTTTCCAAAATCAGTACAACTAATTTAATTAATAAACAATGTTTTATACATAATAGTGAACATTTTCCTAACTTGACCGTGTAAATGATGATACAACCACTACTGGTTGTATCATCATTTACACGGTCAAGTAAGGAAATTTTCACTTTCTCCTTTCTTACTACTGCAGTAGTAAGTTGTTAGAAGGGTCACTAAAATTTGTTCTTGTTTCTACCCCAGGCTTTTCCTACTTTTACTTTTTACTTTAGAAGCAAAGACAAATTGTAGTTTCCCTTCTAACAACTTACGTCTGCAGTAGTAAGAAAATAGATCAAATTAACAGTATTACTACTAGTACTATCATTGGTAGTAAACACGGGCAAGAAAGGAAAACTTTCACTATTATGTATAAAACATTCTCTATTTATTAAAGTTATACTGATTGTGGGAGAAAATTGTTGTCACATTACAAATCGATATGTTAAAAAAGAACATTTTTTATTTTGTAATATTGACACGCGGAATTTAAGGTTGTCACAACACCGCACAACAAATTTTGTAGATGATTCCCCTTGTCTTTAAATTCTTCAAAGAAATCCTCTAAAACAATTTAATTAATTTCATATTGCTAATAATTTCTTCAAGCCTTCTTCAGCAAGAACTCTCAGGACCAGGATATTAAATACTGTTATTATTTATTTATTATTCTTACATTTTCATAACGTTGTACGAAATTAATCAGATAAAATTTTCCAAACAACCAATTTTGAACTGTAATCTAAAGCAGTTACAGTTTATATTCGTTTGAGTGATTAAAGAGATCCGTAAAACGGCAATAAAATAAGTGTTAATGTACTTACGAGAGAAATATTTTATTATAAGCCATAAATACTGCAATTTATGGCTCCTTATCGTATGTCAATAGTCGTCATAAAACGTCATAAAGTGTGCCTGATGTTGCAAGTAGCGTTGAGTTGAAAAACGATGTTTATCAGAATCAGATAAATTCAAGGCCTTCATTTTATGCATATTATTATTATCTCTATTTAAATTAGATAAGTGAATAGAAAGAGGATGTAATGTAGCTTGCATTAAAATCCGAAAAATTAAAATTAAAAACCGGCTAAGTGCGTGTCGGACCACGCACAATGAAGGGTTCCGTAAGTGGGATGAATTTATCCCAAGAACAAACTTAGCATTGTAATTGAAAAACATGTTCTTCAACTGCAAATGTAAGTTGGTCGACTATTACTCGGCAACTTGTAAAGCCTACTTAGCTGTGATAGTTTTCCTTTGAACTTCGTTATATTTATATTACTGCTGTGAATTTTTTCACGTACCCAAATACAAACATTTAGCTGGCAGGAGGAGGGGACACTTGACTCTAAAAAAAATTTGCTTAATATTACGCAAACGGAACCCTGAATCGAAAAATGGTTTTCACAAACCCGCAATATTTTTAAACGGTCTATCCTACGATACCCCACACTATGGAATAGACGAGAAAAATAAACATCATTCCCACTTTACGTGCACGGGAGGTACCCCATTTTTTTTTACCACTTTGTTGGCGTGATTAATAATTATGTATGCCCATACCAAACGGCACCCTAAAAATTAGTACAGTTCGCGTCACGTAAAAAGACCACTGACCAGCGAACAGCTGAGGCCCTAGTGTGAGTTTATTTTAAACATCTCGAATTTACGCATCGAGCGCGTTCAGCACTCCGATTGGTGAAGGGCCAATCAGGGGCCAATCGGAGCGCCGAACGCGCTCGATGCGTAAAATCCAGATGGTTAAAAGAAACTCACACTAGGGCCTCAGTAACGTTGTATATATCGTGTCACGTAATAAGAGCGCTGGCTAACCGCACAACCATACCATACCATTTTTACCATTTTTTTGTTTTGCGGTTTACATGAGATAATTATATGATATAATGAGATTGAGAGTGCGGAGTGCATATGTCAGTAGCGCTTCACTTAAAATATAGATAAGTTTTTAATGGGGTAAACCACACCACATAATACTGATCCTAAATAGATAGGAGTAATTTGAAACTATAAGTTTTTAAACATAGATAGTAAATATGATAAATATCCCGTATGTGTTAATAATAGTATTTTGAAACTTTAAAATATATCTTAACATTGAATTTTCAAAAAAACTTAAAACCGATAATGTTTTTCCTATATTACCGTCAGGATCAGCTTCCACTTATCTTAATTGTTATAACTAAACACTTCTACTGAACAACTTCCTTTCACACTCAAAGCGTTAACATTTAAAACGATTCTAATACTGGTATCACCCACTAACTGGAGACGGAACAAGTAATAAACAGGCAATAAAGATACATAGTCCATAAATACAGAGTAGCGATCCGGTGAAGTGTTACAAAAGCCGCTCATAGAACGAATCTGCTAGGCAGATGTGAATTGTATTGAATACATGAGTATGACGCTGCGTTGTTGCCAAGGGAGTTTTGTTGCATCAGGTTGAAATGTAAGCTAAAGATATTGATAGATAGATTGAACATATACAATTTTAATTCACAAGAATTAATAATTTAATTAATCGACGATTTCATTTATGTTTTAAATAAGCTTCGACCAGAATTCGGCCACTTCGACAGCGTTATCGTTGGCCTCGCAAAGATCCTTCTTGCTTTCATAGATTAGGTGTTATTGCACAGCGAGCACGAGAGGTGAGGCATCGTTCGCGATATAGCTCCACAGTGTGGCTCATCGGAGTATCCCCATACTCCGATGAGCCACAAAGATGTACTCGTCAACGTTATAGCAGCAGCGGCCAACCTGGTGGGCCACGGTAGTTGGTGGCCCGCCGGAAGCTTTTTTGCAGGCTCAACATAGTCAGGTTTTTTTTTTTTGACAAGCCAGTAAGGAGTTTGCGATGTCCGTTTTTTTTTTAATAAGAAGTAATAAGTCAAGGAAACGGTGAAGTTCGTATTAAAAAAAGAATGTGTCAAACAATAGGTTGAAGAATTTTGACGCAGTTTCAAAACACACGTGAATATAAACATAAATACCTAATCATAAACATCCCATAATCTTTTTTGAATTCACACATGGACAGATCATACGTGGCGTTATTAACCTTTTTTCTCTCATATACGCAAAACATCATCATTATCATTCTTCTTCCCTTATCCCAATTTATTTGGGGTTTCCATTATTTCTTTGGTCGTCCCCTACTTAGTCACCAATGGTAGTTGAGCTACTTGCCATTCGCCATATTTTTTCTAGGAATCACACAATAAGCATGATTCTCTTTTCATTTACAGAGAAGTAGCCCTTCTGGTCACAGAAGGAGTAACAACGACAGCAACCAAGCAGAACGTAGGCAGGATTATCTGCCACGAGAACGTTCACCAGTGGTTTGGTAACGAAGTGGGACCTCTCTCCTGGACTTACACCTGGTTGAACGAGGGTTTCGCCAACTTCTTCGAAAATTTCGCTACTGATTTGGTAATTTTGAAGATTTTACCTACTATTAAAAGACAAAGCAAAGCGGATACCATAATTTCATAAAACGTTTTCATCTGATGAATCTGTGGCATCTGATTTACCTGTTCTCAAAGAGGAGAGTCTATTTGAAGCGACTGGTAACTTTTAAAGTTACTGGCCAGTATTTACCGTTATCTTTGGATTGAGCCGGATTTTAATGGTTTTCTTAATACTAGCAGATATTAGACGAACAAGATAATGTAATACAGGATGAGAGCAAGCTGGAGAGTAGTTCTGCTACCAACCTGCCAGACACATTGCCTTACATATTATAGTTATTCTTAATTTTTCTGGCTTGTTCCCATGCCCTTTAGAAAAAAATGCAAAGCTTTTCAATAACATAGCATCACGCTTTTGATCCCCGATGGTTTAGGTAGAGGTGTACCTGTAATACCTAAACCCACGTTTTGCCAGACTGATGTTTAAGTCCCATTCAATAGGGGGCAAGCCTATTGCCATCTATATCGCCACATGCAACTACGTATCAAAAGACATGACGTCACAGAAATCCTGCATCGCACAATCAGAGTTTACCGCACGACCAACATATAAATACAACATCCCGACATCAACCGTCGGGTAGTTGCCCACCAGACACACCCGTCTGATCGGAGGATCCTCCCTTTTCAATAGAGTATGAGGGAACTTTATACCCTGTTCCTCATACCTCTATACTGGTGACCACGAATATGAACGTCAGCGAAGCCTTCGAGCACCTACTTCAGCGTGACGACATCATCATCACTTCCTCAAGCTTTCAAGTGTCGAGCCTCACAGCCAACCAGCACCCACGGCTACAATGGGTATCCTGACCACCTGCATGCAACGGACGCGCATGCCTGGTCATCATTCTCGCCTTTAGCGATAAGACCGCCCATTGTGACACCCTATGTAACATTTCTACGTTTATATCTGTAATTTTTATGGTGTACATAATAAAGTGTATACTATTCTATTTTATTCTCAGCTTCATCAGCAACCGCAAGCTCATAATTGTATTCTGACGTATTATTCTATGTTGCAGGTGCTTTCAGAATGGCGTATGATGGACCAGTTCGTGCTGGCTCTTCAGAACGTGTTCCAATCCGATGCGGTCCTCAGTGTGAACCCAATGACCCATGCCGTGTACACGCCTTCTGAAATCCTTGGAACTTTCAATGCTGTGGCCTATCAGAAATGTAAGTTTAGTCATACAATTGGTTTAGTTTGTGTCCTAAAGAGAAAATAAATATTATAAGTTGATTTGACAAATAATTGTCGTTACGGGTCGGCAGAAGCCCAAAATTCTGACGGCCAGTCTTACCAAGGCGTACCGTGTTACCCAGTTACTGGGTTGTGGAGGTCAGATAGGCAGTCGCTCCATGTAAAATACTGGTATTCAGCTGCATCCGGTTAGACTGGAAGCCGACCCCAACATAGTTGGGAAAAGGCTAGGCAGATTGGCAGATAATTTCACAACAATACTCTTTCTTTTCTTATTTATCTATTAGATAGCCCCTATCTGCTTACTGTGAAACAGACTCTTAACTTTGTACCGCAAACAGCCAGCAGGTGTTAGATAACATATTTTTCTCAAAAATGGGAATAGATTTATTGTAAAAACATACATTGACTAATATTTTATAATAGCTTTCAAATTTAAAAACTATCATTTTATTGACGAATGATATGTAACTAAGTATCCATTTAGATAACTATGTGTTTATTTTTTATTTGCTATAATGACGTCACAAACTATATGATTGGGCGTACTAAACAAACACGATGCTAAATTTAAATGGAATATTTTGTTCGAGGAATATCTCTCAGGCATGAATATTTTTAGCCATACAGTGTTTACTTTACTTTTTGGAACGACGTTACTTAACGCGGCTTGAGGTAGGGTTGACTGGTAGAAATCGTCACGTAAGGAAAAAGCGTTATGCGGCTTTCTCTCCCTTTGTGTCTCTTTCTATTATATACGAGTGCGTGCGAGTATCGCATAAGGAACTTCGTTACTGACGTGGATCCTCTACACTGAAAGAAATATTTAGCATAACTACGAGTACTTCTGCTATTTCAGGAATAATCAAAGTTTGACAAGACTATTAAAGTTAACTTGATTTAATAAAAGTGATTTGTCTATAAAATACAAAGCAGCCTTTTGGTTTTGGTTACATGTTGCATAAAGTTATGTGGTCACTTTTTTGTATTACATGTTGACGAAAGTTTAGTTAAGTATAAGTAAAAAAAATTTTCAGTGTAAACGTATACGTTTTTGTTTCAATGCACACTGGAAATTGGTATTTTTCTCTTTCCTGTTTTTTCAACGTGCGATTATCGTGTGTCAAATCTCGAGTGACAAAGAATTTTGTTTCGATTCGTATTGGATTCGCTGGGGCCACGAAACGGGCTTGTACGACGGCACATTACACTTTTTTATTGCAATAAGGAGTCACAAAAAGAAGACACGTACAACTCCTATTATTTATGAAAAGTCTCTTCAGCATTCATATTACGTGCTTTCGTCCAGTATTTAATTACCAGTAATTCATCATCCTTCATTAAAAAAATGTAATATCGGGTACCTACTCCCTTTCCTACACTTCACATCGGGGAGGAGGCCTTTCTATGGTTTATGGAGCTGTGACACTAAAAAAAATGCACTCCAATGAAGTGACTTTTTAGCTTGATTGACGATATCTTGTTTAGATTAATCAAAATCTTAGTGAAGTTGATCATCACGACATGATTGCAGCAATACTAGTTTAAATAATTGAACGCTCTAACAAGTTTCTCGATTACCCTTAACATGACATCATTGTAGAAGAGTTAGAAAAGAGATAAGTTAAAAAAAATTGTAACGAAGTAAGTTAGTTTTGTAAATCAAGCATTTTGATAACTTCAATAAAGATTATTGAAACTTTAATCTAAAAATCTTGGTTGGAGCAACTATGTTTTGACTTGATTACTACAAGTAGGTTTTGTGATAACTCCAATCAAGATCCCTTTTCGAATTTCAATCAAATAAAAGTAGTAGTTGTGATCATTGTGCTTGATAGGCTCAGATGCAAACAAGTTACTTAATCAATCTAAACAAAATCTTGATTGTGGCAATAACTTTTTTATTTCAGTGTATTTTTACAAACAGTTAACACAATCACATTGTATATCTTACTACAGTACAGCAGTTATGGTCTAGTGGTGTGACCGTCGGACTGCCAACTCATAGGTTTCGAGTTCGAACCCAAGTAACGCACCTCTGACATTTCCGATTTCGGACAGATTTTATTTATTAATTTTATTTTATTCTATTCTATTCGGGAAACTTACAGCTAACATGAACAGTTTTCATAAACAATATGCGTTTGAAGGCCATTTATAAGTTTCCATTGATAAAAACTTGAAACAAAAAAGACAACAAAAAAGGTCGGTACAAAATACCTATAACATAAAGTAGGAAACAAAATAACACGATCGATTAACACAAACTAAAAATCATTCAGACGCAAACAATTACTTTTCCGTAAAAAAGCTTTTCACCAACAACTGCATATGCCGAGAAACACTGGTATTGAAAATGTCCAAATCATGTTCATGTTGTTTATTAAAACTTTTACTCGCACGAATAAGGTACGAATTCTGCCTGTACGCGGACTTGGAATGAGGGACATGCAACAAGCTAGGATTGCGAAACATTTAACAGTGTGTAACTAATCCTAAGCTGCCTAACAGTTCAGGGCAATCTATAGTACCATTTGTATAATTTTATTATCACTTGCTTAAAAAACAGTGAACGTGAGGAAACTGCTTGAGAGATATTTCTCGACGGCATGTGAAGTCAAGTCAGAGGCCCATGGGCGGCATAAAAACTCTGACAACAAGTTAGACACTAACAACACGATAAATAAAGAACTACAGTATGTCACATGTCATCGCTCACTGCATGGCCCCAACATGATATATTTTCGCAAAACGTTCTCTCTTGTTATCAGAATTGAGAAACTGTTGATACAGCTCTTATCAACACTATCAGTAACTAGTTATCTCACCGACTGACATGTGAAACAACTTTTGTAACAGTCGGTTATTTGCTATAATACTATTTTATCTAGTATCGAGTATTGTTGATATTGTTATCATAGGAGAATGTCGGAGGAAACGTGTCATAAAAGAACTAGAACGCATGACTTGGACGTCATAAAGCATACTTTGGACTTAATCATGGTCGCGAATCATATTTAGATTAACATACAACTTGAGAATGACCTGCAAATTGCAGAAATCGTAAGAAAATTTTAATTTCGCGGGTACTCTGACGCTTTCACTTTATCCCATCAGAATCCATAAAAGATCACATAACTATCCGTTCAGTTCAATGTTTGTCTAGAGTTGGTACTTCTGGACCGGAAAATCCCGGGTGGAAACTCATCCTGATAATACATATCAGGATCGGTTCTTTAAGGCTGAAATACACGGGTTTACTGCTTGAATTCGAATGTCATATGCCCGATGGCTAAATACCCGAAGTCATCAGATCTAACGTCCGAATTGCCGAAATTTCATAGAATCGATGTACCACAATTTCGAAAAGCCATTGCAACGATAGTCCTATCCATCGAATGTCTATTGGCTCGACGTGCCAGTAAGTCGAAAGCTATTCTACAGTTAGAAATATTAAAAAGCATGCTTGTTTGCTAGTAAGTAGTATGCTCATTACAGCATGCTCTCTGTTTGTGAAAAATGATCATACCTTGTGGCTAAGTAATAACAGCCGCACGGGTCGTTCGATCAGGTTAAGCTACGCTTGCTGCGGTTGGTCCATGGATGGGTGACTATCTTTACAAACCGAGACTTCTCCGTGCCTCGGTCAGCACGTTAAGCCGTTGGTCCCGGCTGTCATTCGTGGATCTTTGGCAGTCGTTACCGGTCGTCAGAAGCCCGAAAGTCTGACAAATAGTGTTACCAAGGGGTATCGTATTACCCAGTTACTGAGTTGTGGAGGTCGGATAGGATAGTCGCTCCATGTAAAATACTGGTAGGTATTCACATTGATATACATATTAAAACGAGGAAGATATGTTACGCGCTTATATCGTAATCAGTAAACCTGGGCTCGGCGCACGACTACATGCACCAAAACTCACACATCTGGGATCACTGTGATCACAGTCGCAAACCTTCAGTTACCGATAGACAAGAACAGAGATAGTAGACGGTGCTGTCGTGCGAGCGGAATCGCGTTAGCTGCCGAATCTTGGTCGAATGTTTACGATTATGAATGACATTAATTGTGGTAGCAAACACTAAATATTATTATAACTTTCAACAAATTAACATTTTTGGCTGTACTTACGAGTGGTAAGTAATCCCGTGTGTCTTATTTTTCTTCCTTGTATTATTAAAACACTGTTTAGCTGCACAAGAAGTCATTTTGATGTGTATTTATAAAAGTAAAAAATATGGAGCTGTTTGATCAACGATATCCCGTGCGTGACTGAGTGCCAACTACGGGCCATTACTTAGTTTGATAGGACCAGGCGCTGTTACTAAGTCCCGTATCTACCGCTTTTAATACATCACAATGGGTATTCAGTTGTATCCGGTTAGCTGGAGGCCGACCCCAAAAGATTTGGGAAAAGCTAGATCTAGAGGGAGATCATCAACCAAATTCATAGGCAAAAAACAAAACACATCTTGAAACGCTTATGAATATTTATTGGGGAATATTTATTCAAAGCGTTATTGCGAACCTTGCGGCAATCATTTCGACGAAATAATCTTGTTGGCATGTTTGATATTGGATATGTCAACATATCCATATGTTCGCGAAATGAGATGCCGATGTAGGGTAACTCAATAATATTAGAGAATACTACTTGTTTGAAGGCAGTGAGGTAGGAATTCCCTGAAGCAGCTCGTCCGGGGAAGTTCAACTACTATATTAAGGCGGTATGATCCGACAGAGACTGCACTTACCTACTAGTTTTTTTAATCCATGGGAAATATAAAAACAGTGTTACAAAATTCTTAAAAAATATGTATCTTATTTAAGAATCTAGTGGACATGCAGTCGCTTTTAATAACACGATTAGATTAAATTTGCTGGATAGAAAAAAAAAACCCAAAGTCCTTTTTCGTAATGTATCATTAATCTCATAGCTACAAAACAGCTTTTTTTTTTTAATGAAAAGGTAGTAAGATTGTTTAGCACACTTAGCTGAGTTTGCCTTGATAAAATGATTAAAATAATTACTATGTTTAAATACCTACCAAATGCGCGAAGCAACCATTTGCGAATTCACGAGCCTACTTTAGTCGGCTCGAGTGGCGGTTCATAGCGCCTTATCGCATCTACCACCAAGAACCAAAAAAAAAAAAAAAACTATTATCTTTTTTCAAACTAGGCTGAGCTGGCTTTTCGAACGTTAAAATTACATAAGACAACACATCAACATAACATCACGCCTTGTTTCTCAGAAAGGTTAGGCAGAGGTGCACCTATAGTAGGTACACCAACATTTCGTCAGTTATGTTTAAGTCCCATGTAATAGGGGGCGAGCCTATTGCCATCAACCGGGCACAAATCCAGACTCCGGGCTGCTGCTGAATAATTCTTAATGGTAAAACCCAATAACACTTTGCCCGACCCGGGAATCAAACCCAGGACCTCATGCTCAGCAGTCGCGCTTACGACCACAAGACCAACGACACACAAGAAAGACAACACATACATACATATAAGACAGTCGCCCAAAACGCCCGCCCTTCACCACTTCCTAGCGTTACCTTCCTTCGTACCGTTGGTGTGTTTCAGTTTGTAGGCTATGCGGTGTCCATTTAATAATAGGGTCTGAGACATTTTATCTTTGACGCCATTCAAAAACAGTCTTAGGAGTAATCATTGTAATTGTCAATTTTTAGCTTTTTTTTATCACGCCCGGTTGTTACCACTGTGTGGATCGGTGGAGCATACGGTGGAGGTCTGCCCGGCTTGGGCAGAGCACCGCCGTGTCCTCACGGAGGCGATTGGCGGCGGCGATCTCTCGCGTCCGGCCCTGGTCCAAGCCATGGTCCGGAGCGAGAGTGCATGGGAGGCAGTCACCTCCTTCTGCGAAGTTGTAATGCTCGCGAAGGAGGAGGCGGAACGCGTGAGGGAGCGGCAGTTTGTGCGCCCTCACGCCCCTAGTCGCCGCAGGAGACGCCCAAGGCGGCGGGAATCGGTAGCCGATTCCCGGCCACCGTAGGCGCGGGCTTGCGGACGGCGAGCTATGGGCAGTTCGCCGTCCGGTAAGGACCAGGCCCGGGTCGACGGTGCGTTGTGTTCCACGCGCGCCTCAAAGAGATGTCAGCACGCACTGACGGGGTCTGGTAGGACCGGCGCCTGCCAGGGTTGCGGGTTTGTCCGAAAGGGATACCGTGGCCCTGGCACAGGCAACTGAAGGAACACGGGTGGGTTTTAGTCAGCAAAAGTCTGATACGCCCTCCCGCTCCGCCCAGAGCGGGAGAAGTTATTTGAAGATTTCCCACCCAAAAAAAAAAAAGAAAGTATTTTTGATCAAATAATCTCAATAGTAACAAGTACCTAAGTATTTTTATAATTTAACTTTAAGGTATTTTTGACATGATAACGTCTTATAAATCGATGAACGCCGGCTGCACGCACGAAAAAGTATGACTTATTGTCACGTTCCGCCTGAGCAGAGTGTGCAAGCGAGAGCGCGGAACAAGTGATCGAGAGGCACGATCGGCCTAAGCGTTCGGCTTGTGAAGCAATGTTTTCTTATGACGTTATCACGTAAAATTTTCTTCCGTAAACCGACTTTACAGACAACCAATTTTTTACATACTGTAAAGGATCATGTTCATTAGTCGATAGGGTCCATATGTGAAGTGCTTGAGATTTCTGTAAAACATAGCATAGGGCCCGTATTCGGGGAACCGTTTTCATTAATCGATACGGAATGATTTCGGTATTCGGAGAACCTGCTCTGCACGTTTGGCCATTGCTGAAGGCTCGTTTTCATTGGTAATTTTCATTGGCTGTGAGCCTCCGCACACTTTTTACCTACCGATGAATTTCATTCCTCGCTACTCCCGCTACGGGGATTTCACCGCAGACGGTGTACCGACCGCGCTATCGACTTATGACTTGCCCTATGCCCCGCCTCGGGGAGTCCGTTTAACGACCGAGTTATCGACTAATCAAAATGAGACATAATTTAGCAAAATATGTGGAATCATCCATACTAATATTATAAATATGAAAGTAACTCTGTCTGTCTGTCTGTATTTTACGTTTTCACGCCTAAATCGCTGAACCGATCGTCATGAAATTTGTCAGAGATATGGAGACGGACATAGGCTACTTTTTTACGCGATAACCGACATCCACGTGGGCGGAGCCGCGGGCAAAAGCTAGTTTTATACTGCTTTTAATTCTGTCAAATATTTTTTTATGAATTAGCTTTAATTAAGCAAAATTTATTGAATCCACCAAATTTTATGCAAAATAAAGATATTTTATTCTATTCTAAAAACCCATCTAAATTCAGGGTGTTTCATTCAACTCACAACAACGGTGTAGATTCAGCTCTTGGTTACTATGAGACTGATCGGGCCGAAACAGGCATGTGATAGACGTAAACAATCCTTATCTCTGACTGGCAAAGATAATTTACTACCAAATAAAACAAAATTAACTTAGGTAACCTTGAAATACGAAGTCACTTGATGCACTTTCTCTTTCGCTCTAATAAATTATATGTATATTTTGTCCTGCAGCTGGTTCCGTGATCCGTATGATGCAACACTTCCTAACTCCAGAAGTATTCCGTCAAGGGTTGGTCATCTATATTAAAAACAAGTAAGTAATATTATTAACGACACAATACTGAAATCTGACACTTGATAGTCATAATTTCAAGAGTTATGCCAGATTCGTTTCTGTTCCGATTGATCACCAAATACACTACACAAAGTCCCGATTCCACATCATTATAAAAAAACATCAGTCGAACTTTTGGGGTCATAGGTGGAAGGACTAGTCTCCTCTTACGCGTATTGAAGGTGAACTTCTGATCGAAGAGCAGAAGTGAAACTCCAACTTGCAGTTAATATTATAATAATTGTCATACACGTATTTTAGTTTAAATAGGGACATTATTTAGCACATATAACTAACTAGCTTTTGCCCGCGGTTCCGCCCGCGTGGATGTCGGTTATCGCGTAAAAAAGCCTATGTCCTTCTCCATATCCCAGGCTATATCTCTGCCAAATTTCATGACGATCGGTTCAGCGGTTTAGGCGTGAAAACGTAACATACAGACAGACAGACAGACAGACAGACAGAGTTACTTTCACATTTATAATATTAGTATGGATTAAACTAGTTGGGACAAAATAACCTACTGACTTAAAATCTAGTCAGTGTCCCGCAGCTGATAACTGCTTGTCAAGTCTGTCTCTTACGAGAGGTACGTTATTAGGAACGCTTTGGGTAGCGCCCTGGATCGTAGCTTAATGTTGCCACAAGGTCAAGGTTGACCTTGACCCAAACGCACCCTTGAGGGTGCGTTTCTGATTAACTTATAAAAACTTAAATGTATAAACATAATACAGGCGACGCCACGATTTATAAGGTGCGTTCACAAATGCAAAATACGTCAAAGTCAAAGTCAAATCATGCTTTTTTTTTTCGAATAGGCACATAACTAAAAGGCACTTTTTAACGTTAAAAATTACAAAAATAATTAGTTTCCTCTTCCAAAAGTTACGTATCGAGAAGAATGGGCAAGAAACTCCATAGTTACTCTTTTAAAACGTTAAAAATATTTTGTATTGTACATTAATTAATCATTATATGTGAAGACCATGTACCTAGAATATGATTACTATACCACAATAGGTAAAAAGAATGAAAAGCGAAGTAATGCCAGACAAAATACTTACGAGTATGTGACAGATACATGGTGCTCACATATTTACAAAGATGTGACGCCACAAACTCATCATCAGTCTACAGCAGTCTTCTGGTAGACCTCGGCAACTCTAATCCATCTACTACCAGTAGCCTTGCGAAGATCCATCGCCACTAGAACTTAGATAACGATATAAAGTTAATTACTATGCAATCTACATAAGTTGATTTATTGAGTGACCATTGGTTATTATTATTATTATTATTTTCATTATCCATTTATTTTGGACAGAATCCATAAAAGAGTTAGTAACAATTTTCTTAAGATCAGTTAGTAGGTACATCATTTAATTGAGTAATTTTTTAACATCACAATCTTCCTGTAACTATTCCCACCCGGTACGCCTGTATGGGACAGTCATGGCGGGATGAAATCATTTGCAAATTGTGTTACCGCGTAGTCTTTCAAATAATGATGCCACTTTCTTACGCACTATAATAGCGTGGAAACCGTCAACGCGAGCATTTGCGAACATTTGTGACGCACTACAATGGCGCGGCAACCCCAACAGCATTCTGAAAGCATTATTATACTGAATAAGCAGGACGTTGTAGGCTCGTTGCGTATACCTAACCCACAGGTCGCTCGAGTAAAAAGATTGGCAATATGCCTTAAAAAGTGTTAACTTAACTTCCTTAGTACATCTACCGAACCTACGGGCCAGCATATTGCTCCTTGCTGCCAAAACTTTATATACCTTTTTTTTGGTTACAATGGAATTTGAAATGTGTCTTGCCATTGAGTTTTTTGTTCCAAAACTTGATTCCTCTTTCAGCACCCGTGACGCAGCATCTCCCCTCGACTTGTACGCTGCTCTCCAGGAAGCTTTGGATGCATCTAACCACAGCATCCCTTACACCTTGAACACTGTGATGCAACGTTGGGCCAACCAGGGTGGTTTCCCAGTCCTCACTGTTACCAGGAGCGCCGCTGCTGGCCAGTCTATAGTTGTTGAACAGGTAAGGATGTAACTATAGTTGTCGTAGTAACTGATTATGAGTTTTGAGTCTGTGTTTTTTGCGGCGTGGTCCGAAACGCACTTGGTCGGTATTTTTTTTTTCTAAATTATATTATTAAATTCCCTGCGACTTACTTTATTTTTAAGCCAAGCCTTTTGCTAGGACATAAGTAATTCTCGAATGGATTCCTAGGTATACAATGTTCTCTGAAGAGGCGAGGGAGGATCTGTGCCGAGCTGATTATGCAGGCTTTGTTTTATCCGAGCTTATTACGAATAACGAGTAAAGCCAGTGCCAGACAAAGTAACAATATTTGAAGACCTATTTGAATTCTTGTTTAAACACTTGTGAGGGACAAGTTTGTTCACATATTTACACTTTGCCATTCGGTGTCAGTTTTTCGAGTGCACATCAAAGCGTTCAAAGTTCAAATATGTGCGGAGCCTGCTACACTTGTACAATGTTCAGTTGCTCGTAAACCACGGAACGATCGCTTTGTTCAGTCTCAAGATGGACTGGAGCAACGAAAGTGTCCTGGAATTTATTGAGTTTCTTGAATGATAACCATAGGGAATCCTAAAAGTAAACATAATAAGAATGTAAATTTGGTCAATGACGCCAGGATCAGGATAAAGAGTAAATAGTCAGTGCATTGCTTTATCGAAGAATTAAAGAACAAAATAAATAATTACATACACTTAAATAATACCGCGTCCACAAAACCGTCGTCCATCCTGTTTTGAGTACTATAAAGCGAACGTGTCTGCAAAGCATGTCTAGCAGGTAAAGCAAACTTGTGTTCAGATGTGTGAGCAAAGTCTGTCAAAGTCTTTGTTCAAATATGTGTCTGTGTCCGGCGCCCTCATTAGGAGCCATTGCAGTACTTTTCGCACAGATTCAAGATTTTAAATAATACAGAGGTGTAATTTATTTTCCGATACGTTTTTTTGCAGGCTTGATAAAGTCAAGTCTCGAAAACAATCTTATTTGTTTTTGAATAAGATCCATATTCTATTATTATTTATTATTAATATCCAAGCAGTTTTTTTCCTTTTCTTTCTCGTTTGACGTAAGGAACCACTGACAGTTTTTGTATAAAGTATTCTTGCTGAACAGTTTCATTTAATAAGGAGAATTATTCGTAATCTAAGTTAGCGTAATTCCTTTTTTCAACTAGTTGCAAACGTATTAATAACTTAAGAACAAGGAATACTACTTTATCAAATCACACCTTGAAGCCTTGTTGAATAAAGTTATGGAAATGCTGTAGCCGGCGCTCCGCAATGGATGCAATTTCTTGGTCGTTGTTATTATAATAAAAATAAGATTATTTCATGAATTGAGTTAAACTTTGGGAATGGTAAAAAAGCGTAATCTGACACATACTTAATTGTAGTTACTTACCTATTTCGTTGAACATAATCAAAGACATAGTGATGATCCAAAATTGCTTACGTGCCAGTGAGCGCATTATATACTTATAGATACTGTTTTTTTTTTTCCTATAGTTCTTGCAATATACCGGATGACATTTTTTACCGTCTCGAAAAAAATTGGGTGTACTAGGTGAACGGAGTAGAAGCCTATGGCATAGTTTTTTTTTTTAATTTCTTTTACCTAGAATGAAATTGATGTATCGATAAATAACACACATTTGAAGTAAACTTATCAGACAATAAAAAAATTTTTGACGAAAAAAAAAAATTCAATAATAATAATTTAATATAATACGATAAATAATATTGAAATTTAAATCTACGCACCCAAATTTCAATTTTTTTTTGTATGTTATATTTCTGATAAAAAAAAAATATGCCATAGGTTTCTACTCCGTTCACCTAGTATACCCAATTTGTTTCTAAACGGTGAAAAAGTTATAAAACAAATCAGCTGTGCCAGACGAACAGACACACAGACCGACAGATAGACAGACAGGTAGACAGACTGGCAGACAGACAGACACACGAGTGATCCTATGAGGGTTCCGTATTTTCCTTTCGAGGTACGGAACCCTGAAAATATTCTAAAATGACAAGACAAAAATGATGATATAAGAAACAATTTTCATTACTATTCCGTATAAACTATTTCCTTAGTTCAAAGTCATAATACGTATTGAAGAAAATTTCTAAAGTGAGCAATTTCGAGGTATAGAGATTTTGAGTACAGTGACCATTTTGAACGTTATTTCGCTCGACGCACACCACCTTACCTTTGATACTTTATATTACGGCCAAACTTTGGCAGCACCTAACAATGCGAGGTTAGAACTATGACCTAGAACTATTTAATTATGTACTTGAAGGCTGTAACTTCGAAATGTATGGTCTGTGTTAATATTGTGATATTGTAGTCTTCTGCACAATCAGCTACCAAGAGATATTAATATTTTGGCAGTTCGTTTGTAGCCTAACTACTTCGGCTATTTCAGGAATAATCAAAGTTTGACAAGACTTTATAAAAGTTAACTTGATTTAATAAAAGTGATACACAACAGCCAGCACAGGTTTTGGTTATAAGTTGCATAAAGTTATGTGGTCACTTTTTTGTGTTACATGTTGACGAAAGTTTGGTTATGTATAAGTAAACATTTTTTTTTTAGTGTAGCTCTTCCAGTTACACACATTTGATTTGCTATAATTGAAATGACATTGTTTATGCCCATTTACAAGATACAAGTTTCTTGCCCGTGCCATACAATCAAATTGAAGCAACAAATGACTTTCATCGTTTAAACACTGTTTATAATTGCCATCAAAAAACGATATGTAATGGCACACTCACTATTTCTAGTTACCCAAAGAACTGTAAAAAAAAATTGTTAGATTATTAATTTACGAGTACCTACCGTTCTTCATAAATTCGTGTATTTATTATTAAGACTAACTTGTATTTCATGTTATGTGAATTGTACTCTTTTTGAGGAAAAAATGTCTTAAACATATATGGTGCATTTTTAGGGTTCCGTAGTCAACAAGGAATCCTTATAGTTTCACCATGTCAGTCTGTCTGTCCGCGGCTTAGCTCAGATACTCTTAATACTAGAAAGCTATAATTAGGCAAGGCAAGGCAAAGCTCTTACTACTAGAAAGCTATAATTAGGCAAGGCAAGGCTCTTACTACTAGAAAGCTATAATTAGGCAAGGAAAGGCTCTTACTACTAGAAAGCTATAATTAGGCAAGGCAAGGCAAGGCTCTTACTACCAGAAAGCTATAATTAGGCAAGGCAAGGAAAGGCTCTTACTACTAGAAAGCTATAATTAGGCAAGGCAAGGCAAGGCTCTTACTACTAGAAAGCTATAATTAGGCAAGGCAAGGCAAGGCTCTTACTACCAGAAAGCTATAATTAGGCAAGGCAAGGCAAGGCTCTTACTAACAGAAAGCTATAATTAGGCAAGGCAAGGCAAAGCTCTTACTACCAGAAAGCTATAATTAGGCAAGGCAAGGCAAGGCAAGGCTCTTACTACTAGAAAGCTATAATTAGCCGAGGCAAGGCAAGGCTCTTACTACTAGAAAGCTATAATTAGGCAAGGAAAGGCTCTTACTACTAGAAAGCTATAATTAGGCAAGGCAAGGCAAGGCTCTTACTACTAGAAAGCTATAATTAGGCAAGGCAAGGCTCTTACTACTAGAAAGCTATAATTAGGCAAGGAAAGGCTCTTACTACTAGAAAGCTATAATTAGGCAAGGCAAGGCAAGGCTCTTACTACCAGAAAGCTATAATTAGGCAAGGCAAGGAAAGGCTCTTACTACTAGAAAGCTATAATTAGGCAAGGCAAGGCAAGGCTCTTACTACTAGAAAGCTATAATTAGGCAAGGCAAGGCAAGGCTCTTACTACCAGAAAGCTATAATTAGGCAAGGCAAGGCAAGGCTCTTACTAACAGAAAGCTATAATTAGGCAAGGCAAGGCAAAGCTCTTACTACCAGAAAGCTATAATTAGGCAAGGCAAGGCAAGGCAAGGCTCTTACTACTAGAAAGCTATAATTAGCCGAGGCAAGGCAAGGCTCTTACTACTAGAAAGCTATAATTAGGCAAGGAAAGGCTCTTACTACTAGAAAGCTATAATTAGGCAAGGCAAGGCAAGGCTCTTATTACCAGAAAGCTATAATTAGGCAAGGCAAGGCAAGGCTCTTACTACCAGAAAGCTATAATTAGACAAGGCAAGGCAAGGCTCTTACTAACAGAAAGCTATAATTAGGCAAGGCAAGGCAAAGCTCTTACTACCAGAAAGCTATAATTAGGCAAGGCAAGGCAAGGCAAGGCTCTTACTACTAGAAAGCTATAATTAGCCGAGGCAAGGCAAGGCTCTTACTACTAGAAAGCTATAATTAGGCAAGGCAAGGCTCTTACTACTAGAAAGCTAAAATTAGGCTAGGCAAGGCAAGGCTCTTACAACTAGAAAGCTATAATTAGGCAAGGCAAGGCTCTTACTACTAGAAATCTATAATTAGGCGCGGCAAGGCAAGGCTCTTAGTACTAGAAAGCTATAATTAGGCAAGGCAAGGCAAGGCAAATGGAGCAAAAGGAGTATTTAAGGAACGTAGCACGCTCCTTTTGCTTCGTTTACATTCACACATCTGGTCATACACCACCTGACCTTACTCAAGACCATCACCAATTAGGTCACTTTATGTTCTCCTAGGGCGTCCCCTTCCGGCGTTTCCACTCACATCTGCCTTGTAAATACCTTTTGTAAGTCGCCTTTCATTCATACTCTCAACTTGACCAAACCATCTAAGCATACGCTTTTCAACTTTTGTCACTACATCTTCTTTTAAAACACACCGTTGCCTTATCACATCATTTTTAACCTATCATGATAGGCTGATAGGGTGAATTATAATTCATCTTTGATTTAAATTTGGTTTTTGGCAATTTTCGGAAAAAAAAGAGCCCAGAAAAAGGAATCACTCACCTACGCTATAAAGCCGGGTCCGTTGCGCAAATTTTTATATTAAAACATGTTAGTAAAAGTTTTTGCTAACAACAATATTAGGCCACGCTCTCAAATCGGTTAGCTAATAATGTCATGTGTTTGTAAAACATGGAAATATGGCGCAACGGACCCGGCTTTATTGCATTTTTTTTTTTTTTCACAAATCGTCAACTACTCTTTTCGTCCTCAGGTCCGCTACCTCACAGATAATACTCTGCGATCCAACGAACGTTGGCACGTGCCCATCAACTGGGTTCTGTCCACGAACCCTGACTTCTCAGACACCAGCCCTCAAGATTGGGTGCCTCCAACCTTCCCAGCCAGGTCCTACGATATTCCCGGATTGTCGGCCGCTGAATGGTACATCATCAATAAGCAGCAAACTGGTAAGTCACAGGCGTGTTACTTCAGGCCCCAATTTTTTTATAGGATAACCATACTAATTACACCACCACTTTTCGGATTCATGTGCATTGTATAATTGTCACTTGCTTAAAAAACGGTGAAGGAAAACATCGTAAGGGAACTGGCATTACTGAGAGATATTTCTCGACAGCATGATGTGTAGCGCGTGGTGCCGGACGTAAAGAATAGCAGCACCCCATTTTCTCCCGTGGGTGTCGTAAAAGGCGACTAAAGAACTTACTAAAGAATGGGCAGCAGCGTTTTCTATACATTTTTATCACCATACTGCGATCGCCAACCCCCCTGCCAAGCGTGGCGATTATGGCCAACCCCCTCTAATTGGGGGAGGCCTATATCCAGCAGTGGACGTCTTTCGGCTGAACTGATGACTAACTGATCATCTTTCAGCCCGATAAGAGTCGGTCAATATTAAAAATTACTTTAATTTTATTACTTTCATGAAATAGCATATTAATATTAATAATATGCAAGTTTTTGTAAAGCAGTCTCGCATTGTTTTCCATATAGTATCTCTAGTCATCATTATAGTAAAATTATTGCATTTTACCTTCTTCCTCAGGTTACTACAGAGTGAACTACGACACCCAGAACTGGGCCGCCTTAGCCAATGTCCTCAACAACACCCACGAGGTTATCCACGTGCTGAACCGTGCACAGATCTTGGATGATGCCTTCAACTTAGCCAGGAATGGACGTTTGGTAAGACGATCAGATTTCTTATAGAAACAAAGAGGATTCCGTTCTTTGTAAACCAGAATTTTAGACACTGTATTTTATGCACTAATCAAAAAGTGCTTTATAGAGAGGTTGATCAATAAATATAAACTTAACTATGTAGGTACGGACGCGAACGAAGTTATTGATTATCCTAAGCTAAGCCACAGAGTAAAGAAATGGAACAGAGACAAAGCTTCTAAAGAGCGTGCAAAATTGATACCTATTTTGGTAGGGTTGGTACAAGAGGATAAAACTAAATTAACAAAACGTTAATCAGCTTACGTATTTCAAATCATAAATACCAATCATCTGGCATGAATTGGAAAAAAAAAACAGTTCTCAAAATGTCTTTATTTTTGTTCTTGAACTCACCGTTTTCAAGATAGGTAAGGTACC
This sequence comes from Dryobota labecula, assembly GCA_947523025.1. Lineage (NCBI taxonomy): Eukaryota > Metazoa > Arthropoda > Insecta > Lepidoptera > Noctuidae > Dryobota > Dryobota labecula. The sequence continues at coordinate 24,279,459 of OX383289.1, read as the reverse complement.
TATTCTGTGCTACATGCTAAAAAACCACTAAAACATTTGCGATTAATACCAAAAGTTTTTGCACCACCGGGTGGAGTTCTCTTTCGATGTTGAGGTATGAGGTACCTATCTATCTACTGCAAATTCAAAATAATAAATTCTAATCAAGTTGAGTCATTCAATTTTTTTTTTTACACACTACAGTAAAACAACAGTGTTTTAATACAAAAAAGTGTAAATAATATGGTTTATTTACACTTTTTTATATTAAAATACTATTAATCTTTACTCATGTGCTTTTATTAAATTAAAACGTGAAACGTAAGCAAACACGAAGCGCGACGCGTACGCGCAGCCCTGAGCTATTCAAATGGCCGAGCATATGCAATAAACCGGTTTCTCTTCGTACGCGACGAAGCCGCCAGTGGTACGCACACACGCGCCTTAAGCTTGTAGTAGTGTACCTATCATAGTGCGGTTTTATGAAGCTTTGTCTCCGTTCCGTTTCCTTACTCATGTGGCTAAGCTCGGGTAAGCTTTGCACGCATGCATACCTGCACGCAATTAATGAATGCATCTGTACTTTTAGACTAAATAGTAGTCGTGTACCCTGATGTATAAAACTGTGACCCAATTTTAATAAACCACAGCAAATACGAAAAAAGTTCTTTAAAAATTGTATTCTCCTTTTAAACATTACGCCGAGTGCACACAAAAGGTATTTCAATTCGCCGCGATAATTGGAGTGGAATAAAACAGGATTGCGGCTTGCAATATTAACTGCTGGTCTGTACAAAATAGTAACGAGATTCTGCTTCAGCCCGCTGCAACTTGTGCTATACAAATTGTACAAGGCTGAGAGCATTGACCAAGTTTTTATGAGAAACTATGCCTTCGCTGTGGGTTTTGTTCCTATCTAAAAGTTGGTGCAGGGGTTTTTAAATATTCTTGACTCATTACGTAACTATACTCCATTTATTATAATAACAGAAAAATAACGGTTATCTTCGTTATTTCGTTAGAAACGTAAAATAAACTCATTTATTTCGCGATAAATACAAAGCAATATAATCTATTTACCATTTACATTAAAAAAAAATCTCTAAAGTAAATTAATTTAAACAATATTACACAATAACTGTTCTTATTTTGCCGTTATTTTGCAAATGCTATAATAAATGGAGTATAGTGAGGTTTTTATAATGTGCCCATGGATGGGTGACCATCTTTACATACCGAGATTCTTCGGTGCCTCGGAAAGCATGCTAAATCGTTGGTCCTGGCGTGGATCTTTGAAAGTTGTTAAGGGTCGTCAGAAGCCCGAAAGTCTGACAGTCTTACCAAGGGATATAGTATTACCTACCCAGATACTGGGTTGTGGAGGTCAGATAGGCAATCGCTCCATGTAAAATACTGGTATTCAGCTGGATCTAGTTAGACTGGAAGCCAACCTCAACATAGTTGGGAAAATACTAAGCATAAAGGATAGGTAATTAATTCAAGAGTCATCTTTGCGATTCTCATCTAGATTCTTTTTTGTTTTGTTTATGCCTTCATAGACGGATCGCTTGTAAGTACTTAAAAATAATAATTTTACTAGCCTAATTCTGCCCCATTGCAGGGCAAAGGTATTTAAGTTTTTTTTTTTTTTTTGTAATGAAAGGAGTTTGAGTTTTTATTTGTCTGTTCCAACCAATTGTTTTTTATGTGATGACTAATGTGTTTTCATCACACAATCCCCTTTATTCTTTCAAAACGAAACTTTAGTAAGCAGACGATTCGAAAAATCCGGCATTTTCACTTCCTAACATATAAATATCCAATATCCATACATAAAACAGATTACGACTAACGGGCCGAAGGAATCGTTGCATATTCCCAATAGATGCTTCTATGCAAATAAAAGATGCACTGAGATGTTCAATATACGAAGCTTTGAGGATCTTGAATAACATGTTAGATGAACGAAGACATTTTTTTTAATACGAATGAATCTCTGCAACGTATTTCGTTCGCTATGCTTTGTAAGATGGAATTAAAAGAGAGAACAAAGCTTTTTTGTTGATACTGGCTTTTGAATTGAATCATCTAAATGCATACAAGACTAGATGTTATGATAGAAATCAAGGTGTTAGAAGATATTTACAGCAAACGAAGTCTCTATTTGATGAAAAGTTTATGAAGCTTAGATTACATTTTACAACGTGTAAACAAACTTCAAAGTTAAGTTGTAGTTGTTGTTAAGTAAGTAAAGTTAATACGTAGGTAACTTGTGAAAAAGCTGTTATATTATTATGTAAAAAAGTATAACAAAGAAATGATCTAATTCGTAAGTAAAGAAAGATATTTTTCTTTGCTGATTACGAGGAATGTGATATTGAAAGGGAAAGTCATGGCTAATATGCTGGCCCGGAGGTTTGCTCGCTGCACAAGAGAGGTAAAGATTTTGTTATTTAAGTCCTTTTGTCAGATGTGTAACTTCAGCAGCCTGTGGACAGCATATACGTAAAGGGCTGTCAATGCTCTTCGGGTCCAATACAATAACGCATTCAGGATGCTGCTGAGGATCCCTCAGTTTTGCAGCGCGTCCGCCATGTTCATGGAACCACGCACAGATGGTTTCACGGCAATTTTACGCAAGAAAGCGGCGATACTGCTGTACAGAGTGCGTGCAAGTAGCAACAGCATTCTGAGTGTGATAGCAGGCATGACAGGTGTGACTGTCCGTTCATCAAACATTGTATGCGTTTATGTGTGAACTAATGTTAGTTCACACATAAACGTTGTTTTTTTACTATGTAGTTTTAAGCATAATGTTAGAAAAAAATAATGTATCTGTTGTAAAAATAAGTCTCTTGTGAATAAATATATTAAGAGCGCTGTCTCGGGTCTACTAGCGCTACTCCATAATAAAAAGGATATCTCGTGACTGAGAAGGAATTATGAAAAACGGATCAATCAGCTGCCTCGGTAAGTGTATCTAGAATTTGAAGAAGCAACAAAATACGATCTAGAGGAATGTGGCCGTTTTTCTTTAGATTGAATTTTATTGCTTCGTGTGCTCAATATGAAACTTTATAAAAGGTATTAGAAAATTCTAGACACACTTATCGAGGCAGCTGATTGAGCCGTTTTTCATAATTCCTTCTCAGTCACGAGATAATCTTTTTTTTAAGGAGTGGCGCTAGTGGACCCAAGACAGCGCTCTTAATAATAATAATTTCTTTATTGTTGTTATTCATGTTATATTTCTATTACCAGAACTACGAGTACGCCTTCCGCGTGTCAAGTTACCTGGAGAAGGAAAAAGACTACATTCCCTGGGGAGCCGTCAACCCTGCGTTCACATACCTCGATTCCGTACTCAGTGCCTCTTCTGTGTACAACCTATTCCAGGTAAGTGGCAGTTACTTTTTATATCATTCAGATGTTCCAATCCCGTTGCGTAATCAGCCCGTTGCGTAGTCCCACTGCTGGGACACTTCCAGATGGAGTGGGCTGTAATCTACCACGCGGGCTCGATGCGGGTTGGTAGATGTCACTTGTCTTCGAATTTTTGGTTCTAGGACAGTATATTAAGGTGTATCTATTCATACACGAAATATTAAGAGAAACATCTATTGGTGGTAAAAAAGCCATAGCAGCGAAAAAAAATTTTATCAAAGATTTTTATTTTTAAATAATTATTATAATTTTAAAATTGCTTGAGAGATTTTGCAAAAAAAACCTACACTTACTTATTCTATGAATGACCCTGCCGGACGCGGCGACGGAGGCGGTACGAGCGCGGTGCCTTTAGATAATTAATCATCATTCCAGTAATTTTAATTTAATTAATTTTTAAATAATATACTCAGATTTTTTTTTAAATCGTTTCCGTGGCTTCTTTACCACCTATAGATGTATCTCTTAAAATATTTCGTGTTTGAATAGATACACCTTATATAATATAATTGCGGTAAAATGGTAACGTTAACAAGTAATATGAAGAAACAAACGATGGGATAATATCGTGTCCTGCGTGTCTGTCGTCTGCACATTACAGAAACTGATGTAGCCGAATTCTGCACCCTAATTTATTTTCCGTAACACACTATCAATCACCATCTGTATGATTTTGAAGGATATTGTTAATCCATTGCTTCATATGTTCAAAAAATTTGTTTGCTCAACAACGTAAATAACGCAATGAATGTTGTTGAACTGGCAAAATGAAGCCCATTGCTACTGTGAGTGTTACGCAATTACCCCGCTGGGCCAAGTCCATTGAAATTGCCATCAACACGCTAAGAAGAATATGAACAGATATTATAACTAATATTATAAATGCGAAAGTAAGTTTGTTTGTTACCTTTTCACGCCTAAACCAGTGAACCGATCATCCAGAAATTTTGCATGTACGTCAGGTGTACCGAAACGGACATAGCGTACTTTCATCCCGAAAAAAAGTAATGTTCCCGAGGAAAACAACAATAACGTTCTTATAAATAATAGATGGCGCCACGTGTCTTGCGAATCATGATTGAATTATATTATTATAGAAACTTTAGAATGGACAGCAGCATTTTCTACGCATTTTTAACACCATACTGTGATCGCCAACCCACCTGCCAAGCGTGGCAATTATGGCAACCCCCCTAAAATGACAAGTACAAATAAAAAATGGCCCCAGAGGCGGTGCTTGGCGGAGGTCTATGTCCAGCAGTGGACGTCTTTCGGCTGAAATGATGATAATAAGGATTATAGAAACTTTAATAGTCTGTTAACAGTTTTTTTGCTTATATTAAGCGCGAGCGAAGCCGCGGGCAAAAGCTAGTAGGCTTATAAAACATGATTTTTTTCTTGTGTAGTTTACAAAAAAAAAACACTTAAATAGCTTTAAATTCCCCTGATACGAGTAATAATCATAACCCTGATTTTATCCAGCCACCGTCGGTCCCGTGCCGTCCTCTCTCCGACTCTGCCCTAAGCCGAGGTTCGTACCCCACAGGGGGTGCCCTTAGCGCGCAGTCGTTTAGTTTATAAGTTTTACGCCCTGGCCTTTAAGTTTTTAGGAGCTTAAGGCAACCACAGGAAAGTCCGGTTAAAGAGTCACGATCTCTAAAGGTCAACTCTGAGATGCCTTAGATGATAATAAAAAAATAATTAAAAAAATCTGATGAATTATTAAAAGTCATAGATCAAAAGTTGTTGTCTATGATGTTAGTAATAAAGTCTTGAGAGGTTTTAAGTGTTATACCAATGACCTTGTATATTTTGTGTGAAGATGTAACTCTACAGTTGACTAGAATTGACTGAACACACCTTTCGGTAAATCTTAAACCATTTTTCTCTTTTTCAGGAATACGTTCTACACCTGTCTTCTTCTCTATACGAAGAACTTGGCTTCGATGCAGCGACTGATGAGGACCATGTGACCCCTTACCACAGGAACATCATTCTGGATCTGAACTGCCGTCACGGCAATCCTGACTGCATCGAAAAGGCTCAGGAGAAGCTTGAAAGTTTTAGGAATAACCCGAGTAAGTATTTGTAAGAAACTAAAGCTAGATTCACAGGTAAAAATTTACTATTGAGTGCTGTTTATTTCATCCCTAAAAAGATTAAGAGAATAATACTTAGCACATACTTTGGCATAACATTGTCCCCAATTATTAAGCAAGTTCCAGTTCTCCTGGCAGCTCCTGCTTAACTCCCTCGTACTCCTATTACTCCCTTGCACCCCCCACTTCGTAGGATAGTAGTCGGCCCAACATTTATCGTTCCTTGGCTTTCTTGACTGTTAGACAGCTACAAAACTCTGACTCATTTGGCAAATTCCACAGAATTAATTATGTTAGTAATGTTTGTAATGAATTTTTGACAGACAAAACGCGATGAATAATGACCTTAGTTGGTACTTAGTGACATGGTATGTTTAAGTTTAACATTGCACGTATCATTTTTGTGTAATTTTTTAATTATTATATTACTTTTTTCTCTCTTTTTTGTTTATTCTTTATTTGAATATTGACGTAGTAAACAATTTTTTTCAATTGGATTTAGAATGATGTCACTTAGCTGTTACCAGTGCATTGTCATCCAAATCAAACATTATATCCAAGATAAGAATGCTTGGAAACATGCTGGTCCTGCTCCATAGGACAATTTAGAGTCTAGACAAAATCAAACTGGTTGCTAATTTAACTGTATAATTTATAATTTTTATGATATTAATTTTATTTTCTGTGATTAATATTTTAACTCACACACTGACTTATTATATGTTGTTTTAATTTTTATTTTTTTTGGGAAATCATATACAATGTTTGTAAATATGTGAGCACCATGTACCTATCGCATTTATTAATTTTTCTGTTATTACTTCACTTTTCATTCTTTTTACCAATTGTGGTAAGTAATTTTGTTTTTTTTTTTATATATTTTTTTTTTTTATTCTAGGTACATAGTCTTCACCTATAAATATTAATTAATGTATACAAACTATTGTTAACATTTTAAAAGAGTAAGTATGGAGTTTCTTGCCCATTCTTCTCCATTCATAACTACATTTTGGAAGGCGCAACTAGAATCAATTAACTATTCATGTAATTTTTGACGTTCAAAAGTGCTTCGTGCCTATTTGAAATAAATTATTTGACTTTGACTTTGACTTTGACAAACGTGTTTGCAAAATTTCAGCTCAATCGGTTGAGGATAACTGTTTTAAAATTCAGCTGCAAGATTTGACCCATTCATAATAACTAACAAAGCAAGTTATATAAAAGCTTGTAATAAAAACCGAAAATCTTCCATATTTGTTGAAGACGAGCATCATACATTATAGAGATTTTTTTAATTGACTATAAAACCCATAAGTCCCTTTTGATATTTTGAATATGGCCCTCCAATGATAGTTTAGACCTAAAGTCAAACTCAAACTCAAAGCATTCATTAAACCATATACAGGCACTTTTGAATTGTCAAGGATTCGGTCAGTCAGAAAGACGAAGCTAGTTGCTCATTCCAAAGCGTTGTAGGTTCTTATGGAGAAGAACGGACAAGAAGCTCCATAGGCGCTTTTTTAAATCAAAATATTGTCTAATCATCTAAAAATTCCGACATAGCTGTGCGCCTGAACCCTGACATCCAAACCCTGGTCTACTGCTCCGGTCTTCGGGGAGGTAGCGTGGAGAACTTCAACTTCCTCTGGGACTTGTACCTGACCAGCCAAGACTCCAGTGAACAATCCATCCTGCTGAACGCTCTTGGATGCACTTCCAATGAAGAGAGGCGTGCTTTGTAAGTTGAGTTTTACTTTTTAACGGACTTCAAAAAAAGGAGGAGGTTCTCAGTTCGTCGGAATCTTTTATATTTAACTGCCTCTGTGGTCTAGTCACCTGTCTCAGATCCAGAGGTCCCGGGTTCGATTCCCAACGGGGGCAAACATTTTGCTCGGTTTGGTTGGTGGTAGGGCTTGATCTAAGTCCGCCTGGCTAGCTACCACCATCTTATCTAAGTCTGTCGCCAAAACAACAATGTTCACAGCATTTGTTGTGTTTCGGCAGTCAGAGGTAAGACAGCCTCCTCTGTGGTTGAGGATTCCGGGTGAAGCTCGCTTCCATCTTCGGCCTTATCATCACTTACCATCAGGTGAGATGAAGGCCAAGAGCTTCAGCTTCAGTCAAAGACATTTAAATAGTATTGAGTCGCTCTCTCATACTGGAAATCGTATCTATCTTCCCATAAAAGATGTGTGAACTCACTCTTCTCTGAGACTTTTTCTTGCGACCTTAGTACAGATAGGGTACATCTAACGATTTCAATCTTGGAAATAAATTGCCACCATAAGCTTTGATTTTAGTATTGCGAGTAGTGTGAATACATTATGGTTTGGTATAATGTGTGAAGCCGTGGAGATGAATAAAGGACATTGGCGATCCTTATTTCATCATACATTTGGTACCAAGGTAATTTTATATGCGTTTAGGCTATTCCAAGACAAACAAGATAAAATAAAGCTACAGCTTTATTTTATTTGACCATTTGTTAGGTTAGTTGTAGACTTGTTGTATGTATAATATATATATATATATATATATATATATATATATGTGTCGTTTCCAGTTTTTTCTTTATAATATGATATCGGTTCCTGTAGGAACCGATATCATATTATAAAGAAAAAACTGGAAACGATGATTATCTACCACTTTATCATGCAGATACTAAAAGATTACGAACAATACTAGATAAGGCAGTTACACAGAAGATACATAGGAAAGTTTACCATCGGTAGCATAAAGGTATATCTGTTGAGCAATACTCGAGCTTATCTTTAAAGGAAATCTGATAATGAAGTTAAGATTAAAGTGTTTCGTAAACCGATACAATAGAATCGAATGTTTGGAAATTATTGACAAGTCTACTTAATTTTATTTAATAACAAAGAATACAAAGCACCGTTGGCATTTTTAAACTTCAATTATGAAAGAAAGAATAACGTTTATTTGAACACAGTTCGTGAAACAGACACAACGCACAAAAATGATAAAAATGTTATTACAAGAATAGGCTGCTCCAAAAAGGTTAACATAAACTGATGTGTGTAAAAGTGTCTTAAATGATTTACAGAAAAAAACATTTCATTTCAAAGTCTCTCTTATCATCTCGGCTGCCAGCCTCACCGGATGTAGCTATATGCCAATATTTTACATGAGTTACATATTAAAGGATACTGCTGCTCTGCCAATTAAATGTGTTGGAGATTCTTAATAAAACTTCTATACATATCCATACTAATATTATAAATGTGAAAGTAACTCTGTCTGTCTGTCTGTTACGTTTCACGCCTAAACCGCTGAACCGATTGTCATGAAATTTGGCAAAGATATAGCCTGGGATATGAAGAAGGACATAGGCTACTTATTTACGCGATAACCGGCATCCACGCGGGCGGAGACGCGGGCAAAAGCTAGTTTTATTATTAATTGAAGTCGCTTTTCTTGTCTGTCTATATAACTACGTTGTTCTTCTAAACTATGCAACTGATTTTAATGCAGTTTTCAACACCATTTAGAGACATAAACATACATTATCTCGATGTTTTGCCAAGTTGTAAAAGCCATCGCGCATATTTTGGAGCATTGTGTATATTATTATCGCAGCAAAGTCCAATAGACGACTTCCAGCTTATTGATTAATCTAATAATCGCATTTTTCTGTCTACCAGCTATATGAACCAGGTTGTCAGCGACGAATCTCCAGTGAGGGAGCAGGACAGACATACTATCTTGGTCTCAGTCACCAATGCAGGCCCGAGCAGCACGGAGGCAGCCCTTGACTTCGTCATTGAACACTTTGCTGAAATCCAACCGAGGTAAAAAGATGTTTATGTTACAAATTATCAAGTTGAAAATTCGGGGAAACACTTCTACTATACCAAATTTTACATTTAGGCATTTCCAACTGTGAAATTATAGACATACTTACCATATTTCTTTTATGAAGTGTCATAAGAGGCATTGTACTGTATTTTACCTATTTATGTACACGCTTTATTTAATGAAATTATTAAAAACAATTCAGCGTTGAAGAAACTATAGCAATAACAACAATTACTAAGAAAAAAGTGTAGATCATCCCTAGAATCATCAAATTAAACCAATATATTTTTTACAGAGTGCAAGGTCTGACCGGCACAACCAACATCTTAAATGCTTTCTCCAGGAGACTTACAAGCCAAGCGCATTACGAAAAGGTACGTAAATACATAGGTATTCCACATAGCTACAGAACTTACATTGATAGTGTTATTAATGAATATTTTAAGACCGTAATATATATTTAATTGTAACGTAAAAGTATTAACACATAAACTAGCCAGGCAAAAAATAAATTTGAAGGTTAAACTTCAAACCTTCATTGGTAGGTAACGGGTTAAGAATGAATGTCAATGTGAAAAGATAAATGAGTTGTGTGGAAGATCTCATGATGAAAAACTGGAATGCGTCAATACGAGACCCATACAGTGAAAAGACGATTATAAAGAAAAAAAAAAAGAAAAAGTGTTTATTGGGACTCGCCCATGAAGATCACAAATTAAACTAAACAAACTCATAGAAACATAAAAAATATAAATAAAAACAAAAGTCAAAAACAGGAGGTCATGTACGAGGTAAAGCTAGATGATACATAAACACGAAATGAATGGAAGAAAAAAGCCATTCTTCAAATTCGTAACCAAATGAATAGAAATGCGGGCTGGAGATATAATTGTTTCTTTATGTAAAATTTTATGTAATCCGTCATCGCTCAAGTATATATTTTACAAGTACTTGAATATTTCTTTTACTTTTCCACAGATCGACGAATTGTTTGATCGTCACCAAAACATATTGACAGCCGGTGAGTTGGCTTCAATCAGTGGCATCAGAGAGAACATCGCAGCCTCCATTACATGGAGTACTCAAAACGCCGCGATAGTGGAATCTTGGCTTGAAAGCAACTACGGAGCAAGCAGTGCTCCAGCCCTAGTGTCTGGCCTCATTGTTCTTATTTCCGTTGTAGTTACAATTTTCAATTATTAATAGGTTTATCTTTGTCATCTACTTTTTGTTTCACTTCTTTACATTCGGAAAGTTCTTTGTTGAAGCTTACTAGATCAATTTTTTTAGCTGTTTCATTATTTAAATCAGTTAACTGCTTGTTGACTGCTTGTTGGAGTATTTAGGCTTGGACTGAACTTAACCTTTTTAATTGAGAAGACACAAGGTCATCAGGCTATACTTACGTATAGAATTCACAGTAGTAATTTTTTTAGAATAAAATATTTATGATAAACACAGTTGTTAAAACATTTTGAAGAAGCTATGTATTTTGAATGTGGATGCAAACTTATAATTTAAGTAGGTACAATAAGTATAAAATTCAAAACCTTTATACGACAAATAATATAATATTATTCTAGTAAAATGTTGACTTTACTTAATTCCATGAGCTTAAACAAATGAAACCAAGGTTGTTATTAAAATAAGTGTTAAAACTAAATAATTATAATTTTTGTAAGATATTTTTATACTAACATATTTCTTAGTTTTATACATCATTGACGTCCAAACGTCCATGTTTGTCACAATAAAAATATTTTGGTTAAATTATGTTTTTTGTTAATCCAACTCCAAGTAATTTGATAGAGTCTATTAATGGTACGAATATAAACACTCTAACATATATAGGATCAATCTCTCTCGGCTCTAAACCGAAGAACGGCAGGTATATTCTGTAAATAGCTCACCGTGCAAACTTACGTGAAGTGAGCTGTCATTCCACCGGGATTGACACTGTTGACAGCTCACTTCACCTTAGTTTTCACGGTGAGATTTTTACAAAATATATCAGCAGGATCGATTACTCATTCATGCATGCATCATAGGTAAGTCCAATCTATCCAAGCACTTGAAAACTTCAAACACCCCTGACTCATCTTGGAGCTCTATAATCTAAAACTACATTTCTCAAGAAAGATAATCCAAAATTGATGGTCACTATGATATGACGTTTTGTACACTTTAGGCGCGAATTATGGTAACACTACAGAGACCGCGCTTCTGTTAAAAAAATCTGAAAAAAGATAATAATAAATATTTTATTTAATTAAGGATGTGACGGACATGCAATCGCTTTAATAACACGATTAGATTAATTTTGCTGAATTAAAAAAAATCGCATAGTGACCCCTTTTTGTAATGTTTAATCAACCTCCGTAAACCTACAAAACAAAATTTTTATTCGTATTTTTTATATAAATGAAAAGGTTTTTGTTTTATTTTGTATATCAAAATAATTTTGTGTATTAAAATTGTCTTGATAAAATGATTAAAATAATTACTATGCTTAAATACCGACCAAACGCGCGAGGCAACCACTCGCAACTTAGCGCTCGAGCGCCAAATCATAGCGCCTTAATCTTTTTTTCCATGGTTCTGTATCAATATGTAGACACAAAACATATTTCAAATTGGTATATAGAGGTAAGAGGAATAGGGTGTAAATTTCACTCATACTCTATAGTAAAGGGAGGATCCTCCAACCAGACAGGTGTTGTGTCTGGTGGGCAACTGCCCGATCGAATGAATACTTGTCGATGAATACATCGTTTTGAGGCTGACTGTACTAATGGACTATATACATAAGTGGTAAAAAACTCTATTATTACTACAATATTATCTCCAAATAATCAGTATTTAAATAACGTTAAAAGCGCCGCACGTAGATTCACATTCAGTTATGCGATGTGGGGTATTTTTTAAATATTTTTCGCTCTCAGAGATAAATATTATAAGTAATTTAATGCAGTAACTTAAAAATGATTAACTTATCTGTTTCTCAACAAGTGAAATAACAGAAAATTTTGTTAATAAAATTACATAGGCACTCAATATTCAAGTAGGTTACTAATCTTGAAACGCACTGTAAAAATCTTATCTTCGGATTTTCAATGCCCTTACAACGTAAGAATGAATTTTGTACAATTCTAGTTTAAGAAAAATCTGATCAGTTATTTATAGGTCATCGAAGTAAACGCATTTGCGTAAATTCGATGAAACATTACCATCTAAAGTGTAGTCAAAATGGGTCTATTTAGTTTCGTGTTTCTAATTAAAATAGTGTTAGTTTTAAGTAAACCTGTTAATATTAACAATGTTAAAATTAAAGAAGTTACTGCATTTGCTACAGAAACAGCAGTAGCAGAAAACTTAAAAGTGGTTAATTTAACTGAGACATTAAGAAATGATGGAGTTTTTTTAAATCAAATTCGTCCTGGAATGATTATTAATTCATATGCTGTAGAAATAACAGCTGATGTTGATGGAGACACATTTAATGGAATAGCAACAATCGCGGTGTCTATAACTGATGTCAATACAAGAGAAGATCCGGTAATGTTCTACTTTGCCGATTTGAATGTACGCTCTGTGATGTTCTCCATACTTGGAGGATCCAATTACCGTGAAGCTAATTTCGATGTTGATGAAGACGAGGGCACTATAGAGATAGACCCTGGATTTCCTGCCACATCTTACACGTTTTTAATTGAATATACGGGATCTTTGGGAGTGGCTGGCAAAGGGTTGTACGCAGGACATTATGGGGACAAGTGAGTATTTTAGTTAAACTTCATGTACAGTACATAAACGGCATAAGCGGTGGTTATTTTATATAAAGTACTAGCTTATGCCCGCGGGTTCTACCGCGTGGAGATCGAATAATATCTTACGAAAACTTACTATAGGGATAAAATGTAACGTATGTGATAATCCAGGTTATAAACTATTTGTATGCTTTTCATCCAAATCCATTCAGCCGTTTTTGCGTGACATCGAAATACTTAAACATACAAACTATTACATAACATACATATTAACATTATAGTACATTACTTACCAAGGGCTGTAAAAGAAAGAAAGCCCGAAATCGCAGGTATTTGTGACCCGAGCCACAGCCGAGGGTTGTAAATATGCGATAGAGGGCTTTCTTTTTACTGCCCGTGGTGAGTACACAATTTTACGTCTTCACCTGGCCACAATGCGAGTTTTACTGTACGCGTAGCGTGCGGCGACGGCGACGGCGATTACCATTTGTCTAGGCCCTCAGGTCACATTAGTTAGATGTGGGAAGCATAGGACCGGTCGGTGTAGCTATGTTTGGGGGAGGCTTCATAAATGATAATGATAATTTCGCGTATACTTTGTTTGTTGCTAGGACTATGTTCTCGCCTTAATGGGAAGAAGTGCGATCGGTTGCACTAGGTGATAGGGCCCGCTAGGCATAGTGGGCTGATACCAGTCGGGGGTGCGGCGAATGTACAAGTATCTCTCGGGCCCCCGACTATATTAGAGCCTCGCGATCTATGAGCCTCGCTAGATAAGAGTCTCGCAAGTACGCAGTGACTTAGAAGGACACGGATCGGAACTGTCACATCGTACTTTGACTATAAGTAAATCTTAATAGACAGTGACTTATATCTCGACACGATTAAAGTTCACAGCTTTTACTTACAGAGCTACTTTGTTTGTAAGGATGTTCTCTGTTCTAGAAACCTGTTGCTGTTTGCATGGGTATAAGTGAATTTTGTTAGGTATATCTACCACAACTATGGTTAGGTATGTTAAAATGGTGACAGTTTACGACTTAGCTGCATTACTAGCTTTTTTGTGAGTCTATCTTTTACGTCAAATTGGCTTGTAGTGCAATTCTGTCAAAATCTCACGGTGCGAACTTAGATGAAGTGAGCTTGAAGTGACCTGTGATTCCACCTGATGCTTGGGATCAACAAAATTGAACCCCCGGAAATACTCAACCAATTAAAAAACATGCTAAGTCTGGGTGTGACTATTTTATCCCAAGAAGTTCTCAGCTCGCATTTAAAGCAAGTCAATTTTTCGGTCAAACGTTCATCTAGCAATTGTTTTTCGCGCAAACGATCATTCTGAGTAACGTTCTTCGGACAAGTGAACTGCGGGTAAACGTGACGTACCCTGCGAGCTTTACTGCAGTCTTATTTAACGCTGGTTAATATCTGTACTAGGCAGGTACCTACTTGCGTATCATCGCAAGACCGCGTCACTGTGAGCTGATAAGCCCGCCCTGTGGCTCGTCAGCGTTGTTTGAATATCACAGCGCGCCACTCAAAGTTTTGAACCTTTAACCAACTGTTTGGTTCGATCGTATATCAGAAAAGACGCAAGTAAAATATCGGCAATCTTGACCGCAGATTAAATCCCATTTAAAAAAAGGGACCTCTTCTTGGGATTTTGCCTATTCCCCATTGTATTTGGTTTAGTTATTCCACGGTTTACGAAGTATTTTTAATGCATTAGTATTGGTGCTCTATCTTTATCTGTTTTTCAAATATTTAAGGATCACAACCACGTCATTGAAAGATATGTAGATTAATAAAACACAAATAAGTAACTTAGGTAGTTTGAATTTAATACAAATTCTCTCAAATTCAATTATGATTTGACATAGTTTTTGTTTTGCGGTTATGAAAGTCTAATAAATAATAATTTATCATAAGCAGTTTTCTGCGCATTGGCAGTTTGCACTATCTTAATATCTAACGATAAGTATATAAATTTCCAACAAAACTGAAATTCCATCTTCAATTTTATCTTATTAAACCTAGTTGACACTATCGGCATCATCTCATATCTCTAGAGACGTTTCACGATTAAAATTTTACGTGTCTTCTTCACCGTACCATTTCTTCCAAGACTGTATAGCGGCAAGACGCATGGGAGTGTGGGGAGTGAAGTGACCGGCCATTAAAACCCCATTAAAAATGGTTCGGACTAGGTTCAAGTGGAAGTGTATCTTCATTTCATCCATAATTCTTTTTAACGTGTTCACAAAATCGTTACCGATAAACACGCAAATATACTCCCTAACTAACACAGATACCAGTTTTAAAAATTCGGAAGCTCCTGTTGTGATCGAACCTATAGAAGGGTTCGCCGTAACGGAAAGTGAAACAATTGCTGAAAACAAAAATGTGACTTCTGTGGAAGTGCCAGTGAATGCAACTAGTGACTTTATGTTCAGACAAAATATTAGACCCGGTCAAACAGTACGGAGTTATGCATTAGAAATAACAGTGAACGGGGATTCATTTGATGGGCGCGCTGTTCTTGATGTTCTCTTAACCTCGGAGTCGAGGGAAGATGGAATAGTCCTACATGTTGATAGCCTAGATATCAGATCAGTGAGAGCAGGAGTGTTTTCAGCTGCAAACGCCGTAGACGTTGACTTTGGCATCGAAGAACAGGAGCTGCAAATCTTCCCAGCGTTTGTGGCTTCATCATATTTTATCGTTATAGAGTATACTGGACAACTAGCGACCGGTGGACTTGGGCTTCACTTGGGACGATACAATCAAGAGTAATAACTTATTAATATACTATATTTATTTGATTTAGGGTCGATTTTTCAATCGTTGATTACTTTTATCTCAAGAATAAGTGTGTTTGCTCCCATCAGGAATTTATCGGTAGTCATCCGGAGTCTGGTTGATGCCAATAGGCTTGCCCCTATTAAATGGTACTTATACATAACTGACAAAATGAAGGTGTACAGAGAGCGGAGCATGGAATCGTGGCGCAGGCAGCGACTAGGGACGCCTTTTAAACTAATATAAGGGTCCGAATTTGGCGCAACTGAGTTCAGTTGACTGTCTCGGGCATTGTCAGAATTGTCAAAGGATGTCAGTTTCAATGAAGATGTTATGTTATATTACGTTAAAGCTATCAAACCTTATTTTGATTCCTGAGATAAATATCTGACGATTTAAAAATGGACGTAGGTATTGTTGTAAACTTATTTTTTCAATAAAGGAAAAGCAAAACCATCTTTTACCGATTAATCTCTTGTACGAGACGAGTATGTAACCAGTCTCGCTTCACTTATTTACAAATAATTCATATAAATTAGAAATTCCAATCAAAATATACATAAATGTTTTTCATTCAAAAATTAAAAAAAAAAAAATTGTTTTGTATGATGAACCTGTATTTTTCTTCACTTCGTCTTAACTTGTTCTTATTTTTAGCACATACCTGGCCATGAATCTGCATCCGACGTACGCAAGACGTGTGTTCCCCTGTATGGACGAGCCTACAGAAGCGTCGATAGTGAGCTTCACTTTCAACAACCTGGATTACACACATTTAGTGGCGAATTCTCAGCTAGAAGAAAACAGCGCGTAAGTACTACTTACTTACTTTCTTTAAAAACTATAATTTGCTACTTGATCATGAGATTAGTGGTGACCCAGTAGTACTGGCCCCAACTTACAAGGTGTAGGTCGTGTGTTCGAACCCAGGCAGGCGCTTTACTTTGTGTAAATAATTTCATCACCAATACATTCAAAACTGTGAAAGAAAACATCGTGAGAAAACCGGCAATGTCCTAGAACCAAAAACTCGACGACATGTGACATCTACTAACTCACAATGGTAGTTTATAGCCCACTGCCTCAAGAGAGGAGGCCTGTGTCCCAGCAGTGAGAACATTAAAATTTGCGTTGAATTTTTGAAGAAAACAGTGGTATATATAGAGAAAACGTTTATTTAGTAACCTCCAAGAATATTTATAACGGCCGTCATGCGGTTTGGCATGGAATTTACTAATGCCACTATGACGTCTGTGGAATGTTCTCCCATGCTTCTTCTTCAAAAAAAAAAAAAACTAAATATTTTATTTCACATAAACCTACATGGGCACTTATGAAACGTCAGAAGCTAGGTGCACGGTTCCAATTAGTTGTTTCCTATGGAGAAGAGCCGGCAAGAAACTCCACGGTAACTCTTTTAAAAATAATTGGCTTTACAATATTATCAAATAACAGTGTTAATAGGTATGGGAGGACAGTGTAGGCCTTTCAACAATTACCAGGTACTTAACAAAATAGAAAAGTGCCAACAAATCTACACTCTACTAGGCCTACAACGTTCTCACATTCACAATATAGAAAATAATCTATATAAAAGATTAATGACATGACTGCAATTACAACTACAGTAACAAATCTGAATAAATATCATGTCCAGAAAAGCCACTAATAAAGAATTGTAATTCGGTTTGTAGGTAAATAATGTCAAATAATGAAAACATTAATTCCTTATTACTTCTTCTTGTCAGTTATTGTGGAAGGACATAAATATATAATAAACCCTCATTGAACATTTTGTAACACCTACTGTTTTCCTGTGTGCACAAATAAACGGATTTGACGTGAACTTTTTTTTTTTTTGTTATTTCAGGACCCAATTCCGTTCATTGATAGGGCCGCCACATCTTTGGGGAATGGTAGCTCACAACTTTGTTAATATTAACATACCAGTTACAAACGTTTTACTATACGGGAGAGCAGGTATCTCCAATCAGGATGCTATAGCTTCACTAGCTATTAACTCATTCTATACAAACTTGAACGAATGGACTAACAAGCTATACACAGAAATCGTTCTGCATCAAGATGGCAGAATGAATATCATGGCGCTTCCAGACGTTTCAACAGACTGGCACGCTCTTTCTACGGTTGGCATTTGGTGAGTCTTTGCAGTTTTACATCTACCGATATGTATCTATAGTTATTATAACGTAAAGTCGGTATTCATGTCATTCTGTGTGCTTGCGTTGTTCTTCTGAAAAACGCAGGTTTGCACCGTCATTTTCAGATAATTTATAATAATTATTAATTTATTTTATTTATTTACATATTTCTTATGGAATAAATTTTTTTTTTTTTTTTCGGAAGGGTTTTGTGAATAATATACAGTATTAGTAATATATAGTATTGAACTTACTTATAATAAATAAACCTCGACGTATTTATCAAGTCGTAAAAACCAAAACAAAGTCGATTTTGGTGTCTAAAAATTCATTGTTTGGTTTTAGTAGTAGCAGGACAAGACCTGTCGAACTACTGAACCACCTTTTCGAAGAACCGATTTTAATTCAGAAAGAAACGGGTAATCATTAACAGTGTTTGGGGAGAGAGACTACTTAGCTAATTGTAAAGATTTTAGAGACCGTGCTCGATTGACGCGATGCATTTGGTTAACGTGGTGGCCTTTAACATTAAAATCATCATATTCTACTTGGGTGCCCTTTGATAAACCACCAACACATCTCAAATGAGTTTCCACCACAGAGCCCCTAGCTCCTATCTACGCCGCGAGATCCGCGCCTATAAAAGTTACCGTTCGTGATTGACCGTGACCCTGAATTTAACTTTGGGTATAGAATTACCCAAAATAGCCCCTTATTATTCGACTTGAGAAATTGGAACCAGAAAAGAAATAAATTTTCATAATAATATAATAATAACATTCTCATAGACTTTAAAGGTGCATCCAGACAGTGCTAAACACGTGCCGCAAATGATTTTTTATATGTCTCAGACTGAAGCAACAAGCGTGGTTTACCATTCGAAACTCATGCCTCGCACTGTCTAAACGTTATTTTATAAAAATACTAGCATCAGTCTGCGACTTATGTTTGAGTCCATCGTTCTCAGGGAGCCGTACGTGTTCATGGAAACGGTTAACTCCGTGAAGCAGAGGAGTATAGCGCTACCGAAGATTGCAGAAACAATGGCCAAGCAATGGTTTGGATTTGTAATCTTCCCGCAGAACTGGCGGTATGAGTGGGTCGTCTCAGGCCTCGCGTCGTATGCAGGCTGGGAAATGCTGAGAATGGTAGGTTTTGAAAATCTCTACATTAATAAAAATTACTTAGCAGAGCACTTGCTTCGACTAAGTATTATTCCCGTCATCGTCGCACAATCGACAAAAAAAAAACCAGTGCAATATAGAGAAGGGAATATTATATGAACCGACATTATTATTTAACGTTCATTAATCCCTACCTAAGTTTAGTAGCATTTTGGTTGACACTGATAACTGTCTGACTTAAAAAACCAAACCAAAACCAAATAACAATTGCATAGTAACAAAAAACTCATGTCTAGTCGTGAAAGTTTTAACTCCTAATAAAGAGATCATCAAGATTCATAAAAAGATCCATTGTTTTGCATAGCTAAATAAAGATTTGGTGTCTGAGATTGGATGACTTTTATACCGAAGATTCCACCAAATTAATGAAGATTTTTTTTGGAACGAAGTTCTTTAGTGCGTTTTTTTTTGTGGTAGGGTTAACTGTTAGAAATCGTCACGTAAGAAAAAAGCGTTATAACACTTTTATTGCCCCCTCCTAAAAACATCTATTTCAGGTTTCAAAAGTTTTGGTTTTAAATAATACGTGAGAAGGAACTTCGTTCCTGACTTCGTTCGGGAGCTCCCGAACGCACACTTTTTTTTTAAATACCATTAACATTTGTTATTCTTTTTTACAGTTCCAAGGTGACGGTATGGGAACAGACATCACAATGCTCGACGTCAATACCTTATTCGTGACTGAAGTAATACAAGAAAGCTTACTCCGTGATTCCTACCTATCATCAGGAGTATTAGAGCCAGCTGATGATCTTTTCGATGAAGATGCAATTAGAGACCATATCGGTGTGAATGGAATTCTGAAGTATAAGGCTCCAGCGTTAATGAGGATGATGAGGATTGTGCTTGGTGATGCAAATACTGACTACATTCAGTTGGCAGCGAGTGCACTTGTGAATGGAGTGTAAGTCTTATAATAACTAATTCACACTTATATTTGCTGAGTTATGTATTGCATTGTATTTATTGGATGAAATCGCTAAAAGCGATAAAGTATATCAATGTTTAACTATAGTTTGATCGAAACCGCTGTACCGCGCCTTAAGTATGTGCACAGCAAGACGGGCGGGGAGGGAGAGCAGGGCAGGCCGCTCATTCGTCAACCTCGCCTCCCGCTTCGTCGCGTATTTCTTAAGTGCGGCGGTTTCGGTCAAACTATAGAGTTAGGTATAATATTCCAATCTAATCTAACTAGCCTATATTTATCACACTGCAGGGCAAAGACTTCCCTCTGCCTTTTACATACAATTCTGTATTTTTATTGTTATTACTATTCCAGAGAATAAAAAACAAAAGAACAACATTCTAAATATATTAAGTGTTACTTTTTAAGCTACTTCCTAGACAACTAACTACTAACTAGACATACGAGTATAATTTCAAGAAACATTTATTTAAGATCAAATCAAGACGAATTTCAAAGAATATTATTATCATTTACCATCTGTCAACTGATAATGGATTCTGTGTGTCAGATTCATCATAACGTTATCATAGCCTTATCGATCATCGAAAATGAAAACGTTCAATATGTGAAAACTAAAATAATATATGTATATAACTTCGAGGATAGACAGTTGTGCTGTGTAACAGAGCCTATTATCTCGACTAACTGGACTCAAAACGCAATCCTGGACCGCTAGTGAGAAATTCCTATTGAAAAATGCATTATCCCGGTAGAGCTTTAAGGGTCTCCCTCATAGGCGCGTTATTATCGGTCGATAATATCGGATGCATTAATGCAATAATGGATACCGATTCTTTACCACACAACTGCGTTTTCCAGCCGATATCTATTTCTAACATGTGTGTGTAACTACAGGCTAATTATTTACTTTCGTTTTTGGCGTCTTCTTCGGTCATCTTCCATAGATGCTGTTAGTGATAAAAATACTTCGTCTGATGATAAATCAATATTACAGAAAAAATCAGGACACGGACGTGTAACCACTACAGATTATAATACCAGTCGGTAAAACCAAATTATTGAGGTACTACTAGTACTAACATTATTAACGCAGGTGTGTGTAACATTATATGCGTCCTAAAACAAAATGTTCTAAGAACTTATATTGGAATATCGCACGACCGAGGAACGCAAGCGTCCTACTTCTATTGCCTCTTTATTATCGCAACAGTGTATAACTTCGTGATCGTTCTAATATAAAATGTACTGAAAATAGATATCGCAATAACGCATCCGATATTATCGACCGATAATAACGCGCCTGTGGGGGAGAGCCTTTATTGTAATCTGTTTGTTCACTGCTTGTTACAGACCTCGCCAATTACACGCCATTTATTCTCGGCTTCTCTTATTTAGCTCCCTCCAGCCACCTCGAGAAGTCTACCTTCCCACCTAGCTTGCAGGCTTCTTACCCTACGCTTGCCGATTTGAGGCTTGTCGAGCTTTAGCCGGCCAATTTTACAAATAATGTCTTCTTTCTCAGACCGCTAGAATGGGTGAACTCGTTAACCTTCATAGATGCTGTGAACAGCGAATGGCTTGGATCAAACAATAACGGTATGGTTGGCGACTTCGACGAGTATTTGGAACCGTGGATTAATAACAATGGATATCCACTGATAAGAGTTACACGTGTACGAGGCTCTGGAGTGCTGCTTACTCAGGTAAATATAAATTTGTATTAGCTTAGGTATTAAAATTCTGCAGTCGCGCTCGCAAATACTAGTACGATCAACATGACCACCGTAACGGTGAACCGAAAGGCAAAATTCAGATTTTATCAATACTTCTACGGCGCTATGCGCTATGTCAAAAATTAAGAAAATAAATGTCACTTTATCTTCGAGATATAGACGGAAAAATTGGTCATGCTACGAGTGCAGGCGGACAGATTAAAATTCCTTAAGCAGAATGCAGTGATTAAGACTAAACTGATCAATGACTAAACTGATGAACCGCCTCTGTGGTCTAGTAGTAAGACCACCTGTCTCAGACCTAGAGGTCCCGGGTTTGATTCCCTGCGGGGGCAAAATTTTCTGCTCGGTTTGGTTGGTAGTAGGACTTGTCCACCACCACCATCTTATCTAAGTCTGTCGCCATAACAATAATGTTAACAGCATTTGTTTTTTTTCGGTAGTTAGAAGTAAGATAGTCAGTTCCTCTGTGGTTGAGGATGCCGAGTGAAGCTCGCTTCCACCTTCAGCCTTATCATCACTTACCATCAAGTGAGATGAAGGCCAAGAGCATCCCCGTAGAGGTTTTTTTTTTTTTATTATTTAATCTAATTTTTATGTATGTTTTGTAGGAGCGTTTCGGTTTCTCCAATAAGCCATTCATCCCAACTCGAGTGCCAATCACTTACACCACCAGCATAGAACAAAACTTTAATATAGAAAAAATATATCCAGTCGATATGTTTGATCAATCTCAAAATTTGGTCTTTGCTCTCGGTGACGAAGACTGGGTTCTCTTCAATATCCAGGGTCAAGGTAAGCTTTAAAATTCAATATTTCATACAACTGGGGCAGTATTGTTTAGTGTTTAAGCTGTTATTGTTCAGTTTTGAAAATGGAATTGTTCTATTCGTTCTGTCGACCTTTATTTGTTTATTTGTACAAGTAATAATGACTGAATTATCCTGGCTTCATCTCACGTCACACTTTTTTTTTTATCTTGCGCATCTCAGAATTAACCATGAGAGGTTGAGACTCTTTAACCGGACTTTCCTGTGGTTGCCTTAAGCTCCTAACAGAACTTAATGCCTCCAGCCAGGGCGTAAAAATTTATAAACTAAACGACTGCCCGCTAAGGGCACCCCCTGTGGGGTGCGAACCTTGGCTTAGGGCAGCGTCGGAGGGAGGATGGCAAGGGACCGTCGGTGGCTGGATAAAATCAGAGTTATGATTATTATCAGGGGGAGACTGTCGCACTGGAACACTGCTGGCTCTTATACTTTTCAATACGTCTCGGCCCCTGGTTTCAAAAAAAATTTTATTTGATAAAGTATTTCATACTTATTGACTTCAAGAAAATAGGTGCTATTATTACAGTTCGTATCGAATGCCAAACAAAAACATCAAAACAAGAAGAAATTAACAACGTCAAGAACTCTTTCGAAAAAGTAAAATTTTCTGTTTACATAATACACAATTATTGACAGTCCTTTCACTTATATATAATTCTGATTTTACATCGCTGTCAAAATCACAGTCATCTTTATTATCATTAAAATAAGGTTGCTGTTGGGTTGCTGCTATCAGGTGTGAAATAACTGTAGTGATAACTGTATTTTTTTCCCGGTAAATCAGGGTACTATCGCGTGACCTACGAGCCTGACCTTTGGGAATTAATCATCCTAGCTCTTGAAGAACCAGAGACGCGGGAACAAATCCATCCACTCAATCGTGCTACTGTAAGTTATGAAAACATAACTCTTTCTCTGAATTTTGAGCAATGATCTTTGAAAAACATATTTCAGATCTTCCCTCCCTTTTTCCTCTTCTTATTTCTAATCCCTGATTGCAGTTCTTTTTAAATCAATCTTTTTTAGGCAAGCAATACAAAACTTTTTAATGATGTGAAAACTTAAGTAAAGAAAAGAACCCATAGCCCTACTGTCTAAACAAACAACGTATTATTACTCTGTTCTAATTATGAATTAATTTTCGTCCACAGCTAGTAGACGATGCTCTTAACCTAGCTAGGGCAGGAAGATTAGACTACGATATCGCATTCAGATTGGTTCTAACCATGGAACATGAAACCGAATATGCGCCGTGGAAAGCCTTTGTAAGAAACATGGACTTCTTGAGGAAACGCTTGGTAGCCTATGTTAATGACGACGAAGATTTAGATCCAGATATTTATTTGGTAAGTCAATCAATAAATAAACACGATCTAGAGGAATGTGGCCGCTTTTCTTTAGATCGAATTTTGTCGCTTCGTGTCTCAATATTAAACTTCATAAAAGGTACTAGCTGACCCAACAGACTTCGTTCTGTCAAAAGCTATTTGACTTGACTGTGGCAGTTTGTCTACGCGCAAAGGAAATATAATATTAACTCCACTACTCTACCCTACCCTACCTACCTACCTACCTACCTACCTACCTACCCTACCTACCTACCTACCTAGCCTACCCTACCCTACCCTACCCTACCTACCCTACCTACCTACCCTACCCTACCCTACCCTAGCCTACCTACCTACCTAAAACAATGATTAGCGAAATCGGTCCAGCCGTTCACTAATAGTTGTTTTTTTTTTTTTGTATTTTCTCACCGTTTAAACCTTTCCTGGACTACGACAAACATTTCAAAACCAAAATCAACTAAATCGGCCCAGCTGTTCTCGAGTTTTAGCCAGACAAACGAACAGCAATTGATTTTTATATATATAGATTAAGAAATTCTAGACACACTTACCGTGGTTCCTGATTGAGCCGTTTTCATAATTCCTTCTCAGTCACGATAAAATAGTTTTTTAAAGGAGTGACGCTAGTGGACTGATGAGCGCCCTCTTAATTAACATGTCCTATAAAAGAGAGCAGATTGATCTGTAACTTAGGACTTTCCTACCTCAGACAGCTTTCTCTAATTAAGATTGTGCATTTTATTAACCTGTGTCTGTAATAAAATAAAGATTTATGATTACTCTTGAGTAGCATCATGACCGATGTGCCTAAGTTTTATTATATTTTCTTTTTCAGAGAATGGTCCGAAGAACAATACATGCTTTTGAAAATCAAATAGGATTCTATCCTGATGTGGCTACGACTGAGCCAACGATGCAAACATTGACCCGAGGCCTCGTGATGGACCACGCTTGCAGAGCCAACTACCAGCCTTGCATAGCTGCTGCTGTAGACTGGTTCTACGATCCTAACAACAATGGCGTAGTGTGAGTATTTGAAGCACTTGTTTGATATACATATGTCATCATCATCATCATTTCAGCCGAAAGATGTCCACTGCTGGACATAGGCCTCCCCCAAGCAACGCCACCTCGACCGGTTTTGTGCTTCCCGCATCCAGCGGATTCCTGCGGCTTTCCTATGGTCATCGGTCCACCTTGTGGAAGGCCTTCCAACGCTACGTCTTCCGGTACGCGGTCGCCACTCCAGAACCTTTCGGCCCCAACGGCCATCTCTTCTGCACGCAATGTGCCCTGCCCATTACCACTTTAGTTATAAGTAGTTAAAAATAATTTTATTATGCTAACTAAATAAAAATTAAACACATCCAATAATTTATAATAATATTAAATTGCTTGAATGGTTACTTAGCCCTCTTCCTCTCTTCTAAGTTTGCTGTGCCCGACAGGGTCTATATTGATCTTTTACTTTGTTATACCATCTATGTAATACATAAAGAATTCAATAAAGTTAAACAAAATGTTGAGTATTATAAAATAATTAAGCGTTACTTTTTTTTAAATATATAAAGTATCACAGATAGTGATACTTTATTGACATTATAATCTAGCCTATTAGCTAAAAAGTAATTTAAATGTAACTTAAAACTGCTAAGAAATTATAAAATTAAGAAATGGTCCAATAACTTTTTTCTTATTCACTATGTTATGGGAAAGACACTTGATTCATGTGTTCTTTATATTAGTAATTGCAGTTGCACTGCAGTTTATAGTTCACTCACAATGCACTAATCTAACTCAAAAGGCTTTCTCCTTTTTAGTCTTCGCACTAGATCAGTGTTGTCAAGGAGTTGGATCGCCTCGACATTCACGTGATGATGAAGTCTGTGATCATGAGCTTCTGCATATTTTTGTATTACTCATACTGTGCAAATTCTACTTACAAGCGTTACTTGTAAGTAGAATTCCCCTGCAGCATCAAGTTTTCTTGACAATTCAAAAGTGTCTGTAAAAACTTGAAGAGAAAGAAATTACAAAACAGCTTTTAAAGACACCATATTAACAAGCCCTGAAGGATCATTATCTAAATGAAATTCAAAAAGCAGAAAAAATCTTCAGAATTAAAACATATACAAGCTGGCAATCAGTCAAACGTACATAATGTACCGAGTCCAATGATAACTACAAACCGCTTCTTTTGGTTCCAGTAATCCCAACATCCCTCATGAGATCAGACCAGCGGTATACTGTACTATGGTCAGGGAAGGCGACGGAGAAGTCATAGAAGCATTGAATGCAAGACTGGAGATCGAACCGACCCACTACGAGAGAATCGTCATTTTAGAGTCCTTAGCTTGTTCACAAGACGAAGCCTTTATAAATGGGTGAGTATTTATATATATTTACATATTGTGTTAGTGTAGGATTTCGTAGTTGCATGCAGCTAGGAACGATCTTAGGCACAACATTTAGTTGAAGTCGAACACCGTTAATTTCACTATCGTCAAGACTTTCTTTCCGTACTATATTTATCAAACACATTTTATTTTGTAATTCACCACACATATTAAAATGAAACTATTATTTCTTATAGGTTACTTGATCAAACTATAGCAGCAAATAGCCCTTACCTTGTTGAAGAACGAGTGAAGATCTTTGCTGCAGTAGCAGAAAGCAGTTACGCGAATGCACACTTAGCTCGCGCCTTCTTAAGAATGAGAACTGCAGAAGTCAGGAACATGTACGTATTTTTTTGTCTCCAAGGATCTTTCGGCTGCTCAGGGAGGGGACTATTTAGCGGAGGGTTATATATATAAATATTGAATCACCAATGTACTTACTTTGAAATATATTTTTCAGGTACGGTGGTGCCGAGAAACTTGAAGAGGTGTTTTTCATCCTTGCTGATAATATGGCTGACGCAGACCTAAGTGAACAAGTGAGTATCGAGATTAAAATCACGATATTAATGATTATTGAAAATAAGCGACTCCATTACTAATATATGTCAAGAGGCGAAACATTAAAGTAAAACTGAGACATTCTAGACATTTCTATTCGACAACCAATGATAACTTTCTTGAAAACAGAATAATAAATACTTTGTTTAAACTGTTATTTGCACTTTTGTTCCCGTTAACCACGCCAACTAAGCTAAATCGTCTTATTCATAATAAAATTATCTGCTATCGAACTGTTTTTAAACGTTAGATAGTGCAACGCAAGGCCATTGAATTCAAGACGCACTCCTTATTGACTGCCTATTTATTGAGCTATAGCTATTTCTAAACGTAATTGTATATCTTTCCACAGTTCCAAATATGGGCGGAAGGTCAGAACAACAATTTATTTGACTCCCAAATGGCTGCTGACCGAGCTGTTCAACAAATTATGGAGAATCTAGTCTGGGATGTAAGGGACAGGGACTATGTATATGAATGGATAGACGAGAATCATGCACCAACTTTGGTGCTGTCAGTTATGGCATTCTGTGTGTCCATAATGGTAGCGGTGTTAAATCATTAAAAGTAAACGAATTTGAAGATTGAGGATTTGTTTTTGAAAATATTGTAATTGGTTTTGTTAAGGCTGGTTTTATTCTGATAAGGAAACAAAAACATAGACAAACTCTATTATTTTAATTGAGTTTGTTTATGATTCAAAACGCAGGAGTGGATTGAAAACCAAGAGATATATTTGTGCTACTGATATTTTAAGGTAGTTCAATTGGAAAAACTTGCGGCAGGCGTCAAAATTAAGCCCAGAAACAGATTGTCGATCTTCAAAAAAAAAATTTAAGATAGTTATTATTATTATTAATTCGTCAATTTATATTCGAAGGTATTCCTCTTTGTTATAAATTTTTATTTGTAGTTTATAGACAATAATGTAACCAAATTTACTAAAATTTTAGATATTAATGATTTTAAGTAGGCGATAGAATAATAAATAAATAAATAACTCTACAATACAAGCTAAAATAAGTTTTATAAATATTATAACAATAAATAAGTCAGAAAATAATTTATAAAAATATTATGTTTGTAAAAATAGTAAATTTTATTATTATAATTTAATGATAAGACGATCGCAGAAAGAAACTCAATAGTATCATTATTGATATTATTCGCAGTTTCTAAATAGCTAATAGATTACAACTGCATTATTGATTTAAAAAATACATCTTATTAATAAATAATGCGATTGTATTATTATATTATTTAAGTTTGTATTCGATAAAGCCTTAATGAGATATCACATCTTGCTACATAATTTGTAATAAGAATGTATGAAAAATGTTAATCATATTAATTAGTTTCTTAGTAATTTAAGTTTAGTTATACCAGAATTGCACAAAGTGACTTAGTTTAAGAGTAAGTAGATGTAAAGAAAATGTAATCGTTTAGAATAGAGTTTATAATACCTAATCATAATTATAAAATTTTGTAATCAGAATGACATAAAACATTCCTAATTATTTTAACTTTGGACAAAAGTGCCCTGCCAAGGAACAATTAATATCTTTTGAACCATTTCTTAGAGTTTCAGCTTATTTTGTTTTACATCTTGGTTCATAAAAGAATTATAAGAACGTATGTATGGTATGTAGGTACCGTGTTAAATCCCTGCTGTAGGCAAACACGTTATTTGATTTCTATGCATTTCCTAAGTTGGGTCTTGTTTGTCTAGTTTTATAATAAATATTTTATGTCAGTTTTTTTTTTTTTAAGTAGACATACTTTGTCATAAGATTCGTATTTAGTATTTTAATTGTTAAGGGTAGAGTAGTAATATTTTTTACTGCATTTTCACTCATATTTTTATCGTCTAGTTTGTTAGATAGTACTTACTTAGGTAAAGAATCTAAATCTGGGGCAAATGCGTCCTCTTGCCTCAAATTTAGAAAAAAAATACGTAAAATAAATATACAAAACTTAATAATTATGAATTTAAATAGTTTTAATAATTTTATTTGCATGAGATTTAAGGCATATTAAAATTAGTTTTTATTGAAAAACCTTATAATGGTATTGTTTGTAATATGTACATAATGCAAAAAAATATATGAAAAAAAGCTTAAATAAATTCGTTTAGAACGAAACAGTTGTTTATTACTCGTCTTCCTAAACCATTTCCTCTTTTTAGTATATATTAAATGATCTACTCCATTTATTAAAAAATCATCCACAAGGTGTTATTTGCTGATGATACTTCCTTAATTTTTAAGGCAGATAGACATGTTTAAAATGTTGGGGACGTAAATAACGCCCTACTGCAGGTCTAAAATTGGTTCACTGCTAATCAATTAGGGCCTTACAAATAAACACGGAATAAAGTTATGACAAGCATAAACGTCAAAAAATGATTGGTTATTTTCGTGTTTATTTGTAAGGCTCTTGTATGCAATGGGAAAAAAATCTAATTGCATATGATTTTCTTTAGTAGTAGTGATTGTGAGATAGTATTGAATCAAGAGAAACTAGAATTCGTCGATAAAACTGTTTTGCTGGGGATCGATTCAAGGCTACAATGCAATGGGGTCCTCATTTAACATCTCTTGCAGGACGGGGAAGTCCAGCAGCTCTTATGCTGTCAGAAAAATCCGTCAATTTACTGATGTAGATATCGCAAGGCTAGTCTATTTTAGTTGCTTTCATAGTATCATGTCTTACAGTATTTTACTTTGCCATCAGAACCATCAGAGCCATAATTATATAATTTCCGCAGGCACGATTCTCTAGAACTGTTTCAACGATACCTTCTCAATTATGAAAACATCATGTACGGATGAAAAAAGAAACTTCTTTTTTGTAAAAAAGAACGACATAATTATAGTACTAGAAATAGGGATCTATTAGTTCAACCAGGTTTCAGACTGGCTAAAATAGACTTGTCTTTCATGGGGTACTATTTAAAATGTTACGATAAAATTCCTCTCCACATACTTCAACTGAATAAGACGAAATTCAAATCTTGTATAAAACACACACTATACAGGCAGGCATATTATAAATTGAGGGATTACATCGCTGATGATAATGCTTGGCCTGGTTCTGCTCCACAACCACAACCAATTGATTAACATTTGAAAATACTGTTGGAGCTGTTGAAGCTTGTAAGACTATCTTTGCATTATATAAACTCAATCTTCTTTGTATTATACATATATGTTTTTGCATAAAACAGGTGTGAGCACTATATACTATAGAGCTACCATTTACCGGGTAATATGTCTTTCATTGACTTGAATGTGCCCTGGCGGCTGAGAGTATGTCATGCTCACTCGGATGTCTCACTGATGGTGGCGCGTGTGTATGATCATTTAGCTCCCTTCAAAATGGTGGAGCTGAATGGTGCTGATCCATGCATCACGTTCGTGAACGGACATTATTTTGACTAAAACAAACTATCGCGAGTGTTTAATTGTTATTATAAGAAATTGCTCGTTCGCAAGTTATTATTTCCATGTTCTACTATACAATTTTTCAGTAATAATTTCGGCAAGAATTCCCAGTAATAATAGTAGGTACGAGTAAGTCCAGCTTTTCGTAATTATTATGAAACGCAACGATACGTATGTTGGTAAGTTGTCCAATAAGGACCTGTTTTTTTAACAAATAATCTTCACTTTTATAATTTCAAACGTGACGTCATATAATTATCGTAGACATCCACGTCAAGGGATCGCGATAATACAGGGAAGTAAAATGTATGGAAATATATGAAGACAGAAAATAAAATAATTAGAAATTATAATAACTGAGAGATTATAATAATGTTTTTTTTTTTTGTGTTTTCAGTTTTTAAGTTATGTTACCTACCCCATAACAATTCGATTACCACTACTTGCTACACCGCACAAACAACAGTGTCACAAGATATACGAAGTGGGTTAAATACGTATATCGAAGGTAACTCAAAAACTACCTAAGCAAAGTTAATAAAAATCTGTTAATAACCATTTTTAGCCCGAGTGCATCGCATGGCAATTCCAATAAGCCCAAACACGGCTAGGAAACATTGTTTTATTACGGAGTTCCGGTGTATACTTTCTGGCTTCATCTTCAGACCAATTCGATGGTACCATTTTCAACGGAGTTATTTATTTAAATTTGCTTCATAGTCGCTTAAATATCTTAATCGAGATTTCTTATTGGCACCCGTGAAATACTTATCATTGAGGAGTTCCGGTGGCCATTTGTGGTCTTCTTCATCAGTTCCACTTCATCAAATGATACTTTCTGAATGCAAATGCTTGAGTTGTTGATGAAAATACAAAAATCGCTATATGTATGTATGCCTATAATATTTGAGGAGTTCCCTCAATTCCTCATGGATCCCATCATCAAGCTAGTTTCCTTATCATGGCACCACCATTGGGATATTTCCTCTCCAACAATAAAAGAATCATCAAAATTGGTTCATAAACGATGAAGTTATCCGCGACGAACATAAAAAAAATATATATGCGGTCGAATTGAGAAACCTCCTCCTTTTTTGAAGTCGGTTAAAAATGCACATTGGTAACAAAGTACAGCTGAAATAAATACCGGATATCCTGTCTCAGTGGTCGTTCTGATAAAGATTAAAAACCAAAATAATTAGCCACAATCAACAGGAAAAATCACTCAAATTCGCACAATCATAGGATTAAACTTTTCTTTTTTATCTGTTTGTGATACGCCTAAAGATATACCATCAGCCAAGGATAAATGAAACAAACAAAATTTTTGTTAAACATTGCCGTTGCGGCGATGCTTGGGAAATGTCCAGTAACGGATAGCATTTCGTAAAATTATGAATTTTTAACTCGCTTCAAAATTTTAACTAACATTCTGCTTATTATTTTTAACTAATATTATAAATGCGAAAGTAAGTTTGTTTGTTTGTTTGTTACCTTTTCACGCCTAAACTATTGAACCGATCATCCTGAAATTTTGTACATACGTTGTCAGGTGTACAGAAACAGACATAGAGTACCTTTCATCCCGAAAAAACGTACTGTTCCCGAGGAAAACAACAATAACGTTCTTATGATAATAGATGGCGCCACGTGTCTGTCGAATCATGATTGAATTATATTATTATACTAGCTTTTGCCCGCGACTCCGCCCGCGTGGATGTCGGTTATCGCGTAAAAAGTAGCCTATGTCCTTCTCCATATCCTAGGCTATATCTCTGCCAAATTTCATGACGATCGGTTCAGCGGTTTAGGCGTGAAAACGTAACATACAGACAGACAGACAGAGTTACTTTCACATTTATAATATACGTAAGTATGGATAAACTTTAGTAGTGTGTTATGAGTTACAAGCAGAGTACAGTCCGAATTGATTGTCAAATTCTAAATTAACGCGAGCGAAGCCGCGGGCAAAAGCTAGTAATAAATAAAACAGCGCAGATAGTTGAGGGCTTGTCTATGTTATTCTTTATTCTCACGGTATCGGTCTCAACCCCGCTGGGAACCTCTGACCACTGTCTGGTGAAATCCATATCAACCTGCTCTCCTCCAGATGAGAGTCCTAGAGGCACGAGGAGAGTATGGCGATACGAGTCTGCAGACTGGGATGAAATGCGGCACTTTTTTGCATCATAACCATGGCGGCAAGTGTGCTTCTCCTCGGGTGACCCCTCGTGCTGTGCTGACGTGGTTGCGGACGTGATTCGGCAGGGGATGGAGTATTTTATTCCATTCTCCGACATCCCGCTCGGTCACAAATCCCAGCCTTGGTATAATGCAGAATGCGCCCACGCTGAGGCCCGAAAAGAGTCTGCCTACCAAGCCTGGGTCAAGGCCCGCGACCACAAAGTTAGAGCACGTAAGGTTCGCGCGAGGAAAAGAGCCTTTAATTCTGCCGCCAAGTTCTGTAAGCGGGTTTTACGTAGGGCACGTTTTGACCATGTCGGACGTATTGGGACCAAGCTGTTATCGCACCCTCCGAGTAGTAAACAGTTCTGGTCCCTGTCTAAAGCGGTTGAAACGAATTTCTGTCGTCCCACTTTACCTCCAATGATGAAACCTGATGGATTAGAGTACAATGAGACAAGCAGATAAAAAAACTGCATTTTTGTGGAATATTGACACTGAAAGCTCTTGATCGCAGTTTAGATGTGCTAATCACGTTGAGTTTCATTGGTGAAATCGGCATTAGCCGTTTAGCTATTACTCTCTAAACGTTTTATTTCTCTCCACAGTTTTCAAACTGGGTACTAAGTCGGAACAGTGATTTAGACGACTCTCAAATATCGGCTGAGCGAGCTCTCGACCAAGTTTCTCAACATTTACTCTGGGATGCGACCTGGAAGATCTATGTATATAGATGGATAGCCGAAAATGTAGTTTGATGCTGTGAGTTATGGCATTCTGTGTAAAATAAAATCGATAATGTTTTTTGGATTCGTGTCATACTGAGGAGTTTGTTCCGCCATTATCTAGGTGCTTCTTCCGAAGGATTTTGTAACTTTTTACAGTCTTAATATAAATATTGTAATCAATTTATATCAAAGTTTTTTTATTAATAATGATATACAGGAAAAGTTTTTAATCAGTGCGTAAAATTTGACAAATTAAACTTAAACGTGTTTTATTATACACCTATTTCTTATTTTGATATGTCTTAGTAGAAAAAAAAAATAGTTATCGTTAACGAAAGATGTTTATTTTGAAACTGGTATAATGGATACTCGTCGCGCGACGCGCTGCCGCCGCCGGCGCGGTCAGTGAAGCGGAACGCAGTAGTAGGTACCTATCAGCTGTGTGCGCTCGCCCATTGATATTATTACGAATAATCTATTCGTAATCCACATTTTGCTGATTTCAAGTGGACCAAAAAAAAAGTATTGAACAAATAATGGAAATGTGTTCTATTACTGATACTGAATCATCAAAAAAAAATTTGCCCACTGTTTAAAAACTTATCCTGTATTCAAGATTTAATTTTCGTTTTATTTCATCGTATTTCATAAAGTAATAGTATTTCAGTAAGTATAATTAAAGGAAAATTCTTCAATTACTTAGAATCACGTAAGTTTTCGTTAATGGTAGAAAACAACAAAAATAAAACAAGTTACTTAAAGATACAAAACATATAATTAATCTTATTATTTATATGAATTAAGTTTAACATTCTTATTTTACTAGGGTAATTTAGGATTTTTAGACTAAGACACATTAAAATTTTATTAAAATATGGTAATATTAATATGTACAAATTGTATAAATAAATAAAATCTTAAATCAAATTATTGAGAATTAATAATGTTTTTTGTCCGTTATTTAAATACATGATGACTAGAATTACGAAACTGTCAAATTATTATTTAAAATTAATATTATTTTACAAAAAAAATATATGATTTATGTGTGTTTCAAGTTTTTGTTTATATATCACCTTATTTTTTTACCTTCGATCAAAAGTGATATGCCAAGGTAAGCACCATTTTAGTTTTTAAGCCAAATAAAATAGTTGGATCCCATTGAGTTTTAAGATAAGTAAGTATTTAGTTTTTTACTGCAATATTCTTGTCGAGATTCAAATTAAAACTGTGAGAAAGTAGTCACTAGACAATTTAAAATTATTTTGTAGAAATTATTTAAAAAGTTTAAAAATCCAAAAGCAATATTTTAAGGCGGGCAGTCTTGGAAAAAATAATTTAAAAAAATATTGAATAATCTTATAATTAGCCTTTTAAATAAATAACGAATAAAAACTTATCAATGCACTACATTAAAAAAAAAAAAAAAACTGGTAGACCACATAGATAGTGTTTACTTTCATAATTTTTCTTCCTATTTCAATGATTTACATCGTGCAAATGTTGATAATAATTGCAATAAATAAAATCATAATAGAATTTTCTACTGACGATGCTCCATCCGATTGCAGCTTTTCGGTGACACCTTCAGTTGTCTGTAAAAAAAAAAAAACAGAAAAAGATATACCTGTCCCTTTGAACTATTACGACGTTCTTATCCAAAAGGTACAGGGATCTTTTGGCGCGTGGGCAACTAACGTCGCCATCTTGTTTTATTTTATTTCTGTGACAATTAGGGTTTTCTGAAATGATTTTCACTAGGTGGCAGCACTGAGACTTCCGGTCCGGGTATCTGTCAAAAGTGTCAAAGCGCCAATATTTTCTTTAGTCGTGAGTTCGTGACTGAATGATGAACTAATGACAGTACGGTTGGCGCAGTAGTTAAGCTTTGCGGGTTCGATTCCCGCACGGAAAAAATATTTGTATGACCTACAAGTAGTTG
Organism: Dryobota labecula; assembly: GCA_947523025.1. Taxonomy (NCBI): domain Eukaryota; kingdom Metazoa; phylum Arthropoda; class Insecta; order Lepidoptera; family Noctuidae; genus Dryobota; species Dryobota labecula. Next base: position 24,244,106 of record OX383289.1, on the reverse strand, counting down.
TTCCGGGTCTGGCTGTTGTGTATGTGAGTTTAAATGTTTGTAAACGCACCTAACAATACAGGAGAAAATACTAATGTAAAAAAAAAAATATAAATGAAACGAGTGATGAATGTCATCATGGATTTATATTGATTGTCGAAATGGAAGACATCTTGTCAATGTCGCGGCAACTGGTGGCGTGAATTTTCATGTTTTCTGAACAAAACCCCTTTGCAGTACTAATGCAGTCTTCTAGCAACCCTCGTTCCATGTTACTTGGGATCGGCGCAACACGTATTCTTCTTCCATTGTCTCCTACCAACCGACACGCTATCATTCACTCCTTTTAGGGTTCCGTAGTCAACAAGGAACCCTTATAGTTTCGCCATGTCCGTCTGTCTGTCCGCGGTTTAGCGCAAAAACTATTGGTACTAGAAAGTTGTAATTTGGCATGAGTATACACGTTAATGACGTCAAAAAAGAGGTAAAATAAAATGTTGAAAAAAAAAAACAATTATTTAGGGTACCTCCCCTACATGTAAAGTGGGGATGATATATTTTTTTTTTTCGTCCTTCCCATAATGTGGGATATCGTTGGACAGGTCTTTCAAAAATATTAGCGTTTTAGGGAGACTGTTTTTTGATTAAGTAAACCGTTCGTGACTTATTTATTTATTTATATTTATTTATATATACTTTATTGTACATCAGATTACACATTACAAAAGAAAAGAAAACTTATACACTATAAAATATACAATGGGCGGCCTTATCGCATACTGCGATCTCTTCCAGGCAACCTTGGCATGGACAGTGAATTTATGGACATAAAACTTATCAAGCTTTAAAGTACCAATTTTCGTTATAGTCAAGTGTGTCCCCCCCCCCCTCTACCAACTAAACGGTTGTAGTTAGAAATTCAAATGTCACGGCAATACGAGTAGTACCTATGTATAACGAAGTTAAAAGGAAAACTATCGCAGTTAAGTAGGCTTTACAATTTACCGAGTAGTTGGCGACCAACTTACATTTACAGTTGAAAAAAATGTTCTCCCATACATTCTCTATAGGAAAACATGTTTTTCAACTACATGATAAGTTTGTTCTAGAGATAAATTCATCCCTACTACGGAACCCTTCATTGTGCGTGGTCCGACAAGCACTTGGCCCGTTTTTTTTCTTTCATGTCGTCATCTCTCACACAATGCATCCAAATTTTCTTTGGTCGTCCCCTCCCCCTCCATCCATAAATAACCTATTGTATATCCTACTAATATTATAAATGTGCAAGTTTGTATGTTTGGATGTTTAGATATTTGGATGTTTGTATGTTTAGATGTTTGGATGTTTGTTACAAAATCACGCAAAAAAAATTGAATGGATTTGAATGAAATATGGCACACAGATAGCTTATAATCTGGATTAATAGACAACAGTCATCCACGCGGGTGAAGCCGCGGGCAAGAGCTAGTTATTTTATAATCATCACTTCAGTATAAATCCATCGAATCATAAAAATTTTATATTAATAGTCCTAATCTTACCTTTTCAGTAGTAGACATCACAATAGGCATTGGTCTCGGTTCTCCTAGGGGGATCTTGCCGAAAAACCTGTTTTTCGCGCGTCTGGAATTGAGTAATGTCAAAGAATCAATATAACATAATAACAATATAACTAAAACAGAAATATCTCTCTCATATCGGACAAACTATCTAAAGATCAGAGAAAATAAATAACTAACTAACGTTGCTCTCAGCAACGTTTAATACATTAGTAGACTTGGCCCAAGCCTGAAACTTAATTTGGCCCAAACCCTGAACGCAATGTGGCCCAAGCCCTAAACTTAATGTGTCCCAAACCTTAAACGCAATGTGGCCCAAGCCCAAAACATAATGCGGCCCAAACCCCAAACGCAATGTGGCCCAAACCCTAAACGCAATGTGGCCCAAGCCCGAAACTTAATATGGCCCAAACCCTAAACGCAATTTGGCCCAAGCCCGAAACGTAATGTGGTCCAAACCCTAAACGCAATGTGGCCCAAGCCCTAAACGCGAATTTGTGAACAAACTAAACTATGGGATTTTTTTATTGCGAATAGGTGTCAAGTACTAGTAGTACTAGTTGGTTTAACATTTGGTTAGATTAAAATTTACTTGTTTAATCAAATATTACCCCCGGAGCTCTCTCTGAATGCGCAGTAGTGACGTGGTCGCACTTTTGAATTTATCGAGTCGACACGGATAGTGCTTAACTTAGTATATTAAAATAAGCCTTTTATACTAAGTAACTTGACTTACATTTTCTGATCAGCGATCCACTTGTCGTCCTGTTCGATGGGGTTCAGTTTGCGTGAGTACGTGTTGCTGAACGTCTCGTTGGCCAACACGAAGAAGTACGACATACGACAGTCGGGGAACAGGCTGGAAACGAACAAGATAATATTTGAGCAGATACAAAAAAAAAGAGATTCATTAATTGTAGAAATATAAACATTCGAGCTAAAATAGGAGCTAAAGAAAAAGTGAATATAAAAATGAAAATAAGAAATGGAGCTAAATTATTTAATATCAAATTGCAAGCTTTGCTCAAGCTTACTGGTCTATATGATAAAATGGGTCATCCACATAGAATAGAATATAATAGTTTATTTGTGAAACACAGGTGATTATATACAAAGATCTTAAAAATTAAGTAGTGCGCAATTTTTTGCCAGTTACCATGAGTTTTGTTTTACCATGATGAAGCTTGACAAACTTTAGACTTTGAACAAAGCAGTATATCCCGAATTCTTGTGTTAATGGTGTTTGTGGTAATGACACTCCTGTTACAGACGATTTGAAGCATAATTGGATAAATGTGGGGTTGCTTACACTTGAGGCGTGGGATATCCTGCATGTATCGAAGGAACTCCCTGCCAACGTCTGTGCATCCCGAAAACCAAGCTAGGAGTCTGCAAGTCTCGAGTGAAGTTATAGGTTTGTAACAAGGCAGGAGTGGCTAGAGAGCAGTGGTGACAAGTGGTACCAGCCCCGACTTACGAGTTGTTGGTCGTGGGTTCGAACCATGACAGGCGCTATACTTTGTGTAAATCATTTCATCAACACTACTCTTAAAACGTTGAAGGAAAACGGTATGTCCTAGAACCAAAAATTTGAAGACATGTGACATCTACCAACCCGTACTGGGCCCGCGTGGTAGAAAACAGCCGACTCCCGCTCGAAGAGAGGAGGCCTATGTCCCAGCATTGGGAACATTATAGGATTATGCTATCCATTAGTACAAATATATTTGTAAAGACATTACACACCATTACACCTGAATACTGATGACAACGAAAATAAGCGTGGTTTGGTAATTTTTTTAAATAAAAATTTATATTATCACAAACGGGATATTTACCATGTAAACCGAACCACTGGATTGAGTTACATAACCCTCAGGTCATCTCGACAGAATGCTACTATATTCCTAGACTGGTTAGAGAAGCTATTGAGATTACCAAATATAGGAACTTCAACCAGGATGATGAGTTTCAATTGTCGAGAGCCTGAAATCCAGTTGTGTCTAAAAACTGAAGAAGTGCCGAAAAAAGTTCGCGACCGGACACAGTGAATTTCATGTGTCGGGAACAGAATCGAGTTGCGAGTGACAGCGGTAGCGGTACTGAGCGCAAAAAACGAACAAGAAAGAGGGTAGACCGTTTTGTCTGCTTATAAACACCCACTCGCAATCACTTCAGTTTATCCGTGATCATGGTGCTTGCAACAGCGCCGAAATATCGGAAACTCATAACAAATGATTATTTTAATTTTTGAATTGTTTCCATTACGGACGCTTCTAACGTGCACGTCTTTCTACATTGTTCTCACATGTATAAATTCAACATGAATGATGTGGCTTATTCCACTAATCCCCCCTGAGAGAATCCCCCTCAGTGGAAAAAACTGAACCCTAATGTAAAAAAATCACTTTCAGGGGATCTTGGTTTATGTTATTTTTTGTTATTACAATTCTAGTTTTAGCTAGAATTGTAATAACAAAAAATAACATAAACCAAGATCCCCTGAAAGTGATTTTTTTTTCTTGGTTTATGTTATTTTTTGTTATTACAATTCTAGTTTTAGCTAGAATTGTAATAACAAAAAATAACATAAACCAAGATCCCCTGAAAGTGATTTTTTTACATTAGGGTTCAGTTTTTTCCACTGGAATCCGAAAACAGTCTAGAATTCAGATTCCAGTTTTCCTCCTAAGGGGGATTTTCAGGGGGGATACTGACCGACCCCTTGACAATTCAAAAGTGCCTGTAATTGGTTTATTTGAAATAAATGCTTTGAGTTTGAGTTTGAAACATGGTATATATCCCGTTTTTGTGCATAATAATGTTAGTGACCATGACAGCTTAAAAACTTATAAAAAATTCTATATATAAATCTGTAATTTGTATGGTGTGCGTATTCTATCTATCTTTGATAGAACGTAGTGCAACTCACGTGTATTTCCCTCTCCTATCCTGCACGTACAAGCTCCTCACCAGCGCATGCGCAGGCTCGTGATGCAGCTCACACGCCAGCTGCACTATATTACTTCTAAACAGTCGTGTTAGATGCTGGCTGTCCTTACTCTTCGTCAACTGCGAGTAGATCGGGATTATCTTCTTGATCATGAAGTTCTGGAATTGTGGAATTATTTTGATTAATTTCAAGTTATATATTTTTTGTTTTATCATCTTCTGTGTCTTTTTTTATCATCCCGTTGCTGGTTTGACGTCCTCTGAAAACATGAAACCTATTCTGAATAGTGTTTTGGCTTACCGCTGAGGTCTCTCTTTATTTTACTGCAGTTACTACAGGATTTGAGAAGTAATAAAGTACCATACAATACCTTTCGGGCACTTCGTCTTTTTGCCCTTATCTTTTTATTTATGGTTTGTGCAGCATATTTTGGTTTTCTTTCTTACTTATCAACCGTCATCTTAGAATTCGCTTCTTTACTAGCCAAAATATCAGCTTCCATTTTATGACTATACTGTTCATACAGATTTATAATGTCTTACCTCCCATTCCCAATACAGATGTCTAGTCATATTACAACTAGCACCCTCAATGATCAACATTTCATATCCAAACATGGCCGCCTCCCATACTATAGGACTGCGTTCTTTATCTAGGTAGTCCAGTATTTCCATAGCAAGCTGAACATCTAGGTCACCAGCCACGTACAGAGCAAATACATCGTTTACAATCTGGAATACATCAAAGTGTATAATTAGAATTGTGTATCTGCAAAAAAAAAACTATATTCGCTTTTTAATACCTGCTTTAGACCTTGTGCAACAGGTATTAAAAAAGTGAATGTAGATTTTTGCAGATACCTACTAGAATTTGCAAAGAAAACAGAATTCTGTGGCTACTATTTATCTGCCTTGTACAAACTACTCTTATTAATGTATTTATTTAAAATGTATTGTACGTACACAATTATAAGGACAAATAATTATAGGAAATAGTATACAATAAGAGGTCTAATCGCAATTTTAAAACAATGACTTATAGACAACCTATTTGTTGTACAGTTATGGAAATTAATTGGTACTTACGCAAATTGACACTGTCCTTACATAAATTTGCCATTTCATACAAATGATAAGTACAGTACACACAGTTTTGATTTGAATATACGAACAATTTAAGTTGACAGTCAATTTACTTAATAATGAATTTCCCTGACCTAATTATACATCTATAGTATTTTTATATGACAAAACTGATAAAAATTAAAATTAAAGGGTTTAAGCACGCTCTTGACTGGAACTCACTTGCGCTCTGTTTAATTCATCTATTGTTGTCGTGTTCTCCTTCAAAGTCTTTGCTATGAGTCTCCAAGTAACGGCATCGTAGTTGACTCGATAGTACCCTGAAAATTATAAAACATTTCTAAATAAGGATCTTCTTCTTTTCGAGTGGTTAATGAATAACCTGACCCAACCCTGACCCTGATCCTAACCTGTGGAGAGGATTGTGGTTAAGTAATAACAGCCACACGGTTCGATCGATCAAGTTAAGCTACGCTATACCATACCAAAATCCCTGTATACCATATTTACATACCAAAATCCCTTTGTGCCTCAGAAAGCACGTTAAGCTGTTAGTCCCGGTTGTCATTCGTGGATCTTCGACAGTCGTTACGGGTCGTCAGAAACCAAAAGTCTGACAACCAGTCTTGCCAAGGAGTATCGTATTACCCAGTAACTGGGTTGTGGAGGTCAGATAGGCAGTCGCTCCATGTAAAATACTGATATTCAGCTGCATCCGGTAAGACTGGAAGCCGACCCCAATATAGTTGGGAAAAGGTTAGGCTGATGATAAGTGACTAACCTGGCGTCAGAGTTTTTATGTCGTCCAATGTAAATGTAAATCTTGAAATTGAATTTGATGAATTTGATTTTGAAAATTGTAAATTTGATGTAAATCTTATGTCATATGGGATTCTTCTCTGGGGAACCTGTGCGGATATTAATACAATCTTTGTTTTACAGAAAAGGGCTGTTCGAGCCATTTATAACCTTGGTGCAAGAGATTCCCTTCGGGAAAAATTTAAAGAAATAGATATTCTGACTGTAGCCTCTCAATATATATTTGAAAATCTATTGTATGTACACAAAAATATATCAAATTTTAAGAAAATGTCCGATATTCATAGTCTAAATACCAGAAATAAACACAATCTTGCTGTACATCGCACTCGCCTCCACAGAGTAGGCAACTCATTCATGGGTCAATGTATACGCTTTTACAACAAACTTCCCATTGAAATTCGAAACTTACCCATTAAACGATTTAAAAGCTGTATTAAAACCAAACTTTGCAAAAAAGGGTACTATAACATTTCTGATTATTTAGAAGACAAAAAAGCTTGGGATTGAACTGTTCGCTCTGCTTAAAGCCGTTTGATTAAACCCTAAAACTTGACATTTTAATAATTATACAACGTTTTATATACATACCTAATTATTGACATTATTAAATATTATATACAAAATGACATGAATATTTACTTTGAAAAGTATTACATATATTACTTTAATTATTGTGAATGTGAGCACTATGTGGGTCATTTGTTTTCTTTAAGATTATCTCTTTTTTCCTCTTTCTCAAGTAGTTTTAATGATGGTCTGGTTTTTTGAGTACTTTATGCGGCCTACCCAAATGTCCTTTCTTTGGTATTGTTCGTCGAGTCGTTGAGCTCCTTAAATCCTGAGTTGAGCTACACGTTTACTGACAAATGCTTGCACTGACTGGACAGGTCCACTCAAAATTGTGTGGTTCTTTCCTCAAAAGACCATTTCAGACACGGATCTACATGGTCCTCACATGATCTGACCAAGATTATGTCTGGACTTTAAAAGAGACTTTGACCCCTGAGTTTGTTTCGCCATTTCTTCTCAGGGATAGTCAGATAGGAAATGTCGACTTCCTCAAGCTTGTTTTTATATTTTTTATATGACGTGTAAAAGTGATTCCGATATCCTATTTACAGAATAAACGATTTCATTTCATTTCATTTCATTTCATTTCAATGGGCTTCAGACTTGGCTACACATGTCGTCGAGAAATATCTCTCAGGCATGCTGGTTTCCTCACGATGTTTTCCTTCACCGTTTTTTTTTTAAATATACATACATAAACTCACGCCTTTTTGCCAGAAGGCACAAAAGTATTATGGGTGCATTTACAAACATTCTCACATATACAAACAACCTTAAAGTGTGTCAGCCTCAAGAGATCTTAAAGTCCCTACCACAAAATATAATTTTGACATTCAATCGTCAACGACATTAGGGATAACTCCGCCAGACTTATGATATCCGGAATTACCAGCGTCATAAAAATTATGCATAGCCTCGTCTACAAAATGCATTGTATCGTGAATAAATCAGCACAGTTTTACGAGCGTGGGTATGATAGAAATAGATTTATTGCTAAGCCAAGGACTTGTCAAGTTCAGCCGTTTTATTATTAGTAAGCCACTGCGTCTCAATTAATGGTTTCGCATTTAGTGGTATTTTATGGATAGTTTCGTATGAAGTCTCAAAGAGTTAAGATATTTATAATATGGTGGTGAACCAAAGTTTTTTTTTTCTTTCTCATGTTTTTAGAATTAAATTTTTCAGCTCTTTTTTTAATAGCTTTAGACCTGTGTTCACCAACATTTAAATCAACTGTTTAGATATTTAATCAGTTGTTTACTCAAAATTTCATAGGAAATTTGACATAAACCAACTGTTTAAATACCTAACCGGTGGTTAGAATGTTGGTAAACACAGGCCTTAGTCCCCTTGCTACGAAAAACATGTGCAGGGGTCATCCATTCGTCCATTCTCGATGTTATAATAGTTACTTACAACAAAGTAAAAGGGTTTTAAATGAATTAATTATACAAGGAAAAAGTAGTATCTATTTATGTACCGGATTTGTGTTGTTTTTGTGAGTGTAGCTGTGTATGCGTGAGTATAGATATGTATGAGTGAGTTGTAGGTGTGTATATGTGAGTGCCTGCTATGATTTGTTTAAGTTATGGTTTAAGTAATTCTTCCGTATCGTCATAATTTAGGGTAAGCAGATATTCTTAATTTTATTGTTAGCATTGGAATTTGTTTAAACAATGAATGTTTAATGTGTTGTGCAGTTCATTGTAAGTATAGGACTATATACATACACATACATAAACTCACACCTTCTTCTTATGGGTATAGGCAGAAACTATAGAACGCCACCTGCTAGTAATCCATACTAATATCCATACTAATATTATAAAATGTGAAAGTATGTCTGTCTGTCTGTATGTTACGTTTTCACGCCTAAACCGCTGAACTGATCGTCATAAAATTTGGCAGAGATATAGCCTGGGATATGGAGAAGGACATAAATGTATGGGAAAAGTTTTTGGCGATTTCTGACTTTTATAGTACCTACTCAAACTTCAATTTGCCCTATAGAATATTTTGATCCTTATAAGAAACAGGATCGATTGGCATCAAAAAAGTTTTTATGAAAATTGTAAATTTGTGACAAAATTAGGTCAGTCTCCTAAGATCGTTTTCTTGTAGCTACAATGGTACAAGTACTTGCCCTTACTGCCCCATCTCAGAAATCCGCCCTCTTCAATGAGAGCGCGGCTCATTGGAGGTCCCAACCACTTTAACCAAAACCTAAAGCGGTCGCCAAAATCGGCTAGAAGGCATTATCATCATCCACGAAGTGACTATCCACTTACCTGAGCCTTTCCTATTCAGTATTATCCATCCATCATTGAGATTCTCTCCGAAGGTGTACGTCTGTTCCCCGATAGTAAACCTTGGCTGGTAGCAGTTGTAACAGTTCTGGTTCTTCTGAACCATGTACGATATGGGGATCAGGTAGTCGGTGTCCAAACGGTTATCACGGGTGAAGCTGAACTGCCTCTGGAAGAGAATGAGGGTGTAATTTGGAAATAGTACATTACTTACCAAGGGCGGTAAAAGAAAGAAAGCCCGAAATCGCAAGTATTTGTGACCTTTTACGAACCTGCTTCAACTGAACAGCATTAGGCACCCGATCTCTCAACACCTGGACGTTGATCACAGGATACCCTCGCCGTCTGAACCAGGAGCCAAGAATCCTAGATGCAGTGGAACCGTTGAAGAACTGGTGGAGACACTCGATCGTGTCCTGATCTAGTGTTGTCGTGAAGTCTTGCAGGGATATGTATTTACCTCTCCTGTAATTTTAAAAGAAATGTACTGTGTATTGAACAGTTTTTTCAAAAGTCAACGATGTATTTATGATTATCGAGAAATACTCAAAATTCCAACTCGCACTTTATATCGCCTTTGTAGACTATTTAAAAGCTTTCGATAGCAGATTATCAATAGCTCAATTTTTAACGACCCACAAAGTATTTATAGGAACAACACTGGAGCGATTAATATAAACAGTTCTATAACGGGATCGTCCGTCCAGATTGAGAAAGGAGTTAAACAAGGCGACCCGCTGTCCCTAAAACTATTCGCGGCTATGCTGGAGGAAGTCTTCTGAAAGCTGGCAGCGCACTGGACGGAAAAGGACACATGATTGGCCATTAGATATTATCTAATTTCCGTTTCGCCGACATATTGTCCCCTTTTCGTATTCAACCTCCGAGTTGACTCAGATGCTAGACAATCTTAGCACTGCAAGCCTACAGGTCGGACTTCAGATGAATATATCAAAGACCCAGTTGATGACGAACAGCTCGCATCACAGGATCGCTGTCGCGGATGGGAAGGTTGAGTATGTTGATGAGTATCTCTATCTTGGTCAAATAGTCTCTTTCCAGGCAAGACAAAACGAAGAAATTGCAAGGCGCACCGAAAATGCCTGGAAGAGATATTGGGCCATGAAATATCTACTCAATACTCAATACTCAATATATTTATTGCTTCCACATGTGAACTTAGGTGGTAGGTTTTACAAAGATATGATCATTGTTGACCCTGTCGGGCACGGCAAAAGTAGGAGAGAGGAAGAGGGGTTTTTATTTGACTACTTAGTTGTTATAATAATAATATTGAATAGGTGTTGTGATTATTAACATATAACATGTTATTTAAAATTTGTCATTTAAGTATTCATTGATATTATAATAGCATTTAGATAACAGAAATTGTTTTAATTTATTTATGAATGTATAAAGTTTTTGTTCTTCTTTAATTTTTTCTGGTAATTTATTATAAATTTTAATTGACATGACTAGTGTACTTGTTGAGTGCATTTTCAGCTTAGAGCCTGGTAAGTTTAACCTATTTTTATGGCGCAGTGTATATCTTGACTGTATATTTTCTCTTGTCGTGTAAAAGTGTTGGTAATTACGAACGAATTTGCATATTTCTAGATGTCTAATAAAGGGTAATCTTTCTTTGTCCCTTAAGAGAAGACTCATCGACGTATCCTCACATGTGGTCTCAAACATGTTCTTTGACAAACCAGCAGAGGTCCACCCTCGAGGTTTACCAGAGGGTTATGGAACGGAGAATTCTGGGTATAAAACTAACAGACCGGGTTAGAAATACGGCCACCCATTCCATCACAAAGATAACTGATATCACATGGAAAGCTGCCACGCTAAAATGGAATTGGCTGGAGACATCTGTTGCATGTCGACGATCAATGGGTAAAATTTACGAACCATTGATTCCCTCTTAAATAACAAGCAACATCCCGGTAGGCCCAGACGGAGATGTCAGCATGAGCTGGACTCTTTCAACAAGAACTTAACAGCTTTAAACAGAGATAAGTGTAAAGAGAGTAGAAAGGCCTTTGTCCTGCAGTGGGACATCGCTGACTTTTAATCATCATTCTCCTTCCTTATCCCAATTTATTTGAGGTCATCGCAACATGTCTTTTTCTTCCATACTTGTCTATTTGTCGACATCTCGGTGGTCACTCCCTTTCTAGCCATATCATCTTTCACATATTCCATCCATCGTTTCTTATGTCTTCTACTCGTATAGCAATCCACATTCATACAAAAAACTTTCCTGATGACATTTCCCTCATTCCTCCGCACCGCATGCCCGTACCATGACAACTTATTACCACACAACTATTCAATCACCAGTGTCACTTTCAGACTTCCTCTTTTATACTCATTTCTTATTCTATCCAATCGCGTTACACCATACATACCTCTTAGTATTCTCATCTCAGCTGCATGCTATTTTCTTTCATTCGACCCTTTTGTGGCTCAACATTCTGATTCATAAAAAACATCAGGTCTAAACATTGTTTTATAAATCTTCCCTTTGGAGTCGCAGATTATTCCCGTACCTGCCGCCATTTCACCCATCCAGTGTTAATTCTGTGCTTAACAGTCCGATCTAATTCGCCATCGCTTTGCACGAGTGAACCGAGATATCGAAAATCGGAGCAAACCGGGTGAAGCATGTCATCAAGCGCTATAGCCACAGAACTGGAGAGACCGCCAATCATAGTGCTTTCGGCTTTGGTTCTGCTGATTTTCAAGTCAACGTTCTCCAGTTTCTGTTGCCATTTCTCCAATCTGCTCTGGATATAAGGTCCACACACACATGCGCCAGGTTACCTATTCCTGTATGTCCGAGGTCAGAGCGTCCATAATCACTAGGATGAGGTAAGAACATAAATCCGACCCATAGGTACGAGCACGAATTAACTCTACATACTTCCCGGGCAAACCTTTATGTTTCATGGCCCACCTAAACACATCCCGAAGTACTCTATCATACGCTTTTTCCAGATCAATGAACACCATGTGCGCACGTCTGTACTTCTCGCATAATTGGAGGAGTGCAAAGTGGCGTCTACTGTTCCTCGACCTGGCATAAACTCAAACTAGTTCCAGGTAATCGACCTCTCCTCTCGTAATCTTTTCTCTAACACTTTCACCCATGCCTTCATCACTATGTGACGCTTTTATTAATATAATAATAATAATATCAAAGTATTGGCCAAGGTTGGCTCCTCTAAGAGGCGTTTAGTGTTTAAATATATTATTGCACGTAATTTTCATGACGATGGTGCCAAATCGAGAAAAGCTGCAACCGCACATCAAAGAACTATGCAGTTTGCTTTGTACCTAGTGAGATATTATAGGTTGAATAGAATTTCTTTATCCTAACTTAAGCATGTATTTTAACAATGCAGTGTCCTTAAAATCTTTACTCTCTAACCAAAGTAGGTTACTACATTGAGACAGAGGTAGTGATGGTGGCCGAAAGTTTAACAGTAATCCTATATGACATACTCGTACATCCAGATGGTACAATTTCATTACTGTCAAACTCTCCACCACTTTGTCTGAACAACGTATTAGACTAGTGGAGACAACTCACCTGGACTTAATATAATGTACCAATGACTGATGAAACTTTTCAGAATCTACCCAGTTCTCCAACATCCACAGTATAGCTCCAGTTTTCATGGTCACCAGTTCCTTATATCTTGGCGGTATCTCGATAGCCAGAGAAGAGTTGAAGGTTTCCAGTGCCGGGGTGCTTCGATGCCAATCTACCGCCATGGCTTTGTGCTTCATACGGAGACCATAACCGGCTAGAAGACGTCTGTGCGGTGTTTGGATGCCGTAATTGTACTGAAAGTGTTAGAAAATGGGTTGGATCTATATCATTTTCTGTAGATATAGGTTATTTAAGAAACCTTTGAAAATTATGGAAGCTTTTGCTCTACAGTGTGTTACAAGTATTGGCAGGTATTGTTATTCAAATCGGTCAAAGGTGGCAAAATATAGCGACACATATTGTAACGTTACAACTCGCCTATCATGAAAATATATCAAGGCGAGCCGTAGGCCACAAATTATTTAAAAAGTTCTAGCTTTAGTGTTCTGTACAGGTTCCCTACCTACCTAGAGAGGATAGCGATTCTGTTTCTAGCTACCTAACTACAATTTATTTAATCAGTTAAATAGGCTGGGTGTAATAATTCCAAGGATCCTCTGAGCTTCTTTGTAGCAAATAGTATATTTACAGTATTAAACTTTTATGTAGGCTGATTTGAAATACAAGATTTTGTCCCTTCATCTTAACGGGTACTAAATAAAGTTTAAATAACTAAAATATACGTTTTCTAAAGTTGGCAATATCCATTAAAGTGTTAAATATCTGTCCCTATATGAACACCACACTGTTTCATGACCTGGAAACATGGATTTTGTTATGATATTTTATCCAGAGGATAAATAAAATACAGGACAACACCAGCTCCTTCCATACCATGTAAGGAACTAAGCTATTAGATGTAGTATCGTTGAGATAATACCACAATATTCAGTACCCAGTGAGTTGATGTTAGTTATTAAAAAAACAAAAAAAAATATTCAGAATAACATCTCATCATCAGTTTAAGAACTTCTGCTAGCTAATCTGGTATCGAAAACAGATGAAAAATTATCGTTTTATAATTATTTAAAGTACGTCATAATGTTATTGCGAGCCATAAGTATTTACCAAGGGCAGAGTTCTGGGCCATATATTTTCATAGAAATATACAATTTCGAGGCAATAGTCCTTGTCTTATTTTTAAGATAAGTCTGAGTGCTAAAAAACACTGGTTGGAACCCTGATACAGCCATAAAGTGTCGCAGTAGATCGTGTAGAAGATGGTGGGACGAGCTTGACAAAACCAACAGGCAGTGCCAACATTAACTACGGACTGAAATTTGAATTCGTGAGGGAAGGTCTTCGCTCAGCAGCAGTACTCTGATGTAGACAGACAATTACAAGTAAGCCTTAGCACTGTACTGATATACTTACTTAAACTGTTCGCGAAGTTGACACAGTAGTTAAAAAATCTCCCTGAACCATAAGGCCAAGGAGAAAATTCAGCCTGAAATTTAGTTTTGCTAACCATGTTTTCATTATTATTAATAGTAATTATTTTTTTATTTATTTTACTTCAATGGTCCAAATTACCATTTTTGTGTTAGGTACAGTTATATAAACATAATCCAGCATTCCATATGTAAGCGGGCACACCCTTTATGCCTGGACATGTTTATCTAGGTTTTGTTAACATTTTTAGTTTTTTGCTTAATTATAGTTTTTATTGTATTTTTTGGCATATTGGCGTGTGATAGCTTACATATGTCAAATTATTTATTGTAGTGTTCTGTGTCTCGTAATGTTAAATACTTTGCATAGCTACTATTGTATAGAATCAAGTTTATCTAACTGAACAGACAGCTGTGCTGCTGAGCAGTTTGTTGCGCCACTTCTTCTTCCCAGCTAAAGCACTAGGAAGTGGTGCAGGGCGGGCGTTTTTGGGGACTGTCTTATGTAATTTTGGCGTTCGAAAAGTGCTGATTCTCAGCATAATTTGAATAAATGACATTTGATTTTGAATCATCTACGTCATCATTACTCACCTGGGTCAAGAAGTAATATGCCAAGTAGGTAGCCATGCCTTCCTTGAACCACTCCTCCTTCCACCTCGTCCTCACGATCTCCCCTGGGTTACCAAGCCATATCCTGCTAAGTTGCTGTGCCAATTCGAAACTCATGTATTCTATTTGCTTGATGCTTGTGAATTGGTCAATGTTTACTAATCGGTAGGCTCTGTAATGTTTAAAGAATGATTGATTGAAAATAGGAAACAGTAGTTTGAATTTTAAATAAATTTTTGACATAATAATTAATAGATAGCATAATTATGTAAAAAAATATAAAAACATTTAAAGTGGTAACAGCAGCATTTTTTTAAACATTGAAAGTGTGTTATTGTATGCTGTAGTTCACTCAGAAGACTGTACAGTAAGTTCAAACTGCCAACTACAAACGTGCCAAGCCAAATAATAATCGGTAGGTAGCATATACCAAACCATTGGTTACAAAAAAAAAGTGAAAAAGTAGCATTTTCTTTTTTCAACTTTGCATGTGTTTTTTTTTGCTATAGTTGACTCAGAAGACTGTACAGTAAGTTAAATCAATAAAGTATTCCAGAAAGTTTCATTGTATACTTTCTAAACGTTTTCGCAAAACGTGTTTTTTTTTTTTCGAATTATAAGCAATGATGCTTATAGTTCGAAAAAAAAAAAAAAACACCATGCTAAAAGTGCTGTTACTATTTTTGTCTGACTCAACACGTCTCTTCATATTTTATGAGAACCATGACTCACAACAACTAAAACATCTCACCTATATTTAAATTGGCAACTAGATATAAATATAATCATTTTCTAATACAACCGCCAAACGAAAATCAATTACTTAATATAAATATGAAATCCTTCATAGCCACGTAAAAATTACAAAGTGAACATAAATTACCAATGACGTGAATTCCAATATTCTCATAAACATTAAACTACAATAACAGAGAAACAGAACAGACGGTACATTGTTATAACAGCTGATATAATGTGCTCTTATTCATCCATTGACCTTGAAGAATATACTCATATCCTAACTTTAGAATATGGGTCAAGTTTTGCGACTATTTCTTGTGTGCACGACGTTAAATCGAGTTATATACCTATTCCAGTATAATCTGACCTCTCATTGTACTGAAAGCATAGTATATGCGAGGTCAGCTTATACTGGAAATTTGCTAGATATGTGCGTACAGGAAGCGAGATATTCTTTGAAACGACGACGTCAAACGGTTTTCCCGAATGATTTCTTTGTCTAGTAACGTCAGTCTGTTTTGTAAATATTGCGACAATCTCGTAGTCAATATGCTGGAGTATACTGATAATATTGTTAGAGATATCTGCTTCATTTAGAGGTTTCGGAACTACAACCATGAATTTTACAGCTCGATCTTATCCTTCGAAGATTTTATTGAGTTTTGTGTATCTCGTGTATTCAATGATATTTATTCCAGAGTCAAATATATTAGAAAAGTTTCAATAATATACAGTTCGGGAGTGAAAGATAGCGTGAAGGTTGAGAGAGAGAATGGAAAGAGAGAACGTGTGGCACCGACCCCAAGTAACATGGGACATGATTATGATGGTTCCACACGACTCAAATTACATGTATTTATCACAGAATTCCCGGAAAACCTAACATCATTTCTAAGGCAACGTTATTAGTATATTTATAGTCTACAAAATTAGCACCATTTAAGATTCTTATCCTCTGAATCACTTACCCATTAGTGAGTAGATTCCAACTTCCAATTTCATAACCGCTGATTATAGCTGGCACTGCTACCAAGTTGATCG
This sequence comes from Dryobota labecula, assembly GCA_947523025.1. Classification (NCBI taxonomy): domain Eukaryota; kingdom Metazoa; phylum Arthropoda; class Insecta; order Lepidoptera; family Noctuidae; genus Dryobota; species Dryobota labecula. Next base: position 24,227,389 of record OX383289.1, on the reverse strand, counting down.
GACCTTGTACTAACGGTCGGTTATCCTTTGAATATTCATGTATCAGATTAATAATAGTTATTCCATAGTTATGAATGAATTTGTAGTCATGTAACTCGTCGATAGGTGCCCACAGGATGAGTGTGTCGTTTGTATGTTGGGCTTGCGCACGGTTGTTCGCGAATCTTGAGTAGTGGAATCCGACTTGGTGGAGCCCGACTTGTGGTGAGGGCATGTATTCTACTATTATGTAGTCCCTTTGAACACTGAAAAATAAAATACATTGCTTAGCTTTGTATTGTATTTGTGTGCTAACATAGTTTTTAATTGGTCATGTGCTAACGTTCAATTATGGAATTTTATTCTGAAATATAGAGTTTATTATTATTTGTTGGTATACATTTTTGTATCTCGGCACTGATCTGTCGATTTTATAGGGTAACACGGGCCAAAGCCAAGTGCTACCCCTGAGAGTATTAAAATAAGTGATAATTGATGATGATGATTGGCGTGATGATATTATGTTTTGCCTTTGTATTGCAGTGGTGAATGATGTTTGTGTGTGTGATATTTGTGCGTCATTGTCGTTCTGCAGAAATTTTCGGACAATTCTGCAAGTGTTCAGGATAGCAGCTTTCTGTAGGGTTTGGTATTGATGCAGTTGTTTGGGAAGGACACCGGTGGTTGAAATTACTACAGGAATAATGGCAACTGAATTAATGCACATTATGTAAGTATTTTGTTCAAAATCGTTTACTGAATAGATTTTCGTCATTTTTAATAAAGGTATTTTTTTATCCCAGAAATAATTAAAACTACGTAAATTACAGCCACACTTCCACTGGCCAGTCAAAGCAAACAAAAATGAACGGAGCGCCTACTCCGCTAGACCCTTATACGTTTGCCACTGTGTGCGTGCGTGAAAATAAAATTTCTTTCTTTCTTTCTTTCTTTCCTTCTTTCTTTCATGACCACAATTTTCTCCCACAATCAGCTTAACTAACTTAATAAATAAACAATGTTTTATACATAATAGCAAAAAATATTGTATGTATTATGATTGTTACATAATATTCTAATTGGGGTGTTTGGTGGTGTGCGTTAATTCCGAGACATGTTGTATGTAGTATATAAGTACTTATTATTATTGAAGTTCTGTTAAATGCATGGAGCGTTTGGTCCGATTATTTCTCTTGAGCACTGACCATCGCTAGCTTGAACCCTTGAACCCTAATAATGTTTGTATGGTTACTTCCTACTATTTATTTTTGTTTAGCCTAGAATAAGCATTATAATATCAGCCAAAAAACGTCTACTAAGGCTTTCTTCAAGCAAAATACAATGTTTGATTGGTATTTTACCTACGAGTCAAAAGGCAAAAACTGCTATGAAAACATGGATATGTTAGTTCTGTAGGTATGAACAATGCACAGGGGCTTGTAGGTAATATCAGCCGCACGAGTTGATCGACCAGGTTAAGCTATGCTTGCCGCGGTTGATCCGTGGATGGGTGAACATCTTTACATACCAAGACCTCTCCGTGCCTCGGAAAGCACATTAAGCCGTTGGTCCCGGCTGTCATTCGTGGATCTTTGACAGTCGTTACAGATCGTCAGAAGCCCGAAAGTCTGACAACCAGGCTTACCAAGGGGTATCGTATTACCCAGTAGCTCGATTGTGGAGGTCAGATAAGGTCTAAAATAATTTAGTTTCTTATTACACTTTTCCAGTCTATAAAAGTAAGGATACTAGGGTAGCAGCACCCACATAGAGATCACCTAGTTCTCTAACAAGAATACCAGACAGTCTTTAGACGATAATGGAGCAATTTATTAACCAATTGCGTGATCGTTAAAACCGATCACGCACGCGACGCTCCCATTGTTCCATAGTAATCAGTATCCTTTTTGTGTGAATAAATAAATATATTATACTTTTTATGAATGAGCAGCCTTAATTTGGTTGTAATATAACTACCAAGCAGGATTAGATATATCTTAGTCAAAGAATATAAACTATTACTTATGTCTTAGTTTAGAGTTGCCTATTATAATGAAGTGTGCATGTAAATCTTTACAATACTAACTATCTTTGTACGTATTAACTGCCAGATAGGGAATAACATGTGCATTAATAAAACCTAACCTAAGTTGACCTATAGACTCATTATTCTCTTTAAATTAAATCACCCCATTAATATTACCTCATCATAATCATTTGCCTAGCCTTTTCCCAACAATGTTGGGTTGATGCAGCTAAATACTAGTATTTTACATGGTATTCAGCTGCACCCGGTAAGACTGGAAGCCGACCAACATAGTTGAGAAACGGCCAGTCAGACTGATTATTATACTAATAGCACATTTATATCAATTGCATCACCCTAAGGTTGACTGATAGAAAATGCTTCAGGCATTAAATCCGTCTTTGTACGGTATTTTTACCCGATTTCGAAAAAGGAAGAAGTTCTATTTTCGACTGTATGTATGTTTTTTTTTATGTATGTTCACCTATTTCTTCGTCAATTGTGACCCGATTTATATACTTTCGTTGTGGTCCCATATAAATTTTATTAACTTTGCTTGGATATTTTTTGAGTTAGCTTCGAGAGTACGTATTTAATCCACTTTGTGTATCTTAGTGATGTTATAATACTTCCTTCCTTTCATACGAATCAGTGTGGGGTAGATACCATTAACTTTAAAGGGAAAATAAAAACAATGACAAAAAACTAAAATACGGGTCCAAAGAAACCGACTTAAGATATCAATGTTATCTTTCACTTTATAGTGTTTTTTTGGGAGTAGTTTTTTTTTTATTTGTAAAAAATACTTTTACTGGTGCATAAAGCTTTGATAAATAAATAAATAAATAAATGTATGAACCTACTCATAGGCAGGTACGTCAGAATTGGTTTTCTCGATCAAACGTGTGCGCAACATAAGTTACTGGTCACGACGCATGTCTCGACCACAATAATTGACACAATTCTCAGTGACTAGAGTTGGAGCGATCGCCTTATAGGGTAAAACGTCTTGGCACCCACGGTGTTACTGTGAGCTGGTTATGATTTACTCTGACCGTAGATTACTTGTTCAAATATGGAACTTATTTTTTCAGGTATCCTTATTTTTTTTACTCTTCGCAATAATGGCAATAAAATATTTTAAACCCCAAAAATATTGCACATCTATACAAAGAGGAACTGCTGAGGAATATTTTTGATTTATTTTTATTTTATTTTATTTATTTAGCTCACCAACAATTGAATACACCGATCAAAGTTAAGAAATACATCCAATAGACTTATAGACTAGTGTAGCAATTTCTTACAGGTAAGCACATCATGCATAAATTATTTGTTGATTGAAATTGTGCACCTACTTAAAATTAGATGAGTTTTTATACTCACTGAACATAATTATGTTTTCCAAAATAAAATAAAATTTAAAATCAAAAATCAAAATTAATATCATAATTAAAATCACATAAAATCAAATTAAAATCCAAACTAAAAAAAAAATTGAAATCATAATATAATTAGAATCAAAATCAATACTGCAATTAAAATCCTAATCAACACGGCAATTAAAATCATAATCAGCGCTAAAATTTAAATTAAAATCAAAATTAAATTTACATTTGATCTCCATGTTAAGTTATTATCACCAATCTTGAATCGGTTCTATAGAATTTGAAGGTTCAATACCTTACTTTAACTCTCATTATAAAATATCATCATTCCTAATGATCAAAAATAATCCTAATCTCATTATTTATTTTCTAATTTCATTATTTAATTTTTTTGTTTCTCTTTGTTGTTTTTTTTAATTATGTACTTTAATTTTGTTAAGAAATATACCTATATACATAATTTATAAAATAATTGTCTTAAAATAATCCATACTAATATTATAGATGTGAAAGTAACTCTGTCTGTCTGTCTATCTGTCTGTCTGTCTGTATGTTACGTTTTCACGCCTAAACCGCTGAACCGATCGTCATGAAATTTGGCAGAGATATAGCCTGGGATATGGAGAAGGATATAGGCTACTTTTTTACGCGATAACCGACATCCGCGCGGGCGGAGCCGCGGGAAAAACCTAGTAACAATATAAGAGAGAGAGAGAGAAATGAGCTCTTCCCCCTTTTTATGTATATAATATAAATAATTTTGGTTAGATTGTTTATTGTTTTTTTTTATTTTTATTCTTATTAAAGATTAAATATTATCTATACATCATAATAATAATAATGTATATGTATAAAACGAGGGGCAAGGACATGAAAAATTCGTCCTCATCGATCGTACAAGGAAAAGTGCCCAAAAAGCTGGCAGCATTACCACATTGAATGGCAATGCTGGTCTTTAATCTCATCCTAACCATGTTAATATTGATGCCGATTACAACGTTTTATAAGAGCCCAAGATCGCTTGCAGTAAGACCTGTCTTTATAGGTTTAAAGCTCAATCACCCAGCAAAAAGTGGCAAGTTGAAAATATTTTCTATTTCCGATTAGCCACCACCCAAGTTGGAAGTGAAGAGAAAGCATGATATCTTTTGGAAAACTGGATAACTATTCTTTAAGTAAAAACGGATATTTATGTGGGAAGAAATTGCAATAAGTAACCCAGTGTGTTTTATAAACGGTTAGAATGAGGAACTGAACTTTGATTGTGGAAAACAAGAAAAACCGGCCAAGTGCGTGTCGGACGTCGGACCACGCACCATAAAGGGTTTCGTAGTTGGTTTGAATTTATCCCAAGAAAAAACTTAACACTGTAGTTGGAAAACAAGCTCCCCATAAAAAATAATTAAATCTTCATAATAAGTCCTTTCATTTGATATGTTACACGGTATAGTTTACTAAACTTTTTTTTTTCTGATTTTTCCCCCAAAAGTGAATCCCATCATATTCAAAATTTATTTATTTACGTAACACGTTCCTGTTTGGGTCGCAGAAAATGATTTGTGTACCAAACAACTTAATCCGCCCAGTAGATTTGAAGCAAATCTGCTGTAACAGGCGGATATACAGAACGACATGTAAGTGATCACCTAAGGGTTCTGTTTTTTCCTTTTGAGGTACCTAAAAAGCGACAGCCACGGGAAAGTTTAAAATTGCCTGCGCTTTCGTGACAAATGAAGTTACTACTTCAATTTTAATTTCCACTAACTGCTTGCTTTATGGGAGAAGGTAGGCTTGTGTTAACGAAATTTTTCCAGAAACTCTTTCGAACAATATTATACCAAATGAACTTATCGATAACGGTGTTACTTCTAAATACACAACACCTTTCTGTTTACCGAAATCAATTAATAACTCCCAAACAGCGACATCAGTATGTTAGGGTCAAATATTGATATGGTACCTACTGATATATTGTCGAGTCACCAATGTTTGATGCCACACATGTTGCCATTTAGGTACAAGCTTGTCCCTTCATAATAGGCAAGGTATGTACATATGTACAGGTATGTTGACCCAATAATAGTGAAGCGGTATGGCACCATCTGGACATAAGGTCAAGCCTCGCTCCCCGAATTCGGAAATTATTTTGTATGGTCGTACAGACCATTTTCTGGTCCACATGACACCATTACAGTCTGCGAAAAGAAGATAATCTAGATCCTTGAGACTCCAGTGTCTATGAAGGAGATCATGAAGAAAAGCAATGTCGAGTGAGCAATGAGGTGGCTAAATTATGTCAAATACTCACGTGCTTTTCAGTTGCATACAGAATAATTGGCGTTTGGTGTACCCGAAATTTTTATGCCAAAAAACAGTCTCATATACAAAATTTCATAAGTGTTTATTTTTATGTTATTATTGAAATTTCTACCGTCGTATCAGCTTACCTATCTCTCCTCTGTTCTTCAGCGATGACAAGACTTGTGTTAGTGTACTGCAGATCCTTCAGATGCTTCAGGATGTACACTTTGAACTTGAACACTGCTTCAAACCTCGGGTTTTCGAAACACGGGAAGAAGTACTTCGCTTTGTTTGGCGATAATCGTGTTGTGAACAGGTAACTGTAACAGAAAGAAGATAAAGATTATTGTGATGAATACAAATGAAATTTGTGTCCTTTGATGAGGTTGGAGTGACTACCTAGATGACGATTACTAGAGAAGCGTTTAACCCCTCTGTGGTCTAGTGGTAAGACTATAGAGGTATGAGGAACAGGGTGTAAAGTTCACTCATCCTCTATTAAAAAGGAAGGATCCTCTGACTAGACGGGTATTGTGTCTGGTGGGCAACTGCCCGACGCGCGACGGTTGATGTCGGGATGTTGTATATATGCTAGTCGCGCGGTAAACTCTATTGTGCGATGCAGAATTTGTGACGACAGGTCTTTGATGCATAGTTTGCATGTGGCGTTTTAGATGCCGCCACAAGACCACCTGTTTCAGACCCTGAAACTGAGGTCCTGGGTTCGATTACCAGCGGGGGCAACATTTTCTGCTCTGCGCCCGCTTCGCTAACCATTTAATCTAAGTCTGTCGCCATAACAACAAAGTTAATATCATTTGTTTTATTTCGGCAGTTACAGGTAAGATAGCCAATTCTTCTGTGGTTGAGGATTCCGGATTAAAATTGCTTCCATATTCGGCCTTATCATCACTTACCACTTAGATGAAGGCAAAGAGCTGCCCCGTAGAGGATAAAAAAATGGAAGAAAAGACATGTTGCGCCAACCTTAAATAAATTGGGACAGTAGAATGATGATGACGGTTATGAAATAGGCACCGTCAAACTGATGGATTATAGTTAACTGATATATCAAAGCTATTACTTATGCTTTATCGCCTTACTTTAAAGTATAAAGCCTCTCTTACTTATTATGATTTTGCTAAAACGTGTACTCTTCAGATCTCATTTCATCACAATAGAGCTGTTTAGTGGCTTGTTGTGAATAATGACATACACATATTAAACACTATATTCCATATAACATTAGACAAATAACTGTTCTCACCCTTTTGTTATTTCGATGTAAACGTTTAATAAACTCCGTTATTTCACGATAAATACAAAGCACTGTAATCTATTTACCATTTACATTAAAAAAATTACTCTAAAGTGCAGTAATTTCAACAATATTACACAATAACAGTCGTCATTTAGCCGTTATTTGTCTAATGCTATAGTAAATGGATATAGTGTTAGTGAGTGCATGTATCTATGCATTTGGCAAATTTTCAAAATCATAATAATGACAAAATCATTATGATTTTTCCAAATACGTCAAGCAGAGGCTTTATATCGCATTTCATCACATACTGGCTTGATAGTAGTTCTTTACTGGATACAATCTTTAACAAGGCGTGTTAATACTATTATGTTACTTATCAATTACTGTCGATATCGCATTGGGTAATAATCCTGTAATGTTAGTTATAAGAGAGAAATAAATAAATCTTTTCTATAACAAACAAACTTATTTTTCTTTCTTTCTTTACAAGATTTTTTTTTTAAACTATTCATACGAAGGTTAAAATCCTTGGATACCTAGCCTAGTCACCACTAACAAAGTTAAACAGTTAAATATTTACCTAGAAAGCATGAGTTCAATATCCTTGACGAAGCCAACGTTATTGGATTTTCCTGTGTACCCACATTACTTACGAAAAAACACATCCCCTTGACCTATTCCTGCTACGAGGTGGACTCATTTTTACACAAACTGCCCAAAAAAGGAGTGTAATGTTTTATGAGTTCATGTATGTACGTATGTGAGTTTCTTTATTCCATCATAACTTTTAAATGTCTGAAGAGATTTGGATGCATGGAGTATCGTTAGAATTCTTATATTAACCCGAGTAACACTGGCTTTAAGTTTTTTTGTTTTTTTTTTTAATCCGTACGTCGGTAGCATGGCTCCATTATCAAATGTGAAAAAAAATCTTTAATGTTAGTCGGGGGACCTCTTACATTAAAAAGTTTTCCACAAAACGGATCCCACTGTCTTTGGGAAGAGACAGTGAGATCCGTTTTGTGGAAAACTTTTTGAGCCTCTCTGCAGGTTAGTACGGAATAATCTTATTAATACGTCCACCAATACTGCTGAGCGTGCCCGCCTGCTGGCTGTGGGTGAGTGGGAGTCGGTCCTCTGGCTTCAGGTACTACCGTCACCCAACATAGGCACTATGCTGGGTGACGCAACTTGCCGGCTTGCTACTTGTCTGCGTCTGGGCGCTCCTTGCATGGCTCTGCATCGCTACCAATGCGGTGAAGTTGTCGACTGCCTCGGACATCATGGCCTATCCTGCAGTAGGAGTGCAGGCCGGATTGCACGGTACGCCAGCATCAATGACATCATCCGTCGTGCTCTCGTCACCGCTGGGGTGCCAGCTGTTTTAGAATCCAGTGGCTTGGCACGCGACGATGGGCAGAGACCGGACGGAATGACCATAATGCCTTGGAAGTTAGATCGGCCTTTGGTGTAGGATGCAACATGTGTCGACACCCTTGCGCCATCCCATCTTCCTAGCACGGCGGGCTGTGCTGGGTCGGCTGCAGGTGCATAAAACCTCAAACAGCGCAAATATAACAACCTTATTGGGAGCTATATGTTTGAGCCGTTTGGGGTTGAAACTCTAGGACCGTGGGGTCCGAGTGCCCGCACTTAGTTTTTCGAGACATCGCTAAACGGTTGGTGGACTCTTCACGTGACCAGAGGGCTGGCCTATTTCTTGGCCAAAGAATCAGTATTTTTTTATAATTTTTTTATTTAAACTTCATGTACAATAGTGGTACATACATAGGCGGAATTAATGCCACAAGGCATTCTCTACCAGTCCACCTTTGGGTTAAATATAAAAACATAGTGATAGGACACAAAAATTATGTCTAAAATACTAACTTCTTGGTTACGAGAATATTGCCATACAACGTGGCAATGCTGCCAGCCTTTTGGGTACTTTTCCTATTGACAGCGGACGAATTTTTTTATGCCTTTGGTTCTTTCCCTCCTTTTTTTATATAAGTTTGTACATATTATTAATACTTAAAAATTAATTAATTATATTGTTGTATAATATACATAGTTAAGTACTGATATTTTTTTTAAAATATCGTAGGATATTAAAAAATAAGCGTCGCTAATTGAATATTTTTGCTAGTATGTAACCATTTATGGTTATGTTACCATTTACATGCAGTACCATAGATAGCAATATGAATGGCAAATGAATATCAAATGGAAATAGGCTGGTGTTATTCGTTAAGTCCGGCACTACACGGCAATACTGAATGTACCTATCACGAAGTAAATTATTTTCTTGTACTAAAACGAAGTTAACAAAATTCTTTTTTTTTGAAGAATATCTTTGCTAGTATATAAGTGGCTATTACCATTGACATGTAGCACCATAAATAACAATATTTATTATTGACTCCATTCACAAAATCCAGGTAGTTTTCCCACATTGAAAAGATGTTGAATCATTTTATGTCACAGTTTATGTATGTATGTATGTACCTAACAAACAAACCATGTAAGAAACTAACTTGCTCAAGATATGAACCAAGGCCGTGGTATTGTCCGGAAGTGTCTGAGTGTTGTAGCGCGTGTAAAAAATACGGCAAAAGCAAAACGATCTAGTTATGTTACGCTTGGAACACATAATTAAATGCAACCTGAACCGGTTTTCTTTTTATTTATTTTAATGTATTATGTATTTTTTATTTTTATAGAATCAATTAAAATTTAACGAAATGGCTTATAATAATTCATTACAATATTTTAAGACATACTTAAGTCACAAGTATCGTACACTATTCTATAGCTCGTGAGATATAAACCCGCCATATGTTTAATTTATTAAAGAGATTTAATCATAATAGTTTAATACGGAACTGGGCCTCAAGTCTGCTATTACAATAGTGTCAGAATGGTCTCTTCATTGTGAGTTTTTGATAGATATGCCATACAAACACTGTCAAATACTCACAATGGCGAGACCATTCTGACACTATTGTAATAGCAGACTTGGGTCCCTGGAGGTTGGTAGACCATTTCAAACCGCGTGACAAGCACGCGGTCACCACGTATATTCGTTATTCAAACACGGGCTCTGGGGAGCGAAGTCCCCGAAGGAAACAGTTACGTCTTTTATGCTGTATTGACACTGACGCTTACATCTGCGGTTTCGCTGTGAAATGCGATACTTTTTCATACATTTTGATCAAATTTTGATGTTTTTGCATGTCGCGGCGTTAGTGTGTAAACAGCGGGTTAAACAGTGACTTTTAACAGTGTTAAAAGTCACATAAATATAACGCAATCACACACAATTATAATCTTAATATACGCCGTAGGTCAAACACTCGAAAATATTTTGAAAATCGGCCAAGTGCTTGTTGGACCACGCACAATGAAGCTCCGCAGCTGAGGATTTATCCCAAAAACAAACTTAACATTGTAGTTGAAAAACATGTTCTCCCACACATTCCAACTGAAAATATAAATTGGTTGACTTGTAAAGCCTACTTAGATGTGATAGTTTTATTTTTAACTTCGTTATGTACAGTGTATGTAAAAACCCAAAAATTCGTGTTGCGTTTTGGCAATAAAACTACGTGCTTGATCTACGACGATACGATTTAAGTTTTAAAAAAACTTCGCAGTTTTAAAAGGTCGCTATAATTCAGGCAAACTTGACGCGGGAAAAAAATTTTTCATTCATTTTCGCACGGTGTAAAAATGGATTACTTAAGTCACGGAGAATTGTGACTTAAGTGCAGATTTAGGTCTCACAGTGCTATCAAATTATTTTAGTCTTTTTAGATCACCCGTTAACGCTAACTTCAAAACATGATTTAGCATTCACGTTGCTTCGGCTTTCAAGCAGACATTTTAGCAATTGACAGATGATTCAACACTGACAGCAACACAGTGTATGTCCCATTTGGTATGACTAACGAAGCGAGACGTCGACGGGCAGACGATTTATTTGGCTAATTAAGCAACAAAAGTACACACATGTTTAGTTTTAATTGATTTATTTGTACTCGTTCATTGATTTTGTATAAAGCAGTGGTGGCTCAGTGATATCGGCCCCGACTTACGAGTTGTAGGTCGTGAGTACGCACCCAGGCAGACACTTTACTTTGTGTATTTCATTTCATCACCACTGCTCTCAAAACGGCAAAGGAAAACATTGTGAGGAAACCGGCATGTCTTAGAACCAAAAATTCGAAGACATGTGACATCCACCAACCCGCACTGGCACCGCTTACTATACTCCATTTATTATAACATTAGACAAATAACTGTTCTCACCCTTTCGTTATTTTGATGTAAACTCCGTTATTTCACGATAAATACAAAGCACTGTAATCTATTTACCATTTACATTTAAAAAATAACTCTAAAGTACAGTAATTTCAACAATATTACACAATAACTGTCATTATTTAGCCGTTATTTGTCTAATGCTATAGTGAATGGAGTATATACTCCATTTATTATAACATTAGACAAATAACTGTTCTCACCCTTTCGTTATTTCGATGTAAACTCCGTTATTTCACGATAAATACAAAGCACTGTAATCTATTTACCATTTACATGAAAAAAATAACTCTAAAGTGCAGTAAATTCAACAATATTACACAATAGCTGTCATTATTTAGCCGTTATTTGTCTAATGCTATAGTGAATGGAGTATAGCTGTTCCAAATTGCCGTACTGTTCCACACTCCAAGTCACCTATTCCTCGGACATTAGCCGCTATTAACGCTCTCCTGAACTAAAACACAGACATGTTTGTGAATGAATGGAAGATGATACTGTCGGAATGTTTGAATTTTTGAGAAAAGAATACTGTGTTAAATAAATTATAATAATATGTTTAAATAGTGTAATTGGCTTCAGCCGTTCTATTTAAAATAAACAAATAAATGAAATATTGATATACAGCTGCATCTGGTGAGACTGGAAGCCGGACTGAATAAAGGAACGGGACGTTGTCAAGTGATCTTTTTTTTCGTTTTAATCACATGTAAAAGAGGTACCTACTCATATTTTTATTATTATGGGCATAAGTGTCTGTCATGTGGAATTCTTAAAAAGTTGTAAAATATATTTTAATTATTTTAATTGGTATATTTTGCCTTATACTCAATATTCAATTTATTGCTTTCACATGTAAACTTATGTGGTAGGTTTTACAGAAATATGATCATTGTGGATTGTGTTTATAAAGTCCTCCACTGATTGAGAAGTGAATTAAGACAGTACCTACATTACAATTTTAGTTTATCATATCAAAGTGAAAGTTTGATTGCAGTTTAGATCATCATAAAACCTTCAATAACTCCACCATACTTTAATCAAATCACTCCAAGCACTCATTTTTCCACACCAACACTCATTTCACCAAACAAATTTCACCAAACAATAACACAAATAACCATTCACAAAATTAAAACAATTAACCTAAAGTACTAAAGCATTATACCAACAGACAATAAAAACACTTAATATTTATGGATATTGACCATAATCATTGATAGATACATAATCCAGACTGCACGTGGGATAGAAGGTCGAACGTATATGGTTCTCGGCCTTATAGCCATGTTGAGTTTGAATAAAAACTAGTAAATGCTAATAGATGCTGGACAAGTATTCACGTGGGTGGTATAGTATCTAGTTATCATACAATTAGAAGTTAAAGATACATTTATAAATCACTAGTTATTGCCTGCGACTTCATCTGCGATCCAGGATAACAAGCATGTGCATAGTTTCATCCAAATCCGTTCAGCCGTTTTAGCGTGAAAACGTAACAAACGAACTCACTTTCGAATTTATAATATTACTTAGGATAAAATTAAAAATAAAACATTAAAATCTCGATATCTTGAAAAAAAAGGCAGGTTAACAAAATTGTATTTTTTTTTCCATTTCTACTCATTTTTGTGATTTTATGGTCTACTTTTGTTAGGATAATAATTATATTTCTTTTAATTGACATAACTTGGGACCCTAGGTCCCGTACCTTAGAAAGGCTTACTAGGGGCCGAAGCCAACTCGCAGAGGCCCGTTAGATGTTTTAATGAAATGAAGCACCATCCGACGATTATATGCACTATGCAAGTGCACCCACAGACAACCCCCGGTTAGTGTAGGACTATTGCAGGATATGGACTAAAATATATTGGGCTATGAGTTGGGGTGGTTAAAGTGAACCAGTTACCAAGAACTATGGACGAACTATGACCCTTACCTGATCAATGTTTTCTGTATACTCGGCTAAAATAGCAGGGGGTGACTGGCACACTCAATGTTGGGCCCCCGGAAACGCTAGCAAATAGTGACGTAGCGACAAGGGGGGAACATTTTCTGAGGGGCTTGAGGAGTGGAGAGGTATTTCACGGCTATTAGAACAATCCCAGAGTCCGGAAGATGGTCAACATCGCTACCAGCGTCTTACTGGAATATGTCCTTATAATTATATTATTTTTATTAGTTGTTTATTGTGTTAACACTTATTTCTTTATTTAGGATCTCCAACAAAAAACATAGGAACATAATACATGACATATACATTAAAGCGTTGTCTTTTTTCCTTACATTTAAGGTTATTTTTCATGTCCGACTTTCAGGATTAACCTAATAATAGTCATAGATTATTATTGTGAGCCTGAATGGCCCATTATCATAATGAATAACGCTCTCAGCCAATGGAGCTTTAGCACAATACTGAATGCATTCATGTTACAAACAGCGTTTATGATCATTATAAATAGCAGCATGATTGTTTAGATACACAATCGACATAAATAGATTATATTAAATGGAAAGTGTGAGTACTGAATCTCATAGTGGGATCTATTATAAAGGGTATGATGGGGTAAGTTCGGCGCTGCGATATGACTGTTTGCGTATGAATGAAATCCTGCGCCATTTGATTGTGCCCTGATGGTCGAAAAATGTGTTTTCAGGAGTTTAACCGTTTGACCGCATCATGTATAGATGACAAACCAAACTGTGCCCAGCACGACTACATGACAGATTTTTATACGTAAATCTATAAATAAAGCTCATAAAACGGCATAGCAAACGGTGACAGCACGGTTGGCGCAGTGGTTAAGCGATTGACTGCTGCGCTGCGTGTCGCGGATTCGATTCCCACACGGAAAAAATATTTGTATGACCTACAAGTAGTTGTTCCGGGTCTCGCTATTTGTGTATGTGAGTGTTCGTAAACGCACCCAAAATACAGGAGAAATTCCTAGTGTGGGGCAAAGTTTAAAAAACATATATATTATATTAGTTGAACTTATTTCTTTATATTTCATCTATATTAATATACTTATGATGACAAAAACTCTAAAGGATGAATTCGTATCTATTAGGCGCCGAGGGCACACTTTTGCTTTTTTGGCGTGGCGGTCAAAAGGTTGATTCGTACGGTCTTATCCCAGAATGGAATTTAGCCCAACACACTCTAACCGACCGTTAGGTGAAAGGGCCTATTTTTCCTAATGATGAAATATAGGCCCCATGGGAATGGGCAAACGTAATTTAGGGGATGCCCTCTGGCTAGGTGGACCGACGATCTTTACAAGGTGACTGTTGTTGGATTGGAGGATCGAGTTGAATAGCGTGTAATTGGAGAGGCCTATATTCAGCGTTGGACTGCTATTCAAAATTTAATTTTAAAGTATTTTTGTATGCTGAAGTAAGCAAAGATGAGGAATCATTTATATTTAATGGGGAAGTGCTAAGGTAGCCCGCGAAATTCAAATTGTCTTACGATTTTTGCCTTTTGCAGCTCATCGTCTGGGTGTATGTTGACTAAAGTATGATTTGCGACCGTAACAAATATATATTTACAGAATTATAATAATTAGAATCAGTAGATAATAAATACAACTTCATATGAGGGTTGTCTCGAGTCCACCAGCGCCACTCCATTAAATAAATAAATATTATCTCGTGACTGAGAAGGAATTATGAAAAACGGCTCAACAGCGACCTCGGTAAGTGTGTCTAGAATGTTCTAATACTTTTTATAAAGTTTCATATTGATACACGAAGCAACAAAATACGATCTAGAGGAATTATCTGCCCTTCTGCTATTAAGGGGTTTTGCTATTCCGGGATTATGCTTATCTGTCCTTCTGCTGCAGAGGGAGCCGTATTTCATAAGTCCTTCTCATTTACGAGATAATCTTTTTGAAAGGAATGGCGCTAGTGGACCCGAGACAGCGCTCTTAAGTCAAGAAACTAATAAATGTCAAAATTTCATAAAATTGTTATTCAATAAATAAAAATCAATACAACTCTCTAATTTCATATTACCCATATAAAATTAGAGAATTGTACTGATGATTTTATGATTATCCATACTAATACTATAAATGTGAAAGTAAATCTGTCTGTCTGTCTACCTGTCTGTCTGTCTGTCTATATGTTACGTTTTCACGCCTAAGCCGCTGAACCGATCGTCATGAAATTTGGCAGAGATATAGTCTGGGATATGGAGAAGGACATAAGCTACTTTTTTACGCGATAGCCGATATCCTCGCGGACGGAGCCGCGGGCAAAAGCTAGTAATTCTATAAAAAAAGATTTGTTACGGTCGCATATGATATTCAGATCAACATACAACCTAATACTGACTTGCAAATTACAGAAAAATTAAGAAAATTTGAATTTCGCGGGATACCCTGGCGGTTATACCTTAAGAAATTTATATATATTATATTATATTATATTCTATTCTGATCATGAAGTCCCGTGGATGAACCTAATTACCACATATCGCGATTGATAAGTTTAAATAAACTTTACTAAAAGCCCTTGATCTCTTTATCAAGAACAAATAACTAAAATACAGTTGTGTAGGTATTATTTGAATTCTGTACCGACCATTATTAAAGCTGATACTGTCAGAAAACGATTTCAGACAAACATGTAGGTAGAGCAGTGGTGGCCCAGTGTTAACAGCCCCGACTTTCGAGTTGTAGGTCGTAGCTTCGAACCCAGACAGGCGCTTTACTTAGTGTAAATAATGTCGTCGTATACAACGCCACGTTTGCGAACTACGTATCAAAGACCTGACGTCACAAATCCTGCATCGCGCAATCAGAGTTTACCGCGTGACTAGCATATTATACAACATCCCGACATCAACCGTCGGGCAGTTGCCCACCAGACACAACACCCGGCTGGTCGGAGGATCCTCAGTATAGAAGTATGAGGAACGGGATACAAAGTTCACTCATCCTCTATAGAAAAGGGAAGATCGCCGTCGTCAGGTCTTTGATACGTAGTTCGCATGTGATGTTGTAGATCCACAAGTCAATTAAAATATGAAAACAATGCCAAATGATACACTCCGTAAACCGGCGGCGACACCATTCTGCCGATGACATAATTTGATAATTACCTTTAGTTCAATTCAATTGAATAAACCGATTCAATGCATCCAAGGTTGCGCTAAACAAAATTAGCACTGGCTGAAATTACGTCATTAAGAATCTTGAAAATATTGGCGAAATACTTGGAAGAATGTGTTGATACTAGGTATGTTTCATGTATTCCTTACATGTGAGCTTTTTTATTTGAATTCTGCACCGACCTTTATTACATAAGCTGTTACTGTCAGAAAACGATTTCAGACAAACGTGTAGATAGAGCAGTGGTGGCCCAGTGGTAACAGCCCCGACTTATGAGTTGTAGGTCGTTGCTTCGAACCCAGACAGGTGCTTTACTTAGTGTAAATAATGTCATCACCACTCCTCTCAAAACGGTTAAGGAACACATAGTGAGGAAACCGGCATGTCCTGTACTCTATTTATTATATATAACATTAGACGAATAACTGTTCCCACCCTTTCGTTATTTCGATGTAAACTCAGTTATTTCACAATAAATACAAAGCACTGTAATCTATCATTACAATACAATATATATACCATACCACAATATACCATATATATTATTATTAATCTATTATTGTAATTTATCATCTATCATTTACATTAAAAAAATAACTCTAAAGTACAGTAATTTCAACAATATTACACAACTAGCTTTTGCCCGCGGCTCCGCCCGCGTGGATGTCGGTTATCGCGTAAAAAAGTAGCCTATATCCTTCTCCATATCCCAGGCTTATATCTCTGCCAAATTTCATGACGATCGTTTCAGCGGTTTAGGCGTGAAAACGTAACATACAGACAGACAGAGTTACTTTCACATTTATAATATTAGTATGGATAACTGTCGTTATTTAGCCGTCCTGTTGGGAGTCCTGTTGAGAGGCATGTTGGAAATATTATAGCCCGATTATACTTATGTAGGTACCTACAGGAAAGAGTCGAGACAAGGTTTTCTGAGATAGGCTAGTTAAAATGCAGAAAACGTTTGCTGCTAGTTAGGTAGTAAGTAGTCTCGGTGCATTTCAGTCATTTAATGATTTTGTCACGGTATTATTGATAAAACGTCTGTTTAAAAGCGTTTAAAAGCGCAAACATCGTTCCACTAGCGCCACTGTTGCTTCGTGTCTCAATATGAAACTTTATTAAAGGTATTAGAACATTCTAGACACACTTACCGAGGTCGCTGTTGAGCCGTTTTTCATAATTCCTTCTCGGTCACGAGATAATACTTTTTTAAAGAAGTAGCGCTAGTCGACCCTTGTACGCCCTCTTAAGACCTATTCAGATACAAGCGATATCGCTATCGTGCTCGGTAGTGATACTGTTTCGCCTTCTGGTTAGTGACTTTGGATCAGTATCACTACCGAGAGCGACAGCGATATCGCTTCCCATCTAAATAGGCCATTAACGTTTTCAAACTGATATTTTATCAATAGTTATTTGTCACGGTAGTATTGACAAAACGTCAGTTTAAAAACGATAAAGGCCTATTCAGATACAAGCGATATCGCTGTCGCGCTTAGTAGCGATACTGATTCTCCATTTGGTTAGTCACTTTGGATCAGTATCGCTACCGAGCACCACAGCGATATCGCTTTTATATAAATAACCTTTCCGCTGCGAATTCCATTAGCGGGAATCTGTTAAACATGCGTGAACTGTGAAAGTCCCTCAGATGGACTCAGCCGCGACGCACATTTTGACCGTTATTATAGTGTTAAATCTGTATGTTCACTGTTCTAACTCGCACAAAGTGTAGGGAAAAGAACAAGGATAGCTGCAAATTCTTGAAAAGTGGATTTTCAGCATTTATTTTATTTATAATCAAAACACAAGAAACTGACAATATAAACAAGTGGAAAGAACAAACAAAATATACAAAACACGTAGATAAACATTTGAACAAACAGTTTACTTACTATTAAGTCCATTCTGTGACTAATTCACTAATTACTCATAGTCGTATCTCAAGAACTAAGAACTATTTTCATTCACCATTGACCTGGGCCTCAAGTCTGCTATTGCAATAGTGTCAGAATGGTCTCGCCATTGTGAGTATTTGACAGTTTTTGTATGGCAAATCTGTCAAAAACTCACAATGAAGAGACCATTCTGACACTATTGTAATAGCAGACTTGAGGCCCTAAGCTAAAGCTTCAAGAACATACATGAACAATAATTTAATGACAAACAATGTGTCATAAAGAGAGATCTGTTAATAATTATTTAGCTTATTTATAGCCGTTTTCTAATAATTGCTAGTATCATTAGAAAAACTGTTTTTCTCAAAGTCGGCGCCACCGCAGGCCTAGAAGATTATTAAAAATCGTTTTAGGTACAATTAGGCTAGGTTCACACAGCATTGTACTGTAGGGTTTTATTTGTTGGCTAAATGTTACCGAATAAGTAGTGGCGCATACATTGAGTATAGACCCGTGCATAAGTCGTTTGGACTGTAAAAAAACATGCATACATGTTTCGAAAATCCACCGGACTTGTCAGGTAAACCGAATGAACTTTTAACGTATTCGGTCTGCAGTAGCACATAATACACCATCAGACTGGCATTTTTTTTTTACACGGAGTAAAATGTATCGTGTAAACAGCCCGCTGTGTAAAAAACGTGCGGTGTTTTGCCGTGTGAACCCAGCCTTATAGTAAAAATACGTTCGTCACGTTAAGATCTATTTTTGATTGCTCCGTGCATGATAGAATTTGCTTTTCTGCTTTGCCGACCTAGTATTGTCATAATGTCACATGTCACGTAATGACACATGTCACGTTATGACACAGAGTTGATACCTAGTTAAAATGTGACACTGACAACAAAATAAAACAGATTTGATTTATCTACAAACATTAAATGGCCAGTCCATTAAAAAAGTTTTAGGTTGATGTCAACCATACATTTTCCTAAGGTTTATGCTATTTTGGCGTTTGTTTTCAAGTGATTAAATATAGTTTTTTGATCAGTACCTATTATAGTCTGGTCAGCTTTAAAAGTTATTTTATAAGCTGACTTGATATCCATACTAATATTATAAATGTGAAAGTAACTCTTCTGCCTGTTACGTTTTCACGCCTAAACTGCTGAACCAATCGTCATGAAATTTAGCAGAGATATAGCCTGGGATATGGAAAAGGACATAGGCAATTTTTGTTCACGATAACCGACATACACGCGGGCGGAGTCGCGTGCAAAAGCTAGTAAGAAATAATTTGAAAACTAACGAAAGTTTTTGCAATTCGTATGTGCTCGTCGTCTTTCCCGATATAGAACGTCGATACAGAAGCATATAGTGATTATGAATGAGCACATTTTTTACAAAGACCGGTCACCTTAGTAACCTAGAGTGACTTTGAAGGTTAATTTATTTGTCTATTATTTTGTTTAATGGGACGTCCCACTAAACAAAACAATGGACTTATTACGACGCTAGTTTTCCAACCATGAAAAAGGAAATAAAATAAATTCAAACGAAAAATACGCATATAAAATGACTAGGTAGTATTAGTCAGTCTACCAAAAAGATATACCTAAGTCATTAGCATTTTTTTGCATAGCAACAGCGCAAAATACAGCATAATACAATTTGTTTAGCATCATCGTATTAGCACATCAAATGATATGAGAGTCTAACAAGCCGTTCCACAGACAATAGTTTAAAAGGTCACAACACTATTTAAGGGTTAGGCTAAACATTATACACGCTCTAATTTCTCGTCATACCTAGTATTTTTTTAATAACAGACTGAATCCTGCTTGGGATTCGGGGCCTCTTGAACATGAATGAATAAATACACAAATTTTATAACTTTTACATGATCATCATTAAAAAAACAATGTATTTATATTCAAATAATTATTAATTAACATTATTAATTCATTAACGCTCGGGTTGTGGAGCACGTCCCTTTTTAAGTAAATTTCTCGCCGACTGGTCGCCACTTCACGTGGCCAGAGGGCTGGCTCGTTCTTTGGCCAAAGAATTAGCATTGCCATCCAACGTGGCAATGCTGCCAGTCTTCTGGGCACGTTTCCGGATGACAGCGATGCGGACGAGTACTTCGACGCCTAAGTGTCTTTTTGTTTTTTTGTATTTATTTAGTTAGTTAGTCATTTAATTTAGTACCTAGTGTAAATTGTTGGTTGCGTCTAAAATGTTGTATATAATCATTTTAATTTACATTCATGTTCTTTGAAGCTTTAAAAAGTCATAAAAAAAAAACATTCATCATTTACTTTTGACATTATTTTCATGGACAAGCCAGTGCTGATCTGGATCATAGTATTTTTTTTTTTCATGGGTAAAAGAAACGCAGGTGCCCAGGTATTTCGGCTTCGAAAAACCATATTTTACCTTATAACGACTATGTTCGTGTCTTATTTCGGCGCGAGATATTGCGACGATAAAATTTTGTGTCGTTCACATGTGATTGTGTTTTGTTTTGTGGCTCAACTTGCATCAAATAATAAAGAAAACAAAATTCTACAGCTGGCTGAATACAACAAAATTGTTATCAGCATTGCCAGACTTCCGGAATCCAAAGAATTTGCACAAAATTACGTCCAACCTCCCACATTGTCAAAAATAAAGATGCTGGTATTAGGACTATTAGATGTGGGTTCTTTGCAATAGTTTCGAGCTAGGAGTTGAACTCACGACCTCGATCATTAGTCGTAGTCGTCGTTAGTCGTTTTCAACAATCTTTTCACGCTTTAAGTCCATACCTTATGCCAAACATTCAAAATAAGGCGCCTACTGCAAAATTAAAAAAATCTTTGTTAATTAAGGACAAGACAGGAACAACTTTATAGGTAATCAGGAAGAGCTTTATCGGACGTTATTTAAATCCGACAGTTTGGTTATTAGCTAATAAAATTCCTATGTATCAAAATAAACTCGGTTGTGTTCGACGACTAAGCAGTTTTCCCTAATTTGTATCTGAAATAATGGGCTTTTCATGTGTTTATTATAAAAACACAACGTAGGTAGGTATAAAATTTGTATCGTTATCTGTTTTGATTGTATTTTTTTTTTTAATTTAATTAATATTATTTTACAATTAAAGGTCTAATTATTTTACAAATTAAAGGTCAACTTACTTGTAATTTTTAGTCTGTTCATCATAATATTTCACCAAAAACACACCCGTACTGTTTTCTTTCACATATCTTCTGAACGAAATTTTGATAAAATAAAACTGTCTGTTGAGCGCATTGTACATCTTCAATGGCTCCTTCAAATAAATGTTTAATTTACTTGTTAAACCATTAAATTCAAACGGCCTTGCAGTATTTATAATATTATGGGGTCCATCAAAAACTTTGATTGAACCGCTTTCCAATTCCAAATCTTTTGCATCCAAGCTTATCACATTCACATTGGGCGCGTTCGCTATTACAGTTATTGTTAATTCACAGTCATAATAAGAACGGTCCGCGTTTACATAAGGATAAATATTTAGCTCGTACTGCACTGGATACACTGTGTAATTTAAACATTCTTCATCCACCACAATATTTCCTTTTGTCAACGAAAACAAACAGAAAATGAAAAACGCGGGAAATATTTTTGCTCCCGTCATTTTGTTTTTTTAGGCAACGGCATCAAATACTTTCAGCCTAATCTCGTATTAGAATTAAGTTTGTTTATTGGTAAATTAGTCACAATTTCATCGTTCGTTTTTCGAATTTCCCGCCAAAGAGAGCGTTCCAATACGTCTGAACGCGACGCGCGCGTAAATGCTTGTAGTGTTGTTCCTCTCCATAGATCGAAACTTGGCGCCAGTCTTGCCAAACCAGTAAGACTTGAGCTTCCGCGTCCCCTAAGTTTCCTGTATCACCCACACCCTTGAGGGGATTTTAATATAATGTCACAGACCATGTTATATTGGACTGCATTATATTTTTGTTTGTGCATATGCCTCACCTTCAACTGTTAATTCTGTACGGTTTCATTGAAGTATAAGTATTTTTGGAGTATGATAACATTGTTTACTTTGCAAAATTGATATTCGTGTAAAAAGCGTCATGTGCAACACGAGTTATTGTGATAAAACATATTTTCAGATATTGACCTAGATAATTATAAGTTACTAACCATTTCCTTTTTGGAAATGTAGTTATTCTCATGTATTAGGTACTTATAATATACTTTTTACAAAAGTTCAGGTCCTGAACTCCTGACCCAAAATACACATTTTCCGTTGCGATCGACAAAGATGCACGCTTGCCTAGAAGTGACCTCTTGATGGTCTCGGTGTAAATGTTTTCCATCCAGACCCCACGCTTACGACGGCTCTAATCTCCATACGAAAGAATGTCCACATAAATCAACATCCAATTTACCAAGCAACACATTACAAAATAAATCAAAATCCCGTATCCCGATGTCCACTACCCACGTCCCAATTCATGCAACACCTAACAATGGTCTAACGGTAACACGAGACAATTGATCTGGAAGACTGGAAGCGACACGTGGGCGGCGCACTTAGCAACTATTCCATACAGATTACCAGCCCACGATTAGTTCGATGTGTTACAACAACTAATGCCGTGTTTGTTAAATAAAAAGTATGTTTATGTTAGGTTGGTTGAAGATTTTATCCTTGACCTTTATTGACAGAACTACGATGATTGATAGAAGTTAGAGGTGTCTTTTTCAATAACCAGAACTTTTTGTTTTTCTTATAAAATTACTAAGAGGGTCTTGTCTGACTAGCCAGTTATTAATTTCCTATCTAATCATCATCATCATCATTTCAGCCGAAAGACGTCCACTGCTGGATATAAGCCTCTCCCAATTGAGGGGGTTTGCCATAATCGCCACGCTTGGCAGGCGGGTTGGCGATCGCAGTATTATGTTAAAAATGCATAGAGAACGCTGATGCCCATTCTCTAGTAAGTTCCTTAGTCGCCTTTTACGACACCCACGGAAGGAAATGGGATGATGCTATTCTTTACGTCCGGCACCACACAGTACATAATACCTATCGTCGTTCCTATCTAAAGCATAATAAAAATAATATATATATGTCGGAGATGGTTGTCAATTACAATTGTGGGTAGTCAACAGAGTTTGCTATTCATTTGATTTATTATTAATTTAAGTGATTTTTACTATCAATTACTGTCTAATAAATCGGAACATAATTTATTAAGTACTTGGTGTACGCTGTAATTGATATTTGGTTACTTATTTCTATTATTGTAACCGATGCGTTTGTTCGAAACAACTGATGACACGTTACTTTAATTTTAAAAATGGATTTACTTTGTAAATTCACTATTGTTTATTTACAACAATTATTCTTGTATTATTTGATTACTTTATAATGTAAATCGTATTAGATTTAGTACATTTTAGTGTTTTGTATCAAGTAAACACGTGACGTACTTCCGTACGTCATCGGACAGAGTTGTCGTGGAGGGATTGCAAGGTGGGGACATCGCCTTATAAAATAACGTGCACTCGGTGTGCTGGTCAGTCGATCTTTGGATTCGATTTAGTAAAGAGCCCCTGTTCCCGACAAAACTGTCGGTTTACCTGGTATAGCGCTGCTGTATATTCACATAGCTGTATTGGCTTGCTAATACACTTTGTCATTGGGTGGCTTAGCCATTATACGAACTGTGCCTTAAACGTCTGTTCGATTTACCATGTTGTTGCTGTCTATTGCTTTATCTTTATACTAGTAATTGCTATTTTATTTTATATTGTGTAATTAGTACCTACCGTAATAAAAACCCTGTAATTGCTTATACAGTCTTGTTTATCCCTATAAAATGGGAACTTCAAACCCTGACGATATACCGCTCGGCACTCCTGATCCTACATATATATATCCTTTGCTCTAAATAATACCACACAAAACCTGAGACCCCCAGACTCTGATCAAAACCAACTTGAAACCGTAAAAAACTAGCGCTTAGCAGCTGCACCAATCGGCTCGTTATAAAAGATTAATTTGAAAAACTAAAGATAAACTACAATCTTTATTTCATGATCTTGTTAAAAACATCCCATTTTATAATCCCAGCTACATACACCCATCACTACTATATTTAGTCACAAAAGTTACGTAATGAGGTCACAATTTAAGATTTATTACTTGACATTCCCTGACCACTTCTAAATCTATTATGGATTAAATACAAGCTAATTTTGGTTAGAAGAAATAAATTGAGCAGTTAATGTGGCCCATCTACGATCATGTTGACGTGTATTCTCTCATAAAATACCGGATAGAAGATTTTGAGAGTTTGAGGATTAACGACCAACGTTTTCCGTAAAAAACTGTGATGTTTTTGTTCTTGTGTCAAGTGAACAGGCACATTTAGCATTATAGTATTATAGTATTATATATTTTTTGTATTCTTGGCATTGGCATCAAATTTTTTTTTTTTGTGAGAATGGTCCATTTTCTTTCTCACATTTTTTTTTATTTTTTCAAAATCTGTATGGGCATCTAAATTTCTCCAAAAATTATGGACAGTCTTCTGAAACCGTTTTTCTGTAACTACAACGGATAAGGTACCTACCCTTACTGCCACGTCTTATAAACCCACACTGTATATGAGCAGGTGTGCACTACTGCAGATCATAATTTTTTATGATCACATACCATTAGGTGTTAAAAAAAATAAGGTAGCTGAAAAAAAAAATCATTTGATAAAGGTATACTTAGTAGGTTTTTATTTTAACATTATTTTGTAAAGTATGTACAAATAATTCTATAGCTAAGTAAGTACTTATTTCCATAATTAATACATATTTTACTGTACGTTTTAGTGGAGAAGAATCTCTTCTTTGGACTTAAAACTAATTATAATAAGTAAGTACACTTACAAAGTATTGAACAATTCACTATTATTCTAAAAATTATACTGAAATAACTTTCTTTACGACAAGTCACATACATATTCAAAATTTAAAAAAATATATATAAAGATAGATAGATAGATATAATAGATAGAAAACTCTTTATTACACACCATAAAAATTACAGATTTATATCTAGATATTTTACAAGGGTGACACAATTCGCGATTTTATCGCTAAAAGCGATCTAAAAAATAACAAGTACGTAACCATTATTAACTAACCTTATTAGTTGTTTACAAAAATAATACTGCATTAAATATAAAAATACCCATAAAATTAGTACTCGGTAAGAAGCAGAACAGCGAATCCAAGCATAATCATGATAATAGATGGTACGGTTACATCGGAATATGAACCTGAAGTCTTGATAGACTTGAGAATATCAGCCTTGTGAATATTAGCCCAAGATGTGGAGGCTCTGGATTGTACCAGCGAACCCCTGGCTGCAGTCTTTGAAGCCTCGGTACACTCGGTACAGGATGACAGGAACGATTCAAACTGGGAAAAAAAAAAACTATTCAAATAACAAAGACGATGGTTGGCAACCCTACAGGTACTTTAATCCTACTACATAACCATAGGATCCTTATGGTACAGTAAGTACAAGGAACACCATGTTCTACCCAATTTAAGTGACAAATCAAGGCTCTACCTATGTAATATAATAAACTTTTGAAAATTGATGAGAGTGAAACAAAGAGTTGTTATAAAAATGAAGCTTTCTTTATGATTTGCCAGGGAAGCCAAAATCGATATATCGACGGATAAGATCACATCTTAATCTAAATATTATCATTATTACTATTATATAAAATACTTAAACACTAAATTACGCATACTAATTAATGTTTATCCTAACATCGTAATAGTTCAGTTAAATTAGCAAGGTTGAACCAATTATCTTGTGCCAAAACAACGAAATGAAGTCTAATTGCAGTCATAAAATTTTATATACTTAATCATATTTACTACAAGAGTAATTCCACATTATAATTAGATAATGCCAATGATGATAATGAGAGGTGACGCCCTAGGAGAACATACGACCTAATTGGTGATGGTCTTCAGAAAGGTCAGGTGCGTAGCACTCGCGACCGGCGTGCGTGTATGACCAGATGTATGAATGTAAACGAAGCAAAAGGAGTATATATAAGGAGCGTACACACTGACATAGGTTATTAAATATTAAAATTTTAGGGAAATCATCTACTTTCACAATGTTTGTAAATATATGAGCACCATGTATCTATCGCATGATTGATTCGTCTGTCATTGCTTCACTTTTCATTCTTTTTACCTATTGTGGTCTAGTAATTTTATCCTAAGTAAGTGCATCGTCTTCACATATAATTAATAATTAATGTATACAAATATTGTTAACATTTTAAAAGAGTAAGGAGTTTCTTGCCCATTCTTCTCCATACGTAACTACCTTTTGGAAAGGGCAAATAGAATCAATTAATTATTGTTGTAAATTTTGACGTTCAAAAGTGCCTTTTATGTGCCTATTTGAAATAAATGATTTGACTTTGACTTTGCGTAGCAGCTGGCATTCTATAGTTTCTGCCTAATCCCATGAGAAGAAGGCGTGAGTTTATGATGATAATGATGAATTAGATAATGTATCAGTTAAACTCAAACTCAAAGCATTTATACCAAATAAAACAATTACAGCCACTTTTGAATTTATTAAATTGTCAAGGGATCGGTCAGTAAGAAAGATGAAGCTGGTTGCCCATTCCAAAGCGTAGTAGGTACCTATCATACAGAAACTCTTTTAAAACAAAATATTTGTTAAGTACATCATTCATGTTGAAATTATACATGTGAGAACCATATTTTTATCTATGTGTTAATATTTTTATATATATTTTTTTTTATATTGTTGCAGATAGTTGATACAAACTACAACACTTGTATGTGTCTGTCATTAAAATAGAGCAGTCACCATGGTACGGCAGAGTTGTGGAAACTCTGGTATATTTTATACGAAAAACAGACTTTCTTTATTTGAATAATTTGGCATAACAGACCTACCACCAAAGATTAAAACGACTGAATTGTGTGTATAAGAAGCAGGCGAAAGCCATGTTTTTTTTACGATGGGTTCGCTCTTGACTCTGGTCTAGGTCAATTATATTATATTAATTAAATTATAAATATTATTAATTTAATTATTATTTTTTATTCAATTATATTTTTTAAACATGTAATTATAAAATCGCGATATTACCTCATCAAGAATCTTAGTGTTTCCTCCTTGGCTGACTGCCAAACTCAATGGGATGAATAACATGAAGACTTTCACTCACAATCCATCCATCGGAACGATATCGTATTTAGGTCAGAACATTAATTTATATTGGGGAACCCATTACAATGAATGTTGTGACTGATATTCAAAGTTCGGGTTTTCGTTTATACAAATATGGGAACGGATATAAAGCATTTTGTATAGATATATACGAAATCCTCAATGCAAATGCATTAAGTGCTATGGAAGAATTGATGTCGTTGAAGAAAGATCACGAAAAGGATTGGTAATATTTCGATGTTTTGAAATAGATGACCAAGGGTATAAAGCATGTATTTTAAATGTTGTATCTAGTGTATACTTTTATCGTTTACACCTAAAACAAGTTGTAAAGACAAGTTGTATTCAAAAGTTGTAGAAAACTTTACAAATTTACTCACGAGCTCCTCTTGGAAATCTTTCAGAAGCTATCTTAACTATTAATCTTGATCTGGCCCGTATATGTGAATGGAGCAAGAGATATGGACTTATGGTCAACCCCATAAAGACGCAGGTTGTTGTGGTGGGCAGTTCTAGGACGGTATCTAGGATTGACTGGACGACTCTTCCCCAAGTTTCTTTTGACAACTCAGTTATTCCGTTCAGCGACAAAGTGAAAAACCTGGGGATTATCATAGACAAGAACTTTTCTTGGACTGCTCAGCTACAGGAGGTTAGCCGCAAGCTGTTTGCTTCCGCTGCGTCTTTGAGGAGACTGCGTAATTTTCTACCGACTGCCACCAAGATTGCGCTTGCACAATCACTTCTTCTACCCATCCTTGATTATGCTGATGCCAGCTTTCTTGACCTTACTCAAAACCAACTCGATAAACTTGAGCGGCTTCAAAATGTCTGTATTAGGTTCATATACGGTTTACGCAAATATGACCATGTTTCCGAATTTCGTATGAAGCTTAAGTGGTTACCAATTCGCCTTCGCCGGAATGCTCATATTCTTTCCCTTTTGTATAATGTGCTCTTTTCCCCTTCCACCCCTCTCTATCTTAAAAAACGTTTCCAGTTTCTTTCCGACTCCCACACGAAATTTTTAAGGTCATCAGATAACTTGAAGCTTAAAATGCCCATGCATTCCACAACTTTCCTTGACAAATCCTTTACTGTCCAGGCCGCTCGTTTGTGGAATGCATTGCCAGATACAATAAAACGCGCGCAATCGCTGCCTATGTTTAAAAGACTCGTGAAGGAACATTACTTGTTGTTGTGATTTTGTTCTCGTTGTTTACTGTAATAATCTAGTCTTCATTTGTTTTATTTGCTTATTTAGTTAGTATGTATGTATCTATGTATCTATTATATATCTGTGTATCTATTATAGGGTATTGTACTGTTATACTTTTTATTTTTGCACCAATGACAACCCCATTTTATGTCCATAAATTCACTGTCCATGCCAAGGTTGCCTGGAAGAGATCGCAGTATGCGATAAGGCCGCCCATTGTATATTTTATAGTGTATAAGTTTTCTTTTCTTTTGTAATGTGTAATCTGATGTACAATAAAGTATATATAAATATAAATAAATAAATAAATAAAACTTGTGAAATTTTTAAAAAAAAAGATAAAATGTTAACAAGTCTGAAACAACGTCGACGAGTTTTTGACAAGTCTTTTACAAGACTTGTAGAAAACAAGTACACAGTCACAACTTGTTTATGGGTGTAAACGCAGTAGCCCAGTCATTTATGACATGGTCGATCGCGCAAAATGGTATCCTAAAAATGAACTGGTTGACTTATACGTAGGATGCACTTTTTAGAAATTATAAGTCAAAAACTGAAAGAAGTCCGAAAATCTATAGATTTTCGGGCACCACGCACTTAGCACAGGACTTTCGAAGCTGCAACCCGGTTTTACACTAGTGGTAAGTATATCCTAACAACATCCCAAAAAATTTGTACTATTTAATTTTTTGCGACCTAACAAGATTTTTGTGGATACGGTGACTGGCGTACGGGGATAGAAATAATCTAAGAAAAATACACATCTGAACAATGAACGGTGATCAAAGAATTAGTCAAGACTACGGAAGATGTATTGGTGATCGTTTTTTTGTTTTTTTTGTTTTTAGTAGCAGACAGGAGGACGCTACTTGTTGTTCTCTTTTTATGAGACCTACAAGTTAATCCTCTTGACAAAAAAAATCCAACGCCCACAGGTTATTGCGAATTCTCAGAGAGAAACAGCACATTACCGATACGTTCAGGACAATTTAGTGAACACAAACGATCATTAGCGAGTACCAATTGA
The DNA here is from genome assembly GCA_947523025.1 of Dryobota labecula. Lineage (NCBI taxonomy): Eukaryota > Metazoa > Arthropoda > Insecta > Lepidoptera > Noctuidae > Dryobota > Dryobota labecula. Next base: position 24,197,555 of record OX383289.1, on the reverse strand, counting down.
GTGAAATTGACACATCCCTCTGCCAACATGGCGGCGTCAGGTAATGAGTGTGTATAGCCCTCCAATGTAGTGTTTGATAAACAGTCATTTGGGTCACCGGGCCCTCAATTAGGGACAGCCAGACTGAAAGGTTAGTCTTGTGTTTACATTTCAAAGCGATTCGGCGATTAGGGGCTTGCGGAATATTTTTGCAAGTTACAGGGGATCGGTTTTACTGTATACCTACCTATTTAAATTATACAGTAAAATTCTCCCCTCTAACAAATTTTGTAAGATAAAAAAACAAAATTATTTAGAAGTTAAAAAATAGTAGGTCAAAGTTCCTATGATGATGTTATAGAGAATCCTCTTACTTATGTACATATATTATAATCGCCTGGCGTTTTAACTCAGTGTTGTTGATGATTTCGTGCTACACTTTGCTCTCAACATATTCGTAGGATATCTAATAACAGTAGCATTGTAAAGGCTCCTACTTCGATTTCTAGATCACGTTAAGGTGGTTTTGTAGGTATTTATTACTTGCTTTGTTGTAGTGTATTATTAATATTATAGTAGAAGGAAATCAACCCGTATTCTGTGGAGCTGAATGGCGTCATTGGAATGAGTAGGAACCTCACTCTAAACGAACAATAATTCCATTTTTGAGAAATGGTGACTCCATTATTTAACTTGAAATATAGTACCTCAGTGAATTCACTTTCTGTGTGAAGAACTGATGCGACTGTGCTTAAAACGGTGTCCATCGATGGGTATCTGCGAAATTAACATAGTTTTATGAAAACGGAGAAAAACGGCAAAAGAACGCTACCAATTAGTAAAATCATAAACAAATTGGTAAGAACAACAAACTAAGATTTCAACTGTTTCAACAGCGAAACTGGAACATCGATTAGTTTGAGTGATGTCTGTCAAAATATACCGTACATAGCAAGCATTACGCCACTCTTGAAAAACAGTGTGTTTGACTAAACGCGTTCATTTGTTTCTTGACAAATTATGTACTCCAAAACGGGCACCTATGTACGTACAGTCCATTGTTTTTTGATCAGTGTTCTATGTCAATTTGTTCCGCATTCGTCTCTCAAGGTTCGCCTCACATGCTATTCCTTGTTCGCCCTACATTCTGTTATTCAAAAATAATGCTCACATAGTACTCCATAGTGTGTAATTAGACTTCAAGGCATCCATAACGATGTGAAGATTGCCGTATGTCCTCAGGACACTTGTCAAAGGTACAGTTAAGTCCTGGGTCCTGATCGGAGTGTCGGCCATTGCAACTGATGCCAGATATCTGAAACATAGGTACGTGAGGAACTGTGCTGATCTGCTTTTAAAACTAAAGTAAAAATAAAATAAAATCGTTGAAACAATAAGAAATTGCCGTGTGTGTTTTTCTTTTTTCCTTTGTGAGATTGTTGGTCAAAACTTTGGAAGCTAACAAAACCGAACTAAAGTCGCAATAAAGCCAAATTTACAAATGCTTTCGAGAACAATACTTTCATAATCACACTCAAATATTTGCCACTTACGGGATTTGTTACCTGATCTTTTATTGAATTGAGGTCCCAATAAACACAACTTTTTCACTCCCATTCAATTTTGGAGTTACCAAGAGTCAACACAATTTAAAAGTATGATGTCTATACAGGATAAGTTTTTAACCATTGCACAAATTTTTTTTGGTGGTTCATTATCAGTAATAGAACACATTTCCATTATTTGTTCAATATTTCTTTTTTGGTCCTACTTGAAATCAGCAAAATATGGATACAATCTATTCGTAATAATATCAATGGGCGAGCGCACAGCTGATAGGTACCTACTACTACGTTCCGCTTCACTGACCGCGCCACCGCCGGCGCGTTGCGCGACGGCATCCAATAAACCAGTTTCGAAATAAACATCTTTCGTTAACGATAACTTCATATTTTTGTACTAAGACATATCAAAATAAGAAATAGGTGTATAATAAAACACTTTTAAGTTTAATTTGTCAAAATTTGTGCACTGATTACAAACTTTTCCTGTATTTACCTCTTGAGCGTTTGCTCTTCCGAAGTGCAACCCAAGGCATCTTCAATGACCCAGACTTCGTTCGCAACGTTGCTGCTCAACATACGGTTCCACAAAAAGTCGTAGTCGTCCTCATTGCCATGACGTAATCCAGTGCAGTATACCACAGGACGCAAACTTGGTGTTACCCTGGTAAAAAAGTCAAGGACTTTTGAAAGAAGTCGTTTGTTTTTGATCGGAAATATCAGTAATGATAATGATTGTATCTTTGTTCACTCACGATAATGTTATGAGTTATAAAACCTACAGCCAAAGGAAACGGCTAACCATTGATGGCATAGTTGGCGCAGGGGCTGACGGTTTGCCTTCTGTACTACGAGTTACGGGCCCCATACCCACCGATGGGTCATGGGCTCCATTTTCACGGGACCATTGATTACATTGCATTACATGTCTTTTTTTACAAACAAATCAGACAAATCAGCCTGATCTATAATTTAGTTCCACAGTAGTGCTCATCATTCATCCGTCACGGGCTGAAAACGTCACATTTCTAGAGGTTTTTCGTGATTATTGGCACTTTTCTATTTTGTTAAGTACCTGGTAATTGTTGAAAGGTCTACACTGTCCTTCCATACCTATTAACACTGTTATTTGATAATATTTTAAAGCCAATTATTTTTGAAAGAGTAACCGTGGAGTTTCTTGCCGGCTCTTCTCCATAGGAAACGACTAATTTGAACCGTGCACCTAGCTTCTGACGTTGCATAAGTGCCCATGTAGGTTTATGTGAAATAAAATATTTTGATTTTTGATTTTGATGTTGATTGATTATTTTATTAAATTTAAATCAAAGTTTTTTTTTTTTCAGCCAAGCAGATCTTTATTTTGATAAGTATGTAGGTATGCTATTTTTTTACAGTTATTTTGGTATGTACTCGTACTCATAAAAATTGACAATTCTTTTCTATTTGCAGTATTACGACTAAATAATTGTATTAACTATAAATTAAATGTTAAAAATAATTATATAATACAACGACCTAATGCTTGGCTGAAAAAAAAATTGTACTTTGATTTAAATTTAATAAAATAATCACGAAAAACCTCTAGAAATGCGACGCTGCCAGCTCGCGCGGGATGAACGCTCTTAAACACAAATGATAATAATCATTATGACATATGACACTATCTCTACTTTCAATTTTTACTCACTCAGTGCCATTCTGTCTCAACGCCTTGAATAAGGCAACAGTCTTTTCAACGCATCCACTGTGTTCTAGCTTGCACGCAAATTCTAAAAGCTGCATACGGTTCCTCAAATCTTCGAAACTGTCTGTGGCTCTTACTTCATAACCTAAGCTTGAAATCCCATGGTCTAAGTGTTGAAGTATGAAGTCCTGAAATAATAATAATGGTATGTTATTAAATATGGTGACGAGCTCGTGGCTAAGTAATAACAGCCGCACGGGTCGATCCGTCAGGTTAAGCTACGCTTGCCGGGATTGGTCCGTGGATGGGTGACCCATCTTTACATACCGAGACTCCTCCGTGCCTCGGAAAGCACGTTAACCCGTTGGGCATCAAGGGGTATCGTGTTACCCAGTTACTGGGTTGTGGAGGTCAGATAGGCAGTCACTCCATGTAAAATACTGGTATTCAGCTGCATCCGGTTAGACTGGAAGCCGACCCCAAAATATTTGAGAAAAGGCTAGGCAGATTGATTATTATTTAATATGGTCCGTTGTATTTTATTTTTTTTGTAACTAGGAAGCTTAGCCTACATCACGCCTGATGGCAAGTGATGATAAGCCCGAAGGTGGAAGCGAGCTTCACCCGGAATCCTCAACCACAGAGGAACTGGCTATCTTTCCTCTAAATGCCGAAACATAACAATGCTGTTAACATTGTTGTTATGGCGACAGATTTAGATAAGATGGTGGTAGCTAGCCAAACGGATTAACAGGCCCTACCAGCAACCAAACCGAGCAGAAAATTTTGCCCCAGCGAATCGAACCCAGGATCTCTGGGACTGAGACAGGTGGTCTTGCCACTAGACCACAGAGGCGATTTAAATGCGGTGAGATGGGACATATCTTGGGGCGAATCTGAAACTATTAGAGATAGAAATATTTGTTCTAAGAACACATGCCGCCCCTATTGAACCTAAACGTAACTGGCGAAATGTGGGTGTACACCTCTGCCTTTCCCTTCGGGGATTACAAGCTCGATGTTATGATGAACCATGATGTCGATTTTACTACTGAAAAAAAAAAAAACCTTGAGAAACTGAATTAAAAGATTTTAAGTTTTATCTAACACCAAAGTAAATACATACTTTCGCACAACAATGCGATACGGACTGAAGGAAAATAGCTCTTTACCAAGACACACGTCAAACTACACTTGCGTACAATAAAACAGACCCACCCGATGCTCTTCGATTTGAAACAAAATAACGTAACAAGCCGACTCATTCGTTTTCGAGAAAATCACGAACTGACAAACATAAGGGTCGTACAAAGAACCTTTTTTTTTTTTTTTTTCAAATCGGTTATTAATTCACGTTAAATATTAATAAACGGATAAAAATAATTAAGCTTTTGTCAACTTCAATGACAAAAGAAAGTCACGCAGTTTTTCCGACCTCGGAAAAACTGCGTGACTTTCTGAGGTGAGACGAGGACATCTGCAGAACCGAGTCGATCTTTCCAAGAATATTGCTTTAATCAAAGTATAGGTTAATAAAAAATAAGTATATATAGATACAAGTTTACCTTACCTACCTACATAATATAAAATTCTTAAAATTATTCAATACATATTTGAGATATCGTCTCTCGTCTCAATTTTATTGCACGCAAACTATTGAAACTTACCTCAACGGAAGGCAAAGTTTCCGTATCTCCGAGATAGAAGTGCCAAATTTTACTGAAGCCCCGCAATGCTGCGTACCACACGGAGTACTCAGTCTCTCCTTGTAGCGAGTCTAAAGCGCTGTAGAGAGTGGCAAACGGTACTTCATCCGAGTACACGAATGCAAAGAGATCGTTTATAATCTGAAAAGAAAAGTAGTTTATTAGTTTTTAATTTTACTTTTAAAATGCCAATAAAAGCTGTATACTTTATCCTTTTTAATAAAAATGCGGAATAAAGTTACAATCAGTATAAACTTCAGATTTTTCGAGGTTTTAGTTAAGGCATTACTATACTCCGCGTTTATTATTATGGGGGATGATGATACAGTCTATCGGTCAGTCGGCTCATTAAGAGAGATATTACAGTCCAATAGTGCCACACCTTTAAAAAATATTATCTCGTCACTGAGAAGGAATAATTATGAAAAATGGCTCAATCAGCTCCCTCGGTGTGTATAGAGTTTTCTAATACTTTTTTTAAAGTTTCATATTGAGACACAAAGCAAAAAAATAAGATCTAGAGGAATATACCAGTTTTTCTTTAGATCGAATTTTGTTGCTTCATAAAACTTTATACTTAGGACTCACTCACTTACTTACTTAGGTTCTTTTTAACTTTTAACTTTGGACTTAGGATTAAATAAACTTGCTGTAGTTTTATTTTTCAATAAAGGTAAGTTTTAGCGACCGTGTAATGCCGGACATAAAGAATAGCACCACCCCATTACCTCCCGTGGGTGTCGTAAAAGGCGACTAAGGAATTAACTAGAGAATGGGCAGCAGCGTTCTCTATGCATTTTTAACACCATACTGCGATCGCCAACCCGCCTGCCAAGCGTGGCGATTATAGCAAACCCCCCCAATTGGGGGAGGCTTATGTCCTGCAGTGGAAGTCTTTCAGCTAAAATGATGAAGTCTAGCGACTGGACCAGATCCAGAGGTCAATTGAGATAAGAGAATCACAATTCATGTCTTGTTTCGGTAAAACACCAAGATTTTTTTATCATAACCTTGTGATGAATGCAAAGCAGTCGCCTTTGCACTGCATACAGTATTACAGTAAACAACTATTATGTTTTAAATAATACAGTAGGTACTTATACAAACCTTGGCACGATTCAAAGGATGAATGACTTGACTATTGTTTCCTTTCAGAGCTGATGCAATCATAGTCCATAAGTGGTCATCATAGTTCACTCTGTACAAACCTGTCAACAATTAACGTTACAGTATTTTACATGGAAAGAAAGAAAATACGTTTATTTGCGGTAAACATGACGCAAAAAAAGAACATAAACACAAAATAAATAAGAAAACTATGGGGGAAAAATGCGTCACATCCACGCATGGAGCGACTGCCTATCGGACCTCCACAAACAGTTACTGTGTATTACGATATCCCTTGTTAAGACTGGTTGTCAGACTTTCGGGCTTCTGACGACCCGTAACGACTGTCAAAGATTCAGGAATGAAAGATGTGAACAACGGCTTAACGTGCTTTCCGAGACACGAAGGGGCCTTGGTATGTAAAGATGGTCACCCATCCATGGATCAGCCACGACAAGCGTAGCTTAACCTTATCGATCGATCCGTACAGCTGTTATTACTTAGCCACAAGCCCCTAACTAATTAACGTTACGAATAAGGGTGAACAAAATTTACCTATTGGAAATTGTCTCATTACTAGCTTTTATTTGATACCAATATTGTTGTAATATATATTTTTTTAAACCTTCCCCTCCCTTTTTTGTATTTTCAGATGCAATATATAAATATTGCTAGCTTTTGCCCGCGGCTCCGCCCGCGTGGATGTCGGTTATCGCGTAAAAAAGTAGCCTATGTCCTTCTCCATATCCCCGGCTATAACTCTGCTAAATTTCATGACGATCGGTTCAGCGGTTTAGGCGTGAAAACGTAACATACAGACAGACAGACAGATGGAAGGATGGATATAGCCTGTTTCATTCTCACAATTAAGACGAATCTAACGACACCTCATAATTATGTTAAAATCCATCAAGCCGTTTAGGCTACAGAGCGTGCTAAAGAAAAAGACATTCATATATATATACATACATACATACTCTCGAAAAACATTACCCTCCTTCTGGGGCAGTCGGGTAAAAATAATACTCTCCCTTTTGAAAACCCACCTGTTTCCTGAACGTTGAAAATGGCCCAGCTATGGTCTTCACTAATATTAGCGATTTTGAATTGAAATACTTTTTCGTCCATGATGAAAACTGGCTTGGTGTTCTCAAAGTCTGGGGAGGCTTGCGTTGTGAACGTTATTGGTATCTTGTATGTTTCATTTGATGAGAGAGACCCATTAACGTAGTATCGTTTCTGAAAAACAAAACATTGTTTTTGCCGACGCAGTGGGATCGGTAAACTATGCAGGAAACCACACAGCATTAGCTCTCCCTAAGGCTACGTCCGCACAGACAGGCGGCTTGCTTAGCACCTAGAGCCTAGCGAGTCACCTAGCGAGTAGCTTAGTAAAACGAACGTTCTAGAATGTTCGCGACCGGCCGCACTGCGCGCTTGACGCCTAGCTAGTCGCTTAGCGTGTATCCAAATAAACAGACGTGTTGGTTTTTTGTCACGAGGCGCGAGGCATTTTAGAAGATTTTTTTCTAAGATGAGTATCCAAATTAGTTAATTTTCCTTTAACTTTACTGAGATGTAGATCAAATGTTTCTCTTGTCATACGCAAATATTCGTAAAATTTGTCATCAAAATTACGCAATTGTTTATTCAGAACATTAAACTCGCCATGACTTAACCGTGACTTATTTATGTCATGAACCCAACATGATGGATAAGGCCGTGAAATGGTATATTTTAAATGTGAAGTTTCTGTAAGTAGCAGTTTTAGAGCTATATTTGAAAGTGACATCTAGTGAACGTGCCGACAAGCAAATGAGCAAGGAAGGCACTTAGCGACCCACCATGCAAACCACCTACAGTGCGGCCACCGTGTGTCCTAGCAAGTAGCCAGAGCGCAAACCACTAGGCTCTAGTCGCTAAGCAAGCCGCTTGTCTGTGCGGACGTAAACTTATAGTTTCAGTTTTCTGTTTTTTTTTCTACGATAACCTACATAAACATGCTACCACTGTGTAATATGTATACAACGGCAAAAGATTTCATAGATAAGAGCAGTCAAAGAACTAACTTATGTTCAATATTTCAATATTGACTTCTCAAGGCAGATTCACATAAGACTCACGTAAGGTGTACTAGTTCTAAAGTACGTAAGTAAGTGTAGTATTCTTACGTAATGCGACAGCAGATTTTTTTAAAGGAATGCAATATATTGCCAAACTCAGTCTCCCATAAAAGCAGAATCATACTAGTCTAGTGTAATTCCGCTTTCAATATGTTGAAGTCATTTTATTTTTATTTTGTAAAAAGACACACCTTACGAATACAGGACTCTGTGATTCTGCTATTATTGGAGACTGAGATTGGCAATATATTGCATTTCTAAAAAAAAATCTGCTGTTCTATTCTATTCAATTTTTTATTATGTGCAAGCAAAGCCGATGTCGACTATTCTACCAATGTCTAAAGTGAATTGGAAAACAAGTGTGCATAAAAAAAATAAAACAAAAAAAAATCTACGACGATACGGTTGAACTTAATGTAGATCTTGTGGAATCTGCTGTTAACTTTAATACCACACTACTTACTTGTGTCAAAGTAACAACATCAGTGTCATAATCAATGTACACTGTCAATACGGGATGGCCAGCCTGGGAAATCCATGAGCCCATGATGTCATCGATACTAGAAGAAGGGTAGGATGAGAGTGAGTTGTATACGCGAACTCCTTCGTTAAGGCCTTGGTACAGCTTATCTGGGTAGCCGGAACTGAATGAACTGTGAAAGATAATAAAAGTAAACAGTTAATAAAACACTTTTACGTCACACCTGGCCATAATGTGAGTTTTACCGCACGCTACGCGTACAGTAAAACTCGCATTATGGCCAGGTGAAGACGTAAAATTGTGTACTCACCACAGGCAGTAAAAAAGAAAGCCCTCTATCGCATATTTACAACCCTCGCCTGCGGCTTGGGTCACAAATTCCTGCAATTTCGGGCTTTCTTTCTTTTACAGCCCTTGGTAAGTAATGTACTATAACGAATATTATCCGAGCAATTACAAAATAAATAGTGATTATTGATGTATATTCAGTATTATTAAAGTAGGATACGAAACAAATATTTTCCTTTGCTCTTTGACTTTTTCTACAGTAAATAGAAGGTTTAAAAGGCCTACTAGGTACCTGCCTACCGGCCTAGCCTATTATCTACTAATCTTCTAAATATGCCCAAAAGCAAACATTTACGTTAGGAAAAGACTATATTTTACCTATCTCACACCTTTTAGAATGTTAAATTTAAGAAGCATGAAAGTAGAATAAATGCTGTGGAAATCCTTGTGAAGCATGTGTGGCGTCACTATGAATGATAGGCGGTTTAAAAGAAGATGTAGTGACAAAAATGTAAAGGAGTATACTTAGGTGTTTGGTCATGTTGAGAGAATGAAAGGCAACTAACAAAAGGTACATGGCAGATGTGAGTAGAAACGCCGGGGAGGAGACGGCCTAGGAGAACATTATAGTGACCTAATTGGTGACGTTCTTCAGAAAGGTCAGGTACGTAGTACTCGCAACCGGCGTGCATGTATGACTAGATGTATGAACGTAAACGAAACAAAAGGAGTATTTAAGGAGCGTAGCAGAAGGCGTGAGTTTATGTATGTATGTAAATTGAATGAAAGCTGTTTTGACTCACACCTAGAAAAACGCATTATTTACTTGTGGTTCAGTCCTACTCAAAAATAACCACGCAACTTACTTATTCGTCAAGTAGAAGTTCAATCCATATTTGAACGCGTCATCCTGAATCAAATGATGCATCATTCTGATCACGGAACCAGCTTTTTGATAGGTGATGGTTCCAAAATGGCCGCTAATTTCGGCGGGAGAGTTGACATTGTTGTTCGTGATTGGTGCAGAAGTCGGAGCGTTGTCGGCATCGTAAGCACTGTATACTGATCCAATAACCAGCTGGTTGGCTGAACCCACTTCTGGATCCACCTGTTGTAAGAATTTGCTTGGGTTAATCACATGTTTGAGTCAAAATGCATGTCATAGATTTTTTTACTTATTTTGGTTTCGATATCGACGAAGGGTATAAAATAATGATAATTGTTTTTTACCCTTCATCTGAATGATATGAAAGAGAAGGGAGTGAATGATAGAGTGACGGTTGACAGGGGGGAATGGAAAAAGAAAACGTGTTGCGCCGACCCCAAGTAACATGGGACAAGGGCAGGAAGATGATTATCTAGTCATGATTTACAAAATGTGATTCATTTGTTTTAATAGACCATAGAAGATAACAAAAATGATACACAAGAAGATACTTAGATACGGAAGGACAACTCCACTATTCAATAACTAAAATAATGAATTGGTCACAAAATAAATCAATGAACCAAAGGCTGACATACAAAGGCAGTGATGTAATCCTGGAAGTAGTTAGCAAAGCCTTCATTCAACCAGGTGTTGCTCCACCAATGGCAGGTCACGAGGTTTCCGAACCACATATGCGTGGTCTCATGGGCCACAATCTGTGCGACTCTGTACTTGAAGTAAGGCGTGGACTCCTCGGGAACGTACAGCAATAAAGCCTCCCTGAAAGATTTTTGAATGAAGAATATTTATCTTGTAACAGAATTAATTATGACTCAGGAATGCTCTAGAAAACTTTTCGTACCTGTATTTAATAAGGCCCCAGTTCTCCATAGCTCCGGCTTTAAAATCAGGCAACGCGACATGATCCAACCTCAAATGGCTATTAGTCGAGTAGTAGTTGATACCAAAGTATCTGCCTAAAGCATCTACAACCTTCTTGCCAAATTCGAAGGCATATTCACTCTGATTCTTCGCATCTGGTCGCGTGTAGACACCAAACTCTTGGGTCCCGTTTTGACTGGAGGCTGCTGCTTCGAACTCCGAGACCAGGAATGCAACTAGGTAGGTTGCCATCCTCGGCGTTGGATAGAAGATCTCTCTGATGTAGCCATTGGTTCTAAAATAATTATAAAATTGACAAACTACATACTGTCATTCCTTCATAAGATTACTAACAGTTTCTTTTCCTGGTGTCTGAAGCAGCAAATAAAAAAAAAAGTTTTTTTTCTGTATTTTCTTTAGAATGTAACTGTTTTTGGTCCCATAAGAATAAATTAAAATAATTCAGAAAGGTAACCATCCCCTGGTTCTTTGTTAGTATCAGACCAAAGCAAATACTATTACTATAATGACAGCTACAATATTAGAATCGACGATGATTTCAATGGACATACTCGATACTGACCATAATTGCAAATGACAGTCATGCGACATCCATCCCAACATAGAATGCTTTGTAATAAAGAAGGAACACAAGGAATAAATTTATTTGTACATGAACTTACAAAGTGTCTCTCCGTTCCACTTCAGTATTGGATAACGATGGCTGATAGTTAGCAGGGCGATCGATTCCAATTACGAACGTCGCTTTCAGTTCAGGCTCGTCGAAGCAAGGGAACACCTTTCTTGCGTGTGTCGGTTCCATTTGAGTAGCACCCAGCCATCTGGAATATTAAGACATGGTGCTCGTATAACATGAACTTTAACAATTTGCCAACTTATTTTATCTAGGCACTCTTAGGAAGCTTTAGACTTGTTGAGGACTTTTGCCGAAATAAAAAAAAAAACAAAGAAATTCGTAGATTTCGGAAAAAATTGAACAGTAAACCCACATGTCGTAAATTACATTAAAATGCCCATGTAATATCGATGGGTCTTATTTTTTTTCCTCGACGCTGTTATCTGTTTGCTTTAATCTCACCGAGCTTCATCCGGAATCCTCAACCACAGAGGAACTACAATGCTATAGCGACTGACTTAGATAAGAGGGTGGTAGCTAGCCAGGCAGACTTATAATAGAATAAGCCCTACCACCTACTAAACTAAGCAGAAAAAAAACCGGTCAAGGAGCGAGTCGAACTCGCTCACCGAGGGTTCCGTACCAGCCCAGAAAAACTACAACTGTGCTTTACCCAAAGCAAACATTATATAATACTACGTACAGATACCCAATCCCATACAAAGAAATGACACGTCCCTAAGGCTGGATATTGAGCTGGCTATTTTTTTCCTCGATTTTTTAACACATGGCAGCATCAGCGACTCACTAATTGTCAGAGACTGTAGTTTTACAACGCCATCTAGGAGTCGGCCTAGATACTAGGTGTCATTCTCGTGATTTATGAGTGTAAATAGATACATCAACATTAAACAAGAAAGTTTTAATTTTTACTAATGTTACTTCAGCCAAAATCGGTATAACGCTTTTTATTGATTGTTAATTTCATAATTGTTACCTATACTGCCATCTGTGAATTTTTTTCAAGACTTATAATTTGTTCGAGTTGAGACCCCATGCCTAAAGCAACCTGCTACCTGCTAATATGTAGGAAGGAGGACATTTTGGTTGTGAAACTTGAAATGTTTTTAAATTTTCATCAGCGAGGAAAAGAAGAAAAAAAAGAAAAAAGAAAAGACAATAAAAAGAGAGAAAAAACACAGAAAAAGAAAAAGAGAGAGAAAGAATTTTAACACTGCGGTGTAGAATATTGCAGTTTTAGGTCATAGCCATCTCTTGACAGATACAGGAACGAATGCAATTTTTGTTGATTTCTGAAAAAGTGTGCTATTTAGAGACATCGTTTTATTTTTCCTGTAAACTTTACATAAGCTTCTATCACATAGAATAATTTCAGATTTTTCTCTATACAAACTTCGGAGATAAGGGGGAACGGTATTTTTTTTTTACATTTTTAATCAAAAGTCGAAAAATATGCGGCCTAAAGAAAAAATAAAAAATGTTTGAGGATATGCAAATAGCGCTCTTTTATATGATATCCCACATGCCCTAGTAGCCGCATTTTGAATTTTTAAGACCACGTTTCAGTCCGTTGCAAAAAAAAAAAAAAAAAAACTTTTTTCTTCTTTTTAACTTTTTTATTTGCAAAATAGTTGGGCAAACGTCATCTAAAACTATTCTAAATTTCAAGTTGATAGCATCAGTAGTTCTTGAAATATTCGGCTGTGACAGACAGACAGACAGATAGACTGAGTCACACCGTAAGGGTTCCTTTTTACCATTTTGGTACGGAACCCTAAAAAGGTCTTATTATAATTTGTGTTATTAACATCTATAGTGACAGACACTGCATAACCTGAGGATCGAACCCAGGGCAGGAGTCCATGCACTCGTTCTTGCAATCATTACTGCAACGAGGTAGTCATTTAATTTGTACATAATAATATAAAACATACAGTATGAAGGTCCAATAAAATGCATCAACTTTATGAACTAAAATGATGAATCCACAACTTTCTAATCTAATGCATACTGCAAAAGTAAATATGTTTAGTATTATAAACCTTTATCTTCAGACGTTTAATACCAGCTTATGTTTATCGTCACTGAAACTGCCTATCCTTGCAGAAGATGTGTTATTCTGATAAGAGATCTCACCATTATCAAACATGTTTGCTTTGGCAAAAAATTACTTCATCTATATGAGGTATGTAACCTACTGAGAATTTATACTGTGGTGAAAGTCCCGTTAAAATTGTAGTAAACAGCTGTTATGTTGACATTACAAACAGATACTTAAATTGTATTTATTTGTATAGTTCCGATATTAATCCAACAGTTCCATAATTTCAAATTAATTTATTGTCCTCATGATAATATTCAAGTGTTTTACAATGGAACTACCTGCACGTGCCAAGTGTGCCAAGTAGGTACTTCTAAGTAGATTTATAAGATTATTTACTATATACTTTGTATTACAAAATTATTGAGTATTTACTATATAAATAACTTCTAAATAGCCGTCAAGTCTTTAATTCCCCGAAAAGGATTATAGTTTCCAATAAAGAAATATTTTCGTTATGGTATGCAGTTGCTATATAAACCTACCGTTTTTAGGATTCCGTAGTCAACAAGGAACCCTTATAGTTTAGCCATGTCCGTCTGTCTGTCTGTCTATCTGTCTGTCTGTCCGCGGCTTATCTCAGACATAAACTTAGTACTAGAAAGCTGTAATTTGGTATGGGTAAAGATATTGATCACGCCGACAAAGTGGTAAAATACAGTCTTGAAATATAATTTGTTTTTAAGATCCCATACACGTAAAGTGGGGATGATATTTTTTTTCGCGTCTATCCCATGGTGTGGGGTACCGTTGGAGAGGCCGTTCAAAAATATTGTGGGTTTGTTAAACCCATTTTACGATTCAGGGATCGATTTGCGTAATATTAAGCTTGAATGTGCTAATTTTCGTTAGAGTCAAGTCCCCCCTCCCCAGCTAGATGGTTGTGTTTGGATATGTGAAAAATTCAGAACAGTAAGTAGTATGTATAATGAAATTAAAAGTAAAACTATCACAGCTAAGTAGGCTTTACAAGTTACCGAGTAATAGTCGACCAAATTTTTGCAGTTGAAAAACATATACATGTATGAACATGTTTTTCAACTACAATGTTAAGTTTATTCTTGGGACAAATTCATCCCAACTGCGGAACCCTTCAATTTTTTTTTTTTTTTAGTATTTTATCTTTTGTCCACACGTAAGCTTATATGTATAAAGAACCAGCTGATATGAAAATACTAGTTAAACTAAGTAATTTTTTTTTTTCTTTTAATAATAATAATAATAAGTTTATTTATGCATCAGTTCACAAAAAAGGGGTATAGTGTTTAGAGCCTCCTTTTAAGAAAACAATGCCTGTGTTAGGAGACTCCGCTCTTTCATAATACAGCATACAGTACAGTTTTATCTAACAAAAGAAGGAGAATTTTTATCTTTCCTTATTGGTATCATTGAAAGGCTCAGGCGGAAAACAAATGAATGTAGTGTAACAAAGGTACTTACTTTTTGGTTCCATTCTGGAAGTAGTGATTCCTGTAGAATCCATTCAGATCAGTTCTTATCGGTCCTTTGTATCTGATCTGCATAACATACTCCGAGCCGGTTTCCAAATTACTTACTAAGTTGATATACGCAAACGTGTAGTTTGTGTTAAATTCTAGACCATTTGTAGCATTGAGTGCTATAGTCGCCCCTGTATTGTAGACTGCGACTACTATATTATCAGTACTGAAGGTAAGATCTTCGGAGTGAAGTTTGATCTGATTTGTGCTAGCAGTAGTCGTGAATTGGATGCTGACAGTTCCATCAAATGTGAACTGGTTGGCGTCACCAGTGTCGAAGTATGGAGTTATCAGTATCTGGTATTCTGATGGAACTATTGGTGTGTTCAGTCGGTAGTTGGTGTCAGTAGCAGAGGCATCATTTGATAGACTTAAGCAAGTTACTGCTAAAACAAGCAGATTACGATACATGTCTGCAAAAAAATATATTTCTTGTTTAAGATAAAGATAAGAACATAATATGTAGACTTAACATCACACCTGCATAACACGATGGAGTAGGATATGGCATTAATAAGTGACAGTTATAGTCACCTACCTACATACTTTGTTAACATAAATTGTAAGGGTTTGATGTAATAACTTATTATTGCAGTAGACCCCTAAAGACTACCGGCATCTTGTATGGAGGAGATATATGTATTTTCATAAATATAGGTTATTTCAAACAATTCATTGTTTCCTTGTATTTCGATACCTAACCTTCCTTGCATCAGGGGCCCAAGTCTGCTATTTTTATAAATTCTCTCCAACACGATCCCATTGTCATTTTGCTAAAAGTTCGTAATCTGCTAAATTCATAATGGTCGATCATTGGTCGGTCAATGGTCTTGCAATAGAATTGTATTACAATGGCATTTTGAACATTTATTCATGCCAGATTTCGTTTATGTATATTTTTACATATTATTTATTAGTGTTATAAGCAATCTGAAGTAGTAGGAAGTTGGAAGTTTAGTAGGAAGTTTAATTTGTCATTATGTACGAGATTACCAATTCATTCAATGGAGTGTCAGTGGCTGACCATTGGAAAGTCATAATGACGCCATTATATTAGTAGATTACCAAACTTGTCAAAATCAACAATTATGAAATCAATGATAGACCATTCTGACACTATTGTAATAGCAGACTTGAGGCCCTTTACAGAGGAACAAAATCACATGTAACAGTGGCATAGGATAGGTATTAACCTCGAATAGAAAAGAGTCAACTAAGTAATAATAGCTACGAGGGTCGATCGATCAGGTTTGCTGCCCAGTTCAAAAATATATTTTTAATTGTAAGCCATGAATTTTTTGGCAAATTTACATACTTCGATTTGGTATCGCTAGGCCTGGGCATGAACAGAAGTCATCTATAGCTACGTATAGCACCGACTCAGATGCGGGTTGTGCGCATACGAATTAATTATTTTCTACCCATATGCTGGGTGCCGGGCAGCGAATGGGTGCTACGCCTGCTGCGGTTGGTCTGTGGACGGGTGACCATCTTTACATACCAAGACCCCTCCGTGCCTCGGAAACCTTTTTAAGCAATTGGTCCCGGCTGTCATTCGTCGATCTTTGACAGTCATTACTGGTCGTCAGAAGCCTGAAAGTCTGACAACCAGTCTTACCAACGGGTATCGTATGACCGAGTAACTGGGTTGTGGAGGTCAGATAGGCAGTCGCTCCATGTAAAATACTTGTACCTATTCAGCTGCATCTGGTTAGACTGGAAGCCGACCCCAACATAGTTGCTTACCACTTTAGTCTGCCTACCCTTTGGTAAGTCTGGTTGTCAGACTTTCGGGCTTCTGACGACCCGTAACGACAGTCAAATATCCACGAATGACATTGAGCAGTCGACACGGTCGAATGACGTTAAACGAATTAAAGTGCTTTTCGAGGCACGATGGGTCTCGGTACATAACAATGGTCACGGTTGGGTCTCACTATTCCCGTTGAGCTTTCCCATTGACGGTAATACTGATACTAATTGTATCACTATTTCCGTTGCATTTTAATACCGTGACTATACGCGACTATATTTCAATAATTCTCGACTCGATAATGTGACCTCTTTATTGATCTGACCACTAGATATTGTTTTTGATAATTTATCTATTGACAATTTGTAGGAGGACATGGGTCTCACTATTTCCATTCTACGTTTCTTAAGTCGATAGGTATAATGAGACTGATTTAAAAAAATCGTGCAGTCTCATATTACCTTTGCAATGGGTAATGGGAATAGTGAGACCCACCCATGGTCACCCATCCATGGACCTACCGCGGCAAGCGTAGCTTAACCTGATCGATTGACCCGTGTGGCTGTTATAAATTAGCCACGAGCCCCTTTATTAATTACAAAATGTGTAAAAGATATTAATAAAATGAACTAACCTGCCGTGTTCACTAGTATCAACTACTGTACAAACTGTGTAGAATGTAACTATAGCATCAGATATTTGTGAGTCGTTACTCTGCGACTGATAAGCGTCATCTTAAGTGTGGTGTTATCATTTATGATAGTGCACCACTCGTCTTTTGTACTAGTCATGTTTTATGGATTTTACTGTTTACGTAAGCAGCGTAAATAATTAAAAAAATGTTCTTAATCTGAGTAGTTATATTATTATTTATGATAGTTACCTTCTTCAGAGATAGTCCCCTTCCCTCCGAAAGATGCGAATATGCTTCGTCCTTTCTAAAGATGTGAGTGCTAAACTTTGTTGATTTGTCTTCTCCTGATATTTTATATTTTTGTGTAATTAGGGCTTGCGAACGAGCAGTTTATTTTTATTTTATTTTTTGTAACAAATCTACAGAATGTCTCGTTGGAGCTGTTTTTTTTTTTTTTTTCGTAACTTATCTACAGAATTTATTCCTTGTTTGTGTAAAATTATTACAAAAAAAAAACATAACTCAAGCAGCTGGACACGTCGCACGAATGCACCCGGAGAGATGGGCCAGGATCGTAACTTGTCGATTACACGATGTCGTCTGAAGAAGGACATCGCCATCGAGGTAGACCGCGGTGTAGGTTATGTGACGATCTCACGACGTTTTCAGGGCCAACATGGCCAGAGATCGCACTAGACAGGGAGTTTTGGAAGGGAAAAGGGGAGGCCTAGCAGTGGAACATAGGCTAACAAAAAATAAATAAATAACGAATATCAGTGCATCAGAATACTAATAAATCAATACCGTAACACAAATACCTTGATTTTGTACCTTTAAGTACAAATTATATTCAATGAGTAATGGACGATATAGGATGACGAACAAACATTATCTACAATATTAACAATAACTAGACCATTACTCTCTCTCTCTCAATTGTGTAGATAGAAACATCTTGACATAAGATTAGTGCGACAACATTGTACAAAGCGTTTAATATACTGATATTATCTAACGGTAGATATCTATCAATCGAGAGTAGATACTGAAAACTATCCAAAATAGGTGAAGGTTTAAACTTATATTGCAATATTTGGTTTGACGCAACCGACCATCTCCTATTGCCCTTTTACTATCGGACTACCAGACGTACTGCAGGGTACTATCCACACTTGGTTAATCCCGTCCAGTCGTACTCAACGCTTCTAGTCCACATTTATTTTGCGCACAGCCAAAGTGTGCAACTCTCTGCCAGCGTCTGTGTTTCCTTCCACTTATTATATATAACCCGTCTGCCTTCAAAGCAAGAGTGAACAGGCGTCTTCTGGGCCCACTCGTTCCATCATAAACCTCATCCATCGCTTTCCATCAGGCGAGATCCAGGTCAAGAGCAGGAGCAATCAGCAAAAAAAAAAACGATTGTATGCATTCTTTAAATTGTTTTCAAGGCAATAGCATAAAGTACTTTAAATAAAGACGTGATTCCCGAAGTGATCTATGATCTGTAATCATAGGGTTCTAAGAAATCAAAGAGTAAGGCTTGTGCATATTTCATAGCAGACAAAAATAAAGACACTATAAAAATGTCTGATTAGGCTTTTAAAAATAATACCTACCAGCCTATTATTGTTTCACTGCAGACTAAAGGCGACTTCTCATACAGAGAACGCACGAATCATTCCATAAATACAAAGGATTTTAAAACCAAACCAAACAATAACATAAAGTGCATTGCCTTTCCTCTCAAATATAAGTATTATATTTATATATATGTATATTAAACTTAATGTATTTATTTAAGTATATTTAATATTTAAGTTTAAGACATCGAATATTTATATTTGTCTCTACTTGTTCTCACACACTGTTGTCTACATTTATTTTTCATTTCTCCTTTCGCAGGTCTGCTGGATGAAATTTCATAAGAAATAAGCACTACCTTTGTACAATTATTTATAATTCTGTCGTGTCTCTATGTAATTTACTGAGTGTAGGTACATAAATAATAAAATAAATAAATAACAACACAGCGGAAATAGATTTATATTTTTTTTTTGTCATATATACAAAATTCATTCCCTCCGTACATATCTATAAATAACATTACTATAAATAAAATAATTCGTGCCAAAGCGGCAACGGATTTCCCGAGAGAATAACGTCCTTACTTTACGCACTGTTTCGACTATCCAGGTCACTTTATTACAGTACATATTATTAGTTAAATAATCACATTATTTCAACAGCATAGCGAGTGCTGTCCACAGCAAAATCATAGTTGTTGGCATGTAGATTTCTGCTGAATTAGGATCTACTGTAGTGGTTACTTCTGTAGTCACTTCTGAAGTCGATTCTGAAGTGGATTCTGAAGTCGATTCTGTAGTAGGTACAGTTGTCACTACATCCTCATCATTAGCGGCCGATATGATCATATCAGCATTATCGGTGCCCCACTGCATAGAAGCCCTGGAAGATTGTATGGCACTAATACCGACCGAGAATTCAGGAATAGAGTTCTGGTTAGCGTTGAGCCATGACTCCATCTAGGAATAAAGACGATCTTGTGTTAAAACTTTTTGTAAATAAGTTAAAAATGTAAGTTCCTACGCAAAATAATCATAATTTGGAACCTGTTTATTTTTGGGGTATACAAATTCAACATTCATAAGAAAATTTCTGCATAATTTCTGACAGATGATGCAAAAGCAACTAGCAAGTATGTAACTTGCAAGTATCATGCCTTCTTTATGATGAGACAACATCCAAACCACAATCAAGAGCAGTCAGTGTCATCATTGTTGTGGAATATTTACATCTATTGAACGCGGTTTATAAGTGCTGATCGCGTTCAGTTTCATTAGTGAAACTCACCCTAAATAATCGGACAGGCACCAATTACAGGTACCAGGCACTAATAAAAGTTATCGGGAAAAGCCCATATTCAAGACTAGCTAATACATTCAATAAGCTACTGAACAGTTTAAAATCCCCACCAAATGACAAAATTTTCTTGAAACAGTTGAAATCTCTGTTAATAAAGAAAAACTACTGTACCGTTGAGGAATTGAAAGCTAACAAATTGTGTGACCTTCTAATAATATACATGACGTAAATGTGAAATAAATGACTACATAAACTGTATTATGCTTACCTATATGACTAAAATGAATGAACGAATCAATAATAATGATTAATTTTAAATAAAATGTAATAAATTATTGATTAATGTTTAACATAATGTAATGTAATGAATAGTAATAATTAGAATCAATACTACATTATGTAATTTAATAATTTTATATGAAATATTTGCCGTGCCTTTACAGAGTGCATGTCTTAATACTGTGTCATGCAATTTTTATGCATTCCTACTAACCAGTATTTTACATGTTAGCAATAAATACATATATAAATAAATTTTCGTAGATTTGTCGCGCTGTCTCTCTAAACACAGACATGCGCACTGATCACCATGGTTGCTCAAGACGAATTGGCGAATTCAGACTTATATTAATTATAATTAAGTTCATGTTTTCTCAGAACTTTTACTTCACCAACATAATAATGGCATTTATGGGATTTTAATGCAATCTTCTGCAATTAACAAACACATGTTACGTTCGTTTCGTAGGAGGAAAGTTTGTTTGACTACTTTTCGTGTTTGTTCGCATACCAAATTAATTTTTGTTTACTTACTTCCGTCAGGCCATCTGCGTCCAAATAACCGGCTATGTTGGCGAGAACGCTGTTGAACCATGCTGGGAGTACGACACTGCGAACGTCAAAAAATTCTTTATAGTCAACAGTAAAAACACCCAAGTGATATTGACTAAAAATCAAAATCTTAAAAACATTGTAAAAGATAAAAGATAAAGATAATTTTATTTTTCAAATATGGGTAACAGCAAATGATGACAAAAAATATAGCGTTCAGCCATATTTTACCACGCAGGCATGCAAAAGATTTAAAACATTCAACTTTATAACTAAATAGTTAAATATAATTTTAAAATATTACACACAGAACTAAGTACAAAAAAATTATTTAAACTAGCTTAAAAATTCTTTCTAAATTAGGAACTACTACTACTACTGCTACTTTAAGACAGCAATTTATTGCACTATTATTAAAGTGCTTGCATTCAAAGTATATTATCATCTGTACCTCCATTCAGAGCAAGTCAATATCAAACTTAGTGTGTATATTTTAAAAATCCAATTTTTTTCTTAAGGCGGTATAATCAAGCCGACTGAAGTAGGCTGGCGAAGTCGCGATTGGTTACCTCGCGCATTTGGTAGAATTATTTTAATCATTTTATCAAGACAAACAGCGAATTGTGCTAAACAATCTTACTACCTTTTCATTTATATCAACACTAGCTTTTGCCCGTGGCTCCGCCCGCGTGAATGTCGGTTATCGAATAAAAAGTAGCCTATGTCTTTCTACATAACCCAGGCTATATCTCTGCCAAATTTTACGACGATCGGTTCAGCGGTTTAGGCGTGAAAACGTAACATACAGACAGACAGACAGAGTTACTTTCACATTTATAATATTAGTATGTATATATATAAAAAATAAGAACAAAACCTCTGTTTTGTAGTAATGAGATTGATTAACAACTTTTTTTCTATCCAGAAAAGTAAATCAAATCATGTTATTAAAAGCGATTGCATGTTAACCAGATTCTTAATTAAGATAGGAATATCTTTTTTCAGAATTTTATTACACTCTTTTTTATATTACCCATGGATTCAAAAAACTAGTGAGCGCTGTCTCTGTCGGATCTTACCGCCTTAAGACAATATTTGACTACCACGTAATTACAACAATTAAAGATTGTTTGGAAGAATGTGAATGGAATCTGACTTAATCCTGATTGCGATAAGTAGGTATCGCAGATATACGTAATATTTTACTATTACTGTTAGCCTTCATGATCCCAGTGCTGGGCAAAGGCCTCCACCATGACTTCCAACTATTTAGATCCAGTGCTAATGTGGACCACTGGTCGTTTGTTTTGTCCAGGTCGTCCCGCCATCTTTTACGGCGTCAACCGCGACACTTTCTGGCTGTTTCAGGGCTCCACATAGTAGTTACTTTGGCCCACATCTCATTGAGTAGACGGCAGACATGGTCAGCCCAGTCCCACTTTATCTTAACGGCTTTTTGAGCAACGTCTGTTATGGTGAGTTGAATGCAGGCAAGCTAAGGTAGCTCTCCCCACAACTGATGGCCGCCTCACGAAACAAATTCTCCGACTAACGAAACAACAGCTGCATACAGTTACAGCAGCTATAACTGACCATAGGTCATTTAATAAACACCTCTTTGCCATAGGAGTCACAGACAGTCCGCTGTGCAGGGCCTGCATGGAAGACGACAAGACAGCAGCTCATGTGCTACTAAACTGCCCGGTGGTCACCACATACAGGGCCAAGTACTTCGGTAACCCAGGTACCCTATGTGAGATTGTCAGTAACACCAAGGCGTTGCTGGCCTTCTTTTAGGAGCTGGGATGGATCAAATAATGAAATTCCCATCCGTACGCAAAATATGTCGTGGAGTTGCGGACACCAGCCCGTATTACCAATTAACTATTAACGTCTGTTATCTGTGTTTTGGAGGGGAGTGTTGTTTTGTTTATTTAATGAAAATACAAATGAAAGAGCCTTACTTAGTTCTGATGGCGTCAATGTTATCTCTGAGGAACGACAGAGCGAACCTAGCGTTGGAACGGTCTCCCATGTAGAAGAAGGTGAAAGCGTTCACACGGTCCTGAGCCTTCACGAAGTCGCTATTCAAGATGTTCTGCAGGTACCTGATATCATATAAAACAAGATTAATACATGAAGTTATAAAGTACTTTACAGTTCAAGAAGACATCGATTACCGTCAAGCGTTTGCAAGCGATGATTACTAATGATAAGCATAAAATATATTGTCATAATTTACACAGGCATAACGAAATTCAGCATAAAGACAGACAGGCTAACCATTACATTATGCCAAACAATAGTATGCTTTGAAATTTACTTATTTAATTTTTTTTATGACAAGAGGGGGATTTCCCATCTGACCCATAGGTTGAGGGATTATCGTTTTAATTATTTATGTCCGTATAAACTATATACTATACATGTTGACCATGAAGGTATATGGATCAGCTGTTTCGTTTTTTTTAACCGACGAAAAATTTCTAAGCTTAGTCTAGAATCATATACTGAATCAATGGTAAAAGTTTGTCACGATATTCTATCGTGTATTCAAACGCTTTTCTCATTTTCTTAAAGCATTCCAATAAGATCATCATCATCATTTACACTTTTATTCTGGTCTTTTTGCGAATGATGTTGACAGGGGAGTGCTTTTGGTAAACATTTGTGCATTGTTTTGTGAAATGTCAGTAAAAATGTTTAAAAAAACAGGTGGCGGAAACGCCGCCATTCCGATTTTTGCCATGCGCCAAAAGAACCTTGTTAGCGCTATATGTCAAAATCACATAGAAGATACTCACTGTTGCCTAGCTTCATCGTTGGTGGTGCATCCCAAGGCTCTGAGCATAGCAACCTCATCTGCCTGATTGTTGGAATTCTGACGACGATTGTTGAGGAAGGTCCATTCTTCAAGACCACCGGCACGGAGACCTTCGCAGAATACGTGACGTCTCAAGTTGGGGTTGACGCTGAAAAAAGGATAATTATTATATACCTAGAGAAGAAATTCCGTGAATGACAGAAAATAAATCTGGTGGAATTCGGAAGATAATCTTATGTTCCTAGATTATGTCGTGTTGCGCTGCAAGAGGAAAGACAGAGTAGTTAGGTATTTAAAAGAGTTGACTGGTGAAAACCATTGAGTTACTACAGGTTCTATAAGTTATGGTAGAACTATAATATAAAAAATATAGGCTGATATAAATACAACTGTATCATGTTGATTCCATAGTAACCCCAAAGCAATCGTTCATAAAGAAGACAACAGTTATAGCTCAGAAATCTTGGGCAAGGGGCATATGAGAATTAATGAATCCTTGGGAACGAAACTTTTTAAAGGATATATTAAAAGGTTTAGTAATAAAGATTAACCTAATTAATTGTTAAGAAAATTTAAGACTCTTGAAACTACATGCCTACATCCATGAACCATTTATGAAACAAGATGAGATTTTACTTAAAGATTTATTAAACTTATTCAACAAATTGATGTTCGTTATGGGCCTGGCCAATTTCCTCGACTTTATTAAGCCGTTACTCAGTATGATTAGACGTATATCATTATAGCGATTTACGCATTGTAAATAGTGGGCAGTCACGCAACATGTACTCGTATGTGCTTTGGTAATGTATTTTTTTGTTTCCTCAAGGGGGAAGCTCTTGGCCTTCATCTCACCTGATGGTAAGTGATGATAAGGCTGAAGGTGGAAGCGAGCTTCACCAGGAATCTTCAACCACAGAGGAACTGGCTATCTTACCTCTAACTGCCGAAACACAACATATGCTTTTAACATTGTTGTTATGCCTAAGATAAGATGATGGTAGCTAGCTAGCCAGCCAGGCGGACTTAGAACAAGCACTGCCACCAACCAAACCGAGCAGAAGAGGCGGAAATGTACGTTTTATCATCTTCTATAATAGGCTGTCCATTTGAAAAATCTTAATTGATGCTAACCTTTCTTAAATTGCAATGAATGCTGTAATAAAATTTTAATAATCTGTTATACTTGTATGAGTCACACCTTTGGGATGTTTCGAAGTTTTTGGGATAAACAATATTTTGATGGAATTATAGTTACCATCATCATACTTAGGCAGCTTTGTTCCAACCACCCAAAACAAACAAAACCGTCAATATTCTTAAGTCTAGAAGTATGCTTAAAAATTTATCCTTACGTATTAGCGCTATTGGTCATAAAAGCTTGGAACTTTGCTACGGCATTGTTCACACATCCTGTATGCCCAATGTTGCAAGCGAAAGAGAGTAGGTAGAATCTGTTCAAGGTCCTTGTGAGAGGCTCATTGTCAACCACGTCATAACCAAGGTCAGCGATCACAGCCTCGAGGTACTCGTAGAGAATTACCTAAAAAAAATGTTGTAATAACAGAATCAGCATAATATATATATTTTTTTTTTTTTTTTCTTTTATCCATGACTTTAATTGTGACTTTCAAAACGACAAGAAGTGTTTTCTTATTTCTGTCACCAATCGGTTTGCCAAGCGTGATCAATATGGCTCATGAGGTAAAACAGTGGCGTTGTGGGGCTGATAAAATTATATATTATTAGAATAGAAACTTCAAACTCATACTAAGATCATTGTGATCGATACGTACCTAGTAAATATTCCTGAGTTTCCAAATCAGCATGAAAACAGAACGGGGAATTAATTTATTATCTTAACTATGCACAATCAGGGAAATTAAGTGTTGCGTACATTGATCGTGGACCGTTGACCTATATCAATTTGCCGTGTTATAGCCATTTCATAGAACTGTCAAAGAATGGCAGTTTTAATTTGAATATACGGACAGTTTAAGTCAATTTGCTGAAAAATTACCTAATAATGTAACTCGCACACATTTTTCCGTGCACTATTTGTTTTGGGTGCTACTTACATCAAATTCAGCCAATCTTTGAGGAAGGTGCAGTAATCTGTTCCTTAGCCAGCTGAAGCCAGTTATGGCTGGGTACCAAGAGTAGTAGCTTGTGTCCTTCTTCAAGAATTCAAGAACACGGAATCCGAGTGCATACGACATCTGCTCAGAACGCATGAGTGCGAACACGTCGTCGACAATCTACAATCAAAATAATAATTTGTTTTATTTATATTAATTTTTATTATAAATTAATATTTTTAATAATTTTTGATTTTTAGACCGGACGAATCACAATGAAGGGTTCCGTATTTGGGACGAATTTATCCCAAGAACAAACTTAACATTGTAGTTCAAGCAACAAGTTCTCCCAAACATTCCAACTGCAAATGTAAACTTGTACGCACAATATTGAGAGATTTACCATGTTATATTAAAACCATAGACTTCATACAGGTTTTCCTGTCATATTTTAGTAAAGACCAATAATTTAAATATATTTTTTTCCTATTCCTCGTGTTATTAATATGTCTAAGTTAGTAATGTAATGGTCATCATAAGGAAGAGCGCTGATGTCTGAGATACAGATATGTTTATCTAGTTCAGACACAGATGCATTCAGTTTAAAATAAATATTTTTTTAATGTGTCCTGTTCAAATGTAACGTGTTCTGTGTCAAATAAATAAATTATTATTATTATTTTTTATTTATTAATTTTCTGTACTTTTTTTTGTGCTTTTTTTTGTTAAAAAAAGCACAAAAAAAAGTACAGAAAATTCAAAAAAAACACCGTACAGTTAGGATTTTTTTGTTTTTTTTTTTTTAATTTTTTAATTTGCACTCAAAAGTGATGCCATTTTCAAAATTAATTTATTTACGTTACACGTCTGTGTTTGGGTCACAGAAGGTCATAATGTGTACCAAATTTCAACTTAATCAGTCAGTAAATTCGGAGCAAATTGGCTGTGACAAAACAGACAAAAAAGACAGACAGACACACGAGTGATCCTATAAGGGTTCCGTTTTTTCCTTTTGAGGTATGGAACCCTAAAAATAACCTCGTTTCATACCTGTGCTCTGTTCAAATGATGGATAGTGGTATGATCCGTATTAAGAGCATTCGCGATCAGTCGCCAGTTATTTTCATCGTAGTTCACACGGTAGATACCTAGAAAAAATAAAACGAGTTAGTAGCATAATTAATCATATCACGGCAAGCCTCACTCGAGAGAACATAAAAAAAAAACTTTTATGTCTGCTTTTTTTATTTATTTTTTTATTTAAGGAATGCTAGATTAGTTTTGACCTCTAAGTGAAGAAGTGTCACTTTAAAAATTATAAATAATATTTACAAAAAAAATATGAAAAAAGGAGCTACGTCTCCTAACAAACTGCTTTATAGTTTGGCAGAGGTATTTTCTTGTAAACAATTATTACTGTGAATAAAAACTTTTATTTTATATTTTTTTAATATTTCCCGAAGGTTAATGACAGAGATGTATACCTACTATAAACAGTAGTTTTAAATTGTTATGTTTTATTGTAATAATTAAAACGGAGCTTATTTTCCGTATTAATGATTAACAATTTAAAACTACTGTATGTAGTAATAATAACGTATAGTCTTGTGAAGCACAACTTGACGAGCTTATTTTCTGCATTTTCATTCTAAAATAAAAGAAATCACCGAAATAACGATGAGGGCGCCACTGTACGCTCGATGAACACATTAAAGTTTGGGAGTGGGGGCTCGTTACGTCACAATTCTAACAAACTACGGCTACTTATAAAGTGTAGCACAGAGTGACGTCATGCCATATTTTAACTCAATGTATCGTCTTCATTTTTTGATCACGTAAAAAAAAAAGAAAAAATATGTGTCCAATATTTTTTAATAATCTACATGAAAGACAATTTTTTTTTTTTTTTGTCACCATCTCCGTCGGACGGTTTTCTGTGTTGTGTATAGCTCAATACAATCATGAGTACCTTTAGCATATTGACTTTTAATTGTTACTCTACCTACCACAAACCCTAAACAACTACGTTCTTACCTTTCTGTTGGACGTTGAATATAACCCATCCATTTCCTGCTGCGTTATCTATGAAATCAGTCTTCGTGGTCATCACTTTCGAAGGCAGTAGGTTTTGCCAGTTAGGGTTACTTTGAGTTGTGTAGGTCAGGGGCAGGGGCCAAACTTGATCGGTCGGTGTGGCAGATGCGCTGACGAAGAACCGGTTCTGATGGTAAAAGAACAAGAAGTAAATACGCATGTTCTAGCACTCATAGACAATTTTCAAGGATGTGAGTAAATAAAACTGTTTTTTTTTTTTCCTATTCTAAAGAAGGCAATACAAGTTTATAAGTTTAGCCCCCTTTACACGATGCAAGTTTTTGCCCCGTGACATAAACTGAAGTAATATATGACTTGCATATTATTAACCGCTTGACCCGCCTGAATTACACTAATCAATTCAATTTTTTTAAGGTTCTGGCTCCATTGGTAACGTTCGATGATTTTGCCAATCTCAAAGTATGAGAAAAAATCAAAGAAATTATCGCAAACTGGAACGCAACTATTGATCAGTGTTTGTAGCGGTGGTATCTTTATATTACACTAATCATTTTTAAGTCAAAACAATTGTCAAGTACCGGCGTGGCATGTTTATGACCCCGCTCACAAAAATGGTCTCT
The DNA here is from genome assembly GCA_947523025.1 of Dryobota labecula. Lineage (NCBI taxonomy): Eukaryota > Metazoa > Arthropoda > Insecta > Lepidoptera > Noctuidae > Dryobota > Dryobota labecula. Next base: position 24,168,876 of record OX383289.1, on the reverse strand, counting down.
TTTTTTAAGTATTATTTGACGAGAATATCCTTCAGACCATAAAGTTAAATTGCCGACATACAACATTAGACCTTATTTAAAAATTAAAAAAAGATTTAGCCACATGTGTGCCGCTGGGACTTGACAGAATGCTCAGTCGACCGCCGCCGGTGCTTTAGCTCTAAGACGGTTTAGTAGGTGCCACTTTCATTGTTCATCAAGTTAAACATAACTTGATGAACAATGAAAGTGGCATAACAATGCCAAAGGCAACTAAACCCCACCATGTAAATAAGGCTTTATTAAACTTATAAAAATATTTTTTTACTGATCACTAAAAATTATTGAAACAGACGATGTTTCAATTATTTTTAGTGCTGAGTAAACTGTTTTTTTTTTTTACTGTTCAGTTCAGTTAAAAAAAAAACCATTTACTAATAAGCACTAAAAATTATTCGATAAGTCGATTTCTGCATGAACACCTGAACGAAATGATTACCTGTTCCAGGTCAATGCGACCAGTTTCTGAGTTGACGGTAACTTTGAGGACTGGGTATCCTTGCTCTTCTACCCAGTATTTCATGAAGTTGGTAATATCGAAGGTGGTGGAAGGTACTCCATCTTCCGACACTGCGGTGGCAAAGGCACTGTAGAGGTCTGCTGGGAATGTATGCTGGTAAGAACTGAAAACATATTTTGTTTTATACTTAACTATTGGTTATTCGGGAATGGTAACTATTTCATCATTTCAGCTGAAAGACGTCCACTGTTGGACATAAGCCTCCCTCTAGGCACCGCCACCTCAACCGGTTCCGTACTTCCCGCATCCAGCGGATTCCTGCGGCTTTCACAAGGTCATCAGTCCACCTTGTGAGAGGCCTTCCTACGCTACGTCTTCCGGTACGCGGTCGCCACTCCAGAACTTTTCGGCCCCAACGTAACTACTTAACGTAACTATTTAAAGCTCAAAAAATATTAAATTTACATTGTGTTATTAAAAAGAGTATGCTTAGATAGTTTGGTCATGTTGAGAGGATGACTGAAAGGCGACTAACAAAAGGTATTTACAAGCAGATGTGAGTGGAAACGCTGGGAGACTCCCTAGGACGTATATAGTGACCTAATTGGCGATGTTCTTCAGAAAGGTCAGGTGCGTAGCACTGGCAACCAGCGTGCGTGTATGACCAGGTGTATGAATGTAAACGAAGCAAAAGGAGTATGTAAGGAGCGTATCAGGTGTCGCTCTATAGTTTCTGCCCATGGGAAAAAGACGTGAGTTTATGTCTTCCAAATACAAGTGGTGAAGGGGCTATCTTTTGTAATTTTTGGCGTGAGAGTGATAAATAGTTTCTTTAAAAAAAAAAATATTATGCTGTCAAAATCACTTTCAGATTATTAAAACCAAGAAAATGTATTACTGTTCCGTCAAGAAGTAGTTCAAAGCCTTCCTAAAAGTATTTTCTGTGAGAAAATGCTTCAGCATGAGAAGTAGCGAAGCTCCCTTGGAGTAGCTGATGCCACTGAAATGTCCAGTGACTTCGGCGGGGCTGTTAACAGTGTGCTGAAGAGCTCTGGTGGACGTTGCAGAGTCAGCAGATAAGGCACTCTGCAGGTACATAATATTGAACTGATCTGCCAACTCTAATTCCGGGTACACCTGGGAAGAAATATATTGAACGATTAGCATCAGCGTGTAAAATAGAAAATAAAACATTTTTTTAAACTTCACATCGCATGTAGAAGTTGCCACCTGGTAAACACTGGCGATATAATTATATTAAAAATCTTAGTGCACTTTATTATGTTCAAAATACTTTCTATACAAGTCTCATGGCGATGATTGGGTGCCTTACAAACAATTTTTTTTTTTTAACTTTGCCCCATACTAGGAATTTCAAATTAGGAATTTCTCCTGTATTGTGGGTGCGTTTAAAAACATTTAAACTCACATACACAAACAGCCAGACCCGGAACAACTACTTCTAGTTCATACAAATATTTGTTCCGTGCGGGAATCGAAATATACTTACACCATCCATAGCAAAATATTCGAAGTAGCTAGCGAAACCCTCATTGATCCAGATATTGTCCCACCATCTGCAGGTGATCAGGTTACCGAACCACTTGTGAGCGAGTTCATGAGCAGTTATCGTACCAATGTATAACTTGTCCACGGCATTGGTTTCACCCTCTTGATACAAGAGGCGGAGCTCCCTAAAATAGAACAAATGTATAAGTACTATTTAAAGGTTTAACTGACGAAATGTGGATGTACTATCGTTACAACTCCGCCAAACTCTTTTGGTAAAACAGGCGTTATGTTATATTTTATGTTACTTTAACAACACTAGAAACACTAGAATAGAAAAAAGAAGCTTGAAACTGAAGGTTTCATTACTATAGTTTGGAATAGCGCCATCTAGTTGCACTCTGGCACTACGAGTATACACACACGAAACTTCACGAAAGCTAACAAGACTGACAAACAGTCCACCAATTGCTTTAAAATATAGATCATTTTTAGGGTTGCGTAGTCAAGAAGGAAAAGATAGTTTCGCCATGTCCGTCTGTCTGTCTGTCCGCGGCTTAGCTCAGAGACTATAGTACTATAAAGCTGTAATTTGGTATGGGTATACATATTAATTACGCCGACAAAGTGGTAAATTAAAATCTTGAAATATGTATTTTTTTAGGGTATCTCTCCTCTCTATCTCTCCTCGAAAAAAATCACAGCAATAGTATATTATAACGAATTTAAAAGAACACAGCTTAGTAGGCAAGTTACCGAGTAATAGTCGAACAACTTACATTTGCAGTAGAAAAAACAAAACAACAAAACATGAACATGTTTTTGAATTATAATGTTGTTTGTTTTTGGTATAAATTCATCCTAACTACGGAACCCTTCATTGTGCGTGGTCCGACACGCACTTGGCCGGTTTTTGTTCTTTATATTTAGATAAGACTTAAATTAAAAATACCTGTAAGTCACTAATCCCCAGTTCTCGGTGGCACCTGAAGCCCAGTAAGGCGACGCGATCTGATCGTTCTTGATATTCTCCTCCATCTCATAGTATTCGATACCGAAGTACTCACTAAGCCAGTCTGTAAGAGGAGGTCCGACTTCTAACGCATAGGCTCCTTGACCACGTGCGTTGGGTCTGGCCAGAATTCTGTATGGCTTTAGTGCATCGTTGTTATCAGCAATCACTTCGAAGCCTTCGCTAATGTGGAACGTAACCAAGTAAGCTGACATTCTCGGGGTTACCTGGAAGGTCTCCTTGTAGCGACCGGTGTCGGTACTGAAAAAAATATTTACAATTTTATTTCTGAAGATGAATTAAAAAACTACTACTATTTTTCTGAACTATCATAGGTTTTTTTTTTTTTCTCGGTTGTATAAGACCTAATGGTCTTGTGTGTATTTATAACCGTAAATTATTCTTATCTTCCACATTGTTTACCACTTTCATTATCTTTTGATTATTATTTTATAATCTGATATTCGGAAAGTCCTGGCTGTGGGTCTTTATCCTATCCAGAGATTAATCTATTAACTTGAAACCAATTCTGGGATGAGTGGCGGTATTTGTTAAGGTAAACCAATATGATGATGCGGTAAACAAAATGTCTGTTGTTTTAGTAGGTAGCTGGCTGACGCACATTTGGGCGGGCCGCGCCATATTGCAAAGTCTCTCCTACATCAGTTTCGTACATTTTGTATGGACTATCGTACACAACCGGCGGGCTGTACAGTACTTTGCAATGCGCTGCGGCCCGATGCGGCTGTAATGTGCGCTTAGCTTCACCTATAGTTGAATTAAATACGAGACCGATAAATAAACTTTTTTACTTTCGCATTTGTATTATTACTATGAATAAATATCCATTTTAATAATACAAATAATATCACCTCTCGACATGTTGCCTCCTTGTCGCTACGACACTATGTGCTAGCGACCGTTTTTGGGGGCCCATTATTGAGTGTGCAAGTTTCTTTCTGCCATTTTATATAAAACATTGGTCAGGCAGGGGCCATAGTATTTCCATAGTTCTAGATAATAGTCCACTTTAGCCACCCAAACCCATAATCCAATATCTTTGTTCCCATATCCTGCAATAGTCCTGCACCAACCGGGGGTTGTCCTTGAGTGCACTTGCATTGTGCATACAGGGATAATCGTCGGTTGGTGCCTCCCCATAATTTAACATTATCTTAGGAGCTTCTACGAGTTGGCTTTGGCCCCTCGTACGCCTTCCAAAGGTCCGGCGCCCCTGGGTCCCGAAATAAGTCTCAGACAAATAATATAACTTATATCTTCAGTAAAAACGAAACTCACAGAATTCTTTCGGCCAACGGCATGTTAGAGTAGGTTTCAGTAAAGGTCGCTGGTCTGTTGATGATGATTCTGAAGGTAGACTTGAAGCCAGGCTCATCAAAGCTGGGGAATGCCTGCCTCGAGTTCGTGGGCTGCAGATGTGTGGCTGCGTACCAGCTGCAAAAGTAACAATAATAAAAATCATGTAAATTCGATCAAAACTGAAATATGATGGCAAATTGGCTACTTTATTACAATATTTTTAGTTCATCACTGTTTTGAATTAATGTGACTCTCAAAAATAACAACGAGTGAGAAGAACGTCTGTTTTTTTTTTTTTTGGTACTTCCTATGTCGCCACTATCCCGATTCACCTCCCCACCGCAACAAACTACCTAAAGAAAAATATAGTTTTGTAATTATTTTGATATTCATACATTTGTCTAGTTTTGCCGACAATTAAATTGAGGATGAGGACCAAAATAGTTACGAAACGACACTTTTCTGTAGGTACGTACTTTATTGTAGTGCCGAATCGAGAAAGTGGCGAAACGGGAACGACCCGTTTTTCTTTAATGTCATGCAGTGAGACCAAGAAAAAAATATTTTCCTTACCGCAATTGACCGCTTTCGTCCTTGTAGCTTCCTCGGAAAACACCTCTGGAAAGAGGCGTCTCATTGATGTTACCGACATAGTTCACAGTCAGTATGTACTGAGCCCCATTAACCAAGGTTTCTCCAACAGGCAAGTTGATTTTCAGGAAGTGGTACTCTCTAATGCGTTCGAATGGATTTGTGGCATGCAGTGGGACATTTTGGCCAGCTGCGTTCGTTAGAGTTACCTCTACAATGCTTCTAACGTTTTCTTGAATAATGAGTGCATTTAGGCCGGCTGTCTTTACCTGTAAAATAAATATATGAAATATTAATTTTGATCGTAATGATCACAGCTTTGTTACTACAATTTGGTATTTATTTATTGTCAATCCCAAAGCTTGGTATGACTGTAGAAAGATTAGTATATCGACGGTTAAAAGGTAATAATATAGCGACAATATGGCGGCGGTATTAATATAGCGCGGTAATGGTATAAGCGGCATTTTGGTCGAAAATGAGTCATGAATGCCATCCTACTTAAAATAAGACTTTAAGTAGTATGGCATTCATGACTCATTTTCGACCAAAATGTCGCTTATTTACCTTTTAAGTGTCGATATTGTTTTTCTATAGTTTTTGTAATTACACCAAAAACTTTAGTCAAAAAATATACAAATCTGTTTAATGTTTGTTAGAAGTGGTAGATTCTTAACAAAATTGTCCTAGTAAGACTGTTTACTTACCTCAACAGTAATTTTGACAATACCATCAAAAGTAAACACTGCATTGTTGCCACTAGCTGTGAAGTAAGGTGTGATTTCTATGTCATAGTGTATGGGGTCCAGGTCTTCGGGGAGTCGGTAGGCATCAGATGCAGCAGTGTTACGGGACTCTGTTTCGTAGACATCCAATGGTAAAGGAATGTCAGCCTTAATGACAGCGACTAGCGCCAGGAGTATGAGGCTGATGAAACGCATGGTGCTGTAATTTAATGGTTGGTTAATAAACAAAGAATAATAACAATGAATAAAGAATAAGGGGTATTGTGTTACCCAGTTATTGGGTTGTGGAGGTCAGATACGCAGTCGCTTCATTTAAAATACTGGTATTTAGCTGCTTTCGGTTATTTGGGAAAAAACTAGTTCAATGATTATGAATAATTAATAAAGAATTAACTAAAACAATTAACGCTGTTGTCTAAAAAACGAATGCATGTTGCTATATTTTTTTTTGTTTGATGACATTACTAGGACAGATGTAGCTATATAAGATCTAACTTACAATGTCTCGATGCAATTACACTGAAAAAAAAAAAGTAGTTGCCTCAATCAAGATTTTGTTGAGATTGACTAAGTAACTTGTTTGCATCTGAGCCTATCAAGCACAATGATCACAGCTACTACTTTTATTTGATTGAGATTTAAAACGGGATCTTGATTGGAGTTATCACAAAACCTATTTGCAGCAATCAAGTCAAAACATAGTTGCTTCAACCAAGATTATTAGATTAAAGTTTCAATGATCTTTATTGAAGTAATCAAAATGCTTGATTGACAAAACTAACTTACTTCGTTACAATTTTTTTTAACTTATCTCTTTTTTAACTCTTCTACAATTATGTCATGTTAAGGGTAATCGAGAAATTTGTTTGAGCGTTCAATCATTAGAACTAGTATTGCTGCAATCATGTCGTGATGATCAACTTAACTAAGGGTTTGATTAATCTAACCAAGATATCGTCAATCAAGCTAAAAAGTCACTTGATTGGTGTGTATTTTTTTCAGTGTAGGCCTTATGCAAAACTACACAATATGAAAAGATTCAAATAATATAAATGACATGTGTCGCCTCCTCCATTTTGGTCAACTTATTTATTTATTTAACACTTACTCACACAAATGTACAGAGGCAAACTTAATGCCATAGGCATTTTCTACTAGTCAACCTTTGGGTGGTGCAGAGACAAACAGTGTTAGGTGCAATTACGAAAATTGGGGAATACATTTTGTTTAAATATAAGGATAAAACTAAATCTTAATTATAAATAAGATATATATACCTAATTACAAGGCACATATTTTTTTTTTATAAAATGTTTTTTTAGTTACTACATAATTATTATTTCCTATCTGAACACTGCGTAGTGCGTATCCCTGGTATTTAAATGAATTCATTTTGTTTGCAATAAAAAATAGGCAGAATAAAATTCTCGTGAAAACGTACCTGCTCAACAGTTACACCATGCGCAATAAATTCAAAGTCGGTAATTTTTGGTGGTCATAATCAGTTATAATAAATAAATTATTGTAAATTTTATCAGGATTATGGTACCAATATCAGTCTCAAGGCTTGATAAAGAATTATTATCCAAAAACGTTTAATCTTTCGATAAATAATTAGATAAAACTATAGTAAAACGACTAAAAACTTAGCCCTCACGATTTGTTTGAAAACCTTTAAAAATCAAAAGAAATAAATGACATATTGCCGGTACACATGAATCCATACAAAAACCTCACACCGTAGGTACACATCCAACCAAAATTAGCGACATAAAATTATGTTCGTCAGATATTGTGGCCTGGGACTTAGCCAATCAGTTACTTCAGAGTTTGTATATTTCTGGTACCTAGAGTAACTTACAGCAAGTAGATACAAAATATCGACTAGCAAAAAATAAAACCAAAACAAGGATCATGTGAGGGCTAAGTGCGAAGTTGTTATGTTATAGTAAGTATTTGGATGGAATGCCTTTGGCCAGTACCAAATCTTAGTGCTATATTAATTGATGAATTAATAAAGATTAGTTACTCATAGGCCAAAGCCTATGAGTAACATAAAGATAAGATCTTTTATGGAGTAGACGAGTCCTGGAGTGGAGACCGCGTATCGGCAAGCGTAGTTTGGGATGCCCTCCAGCTAGATGGACCTACGATTTTAAGAAGGTGGCGTGGACTGATTGGATGCAGAAGGCGGAGGACAGTGTGTTGTGCCCTCTGCAGCAGAAGGACAGATTAGCATATTTCCCGAATAGCAAAATCCCAGATTAGCAGAAGGACAGATTTGCAAAAAGGCAGATAATGTACTGTCGTCGTCAAAAAAGATACAAACCCTATTAACCTTAACATATTATTACCCTTTTCCGCTGTATATCATTCACTATGTTAAGTCAGTTTATTTTATACAATGGTAACCTATCTCAAGAATTTACTATTAGTCATCTGAATATTACTAAATAACACAAATTCTAATATAACCTAACCTTAGATTCGAGCCCATATATCTTGATAATGCAATTGTCAATTCAACTGAAACTTTCATAGTTTAAAGCTGATATTTTAACTAACAAATGACGCTAATATGTAACTTGTAACTGTTCATCAAATTGTGAGCCCAATGATGTATGGGAGATGGTCGATGTCCTCAAACTTATATATTTATACTTTCAAACAAAATTTTTCGAATTGTAACTATTCAATTATATTTTTGTTTTCTGTGTGGGTCTGTACTTCTGCCTTTATGCAAATCTGTCCTTCTGCTAATCTGGGATTTTGCTATTCCGGGATTATGCTTATCTGTCCTTCTGCTGCAGAGGGATGTTGTAGCGCAGCTAGGGAGAGCCCAATGTCCAGCAGTGGTGGTAGATAGGATGAGTTGACTGACTGATTGATTGGGCAATGATGAAACACAATTCTTCCTTAAGAGAAAACGCGGTCACGTGTTCGTTTGCATTCATTCCATAGTAACGTATTCCTCAATTTTCTCCCTGGATATATAATATCAGTCCTAATATTTTTTTACGACATATATCTAGAAAGAAAGAAAAATATTTTATTTGGGACACGCACAGGAAATACCAAAATGCAACAAGTGCGTGTCGGACCACGCACAATGAAGGGTTCCGTAGTTGGTATGAATTTATCCCAAGAACAAACTTAACGTTGTAGTTGAAAAACATGTTCTTCCATACGGAATGTATCGGAGACCATGTTTTTCAACTGCAAATGTCAGTTGGTCGACTATTACCCGGTAACTTGCAAAGCCTATTAGCAGTGATAGTTGTCCTTTTAACTTCGTTATATACCTATACTACTGCTGTGAATTTTTTCACGTATCCAAATACAACAATTTTGCTGTCAGGGGGGGGGGGGGCAGGGCACTTGACTCTATATTACGCAAACGGATCCCTGAATCGAAAAATGGTTTACTCAAACCCGCAATATTTTTAAACGGCCTATCCAACGCCGTCGAGAAAAAAAATATCATCCCCGCTTACGTATATAGGGTGTATTGATTCAAACACGAAATATTTTAAGAGATACACCTATAAGTGGTAGAGAAGCTTTATTTTTTTAAATCTAAGTATATAACTTTTTTTTATTTTTTTTATTTCTTTATATGATGATTAATTATCAAAATTCAACGTGCTCATACCGCCACCGTCGCGTTTTCGTCGCGTCCGGCCGTGTTATTCATAGAATAAGTAAATAAAGGTTTTTTTTTTGCAAAATGTCTCAAGCAATTTTAAAATTATAATAGTTATGTAAAAATACGAATATAAAACACTTGTACCGTGTGGTGCCGGACGTAACGAATAGCATCACCCCATTTCCTCCCGTGGACGTCGTAAAAGGCGACTAAGGGACTTACTAGAGAATGCAGCTAAGCAGAAAAGGCAGCAGCGTTCTCTATGCATTTTTAACACCATACTGCGATCGCCAACCCGTCTGCCAAGCGTGGCGATTATGGCAAACCAACCCCAATTGGGGGAGGCTTATGTCCAGTAGTGGACGTCTTTCGGCTGAAATGATGATGATGATAAAACACATAAGATTTTTTTTTTCGTTACTATTGCTTTTTTACCACCTATAGATGTTTCTCTTAAAATATTTCGTGTATGAATAGATACACCTTGTATATTTACGTGTACGGGAGGTACACGTAAAGAAAAATGGAATAATCTATATATATATTAAAATCAATTGCTGTTCGTTAGTCTCGCTAAAACTCGAGAACGGCTGGGCCGATTTAGCTGATTTTGGTTTTGAAAACTACAACGAGCGCATTCTGTATTCAGAAACTAGACGACTTATTTGATACGCTTGGATTACCCTACACGCTTGTTTCTGGACAATGGAAGACAATTTGTCTCTTAAGAATTCCAGACGTTCTTACTCGTAACTAGCAATGGTATTTACTCACAAAACGATCGCACCGTACCATCCCGTAACTAATGGACAAGCTGAACGATTTGTGCAGACGGTTAAGCGATCACTGCATAAATTGGAGGGGGAAAGGGGTGGGATACTGCACAAGGTCCGTACAGTTAGAAGTATTCTCCGGGCTACGCCAGTCATCTCAGGCGACTCGCCCTATATGTTCGGAAAAGAGGTAAGAACGAGATTGGCAGCCAAGATAAGAGCTCCACCAAAGGCACTACATAGGGACAGAACAGAAGGGGTGAGAGAGTTTGCAGTCGGAAGCAGAGTACAAGCTCGCAACTACTCTGTATCAGGAAGGAAGTGGGAGTTTGGTACAGTGACCCGCCGACTGGGAAACCTCCACTACGAGATAGAAACCGACAGTGGACGCACATGGATGCGCCACCTCGACCAGCTACTTCCGGCGTCACTCATTCCTGGGAATCACGGCGGAGGCGTGTCATAGTTTAAAATACGTGTCGCTTGGTTACGGTTGTTGACTAGATTTATGTCATTCAATAATATACTGCTATCACGAAATATATGCTTTAATTCATATATAATATCATAATTAATTTTTAAATATTTTTTTATTTTATTTATAAATAATTTTTATATAATTTATAATATTTATAAATTGGAGGGGGAAAGTGGTGGGATACTGCACAACGCCCAACTAATCTAAATGAACTAAGAACATTATTTTTTTAGCCATCATCCCTATTGTATAATCAAAACAAAACTATGATAAAAACATCGTATAATTTTTATTTTTACAATAAATACATTAACAACATAGCTTAAATCTATAACAATCAAACAAATAGTAAGATGAGAGCCATAGTAACTATCATGGCAAACGAAGTCACTGCCATGGTCGCGCTTCCCCTGGCTGCTTCAATGAGTTGTTCGGAATTTGCCGTGCCCCAAGCCATGTTATTACGGGCAGTGGTGATGGCGCTGAGTGCAGAAGAGTATTGAGGTATGCTCGTTTGTGATGAACGCAGCCAATCCTCAAACTGTAAGTAAGAAAGAAACAGTATTTATTACACAAATTCAATACTATGAATAACACAAACATAAAAAAGTATACTAATATTAAAAGACAAGGAGACAAGACAAGAAGTAATTCACAGTTAGGCCTTTTGTACACAGCACGGTTTGTTTACGGTACGGAGCGTACAAACCGTGTCATTGAAAAAATATGTCTGCCAACAAGCTTCCATAGTGATCCAAACAAAACTGACGACCATGCATATACACACGGGGAGTAAACTGTCGTTTTACACGCCAGGAAAAACGTGTACAAAGGGCCATAGTTATTGAAAAAGAAATAAATTATATAACGTATGTTTCTCCGAAGGGTAAGGCAGCAGTGTACGTAATAAAAGTACACCCACATTTCTCCAGTTATATTTAAGTCCCGTGTAGTAGAAACCGAGCCTAGTGCCATCAACTGAGCAGAAATGCAGACTCCGGGCTGCTACTGAGAAATTCCTGATAGAAAAAATAACACTTTTTCCGACCTGGGAATTGAACCCAGGACCTTATGCTCACCAGCACACCTTGGGATTGTTCCTTTATCGATCTTCTTAAAAATAATCTAGTTTGTTTGTTATACTTATTACTACAGCGAATTTTTACACATAATGTCCAAAATCGACCATATCGCAGACGGGGGGGGGACACTGGGCTGTAATAACTCTTTATAACTCTTTCAAACGGATACCTGAATCACAAAATGGTTTTCACGAACCCGCAATATATTTGAACGACATCTCCTACGACACCCTGGGATAGAAGAGAAAAAATAAAATCATCCCCACGGTACGTGTAAGAGAGGTAAACAATTTTTTTTTTATACCCATGTCAATTTTATTACAGCTTCGTAGTACTTAGAGTTCCTGAGCTAAGCTGCAGACAGACAAAGAGATAGACGGACGGTCATAGCAAAACTGGTGGAAACTGGTTCTTTATCGAAGCAAGCAGCGTTTCTGTGTTTCTATTTGAATGAGAATGGGTGCCGGTGTATTTACAATTACATAAGACTGTCTCTGGGATAACTACACATCTTCATTTCCTATGGTATTGCAGATAAAGAGAGAAAGAAAAAAAAAATCGCTTATTTGCGGTAAACATGACGCAAAGTAAGAACACAAACACATAAAAGAACAAGTTGGGGGAAAATATACGTCACATCAACGCAAACCGGCCATCGATGATATAGATGATATGATAGATGTAAGGCGGCGGTACCCTTTTACTACCAGATATGCCGTAGACTTGTCTGCCATTCAATACATAAAGGAGACATGCGCTTGATAGACGCCATCTTCCAGCAAATTGACGTCTTACGGCTGAAATGATGATTATGATACACATCAAGCTACCCGAAACTGTCAAATTTCTCCAAACGATTTTAAACTTCAAAATTATGATTATTAAGTTCAAAATCGAACGATAAAATTTGATAGTTCGTAACTTGATGGCCACCGTATTTATATAAATAATTCAACCATAATACTTACTTCAACCAATCCAGGCTCGTCCAAGTACGCAGCTACGTTAGACAGAGCGCTGTGCACTGGTCGGGGAGGGGAGTCTTCAATGTACCTGAATTAAAAATAACATTTAAAATAAGGAGTGGGAATCAACACGGTACATAAAATCTCGCTTGTATTCCCCGAAATGTTAGACGTTTACCCATAGTATACTCTTTGTGCCAGTAGACTTAAATCTACTATGTATTTATAATAGGGGTCGAGACTATTGCCATCAATCTAGTGCATATCTAGATTCCGGACTACCTGCTGTATGTTCCAGATGAAAAACGCAATAACCACCAAAACTATTTTGAACGTTAAGAATATTTGTTTCAAGATGGTTTTCATTTTTGCAAACCGTTCTATTATCAATGGCGTTTTTGCAAAAATCCTATTTTCCCCCCTCAGGGCCTAGCAGATATGATACTTCTAGCATTGGTGATCGGTGGTTTTAGTTTAGGCCCGTTTAATCGGGTTAAATGAATAAATGTAGAGTTTGTAAACTCGGAGTAAAGTAATACACATTTTAACTCACATTACGCGTTGCACCACAAAAAAATAACACCGGGTTAGTTATCCTGACGTTAGTGTTTTTTTGAATTGGGAACATTGCAGTTCATTCGATGAAACATAAAATAGAATTGCAATGGTGCCGATTCTCTTGTCACAAAATTCTCTAAACTAGACAAAAAATCACCAAAATTTAGTTTATTCCTGTCAAACGACCATTTCCTATTCTGAAATTGACTAAAGTAACACAACTTAACTATATTTTAGTTTGACAGCTCTAAGATAGTACTGAGTTTTTAAATTTAGTGAAAATGGCAATTTTGCTATTCTGAATTTGACGTTTTTAAACTAAAATTTAGATTTTCTAACTAAATCTGACTATTTTTAATCGCGATTAAAAAGGTGTGGAATAAAATTAGTTTTCATGAACTAAAATTCACACCAATCACCTCGACTTCTGGTGCAAAACCAGTACTGTATATAAGGTGTATCTATTCATACACGAAATATTTTAAGAGAAACATCTTTATGTCGTAAAAAAGCGAAAAAATCCTTTACATATTTACATATTCTATGAATGGCCCGCCTCGACGCGGTGACGCCGAACGGTGCGGTGGGGTGGCGGCACGAGCGCGGTGAATTTTGATAATTAATTATCATATCAAGTAATTTTAAATAATTTAATTTTTTAATTAATATACTCGGAATAAAAAAGAAAATCATTTCCATGGCTTCTTTACCTCTTATAGGTGTATCACTTAAAATATTTCGTGTTTATCCCTATTCTTTTTTTTCTTTTCTTTTGCTTATATCTCCAAAATGGTGCGTCCTATCGCAAAAATAATGAAAATTTCGACCCCCTTTTAGAAACGCCTAGAACCACTATTACGCTACATGTAGGTAATCTTTTTTTTTATTTTCCACACAAAAAGTGAAAAATTCCATAAAAAAACACGTCGCGGCTGCCCCCCATGTGCGCCTCCGGCTCTAAAATAAATCATAGGCAAACAAGTACAACGTTGCGAAGCCAAAAAAAAAAATACCACGTGGAGTCACGATTGTCAAATTCGATTTAGTTGTGTCAAACTTATTTTTAAATTTAGAGAATTTTGTTTGCAGAATAGCTTTAAGATTCTCATAGCCAAAAGTAAGGAATTTTAGTGATAGTTTAGTTAGTTTAGTTCGGTGTACAAGAGAATCGGCACCAATGTCTGCGCCCTGATATGTAATCCGACTAAAAATGAATGAATGAACAATGAACGGAAATTGTATACCCATTTTTTTGCACTACATTACGATACGTTATACTGTTTTGTATGCGGTTTCCATAGAGATTTAGTTTATTGATTGACGAAAACGTCATATAAGGATTAAGATTAAGATTTCATTTTTATTTTTAAAGGAGTTCATGAATACATTGCCTGCTAATACAGTAACGAATTTTTACTTACTATATAGTCAAACAATCCAAACTAATATTATAAATGTGAAAGTAACTCTGTCTGTCTGTCTGTTACGCCTAACCCGCTAAACCGATCGTCATGAAATTTGGCAAAGATTTATAGCCTGGGATATGGAAAAGGACATTGGCTACTTTTTCACGCGATAACCGACATCCGAGCGGGCGGAGCCGTGGGCAAAAGCTAGCATAGAATACTCGGAGTTAGCTGTTAACTCCGAAGTTATTTAGGATAACCAATGAACGTGCAAGTGGGCCTAAATGTTCATTTTTTTTTTTGCAAATTTAGTTTTATATGACACATTGGTGCAGTTTCCCTTGTTCACAAACTAAACTAAGTTTAAGTTCAGTGCATCTTTTTCTTTCTATTTCTTTAAGAAAAGGACAGAAGATAAATTTTAGTTTCGTCCTGTCAAATTAATCAGCGCCTGTCACTACTCCATATAATGTTAGACGTGATTAAAAACTTGCCGACTAAAATTACGTCAATTTACGTCAAGCGCTGATTAATTTGACAGGACTAAACTAAAATTTATCTTCTGTGCTTTTCTTAATGAAATAGAGAAAAAAAGATGCACTGAACTTTAGTTTAGTTTGTGAACAAGGGAATCGGCACCACTGTCATATTTTTACATAATTTCTTAATACATAAATCCAGACTTCGATACTTACTCTTCTCTAATTTCATCAATGTGATTTTTAACAAACTCCAGTACGGTATTAACGTTCTCTTGGTTGCCGAGCAGAGCATAGTTGAAAGCGTTGAGTTTGTCGTGAGACCTCACTTCTTTTGTTAAAGTCAGCTGTAAGTATCTGGAATAAAATATTGCGCAATATTAATTAGAAATAGTTTTTATTTTATTATTATTCATTTTTAAAACAGCTGGAAATCCTTAGACAAAAAAGCCTTTGCCCAATTTTGGGGTTATGATGACAGTGATTTGTAGCCATTTTTTAATTTATGAACATTTACTGTTACACTGTTACAATTAAAAGGCCACGCACACACGGTCACACCAAACGTATAGTCGGTGAGACTGTTTAAAAAACAAAGGA
Source organism: Dryobota labecula (assembly GCA_947523025.1). Lineage (NCBI taxonomy): Eukaryota > Metazoa > Arthropoda > Insecta > Lepidoptera > Noctuidae > Dryobota > Dryobota labecula. The sequence goes on along the minus strand of OX383289.1, from coordinate 24,153,212 downwards.
CAGTCAGTCGACGCGACGGCCGAAGTTTTTTTTTTTTTTTTTTTTCGTTAATTTGGTACATGTCGCTCACAGTCGGCGACCGACATGGAATTGGTATATAGTACTGACTATACGTTTAGTGTGAATACGGAATATGATTTCATAAGGATCCGGGTTACGAAAGATATGGCCCATAATAATAATAATAAAATACTTTATTTCAGACCATGTTGTCCGTTTTGTTAGTAACAATGTTCTTATAGACACAGTAACACTAGTACACACACACACAGTAGTACCTACTTTAGTGTTAGTGATACTTAAAACTACAAACAACAAAACATATAAAAGAAAGTAAACTCAACATGCAATCAGTACTGCGCCACTCTTGGACAAATGGCGCAGCAATGACTGATGTAAGCACAGTCCAGCCGACTAGCGATCATGCTCAGGATGCTGTTGGCGCTGCCACGCACTCTACGCACCAGGGAGGCGCACCTTTTACGCATCGTAGCGTAAAAACAGTCTACCAGATGTTCAGCAAACATCTCATAAATGTTACCTGGTCAACAATACGGGATCTTTTGTAGCGCCCATTCCCCGTAGCATTTCAAGTTGATCATTTGCGTAGTTCGACTCCCTGAATCGGTTGAGCAAATAGTTGAAGTCGTTCACATCACCCTCTCTCATAGCTGTTACGTAGACGTTGCGACGCACGCGGGCATTGACCCTGTAATAAATAGAGTTGTTGAAATTACTAGTGTTGTTTTTCCAGATTTATTTTTTATATGATCAATATACTTATAATAATAATAATAATTTTTATTTTCATAAGCCTAATACATAAGGAGAGAAAAAGGGTTGACAATGAATTACTTAAGTAACTTAGATCCTTATAGTAATTAGACTAAGTACATGCTCGATTTTGTGAAACTCCTGACACCCAAACTATAGGACGTGTCCTGTATCTCAGGTGTCAGCGTTCCTTCCTGCCAGGCACATATTTACTATACATGTACTTATAGAAAGTGCGAAACTTAAAAAACATTAGATAAGTTAATCTTAGCGCGGTCGACTTACAAAAACCTTCACCATACTCAGAGTACCTTCATCATAATTATGTGTACTCTATACTACGTAGGTAATAATAAAACTGAAAATATTGTTTTTTTTTCTGAACCCGCTAGTCCCTGGTGCTTCCAGTCAGAATTAAAAAATCTTTTTGTATTTGATAGCCCAATTCTTGAGGAAGGTTGTATGACCCTTAATAGCCGAGCAAAAACACAAAAAGTCAGAAACATCGCTAAGTGAAAACGTAGTAGTAGCGCGAGCTGACGATCCGACGCGACGCAGTGGGCCGGAGGCCGAAGGAGTTATAGAAGTATGAGGAACAGGGTTTAAAGTTCACTCATACTCTATATAAAAGGGAGGACCCTCCGACCAGACGGGTGTTGTGTCTGATGGGCAACTGCCCGACGGCTGATGTCGGGATTGTATATATGCTAGTCGCGCGGTAAACTCTGATTGCGCGATGCAGGATTTGTGACGTCAGGTCTTCGATGCGTAGTTCGCATGTGGTGTTATAGATTTATAAAAATGTGGCTGTCATTGTAGTTTAATGTGCATCTTACGACTTCCACGCAAATGAAGAAGGTAGTTATGAATATAGCGACGTCAAACAGTTAAATAAGTTCAATCTCAGATTTGATGTTACTAACTACTTGAGACTGCTTTCGAAAGTGACCTTGTTTTGTAGTTTTCGTTTCAAGAGGGTATTTTTTTTTTTTTTCAATATATTAATCTGTTTTTTTATTTTTAATATTTCCCTAATGCCTTTATTTTAAAAGCCCACATGGTTTAGCCACAGCCATGGTATTTTTTTTTTCCATAAGATATCTTATTCACCTCTAAAATCAGTCATTTTGGTTTTATAAAAACAAAACCTAGACGAGTCAATGGACACCCCATGTATTAATAAAATCCCTCCAGCCGATAGCCGACATAAATATGCGTGAACCACATAAATAAAATTATTGACCCTGTATTTGCTGTCGCGCAGTCGGGTAAAAAGTTATAAACATTTTTGTAAGGTTACCCGTACATAATTTGATTAAAACACTCACGGCACTTGATTATCTCTCAAGTCAACGAAGCGATCCCAGGAATCCTGGTTACACTCCTTGTGGCCAAGAGCGCAAGCGAAGTGTAGAATGGCCTGTCTTGTCATGCTAGTGGTAGGGGTCTCATTGGCAGTAGGCTCGAAACCTAGAGTGGTGATGGCATGCTCCATCAGACCTAAGATGATTTCCTGTAATCAAGGAGTATTTTTGAAAATTTGGATTTAAAAAGGGAATAAGAGACGTAATAATAGAATGATTTTAAAAAAGAAACAAGAGACTTATTAAAGCATTTAATCATAATAAAATGATTTGGATTTCATGTAATACTATATAATACTTGACAAGACATAATTGTATTTACTACCTATCTCTTACTTGACTACCTATCTAGTAATAATATCAGACATATGACATATGACTGACAATAATATCTGACAAATGACTGTATCTGTATTTTTGTGTTATTGTATAGTGTCCATTACTGTTTACTGGCATCATATAATTTCTAATTTTTATTGTTATTTTTTTAAACTTATTTTATTGTAGTATAAGTCTTGACTCAATTTTGTTAATTTTATGTTAATTCTATAAACTCAACAGCAAGCCAGCATTTATGTTTTGCAGCGCCCTGGCAGGGTTCATGTACAAAAACCGACAATAATCTTTTGTAAAATGTGTAATGTGCATGAGAGCAAATAAATAAATAATGGATGGAAGTAAGTAAGGGTAGTCTTCCGTGGTAGAATATGAACCATACGACTCAAGCAAAACAGTTGTGTTTAATAAAATTAAAATGCATTCAACTTCAACAAGTAGTATTGTAGCTTCCTAACGACGATACCAGACAAAATAAACTAGAAATAATAGGTATGATTTGAATATATGGATAGTTAAAGTTGGTAGTCAATTTGATAAACAGTTACATTTCCCCGACTTCACAGCCAACTGGTTGCAAAATTTGGCTTTAAACACGTGTCACTTACATCAAACTCAGCTTGTTGCTCAGGCATGTGCCTCAGTCTGTTCCTGTACCAAGTGAAGCCAGTGATAGCTGGGTCCCACACGTGGAAATTGATTTCTTTGGCCAGGAACCTCAGGATGTCGAATCCGAAGGCTAACTCCATTCTTCCAGACCTCATCAGAGCGAACACATCGTCGACGACCTAAAACCATTTGACAACATTTCAAAATTTATAAGTAAGACATAAATACCATAACTGTGTTGATTTTTCTATCCTGAGTTCGAATATACTATGGTAACTAAGGTAACTATGTCCGTTTCTGCATACCTGACAACGTATATGCAAAATTTCAGGATGATCGGTTCAGTGCTTTAGGCGTGCAAAGGTAACAAACAAATTAACTTTCGCCTTTATAATATTAGTTAGGATGTCAACATAAAATCTGCACTAGGTAGGTAGGGCCTACTTACCTGTGCTCTGTTTAAGTAGTGAATTGATTCTGGATCATTTTGTAGGGCTTCACTAATCAAAGTCCAACTTCTAGGATCATAATTTACTCTGTAGTGGCCTGAAATAAAATAGACATTTTATTTTTAAGTTTTTGAAAAAGTTTATTCTGTTTTACACGTCATAATAATATATATTTTTTAATTAACTAAATGGAGTCGACATTTCTTAACTACTACTATTGACTGCCATGCAGAAGAAGTGGTCAGATCAGTTAGATCCGTGTCTGAAATGGTATTTTGTTTAAAGAACCCCAAAAATTTGAGTGGACCTGTCCAGTCAGTGAAAGCATTTGTCAGCAGGGACTGAATACCGATATCATTTTGATACATGATAACAAAATATCGCTATAAATACCGGTATTTGGGTATACATATAATACCGTTATTATTACATTTTTTGCGTTTTGCAATTTGCAGGTCAGCGTCAGGTTGTATCTTGATCAAAATATGATTCGCGACTGAAGAATCACCAATCAAGATTCTGTGACGTCACATTGTAGCCTGATCAGTACTGAGTATCGAAATAATTATCGATATTTTATACCGATACTCAAATTACTGATACTGATACGAATATTTATGCCAGATGTCGATACTGTTATCGGTTTTTTCTTTAAAATATCGGTATTCTTTGAGTATCGATATCGGTCTCTATTTGACAGTAATCGTGTAGCTCAACTCAGTACTTATGGAGCTCAACGACTCGACATCATATATGACATCCTCGCCCTTATAACAACTTATTTGGAGTCTGCGCAGCAGTCTTCTTCTTCTTTTATACATTTCTATCAGCTGTCATCTGTTGACAAGACTAGTGATGCTCTACGACGCTACGACGCTACCAGAAACAATTACCAGAAACAGTTTACCTGTATGGTTGTAGAACTTCGCCGGAAGAGTTCCTTCAGAAAGAACTTTAAGTTAGTACAAAAAAATATTTATAAACCACATACCGTGCTGTAGGTTGTTGAATATCACCCACTCTTCTCCAGAATTCTTTGTGATTGTCTCACTTTGCCGAGTCATCATACGAACGGGTTTCAAATCGGTAAAGTTACTGTTACTCCTCGTAGAGAAAGTAATGGGGATAGGGTATATCGTTCCATCGGGGTCGCTGTTAGGATTCAGGAAGAAACGTTCCTAAAAAGTACAGACATTATTAGATAGATAGATAGATAGATAAATAGAATACTCTTTATTATGTATACCATAAAAATTACAGATATAAATGTAGAACTGTTACATAGGGTGTCACAATGGGCGGTCTTATCGCTAAAAGCGATCTTTTACAGACAACCTTTGGATGGAAAAACCGTGATACAGATAAATGATAGCTTATGTAAATTTTAGCCTCTAGCATGAACGGGCGACGTAAACGTAACATAAATTCAAATTAATTTTAATCGATTATACAACTATCCTATATATGTATAGCATTTTGGTTTATTGCGACTAGCACAATTAGTATCCACCATAGATATGAATACAGTCTTAAAACGAAGTAATAGGGATGTTTCATGGGTAAAAAAAGAAGTATTTTTAGTCCGTCAGTCAGATAATAAAAAAATATTAGACACGTATTTTTTGCTTTATCATATTAATAAAAAAATACTTAGATAAAACACATTCAACTTTGGGAGTGGGGGCTCGTTACGTCACAGCTACGTATAAAATCTAGCGAGCAGTGACGTCATGCCACATTTGAACTCAATGTATCGCCGTAATGATTACATAAAAAAAGAAAAATACGTGTCTAATATTTTTTTTTTTTTAATCTACATGACGGACATTTTTTTTTTTTTTTTAATTCATCATCCCTATTAATGTCACGATTTTAAGGGAAACAAGTTTTTTAAATAATAAAGTCGTTCGAATTTACGTTACGTAGGTATAAGCCCATACACACGAGCAACAGGCGTCAACGGCAGAGGCAACAATGCCTCTGCCGTTGACGCCTGCCGCTCGTGTGTATGAGTACTAATACCTCGTATTTATATAAAACAAAAGCAGCGCAGTATTGTTGCAGCAACAGTTTTGGGAAGTAAAACAAATGGAGTGTTGTCTATAGTAATGATGTTCACATTATTTTACAACTGGGACAACGTTCAGCAATTGTTGCTCAACTTTTAAAATCACTACTTTTTATATTAACTAAAATTATTTAATGTTTATTTAAATTTCTCGCACACAATAAGGTACCAAGGCGGACTTACCTAATGCCTCAGATATTCTCTACAGTCTACCAAGGAGTGGTGAAGAGATAAGATGGCTAAATCTCTTTTTGGACGGTATTAAACATTGTTGTAAAAATATGAGCATATAATTAATAAAAATCATATATTCGCTGACAGACAACGGCCAGCCTACTCGTAAACATATTTTATAGAGTTCCTCATAGAACGGAGGTGAGCACTAAGGATGTGTTTTAAAATTAACCCCTATAGGAGTTACATAAATAGGCGATGAAAATTTGTATTGAAGTTAGTTATTTTTACTGGTGGGAATCCCATAAGGCACACGGCATGTTATTAAATATAACTAATAGGAAAAGCTTCTACCCCATTTTCTCCCGTGAATGTCGTAAAAGGCGACTAAGGGACTTACTAGAGAATGGGCAGAAGCATTCTCTATGCATTTTTTACACCATACTGCGATCTCCAACCCGCCTGCCAAGCGTGGCGATTATAGCAAACCCCTCCTATTGGGGGAGGCTTATGTCCAGCAGTGGACGTCTTTCGGCTGAAATGATGATGATGATGAATAGAAAAAATAATTCATAGCCAAATGTCGCTAAGTACAAACCTGCGTAAGCGTCATTTCTCCAGTAGAATGCGAGATTGTAACATCCAAAATAGGATATCCTGGATCATTGACCCAAACACTGTAGTATTCCGCAAAACTGAAATCAGGGTAATCAGCCAAGCTTCCGTCTTCTTCAATAGCTTTGGTCATGGCTTCCAATAGGTCGTATTGATCGGTAGGTTCGTAGAGACTGCAAAAACATCGAGACAATGGTACTTTTGAATTAGTGTCCCCAGTAGGTGGCCACGTTATTTTTATTTATTTATTTATTTAATTCTGACGCAGTAATCCTTATTTTTGTTAGTATACTTAAGATAGCAGCGTCAGTGGCGTTCATTCGCTCCTCAAAAGTACATGTATATAGACACTAGTATCGTAATCTATAGATGAGAAATTATTTACTATCAAAAACTAACTAAGTGTGACAACAATGTCAAGATAACATTGTTTAGGCTATATATCTAGTCACTTTATGCCTACATTCTGTGGACCATATACACGCAAAAACATATAATGCCCTGCGTGTGCAATAACAACAATGCTTTTAGGATACTGCTGTCGCTGCCACGTTTCTGTAGCGCGTCGAGATGTTCTCAGTAGCGCGTACAGATGATTTATTTGCGTCATGCGCAAAAGATTTGCGTTACTATTGCGTCGGATGCGAGACAACGATAGTCTCCTGGGCATTGTTACTAGTAAGACTAAAGGCCACCTGATGCACCTGTGCGCAGTGCATGTATTGTTGCCAAGTGTCTCCAGAAGATAGCTTAGTAGATATCGTGTCTAAGTTATGTTGTATTGTTATTATTGTTTTCTAATTTGTTTTGTTTGTCTTAATTAATTAAACTAACATAGTATAAGTAATACTAACAAATTATGGGTAATATGCTTGCATTAAAGATGAATAAATAAATAAAAACAATAAGTCATAATTATCCTCAAAACCTCATAAGCTATAATATCTATGATTTCATTTTTTTTATAACTTATTTACATTATACAGGTTGTCAAATTCAAACTGTTAACATGAATTCAGTATATGATTCTAGATCCACCGGCGTCTTTTATGAATAAAAATAAATATTCAACGGTTTCGCCCGCGTGGCTTTTTCTAAAATAAAAGTTATTCCTTATAACATCAGCTATCTGCCAGTGAAATTCTTGTAAAAATCGATCTAACCATTTCGGAGGTTAGCCGGAACAAATAGACAGACAGACAGACAGACAAAAAATTTAAAATTCGTTTGTTTGTTACAAGTACCGTACTATACTTTCATATGCATTTAGTTAGATTAAATCTAGACTCGGAAGCCATAAGCACTTAAGTCAAATCTAAACTTAAAAGACTTAAGTAGTTTTGGCCGCCGCGTCTAGAAATCTCCCCACAGATTAAGTCAATGATATGAAACGATCTCATTTTGGAAGTTACCGAAGATATAAATCGTACTAACTTGTTCATAAGGAAGTATTTGCAAGACTTTTGGAAGGTGTCCAATCCAATAATGTTAGCTGTCATTCTGAGGAATGAAGCGGCTTTCGAGTAGCTAATGGTTCCAAAGTGGCCAGTAACTTGAGCTGGGGTGTTGACGTCGTGGTTCATAGGAACCGTGCTGGCGCCAGAGTCAAAAGCTAAGGAATTCTGGAGGTAACGACTGTTGAAGTGGTCGGGAAATTCGTACTCAGGGAACATCTAGAAGAAATGAAAAGTGAGTGGGCCAGCAAAATTCATCGAGATTTTTTTACAAAAAAAAAATTCTTCACGTGACTAGAGGGCTGGCTTATTTTTATGAGCAAAGAATCAGCATTGCCAAATAAAGTAGCAATGCAAAAATTTGCGTCCGCCCAAAAGGCTGGCAGTATTGACACGTTGTATGGAAATGCTGATTCTTTAGCAAAGAAGAATTAAGAATTAAATAAAGAATCAGTTAATTAATTAAGGATTAAATAACTACGAGTAAGAGTTTTTCTGTTCATGTTTTGTACGAGTATATACTTAGAAGAAGAAGTTTCTACAACCAGAGACAAAACAATAGCTTACCGCATTAGTTGCAATATAACCAAAATAGCTGGCATAGCCTTCGTTGATCCAGGTGTTACTCCACCAGTAGCAGGTTATCAGGTTGCCGAACCACTTGTGAGCGAGCTCGTGAGAAACCAAGGTTGCCGCGTAGTGCTCGACTGACATGATCGTCTCGTTTTTATTTATGATCAGGTAAAGCTCCCTAAAAGAGAAAACAGTAACAGTACTCGTATTTTAATTTAGCACTGTGTGGTGCCGGACGTAAAGAATAACACCACCCCATTTGCTCCCGCGGGTGTCGTTAAAGGCGACTAAGGGACTTACTAGAGAATGGGCAGCAGCGTTCTCTATGCATTTTTAACACCATACTGCGATCACCAACCCGCCTGCCAAGCGTGGCGATTATGGCAAACCCCCCCCAATTGGGGGAGAACGTTAGTATTACAAGTCCAGCAGTGGACGTCTTTCGGCTGAAATGATGATGATGATTTAAGTACACATTCACTTTTAGAAAAATATCGTCTTTTTAGAGCGTCTTCTCTGACACTTGCATCAGCGTCACCTTCTTCCTCCAAAAAGTTGTGCCATTTTAACGACAATCATTGTACTATTTCATTAAAGTAAAATTGTTATGTTTAACAGGAAACTGAGAAAAACAAAATAAGTTGAAAATCTGCTTGTTGCAGCTTCATATTCACCTTATTGTGTTTCTACAGTGCGTATGTTTAGCCTGATTACTTCTTAATCAACTTAAAAGGTAATGCACATTACAATTCACTGACCTGTAGCTAACCATACCCCAATTCTCAGTACCAGCCGAAGCCCAGTCAGGAGAGGAAATATGATCATTCAACAAATTAGGATGCAAAGTCGAGTAGGGAATTCCGAAGTAATTGTCGAAGAACTCCGTCATCTTGACCGCGAGTTCCAAAGCGTGGTCGGCGAGACCAACCGTGTTAGATCTACCGATGATCCTGATCGGAGGGTCGAAGGTCGTGTCTTGAGCAAGCACTGTGAACGTCTCACTGACAAGGAACGTTACGAGGTACGATGACATTACGGGGGTGGCAGCAAAGTCAGTGCGGATGCGATTGTTGAGCAACCTGAAAAATAGGGTTGCATTAAAAAGGAAAAACACCACAAACAGTTAGCAGTAGTAGTGAGTTGTTCCACCACCTGATGGCAGTGGTGCATAGTGATTACGGCCGTGACCTAAGAGTCGTAGGTCGTAGGTCCGAACCAGACAAGCGTTTTACTTTGTATAAATAATGCAAAGGGGTCAGCTAATTTCTACAGTCAGCTGTAGAAATTAGCTGACCCCCGCTAATTTCTACAGCTGACTGTACATTAAAATTGCCACCGCAAGTGGCACTACAATGTCGGAACTTAACTTCTGCAAGTACTTTTGCAACAGTGGAGCAGTAGTGGCCTAGTAGTATCGGCCCTAACTTACGAGTTGCAGGTCGTAGGTTCGAACCCAGACAAGCGTTTTACTTTGTATAAATAATTATTAATCATAATAATTTCATTACCACTGCTCTCAAAACGGTCAAAGAAAACAATGTGAGGAAACAAAAATTCGAAGACATGCGATATCTACCAACTATCACTTGGCCCGCGTGGTAGAATATAGCCCACTTCCTCTCGAAGAGAAGAGGCCTGTCTCCCAGTAGTGGGAACATTATAGGAATAGCCATATTCCGACAAATAATTTGAAAAATGATACAGTACTTGTTTGTAACTATCTATTAACTATGTAAACTGGGTATTATCTGGATAAGGTGAAACGAATCCGTACAATAGAGGTTCTATCACAAAGAGTAAGTCAACAACAGAATACATACAGTCCGTCAAAATCAACGACAGTGTTCGAGAATGTTCCGGTGTACGCAGCTGGCTTGCTTATGTGCAGCTTGAAGACGGCCTTGAAGAGGGGCTCGTCCCAGCAGGGGAACGCTTGTCTGGCATTGTAAGGCTGGAAGTGGGTAGTGGCGTAGATCCTGTAAACAATTTAAAATCTTTAGTGTCTAGATTGAATAAAAACGCGTGCGGTCGAGGGACCCTTGTCAGGAACGAAGTTTCCTACGCGATACTCGCACACACACACATCATTCATCATCATCATTTCAGCCGAAAGACGTCCACTGCTGGACATAGGCCTCCCCCAAGCACCGCCACCTCGACTGGTTTTGTGCTTCCCGCATCCAGCGGATTCCTGCGGCTTTCATAAGGTCATCGGTCCACCTTGTGGGAGGCCCACACACACTCGTATATAACAGAAAGAGAGAGAGAAAGAGAAAGTCGCATGGAGAGGACATAACGCTTTTTCCTCACGTGACGATTTCTACCAGCCAACTCCTACCGCAAGCTGCGTTAAGAAACTTCGATAATGTATTGAACTTCAATAATGTACTGGATTATGGTATATGTTATCGATTAACGTACTATGCATTAGCTATGATTAATAACAAAAAGGGAGAGAATTGTTTAGCGTTTAAAAAAAAATACGTGTGCTATGATTATAGAACGCGTATTTATCATCATAGAAGTTAATTTTCCAAATGTAAATAAACAAATAAGTTTGTTATAACAACCCCTACACATTGATTCCAACCTCAATGATTTCTAATAATAACACAGTTTCAAAAAAATCAACAACGTACCTGTCTATACCGTCATCATCGGTGTACCACCCTCGCCAAATACCTCTCTTCATGGGACCTTCATTCATGGTGCTCGAGTATTCGATGTTCAGAGTATAATTAACGTTAGCTGTCAATGGGTCCACAAGATTGACTTTCAAGAAATGGTACAATTCTTCAGTTTCATATGGTTTCTCGTTGTCTAACGAAACCAAAGCCCCTGTGCCATCTACCACAGTTACTGACTTTATTTCATCCACATTCGAATGGAGGACTATTTGTTGTACGTTGGTTTCTGTAGCCTGGAAGTAAACAATCAGAATCGAATATAATACAGGTTAAGTATTTAACCAGTGCGCAAATTTTTTTTGGTGGTTCAGTATCAATAATAGAACACATTTCCATTATTTGATTAATACTTTTGTTTTGGTTCTACTTGAAATCAGCAAAATATGGATACAATCTATTCGTAATAATATCAATGGGCGAACGCACAGCTGATATGTACCTACTACTGCGTTCCGCTTCACTGACCGCGCCGCCCCGGCGCGTTGCGGGACAAGTATCCATTATACCAGTTTCAAAATACGAGTATATATCTCTTCATTTTGTTTTTTTTGTACTAAGCCAGATCAAAATAAGAAATAGGTGTATAATAAAACACGTTTAAGTTTAATTTGTCAAAATTTGCGCACTGATTAAAAACTTTTCCTGTATACTTCGTGTAGCATAGGTAATCAGCCTATAATATTCCCATATCTGGGACATAGGCGTCCTCTCGGTGAGAGGGAGTGGGCCGTAATTTACCACGCGGTCCGATGCGAGTTGGTAAATGTCACGTCTTCGTGTTTTTTGGTTCTAGGACAAGCCCGGTTTCCTTGGTATGTTTTCCTTTACATTTTTGACAGCAATGGTGATGAAACAATTTACACAAAGTAAAGTGCCTGTCTGGGTTCGAACCTACGACCTACAACTCATAAGTCGCGGCCGTTACGACTGGGCCACTACTGCTATAAGGTCTATTCATACACGAAATATTTTAAGAGAAACACATATAGGTACTAAAGAAGCCATGGACACGATAAAAAAAAAAACTAAGTATATTCTTTAAAAAATTAAATAATTTCAAAATTACTTGATTTATGATGACTAATTATCAAAAGGCACCGAGCTCGCGCCGCCACCGTCGCCGCGTCCGGGCGGGTCATTCATAGAATAAGTAAGTAAAGATTTTTTGCAAAAAGTCTCAAGCAGTTTTAAAATTATAATAATTACGTAAAAATAAAAACACTTAGTTAAATTAAAAAAAAAGAAGTCAAAATTAGTTGAACGGACTGTAAAACAGGTTTTTTAAATGTCTAATGTTATTTTAAATAGAGTATAGTTATGCATTCTCAGTATCTCTGGCATCCCGGGATTTGTTTTTACTTAGAAGAAGCCGCTTCCATACTTTCATAGCTAAGAATTTACTTTAGGTAAATAAATTCATGCGAATATCCGATCTCTAGTTATCACTTACCTGAATAATAATGAAAACTCTGCCATCATAACTGAACGGTCTTTCAATATTCTCATCGAAGTAGAGATCGAGATAAATATCGTAATCCACAGGGATTACGTTTGTGGGTAATCTGTAAAGTTGCTCCGCATTCACATCTCTCGTCACGGGAACATCATCACTGGCAAAGTCCTGGAATTCCTTGTACCAGGATATAGGGTGGTCGCCTGTAGCGACCGCCAAAAGCGCTAGGCTCAAGGCTACCAATAATATATTGGACATTTCTGCAAAGAGTAACAGGATTACCTAAATCAAAGAAGTAAGAATGGGTATATCACTGGCCATAAATCAATGAATCTACTGCTTCAGATGACTCTTCAGTAAAAGTAAAACAAAACAAATATAATGAAAACAAAATATATTCCAACTAACCTGATACCAAGAATGTCCTTTAGACAATGCCGATTGCGATTACTGATTTGTCCGCCGAAACGATGAATTCAATAAAAGAGTTAATGACATCATCAGTCACTGATAAAGATAATATAATCCGCATATCGGTAGAATGTCGCGTTAATTGCAGTTAGATAAGTTGGTAAACATTTTGGCTATAACTAAGCCCTACAATAAATTCTTTTTGATAGCTCGTAGTATTTTACTTTTATTGTACTTTATTTATTGTGTACTAGCTGCTGCACGCGGCTTCGCCCGCGTGGCTGTTTACAAAAGTTACTCCTTATATCAGCTATACCAGTGAAAGTCCCGTCAAAATTGGAGATTAGCCGGAACAAACAGACAATTTTTTTTTTTTTTTTTTTTAACTAGGTTTTTCTGAGAGCTATCTCAGAGTTGACCTTTAGAGATCGTGTCTCCTTAACCTTTCCTGTGGTTGCCTTATTAAGCTCCTAAAAACTTAAAGCCTCCAACCAGGGCATAAATACTTATAAACTAAACGACTGCACGCTAAGGGCATCCCCTGTGGGGTACAAACCTCGGCTTAGGGCTGAGCCGAAGGGAAAAAAAAAGTTTTTTGTTATAAGTACCGTTAGTTCTTATGCTAAAAAGCTGTTATTTTGACATTACAAACAGACACTTTAATTGTATTTATTTGTATAGATATAACGACTATGTGGATCACTTTTTTTTTTTTTTTTTCTTTGTTAGTTTTAATGATGGTCTGGCAGTCTGAGTACTTTATGCGGCCTACTCAAATGTCCTTTCTTTGGTATTGTTCGTCGATTTCTACCATGCTTGCAATGGCTGGACTCTGGTCCTATCAAATCTGTGTGGTTCTTTCCTCAAAAGATCATTGCACACACAATGGTCCTCCCATGACCAAGATTATGTCTGAACTTTAAAATAGACTTTGATCCATCTCTGATCTTTGATCTCTGTGTCTCGCCATTTCTTCTCAGATCCAGTCGGGGTTGTGGCGAATGTACAAGTATCTCCCGGGCCCCCGACTTATGGAAGTAGAAGGAACAGTGATGCGAGTACCGAGTTTATATATTTATGTATGTTTGAGCTACATATAATCTAGTTCATTATCATCATCATCATCAGCCCACAGTAGTCCACTGCTGAACATAGGCCTCTCCAACTGCACGCCATTCAGCTCGATTCTCGGCAACTCTCATCCTGCTGCTTACCAGCCACCCTGCGAAGATCGTCGCTTGACTTGCCTGAGGGCGTCCTACCTTACGTTTGCCGATTCGCGTACTCCACTCAAAAACACATCTACCCCAACAATCATCGGTTCTACGGCTAATATGACCGGCCCATTTCCACTTCAGCTTGCTTATTCTGGGAGCTATGTCGATATCTTTGGTTCTCTGCTGGATCACCTCGTCCATAAATTCAAGGTAAAAGGAGGTCAATTGATTAATTTAATTAATGAATTCAGCGAGCTATGGAACTGGCTATGCTTGGAGTTTCTCTGAGGGATAATGTAGTTAGAATTTGGTTAATCTTGATTTTTTCCCGAGCTTCTTCATTTCAAGTCTATGGTATACGTGAACTTTGTTAAATGAGTTGGACCCAGTAGATTGCCATGCCAATCGCGTCATCAGTGGCATATTTTAGGTCCTCAGAAGTGCAGGTGTATGGACACTTTGGACACTCTAACGTAATTATGATACATGGTTTGGTCCGGAGCACCACATTCGCACTGAGTTTCTTTAATCCCCCATTTTGCTAGATTGTGCTTTGTGAATAACAAAATAAATGAAAATGAAAATAAACAATTTTTCTTGGTTCCACAATTCTTCCTAATCTCAATTATTTGAATTACACTGTTGACGTTTTTATTTCCAAAAAGTTGTTAAAGTCTTATCGCTATAAACTGGATATAACAATCAAAACCCTCGTTGGTGGGTTGTATTTTCTGATAAACACTTGGTTTATCTTAATCACATTTATTGTTATTTTTTTTCTTATTACTTACAAGCGACCCGTCCATGTGGCAATTCTATACCAATAGATCGAGTAAAAACTGTTTCAAAATCCATTGTGTATTGGTCCTTTATCTTAAATACAAGTTGTAGGTAATATTTTGATCCAAATGTCGTTGCGTCGGGAATATAAAGCTTCTGGCTAGCCTAAACGCATTTTAGTTACTTATCACCAAAGTAATTATATTAATCGCGTTTGATCAAACAATCCATCATCTTTCAATCACCTTGAAATTGTCATTTTTGGATTCAAAGAAACATCACGTTTAAGTTTTAATTAGCAAAAAGACTTATGCATAATCAGCCTATAATATTCCCAGTGCTGGGATACAGGTCTCCTCTCGATGAGAAGGAGTGGGCCTCGATCCACCACGCGGCCCGAGTGCGGGTTGGTAGACGTCACATGTCTTCAAATTTGTGGTTCTAAGACATGCCGGTTTCCTGACGTTGTTATCCTTGAACGTTTTGAGAGTAGCAATGATGAAATTAATTAATATACAAAGTAAAGTGCGTGGCTGGGGTTGAACTCACGACCTGCAACTCATAAGTCGGGGCCGATACTACAAGGCCACCATTGCTCCACTGTTGCAAAAATACTTACAGAAGTTGAGTTCCGATGCGCCAGCGCCACTTGTGCTAGCAATTTTAATATACAGTAAGTTATAACAATAAGCTGACCCCCCTTTGCTCAAATGTTAAGGTTTTTTTTACAAACAAATCGCATGATTTTCATATTTTTCTAGTTTTGGGTACATTTTGTATAGGTTATAGGCATGAGAACGAATTAATCCATACTAAAGGAACTAAACATCACCAAGCGGCTATCTACTATAAGCCTGGAGTGTGCCCTTAGCTTTTTCGGTCATATTATGCGTTCAGCTAAGCATGATCTGGAAAGGCTTATGATACTGGGCTAGGTAGAAGGAAAACGTGCTCAAGGGTTGTCGGAGGCAGCATTCACCGAGCGATCCACACTGCACAAAACCAACTTGGAGACGCGTCGCATGTGGTTGCGATCCTCAGCATTGAGGGAACGACGAAGAAGAAGATTTTAAATAAAATTAAGAAATATAAAAATCTACCGATTCGTCTTCTAAAAAATCTCAACCATTTATGCAAAGGGTGGGCAGCTAATTGCTATAACTGACTGTACTGACCTATTCTATCTTAATATGACTGTGCCTGTATAATGGTTTTTAATTCAATCAAATCGAAAACTCAACCCGTCTGTGAAAGCTCTGAAACATACGACTAATACCTATCGGTTATGGTTTTGGCCCCCAAATTCGATTTATAAAATAATGATACTTTAAGTAATTTGCTTTTTCAGGCAGCGGGTATGCCAAAACCCTATTACAACTTACATGCAACAAGAATGTAATCAATGCAATTTGTACCTTGCGATTTGGCTAGCAAAGGACATATTATATAATCCCAGAACATAGTTCCAGAACACAAAATGTTTCAGAATAAGTAATTATAAACTTTATGCACAAGTAAAAAAATAACGTACAAAGGCAGACTTAATGCCTGAGGCATTTTCTACCAGTCAACCTTAGGGTGATGCTGAGACAAAACAAGGCGGGTGAACCATAAGGGATATATAAAATGAAAATAACTATAAAATACAAGAATAAACACACAGACATACATACATATAAACTGAATATACTTTGTCAGGTGAAATAACGATCAGTAAAAGAGAAAACGAATCCAGCAAATGAGCGCTTTGATGATTCTGCCAAATTTTTAAGTATAATATGTTCACGTGATTTCACTTATATGTGCTCCACTTCTTGTAAGTACTAGTTTGTGTAATGTATGGTGATGAAATATTTAATAATTATTGTAAGCCATCAGAATAGGTTAATTTTTACCTAAGAATAAATCACAAAAAATAAAATTATTTAATTATTAATTATTTTTTTTATTTACAAAATTATTGTATTATAAATACAATTTTATTACAATCATTACCACAAATTGTAGAAAACTATTTTATAGATTGTACGTGAAGACACATGTTTCTTAAATTTAAATAAGGTTAAATTATTTAATTTCTAATTAAAATTAAATAAATTAACGGAACATTTGTAGAAGCATCGCTGCTATGAGGAGGACTGAAGAAGCAAGGATTGTGGAGGAAGCGCCCCTTGTTACAACGAAGTTGAAGATTTCAAGACCGGCTTCGTTACCCCAGTTCAAGTTATTTATGGCTGCGTCTACTACTGCCTGACCAGCGGCGAAAGAAGAACTTGGCAACTGCGCTTGGGCGCCATACAGCCAAGTCCGGAACTGAAAATAGAAAACAATTTATTGCAAAAAAACTGAAAACTATGAAGCTACTAAAGAAACCATTTTTTCTTTTGACACATACAAACAATGTTATTTTTCCTATGCCTGTGTTAAATGTTGAAACTTTACGAGAGAAAGCAGACATAATATACAACACTTACCGTAGCGATGTTCTGGAAGTCAGTCAAAAATGTAGCGAGGGCGTTGATGCAAAGGTTGAGGCGATCTTCACCACCATATCTGTCAAAAACAATGATATAAGTAAATCTCATCATAACACATCTAACTTAAACTTTTACTACTAATTTTACCTATGAAACTGAACGCGTTCGGCACATCTAATCCGCGTTCAAAAGCTGTCAGTATCATCAATTAAACCTAGTATGATCAGGAAATCTGGCATCGTTTAAAACAGGTTTTTGTTCTGATTCGTTTTGAAGGATTTTATTTGCATACATATACACAGTGATTTTTAATTCACTGTTAACCTTTTAGGAGGTGAAAGTACTTATGATTATAAACAACTTTCACCATGGGACCAACTACGAAATAGCAAAAAAAAAATCGTCTGTTTCATACATGTTCATCAGTTAAATATTGCATTTTTGTATAAAACCTCTGATATTTTTTTCGATATTTCAGAGTTGGTCTCATAGTGAAAGTTGCTCCTAACCATGAGTACTTTCACGCCCTGAAAGGTCAACAGTGAATTTAAAATCACCTTGTATATAAACCACGAAGGTCTATTATCCCTCGTCTCATTATTTATCAGTTGTTTTTGTTTTGCACTTTAATTCGATAACCACTATTTACATATGTACATACATATTTATATTCGTTATTATTTTTATCTGACACAAATTTATTTTATACACACGTTGTAGTACAAAACTGATTTAAATTCGTCACCTAATACTTCAGGTTCAGTTAAAAGCCAGCGTCAGGCACTAGTTGTCTGGCATTTTTGTTGAACTGGGCCTTTTTGGCGCAGGCACACTTACCTGATAATTTCTTACATCGCACTTTACACTTTATATTTGATTTTGTTTTATTTTTTATCTGCTGTATATCATATTGTGTCGTGTGTGCCTCTTAGTCTGTGCTAAATAAATGTATTTTCTTTCTTTCTTTCTTTCAATTTTATTACAATGTTAACGAATATTTAGATGATAAAACCCTTAAACTGAATTAAAATACACAAGAAATGTTTTATTTTTATTATTATTTTTAGGATAAGTTAGATTAAAACATTAACGATAATTGTCTCCTCTACTTTATCTTTCTTTTGCTGTGGCCGACAGGATTCACGATTGTTTCTTAATTTAATCTTTACCACCTAAGCACCTACATTATGGAATGCAATAAAGAATTGAGCTCTTGAACGCGGTTTAGTTGTGCTGAACGCGTTCATTTTTATTGGTGAAATTTTCAATAAATCAGTTTTTAAGAATGCGAGGCTTCGGGCTCATTAAAAAAAGTAATCATTACTTTAATTATGTGTTTATTTCGATAAACATATACCTAATTAAAGTAATGCTCACTTTTTTTTTATAGATACTAATAATAAAAATAAACAATACTTACGTGGATGTAAGCGCTTCTACGTTATTACTGAGGAAGCTAAGGACGATTGGTATGTTCTCTGGGTTGCCTTGCAGGGCAAAGGAGAATGCATTGGTACGATCGTGGATACGAATTCTGTCATTGTACATGCTCTGCTGCAGGTA
The DNA here is from genome assembly GCA_947523025.1 of Dryobota labecula. Taxonomy (NCBI): domain Eukaryota; kingdom Metazoa; phylum Arthropoda; class Insecta; order Lepidoptera; family Noctuidae; genus Dryobota; species Dryobota labecula. The sequence continues at coordinate 24,134,208 of OX383289.1, read as the reverse complement.
GCTGTAATGAATAAACATTATTAACGATTGCTGTTTTACGTAAACTGAAATTTAGAATCTCCGATAATTGTGGCAAGGTTCAAATTCCATTGCAACCAACAGAAAATTGAGGACCTTTTTATTACAGACTACCTGACACGACAGATGTTTTCTTGTCAAAATTTGTGTAATTCATACAAAATTCCCATAGATAATGCACTTTAACGGCAACTTTCCCATTTTCTCTACCCAAATTTTTTAAGGACCTGATTCGGATTATTACGAACATTTTAAAACAAATTTGCCAAATCGGTCCAGCTGTTCTGAAGTGATGCTACGAAAGAATAGCATTTCAGTTTTATTATATAGATGATAACAAAAGAAAAAAAAAAACAGTCTTAGACTCATAATGCTAGTGTAGTAGTGAGTAAGTGTCAATGAATGCAAATTATCCGAGATTCTAAATAATTTTCTTTTCGGATCGAATGTTATCAATTCTGTATTAGCGGGTATTTAATGAACCAACCCGCAAAGAGCCCGCGTAGTTAAAAAAAAAATATTCAAGCGCCAAGTCCACCATAGTAGATAACTATGTAACGCACGATTATACTAACGCACGATTATCCCAACTATTGTCTACTTTTGACCATTATTGTCGTGTTAAAACTATGGAAATAATTGTGTGTCATTTCTGTACTTCTTGTATTTTTTTTTATATTTATATAAAATTGTTTTTGCAAGCTGTGTCTATTGCTTAATGTTGTGCACTAGACTTGTATGTTGGATTTTGTTACTTGATTGAATAGTGTAACGATTGTAGATATATGAATAAATAAATAAATACACTAATAATTATGAACCAATAAACTTACTGCTGAAGAGAGGCCTGATCTTTGGTGCAAGCGAGAGTGCGGAGCATGACAACCATGTCAGCGGTGTTCTCCGAGGCGTTGTACCTTGCGAACAAGAATTCGTAGTCGGTGGCGTCGCCCTCACGAAGTCCCACGCAGTAAACGTGACGACGGAGATTAACAGGGACCCTGGAAAAATAGTAGGTTGTACAGCTAGTACATAAAAGAAGTAATTTTACCCGAGCCGCAGGCTAGGGTATCCACCCTAGTCTGCGGCTCGGGGGGGGTTAAGTCGAGGGGTAAAATAGCTCGTTCATGCCCGCGTTATACACTGCTTTTCACTTCGATTGCGAGAAAATGAAACAGGCATAAATTCCAGTTTTAGTTTAATGGCTATTCCCTGTTCAGAAAAGTTGCGAAATTGAAGAAGAGAATAGTTAATTACCACCACAAAATTTGTTTAATGTTATTTTTTTTTTTTTTTTTTTTCAAAAATGGTAAGGTCAGGTGCATAGCACTCGCAACCGGCGTGCGTGTATGCCCAGATGTATGAATATAAGCGATGCAAAATGAGTATGTAAGGAGCATAGCAGGTGACGCTCTATAGTTTCTGCCTACCCCCATGGGAAAAAGGCGTGAGTTTATGTCTGTATATAGTATATTAAATAGTTTTCTAGTGATCCACGGAATGAAAATGTGATTGTGATAATATGTGTCTGCGTATCAATGTAATCAACGACGCGTAGATATCGCGTTCTTTCCTAGGCAAGTTCAATGTTATTGGTTTTGATTCCTGGGCACCACCTCTTGTAAAGCTTGGCTGTGAGTCACAGTGAATAATCCCACCTACTACTACTATCTATTTTCATACCCAGCGAAATTATGTAAACGTAAGTAGCTAAGCCGTGGGTTGCTGTGGCGCTAAGAGAACACCATCACTTACTCATTAGATGTGTTTTGCCTGTACGCTGTCCATTTCTCCAAGCTGTCGGAAACACAGCCGCTGTGTCCAAGGTTGCAGGCGACGTTCATGATCTGCATTCTATTCAGGATTGTGGAAGTGGAGTCGGTGGCGCGTTCATTGTAGCCGAGGTCATTGATGACGTTATTGAGGAGTCCAAGCATGTAACTCTGCAAAACGAGAAACAAACATTTAGAATAGTTTTTGTTTGCATAAATATTTTTGGCGTTCTAGTCACGGGTACTGAATTTAAAACGCATGAGAAACAGGGTAGAAAGATCCATATCCGTCATTGAAAAGGGAGGATTCTCCGATCTCACAATGTTGTGTCTGTTGCTCTACTGCCCGACGATGGCTGTTGTCGGGCTAGTGACTATATTATGCCGACTACGCGGTAAACTTTACTTACGCGATGCAGCATTTGTGTAACGACAAATGATATGCGTAGTTGGTATATGGCGGTATAGCTGTCGAAGTATTACCACAAGTTGTAGTATGAATAGCTTTAAATATATGTTATTATAATAATTATTATGCATTGCTATACGACAGCAATCGTGCTCCCAAAAAAAAAACTCATTTGTGCTATGAAACATATTAATACGTACAGAGAATGCTTCGTGAGCTCTAGGCATGTGCTCAAGGCGGCGCATGATCCAGTCGAGCTGAGTAAGAGCGCCGTTCCATACGTAATAGTCAGTCTCGCTCCTCAGGAAGTCAAGTACGTCAAATGCGATGGTCCTGTTGAGAGTGTTGGAACGCACGAAGTACAAGACATCGTTGACGATCTAGTAACAGATGAAAAACATATTTTAGAAGTCATGCACAGTTTAACAGAAATTGTAAAAATACTTGTTTAAATGTAACCTTATATATAGGGTGTATCTATTCAAATACGAAATATTTTAAGAGATACACCTACAGGTGGTAAAGAAGCCATGGAAAAGATTTTTTTTTTAATCTGAGTATATTATTAAAAAAAAAAAAAAACTTGATATGATGATTAATTATCAAAATTCACCGCGCTCGTGCCGCCACCGTTCGCCGCGTCCAGGCAGTAAATTTTTTGAAAATGCAACTCCTTTGCAAAATGTCTCAAGAAATTTTAAAATAATAATAATTATGTAAAAAAATTAAATAAAAAATAAAAATTTCGCTGCTATGGCTTTTTTACCACCTAAGATGTTCCTCTTAAAATATTTCGTGTATGAATAGATACACCTTATATATGGTTGAACAAGCTATTATAGCTACAAGCAGGTAAACAGCAACAACTTTTAAACAATATTGTGACCATGCTGTGTAGTAATTTCTTTGCATCACTCTCTAAGTATCCTTTAAGCTTAAAATGTTACTACGAACACAAAAAATTATGAATATTGGCAATGTAATGTCATCATCTACCTAGCCTTTTCCCAACTATGTTGGGGTCAGCTTTAAGTCTAACCAGATGCAGTTAAATACCAGTATTTTACATAGAGTGACTGCCTATCTGACCTCCACAACCCAGTTACTGGGTAAAACGATACCCCTTGTTAAGACTGCTTGTCAGACTTTCGGGCTTCTGACGTCCCATAACGACTGTCAAAGATCCACGAATGACAGCCGGAACCAGCAGCTTAACGTGCTTTCCGAGGCAGGGAGAGCTCATAGTATGTAATGATGGTCACCCATCCATAGACCATTCGCAGCAAGCGATGCATAACCTGATCGATCGACCCGTGCATCTGTTATTACGTAGTCAGAAGAACCTCTTGCAATGTAAAGATGAATATTTTTGCTTGAGAAGTACTGGGGTTATTATTTTTAACCGATTACAACAGTAAGAGATTAATGTTTTACAGATTGTAGAGACAAATACCTGAGCCCTATTTAGCTTGTCAATGTTCTGCCTGTTGTTACTCTTCAGATAAGTTGAAATTAGCTCCCAGTTATTGATATCGTAGTTGACACGGTACAAACCTAGAATAAAAAATAAATTGTTTATGTTACACAGAAATAAATGTTTGTTTATCTGTAACAACATTATTGATTATTGTTTACACAAAAATTGTGACTTGCGAACTAGGTGTTATCTGTTACAAAACCCTGTTCTGCACACTACAAAATCAGTTTTGTTATTTTAAGCAAAGTTTATTTCCTTATAACTAAAGTTGAGTTATTTTTGAAGTAACTTAATTAGTTCAGCTAATTATTTCTTTCAGTGTAATCTATATATATAAAATGGTAAACTGACTGACTGGATGATATATCAACGCACTGCCCAAACCGCTGGGTCTAGAGATTTCAAATTTGGCACGTAGGTTCCTTATGAGGTCTAGAGGTACATTAAGAAAGGATTTTTGGAAATGCCACCCCTAATGGGGTAAAATATGGGATGGAAGTTTGTATGAAAGTCCGTCAGTTTTGAAGTTAGGATCTTCAAATTTTGTGTTTAGGCTAACGATTGAAAATTAATTTATACGTGTCTCAGCGTTTTTGATAATTCCACCTCCAAAGGGTTAAAAAGGGGGATGAAGTTGAAAAGTCCTTAATTTTAGAAGAGAAACAACAAAATTTACTATATAGGCTCATGGTTAGAAAACTAACGCAACGGTGTTGTACTCGTATTCAAGTAAAAACCATATATATTTTTCGACTTCCACGCGGGCGAAGCCGCGGGCAAAAGCTAGTCGTTAATATATTTACGCTAAGGCCCTTTGTACATAAACGTTTTTGTTGCCGTGAAAAACTACGGTTTATTCGTCGTGTGTAGGCGCGGTCGTCCGTTTTGTATGGAATCTTGTTGACAAGACACGTTGTTTCTACGGCGCGGTTCATACGCCGCACCGTAAAGAAACCGTGCAGTATACAAAGGGCCGATATATTATAAAAATTCAACAAAACAATCCATTGTGTTTGCTTCAATTTTTTTTTTTTTTTTTTTTTTTCACGAATAACAAGTATCTTTACCCATAATGATTGTGTTTCGTGTTAGTTTTTAATATAGTTAAAATTTGCTGTGCAAATAAATTTTCTACTTTCTTTCAAGAGGTCTGGACTAAACACCTTAAAATTATTATTAAAATGGGTTGCACCCATTTTAATAATAATTTTAAGGTGTTTAGTCTTTATACGTACCAGATTGAGCAATGTTGAAAATAACAAAGTTGTTTCCTGAAGTACTGGTAAGGGTGGTAGACTGTGTAGTGAGGATATGCCTAGGTCTGGTGCTGCTGAAGTCAAGCTGACCCTCTTGGGTCCAAGTAAGAGGAATCTGCCACGTCTGAGCAGCCGGAGTACCAGAGAGCAGATAACGGCTCTGTAACCAGAATAAAAAAAGATCGAACAAACTCTCAGTCAAACCATCACTACGGTTTTGTGGGGCTTAGTTTATTAGTTATACTTACCATATATAAATACAGATAAATAAATAAAATAATAAATGTAAAAGTACCTACTTTAGATTTTCAACTTTGTTCTACATTTATGTAGAATATCAATAAAGACCTATTAAAATCATATTTCTTATGGATTTTTTTTTAAATCACGCCAAAATGCACTGTCAGGTCAAATTGAAATGTTTCGCAAAAGTTCATTTCTGTATTTTACCCTAGCACTTGATATCACAATACTAAAACGGTTTAACAATTTAAAATTATAAATGAAACTAACCTGAGTGACGGTCATAGCTCCGGTTTCAGCGTTTCTGACAACGGACACAATAGGAGAGCCCGCGTTCTGGACCCAGCTGTCGAACAGTGCTTCGATATCGACGTTGGGGAAATCACGGCTGAACGTGAAATCCTCAGAAACCGCCAGTTTGAAGGCTTCATACATGGCTGCAGGGGTACCGAGGCCGTAAGCACTGGAGAATTAGAGGAATTGATTGTTAAAAAAAAGGAAATTAACGTTTAAAAATATAAATAACGGTTATCTGAATATAAAGGCTATATACATACATAACATACATTAACAGTATTTTATCGCTTCATCTCTTAAAAGTCTGTGGTACTAATAAATCATAATTTAATTGATTAGATTATTTTAGAATGTAGACGTCACTGGCCTGACAAATCGTGTATACGATGCCGTAAGTTTTAAGTACTTGAACTTACTTGTCCCTCAAGTAATATCTGAGGGCATTCCTGAACGTCCTAGGGCCAACGAAGTGCTCCAACATTCTAAGGACGGAAGCTCCCTTGGCATAGCTGGTAACACTGAAGTGGGCACTGATTGAGGGGTTGCTGGAAACTCCGGTCCAGTTCATGGGCTGAGCGCCCGCGCCGGCGTCAGCGTTGAGCGCGCTGTGTACGTAGTCAACCACGAATTGGTCATCTAATTCTAAACTGGGATCAGCCTGTAATTAAATAAAGTGTGTCAGAGCCAAATCGTGAATTTCAATGAAATCATTAATAGGCGCTTTTGAAAGCCAAAAACTGTTTTTTTTATAAATTGCTTATCCAAAAGTTATATGTGACATTGAATTATCTTTGGATGGTAAAAATATACAAGACAATTTCAAAACTTACCCAGTGAGCACCGAAATATTCGAAGAAGCTAGCGAAGGACTCATTTAGCCACAGGTTACTCCACCAAAAGCAAGTGACGAGGTTACCGAACCATTTGTGTCCAAGCTCGTGGGCCATGATAGTAGCAATGAAGATCTTGTTGTTCAAATTGGTGTTTTCTGGGTCATACAAGAGGTACGCCTCCCTAAAATGAAACGACGATGAACATTGTGTGGAATTTTTGCGATAATGACAAATAAGTAAACATTTATATCATTGCATCTAGAGTGACTACTACAACTTAAGATTACCTTTAACAGGTTGCAATTAAACCATTGTATAAATTGCCTTAAACATACCTGTAGTTAACCATTCCCCAGTTTTCCATAGCACCGGAGGGGAAGTCAGGAAGAGCGATATGATCGTTCTTCATCAAGTTACCCTGTCCCATCTCGTGATACTGGATACCCAGGTAATCGTCCAATTCGTTGGTGATTCTGAGACCGATTTCCGCAGCATATTGGTGCTGGGAGGTGACTCCTTCGCGAGAGATGATCTTGAAGGGTTTGGCAGGGGTGCTGGTTATTTCAGTAGCGACGAAATCACTCACGTGGAAAGCGACCAGGTAAGCAGAGATGATTGGAGTAGGGTAGAAAGTTTCACGAACACGGTCGCCTAGTCTGTTGAAGTTTATAAAATCAGATTAAAAAAATGGCATAATTTCATGCAGATTTTTATTGAAAATAAATATATTACACAAGGAATTCGCGTGTGTAATTTATAAATAATTAATTTTATTACTTATAATAATTCATGAGACTTTCATACTAAAATAAAAATATTAACATTTGAAGCTCTAAAATGTATAAAGCAAAGAAATCTTGAAGGTTTGTTTTTGGTAAATGTATTCTGTTTTGTAAAAAGTCATAGGACAAAAGTTGTTGTTTATGATTTAAGTAATACAGTCCTGCAAGGTTGTTAGTGTTTTACCAATAACCTTGTATATATAATAAGAGAGCTGTATACAAAAGAGCTATATTTATATATCTATATATAGCTCTTTTGGGATGGGAAAGAAGCACTGAACTCGGTGACCGTCAGTCACGCTCAGATACATATTATACTGATGTGTGTTATAATGTTCACGAGTTTGTGAAGCTAAGAAGTTTTCACTTATGACATGCTACGACTGACAGTATTTTTTTTTTTTTTTTTTTTGTTCACTTGCGCCTTGTAATATTTACATAGTGCTGCTTTTCATTTCATGATATTTTTTTTATGAGCTGCGAAATATTAGTAGGAATTATTTTTTTATTGGAATATGGTGTAATCTTGAACTTATTTACATCTATAAACCGCTCGTGTACACGAGTGGTATAAAATTGTATTTTTATTATTATTTTACAATCAACAGTTACCTATTCTATTCAGCTTCAAATGGAAAACGTTTCGATTTTCATTCAGGTGTTATGAATTGCATTCATATTGCATCTTCTATCATCATCATCTCTAATATATCATCCAACAAGATTTGAATGAGTCACCTGCAATTAAAAGTAAAACTACGAAGTACAAAATTACCACACTCACTGTTGGACGTTGCTGCGGTCCATGTTGGAGTATGACTGTCCGAGGCCGCGGTCACGAGTGATAGAGATAGTGAAGCGGGACTTGAATTGGGGCTCATCGAAGCACGGGAAAGCTTTCCTGGCGTGGTATGGCTGGAACTGAGTGGTGGCGTACAGCCTGCAAAAAAATTCAAAAGTAAAGTCGATCAATCAGTCAATATGGTATCATCACCATCATTTCAGCCGAAAGACATCCACAGCTCGACATAGGCCTCCCCAAAGCACAGCCACTTCGACCGGTTCTATGCTTCCCGCATCCAGCGGATTCCTGCGGCCTTCACAAGGTCATCGGTCCACCTTGTGGGAGGCCTACCAACGCTACATTTTCCGGTACGCGGTCGCCACACCAGAACTTTTCGGCCCCATCGGCCATCTGTTTTGCGAGCAATATGCCCTCAAACCATCATTACCCATTGCCACTTAAGTTTGGCAATTCTTCGAGCCTTGTCGATTACCTTGATTCTCCTGCGGATCTCTTCATTTCTGATTCGATCACATAGGGCAACTCCAAGCAAAGCCCTTTCCATTGTCCTTTGAGTGACTTTTAGCCTACTAATAAGGCCCATTGTGAGGAAAATTGTGGTTACTTTTCAAAACTCCCCCCATGGGAATAAGGCGTGAGTTTTATTTATTTATTTATTTAAATCACAATTATAACATCTTTACAGAGTACACACAGCTAGTCACATGTCTACACAAATTTACAATAAATAAAATGACTAATGTGAGTGAGTAAATGTGTGTGTGTATGTGTTTCTCTTCTATTCCAAAATTCGAGATTTATATGACTTTTTTGTACTTTTATCAACAACTAGCACTGTCCGTGAATTTCCTATCCCGTGAGAATTTCTAAAAGGCCGTGAACCTCTGTATATAATTTGTGAATCTTGGTCAAAGGGTTTGAGCTGAGCGTTACCTAATGAGTCAGTGACTGAATTAGTGAGTAGTCACGCATTTTCTTTTAATATGTCAACATCTGCCTAGCCTTTTCCCAACTACGTTGGAGTCAGCTTCCAGTCTAACCAGATGCAGCTAAATACCAGTATTTTACATGGAGCGACTGCCTATCTGACCTCCACAACCCAGTTACTGGGTAACACGATACCCCTTGGTAAGACCGGTTAACAGACTTTCCGGCTTCTGACGACTCGTAACAACTGTTAAAGATCTACAAATGACGGGACCAACGGCTTAACGTGCTTTTCGAGGCACAGAGGGGTCTTGGTATGTAAAGATGGTCACCCATCCATAGACCAATCACACCTTCCCACACACAGACACACCCTCTCACACACACACACACACACACTTCCCACTGTGTTGGCTCTTTTTGTGTAATGACGTGCAGTTGTTGTTATTGTGGTGGCTTGCTTTTAATATATGTATAGATTGATTTAACAGTTAACTTAATGCAGGACAATTGCTCGGTATTTTGGAAGAAGAAAACATGCTGCGCCAACCCCAAATAAATAGGGATAAGGGCAGAAGAATGACGACTTGGTCGGTAAATATTATATACTAGCTGACCCGACAGACTTCGTTCTGTCAAAAGCTATTTGACTGTGGCAGTTTGTCTACGCGCAAAGGAAACTACCTACCTACCCTACCCTACCTTACCCTATGCTACCCTACCCTACCTACCTATCTACCCTACCCTACCCTACCTACCTACCCTACCCTACCTACCCTACCCTATTCTACCCTACCCTACCCTACCCTACCCACCTACCTACCCTACCCTACCCTACCAACTACAACCCTAACTAAAACCTTCAATTTTTTTTATTTTTTTTGATGAAATCTATTTTCAGACCTACCAAATGATGACTGACACGTTATGTCAAACGCCATAAAGTTACATTAGAAGATAGAGTTACCTACTTAATATTACATAAAAAATGTTAACATGGTCGATTCTTATTTTTTTATTTTTTTTAACTTTCCTAATTTTTTCTTACATAAGAACCTTCTCCTGACAATAACAAACACAACAAAAAAATAATTTGCGAAATCGGTCCAGCCGTTCACGCGTGATGCCGTGACCAAGGGAAATAGGGATTTATTTTTATATATATAAATAATATCAAATCTCACCTCAGTTGATTGTTATGATAGTAGTAGCCTCTGTAGAAGCCTCGGTCGAGAGGGTTGGTGTTAATCCTTCCATTGTAACGGACGGTGATGGTGTAGTTGCCCCTACTAATGGGTGCAGCGAGGTTGATGTATATGAGCTCTAAGTAGGAGTCGGTGGTGAAAGGATCCGGGACTTGAAGGTTCACGTGTTGATTGTTGGCATTGTTGATAACAGTTACACCTGTGATTGAAACCACATTTTGGTGGAAAACAATCTGCTGGAGGTTGTCTTCTTGTACCTGGAGAGAAAATTAAATTTGTAATATATTAACAGCTCTTGACCTTGACCGGTGGAAAACAATGGATGAAGGCTCAAATGGAACGAACGTGTATAACCTTAGTTTTGTGTACCCTTAAACTTTTAAACATTATGATCAATTTTAAATTAGGGACCAGCCCTAAAATCGCGAAACAAAATCATCTGTCCCATATTTGTGTGCTTGATAAATCGACAAAACGTACAGGATAGCAGTATTTTTTTTTTTCATGCATAGTGACCTGCGTTCTCTGCGGTTCAGGGTGAAAATATGTTTTTTTTTTTTTTATTGGCACACTTTACTTTACTAGGACTTTAATATAAATGCGTTTATGTAGCGTTGGATTTGTATTATCCATACTAATATTATAAAAGTGAAAGTAACTCTGTCTGTCTGTCTGTATGTTACGTTTTCAAGCCTAAACCGCTGAACCACCGTCATGAAATTTGGCAGAGATATAGCCTGGGATATGGAAAAGGACATAGGCTATTTTTTCACGCGATAACTGACATCCGCGCGAGCGGAGCCGCGGGCAAAAGCTAGTGTGTTTATATGGCAAAGCCTTCTCCAGGTTTGTGTTTTTCTAACTCTATTGAAGTATTTAATCCATATACTTACCTATCATTTTCTCTTATGAAGATGTAACTATGAATACTATTCGGACTAAATACCTAACAAATAAAACAAATAGTTTTAGGTACATTAGGTACCTACAAAATTTTGTTAAAAGTAATCAATTAAATTATAAAATACTAATGCAATACGGATTTAGATATATGATAAACGCCATCATAAGATATAAAAAATATTACTTAGTCACGAATAATTTGTGTCAGTGTTAGCTTCAATATATACGATAATAATCTATAATTACGATGAGGCTCGTTTATCATCAGATAACGATAATCGGTACAGCGTTGTAAAATTTTGATAAAAAATATATTGAAATCAATTTTCAGATCCTTATGGAAATAATATATTACATTTAGTTGCAGTAAATGCTTAACATGATTGACAACGTGACGCTTTTTTCTATAATATTTATAGAGGTTCAATATAAAACTTTGCCTTTTCATAATCTATTAGTAGATCAAACTTTAACATGTTCAAAAATATTCATACATTATGCAAATTATACATAACATTGCGCATTATCACAAAATATTAAATCTTCGACACCTAGGTACTTTATTTTCACTCATAATACAGAGTTAAAAGTTTCTGTATTGGTAAGAAACTTAATATCATGCCTTGATTCCCTGCAAGGGTAAAGGGAAAAAACCCAATATCACGTTGCTCGGTACATGGATCAATTAACCAGAACACCACGCAGTCTTCAAATAGTTATTTTGGTCACAAGAGCAACAACTGTAATTTCTCACCTCTTCTCCATAGGAAATGACGAATTGGAACCGTGCTACCGTGTAGCTTCTGACGTTTCATAACTACCCATGTAGGTTTATGTGAAATAAAATATTTAGATTTGATTTGATTTGAACAACTAAAGACTAAAAAGGCAGCCACTATATTATAGACATCTACTGTTAGCCATAGGCCACAATCGTCGCATACGCCTGGACCTCCACACCCCCTTGGTAAGACTGGTTGTCAGACTTTCGGGCTTCTGATGATCCATAACTACTAATGAATATGAAAGTATATACCTACGGCACTTAACACAAAAAAAAAAACAAAAATTGGCAGTCATAAGGACTGCCCATAGAAGTGAAAACACAAAACTTTGGGATTTACTGTTCTTTTGTACATATAGCTCATGGAAAGCGTTCGGTGACGATCGCGAATCCATAAGTTTTTCCTCTACCAGAAGTGCTCTTAAAACGCGCCTTAAGGCTAAAAAAACTAACTGCTCTTCTTTGCTAAACAATCAAAGTCTGTTTCGAGTATGCGAAGGTGACGGGGTATTAAGGGGGTGATTCTTATAATAGTAATAATATAAGCCCTTTCATTCTGAAAAAAATTCACGGCGTGGTATTTTGTTCCAGAAGTAGTTTACAATGTCTCTTAGTTAAGTGTGCCTCTTGCCAAAGGCCTCCTCTAACAACTTCCACTGACTCCCATCTCTACGAATTAAAACTCACAGCGAGTCCAAATTGGACAAGAGTTCGGAGAGAAAGGTTTTTTACAAAGCAGGTACCAGGTAATCTGACAGAAGACAAACCAAGCCTACTATGTAGTTAATTCAGAATATACTTACATAAACGTTCATCTGAACAATTCCAGTGAATAGAGCTGTGTTGAGGTCTACGTCAAGGTCGACATCGATGTCAGTAGGCTGCACAACGTCACTCAGACGATATTTGTCTAGGTCGAACTCGGAGTCGGTGTCAAGAAACTCCAAGTTAGACCTGAAGTCCTCCTGAGGGATGGCGATGACCGACCCCAGGAGAAAACAGAGGACGGTCGGAAGCAACATGTTGGTACCTACGGAAAAAAGTCGTATAAATGGCTGGTCGAGAATCAGGTGAAGATAAAATTAATTTTAATAGAAAGATTTTAGTAAACGTCGCTCTTGTTTGTGATACTTAATATTTTAATGATGGTTGATTTGAGTATTAAATCTATAGGTTCCAAGTTCAAGTACAAAATCTTTGAAGTTTTTGTTTTTATGATCATAATGATGTAAAATATAAATGCATCAAAATCCTTCAACGTTATACCTAATTCCAAATTTAAGGAAAAAAAAAATTATCACCTCAGTGCATCGTAATTTATTTGCGTATCACGCTTAACTAGTTAAGACATGGCAACATTACTTTGACAATTATTGTATTAAAATATGACTTACCCATAGCTGCCTCGGACGGTACCAAACGAGCGACTAGAGAGGCATAGTTAAAATATTATATATTTATCAATAATTATTACTTATCTTTATGTACCTACCATTAATACTTTCGATGAACAGAGTTTAATCAAAAGCATGTCTGAAATCCACAGTTATCGTGTAATCAAGAGATAAAATACTTTTTGTTTTTCGAGTATAACTCTGATATGTAATTATTCACTGCTGGTTACTCATTTGAAGAATTGAGTCGTATTTATATGTATATCCATAAGCAAGATATGTGCTTTCGGAAACCAATATACAGTACAACAATTTTCTTAATGTCCCTCGGCAAACTTCGTGTTTCGTAAGTCGTCGGATTTCTATCAGTTGCCCTTTGCACTTGGTGCTGACCGGACACTCTCAATCGAGTTGGAAGTATTTCCAAAGGACATTAAGAAAATAGTTGTACTGTACACTACTTCAACTCAACTTACCTCTACCATAATTTACAGGCTGGCTATTAGTTTTTTTTTTTTTTTTAGTATATCGCAACCCCAGTGCGACAAAGGCGTAAGAAGAATAATTATACTAACTTTACAGGAGAGCAAAAAAACTATTTGGTCTGGTATATCTATTTAGCATTTGATCTTATGATCTTTTGTTATATACCATTAAACATAAAAAAATCTTGCTTTTTTTCAACAATATTCCAGATACCTCAAATTGTCGTGTATAAAAAGTAATTAATATTTTAAGTTTCACACACGTCTATGGACCTTTTAATCTGAAAATTTTTAAAACTTATATAACGCGACAAATGTCTTTTTTGGTATAATGGCTTAATTTTTCGTCAGATCTTAACGGACAAATTGAGCATTGTGTATCTTTATCTGCGCTGTACGAAACTGCAATAAAAAAAAGTGACGTATTCTTACTTACGCCTTTATCTTCTCCTTTATCACTGGGGGTGCGATATAAGCGTGGTCGAATTCTCCCTTAGTTGATGATTTAAACTCAATAACTTATTTAGGTACCTATCTTTAATACATCTATTCATATAAAAATAAATTAAATTGAAGAATCTGGTTTTAATGTCAAACTTAATAACATGTCTGGAATCTGCACAATTTGTTTACTGAGTGCATATGAAAGTACTTATGGTATATAACAAAAATTGGCAGTCATAAGGACTGCCAACAGAACTGAAAACTCAAAACTTCGGAACAGCTGTACTTTTTTTAATTTTAAATTTCTTAATTTGTAAATTGAAATTATTAACATTAGTCTGGTTGTCACATCTATTGTTGGCACTTTTCTATTTTGTTAAGTACCTGGTAATTGTTGAAAGGCCTACACTGTCCTCCCATACCTATTAACCCTGTTATTTGAAAATATTGTAAAAGCCAATTATTTTTAAAAGAGTAACCGTGGAGTTGCTTGCCGGCTCTTCTCCATAGGAAACGACTAATTGGAACCGTGCACCTAGCTTCTGACGTTTCATAAGTGCCCATGAAATAAAATATTTTTATTTTGATTTTGAAAAGCCACGTGGGCGCAGCTGCCGGCAGCAGTTAGTCGTCAATAATAACAAAACAAACTGCTAAAGAAGATGCTAGTCCACATTCCACAACCACTTAGACAACCGTAACTGTGTGGATATTATTATGAAGGTATAATTGCTTAATTATCGACACTACCTATAGAGTAAGTTAAATATCTTAATCGTTTTCATGTTGATAGGCTATCTGCCGTAGGCGATATTCACCCTGGTGAATTAAGATGTGGCTCTTCTCCATAGGAAACGACTAACTCGAACCGTGCACCTAGCTTCTGACGTTTCATAAGTGCCCATGTAGGTTTATGTGAAATAAAATATTTTGATTTTTTGATTTTGATTTTGTGGAAATGCGTTCCTTGCGAAGCATATGTGGCGTGACTGTGAATGATAGGCTGGAAAGTGATGTGACAAGGCAACGGTGTGGTTTAAAAGAAGATTTAGTGATGAAAATTGAAAAGAGTATGCTTAGTTGGTTTCGTCATATTGAGAGGATGAATGAAAGGCGACTTTCAAAAGGTATTTACAAGCAGATGTGAGTGGAAACGCTGGGAGTGGACGCCCTAGGAGGATATATAGTGACCTAATTGGCGATGTTCTTCAAAAGGTCAGGTTCGTAGCACTCGCAACCAGCGTGCGTGTATGACCAGATGTATGAACGAAAACGAAGCAAAAGGAGTATCTAAGGACCATAACAGGTGGCGTTCTATAGATTCTGCCTACTCCTATGGGAATAAGGCGTAAGTTTATATTTGTATGTGGATTAAGATTGACGCAAAATTCCCCACTCTGTTTCGTCATTAGCTCTAGGTAGATACTGGTAGGTTTACTTCTAAATCCTTCCCTTCCTATCATTTATAATCAATTCAATTTCATGACGTTATTCGTTATCTTCCCAGCGTGTTTTTTTTTTTTTAAACCTTGCCCCGCACTAAAAATTTCTCCTGTATTGTAAGTGCATTACAAACATTTAAACTCACATACACAAACAGCCAGACCCGGAACAACTACTTGTAGGTCATATATTTGTTCCGTGCGGGAATCGAACCCGCGACACGCAGCACAGCAGTCAATCGTTTAACCATTGCACCAACCGTGCCGTCAAAACTTGCTTGTTTGTCCAACACGAAATTTCCATTTTTTTTTTTTCAGGTGTATAATCCAGATCTTCGAATAATCGAACACAAAACAACCGACTCAAATAAATAGCTTTATTAAAACATATAAAAAATATTATCTTTATTTAACAAATATTCTTACAAAAATACACTATATTACTCATATTATTAAAAATAGTTCATAAAATTAGGCCATATTAATGACAAGTGTCACTATTAAGGTGACAATGCTAAGAGCAGCAATGTTCGCTGAATCAGGTACGGGGGTTGTCGTTGGCTCGGCTGTTGTCGGAGCAACTGTTGTAGTAGTGGTAGTTACTTCAGTCGTAGGGGTAGTGGGCTCTGGTGTGGTCGTAGGAGCATCTGTTGTTGTAGTTGTAGCCTCTGTCGTTGTAGTGGTTGTATCAGCCACTGTTGTTGTAGTCTCAGGTGCGGGTGTAGTAGGATTTAATTCATCCACGAATCCCGTATCGAAGTACACGTTGAATTCGCTCACCCTTTGTCTATAAAACTGGAGGTTAAGACGTGAACTTGCAATACCATTTGTACCGGCAGCGACGGCTGATGCACCGATAGTCGCTTGGTTTGTTGTTAGCCAATTTTCCACCTAGAACATAAGGAGGTTTAATTATTATTTTCTAGATATTCTTAGAAACGAAGGTCTTAAAAAATTGTTAAAGAACTATTTAAAGGTCAACATAAAAATCTGTATTATAAACAGGGTATATATTATCTAAGGATCCACATATAGTAGCAAATTTTTTTACCGCAGTGATGTCTGCATCAGTCAATAGACGGCTTGTGATCGAGGTCAGCATGGTGTCGAGAACGCCGCTGTAATACAAAATAATTGTAATCAATAAGCATAATGGTAATATTTAATAATTATAATGGCGATCAAAATGTCCATGTCAATAAATATAATATGCTTTATTGTTCACGAAACTAGCAGCACAGCTTTTAAAAATATTTCTAAATCTAATGACCATCAATAACAAGATTGGTATTGTACCCTAATAGCTCTAGAACTTAATGCGAAATTCCGAAATATAGAATGAAAAGAAAAGAAATAGTATTTATTGGGACTCGCACTGGATATCACAAATTAAAGTAAACACAATCATAAAAAAAACAAAAGTAAAATGAAAATAAAAATAGAAAATCCTGTACGGGCCAAAAGGCTCATATCTCAGCATGATGCTGCAACATTTAAAAGTGTCGCAGCGCTGGTATTCAGATAAAGCCCGAAATATGGTAATTACGTAAAAAAACTTTTGCTCTAGCTTATCTAGCTGCACTTCAGTAAGATCATAATAACTGGTATAGTCAAATAATGGAAGAAGAAGGGATTAGGCAAGTACAGTTTTAGAGGCAATTATTTTTCCAAATCTAACCACTTCCTAGAACACACGAAACTAAATTATAATACAAGTAAAATTAAAAAGTAGTAACACAGCATTTTACTTACGTGTTAATGACTCTCTGGAGATTACCCTGCAGCCATTGGAATACCCTCATAGTGTTGTATTCGTTGCCAGTGACAGCTGAACTAATAGCGGTGGCATAGTCTTGAGCTCTAACAATAGTGTTATCATCAGATCCGATAGCAATATTAGCGAGGAATCTGTTCAAGCTGGGCTGGTCTTGAGTGCAGCCTGCCGCTCCAATCATCACGATCTGCTCGTTAGCCAAGTTTGTTCCGAGGTATTGGTTCCAGAAGAAGTCGAAATCTTGAGAAGTTCCGTAGCGGAGACCATTGCAGTATACCCAAGGACGCATGTTAGGTGGAATGCTATTGTAAAAGAAACAGAGGACATTAGGTATCAAGATATAACTCATAGCAAGCCATTTTTAGGTACGATCAGCTCCAAAAGTCGATTGTCACTGCTACTTTTACAAATCATCTAAATTGTTTTTATTTTTTATATTTTTTATAAACATTGTATTTCATAAAATAGCTAAGAGTTATTTTAATAATAATTCGCTCAATAATTAAAATGTTAAAAACTGATTCTGAATTGTTAATTGGCTTTCGTCGCGAACTAATACTTCTTCTAGTAGGTACTTCTTCGTAATTTCTCCGTTTCATTGTAGAAGAAACCTGTCGCGCTTACCGTCCACCATTCCTCCAGTTCTGGAAACTTGTCCTGGCCGCAGTGATGCAACCCTGGTGTCCAACGTTGCAGAGGAAAGTCATCACATGCATGCGCAGGAGATCATCCATGAAATCACCGCCATTTTCTGGCTCGTTGTAGCCCAGGCGGGCAACAACCGCCGTGCTCAAGTCAACGATTTCAGTCTAAAAATAGATTTTAATACATATGTATTCATCAATTCATCAAATATTAATGATAAATAAACTAAATTTTAAAATCGCATAAGAAGTTTGTACTTTGCTAAGTCACAATTAAAATGAGTTACCCTCAGTCTGTTTTGAGCAAAATTGTCGTGAGCCAATCTCCTTAGAGCGAAGTTGAATCCAGTTATGGCAGCATCCCAAGGAGCGTACTGGTCTTCGAATCTTAGGAAGGAGAGAATGTTAAGCGCTCTGTTGTAGGTCATGCTGTTAGACCTGGCTAGCAGGAATACGTCATCGACGATCTACAAACAAAACAAAAGAATATGCATAAAACAATACTAAAAAAAAAAAAAAAACAAAGAAAAAAATATAGTCGACGTCGCGTCGTCAACACGTGTCCGGGCTCTTAGGTCACCCCTAAAGATTAATATCCTATCCTACTCTTAATATTATAATAGCGACTCTGGGCTAAGCTTTTTTCCCTTTTCTGCACCACGGCAATCTGTTGGACACAACAATAAGCCACTGCTATGTCTGATATTTGTTTAGGCTTTTTGGCTTGGTGAGACACTTCTCAAGTGGGTGTCTCATTCCATCCTGACAAATCTTTTCTGTAGAGTTGAGATACTATGTCTCTTTAATCTTCTATTTTGAAGGCCTTGATCACTACGGTGTCTGACGGCAAGCTAATTTTTGTGATTTCAGATTCTTTTCTGGTAGTTGGTGCTATATTTGGCCCAAGTAGAGTAGTTCCCAGTTGCATTGTCATCTTGTGGGATTTCTTAATTGTTAAGTTTAACCGGAGGACACGTGTCTCTCCTGAGAGTAAAGGTCACATGTGTTGATTTACTTAAATTTTACGTGAATTCGTAAATCAAAGTAAATCAACACATGTGACCTGTGTGGACTTGTGCGGGCTGCTACTAATAAATTCTCTATCTTTAGGGCTGAATTTTACAACGCCAAATATTATTTATGTCGTGATGGTCCTTTGGTTAAGGCTTCACCTGTGATGTACGAGGTTCTGGGTTCACATCTGGGTAAGTACCAAATGTGACATTTCAATCATATGAACTTTCTGAGTTTATCTTGGACATTACTGACATCGGTGAAGGAATACACCGTGAGGAAATCTGGACTCATACTCGTAGTTGGGTCATTCTCAGGACACTCATTATTTGGTTGACTTCGGTGGCAATTTTTTTTTAACATTTAGTTTTAGCTAACATGAAATATTAAATCTAGAGTACTACTAATATGTTTTAAATTAACTCTAGATTTGATATTTCATGTTAGTTATGCCTAAATGTAAAAAAAAAATTGCCACCGAAGTCAACCAAATAATGAGTGTCCTGAGAATGACCCAGTTAATATAAGTCTGAAATCGCCAACCCGTCTTGAGCGAGCGTGGTGATCAATGCTCGTGCCTTCTCTATATGAGAAGGCCCCGCAGTGGGACAGTAATAGGCTAGTATTATTATTAAATATACGAAGAATATTACTTCTTTATACGAAAATTTTTTTGAACGTTTAACAGTTTTGTTAGACGTCAATTTTAATCCTCGGATAAAAATCATTTGACGTTGGAAAAATCAGCCCTTATAAAGGTAATTAACGTACCTGCGCGCGATTGTATTCGTGTATTGCTAGCCTGTCACTACCCCTAAGAGCCTCAGTGATGAGAGCCCAAGTGATTTCATCGTAGTTCACCCTGTAGAAACCTAAAAATATTCACCAGTATAAAAACAGAACTTTTAAATCATTGAGAACGTTTTAATTTATTATGTTAAAAATATATATATACCTGACTGTTGTTTGTTGAAAATAACCCATTCCCTTCCAAGGCTTCCTCTGTTTATGGTCACTTCTCCAGTTCTCATGATCTGAGAAGGCTTAAGGTCCTCGAATTCAGGAACTGCACCTCTAGTCCAAGTAATGGGAATGTCCCATAGATCAGTGCTCGCAGGCTGACCAGCTTCGCGGAAGAAACGGGACTAAAAATATAATTTATTTTGTAAGCAGTTTAGAAATAAAACCATTACAATTTTAAAAACCCGATAGATATAAATATCGATAAAACCGGAAATCAACACAAAAATTAGGAAACTAATTGTAAAGCGCGCGTCAACTGCTGTGATAGGATGACTGAATTCACTTGACTTGCGTTTAATTTCGACGCATCGTTGAAGTTCGTTCCAGAAACCAGTAGGCTTAGCCAAGTTGACAATGTACAATCGATAACGCTAATAGAAAAGTAATCAAATGTATAGGAATGACATCATCTCAACGTTAAGTCACGTGGTCAGAACAAACGAATAGAAAATTCGTAGACAAGTTTCCAACTTATCAGATCGTTCAAAATATTAGAATGAAATCTGATCCTTTCTACAACGTTGATCGCTACATCCCATATAAATGATCGGAATAAATGACCGCGCATTAAGTACACAGCTGTAACTTTGAGGCGTCAACGATTGTAGAAAGAGATTCGATACGTAATGTTTCTAACTTAGCTAGGCCTACAGGTGTTAAATTATCAAATCTTGACTTATGAGATATGTACAATTGCCATTTGCCACTACCCTCGGTTGACTGGTACAGAAAGGAGCGTAAGGCACTAAGTCCTTTGTACCTGATCGTTGCATAAAGTTTTAGTAAATAAATACGCCTAGTGGCTCTCTTAGGAGTAGGCGAGTCTTGTAAAACCTACTTGTTGAACGGTCATGATTCCAGTTTCATGATTTACGGTGACAGTCAACACAGGATGTCCAGCTTTCTCGGTCCAGGAACTGAAGTACTGGCTGATGGTGATACCACCATAAGTAGCCAAAGCACCGCTTGCAGTGGCAGCAGTGTCCAAAGCAAGGAACAAATCTGAAGGCTCAGCTGTAGAATATTGACTGGGGAAATTAAAAAAATATTAGCATGAAATCTCAATAGCAATCAATAAAAGTTGTATAGCATCAAATAATAAAAATGTCATTAAATGTATAATATTACTTGGTGGACAAGTAGTTCCTTAGGCCGTTCACAAAAGTTTCGTTGCCCAGCAAGTGTTGTGTCATTCTGAGGACGCTAGCTCCTTTCCCATAGGTGATTTGTGAAAAATGAGCGCTGACTGTTTGTGGGTCGATCACGCTGGGGTCAGTGAGTGGATGAGCAGCGGTAGCGGCGTCCGAGAGCAAGGATACTTGCACCTGCTCGGTGATGAAACGAGTTTCGAAACCCATCTCTGGTGAAACCTGGTGATTAAATAAGATTTTAAGATATTTATACAAAAAATAAAACACATAATATAGAAAGAAAGAATAATCAAACACATTCATTTAAAATTTAAAAAAAATCTTTCTTATTTGCAAAATAGTTGGGCAAACGTCATCTAAAACTATACCCAGATTTCAAGTTGATAGCATTAGTAGGTATATCTTGAGATATCCAGCTGTGACAGACAGCTGAGTTGCACCATAAGGGTGCCTTTTTCATAAGGGTTTTTTTTTACCATTTTGGTACCTAAAAAAGGACAAGCAAGAATTGAAATCAGCATAACATTTTTATAATCATTACCATGGGAAAATATAATAATAATAATAAATATATATTAATTAACATATAAATTATTATTATTATTTTTTAATTTTTTTAGATGTTTTTATATTTTTTATATTCTAATATTTAAAAATATAATTTATATATATAATGATATAAAGGAAATAAAAAACAAAAACTTGGGGCCTTTGTAGGTTTTTCCCAATGAAATAATAAAAAAAGTTCCGTTATCCTTTTAAGGTCGGAACCCTAATATTATATCTTACTATGGCAGTCAAGTAGAACTGGTAGAATCTTGCAAATCCTTCGTTTAGCCAGAGGTTATCCCACCAGTCACAAGTGACGAGGTTTCCAAACCACATGTGAGCAATTTCGTGAGAAATAATATTGGCTATACGTTGTTTGTAGAAATTGTTGCTATTGTCAGGATCGTAGAGAATGAGAGCCTCCCTGCGAAAAATAATGAAATGGAAATGTTAGCAAAGAAATTCAGTGAAGCGAAATCAAACTAAACACTGATTACTTTATTAGTTAATCAAGTTTTCTTTGGTAAAAATATTATGATATAGTTGATATTCATTTTACCTGTAGGTCAAAAGACCCCAGTTTTCCATAGCACCAGCTGCGAAATCTGGGATAGCAGCTTGCTTCATGTTCATGTTTGTAGCCATTGTGTAGTAAGGAAAATTGGTATACCGCTCCATAACATCCAAAAGAGGCACACCAATAGCTAAGGAGTATGCTCCGTTATTACCAATATTCTCCCGAGCGTAAATGTGGAAAGGTCTAGCATCATTATTATTTGTAGCTACTTGTACATAGCCAGACACGATGAAAGCCAGCAAGTACGTAGAAGTACTGGGTGTTCTATAGAAATTCTCCCTTATTTTTCCGTTTCCGACTCTGAAAAAAATTCGGGTAACTTTTACTTGTGAATTAGAAATGAAAATAATCATTTGCCTAGGATTTTGTTGTTTTTCTTTTTGGTAGTGGCAACTTTTAAGAGTAGTTGGTAATGCTTACGTGGTATCGGAGCTTGAGATTGGCATGTTTGATATGGTGGGGTTAAAACCTTCAATGTCTCTGGTTATAGATATATCGAAGGTGGCCTTGTACCAAGGTTCGTCGTAGCATGGGAAGGCTTGTCGAGCATGACCGGGCTGGAACTGTGTAGTAGCTATCCATCTAAAAATAATGTTTACATGTTAACTTATTTCGTTAAAAGGAGAAAATAGCATTTTTGGAAATAAGCCGATTGATGCTTCTTTCGCCACTGTAATTCGCGCCGCTCTGAGCGAAACTTTAACAATTTTTGTCAATGATTCACTAACGACAAATTCAATCCAAATTTCATGAATTTGAACCAGTGGGAACATTGCAGGCTGATTATGCTGCATTTATAGTAAGTAGCAATGTTTTAGGCCTGATACATGAAATATTAATGAAATATATATTTTTTTGAACTAAAACTGAAAACGCTGTCCGCTTACCTTCTAGTACCATCGGCGTCAATATACCAACTCCTGTAAAAACCTCTCATGTTTGTTTGCAGGTTGCCTCTGAACGTAATACTGACGATGTATTGTTGGCCGACTAGCAAAAATGGGGTAGTATTAATTCGGAAAGTGCTGAATTCATCGCATGTGAAGGTCTGATCTGGTGTAGCTATGTTAACGGTAGCAGCAGTAGAAAGCGCGACGGTCACAGTGTCGATGGTTAAATCATTGCAGTGAAGTTCAATTTGGTTTATGTTGGCTACTTCTGGAGTAATCGTTATGGCCACATCACCGTCAAACGTAAATTGATTGTCGCCACTCGCCAAGTGTGGTGTCAGGTGAACTTGATAGTTGATCGGGCGTGTGTTACGAGACAGACGGTAACCGCCATTCCTCATCAAGTTCCTGTATTCGATCCATTCTTCGTCCGTCTCGTCGATGGGACCAAAGGATAAAGCGCCCTGCAGTAGGGCTATCCCCAGAAGGAGGTTTAACCAGCGACTCGCCTAGAAAAATTGAAAAATATGATAAGGAGGACGCGGCTTAGGTAAAACTACGAATTTAGACATCCGATAGATAGTAGTGGTTGATTAAGTTCGTTTTGTTGTGTTACTTGAATAACAAAATTGCGTTGTTGATGATTTCGGTTAAAAGTTTCATTTGAAGATTGTAAAGTTATTTTACGTCACACCTGGCCATAATGTGAGTTTTACCGCACGCTACGCGTACAGTAAAACTCGCATTGTGGCCCGGTGAAGACGTAAAATTGTGTACTCACCACGGGCAGTAAAAAAGAAAGCCCTCTATCGCATATTTACAACCCTCGTCTGCGGCTCGGGTCACAAATACCTGCGATTTCGGGCTTGCTTTCTATTACTATTACTATTATAAAAAAAAAAAAACAGTATATTCGAATATCTAACCAAGATAAATCCTAGACAGTTCTAAGCTAATGCAGATAAAAAGATGAGAATCACGCAAAATCTATCAAGCGTATTATTCCGAAACCACCTTTAAAAAAAAAAAAAATTTTTTTTTTTTCTTTACATAATTTATATGTGTAATTTTTATGGTATGCAATAAAGAGTATTATATTCTATTTAATTCTTGACCTTTTAGTGTACTGGGTTTGTTAAACCCACTTGTTTACCCCTTTTGGTTTATGTATAATACATTTAATAATGCGTCTTATTTAGGACAGCGCTCCTGGGCCTCAAGTCTGCTATTACAATAGTGTCAGAATGGTCTCGGCATTGTGAGTATTTGACAGTGTTTGTATGGCAAATCTGTCAAAAACTCACAATGAAGAGACCATTCTGACACTATTGTAATAGCAGACTTAAGGCCCTGGATGGGCGAGTGCTAGGTATTACTGGCTCGACGTACAACCTGTTGCGTGAGCTCAGTACAAAACACCCAAGCTAACCATTCAAGGTCACTGGCGTATATCTGCGTTTTAAAGGGGAAGAGGGGTCTATAGGTACTAAATTTTTCTTTAAAACAGCGTTTTAAGTTTTACCATGGATCAAAAATGAAACGGAAAACACTGTTATCACAACGATTGCGTAACAATGAAATCTAACTACAATACTTCCTTTGTAAATGTTTCTAATATCCTTAATTTTCAAAATATCACTATTAAAATTAATCTCAAAGTATTTAAACTTTTTTTTAATTTGATAATACAAAAAAAAAAAACATACCATTGTCGCGCTGGTTCGAAACAGGAATAACCGTCGCCAATACTAATTTATCTATCTCTATATAAACTGGTATATCTTATCCAAAAAATACAATTTACTTAATCATCTGATAATAATTATTTAGATAACGAGCATTATGTACCTTTATGTATGTTTCAAAAAGCCTGAAACGGATTTGATGTATAATCATGTTTTTAAGAATTTTATCGGTAGGTAAAGTTTATGATATTATACACTTTCGATTATTTGTATTACTCATCTATTTAGTAGAACAATTACCGCACACTAAGCCATTATGAACCTCTTAAGGCGATGATAACTGACTTTTAATGAGTTTATGCTGAAGATCACGTCTAAACGAGTAGTGTTAATGATTTGGAAAAAATATGTGTTAAATTAGAGCATTTTCTAAATAATTTAATAAATGAATATTTTAGATTGTGTTTATATTACATTGTGAAATTAATTTGCTAAGTTATATCTAACGCGGATAAAAAACTTAGAATCACGCAAAATCTATCAAGAATATTTTTCTGAAACCTTCACCTTTTTAAAGATAATTTAATTAGTGATCTTTTAGTTTTTAATGTGTAATAACTTAATAATGCGTCTTATTTGGGACAGCGCTCCTGGATGAGCGAGTCCTGTGACTGGCTGGACGTATGACGTATTGCGTGAGCTCAGTACAGAACATGCAAGCTAACCACTCAAGGTCACTGGTATATATCTGGGTCTTAAACTCAGAAAGTGAGCAAGTCCTGAAGTTTTTTGTTCCTTTCCTTATCGCCCTGTTGTCTTCTTGAGCTTAAAACTTCATCGATGGCTCCAAAGTATACTGAGTCAACTGTACTTCTAATAATATGAACGTTTTTAACACAGGTAGATAGTAAATGATTTAATTGTTTGTAATATCCTAAAAAGTACCATTGCCGAAATTTGTTAATTGACTCAGTATACTTAGGAGCCATCGTCATGATCACTGTTCAAATTGTTCATTAGTTCATCGGAGAGCAGTTGTGGTCTAACGGTAATGACCTTGGCTGACGTTTCGTAGGTTGTCGTTTCGAACCCAGACATGTACTTTTCTGTAATTTATTACATCACCGCTGCTCTCATAACGGTGAAAGAAAACATCATAAGGAAACCGGCATGTCCTAGGACTACAATACATCGGAGATATGTGACATCCACCAACCTGCACTGTGCCTGCGTGGTGCATTACGGCCCAGTCCATCTCACAGAGAGTAAACCTGGATCGCAGCAGTGGGAAAGTTGTAAGCTGATATTATGCTTATCGGACGGACTTATGTCCAAAATAACAACAGATCATATCGTTCTGCGAGGTCATGTTACTCGTGCCGCGGTTAATTCATAGAATTGGTAACCATTCTTAACATTTTTATTATATTTGATACTTCAACTGGTTGGACACTCACGGTTCGGCTGGTCCATAAATTCAAGGTCACTCAGTGGGCTATGGAACGGACTTTGCTTGGAGTCCCTCTGAGGGATTGAATCCGGATCGAGGAGATTCGGCAGAGGACCAAAGTTGTCGACATAGCTCACAGAATAAACAAGCTGTAGAACCCGATGACCATTAGGGTAGACGTGTTCTTGAGTGGAGATCGCGAATCGGCAAACGTAAGTAGGACGCCCTCAGGCTAGGTGGAGCGACGATCTTCGCAGGGTGGCTGGTAGCAGCTGGATAAGAGTTGCCGAGAATCGAGCTGAATGGCGTGCAATTGGAGAGACCTATTTCCAAAAATGGACTGCTATGGGCTGATGATGATAGACTAACACGTGTGGCTAGTGTTAACGTGGCACTATGTGCATACCATGGCTATGTCTCATCAATTTTGCGCTATGGCATTATAATATGGGGTAATTCGGTTGAACTTAAAAGAGTGTTTCGAGGTCAGAAACAATGCGTACGCTCAATTTGCGGAGCGCACCCACTGGACAGTTGTGTTCTACTATTTAAAAAACTTAAAATACTGCCACTTCCAGCACTATACATTTTGTACACCAAAACAGACATGAATTTGACTTTTTTTAATGATGTTATATCCAGACACAGCCGCAAAGTGCATAATTATGCTTAATGTTCCTAGAAAATTGTTTTCTAATAATGTATACTGCATGTCCATTACTGCTTATAAAAAATTACGTAATGCCTTTAAAAATCTCAGCCTCAGAGCAAATGCTCTGAGGCTGAAAAAAGTGGTTGAAGAAAGTTAAATAATTTACATTTAAATAAATGTAAATTATTTAACTTTCTTTCAAGCAAATGTTATTACTCTACTGAAGATTTTATGAATGAAAAATTTACCTAAATATTTGACATTATTATCCTTGACCTTATTGAATTTTGAATTCTATAATTAATCTCTTTTACAACTATTGTTCAGTTTACATAAATTATTTGTAATTCTAGTTCTAATAATTAATAACTTAATTCTGATGTAATGATGACCCATAATTTTACAAACCATATTTGTACGCCGGAAACGGCAGAATATTATGATCGTAATACATAATTAACCTAACAACTTTGTACAATATTTTGACAAATAAATGCATTCTATTCTATTCTATTCTATACAATAGTCCACCAGACCGAATTTCGAACAAGGCTACCAATCTCAACGGAGACCAGCTTTCGGCGTGAGAGATATTATAGTGCCCAAGTGTGTACGCAGACATGGGCTGATACAGGTCCTCAGCCCTCACTCTCATAGTCCGTAGGGCGCTGTCGATCAGAGAAAAATTAAAAAAAAAACCCTCGCTATTTTATTATACGAATCGGTAGGATTATTGTTCAGGATAAAATTTGTCTAGTAAACATTTGGTCTTTGAAATAAAAAAAAGTGAAAACTAATATTAATTTTATTTTATCATCAATACGAAGAACACAATAAACATGAAACATTTTTTTTTAACTAAGACGGATATTAAGAAAAGAAAAGAATCTTAATAATTCACACGACTGATAACTTGCTCGTACCCTGTATACATGCTGCTTGCGGGCTCATTTTACGGAAAAATCATTCAGTGCCCTGCGCATCCAATATAACAGGGCGTTGTTGGGGCTACCGCTCTGGTGTAGTGCATCGGATACGTTCGCGATGTTTATTGTCACCTGTCAGGTTTATTAATTAGGCCCCAGAGCCTCTGGAGAGAAATAAGATTCGTCACAGAACAGATGGCACCATCTTCTTGAGGCACAGAGGTGTCACACCGCCAACTAACTGAATTCCAGCAGATAAGATATTGATTCCGACAGCCACGTTATATTACACTTTACAAGTACTAACACTATAACGAAGTGTTGAAGAAACTCATGTTTAAATAATAACCAGTGGGAATTGTTATCACAAACATAAATGATAGTTAATTACATATAAAATAATTAAATTTGATGCTTTTTTGTATTTTTTTTTTTCTGTTTAAAAGGTTTAATCAGTATCTTATCACAAGTGTGGCGAAGTAATCAGCAATATAATGTTATCATTATAACAGTGGTAAGCTAAAATTCATAAAAAAAACATCCTTATCTTTAATTTCCCATTTATCTGCTTCAGGAATTATCAGAATAAAATACACAAAAAAATTATAAAAACATATTTTTAATAATTTACATAAGCCTTTTTACAATTCAGACAAAAAATTATAAGGCTATAACGATTACCTATCTAAGTTAAATCCATATTTATAAACAAAATAAAAACTTTAATTCATCACAAATAGGTATTTAACATTCTGTAACATTTCTTTAGACACAGCAGTTCTCTTGCACTTTAAATCGAACGAAATTTAAACGACTTTGTCAATCGAAATGTCACTCACTTATTGACTATGCTCGGGATTCTACAAAAATATCCCTAGATCCCTAAGACTTAAGCCCCATTAACACGATGCAGTTTCTTTCCTGTGGCATACAATAAATTGAGGCAATAAATGACTTGCATCGTCATTTATTTTTGATCTTCAACTTATGGTACAGCCCGAATCAAAATTTATGGCGGCTCGGAACATAATCCTAGTCACTGCGGAGTAACAATTTACGTGTCAGCGGGGATAAGCGGTGCGGTATAGGCAGCGAGTAGCGCACTTCAGAGCCGCCATCTAGTTTGAATGGAGCTGTATGCCACCAGTAATTAAATCACACCCTGTGGGCTTTAGATTGGTGCTTATAGAATAATGTGAGCGAAAGCAGCAAGCGCTAACATGAAGAGAGATACAAAAGTGGTAACTGCTGAATCTGGGAGTGCAGGAGTAGTTGGCTCGATCAAGGCTGATGGAGTAACGGTTGTCGGTGCAGCCGTGGGGGCCGCGGTACTGGGAGTGGCAAGTTCCTGGTTCCCGTTCTCGAAGTAATTGTTCAAATCGCCACCGATAGTGCTGGCATATCTGATGCTCTCAAGAGTGACCTCAGCATTCCAATACACGGACGCGTAGGAAGTACTCAGTTGAGTTTGTGTTTCGTTTGCCCATGTTTGGAACTGTTGGAGAAAAAAAAAAAATTCAAAAATATAATTATAACGCAAGGCTCGAGTGAAAATAATCATTACATTATGCCTGTATTACCAAAGGAAAAGGCAGACGTCTACAGAATATCCACATTTTTCAAATCCCATGTAACAGGGGACGAGCCTGTTCTTATCAACCGTGCACAAATCCAGATTCCTGATGAAAAAACTCGTAAATACCTTGCCTGAACTGGGTATCGAATCCAACAGCTTGTGCTTGAA
The DNA here is from genome assembly GCA_947523025.1 of Dryobota labecula. NCBI lineage: Eukaryota > Metazoa > Arthropoda > Insecta > Lepidoptera > Noctuidae > Dryobota > Dryobota labecula. The sequence continues at coordinate 24,104,653 of OX383289.1, read as the reverse complement.
ACCATTACATCAACGAAGAAGACGAAAAAAACACTTATTTAAAAAATATTGGTAAAGTATCTTACAGCAAGAACTTCGGCTTCACTCCTCAGCCTAGACGAAACGTAGGACAGTGGTGTCACTGGCGTTCCAAAGCTAGAAACGAACAAATAATCTATTAATAAATCTTTAAATATACTTATTATATATAATTATTGATTATGATGAGCTCTGATGTTTTCGTAAGACGTAAACTTTAGAAATACTAATCAATAAAAAAAAACTCCTATAGAAAGTACACAAATCCCGCGTGACTTAGGTTGTTTTTGTGCCAGAAAAATGCAAGGTACAGAAATCTTAAATGTGGCAATTTTTTTAAATATTGATGTAGCCCGTAGCTGTTCATAAATTTTACACAAATTTATATTTGTAAAGGCCCTAGACACAATGTTTTTTTTATTTTTTTTTTAATTAAAATGTTTTACTAATTTTACTTTTTTTTATTATAGAGTGTACTTACGCAAGGGTAACAGCGGCCAGATTCTGCTGAATGTAACTGAATGCCTTCTGGGTATTTTCTTCATTGCCAGCAACAGCAGTGTTGAAGGCAGTGGTGTAGTCTTGACGACGGATTATGTTGTTAGGCCGGACAATCGCATCAATGAACCTGAAAACGAATAACCGAGTGTAGGATACGAAAGCCAAACTGGCTCAAATTATAAACATAACAAAACATCATGCCTGTAATCCTGGAAGAGTTAAGCAGAGGTGTACCATTAGTGCACCCACATTTCAGATATGTTTAAGTCCCATGTAATATGGGGCGAGCCTATTGCCATCAATCGGGCACAAATCAAGACTTGGGCTGCTACTGAAAATTTTCTGATGGAATAACCTAATAACACTTTACGCAACCTGGGAATCGAACCAAGGACATCATGCTCAGTAGTAGCCCTTGCAACCACTTAAATAGACCAACGAACCTGCAAATGTCAAATTATATTTGAATAAATAAAAACGGATGAAAACATTCCTCTTTTCTACCTAACTTAATAGGGATGTGTCCTGGGTAAAAAAAAAAGATAAACTGTTTAGTCCGTCAATCAGATAATAAAAAAAATATTAGACACGTATTTTTTGCTTTATCATATTAATAAAAAATTACTTAGATAATACACATTAAACTTGGGGAGTGGGGGCTCGTTACGTCACAGCTACGTATAAAATCTAGCGAGCAGTGACGTCATGCCACATTTGAATTCAATGTATCGCCGTAATGATTTGATTACGTAAAAAAAGAAAAAATACGTGTCCAATATTTTTTAATAATCTACATGACGGACAATTTTTTTTATTTTTTATTGTCATTCATCCCTATTAAAATGTTATACTTCAGTAGTTTATGGTTCTCACATATCTACACCCGACATGACGATTCGATAATAAATTATCGACAATGACGAATATCTGCCATTGACGATTTTGTATAAAATATTGCGGGATTTTTGGGTCCATATTTTTTATAGGAATTCATAATTTCTCACGATGCATGAGAATATTATATGAATAAACTAAAGGAAACTATGCTAAGAAAATAATGACAATTCGTGGACTTACGTTGTAAGGGAGGCATCATCACTGGTGCAGCCAAGAGTTTGGAGGAGCAGGATCTTTTCTGTGTAGACATTGTGAGTCAGGAACCTGGACCATAAGAAATTGAAGTCTTCCGCGTCGCCTCTTCGTAGAGCGTTGCAGTATACCCAGTTGCGACTGTCAACTGGCACCCTGTTTTACAAGATTTATGTGATTTTAGAAAAGTGCCTATACAAAAAGTTCAATTTATTTTTCAATGTTATTAATATAATGTTTTTAATATAATAAAATATAAAAAATTATAAATATTATTTAATAAGTAAATAATAAATACATTAATATTATTTATAAATTTATTTAATTTAATTTTATATAGGTAAATATTATTAATATAATATTATTAATATTAATATAATTCTGAAATAAAATGTAGTACGTAGATACGTATGTAGTTATTAATGGGAATTGTGTCTTAACAAAGACGCCACCTTATTCTCCACATTTACATAATTTACTATTCGTGCCAGAAAGGTTTATTTATTTTTCATGTATAATATATAATAAGAAAATTATTTCCGAAAAGAAACACAGTGCGTTGGCAAGCATAGAAACGCATCAGACTGTTGTGCGTTATAATAATGTTCAATTGGTACTATGCAATATACGCGAGGGGGATCAATATCTACAAAGGAGAAAAAAAAAAAAAAAAAAACAGATTTTGCCTCCTTAATTTACATCTTTGTAATTGCGCAAAAGTTTACTATGTGTTATGTCCGAGTCGTGTTTGAACTCATTGGATATGTAGGTATAGACAATTGATCACCTCTTGTGTAATCAAGAGGTGTCCAGGGTCTGATGATGGAGCCGGAAGGTGACCATAGGTACTCCTCAATCAATCAAAAAAAAAAAAGATTTTTTGTTATCTTTTCATTACCATTAGTTTATACTCACTCTACTCCACTGGTTCGCAGTTGATCAAACTGTGTGTAGGCAGAAGTGAGGCAGGCTTGGACGCCGAGGTTACACAGCAACGGCGCCAGTTGGTAACGCAAGTACGAATCCATGAAAGTATCAGTAGGGCGAGGATTATAAGTGAGCTGGTTTATCGCTAACGCCGACCATTGAATAATCAAATTCTGTTGAATAAGAAACGATTTAATAAACTAGTCACAACTAAAAAACTGTATTAAAATAAATCTAGAGACGAAAACTTTCTAAATTATTTCAATCCATCGTCAAATTCGTAGTAAAACCAGGACAAAATAACGTTAATAATACGATCTTATTTTTTACTAAAATACTTACGTTAAGCGGAGTCAGGTAAGGACTTCCTTGAAGCCTATTCCTGATCCAGTTGAAACCGGTTATGGCAGCAACCCACGGAGCGTAGTCAGTCTCAAACTCAAGGAAAGAGAGTATGTTCAAGGCTCGTTCATAGCTCATGATGCCGGAGCGAGCGAATTGGAAAACATCATTGACTATCTGGAAGTAGTTCAAGATACAAATGAAGCTTTTGTTTGTAAACTACATTACATTTACCCATATTGGTCCGATTGTTAAACAATTGCCAGATGCAATGATTTTTATTGTGATTAAAACCACACAGCAGCTATCGCCAAATGGAAAAGCAATAGCAATTAAAGCTTGTTGTCAACACACTTTTTAAATACCCTCAAATTGTTGTAACAGCAAGAGTTACCAAAATGCTTCAACCTTGTTTGTTTACCTGAGCTCGATTGTATTCATGAATGTAGGCCCTGTCATTGCCTCTTAGGGCCCTAATGATTAAGTCCCAGGTGTAGTCATCGTAATTAACTCTGTAGAAACCTGTATGGAAACAAAATCTTCATTATGACTTATACAGATAATATCATCATCATGATTTCAACCAAAAGACGCCCACTGCTGGACATAGGCCTCCCCCAAGCACCGCCACCTCGACCAGTTCCGTGCTTCCCGCATCCAGCGGATTCCTGCGGCTTTCACAAGGTCATCAGTCCACCTTGTGGGAGGTCTTCCTACGCTACGTCTTCCGGTACGCGGTCGCCACTTCAGAACCTTTCGGCCCCAACGGCTATCTGTTCTGAGAGCAATGTGCCCTGCCCATTGCCACTTAAGTTTGGCAATTCTTCTAGCTATGTCGGTTACCTACCTACCAAAGGGTAGGCAGACTAAAATCGTAGGCAACTAGGTTGGCGTCGGTTTCCAGTCTAACCAGTCTATCTGACCTCCACAACCCAGTTACTCGGTCATACGATAGCCGTTGGTAAGACTGGTTGTCAGACTTTCAGGCTTCTGACGACCAGTAATGACTGCCAAAGATCGACGAATGACAGCTGGGACCAACGGCTTAGCAAGGTTTCCGAGGCACGGAGGGATCTTGGTATGTACGCCCATTGCAACACAGATAATATGTATGTCTAATAATAAAAAAAAGCCACGACCAACTGATTCTTTGGAGGCTCTCATTGGACTCTTATTTTATGAAATTCATATTAATTCTGATCTTACTATTGCAGCAGTGATAGCCTAGTACCGTCGGATTGCCAAGTCACAGGTCTCGAGTTCGAACCCAAGGCACGCACCTCTGATTTTTCGGTTCATGTGCGTATTGTATAATTATCACTTGCTTAAAAAACGGTGAAGGAAAACATCGTGAGGAAACCGGGATTCCTGAGAGATATTTCTCGACGGCATGTGAAGCCAGGTCAGAGGCCCATGAGCGGAATAAAAACTCTGACACTCTTTAGTCACTAACCACACGAAAAAAAGAATCTTATTATTTGTATCGTAATGAAATTAAAATTCAACAATGTATTTACTTACCAGTTTGTTGAACGTTGAAGATAGTCCAGTGGTCACCATATGCGTTGCGGTCAATGACGGTCACAGCCTCAGTGAGGACATGAGACGGCTTCGTGTTCGCGAAATCGATATAAGGTGCAGAAGTAAAGGTGATGGGGATAATGTATTTCGTGTTTGCGGAAGAATACCCGGTATTGATGTTAAAACGACGCTGCAACAATTAATCGAGATTAGTAATGAAAATGTTTACGGTCAAAAGGAGTTTAAATTATATAATTTATACAAATTATAGTAAAAGCATACTACTCTTTAAGAATCTGTACCTGGTAGATGGTCATTTGTCCAGTGCTGTGGTTTATTTGGACATGAAGCACGGGGTGTCCGGGCTGTTCTGTCCAGCTATTGAAATAGTCCACAAAATTGAAGTCAGCTCCATAAGCACTAAAGGCACCGGCTGATCGACCTGCTAGGTCCAGGGCATTGAACAGGTCAATGGGTTTGGCTGTACGGAAATGCCTGCGAATATTTTTAACAAGTTAATTTATTTTTTTAATTATTATTGTTCATAGCCACAGCAAATATTACTATGTTATACAACACTTGAGCTTGGCTATAATATTTCACTGAAAACAATCAAAACGAAACCTTACATGTCTCTCAGATAATTCCTGAGTCCTTCTCTATGAACAGTGGAGCCAAGAAGATGCTCAGTCATTCTGATGACAGCAGCTCCCTTGTTATAAGTGAGGGTCGAGAACATTGCACTGACAGCGGCAGGACTGCCAACACCAGGATTAGTCAGAGGATGAGGGTTGTTGGCCGAGTCACTTAGCAGAGATGTATGCACTTGCTCGGTGATGAAACGAGTACCAAGACCCATTTCTGTCTCAACCTAAAACCCAAAAACACCTATAACATTCGGAACTCTCCAATATGCTAAATTATTTTACAAAAAAATCAAATATAAAAACCTGAAGAAAAGTATTTTTGTCTTAAATCGTAACGTACTTTAACAAAGAACTTATGAATACATTTAATTTGTTATAGGTATAAACACATCACGTACCGCGTCAGTCAAGTAGTACTGGTAGTATCTAGCAAACCCTTCGTTCAGCCAGAGCACATCCCACCACTCATTGGTGACAAGGTTACCGAACCACATATGTGCAATCTCGTGGGAAAGAATGTAAGCGATGAGCTGCTTGAAATAGCTGTTGGTCTGATTTTCATCATACAACAGATAAGCTTCCCTGAAAAAAAGATAAATTTCTTAGTACTTGGTATAATTTGGAATCGATTTCGTTACCCAGAACGAATCTCGTAAGTTTTGTTTCATTTGATGTGTATGTCTTTGTAAGCTGAGGTAGGATAATCCACCTATAAGTTAGCAATCCCCAGTTCTCCATAGCACCGGCTCCAAAATCGGGAATAGCGGCTTGAGTCATCTTAAGATTGGCGTTTTGTGTATAGAAATTATATTGTGTGTGATCGTTCATCCAAGCCAAAAGATCCTGTCCGACTTTCTGGGCATATTCTCCTTGACCAGTGGAGATCGCACCAGGCCTTGCAATAACTTCGTGCATCACAGCACCGGTTGCAGGTTCCTGAACAGCGTCATAATCAGCGACGATTAATGCGAGCAGATAGGTGGACATTACTGGAGTAGTATGGTAAATATCATCATAGTAACCACTGCAAAAAAGGAAAATTTCAGTGTAAATAAAATGTTGCTATTATAGACTTAAAATCAAAAGAAAACCATATTAGTATGTTTACTTACACGAAGTTTGTGTCTGTGGAGGCTACGCTGTTCTGAAGCCTAGTACAAAACCAACTCTTGTAGCCTGAGGCGCGTCTGATGGTCACATCGAAGGTAGCCTTAAAGCTGGGTTCATCATAACACGGGAATGCATAGCGAGCAGCGGTAGCTTGGAACTGAGTAGTGGCCATCCACCTGCAAATCAAATACAATCTCAGCACCAATATATTCATAACATTTTAGATTCGTTTTAAAAGAAAACGATCTTTGAAACTTTGTTTGAGATTATCTAACCCTTTACCTTATCGCTGTGTCAGTTCCAAGGTTCCTGTACCAACTATGGTAAATACCGTACATATCATCACGCATATTTGCGTTAAATTCGATACTTAAAACGTAGTTAATAGGGTTCGCCGCATTGTAATTCAGGACGCCATCGGTGACGGAGACGATTAAGAATTGGTATTCGCTCTGAAGGGAGTGAGTTACAGGAACGTTTGTAGTTCCTTGACTCAGGACTACATTGGTCACTGTTACATGGTCACAGTGGATGACGATCTCGCTAACGTTAGCTTGTCTTGCTTGAAGAGTTATACTGACTGAACCAGAATAACGAAGTGCTGAGAGGTCGATGTTCCAAAGCACTCGGTAGTTCGAGGGAGCGGTGGTGGTGGGAAGTCTGTACGGTGAAGCAGTGCCTGTACTCAGCTCAATATCATCGAAGGCATCGACATTCTCAAACACCTCGCCTTCAAAGCGTTCTTCACTGAATATGGTATTTCTTGTCAGTTGCACTGGTGCAATTTCAGATATTGCACTTGCGCAGACGCATGCCAAGGATAAAACTACAAGTTTTATCGTCACCATCTGAAAATTGTAATTGTATGTTATAAGAGTACTTCTGAGGGTTAATGTGTCAGATAAAAACTTATATCAATCAATCAATAATCATTTATTTCGGACAAAATCCTTAATAACAGTTTTCCTAAGATCTATGTTAGTAGGTACCTAATAAAATAAAATGGTAAATATATAATTTCCCCGTAACTTTTGCCACCCAGTGTGCTTGTATGGGACAGTCACTTCGGGATGCGCTCATTTACAAAATGCTATTGGTATTGGCCGCACAGTCTTTGGAATAGCGACGCACTATAGCGTGGAAACCGTCAACGCGCGCATTTACGAACATTTGCGACGCACTACAATGCCGCGGCAACCCCAAAAGCATTTTTAAAGCATTATTATATTGCAGGACGTTGTAAGCTCGTTGCTTATACCGAAACTTTTAATTACAATATAAGTATTTTTAGCTTGACATTGAAATAACGGTCAGATATTTAAGTTATTTATTAAGTATGTATACTCTATACACTATCCTTGAATTAGCATCAATACTGAAGTTCAACCGATTAAAATATTTATTCTTAATGATTCCTGTAATTTGTATCTTCCTTTACTCTTTGTTATCTTATTTTTTAAACTGATAAATTTTATTAATCATTTTAAAAACAGCGTTATCGAAATACCATTATCTGAACAAAATAAATGGAAGGTAAAAATTCATGCTTCGGTTTGCCTTATAGCAATTTGATGAATTCTAGACAGATAACTAATGTTTTATGATGCCTTTAGTTTTATGTATCAGGTATGTAGAAACTAGAACCTACATATGTTTGCCATTAAGAACCTACTTGTAAATTAGAACCAATTTTAACTCGCTTTGCTAAATTAGTTTCAGGAGGCACCCTATCTTGTGAAAATATGGCGTCAACAATTTACAATTAATAAAAAAAATTGGGTGTGACCTAAAACTGACATTCCATAATGAAGTATTTCACGAATATTTTTCTTAATTATTTACTGATACGCCAACAATTCAAATTCTCGGAGAATTCGTAAAGTTATCGGCAGTAGATTAATTCATAGAGTGCTTAAATAATGGGCTGCTTTGTACCTTTGGACTGAAGCAACTGATAATATTCAAATTACAAGATTTTTCACTTGCAGTATGTTGAAAGACAAATCAGACTACCTACTTCTTTGCTTGTTTTTTGATAGATCTCCAAGCTTTACATAATCATAACACCAAACACACCGAAGAGATTAAATGTGCGAATTCTTTGAAACTGGTTATTGCATAAAATTATACTGTGACACTAATCCACAATATAGCTCATCAATTCACGGGCTTGAACTATGAATTATTATCATCTATATGTGTGTTATCTCTGACCTTAACATTATCGTGTCTATTTTCATTTAGATATTAAATATAGCAACTAATACAAATATGTACGCAAATATAGCCCTTTTCCTCAATTATTTAAGTACTGTATGTAGTTTTACTACATTTTCCTTTGATAGAATATGCCCAAAAATTTTACTTACCTTGGATACCAGCGACCACTGAAGCGGGCACTAAATCCGCAACTGGATTATTGTAATCAAATTATTGAAATATACACATCAATGCGTAATCACCAACGATATAGTATCAAGAATTATCAACAATATCATAATACGGAGGTATTTTTTCGACAATTATCGCCATATCTTTTATGTGAGCTGATTAGCGCTAGTGTCAATCCGGTATTTTAATGAAACTATTACACAAAAGTTTGAAGTACATCATTACACGTTATCTATCATTTCATGTGCAATATAGATTCCAACATGTAATGGGGGAGATTTTATTTTGTGGGTATCATCATTCTCTTCACCCTTATCCTAAATCATTTGCGGTCGACGCAGCATACCTTCACATAGTCACCCCCTTTCTAGTCATTGTAAAGTTACAAATAACCCAATAGGGGTTTATGGGCTATTTCCCAAGTAGCAAAATGACGTCATTTTAATGTCTGGTACTCAAAGGAACGTCCTGGTGACGTCGATTTAGCGTCATGTCTTGAGGCTGTGACAAATTGACGTCTTCTGATGGGACCGCCCGACGTCAAGACATGACGTCTCTTACGTCGAGGAGTACCGTAAACGGACGACATAATGACGTATAAATGCTACCTGGGTTATAAGGTAATGTGGTATTTTGCCGCACGAAACCAATATTTGTATGACCTACAAGTACTTGTTCCGGGTCTGGCTGTTTGTGCATGTGAGTTTAAATGTTTGTAAATGCACTCACGATACAGTACGTGTCCTTATCAAAAAAGCATATTATAAGATAAAAGACTACGTTGAAGACAAGGAAGTTTGGCAATAATTCCTTCTGCACATGTGGCTTCCCTGGTACCTCATAAACAACATAACTATGTCAATGTCTATTAACTGCTCCCAAATAACGATGTTTATTTAGAATTTTTAATTATTTTTTTACATACTTCCTTGACATAATCTTTTCATTATTTGACATTATTTACCTACAAATCGAATTCCAATTCTTTATTAGTGGCTTTTGTGGACATGATATTTATTCAGATATGTTACTGTAGTTGTAATTGCAATCATGTCATTAATATTTTATATACTTAGATTATTTTATATTTTGTGAAAGTGAGAACGTTGTAGGCCTAGTAGAGTGTAGATTTGTTGGCGGTTTTATATTTTGTTAAGTACCTGGTAATTGTTGAAAGGCCTACACTGTCCTCCCATACCTATTATCACTGTTATTTTATAATATTGTAAAGCCAATTATTTTTAAAAGAGTAACCGTGGAGTTTCTTGTCGGCTCTTCTCCATAGGAAACGACTAATTGGAACCGTGCACCTAGCTTCTGACGTTTCATAAGTGCCCATGTAGGTTTAAGTGAAATAAAATATTTTGATTTTGATTTTGAGTAGAAAATCCTAAGGTCCCCGGCAACGTTTAAAAAAAAAAGAATATATACATTTTGAGAAAAGAGAAATATATTTTTCTGACATGACGGGAATGATGGCATTAATTAATGAGCATCGAACCGTTTGCCGTCATGGCATACGCGTCGGTTTTACTCCCAAGGCGCGCCTTTAGATGTTTCTCCTCAAAAGCGTGCATCATTATAAAGTCAATAAGAGGATCAGTTAAATATTTCCAGTTATACAAGTGGATTTTTACATAAGGCAGCAATAAATAAAATTATCTGCATTCATAGCGGCCAGTCTATCAATCATAAAAAAATAAATTGGGAGTCTCATTTCTTACAAAATGTTTGGGAAAAGTTTTTTGATCCTTATAAGAAACAGGATTGATTGACATCAAAAAAAGAAAAAGCTCTTTGTGGAAATTGCCCAAATTCTTGCTGACTGTATTTTCTTTTTTTTTCATATTTGTGAATGTGGACAGACTGTTTTTCTGTAACTGAAATGATAAAGGTAAACCCTCACTGCCCTGTGTCAAAAATCCATCCTGTTTATGAGATGTTCAAAGAGTTTATTTACTACTTACCATCAGATGGCCCATTCATTTGCTTGCCATTTTTTAAGAAAATTTATTTTTCTTCTTGTAATAAGTTGATGAATAAGTTATACTATCTTTAAAATAATGACAACTTCTAAACTGTATTCTGACACAGAATAAATCAGCTTCCGCCAACATAATCGCAAATAATCAGAAGTTGGTCCGCTAAGTATAAATCGTCATCAATTATTATTGCCAAACAAGAAACTACTAGCGCCATCTTTTATTAAAATAATAAACTAATTACTCACATTGTTTTACAGATATCAATGTTATTGTGTTAACAAGAAAAAACTCTATGATGATATTCACATTTTTTATCAGAATTTATGATCTCATAAAGACTTATCAGTCTAATTAAACTGATAGCCAGCTATAGTATACAAAACGGATATGATTAATGAATAAAGTATGCTGGTAAGGATCAAACAGTAGCTGGAAAGTCTATTGCTAATATTCAAAGCTTTCTGACTCTGAAATCTATGTGATTATTAAATCGTATTCAAACTGCCTTAATTCTCTTACGTCATGAGATGTCATACTTTATTTAGACCACGAGTTCCGAACATGGGGTCCATAGTCCCCTGTTGGTCGGAGAACACGATACAAGGAGTCTGTAAAGTTTAAAAGACGAAGTTTGCCCTACAGAGAGAATTCGACAGTCTAGCTAGAAAGAAGCTGTTGAGCGTGGTCGAGATGAGAGTTGACCTAAAGAGAATACATTCTCTGGAGACGAACGATGACGAATATACCTCAGTGCTCAGCTCAGTTCAGTTAAATCCCCAGCCGTATAGTTGCGAACACTGAAGGATATTTATGTATTCTAGGTCCTTACGGAGCCGAAACATGGACACTCACGGTACGGCTGGTGCATACATTTAGCTATGGAACGGGCTATGCTTGGAGTCTCTCTGAGGGATCGAATCCGGAACGTGGTGATCCGACAGAGAACCAAAGTTGTCGACATAGCTCATAGAATAAGCATGCTGAAGTGGCAATGAGCCTGCCATATTTGCCGTAGAACCGATGACCGTCGTTGGGGTAGACGTGTACTTGAGTGGAGACAGCGAATCGGCAAACATAAGGTAGGACGCCCTTTGGCTAGGTGGAGCGACGATCATCGCAGGGTGGCTGGTAGGAGCTGGATGAGAGTTGCCGAGAATCGAGGTGAATGGAGTGCAATTGGAGAGGCCTATGCCCAGTAGTGGACTGCTGTAGGCTGGTGATGATTCTAAGATCCAGCCAGTAGATAGATAGAATATACTTTATTGTACACACGGCTACATATTAAGCTATAATATTCCAGTATAAGCTGATCTCGCATTGTATATGATTTCCGTACAATGAGAGATCAGCCTGTACTGGAAATTTATAGCTTGTTATGTAGCCGTGTGCTGTACACACGGCTACAACACCTTGTCCTCCGCCTCCAATCTGTCTCAACCACCTTTTTAAGGGCGTCAGTCCATCTAGCTGGGGGCGTCCCACACTACGCTTGCCGATACGCGGTCTCCACTCCAGAACTCGTCTGCTCCACTGACCATCGGTCCTTCGACAAACATGGCCAGCCCACTGCCACTTCAGCTTACTTACTCTGCAGTCTATGTCCGTAACTCCGATATCTTCAATATCTACTGTGATCGGGTAAAGTTTATTTTTAAGGCCATATAGTCCCACTGCTAATCCAGAACTGCCATGAACCAATCTTTGTTAAGGTTATATTTAATCACTTGAAATGGGTTTGACAGATAGTCTGTTATTTATTAAGTGCGCTGATTAGCTTTTTAAAAAACCGAGCTCGGTAAAAAAGCCCGCGACTTTTCGTCATTAAAATTATCTAACTTGCCTAAATTCTTATCATTTCATTCGTCTGATTAGTTATTATTTTATCTAGATAAGTGTGTTTTACTGACTGATATTGTACTTACGATAATTTATTATCAGTTTAGCGTCATTTTTTAATAAATAATTATTTAAATTGGCTATTATATCTTCTGTAGATTAATTGTTTTGGTCTTGAAGTGCGATAGGCATTCGGAATTTCCAAACTTAAGTGACAGTGGGCAGAGCATTGATATTACTCTCAGAACATATGGCCAAAGGAGCCGAAAGGTTTTGGAGTGGCGACGGCGTACCAGTCGTAGCGTTGGAAGGCCTCCCACAATTTAGACCGATGACCTTGTGAAGGCCGCAGGAATCCGTTGGATACGGGAAGCACAGAACCGGTCCAAGAAGCGGTGCTTGGGGGAGGCCTATGCCCAGCAGTGAACGTCTTTCGACTGAAATGATGATGATGATGAGACTCGGAAACAAACTATTTTCTAATGGTTAACCTGAAACCCCTGGAACCCCTCCTGGTTTTAACTCTTATTGTGCCATTTTTACTTGTTGTTATAAGAACGAAGTAAGAGGATCTTGCAGCCCAGTCTGTTACAGTGTCAATCAATCAACCAATCCTATCGCTGTACACAACTGTACATTGGCCTCTCCAAAGCTACGCCAATTGCACCCAGTCTATCTCAGCCACCTTTTTATGACTGTCGGTCCATCTAGCTGTTAAAGTGTGACCCTCAGTTGACCTTCCAAGTCTGTACGAGGATCTACTTCCACCATTCCTATTTCTGCCGTCAATCAATGTTCCTGGATAAAAGTGTAGTCGAACTATTGTTTTTCGAAATTGGGACCGTGTCGAAATAATTAACCGTCGAAATTCAGAATGATACTCGTGGGCACTCTCTGTTATTTTTATTAGTTACTAGCTTCTGCCCGCAACTTCGTCCGCGTGATATTGCGGAGCCCGACCCACCGCGTGGCATCCCGTCGCTCGCCTGTGCTATTACTTCGTTTTCGCTTAGCGTTCTTACTGATTATTTTATCTTTTTGATCGGCTCCTAAGGGTCGTACCGTAATGTTAAATAGCCTATAACCTTCTTAAAGAATTGGGCCATCCAACACTACTAAAGAGAAATAATTTTTCAATTTGAACCAGTATTTACTGAGAATAGCGCGTTCTATTATAATATAATAGAACGCGCTATAAATATATATAATATATATATATAGTAAATACTCAGTAAAACTCTTTTAATGGAGAACTTTTTTTTTGAGCTTTTTAAGAGAAACAATTTAGTCATACATGATTGTTCCATAACATAACTATTAGATAACCGTTTACGCAGCGCACGCAACGAAAGCTCTCAAAAGGAATAAATATTCGCCGTTTTTGCAACATTTTTCATTGATGCTCCGCTCCTATTGGTCGTAGCGTGATGTTATATAGCTTATAGCCTTCCTCGATAAATGGGCTATCCAACTCTAAAATAATTTTTCTATTCGAACCCATAGGTCTTGAAATTAGCGAGTTTATACAAACAAACAAACAAACTCTTTAGCTTTATAATATGATATATTAGTATAGATTAATTAAGACTGACTTGATTGTATTAGATTAAGTGTAGATTGTGACACTTGCTAAATAGTATTTGTTTATATACCACCAGTGTTGTTGCATTTATCCAGAAAATCCCGAAATTTGAAAACTTATCATTCGAGTCGACCAGTGCGCAGTGACTTGCGATTGAACTTCACACCGCACATTTCAAACCGCTGATACAACACGTCTTATATTTATTGTCCCTATAAAGGTTTAGATATTTATGAACTTTTGAGAGCAGTGGTGATGAAATTATTTATACAAAGTAATCGCTTGCCTGGGTTCGAACCTGGTAGGTACACCTCTGCCTAACCCTTCGGGGAAAAAAGGCGTGATGTTATGTTATATAACATCACGCCTCCAATCAGCCTATAATATTCCCACTACTGGGACACAGGCCTCCTCTTTGCGAGAGAGAGTGGACTGTGTTAGTGCCAGTTGGTAGATGTCACATAAATCCGATTTTTTCGAAATGCCGGTTTCCTCACGTTATCCTACACCGTTTTGAGAGCGTGATGAAATTATTTACACCTGCCTGGGTTCGAATCGGTAAGTCGGGGCCGTCACAACTGGGATAACACTGCTCTCTGGGTCACTACTGAACACAAATGTAAGGGACAGCTGATACACTACACCCTTAAATATAACCACACTTTTTTGATACAGGCTGTATATCAGCGAATTAAAAGAAAATGTCACAATTTCATACCTTTTGATGATACTGTAAAATAAGAAAAATAAAACAGCATTTATTTTTATAAACTTTAATTTACGAAAATTATTATATGAAATAGAGCTAAATAGTACAAAGTTTAGGTTTTATTTACATACAATTAACTATCTAAGATAGGTTAATACAATAGTTTTCTTTTAAACATTAATTTAGATTATAAATTATTGTAAAAGCCGTCGCGAAAGTTACAGGAACAAAATGAAAAAGAACATACTTAGATTCTTTTGACAGAGTTCTGATTATTGGCCTATAAACAAAAATTACCGCAAATCATTACAATTTCAGAAGAAAGGCAAGCAAAAGCCCTCTGTTTTCAAAATGATTTATTGATTGCTCATAGCATTCAAGGCTACAATAAGTCAATAGAACAAATCTATAAATGACCTGATGCAAAGATGCTGACTTACTAAGGGCGAGTTGTTTCACGTCCACTTGACGCACGCGTATACGTCATAAATGGCGCTAACTATAAAAAAAGCGTTGTTTCACACTTAACGTTCGTTAAAAAATAACGATTACAGTAACCGGCTGGTTAAAGTCCTTTTATTCTTTTACATTTGAACTTTGACGATTGGTTTTTCATGCAGTGAAATAACGCTTTGTATTTAACGAACGTTAAACAGCATATGTAATCGTTATTATTTGACGTACGTATGTTACGTTAACCAACCGTTTGAAACAACCGACCCTAAGTGTAGGTATTCTAATATTAGGTCATGGTGCCGTTTCCCTTGTTCACAAACTAAACTAAATTTAAGTTCAGTGCATCTTTTTCTTTCTATTTCATTAGGTAAGGAAAGGACAGAAGAGAAATTTTAGTTTAGTCCTGTCAAATTAATCAGCGCTTGACGTAAATTGACGTAATTTTAGTGTGCAAGTTTTTAATCACGTTTTACGGAGTAGTGACAGGCGCTGATTAATTTGACTGAAGAGGATTTGGCAGGAAATCGGTTGAACGTACTGAAAAAAAGTTTTATTAAATGTCTAATGTTATTTTAAATGGAGTATAGATGACTCGAGCTCATCTGTTGATAAGCTTGAGCCATGTAATGAAACATGAATGCAACATAACAAGAAGAAATAACACACGTTATGCCGCTCACATCATAAAATTATTTGATTGAGATTTGGGGTTCATCCTTTTTTCCGTACCTCCCAGATCACTGAGACTAAACATGCTTATAATTGGTTGTACTTTTAGTTAATTTCTATGCAAAATTATAAAATAATTAAATTAGGCCTTCTGAAAATCCAAGAGACCACTCCGATAGCTTTAGATTTTAGAAACATTATAGGATCGAATGTCGCAGACACTAATTTTATATCCGGCTATCTCTCAGAACTAAGTTAACGCAGATCAGATTATTGCATCTTTTTTCTTACAAAAAAGATATCTATATGATAAATATTTCATAAAAATGTTGACTTCTTTTTAATTTGGCTACAAAACACACATTTTTCATAGGTGTTAGTTTTACATAAGATCATCAGGTCAGCGTCCAAAGACAAATACTGTTTTTTTGTCCATTAAATTTAATTTTCCTCTTTAGAAAAAACGTAACATTATACAAAAAACCTTTTGTCTTGAACACAATACTATAATTAGGTACATAGATTTGACTATCCTTAACAAAATGTATGGAACAATTATTTAGAAATGGCACTCTAAAACCGTATTGCAGATGTCAGGGAGAGATAAAGCTACGGCATGTATGCGTACCAAAGAGACCTCCCTCTGACCTTAGAACGGTTGATAAATAATGTTCCTGAACTCTAATGCCCGATTCCTAAATCCAATATCGATTCGTTTTGCCTACCAATCGAAACCTTAAAAAGAGATTCTGGAGGCAACTTTTAAACGTTTAATCGCTTAAAGGTTACAAAAAACCTATAGAAACTACACTTGGATACGGCAAAAATGCAAGTAAGTTTTAACCAGCTGCTGTGTAGATCATTAAGTATCTATATGCTTTATGTATGTATGTATTTATTGTATATGTAAATGGTAGACCCGCTGACTACCTGCAGTATTGTACCTCCTACTTTTAATCCATCAAAAGTTGTCTGTATTGTGTCACTCTATGTAATATTTCTACATTTATATCTATAAGTTTTATGGTGTACATAATAAAGAGAATTATATCTATCTATGATTAGGAATCGGGCATTTTACTGTACATTACTGCTGTCATGATATTGACTCTTCCAATCTAGAATATACTTAGTCTACTTTAACTGGCCGTTTGGTCTGCCGCCCTCAACCAGTCGACAATGGTGTGATAGTTTCGATCCCTCCATTGCACGTTGGAAGAGATGGTCTCCAAAACTTGCTGAACTGGCCTGCCCAAGTCACTGCAGGATTCTGTGACGAATCTTTTCAGCTGTGGGGAGAATAAAATATTATGTTTAGAGTCACGAAATCTTGTGTGCTTTTATAAATCTAAGTCTTAAGAGCGTAGTCACCGGTCCACTAGCGCCACCCCTTTGAAAACATATTATCTCGTGACTGAGAAGAAATTATGAAGAACGGCTCAATCAACTATATCAGTAAGTGTGTCTAGAATTTTCTAATATCTTTTATAAAGTTTCATATTATATCGAATATAATATGAAACTTTGATATTGTTGTTTATTATATCGGTCCTTTACAAAAATATTATCTCGTGACTGAGAAGGAATTATGAAAAATGGCTCAATAAAGAACCTCGGTAAGTGTGTCTAGAATTTTCTAATTCCATTTATAAAGTTTCATATTGAGATACGAAGCAACAAAATACGATCTAGAGGAATGTGGCCGCATTTCTTTAGATCGAATTTTGTTGCTTCGTGTCTCAATATTATTTATTAATTGTGGTTGATATAATGAAAAAATAATCTGGTTCAGGCAAAATATATTTTTCTTGCTCTTCTTTTTAAACATTGCGTCGCATTAGTCGCGAAGAGAGCACACTTTTGACCGAATTGAGTTATGAACGCCACCATACTCGTCGTTAAACAGAGATTCTAGTGGTGAAGAGATCTAAGTGATAGCTCAACTAGAGGTTTGGTTTTTCATTCAGACGTGAAAGGAGTTAAATGAAAATAGGAACAAAAAATCAAGTGGTGAATACAAGTCATATCTCAACTGGATGACACACTTTTGCTATACGGATGCGTGTATATAAATCCTGCTCGTTAATTTTATTATGATTCGCATGACACATCCATCATATTACGATTAATTTTATTCCACTGATCCAGAATAGGCTATTTGACGTGATTTGTAAAACATGATAAAACAAATGAATCACTACAAGGTACAATAAAAGTTATCACTGTTAAAAAAAAATCTCATGGAATTGTTTTAGAATGATTAATTCGTTGTTGCTCAGCTTGATACTTTAGATCCTGTTCGTCACACTTATTCTGTCTCGGAGATTAGCCGTAACAAATAGACAAAAAATTAAAAAAATTATATAAGTAAGTACCGTATATACTCTTATAATCATCCATACTAATATTATAAATGAGAAAGTAACTCTGTCTGTCTGTCTGTCTGTATGTTACATTTTCACGCCTAAACCGCTGAACCGATCGCCATGAAATTTGGCAGAGATATAGCCTGGCATATAAGGACATAGGCTACTTTTTTACGCGATAACCCACATCCATGCGGGCGGAGCCGCGGGCAAAAGCTAGTTTAGTATAAAGCTATTATTTTGACATTAGAAACAGACACTTCAATTTTATTTATTTGTATAGATTATGAATACTGAATGAAACAAAGTCTAGCAAAGACAAATAAAAGGGCAAGGATTCTTCCAGGATAAATTAAAACTGATAGAATAAGAATTACAGTAGGTCGTGCGTCAATAGTAGCACTTTGACTTCGAGCTAGTCTAGCGTAGTACGGAGTTTCAGTTTTAAAGAATAAAAGGCCAATTTTTACTAGTTTTGTTACCACTGACGTGTTGCCTACCTCACCTATACCATACGATAACATAGGTAGATAAGTTAATTTAAGGGTGCAATGCCGATCCTTATCGCTGATAGCGATATAAATGTTAAATGATTTTATTTCTGTAAGTAAGTTTATACAAACACGTTTACACGTCAATCATATTTTGAAAACAAGATGAGTTCGGCGTTGCCTATCTGACTACTCTGAGAAGAAAGGCCGAAACAAACTCAGAGGTCACAGTCTCTTTTAAAGTCCAGACATAATCTTGAAAGATTTGAGTAAATAAATAAATGTAGATTGGTGTCCAAAAGGTCCACAAAGATTGAGTGGAACAGTCCAGTCAGTGCAAGCATTATTTTGTCAGTAATCGTGTAGCTCAACTCAGGACATAGGAGCTCAACGACTCTGACGAACAATACCAAAGAAAGAACATTTGGATAGGCAGCATAAATTACTCAAACTTGTTTGAGGACCATGAAGAATGGCGTCTGAAATGGTCTTTTGAGGAAAGAACCACACAGATTGAGTGGACCTGTCCAGTCAGTGCACGTATTTGTCAGTTATCGTGCAGCTCAACTTAGAACTTAAGGAGCTCAATAATTCTATGAACAATACCAAAGAAAGGATATTTGGGTAGGGCGCATGAAGTACTCAAACTTACAGACTATCATTAAAATTAACTAAGAGAAAAAAAAACACTGACCTACATATTCCTCACATTCACAACAATTAAAATAATATAAAACTTAACAAAGTAAATATTCATGTCATTCTATTGTCATGTTTATTTACAAGACATAAAAATAGAGATGAAATGTAAGTCACACGTAAACTACAATGGTGCCGATTCACTTGTTCACAAACTAAACTAAATTTAAGTTCAGTGCATCTTTTTCTTTCTATTTCATTAAGAAAAGGACAGAAGAAAATTTTTAGTTTAGTCCTGTCAAATTAATCAGCGCCTGTCACTACTCCATACAAGTTTAGACGTGATTAAAAACTTGCCGACTAAAATTACGTCAATTTACGTCAAGCGCTGATTAATTTGACACAACTAAACTAAAATTTATCTTCTGTCCTTTTCTTAATGAAATAGAAAGAAAAAGATGCACTGAACTTAAATTTAGTTTAGTTTGTGAACAAGGGAATCGGCACCAATAGCTGGTAAGAAAGGGTGATATTTGGTATAACTTACCTCCTCATATTCATGCTCTTGATTCAAGCGCCTGGTCACGAGCTTAACAATCAAGTTGATAGTAGATAGTGACCCAACACTGAAATAAAATGTAAAAAATGAAAAACAGAATCCTTTTAAAACTTTTTGAGTGCCAATTATTATAAAAGTTATACGTCTACATTACATTCTGTTACATTAATATACAGAGCGTCTCACGACATTGCAACATGGAGTGAAAGTACCTTAAATACCGTAAATAGAAAATTTTACTGAATTAAGACTTCATTTTTATTTTAAAAACAATATAAATTATATAATTAATATAGAGAATAAATAAATGTACATATATGCTTGAGCCTTTCGATTGGTAGGTACAGTAAAAGGACACATATATATATATTTTTCACATTTAGCGGCTTCGATTTCCGGTTCAGACAGGCGATTATTTAAAATTCTTTGAATGCAGTTCGTATTGTTTTAAAATAAAAATGAAGTCTTGTATTCAGTAAATTTTTCACAGCTTAATTCAAAAATTAAAAGAGCTCAACGACTCGAAGAACAATAACAAAGAAAGGATATTTGGGTAGGCCGCATAAAGTACTTAAACTGCCAGGCAATCATCAAATATATACAAATATAATTGCACGCCGTCATCCCATGGGGGTCGGCAGAAACTACAGAATTTCATTATTAGAATCTTTTCGAACTAAGTGCCTCTCCTTTTTTTAAAATCGTTTAAAAAAATGCTTTTTACCAAAAGCGGCCCCTGCCAAACTCATTTGAGCCCCAAACAATCCTTGAAACAATCTACTTACAATGATCGAAGCCTCTGCCAGTTGGCCCTGATGTAGTTGAACGCGATTGGCTGTCCTATTGCAGTCCCTGCAACTGCAGAGAACACTCGTACGATGTCCTGCTTTCTGATGCCACTGTCGTTGCGCAGTGACATCTCTAAGTACCTGGAGAGTATAGACATACATAAATTAATCATGACTTACTGCTAAATGTTCTTCTAACATTTTTCAATGCACCAAAGTAGAACGAAGGGCCACAAAAACAACAATGAGACAAAATTACCTTTACTTATGGTCTTACGCTCTGCTTCGGTACCAAGGTAACCTTTCTAGGTCAAGCCAAAAATCCTGGCTACTGCAAATTGCCTAACAAAATAACTTACTAAGGTTTTGATCGAAGTGAGAATTCATAGAAAAACCTCACATTCGACATTTGGCTCATCAATTTAGGCGTATGATAAGTAATGGAACTACCTATGCAGCAACGAAGGTGATCTGGTACATCCGAGCACAGATAGCAGTCGGTGTCGTTCAGAAGGCGCTGTTGCCACTCTGAACCTCTCCCATGCGAAGGTCCATTCCCTGACGCCACCAGCTCGCACTCCCACACAGTAGACTATGCCACGGAGGTCTACATGAATTCTGAAACAATGGAAGTCTTATTAAAATTCTGGCTATAATAGGTGCTGGTCCTGGCCAGAGAGAGTGCTGATACATATCATTAAAATTGTCCAATAAAAGCAGTGAGGAAACCGGCATGTCCTAGAACCAAAAATTTAAGATATACCAGCCTATTATTGTCCCACTGCAGAGCAAAGGCCTCTTTTCATCAGAATCAGAATCAGAAATCATTTATTTGCAAAGAATGTAGGTAATAAAACATAGGTTTGATGGCGTAAAAAAGAAAAACAATTGGATCCAGTACATTCCACCGTAAGGCATGCAACATTAAGCACTATAAAAATCATAAGTATTAAAAATCTATTATAATCAATAAGTCTGCCTAGTCTTTTCCCAACTATGTTGGGGTCGGTTTCCAGTCTAACCGGATGCAGCTGAATACCAGTATTTTACATGGAGCGACTGCCTATCTGACCTCCACAACCCAGTAACTGGGCAACACGATACCCCTTGGTAAGACTGGCTGTCAGACTTTTGGGCTTCTGACGACCCGTAACGACTGTCAAAGATCCACGAATGGCAGCCGGGACCAATAGCTTAACGTGCTTTCCGACGCACGGAGGAGTCTCGGTATGTAAAGATGGTCACCCATCCACGGACCAACCCCGGCAAGCGTAGCTTAACCTGACGGATCGACCCGTGCGGCTGTTATTACTTAGCCACGAGCTCCTCCTCCTCTATTATAATCAATAATGGTAAGGTAATTAGTTTATAAAATCAAAGTCAAATGTAAAATGTAAAAAGTAAAATGCACTTTTGAACGTCAAAAATTACAAAAATAGTTTATTGATTCTAGTTGCCCCTTCCAAAAGGTAGTTATGTACGGAGAAGAATGGGCAAGAAACTCCATACTTACTCTTTTAATGTCTTAATCTTATAAGTCAAGTTCATAAGAATATAGCAAATTTAATAAATTGAAATATTCTTGAGCAATGCCATAGGGTTATGATGAATATCATTCATCATTCATCAGTAAATACTTGGTCCCATAGGTATGCATAATATTTATACAGAGAAGGCGCATTGATCACTGCGCTTGCTCAAGGTAGGCTGGCGATTTCTGACTTGTATTAATTATAAGTTCAAGTTTCTTCATGATGTTTTCCTGTCAGTGATGTCCAAGATAAACTTAGAAATCTTCTACCTACATGTCACAGATTAATCAAATTTACGAGCAAGTTGTGGGAAGACAAGCATCCACCCTGACTTCGTCAAACCCCGGGAACATTTGCCACCCGGGCGTGATCTGCAGTGGCCTATATGGAAAGCTCTCAATCGATTGCGTACCCAGGTAGGCCGCTGCAACTAGAATCTGTCGAAGTGGGGGATTACTGTCCCATCCAGTCCATCCATGCCAGTGCGAGTGCGGTGTTTCTAATCAGACCATGCCCGACTTGCTGGAGTGTCCTAAGTGCCCGTTCACTTGCACCAAAGAAGATCTATTGAACCCCACTGATGCCGCAATTAACTTGGCCACCTATTGGGCTCAAACAATATAATAACAACGTACCACCGACACGAAAAAAACAAGAAGATCAAATTTACACTCCCAACTTCAAATCATACGTACTCATTGCTCGCATCAGGGTTCGGCGCCAGCATCCAGTTGGTGTACATCCTGACAGCATTCTCCAGACAGTCAGGGTGTTCGAAGTGACAGGCTGAAGCCAACAGGTCTACTCGGTACTGCGACGTGATGACGCTTTCATTTGAAGACACCGTCCATCCGACTTCCTTTACAGCATCGTTTAGAAGACGGAGGACGTAATGCTGGAAGAAGAAGAAATACGTAAACCTCTGTCCACGCAGTTCTGTGTAAGGTCTTCCGGGCAGCGTACCTATCTGTGTACGGTGTACTTTTACACAACATCTAAACTGACACAAAATTATTCGATACATTGTATTTAAGCATTTTAGATAAGTTAAGAGTTATTATTCTTTTAATTTGACTTTTGTTCCATTTTCAAGGTTCCGTTATCAACAGGGAACCCTTATAGTTTCACCAAGTCCGTCTGTCTTTCTGTCTGTGTCTGTCTATCCGCGGCTTAGCTCAGAGACTCTTAGTACTAGAAAGCTATAATTTGGCATGGGTATACATATTAATCTTCTCGTCCCAACCGCAGTATCTCACGACGAAAGTCTTTAACCAGTGCGTTTGCCAGTGATGACATATGGCACTGAAACGTGGTCGCTCACAATGGGCCTTATTAGAAGGCTAAAAGACACCCAAAGGGCAATGGAGAGGGCTATGCTTGGAGTTTCCCTACGTGATCGAATCAGAAATGAAGAGATCCGCTGTAGAACCAAGGTAACCGAGATAGCCCGAAGAATTTCCGAACTTAATGGGCAGTGGGCAGATTGCTCGCAGAACAGATAGCCGATGGGGCAGAAAGGTTCTGTAGTGGGGATCGCGTACCGGAGCGTTGGAAGGCCATTCAACAATATCAGTTGACCTTATGAAGGTCGCAGGAAACCGCTGGATGCGGAAAGCATAGAACTGGTCGAGCTTGGGGGAAGTCTATGTCCAGCAGTGGACGTCTTTCGGCTGAAATGATGATTTCTCGAAGGGTTACGCTGAAGTGTTTATGTACAACTATATTTTGTTGTTTTGTTATCATTCCACTATAATGTTTAGGTATAAGGTAATAGGGGGCGAGCTTTTTGCCATCAATCCAGACTACACACTGGTCAAAAACTTTCGTCCGGAAAAACAGGCGTGGGAGTATGTATGTTTTAGTTTTAATGTTAGAATCCAAACTTTTAACTGGGTAGACAGCATTCCCGGATCCGAAAATCCTATAAGATGTCTTGATCTCTGTCTTCTCTGTCTGATGTCTGGATGTGTTTAACTAACCTATACTTTGAACCTGAACCGTAACCTTGAACGACTGATTACAATCTTTAACTGACTCATTATATTTTTGTTATAATCAAAATCGGATTAAATTATTATCAACTTATTCATGATGATACTAATCGCATTAGTCATCCCTGAAGAATTTTTCATTTTTCCGTAACAACTAGCGACATCTATTGAGCGAAGACATAGTAAAGATAAAGGTAAAGTGACCATTTATTTTTTTATTCAAAACGGGGCCGATAAATAACAGAAACTCAATTTTCAGAATACCAGCCTAGGTTATTAATGGAAAAAAAGAAACACTTATTTTCATTTTTATGTTCATAAAAAAATATATTACAAAAAGCAAGATACGTTTTTTGTTATTTTTATTTTCAAAATCAATTCACATTGACTTCACTAACAAACACTGCGATTACCACCCAATCTATATAAACGGCATGCAAGTGCCTTATGCTAACACAGCTAAATACCTTGGCATAACTCTTGACGCCAAACTGCGTTGGAAATCTCACGTCAAAAAGAAAAGACAGGAACTCGATATACGTTACAAAAATATGTATTGGTTACTCGGAAGGAAATCCTGCCTATCAATACATAATAAAATTATATTATACAAGCATATTCTTATGCCAATTTGGACGTATGGCATCCAACTTTGGGGCTGTACTAAACGAAGCAATGTTAAAATAAACCAACAATTCCAAAATAAAGTACTCAGGGATGTTGTTAATGCACCATGGTACATTACAAATGATGACCTCCACCGTGACCTTAAAATGGAACTCGTCACCACCATCACCCAAAAATATGCTGAAGCCCACGAACACAGACTTCACCGACATGTGAATGTCGAGGCAATTCAGCTGCTAGACAACACGGACATAGTGCGTAGTCTAAAGAGAACTAAACCTTTTGAGTTAGTGTAGTATATAAATAGTGAATGCATAATAGTAACAATGCTGTGCTATACATGTAACACGTGAACAAAGTGTTTTTATTAATTATCAGACTCTAGGAAAGGGCTATGTAAA
The DNA here is from genome assembly GCA_947523025.1 of Dryobota labecula. Lineage (NCBI taxonomy): Eukaryota > Metazoa > Arthropoda > Insecta > Lepidoptera > Noctuidae > Dryobota > Dryobota labecula. The sequence goes on along the minus strand of OX383289.1, from coordinate 24,079,476 downwards.
AGTTCAAATTGACACTATTCTTAGTTATGTAATCTATCACGTAAAATAATAAGTTAGAGTTAAATTGCTTATTAGTCTATTAGGCTAGATTGTAATAAATTATTAAGAACGTTAGTTCTTATTAATAAAGGAAAAAAAAAAATATTGTTGTCTGCTGAACAAATTTTATTTTAATACAGCTGGTGGCTGGCATTGTAAGTAGGAGTAAATCTTGGCACGTTTTTTACTGGCATGACTGTGTCCCTATTGTATGTCTGTCTGTGTGAGGCAGGTCAGAATATAACAAGTAACATAACAAGTAATATAACAAGTTGATCTGGGGACTTTACGTACACGATAATTTTTCCGTGTGCATTGTGCAAAATTTTCCTTGTTGTTTTATCATTCTTTAAAGATAATTTTATCTTGTCCTAAAATCAAACTCAAACTCAAACTCAAAGCATTTATTTCAAATAAACCAATTACAGGCACTTTTAAATTGTCAAGGGGTCGGTCAGTCAGAAAGATGAAGCCCATTCTAAAGCGTAGTAGGTTCCTATGGAGAAGAACGGACAAGAAACTCCATGGACACTCTTTAAAAACAAAATATTGTTACAAAATATGGGTTACATCATTCATGTTGAAGTTATACATGTGAGAACAATGTAGAAAGACGTGCACTTTAGAAACGTCCGTAATAGAAACAATTCAAAAATTAAAATAAGCCGTGGCAGCCTATTTCATTGAATCCTGTACCTAAATGTTTATCCTCAACATGTTTTAAATTTAAATTTTGTTTTTAATTCTGTGAACCTGAAAGTTTGTATCTTTTAATTTAAGTTTATTTTATTGACATTTTATTTTTATATTAATTTTGTGACTTACTTATTCATTAATATTTTATTCTGATCTATTCTATGGCAGTATATTGAAATTATATTTTGTATAATATGGGTTATGACTGAATTAAATGAATTTTATAGCTAGCATAAGGATTAGCATAAACAGCCTATAATATTCCCACTGTTGGACGTAGGCCTCCTCTCTGTTATAGCTAATTTTTGTGTAATTAGGTACAGTCAATCGCACATCAATTGATTAACATGGCCTTGGATGACTCTGCACTGAAAAAATATATTACTTATACATAACCAAACTTTCGTCAACATGTAACACAAAAAAGTGACCACATAACTTTATGCAACATGTAACTAAAACCTGTGCTGGCTGTTGTGTATCACTTTTATTAAATCAAGTTAACTTTTATAAAGCCTTGTTAAACTTTGATTATTCCTGAAACAGCCGAAGTAGTTAGGCTAAATATTTTTTCAGTGTGTAAAGATGTTATAATTGTGATGAAACAAATAAATAATTTGCCATTGACAGCGCTTTTATGTCGTAGCAATAATGGCGATTTTCATAGTGCAAACTACAGTGTAACCACTGATATGCAGTTACTGTACCTACACGTTTTGTGTTCATCAGTGCAAACTCAGTGTGAGTTTCGATCAATTAATTTATTTTCATCGTAACTCATATATTTCCAAAGTCCCAATAAAGAATATATCAATAATCGATAATCATCGGAATTCGCCAAATGCATACTAATACCTACACAATAATAAAAACATGTTATCAAGTAAAAACGCATAAACAAGTCGTTAAAATTCTTTTAGCCCTAATTCTTTTATGAACTAGATTTTTTTAAAGATAATTTTAAGCATGGGCTAGCAACAGATATATTACCTTCGTATGAAAGAATTTTGTGTAGCTACATCATGCTGGGTATTCCCCTATTCAATCAAGAGATATAAGTAATCGCCCCCATTCCATGAAGGCTCCTGCAAACAGGCGCGACACGCGATGCGACACAAAGACACCTCGTGTCGCGCGACGAGCGGTGCGTTTGTGTCGCGTTGCGTGTCGCGCCTGTTTGTAGGAGCCTTTAGGTTTGCTGAAGAATTCCACAAGCTGATAGCAACAGGTCATAAAGCATCAACATTGTCACATAGCCTTTTACCCGACTTCAGTAGAGAGAAAGGATTTTGAAGTTCTATGGCTACGTATGTATGTGATTAAGTGCGTGTGTTTATTCTGTACGTATGTGTGTGCTATTTGCTTACAATTTTTTTTTGTTTTTTTTTTTACTTTTTAATTTGTTTGTATTTTGTGTTTCACGAACTGTAACCAAATAAACGTTATTCTTTCTTTCTTTTCTTTTCTTTTATTTCTTTGATTTAGTTTGTTTCCTCGAAAAGTCTAAGCTACTAAAGATAATTTAAAATTATTGAAACGATTTTAACAATTGGTTTAACCTTGGATTTATCTTTATCCAATTTATATAGGGTTGTAGGTGGGGTTTTTTGTGTAAATAAAGGAAAAGTTTAATAAAATAGCTAACACTGTACAAATGCATTATGGCCGAAGATTATGGCATCTTCGAATTACGTAGGTACTACTAGCGCCATCTCTCGCACGTAAACGTATTAAAGTAATAAACACATCAATAAAAATAAGGCAAACTAAAGAGTTCTAAACAGAATATAAAAGTTAAAAGAAACAAACCCAGGCAACCAGGCAAAAGGGTGAATACAGATAATCTATTACGGCCTTATAATAAACGTGGAATAAAGTTATGCTAGGAATAACTTCGGTACCTATAACCATACCTTTTTGACGTTTATACCTAGTATAACTTTATTCCGTGTTTATTTGTATTTGGGTTAGTGTATTAGAAGAAACCACGGTTGTGTCTACTGTGGCTCTGTGGGTTTCAACTTAAATAAGTTAGGAACGACTTGTCACAAGAAAAGTTATGAGTATTTATTTGAATGGCTTTTTAAAATAGTAAAACAGCAATGAAAAGACGGATAGATTGCTTGAAAGACGATATGGATGGTTAGCAAGGGGTGAATACTGAGAAGACGGCTTGCTTGATACATTCAGATGAGAGTAGAAGGATGATGTTTACAAAGTATTGTATGTCTATTTTTTATCTATGATAACCTAAAACCTAATCATCATTAACATATTATTAACCTACTACTTTAACTATCAGGATATCTTCCATCAGCATTGTAACTCTAACCATGTTATCCTTATCAATAACTGATATGACCTAATGTCATTAGATATTATAATCTTTATTGAACATTATAACTATCCAGTTTTCTTGTAACAGATAGATATTAATCTAGTTCTAATTTGATAACGGTATCATGGAATTTTTCATTGACGTAGGTAGATATGGGAGTTGAAGTGCAGTTGCACTGACATTTGACTTTCGATCTAATAGATGGTTCAGAATGGCATAGTCAAATTTATCCTGACACATATCAATAGAAGGAAGAAGGAGAAATGAGATCGCCTATGAATGACAAAAAAAAGAAGCACCAACAAACACAAGTAGAGTTACATGTTAAACTAACAAACCAATTTAGATTCATTATAATTATAAAAGACCATTTAATGATTGCTAGCGCATCTGTACACAATTAAAGTTATGTGTTATTTAGTTGTTGTTGAATTTATCAACTGCTAACGCCATCTATTATTTTACATGCGACATTATAATCCAATCACTGTAAATTAAGAAAATGTTACATTTCAAGCTTTTGGACTATATTAACTAAGAAACCTCGCGATCAGGGTACTTTCAAAGTTTAAATATCGGAGTATTCAGAATTAAAAATGATGTATGGTAATTTTTAATGCTTACCCCATATTCCAAATAATGCGCTCCTTTCGACAGCATCGTGTCAATATACCCTAAAGCCGACAACCCAGCTTTCCAAGGCACATAGCTTCTCTCATGAGAGAGGTAGCTTGTGACATCCAAAGCAGTTCTATAGTCCAGCCGACCAGTGAGGGCCAGATTCATAGCATCGTCAACCATCTGAGCTCTGTTGATGATGTGGATCTCTTGGAAACGGGAAGGATCCTTAAGGATTTTGATAAGGAGTTTCCAGTTTTGTAAGTCGTAGTTGACACGGTAGAAACCTGAAAATGATTATTAAGAATGTTAACTCTTGGTGATTACGGTAAAGCTTGGTGAGTACAGTCAGTATACACAATTAGCTGACCCCCCCTTGCATAAAGATTTTTTTTTTCTAGTTTTGGGTAGATTTCGTGTAGGTATTTAAATTAAATTAAAAATTATAAATTTCTATCGATCCGTATTCAAAAAAATCTCAACCATTTATGCAAGGGGAGGTCAGCTAATTATGTATACTGACTGTACTAGGGAATTTATTATTGTTTTTTTGGCTTATTGATACCCTGCACCCACTTCATGTAGTTGTGGTTAATAGCTTAACTATGCGAATACCTGTATTGTCCACAGCTAGGCAAAGTCATGCCTCCATTATTATTAACACGAACGGGATATTTACCATGTTTATTATTTGTTATGAGTTCCCGATATTTCGGCGCTGTTGTTTCAGCTGTGTAGAAACCGAAGAAGTTCCGAAAAAAGTTTGCGAGCGGACACAGTGAGTTTCGTGTGTCGGGAACAGAATCGAGTTGCGAGTGACAGTGGTAGCGGTACTGAGTGCAAAAAACGAAAGAAAGAAAGAGAAAGAGGGTAAACCGTTTTGTCTGCTCATAAACACCCACCCGCAATGACTTCAGTTTATCCGTGATCATGGTGCTTGCAACAGCGCCGAAATATCGGGAACTCATAACAAATAATAAACATGGTAAATATCCCGTTCGTGTTAATAATAATATTAGTGACCATGACAGTTTAAAAACTCATGCCTCCATTCTTTCCACAAGATATCGTCGACCGTAGGTTCAATTGAGGTAAGGGACAAAATACGATTTTTCAGGAGAGGCCGACAAAGTTTTTTTTCGGACTAAATCGCCCATAACTTTTTTTGTTATTAACCTTTTTCGGATCTGATTTCGCACATAATCGCTGGTCCTGCTCCATAAGGGCGCATAAACTAATTGATTAGCATTTGAAAATATTATTGGAGCTGCTGAAGATTGTAAACTATTTTTGCATTGTATAAACTCAATGTCCTTGAATTATATAATTGCATAGCACAGGTGTGAGTACTATGTACTATAGAGCTACCATTTACCGGGTAATATGTCTTTTATTGACTTGAATGTGCCCTGGCGGCTGAGAGTATGTCATGCTCACTCAAATGTCTCGCTGGTGGTGGCGTGTGTGTTGGATCATTAAGTTCCCTTCAAAATGGTTGAGCTAAATGGTGCTGATCCATGCGTCATGTTCGTGAACGGGCGCCGTCAGTTGGGACTGGTCATCTCTTAGCTGCCACGGCTTATTTTAATTTTTGTGAATTGTTTCTATTACGGACGCTTCTAACGTGCACGTCTTTCTACATTGTTCTCACATGTATAACTTCAACATGAATGATGTAACCCATATTTTGTAACAATATTTTAAAAGAGTGTCCATGGAGTTTCTTGTCCGTTCTTCTCCATAGGAACCTACTACGCTTTGGAATGGGCAACTAGCTTCATCTTTCTGACTGACCGACCCCTTGCTTGACAATTCAAAAGTACCTGTAATTGGTTTATTTGAAATAAATGCTTTGAGTTTGAGTTTGAGTTTGAATCTTTTATTTTAATGCTCTATCTACCTGTGTAAAATTTATTTAAATAAGTTATCTATTTAAGAAAATAGATGTCCCTTACACCAACGTATTTTGTTAGTAATGTCCCTTACTGATCAAGTATCTTGTAGTCCCGTCCCTTACATTAAATTGACCTCTACGTTGGATCAAAAATTGTGGAAAAATTGTGAAAAGATAGTGTAAATCACTTGTGGAAAAAATTTATGAAAAGAAATACAGTGTAAAGAGATTGTTGACAGAAAATTAAGTACACACTTTTGGCGTACGGATATCTTAAATTTGGAAATCGTTACCTACCTTACCTTATCTTACCTTATTTGATTCGATTGGTGGCGGTAAATACAACATTTCAAGTTGCTATATTGCATAGTTTTTCAAATACATTGTTATTATGGGGCTGATTCGAAATTTGGATCCAAAAAATCAGTAGGGTAAGGGACATTTTTCTTAAGCTAGAATTTTTTCATATACACCATTCGAAAGAGCGAAAAATTCTGAACAAAACTGTATACTTAGCTCATTTTGGGTATTTTGTCCCTTACGTCAATTGAACCTACGGTCGACGATATAATCTTGGGCTATTTCTTGCTAGAAGCTAAGCTAAGAATACACCCAAGTTTGGGATCTCATATCTAACATGGCGAAGCTTTCGCACTTCTTCCTTTATGGTATCTAAATAATCGATATTAAAATCAATACCTGTTTGTTGCACATTAGCAATGAACCATTCATCAGGTTTCATAGTAATATTGCTAACAGTTAAAGACTTCTCCCCTTTCAGCCATAACTTCGGTTGGGTAGTGTCGAAGTCTTTCTCCGAAGCCGTCGTATACGACACCGGAATCCACCATATTGGTGACTTCTGAGCTTCAAACGTATCGTTGATAAGGACAAAGCGTTCCTGCAAGTATAAAATGTTAAACTTTTTTTTTTTTTTTTACATTTATAAACGTTATTAGGTTTATGTTTCATAGAAAAACGGGATATATAAAAGTATACAAATATGACGATAATACTATATCATGAGAAGCTTGAAGGCTTCTCATGATATAGTATATATCTTCATTCGTTATAGGTTCTAAGTTTAAATCTTGAAAATTATTAGATTCCGATAAGGTTATAACGAAAGAACACTTTAATTCTGTTCGCAAATTTGATTAGTAACAATCTCAGCTGATTTCAAGGCCTAATTTACGCATTTGCTATCCTCATCTAGGATTACTGGCGTGACGCTTCATACTATTATGTAAAGCGTGATTAGTAAATCAAAAGTCATTGTCAACGTGACGTCTATCACGTGTATCGAAAGTATTCGATAGTAATCATGATTATCAATAGGCATTTTTACCTTAGAGATAAAATTAATGATCTAAATAATTGACCTGATAAATTGATGAATGATATTTTTCAAGGATGATTCTTTGAATAATCAAACGTGTAACAAATTACGGTTTAATTCGAATTTAAACCATCTATTAGATGTACAAACATTAACTGTTGAGTAGATTTAATGTGAAAGGCGTGGAATAATTTATTTAGAAAAAAAATTGTATACAAGATGAATGACTTATGTGCAGCGGTAGATTGTGTAAGGCTGGATCTATTGCCACTTTAACTTTAGACCAATTTGACGAAATTGGTCTAAATTCTGATTTGTTAAAGTCCCCCCCCCCCCCCCCAAAAAGAAAAAAAAGTAAAGTACTCCCTGACTGACGAGTCAGGGAGTGAACATATCTATATACCTACCTAGTAGTCATGTATCTGACCAACCTTTTGAAAATTACGTGAAACTTCGAAAAACTATAATTATAATATTTCAAGTACAAAAACGTTTATCTATATGAAGATTAAATTCAAAAGTTTTTTTTTTTGTAGGTATTGCATAACATAAATTGCATACTTACATATGTATTTTTTTTTTTATAAATGGCTTCTCGCAGTTCAACCTAGGAGATTGTCTACTGCTTAACCGGACTTTCCTGTGGGTGCCTCAATAAATTAAGGCCTCCAGCCAGGGCATAAATTAAAACTAAGCGACTATGCTAAGGGCACCCCCCTGCCGGGGTACTGCCTCGGTTTAGGGCGTCGCTGGGGGAGGCCAGCAAGGGACGGGCTGGAATGGATTTTGATTATTTAGGGACGAATTTAAAGCTACAGGCTCAGCGGCACGAGCTCGCTTGAGCAAGGGTCGGGGCGGGGATGAAAAGGGACGTCGCGATGGGCCTCGTCGGCGAGGACGATAGGACGGATGTCGGGAGATGTGCTTTCTAACTGTGCTAGTGGAGGGACTACTCTCCTGGAAGAGAGTGATAGCATCAGGAATGATGAGAGTATGCCTCGGACGGCGAATCTTAATAATGCGAGAGGGAGTGTATCGGGCGGCGGCTGCAGTCAGAGGATTGCGGTACTTAATAGCAGAGTCAAAGAAACGCCTGGAGAGGCGTTTCATCATGAACTGCTGAATGGTAGGCATTTTGAGATCTATGTGTGGATCCAAATTGCGTACGTAGAAGGGTGCACCTCTGCACCTGTTACCTTTCTAAGAAACCGGTTCTGAAGAGTGTTCCTGTGGATATAACGGGGTTAAGCGTGTGCGAAAAAGACGCAAGCGTAGGTCATGATGGGACGGATAACCGCGGTGTAGGTTTGTTTGTAATTTGTACTTAAGGGCCAATTTGCTACGCGCGGTCAGCATGCAGTGGAATCTACTGAGAGCGAAAGCTGCCCGCGAACGAGCCCTCTTTATGTGCTCGCTGAAAGTGAGGTTCTGATCAAGGATAACACCTAAGTATATGGCTCGCTTCTCCCAAGGGATCGGCTTGCCGAACATAGTGATCGGACTGGGGGGAAAGGGAGAAAAACGACCCTTCGGTCTTGAGTAGAGGACCGCCTGACTCTTGTCAGGTTTCATATCGATTCTCCATTTCTGGAACCATTCGCCTAAGGCATTTGCGGAAGTCTAGAGGGAGCAGGCGATTGTGTTACGACTGCGACTGGTGTAGTAGATGGCAGTGTCGTTGGTGAATAGAGCCAACCGAGCCTTTCTACTTTTTGGAATATCGCTGATGAATAGCGTGAGGAGGGGGGGAGATAGCACGGAGCCCTGGAGCCATTCGTACGGGAGTCCCTCCCGCGCAAATGGCGCGAGGGGAGGAGAATGAACCCTCGATGCGATAGCAGAAAGTGCGATCCTACAGAAAGTCTCGTAAGATGAGCACGAGACGGTCGGGCACTCCGAGTTGGTACAGCTTGTATAGTAAGCCGTTGTGCCAGACTTTGTCGAATGCTTTCGCTATGTCGAACTGTGCTAGAATCTGGCAACCCTAGGTGGGAGAGAAGTTCTGCGTTCAACTTCAACGTCGACCTTGATGAGTTGCGCTTGGTCGGCTGGTTGCAGGCTTGGAGAACATTGGGATTCAAAACTGTCGCTTAGGCATTCGGCCTTTTCTGGATTGTCGAAAGCTAAACTATTGTCGGGGCGGATAAGGGGAGGCATGGCGACCTCTTCGCGGTAGCGAATCTTCCTTTATAGATGCGAAAAGGCTAATGGGTGCACTCGAGTTCGCCCAGCATCTTATTTCAGCCCTCAGAAAGCAGCTCAGCTATGCGGTTCTTTACAGAGCACTGTAAATTGCGCATGTGAGCTTTGTTCGTGGCACAGGGAAATGAGTCATAGAACGGCTACGAATGGCTGCGTTCTTCTCGGTAATAAATTCACTGGAACTTCCCGCTAACATCCCGTCAGTACGGATTGAACGTGATCTGTAAACGAGTTGATCGCGCCCGTCGTGTCTGCAACTGACCCTATGTGGTCAGGGATGGTGTCCAGGTGAGGCGACGACGTGGTCGATTTCAGTTTTTCACTTACTTTCTACTAGTCATTTATTACTTTGGTCAGTGGGGATACAAAAGTAAATACATTACGTAGTATTTAATAGGAATTAATAAATCAAATCATAGATTAGCGTCTAATGATCGTTATGAAAAGATAGTTCCAGTTGGTGATTATGAGGGAGATTAGATTATTCAGTCTGTAAAATATCAGTACTATTTAGTATTATCGCGATCGTTAAATCCGTTAATGATTATCGACTAATAAAAATTATCGTTAGACTCGACTCACGAGGACAATATAATCGTTTTATAACCGAGTGTCGCGTGGCATTCATATCAGTAATAAATCTAAAATCTATAGATATTCATAGTACCGACATCTATCGAGCAATGTAATAATAAAAATTATCGTTAAACATGACGCACAAGGACAATATATAATCGTTTTATAACCCAGTGTCGCTTGGCATTCATATCAATTTAAATAAAACTGAAATTAACATAATTATGTCTATACTAACGACATCTATCGAACGTTGTGATATTATTCATAATGCCTTTGACGAAATTATAAAGTTCGTGTGTTCATTGCTAGATGGCATTAGTGTAGTTTCATTTTGGGCCGGATATTATTAGACTTTATTAAAGTTCGTTTAGGTAAATAAAGTTGTATATAAGTTTTAATTTTAAATGCTCTTCTCTGAAATTTTACAGTTAGTATGTACTGTTAGGGGTTCGCTACACTAGTATCGGAATAGATTAGGCGCAACCGCCAATAAGAAGCTATTCAGAATTTTATCAATTAATTTTAAGAAAATGTGTTCGCCATTTCACGACTTGCAATAGAACACTTCTTTGACATTTTAACTGATCCTAAATTCGCTTGAGTGATCGAATCCAGACAGATTATTTTTTCTGGAAGCCTGGATAATGTCTGTAAAGTTCCCTCTAGTACCTACCTATGTCTCCAAATATGTTGCTTCACTTTTACATCAAAGATGACTATTATTTATGCATAAAATCAACAAACCTGTTTAAAATACAAAGTCCCATTCTCGTAATTCCTCATCACAGTCAGGACTGGGAACCCCGTCTGCAAGGTCCAAGAGTCCATGACCACTGCCACATCAGCATCGAAGTCCCCTTTCTTCCTAGCTGCACTGGTTAGAGCACTCCATAGGTCCCTTTGTTCGGCATTGCCGTACATTTTGGAGTTCAGGTAGTCCGTCACTCCATCGTTGAAGACATCGCTTTTTAGGACGTGGTTCAACATGCGGAGGAGGGCAGATCCTAGGTGGAAATGTGTGAAAATTATTTATTTTATTTTAATGAAGGCTTATAGACTAAAAAAAACAATGATATAAAGAAAGTAATGTTAGTCTTCCCATCTTTTTCTATTGGTTTCCAAGTACCTAGTTAAGCGTAAATTGACGTAACTGCACTTCATCACGTCTTGTTTACCCGAAACGTTAGGCAGAAGTGTACCCTAGTCGGAACACCCACATTTCGCCAGTAATGTTTAAGTCCCATGTAATAGACTACATACTACACTGACTACATAAATGTCATACTTTACAATAATAAACTAACTAGAAGGTCATTGTAACATTTTAGAGTAACGTCGAATAACGCTCTGTTATAACATATACCTAATCACATTGTAACAGACAATACAAATATTATTTCTTTTTTCATGTTTTAAGCGACCATACATCCGAAAGCTTTGTAAATTAAAAAGATTCTAGCGTGTAAACCAGTTGCCAGTTCTCTGCCTTTTCGCCGAACATTGTTTGCCAGATTTTCACTTGCCAACTAACGTTTCGCAGAATTTTAGTTTGTTCCTTTTATACAAAAGCGATTCGCTTCTGGCACATCGCCGGCCGCTCCCGCGGCACGCTCGGCTCGTGCATTGTTTGTCACACTCTAACCTAACCTAACCTATCGTAATATGGTTCTGCATTGCTGCCAATTTAAAGGTTTAATGTTATTTTTGAGTTTCTTAAATAAAAAATATATGTAAAAATTACACCGACAAAACGTCATTCGTCTAATACTCGTAGTTGTGTGGCCTAGTGAAATGTGTGACAAATGATAAATGTCCCAAACGTTTTGTGTCATTATAATAATCAGCTCAAAAATTCTACCAAATGAAACGTTGTCAAACAAAAATTTGCTAATCGTTAGTTGTCAAAGTGAAACATCGGCAAAACGTTGGTTGGCAAGTGATAATCTGCCAAACAATTTTCGGCGAAAACGCAGGATACCCCAGTTGCTACATAATATGTTTTTTTTTTTTCGACATTTATTGTTCTAAAACCAACATACACACAGAACTTGAGAAACTTCCTTAACCTTTTCCGTAGGAGATCTTATCGAATATAGCGTCAGCTTCTTCAGAGGCGCTCACTTCAACTGACAGCTGATGTGAGGAGTTTAGGGCGTCAAGCTGAAACACGTTGTGGACTATGTCCAGAACACACAGCTCCGTTATGTTCCAAGATTTCTCCACCTAGAATGGATAATATTTTTGAATTTATTGGTAGCAATAACAGAAAAAAAAAAATGTTACTTAACGAATAGCACAAAAATGCTTATCAATAAATCCCAAATTAATGCATGAGGCAAAGAGCATTATCATCAGGCCAAAGACCAGATTACACGAAGTTCCAATTCAAATCTGGATATTTTCTGTAAGACCCTGTTGCCCAACAAAATATGATGGGGTGACTATCCCGATTCGGTTGTTGGTGAGATATTTAAATTTTTATAATCAACTAGCTGCTCCCCGCGGCTTCGCCCGCGTGGCTGGTCCTTATCAGCTATTTGCCAGTGAAAGTCCCGTCAAAATAGGTCCGGTCGTTTCGGAGATTAGCCGGAACAAACAGACAGACAGACTTTTTTTTAACATAAATACCGTGTATAAATACTATTATATACATTTAGTAAAAAGCTGTTTTGACATTACAAACAGACACTTGTAGCTGCAACATATACCTACATCACAATGCGCGAGCGCCGGCGGCTAGTGGAACACTGTCGACTCATATTTTTTTATTTTTTTTTTTAGAAATGGCATCTCCAAGTGTAACCACGAGGGGTTCGGACACTTTAACCGGGCTATCCTGTGGTGCCTTAAGCTCCTAACGGATTTTAAGGCCTCCAGCCAGGGCATACTTATAAACAATTTTCCGTCTGCACGCTAAGGGCACCCCCTGTGGGGTACGAACCTCGGCTTAGGGCAGAGTCGGAGGAGGCTGTCGGCTCAGGCGCGGCGGAAACTTTTATATGTGAGCGAGAAATGCAAACCTTTTCGGCTTACCTACATTTTATTTGGTTTATTTTATTATGTTAAGCATGTAGGTAACCGCTAATTATCTTGTAAACATTTTTGTATATTATAGGTTAAGTTTGACAAGGTTCATTCGCATCTCAACCGTCTTTCACTCCAGACATTGCTAGAGACTCCTACCTCAACACACTTCAATTTTATTTATTGCAAGTCAGCCCGGCTTTGTCCGCAATCACTAACGCTGTCATCTTACTGTGAATCGTACAATTACCGAAAATATCGTCCTATTAAAGCGCGACTTATATCCGATACATCATAACTCAGTATACTCACAGCATTAACAGCAACATACTCCACATACGTAGCAAAACCTTCATTGAGCCATAGATCCCTCCACCAGATAGGAGTCACAAGGTTGCCGAACCATTGATGTGCTATCTCATGAGCCACTACAGTTGCCACGTGGACTTTGTCAGTGCTGGCTGATACTCCTTCTTCGTACAGCATTGATATTTCTCTGGAACATTTATTTTAAGATATAGAAATTGATCTAGTTCATAGATGAATCCTGTCAACAGACACTACTTTTTAACCGACTTCATTATAAAACCCAAAAGTCCAACCGAAAAGTCTGTTGAGACGCAGATATATGCCAGTGACCTTGAGTGATTAGCTTGCGTGTTCTGTACTGAGTAATAGGACTCGCCCATCCAGGAACGCTGTCCCAAATAATACGCATTATTAATTTAATAAACATAAAACAAAAGGTATTTTAATAAAACAGGTATACTAAAAGTATTATAAAATATATATTTATAATTATAAAATATATATTTATTTTTAAATATATTTATTATTAAATTATGTTTAAAAAGGTGAAGGTTTCAGAAAAATATGCTTGATAGATTTTGTGTGATTCTGTTTTTAAGCCGCGTTAGACATAACTTTACAAAATAATTTCACTATGTAATATAAACGTAATCTAAAATATTCATACATTAATTTATTAAGAACATGCTCTAATTTAACATATATTTTTTCCAAATCATTAACACTACTCGTTTAGACGTGATCTTCAGTATAAAATCATTAAAAGACGGTTATCGTCGCCTTAAGAGGTTCCCAGACGCGCAGAGTAAAATATACACGCCGTTTTGGCCGGATAAAACATATACTACCTATATTATTTGCACCCTAATGTTGATATTATTATTAATGGTCCTTTATTTCTTATATAAAAAAAAAACTTTATTTACCTACGTAACATTTGTCCCACGCAATTGAATAAACATTCATGTTTCATTATTTTACCACAAAACCGTCCCCAAATTAGTCCATTCATTTAACAAGAATAAAAGGAAACAAATTCGCCAACACTCAGAACCAGTATTGTGCCAAAATCTTCGGTCGCTTATACAATATGTGCGAACGCCCTGCGACCCTCTCCCCAAATCAAAGGGATGATAGATGGTCGGTCCCTAGCCGATAATGAAGTATTTCGATTCATTCATCCATCAAAAGACTCACCCCTGTACCAGATTTAACGGAGCTGATGTTATTTACCGGTTCGGGTTTAGTTTCATTATTGTTATTGTGGAGCTAGTCTTTTGGGTCTATCGATTTTGTTTTGGCGGCGAAATAAACGCTAACTTCACAGTTTGCTAATTCTATTTTGTAATGTCTCATAGTTTTGTTAAGTTCACTGGACCGGCATTAATTGTTCTGTCTTTCATTATTGGCAAACAGTCATCATTTCAGCCGAAAGACGTCCATTGCTGGACATAGGCCTCCCCCAAGCACCGCCACCTCGACCGATTCCATGCTTTCCGCATCCAGCGGATTCCTGCGGCTTTCACAAGGTCATCAGTCCACCTTGTGGGAGACCTTCCTACGCTACGTCTTCCGGTACGCGGTCGCCACTCCAGAACCTTTCGGCCCCAACTGCCATCTGTTCTGCGAGCAATGTGCCCTGCCCATTGCCACTTAAGTTTACTGGCAAACAGTAAAACATCAGAAATATATTCGTAGAAGTTCCTTAGCAGCTTTTAAAATAGGCTTCTTACTAATTGCCAATTATCTTAAAAAGTTCTTGTAATTGTGAGCTTTGATGACTCACAATTATAGAACTTTTTTATTCATCTTCAATAAGAAGTCAAACGTTTAAGTAATTTCCTTACCTAAAAGTGAGCAATCCCCAATTCTCCATAGCTCCATTTTTGAAATCCGGCAGCGCAATCATATCTATCTTCGGCAACGGGAACTTAATCTTATAGTACTCCTCCAAATACTTCAGTATCTTCGGACCTATCTCTAAAGCGAATGCAGCTGATTTGACAGCCTCACTTCTCGCCCAGACTGAGAATTTGTCGTTCGTCATGTTCTTGAAGTCTGTTACCGTGAATGCCACTAAGTATGTTGACATCGGTAGGGACTCTGCATAGTGATCCCATGTGTAGTCTTGTAGGGATTCGCTGTAAAGAAAACGATTGATAAAAACTAAATAACGTAATGATTTTATATCTATCTACATTGACAAAATGAAGTTGGTAATAAATTTGGATAATCTGGTAAACTTCAAACTGAAGGCTCCTTACCAAACGAGATCAGTGCATGGACAAACTAATTTAAACAACACAGTTTTCTTCTTTGATCTGTACTTACTGCTTACTCTTGCTAACAATGTTCATGTTAGAAAGAGACGTCATGTTGTTTGGTCTTGCGATGCTGATGGTGAACTTCGCCTTCAAAGCTGGTTCATCCCAGCAGGGGAACGCACGGCGGGCGTCCATAGCCTGGAACTGGGTGACTGCTATCCATCTGGACATCAATCAAGGTTTTTAATCAGACTATTTGAAAGCACTCAGGAATGTTCTAGAACTTATCTTTCTAAAAGTAGAAAGTATAGAGAAAAGAAAAAAAAAAAACAATTTCAAAAAAAAAACAAACCAGTACTATCTTGTCATATTAAACAGTATTCTTATCCACAAGAGCCATTGCAGAAAACACTACCAGGCTGTAAGACGTAAATACATTATACGTATGCTTGACAAAAATAATATATAGAAGGTACCTACTTATCTACATTAAATACCAAATTAAGACTGAAATTATCTACACCTGAAATAATAACTTACATTATTCGTCGCACGAAAATAAAGATATATTTTCTTCTCCTTGAATCTACTGATCCAGAATACCGCTGGGACATTGACAGTCTAATATTACCAGCCACGAGCGGAAGGAATATGTCATATTAAGGATATATAATTTCCTGTTTAAACCTACCCTTGTAAATTCAGTTACTCTTCCATAGCGGAACGTTATAATTTTCCGGAATTAAAAGTTACACTGTCTTTTTAAGAATAGAATTTGTATTCTGGCAAATATCATTAAAATCGCTCTGCCAGTTTGAGGTATTCCACTTAGAGCACCATTACCAACCGCACTTGAGCGAACGGCACCAAAACCATTCCACTTACGACACCGACACAAAATTTTGTTATAACTATTAAAAAAACAAATTCTTAAAAAAAAAAAAATCTCTTCAATGATCAAGTAAGTTAGCTTTCATTAAAAGATTTTAGACACACGAAAAATACGGCCCTTCAAAGTCGATTTCGTACCAATCATTCCGCAATAAACACCAATGAGCATGCCATTGAAAATTCGCTAACAATACGCGAGGAAAGCAATTAGGACCTCCATTATACCAGAGGAACATTAAAGTATATTTTTATAGCTGCTAATCTATCGTTCGTATTCAATACGGTGCGTGTATTCATGGGACGAGTCGAGATGTCTCGAAGAACGTGCCTCCTGCTTAGTAGACGACTGTTTTACACTTTAGGATACCATTTTATTTGAAGGAATATTTTTAGAGCAGTTTGTGGGAGGTTTCTTGAGATACTACTACATAAAATAGGTCTACTACACAGATTGTCGGGATAAATACCGTAGGCCGCAAGTCAGTGTCAACACTTTGACCTTGAGCTGTCCTGGGCCCTGTATAATAAAGGTTACAATCCTACAATTTTGTAAAAAAAAACGTGACATATTTGTTAAGTTTTACTACATGTGCTGATATATATATATATATATTATTTTTTTTTTTTTTTTAATAAAATAACCTTGCAAATATGTAAGGAACTAACAAGTAAATGACTTACAATCATCATAATTTTATATTATGCTGTTAATTAAACATTTAGATATGTAGAAAACGTCTCGTCGATTTCGATGACAATATTGTATTTACAAATATGTAGTTTAAGTTACAATTTACGGAATTTACGGTTGAGGCACAAAATTGTAAAGTTTTGAAACACCGTGAGCCCACCTGTCGGAATTATACTTCAATTTAAAAAATATGTAAACTTGTAATAACAATTAAGTGTTCAATAAAGTACTAGTACGAGTATTCCCTAGAAATAATTGTAAACTGACACATGTAAAGTGAATATGCTTATTAAACAGAAATATGTAAAATTGTACGTACAATTTAATAATTTTGTCAATTTTCCACCATGACAAATTGTTAATTTGTAATTTTTATTAAACAGAAACTTGTAGAATTGTAGCCTGTCATCTACAATTTACAGTTTCCAATGTGTTGGTTAATAAATAGGGCCCTAGTACGGAGTTTCAATAGAATAAAAGGACAGCTTTTACCGATTTGTTACTGCTGACGTGCAGCCAATCGTACAAGGTATACTCCAAAAAAAAAACTAATTATTTTGAAATTATCTTTGCCAGAAAAGTAGGTATACGGAAGTTATTAAAACCTCTAAGTTTACATAAGAAATACCAAAGGAACTGCTAACGCATTGCCGACGTTAACCAAAAAATTGAATTGTGCATAATGGATGCCAGAAACTCATGGCATTTAGTATTTTCATTTTAGGTTATTTCTAGACAAACTTTAATTCGGGCTATCATTGAGGTATTAGGTACGAGTGATTAAATATATTTATCTAAGGATTCTTTCATGTCTAACCGTTTACTGATAAACGAAAAATGCTTATCACTCTTAACAAGTGTATGTCATTATAATAATCATTATGCATTAAACTACTAACTAGAGTAATATACCTAGCGAACTCGTTTTCCAAAGTGGTCATAGGACTGAACTTGATAGTTGGACCTACAACGGCTTTAATAACTAGTCATATGACGCAAATAGATTATCATATTATCCATACCAAGGTAAAGAAAACTGATACAAATCTAGGTTAAAAATAATAAAAACCTAAATACACGAGTATTTAGGTTTATTTTTTATTTTTAACCTAGTTTCGTGCTTTTAAATTGTGTCATTGTGCCTTTTAGTGTGTGCTAAATAAATGTATTTTCTACCTTCTTTCTTTCTTTTATTTTTCGATTCTACAACATCAAAATCGAAGCGTTAGTCTTTAAAGGCATTGGGGAATTTAACAATTTGTTTTTGTATTCTTCAAGTATCCTTAGTTATCTATACTAATATTATAAAGAGGTGAAAGTTTGTAAGTTTGTATGTAGGGGTAATCTCTGAAACTTCTGAATGGATTTTGAAATTCTTTTTGTATTTGATAGCCCAATTCCTGGAGAAGGTTATTGAACTGGCTAATTAACATCACGCTGCGACCCTAAGGAGCCGGGTAAAAAGAAAAAAGTCAGAAAGAACGCTATATGAAAACGAAGTACCAGCGCGGGTGGGCAACGGGATGTGACGCGGAAGGTCGGGAGCCGAAATTTCACGCGGACAAAGTCGCGGGACAGAAGCTAGTTATAAGATAAAAGCGTTATATAGATCAGAATTTAGTGGCGATATTTCATGCAATAATTTGAGGTATCGTTTGAATTGAAAGCTGTACGAAAAATTGCCCCACACAGAGTAACCATCCATAAAAACGTTACATACTTATTCACATATATACCTACATTACATTTGTATCATGATTCAATCAACTGGAAGGGACATAAATATAAGGTAACAAGTACCCACGTATAAAAATATATCCATCACCGTTGCCAGGCATTTTGCCAATTCAAATAAATACCTTTAGTAACCTTGTGCTATAATAATCATTATAATTTATATTCTTCTCTCGTTCCATATGGTCCAAAGAATTGAGCAAAAACATACTAGAAATATCAATATTTTTGCTACCTACTATGTGAATGTGATATGTAATATATATTGAATACCATGATTGTTGTTTTTTTAACGTACTTAATCGTTAATATTGCTTTATCATTATCTAGTAAGGTTATATCTTGGTTGAATTATTATTCAAACGTGTCATTACTTACTTTTTTACGCCTTTCTCTTCATACGAACTTCTATAGAATCCGTGCAGATTATCGTTCAATAATCCAGTGTATTTTATGGACAGAATATACTGCTTTCCGACCAATAACGTGGACCCTAAAGTTATAATGTGGAAATTTCTCGGCGCGTCTTCCAGCTTTCTGACAATGTATATTAAATGATCATCATCTTTCTCATGTATTTTAACATCGTGTATCGTAAGTTCAACACCATGGAAAGTAATTTCTTTCGTTTCTTCAAGCACTGCTAGAAATATAGTGACTTCTCCATCAAAAGTGAAGTTCCCTTCATAAATGTATGGCGTAATATTGAGGAAGTATCTCTCTGGTTTCACTTGACTTGGCAGCCAAAGGTTCGTCACATTTGGGACTGAAGAATGAGTCGTGGTTTCTAAAGGTATGACTGATCTACTGCTTTCTGTCGTCATCGGTAACACTAAGAGTTTTGATTGGTCACAATGACAAAGTTCGTATTTCGTGACGTTCTCTAATTGGTCTATTTTTGGGCATGCTGCGTAGTTATAGACTAGGAGGGATGCTGTGACGAGGGCTAGTGCGAAGATCACGAGAATGATGAAGGCGAGACACTTGGAGAGGTATACTCCTCGCTTGGTCTTCGTGGAGTAGTCAGCTTGTGTTCCGTCCATTATGTTGAGAGGCTCATGGGCTTGGGTCATAACGTCACCGTTTACTCGACCTGCAATCAATAACACTTCATTATTTGGTGGTCAAAATTTTTTTCATACGGTTTACGATAAAGATAAGATAAGATCAGGAGACAAAGTATTGAAAACGCAATAAAGAGTTTTATGTTTTTCTTCTCAGTTTATTTTTTTTTTTTTCCTAATAATGGTATGACAGTTTGAGTAATTTATGCGGCCTGCCCAAATGTCCTTTCTTTGGTATTGTTCGTAAAATCGTTGAGGTCCTTATGTTCTGAGTTGAGCTGCACGATTACTGAGAAATGCATGCACTGAATGGACAGGTCCACGCAATCTGTGTGGTTCTTTCTTCAAAAGACCATTTCAGACACCAATCTACATGGTTTTCACATGACTTGACCAAGATTATGTCTGGACTTTAAAAGAGACTGTGACCTCTGAGTTTGTTTCGGCCTTTCTTCTAAGAGTAGTCAGATACGAAACGCCGACCTCATCTAGTTTAAAAAAATTATTGACGTGTAAAAGTGTTTG
Organism: Dryobota labecula; assembly: GCA_947523025.1. Classification (NCBI taxonomy): domain Eukaryota; kingdom Metazoa; phylum Arthropoda; class Insecta; order Lepidoptera; family Noctuidae; genus Dryobota; species Dryobota labecula. The sequence continues at coordinate 24,059,269 of OX383289.1, read as the reverse complement.
TAAAAACCTACTTACAGAAATAAAATAATTTATCATTTATAAACTGGATGACTTTGTTTAGAATGATAATTAAAACACGACCGATGACTACAGATAAGGCCCAGAGGTAAGTCGATCCCTCAATGCAGTGATACATTATGAGATTTCTAACATCAAACTCATGCCTTTAGCATTATCGTCTTTGTTCTCTCTGAGATTTTATTCAAAGACTCCAGAGTCTTTGAATAAAATCTACGTATTGGATGACTAACGTCAGTAATTGCATAAAAACAGACAATATGCAAAACCAAAGAAAATATTGCAAAAAAAAGTATTACAAAACTATAAATTGGACCATGGATATGAAACCACAGAGCAGCCGTACGCAACTCCAACGTATGTTTGCGGAAAGCGCGGCTAAAAGCAATTTCGACGAAAACAAACTCATCAAAATGTCGGTTTGTTTGTTTCAGAACTAAACCGCTTGTTACCGAGTGTAGTTGTTTACCTAGGCCTACAGGCAGATGATTAGGGAGAGGCATAAACAACGTCTTTTTAGAGTTAATTTGTTGATAGGAAGATGCGAAAATGGTGTCGAGCTTCCACAAGCTAACATATTGTTCGACACAAATATATATTATTGTGTCGAACAATATTTTAAGCATTGTGGAAGGCAATTGTGGCAGATTGTGAAAGGCGTGATGATATAAGAGATATATATATGTATCTTGTACATAGCATCACGCCTTGTTTCCCCGGAGGGTTAGGCAGAGATGCATCTGTTAAAGTACACCCAGTTTTCGCCAGTTATATTAAGGACCCATGTAATAGGGGGCGAGCCTATTGCCATAAACCGGGCACGAATCCAGACTCCGGGATGCTACTGAGAAATTCCAGATGGAAAAATCCAATAACACTTTTGCCCGACTTGTGAATCTCCGCTTTGATGTCTACAGAATATAATTAATCAAATTCTAAAGAGCTACGTATTCTCAACGTCATTCTACACAGAGAAAAAGACGATATCGTAAAGAAATTGTGTATGAGAATCGATCAGTGAACATAATATTCATGTACCTATGACCACCGGCTTACAACATCCTGACTTATAAAAAGGTGCATTTCCCTGCCCATCAATTAATAAAGTGCCTTCATGGTTGCTATCTACAATGACACGTTTTTGACATTCACGTGGTCTTCGGCTCAGAGATGGAAATTATCATCACGTTGTCAATTGACTCGCCAAGCCCACAAAGGTCTGTTCATTGTTGTGGATCGTAACCAATTTGCAACGGCACTAGTGGGTATACTGTTGTATACTATGTTAGTAACGTATAGCATTGTAATAGAGTGAGTATGAATGAGACAAACTATTGACAGCTTACGTTTATCATCTGAAGTCCTTGCGAGAGTCTGAGACTTATTTAAACTGAATTACGTCTTCAGTGAATACGTTACTTATATCTAGTCAAACGTGCATCATCTGAATTATCGACTGCATCATCGCTGATCATCAAGTGAGATAGTTGGAAAACGCGAGCCTATCAAATATGTATTTTGCGAGTCGAAACTTCTTACGCATGTTATTGGCGATCTGTTATCATCATCTGCGTAGCCTTTTTTCAACTATGTTGGGATCCGCTTCCAGTCTAACCAGATGCGGCTGAATACCAGTATTTTACATGATTCGACTGCCTATCTGACCTCCACAACCCAATTACTGGGTAACACAATAATCCTTGGTAAGATTGGTTGTCAGACTTTCGGGCTTCTGACGATCCGTAACAACTGCAACAGATCTAAAAATGACAGCCGGGATCAACGGTTTAACGTGCTTTCCGAGGCACGGAGGGGTCTTGGTATGTAAATATGGTCACCCATCCACGGACCAACTGCGGCAAGCGTAGCTTAACCTGACCGATCGACCCGTGCGGCTGTTATTACTCAGCTTACTTACTTTGTCATATTGTTTACATATATTTTTTTTTACTTTTTTTTGCAACTGTACAAGGGTACTCGTACTACAACTGTACTGTACAATCTACTGGCACGTGGAGAAAATTGGAGCAACCGCCGCCATCTTGTTATTTCAATACATTTCCACCCAAATGTTTACCAACAACGCGCCCCCGTAAATCTTATTCAAGGGCAAAAAAAAACTTGTAGACACTACTTGACTTTTCATACTATTTTTCTTCTTGTCATTCTTCATTTGTGCATGTTACTAGTGATGACCTATGGCACTGAAACGTGGTCGTTCACAATGGGACTTATTAGAAAGCTGTCACCCAAAGGGCAATGGAGAGGGCCATTCTTAGAGTATCCCTACGTGATCGAATCAGAAATAAAGAGATCCGCAGGAGAACCAAGGTAAGCGACGTAGCCCGAAGAATTGCCAAACTTAAGTGGCAGTGGGCAGGGCACATTGCTCGCAGAACAGATGACCGATGTGGCCGAAAGGTTCTGGAGTGGCGATTGCGTACCGGAAGACGTAGCGTTGGAAGGCCTCCAACAAGGTGGACCGATGACCTTGTGAAGGCCGCAGGAATCCGCTGCAATGCGGGAAGCACAGAACCGGTCGAAGTGGCGGTACTTGGGGGAGGCCTATGTGCAGCTGTGGACGTCTTTCGGCTGAAATGATGTATGATGATGATGTCATTCTGGTACAAAATAGCTATCGATTTCCTTAGGAGTTTTCTTAAGTTCATATATCTAGGCCATAAGCCGCCGCCAGCGAATAAGTATTTAATTTGTAACTAAACAACTTTAAGAAAACTATTGAACTTGCTCACTATCAAGTTTAATAGAACTGCTGGAGGTAGTTTGAAGTTGTTTAAAGTTGCACTTGCCTTAACTTTTTAAATGGGACAAGTTGGCAGATGTCAACTTGCTCAATTAAAGTTTTATAGTGGACTCTCACAGCGCATTCGACTATCGAATATTGAACAAGGAATAAGCCGAGACATCGACGTGTAAAGTGTCACCATGAATTCAGCACATGATTCTATAGCTCCTAGCGTAGAAAATTATCGTTGGTTATCAAAAAAATAACAACTGTTTCGTAGAAAAGTGTCTGTACGGTCAAAATATATGGAACAGCATTTTTTTTTATTTTTTTTTTATTGAAAACTTCTTTAGCCGCATTGACCGATTTTTGGTCGGGGAAAAACTTGTGGGTTCGCGTCACTGAAATGCGCGACATGTTCGTGACGTGTTGCGCCAGACTGTTAATTATTCCAAAGTTTTGAGTTTTCACTTCTGCCGGCAGTCCTTATGACCGCCTTTTTTTTTTAAATTACTCGAATATAAATTTCAACGAAGGGGGTTCAGAATCATTCACTGAACTCATGGTGTCCCTGGCACCACCTGCCACCCTGCAAAACAACTTTTTGAAATCCTGAATTAGATCTCAATATTGTAATCGTATTTAGTTCGTCTAATTCATACCCTGTTGATACTATATTAGCAATATGACTTGTTTAGTGATGATGTGAAGATTACAAAAGGTAAATTCTGATAATTTTATGAAACATTACAAAACCTTCGAATAGGCAATAGTAATATGATTTCTTAATAATTTATTTTCTATTATCCTACTTTCGATACGTACCGAAGAAAAAGAATATTTGATTTCTATCAAAATCTGCTGCCCGGGGTATCGCCCGCGTGCCTTTTTATAAAATAAAAACCGGCCAAGTGCGTGTCGGAACACGCACAATGAAGGGTTCCGTACTTGGAAAGAATTTATCCTAAGAACAAACTTAACATTGTAGTTGGTAAACATAATCTCCCATACATTCCAACTGCAAATGTAAGTTTGTACGCACAATATCGAGAGATTTACCATGTTATTTTAAGACCATAGACTTCTTATATATTTTCCTGTAATCTATAAGTATAGAACTATTTTCTCTATTTTTTTCAAAATGTTAGGTTCAGTAGTTTCGGAGATAAGGGGGGGCAATGGTCAATTTTCGTGTATTTTCACTTATAACTTCAAAACAATTTATTTTAAAATTATAAAAAAAATACATTTGACACCCTCACAGTAAGCTCTTTTATTTGATATGTCACACGGTACAGTTTGCAAAACTTTTTATATTAATTTTCTTGTTTGCCCCCCAAAACTGACCCCAATATTCTAAATTCATTTATTTACGGTTCACTTCCGTGTTTGGGTCACTCAAATTGATATGTATACCAAATTTCAACTTAATCGGTCCATTACATTCAGAGCAAATAGGCTGTGACAGATGGACAGACAGACAGACAGACAGAGAGACACACGAGTGATCCTATAAGGGTTCCGTTTTTTCCTTTTGAGGTACGGAACCCTCAAAGTAGTCTAAGTTACTCTTTATAACATCATTTATCTGCTAGTGAAAGTTCTGACAAAATCGATCCAGCAGTTTCGGAGATCAGCCGGAACAAATAGACAGACAAACCGACAAACAGCTTAAATTTAAAAAATGTTTTTTTTTTTTTTGTTATTAGTACCTACCGTATATAAGTTCATATTACGAGTATGTAGTAAAAAGTGGTTTGTAATTATGACAATACAAACAGACACGACAATTTTATGTGTATGTATATAAGGTGTATCTATTCATACACGAAATATTTAAAGAGAAACATCTATAAATGGTAAAAAAGCCATAGCAACGATTAAAAAAGAAGCATTTGTTTAGGCGCCATATACACGGGCGAGAGTATCGCGGCAATAATCACGCCGTGACATCGAATTCTCTAGAAACTGTACAAAAGCACGGCGATATCATCCCAGCGAGAATTTGATGGCACGGAGATGGCGCCTTAGATGTAGACTGTATTTCAGAAATGGATTCAGTCGATATGTCGGAAATTTTCTTAGGAGATTGAGAATGGACTACCTACATTCGCTTCATTAAATGATGAATGATTGAATGATGAATGATTTCTCGAAGATTGACCCGAAGAGGCCCCTTAGACAATTTTAAATGATGAGGAGACATCAACCGACGATTATCCCTGTATGCACAATGCATGTGCGCCCAAGGACGACCCCCGGTTGGTGCAGGACTATTGCAGGATATGGAAACAAAGATATTGAATTATGGGTTTGGGTGACTAAAGTTACCTAGAACTATGGTAAGACTATGGCCCCTGCCTAACCAATGTTAAACAGATTATTATTATTATTAAATACCATAGGGATAGTCGGATCTTCTGTTCCATATCTGTCTATCGACCTGCACCACTCCTTAGCGCATAATAATGTGCCATAAACAGGTGAAGCTATGTTTATAAACACTAATTTATAAGCTGATGACATAAATTTAATATGTCCAACGTCCTTATGCTATATATACGTAAATTAGTATTCAAAGGACAACGGTTTGTTAGTCAGGATACATGGTGATTCATTGAGGTGGGTCAGAGCAAATCTGTAACTATTACAGGTCTTTCTGGAACCACGTCGCCAATTTTAGGTTTAAGAAAAACTGCGACCAACGATAAAAAAATATTATTTTCCACGTTATATTTTTATTTCATTCAGTGTTCTAAGTTCAGAAATATTTTACTCATTTGCTACTTAGTTAACTTTTAACACAAATAAAAATCTAATGCCTGTTTTTACTAGCACCAAGTAAAACCTAAGTGTAATGCCTAATTACTAAAGCACAGTTACAATTTTTTCAACTCTCGGCGCTAAGCCACATGAGTAAAGAAACGGAACAGAGACAATACTTCATACAACCGCGCTATGATGGGTACACTACTACAAGCATGAGGCGCGTGTGTGCGTACTACTGGCGGCTTCATCGCGTACGAAGAGAAACCGGTTTATACCGGCTCGACAAGTTGAATCGCTCAGGACGGCGCGTACGCGTTGCGCGTCATATTTGTTCACGTTTCACTTTTTAATTTAATAATAGCACCTGAGTAAAGAATAATAGTGCTTTAATATAAAAAGTGTAAATATGGTTTACAGTACTGTATGAATAATAGTTGAAGGAATAAAAATACATCATTTTTGAAAGACTGAACTCGATTATAATTGATTGTTTTTAATTTGTAGTAGATAAATAGGTACCTCATACCTCAACATCGAGAAACTCAACCCGGTGGTGGGTTAATGGGTTAGTGGTTTTTTAGTAAGTGGCACAGAATATGTATCTACCTATCTCGTAAATGGTGTGTTCCAGAAGAAACGACTATTTGAGAACAATTTTTTTACAATACATGCCAGATGATCCTTCGATCCTTTAACTTTATGAAGGCCGCAGGAATCCACTAGATGCGGGAAGCACAGAACCGGTCGAAGTGGTGGTGCTTGGGGAGGCCTATGTCTATGTATGATGATGATGCCAGATGATTGGTAATTATAATTTGAAATACGTAGGTAATACCTGCCGACCGAAGTGATTGAATACTTATGTTTATAAATTGAAAGACGTTAGCTGATTAACGTTCTGTTTATTTATTTTTATCCTCCCGTGCCAACCTTCCATAATAAGTATCAATTTTGCAAGCTCTTTAGAAGCTTTATCTCTGTTCCGTTTCTTTACTTTGTGGCTGAGCGTATAAAAAAATTGGTTGTCTGTAAAGTTGGTTTACGGACGATAGTTTAACGTGACAACGTCATAACAAAACATTGATGCGGCGCAAGCGTACAATGAGCGCAACGGGACAATGAGCGTAACGGGACATTTTCGTGCATGCAGCCGGCGTTCATCTATTTATTATACGTTGTCACGTCAAAAACAAACAATGCGTATTATTATTACATTTATTTGTCGCCCAGTGTTTGTGAAAACGGGCATTATATTAAACCCTTCTTCATTGCAAAGTAAACCCCCAACACTTAAATAAATACGAGGCCATAAGGACCAATTTGTAAAGAGCTCTAGCTGCAATCGATGACAACATGCCATGTTTTCCTAGATTAAGATAGAGCACGTCTAGTCAACACGATTGTTCTATGAAGAGGTCTTCGAGATCTAACTGAAAGAAATAAAGTTAGAAATAATACGGGTATTTCATACCATGTGAAGCAACTAGGCATAAATCATTAAGGAGGTCAACTATATGTACATATAATCATCTAGCTACTGCCCACGGCTTCGCCCGCGCGACTTTTTCTAAAATAAAAGTTACTTCTTATAACATCAGCTATCTGCCAGTAAAAATCCCATCTAAATCGGACCAGCCGTTTCGGAGATGAGCCGGAACAAACAGACAGACAGGCAGACCGACAAACAGCCAGACAAACAAAATTTTAAAAAAAAGTTTATTTGTTAAAAGTACCCCTATATTATTTCACTAGCTTTTGCCCGCGGCTCCGCCCGCGTGGATGTCGGTTATCGCGTAAAAAAGTAGCCTATGTCCTTCTCCATATCCCAGGCTAAATATCTGCCAAATTTCATGACGATCGGTTCAGCGGTTTAGGCGTGAAAACGTAACATACAGACAGAGTTACTTTCACATTTATAATATTAGTATGGATAATTATGTATTTAATAAAAAGCTGATATTTTGAAATTGCAAACAAACACTTAAATTTTATTTATTTGTATTAGATATATACAAAATCTTTTTCTCCATTCAGTTTTCCATTTCCGTCTACATTTGACAGTCAAAAATGCCTTTAAATGGCCTAATGAAAATAAATTATTTGACTTTGACTTTCACGAGTAGTATTTAGGAAAATACATCTATGCTATCCATACTAATATTATAAATATGAAAGTAACTCTGTCTGTCTGTTACGTTTTTACGCCTAAACCACTGAACCGATCGTCATGAAATTTGGCAGAGATGTAGCCTGGGAAATGAAAAAAGGACATAGGCTACTTTTTTACCTGAAAACCGACATCCACGCAGGCAGATCGTGAGCAAAAGCTAGTATTAAATAAAAAAATTGGTTGTCTATAAAGTTGGTTTACGGACGATAGTTTAACGTGACAACGTCATAACAAAACATTGACGCGGCGCAAGCGTACAATGAGCGTAACGGGACAACGAGCGTAACGAGACAATGAGTCATCCTTTTTCGTGCATGCAGCCGGCGTTCATCGATTTATTAGACTTTGTCACGTCAATAAAATTAAACGGAAAATTAATAGACGGACAATGGAGCCGATTCCCTTGTTCACAAACCAAACTAAATTTAAGTTCAGTGCATCTTTTTCTTTCTATTTCATTAAGAAAAGGACGGAAGATAAATTTTAGTTAAGTCCTGTCAAATTAATCAGCGCTTGACGTAAATTGACGTAATTTTAATCGGCAAGTTTTTAATCACGTCTAAACTTGTATGGAGTAGTGACAGGCGCTGATTAATTTGACAGAACTAAACTAAAATTTATCTTCTGTCCTTTTCTTAATGAAATAGAAAGAAAAAGATGCATTGAACTTAAATTTAGTTTAGTTTGTGAACAAGGGAATCGGCACCAATATCTGATACACAGTAACATACACAATCCCGCTCATTTCAAAGTCGGTTAAAATCACAATACATTAATGCTATACTACTGAATAATTTTTGTTGACCAAGCATAGGTACTTATAATTTCAAATCCCCGCAGTTTAGAGAACGGTTTTATTTATAATCCTCCTATTTACACCTAAAGCCAGAATAAATAACAAGATTAGGGTTTCACACCCCTCTTTTCTCGCTTAAATTTTGACACTTCATAAATCATTTCAACGGTTACTGAACAAGCAAGAGCCGGTCCTTCGGGTTTTCATTCAAAATGAATAAATATTACAAAATTTACAATTATACATGAACATTTAAGTAAAATAATTAATGATTGGTGACACAGGTTCTTTTTCAACTCTAAGGCATATCATTAACAATCGTTTCACAGCAGATTTATATGAATAGTTAAATGTCTCGTTAATTTTGAGAAAAAGCGAGTTGGATGATGATTCAGTTTGTCCAAGAGATACTCATTTCAAATAGACTGACTCGTCATATCCATTAATTTTTCATCAAAAGCGCTTAGCTAATCGCAAGGAACGTTTAAGTTTGAAGCCTATATACCAGTTTTCTATAAACATTGCCATTTACCATCAATTACATTTTCCAAAAGAAAATTGCCCATATTCTCAACAAAGTAACAAGTTTAGAAGGATGGAGAGATATACCTACAAATCGAATACCAATTATTTATTAGTGGCTTTTGTGGATATGATATTTATTCAGATTTATTACTATAGTTGTTGATTGTAATAGCAATCATGTCATTTGGTTTAAATAGGTTTTCATTTTAATATATATAGATATCTTTCTTTTTTTCATAGATTCTTTTCTATTTTGTGAATGTGAGAAAATTGTATGCCCAGTAGACTGTAGATTTGTTGGCACTTTTCTATTTTATTAAGTACCTGGTAATTGTTACACTGTTCTCCCATACCTATTAATGAATATATTATTTGAAAATATTGTAAAAGCCAATTATTTTTAAAAGAGTAACCGTGGAGTTTCTGGCCGACTCTTCTCCATAGGAAACGACAAATTGGGACCGTACACCCAGCTTCTGACGTTTCATAAGTGCCCACGTAGGTTTATGTGAAATAAAATATTTAGATTTTTGATATTTAAGACTTTCAAATCTTAAGCACTCGCGGCGAATTATTTACGCAACTTTATTTTTATATTTTTGTAAACAAAATAATGAAATAACATGAAATATTATTAGTTCACATAAATAAACATAATATAAGTAATAGCTAGTTTTATTTTTTATTTTTATTTATCTACGTGGATTATGTTAGGTAAATCAAGCGTTAAATACAGCTCTTTCTGCCCAACAACATTTCGAGTTATGTTTGAGCGCTTACTTTATGGTAATTAAGAATTAATTTACAAAATCTGTTCCACGTATAATTAGTTGAACATTCTCGTCTTCAAAATGCTCTGATTAGTTTTTTTTCTAATTATCTTTCATTTTCTTAATTCAGAGGTCACATTGTCATCAAAATTCTCTGTTTTTATCTCTTAATAAACGATTGGTTTCATAATAACAATGCATCGTATGTATGTACTATTCAGCTTATTTTAATGCCAAGGGTTCAATAAACAAATAATAAAAAAATTGCATCTAAATCACCTTACTCTAACAATGATAATAATTTCAAAAGACCTAAAAATCTTCTAGTACTTATATTATGTTTATTTATATGCAATAACAATATTTCATGTTATTTAATTATTTTATTTTAAAAAAAAAAGTTGCACAAATTCGCCCCGAGTGAATTTTGTAAGACTGCAGCCTTAAAGTCAAGTTTTGTTTGACGATTCGTCTCCTCCTTTTTCTTCTGCTCGTATCTATGACTCTAAAAACCATTGTGGGAATTGACACTGAGATTAGCGCTGATAAGAACTACCAGTGGTTCACCTACTATAGCGAAGAATTAAAGTCTACCGATTGACATTACAAAGAGAAACTGAAACAACTGCTTTTTCAAAAACAAAAGAACATCAAGTAACTGGCACACTGAAACTCATACCCACAAAAAGTTTTAAACATAAATGAGATAATAAAGGGGGACTCATACTAGTAACACTAAGCGGTCGTAAAATGAAGAAGCGGCTCAATCGGTCGCCCTCATTTCCAGCGACGCACAATCAACATTGTTCAGGCTCTGATTGAAATCTGTACAAGTAATCAGTATGAACTTGTTGTTGGGTGCAAGTGGAAAGAACTTAAACGAAATAATATTATGACATTACAAGGGTGTATTCCCGCTGTCCCCATCGCCCGTGTTCCCAATAATGGTAATTCACATAAAAAGGCGAATAAAAGCTTCAATTTTCTTTTAAGTACAACTGATTTTAGAAATAATAATTAAAAAATCAGTCATCATTAATCATCATTTCAGCCGAAAGACGTCCACTGCTGGACATAGGCCTCCCCCAAGCACCGCCACCTCGACCGGTTCTGTGCTTCCCGCATCCAGCGGATTCCTGCGACTTTCATAAGGTCATCGGTCCACCTTGTGGGAGGCCTTCCAACGCTTCGTCTTCCGGTATGCGGTCGCCACTCCAGAACCTTTCGGCCCCAACAGCCATCTGTTCTGTGCGCAATGTGCCCTGCCCATTGCCACTTAAGTTTGGCAAAAAAATCTGTACAAAAGTAAAATGTAAGTAAAATGTTTTCAAATTTCGCCATTTTATGTGAATTACCATTAATGGGTATAGTAGACTTGGGTGTAGGCAAGAAAGCTACCAGGTTCTAATGGGATTCGGGGGGTCGTGTCAGCCGCATGCACGATGATCGCAAAAGTCTCAACACAATGGGTACCTGTAGATGGACGGCACCGCCTAAGCCGGACCAGAAAGAGGTGGCGGAATGGCCTAGACACGTATCCTGAGGGCTGGTTTGAGGTAACGTGAGAAAAGAATTTCAAGAAGGATTCGGCGTTTGCCCTGCAGCACTTATTTTTAAATGTCGCAGCATCATGCTGAGATAGGAGCCTTTTGGCCTCATACAGGACCTTCTGTTTTCATTACCCGACTGCGCCAGAAGGAGGGTTATAAACAGTATCCGCTTTTATAACAAGTTGCCAAAGTCGGTTATAGAACTTAGCGACGGAAAGTTCAAAACCCACATCAAACGTGTCCTTATCAAAAAAGCATATTATAAGATAAAAGACTACGTTGAAGACAAGGAAGTTTGGCAATAATTCCTTCTGCACATGTGGCTTCCCTGGTACCTCATAAACAACATAACTATGTCAATGTCTATTAACTGCTCCCAAGTAACGATGTTTATTTAGAATTTTTATTTTTTTATTTTATATACTTCCTTGACATAATCTTTTCATTATTTGACATTATTTACCTACAAATCGAATTCCAATTCTTCTCTCTATTTTGTTAAGTACCTGGTAACTAGTACTTTTATCATTGTGTGTTTAGTTTAGTTTGCGATCTTCCTGTGCGAGTCACAATAAATACATAGAGCGACTGCCTATCTGACTTCCACAACCCAGTAACTGGGTAATACGACATCCCTTGGTAAGACTGGTTGCCAAACTTCGGCCTTCTGACGACCCATAACGACTGTCAAAGATTCACGTATAACAGCCGAGACCAACGGTTTAATGTGTTTTCCGAGGCACAGAGGGGTCTTGGTATGTAAATATGGTCACCCATCCACGCACCAACCGCGACTAGCGTAGCTTAACTTGATCAATCGACCCGTGTGGCAGTTATTACTTAGCCACGGGCCGCTCCCACTGTACCGGCTATTGTAAAGTAACTTAAGAAAAATGTATTAATTAATAATATGCAAAGATCACTTTTTTTTTTTTTTTTTTTTGAATATCGCTTTGCTTTCAAATGTTCTTAAAAACTAAAACCATCTTTAACTATTTAAACAACCTACCTACAAGCATCTTCAATTTCCTTTTAAAAAACGCTCTCCGTTTGTACCATCAACCATACTCCAAGATAACCCTACCAGCGTTGCATAGATGCAACTTAATACTGTCGTGATGAAACTAACAGATCCCAGGATTGAACCAACGCAACGGGTTAAAGTTTAACTGAAAGTTTTAACTCAATGAGTTTTAACTGACGTAATATTTGTATTAATTTAGGTTAGTTGAATAGCGTTGGGGTTCGGATGTATATGGGTGTACTATGCCAAATCGAATGCCAATTAATCAAATATCAATTAATCGACCACTACAAATCGAACGTTCATAATATCGAATGGTTAATAAATTGTTTTGATAGAAATATTTATCTGTGGTTAAACAAGCGTAATTGAAATGTTGTTTACGATACGATACTATAAGCCTCTTAGTTTGTTTCGGCCTTTCTACTCAGTGTAGTCGAATAGGAAACGCCGACCTCATCTAGTTTTTAAAATATGAATATATAAAAGTGTTAACAAACCTACTTACAGAAATAAAATAGTTTATCTTTTTCTTTTTTTTTTTGCTAGGGCATCTCAGTGTTAACCCTTGAGAGGTTGAGACTCTTTAACCGGTCTTTCCTGTGGTTGCCTTAAGCTTCTAACCAAACTTAAAGCCTCCACCCAGGGCGTAAAACTTATAAACTAAACGATTGCGCGCTAAGGGCACCCCCTGTGGGGTACGAACCTCGGCTCAGGGCAGTCGGAGGGAGGATGGCAAGGAGCCGACGGTGGCTGGATAGAATCGGGGTTATGATTATTATCAGGGGGATTTAAAGCTACAGGCTCAGCTATTAAGCGCGGGCTGGCGCTTCGCTTACGAGCAAGGGTCGGGGAGGACTATTTAATCGGGGATTTCGCGGTGGGCCTCGGCGGCGAGGTCGGAATGACGGAATAGTTTATCATTTTATCATAATTTTTATAAAACCCTTTGTACGCGGCACGGTTTCTTACGGTACGGCGTCATTTATACGCCGTAGAAAAAAAGTGTCTGTCAACAAGCTTCCATAGTGATCCATACAACACTGACGACCGTGCCTACACATGGCGAATAAACCGTAGTTTTTCACGGCAAGAAAAACGTATGTGCACAAAGGGCCTAATAGATTATGATCGGCAGGTTCTTATTAACAAAAGAGCCCATCCTTGTCCTATCGATAAATACTCATCCATTCTTCATTCTTTGTCCAGGCGTTCTTTGTTCTTTGGAACTCTGAACATCAGGACGGTAACCACCAGGTTATCTTTTAAGGTGAAGGCACGTGAACATATTCGTAAAAAGTTGTCAGAATCATCCCAGCCCTGATTTGCTGGATTCGTTTTCTCCTCTACCAATCGTTATTTCTCCTGACAAAGTTTATTCTGTATATTTATGTATGTATGTATTAGTAATTTTATTTTTCGAGTTATCTCCCTATGTTGCACCTGCCATGTTTTGTCTCTGCATCACCCTAAGGTTGACTGGTAGAAAATGCCTCAGGCATTAAGTTCGCCTTTGTACATCTATGCAAAATATGATCAAATTAACTGGTAATGGGCGACACCACATTTCCCGACCATTTTCCATCATAATATCAATTTGTCAGTGATCCATCAATTGCGATATATTGATGCTAATAGAAAAGAAAAGCTGTGAATTTATATTTATAGTATATACATAGGTACTTACAGAATGTTCTGTTTACAATATACACAAAGGTAGATTCATACCTGCGCACGTGTAAGAACAGTGCGGTTCGCGTGCATCTTAGGAACATAGAATGAACATATTTGGACACGTTTGCGATAGGGCAGCGAGGGCTTTGCGTGTAAGTTTTAATATTCACGACGTGCACATATTCGTGGTTTCGCGAAGTGGTCTCAAACGCATCCATATTAAATTATTCTATGAAGCACAAATAAATCACACACTAAAGTGTACAAAACTGCATAAAACACAAAAGAGAATCCATTTAATCTAAAAGTACTTAAAACATTGTAGTAGATTCTCGTACATTCATACACTTCCCTATGTGTTTATAATTCTAGCGTATGGCACTTGTGGGTTGTAGCTGAAAATCAGCGTCAGGTGGTTTGCATAATGTCAAGTGACAACACCTTGCGTTGTAATCTGACATTTATTATTTATTTATTTAATACTTCAAGCACATAAATGTACAGAGGCGGACTTATTGCCTTTTGGCAATAATTGTTTTTCATAGTTTTAAGGTGTATTTTTTACTGAAATGCCAATAATCGCATTTTTCATTATTTCATTCATACCTAGACATCAAACAAAGTGATTTTTAGATATTATAGTTTAAATTTAAGACATTCAGAAACCCCAATACAGGCAGATTATGAGACGACCAAATGTATGGTCGGATTACCTAGTTTAATTCGGTCACCTAACAGGTTAATTACAATGGTAGTGTAATTGCGTCCAAACCTTACGCTAACAATGGTCAGTCTCTTGATACACATCTCAAGAATTTACATAATAATAGTTAGCTGCTTGTATCTCGTTGAGCATATCAAATAGACAATTCTGATTGATAGGCGTTACGGGTAGTTAGAAGGCCGAAAATCTGACCAACGGTTTAATCTGAGATTGGTCAGAAGGTGCACATGCTTTCATATTAAAATTAACACCTTACAAAGCATTACTCACCTGCCTAGGCTTTTCCTAATTATGTTGGAGTCTGCTTCCAGTATAACTACAAGCAGCTGAGTACCAGTATTTTACATTGAGCACCTGCCTATCTGACCTCCGTAACCCAGTTACTGGGTAACACGATACCCCTTGGTAAGACTGCTTGTCGGACATTTAGGCTTCTGACTACTCGTAAGCGTAACCACTGTCAAAGATCTACGAATGACAGCCGGGACCATCGGCTTAACGTGCTTTCCGAGGCAAGGAGGGGTCTCGATATGTAATTAACGGTCACCCATCCACAAACTGATCCGACAAGCGTAGCTTAACGTTAACGTTACTGTGACTTAATAAAGGTTCCTTGCCTACCACCACGTTAATTTCACATCAATCTAGTCTGATACACTGCACAAGATGTTTGTATTAAGACACAGAAATATGCCAGCGACCTTGAGTGGTTAGCTTGCGTGTGCTGTACTGAGCTCACATAACGCGTCGTACGTCCAGCCAGTAATAGAACTCACCCATCCAGGAGCACTGTCCCAAATAAGACACATTATTAATATATTATACATAAAACAAAAGGTATTTTAATAAAACAAGTAGGTATACTAAAAGATCAATAATTAAATTATCTTTAAAAAAGTGAAGGTTTCTGAAAAATACACTTGATAGATTTTGCGTGATACTCAGTTTTTAGGGTTCCGTACCTCAAAGGAAAAAACGGAACCCTTATAGGATCACTCGTGTGTCTTTCTGTCTGTCTGTCTGTCCCTCTATCTCAGCCAATTTTCTCCGAATGTAATAGACCGATTAAATTGACATTTTGGATACATATCAATTTGAGTGACCCAAACACGAATATGAACCGTAAATAAATGAATTTAGAATATTAGGGTCAGTTTTGGGGGGCAAACAAGAAAATTTAAAAAAATTGTTTAGCAAACTGTACCATGTGACATATCAAATAAAAGGGTTTACTGTGAGGGTCTCAAATATATTTTTTATATATTTTTTTTTTTTTTAAGTTACAAGTGAAAATAGACTAAAATGTACCATTCCCCCCCCCTTATCTCCGAAACTAATGAACCGAAAATGTTGAAAAAAATACAAAAAATAGTTCTATACTTATAGATTACAGAAAAATCTATAAGAAGTCTATGGTCTTAAAATTACATGGTAAATCTCTCGATATTGTGCGTACAAACTTACATTTGCAGTTGGAATGTTTGGGAGATTATGTTTACCAACTACAATGTTAAGTTTGTTCTTAGCATAAATTCTTTCCAAGTACGGAACCCTTCATTGTGCGTAGTCCGACACGCACTTGGCCGGTTTTTTATCCGCGTTAGACTATAACTTTACAAATTAATTTGACTATGTAATATAAACATAATATAAAATATTTATATAATTATTATTAAGAGAATGCTCTAATTTAACATAATTATAATTTTTCCAAATCATTATCACTACTCGTTTAGACTCTACTCGTAATCTTCAGTATAAAATCATTAATAGTCGGTTACGAGTATCGTCGCTTTAACTAACGTAAAAGAGTTAGGTATGAAATGTACGAGTCTACTGATGCCCAATTGCATAACACGTCGTCTGCTTGGTGTTTTTTTTGTTGACTTAGACACTTGCAGACACGGCAGCGATATTCTCAGCAGAACGACTGCTCCTGGGGTGGCCATGCCTAAGTCTATCCTGTATGTTGAGCCTTGAACCAGTCTCCATAAGACGAGTGGCCAAACGCTGCAATGTTTGCGTAGTTGGTGTTGCACGACCACGATGGGAATTGACGACGAAATTCCCATTGGGTTAACACCACTGACCGACTATTGGTAAAAACAGTGAGACAATTATTCCGCGTTCTTTTAGAGTATAGCGCACCACAATTTTACGGCTTATTCCACAAATCCCCCCCTGAAAATCCCCGTTAGGAGGAAAAGTGGAATCTGAAAACAGTCTAGAATTCACCCCTGATAATCCCGCTAAGGGGGGAAAACTAGAATTGAAAAAACAAAAAATAGCTTATTCCAAGATCCCCTGAAAGTGATTTTTTTACATTAGGGTTCAGTTTTTTCCACTGAGGGGATTCTCTCAGGGGGGATTAGTGGAATAAGCCGATTTTACGATGTATAATATATTTAACAAATTTGTGTACTACACAAATGTCACAGTCGCAATTACTAAACATTCAATTTTTTTTAATGGAGAGCATCTTCCAGGGAGGTGATAACTTATGCGCCACCAGCACAAGGAAATAAAGAACTGTCTGAAATAACCTATATTTATAAAAATATATTACCTCCATACAACATCACATGGTAGCCTTAAGGGGTCTAACGCAATAAGTTATTACATCATACCCTTGCAATTTAATTTAACATATATATAAAGTAGGTAGGTGACTATAACCGTCACTTACAAACTTACACTGTACAAATCGAATTCCAATTCTTTATTAATGGCTTTTGTGGACATGATATTTATTCAGATATGTTACTGTAGTTGTAATTGCAATCATGTCATTAATATTTTATATACTTAGATTATTTTCTATTTTGTGAATGTGAGAACGTTGTAGGCCTATAGTAGAGTGTAGATTGGTTGGCACTTTTCTACCTGGTAATTGTGGAAAGGCCTACACTGTCCTCCCATACCTATTATCACTGTTATTTAATAATATTGTAAAGCCAATTATTTTTAAAAGAGTAACCGTGGAGTTTCTTACCGGCTCTTCTCCATAGGAAACGACTAATTGGAACCGTGCACCTAGCTTCTGACGTTTCATAAGTGCCCATGTAGGTTTATGTGAAATAAAATATTTTGATTTTGATTTTGATTGACTTATTAATGCCAGCCAGCTTAAACTTCAGCAGAAAGAACTATGGTCGTGGGGAGTTCGAGATGAAGCCAGTACTGTTCTGAGTAAAAGTTTAAATTAAATATTATAAATTTCAATATTAAAGTAAAACCTTCCAGTTATTATGGGTGTAATTAATTAATAAATATTAATTAACACATTGACTGCCACCGCGGTCACCGGTGACCGCTAACAATAGCTTTTCTATTGTGTCTGTTGTCTGGCAGTCAAAGCCTTAATAAATATATATTATAAAAATCAAATCAATTAATATATATTTATTTATTGTTGTATATAGGTCGTTCTGTGCATTTCACAACATATTAAAAAAAAAGTCGAGTCATTCACCACACGCACTCTGCTAAAAGCATACATACAAAGTTGGCCTGCATACTTATCTCCTTTGCTCACAGTACCAAGTAATCTCCCAAAGCACGTACGAGCTTCCCCCACTGAAAACTTAATGAGCATGTAGCTGTGATGCCTTTGTACAATCTAAAGCTTGAATACAGCCTGAATTTACTGAAGAAAGCGGGGTTTTGTGTCAAAGGACCGGACTGGCCTAGAAAGCTTGGCGTGTGTTTGTTTGGCCAAATGGATGGTACAGCAAGTGAATGCGGGTGCTGGTTGCTTTTAAGATAGCAGTTTGTGGTATTTCATTTAGTAGAAACTAGCGACCGATTGCTTCACACGATTTTTATGATTTGACAAAATATCGAGTTTTATTTATTATTTGTAAGTTTAATATTAACGTATTATACAGATAAACCTTCCAGAATCAATTCTCTAAATGATGGTATAAACCGCATCCAAATCCGATGCGTAGTTTAGAAGAATAACGTGGTCACACGAAAAGCGACTTGCGACGCTGTCACATGTATAGGTAAAGTTTTTTGAGCGATTTCCAAAACAAAGGAAGTTAATACCCCAAGTCTCTATTTCAGATAATGTATGTAAACAAAGGGGATAACATATCAAAAGAATATCTTCCTAATGGTAATGCGCAAAAAAAAGATTCCATTTTCTTTTAAGTAGAAATGCTGCTCGATGGTAAGCGCATCACATGAGAACCGCTGGACTAATTTGGCTATTTTTAACCGACTTCAAAAAAAGGAGGATTTTTGTTTTAATATTGATTTTAGAAATAATAACAAAATAAATATCATACCGTAATTATTTTCATAAATTTTCGGTTTTAAACAAAGTTATTAAAAGAAGATGATTTTCTGGTTTAAATTATGATACTGGTAACAATGCAGGAGATCCAAACATTTTCAAATTTTTCACATCTTCAACAACTCTCATTCATAGATTCAAATTGTAAGTACCATATTTTGCCACATGAAAGACACACTTAAAAAGACTGACTTTGATGACCATGTCGCGTCTCCGACACACTACACTACACTACACATTGTTTGACTACAGTATTTTATTTGCACAGTTCTTATAACTAATTAACTTTAACTTTATAGATGAACATTTATTAAAATTAAAAAAATGTTTTGCACCACTGTCCTGTCATTTTGACAGTGAAATTTCTTCAAGTTTCTTTGTTTACATAAATTATCTGAATTATAGTTTGACTAGCTTTTGCCTGCGGCTCCGCCCGCGTGGATGTCGGTTATCGCATAAAAACGTAGTCTATGTCCTTCTCCATATCCCAGGCTATATCTCTGCCAAATTTCATGACGATCGGTTCATCGGTTTAGGCGTGAAAACGTAACATACAGACAGACAGATAGACAGACACAAAGACTTTCACATTTATAATATTAGTATGGATAGTTTGCCCGACTAAATAACTGAAACTCGAAGAGAGATTTCAAAAAGTGACTGTGTCACGAATTTACAAAAGTATAATCTGTTTACACCAAACAATATCCCATCTATTATAATTATATTTATTTTAACGATAATTAAACTCGGAACCCTTTTATTGATTTATTATTATTTATAATAATTGATTGTACCTACACCACAGAAATACATAACAAAAAATAAATCAGTGTTTGATTTAATAAATCGATGAACGCCGACTGCATGCATGAAAATGTCCCGTTACGCTCACTGTCCCGTTACGCTAATTGTCCCGTTACGCTCATTGTCCCGTTACGCCCATTGTCCCGTTACGCTCATTGTTCCGTTACGCTCATTGTACGCTTGCGCCGCATCAATGTTTTGTTATGACGTTGTCACGTTAAACTATCGTCCGGAAACCAAACTTTACAGACAACCAATTTTTTTTTTGTCACTAAATATACAATAGGCGGCCTTATTCCTATCTACCTTGCCTGCACAACTTCGAAGACTGTGTCCTTTTGACACCGTGAAAAAAGCAGCTTAATTAAAATATTGAATAGTAAAAAGTTCTTGACTTCATAAATAAGTAGAGAGCTACTTTCTGAAGGAAATTTCTTTTCATCGCTTGTAGAGATTTTCTTTTAATTAAGTCTTCCTTTTTATTGCTCGCGCCGAGAATTACTTCCGTTGCCAGGATATTAACAAAGACAACGAATACATACATCGACATTTTTTTTAATAAATATCTTAGATTGGTTTTTCTTTTAAATTGATTTAATGCCCGGTGGAAATGAAAAATAATTTTTCATTTCAAATGAAAAATAATTTTTCATTTCAAATGAAACTTTGAGCCTTTATACCGCAAAAATGGCCGGCTGTGAGCCTTGCCAATATCACCATGTATGGTAAACATTCCTGCGGCCTTCACAAGGTCATCGGTCCACCTTGTGGGAGGCCTCCCAACGCTACGTCTTCCGGTAAGCGGTCGTCACTCCAGAATCTTTCGACCCCATCAGCCACCTGTTCTGCGAGCAATGTGCCCTGCCCACCGCCACTTAAGTATGGCAATTCTTCGTGCCATGTCGGTTACCTTGGTTCTCCTGCGGATCTCTTTATTTCTTATTCGATCGCGTAGGGAAACTCCAAGCATAGTCCTCTATATTGCTAATCAAACGAAAAATATAATACTCTTAACCAAAGATTTAAATCATTAGATTCGCCTTACCGCGTCGAAAGTTGATCATGTTTCTGTTTCGTTTTGAAATCTCTGACACACACAATTTTGCATGCTGCCAAGGAAACGCCTTATGCTATGTATGAGCTTATTCTTCTCATTATTGACTTTTTGCGCGACATAAGTACGGTGAGGGCAATCTAACGATTTAAATATTTGCTCTAAATTTAAATTTTATATAAGTAATCTCTTTATCACCTCCCCATAGTACAAGGTTAAAACAATTGCAAAGAGAATATTCCATCACATTGAACCATGTGACAATATCAAAGATTATCTACTCAAACATTAGCACTCAATAACATGTATGGGAAAAGAAAATATTGAAACAGTACTAACATGTCCAGTATTTGATCATTCAATGACAAACTATAAATTGTATGTTAGGACTAGTTTAGATCGGTGTGAAGCTTACATAAATATTTAACTTAAAATTCATAATTCATGTAGAGTTTGGCCAGCGAGTCGTGGCACAAAGAAAAGACGGCAAAATTTAAAATCTTCAGCTGAATACATGAAAATATAGTCGGTCAAGTGCATGTGGGACCACGCAAAATGAAGGGTTCCGGAGTTGGGATAAATTTATCCCAAGAACAAACTTAAAAATATTATATAAATGATTCTTCAAATCAATAATTTGTAACCATAAAACTTCTTCTTCTTCCTGCCCTTGTCCTATGTTACTTGGGGTCGGCGCAACACGTTTTCTTTTTCCATTCCCCCCTGTCAACCGTCACTCTATTCACTCCCTTCTCTTTCATATCATTCTTCACACAATCCATCCATATTTTTTTGGGCCTTCCTCTCCCTCTCCATCCATCCACATTTATCTTCATCACTCTCCTCGTCACATGCGTTTCCTCCCTCCTCATCACATGCCCATACCATGCCAAACGACGTCCTTTCAACTTTTCTGTCACCGGCGCCATTTGTAACCATAAATAAAGTCCAATAAATAATTCGTGGTTTTTAAATCCCCGGATTTAAACGTCATTATAATTATTCCGGGATTTTAGAGGAGTTATTATACACTCTATGTATTTTCCTCAAAGGTAAATAAACTCTACCTATTCCGATCTCTGGTTATCAATTTCATCTATCACCATCTATACTTTATCTATACTTTTTTAACATTCATACGATACCATTCCTCGATACCTTGCCCTTTGCAACCTTAGCCCCGAATACCTTCACCGAACTAACAAATTATAGTTGGCCCTACATTTACTTATCTCATTTTTATCTAGCTTTTATCGCCTAGGCTTTATTAGCACACTATCTAGGAATATAAATAATGGCCTCCTTTTGATTGTACATACGTTGTTAAGCTAGGTCGTTATGGCACCCCATATTGTGTGTTGTACTTCTAGATAGTAACGACTATATATATATATATATACGACTGGCGATTAAGGGTGATAAGTTCTTCCTATATTTGTTAGTGAGGGAAAATAAAAGTAATTGTCAATTTGTTTTATGTAGTTCATTTATAGGGTTCCGTATGTCCGATTGAAAAAATGGTACCCTTATAGGATCACTCGTGTGTCTGTCTGTCTGTCTACGAGTATTCGTCTGTCACAGCCAATTTGCTACAAATGTAATGGACCGATTAAGTTGAAACTTGGTCCACATATCAATTTCTGTGACCCAAACATGGACGTGTTCCGTAAATCTATACTTATAATATTATAAAGCTGAAGAGTTTGTTTGTTTGTTTGTTTGAATGCGCTAATCTCAGGAACTACTGGTTGGAATTGAAAAATTATTTTTGTGTTGGATAGTCAATTTATTGAGGAAGGTTATAGACTATATAACATCACGCTATGACCAAAAGGAGCGGAGCATAAATGAAAAATGTTGCAAAAACGGGAAAAAATATTCCTTTTTGAGAGCTTCCGTTGCGTGCGCTGCGTAAACGGTTTAAGTTATGCAAATATCATGTATTATGGAATTTTTTCTCTTTAAATGTTCTAAAAAAAAGTCCATGACAGCATATGTCTATCTTTTAAGATTGACTCACTATAACCTTTTTTTATGGTAATCAAATTTGTTCGAATTTAATGAATTATTTTCGAAGGAGTTTTATCAACCTAACATTAATCTTTATCCAAATAAATATGTTATTAATCACAAGTATTTAAATGTAAACAAAATAAATTGTCCTTGACATCATTTGATTTCAATCAACATCTTAGGAGATATCATAACTTTAAAATAACTCCGCAACAAAATAAGTATAGGCTATTTAACATCACGCTACGCCCCTAAGGAGTCGAGCAAAACGACAAAAAGTCGGAATAAACGCTAAGCGAAAACGAAGTAATTGCGCGGACGGACGATGCGATGCGACGGGGTGGGTTGTGGGCCGAAATTTTACGCGGACGAAGTCACGGGCAGAAGCTAGTACACATATACAAATAAAATAAACTAATAGATATTTTAACAAATACCACCTAATAATAATTACTATGACTAGACTACTAATTGAGAGTTATTTAGACTGACTTATATAGTGGTTACGAACTTTTCTTTGTTTTCAGCTTTTTTAATTCCAAAAGGCAGTACAATCTCCTTGTATGCTACACCGATCGACGTCATCACGTCAACACCAACTGTCGCTGAAAACCAGCGCTTGCCATGAACTGTTTCTCGCAGGGCTTGTTAACGTTACCAAATAACAAAATAATAACCGTTTCGTAACGTTAAATTTAAATGTTATACCTAATAACGTTACAAAAATTTAACGTTACTTGATAACATTACCAGTAATATAACATTAATTAACATTAACAAAAATGCGATAGCTAACATTAATTTAGCTACGTTGCCGTTCTGTGGGTAAGAATCAGGCAGATTCAGGCAACGTTTTGATCGGCATGGCATCGGAGAGGCGCGAGGGCGGGCTCCCGCCGCGCCGCACGCCTCAGGCCCCATTACATCTCATCCGTTTAAAATAACGATAAAATTAATAGTCGCATAAATAACGTTAAAGTGATTACCGTTATTTTAATAATAACGTTAACTCTGTCAATAAAAGGTAACGTTATGAAAATTTACCGGTATTTAAAGCACTGGTTTCTCGCTTAGGGTCGCAGCATTATGCTGAGTAATGGCCATTTTGCATGGATGTGACGCATATTTCCCCCAACTTGTTCCTCTTTTCTGTTGGTGTTCTTTCTTTGCGTCATGTTTACCACAAATATATGTACTTTCTTTCTTTTTTTCTTTCTTTATAAAAATGCATTTTGTTTTAAGTTTCAATTTATTGTAAGAATCTTCGTAGGTTCAAACGCTACCACACACCGTGAACATTATCTTAAAGCGCACCAACGCAATTTTTATACTAAACCTTTTTGAAGGACATAACCAAAACGAACAGCTCTTAGACTCTATGAGAAATAATAAAGTCACAAAACAAATTCAATTCCCAGCATCTTTTCTAAACAAAACCGGACGTAACATCCGAGCTTATGCAAAACAGCAATCTTGTCAATTGGTGTCCAGGCCAGAGGACAGAGTGCCAGACAACTCATTGAATCGCAAATGACTAGCGAGGATAGATCGCTGACAACCTGTGGAGTTAGAGACACCTTTAGAGTTTAGAGGATATAGTAGGCTTAAGAAAAATTTATGAATTCGCACATGAGAGTGGACAGATGAAGGCAAGATGAAGGTTTTGAGTTACTTTTAACCGACTTTGAAAATCACCGATTTCTCCGTCAATTCCAAACCGATTTATTTTTTTTTATTTTTTTTTTCGTTTGGTTGAAGAAGCTTGCGCGGTGGTCCCATTTGCCAATAATGTAGGTATACAGGTATGATGGTTATTTTGATGAGTCCCGATACATTTTTTTTTTTTGTTTGGGTAGTTTTTGAGTTAGCATCGTATTTAGTTTACTTTGTATATCTTGATGATGTTATACCATCACTAAAAAGTGAAAATAATAAACTTTTTTCCAAAACTCGTTTTTTTTATTATTTTGTTGAAAAAAGATTTTTAAATGTTTACATACATCTAAATTGATTACAATTTCTTATTCCAATTATATTGTGAAATAACTAATGCGTGACAGCTGTGGTCTTGTTTTTTTTTTTTTGTGGTTTCTTTATTGGGAGATATTGGTGCCGATTCCCTTGTTCACAAACTAAACTAAATTTAAGTTCAGTGCATCCTTTTTTTCTATTTCATTAAGAAAATGACAGAAGATAAGTTTTAGTTTAGTCCTGTCAAATTAATCAGCGTGTCGCGCGACCAGCGATGTCTTTGTGTCGCGTCGCGTGTCCCGCCAGTTTGTAGGAGCCTTAACTTGTGAAGCCTACTTAGCTGTGATACTTTTCCTTTTAACTTCAAAGTCAAAGTCAAATCATTTTTTTCAAATAGGCACATAAAATATACTTTTGAACATCAAAATTTACAACGATAAATTAATAAAATTGATTCTAGTTGCCCCTTCCAAAAGGTAGTTACGTATGGCGAAGAATGGGCAAGAAACTTCATAGTTATTCTTTTAAAATGTTAACAATATTTGTATATATTAATTATTAATTATATGTGAAGACGATGCACTTACTTAGAATAAAATTACTATACCACAATAGGTAAAAATAATGAAAAGTGAAGCAATGACAGACAAATTAATTATGCGTGAGATACTTGGTGATTCGTTGATACTACTATGATTTCACCCCACACAATGGTATAGACGAGGGAAAAAATTATCCCCACTTAACGTGTAGGGGAGGTACACAATTTACTACTTTGTCGGCGTGATTAATATTACCACGCCAAACTACAGCTATCTAGAACAAAGAGTCTCTAAGCTAAGCCGTGGACAGACAGACGGACGTACATGGTAAAACTATGAAAGGTCCTTGTTGACTACGGAACCCAAATAGAACTAACTATAAGTACCCGGCTGTCGCTGAAAACCAGCGCTGGGGCTCTGTCTTGCATAGGGTCACAGCATAATGCTGAGCAGTAGCCGTTTTGAGTGAATGTGACGCATTTTTCCCCCATAGTTTTCTTATTTCTTTTGTGTTTATGTTCTTTTTTGCGTCATGTGTACTGCAAATAAACGTATTTTCTTTCTTTCTTTCAAGTACACTAGGTATGGAATCACATAAACTAACAATACAAGTATACAAAACCAAAAGGGCACATCATCAAAGTATACATCCAGCATTGCCACGTTGAATGGTAATGCTAATTCTTTGGCCAAAGAACGAGTCAGCCTACTGGTCAAAGTTAAATGTCGATTTAGAATTCCGGTGCGTAATACACGGTGAGATATAAATGGGAATATATTATTAGTGAAACCAGATTTAAATGGAAGCACAGTGCTACATACTACTACGCGCAGATACACGAATATGCCTAGTACATAAATTTCATTAAGCTCTGACCTTAGCCCATGAATCACTCGCTACATTGGCTTCATAAAAACACACATACAAATAACATAAGACAAACATCCGAGCTACGAAACTTCCTTTTCGTCGGTACTAAAAAAGTTTACTGAGATAAACACGTTATTAGAACTGGGCCTCAAGTCTGCTATTACAATAGTGTCAGAATGGTCTCTTCATTGTGAGTATTTGACAGTGTTTGTATGGCAAATCTGTCAAAAACTCACTGTATGAGTCCCAATAAATACTTTTTCTTTCTTTCTTTCTTTCTTTTATGAAGAGACCATTCTGACACTATTGTAATAGCAGACTTGAGGCCCTGAAGAGATGAAAATATTTGACCTTATTTTTTTGTTGTAAGTAATAAGTAATCAAGGCTGAATATTGAGTAAACAGGTATAGGTACCAAAAGTAAAACAAAGACATCCGACAAGCTAGCTTCACTATGAATGAATAAATTTAGAAATGAACCAGCTGCTGCCCGCGGTTTCACCTGAGTGGCTTTAAAAAAAAAAAAACCTGTGTTACTTCTTATAACATCAGCTATCTGCCAGTGAAAGTCTCATCAAAATCGGTCCAGTTGTTTCGGAAATAAGCCGGAACAGACAGACAAAAATTTTAAATATTGTTTTTTGTCATCTGCATTTATTAAAAAGCTATTATATTGCCATTACAAACAGACACTTCAATTTTATTTATTTGTATAGATTATGAAATTATATCTCCAATTCTCAGGCCAAGTGGAGCGACGATCTTCACAGGGTGGCTGGTAGCAGCTGGATAAGAGTTGCCGAGAATCGAGCTGAATGGCGTGCAATTGGAGAGGCCTATGTCCAGCAGTGGACTGCTATAGGCTGATGATAATGATGATGATGATCACCACTACCATTATTCACTCATTGTTAACCGTTTCATGGAAAAGAGGAATGGCAGTTCTAGTGTCGCTTGATTTCAGAAGCGTTCATGAATGACAAGACAGGACTTGGCTTTGTATGCTTTACCTTTTTTTATTGCTATTATAGAATAATGAATGATTTCTTGATAGTTTCAAATATGCAAGTTTACAACCCACATTCATTCCTACAATCCATTTAAAAGGTATATCTATTCACACACGAAATATTTTAAGATAAACATCTATAAGTGGTAAAAAAGCCATAGCAGTGTTTTTTTTTTTTTTTTTTTATACCATCTATAGGTGTATCTCTTAAAATATTTCGTGTTTGAATAGATACACCCTATATACAAGGTGTTTTTTTTTTTTTTTTGATATCCCGTAACTCTAGGGTAGGAATGAGACTATATCAAAGAATCAACTGGCATATTAATTAATTTTTAAATCACTTTTTTTTTTTAATAATTCGACAAAGTCACGTAAAACACCCTTACGTGAAATATGACAACGTCGCATTTTCTTAGCTTTAAATATTAATGATTGGTTTGAATGAAAAGGAGTTACTCGTATTTATCAATGAAACTTAGATACCTACACACATCGAGGGTCACAGTTTCATCAGTTTGGCAACGTCGCAAAAGTAACAATTCGTCATACGGGTGACAATTTTTGACCTAAATTAATATATGATTGATGATAATTATCTCCGAAACTATGCAGTTTTGGACCACATAATCTAGGACTTTTTGTATTATTTTTACTCATAGAAATAACCCTAGAGTTATGGGGTATGAAAAAAAAACACGTTGTATAATTATATATATTTTATTTTTATAACTCATAAAATAAATTATTGCTGATTTCAACATCCATACATCTACACCAGTCATACTGTTATGTCATAACGTAATATAAATAACAAACAAATATGTAATATGATCTCAAACAATATGAGGTAACTAATGTAAGAAAACAATTGAACATTGATCATGGTCATAACTACCTATTGATGTAAAAAAATATTTACATCCTCGAAAAAATCATCATGGTTCTTGGCAAAAATAAACATCTCTTCTTTTAACCCCAAGTGGCTCACGTACATATCTATCACTGCGAATGTATCTTGAACAACCAACATTTCTTTTGTAAATGAAATAACATCAATCGTATGAAAAACCCGAGTTCCCTCAGGCTTATAAAACCCGGAAGGCAATTGTTTTTTTGTCGAGAAACTGTCTTTGTATTTCCCAAAAGGGAATAATACTATGAATCAAATTCGCAGAAATTGTATGAAAATAATACGGGTGTAACTTTCATTCTGTCTCTAGCGCGATATATTCAAATCAGATCTATTGATCCATAGAGATGTTACGAAGTGGAATATTTCACTCTTGATCCCTATATAGGGTAGCACGGGTAGTGATGGGCAAATAAAAAGTTTTGTTCCGTTAATTTGTTATTGAGGAGTTCGGTAGACAAACGATTAAATTAGTAGCTTCTGTGCGCGACTACGTCCGCGTGAAGTTTCTTGTTTGAAGACGCAGATAATGCCAGTGACCTTGAGCTTGCGTGTTCTGTACTGAGCGCATGCAACGTATCGTACGTCCAGCCAGTAATAGGACTCGCCCATCCAGGAGCACTGTCCAAATAAGACGAATTTATTCTACACTAGCTTTTGCCCGCGGCTCCGCCCGCGCAGATGTCGGTTATTGCGTAAAAAAGTAGCCTAGGTCCTTCTCCATAATCCAGGCTATATCTCTGCCAAATTTCATGACGATCGGTTTAGCGGTTTAGGCGTGAAAACGTAACATACAGACAGACTGACAGAGTTACTGTCACATTTATAATATTAGTATGGATAAAACAAAAGGTATTTTAATAAAACATAAAACGTATACTAAAAGATCAATAGTTAAATTATGTTTAAAAAGGTGAAGGTTTCAGAAAAATACGCTTGATAGATTTAACGTGATTCTCAGTATTTTTTTCCGCGTTAGACATAACTTTACAAATTAATTTCACAATGTAATATAAACGTAATCTAAAATATTCATACATTAATTTATTAAGAACATGCTCTAAATTAACATATATATTTTCCAAATCATTAACACTACTCGTTTAGACGTAATCTTCAATATAAAATCATTAAAAGTCGTTTATCGTCGCCTTGAAATAAATTCTGAGACACACGGCAATACTGTAGCTTCCCATTAGTGAAAAAAAAATTGATATCGGATCAGCAACCTAATTGCGTAACACACTATCAATCACAATCCGAATGATTTTGAAGAATATTGCTAATCCATTGCTTCTTATGTTCGAAATATTTGTCTGCTCAACAACGTAAATAACGCAATGAATGTTGCTGAACTGGCAAAATGAAATCCATTGCTACTGTAAGTGTGTTAAGGCTCCTGCAAACAGGCACGACATGCGACACGACCCAAAAGCACCACTCGTTGCACTACACGCGATGCCTTTGTGTCGCGCCTGTTTGTGGGAGCCTTAATTAATTACAATTACCCCGCTGTAGTTCCGAAAATTATCCCCTGTATACAAACTTACAAATACCTCTATATAATATAATGGAAACATGATTACATGATTGAACGCTATTAATTCAATACAAAATAATTATGCAAAATATAAATGGCATCCAATTAAGGTTGGTATTTCATTTTAAAATAGGAAGAGCTCGTGGCTAAGTAGTAATAGCCGCATGGGTCGATCCATCAGGTTAAACTACGCTTGCCGGGGTTGGTCCGTGGATGGGTGACCATCTTTACATACCGAGACTTCTCTATGCCTCAGATAGCACGATAAGCCGTTGGTCCCAGCTATCATTCGTGGTTCTTTGACAGTCGTTACGGGTCGTCAGAAGCCCGAAAGTTTGACAACCAGTCTTACCAAGGGCTATCGTATTTCCCAGTTAGTGGGTTGTGGAGGTCAGATAGGCTGTCGCTCCATGTAAAATACTGGTATTCAGCTGCATCCAGTTATACTGGAAACCAACCTCAACATAGTTGGAAAAAGGCTACGCAGGTTGATTTCATTTAAAAATAGTGCTTTATTGCAGTTTCTGTCATCTATTCATATGAAATGCAAAAAATAAAACATTTCAATTTGAGTAAAAAAATTGCGATCATAAATAATGCTCATCAGGTAACCACAGGCATTATGATTAATATTAGAAAGTGGCCAATTCGTTCGAATTTTCATACAAAATGCGAACACAGATTTTTTTTTACTTTTAAAAAAACGTTGCCCCGCACTAGGGATTTCTCCTGTATTGTGGATGCGTTTACAAACATTTAAACTCACATATGTACACAAAAAGCCAGACCCGGAACAACTACTTGTAGGTCATACAAATATTGACATTACATTTTTTACATTGTGCGCTCACTTTTATAATTTCTAACGTGACGATATTATCATGGCCGTCCACGTCCATAAAATGTATGGAAATACGTGCACGTTATAAATATAACGTTATTGTGGACGGAAATTTGAAAGCTTCTTCATATATTTCTATACACTTTACTTCCCTTTGTTATGGTGATGCCGTGACGTGGACGATAATATTGCCATGTTAGAAATTATATAAGCGTACATTACCTATTCGAAAGCTTCCCAAATGCGTGTTCGAATAATTTGACTATTTTTTCAGGCAATTTCCCAACACTACACGTGGGATAGAATCATAATGTTCTCACCTTGACACGAGATCCATCTTAGATACCGCGCTTCATCGATATTCCGTTGTTCTTGTTAAATGTTCGAGAGATACAAACAAAATAAGACCTTGTGATCCTCCAAGGATTAGGTGAACGCATACCAAAGTGGTTTGAATACAGATCAATGATAAATTTAAGCAAGGTCTTTGGAAATAATGGGTAGGCTTATCCTTGTTTATATGCCAGAGTGTTGATGGAAATTTTTTGTTCTATATTGGGCTTTCTTAGAAAATTAATATGGGCTCGGATTATTCAGAGTGGTCTCCAGAATACATATTATACATTAATAAATTACATTTAAATAAATCAAGCTGTTTTTTTTATAAGCAAGATGATTAAAGCTTACATTCGATCTTGTTTAGCTCCCTTGGGGTGTAATATTTTTGCAATCAATTTATTTTAAGACAATCAATTTATTTTAAGATGACTACCACACCGACAATTCTGGACCGAAAATGATACAGATGCAACAACCCGCTTGTTGCTTTTAAACCATCTGCCCAATGACCTACCCCAAAACAAAAAACAAACTCAAAGTGCGCCACACCAATTTTCTACTTACTCTAATAAGCAGATACGATAAAACATTGCCCATATATTAGGCATCGATAAGATAAACCCTGAATAAAGCTAATACACTGTTCGCAGGGGTGCATCCCCTTGCATTCCCATCCCTATTGTTACTCAAACGTGATTCTAACAAAGGGTACATCTCTATGGGTAACAAAAACGGCCGTTGCGCACCGAGGGTTGAATTGAAACGTACGCTTTTTGTGACAGTGTCTATGGCCCGATAATACGGCAGACATATTGGGGTATTACAAAATTATTTTTAAAGTTTTTAATGGTGAATGGATTTCATTGATGGATTATATTTTGAATTGTTATTGAATAGTGTAATGCATAAAGTATGCGTGTATTTTAAACAATACGAGCGTATATAAATTTTAATTCATCATCATCATCATCGTTTCAGCCGAAAGACGTCCACTGCTGGACATAAGCCTCCCACAATTGGGGGGGTTTGCCGTAATCGCCACGCTTGGGAAGCGGGTTGGCGATCGCAGTATGGTGTTAAAAATGCATAGAGAACGCTGCTGCCTATTCTCTAGTAAGTCCCTTAGTCGCCTTTTACGACACCTACGGGAGGAACTGGAGTAGTGCTATTCTTAACGTCCGGCACCACACGGTACAATTGAAATAAGTTTTTTTGGAATTTTAGTTATCACCGAATAATTGATTCCATAGTCAGCTTGAATTTTATTAAATAAATGATATCGGGTTTAATTATACGAACTGGTTATAAACTAGAGTCCTATTAATAAATTGTGTAGTTTCAAGTTTGTATTATATGATATTATGCAATTTTTAACAATTATAATAGTCAAAAATTGCAACTGTGGCGACAGGTGACTTTCCTAAAACCCTTTTACACTAGTTGTTACCCCTTTTTGACTCGACATTTTACAACACACTAGAGAACAACCAGCTGCTACATTTCGCGGTACCCATTCTGCCAACTAGAATAAACTGCAGTAAATAAAACCGATAGTTGGATAAATATTATAAAACAAAACAAGACCTTAACAAAACAAACGTTACATTATAAAACCGCAGGTAAAATTTGAGCATAACCGTCACCGCAAACTGTCAAACTTTCCTGAACTTTTCTGACAGAGGATGGAGGCTTAAGTTGTTAGAGAAAAAAGAAAGAAAAAGTATTTATTGTGACTCGCACAGGAAGATCACAGACTAATAAAAACACAAAAAAAAAAAAAAAATTCAATCTTCTTATAAACTTTGTAATCGTAGGCGCTGTTGCGAATGCCTAAAGAATTGTACAATGACCTGGCCTTGGTTTGAGGCTTCCCACATCAACATCATACATGTAAGTCAATAAAACAATAGTACTACAGTCACAATAAAAGAAGGCGTAAGACTTACGCTAAACAAAAACGTTATATTTTATAACCGCAGATAAAACTTGGGAATAAGATTCAACGCAAACTGTCAAACTTTCCTGACAGAGGGATGGAGGCTTGAGACTTAAACAGTTCTTATAAACTTTGTTACCGTAGGCGCTGTTGCGAATGCCTGAAGACTTATACAAAGTAACGTGCCCTTGGTTTGTAAAGCTCTCCAAGACATCTAAATTGACTTTAGTTCAAGAGCAAAGTTGCGTTGCTATATTGTAAAGTTAACTTCATAGTCCATACGAGACTTATTTCACGTGCAAAGTAAAGTTTTCCTCATTTTACTTACCTTCTTTAAACAAGGAAATGAACTTATGCCAGATTCAACTCTGAATTATCTTGTTCGAACTGAGTGCACGCTCGACTCGAGCGTCCTGAGTGACGGCGAGCGGCGCGGCGCGGAGAGCGTGCTTGTTTGCGGTGAGCGGGGCGTCGAACGTGGCGTCGCGAGAAGTCAAACCAGCCGGTCGATTCTGTAAAAATCTCACCGTGAAAACTCAGGTGAAGTGATCTCGAAGTGAACTGTCATTCCATCTGAGACTAGGGATTGACACTATTGACAGCTCATTAATTCAAGCTCACTTCACCTAGGTTTTCACGGTGAGATTTCTACAGAATTGCACTGCAGTTTGTGTTTGCGTAGCAAACTCCCCAAACAGCCTTCTTTGTTTAATTATCGAGTTATAAAAATATTTTAACCACACATTTTCTCCTAGATACATATCAATAATATTGTACGACCCCGACGCTATGATGAAAAATGTGACCGGCTCACACGAACGCGAAGCGTGCACGAAGGCCACTCGGCGAACGCTCTTTCGCCGCTTGCACGTAACGCAGAACGCCCCGCCGCACGCCTTTTCACTCAGGCCGTACACTGACAGAGAAATATAATTCTGAGTTGAATCTAGCATATAATAAGCTCTATCGTTGAATCCTTTAATAAAAGGATATAATCACTAAGCAGTTTGGATAAAATAAATCGATTACTATTCTATCACACTTTTTTTTTATCCGTAACTTGAATGCTCCTCGCCTTCATCTCATCTGATGGTAAGTGATGATAAGGCCGAAGGTGGAAGCGAGCTTCACCCGGAATCCTCAACCACAGAGGAACTGGCCCTTTATGATCATGCTGACTAGAAATCAAAACGTCTATGTCATGTACTGCCTAAACCTTATATTGACTAGGAAGCACAATGCCTACCTTGCAATGCGTCTATACAGTATTTGAACTAAACCTTATTCTGACTATGAACCAAAATAGGCAGGCACCTTGCAATATTTCTATTATTTTAGGAGAAGAAAGGGAGTACCGTTTCTGGCGTTGTGTGGTCACAGTTCTAACCTAACCTACAGTTCAGAGGCTCTAGTGTGAGTTTATTTTAACCATCTCAACTACTTAGAAATTATTGCTTTTTGCTTGTTAAACATTTTGATCTCTAGGCGATTTACAGCTTACGCAATTTGCTGTGTAGACATTAATTTTAGGCATTTTGCTTCGTAGACGAATTGAAAGTTAGACACTCTGATCATATACCGAACTGGCTATCTTACCTCTAACTAACGAAACACAGCAATGCTGTTAACATTGTTGTTATGACGACAGATTTAGATAAGATGGTGGTAGCTAGCCAGGCGGACAGACAATTTTGCCCCCGCTGGGAATCGATTTCGGGACCTCTGGGTCTGAGACAGGTGGTCTTACCACTAGACCACAGGGGCGGTTAAAAGCAATATGTGCTTATCTACATAAAAATAGTATAATGTATTCACCCCCGAAAAGTTTAGGGTTAACTCTAACCCTTATCAAATAAGTAATAGTTTAGAAATAGGTAGGTTCAGATTTTTCTGCCGTCTAGAAAATTCCATATATTATATTTTCCGAGCCGTGTGGTGCCGGACGTAAAGAATAGCACCACCCTATTTTCTCCTCTGGGTCTCGTAAAAGACGACTAAGGGA
Organism: Dryobota labecula; assembly: GCA_947523025.1. NCBI lineage: Eukaryota > Metazoa > Arthropoda > Insecta > Lepidoptera > Noctuidae > Dryobota > Dryobota labecula. Next base: position 24,024,365 of record OX383289.1, on the reverse strand, counting down.
CTTACTAGAGAATGGGCAGCAGCGTTCTCTATGCATTTTTAACACCATACTGCGATCGCCAACCCGTCTGCCAAACGTGGCGATTATGGCAAACCCCTCCCAATTGAAGGAGGCCTCAGTCCAGCAGTGGACGTCTTTCGGCTGTAATGATGATGATGATGATGATATTTTCCTTATTGTAACACAGACAACGAACTTATATTGTTCATCAGTTACGATTCGAATATAGAAACAATAGTTGCTGCCCAAGGCTATGCCCGCGTGACTTTTTCTAAAATAAAAGTACTCCTTATTTTTAATACTAACATTCGCATTTTTTTTTTTGTAGTTATATTGTTACTAATAAAAATTTGGACCTGGTCTTAAATAAATGTTTGATAATAATAACAATAGCTATTTGCCAGTGAAAGTCCCATAAAAATCGGTCTAGCTGTTTCGAAGATTAGCCGAAACAAACAGACAGATAAAAATTGTATTTTTACTTTCAAAAAGCTGTTAATTTGATAACACAAACAGTCACTTCAATTTTATTTATTTGTATAGATATATTATAGATTTAGTTCATTTGATAAACAAATAATTTCCCTGTTTTTACGGTGACTTGACAAATTCCGTTATTTTTTATAACTAGGTACGTAGTTATCGATCGCATGTTTTCAAAATATATTGCTTCTGTTTATCATACAAAGTGGTACACAAACGCAGGTGCGAGAACTGTGGGAAAACTGCTTCGTGTCAAACTTAATGTAGAAAGTTATATTGCGTTGCGAGCTAACTATAAACTGTCAAACTTTCTTGAGGATAATAAAACTACCCGAGACGTATCATGGAATGTCACCGACTTTAAAAGAAAAGTTATTTAGTGATTGACATGAAAATCAATATCGCACATCCCGAGTAATACTGACACAACTGCAATAATAAAACACTAGGCAAGTTAGAAAAAAATATTGTATCACTTATTTACATTTCAAACTTTACCTAAGATTTATTATTGGTTTTATTCAGTGTTGCTTTTAATAATTCATCAGATTATCATTAAAAAAAAAAAAAAACAACGTTCTAAATATATGAGGTGTATCTATTCATACACGAAATATTTTAAGAGAAACATCTATAGGTGGTAAAAAAGCCATAGCAGCGATTTATTTTTAATCTAAATGTATTTATTTTTACATAATTATTATAATGTTAAAATTGCTTGAGTCATTTTCCAAAAAAAAACCTTTACTTATTCTATGAATGACCCGCCCGGACGCGGCGACAGTGGCGGCATGAGCGCGGTGCCTTTTGATAATTAATCAACATATCAAGTAATTTTAAATTAAATAAAATACTTAGATTAAATAAAAATATTGTTTCCTTGGCTTTTTTACCACCTATATGTGTATCTCTTAAAATATTTCGTGTTTGAAATAGATACACCTTATATAGTAGAACGAAATCTTGAAGGTTTGTTTTTGTAAAAAGTCATAGAACAATAGTAGATTGTACATCAAGTGCATAAAACGCACCATTTTACGCGAGACGTTTATATAAAGTAGAGTGTAAAATGGATTTATGGATGAGTTCTACACTCTACTTTTCACTTCGATTGCGAGGAAATGAAACAGCAACATGTAAATATTGTAAATTTAATTAAAATTGAAAAATAATTATGGTTACCGCCAATTAACTTTTTTTTTTTTTTTGTAGGAACGTGACATTACACCTGACTTAGGTCGTTACATAATATCTATGATAACTTAGTTATAGTTTAAATACATTGATTAACTAATATAAAAAAAACTATTTTTTTTTTTACAATTGTACGAAATAAAAAATATAAGTTTATTTCATGAAGTTTTATTGTGAACTTTGGCTGTTGGTATAATCCTTGCCTTGTTCTTAGAATACTAACGAAACGAATTAAAATAAAGAGGTTTTTCTATGAAGTTGAAGTTGTTCGTGTGGCTGTTGGACTGATTACCTTGGTCTTCGATGAAGATTTTACTTTATGCTCTAGAGCATAAAAAGTGACTTTATGTCGCCTACGCACGACATAAAGACGAACTTTTAGAGCATGAAAATTGAAAAAGTTGTTGTTTATGATGTTAGTAATACAGTCCTGCAAGGTATTAGTGTTTTACCAGTAACCCTATATATTTTAAATGTGGTTGAAATATTGTCTTTTAAGCACAACCAAATTTTTTTTTCTCCGCCAATTTCGCCCATTAATCGCGCGCCAAAATGCGATATTTCTACAATGGCTTTTCGCCCCCTAGCGGGTGATTCTTGCAGTTAAAAATGCGGCATTTTCACTTAAAACGTAAAATTATTATAGGAATAATTTGGTACATTTAAGTCAGTTTTTTTTTTTGCAGTTGTATCAATGTTACTCCGGATGTGCGATATATCAATAAATATGCTGCAAGCTGAATACCTGTATTTTACATGGAGCCACTGCCTATTTGACCTCCACAACCCATTTACTGGGTAACACGATACCTCTTGGTAAGACTGGTTATCAGACTTTCGGGCTTCTGACTACCTGTAACGAATGTCTAAAATCGATATAAATCTAAGTTTTTATATAGATACCAAGATATTAGGTACATACTAATTCCATTCTATACTCCATTTATTATAACATTTGAAAAATAACGTTTATAATCCTTTCGTTATTTCGTTACAAACGTATATTAATTTTCGTTATTTAACGATACATATAAAGCAATGGAATCTGTTCAACATTAACCCCCTTACTAATAAACGTTGTATAGCGTCTGTATAGTTACACAACGCTTTGTCTTCTTCTATCGAAAGTCAAATTACTGACGAGTGAAAGAGAAAAATCGGTGTGTAACTATACAGACGCTATACAACGTTTATTAGTAAGGAGGTAACAGTTTAAAAATAACTCTAAAATGTAGTAATTTCAACAATATTACACAATAACTGTTGTTATTTGGCCGTTATATTTCTAACGCTTTAATAAATAGTTAAGTTATAGTTACTTTTCATAACGTATGTCTTCTAACAACTTATATATTCACTTAAGTATGCCTATGTTGTAAAGGATTTATTTATCTTGCTTCTAATATTTTTCATTCACAGTTTTCCCTCAAAGGAGTTGGTGTTTCTATTATAGTAAAACCTCGTATTTAGTGTTTGTATCTCCGAGAATAATAATAGTTGTTATGAATGCATTAATGCTAGACAAAAGCAGTAGGTAGTTTTCCTTATACAAAATTGCACTTAAAAGTTGCCTTATACATACTACCTTGTACACAAGGCTACATATCAAGCTATACAAATCTAGTTTACGCTGGTCTCGCATTGTATAGGATTTTCGTTTAATGAGAGATCAGCTTATACTGGAAATGTATAGCTTGATATGTAGCCGTGTGTACCTAAATCATATTATGTAGCTGTAGAAAAACGATATTTGGAGACCATCATGCATTTAAATGTTATCTCTAAAAGCTAAGGCTGTTAAAATGCTAGACAAAATATAAAATATTATTCCCTTGGGAATATTTTCGTATACATGTAGGTACCTACGTAGTAGGCCGATGACTGTAGATATTAATAGGGTGTCCGAATCCGCAATAGAATAAACTAGCAAATACACGCGGATTCAGTCGTATCCTAGGTTACCTACTCCATGTACCTGACCCGGTCTATTCTATGTGATTTATCTAAATCCGTTCAGCCGTTTCCGAGTGATTGAGTAACAGGCAGTTTTACAAATTTGGACATCTATACAAATAAATAAAATTGAAATGTCTGTTTGTAATGTCAAAATAACAGCTTTTTACTAAATGCACGGTACTTATAACAAAAAAACAATTTTTAAAACGTTTGTCTGTTTGTTTGTGCCGGCTAATCTCCGAAAATGCTGGACCGATTTTGACGGGACTTTCACTGGCAAATAGCTGATGTTATAAGCAGTAACTTACTTTTGTTTTAGAAAACGCTATACGGGCGCAGCCGCAGGTAGCAGATAGTTTATAGTAAGTAAAGAATGTCAGTGGAGTTACCTGCCTGTTCTTCTTCAAAGAGATCTACGTTTTGGAATGGGCAACTAGCTCTAACTTTCTGACTAACTGACCGTCTCTTTGACGATTCAAAAGTGCCTGTAAATGGTTTAATAGGGATGTGTCCTGGGTAAAAAAAAAGAAAAACTGTTTAGTTCGTCAATCAGATAATAAAAAAATATTAGACACGTATTTTTTGTTTTATCATGTTAAAAAAAAATTACTTAGATAAATCACATTAAACTTGGGGAGTGGGGGCTCATTACGTCACAATAACGTATAAAATCTCAATGAGAAGTGACGTCATACCACATTTGATCTCAATGTATCGCCGTAATGTTTTGGATACGTAAAAAAAGAAAAAATACGTGTCCAATATTTTTTTATAATCTACATAACAGACAACAAATATTTTTTGTCATCATCCCTATTGAAATGCTTTGAGTTGTTATTACTATGATTTTCTGATAATCATGCTAGATATAGTAGGATTAAGTAAGAAGCGTAGTAGGTGGCGTTCTATAGTTTCTGCCTAGCCCCATGGGAAGATGGCGTGAGACTATGTATGTGTATTCTAGATATAGTCCTCCAGGCCGAACTTCGGTCATGGCGACCAATCTCAGCTAGGGTTCCAGATACAGGCATTTCAATTCCGGGACAATTTGGGGGGGTCACGAATTCGATCGGTAGGAAAATATACGAAAATAGAGAATTATTTTTGTAAATCACGTTACTTGTATTTTTTTTTTAAACATACTATTATATCTTTGGTAAAAACTAACTTACCTACCTACATTACTCATACAACGTAGTGTAATTTTAAAGCGAGGTACAGACAACAGGGAGACCAGAGACAATACATTTTTATTTTAAATTCCTGATTATAGGTTTCTATGAGTATATTATGGAGCTCGATTTTCAGACCACTGTGCGCCGGCTGAGCACAAACAATGGGAAGTGAACACATAGCGCATCGTTCCTACTCGTAACAAAGGTAATGAAAAAATAAATTAAAAATACTCGAAATCCGGGACTATAAAGTGTAATTCCCGGACACGGGACAAGACACGTAATTCCGGGACAATCCCGGATTTCCCGGCCATCTGGCAACCCTAATCTCAGCGGAGACCAGCCTTCGGCGTGGGAGATATTATCGTGCACAAATGTGTGCGCAGACACAGTTTAAACATTGTTAGTAAATACTGTTGTTTGAAGTCTATTATTTTATCGCGTTTTTCTTCTATTTCTAAAACTCCCATTGCTTTGTATGTCCAATAAAAAAACACATAAATCAATGTCAATGTTACAACCGTGAAATGTACACAAAAATACAAAATCTCTATGAAGATGCAACAGATGATGGATCAACAAAAGAATGGAAAATTATGAGTTTTAAAACATGCTCATAATCTGCCAGGATATTTGAAAAACATAACATCATACTAAGTTATGCAAAAAAATAAAACATTTGCTACATAAAAGATGATACACAAAACATTAAATATGACTATAATAAGATGGAACATTATAAATAAAGCGATAATAAAAAATTGTTCTATTGAACAAGTATTTTTAAATTATTCTTCAATAAACAAACAAACACACGTTCATCTCTTAAGTTTATTTTAAACGAACAAAGATCAAGCCGTATGTCCCTTAATCAAAGAAAATCTCACTCACCATCTCCGAATTTTGTTTACAACACACATCAAACGACCATCTTGGAACAGAACAATTGATGAATAAAAAAATTATCTTTTACCTAGCTGTGACGTATATTCCATTGTGTTGGTTTAATTGGTCGCCAGTCCGTCCATGGCGACGTTTCGTAAGGCGGGAAGGTTTGCGGGAAGTGACACACGCGTGGTGACGCTTCGGTGGTCGCACCGAGACTGCGGGCCCGCCCAGCCTCCTAGCGGGATGGGGCTAGGGGCAGATATTTGCCCTTATATGTAGGGTGACCACTGTGTTGTAGAACTTTGGATTGGGTAACGTTCGATTTGTTTGTTGGAGTTCAGTTGGTTTTGTTTCTCGTTATTGTGGCCGTTTTAGTTCACTCTTTTGTTTTTAACCGAATTAAAAAGGAGGAGGTTATATGTTCGTCTCTATGTTTTTTTAATATACATGTTAATCGGTATTTTCGTCAATTTTGGACAGATTTTGAAAATTCATTTGGTTAAATCTTCCGCAGTGGTCCCAAATAAATTTTATTAACTTTGCTTGGATAGTTTATGAATAAACTTCGATAGTACGTATTCCACTTGAAGACATCTTGAATACGTTATAATAAGCAGGTACTTCCTGTTGCTGTTGTTACAAAAAACAACGGACTTAAAAAAACACTATAGTGAAAAGTAACTTCAATTTTTGAACTCAGTAGCAAAAAACAAAAATACAAAAGCAAAGACACCGACTGCCGAAATTAGTTATTTTTCACATTATAATGTTTTTGTCAAGTATTGTGCTTATGCCGAATTTTGGGTGTATGTTTGACTCCAAGATTATATTACAATTTTTTTAGAATACCACTAAATACAAACAAAGTCTAAATTCAAAAACATCGTCCTATAATATATTGTGCAGATGACAGTTGAATTACACACATAATTATATACTATCTACGAGTCACTTGTCATCTCATGTCATGTTAATTACTCAAAGAGTTATAAACAATAAACAGCCTTTACAAATAGTAATATCTATAATCTACTTAAATCCGGGGCAACTTCATATTGTTTGTTTAATAACTTTTTTTTCTTTTTTTTTTTTAATAAAAATCTTGACCCACACTAGGAATTTCTCCTGTATTGTGGGTGCGTTTACAAACACTTAAACTCTTATACAAACAGCCAGGGGCCTAAGTCTACTAATTTACAAACGTTGCAATGGTCTCGACATTGTGAGTATTTGACAGTGTTTGTATGGCAAATCTGTCAAAAACTCACAATGAGAGACCATTGTAAAGTTTGTACATTAGTAGACTTGGCCCCCTGACCACCAGTCTTTACTTGGGAAGTCAGCACCGCTACTGTTTTGTTAACCAGCTAATATTGTTTTTACCAGCACGAGTAATTTTTACATTACCAAAAAAATTAAAGAAAACCTGTATAACAAAAACTTTATACATACATTCATAACTAAATTAAAACAATTCTATTATCTAAATGCTATTACAATATCAATGAATTCTTAAATGACAAATTAAAAAAAAACATTTTATATGTTAATAATCACAATACCTACAATACAAAACTTGTAATTGCCTTATTGATGTTAACAAATGCACTATTGTACAGGCCTATACTCCATTTGAAATAAAATTAGACATTAAATAAACCTTTTTACAGCCCGTTCAGCCGATTTTGACTTCTATTCCGTAGGTCATAAGGATGGCATTAAAAGCAAAAAAGTGGTTACAATACTGTTTACTGCGGCTGCCATTTGTCATGCCACCAACGCAATAGAAGTCAAATCGGTTAACGGACTGTAAAAAAGGTTTACTTAAATGTCTTATGTTATTTCAAATGGAATAAAGCTGTAAGTTTTCCAAAAAATATAAAAGAAACCGGCCAAGTGCGAGTCGGACTCGCGCACGAAGGCTTCCGTACCAGTATCTATAAAAACGGCAAAAAAATCATGCCTGTTGTATGAAATATTTGTTTTCTATTTTTTTGTATTTGTTGTTATAGCGGCAACAGAAATCATCATCTGTGAAAATTTTAACCGTCGAACTATCACGGTTCATGAGATACAGCCTGGTAACAGACGGACATACAGACAGACAGACAGACAGACGGACAGCGGAGTCTTAGTAATAGGGTCCCGTTTTACCCTTTGGGTTCGGAATCCAAAAAAAAAAATCAAAAAATATATAATAAATAAAACCTGTATAAAAAACAAGACACAGTCAAGTCCGTCCGGAAAATGACGCAACTCAGAGTGCTCCTACTCATAATGTAATCAACCGTCAGTTTTGCGTTCCCACAAATTGGTGCTGTTTCCCGCGAGTCCGTCTCTCATTAACATTCGGAGCTTTCGAGTTTCCTTTGGAGTTGTTGTAAACGGTTTTTGTTAAATCGACTATTTTGCTCAAAATGTTCTGTCTCGATTTTCAACAATTAGATACCAATATTCTACAGATTATAAATTGATTCAGAGATTATGAGACTACAGATTGTTTTTATGGTGTATTCCCGCTGTCCCACCCGCCCGTGTCCCCATTAATGGTAATTCACATAAAATGGCGAAACTAAAGGTTGATTTTGATTTAAGTACTGATTTTAGTGACAATAATTAAAAAATCAGTAATTAAAAGAAAATTGAGTCTTTTTTTCCGCCATTTTATGTGAAATATAATATGCATAGGTACCATTAATTGAGACACGGGCTTGTCCCCATTAATGGTAATTCACATAAAATGGCGAAACTAAAGGTTGATTTTGATTTAAGTACTGATTTTAGTGACAATAATAAAAAAATCAGTAATTAAAAGAAAATTGAGTCTTTTTTTTCCGGCATTTTATGTGAAATATAATATGCATAGGTACCATTAATTGAGACACGGGCGTGTCCCCATTAATGGTAATTCACATAAAATGGCGAAACTAAAGGTCGATTTTGATTTAAGTACTGATTTTAGTGACAATAATAAAAAAATCAGTAATTAAAAGAAAATGGAGTCTTTTTTTCCGCCATTTTATGTGAAATATAATACGCATAGGTACCATTAATTGAGACACGGGCGTGTCCCCATTAATGGTGATTCACATAAAATGGCGAAACTAAAGGTTGATTTTGATTTAAGTACTGATTTTAGTGACAATAATAAAAAAATCAGTAATTAAAAGAAAATGGAGTCTTTTTTTTCCGGCATTTTATGTGAAATATAATATGCATAGGTACCATTAATTGAGATACAGGCGTGTCCCCATTAATGGTAATTCACATAAAATGGCGAAACTAAAGGTTGATTTTGATTTAAGTACTGATTTTAGTGACAATAATAAAAAAAATCTGTAATTAAAAGAAAATGGAGTCTTTTTTTTCCGCCATTTTATGTGAAATATAATATGCATAGGTACCATTAATTGAGACACGGGCGGTGCCGCGGTGGGGACAATGGGAATACACCGTTTTTCTCTTTTCAGTTATGTGTTTCTGCAGTCGGGTTTTTTGTTTTATTAAATAATTTGCTTTTTTTTATTACTCAATACTCAATATATTTATTGCTTCCACATGTGAACTTAGGTTAGGTTAGGTTTTACAAAGATATGATCATTGTGGAGCCTGTTGGGCACAGCAAAAGTAGGAGGGAGGAAGAGGGGCTTTTATTTGACTACTTAGTTGTTATAATAATAATATTAAATAGGTATTGTGATTATTAACATATAACATGTTATTTAAAATTTGTCACATTTAAGTATTCATTGATATTGTAATAGCATTTAGATAATAGAAATTGTTTTAATTTATTTAAGAATTTATGTATAAAGTTTTTGTTCTTCTTTAATTTTTTCTGGTAATTTATTATATATTTTAATTGAAATGACTAATGTACCTGTTGAGTGCATTTTTAGCTTAGACCCTAATAAGTTTAACCTATTTTTATGGCGCAGTGTGTATCGTGACTGTATATTTTCTCTTGTCGTGTAAAAGTGTTGGTAATTACGAACGAATTTGCATATTTCTAGAATGGCAGGTTAGAGTATCTTATGTTCTTGGAAATGAGGTTTGCAACTGTCGGTGTCTTCTATATTTACAAGGATTCTATATTTGGAAGGAGAAGTCTTTTTTGCAATGTGAAAAGTATCGGTGCATCTGTGCTGTTTCCCCTCTACCTACTGTCTAAGCAACACACTAATCTATTCTCTAAGCAACCCACGACAATAACATCAATTATACCTATAATGAGTAAACGCATTGCTTTATTGTATAGAGTAATCGTTCAACGCGTGTGAAGACGCTGACAGCCGTTAGCTCCTAGACAGGTGCAATTAATTAACATCTATTATAAGATAATTGAATCTCGTAGTTTCTGAAATTAGTATTTACAGAATCAATAAAAGAAGGGATTTTCTTTTTTTCATGGCTAAGTATTCAAAGTAAAAATGTGCTAAAAAGTGACTAACTTGACTAACTTCTGCACGCGGCTTCACACGCGTGGTTATTTTTATTTTTTATTATAGTAACTCCTTAAAATATCAGCTATCTGCCAGTGAAAATCCCGTCAAAATCGGTCCAGCCGTTTCGGAAATTAGCCGGAAGAAACAGATAATAATACAAAATATATTATTATAAGGTGTTTACTTTCTTTCTTAAGCATTTAGTAAAAACCTATTATTTTGAAATTACAAACGGACACTTCAATTTTACTTTTTTGTAGTACATGTATATAGAAAGCAACTGTCAATGGATTATTTTCATATAACCTATACCTACCTATTATGATTTCAAGTTCCCATTAATTTTAATGCCAATAGAATACACAGTCACCGTGAACCAAGCTGCGAGCACATCTAGTTAGTAATAGAAGAGATTTAAGTACCTAGTCTGTTGTTAAACCCCTTCCAATTCTTTATTAGTGGCTTTTGTAGACATGATATTTATTCAGATATGTTACTGTAGTTGTAATTGCAATCATGTCATTAATATTTTATATACTTAGATTATTTTCTATTTTGTGAATGTGAGAACGTTCTAGGCCTAGTAGAGTGTAGATTGGTTGGCACTTTTCTATTTTGTTAAGTACCTGGTAATTGTTGAAAGGCCTACACTGTCCTCCCATGCCTATTATCACTGGTATTTAATAATATTGTAAAGCCAATTATTTTTAAAAGAGTAACCGTGGAGTTTCTCGCCGGCTCTTCTCCATAGGAAACGACTAATTGGAACCGTGCACCTAGCTTCTGACGTTTCATAAGTGCCCATGTAGGTTTATGTGAAATAAAATATTTTGATTTTGATTTTGAAACCAAGTTTTATTTTGATTATAAAATCTTATTAGGGTGTTACAAAAATTACAGGTTTTCTCTATACTAAAATAATAACGTTGTATAAATAAAAAAATACTTAGTCCTTGATGATGTTCTCATTGGGAAAGAAAGTGTCGCAACAGTTTGTGTATGTGAGTTTAAGGCCTGTGTTCACCAACATTTAAATCAACTGTTTAGATATTTAATCAGTTGATTACTCAATTTTTTTTAGGAAATTTGACATAAACCAACTGTTTAAATACCTAACCGGTGGTTTGAATGTTGGTGAATACAGGCCTAAATGTTTGTAAATGCACCCACAATACAGGAGAAATTCCTAGTGTGGGGCAACGTTTAACTATAAAAATAAAAATATCCTGAAAACAAATGTTGCCAGTTTTTGTTACCCTATGTACATCATAATTAGCATATAATGTTTCCACTGCTGGGACACAGGCCTCTGAGTGAGAGTGAGTGGGCCATAATCCACCACGCGGGCCCAATGCGGGTTGGTAGATGTCACATGTCTTCGAATTTTTGGTTCTAGGACACGCCGGTTTCCCCACGATGTTTTCCTTTACCGTTTTTAGCCCAGTGGTACTTAATACAATAATTTACACTAAATAAAGCGCCTGACTGGGTTCTAACCGGTATCCGTGATTCTAACCAACGACCTTTATCTCGTAAATCATGGCCATTACGACTGGGCCACCACTGCTCTTTTAGAGGTATGAGGAACAGGCGATACAGGATTTGTGACGTCAGGTCTTTGATGCGTAGTTCGCATGTGGCGTTGTTGATACCGCCACACTCTCAACACAAAAACACCAAACGCGAAATACTTATCGCAACACAAAAAGATAATGCTAAAAGAGTAGATTGTTGCATCGAGCGCAAAGTGAGTTATTAATGCACGAGTGTTATTTTTTAAATTAACTCGAGTGCATTAATTACTCACTTTGGCAAGGTGCGTAATTTGCTTTTCTTTCAACTACCAATCTACCTACCGTGATAAAATATACCTACTCAAAATAAAAATTCAAGTTAATGAAAAAAAATTTTTTTCCTCCAAGTCCATTATATTCAGCCGATTTTTAATTTCAGCCAGTATCTTTTTGATCTAATGCATACATTTTATAATAAATTTAATGGGAGACATTATTCGTACTTATTAAGTACCTACATTGTTACTAACAAAATATGGACCTGGTCTGAAATAAATGTTTATTATTATTATTAAACCTCTGTGGTAAATTTATATCTAAATAAAAAATAAAAAACAGTGCATTAATGAAAAACTGTGCAACCATGAGATTTCATATAACATTTCTGCACTGTTTTGGTTCTAAGCAAAAATACGTCCTTTGTGATCGGTTTTGTAGTGATTAATGATAACATTACTACGTAGTTGAAAGAAAACTTGTTTCCCAGTTATACGAAGCTTTACAAATCAAGTTCAGGTAAAGTATATAATTATGACGCTGCTATTTGTCAGCTTTGTTTTGGATGACCTGCTTCTTACTCTGAGGTATTTCATCCATTACTTACGGAGGCAAGAGCTAAAGTGCTTTTTCAAGTCTAAGTGCCTTTTCATCCAGCTGCCAGGTATCTGATGGTAAAGTGTGAAAGCTTTCACACGTACCAGTACTATTTACCTATATTACACCGTCCGGCCACTGAGTACGGATAGAGGCAAAGCTTCATACACCACTACAAACATGAGGCGTGTGTGTGCGTACCACTAGCAGCTTTGTCGTGTACGAAGAGAAACCAGTTTATACCGGCTCGGCCAGTTGAATCGCTCAGGCCTGCGCGTACTCGTCGCGCGTCGTGTTTGTTTATGTTTCACGTTTTACTTTAATAATAGCACATTATCAAAGAATAATAATGTTTTTTTTTTTTTAAGTGTAAATATTGTTTACTGTAGGTACTGTGTGTATGAACAATAGTTGAAAAAAATAAAATCATATAATTTTTGAATGACCGAATATGATTATATTTTTTGAATTTTTTTATTTGTAATAGATAGGTACTTAACATCGAAAGTGCTGCAAAAAAGTTTTGGTATTGATTGTAAATAGTTTATTAGTTTTTTAGTAAGTGGCACAGAATAGTTTTATTTATGTAATTTAGTTTGATCAAAATCAAAATCTTTTATTTCACATAAAATACATGGGCACTTTGAAACGTCAGAAGCTAGGTGCATCCTCCTGTGCCAACCCTACCGGAAAAGGTATAAAGGACTTCGTCGGAAATGGCCCCAGGACCAACAAACATCTGACCTACATAATAATTATAAATATATTTTATTAGACTAATTGCGAATATCTGTATGAAACGGACATTCTGCGTTCCATAATGAACAATTAAAAGAGCGACTATCGACATCACATAAAATATGCCGTCATCTTTGACAAATTAGGTTAGACATGACAATTCAATGATTTAATAATAACCTCATTGTGACAATTAGTGACGTCCAATCTTTCAATATCATGACTAACATACATAAGGTACCTAATATGACTTCCTACCTAAGTATATATAAATAAAATAAAATAAACATTAGGATAAAGTCGTTGGCATTGAAATTAAATAAATAAGTACTTATTTACCTACCTACCTATTTTAATACAAAAACTAGAAGATTTACCAACTAATAGGTAGGTACTTAGGAAAATACATAAATGTTTTTCTGATTCTCTTAGCTTAACTAACCACATACAGGCAATAGAAATAACAGTGACATGCATTTATTAGCATGTATTTCGAAGTATTGAAAGGATTGTTTCTTACTAAATATAACCTCAAAATCTTTGTTTTCTTTTGAAATAAATCCTTTCTGCAAGTTGTCCGTCGTTAAACTTTGTCTTCATATGCACATACTTGTAATTTAGAACACGCAAAGTAATATTCCTTTGCTGTTGGTTCTGGGGCGAACGATGTATGGATGCAGAACAATCTCCTTTTGCACGTTCTTTAGAGGCTTTGCCTCTGTTCCGTTTCATTACTCATGTGGTCCGGGCGTACTTACGCTTCGCCCCCGCGCGGAAATACTAGCACGAACGCGCTACTATTTTTTAATCTAAAAATATAACTATCCTTTAAAATTTTGGTTTAAATTTTTGCAATATGACCGACCAAACCACGAAATATATAAATATATATATATGACCAATAGATTTATATCTAAGTCTTAAAACTAAATAAATATTATGTGTCAAACGAATATTTTCAATTTTGAAACCGTTCGAATTTACGTTTTATTAACTCCGCACGCTCGTGCGAGGGCCACAGGCAGCGTATATGTCGTACGTCCTCCAAGGAGAGGCGAGTACCTACCGGTATGCTTTTCTAAGCGCCTAAGCAACTGGAATACCGTATTCTGTACGGGGAACGTACACGCGAGAGGACAAATTGCTTATAGTATTTTTATTTCATGGACGAGGCGCGTTTTTCTTGTGGTTACCAAGTGTAAAAAAATGCTGTGGATGTGTGTGTAAGCGCACGAGCTCTCGGTACCGTCCGAAACAATGGCGAAGTCGGAAGTGTGAGCATTGGTGTATTATGTACTGATGCTTTCCGTATTCACGCACACATTCACAGCGTGTTTGTACACTTGGTTACCACAAGTAAAACCCGCGTCACTTTACTTGTGGTAAAAATAGTTTAACGCCTTTTCAGCTACCGTTAAGTTTGCTTAAAAACAGGTGACACCCCATGGTGACAACAATTCTACATTTATATCTGTAATTTTTATGGTGTACATAATAAAGAGTATTCTATCTATCTATAACAGTTTACAGCTAGGTTTTTCGATGGTATCTTATTTTACCCAAAGATATGTTCCTGTTGTAATAATATTTGGTCTTATTACAACAGGGCGTATTTTTTTAATTTTTTTATAAGCATATTTATTCACGGTCCGTCACGTCACGTCAGATACCTAGCAATCAATCAAGGCTTTCACAAACAGGCGCGACACGCGACGAAACAAATGCACCGCTCGTCGCGCGACACTCGGTGCCTTTCTATCTATCTACAAGTATTTTTATCTCACAAAGCGACACGGTCCAGTAATTTGTCATAAAGTATGACAAATTACTGGACCTATCGACGTTAGAGTAGGTACTAGAAAAGTTATAAATCAAAAAATAAAACTATTTTCATACAAACGGCAAAAATAAAGCTATTTATATACGCCGCCAGTCATAATACCGTACCAGGCGCAGAAGAAAAGAAAGAAAATAGAAAAATGTTTTATTGGGGACACGCATAAGAAATAAATATAAACAGTAAAAAAGGTGCGTTCAAAACTAACCAAACTTACATTAAAAACAACAACATAAAAACATAATAAAAATACCGGCCAAGTGCGTGTCGGACCACGCACAATGAAGGATTCCGTTATTTATATAAATTTATCCCAAGAACAAACTAACACTGTAGTTGAAAAATATGTTCTTCCAAACGGAATGTATCGGAGAACATTTTTTTCAAATCGTCGCATTAGTGCTGAAGAGAGCTAAGCCACACTTTTGACCGAATTGAGTTATGAACACCACCATACTCGTCGTTAAACGGAGATTCTAGTGGTGAAGAGATCGAAGTGATAGCTCAACTAGTGGTTTGGTTTTTCATTCAGACGTGAAAGGAGTTAAATGAAACTAGGAACATAAAATCAAGTGGTGAATTTTTGATTTATCTTTATCTTGGAACCAGTTTAGTGTGGAATAGCTCCCTTCACTACTAAGGCGACGAAATGTAAATGTAAGTTGGTCGAATATTTACTCGGTAACTTGTAAAGCCTACTTAACTGTGATAGTTTTCCTTACTACTGCTGTGATTTTTTTCACATATCCAAGTACAACCATCCAGCTGGCAGGTGAAAGGCCCCTTGACTATTATAATTTTGAACGGCCTATCCAACGTTATCCCACACTATGTGATAGACGAGAAAAAAAATATCATCCCCACTTTACGTGGGAAGGTATCCTAAAAAAATATATTTCAAGATTTTATTTCACCACTTTGTTGGCGTAATTAATTACAAACCATGCCAAATTACAGATTTCTAGTACTAAGGATCTCTGAGCTAAGCCGCGGACAGACAGACAGACGGAAATGGCGGAACTATAAGGGTTCCTTGTTGACTACGGAACCCTAAAAAGACCAGGGCCTCAAGTCTGCTATTACAATAGTGTCAGAATGGTCTCTTCATTGTGAGTATTTGACAGATTTGCCATACAAACACTGTCAAATACTCACAATGGCGAGACCATTCTGACACTATTGTAATAGTTACAATAGTGTACATAGTTTGTATGGCAAATCTGTCAAAAACTCACAATGAAGAGACCATTGCAACGTTTGTATATTAGTAGACTTGGCCCCCTGTTCGAACACCAGCCTTTGCAGTTTGCACAATATATGTGCAAACCGCAACAACATACATGCTTACATAAAATCACGCCTTTTTCTCAACATCCTTACATATCTACTACTAGCTTTTGCCTGCGGCTCCGCCCGCGTGGATGTCGGTTATCGCGTAAAAAAGTAACCTATGTTCTTCTCCATATCCCAGGCTATATCTCTGCCAAATTTCATGACGATCGGTTCAGCGGTTTAGGCGTGAAAACGTAACATACAGACAGACAGACAGAGTTACTTTCACATTTATAACATTAGTATGGATTTCTGTTTCGTTTACATTCATACATCTGGTTCATACACGCACGCCGATGGCGAGTATAACTACTCATGACCTTACTGAAGAACATCACCAATAAGGTCAGTATAGTATAGTTTGCACAGTTGACTATGACTATAATCCACTTTTAACATGGACAGTATTTTCTAACACTAAAACAAGTATTAAAGTACTTAATTACCTAAATAAGTACCTACCTAGTTTTTAGGGTTCCGTACCCGACGGGTTCTAGACGGAACCCTATTACTAAGCCTCCAACCGCCCAGTCATCAGTCCGTCCGTCTGTCTGTCTGTATTCTAGTTAAAAATCACTTCCTCTCTCCTTAAACATCATCATTACTTAAAGTTCCTTGCTCTTGTATCATGTTTATTATTGTATATATAGATATTTTTATATGGATAAGCATCTATATGCTTTATGTATGTATGTATTTATTGTATATGTAAATGGTACACCACTGACTACCTGCAGTATTGTCTCTCCTTCTACTTTTTGATCCATCCAAAGGTTGCCTGTAAAAGATTGCTTTTAGCGATAAGACCGCCCATTGTGGCACCCTATGTAACAATTCTACATTTATATCTGTAATTTTTATGGTGTACATTATAAAGAGTAGGTATTCTATCTATCTATCTGTCAGCAGGCTGTATCCCATGAACCCGAATAGGTAACTAACTTAATTAATTACTTTATTAACTTGAAATTTTCACAAACCTGGTGTCAGAGTTTTTATGCCGCCCATGGGCATCTGTCTTGGCTACACTTGCCGTCGAGAAATATCTCTCAAGCATTCATTCTCAAGCATTTCCTCATGATGTTTTCCTTCACCGCTTTTAAGCAAGTGATAATTATACAATATGCATGAATCCGAAAAGCCGCCGTGTATGCCTTGGGTTCGAACTCGAAACCTATGACTTGGCAGTCCGATGGTCAAACCACTATAGGCTATCACTGATATTGCCGGTTTATCAACAAAAAGTAAGAAATAAAATAAAGTAAAAAAATAAAGGTAAAAATGCCAAAAAAAAATAAGTTTCTCGTATGGCGAACCCCGGGACCCCCATACAAGAAACCTGTTTTTTTTTATAAGCGTTTTTTGTTTTTTCTAAATATTGTGCGATGGTACAGATCAGTGTGCGACTAGTACTTCAACTCGCACTTGCCCGGTATTTGTTTTAATGGCTCTCCTTCAAAAGTCATTGATTTTCGCATGTGTCAGACAATTTTGTCACCTACTTTAAATTTATTTGCTAATCTCAGTCTTCGGCTAATTATATCACTGGCACTGTGTGCTAATGTTAGAACAACATTTTTGTGTCCACATTTCTGTTAAGTTTACTTAGTTCAATTTACTTAGTCAAACATTAATCATCTGCCTAGCCGTTTCCCAGAAATATTGGAGTCGGCTTTCAGTCTTACCAGATGCAGCTGAATACCAGTATTTCACATGGAGCGACACTGCCTATCTCACCTCCACTAGGTAAGACTGGTTGTCAGCTTATTCAAACATTAACTAGGATAAAATCTTTCGAACTATTTTATGTGTCAGAACTGCATCCCGCGGATTGGTTCCCCAAAATAATACCTACCTATCCACAAGGTATTATTTAGGAGAACCAGGTTTTGTTGAGTGAAATGTGACGTTCGTGAACTGAATTTAACTGAATCGACCTTTTAGAAAAACTAAACTTTTATTTCAACCTTTAATTTTATTATCTACTCTCTAATTTGCTTAAAAGTTAAGTATACAAATATAAAATGTTTTCGTTTACATTTACATCGTTTATTACAAAGAACCCAAGAATTGAAAACAGCGACATCTATTGGTTAATGTAAGAATAATTTACACTGTTGCTGCAACTCTTAAGACAAACGGTTCTATTCTCTACCACAAGATGGCAGTAATAATTGTTTCAGTTTCAAATTCATCATTGCGACTGTATATTGTAGGATAGGCAGAATGATTGTAATACCTGCATATCGTTATATAGTTCATAATTAGTATTGTAATACATAAACCTATTTGGTTTTTAATGTGGATGTTTGACAATAGATTGGTTATCCTAATCATAAGTCTAGTATCCTGGACTGCCAAGACACGCGTTCAAAATTAAATTCAAAAGTCATTTATTTAACCTAGGCTGAGAATCAGCACTTTTTGAACGTCAAAATTAGATAAGACAGTCCCCCAAAGCGCCCGCCCTTTATCACTTCTTAGTGCTTTAGCTGGGAAGAAGTGGCGCAACAAACTCCCGATGTTGATGGCAATCTCCATTGATCGTTAATTGTGTTGCTATACATAAGTAGCTAAGTAATAACAGCCGCACGAGTCGATCCGTCAGGTTAAGCTACGCTTACCGGGGTTGGTCCGTGGATGGGTGGCCATCTTTACATACCGAGACTCCTCCGTGCCTCGGAAAGCACGTTAAGCTGTTGGTCCCGGCTGTCATTCGTGGATATTTGACAGCCGTTACGGGTCGTCAGAAGCCCAAAAGTCTGACAGCCAGTCTTACCAAGGGATATCGTGTTACCCAGTGACTGGGTTGTGGAGGTCAGATAGGTAGTCGCTCCATGTAAAATACTGGTATTCAGCTGCATCCGGTTAGACTGGAAGCCGACCCCAACATAGTTGGGAAAAGGCTAGGCAGCTCGTAAGTACACACTACACTTTAATGATTGAAACCAGGATATCATAATAAACGCTGTCATTGGGAGATCCCAGTGTTGATATCAGGCTACATTGATAAATTGAGTGAAGCAAGATAAAAAGCAAATGTCAAACTGACTGTGTCATGTGTGTGAATGTCAGCCTATAGCTGCCCACCTAGACATATAATGTCTCTTCATTAATACGCCAATGAACTCGATCCTTGTTTGATCCTCTCATTCATCAACCTACAAATTATGTGCCACCTATCCTATAATCCTATGAAGCTTATCGCTCCTATAAAGGCGCCCTACAACTACCAATTCGTAGTCACCACTCATGAACATGACAACAAACATTTTAGTTGTTATAGCTAACCAATCAAGTTTACCAAAAAAATTAGCATCAGTGACTGGATCAGGCAAAACACTCACAGCTGATTATCATATGAAAGGATTCAATCTCCCCCTTTCGAGTTCACTGTAATCTATTAAAATGTCACAGTGAGGCGGTTAAACTAATCACAAAGCACAACAGAACAGCCGTTGGCATCGCTGACCCGACCTATATTCTGTCCACGACACCACATTCAGCAGACCTTCCCTACGTCCCCCGGCCTTTAACTAAAAGGGAGTATTAAGAGAACTTGAGCTTAATAGTGGAGGTCAGGGTACGTTGGTTTTGTTGAGTGACGTCTGTCGTACTCTGGTTTATTCCTGACGCGACCGCAGACTACGGTCCATGTTTTGATTTCGTATTTATTTTTATACGATTGTTACACAATGGATGCGCCACAACTCGCAACGGTCTGATGGTTGCGGTTGGCAACCTTGATGACCGGAGTTTAATAACCAGAGTAAGGGAATACTCAAGAAAATATCTCGAGGATTAATGTTAAGTTGACTAATAATACATCGTAGCCACATCTTAGGTCACATCGTTCGTAGGCCAGATCGGAGGCCTCGTCGTAGCCACATCGTAGGCCTCGTAGTAGCCACATTGTATGATGAATACGAAAAACAAAAAAATAAACTATCCATTAACATGTCTGACGAAATTGTTGAATCGTCATTATGGAGGGACCAACGTTTATAGTCGATATTTTCTCAAACGATTCATGTTAGGAACAATCAACTTTTATATACCTATCTAAAGTAGAATTAAGGTATTGTAATACTAAATAGGTAGGATACTCCTCCAACCAGCGCATCTGGTCCCTCCATCTTGACGTCAAAATGAATGGACCAAGGATTTGTTAAATAACTACGTATACTCGTACATGGAGGCAGCTAAAATTATTGCATAGGTAGCAAATAGTAGATTTACAATATTAAACTTTAATGTAGGTGATTTGAAATCCCCCTTCATCTTGACGGACACGCCATATCGTAGGCCTTGCCGAAGCCACATCGTAGGTCACGTCGTAGTCCTCGTCGTAGGCCAAATTGCAGGCGACATCGCTGCATCATTAGCCAGTTTTTAGATTCAACATTTTATTAGGCCTATGAGGGTGGCATGATCATGTTTGATCAAACCTTCTATAAAATAAATAAAGATTAAAAAAAAAAAAAAAAACATTTTATTGCGCAACACCGATCCAGCAGAAACAACATTGAAGTGTTATGTACATACCTGCAATTTCTACGATACCTATACATGCATATTAATTTTTTTTTTTAGTCTATAATGATATCTGATTTCATTAGTGTTCTCGACTCGAAGACTTGCATGTACCTGCATTATTTATTAACGTAATAATTGATATTATCTATTATTTCAACAATTGCAATATCGAATGCAACAGACCATTCACCTGATATCTACGAACGTGATTAAGTAAGTGTAGGGCCCAACTTAGATAAGATAGTTTTTACTCAACAGTCGTATACATACAGAAGGAATTCTTACTGTAACTTGCCAAATAGGACACTACTGTTGTCAACACATCGACACTTTTTATTGTTTTACAATTTATGAATCTGATGGGGTTTCCGTGGAAAATTGTCGAACTACCATGCAAACACTTATTTTTAAATGTTGCAGCATCTTGCTGAGATAGGAGCTTTTTTGGCCCCGTACAGGATTTTGTTTTCATTTAACTTTTGTTTTTTATTTTTTATTAGTATTACTAAAATGAGTGTATTTAGTTTAGAATGTGAACTTCCTGTATGAGTCCCAATAAATACTTTTTCTTTATTTTCTTTCAAACTTTCATCTACATATTATTTTATAGTGCCCACTTTCGCTATAGAGACTTTATGTTTGTTATTGAATAAATACATATATAATACAGATTTTGAATAAATAAATTAAAAAAAAAAAAAAAAAAACTTTTTGTGCTAAATTTCATGCTTCTGGACTAAGTGCCAATTTCACCAATTAAACTAAACGTGACTTTCACTGGGTTCAAGTGCTGAGTATCAATCCATATCCATATTAATTACTAATTTACTAATATTAATATTAATATATTAATAATATTATAAATGTGAAAGTAACTCTGTCTGTCTGTCTGTTCTTTATCACGCCTAAACCGCTGAACCGATCGTCATGAAAAGCAGAGATATAGCCTGGGATATGGAGAAGGACACAGGCTACTTTTTTACGCGATAACCGACATCGACGCGGTCGGAGCCGCGGGCAAATGCTAGTATTAAATATTTTGTTGTGGTAACAATGATGACGATGTCAATTCCGAACGCCGTTTAGATGTTCAACCGTCCTGCTCCACAAAGGCGCATAAACTAATTGATTAACATTTGAAAATATTGTTGGAGCTGCTGAAGATTGTAAGACTATCTTTGCATTGTATAAACTGAATATCCTTTGTATTAAATAATTGCATAGCACAGGTGTGAGTACTATGTACTATAGAGCTACCATTTACCGGGTAATATGTCTTTCATTAACTTCAATGTACCCTGGTGGCTGAGAGTATGTCATGCTCACTCTAATGTCTCGCTGATGGTAGCGCGTGTGTTGGATCATTAAGTTCCCTTCAAAATGGTTGAACTGTGTGGAGCTGATCCATGCGTCATGTTCGTGAGCGGGCGCCGTCAGTTGGGACTGGTCATCTCTTAGCTGCCATGGCTTATTTTAATTTTTGAATTGTAAGGACTCTCCTAACGTGCACGTCTCTATACATTGTTCTGGCATGTATGAATGATGTAACCAATACTTTATAACAATATTTTGTTTTAAAAGAATGTCTGTGGAGTTTCTTGCCCGTTCTTCTCCATAAGGACCACCTACGCTTTGGAATGGGCAACTAGTTTCATCTTTCTGACTGACTGACCCCTTGACAATTCAAAAGTGCCTGTAATGGGTTTACTTGAAATAAATGCGTTCAGTTTGAGCTGAGTTTGAGTTTCTTTAATCAAAAGCCCACATGATCTGGCCAAGATTATGTCTGGACTTTAAATTCGATCTAAAGAAAAGGGGCCACATTCCTCTAGACGACCGTATTTTATTGCTTCGTGTCTCAATATGAAACTTTATAAAAGGTATTAGAAAATTCTAAACACACTTACCGAGGTTGCTGATTGAAGGCTCGTACAAACTAGTGCGATATCGCGGGCGCGACGCGACACCAGTAGCACAATTTCTTTGTTGCTGCCTGTCGCGCCCGCGATATCGCGCGAATCTGTACGAGCCTTGAGTCGTTTTTAATCATTCCTTCTCAGTTACGAGATAATATTTTTTTAAAGGAGTGGCGCTAGTGGACCGGTGAGCGGCCTCTTAAGTATATGATTACGTCTAAGATAACATTTTATCAATCTTTTGGCTAAATAGGTACCCAATCAAACGCAACTCAATTTTTAAACCCACCTGCTAGGGTATTCTGTTAAAATCTCACGGTGAAAACTTAGGAGAAGTGAGCGTGGAGTGAGCTGTTATTCCACATAATGCTATAGGAAATGACACTATTGACAGCTCACTTCACTTAAGTCCTCACGGTGAGATTTTTACAGAATCGACCGGCTGTTTTTAATAAAGTTTAGGATCACCAAAAAATGTAGTGTATTTTTTGCTTTATCATAATCAGCCTAATGAGAGCACTGGTGATGAAATTATTTACACAAAGTAAGGCGCCTGCCCTGGGTTCGAACCAGGTTTCGAAAAAATCCGATTTTTATAATAAACTAGCTGACCCGACAGACTTCGTTCTGTCAAAAGCTATAGTATAAACTCCACTACTCTACCCTACCCTACCCTACCTACCCCACCCTACCTACCCTAACTACCTACCTACCTACCTACCTACCTACCTACCTACCTACCTACCTACCCTACCTACCTACCTACCTACCTACCTACCTACCTACCTACCTACCTACCTACCTACCTACCTATCTAACTACCTAACTACCTACCCTACCCTACCTACCTACCTACCTACCTACCCTACCCTACGCTACCCTACCCTACCTACCTACCCTACCCTACCCTACCTACCTTACCCTACCCTACCTACCTACCCTACCCTACCCTACCCTACCCTACCCTACCTACCTACCTACCTACCTACCTACCCTACCCTATCCTACCCTACCTACCCTACCCTACCCTAGCTACCTACCTACCCTACCCTACCCTACCCTACCTACCTACCTACCTACCCTACCCTACTCTACCCTACCCAAATTTTTCGTAAAAACCATTAAAAAAAAAACTTGCTATAAACCTCACGGAGCCCGAGATCTTTCCAACGAATGCAAAACCGTGGAAATCGGTTCGTGCGTTCTGGAGTTATAGCGTCAGGAAGGAAAACCCGACTTATTTTTATATAGTAGATATCAAAAATCGGATTTTTTTATATATATCCAGGTCAAGAAAAAGAAGCGAATTTCATTCTGTAAGGGGATTAAACACTTAAAAATGTGAAAGGAATTTGTAAAATAACATAACTGTCAAATTACTGCATATTTTATTTTAAAAAAGTAACAAAAGAATTAGTGTTTATTTGAGTATTTTTTTTTTTTTTAATGAACACTTAAAAGAACAAGTACCTATTATTATAATAATCTTCATTTTTTTGTGAGATAAATCAACTAATTTTAATAATAATTTGTAATCATAAAAAAGTAAGTTATTCTGAATTGTAGTTTTTCGCTACGTGTTGCCAGGGTAAACATTAATCTCCAAAATGTTTAGTTCAGAAGACAGGAAAATCAATTGATTTAAATCAAGATAAAAATCAATTGATATATATCGTGATATATATCATGATATATATCGGCGAACCCTGGTTCGAACCCACGCCACGACCTAGAACTCGTAAGTCCACTATCACTGGGCCACCGCTGCTTCTGTGGCGGCCTGTTATACAGCACTGATTTATAGTATTTCGGTAACAGTGACGTCACTAGGTGTCATTCTCTGGTATTGAGTGGAGCGTACCACTCTCAGCGGGTTTAAAGGTCGCGACCGATGACCAGTAGACACTCCATCTACCTGCTCTGAAGATATCACTATCACTCTTTTAATCACTATCACTATCATCACTACATATTATATCACTTCACTATCACTACATATTATAAAACAAAGTCCTCCGCCGCGTCTGTCTGTCTGTCTGTCTGTCTGTCTGTCTGTCTGTTCGCGATAAACTCAAATACTGCTGCACCGATTCTCATGCTGTTTTCACCAATGGATAGCTTGGTTCTCTAGGAAGGTTTTAGTATATAATTTGTTATGTTTTTGTATGCATTTTTGTATGAATTAACGATATTTGTTGGAGGTGTCGGAAAAAAATAAGCCGTCTGGGAGCTTTCAACGAAAACGCTGTCTAAACCCTTTGAGATATAACAAAATAATGTATGGTGGAATTGTGTATCATAAAAAGGTCATCAAAAAAGTCCGCGATGGCATATGTCTATCTCTTAAGGATAACATACTATATCCATTTTATTGACTTTTTGTAGGTATTTGTTTGCCGAATTTTACTCTTGGAAATACGATTACGATAACAATACGCTATAATATCAGTAGCTATAAGCCAAATTATGTTCGTAGATAAATAAGCTAGCTACTTACGTGTATTTCAAACAGTATACAAGAATATTTATCATAAAAACATTACTAAACACGGCGGCCTTATGATCAAAATTTGTGCATTCCAAAACTTTCGTTACTTTTTCACTGACATATTTATCACTTTTCGATAAACTAACACTCAATACGAAATCTACACTTATTTCTCAGTAATTCTGTATAAGATTCTTCTAAGATTAAACCGTTTTCTCATTGAATCCATTAATTTACGCACGTATAAACCTTGATGAATGTTTACATTAAGCATCGCGTCACACCGCCACACGACCACAGAGTATAGACGTATTTTGTTTTCTTTTTTCGTTCGTTTAGTGGTGTTCCCGCTAAAATGTCAACCGGTCAATTATTAGTCGATTAATCGAATTCTACATCCAGATCGTGTTTGCAAGTACAAAATAAATGTCTAATATTTCGTCCAATTGCGAACGTGACCCTGAGAAAAGTTAGTACTTACGTGAATTATTCTAAAATTATTATTTGTGTCGCAATTTTATTTCGTGTTGTATTTGGTACAATTGATTGCTTTAAGAATTTGAGTGAAATTTCGTATTTTGATTTTGTGTTTGTTATCTTTAGGTAAAGACTCATTCACGTTCAGAACATAAGTACTTTTACTATATTAAATCATTTGTTTCGGTTTCTATTCACATAGTGTTCATGAAGAAACCATAAAACCATAGTTATTATTGTGAAATGTTAAAAGTTTGATGTCAAGCTCGATAGATGGCGTTGACGTCGAAATAGATCTCGCTATGGTTTCGTTACCGCGATTTGGTTGGGGTCTCGCAATTTTAATTAAGTATACCAGCTTAGATCAGTACACTATTGTGGTTTTATTTTCAACCCTATTAGTGTGCACATTAGTTAGATAGTTCAACTCATTACCAGCTCGGTAATAAACACATAGTGAGTCACATTAAAATTAATATTAAGTTAGAATTTTGAGATATAGCCTGGGATATGGAGAGGGTAGTACATAGGGTACTTTTTTATGCGATAACCGACATCCACGCGGGCGAAGCCGCGGGCAAAAGCTAGTAAAACAATAAAACAAAGTCCTACGCCGCGTCTGTCTGTCTGTCTGTCTGTCTGTCTGTCTGTTCGCGATAAACTGAAAAACTACTGCACCGATTCTCATGGTGTTTTCTCCAATGGATAGCGTGGTTCTCGAGGAAGGTTTTAGTATATAATTTGTTAAGGTTTTGTATACATTTTTGTATAAATTAACGATATTTGTTGGAGGTGTCGGAAAAAAATAAGCCGTCTGGGAGCTTTCAACGAAAACGCTGGCTAAACCCTTTGAGATATAACAAAATAATGTATGGTGGAATTGTGTATCTTATATAGATCTTCAGAAAAGTCCGCGATGGCATATGTCTATCTCTTAAGGATAACATACTATATCCATTTTATTGTCTTTTTGTAGGTATTTGTATGCCGAATTTACTCTTAGAAATACGATTACGATAACAATACGCTATAATATCAGAAGCTATTAGCCAAATTATGTTCGTAGATAAATAAGCTAGCTACTTATGTGTATTTTAAACAATAAACAAGAATATTTATCATAAAAACAATTACTAAACACGGCGGCCATATGATCAAAATTTGTGCATTCCAAAACTTTCGTTACTTTTTCACTGACATATTTATCACTTTTCGATAAACTAACACTCAATATGAAATCTACACTTATTTCTCACTAATTCTGTATAGGATTCTTCTATGATTAAACAGTTTTCTCATTGAATCCATTACTTTACGCACGTATAACCTTGATGAATGTTTGTTTACATTATGCGTCGCGCCAAACCGCCACACGACCATAGACGTATTTTATTTACTTTTTTTTCGTTCCTTTAGTGGTGTTCCCGCTAAAATGTATTAATACCGGTTAAGTATTATTATTAGTCGATTCATCGAATTCTACAGCCAGATTGTGTTGCAAGTACAAAATAAATGTCAAATATTTCGTCCAATTGCGAACGTGACCCTTAGAAAAGTTATGCACCAATGGTGTTCATTAGACATTTCGAGCGTCACATCATCTCAGCACAAACAGAGTATCATGCGACATTTCGGAGGTTAATTCGTTTTGTTTTCACATTGTTGGTACTTCCGTGAATTATTTTAAAAATAAATTATTGGTGTCGCATTTTTATTTCGTGTTGTAATTTGGTACAATTGATTGCTTTAAGAATTTGAGTGAAATTTCTTATTTTGGTTTTATATAAGTACTTTTATTAAATTAAATCATTGTCATTTGTTTCGGTTTCTATTCACATAGTGAATCACTTTAGATATAGTCTGGGATATGGAGAAGGACATGGGATACTTTTTTATGCGCTAACCGACATCCACGCGGGCGAAGCCGCGGGCAAAAGCTAGTAAATTATAAACAGAATGAGTGATCAAGTTCCTACCAAGAGGTATATAGTTCGCGTCACGTAAAAAGACTGCTGGTCAGCGAACAACTGTAGCGTTGTATAGATCGTATCACGTAATAAGAGCGCTGGTCAACCGCACAACCACACCATACCATTTTACGTGACGTGAACTAGGTAATACCTACAACGTATGGTTTTGCGGTTGGCCGGCGCGCTTTTTATTGGATTGTCCCGGAATTACGTGTCTTGTCCCGTGTCCAGAAATTACACTTTATAGTCCCGGATTTCGAATTGTGAAACTACCAATTGTTTTTTTTTTTTAAGCTATTGCATAGCTTCTATCGCGGGCCTTGAGCGCGGGGACCGAATCCAGAAATTCCGTAACGAAAAAACCTCACGCTCCCCACTCCGACGGTTATTTTACTACACCAGTACCCTCTAGTGATCTAATAATTTCTGGCAGTTCCTTTTTCTGTGTACTGCGTATTTTATTCTTATAAATATTAGTTTATAAAATTATGATCTTCACAAAAAGTGATTGTTGATAGTGGGGTTTGAACTCACGACCAGTCGATTACGAGTACACATTCAGTTCCCCTGTTGCACCGCAAGGCTACAATGACTTAATTAAAGCTTGCCAAATAGTTGATACCATTCCAGTTGAACAATTTTTAAACTTGACTAGACGGTTGGAAATGACTCATGTACATGGAATTTTTTCGCTGCCAAACAGTTTGTCACTCTTTTTTTATTTAAAATTACTTTAGGTTCAACACTTTCGTCTATTTTAAAGTTGTTATTATGCTTATATTTGAATAGTATTTGACTTTGTTTACGTAGTTATACACTTTTACGACGTTCAGCACTTATTTATTTTGTTTTTAAGCTATTGCATAGCTTCTATCGCGGGCCTTGAGCGCGGGGACCGAATCCAGAAATTCCGTATATCAAAGAAAGTATATAGAAAGTATATCAAAGAAAAAGAAATACTGCATAAATAAAATAAATAAATAATTATAATTGCATAAGTTGATACAAAATGCTATGCAATAGCTTTACCGCGGCAGTCCCCGAGTGCCACACGTCTTTTTTTTTTTTTTTTTTTTTCATTATTTTACGAGTAGGTACGATGTGCTACGTGCGTACTACCTACTCGTGAACTTGTTTATGCGCGGCCGGCGTACAATGGTCTGAAAATCCAGCTCAATAGGTACTCATAGAAACTTGTAATAAAGAATTAAAAAATATATATATTGTCTCTGTTAAAAATACATTGCGTTGTATGAGTAATGTAATGTTTTGTGCTCATAATTATTTATGTAGATCTACTTTGTTTTTTTTTTTTTTTCGGTTTACCTACTCGAGTTAATTATCTGCTTGTATGCACGTGTTTCTATGCCAAATAAACCTATTTTTCTATCTTTCTTTATTTCTACTAAGTAAGATTAATTTATTTATTAAGGACCCGTCGACGGGTATCGGACTCTTCCAGTAATTTTCATCTTTTTAGGGTTCCGTACCTCAAAGGAAAAAACGGAACCCTTATAGGATCACTCGTGTGTCTGTCTGTCTGTCTGTCCCTCTATCACAGCCAATTTGCTCTGAATGTAATGGACCGATTAAATTGAAATTTGGTATACATATCAATTTGAGTGACCCAAATACGGATATGAACCGTAAATAAATGAATTTAGAATATTAGGGTCAGTTTAGGGGGGTAAACAAGAAAATTAAAAAAAAAGTTTTGCAAACTGTACCGTGTGACATATCGACAGGGCTTACTGTGAGGGTCTCAAATATATTTTTTATATAATTTTAAAATATATTTTTTTAAAGTCATAAGTGAAAATAGACGAAAATTTACCATTCCCCCCCCCCCCTTATCTGTGTAATGGACTGAAAGTTGAAATTTGGTATACATATCAATTTGAGTGACCCAAATACGGACGTCAATCGTGAATAAATGAATTAAGAATATTGAGGTCAGTTTTGGACGGCAAACAAGAAAATTAAAAAAAAAAAGGTTTTGCAAACTGTACCGTGTGACATATCAAATGAAAGAACTTACTATGAGGGTCTCAAATATTTTTTTTTATAATTTTAAAATAAATTGTTTTAAAGTTATAAGTGAAAATAGGCGAAAATTGACCATTCCCCCCTTATCTCCGAAACTACTGAACCTAAAATTTTGAAGAAAATACAGAAAATAGTTCTATACTTATAAATTACAGAAAAATCTATAAGAAGTCTATGGTCTTAAAATTACATGGTAAATCTCTCGATATTGTGCGTACAAACTTACATTTGCAGTTGGAATGAGAATGGAAATTAATGAATTAATTAAATTAATTAATTAATTAATTAAGAATGGAGATTATGTTTACCAACTACAATGTTAAGTTTGTTCTTAGGATAAATTCTTTCCAAGTACGGAACCCTTCATTGTGCGTAGTCCGACTCGCACTTGGCCGGTTTTTATTATTTTTGGTTTCTTGCTATCTCAAGCCATGATTTGCCTCCAGTTTCCCTTTCTCGACTTGCCAACGTTCTGCTGGCCTGCGTCTTCTCTTTCCGTTTGAGCCTTGCCAAGTGGTTGTTCTAAGAGTCCATCTGTCGTCTTCTTATCGCGCCAGATGGCCCGCCCATCTCCACTTCAGCGTGTTGCAGGACATCTATGACTTGTATTTTATTTATTTGGGAAAATAAACAGTTACACATTACAGAATTACAAAAAAAATAGCTACAGAGTGAGGAAATGTATAGGTAACCCACGACATTTTCCACATATAATATTAGGAAAAATTTATAATAAAATGAGAGTAGCCGGAACTTTTCTTGACTTAAGTTCTGCGTTTGACACTATAGACCACGAATTATTTCATAGATAATCATAGAAATAATTAACCGAAGAATCATTTAATTCAGGGCCTCTTACCTCTTTTAAGAGGTAAGAGGCCCTGAATTAAATGATTCTCTTCATATCTCAAAAACAGAAAAATGTTCGTAGAAATTGATAAAATACAAAATGACTCCAAAAAGATTTACAAATCAGCAACAGTAATGATGACTGCGGGTGTCCCGCAAGGATCTATATTAGGACCTGTTTTAAATTAATGCGATGTGCGCTTAACGACTTGTCTGTCGTAATTAGAGACACAATTAAAAACCCATTGTGTCTCGCGTAGATCTACGTTCCGACAGACGAGAGGTTAAGTACAATAAAATTACATTATTATTTAAAAAAAAACATTCATGCAAAAAAAAATAAGGAAAAATGAAAAAAATACTTGTGGGACTTGTGTCTTCTTTCTTATTGCTTTATTATTCTCATTGCTATACCTAGCTAAAATCTTTTTCGATCTACAAAAAAGCCTAACCTAACCTAACATGCAGGATCACGAAACAAGCACGCAACCAAATACAGGGTGTTTGGCAGAACGTTGAACATACGAAAATGGTGGATAGGTGGGGTCATCTGCTACTTACTCAGCCCTAATTTATTTGGCCCTGGTCCACTGGACATTAAAAAAAAAATTTTTTTGCTTTCACCACTTTCTTAACTTTAAAGTGTAATTTGTATTAAAAATGGGTAAAACAGGCAATTTTTTTTTATCTTTAATGTTGGCAGATTCTTATAAAATTATTGCTTTATTCAGATATCAGCTAGAAAAAAAGTTATGAGTCCTCAAACTTACAGAAAGATTAAAAAAAACTAAAATATTGCCTGTTTTACTTATTTTTAATAAAAATTACACTTTAAAGTTAAGAAAGTGGTGAAACTAAAAGAAAGCAAAAAATTTTTTTTTTTAATTTCCAGGGTCCAGGGCCAAATAAATTAGGGCTGAGTAAGTAGCAGATGACCCCACCTATCCACCATTTTCGTATGTTCAACGTTCTGCCAAACACCCTGTATATTATCTACTCAAAAATAATTAAAGCCCTTACGAGTATCAACGAGTCGATGATAAACAGATAAATCAGTACCCATCCACAGACAAACCTTGATAAAAAAAAAATTGTACTTTTAACACAATGCGGGTCATTTCAGGGGTATCCCCGCCCTCAATTACCATTAACCTTGACTCCCAGATTGCGATTTGCGATTATGCTCCATTAGCATATCGATAAACAATCTTGCTATGCTTTTTTGGACGAATATTATAATTTACGGTCATGCAAGCGGCTGGCATGACCATAAATTATTATATTCGTTTTTATTTCGAACTGTGTGAAGAGGTACCAAGTTAAGCTTCGTCTGCTGAGCTGTTGCTCTTTACATACACCGGATTTTGGAGTGCTTGTTAGCGAATGTAACTGTGTCTGTCTGACCCAAACTCAAACTCAAATTATTTATTTCAATTAAACTATTTATAGGTACTTTTGAATTGTCAAGGAGTGGGTCAGTAAGAAAAATGAAGCTACATGCATGCCCATTCCAAAGCGTAGTAAGTACCTATGGAGAAGAACGGGCAAGAAACTCCATGGAAGTGTCCATTTCTATCCTCCTTCAAAATTTAACATCCTTTTAATTTAAATTGTTACAAAAATAATTATTAGTTACATCTATAATGTTGAATTCATAACGAAATGTGAGAACGACTGTCTGTCTGTTACCTTTCATGGTTTAGTGGCAGATTTCGATGAAATTTGGACATAGACATTAAAAATCCAAAGCATATAGGCTTAGGTAATTAGACTAATTTGTGAAAACCCGCATGAACAGCTCATGTTCAAGTAGGTCATTTGGTAATTAAAAAGAAAATCTACTCTTAAAGGTAAAAGAAACGTACCTTTCTGGCCTATTTCCAAGTGTTTTGTGTCAACTTCTAGTCTGACCAGCACCCTAATTGCGTAACACAGTTGAATCACAATCCGAGAGTTTTGAAGAATATTTCTAATCCATTGCTTCACAAGTTTGAAAAATTCGTCTGTTTCGCCTTAAGGCTCGTACCAACTCGCGCGATATCGCGGCCGCGACAGGCACCGACAAAGAAATTGTGCTACTAGTGTCGCGTCGCGCCCGCGATATCGCACTAGTCTGTACGAGCCTTTATCGCGGTAGTTCCTTCCATTCTCTAGTTCCATTATGGGAATACTGGGATTTTTTCTCCCAGTAGTTCCATGGAACTGGCATACAGGTTGTGACGTAAATAGTGATCCAACGTTTAGGGGCCTATACACCATATATTCAGCTATCACATACCATACAATTTAAACAACTCATTTACTAGCTGTGATTTCTAGAAATTACATAATTTTTTTGTTTATAATAAGTACGTAAGTAAGTGGCTGTGGTCGGTGGTCCGTTTGCGCGGAGCCTTAGTCGGTGACCGCTACAATTTTTAACACTCCTGCTGTACAGTCTCACGATGGATTCCGAGACGCGCATGCGGCGGCGCATAAGTGGCGATTGTGCCGACACTCGCTGCGATTGGCCGCCGCCGGTGCCATGTCGCGGACACTGAGTCGCGATTGGACGCCTCTTGCTACACATACGCGGCAATTTCATACAAAACGAGTTAAAAATCATGTCGCCAGCCACCGGTGGCTATGGTCGGTGGCCCGTTTGCGCGGAGCCTTAGGGCTATAAGGATGTTTGTAGGTAAAGTTTGCACCTGTTATTATCGCTATTGAATCCCTTTGCAATTTGCATATAAAGTGACCTATTGTTAAGTCGTAGGACCTGCGTCGTAGACCACATAGGGCAGTACTTAAGATACGCATCTTGATTAATCAAACGAACGAACAACACATCATCTGCCTATTCTTTTCTCAACTATAATGGGGTCAGCATCCAGTCTAACCGGATGTAGCTGAATACCAGTATTTTACAACGACTGCTAACTGACCCCCCTTGGTAAGACTGGTTGTCAGACTTCCGGGCTTCTGACGACCCGTAACGACTGTCAAAGACACACAAATGACAGCCGGGACTAACGGTTTAACGTGCTTTCCGAAGCACGGAAGAGTCTTGGTATGTAAAGTTAAAAAGAAACCGCGGCAAGTGTAGCGTAACCTGAACGATCGACCCGTGCGGCTGTCAAGCCCCTCAAAAAAACAAACAAACAAATCTACTATTCAATTAACATACAGTATATTACAAATCATATTACATGTTTTAGGGTTACTTACTAAAATTGCAAAAAAAGCTCTTTAATTTAATCGTTTTAGTACGGAACCCTAAAAAATGTTATAAGATTTTTCTAAATCAATCATTTGTAACCTTATATAAAGTCCAATAAATAATTCGTGGTTTTTAAATCCCGGGATTTAAACGTCATTATAATTATTCCGGAATTTTAAAGGAGGTATTATCCACTCTAGGTTAGGTACATCCTTCCTCGAAAATTAGGTAAATTACCTCTACCTATTCTGATCTCTGAATTAATTAGTCACATAGTTTATCTACTTCTGTTGCTGATCGTACCTACACCATAAAATAGCCGATTCTGGTAAAACAAACTTTTGTGTCCCTCTCGAAGTCGAAAAGAATAAGATAATACCTACAATCCTTTCACAGTTATTTTAAGGCTCCTATAACAAACAGGCGCGACACGCGACCCGACACAAAGACGCCGCGTGCCGCGCGACGAGCGGTATCTTTGTGTCGCGTCGTGTTCCGCGCCTGTTTGCAGGAGCCTTTATCCTTGCCGGGCATTTGCGTAAGACACAGTAGCACTGGCTTTCCTTTTAACAGTTCAATAACGTTCATTGCGTTATTTACTTTGTTGTGCAGACAACATTTTGGAACATAAGAAGCAATGGAATTTATATTCTTCAAAATCATTCAGATTGTGATGATAGTGTATTACGGCTAGTACAGACTAGTGCTATATCGCGGGCGCGACGCGACACTAGTAGCACAATTTCTTTGTCGCTGCCTGTCGCGCCCGCGATATCGCGCGAGTCTGTACGAGCCTTTACACTATTAGGGTGCTGATATTGTCGCTACATTAGGGTTGCTGTTGGTTTGCTGCTACTGAAAAGTCTGTCAAAATCAAAGTGATCTTTATTTACGTAGCTATAAGGTTGCTATTGGGATGCTGCTGACAGAACTAAAATAACTATGAAAGGACTTAATAACAGCGCAAATTTCACTTGAACTTGACCGTATTTTATGTCATTATTTTAAGTCAGAATACAATTTAACGACTGTTCTTTTCCGGGAAAAAGCTTCACATTTTTATTTATTTTTTGTAAATTCATTTGTTTTGCCAGTAACAGCTCGAAATAACTCAACTGATGATAATGAGTTTCATGAGATCACCGGACGCACATTCTCCTATTTTATATTAGTTAAATTGACGGCACACGGTTGCCACTTGCTCGGTGGAACTGACGGACGTAGGGATGTGACATGCTCATTGTGATTGCGGATATAAAAAATACGATTTATGAATGAATTTTATTCATTTACAAAGATATTTATATAACTTATAGTTATAAGCTAACAGTCTAAAATTATAATATGTAATTGTATAAGAAAGGGGGACAGAATCATTAGATTAGTCAATTGTGGTATCATGTTGTTAAAACATAAATGGCTAAACAATTTATAATTATTATTATGATGATTTTCCTATATGCACGATAGCCGTATGTATTAAAGTAGGAACCTATTGCATAAGGATAACGTGGTACTTAAAGTAACAATTAAAATCTGATTTAAGTAATAGTGTTAACTCAGTTTTGTCTTCACTGTAAACAATACCAGAAATGTAACAAAGTGCTTAACCGAATTCAGCTGCTTTGTATAATCAAATGGAATAACATACTTTGGGAATTACAAATAAACACGGAATAAAGTTATCCTAGGAATAACCTCGGCATAACCATAAATGTTTATACCTAGCATAACTTTATTCCGTGTTTATTTGTATTAGGGTTTAAGTTTAACGCATTTATGGTGTTGATCGTGAGGGGTTTTATAATATAAACCTGTCGTATCACTCAACTACTATCCCAGAAATTAAAATTCTGAAACAAACAAAACGGAATTTACTGTTGCTGCAGGTTAACAAAAAAAAAAGGAATAAAGTTTCTCTGTAATATCCCCCTTGGGTGTACAATAATAAGAAAAATAATAGATATCCGACAAAATCCTCTTTTTCCCAGCCCTACAAAGGTAGGTATACAATCAAACGCTGCAGTAGTCGCGACACGACCGAGCGCACCGCTCGTCCGGCCGGCAGCGCGCCAAGTTACGTGATGTACCGAACTATATACGAACACACAACAATATAACAAAAAATTACACCCCAAGTGAACTTAAGTGACAAAAATAACAGTTCAGTGATTAACCGTCCCCGGTAAGTCCCATCACTTGACGTAAAATTTTTATTTATTAAACTAAATACTTATTTCTTCTAGCGATGTTATTTTATCAATAACATTAAACAGACACGATGACCTTTCGAAACTTTAGTGTTGATTTATTTAATAGGGCAATACTTACTACAATTAATGGAAGCAAAAATAACTTTTAACTAAAATCAAGACCTCCTTATTAGTTAGTGTTTAACGATATGCGTTCGTATCAATGGGGATTTGAATTTTTGATAACTCGGGAGTACTATTTGGATGGAGTCCAAATGTAAAAATACAATGCCTAACGTCTCGTTGCAAGTCTGCCTGGGAATTGGGTCTGACTGCCTGAGCTAATTCTTCCACCCGGGGACGACCGGCCGTGACAACTGTTCGAGTGCTGAACTATCGCCATCCGCTGACACGATATGAGATGACACTGTGGAAGTTAGAACGCGCTAGAATAGTTTTGTTAGTCACTGCTTTAGTTTGTCGTGTATTTTGTTTTGATCTACGGAATTTGTTTTGCAGGTCAAACGCATTTAACTAACCTCGCACCTCCACCTGCGTCCTCCTACCTCGTTGGTCGCAAACGCTATCTGCTGGGTTCGAATCGGTCGCGCGAAGTGTTATTAGGTTTTTTTATCTAGAATTTCTCAATCACAGCTCGGAGGCTGGATAAGCTGGATTTGTGTCCGGTTGATGGCAATAGTCTCGCCCCATAATACATGGGACTTAAACATAGCTCACGAAATGTGGGTGTTCAAAATCAAAATCAAAATATTTTATTTCACATAAACCTACATGGGCACTTATGAACCGTTAGAAGCTAGGTGCACGGTTCCAATTAGCCGTTTCCTATGGAGAAGAGCCGGCAAGAAACTCCACAGTTACTGTTTTAAAAATAATTGGCTTTTACAATATTTTCAAATAACAGTGTTAGTAGATATGGGAGGACTTAACAAAATAGAAAATTGACAAAAAATCTACTGTCTGCTAGGCCTACAACGTTCTCACATTCACAAAATAGAATATAATCTTTATAAAAGACTAGCTTTTGCCCGCGGCTCCGCCCACGAAATCGCGGTTATTGCATAAAAAAGTAGTCTATGTCCTTCTCCATATCCAAGGCTATATCTCTGCCTTATTTCATGACAATCGGTTCAACGGTTTAGGCGTGAAAACGTAACATACAGACAGACAGAGTTACTTTCACATTTATATTAGTATGGATTTAGAAAACATATATAAAAATGAATACCTATTTAAACCATTCCAAGTGTTCTATAGGTTCTCTGCCTAACTCTTCAGGGATAACAGGCGTGATGTTTTGTTGTTGTTGTTGTTGTTGTTGTTGTTGTTATTATTTAAACTGCAACAGGTAATAAGAAGAGTTCCTACCTATAAACGAATATAATTATACATGAAAGGCAGCTTGTATGAAAATATTTAAAAACAAAGACAAACGACCCAAATGCAATTGAACCTTTGGAATGGGGGCTAATTGTTTTTGTGCTCACCAGTTGGCGCCACGGGCGAGTAAGGTCCTGTCAGTACTTTTATTTTGTACGTTTTGGATATGTTTAGACACTCATTACTTCATAAAATGTTTGTTTTATTGCATTTTAAAATATCAAATGAATATTTACCTACATTATAATTTTCCTAAAATTGGCAAGCATTAAGCATGTACAAATATTATTCTTCCTCCAATCAATCAATCAATCAATCATTCTTTATTATTCATTCTATTTCCTTAATTTTTACTTAAAATCAGGAATGGCACAATCTTTATAATTATGAATAAGTAGTAACAATTTGCGATAGAAAATCCCGCAAACAGTGAACGTTTAGTTTCACATTTGACATTTCTAAAGACCTCACTCTACACTAGCGCCTCTAGCGGCAAATTCATGCGCGACGAAATATTTTTAATTAGGTAATTAGTTTATTACCTGTTTAATACTTTCCAGCCAGCATCGCAAACATACATATTTTTAACAAAATGTTTAACATTTTCCTTATTTGAATTAACATACCATCACGCCTGTACGGGGAGTAGAAGGATTAGGTTAGGTTAACCTAAAATACACCCACATTTCGCTAGTTATGTTTAAGTCCCATGTAATAGGGGGCGAGGCTATTGCCATCAACCGAGCACAAATCCAGACTCTAGGCTGCTACTGAGAAATTCCAGATAGAAAAACCCAGTAACATTTTGCCCGATTGGGAATCGAGCCTACCGCCTCAGTAGAAACGTTTGCGATCACTAGACCAAGGGGGCAGTCGGTATTTGAATTAAACTAAAAGAAAAATATGTTTATTTGTGTCAGAAACACGTGCATACAAAAATATAATTAACTCGAGTAGGTAGGTAAACAGAAAAATAAATCTACATTATAATCACGAACACAAAACCGAAACAGTCGCTAGCTGCACATCATGACTGTGACAAGAAGGCTTCCACTCAGCATTATGCTGTCATATGAGGGATCCACAGCCCAGCGCTGATTTTCAGTGGTCACCCGGAAAAGACGTACGGAAACCAAGTCAGGTGTCAGGTTAAAACTCCTTTACTCCAAATGGACAGTTTCAAACCCATTATATTGGGCGTCACACAAATCACACAAGTGAATATCCAAACTGCATAATATCGCAAACAACTACAGAGCCGATTGGTCCAAGATCACGGCAGCAGATCTTTCTCAGTAATGTATGGCCTGATCGCTGCCAAACTCAAAGATACTAAAACTTACGCTTGGAGTCGCATCGGTTCGCATGCGATTATTTTGGCAAACAGCTAGCTCAATTAGAAGTATATCTATATGTGAATTACAGAACTATAAACTAGCTTCGGTAATATTTTTAGAGTAACTGAATTACCGAATAATCATATTAGTTGTTTCAAATCTTGAACAGTTGGAGGTAATAAAAATGTTTACAAAAGTCCGTTTGTTTTATCTTGGGAGCTTTTTTAATCTACTTCTTTAACATATTTTTGAATGAGAGGAGTTTTGGCTAAGTAATGAAAGCCGCACGGGTCAATCTGTGGTCAATCCATCAGGTTATGCCACGCCTTCCGGGGTTTTGGTCCGTGGATGGGTTGCCATCTTTACATACCGAGACTCCTCCGTACCTCGGAAAGCACGTTAAGCCGTTGGTCCCGGCTGTCATTCGTAGATCTTTGACAGTCGTTACGGGTCGTCAGAAGCCCGAAAGTCTACAACCAGTCTTGCTTACCAAGGTGTATCGTATTACCCAGTTACTGGGTTGTGGAGGTCTGATAGGCAGCCCTTCATGTAAAATACTGGTATTCAGGTATTCAGCGGTTAGACTGGAAGCCGACCCCAATATAGTAGGGAAAAGGCTGGACAGAGGATTGATTTTTAATATATTTTTGCTTAATTACAAACCTCTTAATGAATATGTATTTGAAAAACCTTACTTTAACTAAAGATAATAAATGATTATATTTCTATACAGGATTATACGTATATCCAATTTAGTAAATGTTGAAAAAACCACCAATACGCAAAGGCATAAATAACTATTTATAATTAAATGGACGAGAATGTTATGTAAACAGAGAAACAATGGACCAACCAATTTATTATCCTCCTATTGCTACAAACTATTGATAAAAATAAAAACATAAAGTTTGTTCGAACTTGATAACGCAACATATCAACTAACCTTCAATATTTGAACAAATTACTATCGGTCTGTGGCAGTTCAACTTATTAGGAACCTCAAACGACGCTATTTAGCGTGCTATAAAGTTAGCGGTGGGATAAAAAGCATGCTGTTTTCACCAACCGGTTATAGCATATAGCATGCTTGCTTTTTGCTGCCTATTTTACCATTTACTACTGGTTGCTACTTCTCTAATAACAGCACAAAGTAATATGCCGTGGTAGAAATATTAGCTAGGCAGCTAAATGGTATGGAAGCTGACTGTCCAGAACATTATCATTCAGAGAAATTACTGTTATTTTTACCAAGCTTATCAGGCAGACTGGCTATTAAGAAGGCATTGTTCTCTTAAGGCGAAAGCGTCAGGGTAGCCCGCGATATTCATTTTCTTTTTCTTAGATTTTCTGAAATTTGCATGTCAATATCAGGTTTTATGTTTATGAATATGATCCGCGACCGTAACAAATCTGCATTTATAGAATTATAATAATTAAAATCATCAAAACAACTCTCTAATTTCATATTATCCTTGAATTGAATGACCATTTCATTAAATCTTGACATTTGGGGATTATACTAACTTAAGGAGTTGTTATACTAATTCTTATGATTTTAATTCTGTAAATATATAATAGACTAGCTTTTGCCCACGTCTCCGCCCGCGTGGATATCGGTTATCGCGTGAAAAAGTAGCCTACATCCTTCTCCATATCCCAGGCTTATATCTCTACCAAATTTCATGACGATCGGTTCAGCGATTTAGGCGTGAAAACGTAACATACAGACAGACAGACAGAGTTACTTTCACATTTATAATATTGGTATGGATTGTAGTTTTCCGCTACGTGTTGCCAAGGTAAACATTAATCTCCAAAATGTTTAGTTCAGAAGACAGGAAAAAATCAATTGATTTATATCGTGATATATATCATGATATATATTCACTGATATATATCGGCGAACCCTGATCAACACACACCCAGGCAATGAGCTGAAAATTGTAAAAATCGTAAGAAAATTTATTTTCGCAGGCGGATAGCCAGGTTTCATAATACAATCTGAAGTTTTTACTACACCAGTGATAGAAACATGGTGCTTTTTTCCGGGATCAACAACGAAATAAACAGTTGACTGTAAAATTTGCCGTGTAGACTATGAACACAAACATGTTGCAAAATCACTACTAGGAAAAATATTTTAATTTGAACGACTGGTAAAAAATTGCAACTGTAGCGAATTTTTGTGTGCGACCTACTAACCCGATTTGATTACAAACAAAAACCAAAGCAGCCTCTAACGACTGTTTCACTGCAGTTCATAATGATTACTTTCATAACATAACATCACGCCTGTACCTATTCTTCGAAAGGTTAGGCAGAGTTGTACCTATTATATAGTACACCCAACGAGGCAATTAGATTACTGTCATTCAGATCATTAGCCACATAATATATTATAGATCACCACGTTTGCTCAATGTTGACAGGGGATTTTGGACCCATCCTCGATATTTTCCTTGACCGTCAGTAACTGGTGTCCAAGATATTATATTTTTATCCGTGACCCCAAGGTCCCTTACACTTTATTTATTTATTTATATATACTTTATTGTACATCAGATTACACATTACAAAAGAAAAGAAAACTTATACACTATAAAATATACAATGGGCGGCCTTATCGCATACTGCGATCTCTTCCAGGCAACCTTGGCATGGACAGTGAATTTATGGACATAAAATGGGGTTGTCATTGGTGCAAATATAAAAAGTATAACAGTACAATATCCTATAATAGATACACAGATATATAATAGATACATAGATACATACATACTAACTAAATAAGCAAATAAAACAAATGAAGACTAGATTATTACAGTAAACAACGAGAACAAAATCACAACAACAAGTAATGTTCCTTCA
The DNA here is from genome assembly GCA_947523025.1 of Dryobota labecula. Taxonomy (NCBI): domain Eukaryota; kingdom Metazoa; phylum Arthropoda; class Insecta; order Lepidoptera; family Noctuidae; genus Dryobota; species Dryobota labecula. The sequence continues at coordinate 23,982,651 of OX383289.1, read as the reverse complement.
CGAGTCTTTTAAACATAGGTCATATATTTTGACCACTGCCTCAAACGGTCAAGGAAAACATCGAAAGTTCACAGCAAGTCTTAGAATAAAAATTGGAAGACACCTGACAACCACCAACGTGGGCCACCCGTGTTTTGTGGATTACGGCTCTCTTTCACAAAGAGGACCCTAGTAGCATTTTCCGTTGGTAATTAGTTGGGCCACCTTCAGAGGTTTGTGGCCTAACTAAACGCCAACAAAAATGCTACTAGGGGAGGCCTGTGGGATAAGCCATATGGTGTTACATATTTATAAAGAGTATTCTATTCTATTTTATTTTATAGGCTAATTATGCTAAGGTATTCACTGTCTCGTTGGTCTAATGGTCGTACTTTCGATTCCCAAGTCGGGCAAAGTCTATTTGGATTTTTTAATTAGGAATTTCTCTCTGTGCACATTTGATGTCAATAGGTTCGCCAACATTTACATGGAACTTATACATATCTTGTATTCTGCCGTGCTTGACATATGGTTGCCAACTAATTCAGAAAATAAACGTCTGTCAAAATAGTGTATATAGATAGAAGTGTAGTTGGAGTCAGGAGAAGAGACAAAGTGAGATTAGATGAAATAAAAAGTATAACTATGTAAGTTTAAAGATGCGAAAAACGTATGTAAAACACAAAACCGGCCAGATGCGTGTCGGCCCACGCACAATGAAGGGTTCCGTAGTTGGGATGTATTTATCCCAAGAACAAACTTAATATTGTAGATTAAAAACATGTTCTCCCATACACAATGTACGGGAGAACATGTTTTTACCTTTTTCTACCGTTTAGCTGGCAGGGGGGGGACAAAAAATAAAAATTAGCACTTTAAAGCTTAATATTACGCAAACGGATCCCTTAATCGAAACCGGAATATTTATAAACGGCCTATCAAACGAAACCCCGCACCATGGGATAGACGAGAAAAAAAAATATCATCCCCACTTTACGTGTAAGGGAGGTACGCTAAAAAAAACCCATACCAAATTACAGCTTTGTAGTACTAAGAGTCTCTGAGCTAAGCCGCGGACAGACAGACAGACGGACATGGCGAAAGTATAAGGGTTCTTTGTTTACTACGGAACCCAAAAAATGGTGATGGACAGGACACAAGAGAGGAAAAAGGGAAATGGACTAAATTAATAACAGAGTGGTACCCAAGGGATGGAAAAAGGAGCAAAGAACGACAAGCAAAACGTTGGGAAGACGACGTCAAAAGAGTAGCTGGTTCAGAGTGGATTTAGAGGGTGAGAAACAGAGAGAGATGGAAATCTTTAGAGGAGGCCTTTGTCGAAGGACAAGCTGTTTTAAAAAGTGCACCGAATGTCGCTTTTTAAATAAATTGTAGTATGTATAATATAGAAAATAATTTTAGAAACAATGGTGCCGATTCCTTTGTTGACAAACTAAATTAAATTTAAGTTCAGTGCATCTTTTTCTTTCTATTTCATTAAGAAAAGGACAAACTAAAATTTTTCTTCTGTCCTTTTCTTAATGAAATAGAAAGAAAAAGATGCACCGAACTTAAATTTAGTTTAGTTTGTGAACAAGGGAATCGGCACCATTGTAGAACCAGCAATAAAGGCTGTTTTTTTTTATAGGTACATATCTTGCGCAATGTGGGTGTACACACGTCCACAAATCAAGCTATACATTTCCAATATAAACCGGCCTCTCATTGTATGGAAATCCTATACAATGCGAGATCAGCCTAAACTGGAAAAGTATAGCTTGATTTGTGCCGTGTGTTCTATGTTAATACATCTCTGTTTAACCTAACCCCTTATGTAATGCTAAGGTCCTCTCTTAACACTCATACAGGATAATCTCGGTCATGTTAAAAAAAAAAAAAAAAAAAAACTAAAAAACCCGACTGCGTTAAAAGACTAACTTACTACTACTCTTCATATTTTTTTTTTTAACTTATGTCTTTTAACGCAGTCGGGTTTTTTAGTGTTTTTAATTACTTTTTTTATTTCCAGATTTTTAGCTTACAAATGGGAAAAATTTCGGAGTCTTGGTTGTTTTTATTTTACGTACGTACTTTATATTAAAAAAACTAAAAAACCCGACTGCGTTAAAAGACTTACTACTACTTTTCATTTTTTTTTTTAACTGATGTCTTTTAACGCAGTCGGGTTTTTTAGTGTTTTTAATTACTTTTTTATTTCCAGCTTTTTAGTTTACAAATGGGAAAAATTTCGTTTTTACTTTATTGTACGTTTTTTTACGATTTGACACTTCAAGGTACTTTTAACCATATAAGTTGTATATATTTTTGTAATCACCTTTAAAACCCCTTTATTTTGATATCCCACTCGATGGTATTTGAAGGAAAAAAATTTAGAACTCCACAATATGGCACCCCAAATCCGCCATTTTACTTTGTTTTTTATTTAAATGTAGCCAGTGACACTCGCGCTACCAATACAAATCTAAAGACGTATAATTTATCCAAATCCGTTTATTCGTTTAGAAGTTACGAGGGAACACAGAAACGGACTACTTATGTACATACAGGTCAAACACATAACCCTCCTTTTGGGCTTCGCCGCAGTCCGGTAAAAAGTAGGAGAAAACCCAATACATAATACGCTAATGTACCATCTCTTCGGTTATTTGCAACACCAATAGCGTAAACTGCAAGTAAAACAAGAGTTTCATGCTCCGTCAGTTACAACAAACACAATACAACTGACACGACCAATAAAAAAGTTAATTTAAAAAACTGCATTTTATCGTTATCATGCGTGACGTCATTTCGCGCAAGTTTCAGATTACGTGTAATTCATAACTGTGATTGTGGCTGTTGTAATAATTTCGCTGATGTTGTCATTTTGCCAGTGTTTTTTTTGCTGTTTATTGTGATTCTGTCTTTTGTAAAACCTAATGCAGCTCGTTAGTGGATATTCGGCCAAATCATCTAATGCCTTTTTATTGTTATATTCGATTCCTTATGTTCTGAGTTGAGCTGCACGATTACTGACAAATGCGTGCACTGAATGGACAGGTCCGCTTAATCTGTGTGGTTCTTTCTTCAAAAGACCATTTCAGACACCAATCTACATAGTCTTCACATGATTTGACCAAGATTATGTCTGGACTTTAAAAGAGACTGTGACCTCTGAGTTTGTTTCGGCCTTTCTTCTCAGAGTAGTCAGATACGAAACACCAAACTACCGAACTCATCTAATCTATCTATACTAATATTATAAAGCTGAAGAGTTTGTTTGTTTGTTTGAACGCGCTAATCTCAGGAACTACTGGTTGGAATTGAAAAATTCATTTTGTAAATTTTGTTTTAGTCAAAGCTGAAGAGTTTTTAGGGTTCCGTACCCAAAGGGTAAAATTGGACCCTATTACAAAACTCCGCTGTCCGTCTGTCTGTTTGTCTGTTCGTCTGTCACCAGGCTGTATCTCATGAACCTTGATAGTTAGATAGTTGAAATTTTCACAGATGATGTATTTCTGTTGCCGCTATAACAACAAATACTAAAAAACAGAAAAAATAAATATTTAAGGGGGGCTCCCATACAAAGGACATGATTATTTTGCCGTTTTTATAGATAACTAGCTTTTTCCCGCGGCTTCGCCCGCGTGAATGTCGGCTATCGCGTAAAAAAGTATCCTATGTCCTTCTCCATATCCCAGGCTATATCTCTGCCAAGTTTTATGACGATCGGTTCAGCGGTTTAGGCGTGAAAAGGTAACATACAGACAGACAAAACTCTGTCTGTCTGTCTGTCTGTCTGTATGTTACCTTTCACATTTATAATATTAGTATGGATGGTAAGGAACCCTTCGTGCGCGAGTCCGACTCGCACTTGGCAGGTTTTTTGGTTTTTGAACGCGCTAATCTCTTGAACTGCGAGTTGGTATAGAAAAAATCTTTTTGCATTTCCAGACCAATTCTTGACGAAGAATTACATTCCTATTAACTAGGACACAATTTTTTTTTAATGTAAGTTAATGCGAAAATGAAGTAAAAGCACGGGCAGGCAATGTGATGCGACGGGGTGGGTCTGGCTCTTCGAATGCACAGGCGTCACCCAGATTAGGACAGAAACCCTCGGGGCACCTAGATCCTTCACCGATATTCTGGACAAACTGGGAGACGTTATTAACTTCTGGAGGGAGATGGGTTGGTTGGAATAACCACCGACGGCCGCTATGGCTCACGCACGATGGTCCGTCTGAAGAAATAAATGTGGAAACCAAACCTTTTAACATGATGATGAAGCACTAGGAAGTGGTGAAGGGCGGGCGTTTTGGGGGACTGTCTTATGTAATTTTGACGTTTAAAAAGTGCTGATTCTCAGCCTAATATGAATAAATGACTTTTGATTTTGAGATGGAGATTTTTCCCATATCTGCATGCATCTGAAAACTAGCTTGACACGGAATAACTACTATGCTACCACCATCCAATCTAATAGTCTATTTCGGCTGAAAACTCATTAACTGAAACAATAACAAGTCGCCGTGCTGCGCTGTGCCCTCACAAGCAGCGACAAAATCCTTCTAATGAGAGAGTCTAAGGCGAAAGCGGCTAACTTAGCGGTAGCCTGCAAAGTTTCTAATGTTTTTTGCTATTTGCAGGCCAGTATTATAATAAGGGCGTGAACACATATCTACGGTACGTCACCGGCCACCGTATAACAGCACGACGCCGCCGCCGCCGCTACCGGGAGACGGCACGGCGTCGTTGCCGGTTGCGCGGTGCACCGCGGTGGCGGACGGCGAACCGCTCGATAGTTAATTTTTGTTGTTGTTAAGTTCGCACGTGTTAATTAGGTTACGTTGTATGCTGATTTAAAAATGATTCGCGGCCGTATCAAATTTTTTTATTTTTTTTTATTCTACTATGAGTTTGCTCTTTACTTTAGTCTAAGTCTGGATGGCAGAGACAAAGTCTACGATGGAGTGAGCTTACCCAGAAGAAGCCTGTTCACTCTCACTTTGAATAGATTAGGGTTGTATGCGTTCGGAAACACAGACGCAGGCAGAGAGTTCCACTCCTTTGCTGTGCGCATTATAAAAGACGTTTGAAAACGCTTAGTGCGAGTTGGTGGAATATCCACTAGGTAGGGGTGGTAACTTGCAGTGCGTCTAGATGTCCGATGGTAGAAGGGGGCCGGTGGAATGAGGTCGTGGAGTTCATGGGCACACTCGCCTAAGTACAATCTGTAGAAGACCGACAAGCAGGCAACCTTGCGGCGATGATCCAAGCTGTTAAGCTTGGCATCCACCAGTTTTACGTCGCCAATGAGCCTCTTAGCTCTGCGTTCCACCGAGTCAAGCGCAGCAAGTTGGTACTTTGCTGAGCCATCCCAAAGGTGGCTGCAATACTCCATGCAGGAACGGACTTGTGCTTTGTAAAGGGTTAAAAGCTGTCCAGGCGTAAAGTATCGCTTCACCCTATTTAGGACGCCCAGTTTCTTGGCCGCAGTTTGAGCTTTGCACTCGATGGTGGAGCCAAAGTTGAGACCAGATGTCAACTCCATATGTCCAACTCCAATTGTAACAATAAAAATCATCAATACAACTCTCTAAGTTCATATAATCCTATTTAATGACTATTTCATGAAATCATGACATTTGAGGACAATTCTACCTTAAGGAGTTATTTTACTGATTCTAATGATTATTCTGTAAAGCAATATTTTTGTTACGGTCGCGAATTATATTTTAATCGACACAAAACCCTGACCAGCAAATTGCAAAAAACGTTAGGAAATTTGAATTTCGCGGGCTACCTTAGCGCATCCCCCTTAAGACGCAGACATATGCCAATGCCCTTGAGTGGTTAGCTTACGTATTCTGTACTGAGCTCACGCAACGCGTCGTACGTCCAGCCAGTAATAGGACTCGCCCATCCAGGAGCGCTGTCCCAAATAAGACGCATGCATTATTAATTTATTTTACATAAAACAAAAGGTATAATAACAAAACACGTATACTAAAATATGAATAAATTAATTATCTTTAAAAAGGTTTTAGAAAAATACGCGTCATAGATTTTGCGTGATTCTCAGTTTTTTATCCGCGTTAGAAATAACTTTACAAATTATTTCACCATGTAATATAAACATAATCTAAAATATTAATATGTTAAGTTATTTAAAAAATGCTCTAATTTAACATATATTTTTTCCAAATCATTAACATTACTCGTTTAGACGAGATCTTCTGTGTAAAATCATTAAAAGTCGGTTGATGTCGTTTCGAAGCTAATCTACTAAATGACAATTTTCTACAAGATATCCTTAACCTTTTGTACTGAATTTTAAACATAACATATCATAACATCACGCCTGTATTCCCCGAAGGGTTTGGCAGAGGTGTACCTGTAGTACAACCACACTTCGTCAGTTATGTTTAAGTCCATGTAATAGATAGCGAGCCTATTGCCATCAACCGCGCTCAAATCCAGACTCAGGGCTGCTACTGAATAATTCCAGATGGAAAAACCCAATAACATTTTTGCCGGACCTGGGAATCGAAACCGGAGCCTCATGCTCATGCCTCATGCTTGGATGCTTAGCGCTTGCGACTCGACCAACGAGGCAGTCAAAGAGCATAGCATAGCAGATGTGCATTTTAAAGAGACTAATAAATTACTTTAATGGATACCTTTAGCATGTCATCGACATAGCTGATTCGACTTCGACACTTTAAGTGCCAAACATTAATCTCAATGAAAGACACTTGACAAATTGCTAGTAATTTATTATTCTTCATGATCATCGATGGTCTAGTTAAACTATGTGTGTAAACAAAATGATTTAACTTGTTTTGGTATACATTTATATTTTTTTACACCATACACATCACACGCACATTACACATACAGAGATACCATACCATACCTGAAATCACCTCTCTAGTGTCCACTCTGGAATTTGTACTAACTGTCTAGTTTGGGGCTCACTGGCAAATTATATATTGTAAACTAGCTGTAGGTAATATTTAATTTTAAAGCTACACATGTCGTCTCAACTTGCTGTTAACAGTAGACCTGCTTACTGTATTTATTACCTAGACAATAATAGTAGATTGTTACACAAGCGATGAAAGGGACCTATCTAAGCAGGAGATGGTTTGGCGCACGAGCGTAGCGAGGGCGCCAATAGTTCGAGTGCCTAAATAGATTCTTTCACCCGAGGTAAACTCTGCTTTTCATTTCGAATATGAGGAAAGTAAATAAAAACCTCTTTAGTTAAACAAATATCTCAATCTAATGAACAAAACAACTGAAGATCGAATTGCGGCTTTCCCGCTTTTTTAGGATTCCGTAGACAACAAGGAACCCTTACAATCTTGCCATGTCTGTCTGTCCGTCCGCGGCTTAGCTCCAGATGTGATGTCAACAATATGTTTGAATTTTTCGTCCAAAAGTCAAATATACAATCAACAAAAGAAGATTATTTTGTTTTTTAACGATGAATCACACTTTCTTATAAATAAATAAAAGTTGTGTGAGATAGATATCTTACTATCTTTATATTAATTTGTACTTGATATTAATATGTTTTGATTTCTGGACGAAGCAGTATGCAAGTATGACGACGCCATGATCAATATAATTATGGCAATAATTTGAAAAACTATAATTTTTTGTGCCGAAGTAATCAGGAGAATATTCAGGAGAGAATATTTTTCCTCCATTCGTGGATTTTTTTCCTCTTTTTTCATTACCGTACACTTTATAGCCGGAAATGAAACATCTCCTTTGACTATGTATAGCTGCCGATAAGAAATAAGTTTGGTAGTCAGCTAACGGAATCCATGAATCCTATAAATCTTGATGGCCTGTTGGTAAAGGCCTCGCCTCTCATGCATGAGGTAGTGGGTTCAAATCCGCGCAAGTACCAATGTGACTTTTTCAATTCATATTATGTACTTTCTGAGTTTATATTAGACATTACTAACATTGGTGAAGGAAAAATCTTGAGGAAACCTGAACTTATCGTTAATATAAGTCTGAAATCGCCAACCCGACTTGAGTAGGGCTGGTGATCAATGCTCGTGCCTTCTCTGTATGAGAAGAAGCCATTGCCCAGCTGTGGGACAGTTATAGGCTGGTATTATTATTATTACTAAGGACCAATAATCACAATGCAAAAAAAACCGCCCAAGTGCGAGTCGGACTCGCGCACGAAGGGTTCCGTAAAACCTTAGTTAGTTTAGTTTATTCTTGGGATGAATTCATCCCAACTACGAAACCCTTCATTGTGCGTGGTCTGACACACACTTGGCCGGTTTTTACTTTTATTTTTATATTTGAGTTTGAGTAATGAAAGGTAAATTGCGGTTTACGATTTATGACGTATTAAAAAAAACTACTTATTAGATATCATTCAAACCAATTTTCGGTGGAAGTTTACATGGTAGTGTACATCATATTTTGTTTTTTTGTTTTGTCATTCTCTCATTTTAGAAGTTACAGGGGACACACATTTTACCACTTTGGAAGTGTCTCTCGCGCAAACTATTCAGTTTAGAAAAAAATGATATTAGAAACCTCAATATCATTTTTGAAACCCTATTGCTATATGGCTAGGGAACCCTAAAAATCGATATAATCTATTATGAATCGTCCATTACTCGTCCATCAGTCGTCAGAAACATTTTATTTTCATCAAACAAGAGCTAACCGCCAACTTTATAGTTTTAGCAATTGTTTTATTTTCTGCAAGTCTACCTAAAAGGTTTTAAGGAATAGTTTCTAGTACTCCCCAAACAGCACATTTTCAAACGATCGTTTTGTGTTCGCTCCGTTTCAACCTTTCACCACTTCACTTGTTAATTGATTGAGTTATGTCGCCTATTCAGCTAACTAATGTCAATCAACCTGCCCCCAGGTCATTGCATGCACAAGCTCGGTGCTTGATTAACATAACATTTTCTATAATTGCCTTGTAACAGTCAAAGTAAGAAAATAAAATAGTATTGTAATCATACAATCAAATTATAAAATCGTTTTGTAGTCAGAATATCTTAAGCAAACCAAACCTTTCGTTAATTCCAGCTTTCTTTTAGCACAACAAATTTTTCCTGTTTTCTGTTAAAGCTTCGCTATACACGAGAATTTCATCTAAACAGTGGGTACGTTTACAGATATAAATCTCTCACGTACGAACACCCAGTTATCTGTAGACCAAATAATTATCCCACCTGTGACCCAAATTAACGACCTTATTCACTAGCAGCTCTGTTGCTACTGAATTATTATCTCAAACACGGAACGGAAGAGATTGTAAAATCTATTTTTAGTCAACCACAAAACCTGGATACACACATTACACACATCTATAGTCATAAAAATAATACCTACATCCGATTCAACGCCACGTAGAACGTAATCAATCGTAAGACTACGTAACATATCGTACAAGACGTAGATACTATTTCTGTACAAACATTTGCCCACAATCACACTCGTGAGTGCTATGGATTCCATACGCAAACAGCCGGTACACACGGCTCAAAACCGTTATTTTTACTGGACCCTTTTTTTTTCCAGCAGCCTTATAGCACGATCACCGTTTTGACGATGGAAGAGTAGACAAAAATGATGTTCCGTGTAGACAGTATGATGGCAACAAAGTAGAAAGAGTCAATTGCAATTTTTACGAAATTCACTCTTTTACATAATTCGACTCTGAATTGATTGATTCTCAATTTTTACTGATATTAAGTCATGTATATAAAGACAACTACAATATTTTTTCTCAAAGTGTCTAAGAACCGTATGTTGGAACAAAAAAATATTACAGTAATACTGGCCTTAACCATTTTCTCGGTAATGCCATATTACTAAATGATGTAAAATAGGAAAAGGTAGGTGATCACTACCACTGAAAAATTATGTGAGGGTATCCGCACACGGATCATTCGCACTGACCATGAGTGACACCATCACCATGGACAGCCAGTGTTTATTCGTTTACGCCCACTTGCCACCGCCGCTGAATGTATGACAGCTGACTGTGGCCGAACACCAGTAGCGGTCGCGTATGGCGGCTCTGAAGTTGCGCTACTCGCAGTACCGCACCCCCTCACCCCAGCTGACACGTGAACTCGTTACTGCGCAGCTTGTCGCCTCCTGTTCCGAGACGTCATAAAGTTTGAATCGTGCTATTAAGGGAGCTGTATCGATCGCCACAAACAATCTGCCTTTCCACCCTGTACCCTCTTTAATGATGTGGTTATGACAATAACATGAACACTTGTAGTGGTATTTATTAACAACGCCAGTTATAGTCAGCTACATACAGATCAAATGAATCATTCATGATCAACATCATTTCAGCCTTTATCACTCACTGCTGGATATACACCTTTGCTTTCTGCCATCTCTACGCCACGGTTCCTTGCGTCTTTATACAGAGTGACTTTTAAAAAAATCGATAAAATTTAAGAGGAGTTCTACCCATCAATATAAGCAACTTTTACTATGAACCCAACTTCGAATTCGCAAAAATAATGACGTTCCCATATAAAGGTACTATCGCTGGCAGCTGACTCCAAATCACCACCGAAAAAATAAAAAATCTGCTCATTTTCAAAACAAAATCCCGTGCTAACGGTGCCTACATCTGTTTACCTCCCTTTTTTACATCGACCAATAAAACAAAAATACATAGGAATGTAGAATAGAATAGAATACTCTTTATTGCACACCATACAGATTTATACAATGGGCGATCTTGTCGCTAAAAGCGATCCTTTAAAGACAACCTTTGGATGGATTAAGAAGGAAGGAAAAACATTACTGTAGGTAGTTTGTGGTGATATTTTGTTTAAATACATTTCTCAGCCTCTTAACAGAGGCTGAGAAATGTATCTAGATTTTTTTTTAATTTTTGATAAAGGATGGTCAGACATCTGTGATCATTGTAACCAATGATCACAGATGTCTGATCATCCTTTTTCGACCAATAGGAATAGAACAATAAAAAACCCAAGGACGAGAAACTGACCGAGAACCGAGCGCTGCAAGCAGAAATAGTCCTTACGGTGGTTCGATTCAGCTGTCCGCGATATCTAAATATATACTCGATTGAACCATTTGGTGTAAGGTTATTTTTTTAATTTTTTTTGTGCTAATTTGAAGTTGGTTCATTAGTAAATGTTTATTATATTGATGGGTAGAATAGGTAATAGGTAATACGAGCTGGTGTCCGCAACTCTACGACAATGCGAGTATTTTGCGTACGGATGGGAATTCGATTATTCGATCCATCCCAGCTCTTCAAAGAAGGCCAGCAACGCCTTGGTGTTACTGACAATCTCACGTATGTGGCGACCACCGGGCAGTTTAGCAGCACATGAGCTGCTGTCTCGTCGTCCTCCATGCAGGCCCTGCACAGCGGACTGTCTGTGACTCCGATGTGTCTGTGTCTGTGATTGATGGGTAGAACACCCCCTTTTTTGATGATTGTTTCAAAGTCACCCTGTATAAAGTTAATGATTCTGTTAACTCCCGTTGAATATATCAGGCTTACATTCCAGCCCTATGCAGTCTACAATAAATGTCTGTCCTTCATCAAAATCCACACTTGACTTGTTGCTAACTTCGTTACAACAGTCATATAATATCAGGGCCAAGGTAAGGGTAGATTTGAAATGTTAATTAAACGCGGCCTTGAAATTAAAACATCTACATTTAGAAACCATGAGTCTTTAGAATCGAAGCTGAAATAATTCATGTACTTTAAATGTGTAGTAGAATATTTAGACCAAATGTTTCAAGTGGTACTTTGGCATTCATTCTAATGCTTGCTGGAGCACGCATACGTGTAGTCAACGAATAGAATCGATTAGATAAGGTAGGAAGAAGATTTATTGCCAAACAAAAAACACATGAAATATGAAGATAAAGTTGGCCCTAACAAGACCAAATTGTAGCTTAAATTAGTTAGATACAAAGGGTGGAAAAAATCAATGGGCCTAGAAGGGAAACCATTTTAAATCCTTAATACGAGTATATGTAGAATAATATATTATACTTAAAGGAAACATTCCATTTTTTTTTTTTATAAACTAAACTGTATTCACAGATTTCTCAACAAGCTTACCTAAATCGGGTATTGAACCAGCTAAAATTTCCAAAAATAAACACTCGTTATTTTATTACACTAATCTTTTGTCACGGACAGTTTTTGCCCAAAGTTTTCATATTGATTCAAGAATATGATGCATACTTGCATTAGGAACCTCCCTTTTTCGGAAGAACGAATTTAAGTGCATCTCAGGGTGCTAGCTGATTGAATAGTCCTCAATACCGAACTTCGGCCATGGCGGCTAATCTCAGCGGAGACTGGCCATCTACGCGAGAGACACTCACTCTTCCCTCACTCTCATAGTCCGATGGAACGGTAATCCGACATGACCGGAGAGAGACCTGGCGCTGGACCAACGGCTTAACGTACTTTCCGAGGAGCGGGGGTATTTCATCGCCAACTTCCAAACTCCGGGCTGTAACTGAGAAATTTCTGATGCAATTAATTGTAACACAGGATTGTAAACACAACCACAAAAACGTGACATCTGAATTAAAAAAGTCACATTTCTGCGAGAAGTACATTGGACTCGGCGAGCTATAATAATAAAGATGTCGCAAGGCCACCACTGCATTATGTCTAGATGGCGGAGTGTCGGCATCCAAGTGCGTGGGTCGCAGTCTAGTCGGTAACGAGCATCAACTAGATGCACGCTGAAACTCTATACCTACGTGTGTTAAAACGCTAAGGACCGCAACAGATACAATAATATTATATTATTTTATTTTTATTTTTTTATTACTGATTGGATCTGCTCCTGACCTCGATCTCGCCTGATGGAAAGCGATGGATGAGGTCTATGATGGAACGAGCGTGCCCAAAAGGTGCCTGCTCACTCTTGATTAAAAGGCAGACGGGTTATATGTGGAAGGGAACACAGACGCTGGCAGAGAGTTCCACACTTTGGTTGGGCGCATAATAAATGTGGAGGAGAAGCGCTGAGTACGACTGGACGGGATATCAACCAAATACGCATGGTACCCTGCCGTTCGTTTGGTAGTTCGGTTTCAGTAATAAAAGGGCGATTGTGGAATCAGGTCGTGGAGCTCCTGCGCACACTCTCCGAAGTATAGTCTGTAGAAAACCGACAGACAAGCAACATTACGCCGATGAGCCAGCCTGTGAAGCCTAGACACCAACGTTTCGTCGCCTATAAGCCTTGTCGCTCTGCGTTCCACTGAGTCAAGTGCAGCAAGTATGGTAATATAACATAACATCACACCTGTTTTGTAATATTATTTTATCTAACCCCGAAGGGGTAGGCAGAAGTATACTTATAGCCCACCCAAATTTCGCCAAAATAGGGGACGAGCCTATTGCCACTAAGAAATTCCTGATGGAAACACACAATAACATTTTGTTAGATCTGAGAATCCAGGACCTCAAGCTCAGCAGTAACGCTTGCGACCGCGAATAAGTAATGATATTTTTTCAGATTATAGGCCCTAAACGACATACAATAGTCGATTAGTACACCCACATATTGACAATGCATGTTCACGTGAAATCGCATAAAAGGAGCTGTTGTGGAATATATTAAATCCTCACCATTTTCTGTTAGATTCTGTGTAATCAAGCGTCGGGCTTGTGTGCGAGAGCTTGTGGCGAAAATCCCAAATATGGTGTAGTTGACAGCATGCGTGTATAACCAAACATAATGTATGAGCGTCAACGAAGCAAAAGGAGTCTGTAAGGATCATAGCAGGTGGCGTTCTGTAGTTTCTGCCTATCTCCATGGGAAGAAAGCGTGGGTTTGTGTATGTACAGTGTAGTAGGAAACCTGGTTTCCTTATGGTTAAAATGGGTACTAGGTTCAGTCACAAAGATCTACTTTATTAGATATTCACTCCCAAAATCGGCACAAATTAAGATGACATTTTGAAACAGCTGTTCTACAAAATCTTTACCTATCAAAATAGTGCTTAATTTCGGAAGATGTGATGCCTTTCCAGCAGTAGGACTGGTTTGAAAATGTGCAACATTAATTACTGTGTTAAATGAATGTGAGAAAATTATCACTATAATTACGAGTATAATTGTTTGTTCCAATTGTCTTTGTATTAGACCATTTAATTTTATGGACCATCTGGGAACGCAAAAAATTAATTCAAACAAATAACATGATTCTCGACTAGTGAAAGGAGTCAATTGAAGATCAGGAATTTACTAAAGAAGACCTCGTTTTGTTATAATTATTATTTTCGGTTGGTCCGTGAATAGGTGACCATCTTTGCATATCAAGACTTCCGTGTCTCGGAAAGCACGTTAAGCCGTTGGTCCCGGCAGAATCCCGAAAGTCTGACAACCATTCTTACCAATGGGTCTCGTATAATACCCAGTACCTGGGTACTGAATACTGGTATTCAGCTGAATTCGATTAGACTGGAAGCCGACCATAGCCGACATAGTTGGGAAAAGGCTAGACAGATGATGATAATGCAAGGGAAATGCAAAAGCCGAATATATAAGCTCAGTTATGCATGTACACACATCAAAAAAAGTTTGTGATCAATAGTAAGCTGATATAATTTATTAAATTGAACTTTATCAAGAAATATTCTTTGTTGTGTGTTTTCATTAAATATGAATACCCTGTTTGAAATAAAAAAAATAAACTATTTTTTTTTCTAAATCTATGTTTATAAATAAAGAATTTAAAAAGAAGGAGAAATCATAATTTATAATCTACTTTAACAAAAAAGATTTCAATTTTTCAAAGTGATCGCAAACTTTTTTTGATGTGTGTACGTAATCGGAAAAGAAATAAAATATCTTCGTTATCATCCTTACAAGACAAAGCTTCTCGGAAGAAACTGATTACAGCCATAAAAACTTGTCACCTCACTCACAAATAAGATTTCTCTTCCATTTATGTCTCTTTACGTGGCTTCTACAAGACTATTTTTACCAGTTCGCACCGGTTGATCTTCAGACGTGAAGCGCGATTACAATCTATGATCATGAAGATTTATGTATCTTTGATGGAAACGGAACAAGTTCATGATAATTGTGTAATAATGGCAACGACGGTGAAGGAAAATGTCGTTAGGATGAGGAACCAAAAATCTGAAGACATGTGTATCTACCGCTCTCTGGGACCCTAAGCCTGACCTGTGATGTGTTCGCGAACTAATGGAAGATCTTGTCAATGTCTGTAGTATTGTTAGGCTAAAAGTCACCCAAAGGGCAATGGAGAGGGCTATGCTTGGAGTTTCCCTACGTAATCGAATCAGAAATGAAGAGATCTGCAGGAGAACCAAGGTAATCGACATAGCTCGAAGAATTGCCAAACTTAAGTGGCAATGGGCAGAGCACATTGCTCGCAGAACAGATAGCCGTTGGGGCCGAATGGCAACCGTGTACTGGAAGACGCAGCGTGGGAAGGCCTCCCATAAGGTGGACCGATGAACTTGTGAAAACCGCAGAAATCCGCTGGATGCGGGAAGCACAGAAACGGTCGAAGTGGCAGTGCTTGGGGGAGGCCTATGTCCAGTTCTGGATATTTATCGGCTGAAATGATGATGATGATGATGATTGTGAGATGAGTGTATGACTGTCGAGTAGGTGTATACATTATGTTGTATTTGTCTTTAACTAATTTAATTGGCCTTGGCCGTTTTATGTTAAATAAATAAATAATAATCAACCAACACTGGGCCCGCATGGTGGATTACGGCCCGCTCCCATTCGCAAAGCGGAAATCTGCTTCCCCTTTGTCCCAGCAGTAGGAACATTATAATATATATATATATGTATTTATTCTCATTTATTTCGGATCACAAATAAAAATACACACAATCCATATAGTAACAACAACTTAAAAACCATGTTAGTCAAACTTTACAAAACTAACCTAACAACAACTAATAGCTGCGTGGCTCAACACACGTTGGCACGTGCCTCCGCACACAGTGCCTAATAAAAAGGCTGTCCAGTTGTCCACCTTGTCATATAATATTTTTAGGATGCTGTTGGAGCTTCCGCGCAACCTACACATAATTGACGCTGCCCTTTTTCTCAATATGGCATGAAAATCGTCGACATGGGCTTCCGCGAACATCTGCGAAGCGCTGCAGAAGCCCGGAAACCTCATCAAAATCCTAAAACTATTATTATACTTTTTTTTTTTTTTTTTTAAACGTTGGCCCTCTCTAGGAATTTCTCCTGTATCGTGGGTGCGTTTACAAACATTTAAACTCACATACACAAACAGCCAGACCCGGAACAACTACTTGTAGATCGTACAAATATTTGTTCCGTGCGGGAATCGAACCCGCGACACGCAGCGCAGCAGTCAATCGCTTAACCATTGCGCCAACCGTGCCGTCAATACTGAACGCGCAGGACATTGTAGGTCCTCTGCGTATACTTCACCCACAGGCGGCACGTGTGGTTTGGCAGAAAGCCTTAAAAAGATACACCTTCACATCCCTACTATTATAGTGCACATACCTGCGGGCTAACATATTGCATCGAACCGCTAACGCCCTGCGCTCTCTGTCCAAATCTGCATCATCAGATACATAAGTCCTCCGTGTCCTAGGTACTTAACCTGAGCAACACGCAATGGTGTTTCGCTTATTATAGATGCATAAAAATGACGCAATGATGCATGTTCGATGGTTAAATTAATGCTATGGGTTTTCATGTAAATGGAATGGAAACCAAAAATGAATATTGAGCCAAAATTAATCCAAATCTGTTTCACTAAGCTTCATGTCCGAATTGGTTTTGACGAACAATTTAATCAATCTATTAATAACACTCAATGGATAAAATTCAATAAACAATGACGTAGTAAGTTTCCCTGTAATTTTACCTCTAACAGCTCAAAGATTAATGTTACTTAAATGTTAGTTAAACGGATAAATGTTAGTTAAACGGTTAAACAACGGTCGTTTGTACCATTTACCTCGACCTTCACGTTAAGACTAGAATATTCTATGCCCTAATATGTCAGACAAGGTAGGTGTATTTTAATTCATGGTAAGTTGGAACTTATTTAAATATATACCAAGAATAATTTAGTATGTATTGTTTTACGTAATTAACTAAGAATAGGGAATCTATTTTGTAAGGAAACCTTTGAGTGGTAATTATCTCTGTCTACTTAAGGCTTACTGACAGGAAATTCCAAAGGTATTAAGTCCATCCACACACAGGTAGATAATGCTACATCAATAAACTTTAAGTACATACACAATTTAGCGACATAATTGCTGATGTTCTTCAGAAAGACCAGCTACATACGTAGCACTCGCAACTGGCGTACGTGTATGACCAGGGGCCCAAGTCTGCTATTTTTATAAAATCGTCACTCCAACACGATCCCATTGTCATTTTGCTAAAAGTTCGTAATCTGCTAAATTCATAATGGTCGATCCTTGGTCGGTCAATGGTCTCGTAATAGAATTGTATTACAATGGCATTGTCGTATTGCCATTATTATAAAACCCGTTAGTAGAAATGATTTTCGAAAAACGACTACTAACGAACATTTGTTCATGCCAGATTTCATTTATATACATTTTTACATATTATTTATTAGTGTTATACGCAATCTGAAGTAGCAGGAAGTTGGAAGTTCAGTAGGAAGTTTCATTTGTCATTATGTACGAGATTACCAATTCTTTCAATGGAGTCACTTCATTGAAATGGTCAGACACTGACACTCCATTGGAGTGTCAGTGTCTGACCATTGGAAAGTCATAATGACGCCATTATATTAGTAGATTACCAAACTTATCAAAATCAACAATTATGAAATCAATGATAGACCATTCTGACACTATTGTAATAGCAGACTTGAGGCCCAAATGTATGAACGTAAACGAATCCAAAGGAGTAAGAAAGGACCGTAGCAAGTGGCGTTCTATAGTTTCTGCCTACCCCCTCTCTCGGGAAGAATGCGTGAGTAACGTAATTAGACTAAGCTTGCTTAAGTTGTTTACAAACACAACTTGACATGCACAAATACATTTCAATCAATTAACTTTAGGGATGACAGGTTATTGTAATTTGAAGGATTCGAATCTGCAACCACAGAATCCAACTGAATCACATTCAAAAGAGTTAAAAGTTAACAGGCCTATATAGTACATTTCGACCGTGATTTTTGCGTTAAATGGCTAACTTTGACGTCCTTATTCTGAGAAAGTGAAAGACTTCGACAACTTTTACTTATTAAGTAGTGGAGAATAGTTATTAGTATATTTTTTTGCGGTATAGTAGTTAGCGGCCTTCTTACTTATTTATATAAAGCCAAAATTCCGAAGCAAGCTTTTCATAAAATGCGCGACGGCCCTTTTTCGAGCTCGTGGATTTAACTATTGTACATAAGCATACGAAATTAAATATATATATAATAATATCTCTTAAATTGTGATTTATTTCATCGTGGCCTCATAATTATGAAATTAAAAAAATCCCGTTTAATACCATAAAACTACTAAAAACGCTCAGAATTAACTGTAAATTTCTCCTTACTACATAAATATTATTACGTAATACCAAAATAATCGTTAGTTCAGAAGAAATTAAATATATTTAAAAAAAAATGTTTTTTTAATAAAACTTAGTATACACGTAATTACAACTGCCAAATTGCTGGCGAACGCCATTTCGTGCCATTTTGTGATAGGCCTCTTAAAAACGATATAACTCAGGCTTTATAAATGAGTACTATACTAAGAACTTTTTAAACGTTCTGTTTACAAAAGACTGACCTTGAAACGTCCACCCCTATTGTGCCAATCAACCAGTAACCATCAATATTTAAAAGGAATGATTGCCATCTGACCTTCAAAGCAAATTTAATGTGTTCCTTTTAGAAAGAAGGCATGAAAATGTATTTAAAAAGGCATCAAGAGTGGCAACAACTATACCAAGGCATATCATATTATCCAGTAACTGGATTGTAGAGGTCAGATAACCAGTCGCTCCATGTAAAATATTGGTATTCAGCTACATGGAAGCCGTTAAAAAAGTTGGGGAAAAAGCTAGGTAGATGATGATGAGCAGTGGTGGCCAAGTGGCGCGCTTCATTTTGTGTAATTTATTCATCACCACTGCTCTCAAAACGGTGAAGGAAAACATTGTGAGGAAGCCGGCATGTCCTAGAACCAATTTTTATTTTATTTATTTTGTTATTAGTATTGATTACTTGTTTAGTTATGTATTTATTTATTTATTTATAAGTATAAAAATATATGTATTAGGTATGTTGAAGCTGTTCGTCACTTGTCCCTACAGGTTCATTAGAAAACCAGCGTCAGACAGCATCTGTCTGGCATTAATGATGAAATGAACCTTTTCACTTCTCATGCTCTAAAAGTTCGTCTATATGTCGTGCGTAGGCGACATAAAATCGTTTTTATGCTCTAGAGCATAAAGTAAAATCTACGTCGAAGACCAAGGCAATCGGTCCAACAGCCACCACACGAACAACTTCAACTTCATAGAATAACCTCTTCATTTTAATTCGTTTCGTTAGTATTCTAGGAACAAAGCAAGGATACCAACAGCCAAAGTACACAATAAAACTTCATGAAATAAACTTATATTTTTTATTTCGTCCTTTTTTTAAATTAGTTTTTTATATTAGTTAATCAATACATTTAAACTATAACTAAGTTATCATAGATATAAAAACAAAATGTTTTTATAACTGAGCAGTATGTAACGACCTAAGTCAGGTGTTACGTAACGTTCCTACTGAAAAAAAAAATTAAAAAAAAGTTAACTTTCGGGAACCATAATTATTTTTCAATTTTAATTAAATTTACAATATTTACATGTTGCTGTTTCATTTCCTCGCAATTGAAGTGAAAAGTATAGAGTGTACAACTCGTCCATAAAACCCATTTTACACTCTACTTTACTTTACTTTTAACTTCTTTGTATTTTGTGTTTCACGAACTGTGACCAAATAAACGTTATTCTTTCTTTCTTTATTTCTTTATCTACCAACTCGCATTGGGCCCGCTTGATGGATTATGGCCCACTCCCTCTCACAGAGAGGAGGCCTGTGTCCCAGTAATGGTAACATAGGCTGATTATGCAGATGATGGTGATATGAGGCTACAACTATTATGCACGTCTTGCGTACCTTCGGCAGTCAATCCGCTATCACCGTGCTGACTAGCAAATATTATTTTTTCCTGGCATCTATTCTCATATCATCATCATCATCATTACAGCCGAAAGACGTCTACTGCTGGACATAGGCCTCCCCCAAGCACCACCACCTCGAACGGTTCCGTGCTTCCCGCATCCAGCGGATTCCTGCGGCTTTCACAAGGTCATCAGTCCACCTTGTGGGAGGCTTTCCTACGCTACGTCTTGTACGCGGTCGCCACTCCAGAACCTTTCGGCCCCAATGGCCATCTGTTCTTCGAGCAATGTTTGCCCATTGCCACTTAAGTTTGGCAATTCTCGAAGCTGTTGGCGAGTATGTTTACAAAGGACAAACTGTCAGGTTAGGTATGTCCAACTTCGAGAAAGAGGTCAATCGTCGAATCCGACTCGGCTGGGCAGCGTTCGGGAAGCTATACGCAATATCATCTCGTCCCACATACCGCAGTGTCTCAAAACGAGAGTCTTTGACCAGTGTGTGTTGCCAGTGATGACCTATGGCACTGAAACGTGGTCGCTCACAATGGGCCTTATTAGAAGGCTAAAAGTCACCCATTGGGGCTGAGCAAAGGGCTGGTAAAGGGGTGAGAGGGCTATGCTTGGAGTTTCCCTACGTGATCGAATCAGAAATGAAGAGATCCGCAGGAGAACCAAGGTAACCGACATAGCTCGAAGAATTCTCATATGGTTCGTCCCAATATGAGACACGAAGAAGGTGTTAACAAATCAAATACTCCTTGAATATCAAGACGTAAACCAGCACAGACTCAGGTCATGTATGAATGTATGATTACAGTATCCTGCATCCGTCAAATCAAGATCCTAGCTATATGAGCTGACTATTTAAAGGTGGCCTCTCGTGTAAGTGTAGTAGTATGAAGACGGAGGTCAGCTAAGGTTGGTCGTTTTGCCAGGCAGATTAGAGGCAATTTAATAGGCGGGAAGTGATCCGTTGCTAGGTCAAGAGGGGCACTGATGGCCATCATTGTAATAGTTGTTATTACGCAAATTGGACATGTTTTTATTAGTAGGATTGGTATTTTATGGGGTGGCACAGGTAATCTACTGAAAATAATGTTGTTTTTTGTAACTTTCTACAACATTAAGAAGAACTGTTATCATTTCAGCAATTCCTATTCGTTTAATATAACATTATAATATCTAACTAATGGTAGGTCTGCAAAGTATTATCGTGCTACTCAGTAATTGGGTTGTGGAGGTCGGATAAGCAGCCGCTCTATGTAAAATACTGATATTCAGCTACATCCGGTTAGACTGGAAGCCAACCCCAGCATAGTTAGGAAAAAGGCTAGGCAGATTGATTGCTTGAAGGCAAACAGGCGCGAAACGCGACGCAACACAAAGGCACCGAGTGTCGCGCGACGAGCGGTGCCTTTGTTACGTCGCGTGTCGCGCCTGTTTGGGAAAGCCTTGATTGATTGGTAGGTATATGCCAATATGTAATCGCTTTTTTTTTTTTTTTTGCCCTCCGTGAATAAATTCGCTCACCAAAAAAATTTACGCCCTGTTGTAATAAAGAGTAAAGGCCAAATATTACAATAGGAACATTTGTTTGAGTAAAACAAGATACCATCGAAAAACCCAGCTGTAAACTGTTATGAGTTATGATAGATGTTCCAAAATGCAAAAAAATGTGCTTAATGAACTCATTTTCCTTTCCAGTATTTTCTGCAATAAAATTCAACTGTTTCTTGTTCCTCAGGTAACCAGTCACCATGGGGTCGATGTTCAGGAGTGAGGAAATGGTGCTATGCCAGTTGTTCGTGCAGCCTGAGGCAGCATACGTATCCATGTACGAGCTGGGTGAGGCCGGGATAGCACAGTTTAGAGATGTAAGTCTTGATTCATCATCATTGGTGCCGATTCTCTTGTACACCGAACTAAACTAACTAAACTATCACTAAAATTCCTTACTTTTTGGCTATGAGAATCTTAAAGCTATTCTGCAAACAAAATTCTCTAAATTTAAAAATAACTTTGAGACAACTAAATTCGAATTTGAAAATCGCGACTCCACTTGGTATTTCTTTTTTCTTTTATCTTCGCAACATTGTACTTGTGTGTCCTACCCCATAATTTTTTTAGAGCCGGAGGCGCGCTGGCGCGGTGCAGACTCAACGTGTTTTATATGGAATTTTTAACTTTTGTATGGAAAAAAATATATATTAGGTACATGTTGAGTTTCAGGGGTTAACGGATCACAAAGGGGGTCCAAATTTTCATTTTTTTTTGCTATATGACGCACCATTTTCGAGATATAAGCAAAAGAAAAAAAAATACAGTACCGTTTTTGCACCAGAAGTCGAGGTGTTGGTGTGAATTTTAGTTCATGACAACTAATTTTATTCCACATCTTTTTAATCGCGATTAAAAATAGTCAGATTTTGTTACAAAATCTATATTTTTGGTGAAAATCGTAAAATTCAGAATAGCGAAATTGCCATTTTCACTAAATTAAAAACTCAGTACAATCTTAGTGCTGTCAAACTTAAATATAGTTAAGTTGTGCCACCTTAGTCGTTTGACAGGAATAAACTAAATTTTGGTGATTTTTAGTCTAGTTTACAGAATTTTGTGACAAAAGAATCGGCACCATTATCATCCGCCTGCCCTTATTTGGTCGACGCAATACGTTTTCTTCTTCCATTCTCCCCTGAGGCCCTAGTGTGAGTTTCTTTTAACCATCTCGATTTTACGCATCGAGCGCGTTCGGCGTTCTGATTGGCCTCCAATTCGCCCTTAACCAATCAGAGTGCTGTACGCGCTCGATGCGTAAATTCGAGATGGTTAAAATAAACTCACACTAGGGCCTCTGACAACAATAACTCAATAGTTCACTCCCTTTTCTTTTATATAATTCCTCACACAATCCATCTATCAGCAACATGCCAGATGAAAATAAAATGTTAGTCTTGATTAGGTATTTTGCGAAAACGTATTAATAGACAGTTAAAAAACGTTAAGGCCGAGATATATGCCAGTGACCTTGAGTGGTTAGCTTGCGTGTTCTATTCTAAGCTCACGCAACGCATCGTACGTCCAGCCAGTAATAGGACTCGCCTATCCAGGAGCGCTGTCCTAAATAAGACGCATTGTTAATTTATTATACAAAAAAGGTATTTTAATAAAACACGTGTACCAAAAGATCAATAATTAAATTATCTTTAAAAAGGTGAAGGTTTCAGAAACATACCTTTGATAGATTTTGCATGATTCTCAGTTTTTATCCGCGTTAGACATAACTTTACAAATTAATTTCATTATCCATACTAATATTATAAATTTGAAAGTAACACTGTCTGTCTATCTGTCTGTCTGTCTGTCTGTCTGTCTGTATGTTACGTTTTCACGCCTAAACCGCTGAACTGATCGTCATGAAATTTGGCAGAGATATAGCCTGGGATATGGAGAAGGACAAAGGCTACTTTTTTACGCGATAACCGACATCCACGCGGGCGAAGCCTCGGGCAAAAGCTAGTGTAATATAAACATAATCATATACACCGTGGCATTTTAGTCGTCTTACAAAGACAGGCCACTACATGTATCCAATGAATCAGTCATGTAATTTTTTTTTTTTTTTGAACATTTGCATTTTTTTATATATTTTATTTTTATTAATGTTGACGCATGACATAGTTTTAAACACCCTGTTACGAGTGCAGTCCGAGCCTTGTGATATAAGGGCGCCGCACTACCCACGCACAACGGACCAAATGAGAATCTAAGTGCGGAAAGGGGAGTCCCATCATCATAAACTATGTAATGTGTCATCCATACTAATATTATAAATGTGAAATTAACTCTGTCTGTCTGTCTGTATGTTACGTTTTCACGCCTAAACCGCTGAACCGATCTTCATGAAATTGAGCAGAGATATAGCCTGGGATAGGGAGAAGGACATAGGCTACTTTTTTACGCGATATAACCGATATCCACGCGGGCGAAGCCGCGGGCAGAAGCTAGTAATTAGTAAAAATAAAAAAATTCAAATGTTAATAAAAAAAAAAAATTATGAATGATTAGTAGTCATTGGATGCATGAATTGGGCTGTCTTTGTAAGACGACTAAAGTGCCAAGGTGTATAAAATATTCATAAATATATAATAATATAATTAATATTAATACATATATTTTTTCCAAATCATTAACACTACTCGTTTAGACATGATATTCAGGAGAAAAAAAAAAGGTAGTTATCGTCGCCTTAAGTGAAAAAAAGTAATTTCTCATTAAAAATAACACCGTGAAACTGCCTTTTTTTTTCGTTCGTTTGTGGTCTTATTAAAGTTATCATTTGGCGTGCTTATCGCTACAATCATATGTGTGATGTGTCTTCAAAACTCATACTTAAAAAGTGAAATCGATTCTGCACCGACCACACGGCACTTACCTTGCATTTTTTAATATTTCTTCCTCACCCGTCCTTCACCCTATTCACAAAACACTATTTGTGTATCTGAAAGTTACTAAAGATGTTTACAGTAGCACATAATATCAGCTGCCGATTGAAAACAATGAGTGTTTTGGTTTTAGTTATGCAACAAATACTACTTTTTCGTATACCGATTGTACAGTCGCCAGCACATCAGGTTATACGAAACTGTAAAATTTCACCAAACAATTTTAAACCTTAAAATGTTGATTGTTAAGTTCAAAATCGAATGAGGAAATTCGGCAGTTTGTGGTAACTTGATGTGCTAGCGACTGTACTATTCGCCGAATACGAATACGAATACCTGATTCTACTATAACTGAACGCAATTATTAGTCAAAGAAGTTGAAAGAAAATCAAACACACTAAACAATAAACATACATATTTAGCTTTAGCCTAAATACGTGCCCACTGCTCCCAACTAAGTTACAAACAAAAACTAAAAGGTCGCAACAATTGTGGACCATGTGTGGATGTAAACAAAAGATAAGAAAGTATGTTTTTATAAATGAATCTTTGTGTCTGTCAACTACTTAGGTCGCAACGCAATATCTATATGTGATTTCTAGGAAGTCACTAATTACAAATGTCATGAAAGTATTCGGCGAATACGAATATTCGGTAATTTGATGATATTCGGCGAATACGAATATTCGCATTCGTCACTAGTTGCAAATTCAACATATCTATACTAGCAGTCACAGATGTTTAATTGGGAAAAGCCAACTCTATCAGTGAATCAGTATCAGTCAAAAGGAGCAGCATCCATCTGCCAACCGTACCAAATTTTGACGAGATGCTATCTGATCATTATTGGAACGTTATTTGGGAGACTCATGTTCAGAAATGGCCAGTCATCATTGGCGGAGTTATTATGTTTAGGTTGCTCAGATATAGCAACACCATGTAATACTTATCGTTTATCTTCATCTTAACACAAAAATACTAAAACGCTTCGCAGCACAATTCATCCTAATGATTGCGTAGGGACATTTCTATTTCACGCATACGTTCCGAGGTTACCCCGTACAGAACCTAGTACACACATGTCACTGCACTAATGTCACACGGTAGATATCACCCTTTTTTTTTGTGTGGGAAATTATCAAATCACTAGGACGCACAGTGGAACGAATGTATGGGAGCGGTTGGACGTAGACATGTCCGAAAAATAAGAGTAAAATTATGACAAACTAATGATGCCATCTTATTCGATTACTTAATGCCTTCATAAATTGTGGTGATGAATTTCTTCATAACTCCCATATTTCGGGAGTAATTTGAGAAAATGTGAAATTTTACTATGAAAATGAGTGTATCGAGCTCTCTCCCTCCTGATTCCGGGCTTGTTTCAAGTAGCGGTCTCTAATATCGTAATGCTATTACTAAGAGCTATATTTAATACTAAGACACATAGTGCGCCAAATGTGCACTTTCTGGGATAAAAGGAAATGAAAATTTAAAAAAAAAAACGTTTTTTCCCCATTTGTATTTACTTTAAACCGCAGACAGACTTATTAAGAGGTCTATAAATATATTATATATATACAGAAATATATATTAACAAAAATATTCACAAGAACTGATGAGAGTATGACTTTTAAGTAAGTTGATAATAAATTACCTAGTTTCATTAAAAGTACAATAAATAATTAAGATGTAAGCTCTAATTTACTAAGTTACACATTTTAAAACAATAACATCATTTAATTATCTTCGTCATCATCATCATCATCAATTAATTCAAATTCAGAATCGATGTCCGCTAAATCATTTATGTTAACAAATTCGATATCACTTTTCTCAGAATCCGTAAGCTCATAAAATTCCTTAAAAGAAGATTTTTTTACAAACTTATTTCCTTTTGGACGGATACTTGTAACAAGTGGATCAGAAGACAGTAAAAGATTGTGCATAATATCTTCATTGCATGAGATACTGCTATGCTTTCGAGAATGCCCCTCTCTATATTTTCTAAAATCTTTATTTCTAGCCTCAGATGCCTCTTCGGATAGAAAACCAATGGGCACAATTGACATGTTCTGAACTATGTCTGGCCCATGCATTAAAATTTTATGAAGTGAAGAAGGCATATAATACCATGGGTATAACTCCACGTAAAGCTTAGCAGTATCAAAGCAGAACTCTCGGAATTTAGTTACGTTGATCTTCTCTCCTGATGAAATACACTGCAAGATCACACAGATTTTTCTTAAAAGCATAGCATCTATTCCGGTCAGTTCAGCAGATTTAGTGTAGTTTTCAAAAAATCTCCTTGCCGAGTTGCCATTGTTGGTGGATCCACTGCCTTGTTTCACAACATCGAGAAGTAAGCCCGTTTCTCTTCTTACAGCCTCTTGAACTCTTTTCTTCCTGTCATCAACTTGCCTTTTTGCTATATCACCCCTTACTTGCCATGATTTTATGTCTAATTTGTAGGAAATGTGTAATAAGCATTCCATTGAGCGAATCCAAGCGTGAAGGGTGCTTAAGCTATATTTATACATGTCCTCGTTTGCGTGTTTATCTTTGATTAACTCTAAATTATTCATTTCTTTAGGACAAGCCTTGCATATGTCACACACTGAAGCTGCTGTATTGGATATAATGGAATGAATTTTACCATCAATCATTGTCAACAGCAGTTGGTGTTTGACACTAATTCCATCAGTGATGGTGGATGGAGTTAAGGCTTCAATCTCTGCTTCGATTTCAGCCATCTCTCTCTGCACATTTTCTTTGGTTTCCTTTATAAACTTAAACAATATTGGCCGGCAAAATGAAGTGGAAGATGGTCGCTCGTTTTCCCAAATTGTTACACCTTTTGAGACGAGCCGCAGTGGTACAAGACTAATCATAAAATTACTAGCAAGATCGATTTGCTCATCTTCACTCGTCCTTTGATGATAAATGCTTTGGCTAGATGATCCGTCAAAACCCCATTTGCTGGTCAATACGAGCTGTTGATTGGGATCAACAGGGGTTTCTAACGACCTAATAAGTCTTCTTGAGGTTAAATCCATCAAGGCTTGTAATTTGATTTTTGCAGAGCTCTCTGTAACTGTGAGATCTTCTTTGGCCGGATAGCACTTCATTTTTTCTTTAACCAACATGTAGTAACTCGGGTATTGAAGAGCTCCTTCTTGAGTGTTGAAATCCCGAAGAGTGTTATAGCGCCATTTCGATAAGTTCATCGATACATAAAGAGCCAATGCCTTCAAAGGGGATATTTCCCGTACCTGAATTGATTTACCTTCAATGAAGGCTTTGATTTTTGAGGCCTCTTCTGGATTCTCCGTCAAGTATTTCATAACATAAGCTGTATCGCTTTGTCCTGCCTTTTGAAGCGCCCTTTCGGCCGAAAACATAATTTCAGCGCTGCTACTGCTGCATGAAAGACTATCTTCAGTGCGTCTTCTTTTTTGCCGGTTACTAAGGTCCTCAAAAGATTTACGAGGACTAGGATGTGTACAAGTTGAAGCATCAGATTTAGCAGGAGAAATTATGGGCTCGATGACGTCACTTATATTTTCTGTAGAAGGTTCCATATTTTCATTCTGTAATTCCGGCCATTGAATTGCAGCCTGTAGCCAAATCTCATGTTTCTTCCGAAACTTATCTGTGCTTCTTCCAGACTGTGTCCATTTTGCATAAATGCGGTAGCAAAATCGACGACACCAGTCTTTTAAACTTGTTTCAGCACTTTCACATAACTGAACACAACTGTTATCTTTTAAAACACTGAACAAATAGTTAAAGTCGCGTAAATCTTTATGTGCGCGTGCGCATAAAGCAACGTGAATATCAAGATTTGTATTAAAATTTGGAAAATACATTGCGAGATTAGCTTGGATACAACGAGGTCTAAATCAACACTGATTTTAAAGTTACTAATAGTGACCTATTTATATAAAATCCAGGTATCCCAGGTATCCTTTGTTAAATATTGCAAGGTAATTAGTTATTGTGATAATTAGTAAATGATGCATGCTAAATTAGTGTATTAAGAGCCATTTAGTAATTAAATAATAGCAATGTTCTTATCAGTAATCATTAGTGCATCAGTTTTATATGTAAACCTTAAGTCCCTAATTATATATCCTAATTAGCTTATATCTTCTCTAATTGGCTGCTCAGAAATGTTATTGTAATAAGGTAAACCTTTAGAAAAACGGTTTTAATCAACAAAATAAACAAAAAATAAAAAAATTGTGTTATAAAATAAACATCACTCTTTATCCCAGAAAGTGCACATTTGGCGCACTATGTGTCTTAGTATTAAATATAGCTCTTAGTATTAGCATTATGATATTAGAGACCGCTACTTGAAACAAGCCCGGAATCAGGAGGGAGAGAGCTCGATACACTCATTTTCATAGTAAAATTTCACATTTTCTCAAATTACTCCCGAAATATGGGAGTTATGAAGAAATTCATCACCACAAGTTATGAAGGCATTAAGTAATCGAATAAGATGGCATCATTAGTTTGGCATAATTTTACTCTTTTTTTTCGGACATGTCTACGTCCAACCGCTCCCATACATTCGTTCCACTGTGGGACGTGTCAGATTTTTACTGACTAAAACCCACCCGTATTCCTTCACTTGCCTGTGTACCAGGGCCACGGTATCCCTTTCGGTCAAACCCGCAACCCTGGCAGGGTAGGTATCACCCTAAGGGGATTATTAAAGTAAAGACCTGAGTTTAGTCTGTCATTAAGCTAATTCTCGTAGGTGTTATTAAAGGGTTATAATATAATGCATGTATTTTACATCGCGAGTGGGCTCCAGCAAATTATGGGTGGGTTTCACTATTCCCATTACCCATTGTAATGGTAATACTGCCACGACACGATTTTTTCAAATCTTTCACACTATTCCCATTGACTTAAGAAACGACGAATGGAAATAGTGCGATTCATGTCCTTCCTACAAATTGTGTCCGTATTCCCATTTAAAAGCGATTTTAAAACGCCTGGTGAAAAATCTAAATCGACGATATCCCACAGAAAATGGCTAACAAGACATAATTAAACTTTATCTGAAAACAAATAACTGTCAAAGCAGGGTGTAACAAATAGTAGGTAAGTATCAAATTACGCATCGTAAACATTTTTATAGTAAAAATAAATTTATTTAAGTACCTATACTTTTCAATTCTATTTATATTGGAAAACCAAAATTCTTCGAACTTTTGTGATGGTATTTCCATTAATTACGCAGTTCGGATGGCTGCTGTTTTGAACACGTGCAAAAGCTAGGGCAAAGCTAACCATTAGCGTGCTAAGTAAAGTAATTTAGTTACAGCGCCCTCTAGCGTTGAGAAGCTGAACTCGTTGTTGATTGCTCGAATTTTATTGTTAGATAAAAAAATGGTCTTGATTGATTTTGACTTTAAAAATAAAAACAACATTTAAGAGTTGTAATAAGACTTAATTTTGAACAACAATAAATAAACTTTAAGCCAAAGTTGCATTTCGATACCTTAATTCACAAGGTGACTAACTCCGTAACAGTAAATTTTAATATTTTTTTCAAAATTATCCCGAATTTGTAAAATCTGAAGATCCTGTTGGTAAATAAGTAAACATGCAGTTTTTTTGTAAATGTGCAGTTTTACATTTTAATGTTTTTAATATAGAACCTAATTTAGGAGTGCATCCGGTTATCCGTTCTACCGCTTGGCCGTTTTGCAAATTAAGGTATCGATTTAAAAAATTTAGTCAATTATATTATCGTTTTCTGTGTATGGCAATGTACATTTTAATTTGCAAATGTGTGAGTTTGGCGACATTGGTTCCCGTATTAAGGAAGTTTAAGGGTATTTCCACTGGTTTTTTTATATTCCGTGGAAATAGTCTTACTACCTTTTCAATTAAACAAAACATAAGAAAAAAACGTCTGCTTTGTAGCTATGAGATTAATTAAACATTACAAAAAGGGGTAACTTTGGAAAAAAATTATATCCAGCAAAGTTAACCCAACCGTGTTATTAAAAACGATTGCATTTCCGCCAGATCCTTAAATATATATATATATATATATATATATTATTATTTTTTAATTTTATAACATCGCTTTTTATGTTTCTCATGGATTCAAAAAAACTATAGTTAGCGCGGTCTCCTTCGGGTCACGCCGCCTTAAAATACGGGCACTGCCCCTCTAGACATGTACTTCTTTCTACTCATCGTAAAAAAAAAAAAACTCGATTCTGTGTCTATCGGATGGTGGGAGTACTGAATGTACAGATTTTACTGCCCTAACACACATTCTTCTAGTTTCGAACAATCCCGACCTTCCTTATCGCAGGTCGATAAGTAATAACTCATAATAAGCTTGTTTATTACCACATAGATCAGGGAACGGACCATAATAAATTATTACAGAAGCTTCAAACAGAAATCAGTCTCAAAAAGTCCAAAGTTACTGTGACCAAAAATTATAATGTCAACTTGAAGTTTCATTCATCAAAACTAGGAATGAAACAGTACCCATTTAAACATACTCGTACACAGCCAAGTTATATGATAAGTGATAACAGCTAACATGCTAATTTCACTCTATGGGATCAATCCGCTCAGCCTACACAGTCCACTGCTGGACATAAACCTCTCCCAGGCTGCGCCACAACACCCTGTCATCCGCCTTCCGCATCCAGTCTGTACCAGCCACCTTCTTAAGGTCGTCGGTCCATCTAGCTGGGGAGCGTCCCACACTACGCTTGCCGACACGCGGTCTCCACTCCAGGACTTGTCTGCTCTACCGGCCATCGGTTCTTCGACAAATATGGCCAGCCTACTGTCAGTTTGCTTAGTCTGCAAGCTATATCGGTAACACAGGTTCTTTTCCGGATAATTTAATTCCCGATTTTATCCTTCAAAGAGACTCCGAGCATAGAACTGTATGGGGTACGCGGCATTATCGTAATTCGACATGGATTACATGATTACACGATAGGAGTAGCGTCCGAGTAGTATCCGAGTGCACTCGGTCCGAACAGACTCTGATCGTGTCAACGCCACTGTAGGGGTACAAAATAACGCCATTACATTCAGGTTCCACATACCGGTTCTTTATTTATCTGATATTATCACACAATGTCAATAAGAAGACAGAAATGCATTGTAACCTTGCTTTCGATTTCAAACGATGAGCAACGATTTCAAACAAACGTTTGGAAGGACAGTTCAAGACAGGGCTGGTTGTTGATTGTTGTCCATTTGATTGATCCATTCGCCATTGCTTATGGTCTCAATCAACGTGTGGGCAGTGATATCGGCCACTGTATGTTATATAGTTCCTTCTGTGTTTATATCTTCAATCAATATTATTAAAGTAATTGCTTTCCCGTTGAATGCATCCGCCTTTATCGCCAATTAGCCAATATTATCAATATCTGTATTTACTTTAAAAACAAATCAAATATGATAACTGGACTCGAAACTTGTATTGAGTAGTTTGTCCTACATAATAAATAAACAATGTCATTAAACATGTTTTGTGAGATATCTTCGGAAATTTTTAAAAGTTCTTATCGTAACCTCGGTTCATAGGTCGATGTCTGATAATTTTTAAGAAGTTTCGTGATTATTATTGTAGAAAAGTCATATTTTTTCCAGCCTTTTCCCAACTTTGTTGGGGTCGGCGTCCAGTCTAATCAGATGCAACTAAATACCAGTATTTTACATGGAGCGACTGCCTATCTGAACTCCACAACCCAGTAACTGAGTAATACGATACCCATTGATACTGATTGTCAGACTTTCGGGCTTCTGACGACCCGTAACGCCTGTCAAAGATCCACGAATGTCAGCCGGGACCAACGTCACCCATCCACAGACCAACCCCGGCAAGCGTAGCTTAACCTGATGGATTAGCTCGTGCGGCTGTTATTACTTAGCCACCAGCTCCTCTTATTCAAAAATAAGAGGAGTACCAGTACCCTGTTATTTAATTTCTGCCAATTACTGCCAGAAATTCAGCATCCAAGCTAAACATATCCATGGTCATACTTTGTATATTTTATGATGCAAATATAGATAAACCCGGAAAAATCTTCATCTTTTTTTTTTCTTCTTCTTCTTTAAAAGTATTCAAAAAAAACTGAAAAGCAAAATAAGAGTATTAGGACATCAAGAATCCCACATCTTTCTGACAACATAATTATGTCCATTATTGACAGGCCTGTCCAGCATAACTGCTCAATTTCTAAGACATGTAGGAAATTCCAGACATGCACTGCGTTAAGGCTCCTCCAATAGGTGCGACGCGCGACGCGACATAAAGAGACCGCTCGTCGCGCGGCACGCGGTGTCTTTGTGTCGCGTCGCGTGTCGCGCCTGTTTGTAGGAGCCTTTATCCATAGTAAAGGTAAGGCGCTATGTCGAGCCGACTGAATTAGGGTCGCGAAGTCGCAAGTGGTTGCATCGCGTATTTGGTAGGTATTTATCTGTTTTGTAGCTATGAACTGATTAAACATTACAAAAAGAAGACAGAGATTACTAATTACATTTCTGTCCTGAAAAGTTAATCTAATCGTTTTATTAAATGCATTTGCATATCCGCCAAATCTGTATATAAGATATATCTCTTTTCATTTTATGATTGCTGTTTCTTGTTTCCCATTGATACAAAAAACTAGGTAGTAATCGCCGTCTCCGTCGGAGCGCCTTAAGACCTAAATCGATCGAAACAAGAATAGCTGCACCTTCACCCATGATTGACGTAAACGATTAAGGGATTGTACCTATCAGGTCTACGTGCTACTTCCTCCATTAGCTGATAATATCATAGTTCTGGCTTCAGTCATTCACTTATTCATTCATATCCACTCTGACGTATTATTAGGACTATATTTAGGAACAAATGATCGGAGATATATTATGCAAGACTTGCGTATGAATACGAAATGCCATTTCAAAGGTCAAATTGCAAACTGATGAACTATTGACATGAACTCACTCCCCTTGGGAAGATGTTTATCCGAAATCTTCTGTTCAGCGATTAAAATGTACATAAACTTACACTTTCACGGACACTGACATGAAGTTGACATTCTGTAAATGACACTAAAAATGTATACTATTATTATAAAGAAAGATTTTTTTTGGTTGTTTAGAATAAGCTCCGAAAGTACCGATAAAAAAAAATACCATTAGAAAGCTAAATTATCTGGAAGTAACTTAGGCTACAAAAAATATTCAAAAAAATTAGAAATTTTAAAGAAAATTTAAATAATGTAACCCATACTAGTAACAAAATGTTGCCAATAAACCACGGAATCGAAACTTACGCGGGTGAAACCACGGCGAACAGCTAGTTATCATACAAAATGATACCGCCTATAGCTAGACTGCTTACTGACTTGAGACTAGAAAAAATTAAGTGAGTGCAATACGAAACTGGATCACGTGGCTTCTTAGTAATGTACGCAAATTTACACGGGTATTGGCGGTGTGTCTGTTTTGACTTGGTTCAATTAACCGTCTGTGGGCGTAGAGTCATATGAAACACGAAAAAAATTACGCCTCTGGCCGTGATGTCAGTGAAAGTGTTAAAATCTTGGAAGAGACAGAAACGTCAATATGGTCATACTTGACTTTTTACAAACTACTGCAAGGCACAAGACTCATGCATTTTACAGCATTCTTAACTTCTGTTTTGAAAGACATAATAAAAGACAATAACAACATAACATAACATTACGCCTTGTTCCCCGAAGGGGAGGGCAGAGGTGTACTAGCTCACCCACATTTCGCTAGTTATTGCCATCAACCTGGCACAAATCCAGACTCTGGTTTGCCACTGCAAAATTCCAGATAGGAAAACCCAATAACACTTTGTGGAATTCGGTTAAATTAAAACTTCCACACATATTAGACGAAATACCAATCTCTCTTCAAAACCACGTTGAAGTTTAATTTTGGCAAAGATACAAGAATCCCACCATTAACCAATAACGATCGGTAAGCCATAAGGAATTTGGCAAAATTGCCTCTTTCATTTATTTACATATAATAACTAAAGTCATTCAGGGACACCTCAAGCCACTTTCCCAAATTATTTTCCGTTCCGCTTCCCTGTTTCACCTCGCGGTTTAGACGTCACGAAAACGAATTAATATTCGTTATTTTAGGTCACCATGTACCTTTAACATAGAGAAGGACAGCAGATACTTCCGTCGCTTCAAACCTGGATAATATTTGGGCCGACATATCCACCCCCCTGATTTCGCGTGCCACGTCGACCATTATGCACGAATCGAGGGAGTGTCAGTGTTTTTCGTGACCTGTGTCGTGTGACAGATTGTTTAGAAGGCCTAAATAGTTCGTTTCGTTTAATATGCTGAAATGATTTGATGAGTTCATGTTAAAATTTCAACTGCCTTTGAAACAGATTGGCTCAAAAATAGGAAAGAACTACGCAAAAAGAGAAAGCATCATCATCTGCCTGAAACCCAATATGTTAAGTTCGGCTTCCAGTCTTACCGGACGCAGCTGAATACCAGTATTTTACATTGAGCGACTGCCTATCTGACCTCCACAGCCCAGTTACTTGGGTGTGGCTTCTGACGACCCGTGACGACTGTCAAAGATCCACGACTGACAACCGGGACCAACGGCTTAGCGTGCTCGAGAAAACAGTACGTTGAAAAAGGTCAAAAACTCAAACTCAAAGCATTAACTTCAAATAAACCAATTACAGGCACTTTTGAATTGACAAGGGGTCGGTCTGTCAGAAAGATGAAGCTAGTTGCCCATTCCAATATAATAGATCTCTATGGAGAAGAACGGGCAAGAATCTCCAAGGACACTCTTTTAAATCAAGATATTACAAAATCCTGGGTACATCATTCTGGTTGCTTCTATATGTGAGACAATGTAAAAAAACAAATAAAACAATTCAAAATAATAAAATTAAAAATAAGCCCTGGCAGTTATGCTTATGCAGCAAAACTTATGCATTTAGTTTTTTTCCCATTTAATACTATTAGCAGTGAACCAATTTTGGACCTGCAGTAGGGCGCTATTTACGTCAAGATTTGTTGCACGTCTATTCATCTTAAAAATTAAGGGAGTATCTTCAGCAAATAACGCCATTAGTGTTTGGTTTTGTAATAAATGGGGTAGATCATTAATATCAAGCCTTGTGGAACACCCATCATTACTTTTAAACCGAGAGAATTGACACCATTTATTTGAACTTGCTGTTGTCTATCATTCAAATTAGATTTGACTAAACTGAGCGCAACTTTACCTAGTCCGTAATGCTCAAGTTTCAAGATTAAGGTTTCGTGATTTACGCAGCCAAATGCCTTGGAGAGATCACAAAAGATTCCATAGGAATCTTTTGTGATCTCTCCATAGGGCATCTTGGGGTTTCTCCCACGCCGCAAATAAGAAAAAAGGTGAATAAAAAAAGTTGACACCGGCGTCAGTCGTACAACGTCCTTTGGTGAAACCATATTGCTGATCGTCTAAGATTTGGTTGGTTGATTGAGCATCACCTTTTCGAACACCTTGCTGAATACCGGCAACACGGATACTAGACTATAATTGTTGGTGTCTTTACTGTCCTCTGATTTAAAAAGTGGTATAACCTTACTATATTTCATTAGATCCGCAAAGACTCCTTGATCCACACAAAAATTAAATATTAAAGCTAAGTGTGGGGCTACAGTCTCGATTATGGATGTATAAACTTTGATTGACATTCCCTAAGATCTTCGGTCAATTTGATTTTGATTTGCCGAAAAGCTTAGATAACTATCATAGGGTTTATATGTTTAAATTGAAATTCAACCGGGCAGCTTGGAACGTTCGCTCTTAATAAATCAATTGAGACTTTGGGTGAGAAATTTAAAGATTCCGTCGTTCTAGATGATCGTGGAAGATGACATTGACTACAGGCAGAATGAAGGACAGTGATATAATACATCTCGTAGGTAATTGATGTTGCCACTGACTAAAAGTTCTTTGACGGTCAGCAGAAGATAGGCCCTGACTTGAACTTGCCACAATAAAAGCCCTTTCAAAATCAGCCGAGTTAGTCGCATGCTTATTCCAATTGCGATGACTAGGATTCTAACTGAACAGGCTGTTCTAAGACTTCGTCTCCACGGGCGAAAGAATCGCGATGATAGTCTCGCCGTACCATCAAATTTTCGCCGCAATGATATAACCGTTTGGCGATTGCTCCATACATTTTCTGTAACATTTGATGTCAAGGGCGGCGTGACTATCGCCGCAGCATCTATAGCTATTAATTTCCTTGATATTAGCAATGGAACTTCTGTCTGTTTTATGTTCGTCAACAAACTATCGATTGCACCCGGCTCGGCTTGTGATTCAGCTGGTTGCTGATTGTGATTCAATGACTCGGATTCAGTCATTCCTACTGATTTATAAATGGCTTTCGTGAAGGCTAGCTTATTAACGATTGATCGTTTCACTCAGGTGACGGTCTAGGCAGTATTCTGAGTAATTAATTTTGATTAGGTTACCTTTATTATTAGGCATCTTGTCCTTGAACTGACTGGGCAAGGCATAGGCATTAAAAATCCAAAACATAGCATGTATAGTCGCCATGTTAAACGAGACTGGCAAACGCTTTTAAACCTTAAAATGTTGATGGTTAAGTTCAAAATTGAATGACAACATTTGCCAGTTTGTGATAACTTGATGTGCTGGCGAATGTATTAGACTACTTAGTAAAACCCCGCGTGAACAGCTCATGTTCAAGTAGGTCATTTGGTAAAAGGAACAAACCAACAACAAGCAAATTTTTTAGTGCCATCTAGCTCTGGAGAGTTTATCGACGTTCAATCGAATTAGCCTCCAGTGGATCAAAGGGCATAGTGGATCCTTGGGCAATGACGCTGCAGATGCACTTGCGAAGAAAGGCTCCGATATGAAGGTGGTAGGCCCGTACCCACTTCTCCCTCTGCCTTTCTCTCAATTTCGTGCGTGGATTCGTCAAAGATCGACCGAACTCCATAACAACAGATGGTCACGACAGACAGCCAATTTTGACCGTTGTAGACAGTCAAAATTGGCTTTGCCAATGGTACACCCGCGATTAACCAAAAAACTTCTCAGCCTAAGTAGAAATAACTTTAGAATAATAATAGGTACAATTACGGGCCATAATCTCCTTAACAAACATCTTTTTAACATAGGCGTCACAGACAGTCCCCTTTGCAGGGGCTGCCTTGACGCCGAGGAATCAGCCGCCCACGTCATCCTAGAATGCGAGGCCGTGGCTCCACAACGTGAAGAAATCCTCAGAACAGTGAGGTCGCTCCGTGAAGCCTGTGAAGCTCCCAGGAAGCTTCTGTGCTTTTGGGCGGAGCTGGCTGGCTTTGTTAGCCAGAATCCCCACGCACAATGAACCAAATGAGAGTCTAAGTGCGGAGAAGGGCGCCCCATCATCATCATCATCATTTTTAGTAAAAGGAAAATCTACTCTAGAAGGTAAAAGAAACGTAACTTAAGGGATTTCCACCCCTCATAACCCAAGCTCATCGTCTCTTTAATAAAACGTAGGTCATCGGCCCGTTTCTCAACCAATGGCAAAAAATCCCCTGGAATGCTTCCTTTGCCATCAATATTTTCATTATTTTCGATAAAGGGTGTGTTTATTTTGATACGAGAGTGCGTTACAATAATGTAAGTCGGTGGCTTGTCTTGGCTATGGTTGCCGATATCAATATTGTACACTTGTATCCACAAGATTGTCTTAAAATATTTTCTGTCTTTATTTTAACATAAACAAAACAGATAAATGACATTCAGATCTTATTCTAAAAGCATTAAACATTATGATTCAGTGTTTTGTGCAGACTATGGCGCCTATAAAAAACATTTGCATACACATAAATTATGTAACGTATAAAACTTCTTAGTTGTTATGAATCAGATGTATCATTATTACTTACGTTAAATAATTGTTTTACTCAATGACTATAAGTTCTCTTTGGTTTTACAGTACAGCGCGATATTTAGACACAAAAGCACTTTCTTAAAATATTAGATAGTAACATGACTGTTAGCAAAGATTATGTTGCTTTTTGGTACTATTGTTTATGTGTATTGTTTTCGTATGAAGCTTAAGTGGTTACCAATTCGCCTTCGCCGGAAAGAGTCATTGCAGCTTTGAACTGACATGTCCCAACAGACAGGAAGCATGTATCAGTCATCGTATAGCTCAACCCTATTTTAGAGAGCTCAACAACCCGTTATACGACGCTACCAGATCTGCAGGACATTTGTGTAGGCCATATAAAAAAATACTTAAAATCGCCAGACAATTATAAAGTCATATATTCAATCTAGCTTGCATGGTACTATACTTAATGTCAATTATGTTATGATTTTTTTATTTTTATTAATCAAAAAATCTTTTTACAGACATTTGTTGAGGTTTAAACATACCACACAAACCATCGCGGGTTTAACAGCGGTATGGCCAGACACGGCAACTTGGTGCCACTAAATATTAATTATAAATTAATTAACAAGTAGGTAGGTAGGTTGGTACGGTGGCCAGCACATCAGGCCACACGAAACCGTCTAATCTCTCCAAACGATTTCAAACCTTAAAATGATGGTGGTTAAGATCAAAATCGAATGAGAAAACTCGACCGTCTGCGCTAACCTGATGCGCTGGATATCTTACAATTTATATTTATATTTTGGTGATAGACACTATCTAGATCGCACTGCAATCTAGAAAGTATATTTTTAATACCTTTGAGCAGTAATAGGTATTGCTATGAAATAGGTGTCTTAGCATGTAATATTGCTATTATGCTAAAGACTTGTGACTAAATAATAGCAGACGCACAAGTCGATCGATCAGGTTAAACAACGTTTGCCTAGGTGGATCGGTGGATGGGTGACCATCTTTATCCACCACGTCCTCGGTCCACGTCCACGGTCCACGTCCTAGCTAGACCATTCGTTCCTCGGATCGTGGATCTTTGACAGTCGTTACAGGTTGTTAGAAGCCCGAAAGTCTGATAACCAGTCTTAAAAAAGAGTATTGTGTTACCCATTAACTGGGTTGTGGAGGTCAGATAGGCAGTCGCTCCATGTAAAATACTGTATTCAGCTGCATTCGGTTAGACTAGAAGCTGACCCTAACACAGTTGGGAAAAGGCTAGGACGCTAGGTAGATGATGATGAAGACCTATTAGTATGACCTAAAATAAAGTGAGCATTATGTACCTACCTTTGCCAAGTGGCATGTCAGGGGATATACCGACCAATGATACAGTTCTTAACAGAATACACTCAACATTATCAGACACTCGTGTACAGTCTTGTACGCAAGTTTTTACTAATCGTGGATTCACGTCATTCTTCTCAAG
Organism: Dryobota labecula; assembly: GCA_947523025.1. NCBI lineage: Eukaryota > Metazoa > Arthropoda > Insecta > Lepidoptera > Noctuidae > Dryobota > Dryobota labecula. The sequence goes on along the minus strand of OX383289.1, from coordinate 23,942,593 downwards.
TATCTGGTTAAATTTGTTCTATGTAATTGCACGTGTTAGGAAAAAACGATAAGCTGGTGAATTATACAGATCAGATTTTTATTAAATGTACCTTTTTCAAAACCTACTTCCCCTATTACACTGCATTCTCCACGCAGAGGACGATCAGACAAGAAAACATGTTTCCTACCTGATCAACCTCCGCATGAAGTGTCTGATATTGGTAGTAAGTATAGCTCTCCGCCACAGCTCTCAGGATATAGATCCGACTACTTCGCACTTTGCTCAAAAGCTCGAATGATTGCTTGAAAGCCATCTGTGTAATCACCTAATTTTTCACGTTGAATTTTTTATAAAATAGACCGACTAATCATAAAATGAAATCATCTTCTATTGGTCTCTCGCTTCATTGACATGAAAATGACAAGGATATGCATTTACAAAAGTTTTCTCTAAGATTATCTTTTTTTCTTTTTCCTCTTTCTCACGTAGTTTTAATGAAGGTCTGGTATTTTGAGTACTTTATGCGGCCTACCCAAATGTCCTTTTTTTGGTATTGTTCATCGAGTCGTTGCACTTTCAGTACATTTACGCCAACCACAATAAAAATTACGTTCATCTCACAATCGTCTTCTTCAATATTCCTCTCACAATACAGATTTCTTTCACTCTACCTTTTTCATTCAGTCTATCCATAATCTTAAATAATCTAATCTCCTCTATCCTATAGTAAAAGTTCGCGAGCACATTCACAAGAAGCTGGCAGTATCATCACAACGGTAATGTTTTCCCGTTGTTTGTCTTATTTGTTATAGTATATTTATGTGTATATATTAGCTTATATTTATATATAATAACATAGCATCACGCCTTGTTTCCCCGAAAGGTTAGGCAGAGGTGTACCCATAGTAGGAACACCCACATTTCGCCAGTTATGTTTAATTCCCATGGAATAAGGGCGAGCCTATTGCCTTCAACCAGGCTGCTACTGAGAAATTCCTAATCGAAAAACCCAATAGCACTTTGCTCGACCCGGGAATCGAACCCAGGACCCCATGCTCAGTAGTCGCACTTGCGACCACTAGACCAACGAGGCAGTCCTCAGTCAGTCAGTCAGTTTATATATAATATGATATATATATTATATTTATAGTTTTTAATAGGTATGTATGTATTTATATTCAAATAAATATATTTATTCCTCAATTCTCGCTATTGCACCTACCACTGTTTATCACTGCATCACCACTAGTTGACTCGTAGAAAATGCCAATGGCATTAAGTCCGCCTCTGTACATTTTGTGTGCTTAAATTATTAAATAAATAACCAGAGAACATTACCATATACCTATGAATTTAAAAACCAAATCACGTATGTCTATGTGGTCCCTGAGTAATAAATGCACTAATCAGATACACAGTGAGACGTCTTGTTTACATACATACATCTACATAATACATATTAATCATAATAGGAATCTCAACATCTTCTCTTCTTGCTTCCTCACTCAGCTCCCTCGAATAGATTGGCTTTAGGCCTCTCTAACATCATCATTGGCTACTTAGTTATAGGCCTCTTCCTTTTTGTGTTATGCTACCCAAGAATCGCGCAGACTAAACTTTCTACAACCTAAGATACCATAGTTTTACCTACGGTCTTTTGTAGGTCATCCACGCAGCTGGCTGGTGCTTACTCCACAGTTTTTTGTTTGCCAATGACTTCAGGAATAGGGATAATAGTGGACACCCTATATTCCTTATCTCGTTGGAATTTCGAATAACCCAGCTGTATTCCTTGTCCACATTATGAAATTAAAATAAAAAAGCCTTATATTTCTCTAAATATTTTACAGTGCTAACATTTTTAATATTTAATTATTTTTGTTAGAGAACCCCTGAGGTGAAGGCCTCCTCCAGAGAGTGCCAGCTTTCTCTGTCTTTTGCTAAGTCCATCCAGCGTGATCCAGCTATACACACGATTTCGTCCTCCCAGCGAGTGTGAGGTCTTCCACGTTTGCGTTTGCCAACCGGTCCCATCCAAGAGGTCATCATTTTGGCCCATCTGTTGTCGTGCAGTCTTGCAACATGGCCTGCCCATTTCCACTTATGTTTGAGTGCGTGGGCATCGATTGCTTTTGATACAGATCGAATTTTCGAGTAGCGAACTCTATGCTGTTTTTTTATGTTAAGCATACTGCGCTCCATTCCCCTTTGGCATGTATTAATTTTGTTCATGATCGTGTTGTTAAATTTCCAATTTTGGCATGCATATGTTAAACATGGTAGGAGGTTTGAGTCCATTACCTTTTTCTTCAATTCTACTGGGAGGTCGCTTTTGAATACTTCCTTTAGATTCCAATAATTGTTCCAAGTTTTTTTAATTCGTCGTTCAACTTCCAGGAAATTGGTTTTTTTAGCAAATGAAATTTCTTTCCCTAAGTACACATACTCCTTTACTAACACTCGCCCACATTATAAAAGGTTTAATTTTTCAGCTTTCTTGGTTCTAGGGTTTAGGCTGGGCGTTGATGTGTCAGTGAGTTAGGGCTTTCCCTTGCTCTTTTTTAACTTTATGTATCTATTGATTGATTTGGTGAAGGACTGGACATAACTCGTAAACGTATAAGCTATATTTAAAGTCATAATCCCACTTAGACCCAGTCTGACAATCCCACATACTCCTGACCCGTCCAATTGTGCCCACTTATATAAAGAATTATTGTTTTTAATTGAAACGACAATGACTACTTCATTTTACATCGTAAAGTGTTATCAAGAGGCACCTTGTTGACTACTTATATTAAAGTCATATGATGTGCATATCATATTATCATTATGACTTTGTAAGTAGAATGTATGCAACAAATATGGTAGTTTGGTCCTTGAAAGATAATTTAAAAACGTTGGATATTATTGTAGGTCCTCCTTGAAGATGATGGCTATATTATGTTCGTATTTTCCTTACGTCTTCTTCATCTCCAGTGCTCCCACGTACTAAAACAAAAAAATCAATCTGCCTAGCCTTTTTTCAACTATGTTAGGGTTGGCTTCCAGTCTAACCGGATGAAATTGAATACGGTATATGATCAGAGTGAACAATGAAATGATCAGAGAACTTTCAATTTGTCTACGAAGCAAAATGCCTAAATTTAATGTCTACACAGCAAACTGCCTAAAAAAATTCATTCTAAAGAAAAACGGCCACATTTCTCTAGATCGTATTTTGTTGCTTCGTGTCTCAATATGAAACTTTATAAAAGTTATTAGAACATTCTAGACACACTTACCGAGGTCGCTGTTTGAGCCGTTTTTCATAATTCCTTCTCAGTCACGAGATAATATTTTTTTAAAGGAGTGGCGCTAGTGGACCCTTGTACGCCCTCTTAAGTACTGATTTTAAAAATACTACTAAAAAAATCAGTACTTAAAAGAACATGGAACATTTTATTCGCCATTTTATGTGAAATATAATATGTATACCATTAACGGTAGGTTTGTCATTGTCTGGGGAGTTTGTTGCGCCACTTCTTCTTCCTTGCTAAAACACTAGGAAGTGGTGAAGGGCGGGCATTTTGGGGGACTGTCTTATGTAATTTTGACGTTCGAAAAGTGCTGATCCTCAGCCTAATTTGAATTGATTTTTGATTTGATTTTATTTGAATGGGGACACGGGCGGTTGGGACAGCGGGAATACACCTTTAATGTGCTCTCCGTAGCACGTGCTCAAGCAATGAGTTCGAAAATATTAAAATAATTATCTGGACAATTAATAGCGCAGACTGTGCGTATGTATCGTGGTTGGCCCTTTATCCATTACCTATGGGGGCTATGGCCCGATGCTCTGCTTTTTAGGTACCTATCTGGCGAGTATAAAATCACGCATAATTATTTTATATTATCGGAACTGTAATGCTGTCCTTTGAACACCGCCTTCAATTTAAGGCGGTATGATTGCGCTCGAGCCGACTGAAGTAGGGTCACGAAGTCGCGAGTAGTTGCCTCGCATGTTTGGTAGATGTTTAAACATTTAACATAGTAAATATTTTAATAATTTTATGAAGTCTAATTCAGCGAATTGTGATAAACAACCTTTCATTAAACAAGATATATCTTTTTATCGGTCTCTGTCGGATCATACCGCCTTAAATTCAAGCTAGACGATATACATCACGTACTTTCATTTTTTACCAGACATTCTACTGTATCATCTCGCTTTCTTGATTCATCAATTTTGTAGGTATATAAAATCTATATAAAACGAGAGATTATAATCAATTATAAAGTTTACGCTCCGGAGAAAGTTTATTACTAACATTTTAACAACGTTCGCTTTATAATTATCCATTATCGTGACAAGAACAAAATGGTGCCAATATAATAATGTATTTTATAATGGCAACAGCTTGTTATAGTTTTAAAAATTACCTTTCTCGGATGTGGCCTTGACAAAGGTATGCATAATACCATCTAGTTTTAAAAATATGATTGACGTGTAAAAATGTATGTAAAAACCTACTTACAGAAATAAAATCATTTATTATTTATTAAATAAATAAAAAAATCATTTATTTCAGCTAAGTTTTTTACACATACACCCATAGTATTAGAAAAATTAATTGAATTAAAAATGAAATAGACACTAAATTAAATTATATTAAATTAAATTGAATTAAATTAAACTAAATTATTATTATTGTATTATATTGTACATTAATTAATTAATTAATTAATGCAATACTTAGCTTTTTAGCGGACAAAGCATACGACAGTTTAAGCAAATTTATAACTTAAACAAAACTTTTTCGTCTATTAATTTTACGCAATGTTCTTTAATAAAAAAAAACCTATAAAAAATGTGTTTTTGTTCAGTTTTTTGCATTCTGTGTCACTTTTCGTTCAGAAAACTGGAAAGCGCAATCTGTCGGCATGACCACGCGTTCAGGTTCATCGAACAAAAAGTGAGATTATTTAGTATGAACGCGACGATCGCAGGACGCGGCCTTAAAATATGGCAGAACTTATTTATTGTTTCTTTATTTTGTCACCGTGTATTGTACCCATATTTGAAAAATAAAATTATCTTATCGTAAATGTAAGAAGGATGAGTTAAATTATTACAGGCTCCAAACTTGAAAACTCCATTCGTCACTGTCTCCTGCGATTTTTTTACTAAGGAAGTTTTTTTACCGTACCGAGACGATGAAAATATCCAAAAGTGCTACAGTCCGGCCGTCGAAAGAATGCGTTCCTGACACTTTTCAGTTGGACAATATCTAGTTGTAATAAGGATCAAATTCGCAAAACACGTATTTGTCAGCATGAAACTGACAGGTGTCAAGAACGCATTCTTGCGACGGACGGACTGTAGTGCTAAGCTTAGAAGATGAAAGTAATATCCAATAGTGCTAACGTAATAGTACATACATTCAAGTCACAGGTAGTGCTAAACTTATTGTTCAATATTCAATGAATGGTCGAGCAACAACGATCTCGTGAAATGGGAAGTGGCCCATTGTGCGATGAACAGTGATAGTTCACTTGTTCACGTTGAGGTACGAGTATATGCGTATTCGTGCCATGATAATAAGGATAACTCAGAAGATGGCTAGACTTTGCTTGCTTTCACACAATTATTGTTAATAAAATGGCCGAGATAATTTTGACTCTAAAAAAATTTGTACTTTAAAGCTTAATATTACGTAAACGGATGCCTGAATCGAAAGATGGATTTGACAAACCCGCAATATTTTTAAACGGCCTATCCAATGATACCCCACGCCATGGAATAGACGAGAAAAAAATATCATCCCCATTTTACGTATACCTAGAGGAAGTATCTACCCTAAAAAAAAGAACAAGAGAAAAGTCAAGATTTTGTTATACCACTTTGTCGGCGTGATTAAAATGTATACCTATGCCAAATGACAGCTTTCTAGTACTAAGAGTCTCTGAGCTAAGCCGCGGACAGGTAGAATGGGCAGCAGCGTTCTCTATGCATTTTTAACACCATACTGCGATCGCCAACCCGTCTGCCAAGCGTGGCGATAATGGCAAACCCCCAATTGGGGGAAGCTTATGTCCAACGGTGGACGTCTTTCGGCTGAAATGATAATGAATGATGATGTAGATGCCGCGACAAATCTGTTTTCAAATCGGTTTATGACACAAATATATACATACGTAATTGGTAGCAATATGTATTTAGGATATGATGAGACTGATGACAGTCTCATGCGGCGTATTAACGCAGTGTGATTCTAAAAGTCCCTCAATAAAAAAACTCTAAAAGGTATTTTATATTTATATTATAGTTTCTTCGTCTCATATTAACCAGCATATAATACCGATATAAAGAAGAAAGCTATAAAACAGGAGGAGCCAACTATAACGCTTACGTCCGCGTTATTTGTGAAGGCGAGCCCCCAATAAAATGCAGATAAATTGTAATTGATTGCCAATGTTCGGTTATATTGCGATGTTCGTGAACCTTGACGTTTGGATGGTTATTGTTAACTCATAACTGCTTTATAGCTGTCTTATCTGTGGGCCCTTAAGACTGACGCAGACTTGGGCGGGCCGCACCCCACACCGCATTGGAAAAATGCTCCTTGATCATTTTCTTTAATTTTCTATGAACCAACGCACACTGCTGACGGGCTGAACCGCTCTTTTTAGGATTCCGTAGTCAACAAGAAACCCTTATACTTTTGCCATGACCGTCTCTGTCTATCTGTCCGCGGCTTAGCTCAGAGACTCTTAGTGATCTTAATGACCCAGGGGTCATAGTCTCTAAACAAACAAACTCAGGAGTTTGTTTCGTCATTTCTCTGAGGGGTAGTCAGATAGGAAATGTCGACTCTATCTAGCTTATGTTCTATGTTAGAGGGTTTGTTTTCCGCACTTAGTCCTTTAGATGGACCATTGTACGTGGGCCGTGGCGGCCGTCGGTGGTTATTTCAACCAGCCCACTTCCTTCCAGAAGCTAATCACGTCTCCAGGTCTGTTCAGAACATCGGTAAAGGATCTGGGTGCTCCGAGGGCTTCTGTTCTAATCTGGGTGACGCCTGTGCATTCGAAGAGTACATGCACAAGGGCTGTCCGTTATCCCTTAGTGTGGAAATGTTTGTTTAGCGAGCAATGTCCCGTAATGGTCCCCGTCACCAGGCGCAGACCGTTCTTGTCCAGGCGTAAAAAGCGCCTGGTCAGCCTACCATCCAAGGATGGCATAGCCTCTCTGGACTGCCTGCAGCCCGGAGTCGAGGTCCACCAGTTCATCGCTTGTGTATCGATAAAATCCTGTAGCCACCTGCGTAATTGGTTGAAGGGGATGGGTATGATAGGCTCGGGTCCACAGACTGACGTGCTGGATGCCCTGCTTACTATTTCGTCAGCTGCGTCGTTACCCAGAGATCTGCTGTGTCCTTTTATCCATTGCAGTATCACTATGTTGCGGTTGGGTACCGTTGCTCGTTCTAGTGACATTCTAGTATCAGTTTCGAGGTACTATCTAGCTTATTTTATTTTATTATTTTTTATATGATCTGTAAAAGTGATTCCGATATCCTTTTTTACAGAATAACCGATTTCATTTCATTTCACATCTACCAACCCGCACTGGGCCCGCGTGGTGGATTACGGCCCACTCCCTCTCGCCGAGAGGAGGTCTGTCACCCAGCAGTGGGAACATTATAGGGTGATTATACTTATGCTAGGCAGAAGTCAAATCTCACACCTTCGCTTTGCCGATGACATCGTTATAATGGCAGAGACACTGGAACAGTTAGACCAGATGCTGCAAAGCCTAAACGGAGCCTATCGGCGGGTTGGCCTCGGCATGAATTTGGACAAGACGAAAGTCATGTACAATTCCCACGTCCTGCCGAGTCCTATCTACATCGAAGGGGCGCTTCTCAAAGTTGTGAAGGAATATGTCTACCTAGGACAAGTCATCCAGCTCGGTAGACACTACTTTGAGAAAGAAGTCGACAGGAGGATCCGGTTGGGCTGGGAAGCGTTTGGAAAACTCCGTCAAGTCTTTTCGTCGCCTATACCGCAATGTTTAAAGACTAAGGTCTTCAACCAGTGCGTCCTGCCCGTTATGACATACGGTGCCGAAACGTGGACACTGACAGTCGGGCTGGTCCACAAATTTAAAGTCGCTCAGCGCGCTATGGAGCGGGCTATGCTCGTAGTTTCTTTGAAGGATAAAATCAGGAATGAAATTATCCGGAAGAAAACCGGAGTTACCGACATAGCTTGCAGAGTAAGCAAGCTGAAGTGGCAGTGGACTGGCCATATTTGTCGAAGCACTGATGGCCGGTGGAACAGACGAGTCCTGGAGTGGAGACCGCGTATCGGCAAGTGTAGTGTGGGACGCCCCCCAGCTAGATGGACCGACGACCTCAAAAAGGTGGCTGGGATAGACTGGATGCGGAAGGCGGAGGACAGGGTGTTGTGGCGCAGCATGGGAGAGACCTATATTCAGCAGTGGACTGCGATAGGCTGAGTTGATTGAGGCAGAAGTGTACGATGCGTAAAGTATATAGAAGTATAAGGAACAGGGCGTAAAGTTCACTCATCCTCCATAGAAAAGGGAGGATCCTCCGACCAGACGGGTGTTGTGTCTAGTGGGCAACTGCCCAACGGTTGATGTCGGAATGGTGTATATATGCTAGTCGTGCGGTAAACTCTGATTGCGCGATGCAGGATTTGTGACGTCAGGTCTTTGATGCGTAGTTCGCATGTGGCGTTGTAGATGCCACATACCTAAAGTACACCCACATTTCGCCAGTTATATTAAAATCCCGTAAAAGTTTTTTTTTTTACATTTACAAAAACAAGGGGCTCAGGAAAAATCTGATATTGCTATGCTATTGGTTGATGAGCGTAGGTAAGCGTTACTATAGCGGCCGAGCGCTGCAAGCAAGAATAGTCATTACGGTGATCCAATTTCCGAGACCGCGATGATACACACGGCCACAAATCAAGCTATACAGTTCCATTATAAGCTGATCTCGTATAGTATAGGATTTCCGTACAATAAGAGTTTAACTTATACTGGAAATATATAGCTTGATTTGTAGAATAGAATAGAATAGAATACTCTTTATTGCACATGCACACCATAAAAATTACAGATTTATTTAGATTTAGATTAATGTAGAATACAATTCGATGATTCGTCGTGATGCTGTAATGTGATCTAAGTTTAGTAAATCCATTCCATTCATTATTAAGAAATCAACACAATTTGGTGAAATTGACGTTGATGTTTGGATTAAAAAATCGATAGCAATCGGGCTCGAAGGTAGGTTCGCTGAGGCAGCAACGGGAAATGCGTGTCCATCTAAGCCTTCATTATGACTTGACTGACAAGCAACGCAGGGTGAAAACTCAAACTCAAAGCATTTATCCATAATACTAATATTATAAATGTGAAAGTAACTCTGTCTGTCTGTTACGTTTTCACGCCTAAACCGCTGAACCAATCGTCATTAAATTTGGCGGAGATATAGCGTGGAATATGGAAAAGGATATAAGCTACATTTTTACGTGATAACCGACATCCACGCGGGCGGAGCCCTGGGCAAAAGCTATTCCATACTTCCATACTAATATTATAAATGTGAAAGTAACTCTGTCTGTCTGTCTGTATGTTACGTTTTCACGCCTAAACCGCTGAACCGATCGTCATGAAATTTGGCAGAGATATACTCGTAGCCTGGGATACGGAGAAGGACATAGGCCACTTTTTTACGCGATATAACCGACATCCACGCGGGCGAAGCCGCGGGCAGAAGCTAGTAATATTATAAATGTGAAAGTAACTCTGTCTATCTGTCTGTTACGTTTTCACGCCTACACCGCTGAACCGATCGTCATGAAATTTGGCAGAGATATAGCCTGGAATATAGAAAAGGACATAGGCTACTTTTTTACGCGATAACCAACATCCACGAGGGCAGAGCCGCGGACAAAGCTAGTTTTAAATAGGCCAATAACAGGTAATTATGAATTGTCAAGGGGTCGGTCAGTCAGAAAGATGAAGCTAGTTACCCATTCCATAGCAAAGTTGGTTCCTAAGGAGAAGAACGGGCAAGGAACTCGACGGACACTTTTTTAAACAAAATATTTTTACAAAATATGAGGAAGAAAACCTCGTGAAAGACCATTAAGAAGTGTGGCATAGCTTTTAAAAACTGCAATGATCATCCAAACTGCAAACATCCACTGCCTTGCTCATACAACTCATTAATTGTATGCAATTCCTGCCAATAAAATAAAATCACAATCAAACTGTAGCGACATTTCATAAAAGCAGTCTATTTTTAGCCTTGCGAATTAATTGTCGATTCCGATTTTTTTAAATATATACTAAAGAATTTATCTTAATTTTTTCTTAAAACGGATACACTTACCTATGTTTTTATTATTCTAGCGTATGGCATTCGTGGGTTTCAGCTGAAAATCAGCGTCATGTGGTACAGCTTGTGTGTCATCTGACATTATGCTGAGCTGAGGCCCTTTTGGCATTATAATAATTGTTTTCTGTTTTTTATAGTTTTACGGTGTATTTTTTGCTGTAATGCCAATAAACACATTTTTCTTTCTTTCTTTCTTTCTTTCTTACATATGAAAGTAGGTACAAAAACAAGTTTTTATTTTTATTTTTTGTCTTATTGTCTGTCAGTCTGTCGGTTCGTTCCGGCTAATCTCTGAAACGGCTGCATCGATTTTGATGGGACTTTCACTAGCAGATAGCTGATATTATAAGGCGGAACTAAGGCTATTTTTATTTGTGAAAAAGCCACGCGGGCGAAGCCGCGGGCAGCAGCTAGTCGCAAATAAAATTATATACTACCAATACAATATGTAAAATATAACTAGACAGTCGTTAAAACTAATTGAAGAGTGCTATGTTCAGCAACCCTATGTGGGAACTAATAACTTCTAATGATAGTGAAACCTTGAAATCTACATGTTGTAAAGGGGCTTGAAAAGGACAGACTGCTTTTTTCATTTTTATTTGTGCGTTTATTTTTCCATAATAGAGCTGCAATTAATTATAGTTCTAGCGCTTTTAGCATCTCGGTCACTAGTCGCTTGGAGTTGGGTTAAGTTTTGAATCCTACTATACATATTATTATTCTAGCTAATCGGACAGACGTTGTCCTTTTTCCTAGAACTGGATCGCTGCGCCACCAATCGGGTCCAATTGTGAATCTAAACCATTCTCGAATCCCCTTGAACACACAAAAAAATATTCATCAAAATTGGTCGAGCCGTTTAGGAGGAGTTCAGTCACATACACACGGACAGAAGAATTATTCTAAAGGTTATAATAATGTTAAAATTTGTATCTTTGGATATTTAGATGTATGGATGTTTGGATGTTTGTTACTCTCAATCACGCAAAAACGGTTGAACGGATTTGGATGAAATTTGGCACACTGATAGTTTATAACCTGGATTAAAACATAGGGTACATTTTATCCCGGTAGTAACTTTCCGTGGGATAATTTCCGAAAAACACGCAGGTGAAGCCGCTGGCAAAATCTAGTATCCTAGAGTAAATCTAATAAAAATAAAATAAATAAATACATACAAAATATAATAAAAAATTACAAAGAAAATAAAAAAAAAATATTTTATTTTTATTTTTTTATTTTTATTTCTTCAGGATAACAAACAATTGCGCAATAATGCTTAACATTTAGGTACAGATATTTTATAAAACACTTAAGTAATCACGCAACCAGCATCGTTATCCACAAATTAATCCAACAGTAAAAATAGTTTGAGCAACTTACAAGCAAACTTAGCAAACAATTTGTCTATCATAGATCAACTATTGTGTCTTGTAAAAAACCGTGTGACAAACTAGACGTGTGTATATAACAACTAAAAACTAATAGGATTTTTTATAAACACTATTTTTAAACTGTGCAAGTGACAATGCAAATATATCAATATCAGCAAAATCATCGTTGTAACTTTTCATTAGTCGACGTAAAGGAGCTCGCACTCCTGCGTTGGTTCTGCACCGCTTCGGTGCGAATAGACTGTGAGTGTAAGTATCACGAATACGATGGGAACGACTAGGTATGCGAAGGTATATTTGGTTAATTAGGTTATTACAATCCAATTTATTGTGACAAATCTTGTAAAGGAACGTTTGATCATGATACAGTCTCCTTAAATAAATAAATATAATTATAAGTACGTCTAGCAAAATTTAGAGAGATTGTTTAAAAATAAGGTAATAATTATGAATTAGGAATGTTATAATACTATGAATTATGATTGAATGCAGTTTTTATATTATTTTTGTAAATCAAACAACAAGAAATAAAAGGCTATTTAGTTTATTTTTTTATTTATAAAGCTAATCTCATAAATAACATACATAATCTCCGTAATTATTATTCTAATATTTTCAATGCTAGGACAAAGGCCTCCTCTTTATAGGCCCAGTATGGGTTGTGGAAGAATTTTTGCTGTATGTCATAATTGTTTCCTCACAATGTTTTAACTGCATATTCTGTATTCGCCCGCCATCAAAATATGTTTGCGATCTGTCTAGGGACCTGAAAAAAAAATCTGGAGTAATAGCGTAATTTATTTCCCAAAAAAAAAGTGGTTTACGGACGATAGTTTAACGTGACAACGTCATAACAAAACATTGATGCGGCGCAAGTGTACAATGAGCGTAACGGGACAATGAGCGCAACGAGACAATGAGCGCAACGGGACAATGAGTCATCCTTTTTCGTGCTTGCAGCCGGGTTCATCGATTTATTAGACGTTGTCACATCAAAAATTGGTTGTCTGTAAAGTTGGTTTACGGACGATAGTTTAACGTGACAACGCCATAACAAAACATTGATGCGGCGCAAGCGTACAATGAGCGTAACGGGACAATGAGCGCAACGGGACCATGAGCGTAACGGGACAATGAGTCATCCTTTTTCGTGCATGCAGCCGGTATTCATCGATTTATTAGACGTTGTCACGTCAAAAAACATATTATCTTAATTAAATTTAATTTTTCTCTCTCCACAGTTAAATCCCCATGTCAACGACTTCCAGCGTCGTTACGTCAGCGAGGTCAGACGCTGCAGTGAAATGGAACGCAAGCTGCGATGGGTAGCTGGTGAGCTGCCTGAGCCGCCTCCCCCACCGAAACCGGACCGCTGCAGTTTGAGTCCCAGGGAAATCAACATATTAGAGGTAGGCTCTTTCCATGTAATGCTCAATCAGATGTCTCGTTGATGATGGCGCGAGTGTTGGATCATTTAGCTCCCTTCAAAATGGTTGAGTTAAATGGTGCTGATCCATGAGTCATGTTCGTGAACGGGCGCCGTCAGTTTGGACTGGTCATCACTTAGCTAACACGGCTTATTATTTTTTTATTTGCCGTACCTACTAATTCTCAAATATTAGTATAGTTACAAGTTCAACATTAAAGATGTAACTAATATTTTAGTAACAATATAATTTAAAAGAGTGTCCATGGAGTTTCTTGCCCATTCTTCTCCATAGGTACCTACTTCGCTTTGGAACGGGCAACTAGCTTGAGTCCATGATATTTCAAAAGTGCCTGTAAATGGTTTAATTGAAATAAATGCTTTGAGTTTGAGTTTCCATGAGTCGTCAAATGTCAGTAACTGAACAAGGTCTTGCGATGAAGCAAAATATAGTGATAAAGTGACATCTAACGGTGCAGTGTGTTTTAGCTACACTGAGTACCAGGTGACCCTCCCACGCTGAAAAGACTACGACCATTATTCTTATGACCAATTTCGCCACTTTCTGGAAGAAGATAACTTCTGTTCTGATAGATCTGATTCTTGGATCTTGGTTGACTTGTAGAGAATGGCTAAGACATTAAGTCCGCCTTTGTACCTTATTGTGTGCGAGAATTTTAAATAAATAAATCTCATCAATTAGAAATGACAGTTGAAGGGGCTATACCCAAAGTCTCAAATTCAAATACTCGTAATTTATGTAAACAATACATATCAAAAAAATATCTTCGTAATGGTAATTCACATAAAATGGCGAAAAACAGGTTCCGTTTTCTTTTAAGTACTGATTTTAAGAAAAAATAATCATACAAAAAATAATTACGGTATGATTACCGTAATTATTTTTTCAACACACTTGCTCGTAAAGTGGCTCTTATTGAACCGCTTTTATGACCATAATGCAGTGTATTAAAAACGCGTGCTTTTTACTTTACGTTACCATACGAGTGCTGTAACGCCACAGATAACTGTTTACTAGTCGAAAACTTGCGCTTTCTTTTTTTTAATCTCGTCAAAGAAACTTCATGCCAAAAGGAATCCGCGCGTTCACTTCTTTTTTTAAATAGTCTGAATTGTCTTTAGTCCCAAAATTAACTAAAATGTATTTATCTTAAATCAGAAGTGGGTTGTAACAGGTAATTTCCCATTTCTGTTCCGCCTGTTTCTGTTCCACGTCATTAACAGTTCCAAAAACCTGTTACAAAATAGCAGGCTGTTATTTCATACTATGTGGGAACAAACTATTGTGTGTTCTCTGTTACCACAGCTCCACAGTTATAATACACGGAGGTACTTCTCTTTCTAACTATGGTGTTACACCTATGCGAGAAAAGGAAAGAGCTTGTGACGGACGATGTAACAGGGTGTCACAGTGTAACAGTAACATTTATTATATCTATATTCTAACTAAGATAACTGTCATAAGCATGAATAGACAAAAGCTTGTGACTGGATGGATTCTGTTATCTCGTCGTGAAACAGAAGCTTTTTTTTTTTCAGTTTATTTGTTACAGTTACAGTCTGGTATCTTGTGATACCTGTTGTATTTAGCTGTTACGATATATACGCCTCATTCCTACCTTAAATTGTCCGTGGTCCCTCCCGAAACCAAACGGAAAAGATCCTGACTGACGTTCTATTATTGCGGATTCTCATTGAACTAATGTATATGTCTCTAAGCCAATAGTACTTTCTAATTCCATACTAACTAAACTACGATCAGTCTATTTTTTTTTTTTATAATCGCTGTTTAGCAGTTTCGCTAGTGCCCTTATTTACACATGAGCGCGCAACGCAAGAGGGGCGCGCGGAAAAAAACATACAAAACCAGCGCCACCAACCATTTTCCATAAATATTTGTTAACGTTTTCGTTGTGTTGTTAGTTACTATTAAAAATACGAAATCTAAAGTATTGTCACCAACCGACGCTAAACAGTTTTTAAAAATACGTCCGGATACGCCTACGGATTGCCAGTACCTGGCAACAAAGGTCAGTTGAACTTTATAAATCTAAAAGTATCATCTCTTTATTTACGTTATTGTAGCATAAGTTTTTCCAACAAGTCTGTTTTTTCCTCGCAAGTGTGTTGAAAACCGTCGTATGAAACGCGTGTGCATTGATCATTACACACTTGTATCATAATGTACTATTATGATACCGGTAACAATGCAGGAGATCCAAACATTTTCAATTTTTTTACATCTTCAACAACACTAATATTACAACTCTCATTCATAGATTCATTTTGTAAGTAGCTTATCTACCCACATTTTGGATGAAAACGGCTGTAAACTGTTTCGAGAGGAAATCGATTTTGGGAGGTTTACGTCTAGCAGTGGACTTAAAAGGGCTGATTATGACGATCATAGGCCGTGTCTCCGACACACTACACAAAACATTGTTTGGCAACGGTATTTTGTTTGCATAATTCATATAATTAATTCACTTTAATTTTATAGATGATTATTTACAAAAAAAAATATATGATAAAATGTTTTGAACCACTGTCCTGTCATTTTGACAGTGACATTTGTTGACATTTCCTTTTTTTACATAAATTATCTGAATTAGAGACTTTGGGTATAGTGGCTAAGTAATAACTGCCGCACAGGTGGATCGTTAAGCTACGCTTGCCGCGGTTGGTCCGTGGATGGGTGACCATCTTTACATACCAAGACCCCTCCGTGCCTCGAAAAGCACGTTAAGTCGTTGCATAGTGGGATCGCGTAATGTTGTAATGTCTGCAGAGCAAGAGCAATTCTGAAAAAATGTCCGAGCTGTGTTTCCGTCACTACTATTTCCAGTGCCTTGTCGAGGTTTATCGACATGCAGTCCCATTTCTTCCCTAAACCGCTTTTGCACCAGTTTTTTTCTTTTCGTCTTTGTTTTTTTTTTTTTCGTGTATAGTAGCTGACCACTTTTCGAAAGACAAGTTATAGGAAATGTGTAAGATCATCTCCATACTCCTAATCCAAGCATGTAGTGATGACAGTCCGTATTGAAATGAACTTTCGTTCACATCTCGTAAACATACGTGATTTTCGACTTAGTTGATCCCGGCTGTCATTTGTAGATCTGTGATAGTCGTTACGGGTCGTCAGAAGCCAGAATGTCTGACAACTAGTCTTACCAAGAGGTATCGTATTACCCAGTCATTGGGTTTTGAAGGTCAGATAGGCAGTCGCTCTATCGTCGCCTCGAGAATGCAATTTTGATCATTTTATTCGTACAAAAATACAACTTTTTGTACCAGACATCGGTTCTATTTCGAGCTAAAAAATTTAAAAGAAAATACTGAGTTAGGTAATTAATTTTTTATTTTTATTGTGGGTTTGATTATGATTTCTGATCAAATAAAAACGGAAAAATATGCGCCTAGAATTGCTTCATAAATACCTATACAACCAAAACTCAATCTTACGCAGTTCTTTTTTTTTTTGTACGAATTATTTTCAGTATTTTGACCTTCAAGTAAACGAAAACTTTAAGATTAAAAAAAAAGTGTAGGATATAATTGACACGCCGGAGTTCTACTCGTGTATTTGTAATGAACTATTGAGTAGAAATATTTCGCTGGTTTGCGAGAATATCGACGTAATTCAAAATTCTGTCCAATTGAACACTGTATGCCAAACGATCATAAATCTTTAATATTTTATCGTGAACGGCAAATTTTCCTTGAATCAGTAAAGTCAAACCTTCAATAAATCATTTACCTACTTTAAATTTTTTTTAATGCACATAAACATTTATATAGACATTTAAAAATTACATTATCTAATATCAATCATTTTTAGTTACGTCATTATTCTCGCAAACCAGCGATATAATAAAAAGCTAATGTCACTTTTTTGAGGCCAAAAAAAACACTTTGCAAAATACTGGTATTCAGTTGCCTCCGGTAAGAGTGGAAGCTGACCCCAACATAGTTGGGAAGAGTCTAGGCAGATGATGACCCAAAATTACAGTTCCTTTTCCAACATTTTGGAACAGGACTCAGCTTTATCATGATAGCATTTTTTTTTTTTTTTTGTTAGCAGTTATTGACCCACTGCTGGGCAAAAGCCTCCCTACTCTTTTTCCACCTCTCTCTGTCCAGATCTGTCAAGGACCAATCTTTATTAAAGACGTCCAATTCATCCCGCCATCTCCGTCTGGGCCTGCCGCGATGTCATTTGTCACTAAGCGGGACCCACCGGGTCATAATTTTGGTTCATTGATCGTCTGACATGCGGCAGATGTGTCCAGCCCAATTCCAATTTAAGAGTCCGAGTGACATCAGTTATTTTAGTGATGGAACGGATTGTTGTATTCCCTTATATAATATAGTCTTAATACAGGGTGTAAGGGACAGCCCCCCGCAAACTAACAGAGTGCATTCAGCTCCTTATTTTGAATCATATTCCACTGGAAATTTGCTCGGGAAAATTTTCATTTTCTTTATCGTTTTTTCAGTTACGATTCCTACATTTTAATATTATTAATGTAAAATTACATTTTCTGTTCGTAGCACTCCTATAGAGATTTTTGATCCTCATAAGAAACAGGATCGATTGGCATCAAAAAACTTTTTTGTGAAAATTGCCCATTTTCTTGCTGACGGTACATTTTTTTTTTTAATCTGTGAATGCAGATAAATTTTTTCTTAAAAGTTAAGGATAGTCTCTTAAGACCATTTTCTTGTAGCGACAACGGTTAAGGTACCTGCCCTTATTGACCCATCTCAAAACATAATGCAATACTGCTCATCCCCCATAGCAAATAGCGTGATAGTTTATACCTAGTAATTTGACAAGGCCAATAGGGAATATCTATGTCAAATTTGGACAAAATCTGTCCGGTAGTTTTTGCGTGATGTTGGGACATACATTCAGACAAACAGAAAAAAAACTAAAAACTATATTTTCGGCATCAGAGTCGTTCCCAGACCTCTTTGCAATTACTTTTTTCAAAAATATTCAATGTACAGTTTTGACATTTATTAAGAAACCAATTTAATTTACGTAGAACGTATTAATTCAATGTTACAGCGGATATACTATGCCTTGAAGGCTCGTACAGACTCGCGCGATATCGCGGGCGCGACGCGACACTAGTAGCACAATTTCTTTGTCGGTGCCTGTCGCGGCCGCGATATCGCACGAGTCTGTACGAGCCTTGATTCTTCACAGTTCATAAATAGCACACCAAGAAAAATAAAGAAATAACGATCTGCATTTCAATTTCCGTAGATCAAAGAATTTTTGCACAGTTCAAGTTCAGTCGTGAAGTTTGTAGTAGCATCATAACAAGGATCGTAACTAAATGACGATGATATTTCCTATATAAAACATATATGACTCATGCTAGAACTACTTATATGTTTTTCTCGGGGATCTCCCCAGAATAACGACGTGTGTCGTTTTAAAATAACTGACACAAATAAATGAGGGACAAAATTATTTCGAAGACATGAAATGAATAAATAGTTATGAATAGAAATGGTGACCTACACTAACTCGCACCGGGCCCACTTGGTGAATCACGACCCATTCCTTTTAAAAGGAGAGAGAGAGAGGAGGGTGGGACGGTGACCCACTCCCTTTAAAGAGGAGTGAGGGACAGAGAGAAGGAGAATTTTCCCCCAGTGGGAACATTATAAGTGTATGTAAAATAGAGTTAGTTAGTTACTATTTACCCACACGATCCGCCTTTAGTAAATTAAGACGACGGCATACGAAGAAGGATTGTTGATAGCTTCTCAGAGAAGAATACTAAAATAACTACTGAAAAAAAACATGCCAGTGTCATTAAGAGTAAGATTAATAGTGATGTACGACGTAAGAACAACACTATTAATTCAGACTACGCACACCAGCATCTGTTTAATAATCATTGCCAGACCAGATACTACTACTATAAATACGATGTTCAGATGTATGTTTGTTACTCAATAGTGCCGTAACGGCTGAACTGATTCTCATGAAATTTAGTACAAAGGTGCGATGTTGAAAGTCTTCGGTCTTGTGAAACAAAACACTAAGAAATTAATGGGTTTGTGAGTGGAATCAATGTAGTGGCTCTTGTGTTTATGGGTCAAGGGTTCGATTCTCACAATGCACACTTACTGTGTTTAGATCCCAACTGCAATTATTTGGGGTCTAAACGCGTTAATTACGATGTGTGCCATTAAAATCTTCTTTAAATTCTTATTGCGCGGCGTAATTATTTTTACCAATAAAATGTTACTTAAGTAATAATCACAATAAACTTGTATAAAATTTCATAAATAATCTTACATTAATATTTGTAACAGTCAAATTAATGTAAGAAATATTTTTATTAAGTACAACTGATACTAGCTTTTGCCCGCGGCTCCTCCCGCGTGAATTTCGGTTATCGCGTAAAAAAGTAGCCTATGTCCTTCTCCATATCCCAGGCTATATCTTTGCCCTGATGTTGTAAAGAGTACCTTCGGCTACTTTTATATCCACCTAAAAAAAAAAACATAGGTACAAAAAGACACTTAAATTTTATTTATTTGTATAGAAAAATCCACGCGGGCGAAGCCGCGGTCAGTAGCTGTTGCGCAGTATAATAAATAACTGTATTAATCCACACACATCTGTGAAACAATGATTAGCGGCAAGGTTACACCAATTAGATCCCTCCACCAGCGCAGGCGCAGGATATATTTGTAGCGGGGATCACAGGACCGAGTTATTGTAATTTATGAGTTGCCATGACATCATGTTGTACTTGTCCGAGGATGTCGTAATAGGCGAGTAAGGATGGCTGGATGAATGGAT
Source organism: Dryobota labecula (assembly GCA_947523025.1). Classification (NCBI taxonomy): domain Eukaryota; kingdom Metazoa; phylum Arthropoda; class Insecta; order Lepidoptera; family Noctuidae; genus Dryobota; species Dryobota labecula. The sequence continues at coordinate 23,922,517 of OX383289.1, read as the reverse complement.
TTCAGGATCCGACTGTGGTAATGGCTTTATGCTGTGCGTTGAGGTGTTAAAATGGGTTGTCAGCAGTGTCAGTCACACGCACAGAGGATTTGGTTGTAGATTTACGATCGATGGTTTTAGTTAGTTTTTAATTGATACATACATCTTTCTTATCTTTTTTTGCAAAAATGTCGTGATGGCCTGTTGGTTAAGGCCTCGCCTCTCATGCATGAGGTTGTGGGTTCAAAACCGGGCAAGTACCAATGTGACTTTTTCAACTCATATGTACTTTCTGAGTTTATCTTGGACATTATTGACATCGGTGAAGGAAAAAGATCGTGAGGAAACCTGGACTTATAGTTCATATAAGTCTGAAATCGCCAAACCGTCTTGAGCAAGCGTGCTGATCAATGCTCGTGCCTTCTCTGTATGAGAAAAGGCGTTTGCCCAACAGTGAGACAGTTATAGGCTGGTATTATCAATCAATCTGCCAAGCCTTTTCCCAACTATGTTGGGGTCGGCTTCCAGTCTAACCGGATGCAGCTGAATACCAGTATTTTACATGGCGCGACTGCCTATCTGACCTCCACAACCCAGTAACTGGGTAACACGATACCCCTTGGTAAGACTGGCTGTCAGACTTTTGGGCTTCTGACGACCCGTATCGACTGTCAAAGATCCACGAATGACAGCCGGGACCAACGGCTTAACGTGCTTTCCGAGGCACGGAGGAGTCTCGTTATGTAAAGATGGGTCACCCATCCACGGACCAACCCCGCCAAGCGCTTAACCTGACGGATCGACCCGTGCGAAAGTTATTACTTAGCCACGAGCTCCTCCAAGCTAAGCTACATTTTCAATGATGCGTCAAAACCTGATGAACGAAATAATGCAATTGTAATTGACCGAGACCCAGATCTGCATAAATTATAAAATATCATATACATAACTAGCTTCAACCCGCGACTTCGTCCACGTGAAATTTCTTGTTCCCCCGACCCACCTCGTTACATCGCATTGTCTGTCAGCTCTATTAGCGTTCTTTCGGACTTTTTTTATTTTTGCTTGGCTCCTAAGGATCTTAGCGTGAATTTAATAATAGTGAGTAGGTAATAATGAGTACTTTAATCATGCAGTACATAATTGTATGTATCATCAATAGTTTTCTCAGCACACGGTGAAAAATTTATTTTATAGGCAATATTATGCTACTTTGATCTTTGATCTCAAATTTTTTGAAAATACATTATAGCCTATGTTACTTCCTGACAACTTAGCTTTCTATTGGCGTAAAAATGGTTAAAATCGGTCTAGTAGTTTCGGTGCTTATTCTGTACAAACAAACAATCAACAAACTCTTTATAATATTATTTTATTGATTATATATAAATACAAGCATATATAGAGAAACATAACATAAATACACGAATATACTAAAGCAATTAAGACAAAAAAAAAAAAAAAAATAAGTTGTAATGATACTGCCAGCTTCTATATATACTGCTTTTATATTAGTATAGATTAAACATTTTCTAGAATAGCGATTTCTTGATGCGAAAATTCCTACATCGATCAATGCATCGCAATAACTTAAAGTGGTCATTAATATCAGGATTTTACTATTTGTTACGAGTTCCATGAAATTCATTTGTGTGACCATTACTATTTAATGGCCACTACAAATGTGCCAACAGTTATCAGCGTCATATTCCACGGAAACATTTTGTTTTACAACTTATTCTGAAAGCATATGGAAACATTCAGATGTCCATTAATATTCTAACGGTACCTTGTGGAAATCTTTGGAGTCGAATTTGAAATTGTATGTAATTTGGCAATGATTATTTTTTTTTCTTGTTAATATTAACATAATTTAAAAGCTGATAGTCTTAAAATAATATTAATAATATGTACAAGTATATAAAAAAGGGAGGGGAAGAATAAAAAAATTCGCCCACATCGCTGTCAACAAGAAAAGTGCCCAAAAGGCTGGCAGCATTACCACGTTGAATGGCAATGCTGATTCTTTCGCCAAGAAATCGGCCAGCCCTGTGGTCACGTGAAGAGTCGAACAACCGATTGGTGATATCTCGCAAAACTAAGTGGGCACTTGGACCCCATGGCCCTGCGATGTTTCAATCCCAAACGGCTCAAACATATAAGTCCCATTAAGATTGTAGTATTTGCGCCATTTGAAGTTTTACCACCTGCAGCAACCACCCCAGCACAGACCGCCATGCTAGGAAGATGGAATGGTGCATGGTTGTCGATATGTCATGTTGCATCCCACACCAAAGGCTGACCTAACTTTCAAGGCATTATGGTCATTCCTTTCGGCCTCTTCCCATCGTTGAATTCAGCAATAGAATTAACCAGTGCCTTCATGATATTACTTTGCGAACGCCATTTGTATATTTGCTAGGCAAAAAGGCAAGGTCCCACGAAAATCTCATAGCATCAGAAGGTCCAGTAGTGTCCCCCTGTACTTATTCAAATTAATTTCAGCAGCTAATTATTCTGCCAATAGTGGATAACTCCAATAATCCTCTGAACCGTTAAGCCTTGATTGGACGGTAAATTTCTGTGTTTTTCAACGTTTTCCTGAACGGCAAAACATATTCTTACCAGCCAATTTGTATGTTCCAGGAAAGGATCGACTTCATCGAAGGAGAAATACAAGAGATAACACGCAACGCACGAAACCTGAAGAGCGACTACCTTTCCCTAATAGAGCTGAAGACACTTATAGAAAAGATGCAGACTTTCTTCCAAGACCACAGCGCCCAGCGGAAGATATCGGCGTCAGTACAGATATACAACAATGATGCGGTATTGGGACATCTTGGTTTCATCGCTGGAGTGGTGACGACAGCCAGGATACCAGCATTTGAAAAGATGCTGTGGAGAATATCCCATGGGAACATCTTCTTTAAGCAAGCGCAGATTGATGAACCTTTGAAGGATCCTATTACGGTAAGGTATTGACAATAGTTATAGGTATAAAATAATCTATAGTCCCTGCCTTGGGAGCCCTGGATGTACATTTTATCGACACTCGTGGATGTGACTTTAAAGGTGTTTTTACTGTCCGAGGTTGCTGTTATAAATTTCAAGCATAAGCATAAGCAAAATCAGCTTATAATGTTCCCAGGCATCCTCTCGGTGAGAGAGAGTGAGCCGTAATCCACCACGTGGGCCCAGTGCGGGTTTGGTAGATGTCACAGATCTTCGAGTTTTTGGTTCTAGGACATGCCGGTTTCCCGGATGTTTTGCTTCACCAGTTTGAGAACAGTGGTGATGAAATAATTTACACAAAGTTAAGCGCTTGTCTGGGTTCGAACTTAAAACCTACAACTCGTAAATCATGGCCGTTACCACTGGATGACTGGACCAACACTGCTCTCACTAATAAATTGCAAATTCAAGCTAAATTGTTACTACCTAGCTGAGAGCGCTGTTAGTATTGTTAGTTGATCCTCTAATCTTTAATTCTTGTGTATTAGATCCACGTCGTAAAGTCATTTAAAGGCCCTTTTTGTGCTCACCAGTTGGCGCCACTGTCATGTACACACATCAAAAAAAGTTTGCGATCACTATGAAAAATCGAAATCTTTTTTGTTAGGTACGGTAGACTATATAATATTATGATTCGGCTCGCCTGAGTTAAACCCAATAGAGCACGCGTGGGTTGCTCTTAAGCGAGCTGTTTGGAACCGACAGCCACGTCCCTAGACAGTGCTAGAGCTCAAGGAAGCCGCTATTCAAGAATGGAACAGGTTACCCCATGAAATGATGGATAACTTGATTCTCAGCATGCCCAGGAGGATCACCGCATATGTTCGAGCCAAGGGAGGAGTTACATTATATTGAATATAAACCTTTTATTAATAAATTGTTGTTTAAGTTTGGTTACATTTCTTTCAATCAAATTTCTGTTACAATTACATTATGATTAATTAGTTTAAAATAAATTTTAAAATTAGTTTTATTTTTTAATTTCAAACAGGGTATTTCTATTTAAAGAAAACACACAACAATGATTTTTTCTTTATAAAGTTCAATTTAAGAAATTATATCAGCTTATGCTAGTGATCACAAACTTTACTTGATGTGTGTAAGTCCTGAAGTGTAGCTGCTAAAGTTTGGTACTACTGGCGTGAAAACAAAGTTTTCATTTAAATCATATTTAATACCTTAAAACCGTACCGTAAAAATATCTAGCATACCGCAGTGTTGCGTAGTCCCGTTTTGTCCAGAAAAAAGGAGGACTAAGTTTCCGAAGGATGAAACTGTCTCAAAGCACTGACATTCATTGACCCGTAACTCATATTTGCCATAGTTAATCTCAGGTATTGCAAAATATTCACAACATTAATCTAATTTGAAATAAACCTGCGTAGGCCACCCACAAACAATGACATTGACATTTCGGAGACCTCACACTACACTGGGTAGCCTCATTCTACTGGGATTGACCAGTTTCAAATCATTTAAAGTTCTACGTTTCCTTGTACATAGTTTCGGCCACCCAAATATTCTTTTCAAACATGATAAACTTATAGCTGTATTGATTCTTTTCGGATTTGACGTGCTGTGTAAAGGTCGGGAGTTCACATCAAGTTCACGGCTAACCCTCGAACTTCGTGACAAGCCCACGCATTTAGATGTATATTTAGCTTAGCAGCTATGACATCCGTAACCCTTTCTATATAATAATGGGGCCTACAAGTAGGTAGATAGGATATATGTCACAGATTGTCTGCTCCGTAGCTACGTCATATATTGCGTTCAAAAACGTCACAGGTTCGGATAAAACAATATATAGGCTGTTATTAGTAAAATTGTTTTGTATGGGCTTGTGGCTAAGTTATAACAGCCGCACGGGTCGATCGATCAGGTTAAGCTACGTTTGCTGCGGTTAGTCCGTGGTTGGGTGACCGTCTTTACATACCTCGGTGACTCGGAAAGCACGTTAAGCAGTTAATCCCGGCTGTCATTCGTGGATCTGTGACAGTCGTTACGGGTCGTCAGAAGCCCGAAAGTCTGACAACCAGTCTTACTGGGGTTGTGGAGTGACCTCCACAACCCAAGTAAAATACTGGTATACAGCTGCATCCGGTTAGACTGGAAGCTGACCCCAACATAGATGGGAAAAGGCTACGCAGATGATGACGAATTTTAATCTAGTGGCAAGTAGTGAATCGTGCTTTGTTTAACCAGAGATTTAGTTAACCATGTCGTTAAATTATATTTATATTTTTTTGTATTTGTTAATACAACAAATAGAGAGAAGTGATAGGAGAGTAGGGAGGTTTTTGCCCTGCTGTGGGAAAATCCAGGCTTCTATTAATAACGAATACCGTTAGTAAATTCATTAATGCTGCCAACATAAGAGTCTATAATACCTCGGCGCCACCTCACTCTAGAAGGCTCCAAGGCGCCGGTAGATTAGGTAATTTCTTTTTACCGTGCCGTGAAAGAAATGGTAATTTAAAAATAAAAATAATATAACACCTGTTGTATAGTTAGTTCAGTTAATATACAAAGTTTCATTATGTAATTTGAAGTATTTTTTAAATACCAGCGGTTTATTGTTCGGTTTGGAGGTGACTTTGTTTTTTTTTTCTATCGAGTAAATTTTATGGAATCGTGTTTTCGTCAAACATAGTACTTAACAGTAATCCTCAACTTTACCATATATTCAAAATTAATGCTGTAGTATTTTCGACATAACGGAGGATCATGCTAAGCCATTTGAGGTAGTATAGGCTCTTAACTGAATCAACTCCACAATTTTTTTAAATAAATTCTTTTGTTATTTATTTCCGGATAATATATACATAATTCAAAAGCGCTAAATAATAATATGTAGAAGTATAGTACAAAAAAGGAGGTGAAAGAATCAATGAATAAATTAATTGCCTTTCCTTTATAGTTCTATTAACCTTAGACACCACTGATCATAATTGAATGTAAGTTTTTTTTTTCGGCTATGTCGTAGCTTAGTCTCTGACTGATCTGAGCACTAGCACTTTAAAGTAGGAAGGATCTCGTCCTTGGTAGCATGAGATGTAGCGGAGCTTACAAGCACAGGCTCACTCAGCAAGAAGCTGGTCAGGCCTTCGTAGAACTACAGTTAGCGTGCGTTGGTAGCAGGCCGTAGGACGCTGCGGTAGCGTACAGCTGAGATACGCGTGCAGCGCGCCGCTGGAAGCAGCCGCAGCGTGCAAACTGGAGCAGCATGCATTAAGTAGATGTCCTGCCCTCAGCCTGAATATGAGCAAGCAAAAAGCTCGTTTATTCTATGTATGTGAGGAGAATTTTGTCCAGCTGTAGAAAAAATATATTAGCAGTATATTTATAACTACTTATATTTAGTAATCCAAAGTGATAGCACATAGACTAAATAATATCACAAAATCGAAGGCAAAACTGGCCAAATTTATAGAGACGCCGTTAACAAAATATATTGCCTGCCAATATCGTTCGAATAAAATAGCAAATTATCTATTTCTGTCTATAACGCGTTTCGCTCAGATACCTCGAAACATTATGGCACGAATAGCAAGTAAATCTTACGTTTTATCTTTTGTTATAGTGTTCTTTAATCTAATAAATAATGGACATTGTTGCTGTGGGATAGTATGTGGCCTGTTGAGGGCATATCTTTGGCAGTTGACACCGGTTGAGAATTGAATAATTGACCCTATAGCGGCCTGTAGTTTAACCTCTTGCCGTATCTTCTCATTGAGGGCGAGGCCACAAGATGCAGTGCGGCTCCGGCTCGGCATCTGAGCGGTGCCCCTGCGGCGTAATATATACAAATGTCCATGGCATACCACACGGTGCGGTGCGGCATCGCGCCGCACACTCACCGGACCAAGACGAAGGGGGAGAGTGTGTATGCGCCGGAGCGGCACCGCTCCGACGCCGCAGACCGCAGATGACATGTGTTGACGAAATTGAGAAATTTCTCCGCTGACTGCGGTGGAGCAAGAGCTATTCACACGGTGCGGTGCGGCGGCGCACCGCACCGCACCGCATCATGTGGCCTCTCCCTGCCTCAAAATGAAATACTGATACCAGATTATCTCGTTGGCCTAGTGGTCGCCAGTGTAACTGTTAAGCATGCGTTCCTACGTTCGAGCCCAGGGTGTTAAGTAAAAAACTGGCCAAGTGCGTGTCGAACCACATACAAAGAAGGGTTCCGTAGTTGGGATGCATTTATCCCAAGAACTAACATAACATTATAGTTGAAAAACATGTTCTCCTATACATTTCAACTGCAAATGTAAGTTTGTACGCACAATATTGAGAGATTTACCATGTTATATTAAGACCATAGACTTCTTATAGGTTTTCCTGTAATCTATATGTATAGAACTATTTTCTTTATTTATTTCAATAGTTTAGGCTCTGTAGTTTTGGAAATAAGGGCGGGAAATGGTAATTTTTTATCTATTTTCTAAAATAACTTTAAAACTATTTATTTAAAAAATCTAAAAAAATACTTTTGACTTTCATTTGATATTTCACACGGTACAGTGCGCAAAACTTTTTTTTAAATTTCTTATATCTCTCCCAAAAGTGACCCCCATAATCAAAATCGGACAGACAGACAGACGAGTGATCCTATAAGAGTTCCGTTTTTTTTTTTTTTTTTTTTTATGTACAGAACCTTAAAAATCATTTTAATAAAAGCCCATATCAATTACCGACCAAAAACTCCTCATTACCACACGTGGACGTAAACCTGAAAACCTCCGGACATAATGGCGTTGACCTATCTAAATCAAAATTATTCGTTTAATAACATGTGTGAAGGCTTCATTAAATGTTCGCTGGCCTCACGTGATCAGAACACGCAAACCACATGACACAGAGAATAATGTTCAGTAGGTACCTATATCATACTTTGGGCGATGGAAAGTAATCATTAGGGAATGCTTAATCACTGTTTTTAAAAAGATATTTGTGAATTTGTAATGTAGCTGACATGGTGTTGGAAAAGTCAATTTTGAAAATTATGATATTCTGATAGCACATGTCTAGAATTAACACACCTACTCAGGGAAAGGCTAAGAAAGTGCATTATTATTAATTATTATTATTATTATTATTTATTTTAATTTCTCGAGACCCTGTGGTCCCTGTGGTCCCTATGTAACAGTTCTACATTTATATCTGTAATTTTTATGGTGTACATAATAAAGAGTATTCTATCTATCTTTGGAAGGCGTACGAGGGGCCGAAGCCAAATCGCACAGGCCCATTAGGCAATTTTAAGTGTTGAAGCACTTACCAATGATTATCCCTGTATGCACTATTCAAGTGCACCCAATGGAAACCCCCGGTTGGTGCAGGACTATTGCAGAACATGGCAACAAAACATATTGAGTTTTGGTTTGGGTGGTTATAGTGGATTGGTTGATTGGTTACAGAACTATGAAAGGACTATGTCCCCTGCCTGATCAATGTTACATTATTATTTATATTTCCTTTATCTCAATATATACATATAAATTATATTTCTACATATTAGAATATCAAAATATAAAAAGTAGTAGCCCACCGGTATCGGGAACAGGGTCCAAGCAACCGGCGGTCAGTGCTCCAGAGAGAGGAACCTTCTAACAATGCGAGCCGTGTCCAGAAGTACAGAAGTACCACTTTCTGAATCAAGCCCTTGATCCAGCTGCCCAACGTGAGCTTCAGGAAATCAAGGAAACTTTATGTTATAATGCGATTTAAAAAAGCACACTGCGCATTACACAGAAGGATGAACGCGTATGATTCTAATTCCAATTCTTTCTCCTAATCGTAACAACTAAACAGCCTAATCACCAGGCCTTAAAACAATAAATCTAGCCGCGTCTAGTCTGCAATAAAACGCCACAGTATTTTATATGGGAGCCCACAAGTGGCCGGTCGTTAACCCCTGGTTCATATTGATTTTTCTAGACGTTGTTACCCATTACAAAGCTTTTATAAGCGTTCTGGAAATACGCTAGAATATGGAAAGCGTCAAAACGTCGTTAGGAATAAATCTCTGACATTCACGAAATGGGGCAGTGACCTTGTCTTCTTCTGAAGTTTGAAAAACTGAAGGATTTATAGTATTCTTTTTTTGTTTTGACTTGAATCTCTTTGTTTGGGTTTACTTTTGTGGATATTTAGGAACAGTTACGTAGAAAATAGTCTACCTTTTTCATAGGATCGGAAGCAACCAGTCTGATGGGATAGATTATCATCGTAATATCAGACGGTAAAAGTCCATTCTGAACATGTAAATTGAACATCAGAACGTGTTAATTTTAACGATCATAGAAAAACCCCCATGGTCGCTGAAGTGGATAGGGCTTGGTAGATAAATTGATAATAGAAGTTTGTTAGTTATTAACAAAGTGGAGGACACTGCGGTCTATCCTATTAATGTCATAATCACTACATATTATAAAACAAAGTCCTCCGCCGCGTCTGTCTGTCTGTCTGTCTGTCTGTCTGTTCGCGATAAACTCAAATACTACTGCACCGATTCTCATGCTGTTTTCACCAATGGATAGCTTGGTTCTCTAGGAAGGTTTTAGTATATAATTTGTTATGTTTTTGTATCATCGGCATACATATGGTATTTACATTTATTTATATTCCTAATTATATCGGCACAATACAAAATAAACAATATTGGCCCAAGAATCGAGCCCTGCGGTACCCCCCTTCCTACTGAGCGATGTCTAGAGACAACTGTTGAGCCGTCCACCCGACGTATTTCAACAAATTGCGTACGATTACCAAGATAGCTATCAAACCATTTTATCGTGTCCTCGTCAAATCCATAAAAAGCCATCTTTGACAATAATAGAGGAATGTTAATACAGTCAAACGCGCGTGAAAAATCAAGCAACACCAAAAGAGTGCACATCCCATTATCTTGAGCTGACAAAATATTGTCTGTCACATCCAACAAAGCCGTGGCTGTACTACGGCCCTTCCTAAACCCTGATTGAACATCTGGGAGGATGTTATTTGTCTCTAAAAATTCAACCAATTGTGCACATACTACTTTCTCTAAAACTTTAGAAAGTACCGGTAGTATACTAATAGGTCTAAGATCCTTCATTTCCAATGCATTAAGGGTCTTCGGCAATGGGTGCACTTTCGCAATTTTCCATAACTCAGGGAAAGATGAGGATGTGACAGATGTATTTATTAAAGCAGTCACGGCGTCCAAAGTCACAGGTAGTGTCAATAATATCATATTAATGGTAAAGCCATCGCAACCTTCAGCATTTGATTTAATCGTAGTCAGTATGTTCACTATTTCCTTGCGTGTGATTTGAATTGAATTTCTTGATATTAAACATCACTATCACTATCACTATCACTATCACTACATATTATAAAACAAAGTCCTCCGCCGCGTCTGTCTGTCTGTCTGTCTGTCTGTCTGTTCGCGATAAACTCAAATACTACTGCACCGATTCTCATGCTGTTTTCACCAATGGATAGCATGATTCTTGAGAAAGGTTTTAGTATATAATTTGTTATGTTTTTGTATGCATTTTTGTATGAATTAACGATATTTGTTGGAGGTGTCGGAAAAAAATAAGCCGTCTGGGAGCTTTCAACGAAAACGCTGTCTAAACCCTTTGAGATATAACAAAATAATGTATGGTGGAATTATGCATCTTTTAAAGGTCTTCAAAAAAGTCCGCGATGGCATATGTCTATCTCTTAAGGATAACATACTATATCCATTTTATTGACTTTTTGTAGGTATTTGTTTGCCGAATTTAACTCTTGGAAATACGATTACGATAACAATACGCTATAATATCAGTAGCTATTAGCCAAATTATGTTCGTAGATAAATAAGCTAGCTACTTACGTGTATTTCAAACAGTATACAAGAATATTTATCATAAAAACATTACTAAACACGGCGGCCTTATGATCAAAATTTGTGCATTCCAAAACTTTCGTTACTTTTTCACTGACATATTTATCACTTTTCGATAAACTAACACTCAATACGAAATCTACACTTATTTCTCAGTAATTCTGTATAAGATTCTTCTAAGATTAAACCGTTTTCTCATTGAATCCATTACTTTTAGCACGTATAACCTTGATGAATGTTTACATTAAGCATCGCGTCACACCGCCACACGACCACAGAGTATAGACGTATTTTGTTTTCTTTTTTCGTTCGTTTAGTGGTGTTCCCGCTAAAATGTCAACCGGTCAATTATTAGTCGATTAATCGAATTCTACATCCAGATCGTGTTGCAAGTACAAAATAAATGTCTAATATTTCGTCCAATTGCGAACGTGACCCTGAGAAAAGTTAGTACTTACGTGAATTATTCTAAAATTATTATTTGTGTCGCAATTTTATTTCGTGTTGTATTTGGTACAATTGATTGCTTTAAGAATTTGAGTGAAATTTCGTATTTTGATTTTGTGTTTGTTATCTTTAGGTAAAGACTCATTCACGTTCAGAACATAAGTACTTTTACTATATTAAATCATTTGTTTCGGTTTCTATTCACATAGTGTTCATGAAGAAACCATAAAACCATAGTTATTATTGTGAAATGTTAAAAGTTTGATGTCAAGCTCGATAGATGGCGTTGACGTCGAAATAGATCTCGCTATGGTTTCGTTACCGCGATTTGGTTGGGGTCTCACAATTTTAATTTAATATACCAGCTTAGATCAGTACACAATTGTGGTTTTATTTTCAACCCTATTAGTGTGCACATTAGTTCGATAGTTCAACTCATTACCAGCTCGGTAATAAACACATAGTGAGTCACATTAAAATTAATATTAAGTTAGAATTTTGAGATATAGCCTGGGATATGGAGAGGGTAGTACATAGGGTACTTTTTTATGCGATAACCGACATCCACGCGGGCGAAGCCGCGGGCAAAAGCTAGTTAACCTATAAGTCAAAGTCAAAGAATTTATTTCAAATAGGCACATAAAAGGCACTTTTGATCGTAAAATTTACAAAAATAATTAATTGATTCTAGTTGCCCCTTCCAAAAGGTAAGTTAGTTATGGAGAAGAATGGGCAAGAAACTCCATATTTACTCTTTTAAAATGTTAACAATATTTTGTACACATTAAATAATAATTATATGTGAAAACGATGCACCTAGAATAAAATTACTATACCACAATAGGTAAAGAATGAAAAGTGAAGTAATGACAGACAAATTACTCGTAATTATGTGATAGATGGTGCTCACATATTTACAAATATTGTAAAAGTAGATGATTTTCCTAAAATTTAAAAAAAAATAAGTCAATGTGTGAGGTAAAATCACAGAAAATAAAATTAATAGGTAACATAAAAATTATAAATTATACAATTAAATTAGCAACCAGTTTGATTTTGTTTACACTCTAGATACAAGATATATTAATAATGCATGAGAAACATGCTGGTCCTGCTACATAAGACCAGCATGTTTCCATGCATTATTATCTTGGATACAATTCTCTTAGTAATTTATTTATTTAACATTGTAAGTACCTAACTTATAAACTTAGCTCCACAAAACCATTGCAATGGTTTGACTGTGGGGTCAGTGAATAATAACTTTATTACTTACTTAATCAGTTGTACTATGCTTGTTTACAAAGTGTGCTTTTAATATAAGTTTGTAGAGTGGGCTGTAATAATGCACCACGCGGGCCTAGTGCGGGTTGGTAGATGTCACATGTCTTCAAATTTTTACATTATAGGCACGGTTTAGTGGTGATGAAATTATATACACAAAATAAAGCGCCAGCCTGTATTCGAACCCACAACCTACAACTCGTATGTCAGGGCCATTACCACTGGAACACCGCTGCTCTTCTTCTCTTTCTTCTTTTCATTTACCCCATCACAAAGGGCGAGCCCTTTCATAAGAAATGTGTAAGGGACGGCAATTTTTCAAAGCCTCACGAAACACAAACTAAACCTAGGAAAAATAACTCTGCCCACTCCCAAGGGAGCTATGTATTTTATAGTTTCGATCCCTAAAAAGGGTGAAAATTATAGTAGAAACTCACGCAATTCAAAGGGCTAAAGGGCTGGTTTAACTTGTTCATGATAAAACATCCACATTATATCAAGGTCAATATAACAAATTGTCCCGATTATAATCCCTATCATTCCCATAGTACGACGGCGTATTTCCGCTTACCCTTATTTCGACATTTAGGTCAATACATAATGGCAAGCCTAACGGAATTTACGTATTATCGGACACAATGTAACTACGAGCTATAACAAAGACTTTTCAACACAAATCTTTAAGGTGAAGCTAGTCGACGGCTCGAACTTGTTGATGGGTGTGGTCAAAATGCATGCTATTTCATCCAAAATCATGTGCTAAAGGGACAGACACTGTGCTGAGCAGTAGCTAGTGTGCGCACGGATACACACTCCCGTATAGTATACCAACGTTAATGACGCACACATGTTCAATTTTATTTAAGGCCCTTCCCCTAGCGTGAGCGTTCGGTCCTTCTCTATCCCATCACAGCGGGGACGCTCTGTCCCGCTCCGTGCTTACGCCGAATTCACACAATTTTTTGAATTATTTTAATAAAACAAGAAGAGTGATCTTTTGAAATTAAATAAAACGTGAGTTATTAAGATTTTTAAATTATCTATCCATTAGTGTAACTCTCAAATTAATGGAACGTCAACTTTAGCAAAAGATGCATGCAATCAATAATTTTAGTACTTTTTTTACACGGATATTTCAAATGTACTTAAAACACATAAAAATAAATAAGAACGTGCAATGTGATGATAGGATGACGTACATTAATAATGTGTTTTTAGATGTACTTTATTTCTCTTAATTAATGAGTTAATAGCCTCTGAAAAACGCGTTTTTCTCGGGGTATCGCCTTAATGAACATACCTTTGGGCGTATTGATATAATGACAAAACTACTTAATCTACTCAAAATAAAATTATTTGAAGTTTTGAATAAATTATCTATGCCTGTAGGGTTTCTATTTTGCCATTTTCAAACTACATACCTAATCTAATTATTTACTCTCAAAGATGAGTTGAAATAAGTGTTGGAGTGTTGGATATAGAAGTTTTGACGCTCATAACCTGCTAACCAATATTTATTTCCAAATTCTTCTTCCTTATAGGACCAGATAGGGCGAGACAAATTAATATTATTTTTAGTTTTTGAATGTACACCGTCAAACAATAATCACCATACTGCGTTTGTATGGAGTGATCCTGTAGGGGTACCGTTTTTTCATTCTGACGTACGGAATAGTCCTTTCACAATTATTTTTCAAAATCACAGTCAATGGGCTCTCAGAGGTTAAATAACTACGACCTTCATGGTTCATGGCTTGTCGCTAAGTAATAACAGCCGCATGGGTCAATCGATCAGGTGAAGCTACTCTTGCTGCGGTTGGTCCGCGGATGGGTGACCATCTTTACATGCCAAGACAGCTCCGTGCCTCAGAGAAGCACGTTAAGCCGATAGTCCCGGCTGTCATTCGTGGATCTTTGTCAGTGGTTACGGTCGTCAGAAGCGCGAAAGTCTACCAAGGGGTATCGTAATGTACAATACTGCTATTCAGCGGCATCGATGATGATGATTCTACGACCTTCATATAAATATTCAGCAGTGAAAGTCTACCTAAGTAATGATGATTGATATTGTATAACATCCAGTATCATTAAAACGCTCAAAAAATAAATATTTTCTAAACTGATGAATTTTTCGCCATTAATACTTCCGTTACTAATAAAGCTATAAATTTCACACATAGGTTTTTTTTTTTTTCTAGAAACGAAATAATCTTTAAAACATTCACTTGTAGCGGAAGCTATGATTGTAAATGTAAATAATGTGTCTACACTGACAGGAATACTAAAGAAAACATTTTGTTAGATATTTATCATTATTTATTTATCTCTTCATCTCTGCAGTCAATCTGTCTTGTGCTTTGCTGTTGATAAAATGATCAGGCTCAAATGCCAAGAGTACGACTTCCCTAGTTAACGAATTTTGGCCATGGCGATCAATCTCAGCGGAGACCAGCCCTCGGCGCCGGAGATATTATAGTTCACAAGTGTGTACGCAGACACAGGTGATCCCTCTATTACCTCACACACATAGGACATCGCTCTCGTGGGACGGCAATCCAACACGACTTGAAAGAGAAACAACGACTAACTAAACATAAGTATGACCGGCACACTCTTGGCCACTTTGGGCAGTTTCTCTATACCATCGGTGCTGAAAACAAATGTTAGGCTATTTTCATAAACGATACGTAAGAATTCTTGAAATAGCTGATTATGCTCATTGCGTTGGTGTAGGTATTTTCCAGAGTGATATATATTGTGATAATAGGGACCGGGTATATTTGAATTGAAATAAAAACACATTGATTGTTTACAATTAGATTATATTTAGGGCTTACTTTTGGCATTATTTATGGAATACCGTTCCCTACCCGTGGTCCCTGCCGTAGTCCCTGGAAAGTACGACGGGTACTTTTTTTTTACCCGTGATCCCTATAATGTGCAATACAACGCTGCCGAATTAAAATAGTAGTCCCTCCCGTAGTCCCAGGAAGGCACAGTCTAAATTAAAATTGTACCTAAGTCAAGTTCTAATACAGGTAAAGGTATTATTCGTAATTAAATAATACAAATAACTTAGAATTTAAACGATTAAATAAGAATGAAGAGATGACGCTACAAGGTTTTTGTTAAACAACTTCTTCTATGTCACAAATATATTCATGATTTTTTCATCCTGGTGATTCTTTATTTATATTATTTAATTATGAATAATGCCTTTGACTGTATTATGGACTTGACAATCTTAAGTCGGCAACATTATTATTTCTCGGAGAGGTGGTGCCTTCCAGGAATACCATTTTCATTCTGCAGCATTGTATTTCTCGTAGGGACCACGGGTAAAAAAAGTTCCTCTCCGGAATTAGTTCATCTCTATGTTACTCGTTAGGTCATCGACAGTTCTTTGCTTGTTCGCATACACCAGTGATTTCACATAACCCCTCAAAACATAATCTAGGGGTGTTAAATCGCATGATCTTAGAGGCCCATGCCTTGTCCACGAATCTTTAGATCAGGATTTCGTTGAATTTATCTTTCAATAAATTGACAACGCGAGTCGTTTGACGAATTGAACTGCCGTTTTTATAATGACACATTAATCATTTCAACGCTCAATTCAACTATATAGCGACTCATCTTGATAAATGGCGAACATTTAATGGCTCAACTGTCATAAATTCGCGCCAATAGACAATCTAATATGGCCGCCATCAGCTGTAAAAGATACCTTGTCCCTATTGAAAAACCCTGTACAAGCAGTTATTCATTTTAAATAGCCTAAGATGAATAAAGTAAGAAATAACAGATATTGAGTCACAGTTGGAATACATGACAAAAAAATATCGTATAAACTCCTTCCCAAAACTATTCCATCCTTCTCTTTAGTATTCTGTATCTTAAATTCCTCCTCTCCTTTCCAGGGTCACGAGCTCCTGAAGACAGTTTTCGTGGTATTCTTCCACGGCGAG
This sequence comes from Dryobota labecula, assembly GCA_947523025.1. Classification (NCBI taxonomy): domain Eukaryota; kingdom Metazoa; phylum Arthropoda; class Insecta; order Lepidoptera; family Noctuidae; genus Dryobota; species Dryobota labecula. Next base: position 23,905,939 of record OX383289.1, on the reverse strand, counting down.
CAGATCAAGCTACGCGTTAAGAAGGTCTGCTTTGGGTTCAAAGCTACGCTGTACCCATGCCCTCCGACGTACAAGGACCAGCTGGACATGTTAGCTGGAGTCGGCTCCAGGATCAAGGATTTGGAAATGGTAAGTAATGCTTTTAAGATATTGAATATTGAAAACTTCTCTCAATATGTAACATAAATTCATTAAATAATTACAACTAACTCGACCAAAATATCTGTAAGGTGAAGAGTCCAGAAGATTTAAAGATTTAAATCGTCTTAAATATTATACAGAACCGTAAAGTACCTACTGCTAACCAACGAAGCGACTTTTATGTATAAAAATATTACAAGATAACAAATTCCTCAAACTACGAGTACTCATAAATACAAAATACATCAGCAACATGCTCAGTGAAGAAAGTTTTTATTTCAAAACTTCTTGTCGTTATGATTGGTCAACTGCAGCGTAGAGGCCTCAAAAAACTGTTCGATATTAAATGACTAACTTCAACCCATCTAATCTTCCAGGTATTAGAACAAACAGAGAACCACCGTCGCCTGGTCCTCACGAACATAGCCCGTGACATCAGCACCTGGATGGTGGCCGTACGCAAGGAGAAGGCCATCTACCACACACTGAACATGTTCAGTATGGACATCGTCAAGAAGTGCCTAATCGCAGAGTGCTGGGTGCCAAGGAGAGACCTCACTGCGGTGCAAAAGGCGCTGGAAAATGGAGTGGTAAGAATTGATGCTCAATTGTTTTGTTTTTTGTGAACCTATAGTTAGACCGATACCGCTGTAACGCGCCTAATGAGTGCGGCGAGACGGGGGGCAGTGCAGGCCGGTCATTCACGTTCCGTTTCATGCTCACGTTTCCGGCGTTCCGGCCCCCGGCTCGCCGCGCATTCCTAAGGCGCGGTACAGCAGTATCGGTCAAACCATAGTACAAGTGTAGGTATACTGTTGTCTTCTACAGAACTACGAATGATTTTTCCTGGTTACTTCAATAGAATAGAAATAAATAAATAACTCGCACAGAAAGACTAAATATTAAAACACAAACATAGAAAAAATAAAAACAACAGTATAAACTGTATTATGTTTTTATAAAAAAACAAAAAATTTAATAAAAACATAAAGTCCTAATACTAATATATTTTTTCTTCACATTTATATAAAAAGGCCAGCTTTATTAGGGTATGCCAGTTTGCCTATCTGTTAGGTACCTCCTAATATTATTGAAAATCACTACTCCAACATTATGCAGCCTTGTCCGCACTGTGCTATATTGTGTGCTATATTATACCTTAGCCCGGACAAGGCTAATCGTGGTAGAAACAAAATATTTTAAGAATCTCTGTTATGGCATAGGAGACATATCGACATATCGATATTATTTTTTTGATATAGGATATCGATACTTTTTGGCACTACGTGCATCCCTACTAAGGACACAATCAAATGCATAACTATAAATGGTCTGTCTCTGTATTTTTCAGAAAGCAAGTGGTAGCCCGATTCCCTCGATCTTACACTACGTACCAACAAACGAGATCCCTCCGACATTCAACAAAACCAACAAGTTTACGAGGGGTTTCCAGAACCTCATTGATTCCTATGGAATCGCCAGCTACAGAGAAGTCAATCCAGGTAAGCATCATGGAAACATAATAATATTCCACATAGAACCATGAAAGTTTGAGCTCAACAAAAGCTCAACTTTAGTTGAGCTTAAACTTTCATGAATCTTAGGCACGAAATTCAGAAGCTAATCTTGCAACTTGTGTTGCAACAAAAACTAGGTTTAAGCACATTACAGCCGCTGCAGGTTGCAGCGCAAATTTTATATGAACCAACGCACACTCTGCAGTGTGTGATGATTCATGCAAAAAATGATATAGGACAATTTTTGCAATGCGGCCCACCCAAATCTACGTCACCATTTAATATTATATTTAAAAGCATTCAAAAAAATATATGCCTATTTGGTCTGTCTGGCAAGGATTTTGTAGCTATAATTTTTCTGAAAAAAAAAAATACCTACCTTTTAATTCATTCACAAATTAACAAATTATTGAATCGTTTCAGCACTATACACGATCATAACATTCCCGTTCCTCTTCGCCGTGATGTTCGGGGACGTTGGCCATGGAATCATCATGACGGCCTTCGCAGCAATCCTAGTCATTTACGAGAAAAAATTCGCCAAAACTAAGACAGACAACGAAATATGGAACATTTTCTTTGGCGGACGATACATTATACTCCTTATGGGAATATTTTCGATATACACTGGTTTGATATACAACGACATGTTTTCGAAGTCTCTGAATATATTTGGAACTAGCTGGCGGAATGTGTATGAAGATGGTGTTCTACAGAATCATACTATGTTAGAGTTGGATCCGAAAACAGCGTATATACAGACGCCTTATCCGTTTGGATTGGACCCTGCTTGGCAGGTAAGAACATTATTTCATATATTAACTTAATGTTCTTCAATACGACAAAATAATACAATTTAGCCTCATCTCGTTCTCGTTCTCGTTCCGAGCCTTCAGCATATAATCATAAGGAAATCCGTGAAATCCACGTTAAAAGTTAAACCTAATGATGTATAGAAATGGAATGATGAAAAGTGATTCCAATTTCAACTAACAATAAATTTTCTTATTTCCAGTTCGCCTCAAACAACATAATTTTCCTAAACTCATTCAAGATGAAACTGTCGATAATATTCGGCGTGATACATATGGCGTTCGGTGTAACTATGAGTGTGGTAAACTTCAAGTAATTACTGTATTCATAGAAACTAGAATGTTTAGTGCGTTTCCAATTAAAAGTGATGACGTTATAATTAATGTTGTTTTTGTTCCACAGCTTCTTCAAGAAGCGGGAGATGATATTTCTTCAGTATCTACCGCAGATTCTGTTTCTGTTACTCCTGTTTTGGTATCTATGTTTGCTGATGTTTCTGAAGTGGATTATGTATTCGGCTGTGGCAACAGGTAAATGATGTACTAAAATATTTACTTAAATAATAGTTTAATAATGGTGCTAGCCCTGTCACCTGTTCACGTGAGAACTTAACGTCTACGTCAACGAATGGTGTTAACGTTACTGAGTACTGGGCCAAACAAAAAAAAATAACTTGTCCAAACAATATTTTCCATCGAGACGCTAAGAAGAAGAATGAAGCTTTAAGTGGACCTAAGTATGCTCAGGGACTATATTGGAAAATATATTCTTCATATCTACCGCACGATTGAATACAGTGAGACATTATTAGTGACTTGACGGATATTAAATATTAGAAACCATTTTATACAACGACTTATTAAACGAAATTTGATTTCTGTCAAATGATTTTTGAAGAATGCCCATTGGTCTTGAAGCTTCTTCTTCATAACCAGAGTCATCTTAGTATACGTTTTAAAAACACACTAACCACTATTCTTCTTTTCAGATCCTGCTCTAGGCACATCCTGCGCCCCCTCGGTCCTAATCATCTTCATCAACATGATGCTTATGAAGGGTTCTGAGGATAAGCCACCATGCCGTGCAATGATGTATGCAGGTCAGGATCAAGTGCAGAAGACGTTCCTAGCACTCGGTTTCTTGTGTATACCTATCATGCTGTTCGGGAAGCCATTGTATAAGATGGCAGTGGCTAAGAAGCGGAAGGTAAGATTTTCGTGGTTGAAGCTAAATAATGTCACGTACCTCCTTGTCAAAGGCATTATTTAACATAATCTGAAAGTGAAGGGACAAGAGTGACGCAAAAAAGGAAAAAAAATCGGAACAGGGGCTGAAGGGAAGCTTATACCCCGTGGTTAATCAAAAAGGCTGTGAATAATAGATGATAAATGTTTTTATTTCTGTAAGTAGGTTTATACAAACAAATACACGCTAAAAATAAATTATGTTTTTAAAACTAGATGAGTTCGGCGCTTCCTATCTGGCTACTTGGAGAATAAAGACCGAAACAAACTCAGAAGTCATAGTCCCGTTTAAGTCCAGACATAATATTGGTCTGACTATGTGAGGACCATGTAGATTAATGTCTGAAATAGCCTTTTGAGGAAAGAACCACACAGATTTGAGTGGACCTGTTCAGTCAGTGCACGCATTTGTCAGTAATCGTGTAGCTCAACTCAGAACTTAAGGAGCTCAACGACTCGACAACAATGACGACGATGACGATCATATTGATGTTTTCCATTTTTATGTAGCCTGTAGTATGCTATTGAAAGCTGTGATAGTCCTTTAACCTTCGAAGCCTTTTCGCTCTTTCACCTCTCTTAATTCTGAAAACATTAGCTCGATTCTTTTTCTTGTCTTGATGTATTTTAACTATATCTATTTTGATAGCCTGATCTTCAACCTGTCTTTCCAGCAATACCAAGAAGGCGTAGAAAATGGAGACGTGGAAGAGAAGGAGGGTCACGACGGCGGCATGGCTGAGGAGTTGATCACTCAATGTATCCACACCATCGAGTACGTACTCGGAGCGGTGTCGCACACTGCCTCGTACTTGCGACTGTGGGCTTTGTCGCTCGCTCATGCGCGTGAGTTTACCTATTTTCTATCTTGCCCTTTCTGCATGAATACAAATTCTTCGTTTAATAAACTCTTCATGACACCGTTGTTCTTTTTCCATGATCAGAGCTATCAGCAGTACTCTGGCAGCGCGTCCTCATCATGGGTATGGGAAGCCCAGGCGTAAACTCCATCAAGCTGTACCTCATCTTCGCCGTATGGGCGTTCTTCACGCTGGCCATCCTGGTTCTCATGGAGGGTCTGTCCGCCTTCTTGCATACGCTGCGGCTGCATTGGTATGTCAAGATTTGAACTACATATATTGCCATTATTATTTCTCATCTCATATACTTCTATTAGAAAAGCAACAGAGCGCAGTAGAGGAGACCGATACTACAACACTGCAGTATTCTGAATTATGTCTTGACTACAGGCCAGAAGGCTTTTGTCAATTATGTTAATTAAAAATTTACTCATGCGTAATATAAAAGGAATGTCAAAATGAATTGGCAGTTCAACTTAGTTTTTAAGATTTTTAATTTCTGTTAAACAAGTATTCTTTATTCTAGAAAAATATGATAATTCTCAATCCTCATCGCTATCTTCCCCATTCCAGGGTGGAATTCATGAGCAAGTTCTACGAAGGTCAAGGTTATGCCTTCGCCCCATTCTGCTTCACGGACATCCTTGAGAACGAAGACGATGAGCTCAAGGCAGCAGCTGAAACCAACGGCGGCCCGCCCGAGTGACCACAAGACTAATTAGGATAAGTAGCCAAACATACCACCTGCGAAGGTGTTCGGCTATGCTGGTGATGCTGTAATTAGGTGGCCTGTCAGTCGCGTAGAACCTAAAAGTGATTATAAACTAGAGCATTTACTTGTACAAAATATCGAACCGCTCTAATGTGTTACCTTTTAACGAACCGAACAATAGGTAAGCACTTGATTTAACTTGATTTTGAAAACAAAAGTGCGAATTTGTGTAACATTTCATAGAGCACAGACACGAGCGCATTCCGACATTCAACGAAGAGTAAACGCAAAATAGAATGGATAGTTACAGATAAATGCTCACTCACCGTGAGTATTACTTCAAACACCGTGTCGAATATTCGCAGGAACGTTACATTACATGGAAATGCTCAAAAAAATGCTCTAGTGTATACTCACCTTAAAGTATCCCTTGAAATATTGTATAGACAAGTGGAATGGAATGTAAATCAGTTGAAGTAAAACGCTACAAGGATCTTTTGGCACCTGAACGACATTGACCGGGTGGCGCTGTTGGTAAACATTTGTGCGATTGTTTTGTCAAATGTATAAAAAAAACAAGATGGCGGCATTAGTTCCGATTTTTGCCACTAGCCAAAAGATCGTTGTTACAACTTGTTATAAGTTGTGGATAACATTGTTCCAAGCTGAATAGGAATATGTCAGTTTTAACATCTATGTTATAATGTCTTTCTGATTCCTAGATTACTGGATTTTTTCTGGTGATTCTTTTAAGAAATGCTGGCTTTAACAAAGTGTAAGTCAAATAAGTGCCTTAGTACAGACACTAGTGAACCAGTATTGAACTAGTCGAAACAAAGATATTTTTAAAACTATGGATGTATGGGCTATTTAAAGGAAATGATAGACCGTTACTCGACTCAATTTAATGTTTTGTATCTTTCAACGCGACTGGCATCAACATCTATTTTCAGCCTAAAATTAGTTCTCGGATATCATTTACGTACAAAATATTTTTTTTGATTACCTAGATATAAAAATTTTGTAGTCTTCTGAATTTGTTGCTAGATTTTCAGAAATTGTAAGTAGAGTAGGTGAAATGTTATAAATTAATGACAAAGTAATGAGCAAACCCTGTATTTGACGACAAATTTGTAATTATTTACGCGAAATTGGATCCTTATGACGTATAACACGAAATCAAGGAATATCGCCGACATAATATTGTCTTTAAATACAGTTGTGTTATCGTACAAATGAATGGAATCACTGGCATGACCGAAATTACTTAGTTTCGGAGTCTTTTAGTACAAAATCGGAACAAAAGACATCGATTAACGAGTCATGTGACGTATGGCATGAACGCAGTTGTGATAGTATTCACATTATTTTATGAATCACAATACATGTTCTTTAATATTTAACTTTAGATTAAGCGAAATGATATATTTTTGTTTGTTTTAAGTGAATTTATTGGACCGTTTTACACGCACTCCCTCTGTGATAAACGAATTAAATCGCAACTAGTATCCCAGTAACAATTTTGAAAATTGATCTTCAAGAAAAAAAATATTAAATCCGTCGCATTCCGGGAATTAAAGAAAAATAGCTCAACTTCTACAGAAACAAGTAGTTCAAGGCCAAAGAGCATCGTACGTGTCTCAAACGTTATTCCAAAATAGATGACACTTTCGACGACGGACGATGTGAGCGCGTGTAAACGACAATTATATCTTTATTTTTAGCCAAAGATACGTTTTCTTTAAATTATATCGCATGTTTGTTGAGCAATCGTTTCTCGTGTAAATATTATTATAGTGCCTTCAAAACTAGCGAACTATTAAGTATTCACTCTTAAAATATTATAAGGAATGTTCCATCTTTGTAATTTTTAGTAAAAACAATCGCATGGATAGTGATATTTTAATAATATTTAGTGGAGATGTGTACACTAGTACAACTGCCTGATTAATCAAATTAATCGATATCAAGAAACGAATTTAAATCGAGTTTCAACACAGCTAGTTGGTACATCTCTAAATTAGTCACTTTGTTAAAGATTCAGATTAAAATCTGATCTTATTTTGAATATATTTTTTAAATCATTAACATTAAACAATCTGGCTTTCATTCAAAGTCAAACTGTTTAATGTAACACCAAAATATTTATTTTAATAATCATATTATTATAGTTGAATATTATATTTTTCTTGTTAGTTATTTTTTAATATTTTGTTACTAACTTTAACGGACCAATTTGTGGCCTTAACATATTATGAGACATATCAAGAAATGAGTGAAATCAAACTCCACTGTATCAAACTTCGTATAAGAGCTTTATTAATATCCTTTATCTACACGTAAACCAACGGCACGGTACAGCTACATTATACACTGAAATATTTACGCAGACAGACAGACAAATTTAAAAACTACACAATTTTTACGCCATTCCTCAATAAACAGATTTTGACCATTCTTGTTCTTTTATTACAAAACACACCCTTGATTATTCCTTGTCAAAAATCTCGAATAAAAAGCAAAAATAAAAGCCATGAAACATTAATCTAAATATACAAAAATTCTCACGAAAACTAAATTCTAATTAACAAATTATAATAAACAATTCTATTGAAGAAAGCGACCGATTAATTAAATGTTTTGATAAAACATCATTATACTACGACAGATACAATTCAAACCAATAAATTGAAAAGTTAATAGTTACCTAAATAATATCGAAAATACATTACACACATGAGTAGGTATCATATATGTTTTCGTAGTTTCCGAAAAAATCGATACAGATAATCTTTGATTCGTAACTATAATCAATAAGTAACATAATATTTATTGATTCTTTTACATTTTTTTTAAACTATCCGCTTAAAGTGCATCTTATGTAGAAATATCAAAATCTCTATAATTATGTAAACTTTACTCTGTTGAATTAATATGGCCACATTTATTACGCCAATAACGTCATAGATCTGCGCGCGGTAAATTTTGCTTGCGCGATGCAGGACTTTGCGTGATGTCAGTGTTATGCATAGGTCGCATGTGGCGTTGTACCTAGATGCAGGCACAATTTTAGCTCTTCAACCGAGTGGTGAGCTGTTGCTGGATTTTATAGAAACCACATTAATTCATCAAAGTTTTTATCAAACTCGGAGTAGAAAACAAATGGAGCGTTAAATTTTTTTAGTTCATCAAGTTCCATTTGTTACTTACTCCGAACTTCTATATCATCCCCATTACCCGATACTACCTAAAAAACAACGCAGACAATATTATTCAATGTCCACTGATCCAAACCACAGCTTTGAAGTTCCATGATAGTCAAATCACGACTCGAACACAATTTTTTAATTTACACTTATACATTTTTAAAGTCCACTCAATTCAGTCCAAATATTGCATTGATATCTACGCAAGTGACGTAACGCATCTGAATTAGGCTGCCGCTTTTTCACTTTACACAGACAAAAATCGTACCCGTATTGAAATAGTACATTACTTACCAAGGGCTGTAAAAGAAAGAGCCCGAAATCGCAGGTATTTGTGACCCGAGCCGCAGGCGAGGGTTGTAAATATGCGATAGAGGGCTTTCTTTGAGTGAGTACATAATTTTACGTCTTCACCTGGCCATAATGCGAGTTTTACTGTACGCGTAGCGTGCGGTAAAACTCACAATATGGCCAGGTGTGACGTAAATGTAGTTACAACTTACACAAAAATACGTGTCAGTTGTACTCTTATGCATCATTCATATAACTAAATGTGGCCAAGAATATAATCTGAACATGGTAATTCACTCTTTGCACTAGTTTATTTCGCGTAGTTGAAGGGTTACCAAGATTTCTAGTAAAAGTGAAAAAAACTACACGTTGCTATATTTTCCTATGAAAAATACTGAAGTGTATGAAAAAACGAAAAGCCAAAAACGTTTGTCTTGTGCGAGTAGCTAAACGATTAAGTAGAATAGGTTCGTTAAGAATTTGACAATTGCTGTTTCTTTAGGTCTCACTGGTGACAAAAGTTCCAGAGAAAAGCATTGATAATGTCAAACGTAATACTTAAAAACCAATACTTGTTGAGCGTTTTCAGATTGTCCGATACGATATCGGTGCCGGTTGCGAATACGATATCGGGGCAAGTAAAATGTATGAATTATGTTGTACCTGCCTTTCAGATTGTCCGTTCCGATATCGGATATCGAATCCTATAGATATGTTGGCGGCACCGTCGGAAGCCCGTGAGCTGTCGGACGATAATATTTATATGTGTGCCTACATGTTTTCCGTGCTTTTCAAGTTTGTTTGTTAACATGACGTCAAACAATACATACATTATTGGAACTGAAGGAATCTAGACCGTCATAGCATTTCTTTAGGGTACACAGACATTCGAAAATGTGTACCTATCTTTTGACACTGTTGGTTAGGTGAATTAGCAAATAATCTAATGTACATAGATTCATATATACGAAAGTATTTTTTTTTCCTAAAAAAAACGTTGCCTCACACTAGGAATCTCTCCTGTATTGTGGGTGCGTTTACAAACATTTAATCTCACAAACACAAACAGCCAAATCCGGAACAACTACTTACAGGTCATACAAATATTTGTTCCGTGCGGGAATTGAACCCGCGACACGCAGCGCAGCAGTCAATCGCTTAACCACTGCGCCAACCGTGCCGTCAAATTAAACAGCTTCCGAGGTGTATTTTCTAGCTTGCTAAAAAGAGTACCTATAAAATGCTATATAGTTTTCTATTATAGTCTGCCATAAGTACCACCTGCCCGCACAAAGCTATTAGAGTAAATGGTCGAATCGGACTTAATATGTCAAGATACCACCACATAGTATCGGATAGATCGCAGTTACCGGCCTCCAGCACCGATATCGTATCGGACAATCAGAAAACGCTCTAAAAATAAAGACTTAAGGTGTGTGAAAATCAACACGGGTAATGATCTGCCGACTCCAAAAAAGTCCTTTTAAAGTCGTAGGCCTAAAGTCTGATTACACAGTTCGATTTAGTTGTCTGCAGCATACCATAAGTTGAAGCAACAATAGAAGTTGCACCCGCGACAAGCACCCGTCGCGAGTGTACGCGCGTGGACACGCGGGTGGACTCCGTGGGAAATTAATTACCCGTAGTTTAATTTTAACGGTGTTCATGAACAATCGTGTCGATGGAGAACTTAGCAAAACGAAGATTAGCAAAAAAAAAAAACGACAGCCAGTATTCTGGCGCTACCGGGACCCGCGCGTGTCCCCGTGACTACACGCCCGCGCTGTTCCCCGCGACGGAGCACTTTTCTATGGAACCGCGCGGGCTTACGCTTCACGCAGTTTCATGCCTTAAATTATCAGTTACTACAAATAAATGTACGCCACGGGTAAGAAACTTGTATCGTGTAAATCGGGTTTCACAGAAGCAGCCTACGTCACTGTGTAGATGTGTTTAGCCGTTGCGCAGTTTCTGCAGCAGGGCTCGGAGAGCCCAGGCGCGGCGCTAGGAGGAACCGTGTTTGGTCATCCAGGCATTGTAACGGTTCACGTCTTGGTCAGATACTGTCCGTCTGGAACCAAAGTTCATGGATGAAGCCTCAAAAGTTTCACTGTATACCACAACTGAATAAAATTGTTACTATAGTTTACACAAATTAGCTAGCGAAACTCTGCAGTGACGTGTATCTTGTTTTATCGTATTTATGTATTGATACCAATAAAGTAAGTGGCTTACACAAAAAAAAAAAACACATTCAACAAAACCAACAAGTTTACGAGGGGTTTCCAGAACCTCATTGATTCCTATGGAATCGCCAGCTACAGAGAAGTCAATCCAGGTAAGCATCATGGAAACATAATAATATTCCACATAGAACCATGAAAGTTTGAGCTCAACAAAAGCTCAACTTTAGTTGAGCTTAAACTTTCATGAATCTTAGGCACGAAATTCAGAAGCTAATCTTGCAACTTGTGTTGCAACAAAAACTAGGTTTAAGCACATTACAGCCGCTGCAGGTTGCAGCGCAAATTTTATATGAACCAACGCACACTCTGCAGTGTGTGATGATTCATGCAAAAAATGATATAGGACAATTTTTGCAATGCGGCCCACCCAAATCTACGTCACCATTTAATATTATATTTAAAAGCATTCAAAAAAATATATGCCTATTTGGTCTGTCTGGCAAGGATTTTGTAGCTATAATTTTTCTGAAAAAAAAAAATACCTACCTTTTAATTCATTCACAAATTAACAAATTATTGAATCGTTTCAGCACTATACACGATCATAACATTCCCGTTCCTCTTCGCCGTGATGTTCGGGGACGTTGGCCATGGAATCATCATGACGGCCTTCGCAGCAATCCTAGTCATTTACGAGAAAAAATTCGCCAAAACTAAGACAGACAACGAAATATGGAACATTTTCTTTGGCGGACGATACATTATACTCCTTATGGGAATATTTTCGATATACACTGGTTTGATATACAACGACATGTTTTCGAAGTCTCTGAATATATTTGGAACTAGCTGGCGGAATGTGTATGAAGATGGTGTTCTACAGAATCATACTATGTTAGAGTTGGATCCGAAAACAGCGTATATACAGACGCCTTATCCGTTTGGATTGGACCCTGCTTGGCAGGTAAGAACATTATTTCATATATTAACTTAATGTTCTTCAATACGACAAAATAATACAATTTAGCCTCATCTCGTTCTCGTTCTCGTTCCGAGCCTTCAGCATATAATCATAAGGAAATCCGTGAAATCCACGTTAAAAGTTAAACCTAATGATGTATAGAAATGGAATGATGAAAAGTGATTCCAATTTCAACTAACAATAAATTTTCTTATTTCCAGTTCGCCTCAAACAACATAATTTTCCTAAACTCATTCAAGATGAAACTGTCGATAATATTCGGCGTGATACATATGGCGTTCGGTGTAACTATGAGTGTGGTAAACTTCAAGTAATTACTGTATTCATAGAAACTAGAATGTTTAGTGCGTTTCCAATTAAAAGTGATGACGTTATAATTAATGTTGTTTTTGTTCCACAGCTTCTTCAAGAAGCGGGAGATGATATTTCTTCAGTATCTACCGCAGATTCTGTTTCTGTTACTCCTGTTTTGGTATCTATGTTTGCTGATGTTTCTGAAGTGGATTATGTATTCGGCTGTGGCAACAGGTAAATGATGTACTAAAATATTTACTTAAATAATAGTTTAATAATGGTGCTAGCCCTGTCACCTGTTCACGTGAGAACTTAACGTCTACGTCAACGAATGGTGTTAACGTTACTGAGTACTGGGCCAAACAAAAAAAAATAACTTGTCCAAACAATATTTTCCATCGAGACGCTAAGAAGAAGAATGAAGCTTTAAGTGGACCTAAGTATGCTCAGGGACTATATTGGAAAATATATTCTTCATATCTACCGCACGATTGAATACAGTGAGACATTATTAGTGACTTGACGGATATTAAATATTAGAAACCATTTTATACAACGACTTATTAAACGAAATTTGATTTCTGTCAAATGATTTTTGAAGAATGCCCATTGGTCTTGAAGCTTCTTCTTCATAACCAGAGTCATCTTAGTATACGTTTTAAAAACACACTAACCACTATTCTTCTTTTCAGATCCTGCTCTAGGCACATCCTGCGCCCCCTCGGTCCTAATCATCTTCATCAACATGATGCTTATGAAGGGTTCTGAGGATAAGCCACCATGCCGTGCAATGATGTATGCAGGTCAGGATCAAGTGCAGAAGACGTTCCTAGCACTCGGTTTCTTGTGTATACCTATCATGCTGTTCGGGAAGCCATTGTATAAGATGGCAGTGGCTAAGAAGCGGAAGGTAAGATTTTCGTGGTTGAAGCTAAATAATGTCACGTACCTCCTTGTCAAAGGCATTATTTAACATAATCTGAAAGTGAAGGGACAAGAGTGACGCAAAAAAGGAAAAAAAATCGGAACAGGGGCTGAAGGGAAGCTTATACCCCGTGGTTAATCAAAAAGGCTGTGAATAATAGATGATAAATGTTTTTATTTCTGTAAGTAGGTTTATACAAACAAATACACGCTAAAAATAAATTATGTTTTTAAAACTAGATGAGTTCGGCGCTTCCTATCTGGCTACTTGGAGAATAAAGACCGAAACAAACTCAGAAGTCATAGTCCCGTTTAAGTCCAGACATAATATTGGTCTGACTATGTGAGGACCATGTAGATTAATGTCTGAAATAGCCTTTTGAGGAAAGAACCACACAGATTTGAGTGGACCTGTTCAGTCAGTGCACGCATTTGTCAGTAATCGTGTAGCTCAACTCAGAACTTAAGGAGCTCAACGACTCGACAACAATGACGACGATGACGATCATATTGATGTTTTCCATTTTTATGTAGCCTGTAGTATGCTATTGAAAGCTGTGATAGTCCTTTAACCTTCGAAGCCTTTTCGCTCTTTCACCTCTCTTAATTCTGAAAACATTAGCTCGATTCTTTTTCTTGTCTTGATGTATTTTAACTATATCTATTTTGATAGCCTGATCTTCAACCTGTCTTTCCAGCAATACCAAGAAGGCGTAGAAAATGGAGACGTGGAAGAGAAGGAGGGTCACGACGGCGGCATGGCTGAGGAGTTGATCACTCAATGTATCCACACCATCGAGTACGTACTCGGAGCGGTGTCGCACACTGCCTCGTACTTGCGACTGTGGGCTTTGTCGCTCGCTCATGCGCGTGAGTTTACCTATTTTCTATCTTGCCCTTTCTGCATGAATACAAATTCTTCGTTTAATAAACTCTTCATGACACCGTTGTTCTTTTTCCATGATCAGAGCTATCAGCAGTACTCTGGCAGCGCGTCCTCATCATGGGTATGGGAAGCCCAGGCGTAAACTCCATCAAGCTGTACCTCATCTTCGCCGTATGGGCGTTCTTCACGCTGGCCATCCTGGTTCTCATGGAGGGTCTGTCCGCCTTCTTGCATACGCTGCGGCTGCATTGGTATGTCAAGATTTGAACTACATATATTGCCATTATTATTTCTCATCTCATATACTTCTATTAGAAAAGCAACAGAGCGCAGTAGAGGAGACCGATACTACAACACTGCAGTATTCTGAATTATGTCTTGACTACAGGCCAGAAGGCTTTTGTCAATTATGTTAATTAAAAATTTACTCATGCGTAATATAAAAGGAATGTCAAAATGAATTGGCAGTTCAACTTAGTTTTTAAGATTTTTAATTTCTGTTAAACAAGTATTCTTTATTCTAGAAAAATATGATAATTCTCAATCCTCATCGCTATCTTCCCCATTCCAGGGTGGAATTCATGAGCAAGTTCTACGAAGGTCAAGGTTATGCCTTCGCCCCATTCTGCTTCACGGACATCCTTGAGAACGAAGACGATGAGCTCAAGGCAGCAGCTGAAACCAACGGCGGCCCGCCCGAGTGACCACAAGACTAATTAGGATAAGTAGCCAAACATACCACCTGCGAAGGTGTTCGGCTATGCTGGTGATGCTGTAATTAGGTGGCCTGTCAGTCGCGTAGAACCTAAAAGTGATTATAAACTAGAGCATTTACTTGTACAAAATATCGAACCGCTCTAATGTGTTACCTTTTAACGAACCGAACAATAGGTAAGCACTTGATTTAACTTGATTTTGAAAACAAAAGTGCGAATTTGTGTAACATTTCATAGAGCACAGACACGAGCGCATTCCGACATTCAACGAAGAGTAAACGCAAAATAGAATGGATAGTTACAGATAAATGCTCACTCACCGTGAGTATTACTTCAAACACCGTGTCGAATATTCGCAGGAACGTTACATTACATGGAAATGCTCAAAAAAATGCTCTAGTGTATACTCACCTTAAAGTATCCCTTGAAATATTGTATAGACAAGTGGAATGGAATGTAAATCAGTTGAAGTAAAACGCTACAAGGATCTTTTGGCACCTGAACGACATTGACCGGGTGGCGCTGTTGGTAAACATTTGTGCGATTGTTTTGTCAAATGTATAAAAAAAACAAGATGGCGGCATTAGTTCCGATTTTTGCCACTAGCCAAAAGATCGTTGTTACAACTTGTTATAAGTTGTGGATAACATTGTTCCAAGCTGAATAGGAATATGTCAGTTTTAACATCTATGTTATAATGTCTTTCTGATTCCTAGATTACTGGATTTTTTCTGGTGATTCTTTTAAGAAATGCTGGCTTTAACAAAGTGTAAGTCAAATAAGTGCCTTAGTACAGACACTAGTGAACCAGTATTGAACTAGTCGAAACAAAGATATTTTTAAAACTATGGATGTATGGGCTATTTAAAGGAAATGATAGACCGTTACTCGACTCAATTTAATGTTTTGTATCTTTCAACGCGACTGGCATCAACATCTATTTTCAGCCTAAAATTAGTTCTCGGATATCATTTACGTACAAAATATTTTTTTTGATTACCTAGATATAAAAATTTTGTAGTCTTCTGAATTTGTTGCTAGATTTTCAGAAATTGTAAGTAGAGTAGGTGAAATGTTATAAATTAATGACAAAGTAATGAGCAAACCCTGTATTTGACGACAAATTTGTAATTATTTACGCGAAATTGGATCCTTATGACGTATAACACGAAATCAAGGAATATCGCCGACATAATATTGTCTTTAAATACAGTTGTGTTATCGTACAAATGAATGGAATCACTGGCATGACCGAAATTACTTAGTTTCGGAGTCTTTTAGTACAAAATCGGAACAAAAGACATCGATTAACGAGTCATGTGACGTATGGCATGAACGCAGTTGTGATAGTATTCACATTATTTTATGAATCACAATACATGTTCTTTAATATTTAACTTTAGATTAAGCGAAATGATATATTTTTGTTTGTTTTAAGTGAATTTATTGGACCGTTTTACACGCACTCCCTCTGTGATAAACGAATTAAATCGCAACTAGTATCCCAGTAACAATTTTGAAAATTGATCTTCAAGAAAAAAAATATTAAATCCGTCGCATTCCGGGAATTAAAGAAAAATAGCTCAACTTCTACAGAAACAAGTAGTTCAAGGCCAAAGAGCATCGTACGTGTCTCAAACGTTATTCCAAAATAGATGACACTTTCGACGACGGACGATGTGAGCGCGTGTAAACGACAATTATATCTTTATTTTTAGCCAAAGATACGTTTTCTTTAAATTATATCGCATGTTTGTTGAGCAATCGTTTCTCGTGTAAATATTATTATAGTGCCTTCAAAACTAGCGAACTATTAAGTATTCACTCTTAAAATATTATAAGGAATGTTCCATCTTTGTAATTTTTAGTAAAAACAATCGCATGGATAGTGATATTTTAATAATATTTAGTGGAGATGTGTACACTAGTACAACTGCCTGATTAATCAAATTAATCGATATCAAGAAACGAATTTAAATCGAGTTTCAACACAGCTAGTTGGTACATCTCTAAATTAGTCACTTTGTTAAAGATTCAGATTAAAATCTGATCTTATTTTGAATATATTTTTTAAATCATTAACATTAAACAATCTGGCTTTCATTCAAAGTCAAACTGTTTAATGTAACACCAAAATATTTATTTTAATAATCATATTATTATAGTTGAATATTATATTTTTCTTGTTAGTTATTTTTTAATATTTTGTTACTAACTTTAACGGACCAATTTGTGGCCTTAACATATTATGAGACATATCAAGAAATGAGTGAAATCAAACTCCACTGTATCAAACTTCGTATAAGAGCTTTATTAATATCCTTTATCTACACGTAAACCAACGGCACGGTACAGCTACATTATACACTGAAATATTTACGCAGACAGACAGACAAATTTAAAAACTACACAATTTTTACGCCATTCCTCAATAAACAGATTTTGACCATTCTTGTTCTTTTATTACAAAACACACCCTTGATTATTCCTTGTCAAAAATCTCGAATAAAAAGCAAAAATAAAAGCCATGAAACATTAATCTAAATATACAAAAATTCTCACGAAAACTAAATTCTAATTAACAAATTATAATAAACAATTCTATTGAAGAAAGCGACCGATTAATTAAATGTTTTGATAAAACATCATTATACTACGACAGATACAATTCAAACCAATAAATTGAAAAGTTAATAGTTACCTAAATAATATCGAAAATACATTACACACATGAGTAGGTATCATATATGTTTTCGTAGTTTCCGAAAAAATCGATACAGATAATCTTTGATTCGTAACTATAATCAATAAGTAACATAATATTTATTGATTCTTTTACATTTTTTTTAAACTATCCGCTTAAAGTGCATCTTATGTAGAAATATCAAAATCTCTATAATTATGTAAACTTTACTCTGTTGAATTAATATGGCCACATTTATTACGCCAATAACGTCATAGATCTGCGCGCGGTAAATTTTGCTTGCGCGATGCAGGACTTTGCGTGATGTCAGTGTTATGCATAGTTCGCATGTGGCGTTGTACCTAGATGCAGGCACAATTTTAGCTCTTCAACCGAGTGGTGAGCTGTTGCTGGATTTTATAGAAACCACATTAATTCATCAAAGTTTTTATCAAACTCGGAGTAGAAAACAAATGGAGCGTTAAATTTTTTTAGTTCATCAAGTTCCATTTGTTACTTACTCCGAACTTCTATATCATCCCCATTACCCGATACTACCTAAAAAACAACGCAGACAATATTATTCAATGTCCACTGATCCAAACCACAGCTTTGAAGTTCCATGATAGTCAAATCACGACTCGAACACAATTTTTTAATTTACACTTATACATTTTTAAAGTCCACTCAATTCAGTCCAAATATTGCATTGATATCTACGCAAGTGACGTAACGCATCTGAATTAGGCTGCCGCTTTACACGGACAAAAAATCGTACCCGTATTGTAATAGTACATTTCTTACCGAGGGCTGTAAAAGAAAGAGCCCGAAATCGCAGGTATTTGTGACCCGAGCAGCAGGCGAGGGTTGTAAATATGCGATAGAGGGCTTTCTTTTTTCCTGCCCGTGGTGAGTACACAATTTTACGTCTTCACCTAGCCATAATGCGAGTTTTACTGTACGCGTAGCGTGCGGTAAAACTCACATTATGGCCAGGTGTGACGTAAATGTAGTTACAACTTACACAAAAATACGTGTCAGTTGTACTCTTATGCATCATTCATATATCTAAATGTGGCCAAGAATAAAATCTGAAAATGGTAAACTCACTCTTTGCACTAGTTTATTTCGCGTAGTTGAAGGGATACCAATATTTCTAGTAAATATGAAAAAACTACACGTTGCTATATTTTCGTATTAAAAATACTGAAGTGTATGAATAAACGAAAAGTCAAAAATGTTTGTCTTGTTCGAGTAACTGAAAGATTAAGTAGAATAGGTTCGTTAAGAATTTGAAAATTGCGTCTCACTGGTGACAAGTCCCAGAGAAAAGCATTGACAATTTCAAACCTAGTAAAACAGATACTCGTTAAGTTTGAAGACAATCCTAAGAGCGTTTTCAGATTGTCCGATACGATATCGGTGCCGGATGGCAATACGATATCGGGGCAAGTAAAATGTATGAATTATGTTGTACCTGCCTTTCAGATTGTCCGTTCGGATATCAGGTATCGGATCCTATACCGATATGTTGGCGGCACCGTCGGATGCCCGTGGACTGTCGGACGATGTGTTCCTAAATTTTCTCCGTGTGCATGGTAGTTTTTTAAGTTTGTTTGTTAAGATGACGTCGTCATCTTTTAAATACACACATTGTAGGAACTGAAGGAATCTAGACCATCATAGCATTTCTTTAGGGTACACAGATATTCGAAAATGTGTAACTACATATCTTGTTTTTTGACACTGTTAGCAAATAATCGAATGTAGATGTTTCATTTATACGAAAGTAATTTAAAAGTTTCTGAGGTGTATTTTCTAGCTTGCTAAAAAGAGTACCTATAAAATGCTATGTAGTTGTCTATTATAGTCTGCCATAAGTACTACCTGCCCGCACAAAGCTTTTGAGAAAATGGCCGAATCGGACCGATTTCATCGACAATATGTGAAGATACCACATGGTATCGGATATCGGATCGCGGCTATCGGCCTCCGGCACCGATATCGTACCTATCGGACAATCTGAAAACGCTCTAAAAATAGAGACAAAAGGTGTGTGAAAATCAAAACGGGTAATGATCTGCCGACTCCAAAAAAGTCCTTTTAAAGTCGTCAGCCTAAAGTCTGATTACACAGTTCGATTTAATTGCCTGCAGCATACCATAAGTTGAAACAACAAAAGTTGCACCGCTAAACAGTGTTTATACGATTAAGGCCTGAAACTGCGCTAAGCGGGCGCCCGCGACAAGCACCCGTCGCGAGTGTACGCGCGTGGACACGCGGGTGGACTCCGTGGGAAATTAATTACCCGTAGTTTAATTTTAACGGTGTTCATGAACAATCATGTCAATGGAGAACTTAGCAAAACGAAGATTAGCAAATAAAAACGACAGCCAGCGTGACTACACGCCCGCGCTGTTCCCCGCGACGGAGCACTTTTCTATGGAACCGCGCGGGCTTACGCTTCACGCAGTTTCATGCCTTAAATTATCAGTTACTACAAATAAATGTACGCCACGGGTAAGAAACTTGTATCGTGTAAAGCGGGTTTCACAGAAGCAGCCTACGTCACTGTGCAGATGTGTTTAGTCGTTGCGCAGTTTCTGCAGCAGGGCTCGGAGAGCCCAGGCGCGGCGCTAGGAGGATCCGTGTTTGGTCATCCAGGCGTTGTAACGGTTCACGTCTTGGTCAGATACTGTCCGTCTGGAACCAAAGTTCATGGATGAAGCCTCAAAAGTTTCACTGTATACCACAACTGAATAAAATTGTTACTATAGTTTACACAAATTAGCTAGCGAAACTCTGCAGTGACGTGTTTCTTGTTTTATCGTATTTATGTATTGATACCAATAAAGCATGTGGCTTACACAAAAAAAAAACAGATTTTCTAAACTCATACTTCAAGTAACGATGCTACAAGCGGTCGTCGACCCGAAAAAAAATCCGATAGATACCTAACTCAGATATTTATACCCTATCACTTCTGCAGAGATTCGTTACCTAATTTAATTTGGTCCCTGTGATACCTACTTCTTTCCAACAAGTCTTTTAAACGACAATTATCACAAACATGACACAAAGATATTATCGCGTAGCACTAGCTCTAAGAAACCGTAGTTAGAACTGCGAACTGCTCCTAAACGCTCTCGCCGAGTTACACTTCATCATCATCATTATTTCAGCCGAAAGACATCCACTGATGGACATAGGCCTTCCCAAGCATCACCACTTCGACCGGTTCTGTACTTTCCGCATCCTGCTGATTCCTGCGGCCTTCACGCGGTCATCGGTCATCAGTTGCACTTATAACATCTTAATAGAAATATTTTGCCGTTGACATTCGTCATCATTGTACCAGCTAAACGACACTGCTGAGCTAGGCCTTCCTCAAGCATCTTCACAATGACGACACTTAACTATGCCACTCATGTAAACATCAACTAAAAGTGCTGTGGTGTCTTATACCCATTTTCGCTAACACTAAGCGACACCCAAAATTAACGCCTAAATAAAAGCACGCCGTTGAATTTTCAACCCTCGGCTTAGCCCCGAAAGCTGAAAGCCCACAGGACTATTCTTCTCGTGTACCTACCTGGTCTTCTCGATGGCAAGGTTCAAGTCTTCGTTCGAAACAGGAGCCTCCAATTCGGTTCGCTTCAGCTTTCGTATTTCGTCTGGAGTTTTGCCGGCTATTTTGCGACGCATCGTCATCATTGCTGCGTCCCTGAATATATGAATATAAGTTTAATAAATAAACAGTGCCCATCATCAACCATTTGGCCACGACTCGCCAGGATTATTATTATTCACACGCTTTTCTGGATGGATTTTAAAGGATCATTAAAACCTGATGCTCTCAAAGTTCTGAACAAAACTGACTTAGTATCTTATAAGTGCCGAGCTGCTTCCCGCCGTTTCGCCCACGTGGTTTTTTTCTAAAATAAAAGTAACTTAAATAACTGATGTTATACATCAGTTATCTGCCAGTGAAAATCCCGTCAAAATTCGGAAATTATTCTGTAATAATTTCCGAATTACGAAACTAAAACACAAATACACAAAACAAAACAAAAAAAATACAAAAAAAATTGTCTGTCTGTACAGACAATTTTTTTATATAAGTACCGTATATACTTAGTACTCTCGAATACAACTAATTGTAAAAATTATTGTAATATTCTAACCAATTAATTGATTGTTTTCATCTAGTGCTTACGATTTCCGCTCCACATTCGGTATAAAACTAAGTATCCTTATCTGCATAAAATGTTGTAAATTTAAGATATTATCTAGATATCTTAGTCCAGGACACATTCCGTCATAATTCATTTGCATGCAAATCATTTAAAATTTAGGTTTCAATTAATACGTGATATTTTACATCTTATTGAAATGAAAACCATAGTTCATACATCAACCGTCTTATTCATAATTAAGTTATGCGCGTCATAAACCTATTTTAGCTGTCGAACTGTTTTGTCCCTTTCCGTCAAGTTAAAATTAATTTGACAGAAAAAGACAAAACAGTTCGATAACTAGAATAGGTCTATGAAGCGGATAACTTTATTATGAATAAGATGATTAGTGTTTATAACTCACCTACACAGATTACTGATATCAGAGCCGCTATACCCTGCCAGTTGTGCTGCTACTTCTTTTAAATGAACGGTATCAGCCAGCGTCACATCTCGGAGACACAGTTTCAGCAGACTCATTCTAGTTGCCTCTGAGAAATCAGTAAAATTTATTTAAAAAAATTGATTGTCTGTAAAGTTGGTTTACGGACGATAGTTTAATGTGACAACGTCAAACAAAACATTGATGCGGCGCGCGCCCACATCAGAACTCTTTCAGGTAAATTAAGTTCAGCTGCATATGCAGTAACAAAAATAAGGCAGTTGACTGATATAGCCACAGCTAGGTTAGTATACTTTGCTTATTTCCACAGGGGATCGGCAGCTGACGTAGATTCAATTTTCATTTTACAAAAGAGGGCAATACGTGCGATCTATAAAATGGGTCCTCGCGAGTCCCTTAGAAACAAATTCAAAGCAATTGATATACTGACTCTGCCTTCTCTTTATATCTTAGAAAGTATTTTGTATGTTCGCAAAAACTTAGGCCTTTTCAAAATAAGAAGCGATTACTATAACATACATATACGCAGTAGACATGAGATTGTGATATCCTTTAGATTAACTAAAACAAGCAACTTATTTCTTATACTCGTAAACAGTGTCCGCTTTTATAACAAGTTTTCAAAGTCAATTACAGAACTTAGCGATGCAAAGTTCAAAGTCCACATCAAACGTGGCCTTATCAAATTTCCTGGCTCCTTAGGGTCGCAGCGTGATGATAAATAGCCTATAACCTTCTCCAGGAATTGGGCTATCAAATACAAAAAGAATTTTCAGAATCCGTTAAGTAAACCAAACCAATTTTACCTCTTCATAAATAAATATTAGTATATTACTTACCAAGGGCTGTAAAAAAAAGAAAGTCCGAAATCGCAGGTATTTGTGACCCGAGCCGCAGACGAGGGTTGTAAATATGCGATAGAGGGCTTTCTTTTTTACTGCCCGTGGTGAGTACACAATTTTACGTCTTCACCTGGCCACAATGCGAGTTCTACTGTACGCGTAGCGTGCGGTAAAAATCACATTATGGCCAGGTGTGACGTAAAGATTATTTACCATCAGGTAGACCGACGTAGATCCTCTTTTCGAATCGTCTTCTGAAAGCTTCATCGATGTCCCACGGGTGATTCGTCGCCGCTAGTACCATTATGATTTTATCTCGATGACTGAAACAAAAGAATATCATCCTCATAAAAGATTTTATTCGCCATGTCTTTGAAAATAAGACGTAATTAGAGATAACTTTTTGAGGAATAACTGTATATTTCAAATGCAAATCTAAATCTGTTTGATTCGCCCATATTACCGAACTTGCCACTCCAAAAGGAACGAACCCACACAATAATAGATGTTACGCAGTAAATTACGCACTTGATGTAGTAACTATACTCCATTTGAAATAGATTAGACATTTAAATAAACTTTTTTACGGGCCGTTCAACCGATTTTGACTTCTATTGCGTTGGTGCCATGACAAATGGCAGTTTATTCATTTATTTATTTAAGGTTCACCAACAGTAATTACAGATATTTTACAGATAGGAACATACAAGTAGTCTGTTGTCTTAAGTCTCACTGCACAACCAATTACAGGCAAACACCACATGCAAAATGTTCTTTGTAATTACAATTATTTTAGTTTTAAAGACTAAAAAGAAGAAGAAGAGTAAGAGTAAGAGTTTTACTTAAATTCTAGATAACCATATTAAATACTAATAATTACATCTGACAAAAGTCGATATTGAGTCTGCATGGACGTGAACCAGGTCGATGCGCTCATTTATGAGTTTGCACATGCGGGGTATAGGCGAATTAGCACCAGACACTGTTCGGCGAAGAGGTGGAGCCAAGGCTGTTATTGGTTTGCGAGGTGGTCTACGGGGTACTCTGAATTTGAACTTGCATACCAATGGCAGTTGCAGTAAACAGTTGGTATTTTAACCACATTTTTGCCTCTACGGAATAGAAGTCAAAATCGGTTGACTATAAAAAAGGTTTAAAAAAATGTCTAATCTTATTTCAAATGAAGTATAGTTACTACATCAAGTGCGTATTTTACTGCGTAACTATTATTTTGTAGGTTCGTTCCTTTTGGAGTGGCAAGATCGGCCATATTGGCGAATCAAATAGATTTAGATTTGCATTTGAAATGGGGTATAATGTTTGTAATAAAGAAGCAAGATTGGATCATTTATACGCGTTTGTAGAACAGACTAATTTTATCACGATAATTATCTCATTTATCTTGCTTTGTTTATATTCTTTTGTTTATTTGCTTATAAAAAGTTGGTTCGGGGAAGAACATCTATTTAAGTTGCCTAGCAATACTGATAAGTGAAGCTGACAAAGTCTTCTCGACATTTTCTCTTCTTTCGGAACTACAGCGGTCTTTCATCTGATAAGCTGTTCCCCAACCTATAAACAGACTTACAAAGGAGCACCTAGTCCATCCATCTGTATGAGCAGCTCCGCTTTGAATCTGCGGGAGGCCTCGTGTTCAGAGTCGGCGCCACGGACAGCACACAGGGAATCCACCTCGTCCAGGAATATCGTGCTTGGGGCGTAGAATGCTGCCTGCAATTTAATTACCATTAAGGTGATTCCTTCAATTTAGATCACCTGGAGTAAGTTTAAGAGATGGTCATCGCATTAAATAATTTCTGAGTTGAGCTGCACGATATCAGAAAAATTAATGCGTATACTGACTGGACAGGTCCACTCAAATCTGTCTTTCCCCAAAAGACCATTTCAGACAGCAATCTACAGGGTCCTCAAATGATTTGACCAAGATTATGTCCAGATGTTTATATACACATTGACATTGATGAATTTTATATACAGGGTGTAAGGGACAGCCCTCCGCAAACTAACGCAGGGTGCATTCAGGTCCTTATTTTAAATCATATTCCACCGGAAATTCGGTCAGGAAAATTTTAATTTTTTTTTAATAGCTTTTTCAGTTACTATTTCTTTATTTCAATGTAAAATTACGTTCTCTGTACGCAATACTCCATTTATGTAAATAAAACAGCTAAAATCAAAAAACCAGCAATGGATGTTGAAATACTCTACGAACGACGTGGCGACGCGAGAAATCAGCTGTTCACTTTCTGCCTAGCTACAGAGTTCATCGAACTCACTCGCTATGCTGCCGTTCGCTACCTGCATTTTGCCACGGTAACGATACATTGCGTGTGAGGTAATAAAACCAATCAGGTTTATTGGATTCCCATAACGTTCCTGAAATAATTTCATGTACCGGTCATCTTAGTATAATATACTGAATTCACCCCATCAATCTGCGGAGGGCTGTCCGTTACACCCTGTATATATACAATGACATGAACATTTACTTTGTAAAGTATTATATTATTGTGAATGTGAAGAGTATGTGTGTCATTGTCATTTTTTTTTTCTCTCTAGTGTAGCCATGGACCATATCCTCATATTGTTTTTTAAATTCTCATAATGGTTACCTGTGTATTTGTCCCACTGCTGGGAAAAGGTTTAGATCCAATAGCCTTCCAGTCTCCTCTGTGTGCTGCCTATGTATTATATATACAACGATCTTAATGCAAAGTCGTCGCACAACATAAGTTTTTAAATTCTAGTGTTTAACATGATGAAATAGTTTGATAAATTCAATTTGAATAAAACATTGACTGCCTCATTGGTGTAGTGGTCACGAGTGCTACTGCTGAGCATGAGGTCCTGGGTTCGATTCCCGGGTCGGGCAAAGAGTCATAGCGTTTTTCTGTCAGGGATTTCTCATTAGCAGCCTGGAGTCTGGATTTGTGCCACCGTGCCGCCAGTGGACGCAGGCCCTAAGTTGTCTTCGAACTGAAAATTGTCTGCATAAGTCAACAAAGTAACTCCTAATTCACTATGAATGGTTAAAAGAAAATCTAACCTACCTGTGACAGAGTGCTAACATTTTCGAGCTCGCATCCAACGTTATCTTAGTAAATTGACTGCCAAAATTGTGGAAGCACATAGCAACCACGCTAGTGCAGCGGTGGTACTATTTTATGTTATTATTCATACAAAAGTGGCACAATATACCGAATGATATTTTATACCGTCTCGAAAAAAATTGGGTATACTAAGTGAACGGAGTAGAAACCTATGAAATAGTATTTTTTTTTTCTATAACCTAGAAAGAAATTGATCTATCGATAATTATACCACACATTTGAAGTAAACTTATCATACTATAACAATAAAAAGAAATTTAACAAAAAAAAAAAAAAAACTATTAATAATATTGTTTAAATCTCAATTATATAGGTACCCAATTTTTTTCGAGACTGTAAATTATGTCATCCGGTATAATAAATATTGTCCGAAGAAAACAGCAACCCTAGGTTTCAATTGAGTTTAAAAAAAATAACACGGCGGGGAGATGGGTGGGGGCCCTATTTCCTCTTTGCACCAGGGATTCTGATATGAAGTAACGCCACTGGTTATGTTGTGTTATGTTATTGTGTGGCTACTTACCATATCGAACAACAGTCGCACAAGTTTCTCGGAGTCGCCTCTGTACTTGGAGGTGAGGGTAGCAGACGAGACGTTGAAGAATGTGGTGCGGCACTCGGTCGCGACGGCCCGGGCCAACAACGTCTTGCCGGTGCCTGGTGGACCCGTCAGGAGTACGCCCTTCCATGGTCGACGGATGCCCTAATGAAAGGTGTACCCGATGTAAGGGACATCGACGCGCAAACTATTATATTATAGGGATAGGCCGAATATTCGTTTTATATTCGGTATTATATATACTACGTATATATTACATATTCGGCAGGTTTACCGAATATTTGTATTCGGCCGAATATTCGACTATATCGCCGAATGTTTGGCAAAGTGGTACTCAAAGTTTTTACTCTATTAAGCCGTGTATGATTTATCATGAATTGACTGTTAAATGTGTTATTTTTATTAGGTAAGTAATTTACAGTGCAGCTTTATGTTTTTGTCGACACTGTAGCTTATTTCCAATAACAGTAGATAAAAAAGATGGTTATTAAAAAAAATATATAATTACTAGATGATACAATAACAACATCTGATACAGCAGGAGTAGCGGGCGGGAGGGTCCGGCGCCAATCCGCGCGCTTTGCGTGAACAAGTTCAGACCTGTATACTGTTTACGTAAGGGAATCAATTATGCCGCATATTCGGCCGAATATTCAGTTCGGTAAAAGTTTTACCGAACATTCTGCCGAATGTTCGTATTCGATGAAACCCATGTTCGGCCCATCCCTATTATATTACCAATTGCTTAAGAATCACTTTCCAACAGTGTAAAAACTAGAAAAGGGCCTGTAAGAAGCCAATATACTCGTAGAACCTTTTGCAAAATGGTTGCTAAACAATACACCTTTATTTAAGAAGAGTGTTTTGGGCATGGGTCCCATTATATATGACAAAATAACAGATATTATTTAATAAAATCCAATCTTAATGTTTAAAAAGAAGCTGACAGCCCTACTTGAGAAGTATTATTATTCAATTAATGATTTTTTTTATGACACTACACTTGAGATTTAATATTTGACATTTCCTTATTATTATTATGCTCGCTTTATTCCATAGTTTTTTTTTTTTTTTTTGCCAATTTTAATTTGACTGACATTTTTTATACTAATTTATTTTCAATGTTTGCATGCCTAATTTAAGATAGCTTGCACACGGAATACAACATTTTGTAAACACCTTTCTTTATGTACCTATCTTTCTAAGCAAATAAAAGATGGATTTGATTTTTAATTCAGCACATGATTGTAGACAGCGTTGAAATGATTCGTCCGTCATTTAAAAAAATCTTCTGTTTCCTACAAAAGCGGCGAAACAGCTGGTTTTTTTTTTTTATAACTGGCGAAAATATTGACGACTCATGTACTGAATTCATGGTAACAGCTTTCGCGTCAATGTTCCCTCACACCCTGTATAATAAACAATTGTTAAATTGAAAGTACCTACGTGGTATAGGCCAGAAAATGTTTTGAAGTTTTAACGTTGTTCCTCTTTGCAATGAAATTGTTCTTTTTTTATATTTCTGTCTTGAAAACGTGATTCTTTTTTGCACCCAGGTGAATTCAGCTAGGTGAATTGAGTCCACGTCACGGTATCCTTTAAATTGATCACGAAGTATATTTTGTGCAGAACTGTTTATTTTCTGCCGTATAACTAATCCGTCGAATCCAAGAATCTGCCCAATCTAGGAAACTGTCGAGTAGCGAATCTGCCTAATTTAGAATCTGTCCAATCCAGAATCTGTCCTATACCGAATAAAGGCTACTAAGTGTAGTCCAACAGAAATTTCTCATGTAATTCAAGATATTCTAGCACATAATACAGTAGAAATAAACTTTGAAGACCTTTATGTGTTGCATAATCGTATAGACTTGCCCCCTGTTACATGGGACTTAAACATAACTGGCGATATGTAGTGTTCCTACTATAGTTATACCTCTGCCGAACCCTTCGGGGAAAAAAGGCGTGATGTTATGTTATGTTTATGTTAATCGTAAAAAACTATCCCCATTGTTTCTTGATTAGCCCAACAAACAAACTCTTTAATCAACATTATTTTAAACACCTATAAAAATCCAGGCCGAATTTCCAGCCTAGATATTCAGCTGAGCATAGCGTGCGATGGTCACGTTAGAGTGGTTCAAGGCCTGAACCAGCGTAGAGTACAGAGACTGTACTGTTGATATTATGCGCGACACTGGACGCACGAAGTCACGCAAAACGCGGGTATGTCGCGAGCCGCAGTGTTTTAATAGGAATTGCTAATTACACAACAATGGACGTAGTTTCCACACAATAAAAAAAAAAGAATTTAATTCAATTCAGAGTTTAATTAATGTCTTATAACCGAAAATTCGAAGATATGCGAACCCGCACTGGACCCGCGTGCTAAATTACAGCCCATTCCGTCTCGAAGAGAGGTCTGAGTCCCAGCAGTGGACTCAACATTATAGACATTACATGTATTTCCATACATTAAAGTAATGTCGTCATTTAGGAATTATAAAAGTGCACAATGCAATATTTAACTAAATAAATATTTTCAGAAACCACCTCTTCACATTTTACAGCCAGCCATAATTCGATTACTTGACACGAACCTAACGAACAAACTTTGCAAGAACGGGGTAAACAAATGAGCATTGACCGTTAGCCGCCTCACGCAAATCGTCAATTTAAACTAGGCTACACCAAGATTGGGTTGGTGATTTACATCGGTAACAAAAGTCCTCGAAATGTCCTAATTCGGATTATTGTTATATATAAGGTGTATCTATTCATATCTACACGAAATATTTTAAGAGGTACATCTATTATAAGGTGGCGTAAATGAGCCATGGAAACGATTTTTGAAGTGAAAAATTTATTAGGCGCGTTAAGCACTTTTAGGATGAACAAAAATCATGGAACTCGCGTCATCGTCACCGAACGCTCGAAACTAATAATCTAATAGCTCTATGATTACAATTCACAAGTTAATTAGTTTTCACTTGTATCGGCAGTCCCAAAGACTACCCCGTTTTTTTTTTTAATGTAAGTATATTATTTAAAAAAAAAATACTTGATATGATGATTAATAATCAAAAGGCACCGCGCTCGCGCCGCTACCTCGCCGCGTCTGGACGGGTCATTCATAGAATAAATAAAGTTTTTTTGCAAAATGACTAAAGCAAATTTTAAAATTATAATAATGATGTAATAATAAAAACACTTAGATAAAAAAAATCCTTGGTATGGCTTTTTAACCACATATAGATGTTTCTCTTAAAATATTTCGTGTTTCAATAGATAGATGCATCTTATAATACAGGTTTAAGTTGGCTAACTAAACTCCGCAGACGCGGTGGGTATCAATAGGCGCGATAGGTGTCGCGATGACTGATGTTCAGCATCTGTTATTCACGTCTTTTGTTTTACCTAAAAAAATACTAGACTATTTTTCCCATGGTTAATAACGGTTATTGAACAATTAATAACCAATAAAAGCATTTCATCTACAATTCATACCACAATTATTAACAAAAACGTTTTGCCGTTGATAATAAGATGCGTCTTACCTTAAAGTAATCAGGCATTACCAGCGGTAGAACCATCGCCTCCTGCAGAACGGACTTCGCATCATCAAGTCCTATGACATCCTTCCAGCGAACATCAGGGTTCCTCTGTAAAATATCTCTTTCCAAAGTCTCCACCAAATGTAGTTCGTAACCCGTCGCATCGAAAACCTTTTCATCCTTCTCAAATATCGTGACATCAGCACCTTCGTTGGGCACATCTTTTCTTCTGAGTCTTGGTTTTATAGGAATAAGGGGTCGAGTCTTTCCCGTTCTAGAGAGTCTATCGACAGATCTGGTGGCCTGTATTCTTCCACTGCCCAGTGAAGCCTTCCTGCCTATTGCCGGTAATATGTTTTCACGACGCCGTAATGTGCCCGCCCATTTCTCTGTGGTTGGGTCTGGGTTCTTCTGTTGATCGGGAGGTTTATCAGCTATGTGCACTACCTGTGACGGTTTGACAACTGAAACAAGATTTTTGTAAATAGATGTAAATTAGATTCTGTGCACAAAATTACCCTCTATTTTCTAAAATTTTTGCCAGTTCGATGGTTATATTAGTGGCTTCCCGGTACCTTTTTTGTGAATCTTAACGCAAAGAAGGACATGAAGTGCATGAAGCACTGTAAGTATTGGAAAATTTGTAATTTATTATGGCAATACAATCATCCAAACAAACCCTCATTCAGAAATCAAGAAAGATGTTGATGCTGTTTTATTTGCTCCTACAAAAAACTGATCATCTCGTTCTAACGAAAACCATACCCATTTATGAACTGAATACTCACTTTGTGTGGGTGGATGTCTTGTCCCCGTGGCGGCGTGGGTGTTGGTGGGATGCTCCTTAGCTCGCTCTCTCCTCGTTTCGCTTTGCTCTGTTCTTAGTCCATCGCGAGGTACAGGGGGATCTGTATCGTCCTTCTTACTCCCGTTCCGACTATTACTTGTTGACATTCTCGCGAACCCGAACGGTTGGAGGCTTTCGACCATCATTCGATCCATCATCCTGGCCATTTGGTGGAAGCCGGATGACGGACTGCAAATGAAAATAATAGAGTACAGATTATAATATAATATATTGGGTACAGATTACATCGACTGCAGACCATGGAAGCCTTTAAAATTGGACAAAAGCAATACAATACAGGCAGCCACCAGATTAGTAGGATTTTAAAATCCAAGTAAAATGTAAATATATGATGAGCTCAAACAATAAATCCTAATAATCCAATTGCTACTACATTGCATGAATTATTTCTAAACAACCAAAACTACCATAGCACCAGCTAAGGCCCCAAACTCGTGATAGAAAGCTTTCAATGATATAGAAGAACTGAGTCTGGCCGTCGAGGTCTTTATCATCATAACAGTATCTACAACCATTTTCTTAATTTCGCTCGGCAAACTTCGTATTTCGTCAGTCGTCGGATTTCTACCACAGTACCTACTTAGTGATACAGAAACTGCATCAGATTCTTGGAAATTGATAAATTATTCCCAGTAATGTTTCAAAATTTGAGAAAACAACATCAATACTAGGAATTTGGTCAACATTTGGATTTAATACTCTTCGAGCGTGACCTTCAGAATCACAGTACAGTGGGCTGCATGAATTGGGTACCCCATTTGTATTAAAATTTGCTTTCAAGGGGGGTACCCACATCGTGACGGTGACTGGACCAGTTCCAAAAAAAAAAAAAAAAATTTAAATACATAAAACTATCATCGCAGGCTTACCTAATACAATAGTGTAGTTATATAGCTTACAAATATTAAGATTTACAATTACATATATTATTATGAAACACCAAGAATTATTTTACAAAATGCGGCCCGTGTGAATTCACTCAGAGTACAATTGAAGCAGTCAATCTGTTGTGACACCTTATTGAGTGCATGCAGGGCGCGCACGCGCACAGCAGCGGCGGCCGCCTCCGTCGCCCCACGTGCCCATCGGTACACACAACCCAACCGTGCGTAGAACGCCTGGGTTGTGTATTTTACCACGCATAATCTTAAATAAGTAAATGGCGAGTGCTATTTCCCTTCTTACTTCCAGTTTAGTATAGCCTACCATGCCCAGCACAAATAGAGTAGGATACAACAGTGGATACCCTGGATAAATAAAGCAATTCCTTAAAATGATTGGAAACGACACTGGGATAAATATAAACCTGACAGTGGAAATTGATTAAATGATTGTAACATTGAGCTGAACTTCAATTGACGCTAAGGCCAACAACACAAATGACCTGCGTGCAGTTGTCAATGCAATGTTGTTTATATCTCGGCCTTGGCAGTAGATTCTTAGATACACCTAAAAAAAAAGAAGAACATATCCTACGAAATACTACATCCTACGAATAAATATCTTACTATTAGTTTTTATCCTGTGCTTTCTGTATGCCCTGTAAGATTGTTTTCATTATGAGCCCGTAATCGTCCACTCCAGGGCAATGACCTGTTTTCATGCATAAACTGAACGGGTAATAATTACCAGGCTTGGTCACTGTGTGTTCGCAGTTTCAGGACATTAACTTTTTACGATTCTTATCTTACCCGTAAGTCATTAGTGTCTAAGTTTCGCAAATAATAAGGGTGCTTATTTGCTTCTGCAAACATGACAATTATTATCTTGAATTTCGCCGTGGCAAAGGTGCTTCTCAATAGCGCGCTAATTGCAATATATTCAAAATTACACAAACCAAGCCAATTTGATGTCTGCGAGTAATGGTCTGCCCAATGCATATCTGCGGCCAATATAAAAACTTTATTTACGCCCACAAGATGATTATAACTAATAAAATTTGACAGCCAGACGTATTGGTCGGAACAGTAAGGGTGAAGCCAGAGGTGCGTAATTTTTTGAGTTGTGAGTCGCGTAATTGCGGTCGCGTAATTTCTGCTCGGCAGAAATTCTGTTGGGCTGCCAGACGAGCTTAATTTATTCAGTTGCTTTTCCATGGTTGTATTGGGTGTTTGTGTAGTGCAATGGATATAATAAAAATGTTGTGTATAGCGAAGCATATAGCGAAGACACAGAAGATGATAGAAGAAAATACTGGGTGAATCCACTCAACAGTGAAAGACTGATGCGCGGACAATTTCATGTCTTGTTTGAACGTTTATGTGCAAATCCAGATATATTTCAAAATTACTCCATATGCCATTATATGTTTTTTCCAGAATTATTACATCTTGTAAAACCTTTTATTACTAAATCAGACACAAATATGAGACTAGCCATAAGTGCAGATGAAAGACTAATAACAACACTCAAGTAAGTTTTTAAAGTGTTTTTATTCCCTCTCGCCGCGAACTCAATTCAGCCGGGATTGTGCGCGTGAGTCGGCAGACAACTCATTTTGCATCGCCATGTGAACGAAACAGGATTTTTGTATGAAACCGAATGTAGTAGAAATTACGCGACTGAAATTACGCGACTCACAACTTAAAAAATTACGCTCGTCTGGCTTCACCCTTAAGAAACCGCTCCTATCAGAATTTTGTGCAAAGTATATTTGACAAGCAACTGCTCTTTGAAACCATTTTAATGGAAAAGCAATTCTGAATGTTTCTTCTTGCAATCCCTCCCTAACACAATGTTCGTAGGCTTTATAAAACATAGTCGACCTGATTTTATAACAATTTATTAATGCTCGATGCTTGGGTTCACTAGTTATCGCGTAAGTTATAAATTAAGTACGTTACGTGGCTAATATTTATGGCTAAATGTATTACAAGTAACATTTGCCATATTTTTGACGTGACAACGTCTAATCGATGAACGCCGGCTGCATGCACTAAAAAGGATGACTCATTGTCCCGCTACGTTCATTGTCCCGTTACGCTCATTGTACGCTTGCGCCGCATCAATGTTTTGTTATGACGTTGTCACGTTAAACTATCGTCCGTAAACCAACTTTACAGACAACCAATTTTTTATTTATATTGTAGCCAGTATTTAATGGCTTTAATGCCTTGAATATGCGAGAAGGCATCTCTTATTTGCCCTGCGAAAGGGTGCGGTGGAGACTCTGTATGTACTTGTTTACATTTTTTTAGGCACTTGAGTAAGCCCCACTTACACGATGCATCTTTCTTACCTGTGGCATACAATACCTGACTAATCATTTCAGCCGAAAGACGTGCACTGCTGAACATAGGCATCCTCCAAGCACCGCCACTTCAACCGGTTCTGTGCTTCCCGCATCCAGCGGGTTCCTGTAGCTTTCATAAGGTCATCGGTCCACCTTGTGGGAGGCCTATAAACGCTACGTCTTCCGGTACGCGGTCGCCACTCCAGAACCTTTCGGCCCGAACGGCCATCTGTTCTGCGCGGAATATGCCCTGCACATTGCCACTTAAATTTGGCAATTCTTCAAGATATGTCGTTTACCTTGGTTCTCCTGCGGATCTCTTCATTTCTGATTCGATCACGTAGGAAAACTCCAAGCATAGCCCTCTCCATTGTCCTTTGGGTGACTTTTAGCCTTCTAATAAGGCCCATTGTGAGCTACCACGTTTCAGTGCCATATGTCATCACCATAACTGACTTGCATAGTCTTAACGCAGTTTAGACTTCAACCTTCATTGTTGCTTTAACAAATTGTATCATCATAATTAGCCTATAATGTTCGCGGTCGGTTAGTACGGCTCAGCGCAGGTTGGTAGACGTCACAAGTCTTCGAATTTTTCGGTCTAGGACACGCCGATTTCCTCAGGATGATTTCCTTCGCCGTTTTTGAGAGCAATGGTGATGAAATAATGTACACAACGTAAAGCGCCTGTCTGGGTTCGAAGCTACGACCTACAACTAATTTCATGCCACTGGCAATTAAAACGCACTGTGTGAATAACGGTTTATTGTTTATTAGTTGTGTCAGTCGCTACATGTCCGTGGTCTTGGAGACGGACTCCATTTCTTGTGTAATTAAGATACTATAGATTGTTGTCAAACCTACTTGAACGTTTTCAAGAATATTCAAGTGATGAAGTCGTACCTGTCGTAAATACAGCTGCTCTACGTTCTGGACCTACATGGTTCAATCTAGAATGAGCTAACCTATAAACATGAAGCAAACCGGAACAATGTCCAATGAAAGACAAAGTAACGTACCCAAATGGATCCGTTTGAAAGTACTGTCGCAGGCCCCGGACATTAGGAACCAAGAAGTCACCGAATCCGAAATCCATTTTTCTTCTCAAAGATCCAAGGGCATATTTTACTAAGTACATAAGTAAGAATATTCAAAGCAACATTGAGGTCACTCTGAGGTCACGAATACATAATTTTCACGGGTATACTAGTTGAAAAAGTGTGTCATTACTTGTGTTGAACCGGCTTTTAGGAAAATCGTGTGCTATGTGGCAGGTTTGTTATTGGGCTGTTGCCATAGCAACCGTTTGCGGAAACCACAGTTGACCGCAAGATTCGATGCGTACAACACACAAACTTGACTTTGCCGCCCTCGAAAATTATGTTTCAAGGAAATTGACCCCTACGTCGTGTAGATAAAGAATCAAAGGCACACAAATACATTTTTGAATGACAATTTTGTGTTTGTTTGAGGTCCTTGACTGGTCTACTTTTGGTGAACCTCGTTTAATCTTTGTGTTAGTAATGACCACAAAAGTGTATATAGGCGCTATAATTACCAGAATATAATGGATGGTGGGTGGTGGCTCGTGGTGGCTTTATTGAACTTTGTGCTTAGTGTGTCAAAGATTGGAATCAAAGGTTAGAAACGTCGAGAAAAATCGGAAGGACGAGGTTGAGAATACGGGTTGCTGAAAGAACTGAAGATGAATGCCTGTGCCAAAGTCTACAATCACGCATGAGTTTTGTTGAGTTTGTGTTCTTGTTTATAAAACAAAAATAAGCTGCTCATGACCTGGGGAAAAGATAAAATCTCGTAGAACTCATCCATCGCTTCCCATCAAGCGAGATCGAGATCAACAGCATGGCCATTTCCAATAAAAACCGGCCAAGTGCGTGTTGGACCACGCACAAATTGGGACGAATTTATCCCAAAACCAAACTTAACATTGTAGTTGAAATACACGTTCTCGCATACATTCCAACTGCAAATGTAAGTTGGTTGACTATTACCCGTTATCTTATAAAGCCTAATTTTCTGTGATAGTTTTACTTTTAATTTCGTTATACAGGGTGTTTGGCAGAACGTTGAACATACGAAAATGGTGGATAGGTGGGGTCATCTGCTACTTACTCAGCCCTAATTTATTTGGCCCTGGCCCCCTGGATATTAAAAAAAAAATTTTTTTGCTTTCTTCTAGTTTCACCACTTTCTTAACTTTAAAGTGTAATTTGTATTAAAAATGGGTAAAACAGGCAATATTTTTATTTATTACATCTTTCTGTAAGTTTGAGGAGTCATAACTTTTTTTCTAGCTAACATCTGAATAAAGCAATAATTTTATAAGAATCTGCCAATATTAAAGATAAAAAAATAAACTAAAATATTGCCTGTTTTACCCATTTTTAATAAAAAAATACACTTTAAAGTTAAGAAAGTGGTGAAACTAAAAGAAAGCAAACAAATTTTTTTTTTATATTCAGGGGGCCAGGGCCAAATAAATTAGGGCTGAGTAAGTAGCAGATGACCCCACCTATCCACCATTTTCGTATGTTCAACGTTCTGCCAAACACCCTGTATATACAGAGCGTTCCACAACTTTGCCACATGGAGGGCAAGTTGTGGGCTTTTATAAGCCCACACAGAGTAGCAAAAGTAGGTATAAGTTAAAATAAAACCGGTAAACACAGGAGCGCAGTCATGTATTAACAACGATTGACAATGGAGTAAGTAAAACAATAGGGAACATAAAAGTCAACATAGAATTTAAAAATATCCTTCTAAAATTGGCCAGTGTGCTGATTAACCTACAATGTAGGTTTCAACACCTCCCCGTAATCAGAACACTCTGTATGTTATGTACATCCCCAATATATACATTCTGTATAAAAATACCACATGTAAGAAAAAATATTCAAAGTACCTAAACTACTTAAAGACAAACACCCTGTACATAATCAACAAATTAACGTAGGTAACAACAGTACACAAAAACAAACTCAAAAATAAACCAAGCCCTAAGTTAGCCCTAAAGATGTAAGGCACTTGTAGTGTCTCAATTTAGGCAATGGTTTTGTGAGTATGTCTGCCGTTTGATGAGTTGATGATATGAACTTGACATCGACTTGATTTGTAGAGATGCACTCGCGGACAAAGTGATGTCGAATGTCGATATGTTTGGTGCGAGAATGATGAGTGTTATTTTTGGTAAGTGAGATGGCACTTTGATTATCACACATGATGGTTATGGGTGATGAGGATTGAAAAATGTCGGTGATGAGAGATCGGATGTGTATGGCCTCCTTACAGGCTTCACCAAGGGCCATATATTCAGCCTCGGTTGTGGATTGGGCGACCGTTCTCTGTTTTCGTGACTCCCAAGACACTGATGAACCGCACATCTGGAACACATATCCCGTATAGGAGCGTCGGTCTACCAGATTACTTGCGTAATCGGCATCAGCGTATCCAATTTCATCACCAGTGTTGCTGTATGTTAGCTTTCTATGCTTCGTAGCCTTCAGATACCGGAGAACACGCTTGGCAGCTCTCCAGTGTACCTCCCCGTAATGTGCGTTGAATTGGCTCAGAGCAGATACAGAGTGAGAAATATCTGGTCTAGTACCAATCGAAATGTACATTAATGAACCAATGAGCTGCTGGTACGGTAATTCGGGCTTTTCATCCTTGGGATCTGGTAGAACATATTTTGTTCCAGTCTCCATAGGAGTGGATACAGAGATAGCATCTGTCATTCCGAATTTAGCCATCACTTGCTCGATATATTTTGTTTGGTCCAGTGATAGAGTGCCGTCTTTCCTCGTCACTCTCATTCCCAAGCAGTCTCTAAGGGGTCCTAAATCTTTGATTACAAAGAACTTCTTAAGTTGATCCTTGAAATCTTCTTTCATCTTCTTGTCGTTACCGAAGATGAAAAAATCATCAACGAATACTGCTATAATTAGCAACTTTGCATCTTCATGATTATAATAGATACAGTGTTCTTTTTCCGAACGTTTGAAAGAAAGTTTGTCCATAACTTCACAAACTTTTTTATTCCATTGACGTGGTGCTTGTTTGAGTCCGTAAAGAGATTTTTTGAGTAGACAAACTTTAGATTTGTCATTGGAAAAACCTTCAGGCTGTTCCATAAAAATCTCTTCCTCTAGATCACCGTTCAGGAATGCTGTCTCAACGTCTACATGGTCGATTTCCAAATCAAGTTTAGCAGCAAAGGCTAATAGCAGACGAATTGACGATAGTCTCGCTACTGGAGAAAAAGTTTCACCGTAGTCAACACCTTGCACTTGTGTGAATCCTTTGGCAACAAGTCTTGCCTTATATTTTACAATGTTCCCATTGGTATCCCTCTTAACTTTGTACACCCACTTACATTTAATGATTTTTCTATTTACAGGTCTATTTTCAAGTGTCCATGTTCCATGCTTCTGCAAGGAATCATGTTCAGACTGCATAGCATCCAGCCACTCTTGACTATGACTGTCTTCCAAAGCTTGCTTATAGGTCTGCGGCTCGCAGTCAACGCTGATAACATTTACATAATCTGAATCTGAGTACCGATCCGGAGCACGATGTTCTCGAAGAGGGTATCTTCTGGAAGTGTTGTCTTCGGAACTGTGATCTACTGGCGGCACAGGAAGATCTTGAGCGTCAACGTAGACTTCGGATTCCAGTTGGGAGACAGAAGGTTCTCTAACAGGAGACTCAGTAGGAGACTCAGTATGATGCTCAGCAGTTGGTACTTGTATAGGTTGCAGATAAGGCGTAGGTGGGGAATTTTGGGTAACAGGGGTAATAACTTCCAGATTATCAGGCTGAGGGTCTGAAATCTGTGTTTTTTCAACACCAGGTTCGATAGATGGTGGTTTATCTTCGACGAAGTGCACGTCTCTCGCAATGATGATACTCCTCGGATTCTCGGGATCTATAAGACGATATCCTTTTGTATCTGTTGAGTATCCAACGAAGATACAGGTTTGAGTCTTGCAGTCAAGTTTCTTACGCTTATCCTTCGGGATTAGGGCGTATGCTTCACAGCCAAAAACTCTTAGATGATTTAGATTCACCTTATTTCCAGTCCACATCTCTTCGGGAATTCTGTTATTAAGTGCTTGCGTAGGCGAGAGGTTTTTGAGGTAGATCGCCGTGGAAACAGCTTCACCCCAGTATGCTCGTGGTAGGCCAGAATCTTGGAGCATAGATCTAGCTTTTTCGACAACGGTTCTGTTGACTCACTCCGATACTCCGTTCTGTTGCGGAGTATACGGAACTGTGGTTTGATGTAAAATACCATTTTCCTTGAGGAACTGAGTCATGTCACGATTTACGAACTCTGTACCATTGTCGGAGCGAAAAGTTTTGATTTTGAGACCAGTTTGGTTCTCCACAAGGCTCTTAAATTCAACGAATTTACTAAAGACTTCGCATTTCGATCTTAGCAGGTAGCCAAAAGTCTTACGCGTGAAATCATCTGTAAATGTAAGTAGGTAAAGTGCTCCACCCCATGAATGCGTACTCATAGGTCCGCAAAGGTCTGAGTGAATTAATTCCAATTTAGTATTAGACCTACTTTGAGAATGTTTGAATGGCCTCTTGAACATTTTGCCTTGTAGGCATGGCACGCAGGTTTTGTTCAACTCACTGAATGATAGACTATTAAAGTCTATACCCACGGCTCGATTATTTAAAATATTTAAGGCTTTAGGATGCAAGTGACCAAGACGTCTATGCCATAATAAAGCAGACTCTTTTACTTGTGTGCTAGTGGCTTTATGTTCTGTCGTATCTAATCTGTACATACCACTATGATTTGACGCAGTTGCAATGATAGAGCCTGTCACCTTGCAATCATCTTTGAACAGGATTGTTGCACCTTTTGGTGAAAATACAACTACTAGCCCTTTCTGAACTAGGCTACGAACTGAAAGTAAATTAGTAGCTAGGTCAGGAACATATAAAACGTCAGAAATATGCTTAACCCTATCAGATATATTTACACAAACGGTACCTTTGCCTTCACTTTGAATTTGCTGACCATTGGCGACAGTTATTGGTTTAGACTCCTGCTTGAGATCC
Source organism: Dryobota labecula (assembly GCA_947523025.1). NCBI lineage: Eukaryota > Metazoa > Arthropoda > Insecta > Lepidoptera > Noctuidae > Dryobota > Dryobota labecula. The sequence goes on along the minus strand of OX383289.1, from coordinate 23,865,564 downwards.
AAGAACCAATCACTCTTATTACTCATATGAGCTGTAGCACCAGAGTCAACATACCATTCAGTAGAGGTACAAAGTGAGGAGGTAGTGAAACCTGTAGGAAGACAATGATTAAAACAAGATGAAAGTGTAACGTCAGATGTATTGTTGCATATATGAGAGGACGATGAATTATTCTTGTTTCGGTTTATGCGTTTCCTACATTGAGACACTACATGGCCTAATTTTTTGCAATATGTACACGACACCTTATTAGAATCACACACAGGAACACTATTTGCATTCGATAACAAAGAACTTGATGTAGTAGATGTATCTCGACGTTCCTCCTTGAGTAGGATCGATGCAATCGAGTCTGTGCTTATCCGGGTGCCGGAGTGCTCTATTGCCATCACCATGGGGCTGTAGCTGTCGCTGAGACCAGCTAACATAACGACACCAACAAGTTCATCGTCCAGGCCAGCTTGGATGGCAATCAGCTGCTGTTGCACATGGCGTATATCATTCACGTAGGCTTCCACGTTTGAGTAATTTTCAAGCTTGATGGTTAGTAGTTTCTTCATTAGTTTTAGGCGTCTCCCCAGGCTGCTATCCGCGTAAGCATCTTGCAAACGTTTCCATGTTTCATTTGAAGTTGTGGCTGTCATAACTACGGGATAAAGATTTTCACTGATGCTCAGGCAAATTTTGGCTCTGGCCTTCGCATCTTTCTGAGAAAAGTTCTCAATGTTTTCTGAAGTCGCATTCACGCAATCCCATAGTTCGTTGTCAATTAGATACATTTCCATCGCGAAGCTCCAAGTCGCATAGTTACAGCTACCTTCTAGTTTGGCAAACAACGGCGTGCTGCGGGTGACCACTACTGCTGACGACGATGCCGAGGACGGCTGTAGTGGTGACACCGACGACTGGTCTCCATTCATGGAAGTCTGTGGTATTTGCACCGATGACTGGTCCCCCACCATGACGAATGTGGTTGTCTTTAATTTTCTACTTACGATCTGGGCCCATAACCTGTGGGCTTTTATAAGCCCACACAGAGTAGCAAAAGTAGGTATAAGTTAAAATAAAACCGGTAAACACAGGAGCGCAGTCATGTATTAACAACGATTGACAATGGAGTAATTAAAACAATAGGGAACATAAAAGTCAACATAGAATTTAAAAATATCCTTCTAAAATTGGCCAGTGTGCTGATTAACCTACAATGTAGGTTTCAACACAAGTACCTTAAATACTGCAGATAGAAAAAATTACTGAATGAAGACTTATTTTAATTTTAAAAGCAATTCGAACTTTAAAGAACTTTAAATAATCTGTCTGAACCGGGAATCGAACCCGCTAAATGCGAAAAAAAAACCCTGTAATTTTACTGTATCGATCGGAAGGCTCAATCATTTCTTCTAAATAACATATATAGCATATAAAATAAAAGAAAGGCCTTTTTTTTTTCTTTATATTTTTTTTTTTGTCAGTGTGATAAATAGTGATACCCATGCCAAATTAGGTACTTGCTAAGAGTCTCTGAGCTAATCAGCGGACAAACAGACGGACATGGCAAAACTATAAGGGTTTCTTGTTGACTACAGATCCCTAAAAAAAAAAAAATTTGCTTGGCCTTATCCTGATATATTTTAGCAGACTATATTTGAGTAATGGTTGAGCTAAGACGATTCTGATCGCACTGGGTGAATTATGTATAACAATGCCTACAGACATAATTGATCTATATCTCTGCTATTCTAAATTAGTCAACATAAAACGGGAGATAGTGTTATTTGAGTAATGGTTGAGCTAAGACGATCCTGATTGCACTGGGTGAATTTTGTATAACAATGCCTACAGACATAGCTGATCTACATATATCTTTGCTATTCTAAATTAGTTAACATAAAACGGAAGATAGTGCTCTTCTATAAACGGAGGCAAAGCAACTCCTAACATAAGAATATATCTTCAGGATCAGGAGGTTCCTCGGATCTCTCTGCTTGCTCTTCACGATTATGAACTATCCATGTGCTCCCGATTATCTAAAGAATTATTTCAAAGTGTTGGGCAGTTCTCATAGTCGTAACCTACGAGCTTCCAAGAATCTACTTTCCCAAATTCCTTCACACCGTACCGGTTTTAATGTCAAATTCTTACGCTATCTCTACTATAAAGCTCTGGAACACGCTACCTTTTGGCATTAAAAAAGCTGAAAACAAATTTACTTTTAAAAGAAAAGTTCGTAACCACTACATAAGTCAGACTAAATAACTCTCAAATAATAGTCTAGTCATAGTAATTATTATTAGGTGGTATTTGTTAAAATATCTATTAGTTTATTTTATTTGTATATGTGTATTAGTATCAATAAAACTGTATAAATTCTCGTAATCAAGAAGTTAGTATTTTAGACATTATTTTTGTACCCTATCACTATATTTTTATATTTAACCCAAAGGTTGACTGGTAGAGAATGCCTTGTGGCATTAAGTCCGCCTATGTACCAGTATTGTACATGAAGTTTAAATAAATAAATATCTCAGTTGGAGCGAATATCTGGAATACTAGCAAGAATGCAATTAGTTATTCCCTAAAGCCATGAACAAAATCTAGTGCACCACCCCACACGAAAAGCTAATTCAACATTTCGAGCGCCCCTACTAAGCCTTTAATCAGCCTACAATGTTGCAACGTTGCAAGGTAACTGACCTAACTGTTTACCCCGGAGTAAACTTGACAGCTTTGTACTAAATGTGTGCCAAAGTTCATTGACTAGACACTGGAGGGGTCAACCACCCGCCGAAGTCATTAGGAATGCAATCGATGTGAAGACGTATCGGGGACACGTGATTGAGGACATCGGATATACAGGGTGGAAAAAATGTAAGGGCCCCGGAGGGGAACTACCTTAAATCCTTAAGTTCGCTCATTTTACTGAAAGGAAACATTCCTTTATTTTTTTAAAGAAACAAAACTGCTTTCAAAGATCTTCTGAAATTAACTTGTCTCACCCGGGAATCGAACCAAATATTTTTTTTTATAATAAACGCTCGCTATTTTATATTATACGAATCGGTAGGATTATTGTTCCGGATAAAATTTGTCTAATAAACATTTGGTCTTTGAAATAAAAATAATATTAAAACTAATATTAATTTTATTTGGACTTGACCCATCCTGGCGGCGACGTCGTTAAAAGATCCCGATAAATATCACCCGTCTATCCAAAATTCCATTGCCTCCTTTAGGATGCATATCCGGTACGGCTCTAGTAATCCTTCCATAATCTAATGGCACGTCTTTCCTACCATTATCGCGTCTCCCGGTCTACTCCTTGATGTGCAATGGTCTCTGTAGCCCCATGAAACATGAGACTCCAGGGTCTAGTGTAAATCTTTGGGTTCATTCGAGTAATCCAGTCTCGCCAAACCACGTTGAGGTCGGTCCATTTCATTCATTCATTTATATCCTGTACTTTGCAAGATTTTTACGACTTGACAAAACATCGTCATCCTCTATTAAGTTTTATATTAATGTATAATGAACATAAAGCTTCCGGAATAAATTCCCTAAATGAAAACCGGATCAAAATGCATTGCGTAGTTTATAAGAACAACGCATACACGAACAACGTTACCCAGACAGACATTTCTTGTTCTTCTTATCCTTGGCACGAAAGTTATTCATAGTTTGTTGGCCAAATACTTCACCTCTTCCACGGCGTTATCGGTAACAGCGCAGAGGTCACTTTGGTTGCATATTTTGGGGAACAGAGGGCAGGATAAGAGGCGGAGCATATTTTTTGACACAGCTCTACATCGACACCCTGCTGCTGTTCCGAAGAGGTAGCCCCACAGACAGCGCCGGCTCTAGCCCATGTAGCGCCCGGGTGCAATCAATACCCTGGCGCCCTCAAGTTGGCGCGCGATCAAAATAGAATACTTTACACACATTATCCCTAGTGATCGGAAATTTGGGTGAAAATGGTGTAATTACAAATGATGTTGGGAAGCAATAGCCCATTCTCTTCGTTTGCGGTACGCCCTCAAGGACCCGCGGGTAGACAGGTAGACAGGTAGACTCGAGGGTAAAAAGACTTTTTTAGAAAGGGGGGCTTGAGTACAAGAATAAAACAGCCCACACGGCCACACCGGCACACTTTGTCGTTAATTCAAAAATATTTAATTGCAGCCGGTGTTCGGCGTCCCCTGAGACCCTGCGCCCGTGGGCGCCACACACCCTGCACCATAGTTAAAGCCGGCCCTGCCCACAGATAGACACGAAAAGCGACGTTAATAATATATGTAGGTATATAGATATAGATGATAGTGGGCGAGCCTATTGCCATTAACCATTGTTGAAAAGCCAAACATGTCCAACCTCCATTCCTCTTAATTTATTTTAGCATCTTTCCCTCTGATTATTTATCCAAAATTTTAATGGTCTTTCATCGCCAAATTCTATTATATATTGCAACATTTTAAACATTACTTCGGAGCCGGGCGGGTGAGGCTCAGTCTACTTTTGGTGCTAGTGTCGGCAAGAAGTCTTGTGATTTAAGTATAGGCCGGTGGAAGGGCAATTCCCTCCTCTCCGACATAAGGGATGTTCCCTCCTCTTCAAAGATAACAAGTTATGCTGGAATACCATTGAAGCTACGCGATTTTCCAATCCTTGACGTCTCCAGAGGGTCGCTAAGCTGGTGATGCCTAACCCTGGCGTCGATGCTAACGACGCAAGAGGGCACAAGACAGTGGATAAATTATTACCTTCGTGTTACAGAAAACATCATTATCTTCAGCAAGACCTCTCACTCTTAAGGACGGACCTCCAACGTAACTTCTCCCCGGTTTCCCTGGCCTCTTTTATCCTTCAGTTAGGACCCTCCAGTACTCATTCGGTAGGGCCTGATAAATTTAATATGATAGTTATCTGATTGTTTTTTTATTTTTATTTATTAAAATTAAAATTATTGTTTACTCTTAACTTTTTATTTTTTTTAAGCAAGGACTCCTCCAGTTCTGATGATAGGTAGGTGATAGTTCTTTCTCTGACCTTACACTTTTCCCCTCTCGGAAAAATGTAACGTTAAAATATCTAGGTAGAAATTATACCCCAATATGACCCTAAATCACCACTCAAAGTATACCTAAATAATACACCAAATGAATAAATAAGCAAATCCTGAATTTGATTATAACAGAGACGTATCACTTAACGAGTGTCAAGAGCAATTGGACAATAAACTCAATAATTTAAACACAAAATGCCGCCTACGCAACAATTTACTGAGTATCACAAGTTGTAGCATCCTTCCTTACGCTGCTACACTAAAACGACCTGTATGCGTCAAATATACAATCTATATTTGCATGATAACATTTAACACATAATGTGAACTTTAGGTATGCGTGGGTTTTCCCGAAGAGTGTGCAAAATGACGAATGGACAGGCCATTAAACTTTAATGTTAAATGAAGTACGTTTTAATTTAGGTTATGGCCGTTTACATTGAAAAAGTTTGCGTGAAAATGATACCCACTATAAGTGCTCTTGTATCTCTTAGTTAAATATTTTACAACTGGAAGGTGTGGGTGAAAAATACATGCGAGTAATTTTCAGTGATCCGTTATAACTATGACTCACCTGGGGACCCAGACAAAATCCCTTTTCTGTAAAGCGCATTCCACACGGCCAGCTAGCAAGCGAGCGAGCGAGCGAGCTGGCGGGCGAAGCGAGGCGAGGGAAACTATTATAAACTAAGCGAAGCTTTGGCGAGGTAAACTATCTGGGTCCACACCGAAAACTACGACGGGCGAGCGACCGGGACAAATGAATATGTCTAATTAATTCAGTTGCGTTAAGCAACTTAGGAAACTACTCCTGTTATTTGACTTTATCTATCTAGGTACGGTTTATGTTTTCCTATGTGTTAAATATCTTCCGTGTACCTAAATTATGCAAAAGTTAATCGACTTCTACGCTTTTGTAAGATGGCATTATCAGTAGGTATAGAAACCTTACTATTTTATTAACAGCTGATTCACGTTTTCATCAGCCACACTCATAACAAAATTGACAAAATATTCATAGAATGGCATTTCGTATTTTGCATCTAGCAGAGCTTACTTATAGAGAACGATCAGCCAATGCATACAACAAACAAAAGACAACACCAGTCTTAATTAAAACAAAGTACTTACTTATCTACTAACTACAGGCGACCGCACACAATTACAGGACCATTTAATTACTTAACGTGTACCCTCCCTGTCCATGGATAAAGCTATCGGTCTAGACATCAGCTCTTCCATTATTCTGTATATGTAACTAGCTACGAGTAAGGACATTACTCATGCAATTTGACAGGTTGGCCAATCCGATTAGAGTGGAGTTCTACCACAAACGCAGCTTGGCTAGGCTAAAGCTACAATTCTAATTTCAACTCTTTATTTGTTACTTTTGTGGACGTGATATTTATTCAGATTTGTTACTGTAGTTGTAATGGCAACCATTTAACACTGTTATTTGATCATAAATTGTAAAAGCCAATTATTTTTAAAATAGTAACCGTGGAGTTTCTTTCCAGCTCTTCTCCATAGGAAACGACCACTTGGTACCGTGCACCTAGCTTCTGACGTTTCATTAGTGCCCATGTAGGTTTACGGGAAATAAAATATTTTGATTTTGATTTTAACATTTTCATGACTGCCAAATCTGCTAGAAACATAGGCCTCCAAAAGATCGGAAATCTATATATCTATAATATATACTAATAATAAAGCTGAAGAGTTCGTTTTTCCCAAAGGGTAAAACGGGACCCTATTACTAAGACTCCGCTGTCCGTCTGTCCGTCTGTCACCAGGCTGTATCTTATGAACCGTGATAGTTAGACAGTTGAAATTTTCACAGATGATGTTTTTCTGTTGCCGGTATAACAACGAATACTAAAAAACAGAATAAAATAAATATTTAAGGGGGCTCCCATACAACAAACATGATTTTAAGCCGTTTTTTATAGATAATGGTACGGAACCCTTCGTGCGCGAGTCAGACTCGGACTTGGCCGGTTTTTTTTGTTTGTTTGAACGCGCTAATTTCTGGAACTACCAGTCGGATTTGATCTTTTTGCATTGTATAGCTCAATTATCGAGGAAGGTTATATTATAGGCTATTAAACATCACACTTCGACCCTTATGAGTCGAGCAAAGAAAAAAAGTCAAACAGAACGCTAAGCAAAAACCGAAGTAATAAAGCAGGCGGGCGATGGGATGCGACGTGGTGGGTCGGCGGCAGGAATTTCACCCGGACAGAGTCGCGGGCAGAAGCTAGCAGAAGACATTGCTACAAGCATCGAACTCGGCAGATATTCACTAAGATGCTTTTTTTTTTCATCCCCTTGGTAATACATCCTTTCCATTATAACCTCAGATGGTCACAAAACCTGGGATTCTGTTTTTGCTTTGAAGTGAAGAAAACCCAGAATAAAGATACCTAATAGAAAAAAACTGCAGCTAGCCACACTCATAAACGTGGCCTTGCAGTGGTGAATGACTTAAGAGGATTCAAGATCTAGCGATATCAAAGACCAAACCTTCGTGTAAAGAAAAGGAATATCTTAGGACTTCTTTATTTAAGAGGCTACCGAGTGCATAGTGGCGCCCTCATCGTTTGTTCGGTGATATCTTTTATTTTGGAATGAAAATGCAGAAAATAAGCTCGTCAAGTTGTGCTTCACAAGACTAAGTTATTATTACTACAAACAGTAGTTTTAAATTGTTGTTTTATTGTAATCATTAAAACGGAGCTTAGTGGCCACTATTTTCGTCTAATATATATATATCGTTTTAATGATTACAATAAAACATAACAATTTAAAACTACTGTTTGTAGTAATAATAATAGTTTGTAATAATCTTATCTAAGTCTGTCGCCAAACAACAATGTTAACAGCATTTGTTGTGTTTCGGCAGTTACAGGTAAGATAGCCAGTTCCTCTGTGGTTGAGGATTCCGGGTGAAGCTCGCTTCCATCTTCGGCCTTATCATCACTTACCATTAGGTGAGATGAAGGCCAAGAGCTTCCCCGTTGTGTGTAAAAAAAAAATTAAAAAAAAATTACGTATAGTCTTGTGAAGCACAACTTGACGAGCTTATTTTCTGCATTTTCATTCTAAAATAAAAGAAATCACCGAAATAACGATGAGGGCGCCACTGTGCGCTCGGCGTAGTCTTAACCATTCTTGTCTTCAGCCTTCAGTTTAATCTGTTTAGGACTTTCGGCATCCTGTCCTGGACAGGCACCCTAACTTCCTTCATAATTTTAGTACCTCGCCACACGTCACCTTAGCCTTCGACCCTCATTTATCATGGAGTACGATCTCGTCTGAATTAATAACAGAACAACTCCCCAAAAAGGAAGTTCACCTTGAGACCGAAATACTTTATAGTACTTTCTTAGTGTTCGTGTAATAATTGCAGAGGAATGAGTTATGTCTGAAGATAATAATCTGTTGTTTATTTCTTAAGGCGAAGTTAACCGACTTTTAATGATTTTACACAGAAGATCTCGTCTAAACGAGTAATGTTAATGATTTGGAAAAAATATATGTTAAATTAGAGCATTTTCTTAATAACTTATGAATATTTTAGATTATGTTTTTTTTTTTTTTTTAGTAAAACATTACATTTATTATAATGGGACATCAATTATCACTAAATCGTTTTAAAATTATTTAATAAAATAGATAATAATACGTACAAATATACAAAAAAGGGAGGGAAAAGAATCAAAGGGCATCAAAAAATTCTTCCGCATCGCTGTCAACAGGAAAAGTGCCCAAACGGCAGGCAGCATTGCCACGTTGTATGGCAAGCACTGCCATACAACGTGGCAATGCTGCCTGCCGTTTATTATGATTATAATATATTATTGATTATGTTTATATTACATGGTGAAATTAATTTGTAAAGTTATGTCTAACGTGAATAAAAAACTGAGAATCACGCAAAATCTATCAAGCATATTTTTCTATAACCTTCACCTCTTTAAAGATAATTTAATTATTGATCTTTTAGTATACGTGTTTTATTAAGATACCTTTTGTTTAATGTATAATAAATTAATAATGCGTCTTATTTGGGACAGCGCTCCTGGATGGGCTAGTCCTATTACTGGCTGGTGTTTACGACGCGTTGTGTGAGCTCAGTACAGAACACGCAAGTTAACCACTCAAGGTCACTGGCATATACTCGTATCTGGGCCTTAAGTGCTTTTAATACAAAGTTATTACGATTACCTTCGTAAGTTTAATTAACTATGTTTTTTTTTTCAAAACGATTATTTATTTCACGATTTATACGAAAACAAGATTAATGTGACCATTTCAAATTTGAAATTATGGGGATCGCTTGGGAGGAGCCAACCAAGACGTACATACAAATACTATGGGTAGGTACCTACTTATTTAACACCATGAATTACGGACACACCTTCAGAATTACGGACAGAAATACAGTAATTTAAAGCTAACAACGTTTTGAAAGTCAGCTCAAAAGTGTGTCGACGCCGACGCTTCATACTTTTCAAATAACATATTTTTCGTGTATTTTTCTACAGAGCCCTGTCTCGCACGACATAATAATAAGAAAGCTGCCAGTAATAGTTGGTTTCTTTATCGCGAGCAAGATCAGGCCGCACTCAAAGGAGGTCACTGGGTGTACTCTACAGTAATTATACTTAAAAAACTATTTCTGAATGTGTGTGTGGCGTAATAATGGGCAATGCTAGGAAAGGGTGTTGAATAATGGTACTGGCTACTGGCTAAAGAAATTAAAAACAAAGAAACCATAGTCGACAATATTCTGAAAAACTATCGGATAAGCCTAATGGAGCTGTGGTGGCCCAGTGCTAAGAACCGCGACTTACGAGCTGTAGGTCGTAGGTTCGAACCCAGACAGGTGCATTTTCTTTTTTTTTTTTAATTAGCCTTCACTTTCCCACTCCTGAGCACCACAGAAAAAAGAAGAAGCAGTAGGAAGACAGCAGGAAGGTGCAAACATTATGTCAATCATGTAATTAAGCAGTAAACATTATCGAGTTAATAACGACGAACATTATTTCCTAATGTATTTTTAACCTAACTTCGCTAAGTATACGAACAGTAATATCCCAGCTGAAATCTCACATTGTATGCAGTTGAAGCCACAAGTAAACATAATTTGTGACTGCCTCGACTGACAGCCAAGTCAGTCATACGATTTACGTCAGTTGAACGGCTTTAACGAGGTGATAATGCAATTACTGCCAAGGTTTCCCTTGGTACTTCAATCCGTGGATGTAGTCAATGCGTGGGAAGATAATGCAACTGACAATGCACACATAGTCTTATTGACAGTTGGTATTCAAAGAAGGCATGGCTATATGAACCAGTATTTGACTAATTACTGGAGGGATTAATGATGATGGAACTCAAACTTTTTAGGTTCAGGTTTAATATTGAAGGTAAATCAAATCAAATCAAAGATACTTGAAACTAAATGCTAAAGTTTTTTATTTTGTAATAGCCCTTTCCTTCGTTGTTAGCTCTCCTTTTTTAGGGTTTTGTAGTCAACAAGGAACCCTTATAGTGTCGCCATGCCCGTCTCTCTGTCTGTCCGCGGCTTAGCTCAAAGAATCGGCTTATTCCACAAATCCCCCATGAAAATCCCCTTTAGGAGGAAAAGTGGAATCTATAAAAAACAGTCTAGAATTCTCCGCTGATAATCCCGCTTAGGGAGAAAAACTAGAATTGAAAAAAAAAAGACTTATTTACAGATACAAAGGGTAATAGGAGCGTAGTACACGCAAGCACCAGAGCCTTATTTAAAGCAAATACCCATGCTAAATGACAGCTTTCAAGTACTAAGATTCTTTGGCTTATTCCACTAATCCCCCCTGAGAGAATCCCCCTCAATAGGGAAAACTGAACCCTAATGTAAAAAAAAATCACTTGCAGGGAATCTTGGACCCCTGAAAGTGATTTTTTTTAGGGATTTGGGGATTCTCTCAGGGGGGATTAGTGGAATAAGCCAAAGAATCTTAGTACTTGAAAGCTGTTATTTAGCATGGGTATTTGGTTTAAATAAGGCTCTGGTGCTTGCGTGTACTACGCTCCTATTACCCGTTGTATCCATATAGAATAGTTATATATAGTTCATTGTTTACAATGTCACACACGCTACAGGGCCAGCCATTTTTCATGCATACGCCATCTTGTGGTTAAATTATACCGCTGTATAATTAATACTATTTGTTTAGTTAGGTCTATAGGAATTGTGTGAGTCATACTAAAAACTTAATAATACTAGAAACACGTAATCGACATTATAGCATGTGAGCGATCAAAAGATGGTGTGTAATCAAAGATACCAAGCGTAGGTGTTCTATAAGGGTGAAGCCAGACGAGCGTAATTTTTTGAGCTGTGAGTCGCGTAATTTCTGCTACATTCTGTTTCATACAAAAATCCTGTTTCGTTCACACGGCGACGCAAAATGAGTTGTCTGCCGACTCACGCGTACAATCCCGGCTGAATTGAGTTCGCGGCGAGAGGGGGGCGACTCGAGGGAATAAAAACACTTTAAAAACTTACTTGAGTGTTATTATTAGTCTTTCCTCTGCGCTGATGGCTAGTCTCATATTTGTGTCTGATTTAGTAATCCTCCCATACCTATTATGATTATCACTGTTATTTGATAATATTGTAAAGCCAATTATTTTTAAAAGAGTAACCGTGGAGTTTCTTGCCGGCTCTTCTCCATAGGAAACGACTAATTGGAACCGTGCACCTAGCTTCTGACGTTTCATAAGTGCCCATGTAGGTTTATGTGAAATAAAATATTTTGAATTCGATTTTGATTTTAATAAAATGTTTTACGAGATGTAATAATTCTTGAAAAACAATTATAATGGCATATGGAGTAATTTTGAAATATATCTGGATTTGCACATAAACGTTCATACAAGACATGAAACTGTCCGCGCATCAGTCTTTCACTGTTGAGTGGATTCACCCAGTATTTTCTTCTATTATCTTCTGTGTCTTCGCTATATGCTTCGCTATACACAACATTTTTATTATATCCATTGCACTACACAAACACCCAATACAAGCGTGGAAAAGCAACTGAATAAATTACGCTCGTCTGGCAGCCCAACAGAATTTCTGCCGAGCAGAAATTACGCGACTCACAACTCAAAAAATTACGCTCATCTGGCTTCACCCTTAAATGACACTCATTTTATTCGTCACCATCTTTTCATTACGTCATCAATTTGATGTCACGGTTGGCACAGTAGCTGAGCGATTGATTGCTGCCCTACGTGTCGCCGGTTCAATTGCCACATGGACAAATGTTGCATTCACGATAAAAGAGAAATTAAAAGGCAGCCTAGCCATGAAAAATGAACGACTTGATCCCGCCATCTTGACGGGCACTTAGATTCTTTCCTATTTTGTGAATGTGAGAACGTTGTAGGCCTAGTAGACTGTAGATTTGTTGACCATTTTCTATTTTCTTCAGTACCTGATACTTGTTGAAAGGCCTACACCGTCCTCCCATACCTATTTACACTGTTATTTGAAAATATTGTAAAAGCAAATTATTTTTAAAAGAGTAACCGTAGAGTTTCTTGACGGCTCTTCTCCATAGGAAACGACCAATTGGAACCGTGCACCTAGCTTCTAACGTTTCATAAGTGCCCATGTAGGTTTATGTGAAATACAATATTTTGATTTTAATTATTCTTCAATTCTCGATTAAATGTTCCAAATCGAAGTTAGTTCTAATAGTGCACCAATGTCGCCTGTAGTCATTTAAAAAGCTTCAGATAGAAGACAAACGCGTGATAATATAAATCATAAGTTATAACTGAAACTCGAAAGCATTTATTTCAATTAAACCATTCATAGACACGTTTTAAATAGTCAAGGAGTTGGTCAGTCAGAAACATGAAGCTTTTGCCAATTCCAAAGCGTAGTAGGTTCATATGGAGAAGAACGGGCATAAAACTCCATGGACATTCTTTTAAACCATTCTCGTCTTTTAAATCTATTTTATATGGTTTCTCAAACTACTTACCAACCAAGATCCCAAGCCGAATGGAAAGCAGGATGAGCAGACATAGCCCCCAGTGGTACTCCGAACCCGAACTCAAACTTGACATCATCAGGTCTTCGAGCCCACGAGCCTCGTGCTGTGGACTCACGAGGTTCCGAACCAGCCTTCGTGTCTTTGGTCATAGTATTTTGGAAAAACAGTTTGAGGCCGTAGAGGTCCGATAGGACCTCGAAATTCGAATGTTTCTTTTTTTTTTTTCTATTGGTGGAAGAATTAGGATAGTGTTTCGTTTTGTATATTGCAGCTGTTGTTTAAAAATGGAGTTATAAAAAACCATACGTAAATCTATAAAAAAGAACACTATTTTAATAACAACACAACTACAAAAACATTCAACACACACCTAAATACTTTTCATTCACCACAAAAACATTCACCGCGTGAAAAACGCAGCTACATGTAACCGCTACGTCAATTCGTAGACATGCTACGCGGCTACGCGTCTACGACGGACTACGACCAGTCCGTAAGGTGACCACAACTCGACTGCGGCCGATGACCGACGATCGAGACCGACGCTCATTTACCATTAACTTTTCATTAATGCTCCCAATCCTTTGTTGTGATGTAGGCAGTAATGTGGAATATTACTGTGACCTAGTCTTATTGGAACGTCATTAAAGGATTTCAAGAATTTATTTATAAGTTTTGTTGTTTGGTCCTAATTTTAATGATAGGTGACTGATATAACAATAATAATAATAGTAATAGCTAGTTCTGTAAGTGCGATAGCAAAGTATAGTTCGAATTATTTGACCTTTATTTATAATTATGTTTGGATTTACGTTTTCGAATGATTTTACGGATTTTACAGTATCCAGACTTATTAAGTGTCTGGATATATTTCATGCTTTGGAGTAATTTTAGTCTACCTGCCAGTGTGGTTTGCAATTAGAATGTCAAACTGCAGCCACAATTCAAGGAAACCAAATGCGGGGTTTAACGTGACGTCACTCCTGTATATTTAATGCATGCGTGTAATGATTGTGACGTGATATGTGTGTGTGATGTATTTACATGCCATTTGAGTGAATACTCAAAAATACTGTTGTTTATTTTATGTTATAGTATAGATTAGATTATGTAGTTGTTTTTGTTTTTATTTTTTAAATATTGAGTTTTTTAATATTTTTTTGATGTTATTTTATCGACAGTAAGTAGTAGTAGTAGGTTTTTACGTATAGTTTTAAATTGTTAGGTACTTAGTTAATTTTAATACCGCGCTATCGCATTAGGTATACACCTGTAATGATAGTTGTAAGGAAGATTAAATAAATAAATAAACAAAACGCAAACGAACACTAAATCAAAAACTTTATCAAGAAGACAATCGAAACTGTTATATAAATACATCTAAAATACACCTAAACAATTACAAACAAAGAGTAGAAACTATCACAATAATAATTGACGGGACGGACACACGACTTGCTATACTAGAAGCGTCAACAGACTTTGAGAGTATTCCACCTTCATACTGTTTCAAATACGGCATATATTTTAGTACCATGTTGTACATTGGACCTCTTTCCAGTGTTTTATTCCTCTCTACCTCCGCGTTGTGGAGTGCTTCGAGCAATGGCTTGTCAAATGTGGTTGATTCTGAATCTTCAGAGGAATCTCTTAGTTCTCTTCGAACCTATGGAAATTGATATGTTTTATCATCATTTCAGCCGAAAAACTTCCACTGCTGGACATAGGCGTCGCCCAATTGGAGGGGTTTGCCATAATCGCCACGCTTGGCAGGTGGGTTGGCGATGCAGTATGGTGTTGAAAATGCATAGAGAACGCTGCTGCCCATTCTCTAGTAAGTCCTTAGTCGCCTTTTACGACACCCACTGGAGGAAATGGGGTGGTGCTATTCTTTACATCCGGCACCATACGGAACATGTTTTATGGTTACATTTTAAATATATATTATGGACAAATACTTGTCCTGGACAGCTTAAAATAAAGAGAAGTGGAAAGTGAGTATGGAGGTTTTAGCCCTAGAGTGTGACATCACAGGCATCTAACAATAATAACTGGGTCGCACAATGATTATTGTTAAAGCGGTCCCACATAATGAGAACCTCGTTGAAAGCTGAAAAAGATAAGCAGATTAAGTATCTTGACCCGGCTCGTGAGGTGGTCGACATGTGGGATGTGGATACAGCAGTAATTGTGCCGATAGTCGTGACGGCCAAAATTTCATAAAAAGATATAAAACAACTACAGATAAAAAAAAGAATTATACCTTCCCCCCTTTTGGTGCCATATCATTTTCTATACGATCCAGAGCTTCTTGTAGTTCACGAACTGTTTCAGCTGTGGACAATACAGTTTAACTATAAATATTAAATTTTCCACCGCTTCTGGGACATCATCATCATCATCATTTCAGCTGAAAGAAGTCCACTACTGGACATAGGCCTCCTCCAAGCACCGCCACCTCGACCGGTTTTGTGCCTCCCGCATCCAGCGGATTCCTGCGGCTTTCATAAGGTCATCGGTCCACTTTGTGGGAGGCCTTCCAACGCTACGTCTTCCGGTAGGCGGTCGCCACTCCAGAACCTTTCGGCCCCAACAGCCATCTGTTCTGCGCGCAATGTGCCCTGCCCATTGCCACTTAAGTTTGGCAATTCTTCGAGCTATGTCTGTTACCTTGGTTCTCCTGCGGATCTCTTCATTTCTGATTCGATCACGTAGGGAAACTCCAAGCATAGCCCTCTCCATTGCCCTTTGGGTGACTTTGAGCCTTCTAATAAGGCCTATTGTGAGCGACCACGTTTCAGTGCCAAATGTCATCACTGGCAACACGCACTGGTCATAGACTTTCGTATTGAGACACTGCGGTATGTGTGACGAGAAGATATTGCGTAGCTTCCCAAACGCTGCCCAGCCGAGTCAGATTCGACGATTGACCTCTTTCTCGAAGTTGGACCTACCGAACTGGACAGTTTGTCCTAGGTAAACATACTCGTCGACAACTTCGAGTGTAGTGTCTCCGATATTCATGAGAGTGGGTGTTACATGGGCATTTGACATGACCTTTGTCTTGTCCATGTTCATTCTAAGACCCACTCTTTCGGAAGCTCTACTTAGGTCATCGAGCATTGTACTGAGGTCTTCCATAGTCTCAGCCATGACAACTATATCGTCGGCAAACCGAAGCTGAGTGATGTACTCGCCATTGATGGACATCAGTTATTTATAAAAACGTTTTAAAATCCATAAAACCGATTCAACGTTCATGGATAAAAACGCTTTTTAGGCAAATAACCATCTAATAACAAAAACCTTTGTGTAAAATTAAACAGACTCTTTCAAATAAAGGTCCGATATAAAAGAAAAACTTTTTATAAAAAAATGTTTATATGCTTTTACAAGCATATAAACATTTAAAATAAATCCTCAGTGCATCACAATAAAAATCTCCTCCGACAAAATAACTTACGATCTGAAAGATATTCATCAATATTATCCTTTATCGATGCATTTCCAAATTCTAGTGTACTACCGGTAATAACATCGACAGCACTTTCATTCGCACTTAATACCCCAGACTGAGCTATAGCGTTGTCAATAAAGGTATGTAATGGCCCTCCGTACAGCATACTTGAGTTTTGATATAATCTTGTCACAACATCTCTTAAAACGTCTTGGTTGATTAAAACTGCAACACGTTTTATTTCAAGATCAGTTAAAATTCGATAAGCTTTAAAATCCATATTTTTATAAATTGTATACACACTATTGACAATTCCTGGAACTTCTGTAGTATTTGTTACATCTATAGAAATCGATGTGGTATTACCGTCGACTGGTTCTACGAATTCGTATTCTGCGTAGAAATCATTTTCTCTCTTTGGTATTTCCTCAATAGGTGTGTTATCTGCAAACATACGATCTCATTTAAGTGTTTGTATTGATAGGTATTCAATTATTCTTGTAAAAGTTAACTTACTCTCTGTCTTTTCAACTAAATCTGTCAAATCTTCCATGTTGTATGATCTTGGTCTTCCAATCAAACTTATTTTCTTTTTTCGTGCTTTTCTCACTTTTATTGTTGTCGTTTCTTGTTCTAATGGTAGCACGGTAATTGGTGGTGGTCTCGCTTCAGGTGGGACTGTAGTGGAACTGATTGCGCTGGTATTCAATTGTGGCTCTATATCCTCGATAACTTCTACTACATCTCTTCTTTGCATAGAATTGAAATATACTTGTGTTGTTATAGTATTCGCCATCGTTGCTATAGTCAGCTTAGTTAAGTAAATCTCATCTAGACTCCCTAAATAATTCAGAGTCTCATTGTTTTCTATTTCTAAGACCGTATCTAATAGTAGATGGTCTTCTAACGTCATCGAGGAGTCGATGACTGTTATCTCTTTCGGGTTCCATTCTGTAATTATGACGTTTGTATAATTTTAGACAAACTCAAATATACCGCATGTTCAATAGAATTCAAAATTGCGTTTCAAGGCGTTCTATTTCATATTGCTATGTAACAGATTTTTATTTTCACTTGTTCATCTTTTATTCAGTCAACACTGATCTACAAAGTTTTGAGTATAAAAGGCTTCCTTTGCTTCTGTTCACTGAGATCAAGTATCACTATACATAGGCACAAAGAGATACTAACGATAATCACATAGCGCTTGCATCACCGTATCTTGCTGTGAGCGCGATGGACAGAACACAGCCGGGGCCGCAGGGGTCCAGAGCGGACGCGATGGTGGGGGCCCTTGGGGCGCTATGTTGCAGACGAGGCGCTCTACACTTCGGAAGCGACCTTGCCATGGTATCTGACAACGATAAGGAAGTAAATTAAAGACAGTACAGCTATCCATATTCTTCATTTGGAAGGCTTACGAAATAGTGGTGGCAGTCTTTCCATTAAAAAGGAAAGTTTTTCTTGTATTCTTCTGCCGGGGAGAAAACGTTGGGCAGTGGTTATAGTGGTCAAAAGCAAACCAATCAATTATAATAATAAAAAGTAGGGTTGAGTTACGATTACTACTAGAAGACACCCTGGCTTTTATAAGAACAGGAAATGAGAAGCTGAAAATAAAGAATAGCCCGTGGACGACACCTTCTTTTCAAACAAATTCATAGTGGCAGGCTTACCATGAACCGACTGCGTCCACAGCCAACCATATAACTCTGCGCCCACATTATTTGTGCGAAGTCACCATAGAAACTGCTGTTACGACTTGGTCTGCAAATAAAAAGAATAGTGGTGGTGCTATCTGTTTGACCCTTTGAATCGGGTCCGAGTGCGAAGTGAGCGTCGAAGTGACGGGGGAATTACCTTACTGAATGCCACTTCTTACGTCATCTCATACTTTATCTGTCAAAATCTCACGGTCAATTTAGTTCAACTCCCTGACACGCTCGCAAGGGTAGCGCTAGTGTAAATTCGAATAATAAACCGAGTTTTTAGAATGCCAATCAAGAAACTCACAGCGGATTCAGATTCGAACTTTAGAATGAGGTCTTACAGAATCACACTGTTGTACAACAAAGTTTAAAATATTATACTCTGAATTTGTTACAACTATCCTAAAAAATATTTTCAAAAAGAGCACGGCTTGATGTGGATTCGAATCAACGCAACGCCCAACGTCGTCATTCTGGCAGTTTTGACCAGGGCCTCAAGTCTGCTATTACAATAGTGTCAGAATGGTCTCTTCATTGTGAGTTTTTGACAGATTTGCCATACAAACACTGTCAAATACTCACAATGGCGAGACCATTCTGACACTATTGTAATAGCAGACTTGAGGCCCTGCAAACTTGTTGATATTGCGATGAATTTGTAATCTTGTATCATCCGTGCTGCTTTATCAATCGGTCACTGTCTCATTGTATTAACTTAGTTAAGTATAAATTAGGTAAATGTTAGTAAACGACTAAGACTCATCAAGTTATTTATAAAATGATTTCTACTTTTACGAACAAACATATTGCTGTCCATATTTAGTTAAACATATTGTTTGTCATATTGTTGTAGGTACTTACATAATAAATAGAGCTGAAGAGTTTATTTTTTTGTTTGTTTGAACGCACTAATCTCTGGAACTACCAGTCGCAAATGAAAAAATATTTTTGCATTTGATTGCCCAATTCTTGAGGAAGGCTATAGGCTATTTAACATCACGCTAGGGCCCTTGGGAGCCGAGCAAAAAGAAAAAACGTCAGCAACAACGCTTAGCGAAAAAGACGCGCGCAGTCGATGCGATGTGACGGGGTGAGTCAAGGGAACAAAAAATTTCACGTGGCCGAAATCGCGGCTAGAAGCTAGTTCTGTATAAACAAAATGTTAATAATTGTAATTCCGCCTGTAATCCCTGAAGGGCTAGGCAGAGATGTAGGTACCTCTAGTACATCTTTATATTATGTATAATATGTATAATATAATTCTTCTGTACGTTTTTGTCACCTAACTCCTCCTAAATGGCTGGATCGATTTAAATGAAATTTTGTGTGTATATTTGAGTGGGTCCCTGGATGGTTTGAAAATACAATTGGACCCGGTAGGTGGCGCTGCCATCGGGTTCTAGGATCGTTCAGACAGGACAATGTCTGTCGGGTCCGTTAGTTTATTATAAAATGTTTTTTTAAAGGTGGCTAGTTAGGTTTTGAGCTTAAGTTTCTTTTACTGGGGTAGGTACCTAGTTGATGACGTTGTTTGTACCTACATGGAAAACTGTAAAATAAAATAGGTACTTCATGAAATTGACAATTCAGGTTACACAATGCAATAAATAGCGTCATGTATTGCTTAATTACTCACGGCACATAGAAGGTGATATTGCCTTTATACGAAATACTCTGCATGTACCAGATGTCGACCATGGACTCCACGCGGAGACCGGGCGCCTCCCCCACCACGGAGGCGACACACTGTCCCACAGACAGCGAATCTGGTAGAGAAGTTCCAGTATTAATAATACCAGTTGGGCTTTCTATAGCGTCGTCCTGTCATATGTAATATACCTAAGTCGCGAATTATTGTGTCTTGCGCATAATAATTCAATAAACATCCAATATACCATAAAATAAATAGCAATTTTTCACATTCAGCCATCAGTTTCACTGTAAAGCGTTTCTTTTTGTTATCTAGTATAGTCTAATTGTAAATATTTTAATTACATTTTGAAATACCTGAATGTTAACCCTGCCACTAAACAAACAGCAATTTCTTACATTTAGCCATCTATTTCGATTGATGTGGCATTTTATTACACGCTTATACCTACAAAAAATCTGAGATACGTTTCATTTGCGCCACGCCGGGGTTTTATTTTTTTTCGTTCATAATTTGTAAGCCCTTCCTTCTGTCATAATTCCTTTCTCTATGTTCCTATTACGGTAATACTTTTGCGAAAAGTATGATATTAGTCTTCTAAATAAACTTACAAAGATTACGGCATGCGTCGTGTTCTTCAAGTATTCGCGGAGGCCGACACTGATCTGCCCAACGCTGAGCTTCACGAGCCAACTCTTCAACCCAACGCTGTCAGAAAAAAGACTCTTCAAACACTTTAGTAATTATTGATGAGTTGATACCATACTAAGTCAATAGTAAGGAACCAGGTCCACTTTCTACCGGGATGTGCCAACGGAGCAAGGAAATACGGGCGTTTTACCGAAAATCCTGGAGCCCAAAGGTCTTTACACACCAAAAGAGTGGTGTTATGTGGTGCTAGCTATGCCTTCTTCCCCAGAAGGAAGTCATTGATAATGAGGCATTAAGTTTTTATGAAAAGGAACAGCTTCTTGAACTTAGGGACCGGATGCACGCTAAATCTAATTACTTGTACAAACAATTTGCAGAAGCAAGCATATATGTAAGGCACACTCGGCATTGAATCGTTAACAAATGATAACCCACTTTCAGAATACTGTTAAGTAGTTTTCTGCATTCGGTCGTATTGAGTGCTGTATTCCGTTTCAGTAACCTACCAATTTCAGCATGTCTCCAGCACTAGGAAATCCTCTCATCTTGCCGGCAGCCGCTTCGTTCCGCCGCCTATTGAGTCGCGCTATTACTCGGGACTTCTCTTCCAAAGTGAGGGTTGCGCTTATGTAGCCCACGCACTGGTGACTGGGACCTTCCTAGGGTGTTTGTCAAAGTGTTAGTTAGATGCCATGATTTAATGCTACGTTGCATAAGGATAGACTCATTCAAAACCAACATACAATACAACTCCTACAATTTATGAAATTCGCTTCACTCATACAGGTGGGATACCTACCTAAACTTACGGTTCCGTGATGTCATCCATCATTGGCGTAGTTAGGTATTTATAGGAAGGTTTGTCCCTATCGACACCACAATAGTCGACCGCAATAGTTCCAATTCCGAAGAATAGGTAGTTCTATTTCGAAACCATTGAGGAATAGTAGTAGATTGAAAGCAATTAAGGTACCTAGGTATTTATGGTTTTTATTAAAACACTAACAACCTTGAAGGACTGTACGAGTATTACCAACATAATATCCTAGTCCTGAGAGGATTTTAGGCTGGTTTTAGAGTCACGCTGATCGCACGCTGACCGTCGACGCTGACAGCCGAAGCGTATGAACTTCTAGGAAGCGTTTTAGAATAACGCGTAGCTATCAGCTGGCGCGTTAGCGCGCTGACGGGTCAGCGGCCGTACGCGTCGCGCATCGGGGCCGCGTAGCCGTCGGCGCTGACCGCCGCGCCGCACGCGCGCCTCTATCTCCAGTGAGCGTTCGCTGAGCTGTCAACACCGATGGTCAGCGTGACTCTAAAACCAACCTTAGTGTTTTACCAATAACCCTGTATAGTCGGCTCCGTCTGATGATCGCCGAAATACTACGTCTGTATGCTCGTAGCGGGGCCAACTGGCGAAGACAAAATGCCCTATTAGGCCATAACCTAAAGAGATAAGCAGACGGAATTAGAATAAGAAGACTATACTCACAGGGAACTGGCAGAAAGTATGTGCGTTAGTATTGCCACACATTCTGGAGCCGCAGTAGTTGACCGAGCTACTGGCAGCGAGCGCTATTGCACTGGCTAACACGACTGCTATGCATTGCATTTTAGCACTATAAACAATTAATTTTGGGCATATTGTGCATGCCGTCTTTACAATTTTGACAAGTTATTAACACAGAATACATATACTCCTAGCGGGTTATTAATGTTATGAAAGATTTGAGTTTGATATTTATGGCTGAGATGGAAGAGTGAATCAAAAAGTTCGTAAGTCAAAGAAGGTTGTAAAGTCGAATATATTCTTCTTTTGAGAATATTATAGGGGAGTCTATTGTCTATCCGGGTAATGTGGTTGTCAGTCCATCCGACCGTACATGTAGGTACTATAAGGGACATCCAAATCGGCACACTTTCAAAACAAAATCCCGAGCTCACGGATGTCCTCATCTGTTTACCGCCCCTTTTTGAGACGACCAATTAAAAAAACTTTTGTTTAAATAAACTTCTCAGGTTCTGTTACAATGATTACAGATGTCTGATTACCTAAGCTGGTTTTTTACGGTCTTTTTTTTTCATTTGCAATAGCGAAATTCTGATGCTGCGATGCTTATTGGTTGATAAGTGTTGGCAAGCGTCACTATAGCGGCCACAAGCGCTGCAACCAAGAATAGTCCTTATGGTGGTCCAATTCGGATATCCGTGGTAGTAGGTATGTCTGAGCATGCTCTAGAGCAGTACGTGGTTCCCAAAGTTGACTGGACCGCGACCCACGTAATAAAAACTTCAAAATCCGGGACTCAGCTGGGCGGGCTGTCATGTAGAAAAAGGGGCGTAACTATTTAAAAAACATTCAGTTACAATTGATAATTTAAGTACTCAATTACAAAGAGTGCAATTTCTATGAGAAGGATGTATTTTTTTCCAACTTTTTGTCATTATAGCTTTAGCATCAACTTCAATTTTAGTCACTTTTAATCGCAATGAGTTTGATGGGTCCATTTTATTTCAGTACTAGCTTTTGCCCGCGGCTTCTCTCGCGTTAATTTAGAATTTGACAATCAATTCGGGTTAAAAACATTATTTAAGTTTCTATAATAATATAATTCAATCATGATTCGAAAGACACGTGGCATGGCACATCTATTATCATAAGAACGTTATTGTTGTTTTCCTCGGGAACAGTACTTTTTTTCGGGATGAAAGGCACCCTATGTCCGTTTCTGTACACCTGACAACGTATATATGCAAAATTTTAGGATGATCGGTCCAGTGATTTAGGTGTAAAAAGGTAACAAACAAACAAACTTACTTTCGCATTTATAATATTAGTTAGGATTTTGTTTTATTATTCATTATAGCACATATATGAAAAACTATTTTTCAAGGCCCATCCAATATTCGCTCGCGACCCACCAGTAGTCTGTTTGGGAAATGCTGCTCTAGAACACTGAATTTGTGTGAACGTATTCCTCCAAAATTGCAATCAATCTTTTGTCGTGCCTGACGGTGTATTGAGCATGGTAGGATTTTGCCCTGATACGTGTTTGTATACCTACGGCGGATTGAAAGGTTTCAATAAAACATAACACTTTATAATAGGTATCCATTTAATGAAAATACATTAAAACAAAATATACAACCAACATCCAAATCCAGGTATATGATCTGTAATATACAAATATAACATAACTCCACTTATATACATTTTATCTTACATTACGAAATATTAATTAGTTAATTGTGATTACAAAAAATTTCGTTCGTTGTGTACGTACTTATCGAATTTACTATGAATATCATGACTTAAATAATTTATTTTTCGTTATTAAACCTACCAACAGACTGACAGTGAAAAACCGTGAGTTTTTCGAGACTTTGCGAGAACATCACAATTATAATGTTTAATTAAGCATGTTCGCCAAAATTTATATTCATTTCTATAAATAAATTTATTACAACCATTGTATAAAAGATATAAGAAATCATCGACTAAAAAGTGTGTTTTTAGTATCATCTCAAAATGGCCACCGTTTTCTTAAGACTAGATGGAAATGAATGCAAAAAATACTCTCACCACAACTGTGCCATTCTTAATTAAAGAAATACCTTATTTTCACAATCTGCCACCAGATATAATTAAATACTGAGAAAAATTAAAGACAATGACGTGCTGAAATACAGAACATATTACGAGTAGACTCTTCACGGGACCAAAATTCTGGCCTATTTTTGGGCCAAAGAATCAGCGTTGCCATGTAACGTGGCAACGCTGCGAGCCTTTTGGGCACTTTTCCTGCTGACAGTAATGCGGACGAATTTTTGATGCCCAAAGAGCTCTTCCCTTTTTTTTAATAATTATACATAGTAATAATATATATAGTGTTAGACTGTACAATGTATTTAAGATTTGGCAAAAAAAAAATTTTTTTTTTTTTCTTTGTCACTAGTTATGTTTCCAAACTAATATTAAATGCTTGTAGGCGAATGTAAAAGCATCCGTTTCGACTCTTTTCAAAATCAGCTTACAAGAGATTAACTCTAAGCTGTTATGGCTTTTTTTCCCAAAAAGAGTTTCACTTTTGCCTACTTGGTTTACTCATATAATTCTGAACCATAATGACAATTTGAAAGAGACCTTGTCTTCTGTTATTTAGGTTTATCTCTCAGAGATAACCAATGCCACAATCTTACATAGTAAATATGTACATTTTTTAAACACACTTTTTTTTAAGTGTGTCTAAAAAATGTACTCACAGAACCAAATCATTTTCCCTTTCCTTTCGTTCAGCACGCCACTAAAGCATTTGTGTAGAGAGTATCGTTTAAAACATTTAATATGGCCGTACACAACTCCGCGGGGTAATTGCGTACACGCATAAAATGACAATTGATCGCAATGGGTTTAATTTTGACAGTTCACCCACGTTCATTGCGATAATTACGTTGTTATACAGACGAATTTTTCAAACCTATAAAGTAATGGATTAACTATATCGTTCAAAACTCTCGAATCGTGATTGAAAGTATGTTACGCGATTGGGTGCAACACCCGTAATTCGTAACTCACAAAGGAAAATCAAAATCCATTGCTTTATTATATTTGAAAAATTCTACAAAAATGAAACAATATCGGCCTTATTACAAAACGAGGTTTATCTCTAGATAAGGTTTAAATCTTCGAACCAGTTCTTCAGAACTTTAGTCCCACGAAGATACAGTCGTTAAAATCGCGTCTGAGTTGTTAGTTTTGTATTAAGAACTTTACAATAGTCGGAATAAAGTTCAAAAAACTATACAGGCTCGAAGATTTAAGCTAAGTCTCATTAAAGAACTCGTTTTGTAATGAAACGTTATGTATAAGTTCGTGTTATTATATTATTTACGTTGTCGAACGTAAATAACGTAATGACTACACTGCTACAAGGATCATTTGGCGCTCGAATGACGTTCATAGGGGGGGCGCTGTTGGTAAACATTTGTACAGATTGTTAGGTGAAACGTATTGAAAAACAAGATCGTGGCGTTAGTTCCGATTTTGCCCAGGCACCAAAAGATCCTAGTAGCGCTATATCAGGGATTCCCACAGTGGTCGATATCGACCCCTTGGGGTCGAAGTCGGTTTCTCAGGAGTCGACATAAACGAAAACTGATTTTGGGGGCCGACGAGGTCTAAAAATCGACCCCTTCCAATTAACACAAGTTCTTATTTGAAATTTTCAAGATCCACCAACTTGTTATAAGAATTACTAATATTTTAGTAGAAGTGTCATTGTTGTACTTTAAAAAACTCAAAAGTCGATAAGCGTGCACAAGTTCGTACAAGATGAAAAAACTCGGCAATTCAATAAGCGTGCAGGATAATGTGTTCGCGGGTACAAGTCTTACAGGTACGTTTTGACTTGCTCGACGCATATACGCCATTTAACATTTTTTTGTTTTTCTTTTAAATTGATTTTTAGTACTTTGTATAAATAGTAAAAAAAACTAGAGATAGGATTTCTAAAGTAATTTGGCTATGGGGGTCTGAGGTATCAGTTCATTTTGGAAAAGGGTTCTCTTGCCCAAAATAGTTTGGGAATCCCAACGCTATATTGTTAAATTGCTTTGTGATTTGTGAGTGTGTTATGTAATTAGGCGAGTGTACTCTTGTCTTGCTTCGTTTGGTCTTCCTCCTTAGGTAGGTAGTACATCGAGTCTATGAAGTACTTCGTAATGTCCGATACTAGGCTCCTGTCCGATATTTCTTGGGCTACGCCGTATATTGCCATCTGTGAAAAAAGTATTCATGTGTGCAGTCACTATTTATTTATTTATTTATTTATATAAAGGCTTACCAACTAAACTTCGTCTATTGATCTCGCATGTATCTAAATTATAGGAAAGCACGGCAGTATCAATTAGCGTACTAGAACATTATACAAGAGTATACAGGATAAGTTTGTAGCCAGTGCCCAAATTTTTTAAGGTGGTTCAGTATCAGTAATAGAACATTCCATTAATTGTTAAATACTTTTTTTTTTGATCGACTTGAATTCAGCAAAATCTGGATACAATCTATTCTTAATAATATCAATGGGCGAGCGCACAGCTGATAGGAACCTACTACTGCGTTCTGCTTCACTGACCGTTGCGCGACGAGTATCCATTATACCAGTTTCAAAATAAACATCTTACATTACCGATAACTTGATTTTTTTGTACTAAGACATCAAAATAAGAAATAGGTGTATAATAAAACGCGTTTAAGTTTAATTTGTCAAAATTTGCGCACTAATTAAAAACTTTTCCTGAATATATAAAATATATAAACATCAAATAATAATAAAACCATAAAATAAAAAATGTTGAATGGCGTCGAAAAATTCCTCCGTATCGCTGTCGACTGGTAATGTACCCAAGAGACTGGCGGCATTGCCACGTTGTATGGCAATGCTTAGCCTCTGGCCAAGGTAAAAGCCAGCCCTGGGCTCACAGCAAGTGTCAACCAGCCTTTTGGAGATTTCGTTGAACAAACCAAGAATTCATTGAAACCATTCCTTGAATATTTTGACACATTTTTGTATGAAAACTTCCTAAGCTTCGGCATTCATAGGCAGAGATAAACAAACATTACTGAGCATGTGCTTTGACTAAAGATGTCCCCGTCTCTGTCTTTCTCTTGTAGTTAGACAGTTGCGCGACAGTGACAGAAATAAATCTTAAAGAAAGTTTTTTTTTCTTTGTTATACACATGTCGCACATTAATTTCCTTAACGTCATTAAACAAAAATTATCAATTTTGAGCTAAGTAACGCCTCTCGCTATCTATACTATGAACTATTCCCTATTTTTTCCAAAAACACTGGCTTTAATACACTAGAATAACAAAAGATATGACCGACATAATTACTCTACTTTTATTTATACCCTTTCCAAAATAATCAAAACTTTAAACGCTTGCACTGAAAATGTGTATATTTTGTTTAGTGACGTTAAGGAAATTAGAGTGCGATGTGTATAACAAAAAAAAAAAACTTTCTATAGAAACTGTCTTATGAAAAGCATGTGCTTTTCCTAAGACAGTTTCGCCTTATGTCGTATGGATTCAGACCCTCGTACTACTTCAGTTAATCTGTATATTGTAAAGGCCGGTTTCTGAATAAATAAAATTAACAAATAACAACTACACTAACATATAACAAATAAATTGAATTGTCTGTTTGTAATGTCAAAATAACAGCATTTTACTAAATGCATGCGAAAGTATATACGGTACAAAAAAAAAAAAAAAATCTGTTCTGGCTAATCTCCGAAATGTTTGGACTGATTTTGACGATACTAGAAGATAGTCGAATGTCATAAGGAGTAACTAAGGCACTTTTATTTTAGAAAAAGCCACGCGGGCGAAACCGCGAACAGCAGCTAGTTGAGAATATGTCAAACGCTTCTTCGGCATTACTTAAGGTGACACTCGCGAAATTCAAAACTTCTTTGCTTAAAACATAAGAAATTTTGGCTACATTAAAGAAGTAACCTGTAATGCTAAAGAAGGGTTTGACAAGTTCTTAATTTGAAATTGTCACATCAGCAGCCGGCTGTATGTATTACCTTGCCCTCTACCGGCGCGTTGCAGTCCTTGAAGCAACCCTTGGCAGCGTCGCGCACGTCGGCCAGGAAGCGCTCGGCCACGCCCGCCTGCGTGTGTGCGTGTGTCACGCAAATGTGAATTCTGAAGACGGACAAATTATATGATCAACAAATCGACTTCATAAAATTCTTTTATTCATTCATTCAGTCACTGACAGAACGTACAGCCTAAACTCTACACAGTCTAGAAGCTTGAAATTTAAATTTTGCACTAGACTTCCCTTTATAAGGGGAGCTTATTTAGTTTAGGTTATTATATTTTTATTATTAACTCTTACCAATTAATATTGATATAATCTTTGCTACGATTATCTCTAGTCTAGCTAGGTTGATGTGCCCATAAGATCTCCATAGAGGATGATTTCCATAAATACTTCTATAGGGGAGCTCGAACAGTTATTGTTTTTTTTTTTTTTAATGAAACCTTTAGACGCGTTCATCGAATTTTTGTAGGGGAAAAACTTATGGGTTCGCGTCACCGAAATGCGCGACATGCTCGTGACGTGTTACGCCAGACTGTCAGTTATTCCAAAGTTTTGAGTGTTCACTTCTGTCGGCAATCCTTATGACTGCCTTTTTTTTTTTTTTTTTTGTTATCCTTTGTTGTGTCCCACTGCTGGGCAAAGGCCTCCCCTTTTTTCTTCCAAACCTCCCTGTCTTGTGCGATCTCTGGCCATGTTGGCCCTGCAAACGTTGTGAGATCGTTACACCTTCGCCGTGGTATTAAATTGTAATTAAAAAATCATCTTCGAAAATTGAGGTTACAAAACTAACCTCAATATTATTATAGTCAAACGAAAATAGAACTTCGGATTGATAAAAAAAAAAACAATCCGTAGCACAATTTGTAAATGGCACTACAAATTGGCATCCAAAGGTACATTTTCTGATCATTATTTTTACATTTTAATCAGACACATTTGTAGCAGAGCATAATATGACTATTATAGCTTGGACTTACCCGGACGGGAACTGCAAAGCGTTTAGACTCCACCCCTTCTTGTGTAGTAATTCCGCCATCTTGAATATGTCAAAGTGTGTGGAACCAAATGCGACCACTGACGTCGCCGGCTTACCGAATACGAACAGTCCTGGGATCTTGCGCACCCTGGATATACAATTTATATGTTAAATAATATTAAATTAACTGTTGCCCGCTACTTCGTCTGCGTGTATCATTTTAGGGTTCCGAAGTCAACAAGGAACCTTTGTACTTTTGCCATATCCGCCCGTCTGTCTGTCCACGGCTAAGCTTAGAGACTTTAAGTACTAGAACGCTGTAATTTGGCATAGGTATACATATTAATGTGCCGTGTGATGCCGGATGTAAAGAATAGCACCACCCCATTTCCTCCCGTGGGTGTCGTAAAAGGCGACTAAGGGACTTACTAGCGAATGGGCAGCAGCATTTTCTATATACATTTTTAACACCATACTGCGATCGCCAACCCGCCTGCCAAGCGTGGCGATTATGGCAAATCCTCCCCCCTTCCTGGGGAGGCCTATGTCCAGCAGTGGACGTCTTTCGACTGAAATGATGATGATGATACATATTAATCACGCCGACAAAGTGGTAAAATAAAATCTTGTTTTTTTTTTTATTTGGATACCTACATGTTACCCCTACACGTAAAGTGGGGATCATGTTTGTTTTTATCGTCTTCTATCCCATGGTGTCGGGTATCGTTGGATAGGCCGTTCAAAATATGGCAGGTTTGTGAAACGCATTTTTCGAGTCAGGGAGCCTTTTGCAAAATATTAAGCTTTAATAGTGCTCATTTTTGTTAGATGCAAGTGCCGCCCCCCCCCCTGCCAGCTAAATGGTTGATATTATATGTGAAAAAAATTACCGTAGTATTAGGTATATATTATAACGAAGTTAAAAGCAAAACTATCACAGAAAATTATGCTTTACAAGATAACGAGTAAGTCATCGATTTAGAATACCCTAGATACACCGTCAACGCTTGAAATGTGTCTCGATAAAACTGTGCTTAAATTACTTCTAAGCACAGTTGCGCTCTCAGTAACGCGCGCTTCGTTGTCGGGTGAACACGCCAAAGTGCTCCGTAAAAAAGTGCAAAGATAATACTTTAACCACGTTGAAAAGGAATGGCATATCGTATTTTCGGTAAGTACTAGATAATAGTTTTATAATGTAGTGAATTTGTGGCAAAATACGCCTTCAAACTCATTAAAATCATTTTTTTTTTTAATTTATTTCAATACGTCTCTTCATTTGACGCTACGCAGTTGGCTTTTTCCCTCGCGCAGCACTTGTATTAAGTGAAAAGGAGATGGAAGATGTATAAAGTGGAACATAGTCAAATATTAAATGAATAGAGTCGCTTATTGTTTTTTTCTTTCTGCGGTATGTCAATAATATGGAATTAACATAGAATAACTATAGCCCGTCCGGAGATGAGCAAAATTTATTTGAATGGTGATTGGTGTTTTTTATATTATAGTTATTATTAATTGAAAGGGAAAAATAGCGAAAAATTATAGCTAATGAGAGGAGTGAAGATTTTTTTAAGCCAAATGATTCTATAAAATATAATTATTGTGTGGTTCGCTCTTGTCACTTCTCAGAAAATGACATGTATTATACGAAGAAAGGCTTTCGGAAAGTATAGAAAGCGGTTATTCCATGTATTGCAGTAAGTTTTTACATAAGATATTGTGACTACTGAGTAAATGTGCTGAGTTAATGGTGCCGATTCTCTTGTACACCGAACTAAACTAACTAAACTATCACTAAAATTCCTTACTTTTGGCTATGAGAATCTTAAAGCTATTCTGCAAACAAAATTCTCTAAATTTAAAAATAAGTTTGACACAACTAAATTGAATTTGACAATCGTGACTCCACGTGGTATTTTTTTTTATGGCTTCGCAACGTACAAATGTACTTTTGCCTATGATTTTTGAGTCCGCGACGTGTTTTTTATGAAATTTTTCCCTTTTTGTGTGGAAAATAAAAAAAAATATTACCTACATGTAGAGTAATAATGGTTTAAGGGTTTACTAAAGGGGGTCGAAATTTTCATTATTTTTGCGATAGGACGCACCATTTTGGAGATATAAGCAAAAGAGAAGAAAAAAAAAAATTGGGATAAACACGAAATATTTTAAGTGATACACCTATAGGTGGTAAAGAAGCCATGGAAATGATTTTTTTTAATTCAGAGTATATTATTAAAAAAAAAAACTTGATATGATGATTAATTATCAAAATTCACCGCGCTCGTGCCGCCACCCCACCGCACCGTTCGGCGTCACCGCGTCGAGGCGGGTCATTCATAGAATAAGTAAATAAAGGATTTTTTCGCAAAATGTCTCAAGCAATTTTAAAATTATAATAATTATGTAGAAATATAAAACACTTAGATATAAAAAATAAAAAATTTCGCTGCTGTGGCATTTTTACGACTTAAAGATGTTTCTCTTAAAATATTTCGTGTATGAATAGATACACCTTATATACAGTAGGTACTGGTTTTGCACCAGAAGTCGTGAGAGTCGGTGATTGGTGTGAATTTTAGTTCATGAAAACTAATTTTATTCCACACCTTTTTAATCGCGATTATAAATATATCAGATTTAGTTAGAAAATCTAAATTTTTGTTTAAAAACGTCAAATTCAGAATAGTTAAATTGCCATTTTCACTAAATTTAAAAACTCAGTACCATCTTAGAGCTGTCAAACTAAATTATAGTTAAGTTGTGTCACTTTCGTCAATTTCAGAATAGGAAATGGTCGTTTGACAGGAATAAACTAAATTTTGGTGATTTTTAGTCTTAGTTTAGAGAATTTTGTGACAAGAGAATCGGCACCATTATCTATCAATCTTTTTAAATTGTTTTAATAAATAAAATAAAAATAAGTTAATTTTAACCACCTCAACCTGTTTTATTTAAGCACATAGTACTGAGTAAAATTTCAAGACCACTCCATTATCCTTCTGTTCCAAAGCAAAATTTTTTTACGATTCACGATTCATTGTCACGCGGCTTAAACTGAATTTGACTTAATAAGCATTTGCTTAAGGAATAGTATCGTTTAAAATTATCTTACCTACAGCTGAGAGCAATAAAATTTTACGACTTGCGCGATGGTCTACTTTTGAAATGTCATAACCGCCCATCGCGCGCACTCGAAACTACACCTTAATTCCATTCACATAAGGTTGTATGTAAGGAAAATTGAAATGTTGTTAAGTACATGTGTTTTAGATTTGCCTTAGTAGACGCACACACTTGTAACTTAGCGATGGGACACTTTTGCGACTTTGATTTGTAGGTGATAGTGTATCTAGGGTATTCTAAATCGATGGTAATAGTCAACCAACTTACATTTGCAGTTGGAGAATTGACCCTCACGTTTAACGATGTATGGGAGAACATGTATTTCAACGACAATGTTAAGTTTGATCTTGGGATAAATTCGTTTCAACTACGGAACCCTTCATTGTGCGTGGTCCAACGCACACTTGGCCGGTTTTTTTAATATCCAGGATGAACAGTGTGATATCTGTCAAATTTCATAACGGTTGATTGATGATTACTTGATTATGAATAAATAATAATAATAATTACAAACAGACACTTAAATTTTATTTATTTTTATGTCTGCTGCGCCATGTTTTCTAACAAAACATGTTAGCTAAACAGTCAGTCCACTGCGACTTTTGAATAACAATGTCTTTGTAAGAAAATCTCTTTAAAAAAATGAGTTCCGACGAGGAAGACGTATCTACTGTTCTAGCATTAAATTGGATTGTAATGGATTGGTTGGATTTAGTTTTACAACAGAAGAAATCGAAATATAATTCGAAAGAAATAGAAATAGATTTTATAATCAATTGATGTATCGGCTCATAGCAGTGGTGAAGCAATGATGGAGTGGAATAAACAAAATACAAAAACAAAGTATTTTGTTTATTCCACTCCATCATTGCATTTAAAACTTTAATAAAAATGTCACGTCTTTGTCTGGAGAGCAGTGTGGTCGAATCCCGAATGCGGGAGATGTTATCCGTTCGTCGCGGTAAACAAGTTATCTATACTATACTTTACTATAATCTACACTAATATTATAAAGAGGAAAGATTTGTACCTATTTTTGTATGTTTGTAATGAATAGGCTCAAAAAGTACTGGGCCGATTTAAAAAATTCTTTCACCAATAGAATGCTACATTCTTCCAATTTGACATAGGCTACATTTCATTTTGAAAAAAATTAGGGATCCTTGGTAAAATTTGAACAATGTAACCGAAGGTGTAGAAAAATGAGTCTTAAAATGTCTTTCGTATTGTCTACCCCGTGCGAAGCCGGGACGGGCTGCTATGTTATATATTTGTGTTTTTGCTAACAAAACAGGCCACGCTCCCAAATCGGTTAGCAAACAATGTTATGTGTTTGTATAACACGAAAACATGGTGCAGCTGACCCAGCTTGAAACTAAAGAGTTGATACTCGTATAGGCTTTACAGAAAAGAACAAAACATATATTTGTGGCGGCATCTATAACGCCACATGCAAACTACGCATCAAAGACCTGACGTCACAAATCCTGCATCGCGCAATCAGAGTTTACCGCGCAACTAGCATATATACTACATCCCGACATCAACCGTCGGTTTATGATACGCGACCTACTACCACAAGAGAACTCCACACCCACCACGCGACATTCGCCGCGCACAAAGCGTTCTAAGTTAATATAGACGTCACGCGCGCGGCACACTCACGCATCACTCCACACTCGCAGAGTACACACAAGATTAACCACACGAGCGACGCACACACACATCAAATCGCTCGTACACCACAACGCCACGCGCCCTGCAGCGCTACCGGCTCGCTCTGGTTACGTTGCACGGAGCGGGGAAAGCACCCACTGTAGGCAAGCGCCAACCTAAACCGGCGCCCTTGTTGCTAGATCGACTCCTGCCGGGCCTTCCCCAGGGAACTGGGGATCTCACCTAGCAGGGGCCTGGTGGCACGGGCGCCGTGAAGAACTTCGGGCGTTTCCACAGTTACACCACCAAGAACACACTTCAGACCGCTGAGGGGAACCCCCCCTCGAGCGGTTAGGTGTGCGATGAAACACTCCCACCCCCTCCCACGGGAGGGGGGGGGGAACCCAATGACGGGTCCTCATATTTGAGGACCGAGAGACCCATGCCACGGTAAAGGGGCCCAAAAGCCCCAATACCGATTCCTCGCGCCCCTTCGAGGGCGCAGAGACGACCTCGAAGTGGTCGGAGCACCCTCCCTTTACTATAGATAGAGTATGAGTGAACTTTACATCCTGTGCCTCATAACTCTATATACTTACTCATTTTCAATATATCTGGCGGTCTTGATAACTTCGTCGGTCATCTGCACGTATCGCTTCTTGCCGACGAACATCATGGTTGCCCAGCAAGCCGCTATTAAACCACCCGCGCGACTGCCTGCGAATAAATTGGTAACAATTTTATTATACTCCATTTATCATAACATTAGACAAATAACTATTCTCACCCTTTCGTTATTTCGATGTAAACGTTTAATAAACTCCGTTATTTCACGATAAATACAAAGCACTGTAATCTATTTACATTTACATTAAAAAAATTACTCTAAAGTGCAGTAATTTCAACAATATTACACAATAACTGTCGTTATTTAGCCGTTATTTGTATAATGCTATAGTAAATGGAGTATAGAGGTGTTCTGCAGCAAACTTGAAGAAGGCTTGACTAATTTTAAAAGACGCAATTTACGATCGAGAAGAGTTTAAGGCGCTGAATCACTTTTATAGGCACAATTAAAATGGCCTGACTTTTTTTGGGCCTGTTTCACTGTCCTGTCAGGAATAATT
Source organism: Dryobota labecula (assembly GCA_947523025.1). Taxonomy (NCBI): domain Eukaryota; kingdom Metazoa; phylum Arthropoda; class Insecta; order Lepidoptera; family Noctuidae; genus Dryobota; species Dryobota labecula. Next base: position 23,830,473 of record OX383289.1, on the reverse strand, counting down.
TACCAGATAAAAAAACCGGCCAAGTGCGAGTCGCACTCGCACACGAAGGGTTCCAAACCGTATTACGAACGAGCAAAAACGCTGAAAAAAAAAACGTTTCTTGAATGAGGACCCCCTTTAATTAGTAACTTTATTTAATTTTTAATATTAGTTGTTATAGAGGCAATAAAAATACACAATTGTGAAAATTTTAATTTTTGTCTATCTATTACGGTTCATGAGATTCAGCCCGCCGACAGTCAGACAGACGGACGGACAGCGGAGGCTTAGTAATAGGGTTCCGTTTGGCACCCTTCCGGTACAGAACCCGTGTCAGACCACGCACAATGAAGGGTTTCGTAATTGGAATGAATTTATTCCAAGAACAAACTTAACATTGTAGTTGAAAAACAAATTCTCCCAACTGAAAATGTACACACAAAAAAAAAAATATGTACGCACAATATCGAGAAATTTACCATGTTAAGACTATATAGAACTACTTATGTATTTTTTTATTTTTATTTTTCAAAATTTTAGGCTCAATAGTTTCAGAGATAAGGGGAACGGTAAAGTTTCGTCTATTTTCTTTAATAACTTATAAGTATTTTCTTTTTTAATTAATTAAAAAAAACTGAAATCCTTACAATAAGCCCTTTCATTTGATATGTCACACGGACACGGTACAGTTAGCATTTTTTTAATTTTTTTTGGAATTACCCCCCAAAAGTCAAAATTCAAAATTCTTTTATTTACGTTACACGTCCGTGTTTGGATTACAGAAGTTCATATGTGTACCAAATTTCAACGTAATCGGCCCAGTAGATTCGAAGCAAATTGGCTGTGACAGACGGAAAGACAAACAGGCAGACACACGAGTGATCCAATAAGGGTACCGTTTTCTCCTTTTGAGTTATGGAACCCTAGAAAGGGATAACTCTCTTTAAGATAGATTTATTTAGTTCCCATTAAAGGAAGTTATCTGGAAGTTGTGAAAAAGGTCATTCTAGGGCTTAGACGTAGCGTTGGAAGGCCTCCCACAAGGTGCACCGATGAACTTATGAAAGCCGCAGGAATCCGCTGAATGCGGGAAGCACAAAACCGGTCGAGGTAGCGGTGCTTGGAGGAGGCCTTTGTCCAGCAGTGGACGTCTTTCGGCTGAAATGATGATGATGGAGGGCCTAGACTTTAACTTACATTATTCTTCTTACGATCTATTTACTTCCTCATTCAACAATAGGTCACGTTCTTACAGAATGTCAACAGAGTTAACACAATGCACGCTTGTAACCTAAGCTTGTAACTGCGAGCATCCGATACATGACATTGACCTAGTGAAATATAAACATTCGGATTCCAAAGAAAAGTATGTGCTTCGGGAATCATCGTCTACCGTCGGAAATACGACCGTGCGATGATGAGATCTAATATAGATCTGTTACAACCATGGAAGTACTTGTCTATTTTGTATTATCGTGGTACAAAATTATAGCTTAACAACTCTATGCATTTCCAAAAAACTTTTCAAAACTATTGAGTGACAAATGACGATCTGAGCCCGGAGTAGGTAACCCCACAGAGACAAAACTTCATAAAAACGCGTAATGTACTACTACAAAGCACGGTAGTTCAAAACTTAGAAGCATTGCCTTTGTGGCGCGACGTTCGTGCTAATTCGGAAACACGAAAATTACCGAAGCGCATACTTTTCTTTGCAAAGTTGTAAATGTCTACAGTTTTGGGGCCTAGTGTGCTTTACTGTGTGGATTTCTTATTCGTTGCCTAACAGACCTAAATGTAACCTTCAGTACGTAGTATTATATTATCTGTGCCTTCACTTATTTCTAACTGAACATCGGAATCGAAAGATCCTTATAACCCTCATCACATTCATCACTCAGCCAAAAGGCGAGCACTGCTGGATATAGGCCTCACCCAAGGATCGGCATCAAGTTAATTTTATTTATTTATATCTTTTAAAAAAGTGTGTACATACAATCTGTTACAAATAAAATATGATTTAACAATTTAGGGAAAAGTCGTAAAGAGAGTAACAACATAATTGAATTTGGCGTCCTAGCTAGGTTACATGGTAACCTGTATTAAAGTTCGACAGCCCAGGTTCCCAAAGGAGTACAAAATTTTAATAGAGACTGCTTAGGACTATAAGGTACAAACGTATGTTAACTTATACGAAGTGTGTGAAGTGTTAGTATGCGTGTGAGGTGTGATGTGGTGTGTATGAGTGCAAGTAAGGTCCATATGCGACTATTAAATACATACCATTGACAGTGGGCGACCCGTACACACCGCCGGGCCATTCTGTCGTGACTGTGTACTGATGATGTCTGTATTCCGGCTTCCTGTACAGTATTACTGACGTGCCTTTAGGTGCGAAACCGTACTGAAACACAACGGTTAGGAAATATTGTTAGTATTTTAAAGCTACTTAAAGGCTCATTTTTATGGGTCGTATGCGGGGTGCGGGAGATTTTTGTAAAGCATGCCATAGGGCCCGTATTTGGGGAACAATTTTCATTAATCGATAGAAATGATTGCGTTATACGTTGCTATGAAGGCTCATTTTCATCGGGTGTGAGTGTCCGCACGCTTTTTACCGACCGATAAATTTCATTAGTCAATGCGCCCGCTGCAGAGTCCCCGCATGTTGTATGTCGACCGAGTTATCGAGTAATGAAAATGAGCGATAAAGTTCACAGGACTGCCAGATATTAATTGGTGACTGAAATACCAATGATGACATCTCATTTGAGTGTATTGCGTCTATACTTTAAATATGCATGCAGTAGGCACTTGCAATGTATGAACGCGTAATTTTGCTTTAGAAACGTTCTATTCAATTAATTTATTAATTAAAGAACACCGTTTTACAACGGGTTACGATTGAGACAGATATAGAAAAAATGTGTCAGGGAGACCGAGATCCGAGATGTAGGAATATTACGTTTTATTTAGTTTTCACCTTTACTTTATTGAGAAGTAAGTAAAACCGGCTTCGCTTCGGTTTCTTTCTTAAATTGACACCTCGCCGCTGCCGTGTATAGAATACTTTCACTAACAATATTTCTCCCAAATACGGGGCATTATGATGACTATACAGCGTGGCATTTTAATCGTCTTACAACGGTAGCCCACTTCATGTGTCCAATGACTACTAATCATATTTTAAATTTATTTCATATTAAAACAATTTGTTTAATTTAACATATGAATAATTAAAAAATTAAAATATTATGCATTATGACGCATGACGTAGTTTGAAACACCATTTGACGAGCGTAGTCCGAGCCCTGCGTTCCAAGGGCGGCGCGGAATGTAGCAGCGACATCTTTATCATAGTTCATCCTAGCACAAAAATGTTTTTTACTACTTAATCTTAATCTCAATCTTTCTTTTTTTAATAGCGCCCAGAGGTACTTTATGTCGGATACTTTGGAGTGGACCACCTTTGTAAGACGACTAAAATGTCACAGTGTATATACAACTTACTTTATGTGTATCAGCAGACATGCTCGCCACTCCGGGCAGGCGGAAGTCAAACACGGGCACATGATGACCGGCATCAGTCATGAAAGCGGCCACGAAACCTCCAAGACACGCGTCCACGTGCAGAGGTACGTCGTACTCTACGGCTACGTCGGAGAGGGCTATTATATCATCCATTGTTCCGTACGGGTAGTTCGGGGCTGAGCCTACGATCTGAAAAGAATATTATGAAAATCTTACTGTTCCAACCCCGAGCAACGCCTCCCCCCATTCCTCCCACTTCTCTCGATGTTATGCTTCATCTTGCTTATTCTTAAAGAAGCCACACGGCACAATTTTTATAAAACAAGAAAGAGTTCGTTTCAATGATATTCCATCAAATTCTCGTTTAGGCTTCGCTATGTCCCCACGTTTATTATAGAAAATATTGTCATTAATTTCACAAGCGAGTAGTGTGATACAAATTGCAACACAATAGTGGCATGTGATGTTATTTGACCAGTCAGTCAGTGTGTTTGTATGTTGTTTTGTGTTAGTTGACAGTAATAGTTTAGGAACCTGCAATAGTAATTTGGTCTATCATTCATCATCATCATTTCAGCCGAAAGACGTCCACTGCTGGCCATAGGCCTCCCCCAAACACCGCCACTTCGACCGGTTCTGTGCTTCCCGCATCCAGCGGATTCCTGCGGCTTTCATAAGGTCATCGGTCCACGTTGTGGGAGGCTTTCCAACGCTACGTCTTCCGGTACGCGGTCGCCACTCCAGAACCTTGCGGCCCCAACGGCCATCTGTTCTGCGCGCAATGTGCCCTGCCCATTGCCACTTAAGTTTGGCAATTCTTCGATCTATGTCGGATATCGTGGTTCTCCTGCGGATCTCGTCATTTCTGATTCGATCAAGTAGGGAAACTCCAAGCATAGCCCTCTCCATTGCCCTTTGGGTGACTTTTAGCCTTCTAATAAGGCCCATTGTGAGCGACCACGTTTCAGTGCCATATGTCATCACTGGCAACATGCAAAGACTTTCGTCTTGAGACACTGCGGTATGTGGAACGAGAAGATATTGCGTAGCTTCCCGAACGCATAATATCTTTGGATTATGTACCTAAGCAAGCAATTTTCAATCACAGTACAATCTTATAATAATTATTATTTTTTATTTTTTTAAACTTTGCCCCACACTAGGAATTTCTCCTGTATCGTGGGTTCGTTTACAAACATTTAATCTCACATACACAAACAGCCAGACCCGGAACAACTACTTGTAGGTCATACAAATATTTGTTCCGTGCGGGAATCGAACCCGCGACACGCAACGCCGCAGTTAATCGCTTAACCACTGCGCCAACCGTGTCGTCTAATAATTAATAATAATAATAATAACCCCACCGCCGTATCTCTACGTTGACGTCGTGGTGGGGCTTGCGCGCTCCGAACTCTGGGTCTGTACCGGTAGAGTTTACTTTACCGGAACATGTCTAGGGTGAGGAGCCAGACCAAGAGAGATACAGAAACCCGCAGGGCAGCATGTGGCGAGCTGTTGGGCAGTTGCGACCCCACGGACCCTATCTCCCGGGAGAAGTCATGTTCCTCATCTCTAGCTTGCCTTTATTGGCCGGCTGGAGTGAACACTGACGAGGAACTGAGCTCCCACCTCATTCTTGCCTTTATTGGCCGGCTTGAGTGGAGATTCGCAAGAGCAAACGTGCTCGGAGGAAGGAAGTATTTCAGTAAGTGCTTGTAGGGATCTTGACCATCTTCCGGGCTCTGGGATTGTTCTGAGAGCCGTGGAATACCTCTCCACTCCTCGAGCACCTCAGGATATGTTGCCCCCTTGTCGCTACATCACTATGTGCTAGCGACCGTTTCCGGGGGCCCATTAATGAGTGTGCAAGTCACCCCCTGCCATTTTATCCGTGTACAATAAAACATTGATCAGGCAGGGGCCATAGTCCTTCCATAGTTTTAGGTAACCAGTCCATTTGAACCACCCAAACCCATAGTCCAATATATTTGTTTCCATATCCTACAATAGTCCTACACCAACCGGGGGTTGTCCTTGGGTGCACCTGCATAGTGCATACAGGGATAATCGTCGGTTGGTGCCTCATTCCATTTAAAATTGTCTAAGGGGCCTCTGCGAGTTGGCTTCGGCCCCTCGTACGCCTTCCAAAGGTCCGGGACCCCAGGGTCCCGAGATATATAAATGTATATAAAATAATAATAATAATTAAGTTTCAATTTAAAAGCAGACTACTTACCAAACAAGTCCTCCTGCCAATAGCCTTCCTCACTTTCTCAACATCGACCGTCATCGTATCTTTATTCACAGGTATAGTCTTAACCGACAGTCCGAGGTATTGAGCTGCCTTGTCAAACGCTGAGTGGACGGTCGAAGGCACTAAAATTTGAGGGTTCGATATGCCCTTACTGTAGGCGAGGTCTCTGAAGGCTTTGCAGGCCATTATTATTGATTCTGTTCCACCTGTTGTTACCTGGAAAAGGAGTTTTTTGTATTACTTACAATAAAAAGGTACGGAACTACCGCCCCAAACGCACAATCTAAATTGTATCATCGCTTGCGGCATGTAACGCAGACTGCGTTCAAAATTGACAATCCTATCTAAGCTAGAGCGCGTTTCAAGGCGTATGATATGTTCAGCACAAACTGGCTTGTATCATCGCTTGCGGCATGTAACGCAAGCTGCGTTCAAAATTGTCAATCCTATCTAGGCAAGGCGCGTTTCGAGGCGTATGGTACGTTTAGCACAATCTGGATTGTATCATCGCTTGCGACATGTAACGCAGACTGCGTTCAAAATTGACAATCCTATCTAAGCTAGAGCGCGTTTCAAGCCGTATGATACGTTTAGCACAATCTGGCTTGTATCATCGCTTGCGGCATGTAACGCAGGCTGTGTTCAAAATTGACTATCCTATCTAAGCTAGGGAGCGTTTCGAGGCGTACGTTACATTTAGCACAATCTGGATTGTATCATCGCTTGCGGCAGGTAACGCATATTGCGCTCAAAATTGACAATCCTATCTAGGCCAGGGCGCATTTCGAAGCGTATGATACGCTTAGCAATCTGGATTGTATCATCGCTTGCGGCATGCAACGCAGACTGCGTTAAAAATTGACAATCCTATCTAGGCTAGGGCACGTTACAGGGCATATGATACGTACAACAATGTCAATGTAGTATTATCGCTGGCAGGGATGTTATGCGCTCCGCCCACAAAATTGACTGCCCTATTTTGGCTAGGGCACGTTTCGGGTCTTATGATACGCCTAGTTTCGCTCACACGAAGTATTATTTGTTTTTCAATGGTACAACATGAAGGTATCGCAAAAATCAGATGGCGCGATGCTATTGGTTGATAAGCGTAGATAAGCGTTAATATAGCGGCCGAGCGCTGCAAACAAGAATAGTCCTTACGGTCGATGGTTCGATCTGCGAGACCGCGCTAGTACACTTCGATTAAGTACAACCAGGCAGGCAGGATTCACACAACCAGGGGGCCTACCATCACCTCTTATAACAGTATTATTTTAATTTACTTCAGCGCGAAAAGAGCACACTGCTCTCGATAGCCATTCTATTGCTATTTTATTGCAATAACTTATAATATTATATAACCAGATATCGGAATAGGTAGTTAATTTACCTAAACTTCGAGGAAGGAACTAACATATAGTGGATAATACCTCCAATAAATAATTCGTGGTTTTTAAATATCGGGATTTAAACGTCATTATAATTATTCCGGGATTTTAGAGGTAATATCCACTCTATGTTAGTCCCTTCCTCGAAGTTTAGTTAGGTAAATTAAATCTACCTATTCCGATCTCTGAATATAACATACTCTACAAAATTATAATCTGAAAGAATGACATACATAAACGAACTACGTCACATATAATTAACATTTTTAATTCTTTGAGTCAACAAGTGTTTAGTCAAGTGTTAGTTGCCTCTAGTGGAACAATTATCTCTGTTATCGTCTCGGATAATTATAATTTGTTTACAAGGTCATGAACGATATTTGCGTAGGTACTTACATCTTTTTAGTACCTACAGAGCTCAGATTTAGGCAGGTACTTAATTGTATTGGCGTAACGGACAAATGCCCTCGATTTTGACTTTGTGTGAAGTCGAAAGGTGTGAACCGGTTAGGCGGTTACCAAACTAATCTAACTTAACTAGCATGTATTGTATTGCTGCAGAGCAAAGGCCTCTTTCCCATTTTCACAAAATACCGTCTTTTGCCCGTCATATTGGCCAGTCATTTCGATATGACTCCTATCATAGGAGTCAAGCTCGTCTCGCAATATTTGCCTCGGCCTGCCGCGATGTCGTCTTGCGTTAAATGGGAACCGGTTACAAATGAAAAGTAAATAGGTACCTATATCAGTCTCAATGTACTGAATGTCTTGCATATTCAGCCTTTAATGTTCCCACGCTGGGACAAAGGCCTCCTCTCGGTGCTGTATGATCAGAGTTTCTAACTTTAAATTCATCTACGAAGCAAAATGCCTAAAATTAATGTCTATACAGCAAATTGCTTAAGCTGTAAATTGCCTAGAGATCAAAATGTTCAACAAGCAAAATGCCTAAAATGCAATAATTTCTAAGTAGTAAATCGCCTGGTGAACAAAATGATGAATACTATCTGCCTGCGACTAGATAATTAGACAATAGTGAACATTTCTGCGACAGATTGTAGGTGTGATTCGTCATTTGGAACTGGGTGAAATAGGTTAGGTCAGGTTAGAACTGTGAACTACTACTTGCAAGTTACTCGTGGGTACATTACTACGTTTTTTCTGCTCTCAGAATAAGGTTTAGTTCAAATACTGTATAGACATATTGCAAGGTAGACATTGTGCTTTCTAATCAGTATAAAGTTTAGGCAGTACTTGGCATAGACGTTTTGATTTCTAGACAGCATGATCATAAAGGGTCTCGGTGAGAGGAAGTGGGCCATAACCCACCACGCGGGCAGAGTGCGGGTTGGTAGAAGTCATTTATGTCTTCAAAATTTTGGTTCTAGGTCATGCCGGTTTCCTCACGATGTTTTCCTTCACCGTTTGGAGAGCAGTGGTGATGAAATAATTTACCTACACAGATTAAAGCGCCTCTCTGGGTATGAACCTACGTCCTACAAGTCGTAAGTCGCGGCCGTTACCACTGGGCCCCCATTAATGTCCTGATTAATGTTTTATTTGATTATTTACTTGCTACAGTATCGTTTACGACCAATAAAATAAAAACGAATACTTATCAGAAAGTCTTACAATACAAGGGTATATGTATGTTAAAAACAACTTAACCACTCATTTATACTTTCATTTAACATAAACCTTTCAAAGGTCACCCAGTTGTCCTTTATTTACAACGATTGAAGTTTTTTTTTTTTGTTTTTACCGTCAAATCTAATGATAAATAATATTTGTTTTGCTCCTACAAATAAAAAGTCAATATTTTGATATGCGTTTCCACTCACATCAACCTTGTAAATACCTTTGGTTACACGTCTTTAACCCATCCTCGCAACATGACCAAACCAAGTAAGAATACTCTTTCTTGTCAATGTTTTGATATATTTTGTATATAATTGGGCTTAGTATATTGGATGATCAAAACATACACTATTAGAACACTTAAAATTACCGTTTAAAAACGCTCTATCAGCCTGTAGGCGTATGATACGCTTAAATATATTTTATGAAGTGCAATATAACTTTTTCCTACAGTTCTACCCACAATCCTTACTAATCCTTACTAATATTATAAATGTGAAAGTAACTCTGTCTGTCTGTCTATCTGTCTGTCAGTCTGTATGTTACGTTTTCACGCTTAAACCGCTGAACCGATCGTCATGAAATTTGGCAGAGATATAGCCTGGGATATGGAGAAGGACATAGGCTACTTTTTTATGCGATAACCTACATCTACGCGGGCGGAGCCGCGGGAAAAGCTAGTAATCTTTAAAGAAAACATTCAAACTCACCGTCCCACAGCAATCCTCATCTCCATGGAACAAGTTGACAGCCATCCTCACAATTTCAGCTTCCATCTTATTAATACCAGGGAACACATCTGCATGCAACGGATTGGTATAAGCAGTGAGGCTGTATGCGTCACAGGCCACCTTGGTAATCTCCTGGTTCACGTGGTATACTGCGCCTGATACTGCACCTCCCTGCCAGTCGTATGCACCTGGGTACAGAATAAGGCTTTTTTCACACGTACCACAACGACACAACCACACCACAACCACAACACTTGGTTGGACGCTAATTATATGAAAATTAATAGGTAAATTCACACGGACCATATTTTGCCGTCATTATCGACCGCGACCACATCGCAGCCACGTCGTAACCATAATGCAACCACCAGCGTCACCGTGAAATAGCGGCCGGCACATTTTGTAGGTACCACAACGCAACCGCAAGAATCCGCAGCGACACTATTCACACGTCACCACAGCTTGACCACATTTTATCGCTGCGATGTGGTGTGGTTATCATCATCATCATTTCAGCCGAAAGACGTCCACTGATGGACATAGACCTCCCCCAATTGGGGGGTTTTGCCATAATCGCCACGCTTAGCAGGCGGGTTGGCGATCGCAGTATGGTGTTAAAAATGAATAGAGATCGCTGCTGCCCATTCTCTAGGAAGTCTTTTAGTCGCCTTTTACGACACCCACGGGAAGAAATAGGATGGTGCTATTCTTTACGTCCGGCACCACACGGTGTGGTTATGGTACGTGTGAATGAGCCCTAAATGTTTTGTGAGCAAGTATTATATCCTCCCGACCGAGTTCACTCATGGCTGTCAGTCTCAACAGAGACTATAGCCAAGTACGCGCAGACACAGGTGCACTCACTCTCATAGTCCAATGAGACGGCAATACGACACGATCGGAAAGATCACGCGCAGGAGTAACGGCTTAAGAAGGTTGCCACAGGTCCACTAGCGCGCCCCCCCGGTGGGTTCCCGCATTGTCGAGGCGGGGGGGCTCAGTAGCCGTGGCTTGGAGGGCCACGGTGAAGCTAAGAGGAACCCGAGGAGGGGGCCGCTCGTCAGGGCTTTTGCGGCTAAGCCGACGACGTAGCGGCCGTAGGTTGCGGTGCCGCTTTGGCGACATCGCAACTGAGGCGGGCCGCGATGTCGAATGGGCGGCATCGCGGCTGAGTGTGGGAGGCCGCGGCGGGAGAGGAGTGCCGGTATTGCGGTGAGCCGTTCTCCCTACCTTCCGCGGCCTTGACGGGGTCGCCACCGTTGAATGGCGGACGCGGTGGGGCCGCAGAGGAAGAGGAGTGTCGGTATTGCGTTGGCCGCTCTCCCTATCCTCTGCGGCCGAAAAGTGGTAGGCGGCGGGGCCACTAACCTGACCCGTTGCGGGGGGACCAGGGGCGCCTGGACGCGAGATCGTCTGGCGCGAGGTCCCAGGTGGAGGCCAGCAGGCAACGGGTGCGGGGGCACCCTTGCCTGTATTGCACAGGCCTCTACCAGTGTCGGACGGGAATGGCCAGGTGTTCCCGGTCATTCCCATATCGCCCCCAGGCTGAGGGGCATGCGGGGCCCGCCAGTTAGGCGGGCATGCGCCGGGAGGGTTGTGGACGTAAAGGCTGTGCCGGTTTCCCATGACCCTCCCATCAAGGCGATGAGGGAACTTCGCTGAGTTTTAGTGGGTATTCTGCCATTTTGGCAGGGAGTCCCACATACCCCGTCTCGTCCCCCGACGAGCGGGCATGCGTAATGCATTTCTCAGCGTAAAAAAAAAAAAAAAAAAAAAAAAAAAAAAAAAAAAAAAAAAAAAAGGTCCACTAGCGCGACTCCTATAAAAAGATATTATCTCGTGACTGAGAAGGAATTCTGAGAAACGGCTCAATCAACTATATCGGTAAGTGTGTCTAGAATTTTCTAATCTATACTAATATTATAAAGCTGAAGAATTTGTTTGTTTGTTTGAACGCGCTAATCTCAGGTACTCCTGGTTGGAATAGTTTTTTTTTTTTTTTTGTATAGTGTATTTATCGAGGAATATTATAGGCTATATAACATCACGCTACAACCAATAGGAGCGGAGCATAAATGAAAAATGTTGCAAAAACGGGAAAAAATATTCCTTTTTGAGAGCTTCCGTTGCGTGCGCTGCGTAAACGCTCTAAGTTACGCAAATATCATGTATTACGGAATTATTCCTCTTAAAAATATCTATTAAACTGTGGCAACGTTATATGTCTATCTGCATTTTTCATTTTCTCTGGACCCAATTATGATGTCCACGCAGACGAAGTCGCGGGCAGAAGCTAGTAATTAAATAAAAACGGCCACATTCCTCTAGATCGTATTTTGTTGCTTCTTGTCTCAATATGGAACTTTATAAAAGGTATTAGAAAATTCTAGACACACTTACCGATATAGTTGATTAAGCCGTTTTTCATAAGTCCTTCTCAGTCACGAGAAAACGTATTAAAGGAGTGGCTCTAGTGAACCGGTGACAACGCTTTTAACGTATTTTCCAAGGCACGAGGTTATCATGCCGCCAACTTCCAAACTCCGAGCGGCTACAGAAAAATTCCTAATGGAAAAACCCGAATAAAACATTGCGACCACGAAACCAATAGGGCAAGTAATGACTGTCCAGTCGGTCTAGGTCTTAGGACTACTATACAGTAGTGGCTTCGAATCAAGGGTCAGGTAGTGTTATTAGGTTTTTCCATTACCAAATTCTCCATTCCATTAGGAGTCTGGATTTGTATCCGGTTGGTGGCTATAGGGTGCTTTTACATGGGAGTCATAACATAACCTATAGAATGTTGTTGTGTTATCTATAAGTGAAGTAAACACAATGGCTAAACAATCTGAGTGATTATGGTACATGGAGTTCAATTATAAAAAGTGCTGGATCATCATGTGTAACAAGCTTGTCATGTCGACGGTGAAGTGCCAATACCTCCTAACTTACATTTTTCTAGAATTCACTTTTTTATCATTTTGAACTTAAAAACGTTATTCGCATGTTTTAGTGAAATCTCCTAAGTGTATTTTTAGTTACTAAACTATATGTAGAAATACATCCAACTAAACCAAGGTGCCTATTTCATGGCATTACCTCCGTGCATGCATCCTCATTCAGTTTGTGTACATTTTTGACTTTGTCAGTTAGGTGTTATTGACACTTCACCGTCGATGTAATGAATTAGATTGTAATCTTTAAATTAGTGTGTGCTTAGTTATGTTCTAAGCAAGTACATATCTCGCTTGTTTCGTTAATTCATTCAACAATGTATTATTTTAGACTGAAAACTGAACAAGACACAGACTACCACTATTTAATTTATTTTCTTCCTGTTCATTCAAAGGTTGTCTGGTAGTAATAACAATAAGACCGCCGTTGTACCCTTAATATTAAAGGTTTTGTATAGTTGCCCTAGTAATTGCTTTTGACCACTTTTTGACAATTATCAGTCAATTAAAAACTTCACTAAGGTTGAAATGTTGCATAGACAAATAGACCTTGTCGTTTTAAGTTCCCTTGCATGCTCCCTTAGATGTCACTGATTGCGGTAGCGTCGGGGGTCGGGTTGCCTCCTTCCCTTAAATATGGAGTAATGGCTGATCTTTGCGTTATGCACGTGAACGTGTGCTGCTTGTGGTGACTGGTCGTCTTGCTGACCATGCTTTTGTTATTGTGAATGTAACTGAACAGACAGCTGTGCTGCTGGGGAGTTTGTTGCGCCACTTCTTCTTCCCAGCTAAAGCATCAGGGAGTGGTGAATGGTAGGCGTTTTGTTGGACTCTCTTATGTAATTTTGACATTCGAAAAGTGCTGATTCTCAACCTAGTTTGAATAAATGACTTTTGATTTAATAAAAGCCATCTTTGTTAAATACTTTCAAGTATGTTTCAAGCATGAATATTCCAACAGTAGACGAAACTTACCTAAAGCCACATGATCCCTGACTTCTTCAATGACTTGCTCAGGGTCAAGCCCTAACTCCGGCAGTTCCCTCCTCACTGTGACACCTGCTAATCTCTTTGTGACATCCTTTCTGAAGTCGCTGTTGATTTCTGCCATCTTCTCTGCAATCTTACGCCTCACTATAGGCACTGAACGGAGCCATCTGTAGAATTCTTTGCGCATGCGAGTTGTTACAGCTGGTGGGAAGGTAAAAAAACTTTGTATTATTATTTAGCCAAAAGTCAAAAATATTAAAAAAAACAGACTCAAAAGTAGCAACATCCTACAATTATTCCTTTTTGAAATTTATTATTGCCACTTACATTTGTTTTAACAGGTGGAAACCCAATACAACAATGAAGTCACAATTTTCAATCTAAGAGACAGAAAAAAAAAAAATTTTTTTTTTTAAACGTAGCCCCACACTAGGAATTTCTCCTGTATCGTGGGTGCGTTTACAAACATTTAAACTCACATACACAAACAGCCAGACCCGGAACAACTACTTGTAGGTCATACAAATATTTGTTCCGTGCGAGAATCGAACCCGCGACACGCAGCGCAGCAGTCAATCGCTTAACCACTGCGCCAACCGTAAATTAAACACCACCACCAACAAAAATGGAATATTTTTAATCTATCATATTTTGACTGACAGGGTTAAAATTTATTCCTGTCGATTGTCAACATCGGCTGTATAAAAAAAGGGAGTGATTATAACAAGGCCCAAGTAACGACTCTGAGTAATCAAAGTTATACAGAGGAAAATATGTTAAGTGTCACCCTCTGGAAATTGCTCCAGCAAGGAAAGATATCCAATCGCAGAGAGAAGCTGTAAAGTATATAAATTTTGACAAGTTTGTATGGGCCACCGAAACTTTAAACCGCTCTCTCTCAGCCCTTACGGCAGCCTACTGTACAACGAGCAATCCCAACAATTCTAATATTTGCGGATTATACAGCAACTTGTAGAGAGCTCCTGATGAGGAATAACTCTTCCCTGCTAGACATTCCTACACCACTCATCTGCTCACAGTTTCAAAAACTGCTTGGAGGGTACGTTAATCAAGAGTGTAGGTAATTTAAGCAATCAAAAGAAAAAGCATTGAATAAGTAACAATAAATTGTACCTGCATTTTTTTGAAAACTACACCATACATTTATTTTATAATGAATATTTTTATTAGGTATCTTTAATGATTGCGGATAATTTTATAAAACACTTACTCTCTTGTGCATTATACAAGCTATGTGCCCATACAATAGCGAGCACAGATGATGCGGTCATGGTGACTATCTGCCATGCCTCCTTCCCCTCAAACAGCCTGTTGATGGCCTTCAGAGGCTGCGGTCGCTCACTCATGGCTAGAATATGAACAGCATTTTAGAATAATAAAACAGAAGAATATTCAATAACAATAAACTGCGTTCAGTGTCAATATTCCCCAACAATGTTGACACTAACATCGAGGTTCAGATGTATTGATCGCGTTCAGTTTCATTGGTCAAATCAGCCCTAAGTCATGAATAAAGTCCTTTCGCAGTGATTTTACCTCTGACAGCAGCAACCCAAAAGTAACCTTATAGTCATGAGAACAAAGATTACTGTGATTTTGATAGTGTTGCAAAATCAGAGGTAAAATAACTGTGAAAGGTCTGTAATGAGACAGCAGGTTAATAAATCATCATTTAATCTATACTTACATACAACATAAATAATGTAATGTCAAAATAATACCTTTATTATTATTATTATTTTTAATAAATGCATATGAAAGTATACGATACGGTACGGTACTTATTATAACAAATAAACTTTTATTTTTTAATTGTCCGTTTGTCTGTCTGTCTGTTTGTTCCAGCTAATCTCCGAAACTGATGGATCGATTATGATGGGACTTTCACTTGCAGATAGCTGATGTTATAAGGAGTAACTAAGGCTATTTTTATTTTAGAAAAAACTACGTGCAAGCCGCGGGCGTCCCGACAAACATCCTGTCCAAACAAAAGTTCATACAAAATCCCATCAAACTCATCGAGTTCATACAAAATCAACTTTTTCATATTTAAAACCTAATTCAGACAATAACAAACATTTTAAAACAAAAAATATATATAACCAACGCGGTCCAGCCATTCTCAAGTGATGAGCTTACCAATGATCAGAATTTTATTTTTATTTATATAGTTTATCTTTGACTTTTGTTGCTGATTGTACCATTGTCACATCTACTTAATCATTATGAAATATGATATAAAACAGATTGATCCTTTGTCTGAGTTTAGCCATCCATTAGACTTTCATCTTTGCAGTTATTATGTTTTGGAATTGGTACCTAAGAAAAACAATCATAATAATTGTTAAGGTCATTAGAACCATTTCAAGCTTTTTTTTTTTCCTTTTTTTTTCGCAGTTAGTATCATAGATATTAATACTTTATTCACATTACAATCTAGTCTGTTAGACAATAATATACATATTATAAATTAAACTTGCTTTTTATGTGTGTAGTTTGGAAGAACAATGTGGTCATTGTTCTTCCAAACTACACACAACAGATTTTGATGCTATTTTTAACATAATTTAGAGAATTTATTCTGGAAGGTTTATATTACATTAATATTAAACTAACACAAAATAAAGAAATCTCATGGTTTTGTCAAGATATAAAAACTGTGTGAAGCTGGGGCAGGTTGTTAGTAAGTAATATAAATATATCTTAAACTGCTTAGTCATTATGAATCATTAATGAACAAATTTTGTTCATAAATGAGTGAGACCATATAGGTCTCACTCATTAAAAAGAGTAGATAACAATTGTAAACCAATTGTTATCTTCAACACTATTACTCATTTTATCCCGATCAATGTTCGATCTCTTTAATTACTTAATGCATTTTTATATTTAAAATTGAGCTTTATATAGTACTAGCTTTTTCCCGCGGCTCCGCCCGCGTGGATGTCGGTTATCGCGCAAAAAAGTAGCCTATGTCCTTCTCCATATCCCAGACTATATCTCCGCTAAATTTCATGACGATCGGTTCAGCGGTTTAGGCGAGAAAACGTAACATACAGACAAACAGACAGACAGACAGACAGACAGATAGACAGACAGAGTTACTTTCACATTTATAATATTAGTATGGATAATTACCCAGTGAACTTCATACCATGTGAGACAAAATATCAATTTTTTCAATTTTTTGGCTGATCCTTTGGGTTTTCCTAATTTCCTTTCGATTTTCGAGTTTTTGCGAGACTACTGCACAGTAATTGATTTTTTATTTATAGATTATCTGCCTTAATAAAATTAATAATTACAATAAAATTGTCATTGACCTAGCTTAATTAGAAGCATATTAATTGGTGAAGCAAAGAGCAGTTCAATTTTTGGATTGGAAACTGCCTAAGTGCACTGGTAAGAAAAACCTTGTCTTTGTGTACATGGAGCCAGAACAAATTATTATTTGAGCACGAATGATAAAGATACACAAAGTAGTTTTAATAACAGGCTGAATTATTGCGCAAGCAAATAAATAAATGTTAACAAACGCCGGTAATCTAGTCAATTTAATAGATCTAAATTGTGTATTTGTGTTGTAAGCACGTACATTTTATACAATAGCACTATTTTTATTTTGTTACTTACTAAATACGGCTGGGTAGAAACTATCACAGTATTTTCTACTACACAGTAACTTTGAACTTATCAAAACTACAGAGCTTGGCTCAATCAATTTTGACAATTCATAATCTTGGTATTACACTGATAACGATTATTCAAACAAGGATTATTTCGTAAATGAGATAACAATGATGCTTAGCAGCAGAAAAGTGTAATTAAAAAGATACTAATTAAAACAAAGGCCAGTCATAAACACTCAATTAATGAACTTTGAAATCGACCATACAACGAATACGATACTAAACAGTACGGCGCACCTCTAATGGTTTTAGTGATGTACTGTATCGGTATCGATTAATTGTTTATTCGAAATCAACTAAATTACCAATTATTATTGCTACTTTATTACTCTGCCACTGACAGATTATGAAATCTTTTGTATTTATTTTGGTACTGTCCATACAGCGACATATGAGTTTTACATTTGCGTGAGTGCAGTTTGCATTCGATTTGAAGCGTACTTTCCACTTTTCTTTTGATAGATTTGTTTCAGCAGCACAATCACACAAGCGCAAAGCAAGTCTTATTGTACAGGTTTTACGGTCACGGTAGGCCGCACGTCAGTGGAACAAAACAAAAACAGCATGAATCAGAAAGGTGAGGTTATATCAATGTCGTAATCACGAAAAAATTATTAGTACTGTCTTTTATAAAACTTCAATACTTACTGGACCCAAATATCGAAAAATTATGGGTGATTATTTTTTCACGATTATGGTGTCCTATGGAGAAAGTGGTTTAGTTTGGTGGTGCTTAAATATAATCACACCTTTCTGATACATGCTGTATGAAAAAATATTCGTGGCTGAAAACTACACAAGAAAAGCATTTGGCAGCCCCTGAAACCAGTGACAAGTATGATAAGATTGAATACAATAATTTAATGAATTGATCAAATCTTGAATCGACTAATCTGAACAACAATCGACAATATGATGACTCAAACTGTGTAATTCACCTCACTACAAACAATAAATGTTGACATGACATTGACGATCAGATGTCAACAGAGTTGTGTTCCAGTTTTATATTTTGTATTTTTTTTTTTTTTATACGAGAAAATACTATATGGTCTGAGCAAGTAAGTAATTTGCCTTCTTCTAGAATTCCGAAAAATAAGTTAAAGCCACTCATTAAATTATCACTGAATGACTAAATACTACTTACAAATTGTTTTTAACCATCTTGTTAGCATCGACTAGGGTTGCTACCTTTTTTTTTTTGTAATTAAAGTACAGACGCCAGCACATCAAGCTACTACAAGCTGTCAAATTTCTTTAATAGATTTTCAACTTTACCTCTACAGTAAAAGGTTCAAGGTTTCGGCTGTGGTTTCGGGTAACTTGACCTGCTGGCGTCAGTACATTGATTATTATAGGTAAGAAAAAAAAGTACACAGAATCAAAATAAAGTACCTACAATTTATTTTTCTTTATTATTATGTTTAAAAACATATTTTTTATTATTCATTTTCTGTTTTATCGTATCATTTTTTTATTTTTTTATTTTTACGGTGTAAGTAACATATTCATTATTTATTTGATCAGTTTCAATATCGAAGTTTCGTTTTGTAGGTGTATGTGGAGTATTCTTGTCCATGATTTACTATAGCATAAATCTATAAAACTTTAAATCGTATTATAATGCACTCAAACCGCTTCGCACAAAATAAACAAGAAATTGTGATAATGACTGACACTGACATTGTTGACATTTGAGGTTAGGTTGCGTTCAGAAATGGTTAAAAACGAGTGCATACGTGATGTGGCGCTGGCGAGTCGCGACATCGATTCAGCACCAATCGATTTATTTCGTTTAAACTTTTCAAAATCTCAAAGAAATCAAATCATGCGAAATAAAGTATTTTCGTGTACTTTATTATTCTCATAAAGTATGTACAATTACCTGAAATAACGTACAATACTTTAATATAAAGTACGGGTGGCAACCCTAATCACGAGTTAAAACAAAAAATAAAATATGTATTACTGCATGCTTAAAATATAATACTAAACCGTCTGAACCGCGATTCGATTAGACTGAGAGAAAACAGCTGTTGATATTATGAGTCATCAACCTCCAGTTTCCTGTATTCCAAACACAGCCAAAATGTCGAAAGCTAAAAAAGTAATCGAAGAAGCGAAGGAAAACAATAATCCTGAAATAGATTTGGTGGATAAAGGACTCTCTAGCCTCGATGAAATACCTGGATTGTGTAAGTTAATTGCTTTAAACCTGTTTACCCTTTTTAGGGCGTAGTGTAACCTGTTTTTAAGGAACTCGTTTTGATGTATTGCACTCGGTACTTATTATTTATGCACCGTATGTTAATAAACATCTTATTTTCTCTTAGTGCTGTTTATAAATCTCTCTAGAAATTGAATTATTCGGTTATAAAGATTATCAAGGTTGCATGTATAACAGAAATATATGTACAGTTTTGTTTTTATTCGTTTCAAGAATATTGCATGATAGACCGCCTACAGACTTAAATATAGAACAATATTTTACTCTTTAGCATAATAGTTAATATTTAAGTAATTCACTCATTATTACTGGATTTGCTACCCAGATTAGCTACTGAAGTTAATTTTAACCATGACATCATTCAATTTATCACAATACATTATTATAAGGTGTTTCCTTCCCTACGGACTCTTTAGTAAACTATTAAAGAGTGTTTTTAATTGTTTCAATAATCCTAACAAATCTATGAATACTGCCTTGTGACAACAACTCTTAGAGAAAAATACGCTATGAAATACTCATGTTGCACCATGTTCATATCTTTATTTATGTTAACGAGATCTGTGAATCGATGTGGGAATATAAAAAGGTGCAATCAAAACTTAAACTAGTTTATTATTCTAAAATATAAATCAGTAACGAAAACACATCACAATTCTTAATTCATAACTAGTGCGGGGAAACATTAAAAAAAAAAAATTGCCACCAATTTCCAAAAAAAAAAAAAACACCAACTTAATGTGGAAAAGCAAAAAAAAAAACGAATGCTTCCCGCTTATTAATGTTTGGAAACAAGGTAAAACTTACTGCTGCAATCAGTTATCTATTATTCCCTACATCCGTGCTCTTCAGTTGTATCTCTCGGGTCTGTACTTAACTGTATCAAAACCTTGCCAAAAAGCTGCTAACCGGCTCTGTGGTCTAGTGCTAAGACCAACCGTCGCAGACCGGGAGGTCCCGGGTTCGATTCCCAGCAGGGACAAAGATTTCTGCTGAGTTTGGTTGGTGGTAGGGCTTGTTCTAAGTCCGTCTGGATAGCTGCCACCATCTTATCTAAGTCTGTCGCCATAACAACAATGTCAACAGCATTCCGGGTGAAGCTGGCTTCCACCTTCAGCTTTATCATCACTAACCATCAGGAGAGACAAAGGCCAAGAGCTTCCCCATTGTGGATAAAAAAGTGCATACTTTTAATCATAATCTTTTTCTCCTTCAGTCACTCTCACCAACATTACTCGTCTCACTCTAAGCCACAACAAGATACAAGTAGTTCCCGCTGCACTCGCAAACCTCACCAACTTGGAGATACTGAATCTTGCCAACAACCATGTGACAGAGCTTCCTGTCAGTCTATCCTCGTTGCCAAAGCTCCGTATCCTCAATGTCTCTCTTAATAGACTGTATGGATTGCCAAGAGGCTTTGGATCTTTCCCTGTTTTGGAAATCTTGGACCTGACGTATAACAATCTGAATGAGAAGAACCTTCCTGGGAATTTCTTTATTATGGGTATGTATATTTCATTATTACTTATTAATATTAATCATTATTTGGACTCAATGAAATATAGCCTAATACAGATAAATTCCTAAAAACTAAGTTACAAATGGACATAGTTAAGCAGAAAGGACTCAACCCATATTGTGGTCAGGGATGAGTTGTATATACCAAAGAGGTCCTAACGGTTAATGGAAGGTACCTACCTAGCTTCATGTGGGTTGGTTCCCATCATTAAAAAATCAACCTTTATAAATCTCGGATCTTTTTTGAGTGAAATAACCAACCGTTAGGACCTCTTTGGTATATACAAGTCATCCCTGACTACAATGTGGGCACTGGGTGTGTGTGGGTGCATAACTATGTCCAAATAATGTAAGTGAGTAGATGGCTAAAATTATAAGAACTCCTGACTTCCAAACTAGGTAAAAACCTGTATCTTGGAAATCAGTGCTCTTCATTGTGGTACATTACGTGTAAAAACTTACAAATCACATACTTACATGACCAAAATTAAATGACATAAGCTATGAAAGGAGGTACTTATGAAAGTTTATGTGGATAGCAAATAAACAATTAGGTACTGCATTAGTGTGAACTCCACTATTCATTATGTAATTAAGTAAGCCAATTCTACATTCTATATTTATTTCACCCTTTAAAAAATTATACTTAAACAACAAAAAGTAATAACCGTCGATCGATTTTATTCTGTTCCAATAAAACCATAAGTAGGTTTATGTACCTATCGATGAGTAGGTAATCTGTTATGAATCATTTTTATTTATTACAATAGTAAGTAGTAATCCAGTAAACAAAATAGATAATTCGACGCTTGAAAGGCAAAATTGACAACTTTACACTAGAGCATTTTAAATTAAAAAAATCCGATAAAAAATCTTTAAAATGCTTTTTTTAGTGTATACTCTACTAGAGTATATATTAAACAATAAAAAATGAAAAATAGGTCCTCCATTTTAAAGTTGTCTTTTTTTTTGTTGGAAAAAAATACTTTAAAATGCTCTAATGTAAAGGTGCCAACATGTCGTTTGGTCAATTTTGCCTTTCAAGCGTCGTTATGTATGTTACACATTCACGAAACGGTACGAATTAACGCTTAAGAGGGTACCGAGCGCGCAGTGGCGCCCTCATCTTTTGTTTGTTGATTTCTTTAATTTTAGAATGAAAATGCAGCAAATAAGCATGTTACGTTGAACTCCACTATACTTTCTTATTATTACTTACAAGCGGTAGTTTTACATTGTTGATTTATTGTAATCCTTAAAATGGAAAATAGTGGCCACTAAGCTCCGTTTTAAGGATTACAATAAAACAACAATGTAAAACTACTGTATATTGTATATTGAATAATGTTACACTTGGAAAACTTTACTAATTCAACCAATTACAATTTCAGACAGTCTCCGTGCATTATATCTCGGTGACAATGATTTTGAATACCTGCCTGGTGAAATCGGTAACCTGAAGAACTTACAAATTGTAAGTATTGTTATTGGTTCAGTTTTTTCCTTATACTCATTGTATTGTTATTTATAACCACAAGCACCTAATGTGTTAGAAAGAGGATAATATAACAAAACTTGTTTCATTAGAAGTTATTTTCAGCAATTTGTTTTGCTGTAAATAGTTATCTACAAAACCTATAGACAGTGTTTTCTCTTATGTATGCAGTTACTCAGTGTATAAATAAACTGATCATCATCAGCACTTTTAAAGACTATTTTTTAGGGTTCCATACCAGGGGGCCAAGTCTACTAATGTACAAACGTTGCAATGGTCTCTTCATTGTGAGTTTTTGACAGATTTGCCATACAAACACTGTAAAAAAATGGCGAGACCATTGCAACGTTTGTAAATTAGTAGACTTAGGCCCCAGAAGGGTGCCAAACTGAACTATTACTAAGCCTCCACTGTCCATCCGTCCAACGGTCCGTCTGTCTTTCAGCAGGCTTTATCTCATGAACGGTAATAGGTATATAGTTGAAATTTTCACGGATTTTGTATTTCGATTGCCGCTATAACAACAAATAATAAAAATGTAATAAAGTTATACCCCTATAACTTTATTACATTTTTGTCCCCATACAAGAAACCTGTTATTTTCGGCGTGTTTTGCTCCGATCTTAATACGATACGGAACCCTTCGTTTGCGAGCCCGACTCGCACTTGGCCGGTTTTTTTTACACAGTCCCACGTATATGTTAATGACAAACATAAGATTTGATAGATTAGCTATCCATCTCGCTAGCACTGAAGATCTCTGTTATTATGAGGGGCATAATTATTTATCTAAAAGAAAAATAAATAAGGTTTCTTTTAACTGCACGTCTGTATTCCCCTATACCCCTAGTAGCATTTTCCGTTGGCATTTTGTTGGGCCAACTTCAGAGGTATGTGGCCCAACCAAACGCCAACAAAAATGCTACTAGGGACTCCAGTATTAATAACTAGCTTTTGCCCGCGGCTTCGCCCGCGTGATAGTCGTTAATTATCCCAGGGCCCGCGAACTACAGGGATAAAATTTATATCATCCTATGGCCTAACTCAGGCCATGGTCTACTTGTGTGCTAAATTTCATCAAAATTTGTTCAGCCGCTAAGGCGAGAAAAGATAACAGACAGATATACGGAGTTACATTCGCATTTATAATTATGTATAGCTTCTACCCGCGACTTCGTAAAAATAATTCTCAAATACGACTGGAACTTTCAGAGATTAGCGCGTTCAAACAAACAAACGAACTCTCGAGCTTTATTATTAATAATATATTATAGGTTAGATATTACATAATTGTTTATTATATTATAGTATGGATTTGGTATCATTATTTCCAGCTATCGATGCGCGAGAACGACCTGATCGAGGTGCCTCGTGAACTGGGTCAGTTGGCTCGGCTGAGGGAACTGCACCTGCAAGGCAACAGGCTCGTCGTGCTGCCTCCCGAGATCGGTAAGTTACAATGAAAGAAAGAAAATGCGTTTATTTGGTAAAGAAAGAACCCAAACACGAAAAGAACAAGTTGGGGGAAAATATGCGTCACACATCCACGCAAAACGGGCATCGCTCAGCATAATGCTGTGACCCTGTGCAAAAGAGAGCCCCAGCGCTGGTTTTAAGCGACACCTGGCGTCAGCGCCAGGTTGACGTCATCACGTCAGCGTGATGACGTCAACCAGTGCAGCATAAAGTGAGATAAAAATATCTAAATATATAAAACAAAGTCGGGTTATTTACAGCATTTATAGCTCAAGAACGGCTGGACCGATTTGTATGATCTTTAATTTGTCGTCACCCTGAATAGCAAAATAATTATTAAAACATGCGAAAAATTCACGAATTAATATTTATAAAGAAAAAATATTCTCATACATTTTGTATGGAACGGATATTGTGTCTTACGACTTCCATGCGAACTAAGTCGTGGGCAGAAACTAGTAATGAGATAAAAATTACAAAATAAAATAAATACAGTACTTAGTTAATAATATAATAATAACTTAGTTGATAATGATATGTTTTTGATTATTATGGGATGGATAGAACGAATAGTTACGCTAAGATATTTTGGAGCGTGGCCAAAATCGGAACTAACGCCGCTCAGTGGGGCCAAATACAACGCTTGTGGACATTTGGTTTTTGAAAAATCTGCTTCACTTGAGTTCATATTTATGCCTATCAGATATTTTTCTACCTTCCTTAATACATATTCATAATATTCGCGGCGCACACTGACTTATAATTTGTTAAATTTATAGTAAAATCGTCTACGTCGATTTATGTACAGACGCCAGCAGGTCAAGCTACCCGAAACTGTCAAATTTTCGCAATCAACCTTACACTGTAGTGATAAAGTTGAAAATCTATTAAAGAAATTTGACAGATTGTAGTAGCTTAATGTGCTGGCGTCTGTACCTATTTGAAATAAAAGTTGAAACCTAATAAATCAAAATCAAAAGTCATTTGATCAAACTAGACACTTTAAAATTACATAAGATAGTCCCCCAACACCTGCTGGTACGCGCAGGATCTCTCGGTACCGTCCGAGACAATGACGAAGTGTTTGTGTGTGCGTGTGTGTGTTATACGCTGACGCTACTCGTCTTTACACACACACCCACAGCGCGTTTGTGCACTTGGTTACCATAAGGCAAGCGCGCGTCGACGTCGCTTCATGAGATTCAAAAAAACTGGACTCGTTGAAGATATTTGAATGTACGTTTACTACGCACTGAGGATACGCCTTGAGAATATTGACGAAACGCGATACTTTTTCATACATGTTATGCTGTTACATTTTCATAAGACATTAAATTAAGAATTAAGTTCCAAATTCTTCATTATCTAGTATTTGTTTTAACAATAGTCTGTTAATTCCACAGGGTCTCTGGACCTGGCGAGCAACAAGTCAGTGCTGCGACTGGAGGGTAACTTCTGGGTGCCGCCAATTGAGGACCAGCTGAAGTTGGGACCCTCACACGTGCTGGACTATCTGCGCTCCGAGACTTACAAAGTGTAAGTATTACATAGGATTTATTCGTCCTACAAAATTGAGAAGTTATAGGTATTCTTCTCTTTCATGTGGTTAGTGACTAACCTGGTGTCGACTTTTTATGCCGCCCATGGGCTTCAGACTTGGCTTCACATGCCGTCAAGAAATATCTCTCAGGCATGCTGGTTTCCACATGAGTTATAGGCATTGAGGTTCAATGTAAACTAGAGCAGCTATTACAAACTAAAGAGGTGTCCCGCGGATGTCAAATGTGACAACCGCGGTGTATACGTATTCAGAGGGGTAATTGTCAGTCCGTTCCGAGTTGCGATAATATCGATATTCGCGTGTTAAAGCCCGTACCAAATTAGCGTGAGCGCGATAACGATGTCCCGTGAATCGTCATAGATGACGTCATGACATTCGCCATCTTGCGATAACGCCGACCATGCCTTTTACTACTATCACCGTGAGCGCTGTCAAAAATGACAGTTGTGCTGTTTTGTTTTGAGTCGAATCATATCGTAACGTGGCATTTTCAAAATTGTTCTTCTGGCTACAGTTGCTACCTAACCTAAGAAAAAGAAAATTTTGGCGTATACACAGAGAAATACTCTAATATCGTTTTGACATTGAGTGAGCACTGTGAGCGCGTTCACGAGCGTTCCGAATTGTTGACAGCCCTCGGCTGTCAAAATCGTAATAACTAAATCGGAACGCATGTGAGACGATGTGAGCGCTGTCAGCGATTAAAGCCAATTCGGAAGGCGGCCTGTGTAACACACTATCAGTAGGAATGTCAAAGTCAAAGTCAAATCATTTATTTCAAATAAGCACGTAAAATGCACTTTTGAACGTCACAAAAATTATTAATTGATTCTAGTTGCCCCTTCTAAAAGGTAGTTACGTATGGAAAAGAATGGGCAAGAAACTCCATACTTACTCTTTTAAAATGTTAACAATATTTTGTATACTTACAGTAATTATTAATTACATGTGATGGGTTTCATTTTGACAGTTCAACAACATTTATGGCGTTATTTACGTTGTCATCATTCGGATTGTGATTAATGTGTGTCACTGCCACGCAGTAAGTGTGCTACCGCGTTCAAGAGCTGTCAGTGTCAATGATGACACTGACAGCTCTTGAACGCAGTTTAAATGTGCTGCTCACGTTTAGTTTCATTGGTGAAATCAGCCCTGTTTTTTTAAAGCCACGCGGGCGAATCCGCGCACTGCAGCTAGTAACTAATAAGTGGAATAATGGGTAATGTTTTATCTCATTCAGTCTCTACAGCCGCCACATGTCAGCGAAGCCGCCGCCGCCGCCGCAGACGCTCGACAAAAGCAAGAAAGCCAGCAGAGCCGCCTAACTTGACACTACTAATTATATTAACGTGCCATTATTATTAATAATAGGGTTTAATAATTATAATATTATTAATGCTTGAAAGAATATTGTGACGCTTTGAAGGAATCGAATATAATGATCAATCATCTCAGCCTATCGCAGTCCACTGCTGAACATAGGCCTCTCCCATGCTGCGCCACAACACCCTGTCCTCCGCCTTCCGCATCCAGTCTGTCCCAGCAACCTTTTTGAGGTCATCGGTCCATCTAGCTGTGCTTAGTCTGAAGGCTATATCGATAACTTCGGTTCTTTTCTAGTTAATTTATGATCTTATCCTTCAAAGAAACTAAGCATAGCGCGCTGAGCGTCCTTGAATTTGTCGACCAGCCTGACCGTCAGTTTCCACGTTTCGGCTAGGTATGCCATAACGGGCAGGATGCACTGGCTGAAGACCTTAGTCTTCAAACACTACGAAATTGGCGACGAGAAGACTTGACGAAGTTTTCCAAACCCAACTGAATCCTTCGGTCGGCTTCTTTCTCAAATTTGTGCCTACCGAGCTGGATGACTTGCCTTAGGTAGACGTGCTCCTTCACATCATCGAGAAGCGACCCTTCGATGTGGATTGGACTTGGCAAGACGTGCGACTTTTACATGAATTTCGTCTTGTCCAAATTTATCTCGAGGTCAACCCGCCGAGAGGCTCTATTTAGGCTGTGTATCATCTGGTTTAACTATTCCAACGTCTCTGCCACTATGACGATGTCGTCGGCAAAATGAAGGTGTGAGATGAACTCGCCGTTTACGTTGATACCCTGTCCAGTCCAGTCCAGCTTCTTAAAAACGTCGCCGCTACTTAAGTGTTAAGGTAAGGGGTTTGTATGACGCTGCCTCGATGACTGTCCAGATCCAGAATATGAAAACCAGCCCCATTCAACTGCTCAGGGGGGTGAGACAGAGGGATGTAATATAATGATCGCAGCGCGACAATTTTTTGTTACGTAGCGCCAAAGCAAGATAAATGTGATTGTTTAAGCTAGTATTGTCTCGTTACCACGCGAGATAATTGGACAGCAACATTTTGTCGCACGCAATTTAGCACGGATGAAAAAGTTTCGAGAGAACATGTAGTCAATTAAATCTCAAACTTTATATTGTGTTGCAACTGCCACCGAGTTGAATAGGTAAATCAAAATAATTTTACGACACTGTTTTCACTACAGAAAATTATATAAAACTTAGTAAATAAGTGCACTTACATAAATACATTTAAATAATATATTTTTTTACACTAATTATGGTGCTAATTTATTAACTTGTATGTTGTGGTTGTATTAATGTGTAAGAGATGAAAAACAATTTTCGTATTAAATTATTGACTAACTAGGCTGGTTTTTTATTTACTGCTGAATGCATCTTTTCCCTAAAGTAATTTCATCTTCCATCTGTACACTGAGGCCATATAATGACTTAATTTACAAATTAATTTATTTTTTGCCATCGTCACACTAAATAATAACACGAAGTCAGCTTTTCAATCTGATCAGATCAGTTTGAAAAGCTTTCTGGATAATCACAAGTCAATAGGAAAAAAAACAAAAAGATTATCTTGGCTGTATTTTATATGTCTAACATGCTATCTGGTGGGTAGTCGGTTGTGACCAAGTGAGGA
Source organism: Dryobota labecula (assembly GCA_947523025.1). Taxonomy (NCBI): domain Eukaryota; kingdom Metazoa; phylum Arthropoda; class Insecta; order Lepidoptera; family Noctuidae; genus Dryobota; species Dryobota labecula. Next base: position 23,802,040 of record OX383289.1, on the reverse strand, counting down.
CGCCACTTTAGATTAATGAAGAGTGGCAATATTATTTTCACAACACACTATAATAAAGTTGCTACAAATTGATAAAAAGCGACATTTTCAACCCTATAAAAAATAAATCACGACATAAATTTCTCAAAAGTTTATTATTTGTGATAGGTATTTAATGTTAACAATTCAAATATAATCAATCTGTTATTGGATGGAATAAGTAGACTATGCTCAGATATTTGTACGATTTAGTTATGTAGAATATTGGTAGGTAGGTAGGTACAGTGGACATCAAGCTACACGAAACTGTCAAATATCTCCAAGCGATTTTAACCTTTAAAATGTTGATGATTAAGTTCAAAATCGTACGAGAAAATTTGACATTTTGTGGTAACTTGATGTGCTGGCCACCGTACAGTAACTGAAAAACAAATTTTGTCGATGTCACAAAAAACATTTAGGGGAGATACTATCGCGAAAGAGACGCTGCTGTCATACAACATAGTCATTGCAAGTGTACTTAAAATACGCATTTATGTTTAAGTTTCCTTATTTTCAACACAAAATTATTGTACACCTTTGTCGACTCGAAATGTGTATCTAGGTTAAAAAAAAATATTTGCAGTTATGTGCCTAGTTTTAAATTAGACAATAATTAGAAAATGTATTGAATTTTTACAGAAATATAATTATGACCAATTTATTATTTTTAAATAACGACTTTCTGTCAGTCGCGGGTATTTTTTTAATTTCATATTTGAATATTAATTTACAACTTTACCAAGTTTTCGGGTATTTCATTAACAATAGCTTAAAGAAATTATCATCGCATTCAGTTGCATAAAGATTCTTTTAGTTTTTACAGACTAGATTTAACTAGATAATAATTACATCAAATCATTTTACATAAAAGTTCTAATAATATTTTAGTATAGTAACGGATCTTTCCTCTTAACTTTTTTTTAACTTAAAAAAATTACCAGTTTCAAGATATTGAACACTACACAAGCAGGAATATCGACGCACAGCCTGTTTGAAATTTCTCGTCCGTTAATAATAAAAAAAAAATGCTATTCCATACATTTTGTGACCGCATCGGTATTGCATTTTTCACAACAATTGTGCATTCAACGTGATTTTTGCTTGTAACTTGGTTGTAGAGGTCATATATGCAGTCGCTCTATGTAAAATACAGGTACTCAGCATTCGGTTAGACTGGAAGCCGACCCCAACATAGTTGGGAAAAGGCTAGGCAGATGATGATGAGGTATTTATTGCACTTTTGTGGGAAAATGCTGTTTTCTTTTAATAGCCGCCGAAAAATTTCAACGCAAGGGGTTCCAGAATCATGTACTGAATACATGGTAACAGGTTGTGCGTCGATGTCTGTCACCCTGTATATAGCACTATCGAATACATAAAGTCCGGCTAAAAATACCTCAGAAACTGAGCATAAATCATACAAACTAGAGATCAATTATTTTCAAAAATAGTAGTATTTAAAAATTAATTGAGTACACACAGAGATTAAGAAAACATTACGATATGAACACCCCCAATTTAGTAAGGGATGATGAAGATGAACTTAACATAATAATCTTGAACATAATACAAATTCTATTTCTGGTATGGTCAGCAAAAAAGTCGATTAACACTCGTTTTTTAAAACTTCATTTATGAGCATGGTTAGATAAATTCAGATAATACAAATTGAGCTATTACCACATGAATACAGATGGGACACTCCGCAGTTTAGGTATGAAACTACAAGTACGCGGCGAGCCCATCTTACTGGGACAATTCAGTAGGACTGCCGCGCGCCGCCGGCCATAAGAGTTACGCGATAGAAAGAGGTGTACGTTACCCCAGCAGGAAAGTGTCTCCTAGAGTGATATGAGTGGAACGTATAATTAGTGCGTAATCTGCTGTAAATGTGCGCCAAATAAAAAATTTGTACGTTTTGTCGTTTTGGAATAAAACAGAAAAAAACTATTCCTGCTGGAGTAACGTTTTTCCAGCAGGAAAATTCTAAACGAAAGGTCGGGGAGAGAAATATTTTGCATGGGCAGAAAGCTTATATTTGTGCAAAAATGTGCGCCAAAAATATAATTTGTGCGTTTTCAGAAAACGTATAAGTATATAAGTAATATATATAAAACATATACGCCAAGAAGGATCGAATACAGTTTTCAGCGAGCTTATACGTTTTCTCATTTAGGCGCTACGATATTTTTTCGGGTTTAAAAAAAAGCGCGATTACTTGAAAATTATAAATATTTTCTTAAATCTAAATCTGTCACAAATACGCACAAATAAAGAGCTACTCGTGTATGTTTATTCTAAAAGCGCACATACAATGGTTTTAGAGATACACGATTCTGCAAAACGTTTCTCCAGCAGGAAATGCAATATCTTAAAAACCTGAAGACGCACAAATTATATTTTCGGCGCACATTTTTGCACAAATACAAGCTTTCTGCCCATGCAAAATATGTCTCTCTCCGACCTTTCGTTTAGAATTTTCCTACTGGAAAAACGTTACCCCAGCAGGAATCATTTTTTCAGTTTTATTCCAAAACGCACAAACTTTTTATTTGGCGCACATTTACAGCAGATTACGCACTAATTACACGTTCCACTCATATCACTCTAGGAGAAACTTTCCTGCTGGGGTAACGTACACTAGAAAGAGAGGCAATTTGTAGGTAATAAGCGTTGTGTGAACTGAATTGCACTTTATTGTGTCGTAGCAAGAGCCTGTTTTTATTTAAATGATTTTGCGGAGTGTCCCATTCTGGTGTCAGTTTTGATGCCGCCCATGGGCCTCGGACTTGGCTTCATACGCCGTCGAGAAATATCTCACAAGCCGGTTTCCTCACGATGTTTTCATTCACCGTTTTTTAAGCAAGTGATGAATCCGAAAAGTCAGACTTGCATGCACATGAAGTGCTGAAAAGTAGTGCATCAAGTAATTTTGGGTCTATTTAGACGGGTGTAAAAGTTTAATTGTTAATCTACTTCTGTTGCTGACTATCTACTAAAGAAAATTTCATTAAAGTTCACAGTAAAAAACTATTAAATGTACAGACAATGGGAAAAACTAATTGTAATTATTGTAAGTACTATATCTGACTTTATGTATACAGGGTTACTAACAACCTCTCAGGAATATACATCATAAATAACAACTATTGTTCTATGACTTAATAATTCATCAGATTTTAATTCATCTGACTTTCATACAAAATATTAAAATTCGACGCTCTAAATGTCTAGAAAGACGCAATCTTAAAGGTTATTATTTTTTTTTTTTTGGTAAATTTATCATTTTTGTAAAAAGTCATAGAACAAAAGTTGTTGTTTATGATGGTAATACAGTCCTGCAAGGTTGTTAGGGGTTTATTTATAAACGCTGCTTAAAGTTAAGTAATGGTTAGCGACTGTTAAACTATACATTTTCGACGTGTGAACGCCACTTAACTTTTAGCAACGTTTATGAATAAACCCCTTATATAACCCCTGTGTTTTATCAATAACCCTGTTTATATAGTTAGAAAATAGATAACACAATTAAAAAGCAAAGAGTGAAAAGAGCATACAGAAGTATTAAATCTTTATTCAAACACTTTATACATACATTGAGAATGGTACATATTAGAAAATTAAGACAAGTTTAAAAATATAATTAAACTGTCACATTAAATCAAGAATAAGGTGTCTCCTATTTATTATAATATGAAGAGGTAGATAGATTATATGGTGCAAAAATAGAAATGTCAAAGTTGAGCATAGGTTAGCATTCTAGTTTATTAAATAGCAAGAAATGTCGACAATGCTGCCAGTCAGGGCCCTATACCACATAACTTTAAAATTTCAATTTAGTTAAGTTACAATTTCTAAATCTTACAAGTGCTTATACCACAAAACTCTAAGCCACGCAATTGTAATGGAAAACCTTACAAAAATGTTAATTGTAGTCAAGTAGTACAAGTCTACAATTAACCGTAACATACGACATAATTATGTTTTTCCGAAGAGCCCTAAAAATGTGTAGCTGTCAATGTGAGAATATGGTTTGTGTTACAGTAAATTGTAGTGATTAGTCTACATATTTTTAAAATTGTAGCTACAAGTCTACAAGTCACAATGCGTGTGTCAGAGTGTATTATATTTTTGAACCATTATAATGTTCAGTTCTAGTGACAGTAGCAGCGAAGAAGAGAATATAGAACTTAGGCAACCTAGGACGTTTAGAGAACGCATACATTTTACATAATTATAACAGATACCGGATTGCACTTTTATTGAAAGATTCAGAGAGAGAGTTATAAAATTAATACGAGAGCCCACGACCAAAACCATGTCGCCTCGATTTACGACGTAAACCGTATAAAATCGTCAGTTTAGATTCTGAACCAGACTAAATGGGCAGTACTGTTCAGAAACGTCGCAGGTTTATGGGGGCCCATTTCTGAAAGACATACGGTTTTATCACAATATTAAAAATGTACATAGCTTTCGTCGTTTTGCTATTAGGATTTTTGGATCAAGAATAACCAAATCTATCGATTTTATACGGTTTTGATCGTAAAACGATAAGACAATAATTTTGGTCATGGGCTCTCGTCATGTATATGCAGTGGAATAATATTTACTTGAAACTATTGGTTAACATCTCAAGCATGCTACAAAAAGAAATCACCCTCTCAATCTAACACAATATAAGTACAAACGTACTTATACACACTTGTAACTTTACATAAATTATACGAATTGTAGACTTGTATTCCTACAAATCGTACAATTATGTAGGGCGTCGTGACATAGCCCTTATGCTTTGTGCAACACTTTTAAAAATGCGAAAGAATTGTATATTGTAAATTATTGTAACGCATACATATTTGTAATTTTTGTGTTGCGATTTTTTTTCTACAATTTAACAATTATATATAAACTAGCTTTTGCACGCGGCTCCGCCCGCGTAGATGTCGGTTATCGCGTAAAAAAGTACCCTATGTCCTTCTCCATATCCCAGGCTATATCTCTGCCAAATTTCATGACGATCGGTTCAGCGGTTTTGGCGTGAAAACGTAACAGACAGAGTTACATTCACATTTATAATATTAGTATGGATGTAGACTTGTAAAGTTTTGTGGTATAGGGCCCAGCGGGGTAATTGCGTAACACGCTAACAGTAGCAATGGGTTTCATTTTGACAGTTCCACAACATTCATTGCGTTATTTACGTTGTTGAGCAGATAATTTTTTCGAACTTATGCAGCAATGGATCAGCAATATCCTTCAAAATCATTCAGATTGTTATTGCTAGTGTGTTACGCAATTAGGGTGCAGGAGTGAAATAGAAATATATGATGCTTTTTTGACACCTGTCAGTTTCATACAAACGAATATGTGTTTTACGAATTTAAACTATATTAGTTCCAATTCTTGTAAAAAAGATTTGGAACTAATAAAGTTTAAATAATAATAATTATTAATAATAAAATTAATTTTAAAAATATATAAATAAAATTACTACTATTATAATTCATTATAATTAATTAAAATTAATTATTAATAATAATTTTAACTTTATTAGTTCCAAATCTTGTAAAAAAGATTTGGAACTAATAAAGTTTAAATTCGTAAAACACATATTCGTTTGTTTGAAACAGACAGGTGTCAAAAAAACATTCTCTCAGTGGACGAAATATAATTTTACTTGGTCGAAGAAATAGTGAATCATAAAAAGGAAACATCTTCACCTACCTCTCCTTATTATAACACAATTAAACATAATTAAAACTAGTCTCAGTCACATATTTCCATCTCAATCATCATCATAATCCGTGTCGTCATCATCATCACTTGATATCTCCATGTTTCTCGTCGAGTTAATCATTGGCATCGGCTTCCGAGTCCGCTCGAGAGAGAAAGCGTATGATTCGTAATCCAACACTTCGTCATCACTCAAATGGGAGTTGCCTTCGACGAAACTTGCGAATCTGGAAAAAATAACGCATGTTCTATAATAGCCCGACCGCCGAAAGCGCCAGCCTCTAGCGAAAGTAGACAAAGCCGCGCTTACGGCGGTCGGGCTATATTAGAGGTGTGCCGTACCTAGGTTATTTTCGTACTAGATCCACCTAGTACAAGTATCGAAAAATACTTAGTCCAAATACCTGTTTCGAGTACGTATGACAGACTGGCGTGCGGTGGGACGTATTTTATCGGATGGTTCTTTCTTCCGTGCCTATATCGTATGATCCTTCCCACCGCGTATCGATTGCGTGGCATATAGGTTCTCATGCATCAAATTGATTTTGTGTTAAATTAAACTATTCCTTGTGATAAATATATTTTAACTTGCACACACCTAAGATTATATAAACTTAGCAAGTCCAAGAGCAATCGTCAAAAAGCATTATTTCATTAGGTTTATTTTTGCATAATATGAATAAATTGGAATAGGCGGATTCTCGATACTTAGCCGTACGTTATGAACACGCTTCGCCAAATACTTCAATACGGACTCAATGGATCGCGCCCCATATCTGATAAATATTAAATCAGGATAATTTTTATGTAAAGCTGGATATTTTAAGCACGAATATTGGGTGACGTTTGAGGATTGACACTGTAAAGCGCTATTAACATCCTTAATGGTACAAATAATAAAAAATACTCGATGTACTTTGTACTTTACGTGTCGTACTAGGTGCGGCCTAGTTCAGAAAAATACCTAGTGTGCATACCTGTTCTAGTAGGTAAATAAGTCTCATGACTAGGCTATATACAAATGGCAAATATCACCCCAAAAGCAGCTAAGAGTATGTAGGGTTGGGTCGGACACGTTTCCTGGATATCGGATTAATGATTGCATAGGATATCCTCTGTTCAAAAAGTATGTGATAAAAATGTAAACAAATGGATTAGAAAACGTACACGTGGATGCCAATTTGTAGTACCACTAACAAATTCAGAGCTTTTATTTGTTTATTGTAATAATTTAGTTAAAAGTAGAAACCTAAATACAGATGCAATGTGTAACTAATTCCCCTTAGTGAATGGTTGCGTAAGAATTTAACCTAAACTGGGTTTGTTTACACTCGGATACTTTTGGAACAGTGCATTTTCTATGCTCTGTTCCAAAAGTATCACTGTCAAAGGACCGGTTTGCGACGGTCGGGCTATACACAAACGGCCAATATCACCCAGAATGTTGCTAATCTGAAGTGATATTTGGATGGATTGCCGAATGTCGGATGAACGAAGAGTCCGTAATAGTTATGAAGAGCGAAACCCCTGTGGGGTAATTGCGTAACACACCTACCAGTAGCAACGGTTTTAATTTTGACAATTCAACAACATTCATTGCGTTATTTACTTTGTTGAGCAGAGAAATTTTTTGAACATATTATGAAGCAATGGATTAGCAATATCCATCAAAATCATTCAGATTGTGTGTTATGCAATTAAAGCACAGAGAAATAATAAGGTTACGGCGGATGCTGACACGCGGATTAAATGAATATTTTATTTTTATTTGTTAACATTTTCCATCATAAATATTATGTATTTCTGATAGATAATTATTTATGTATTTCTGTATCTGCCCGTGACATCACAGCGGGCCCTTTCAGAATACCAGCGCTGCGACACTTATTTTTAAAATCGCAGCATCATGCTGTGATAGGAGCCTTGGCCACGTACAGGACCTACTGTTTCTTTATTTTCTTTTCATATAATTTCATTTTTTTATATTTTTATCATTGTTTGTTTAGTTTAGTTTGTGATCTTCCTGTGCGAGTCACAATGAATACTTTTTCTTTCTTTACGCAATTAGGATGCCGGTCATTGTGGCAATGCTTGGGATGAGAGCTGTCTATGTCCGGAAGTCTTAGGCTATAATAATGAGATGACTATAAATGATGATGAAGACAACATGACTATGAATATTGATGATGACATGAAAGAAAAATGTGTTTATTACACGTCGAGATTCTCACCTCTTCGAGTCGTTCAACTTGAGCATTATCTTCCACTGCGCACAGTCTGGGCTTGAGCAGTATTTCCTTAGGTTTTCAAGAGACTTCTTTGTTTCCCGTGCGCCTTCCTCATAGTACTCTTCGCTAGTGAGAAGTCTTTGTTTCGGCGGGAACTTTCGACGCCTGTAATAATAATAATGGTATGAAGATTGGTACAGTTGGCCAAATTGTTAAGTATGCAGGCAAGTAGCGCCATCTGTACATGGAAATGTCAATATCATGTCATATACAGAATCATGTACTGAATCCATGGTAACAGGTTGCGCGTCGATGTCCTGGAAAAATGGTTTTTACAGACCGGTAATATTTTTAACGGCCTATCCAACGACCATGCATAAACCATGGTATAGACGAGAAAAAAAAATATCATCCCCACTTTACGTGCAAGGGAGGATCTACAATTATGTATTTAAGAGCGTACAAGGGTCCACTAGCCCCACTCCTTTAAAAAAATATTATCTCGTGACTGAGAAGGAATTATGAAAAACGGCTTAACAGCGACCTCGGTAAGTGTGTCTAGAATGTTCTAATACCTTTTATAAAGTTTCATATTGAGACACAAAGTAACAAAATTCATTCTAAAGATAAACGGCCACATTTCCACATTCTAGATCGTATTTTCTTGCTTCGTGTCGCGTCGCGGTCGCTGTTGAGCCGTTTTTCATAATTCCTTCTCAGTCACGAGATAATATTTTTTTAAAGGACCTAGTGCTAGACGCTAGTGGACCGATGTATGCGCTCTTAAGATTTTATTTTACCACTTTTTCAGCGTGATTAATATGTATACCCATGCCAAATGACTTATTTCTAGTACTAAGAGTTTCTGAGCTAAGCCGCGGACAGACAGACGGACATAGCGACACTATAAGGGTTCCTTGTTGACTATGGAACCCAAAAAGAGGGAACTTTCCAACTAGGCAACACAAAACAAATTAACTTACCAATATCCTCGCATCCTGTTGATAAGTGACTGTGGGAAGTACTTAGCAACTAGTGACGTGACGATGACGGCGGCTGACGCCTCTTGATACTCGCTGCTAAAGAAAATCATTAGAATGCCGACAATCTGAAATTAAAATATTTGTTATGAGGATCGTAATTAACAAGAAATTAGATTAAAAACTCGTGGAGGAATCATTGCCTATGCCAATTATTTATTTACTGTATTTTTGCTTGTACATACTTCAAATTTCTACCCATTATTTAACTTACACAGGAAATGCATACTAATCTATCTATACTATAGGTAATACTAGTAATAAAGCTGAAGAAATTGTTATTTTGTTGGTTTGGACACGCTAATCTCTGGAACTAGTAGTCAGATTTGAAAAAAAAAATTGACACCTATTAACCTAACACCGGCTAACACCGCGCGAGGGCTCTTAGGAGCTAAGCAAAAAGAAAAAAAAAACAGAAAGAACGCTAAGCGAAAACGAAGCAATACCATGGGCAGACGATGCTATGCGACCGGCTGGGGCGGGGAAACAAGAAATATCACGCGGACGAAGCCGCGGGCAGAAGCCAGTATACTAATCCTACTATAATATATTTAATATCATCATACTTACTTATAATATTATAAATGTGAAAGGTTGTGAGGATGGACGGATGTTTGTTACTCAATCACGTGAAAACGACTGCACGGATGCGGATGAAGTTTGGCACACATATAGTTTATAGCCTGGATTTACATATAGGATACTTTTTATCCCGGTAGTACGTTCCCATGGGATAATTTCCGACATACACGCGAGTGAAACCGCTGGCAAAAGCTAGTAATATTATAATAATGCTTAAGTAACTGTCTGTTGTCTATCTGTTACCTTATGACGCCTTAACGGCGAAACGGATTTGGATGAAATTTGGCACACGGATAGATCATGGCCTGGGTTAGGACGTAGGATACTTTTTATTCGGGTCGTACGTTCCCGTAAGTTATTTTCGAACTCGACGCGGGTGAAGCCGCAGGCTAAAGCTAGTCATAAAATAATTACATACAAAAAAACACTTAGGGTCACTGCGCGCCTATTTGAACAAAACTTTTTCAATTGAATAAGTATTGGTTAAACCTCTCACCTGTAAAGTCCACATGACCAAATTCTTGCTTCTCTGATTCTTGGGCGGTCCTATTCTGTAGCAAACGACGAAACTGGCGAAGCTGACTATCATCGTGTACCAGAACATGTATGTTTGGTAAGTCAACACGAGAGTACGAATGTTTTCCCATATTTGTTGGAATAGGTATACTCCGACGGTCCAACCACCGATTAGGATGCCGTATGTTAGCGTTTTCTGAAACAATTTAATTTTTCAATTAAATTTTACCCTAGACTTGTTGGATTTCAATCATTTGGGTACACATCTAGGCAGATGTTTACCCAATTTTATAATTAATAGTATGTCCTAATAAGAGCTCAACCGTCATGTAATGACATACAGTTGCATAATGTGTTAACCTTGGTAATTTTGATTAGTCCTTTAGTTCAGCGCTGGGGCTTTGTCTCGCATAGGGTCGCAGCATTATTCTGAGCGATGGCCGTTTTTTCTTTTTTTTTTTCTTTGTGTAGGTTTATTAAACCTAACAAACATGCTGAAGTTGAGGACTAAACAGCTGGCTACTATTTGTTCCCTAGCAGGTATTGCCCTCTGCTTAGCAAAGGCCTCGTCAAAGTCCTTTCAGGGCACAAAAATGCATTTCAAATAGATATGTATTTCATGGTTACTCACCCTGGGCAGTAACTTGCTGACGTAAAACACGAACACCATAAAAGAAGCGAACACGCCGACGAATATGCCGCAGAGATAGAAGAACAATGGATTGGCGCACAGTGCACGTGACGAGAATATCAGGAATATGCCCGCGATCATTAACATGACGCGCCATAAGTCCACCCCTGGAGAAAATATAAGAAAGTTTTAAGAGTCAGAGTCAGGCAATTCTGTAATATATGCTGAAATGGTTATAGGGCTTTTTTCCTGTCACGCGGGTTAGCGCCCATAAACTCCCCGCGTACGTTTGGCATGCATGCCAGGAAAAGTATGTACTAAACAATATAATGCGTGCAGCGCGCATACGGGCTAGACAGATGCGCACGCGGACACTGATCCGCATGATAGGAAACATACCCATACTGAAGTAATAGTGCATCGAACATTGAGAAGTAGCTACTTCAATACTTTTTAACGTAATAATATGAAAAATAAAAACTTGTACTGGAAGATAGTTGTTTTTTGTTTAGTTGTGGTACATAACCCACACAAATTCGAATACCACTACCTGTTATGTAAATAACAGTGACAGGAAGTTATTATAACATCATCCACATGGACTAAGTGGGAAAAATATGTATTATTGAAGCTAACTCAAAAACTACCCAAGAAAAGTTAATTAAATTTATTTGGGAAGTATAACCCTTTCAAACAAAAAAAAAAAAAAAAACCAAATCAAGCCCAGCCGTCTTCGAGTACTTTTTAATGACATGTCTGAGTAGCTTAATGTATACCTGCATACTTAACAGGTTTGCTGTGTGTATTATGTTAGTTGTTATAGTCTGTTCCAAAAGTAGCTGATTAAAGTATAAACAAAACCTATTACGGTTAAATTATTATGTAATCACTTCACTTAAGGGAATTAGTAACACATTCATCTGTATTTAGAAAGTTTCAACTTAATATCTCACCACTTTTTCCAACAATAATATTGTTTGAAAAAGTGAAGTCATTAATAAATTTGTTCGCGACGATGCGTCACCAACAATTTAGCTTGTATAAAATCAGTAATTTTAACTTAGCTTAAGTATATAGGAAATATAATTTCTTCGTTAATACTAGAAATAATAACATAAATTATGTAGAATCGATGATGTGCGCGCTGAGGCGCCATCAGAAATGAGTTTTATTCAAAAATGTTCCTATTTACGTAGGTGCCCATGTATTTTTGCACACTTTTTTTCCACACAATATGCCCCACCTACAAATAGGGAAAATTTCATGTCGCAATAATGCGTAATAAAACAGTCAAAATAATGTGCAATGACTATACTAACTCAAATATGTAAAAGTATAGTCATTGATAGTTCTGCCTAGCAGCTATAATGTAATCAAAATGACAATTTTGATAAAAGTCGTAAACTCGACCATTGTACGCCTCGATTAGGTAAGTTAGATAGACAAAACTTAAAATCATTTACTGTATCCAGGTCACCTAGACCGAGACCTAGCCCTGGACCTAACTTCCTGAAATCTAGCCCTTCAGGATACCTACCTAATCGAGTCTAAATGCCGCAAAGCGGATTTCGTAAAATAAAGGCTACCCAACCTGTATTCAGAGGCTCATAGCGGGCTGAAAAATCTAGGTACGAAAACTAAAATACTAGATTTCTCTAGGGCAATAGACTAGCTTGAGGTTTCTTTTGGTATGGTGGAGATCGGTTCAGTACTTTGCCAGTAAAGTCACTTGCAAACAATTTAATATTTAATTATTCACATAAATCCCGTTGTAACTGAAATATCTTTTCAGTAGGGATAGTTAGAATCATGATAGAAACCTCATTAGAAAGGCCATTATTTTACGAATCTTATGATGTATAACACTTTATGTAAAGTGATAGAAATAAGGGTGTTTAGGTGTGAAACACATTAGAACTTAAGATATTTTAAACCAATAAAGTTTCTAAAACGGGAGGCGATTCGCGGCTCTCAGTAAGGTAAAGGAGCACTACTACCTTAGTGAGCGCGCCACCTATAAATTTCGTAGTCATCGACATGGAACTAATTCCATCTAAATAGTCATATAGTAGTACTGGGGAGTCCTGAAATCGCTTCCTGAATATTTATGAAGTCTTATCAGTAATACGGTCTTATTATTTCTTCCGTAAAACCTGTAATTCTTCAGGAGTAATGTCGCAGTGAGTATTGAAGATATCCTGAACTATTGGTGCAGGACGTCAGCGCCGCTTGGACTGGGATAGCCTTACAACCTTCCTGATTTTCGAGTCAAGCGATCACGCCCGTCCGGTACATCTGTTGGTCCTGTCGAGCCGGATATCTTCGAAGAAGGAATATTCCTGGAATCAGAGGACCTGTTCCTGAAGAATTATTTTCGAATCCTGAAGACTTATGGCTGAAGGATTATTGTCGACTCCTGAAGAATTAACACTGAAGAATTATTTTCGAATCCTGAAGACTTATGACTGAAGAGTTATTATTTCCTGAAGGATTATTTTGAAGACTGAAGAATTATTTTTTCCTGAAGAGTTATTATTTCCTGAAGGATTATTTTGAAGACTGAAGAATTATTTTCGAATTCTGAAGACTTATGACTGAAGAGTTATTATTTCCTGAAGGATTATTTTGAAGACTGAAGAGTTATTTTTTCCTGAAGAGTTATTATTTCCTGAAGGATTATTTTGAAGACTGAAGAGTTATTTTTTCCTGAAGAGTTATTATTTCCTGAAGGATTATTTTGAAGACTGAAGAATTATTTTCGAATTCTGAAGACTTATGACTGAAGAGTTATTATTTCCTGAAGGATTATTATGAAGACTGAAGAATTATTTTCGAATTCTGAAGACTTATGACTGAAGAGTTATTATTTCCTGAAGGATTATTTTGAAGACTGAAGAGTTATTTTTTCCTGAAGAGTTATTATTTCCTGAAGGATTATTTTGAAGACTGAAGAATTATTTTCGAATTCTGAAGACTTATGACTGAAGAGTTATTATTTCCTGAAGGATTATTATGAAGACTGAAGAATTATTTTCGAATTCTGAAGACTTATGACTGAAGAGTTATTATTTCCTGAAGGATTATTTTGAAGACTGAAGAATTATTTTCGAATTCTGAAGACTTATGACTGAAGAGTTATTTTTTCCTGAAGGATTATTTTCGTATCCTGAAGAATTATTTTCGAATTCTGAAGACTTATGACTGAAGAGTTATTATTTCCTGAAGGATTATTTTTTGAACTTTGAAGAATCAACATTGAATATAGAAGAAATACTTTGACGTTTTGAAGATTTGTTTTGAAGATAGAAGAAACATCTTGGAAGTTTGAACATCTGTGTAAAGGATTACAGTTAGTGCACATATAGTGAAGTGACGTCCCTGAATCTAAACCAACATGCCGGTCACGAGGTCACAAGGCAAAGCACCTGAAGCATGGATGGTGGAGTTGGACAGAACGCGTACCTCTACAGCTATACGTCATGAGTTACCTCCACGTTCGCCATCCACTACGGAAGGGACCGAGCAGCCGCTACCGCCGCCCCCCGCCCCGAGCGGGGGTGAAGACGTACCTGTGCCAACACAATCAAAGAAAACAGAACAAATAGAACAACCGACTACATTCAGGAAGGCATCCAGACTGGAAGGAACTTCAGATAGAACATTAAAACCTTCGGATAAATCAGTGAACCCGAACAAAGCAGTGAAGCAATCAGCTGATACAAAGGATGTAACTTATAGAGGAATCATGCTAATGACTACCCGGGGTGACGCCCGTAACGAACATAGAGGACCGCCGTCCATAAGTAGGACGATACGGTCGAATAGGAAAATATTGAGAGCACGTGAAGACTTATTGAAAATTAGGTTGGAACTTGCTCAAATAGCACTTCAAAGAGCCGAAGAAGGAGATTCTGATGGCTACATGGATGATCGAAATTCGAACAAGGAGTATGTGCGATTGTGGCTAGAGGAGGCGCCTGAGCCTGAGCCATTGAAGGAGGACAATGCCGCCGAGGGGAACCGCAGTTTATATAGAAGCCACAAGGCCGTCGAAACTCAACCGCCCCCGGAGGACAATGCCACCGAGGGGAACCGCAGTTTATATAGAAGCCACAAGGCCGTCGAGACTCAACTGCCCTCGGGAGAAGATGCCAATGGAGGGAACAAATACCCCTCCATCGAAGTCGGATCAATAGTGAACCTCCATCAAACGCAAGTACCCATGATAACTCATCCTATAGTAAACGAAGTGAAAAATATAGTACCATCGAAGGATCCGGGGGAAGCACAACTCCGTCCATTCATAACGGAGTTGACGTCCGCTATAGCGTCGCTAGCCGACAAGAAAACAGAACAGTGGTCATCGAATAACCCCTCGGCGTCGAAGGTGATTATGACCCTACCAAATTACAGTGGGGCTCATACAGAATGGCTGTCGTTTCGCGCCATTTATGAAACAACTCGTCGATATTTCAACGATGTTGAGAATACAGCTAGGCTGAGAAGGAGCCTGCGCGGACGAGCACTGGAAACAGTGAGCTCAGAACTCATCGGACATGCAAGACCAGATGACATCATGAGAGAACTCGAGCTGCAGTTCGGCCGTCCAGACTCAATTGCTCAAGCTGAAACAGATAGGCTCCGTGGGCTGCCGCGCTGCAGTGAATCACCAAAGGATATCTGCACGTTCGCAAGCCGAGTTAGGAGCGGCATAGTCACGCTACGTGCGTTGAAGATAGAACATTACTTAATCAACGCCGAATTGATGCGGTTACTGACTGAGAAGTTGCCAAATTCCCTTCGGGTACAATGGTATAGGACCTATACCGAGAAGTACCAATCGCTGGCAGACTTATCACTGCTCAGCGACTTTAAGGCGCCCAAAACTAGCACACCAGGTAGAATGTGGTACCTACCACATTTCGACGTGTTCAACCCAATGAAGCCAGACAAGCTCCGCATAGTACATGACGCTGCGGCCAAATCGAGAGGATTGTCACTGAATGACTTCCTTCTAACTGGACCAGACCTGCTGCAGTCACTGCCCGGCGTTATGATGAGGTTCCGACGTCACTGCATAGCCATTTCCGGCGACATAACGGAAATGTTTATGCAGGTGAAGGTGCGAGCTAAAGACCGAGACGCACTTCGATACCTATGGAGAGGCGATAGAAGGGAGGGAGCGCCTGAAGAATACCGAATGATGTCCATAATATTCGGAGCGGCAAGTTCGCCGTGCACGGCCATATTCGCAAAGATTTGGAATGCGAAAAGGCACATAGAGGAGCATCCAGAAGCAGTGGATGCTATCATCCATAATCATTATATGGATGATTACCTCGATAGTTACAAGACGGTCAAGGACGCAACGCGTATCGCAACGACGGTGAAGAACATACACCTGAAAGCGAAGTTCGAACTCAGGAAGTGGGTATCGAACAGTGCGCAAGTTATCGAAAACATAGATCCGTCACAGATCCGAACTGAAGTTATCAGCATCGGAGATACAGAAAACACCGAAAAGATATTTGGTCTAATATGGAAACCAAGTGAAGATGCGCTGGGCTTCAATCTAACGCTCGCGCGCCTACCGAAAGGTGTATTAGAAAAGGAGGTACCTACAAAGAGAGAGGCACTGAAAATCGTAATGTCATTGTACGACCCGCTCGGACTCGCCTCACCAGTTACGATCAGAGCAAAGCAGATACTGCAAGAGGCATGGAGGCGAGGAGTCGACTGGGATCAGGCACTAGATAAGGACCTGGCAACCCAGTGGAGAATTTGGATACAACACCTGCAACAGCTTAAGAATATCAGCATACCAAGATGCTATCCGGGATACAGTGATGCTGTAGAAACACAAGTCCATGTCTTCACCGATGCAAGTGAAATGGCATATGCGACAGCAGTATACTGGCGGACCACATCAAGAGAAGGCAAGCAGCAAGTCAGCCTCGTCATGGCAAAGGCAAGGGTGGCACCACTGAAGCTGCAATCGATACCGCGCCTCGAACTACAGGCCGCGGTGATGGGAACCCGCGTGGCTGCAGCTGTGATGCAAGAACACGACATTAAGCCCGCATCGGTGACATATTGGTCAGACAGTAAGACCGTCCTGACATGGATTAGAAGAGGGGCGCGAGTGTACAAACCCTTTGTCGCTCACCGTATAGCCGCCATAGAAGAAAACAGTAAAGTTGAAGATTGGCGTTGGGTACCAACGAAGATGAATATCGCGGACATCGCTACCCGTGACGTACCGCATAATTTCGACTCACAACATGCATGGTACTGCGGCCCTAGCTTTTTGTACGAAGAACCGTCGTTATGGCCATCAGAAAAACCTCCTATCAAAGAGGACACAGGAGAAGAAAGGACCCTCATAGCCGTCGAAGAAGCAGACACGCGAAAGCTAGCGGAAGCCATACCAGATCCAGCTAGATTCTCGAGATGGGAACGATTACTCCGTGCAACAGGAAGTGTTCTACGATTCATAGCTCTCTGCAGAAAGCAGAAAGAGAAGACATTCTATAAAAGGACAAGAAAGAATGCAGAGAAAGATCCAGACTGGCGGAAACAGAAAAAGGCGACGCCAACTCCTCCGAAACAGACAGCAAAGACGTCTGATATTCAAATTACGAAGCAAACAATAGAAGCAGAGTATCTCCAGGAAGCGGAGAGAATACTCATTCAAGTCGTGCAGCAGCAGTCTTTCGCTGATGAAATAGCGAAGCTGCGTGAACAGAAGACATTAGAGAAAAATAGTCGACTGCGGCCACTACAGATAGAAGTGGTGGACAATGTTCTACGATTAAGAAGCCGAATAGCCGCAACCGATGAAATAACAGATGACGTGAGACGTCCGCCGATATTGCACGGCGACCATCACATCACCCAGTTATACATAGATTGGACACACCGCAGCCTACAGCATGGTGGGGTAGAACTCACTATCAACGAAGTGAGACAACACTACTGGGTTGTCAAGATGCGGCCAACTGCGAAGATGGTGCTAGGCAAGTGCCTAAAATGTCGCATTCGCAAGGCACAACCACCCGTGCCTGCGACCGGCGACCATCCGAAGACGCGCCTCGCTCATCATCAGAGGCCATTCACATATACCGGGCTAGATTATTTCGGCCCACTGTCCGTTACTGTCGGACGCCAGCATCAAAAGAGGTATGTAGCACTATTCACCTGTCTAACCACCAGAGCCGTCCATCTCGAGATCGCCGCCAGCCTCAGCGCGGACTCCGCCATACTGGCGTTGCGCCGATTCGCTGCTCGCAGAGGATGTCCAACCGAGCTGCACTCCGACAACGGCACCAACATGCATGGTGCTGACAAGGAGCTCCGAGACGCCTTCCGAGAGGAGGCCAGTCGCCGAGGCATCGTGTGGCGCTTTATAACGCCATCGGCGCCATTCATGGGAGGCGCCTGGGAGCGTCTCGTGCGGTGCGTGAAGTCCGCATTGTACACTGTGTTACTTGAAAAACACCCACATGAAGAGGTGTTGTCCACACTACTGTGTGAGGCAGAGTACACAGTAAATAGTCGTCCATTGACACATGTTTCCGTGGACAGCGAAGACGACGAGTCGATAACACCGAACCACTTCCTACTTGGTGGCTCGGCCCGACTTCCATCACCCGGGGTATTCACCGAACAGGACATAGACAGCAAGAAACAATGGCGGCGCTCACAGATACTCGCCGACATGTTCTGGCGACGCTGGGTGCGCGAGTACCTGCCGGAGTTGCAAAACCGGCGGGAGCCGCATAGCCGCGGGCCAGGACTACAGGTGGGCGACCCTATTCTCATTGCCGACGGCCAGCTGCCTCGCAACACGTGGCCGCGAGGCCGCATAATAGCCGTGTTTCCAGGGGCTGATGGTGAGGTCCGGACTGCTGAGGTGCGCACCGCTGGCGGCACCCTGAAGCGTCCGGTGAAGAAACTCGTCCCACTACCGAAGTAACGAGGCGTCGAGACGGCGGGCGTCGCGGCGGCGAGCGTCGCGACTACGGTCGTCGCTCACTGGCGTGATACAGCGCCGTGCCGACGTCGCTACGAGTCGCCACTGCGCTGCACGGCGGGAGAGATGTTCGCGACGATGCGTCACCAACAATTTAGCTTGTATAAAATCAGTAATTTTAACTTAGCTTAAGTATATAGGAAATATAATTTCTTCGTTAATACTAGAAATAATAACATAAATTATGTAGAATCGATGATGTGCGCGCTGAGGCGCCATCAGAAATGAGTTTTATTCAAAAATGTTCCTATTTACGTAGGTGCCCATGTATTTTTGCACACTTTTTTTCCACACAATATGCCCCACCTACAAATAGGGAAAATTTCATGTCGCAATAATGCGTAATAAAACAGTCAAAATAATGTGCAATGACTATACTAACTCAAATATGTAAAAGTATAGTCATTGATAGTTCTGCCTAGCAGCTATAATGTAATCAAAATGACAATTTTGATAAAAGTCGTAAACTCGACCATTGTACGCCTCGATTAGGTAAGTTAGATAGACAAAACTTAAAATCATTTACTGTATCCAGGTCACCTAGACCGAGACCTAGCCCTGGACCTAACTTCCTGAAATCTAGCCCTTCAGGATACCTACCTAATCGAGTCTAAATGCCGCAAAGCGGATTTCGTAAAATAAAGGCTACCCAACCTGTATTCAGAGGCTCATAGCGGGCTGAAAAATCTAGGTACGAAAACTAAAATACTAGATTTCTCTAGGGCAATAGACTAGCTTGAGGTTTCTTTTGGTATGGTGGAGATCGGTTCAGTACTTTGCCAGTAAAGTCACTTGCAAACAATTTAATATTTAATTATTCACATAAATCCCGTTGTAACTGAAATATCTTTTCAGTAGGGATAGTTAGAATCATGATAGAAACCTCATTAGAAAGGCCATTATTTTACGAATCTTATGATGTATAACACTTTATGTAAAGTGATAGAAATAAGGGTGTTTAGGTGTGAAACACATTAGAACTTAAGATATTTTAAACCAATAAAGTTTCTAAAACGGGAGGCGATTCGCGGCTCTCAGTAAGGTAAAGGAGCACTACTACCTTAGTGAGCGCGCCACCTATAAATTTCGTAGTCATCGACATGGAACTAATTCCATCTAAATAGTCATATAGTAGTACTGGGGAGTCCTGAAATCGCTTCCTGAATATTTATGAAGTCTTATCAGTAATACGGTCTTATTATTTCTTCCGTAAAACCTGTAATTCTTCAGGAGTAATGTCGCAGTGAGTATTGAAGATATCCTGAACTATTGGTGCAGGACGTCAGCGCCGCTTGGACTGGGATAGCCTTACAACCTTCCTGATTTTCGAGTCAAGCGATCACGCCCGTCCGGTACAAAATTGTAATTGAAAAATCATCCGACGAAATTTGAGGTTATAAAAGTAACATCAATTTTCAAATGAAAAACATCTTAAGGTTATAAATTAGAATTTCAGGTTTTAGTATTCAAATATTCAAGTCAAAGAACTCAGCTCGTAAGTGTCACTACAAATTGGCATCTACAGGTACGTTTTCTGATCAATTTGTTTACAATTTATCAGATAATTTTGGAACACACATTACTAAATTATCTAACACCATTGATAATACAGTAGATCGTCGATTATCTGAACTAATTCGGGTACAAGGGTGTTCGGAAAACAGATTTAAGGCTACTAAAACAGACGCAACGCGACACGAAAGGCACCGCGTGTCTTTGTGGTGCCTTTGTGTAGCGTCGCGTGTCGCGCCTGTTTGTAGGAGCCTTTACAGATACGGCTTTACCTATGGTGCAGCAGGGTGTGCAGCGCACACGGGCAAACATTTTAGAAATTTAGAAAATTATAAACTGTGGCATGCTGGCTCTTCAGATATGGAGAAGTTCGAGCTCTTTAATGAAATATAATTATTACCAATGTTTATTGATGATTTCACTCGCCGTTGGATATTTTAAAATATTTTGTTTAATAAATAAATTAATTTCAGCGTTCCCAAATCTGTCCACATCACTTATACCACGTTTACACATTCGTGCGAATCGCGAGGCGAATGGCGAGGCGAATAACGAACACGCATATGTAAACAGTGCGTTCGCTATTCGCCTCGTGACTCGCCTCGCGATTCGAGCGCTCGCGTTGGGAGCGGTTTTTCGGACGCGAATCAAAGGGCACGAATGGCGAACACGAACTTACTGTTTAACATTCGCCTGCATTCAGATGATAGCTAGCGCCCGACCCAACAGGTCGTGTACAGGCAAAATTGAGTGGACTGAAGGGCGAATTTTAGAATTCCTAGAACTTTATCAAAAGGAACCCAAAACATCGCAATCATAAAAATATACAAAAGAATTGAATAAAATTGTTTTCTCTTCTTTTCTTTTTTTAAAAAACGTTGCCCCACACTAAGAATTTCTCCTGTATTGTGGGCGCTTTTACAAACATTTAAACTCACATACACTAACAGCCAGACCCAGGAAAACGACTTGTAGGTCATACAAATATTTGTTCCGTGCGGGAATCGAACCCGCGACACGCAGCGCAGCAGTCAATCGCTTAACCGCTTAATAAAATTGTATAAACTCATTAGATGTAGCGCGCATGCCGCAATTATTTTCACGTCCTCCATGTTCGTGTGCGAATGTCAAAATAATTCACCCCGCGATGTGTGAACATTAGTTCGCGACGGCACTCGTATACGAATGTTTCGTCGAGTGACGAGGCGAATGGCGAACACGAATGTGTAAATGCGGTATTAGAATTAACCTCACATTGCCAGTCACTGTAGCTCACAGCGAAAGATCATTTTGACATTTTCTAAACTAAAAATAATTTAAATCTATCTTTGATCAACATTGTCGCAGTTTGATTTGACTTTAAATGTTTGTAAATATATTTGTGTTGTTTATTTGTATTACGACTGTCCTGTAACGTAGGTGATTAGTTTTTTTAAATTAAATATTTTTGTAACTACAAAGTTGTGCTTTCTATTCTTGTAATCACTTCCTTCCATTGATATACTAAAAAACCCAAGATACACAATCAGCGTCTCAAAAGCGTCCGCATAAAAAAGGCGCAACATTTAAAATTGTGAGCATATTTCAAATAGTATCGCGTCCGCCGCGTCACTGTAGGCACGCTACTCGTAAAACTGCCGAAGTATTCTTTAATTATTTTTTTTAATATTTCTTCAAGAATGTTAAAAAAGGATGGGATCTCGAACTTTCGGTAAGTAAAAGAGTTTATTGATTTGTTTTTGTTGTTTATATGACTAATTATGGGGAGCAATATGTGATTTTGATTTAAAACGTCACTCAACGGTCCGAGTATAATACGGCAAATTTTAATGGCTGCTTTTTCAGTGTAAGAACAATGCATAACAACCTCCATTGAATTTAGTCGAATAATAGAAACTGACCGGATTGAAAACCAAAGGAGTAGATTTTTTGCTATTGTGTTTATTTTTTTTTTTGTTAATAAGTAAGTATATACATTTTTGTACTTTTTTATATTTAGTTTTTAATTAATATCCATATATTATATATATTTATATAATTATTTATAGTTTTTAACCGACTTCCAAAAGGAGAAGAGGTCATCAATTGGACGATTAAAAAAAATTTTTGTATGCTCGACTACTTATTTTATGGGTTAGCCCCATAAAATAAGTAGTCGAGAATACAAACATTTTTTTTTTTACTTTGTAAGAATATAGTCTCCGATTTAAGTCGAAATTAATGTGTTTCCTACTGTGTTATTTCGAATAAATAGATACCTATTGAAATTTGCATTTATGAGTTTTATTTCTTAAAATAAGTTTAAAAATTCCACAATTATTAATAATCTAGTCCCAATATTCACAGAACAAAAATAAATACCAGAAACTGCATACTGATGTACTTATACATGTTATGTTTTAACCTAAGTAGGTATTTAGTCTCAAAATAGGTATTGTTGTTCTAACAATACCTTACACATTTATAAAAAAATTACCAACTCATATAATACTTAGTCAATGTACAAACAATAAAATCTATAAAATAATATTCGACTCCACTTCATGCCTTGTCCTGCCGGCAAACTTCGGTCATAAAATTTTATTGCTTTTTATACATTGCTTTGTAAAAACAACTTTAAATCATACGCGTAAGGTTTGAATTTGCAAAAAGTATGTTTATATCATAACTATAACTACAGATGACTGGGGGTAAGATAAAAAACGGGGAAAGATAAAAAAAATACAATAACGCCTAATATCGAGGAATTCTTTTAATACTGGCAATATCGTTGTAGACACCATTTGTCCTTGCCCCGCCCCGCATTCTGCATCAGTCGCCGAGTGTGCGTGTGTTTTTTCACAATTTTCCGTATGGACACATTTCCCGCGTAAAATTGAGTTTTTTAATCTTACCCCGCTTGCTGTATCTCTTTAAATAGCTAAGTAACAAACATTTTGTTTTGATATTCATAAATATATTTGAAATTTAATATGCTTTATCAAGTGGTGATTAGTATATTTCACGTATTTTAAGATTTATAGTGCCTTTCAAACTTTCCTCTGCAAAATTTAATGGGGTAAGATGATAATATAAAACTTTCCATCTTACCCCGTTTACGAAAGTCCTAGAAAAGGTCAGAGGTTCTCAATCTGAAATGCATGGTGGAATTTCTTCCCCAACATCGTAACAAAAACTTTTAGCATGGAATTAGTAGATAACTAATTAATCTTCACTTATACCCAAAGTCTCAAATACCGATAATTTATGTAAACAAAGGGGATAACATAACAAAAAAATATCTTCGTAATGGTAATTTAAATAAAAAGGCGAAAAAGAGGTTCCATTTTCTTTTAGGTACTGATTTTAAGAAATAATAATTAAAAAGTAATCATACCGTAATTATTTTTATAAATTTTCGGTTCTAAACAAAGTTATTACAAAAAGGAGATTTTCTGGTATATAATATTTTATGATACAGGAGACACAAGGATCCAAACATTTTCAAATTTTTTACATCTTCAACAACACTAATATTACAACTCTCATTCATAGATTCATATTGTAAGTAGCATACATATCTAGCCACATTTTGGATGAAAACAGCTGTAAACTGTTTTGAGTGGAAATCGATTTTGGGAGTCTAACGTCTAGCACTGGACTTAAAAGGGCTGATTATGACGATCATATTCCGTGTCTCCGACATACTACACAATACATTGTTTGGCCAACGGTCTTTTGTTTGCATAGTTCTTATAAATAAATCACTTTAATTTTATCGATTATTATTCACAAAAAAATTAATGATAAAATGTTTTGGATCACTGTCTTGTCATTTTGACAATGACATTTCTTGACATTACTTTGTTTACATAAATTATCTGAATTAGAGACTTTGGGTATAGTAAATTTTCACTTGTAAGGGAATTCGTTCATTGTTCTGTGAATGAATATTTTAGCCTACTGCAGTCTACTCTAAAGACATTAGGTTTAGAACAAAAGCCAGATTTCATCTGGAACCTTGATGAGACTTCTGTTAGTTAACTATTAAGGAACGTAAAAATACGTGTATGTGATTTTTTATAATATAGTTATTTCTGCTTTGCAAAACCGCCAACTGATATACTTTAGAACGCCTACTAGAGGGCGCCAGGGTATTCATTGCACACGGGCGCTACATGGGCTAGAGCAGCCTCTGAGCCTTTATTCGGATAATTGAACTGTATGAAAAACAGGTCCAATAAAACCAAATAATATATTATGGTGTCTGTTATGAATCTATTTTATTGATTACAATAGTAAGTAATAACCCAGTAAACAAAATAGATATTTATGTAATACATACTCAAAAAGGAACAAATGAACGCTTAAAAAAGCCCTTAATTTTGGTCTGTCCAAGCAAGCCCACCTGCTTATGAGCAGTACTAGCAGTTTGATTAAGCGGGATTTCGGTTAACCAACATTTGGACAATCGCTGCTCTACATTACAGAAAAAGTATAGTAATATGCATTTTAAGTAAACAAATACTTACTCAGGACCTGCAACTCAATAGTGTGTCTTTCCTTGGTGTTGATTGCCATGCAAGTTGGAGTGAAAAGGTTGATGGACACAGATTTCTGTGGTTTCTTCTGGAATGGACTGACCACAGCGGACCAGCCATAGCTGTCCTCTGTGTAATCCTTGTACACCTCATCAGGACTGGCCCCAAAGTACTGAGAGAACTGCTCATTCCTTATTTTTATATTGAACTGAAATATTAATGTAGATATTAATTAATTATTGCTGTCTTAGGGGACTTTAATATGGTATTGAAAGCAAGTACTAAAGGGGTTTGAACTTTTTTGTATGGAAGCTGGCATATCGACCCGCTGCCGATTTGTTTTTTTTTTTCGGCGGTGGTTCGATATGCCAGATCGGTTCTATCCCCTTTATAACCTCAGGATTTAGACATTTATGATCCAAATAAAAATTATAAGGGTTCTGTTTTTTCATCTGAGTATAAAACACTTAAAAGCCTCACAATTAATACATCTAAGTTACAAAATGTTCAACTAACAATTATAAACTAGGCAACACATCCCCATGTTGAACATTAATTAAATACTTACTTTCACTGTTTGCCATAAAGCAAACAAGTTCTTGGAAGTTCCAGTGAAGCAGTAGATATCTGTACTCTTTGTAGAGGTCGGCAGATCTCTCTCTATTGTTGTGGGGCCCCCTAGCCAGTGGACTAAAAAAATGGCAGATGCATCAACTTTTTTTAAAAGTTTCTTTTCAATTGAAATCTTTGGCTTTGAAATTGTAATTTTAGTTTGCACTGACATTCAAATTAAAGAATTGAATTCTAGAAACTTCTTGAGGTCTATTCACTGCTCACCTTGAGGTTAGGATTATATAGTTAAATTATTGAAATTCCATACAAACTCAAGCTAACTAACATTACCACATTTTGGACCAAACAAATAAGCAAAAAGGAGTCATTCTTAAATAACGTTAACAAAGACTGGATGTTTAATCTAGCAGGACTTCATGTATTCAATTGTATACACAAGTATAAACAGAACAAACAAACATCTTGATGTTACACAACGTGCGACAATGGCCCATGATGTATATGCTCAATATAGGTAATTTTAGACTTAAATACCTACTTCAGAAAATAAGTTACTTCTTACCATCATACGGTAACGTTTGTGCACGAGTAATTAACACAACAATAAACAATAATAACAACAAGCAGCGTCCGTAATCGCCCATGTTTGTCTCGAGTTTTACATGAGAATCTCATTAAAACATCAATTCATGATTATAGCGCTTGGACTCTAGAGCAGAACTAAGCATTCTTTTATTTATAGCACTAAAAATTCTGCGTTTAACGACGAAAAATCGCGAGTTTGGTGAGATAATCTAATAATAGTCCACGACTTCCAACGGTTTGCACTGACGTTTTTATGACAATGACAGTTTTTTTTTTAGAGTTGTTGACATTTTACAATAGTGAGTGGCAGCTACTTAGTTGTATCGTTAAAGTTATTTAGTCGATTTTAGTTCATGTTGGAATTAAATCGATGTTTTAATCGATTTAACAGAATATTTTTATTTGCATTAAGAGGATGTCGAGCGCGCCCTCATCGTTTGTTTGGTGATTTCTTTTATTTTAGAATGAAAATGCAGAAAATAAGCACGTTGGAGTTGTGCTTCACAAGACTATACGTTATTATTATTACAAACAGTAGTTTTACATTGTTAAGTTTTATTGTAATCATTAAAATGGAAAATAGTTGGCACTAAGCTTCGTTTTAATGATTACAATAAAATATAAAAGAAAAATATGAAAGAACTAAAAGTACTTTTATTTTAGAAAATGCGGGTGAACCCGCGGGCATCAGCTAGTAAATCAATAAACTCTTTTCGGGTAGATTGCGCGGCTCTGCGCCGTACTTTATTAGTACATTTTTTAGAATATTGCAGAACGGTAGCGGCTCTAAAAGGCACGCCCGTTTTTCTTCGTATTCGAGCCAGTTACAATGACACAAAGATTAGCGGGTGCTCCTTTGGGTAACATCTGCACTTTCTGGGTGACCTACCCTGCTCTACGGGCCGTTGATTACTTTGTACAGGTTCCTTAACCGAGGTAGATATAAATAAAACATGAAATAACTCTCATCATGTTTTTATTTGGTAAAGCATATACAATAATGGAGTGGTCATGTATTATCCGATTAACACACTAAGGCACTTGCACGATCTTATGACCTTGTACTTTAAAAAACTTGTACATATAAAAATAACCCGAACATTTACTGCAATCAAAATAAAAAATACAGGAATGTTTGCTTAAATACTGTTCAGAAAACACTTAAATAATAAAAATAATCATAATGCTATTCAAATAATACAAAAGCTACCATTCACCAGTCTTAGGACAGGAATGTTCAAATAAATATATTTTCTCCATTTTAAATACTGACCTAAATTTTAATAACTGAATTACGAATCACAGTTTACTCACAAAATAAGTATAAATTAATATTTCATGTTATATATATTATAGACTGATTTCGATGTGGAGTCCATTACAATAGTTTTACAATGTTATCAAATACAATTTTATGCTACAGAATAATTAGAGAAATTATTTTCGTCTACATTAAATCAAAAATATATGTCACTTTTTCTTATTCACTTATTTCGGTTGTATAGATCCTAGTTTTGCTTTTAGATTATAATACCTATTTTATGTAGGGCTGATTTTTCAATCGTCAGATAAGTTTTATCGGAGGAATAAAAATATTGCAGTTTGAGCTTTGCATAAAAAATATGTCAAAACTCCATTTTAATTCTTCAGATAAAAGTTATCAGTTGATTGGCTCTAATGGAAAAAACTGATCGATTAAAATTAAATGTCAACTACAAAGTCAATTACATCGACTCTTAAGGGAATAGTCGATTGAATCGACTAACTACTTACAATCGAGTAACCATGGAAGAAAAAGGACTATTTCAAGATACATGATTACAGTGGCGTAAAACAGCACTGCTATCATTACGTCGGGAACCACTATGTAGCCTTTCGACGAAAGGATGCACAGTTTTCTTACATCTCAATAGTTCTAATTTAAAAGATGCTCATTGCTGCATAATCAAGATTTTCTAGTTACACTTATGAATATGAAACTGCAAAGTCAGACAATGTAAACCTATTTCAAGACATATTTGTAAGGCACAGAGTTATAAGTTATCACGTTTTAATTTCATAATAATCAATTTGATTAATTTATAATTGATATTGAATTTATTTCATTAATATTGTTAATAGTAAAACTTGTAGTAGTAAGTCTGACTTTGCTATAAAAGTATGGTCAATTTACCCTTACATAAATTATCTTAGTGACCTTCAATTATATTGCACTAATATACATCTAGGAACCTGTGAAGGCACGTTGAAAGCACTAAGTTATTCCTCTATCCAATTATCTATCTTA
Source organism: Dryobota labecula (assembly GCA_947523025.1). Taxonomy (NCBI): domain Eukaryota; kingdom Metazoa; phylum Arthropoda; class Insecta; order Lepidoptera; family Noctuidae; genus Dryobota; species Dryobota labecula. The sequence goes on along the minus strand of OX383289.1, from coordinate 23,773,777 downwards.
TATGTGTATTTTTTATATTCAATTTCCTATGTTTGTGGAATACTTTGCAATTTTGCGACGACGACGTATCTAAATTTTCTGTCCTCGTTGGAATGTGATATATCTGAAATAAGAAAAAAGTACAATTACATAACGTAGGCAGTAGGTAGTCGAACATTGTAACACAAAATAATGTAGTTTGTACCAATTTGATTGATTTATTGGTGAATAAAAGATAGTTGTTGCCGTTTTGTTAAAATTACCTAAAATTACTTCTGCACCCTATTTGCGTAACACTATCAATCACAATTTGAATGATTTTAAAGGATGTTGCTAATCCATTGCATCATATGTTCGAAAAATTTGTCTGCCCAGCAACGTAAATAACGCAATGAATGTTGTGGAACTGTCACAATGAAACCCATTGCTACTGTAAGTGTGTTACGCAATTACCTCGCTGAGTCGCTCAAACAGTCAAGCAAACAGTTAGAAGTTGTATGACGCGTCCCACGAGTCTTAGTGCAAGTCCTCAGACTCTATTCTTCCTCTTATTGCAATGATGCTATGGTGACGCATGGATGAGTAGACCACCGAAAAGCCGTTTTATTAAGTAAAAAAAATATCTATCGTTAAAAATATCTGTCGTTATTTTCAAATGGTATAACGTATGGTATGTTCCAAAATTATCTGATGAAAGTGTAAATAAATCTTGTTCAGGTCATCACTCACTAAAGAAAGGTTTCAACTCTTTATCTCACCTCTTTTTGCAACAATGATTGTTTGAATGACATTATTGAATGGGCTCAATCGGGACTTTATAATAAAAGTAGTGGACTGTATTAAATAGGTAACCGTAATTTACATGAACAACGTACGGAAAATAGTATAAAGAAATGGCCGTAGTGGCGCGCGTCTGTGCTATCACGCGCATACATATGTGATGCGCAGACATTATATATATTTTTTTGTACGATGGGTTTGCTCTTGACTCTAGTCTAGATCAGAGGTGACAGAGACAAAGTCGAAGATGGAGTGAGTGAATTAATAAAATTAACCCCAATTGCCAAATGACAAACATCTTTATGGTGATTTTAAATTATAATTTGAAAGAATAGAAAGAAAGAAAGAAAAAGTATTTATTGGGACTCATACAGGAAGATCACGTATTAAACTAAACACACTCATAGTAACACTAATAAAAAATAAAAAAATATAATAAGAAAGAAAAAAAACAGGTAAATAATTTCAGGTGTACTACTCAAATACCTTATCAAATCAAAGCACTCAATTTGCAAGTTGCAAGACAAATTGGCATCCATATGTGCGTTTTTTGATTCATTTGTTTACATTTTCATCAGATACTTTTGGAACAAACTGCGAGGGTCTTGTGGCTAAGGAGAGGCTTGTGGTTAAGTAATAACAGCCGCACGGGACGATCAATCAGGTTAAGCTACGCTTGCTGCGGTTGGTCCGTGGATGGGTGACCATCTTTACATTTTAAGACGCCTCTCTGCCTCGGCAAGCATCTTAAATCGTTGGTCCCGGCTGTCATTGGTGGATCTTTGACAGTCGTTACGGGTCGTCAGAAGCCCGAAAGTCTGACAACCAGTCCTACCAGGAGTATCATATTACCCAGTAATTCGGTTAAGGAGGTCAGATAGGCAGTCGCTCCATGTAAAATACTGGTATTCAGCTGCATCCGGTCAGACTGGAATCCGACTCCAACTTAGTTGGTAAAAGGATAGTTAGCCAAAAAAAAAAGGAAAGGGAAGGAAGGGAGGAAGGGTTGGGGGAAGGGTAGGTAGGTGGTGGGGGTGGGTAGGTGGGGTAGGGTAGGATGACTTTTGGAACAGACTATAGTGTACATATACGTACGTGTCTAACGCTTGCGTGCGTCGTGCGCGACGTAATTAGGTCCTCCGTGTCGCGCCCACTCGCGCTCGAACTCATGCTCCAGTATCTCCGCACCACGCTTGCGAGTGAGGCCTGTTTCTTCTAGGCTAAGCTCGCACATTTGCATGTCGTCCACTCCTGCGATAAAAAGGATAATTTTATTGCATGAATGTTGAATGAGTCATCTTTAGAATTTCATGGGGCCTATCACACTATCAGTAATATCACGTGATACCTGATATCGTGATCCAATATTGATGAAATATTGATGGTACTGATGTCAAATTATGATTACTACATCGATAATTTTACTGATGATAATATCACGATATCCAGGATCATGATAATATTGATAGTGTAATAGGGGCCAATAACCACTCACTGGTCAGTGCGTACCTAACGGGGAGTATCTTAGAATACATGTAAAGGTTTTGCATATTGTTTGGATAAATTGGTATCAGCAGCACTAAGAGACTTGGGTTCAATGTGGATAAAAATTGCCACTTGCTCACTTCAGATGTCGCTACTATCACATGTCCATGAATTTGACAGTTAGCTGTCACTATCATTTTTTTTTGTAATCTACTGTCTTCTTTTATGCATAATTAATTAATATGTTTTGCGCAGCTGTTGACTGAAAAAATACGGGAGGAGCAGAAAAATGTGGAAGAAAAGTCTTGGAAAAAAATTTCGAAACCCGATATGTCGTCGAGACTATGTGCTATCCTTTTTAAACCTGAGGACTTTTATGGGAAAAAAACATATACAGGTGATGCTCCCAAGAGAACTAAGTCTGTTTTCATTACCTACAGGCACTTTTGGTGTGATATTATGTAAATTATAGTAAAGGTGTGTCTGTGTTTGTATTATCATATATTAGATCAGAGCTAGAATTAACATCTCTGAAGTTTTTCAATCAGCAAGAAAATCCTCGAGTTGGTTTTCAACACCGATCAAGTGATTCCTGTCGTACGCCTAGTCTTCAACAAAAAATGAACTTAAAGTTTAATTATAAAATGTTAATTATCTGCTTTTTTACCTGTGGTAGACGCTTCTCTTTTCCTTAGCTCGTCTTTTGAATGCCATTTAATAGTGCTACACTCCAATTCGCATACATATTTATCTAGTTTTCGTTTAATTTGAGATCGAAACTAAAGTAAAAATAAACAAAAACTGCGGTTTGTATACGCACCACAGTGCTGCCATCTATGACGAGCTTTCAGATTTAAACCCCATTTAAGTGGGTAATTTCATCATTAGTATCATGATGAAATTAACCACTTAAATGGGGTATAACCATGATTTTGGAAGATTCACAGCTAGTCATAGGCTTATCCCATGAATCACATTCGCTTCGTTTACATCAGAAAAATGGCCGTCTGAGTATTCTTCTTCACTGGCGAGTCCTGAGACCTTCGGAGGCCAATGCACAGAAGCGGATTAATGGACTTTGACGCCGATAACTAGGAGACAATCAATTATTTTCGAGTAAAGAAATGTTCTCCTGTTTAGAGTCAGTGGACTGTTGATGGCCATACCAGACTGCAGCAGCACGGGCGTCTTGTCCGGATGCAGCTCCATCTGGCGCGCCACGTACTGGCCGTCGAAGTGCGCGTACCACCAGCCGCGCCGCTCGGGCTCGGCGCCCGGCGCGCCGCAGCGCACGAAGGGGATGGAAGTAGCGGTCAGTGGACTGTTGATGGCCATACCAGACTGCAGCAGCACGGGCGTCTTGTCCGGATGCAGCTCCATCTGGCGCGCCACGTACTGGCCGTCGAAGTGCGCGTACCACCAGCCGCGCCGCTCGGGCTCGGCGCCCGGCGCGCCGCAGCGCACGAAGGGGATGGAAGTAGCGGTCAGTGGACTGTTGATGGCCATACCAGACTGCAGCAGCACGGGCGTCTTGTCCGGATGCAGCTCCATCTGGCGCGCCACGTACTGGCCGTCGAAGTGCGCGTACCACCAGCCGCGCCGCTCGGGCTCGGCGCCCGGCGCGCCGCAGCGCACGAAGGGGATGGAAGTAGCGGTCAGTGGACTGTTGATGGCCATACCAGACTGCAGCAGCACGGGCGTCTTGTCCGGATGCAGCTCCATCTGGCGCGCCACGTACTGGCCGTCGAAGTGCGCGTACCACCAGCCGCGCCGCTCGGGCTCGGCGCCCGGCGCGCCGCAGCGCACGAAGGGGATGGAAGTAGCGGTCAGTGGACTGTTGATGGCCATACCAGACTGCAGCAGCACGGGCGTCTTGTCCGGATGCAGCTCCATCTGGCGCGCCACGTACTGGCCGTCGAAGTGCGCGTACCACCAGCCGCGCCGCTCGGGCTCGGCGCCCGGCGCGCCGCAGCGCACGAAGGGGATGGAAGTAGCGGTCAGTGGACTGTTGATGGCCATACCAGACTGCAGCAGCACGGGCGTCTTGTCCGGATGCAGCTCCATCTGGCGCGCCACGTACTGGCCGTCGAAGTGCGCGTACCACCAGCCGCGCCGCTCGGGCTCGGCGCCCGGCGCGCCGCAGCGCACGAAGGGGATGGAAGTAGCGGTCAGTGGACTGTTGATGGCCATACCAGACTGCAGCAGCACGGGCGTCTTGTCCGGATGCAGCTCCATCTGGCGCGCCACGTACTGGCCGTCGAAGTGCGCGTACCACCAGCCGCGCCGCTCGGGCTCGGCGCCCGGCGCGCCGCAGCGCACGAAGGGGATGCGGAAGTAGCGGTGCCGCGCGCCCAGGATGTCGCCCTTCTGCGGCAGGCGCGGGGTCTTGGCTGCGGACACGTCACAGATTATTACAATATAATGGGTGACAAAATATGCTTCACGAGGACTCTTGTTGTATTCGTCTTTATTCGACGATAGTTCATCTGATGATGATACAAATAGTGTAGAAAGAAAAAAGTATGTATTTAAAACTCTTATTAATCACCTAAACCTTAGGGACTGTATTGAGGATGGTGCATTACGGCCCGCTCCCTCTCACAGAGATGAAGCCTGTGTCCCAGCAGTGGGAACGTTACAGGCAGATTTAGTTTAGTTACGAGACCAGCAGAAATTTATATTCCCTATCCTTGTGATATTTTGTTTATACTGAAACATACCTACGAACCATCTGGTTACAGAGACACCATGGAAAGGCTAATACATTAAAGTAAATTTCCGCTCTTGCATCTGAAAAGGATGGCGTTATGTCTATATTTAATAGACATAATGGCATCCTTCCAGACACAAGAGCAGAAGTTATCATGGTATGTTGCCTGCGTACTATATCCGAGTTTTTGTGTGCATATCACTACATATTATTAAAAAAAGTCCTCCACCACGTCTGTCTGTCTGTCTGTTCGCGATAAACTCAAAAACTACTACACCGATTCTGATGCTGTTTCGGTTCTCGAGGAAGGTTTTAGTATATAATTTGTTAAATTTTTGTATAAATTAACGATATTTGTTGGAGGTGTCGGAAAAAAATAAGCCGTCCGAGAGCTTTCAACGAAAACGTTGTCTAAACCCTTTGAGATATAACAAAATAATGTATGGTGGAATTGTGTATCTTATAAAGATCTTTAGAAAAGTCCGCGATGGCATATGTCTATCTCTTAAGGATAACATAATATTATATCCATTTTATTGTCTTTTTGTAGGTATTTGTTTGCCGAATTTTACTCTTGGAAATACGATTACGATAACAATACACTATAATATCAGAAGCTATTAGCCAAATTATGTTCGTAGATAAATAAGCTAGCTACTTATGTTTATTTTAAACAGTATACAAGAATATTTATCATAAAAACATTACTAAACACGGCGCCATATGATCAAAATTTGTGCATTCCAAAACTTTCGTTTCTTTTTCACTGACATATTTATCACTTTTCGATAAACTAACACTCAATATGAAATCTACACTTATTTCTCACTAATTCTGTATAGGATTCTTCTATGATTAAACCGTTTTCTCACCCTTATAAAAGTTATGCACCGATGGTGTTCATTAGACATTTCGAGCGATAACTCGGCACAAACGGTGTAGGTATCATGCGACATTTCGGAGCTTAATTCGTGTTGTTTTCACATTGTTAGTACTTCCGTGAATAATTTTAAAATGAATATTAGTGTCGCATTTTTATTTCGTGTTGTAATTTGGTACAATTGATTGCTTTAAAAATTTGAGTGAAATTTCGTATTTTGGTTTTTAAGGTAAAGACTCATCAGACGTTCAGAACATAAGTAGGCTTTTATTATATTAAATCATTGGCATTTGTTTCGGTTTCTATTCACATAGTGAATCACTTTAAAATTAATATTAAGTAAGAAATTTGAGATAGGTATAGCCTGGGATATGGAGAAGGACATAGGGTACTTCTTTATGCGATAACCGACATCCACGCGGGCGAAGCCGCGGGCAAAAGCTAGTCGTCCATAAAAAGATCTTCCTGCTTTAAATTTAAATAACTCATGATAACAGCTTGTTATTATCGAGCAGCAAAATTGCCCAATAGTGAAAGTAAAGAATTACTTTAATTGTTTAAATTCGTGGAGAAGATCGAGAAAAACTTCTAGCGTACATCAGAGTACCTTCAGAAGTACCATGAAAAACAATAACCATTTACCTAAACTCCCTAATAAAATAACGTTACGTTACCTCACCTTTACCAACAAAGAAGTTACTAACGTTTTGACAATCCGATAAAGAAATACAACCATCCGTTGATTATAGCAGAATAATGTTAGTTCTCAACGTCTTTAAAAAGACTACTTACGAGATAACATGTGTAACCATTTGTTTTCCCGAATAAAATAAATAAATTAACTTTTACGTCTCGAAAAAGATAGAAGATTTGACGCCGAGGCTTGCGTATAGGAGTGCATAATATAAGCTGTAAAAGTTAACGATGAATATCTTCGTGACCTCCAAAAGTATAAAATAACATACCAGCATCCATGATGGACTGTGGCGCCCTCTCCTGGTCGGCCATGGTAGTCTTGCGCGCGTTCTTTGCCTTCCACGCGTGGTACACCTTCAGGCGACGGTGGAACTCGTGGCGGCAAGCCTGTAATTGACATTTATATATTGTTACTACTGTCTCTTAAATTCTATTCAATTCAAGCACAAATGTATGATTGGCTAAGAGGTAAATGATAAATGGTTTTATTTCTGTAAGTAGATTTGTACAAAAACTTACACGTCAATCATATTTGAAAACTACATGAGGTCGGCGTTTCCTATCTGATTACTCTGAGAAGAATGGTCGAAACAAACTCACTCAGAGGTCACAGTCTCTTTTAAAGTCCAGACATAATCTTGGTGATCTGGTGTCTGAAATGGTCTTTTGATGAAAGAACCACACAGATTGAGTGGACGACCTGGGCCTCAAGTCTGCTATTACAATAGTGTCAGAATGGTCTCGCCATTGTGAGTATTTGACAGTGTTTGTATGGCAAATCTGTCAAAAACTAACAATGAAGAGACCATTCTGACACTATTGTTATAGCAGACTTGAGGCCCTGTGCACTTTGCAGTCATTGCGCACATTTGTCAGTAATCGTGCAGCTCAACTCAGAACTTGAGGAGCAAAGAGCTCAACGATTCGACGAACAATACCAAAGAAAGGACATTGGGTAGGCCACATAACAATGTGTGGTGAGATTTGTGAACAAAATTGGGTAATGCCAGTAGGTACACCTTTGGTCTCTTGGACATGAGGACTGTAAATAATCATACGAAAAGGCTTTTTTCTATAATGTATTCACTAGTATCACGAGTAATACTGGTATAAACCTTATCAAAGAAGCTGATAATGGTCTACCAAAAAAACAGATGAAATCAAAATTCTTATCATAGAATTAATTGATCGCACTTACCTCCAAAAGTTCTATATCACAAGAAGTATTGATTGTATCACGCAGTTCCGAGTACTTCCATTTAGACAGGTCGTACTTTTGCTTGCCCTGCATAGCTTGTTGCATTCTTACCCGTTCAGACCTGTCGTCCACGTAACAAAACTTCAATGTATGTCGAAAATTAAAAGATTTCATGTTACATTGTTAAAATACGTGCTACTTCGTTTTATCATGCTACGTGCGGTGTGTTAATTATTATAGTGGTACATAAATTACTGATGTTTAAATTACAGTTGATATTTTGCATGCAAGTTTTTGACTCTTTTATAATCATGACTTATGTAAATGTAAATGTATGGAAACTTTTGAGATAGAGAATCCTTGGGTTATTTATTATACAGGGTGGGCCAGAAAGAATTGCGAATTTGAAAAAATAATTATAAAAAAAACTAAGTACAATTCACATTAAAAAAAATATTTCTATAAAAATTGACATCTGGGAAATTTATTTCTTAAAAATAACGTCATCCAGGTGTGCACCATCGCGCTGCAAACATTCTTTGAATCTGAACCTCAAATTGGTTAAAACTCGCTGGCACATTGCACGGGGAATAGCTGCCATTTCTTCCCGGATATTGGTCTTCAACTGGTTAATCGTGGCTGGGTTATTGGAGTAGACTCTACTTTTTAGGTATCCCCACAAAAAAAAGTCCAGTGGCGTTAGATCCGGACTCCTAGGAGGCCATGCAATGTCACCTCGGCGCGACATCAGTTTCCCAGCAAACATCTCGTTTACGACCGCCAAAGAGGCATTAGCTGTATGGCATGTCGCGCTATCTTGTTGAAACCATGTCGCACGATTATAGGCGACGCAAAGATGTTCTGGATACCACAAGTTCGGCTGAACGCTTTCGAGTCGATAGAGCAGGATTACGTTGAACTGAAGCTCTAACTTGTTCAATTGTGTCTTCCGTTCTTGTTGACCTTGGGTGTCCCGCAGGCTTCTGTTTAAGAGTCGAACCAGTAGCTTCGAACTTTCTGACCCACAATCGAATCACACTTTCCTTCGGACACTGATTTAGGTCATATAATCCAAACTCACGCCGAAATAAACGCCGCACGAATCGCGATTTTTGTAATAATGTTTAAAGCAGAATGCACGTTGCGCTCCGGTGAAGTGATCCATCGCGACAAAATTTCCGAGAACCGAGCTACTTAACCCCACCACCTGCGCAGTCCCCTCTCTAAAGCTTCAAACGCAAGAGTGTTTTTAAAATCGTACGCCTTTCTGGCCCACTCTGTATTAGGCTTACTATAGCTGAGTTCTGGTCGTATCAGTTTATTCAAATAGCACATCATCCCGGGTTTTGCTAAAGCGTAATTTTTTTTTTCCGCACAATATATCACTTTAACCGTATGATTGTAAAAGAGTCAACACTAAACTGTTATAAAACACTATAATATTAGTAATCAAGCTTTATTCCATAACCGTAAAATAGTCTTTCATACTGACTCGTATAAATGTCTATCAATTCTTTTGTAAAAATTATCCAACACACGCGCATCGTCGTTGTCTTCAAATCTCATCTTGTTACTTTTGTTCCCCATGATTCACAGAAAAACCTTAGTTTATGAAACACAGCTCAATTATGACTTTAAACTATAAATAATACATTAAATAGTAGTTGAATTAATATAACAAATCACTAAGATACAGTTAACAACACTAAGACTGCGTGCAGAAAGTTCAAGTAAAGCAGATAGCCGTTATTAGTAGTTAGTTCGTTATCAGTGGAAGTGGTCCTCTTTCAATTATAAGTGTGTATGAATATATACTAGTACTCTCTTGGGTTGCGGCCATGGCCATTATAAGTACGTACTTCTTATAGCCGTCTCAAAACAAGAAACTATAGCACAGTCACTAGAGATCGTCACATTTTTATGTTTTTCCCCTTCTAACTGACTGACTGCCTCGTTGGTTTAGGGCGGATTCGACCAAACCCGAATTTATACACGAGTAACTATACCAAGATTAATCTATTCCACGGCTTTATTCTTGAGTAAATCAACAGTCGTTTTTCCATGCAATCTAAACGTATAGCTATACTTCGATTAGCTATGCGTGGATAACGGAGTGAATGTGAACGAATGTATTATCCTGCAAAAAAACGTTGTTCTACAAACGGGACGATGCAGAAGTAGTCGTTAAAAGCGCGGGCTTGACGTCTTGCGTTTAATCTACGTATGTAATTGCGTAACACGATTACAGTAGCAATGGGTTTAATTTTGACAGTTCAACAGCGTTCAATGCGTTATTTACGTCTTTTATAATGCGCACAGCAAAGGAGTGGAACTCTCTGCCTGCGTTTGTGTTTCCGAACGCATACAACGCTAAGCTATTCAAAGTGAGAGTGAACAGGCTTCTTCTGGTTAAGCTCACTCCATCGTCGACTTTGTCTCTGTCACCTCTGACCTAGACTAGAGTAAAAAACAAACCCATAGTAAAAAAAAAATACTTTGTTGTGCAGACAAAATTTTCGAACATATGAAGCAATGGATTAGCAATATCCTTGAAAACCATTATGATTGTCATTTATATTTACGTTTGGATTTACTCAGAAGCAGCTCAGAGTCAGGATTTGTACCCGGTTGATGGTAATAGGCTCAACCCCTTTTACATGGCACTAAAACATAACTGTCTAAATGTGGGAGTAAATACGGGAAATACATGCGTGATATTACGTTCCCCTTAGAAAAAGAGTGTCCTGCGAAATCGGCATTCGCGTAGGGTGAGAAATAAATATCAAAGAGACCAATATACCTCCACCCTATTGAAGAAGTTTGCGATCATTATAGTTCGATACCATCCAAATACACATAATTGAAAGAGGGCCAAATTCGGAGCGTGCGAAAGAGAAATTCGTTAGTTCTGTCTCACTCAGTACCTGTTCAATTTATTCTCTCCATTCATTGACTCCATGGTAGGGAAACTGTGCGAACATATCACAATATTACTTATACGCTAGTTGAAGTCGGACATCCGGGAATGGTAACACGTTTTAGTAATATTTATTTCAAATTTAAGAAAAAATATAGCAAAAAAAAAAAAAAACTTGATTTGGTATGTCTATCGTTAGAAATGATTCCAAATTATAACAAAAAAAATATTTGTTCGTATAACAAACTCAGTGCAGTGTAATGACCCATAGATATTTGGGATATTGGATATTAGATTAGATTGGCATACCCACTACAACAACGAACAAATTTTTTTTTTTGTGATATCATAGATATCCGTGATGCTACCAAAGAGAATGATTGTTGTATTCAGTTCTGAAGTAACAAAATTAAAACGTTGATAAATATTACTAAAACCTGTTAACCATTTCAAATCGAAGTGTAAAGCTATATACAAGAAGAAACTTCGCAGACCTGTGCTCTCGATGTCATATTGTACAGTGAGAATACTGTTTATTATAATTGTTTTAAGTACACGTTGAAATTACCTGAAGAATTAATGTATTCAAAAGATGAAATGAAATAATATCAGATACAAGTAAATACATATTATAAGGTCATGTTTAATTATGTCCATTTAAGAGCGTTCATCCGTTACGGGCTGGCAACGTCGCATTTCTAGAAGTTTTTCGTGATTATTTTGTTAATTTAAATCAAAGCAGTACTATTTTTTTCCGCCAAGAACTAGATCTCTGGTATTTATAAGTATGTATACTATTTTTTTACAGTTATTTTGGTATTTACTCCTAAAATTGACAAATTGTCAATTATTTTCTATTTGCAGTATTACGACTAAATATTTGTATTTACTATAAAGTAGGGATGGGCCGAATATTCGTTTTATATTCGGTATTCGGCATATTCGGCAGGTTTACCGAATATTCAGCTATATCGTTGAATGTTCGGCAAAGTGGAACTCAAAGTTTTCACTGTATTGAGCCGTGTATGATTTATCATGAGTTGAGTGTTAAATGTTTTATTTTTATTAGGTAAGTAATTTACAGTGCAGCTTTATGTTTTTGTCAACACTGTAGCTTTATTTCCAATAACAGTAGATAAAAAAGATGGTTATTAAAAATAAAATATAAGTATGCAGCTGTTTCGGGCGAAGTTTTACTCCTTACTAAATGATGAAATAACAACATTTGGTACAGCGGGGGTAGCGGGCGGGAGGGTCCGCGCTTTGCGTGAACAAGTTCAGACCTGTATACTGTTCACGTAAAGGAATTAATTATGCCGAATATACGGTTCGGTAAGTTTTACCGAACATTCGGCCAAATGTTCGTATTGGTGAAACCCATGTTCGGCCCACCCCTAGAATAAAGTAAATGGGAAAAATAATTACAAAATAAGAAAATCTTGTGCATGACTGAAAAAAAAATTGTACTTTGATTTAAATTTAATAAAATAATCACGAATAACCTCTTGAAATGCGACGTTGCCAGCACGCGCGGGATGAACGCTCTTAATATCTTGTCTCTTCGACCCCGCGTCCTATTTAAAAGCGATAGTCGCGCGAATACGCGATTGTCGTAAGCATGTGTCACTTTTTTTGAAAACGCCCTCTGTCTGCGTGACCACACGTTCAGACTCACCGAACAAAAAGTGACATAATTATGAGTGTGACGATGGCGTATTCGCGTGACGCCGACGATCGCTTTTAAATAGAACACGGCCTTATACTTTAACCTTTTTTTTATATTTGGTCAGTTGCCAGCCTTTGATTCATCATAGCTCAATACAATGATAGTATATTGATCTACAATGAGCCAACGAGAAATTAATTATAGATTTCATATTCTAAGGACAGTTTATCAGAACGATACCCAAACATAACATTGATCTAATCTTTTGCTGGCAATTCACTTAGAGTATGTCAAAATATATATGTACTAACAAAAAAAAAAAAAAAAAAAACAAAAATCAAGTCGCTTTTCGTGTCTGTCTGTGCGACCGCGTTGTTCTTCTAAACTACGCAAAGGATTTTGATGCGGTTTGCACCATCATTTTGAGAATTTAAATATCTTAGAAAAAAGCCACGCGGGCGAGCAACTAGTTTTTATAATACAATACGAGAACATACCTGCGTAACTGAGGCGGGGAACCTTCGACGTGTCCATTCGTCTCCTTAGCCAGCCGCACTGCCATTTCATGGTCTCGTCGCTCTTGTTCTAACCTAATAATATAGTAGGACAATACCGTTGTTGTTTATTTTCTAGTTAATTATCATCATCATCATCATCATCAGGAATGTTATCAATTTTCATGCAATATTCCAGTCTAATGATCTATTCTATGAAAAGGGAGTGTAGTGAGAACAATCACTATGCTAGGCAGGATTTGAAATGTCAACAGCTGGATTGTGTGTTGGACATTCTTATTCCTAAAAATATCAGCAGTTTCCTACACAAACGCTTTTACAAGTCGTATAAAAATAAAAATAAAATAAGCTAGATGGAGTCGACATTTCCTATCTGACTACCCATGAGAAGAAATGGCGAAACAAACTCAGGGGTCAGTCTCTTTTAAAGTCCAGAAATAATCTTGGTCAGATGATCGTGTCTGTATGTATGTCCGTCTGTCACAGCCAATTTGCTCCGATTCTACTGGGCCGATTAAGTTGAAATTTAGTATACAGGGTGGGTAAAAAATCGTGGATCAAACGAAACATGGCGATAGTTGGGGTTATTTGCAGTAATTATATATTTTTTTTTTTTTCAAAGATATTTTTACTGCAAATAACCCCAACTATTGCCCTGTTTAGTTTGATCCACGATTTTTTACCCATCCTGTATATATGAACTTCTATGACCCAAACACGGCCGTGTAACGTAAATAAATGAATTTTCAATATGCATATTCAAAATTCATTTATTTGTAAGGATTTCAGATATATTTATTTAAATAATTTTAACATAAATAAGTTCAAGAAAATATATGAAAATTGACCATTCTACATCCAAACTTATATTTGCAGTTGGAATGTATGGGAGAACTTGGTTTTGAACTACAACGTTAAATTTGTTCTTGGGATAAATTAATCCCAACTACGGAACCCTTCATTGTGTGTGGTCCGACACGCACTTGGCCAGTTTTTATAAATAGCCGACGAAAACTTTCAACAGATCCATGATAACAGGTTGCGCGAGTATCTGCCACCCTGTATACTAATTATCTTCCAGATAACTGGAATTAAAGTAGAGGTGATGAAACAGATCCTAAATCGAACATGAATTATAAAAAATAAAATAAACGATTTCAGAAAAAAAATTACCATATTTTGTGAGTATTATGTAGTGTATATTAATTGTATACCTTTCTCGATTCTCCTGGTCAGCTTTAGCGGCTTCTTCCATTTGTTTCTGCATCTTGAGGGCGGCGATACGATCCTGTTCCTCTAACCGCAGTCTTTCCAGCTCTTCGGCTTTGCGACGGGACTCCATTTCTGCTTTACTGCAAGTATTTATTTATTTATTTACAGTCAGTTATAGCAATTAGCTGACCTTTGCTCAAATGGTTGAGGTTTTTTTACTAACAAATCGTATGATTTTCATATTTTTCTAGTTTATGGTAGATTTCGTATAGGTATTTATAAAAAATTAAGAATTTTTGAATTCTATCGATTCGTATTCTAAAAAATCTCATCCATTTATGCAAGCTAATTGCGAAAACTGACTGCACTACCACTGACATTTGTTTTTCCAGGTGGGAACCCAATACAACAACGTATACAATGTGTAACTGGATTAATGCACATTATAAAAGTAGTTTGTTCTGAATCGCTTATCTATGTTCTATGTTAGAGGGCTTGGTTTCCGCACTTAGTCCTTAAGATGGACCATTAAGCGTGGGCCATGGCGGCCGTCGGTGGTTATCCCAACCAGCCCACCTCCTTCCAGAAGCTAATCACGTCTCCTGGTCTGTTCAGAACATCGGTAAAAGATCTGGGTGACGCCTGTGCATTCGAAGAGTACATGCGCAACGGTTTCATCCGCCTCCATGCAGGCCCTGTACAGAGGGCCTTCCGTTATCCTATTGTGTGGAAATCTTTCTGAATCGCTTACTGAATTGATTTATGCCATTTTTAATACAGGGTGTAAGGGACAGCCCCCCGCAAACTAACAGAGTGCATTCAGCTCCTTATTTTGAATCATATTCCACAGGAAGTTTTCTTAAGAATTTTTTTAATTTTTAAAATTATTTTTTAGTTACTTTTTCCTTTATTTAAATGTAAAATTACATTCTCAGTACGCAGCACTCCATGTTTGTAAATAAAACAGCTAAATTAAAAAATAAACATCAATGGTTGTTGAAATACTCTATCGAACGACACGTGAAATCAGCTGTTCACTTTCTGCCTAGGTACAGAGTTCATTGAACTTCTTGCGCCCCGTGGTGCGGGCGGCCAAAGGCTCGGCGCGCTGCAGTTCGCTACGTGCGTTTTACCACGGTAACGATACATTGCAGGTTTATTGGATTCCCATAACATTCCTGAAATAATTTAATGTACTGGTCATCTTAGTATGATAATTATACTGGATTCACCCCATCAGTCTGCGGAGGGCTGTCCCTTAAACCATGTATAGAATAGCTATAGCCATATAGAATAGTTGTATTTTCGATTTAGAAATCGTTCAAATTTACGTTTACGACGCGCGTTTGTGCTAGAGCCTTAGGTCAATAATTCTGACTGTTTCAACAGATACCTTTGCCTAACCCATTAGCTGCAACATGCGTGAAGGACAAGTACAAGTAATATACAAAACTAGCTTCTGCCCGCGACTTTGTCCGCGTGAAATTTCTTGTAACCCCGTTCCCCAATCCGTTCTCGACATAAATCATCAATAAAGCCGTTAACCGTAAACTATAGAAAATGTATAAAAAATGAATTTTCTACATAATCTGCGTGTTTTAATAGTTCTAGTCTGCTTTTAGGGGCGGAGACAAATCCAAGGTCATCAAAATCGCTCCAGCCGTTCTTGAGTTATAAATAACCCGACTTTGTTTTTTAAATTAAGATGTTCCAATTTTTTTATGGTAAACTGTATTTAATTAGAAAACCAGCGTCAGACAGCATCTGTCCAGCATTAATGCTGAAAATGAAACTTTTCAGGCAGCCGCGAGGCACACACTATTCTTGTTAAAACATTATTTTTCCTTCTTTATTTTGTTTTTTTGTGTTTCACGAACTGTGTCGAAATAAACGTTATTCTTGCATTATTTTTCTTTTATTTGTACTAGGATTTTATGACAAGAAAAAAAAAACTTATTTGCAAATATGAAACAACAATTTTATTTTTATTGCACACTATCAAGTTACTATAAATAGGTCAGCAACATTTAATGTTCTATTTCGTCACGCAATCAACTGGCCCTGTGGCGCAATGGATAACGCGTCTGACTACGGATCAGAAGATTCCAGGTTCGAATCCTGGCAGGGTCGCGAATATCTTTTTGTTCTTTTTCTTGCATTTTACTTTAGAAATGATTATTTAGAAGCATTTTTGTTAATTATTTTTATAGTTTACACAGCATTTATTATTTCAGCAAAAATATTAATTGCGTTTTGTGATTTAAAGTAACACGCAAATAACTTTTATTTCTCATAATTTACATTTTTTGCAGACTTTAAATAAGGATTTAAAAAAAATGCCTACCTTTTTACGCTCAGAGCCGCGGATGCGATCCCCATACGGAACTTAAGGTGAAACTAGTCGATACTTTTTCCATACAAATTTCGAGGGGATATTAATCCACTGTTTGACATTGTACATCCAAAGTTAAACATGATATCGTTTTGTCTTATTATTAATTTTGTCTGTACGGAAGCAGAATATAAAAATAAAAAGCCATTAAAAGATTATGAGCCAACAAAGATTCGTTTTTCCTGCTAATTTTAACGCAATTTTGGGCGTAAATAGTAATAAAAGAAGTGTAAAATCTCCAAAACAAAGTCCGCTCCGACAAAGCTCAATTATCGAAGATTTCAATAAACTTTATTTGTAATTGATTTATAGTTTAGATTAATAATAGGTCTTTACCTACGAAATTGCCATTCTGCCGTACTGCCTATTTCAAGTCCATTTTTTTCTTTTTTCGCTAAGAATTCTAAGTTCTAATTATTTTTGTTTTTTAAATATGGAATTCTTTTTTGAAAATTAGTCATTTGTTTAATGGTTAGCGTTCTGTTTTCATCGCATTTGTACGTTTTCGTCATCATGGACACTTTATAAATTCGAGTGATTATAGAGTATGAGTACCGTCGTGGCAGCAAAGCGGCAGAAGCGGCACGCAACATCTACGATGTATACGGAGCGAACACTACTAACGATCGCACCACCCGTCATTGATTTTCCCGCTTCCGTTTTGGAAATTTCGAGCTAAGAAATGAACCCCGTGGTCGACCGAAAACTTTAGTGGACAATGACAAATTAAAGGTGATTGTGGAAGCTGATGATTCTCAATCTACAGCTGAATTAGCAGCAGCTTTCGATGTTAGCATCAAAACAATATTGGTCCAATATTGCCCCACGAATTGAATGATCGCCAGCGCCAAGCACGCGTCGAGTTGAGCCTTGCACAGCTCAACAGGCACACAAATGAAGGCATATTGAATCGCTTTGTTACTTGCGACGAAAAATGGATTCTTTTCGACAATCGCAAGCGCTCAGCAAGTTCAGCACCTGAACAATGCCCCAAACGAAAACTCACCCCTAAAAAAGTGATGGTCACTGTTTGGTGGTCTAGCGCCGGTTTCATTAATCACAGCTTCTTACAAAACGGGATGAGCATTACTGCAGATGTGTACTTTGAAGAACTGAACATAATGATAGAGAAGCTCGCACATCTCCAACCAGCTTTGGTCAATCGTTCGGCTCCGCTGCTCCTGCACGACGTCGCGCGACCTGATACTGCACAGTAGACGGTCTCCAAGTTACGAGAGCTGGGGTTGGAAGTTCTCCGTCATCCACCGTACTCACCAGACCTTGCCCCTACAGACTTCTACTATTTCCAGAATTTGGATAACTTCTTGGCGGGGAAAAAATTCAATAACCGAAAGGCAGTTCAAAATGCCTTTGAAGAATTTGTTGCCTCCCGTCCAGCAGACTTTTTCAAAAAAGGCATCAATAAGCTACCACTATTAAAAAATGCATTGATTGCATGGGTAATTATTTTGATTAATAAAAATAAAAAATATAGAGAAACAAGGGCGTTAAATTATTTCATGAAAAACGGCAACTTCATAGGTAAAGACCTAATAGTTTTTTCATAAAACTCAACCTTCCAAAGGACTTTACGTATTTTTTTACGCGCGCGGTTTACTATGAGTTGAGTGAAATGCACGATAGTGCATTTCACTCAACACACGATGACGGACACGATGCTAGGTGAGACAGCGTGCTTTTTGGCCACGCCCACCAGTGAGTTCGAGCCCGCGACTAGTTGGCTCTTAAAACCTATTTATCAAGTTTATTATTATAAGAGGGTTGTACTCACAGTCTACGGTGTTCCTCCTCTTGCTTTATCCTGTCCAGTTCACGTTTCTTAGCCTCTTCAGCAGCGCGCAATTCAGCTTCCATCTTACGCAATCTTTCTTGTTCGTCTCTGAAATTAATTATTATGTTTGATACGAGACAAGTACTATTAAAGTTCACGTTACTTATCAAGTTATTACTCACACTGATAATTTATACTTGGACGTAGTTAAAAGAAAAGGATCCAATCCACAGTCCTTTTAGAGATATTGACGTTTGAAGTTTAGAAGGTAATAACATGGATTAGTAATCCATACTAATATTTTAATGTGAAAGTAACTCTGTCTGTCCGTCTGTCTGTATGTTACGTTTTCACGCCTAAACCGCTGAACCGATCGTCATGAAACTTGGCCGAGGTATAGCCTGGGATATGGAGAAAGACATAGGCTACTTTTTTTACGCGATAACCAACAACCATGCGGGCGGAGCCGCGGGCAAAAGCTAGTATTTTATTCAAATTCATATTCAAATTCAAATATTTTTATTTGTTGAACAAAGGTAGGTTAGGTACAGATGTTGTGCATGTTTATTAAAGCACGCTATGTCTAGCCGTCATCGGCGTACAAATATTACATATATTTCCGTGCATGTGGGTTGGTTCCGAGGTTAACCAAAATGATAAACTGTTGTTTTTGCTTGGATCTATTTTACTCGCCGACAGTATCGATATTTAGCATCAGTTTGGTACACTTAATTCATTTTGACCAGGCTGTGGATTGTATCCTTTTCGTTTAACTACTTCCACTTATGCTTACTGTATTTAGGATTATGAACTTGTATCGTACGACATTCTTCCTGCAGTACATTTAATTCTGTAGTTTGTTATTTAATTTAGTACCCAGTGTAAATAGTTGTAATAATATAGTTTATCACTGTTGTGTTGAAAATCCTAATTACATTCGATAATACGAAGGAGATATTTATGTATTTTTTTTATTTCAAACTGAAAAATATTTGTTTGCAAATAGTGCAAACAATATTATAAAAAATGCAAAAGCTTAAAAATTGCGAAGTCATACGCGTTTTGAAATAACTGCTTGACAAAGACGGAACTATTACAGAACATTTTACAAAATTCACACATTCATCTCTCTGAACTCCAGACACACTGACATGATCGTCTTCCATTCGTTCGCGAACACGTCACAGACAGGTTTTATATAATAACTCACCTATTCTTCTGGTCAACCATTAGCTTTTGTAGTGTAGACATTTGTGTTTCGACGTCTTTGGTCAACTTTGTGTATAGCTTGTCGATTTCCGCGCGTGTTATTTTTTCATTGGACTGGAAATAAAAATTAAACATTGAATAGTTTTACATACTGGAACGTCATTAGCAGTAGAATGGAACTATTTGAGATTGACCAACACCTATGCCCGTTGTGCATTAAAAGCCGCGAGAGCAGTAAGATCGATGATTTCGAGATGTGGTGTTGGCGGAGGCTACTTCGTATACCATGGGATCGCATACTAGAGGAACTGAACATCACCAAGCGCCTATCTGCAATATACTAGGAGCGTGCCCTCAGCTTTTACGGACATGTTATGCGTTCACCTAAGCATGGTCTGAAAAGGCTTATTTATGATACTGGGCCGGGTGAAAGGAAAACGGTACCGTCAAGAGGGTCAGACGCGATCAAGAAGGCTATTGAAGGCAGCATTTACCGAGTGATCTACACTGCAGAAGACCGCATAACTTGGAGACGCATCGTATGTGGTCGCGACTCTCAGCATTGTGGGAACGACGAAGAAGAAAAAGAATATCCGTTGTATATCAATATGAGTTTATTATTTAAATTACTTTTAGAAGTTGCAAATGCTAACTGGACGGAGATTGGAATAAACAACGGTTTCTGTGTGCCAGATATATGCGTTTGTAATTACTTTGTATACCTACTATTGTATAGAGTCGGGTTTGTCTAGTTGAACAGACAGCTGATGTGCTGCTGGGGAGTTTATTTCACTACTTCTTCCCAGCTAAAGTACTTGGAAGTGGTGAAGGGCGGGCGTATCGACTGTCTTATGTAATTTTGACGTTCGAAAAATTGCTGATTCTCAGCCTAATTTGAATAAATGACTTTTGATTTTATGTTTTATTTGGATGCACAGTTTGCATAACCAGCCACACGGGTCGTTTTATCAGGTTATTAAGCTACGCTTGCCGGGGTTGGTCCGTGGATGGGTGACCATCAAATCTTTACATACCGAGACTCCTCTGTGCCTCGCAGTCGGAAAACACACATAAAAAATAACTTTAGTCGGTGGCAAAAAACGAAAATACTGAACCAAAGACACCGACTTCCAAAATTAAAGTTATTTTTCTTTTTTTTTTTTTTTATGTCGGTTGTTTTTTTTTTTGTTAATTGTTTTTCTTTTTAGTTGTGGTTCCTACCCCACACGTTACACTAGTAAAAAGTTATGCGTGCTCATACATTACAATCAGTGCGTGAACAATCAATCATCCCCTGTTTTCCTACCCTCAGGGTTGGATTTTTTTTTTCAAATTTATATGGGATTAACTTCGGGGTTCGTTTTTATTGGAAATGGTATATTTCCAATAAAAAAAGAATTATCAAAATCGGACTACTATATAAAACTAAAAAGTTATGCGTAGTCATACATAAAAAAAAAACCGCGTCGACTTGAGAACCTCCTCCGTTTTTTTTCGTAGGTTAAAAATAGCCATGCGGTCCGCCGCTAGCCGGTAGTGCGTTGAAGGCCTTACCAAGGGGTATCTTAATTCGCAGTTATTAGATTGTGCAGGTCAGATGTTAGGCGTTCGCTCCATGTAAAATATTGGTATTCAGCTGCTTGGATAGACTGGAAGCCGACCCCAACATAGTTGGGAAAAGGCTAAGTAGATTGAAATTTTTGAGCATAGTTTTCATAGTAAGGGACGGTTTTCAAACTACAAACTCAAATTCTAGGATACGATCCTATTAAAAACGACAAGACAACTCAGCAGAATTGTCGCGTCATAGCTGTCCAATATCAGTTATGTTTTTGGATTAAAACAGCTTACTTTTACGTTACGTTTTTCGCACCCTAGGCAATCAGTCCTCTACCATGTTTCTGACTGGTAACCACATTATCATAGCATGAGCTACTCTCATATCGTCACCTTAGAGTGAAAACCTCGGGAATGCAATTTTAGTAATTTTTATTTTATTACGTTTTTGGAAAGAAAACCTCGTAACGCACGTCCTAGTTTCACACAAAAAAAAAAAATTGCAGCATGTAACGCCATCTATGACGAGTTTGAATATTGCACACTAAATGAAGAAGCTGTGGTGATAAAAATTTACAGGGCGCAGTTTTATCTTCCTCCTGTAAAGTTGCCTTTTTCGCATATACGAGGTTTTTACTCTAAGGCGACGATATAGTTCGCGCCGATACTAGACAAAAAGTTTATTTTTATAAATGGCATCTCACAGCTCAACTTAGGAGGTTGGCGTCTGCTTAACCGGACTTTCCAGTGGGTGTCTCAATAAATTAAGTCCTCCAGCCAGGGCAAAGAACTAAAAACTATGCGACTACACGCTACGGGCACCCCCTGTGGGGTACGGAACTCGGCTTAGGGCGCCGCTATGGGAGGATAGCAAGTGACAAGCTGGATCGGATTAAGATTATTTAGGAACGAATTCAAAGCTTCAGCTCAGCGACGCGGGGCGGGAGAGGAAAATTCCAAAAGTTCTCACCTTTATAGCAGCACAAGCATTCCTAATAGAATTCCTCAAGTTCTCGATATTCCTCTGCGCACTATCCTTCTCTTTCTTCAGCTGTGACGTCACGGATTCCATGTCTTTGAGGTTATGTTGCAACGCGTTGATCTTGGCGATGCCTTGGTACCGCGGGCGGTGCTTGCGACGGACTAAGTGACCGCGGATCGTCTTTTGTAAGAGGATTAGGCATTCTCGGCGGTAGACTATCTTGTTCTTTACTGTTGGGAGAAAAATTATTTGGATGAGTTATGTAGGCATACTACACCATAGACGGGACGTGACGGACGGGATTCAAGACCCCCCCAGCGTAGAAACTTTTAACCCTACACCCTGTATTGTTGGCAAATGAATTCCTAATGGGGTTAAAAACTGAATGCTAACGAAGGTACCGGTGTCAATAACAATTTATCATAGAGCCTAAAGTCAAATTGTAATTTACACCCACGCCCAATTTAGTCTGAAAATGAGTATACGTGCATATGTTAGCAGGAGTCCCAACTTGCAAGTATTTCGCGGTTAAAACTGCGTGCACTTTGATGGAACTTATTTTCTCGCGGGTAAAACGTCTTATATTGACAGGCAATATTATAGGGGCCTATCACACCATCAGTATTATCACGCGATACTCGATATCGTGATCCAGTATTGATTAAATATTGACGGTATTGATGTCAAATTATGATTACTACATCGATAATTTTACTGATGTTAATATCACGATATCCAGGATCATGATAATATTGATAGTGTAATAGGGGCCATAGTGTCGAACTTCGAGTACTTTGTAAACTACCCACATTTAATAATGGACAGGACAGCGAAGATGGACTTCCTCCAGCGGGACTTGACGAGCCAGGACAGGACGGCGTCGACGATGGACTTCAAGTTGTCCGGGTCCGACTTCATCATAGTGTCGAACTCGGAGTACTTGCCCGGACGGAAGAACACGCGGGTCACGCCAAACTTGTAGTCTTTGTCTGAGAGACCGAGACTGTGGACTATGGCCTGGAATAATAATAATGTAAGGTTAGTATTGGAGGAAGCAAGGCCACCCAACCCCAAGCCCGCGAGCCACGAAGGGGCACCAACGTAATTGAATTTGCTCGCCAACAGCGATGAACTGGCGTTATTGACGGCAAAAGGTGTTTTAAACTCTTAACTTTGTGAAAAACAAATACCGTACTTCATTCCCTACAATAAATGTTATAGACTACTATCCACCTTAGATTTGTCACCAAATATTGATAAAATGTTAGTATATAAACCACTTCAAAGATCTCACTGATTTTTTAATTAGATAAGTAACTTAAGGAGTAAGCGCTAAGGTAGCCCGCGAAATTCAAATTTTCGTGCGTTTTTTGCAATTTTCAGCTCATTGTCTAGGTGTATGTTGATTAAAGTATGATTCGCGTTCGTAACAAATATGTGAATTTCGCAGGCTACCCTGACGCTTTCACCTTAAAGTTCTGTAAATTGTTGGAACGAAGCTCCTTACGGCTTGTGGTAGGAGTTGACTGCTAGAAACGGTCTTAGGAGACTGGTGTTATGGAAAAAGTTTTTTGTTTTTAGGACTCAAACCTCGGTTGGTCCGATAGAGTTTTTTGATGCATATAACAAACAGGAT
Source organism: Dryobota labecula (assembly GCA_947523025.1). Taxonomy (NCBI): domain Eukaryota; kingdom Metazoa; phylum Arthropoda; class Insecta; order Lepidoptera; family Noctuidae; genus Dryobota; species Dryobota labecula. Next base: position 23,750,171 of record OX383289.1, on the reverse strand, counting down.
CGAATGCCATCTAAATTTATTTTTATTTTTTTGATAACTGCCCATTTTTCAAAATTTGTGAATGCTGATCAGAATCTTAGAAAGACAAGGACAGTCTCCTAAGACCTTTTTCTAGTAGCGACATCGATTAAGGTACTTGTCCTTACTGCCCCATTTCAAAAATCCAGCCTATATATAATAGAAAGAGATGGAGGAGAGAGCGAGAAAGTGTGAATTAAATACGCGTTTTTAATACAGAGCCATCTAGTACCACACACAAGTGTGTGGTTACTTTTTGAGAGCTTCTAAAAACTTATAGTAGATGGCTCTGTATTAAAAACGCGTCTCTGGGTGGGTAAAACAGTTTCAAGTGTCAAAAGTTTTGGTTTTAAATCACCGGGGTCCCCGACCGCACACGTGAAATGTATGCCAGTATTCAGCGCACGGCTTACAACTTGTAAGTCTGACCCACCATTTCTCTGCTTTCGCTTCGCCACGAGAAAGGGCTGAGTGTTTGACACTTGTCAAAGTGATCTTCAATGAAAAGCGACCAATCGGCGACAAGATAAACACTGCATCATCTCGCAACAATTTTTTGAACAAGGCTTTTGTCTGAACGTAACAAACATTTAGCAATTTTGACAGTTCTCTTTCCCGTTCACTCACCTCACAGAACAACTTTGCCGACAATTTGTGCAGCTTCTGCGGCAGATATTTCTTGTACATCTCGTGTAGATCATTGAAGGGCGCTCGTGATGGGTAGCCATGCTCCATGAGCTCTAACACGGCAATAGTTCCCGAACACTCCAGTTGAGTTAGTACTAGAGAACCTTCGACCTCACGACCCACCATGCGGGAGTTTGGTTTTATGCAGCGGACGAAGTTTGTGCCCTGAAAAGAAAGTTATGGAGATAAGAAATTGCAGTATCCTATGTTTTATTGGAGGACTAGCGATTGCCCGCAGCGCCGCCCGCGTGGATGTCGGTTACCGCGTAAAAAAATTGCCTATGTCCTTCTCTATATCCCAGGCTATATCTCTGCCAAATTTCATGACGATCGGTTCAGCGGTTTAGGCGTGAAAACGTAACATACAGACAGACAGACAGAGTTACTTTCACATTTATAATATGAAAAGTCTACGTAAACTTCACATAATAAGCGTATTGTTATTTGTATTGTTGTGAAGGTATATACCTACTTTTTTCCAGTAGTCACTAAGTCAAGATTGCTTGTTGTTTTTTGGAAAAAATAGCACGTGAATGTGTAGAGGCCCCATCCTTGATATAAGCTAATTATGAGTACATAAAATAATTTTAGAACTGTCAAAATGTTATAAATAACTCACGTTCTCCTTCAGTTTGTCCATCAACTGCGACAATTGCGCTTGGAACTTGGCGCCCACAGAAATAAAGTTGAGTTTCCCTTTAGCGTTGTTGTTGTCGGTGTTCTGGAACAGCTGCTGGACTAGCTTGCTGTTTGATTCCTGGACGAGGAACTCTAAGGACGCGTGGAGGGCGTCGTTGTTCTTCTCTATGAATTGGTTCTGTGAAAGTAAAGGGTTTGCTTTAGTTTTACGTTTCCAAAAGTCGGTCGTAGGAGCGATATTTGGCCGAGGATTTATTGATGAGATACTTGTAAAGTAAAATTTGTTTGCATAGATTCAGCCTTTAATGTTCCCACTGCTGGGACAGAGGCCTCCTCACTTCGAAAAGGAGTGGGCTGTAAATCTACCACGCGGGCCCAGTGCGGGTTGGTACTATGTCACATGTCTTCGAATTTGTGGTTCTAGGACATTTTCCTTACGAGTTTTCCTTAACCGTTTTGAGAGCAGTGGTGATGAAATTATACTACCGTGAAATAATTTAAAAATCATAGATCATAATTAGAGATCGGATATTCGGATGCATATTTACCTAAAGTTAATTTTTTGCTGTGAAATTATGGAAGTGGCTTCTTAAAATATTTCTATATTGTAAAAAAACAAAACACCCGTGTTGCCAGGAACAACGGAAATGCATAACTAGTCGAGTGTATAGTAGGTATGTAAGCGACTACTAAAAAACAAAACTCGTTATTCTTAGATTGCATAACTATTCTGATGCATATTTATTTAGAACTAGCTTTTGCCCGCGGCTCCGCCCGCGTGGATATCGGTTATCGCGTAAAAAAGTAGCCTATGTCCTTCTCCATATCCCAGGCTATATCTCTGCCAAATTTCATGACGATCGGCTCAGCAGTTTAGGCGTGAAAACGTAACATACAGACAGACAGAGTTACTTTCACATTTATAATATTAGTATGGATTGGGATTTTTACCAACATTTGAAAGTAAGTAAATATACCAGAAACATTTATATCAGAAAGCTAATCTTGTAGATCCCAGAACCGCGGGATTTTTTCGATCCAAAAGCGCATTCCATATTAGCCAACATCTCAACTTTAGGTGAATATGCATCCGAATATCCGATCTCTAATCATAATGCTTTATGATCTGTGATTTTTAAATTATTTCTTGTTTTTTATTTTTGTTTGTTTCTTTCTTGCTTGTCTTTTTTTTTTGTTCTTGACTATAAAAATGAGCCATGCTTACTGCTGTAAGCATGACTCATTTATAGTCAAGAACATTAATTTTATACTAATAATGAAGAGTTCTTTTTTTGAACGGGCTAAGCTCTGGAAGTACCAGTCGGATTGAAAAATTATTGTTGTTTTAACAGCCCAATTTTTGAGGAAAGCTATAACGTTCCGGTTATTTAACGCTAGGACTTTTAGGAGCCGAGCAAAAAGAAAAAAAAAGTAAGAAAGAACACTAAGCGAAAACGAAGGAATAGCGCGGGCAGGCGATACGATGGGAATAGCGCGGGCAGGCGATACGATGCGACGCAGTGGGACGGGGGATCAAGAAATTTCACGCGGACGACGCTAGTACATTAAATAAAGAAAAAAAAAACCATTATTGCGATATTGACTTTTGAAGATTACAAATAAACCAAAAACAAGTAGGTTACATGATCTTCAAGAGGTTATTTGTTATAATAATTACCGTGTTATAGCAGACGGCGCCCGCAAAATGCCGCAACAAGAATCCTTCATCGTCGCGCAGTGTGCGGTGAGCCTTCAGACGAGACGTGCGCGGGACTTGTAACCTGGAAATAGTATTTATATTTATACACCGTGGCATTTTAGTCGACTTACAAAGACAGCTTTTTATTTTTATTAAATATGACGCATGACATAGTTTAAAACAGCAGTCCGAGCCTTGTATTACAAGGGCGCCGCGGAATGGAGCGGCGACATCTTTATCAGAGTTCATTCACCCTAACGCAAAAAAGTGTTTCTTACTATTGCAACTTAAACTTAATCTAAATCCTTTCTGCGGCGCCCTTGTATCACAAGGCTCGGACTGCACTCGTAACAGGGTGTTTTAATAAAAATAAAATTCTAATGTTCAATAAAAAAAAATTTTTGCATGAATGATTAGTAGTCATTGGATACATGAAGTGGGCTGTCTTTGTAAGACGACTAAAATGCCACGGTGTATAACGCGTGTAAAAAGACGCTTAACGAAGCCGAGAATCACTTATACTCCCCGTCATTGTGATATTTTTTTTTGTATTGGACCATACCTGAGAACCTTCTGGTTACGGAGATATTGAAGGTCAAAGTTCCAACTTTTTTTCACGAAAACAAGTTTTAAATGTTATAAATTAACTTTAAATAACCGCACAACTCTTGTACCGTTGCATGCACCCATAAGCACAATGTTTTGCGTGCGTTACACTGCGCGCTGCAGTAAACAGCAATTTTTCACACCAAAAATAAAAGTCGTTCCCTAGCAATAAATTGCTTTGCTTTATGTACAGAATGCGTAGGTAATGGCTATGTGATGGGTCTTTTTACACCCTGTATACTTTAATGTCCACCAGATTACACATTCCAAAAAAAAAAAACTTAGGAAGAACTTAAAACACATTACAAAATAATAAAAAATAAAATTATAATGAAAATCAATTAATTAATTGAATTGAAAACTTAAAAAAGCAAATATGAATTTTCATTTAGATTTTGGTTTACGTAGAACTTTTCAATGGCGTTTTATTGTTGCCGATGTTACAAAACCAACTATAGGTGTAGATTTTTTTTTTAAACTATTTTAACCTTGTTGTGTCGTAACAAACGCCTTATTGTTAATTTAACTTCAATAGCAGCTATTGCTGTTTTGGCTGATTGTAAGACTACATAGTTACATAGGTACAGGATAAGTTTAAAAGGAGTGCGTATATTTTTGTTGGTAATCAGGTGCATAAAACTGAACAACTTTCCCCAAGGAACATAGGTCGAAATCTAAAAAATAAAATTCAACTTCTCATACAAACATAAGTCACGTGACCAGTCACTTTGTATTAAAAGTCGATTTTCAATTTTAAGATTTCGACGTATGTTCCTTGGGGAAAGTTGTCCAGTTTTATGCACCTGATTACCTCCTAATATATACGCACTCCTTTTAAACTTATGCTGTATATAAACTCGCGCATTCTTCCCATGGGAGTAGGCAGAAACTATAGAACGCCACCTGCTACGATCCTTACATACTCCTTTTGCTTCGTTTGCATTCATACATCTGGTCATACACGCACGCCGGTTGCGAGTGCTACGCTCCTGACCTTTCTGAAGAACATCACCAATTAGGTCACTATATGTTCTCCTAGGGCGTCCCGTCTCGGCGTTTCCACTCACATCTACCTTGTAAATACCTTTTGTTAGTCGCCTTTCATTCATCCTCTCAATATGACCAAACCATCTAAGCATACTCTCAATTTTTGTTACAACAGGTTCTTTTTAACCACACCGTTACCTTATCACATCATTTTTCAGCCTATCACTCATAGTCACGCCACATATGCTTCGCAAGGAACGCATTTCCACAGCATTTATTCTACTTTCAAGCTTCTTTTGCCACACCCAACATTCACTTCCATATATAAAGGTAGGCACCAGCACACCAGAAGAAGAATATTGTAAGAATATCCATTATATAAAAGTCAACATCATTCTAATTAAGGAATTTCCGGAGACACTTGAAGCACATCTAGGCAGCGCTCTCAATTCAACTACAACACAAGAACGACTATTATTTTTGTTTACAAGTATTTTTGAATAATGTAAGTTTTAACCCGTGTTTTTTAAAACATTGAATCATTGATAGTTTTATACATTACCTATTGTTATTCACAGCCAGTTGTTTGTGTACGGAATGTGTGAAATGTCCGAATTCAGGTTTTGGAAGCTTTGATTCTTCGTCCAGCAAATGGAAGATACCGTGGTTCTTGCTCTCGATTAAATCTGAAGAAATAAAGCAAAAAGATAACCATCTTGTTCATAATAAAGTTATCCGCTTCTTAAACCTATTATTTTTTATTTGTTTATCGAAATGTTTTGTCCCGTTCTGTCAAACTTCATTTTAACTTGACAGAAAGGGACAAAACAGTTCGATAGCTAAAATAGGTCTATGAAGCTGATAACTTTATTATGAACAAGATTGATAGTATTAAATCTGGAATCTGAATATATAATTTTCGTCAGTACATAGCAGTCTGACCTTTAACCCGATTACTCCAGCTGCTACAAAAGATATCAGTTAAAAATAACTTACCAATACAATCCTGGTTGTCCACGAATCTGATTTCGGGCACGTTGAGCCCTTCTCGCTTGTACAATTCCTGTTCGTTCTTCAGGATGCGCTCGTTGAAGAACTGCTGTAGTTTCTCGTTGCAGTAGTTGATGCAGAACTGCTCGAAACTGTTCATTTGGAAGTATTCTGTGGAACAAGTAAAATTCATCACAAAATTCCGTAATATATTTTTCATTTCTTGTACTTGGAAAGTACGCTTGAAGTTACTTGATTTATTTATTTATTTATTTAATACTTTAAGCACACAAAAATGTACAGAGTCGGACTTTATGATTTTTGCTTGATCAGAGGGATGAAAACAGTACTTTTCGTGCCTGGGAAACGATTTTCCCTGCTGTCAAAATTTTTAAAAATCAAGCCTGTTCCAACTTTTTATACAGTCAATCTGTTAAATCGCGGCGTAAAATTGTAATTGAAAATATTATCAATAATTTTGTAACATGACTTTATACTTGTTTTTTTTTTTTACTTCAATAAATAATTTAATAATAAAACTGTTCACTTATACTTTTCACTAAATTATTATTTAATTTACATAGATTTGAGCTTAATATTTCCCAAATATTTGATAAAAATACTGGCTACCACAGAAAAAGAAACATAAAAAGGCGGGAATGCGGCAATTCGATCTTCAGTTATTTTGTCGAGTGGGTGTGTATTTACATAAACAGATATTTGTATAAAATGAGTTCATCAGATTCAGATTTATGTATTTGTTCAACTTATCAGGTTTTTATTTACTTTCCTCATATTCGAAATGAAAATCATTTGTGTTTCAACTCGGGTGAAAGAACTTATTTAGGCACTCGGAACTTTTGGCGCCCTCGCTATGCTCGTACGCCAAACCATCTCGTGCCTAAATAGGTCCCTTTCATCCCTTGTATAACAATCTACTATTATCAAAAAAAATCTCTAACTATTTATTTCTGGGAGGCTGGTTTTGATACTATTTGCTACAGCGTTGATAAATCCTTCGATAACTAATAGAAAAAGTATCCAGGTACGACATTGGTCCAGACGCCGACGCAGATGCGGCGATTGAAATGACGCCCAGAATTTGTGTGTTAATAATTTTTCAAAGAGATTTTTATAAAGTCAAATTCAGTCAGGGTCGTCGGGTTTTCTAATCCAGCTGCTACTAGCCACCTACCATGAAGGCGTCCTTCCTTACGTTTGCCGATTTGTGGTGTCTAGTCAAAAGACGTCTCTTCAACAATCAGACCTCCTACGGCTAATTTGGCTGGCACATTGGTCATATTAGATTGTCTATTGTACATTGTAACGTTACAAATAACCCAATAGGGGCAAGTTAAAATTTTATATATAAAAGAAAGTAAATAAATTTAAAAAAGAATCAGATTAGGTTGAGGTAGTAGTCATCCAAAATATAAGGTGCATCAAGAAATCTGTCAGGAGCTTGTGGAATGTATCTTGTTGTATTCTTTACCGAAGATGGACCTTTGGCCAGTGAATACACAATAGGGATGTGTCTTGGGTAAAAAAAAAGAAAAACTGTTTAGTTCGTCAATCAGATCATAAAAAATATTAGACACGTATTTTTTGCTTTATCATATTAATAAAAAACACTTATATAAAACACATTAAACTTGGGGAATGGGGGCTAATTACGTCACAGCTCAGTATAAAATCCAGTGAGAAGTGACGTCATGCCACATTTGAACTCAATGTATCGCCGTAATGTTTTGATTACGTAAAAAAAAAGGAAAAATACGTGTTCAATATTTTTTAATAATCTACATGACGGACAAAAAATATTTTTTCACTTTCATGCTCTAAAAGTACGCCAATATACCAACGAAGCAGGACTAAAGTGACCACTTTAGTCTCTAGGGAGCAAAAAGTTAATTAGTTTTTTAATTTCCTTCATGTGACATAGACAATTTAAACAGCCAGTAAATATACTATTATCTGTGGAGTGTGGACCATCTTCATTGCGAAAATGTTGAGAGTTCCATGGTCGTTGGTTCCATCGTTTTTCCGCAAACAAGGTGGCGCCATGTGTTTTAAATTGTTAATCTGTGACTGGTGTAGAAGAAAAAATGTGTTAATTTGTTCGGTTTTAAATAAAATTAAGAATGTCCAGTGACAGTGAAGAGTTTGACGTCAAGCAAAGAGCAAAAGACATAATAGATAATCTTTTGCCGCCAAAATCGCGGAAGATTTACCTAAAAACTTACGAAAGTTTTATGGACTGAATACGAATTATATATTTATTAAATTGACTACTTTTCTCGCACTCAAAGTGAAAAGTAGTTTGGACTTCGAGACTAAACGCCAACTCAATATACCCTCGGTTTCATTGACTCCCTCGCACGCTCGGGAGTCAAACCACTTCTGGTATATTATGGCTTCGTTTAGTCCCTCGATATAAAATATACTATTTTAGTCATCATCCCTATTCTAGAAAACCTATCTATAATATTATTTTATATTGTCTGTTCTGGTATCCTTCCGGTGCGGCCGGAGCTTTGCACGTGTACTGCAGAAGTCATCCAGGTTCTGTGTCCGTGAGTGCTCGGCCGATAGCTTCTCCTGCTACTGTTTGAGTTACTACATCTTCATTCTTGTCTTCATCACGGCTCAACATATAATGGCACAAGTCATAGTTAGAATTAGGAGCGACTATAGGGTTATTTGTAACGTTACAACAGTTATATGAAAGATAGTATAAATAAACTTACCGAAGCCAGCGATATCGAGCACTCCGATGTAGTAAGCGGACGCTTGGAAGGGAATGCTTGTGTTGATGCGATGCACGATGTAGTCGAACAGGCGGCTGTATACAGCCTTCGCGAGCGCGTCGCGTGCGTTGTTCGCTTCGTACGTCTTTAAAGGTACCCTGGGAATAAAATATAACGATTTTATTAACCTTTCTGTAGTTTTTTAGAAGCTTTTGGCTTTTCCGTATTTGTGTCGTTGGATTTGTTGTTGATGATGTTAACAAAACATTTTTTTTTTTCATCAATTGCCTTTTGTTCCAGTGGTTACGTAACGTTTGAATCGATTGCACCTAGTGTGTATTGTCTCTGCATCACCCTAAGGTAGACTGGTAGAAAATGCCCAAGGCATTAAGTCCGTCTTTGTACAGTTTAAACTTGTGCATAAAGTTTTTATAAAACCATAAATAAATATAATTAGGAATGATGGTAAAGTAAAATGCAACATCTATAGCAAATAACAAACAACAAATCCTCACATGATAGCGGTCCCCTTGATCCCTTCCAGGAAGCTCTGTATGAGACGAAACACTATTGCCATCCTGAGTTATCCAGGATCAACTCCCAACAGTCAGGCAGTAGCGAGTGCTTGTTCAGAGTTAGGCAAATAACAAATACTCACTTAAAGTGACCTTATTAGTGATGTTCTTCAGAAAGGTCAGGTGCGTAGTACTCGCGACCGGTGTGCGTGTATGATCAGATATATGAACGTTAAGAAGCAGGAGTATGTAAGGGAGCGTTCAAGTATTACGTAACGAATTGGGGGGAGGGGGGGTATTTTAAAACGTTACGATGCGTTCCCGGGGCGGGAGGGGGGGTTTGAACTATGCGTTACGTAACATTGTTATTTTTAACCCTTCAGAATGGTCGCATAGAGAAATTTTCTCACGCATTTTTTAAAACGTTTTTTTTTTCTCTAAATTTCAAATGGAAAATTTCACACATAGTATATTAACGCGGTTAAAACAATAACAAAGGTATTTTAGCGACTTTCCGGTACTTTACGCCACATAATTGTGACTTTTAGGTAAAAATGGTCACTTGGTGGTTACGTAACGTTTTAATAGGGGGGAGGGGGGGGACAGAAAAACGTTACGGTGCGTTACTTGGGGGGAGAAGGGTCAAAATCTCCAAATATTGGGTTACGCAATACTTGAAGGCTCTCTAAGGATCGTAACTGGAGCCGTTCTGTAGTTTCTGCCTACCCACATGGTAAGAAGGCATGAGTTTATGTTTGACGGCACGGTTGGTGCAGTGGTTAAGCGATTGACTGTTGCGCTGCGTGTCGCGGGTTCGATTCCCGCACGGAACAAATATTTGTATGATCTACAAGTAGTTGTTCCGGGTCTGGCTGTTTGTGTATGTGAGTTTAAATGTTTGTAAACGCACCCACGATACAGGAGAAATTCCTAGTGTGGGGCAACGTTTTAAATAAATAAAAAAATGTATGTAAATCCTCACATGATAGCAGTTCCCTTGATCCCTCCCCGGGAGCTCTGCATGAGTCGCGACACTAACGCCATCCTCAGTTCTCCAGGATCGACTCCCAGCAGGCCGGCCGCAGTGGCCAGCGCCTGCTCCGAGGCGGGAGTGACGCGACAGCCGCCCCGCGCGCCGCTGTCTTCTTCAAACTGAACGTTACCGAGGTGCAAGACGGCTCCTACTACAGAGTATACTGCTTTTTTTTCTTCTTCGGTGAGGCCGACGCGGGATAAAGCCTGGGAAAGGAATAATCATTATATTTCAGCGGAGATCTGGTCTAGGACTAGGCTAGTCTGTCTATAAGGGCCAATGTTATTAAACTGGATAGGCGCTATCCGGTAACTATAATGGTACACAATTTATTCCATACAAACTGACGTAAATAAACGTTAACACAATCGAGTAAGTATAAAAACATAAAATACTGATAAAAAATAAAAAATTTTTTTTTACCAATTTAGCTATTACCCTCCTTTCATAATTTACCCTATACTCTACTTCAAATAAGATTACTGACTGGTGCGTGAACAATTAAAAGTATAGGTGTATATCCAAAAATCTTTTGGCTCTTGGCCAAAACCATAACTAAGTTCGCCATCTTGTTTTTCAATACAATTTTCACGAAACAATTTCACAAATTAAAAAAAAAGTTATATGTCGTTCAAGCGCCAAAAAATCCTTGTAGATCTGTTGTCGAAAATTCGCGTTATATACCGACGAAACTCAATAGAAGAAGAAGCCAAAAGAAACAAGCTAAAATTTCAAAGATCACATACCTGATTGAGCCTTCCAAAATCTTCCACATCATCAAGGATGGGGTCTCGTAGACCGCCTTTAGCTTGCTGCTGCTTACTCTTGCAATTGGCAGCGATTTTCTTCTCCGAATTGGCAGTCGTGAAGTATTGGGTGCAGCCATTCTTTAGATACTATTGACAAAAGTATTATTTGGTAAAGTGATGTTGTTTGTGACTTTGTATAGTTTTATTACCTACCGTCATATTTTGAAACTTTAAATATTAGGGGCTCAATACAACAAGGCAACAAGGCAACAGCTCTTCAGGCAAAAGTAATTGTGTCAGTCTGCTATGTCACATTGGAATTTGAATTTTATGTCATACACAGGATGGAAAGTTGAAGCGGTCATAGCCATCGTATCATAAAGCTAACGACATTGAAAAAATATTTACATGGAGCTTTACAAACATAAAAAAATCCAACGTTTCCTTTGAGTAAAAATTGCTAACATCATTACATTCCACGGTGTATAGTGTAGTATGCTTTAAGGGCGCTACACACGGCTTAAATACTACAATATTTTATCTTAAAATGCAATATCGCTCGCCATACAATTTAATGGACCATTACACACGATGAAGATAATATATATTTCATATTTTCGTATCGTAAGATAGAGAGCGATATGAGAATTTATCGTTACATAACATCTTAAGTTATTAAATCATTCTGTATATTGGTTCAACACAGGACACGTGCGGTAGCGACAAAAACTTACAATATAGTATCGTATCTTCGTCGTCTGTGATGGCCTAATATAATATATTAATTTAAAATCTTAAGATAAAATATTATAGTATCTTAGCCGTGTGTAGCGCCCTTTATTGTACACCAAAATCGTAACACATGAACACATCTGTCTAACAATATCTTCAGATAACAATTGGAGAACAATGATATTGTTTATCAATCCTTGAGTGAAAGTTTTAAGATTATGTCCTTCACGTGTCTAGTTTTCTTATGTCATTATTTTGTAAACAGGTGGACTTTCTGCCGTCTGCAACACGATAGGGTTTTTCGATGCATAGTCTAAGCCCAAGTTCAAAAAACTCATTTTCCTGTAAATTTTACATGTATCATGTCAGCATTTTGTTTGGTATTTTTTGTCCCACCTTAAAATAAGATGTTTTTATTGACACATTACGTTATTCAATCTGCAAGATGACTTAGGTGGATTTTAATACGGTCTGTTGCACTATGAATATTTCAATAAGTAACCACATTTTTGAATACAGTAGTTTAACATTATTTATTCAAATAAAACAGTAAGTAGATACGTGTCAAGGAAGATCATCTATTACTAATTTAATTAAAAACATTTCTGAGGAACTAAAGCACACATTTATGTTTACTTGGAAATATGGCATATCCATTACCAAATATTACTACCAATTCCATACTAGGCTTTGTTTTACATGGTATTTACTCATAAATCATCATCTTGGTAATATAGTTATTTTAGTCCAATATCTGATTTGATGCCACCAAGTCAACTGCATCAGACTGTTTGAAAGTGATCTTGTTTTTTTTTTGTGTGGTACTTATCGACGTCTAAATTAGAAGTTATAGGCTAGGATTTGTTTTTATAAAATCAAAATGGCGGATATCGCACGACCTAGACGAGTAGATGGACACCTCATTGTGTTAAAACCCATCCAGCCGTTAGGATGCTTCGAGGATATTAAGAATCACACAAAGAGAAGTACATAGATAAGCGTGAAAAAACATAACCCTGTCTTTGCTGTCGCGCAAGCGGGTAAAACCTCACCAGATAATCATCAGGCTTGGTGATCTTCAACGCCGTCCTCAACTCCTGAGGCGCGCCAGCACACAGCAGATAGAACACATGGTAGTTCCTCTCCTCCGCACTCTGGGTGCATATCCTGGACTTCTCCAGCAGGTAGTGGGAGATATGACCCCCCACTACTTGGTACTTGCTGTTAAAGTGAACCTCCATGAACTTGCCGAATCGAGAACTGTTATTGTTGCGAGTTGTTTTCGCGTTGCCGAATGCTTCGAGGATTGGATTGGCTGTGGAAGAAGAGTTGGAAATGAATACAGGTTTGATGGTAGTTCAGTGTATTAATATTATTTATACAGGGTTATTTATTGGTAAAACACTAAAAACCTTGCAGGTCTGTATTACTAACATCATTTAAACACCAACTTTTGTTCTATGACTTTTTACAAAACACGATACATTTAGTCCAGTCCTGGATTTTTCAATAGGCCGCATAGTCCGCGGCCTAGGGGCGGCAGATTCCAGAGGACTGCAGAGTGTGCAGTGAAGCCTGGATCAAACTCACTACTCAGTCTCTCAAAGTTTTTGAGGAACCAATCTCTGTCTAATGTTTACCCTAACTTGGATATAGCTCTCCGCATCGCACTTTCCACTCCGGCTACAAATTGTTCTGGGGAAAGGAGTTTTTCCTGTTTAAAACGCGTAAAAAATTATCAAAGGTCTTCATTATGTCTCAAGAAAAAATGAATTGTATAGATCTTCTCTACATAGAAGCAGAGATAATGAACACCATAAACTATGATGATATTATAGATGATTTTCCTATTAAAAAGTCCCATAGAAAATTGTAATTCTTGTTTCTTTTTTACGCAGGCCACTATTTTATAAAAAATATAAATCCGGCACTGACATTTACCAAAAACAAACCTTCAAGATTTCGTTGTTCTATACATTTAGAGCGTTGAATTTTATGTCTTTTTTTTTTTTTTGTATGAAAGTCTTGATGAGTTAAAGCTTGATGAATTATTAAAAGTCATAGAAAAAAAGTTGTTGTATACGATTTTAGTACTACATACAAGCTGCAATAGGTTTTTCCGATAATCTTTTAGCGTATTAGCTATCACAACTGTAATCTATGCCAATTTAATATGAACCTTGAAATTTGAATGTCATAAAAAAAATATGTTCAAAAAGCATACGAAGCCCTCCGCGTCCAATATTACAACGCCTTTAGAGCGCTGATGTACACACTGTAGTGCCTCAGGCATGTTTGCCGAAGCTAGCGTCGACTGCTTCTATGTAACGATACGTAAGCGGAGCGCGTCTGTGCGCAGCGGCAGCCCCAACAGCGTGCTGAGGATGATAGCGGACAAGCTCGACTGTCCATACATACGACTTGCAGTGACTTGCACGTCACCTACAGTCGTTGGTCACTGATGTAAGTGTTGATAGTGCGGTGGTTTTTGTTTTGTATTGTATTGTAATGTTAATATATTGTCTGTTGTGTGTGTATCGAAAATTGTGTATGAGTCATGTAACTTGAGTGAATACATGATTAATAATAAAGGTGGAAATACAGATTGCCAGAGAGCATAATATTTTTATTTAGGATTTCAAGCTATGACATGACACATAAATATTGGTCAACATTAAGTATTAAATAGGTGTATAAATGAAGGAGCATTTATAGGAGACCACACCATGCACAATAAAGTTAGAAACAAAACTTACAGAGATAAAATATTAATAATAGTTTAAACCATATTTTGTATAAAATCTGTATATTAAATAACGAGTGAAGGATAGTGGCGTAAAAAGGATCGATGCCCCTGTGTCTATAAACAAAATGCTCCGACGACTGAACTTATTTCTAAGTCTGACATTATAACTGACTGAAGTTAAGATAGAATTGAGAAAAACGAACTGGTAACTATACCCAAAGTCTCAAATTCAGATAATTTATGTAAACAAAGGGGATAACATAACAAAAAAAATTTTTCGTAATGGTAATTCACATAAAATTGCGAAAAAAGAGGTTATATTTTCTTTTAGGTACTGATTATAAGAAATAATTATTAAAAAATAATCATACCGTTTTAATTTTTATAAATTTTCGGTTTTAGAGTAAGTTATTAATAAAAGGAGATTTTCTGGTATAAAATATTTTATGATACTGGTAACAATGCAGGAGATCCAAACATTTTCAAATGTTTTACATCTTCAACGACTCTAATATTACAACTCCCATAAATAGATTCATATTTTAAGTAGCATCAGTATAAAATCATTAAAAGTCTTTAATGATTTTATACTGAAAATCACGTCTAAACGAGTAGTGTTAATGATTTGGAAAAATATATGTTAAATTGGAGCATTTTCTTAAAACTAAATGAATATTTTATACCCAAAGTCTTTAATTCAGATAATTTATGTAAACAAAGTAATGTCACTGTCAAATTGACAGGACAGTGGTACAAAACATTTTATCTTTTTTTTTTTGTAAATAATCGTCTATGAAATTAAAGTGAATTAATTATAACATCTATTCAAACAAAATACCGTTGCCAAACAATGTTTTATGGAGTGTGTCGGAGACACAGCCTATGATCGTCTTAATGAGTCCACTGCTAGATGTAGGCCTCACAAAATCGAATTCTACTCGAAACAGTTTTCATCCAAAACGTGGCTAGATATGCTACATACAATATGAATCTATGAATGAGTTGTAATATTAGTGTTGTTGATGATGTAAAAAATGTGAAAATGTTTGGGTCTCCTGCATTGTTACCAGTATCATAAAATATTTTATACCTGAAAATCTCCTCTTTTTAATAATTTTGTTTAAAACAGAAAATTCATAAAAATAATTACGGTATGATTATTTTTTAATTATTATTTCTAAAATTCAGTACTTAAAAGAAAATGGAACATTTTTTTCGCCATTTTGTGTGAATTACCATTACGAAGATATTTTTTTTGATATGTTATCCCCTTTGTTTACATAAATTATCTGAATTTGAGACTTTGGGTATAGATTATGTTTATATTACACAGAGAAATTAATTTGTAAAGTTATGTCTAAAAAATAAAAACTGAGAATCACGCAAAATCTATCAAGCGTATTTTTCTGAAACCTTCACCTTTTTAAAGATAATTATTATTGACCTTCTTATACGTGTTTTATTTAAATACCTTCTGTTTTATGTATAATAAATTAATAATGCGTCTTATTTGGGTCAACGCTCCTGGATAGGCGAGTCCTATTACTGGCTGGAAGTACGACGCGTTGCGTGAGCTCAGTACAAAATACGCAAGCTATCAAGGTCACTGGCATATATCTGGGCTTTAATTGCCCACTTGAATAAAAATATAATTAATTCTCTGTCGTTTAATTAAAAAGCAAGTTCTACCTAATAGCAGAACTGGAAATAATTAAGTCACAAACCAAAATTTAATTGCAGTATCATTATTGATGCATAGGTACATTAATGTTTAATTAACTGTAGTTATGCCATTAAAAACAATAAAAAAACAGTAATGCGATATGAACGGTCCTGTGATCAATAAACAGTATATTAACACTGCAACCGTTACACAAGGCCAGTGAAGGCCGAATCATCTTTTATTTACATAATGTTTAACAAACGACCTTCCCCGGAATCGCACGGATATTTATCGAAGAGAAAAGTATGTAGATTTACAGCTGGTCAATAAAAAAAAAAAAACTAAACTTATTGTTATCTGCCAAAGTCTGTCTAAACAGAGTCCAGGGCCTCAAGTCTGCTATTACAATAGTGTCAGAATGGTCTCGCCATTGTGAGTATTTGACAGTTTTTGTATGGCAAATCTGTCAAAAACTCGCAATGAAGAGACCATTCTGACACTATTGTAATAGCAGACTTGAGGCCCTGATTTGAACACTAACCCTAATACAAATAAACACGGAATAAGCTATGCTAGGTATAAACGTCAAACAATTTATGGTTATACCGAAGCTATTCCTAGCATAATTTTATTCCGTATTTATTTGTCAAGCCCTAGGTCCTCTTCGCTTCGCTCTTGACAGAGCGGTCATTGTCACGATGAGTTTTATCCAATCGCAGGTGTTGTCGTAGCTCGCCTCACGATCTTCCTCCATCTGGTTCTGTTACATGACAATCTGGCACATTCATTAACAGCGCCTCCAACCCCGGATTTAATTTGATCGGTCCACCTCATCGTCGACCTCCCGCGTGGCCTATTACCTTCTACTCTGCCCTGCACCACTAGACGCTCTATGGAATCATTATTTCGCCTCGAGACATGACCAAAGAACTTCAGTATTCGAGACTGTCTAGTGCTGATCGCTGTTTGATTTCGAGCTCTTGGAGTATGGCGGAATTCTGTCCGCGAGATTCTTCTCCAGCACCACATTTCTAGAGCATCTACTTTTTCTTTTCCAGTTCTCGTAATGTCCACGTCTCAGCTACGTATGTACAGGAATATGTGGAATATGAGTGTACGGACGAGCCTGATCTCAGTGGCATTGGCCTTAGCAATGTTTCGATTCCTCCAATTTTTTTTTTAGTTTTTGCTTTGCTCCTCTAGAACACTAGGTACTGGTTTGGAAAATAAATCATGCCTGCGGCAATATTTATTCATCAAAATAGGACTAAATATTATCATTATCAAATAATAGCTTAGCCCAATAACAGGGAAAATATTTTCAAAAACTATACATCCGTTTCAGAAGATATCACACAAACGATTTAGAAAAGATATAGCAAAATTGACTATGTATGTCAATGATACAAGTTTCGGTAGGTATTATAGTAAATTTATTAGTATTGCAGAATCGTTGCATTATATTATGCGATGTTTATTTATAAACTTGAAATGTATTAACATTAACACATCAGCTGGTTGTGCAAACAAGTTTAAGAAACAATGTAAAAAATGTATTCAGAGAAGCG
Organism: Dryobota labecula; assembly: GCA_947523025.1. NCBI lineage: Eukaryota > Metazoa > Arthropoda > Insecta > Lepidoptera > Noctuidae > Dryobota > Dryobota labecula. The sequence goes on along the minus strand of OX383289.1, from coordinate 23,732,792 downwards.
TAGGCGATTGGTTTGCAAGCTGCAACAATTTTTGCACATTATTGTTTTGTTTAGCAGACAACACATTGCGACGTAGATAGTTATGACTGCTATGCGAACGCCTCCGTCGCTTTTTACGATGTTTTTAGAGAAGTGTATGACTTCATTGTTGCTTTGTTATTTCGGTAAGCAGTTATACCCTCCACCACACCTCACGCCTCGACTATTCTACACTGCGCGATGTAGAACGAAGGCTGGGGTGAGAGCCCCTGTCCGCCGACTTTTAGAAACCTATAACTCACAATTCATTGATTTTGATATTTTCATGCTGTCGCAATCAAAATTTAAGCAAGTCGCCTATAAGACGGATGCTCTTGTCATCCGATTCGTCGGTACCTATATAGTTTTTTTTTTTTTTTTTTCATTTAATATGTTCATTTTCATACTCCAATGTCACTGTCAACTGTAATGTAACTACTTTTTGTAAATGCTGTATTGTATATCTGTTTGTCCCAAATAAATAAAATAGCCTGAAATCGAATCAGCATGACACAGAAGTTAAGAAAAAAAGAAAGGAGAAATCTTTGCTCAGCAGGCCACTGCCTGAACAAAAGCGAAGCTAGCAAAAAATCCAAGGGTGTTGATTACTCGGTAACAAATCAGTTTTCTGATTACTTTTTAGTTTCTAGTTGAATAGCTTTGTTCTGAAACTAAATACACTTCAGCATGAGACCATTTGGAAATGATCAGGCGCTTCTGGTAATCTCTTTAACCTTGCTATTATTTTAAGTAGTATTGAGTATTTCAGTAAACTTACCATCCAAAATCTTCTGCTCCACAGGCCCAGCGCCCTTCGCCCATAAGTCACACAAATATTTGAGAATGTACTTGGTGGACTCAGTCTTGCCGGCACCTGATTCACCCGAGACTATGATGGATTGCGACTGCTTGAGAGACTTCATGTCACGGAAGGCTTTGTCGGCTGTAAAGTGATAAAATATGTTTTAGGTTAATGAAATTGTGGTGGGTTCAGTGTAGTTGGAGGTTGCTTTTGCATTTCATCAGTCTCAGTCAGTTTATGAAAGCCTTTCAAATAAAATCAGTTGACAAAATAATATACTGTCAATATGTGTGCAGGGCTTGTATGGAGGCTGAGGAAACCGTCGCGCAGGTGCTCTTTGAATGCACAGGCGTCACCCAGATCAGAACAGAAACCCTCGGGGCACCCAGATCTTTCACAGATGTTCTAAACAGACCAGGAGACGTAATCAATTTCTGATGAGAGTTGGGCTGGTTGAAATAACCACCGATGGCCGCCATGGTCCACCTGAAGGACTTGGTGCGGAAACCAAACCCTTTAAGAACGTTGTCGCCGGTCCACTCCTTTAAAAACATATTATCTCGTGACTGAGAAGGAATTATGAAAAACGGCTCAATTAACTATATCGGTAAGTGTGTCTAGAATTTTCTAATACCTTTTTAAAGTTTTATATTGAGACACGAAGCAACAAAATTCGATCTAAATAAAAACGGCCACATTCCTCTAGATCGTATTTTTTGCTTCGTGTCTCAAAATGAAACTTTAAAAAAGGTATTACAAAATTGTAGACACACCGATATAGTTAATTGAGCCATTTTTCATAATTCCTTCTCAGTCACGAGATAATATGATTTTAAAGGAGAGGCACTAGTGGACCGGTGACAACGCTATTAATGTTTCTTGTGAACAACAAATTACTAACGTATTTAAACGCAATACATAATTCAGGCGAAATTCAACTGAATAATACATTAGTGAATGTTTTCTTTAAATTAAACATTACAATTTCGAAAGCTGTCTAATGGTAACAAGTTAATTCTCCATCTGACAGATAGTGTCCCAGCAATGGGAACAATATAGGCTGGTTATGAGGTAATTCTCGTGACAACCGTCTATTTTAACTCTTGTGGGTTACTCAAACATGTAACTTGTTATACTATCATTTTATTGATGACTAGGTTTTGCCCGCGGCTTCGCCCGCATGGATGTCGGAAAATATCCCACGGGAATGTAGGTACTACTAACGGATTTAAAGTACCCTATGTGCTCATCCAGGGTATAAAATACCTGTATATAAAATTCTTTACTATTTTATTAAACAGAAAATGCTTAGATAGATGTAGAATGTGGACTCGCTCTTAGGTTCTTTAAGCAAGCTGGGCAAAAAACGAATGTAGGCAAAAAGAGAGGTAAGGGTTGGAACGGTATTTCCCATTTATGGCAATCCAATAGGATACCGTTTTAACGGAATTCCATTGAGACTAGGTATTTAAGTTTGCATTAAAATACGATGTAGTTTAACGTATTTAGCGTAACTTTTTGTACAAGAAATAAAATATATTATGGTAACTGGGAAAATAAACAGTATTTTAAGTATTTTTTTAAATATAGACAATTCATTAGTGCTACTCATCAATTTAGCACCATTTTGGAGGCTTCGTAAGCCTCACCAAATAGACGAGGAGCAATTTTTTTTATTAAATGTATTAATACTCTATTTCTGTCGTCCCATCGCTTTGCATTCATCACTGAAAATTTTAATTTTGTGAATAATGAGGTGGCAGAACTAACTATAACATTAGTATTCTGATAACAATGATCATATCGATCATTGTAACGATCATTCAAACTATTTTTTTTTTTTTAATTTTAGTTCATAGGAATGAGGGCTCGCTTTTAGCTATTAGGTTCTGTTTGTAAGCTGGGCAAAAAAAAGTAATGTAGACAAAAAGGTAGCTAAGGATTGGAACGGTATTTTCCATATATGGCAATCCAATTGGATACCGTTTTGATGGAATTCCGTTGGGACTAAGTACTTGAGTTTGCATTAAATTACGATGTGGTTTAACGTTCCTGTCAGCCTGACTGGGCTTGTGTGTACATGTCGTTTTCATATTGATGAAAATGCGAAAATAGATTTAGATTAGCTCTTAGGGTCTGTTTGTAAGCCGGGCAAAAAACTAATGTATATTCCGTCCAATTCAGACAGGTGTCAGAAAAGCATTCTCTCGGTGGACGGAACACAAAAAGGTAGCTAACGATTGGAACTGTATTTCCCATAAATGGCAAACCAATGGGGTACCGTTTTAATGGAATTACATTGGGACACGCTTATATTCTCCGAAGGGTTAGGCAGAGGTGTACCTATAGTACGTCCACATTTCGCCAGTTACTACAGCAAATTGGACTTAAGCCACATTCACACGGTGTTTAGGTGCGTGGTGTAGGATTGTGTTAAATGTTCCTTTGAAACTGGTATGTGGCGTGTCACCACGACACACCAATACAACTATGTAGTCTTAGCTTAACATTATGGGAAGCCGACGTTCGTTGTTATATATTTGACTAGCTGGTGCCCGTGGCTTCACCCACCTGCCTTTTTAAAATGAAAGTAGCTTATGTTACTCCTTATAACAGCAGCTATCTACCAGTGAAAGTCCTGTCAAAATCAGTCCAGCCGTTTCGGAGATTAGCCGGAACAAACAGACAGGCAGAAAGAAGAAAAAAAAATTGGCAGTCATAAGGACTGCCGACAGAAGTGAAAAGTTAAAAATTTTGAATAATTGACAGTTTGGTGCAACACGTCACGAGCATGTCGCGCATTTCTGTGACGCGGACCCATAAGTTTGCCCCCTTCTAAAAGTCGCTCAACGCGGCTAAAAAAGTTCACTCCAAAAAAAATTTTTTTTTAATAAGTACTAAGTGCCGTATATACTTTCTTATGCATTCAGTAAAAAGCTGTTATTTTGTCATTACAAACAGACACTTTAATTTTTTTATTTGTATGTATAGATTTGTAACTCACTTACCGATAGCAAAAACATGAGGTGGCAGCTCTCCCAAAGACTTCCCCTGGTACTTCTTGATGGTGGTAGATGAGTACATGTCCTTAATGTCTTCATAGGGATTGACAGCTAACAGGATATTCGCTACGTATGTCTGTAAAAATATAAGTTTACATTATTGTTTATTTAATTATTAGTCATTTTTATGATGTCATTGGTTTTGTTGTCTGTGGTTATTATGCGTGTATCATTTGTTTACAATGGGTTTCATTTGTCAGAAGGTGTCTACTATAAAAATAGAATCAATAACAACCAATACTGTTGCCTCCGTTTCTCGTTCGTCCTAGTTATTTGAAATCTTTCTACAATAGAATCTATGTCACCTAAAGAAAAAAATAAAAATAATTATCTCCACAACTTACATTCTTATACTAGTTATCCATATTAAGTTGACAGGTACTTAGACAAAATTTTGTGGATCTGGAGTCTAAACTAAGCCTAGGCCTGTATTTTAGAACTCCAGGACCCCCATTAGGCCACAATTGTGGCGATAAGTCCCCTCTTTGAGGAGTGGCTAGAGAGGCGCCAAGGCGTCCTCACCTTTCGCCTGACACAGGACCTCACCGGACACGGGTGTTTCGGGAGGTTCCTGTTTCGGATTAGGCGGGAGGAAACGCCCGGGTGTTACCACTGTGTGGATCGCCCGGAAGACACGGTGGTGCATACGGTGGAGGTCTGCCCGTTTTGGGCAGAGCACCGCCGTGTCCTCACGGAGGCGATTGGCGGCGGTGATCTCTCGCATCCGGCCCTGGTCCAGGCCATGGTCCGGAGCGAGAGTGCATGGGAGGCAGTTACCTCCTTCTGCGAAGCAGTAATGCTCGCGAAGGAGGAGGCGGAACGCGTGAGGGAGTGGCAGTCTGTGCGCCCCCACGTCCCTAGTCGCCGCAGGAGACGCTCTGGGCGGCGGGAATCGATAGCCGATTCCCGGCCACCGTAGGCGCGGGTGGCTGCGCCTACGGTGGCCGCCGGAGCTCGCCGTCCGGTAAGGACCAGGCCCGGGTCGACTGCGCTTTGTGTTCCACGCGCGCCTCAAAGAGATGTTAGCACGCATTGACGGGGTCCGTTCGGACCGGTGCCTGCCAGGATTGCGGGTGTGTCCGAAAGGGATACCGTGGCCCTGGCACACAGGCAACTGAAGGAACATGGGTGGGTTTTAGTCAGTAGAAGTCTGACACACCCTCCCGCTCCGCCCAGAGCGGGAGAAGTTATTTGATAATTTCCCACCCAAAAAAAAAATCCCATTATATCACATAGTAGAGGTTGTCAACGTGGTACAATCGCAAGCGATTGATGGCCATATTAGTATATAATGTGGAAGGGTGTGTGTGTGTGAGAGGATGTGGGTGTGAGAGAGGGTGTGTGGGAGGGTGTGTGTGTGTGTATGCCTACATTTATTGTACATAAAATATTTCATAAATAAATAATAATAATAATAATATTATAAAATAAGTACATGTGCATTATTTTTTTTTTTTTTAATTACGTGGAAAAATACCAAGCACTTTCCCACCATCTAAGACTAGAGACGTTTCAATTTATTGCTCCTTCGGTACATTGGTAACTGGTTTACTGGCAGACTGTATCATCTCACTTCCAGCAGTGGCCAGGAAGACTGTATCATCTCACTTCCAGCAGTGGCCAGGAAAGGCCTCTCCCAAGTCTTCCAGCAAAGTATATCGTGCATGATCATCTGGCTAGCCTTTTCCCAACTCTGTTGGGGTTGGCTTCCAGTCTAACCGGATATAGCTGAATACCAGTACTTTACGTGAAGCGACAGTCAATCTGACCTCCACAACCCACTAACTGGGTAACACGATACCCCTTGTTAAGACTGGTTGTCAGACTTTCGGGCTTCTGACGAACCGTAACGACTATCAAAGATCCACGATTGACAGCCGGGACCAACGGCTTCCGACGCACGGAGAGGTCCTTGATATGTAAAGATGGTCACCCATCCACGGAGCAACCGCGGCAAGCGTTGCTTAACCTGATCGATCGACTCGTGCGGCTGTTATTACTTAGCCACAAGCCCCCAAGCAAAGTATATCGTGCATTTAACAAATAAAAAAATAATCAGTAAGAAAGTAACACTGAATAATATGGACCGTAATAAATACGGCCGGTAAAAGTCATTGGACAAGGAAAATCAACGGAATCAATACTCGTACATAATTTTCTACAGTAAGCATAAACACCTATGTATAAAATATTTTCAAGGTGAAAACATCAGGCATTTGAAATGAGTCATGGTAGGTAAATCAGTTATAACTTACGTAAATCTTATTCTTCCTATATCGTGTTAGGATGTTGTTTAGTAGCGTGGATTCGTTGAGGAACATCAGCTCACCTGTAAATAATAGTTTTAGTTTAGTCAAAGATTTTGGATGAAAAATAGGAGAGTAATAAATAAAGATGTCAGGTTATCAAGCCTAATTTTAAGGGTTGTAAAGGCTCCTGCGAGGTAATTGCGTAATACATTTCCAGTTAGGGTTGCCATCTTTTTATACGTAAAAATAAAGTATATGGTCGAAGTGGGAAAATAAACAGTATATCGGAAAAATATACAGTATCTCAGAAAAATCAACAATATTTTAAGTATCTTATTAATGTTTCAATTAGATACATACTTAATACACTAGCGCTACTCGCGCAACTCCTGAATTTAGCACCAATTTTGAAGGCTTTAGCTCACTAGCCTCACCAAATAGAAGAGGAGCAATTTTTTATTAAATGTATTGATGCTCTATATCTGTCGTCCCTCCACTCATTCATCAGAGAAAACACTCATTATGTGATCAATACAAGGTGGCCGAACTTACTTTAATACAAAACTTACTATAAAAGGTATTCTATAAACAATTATCTATTTACTATGTCCCGAAAATTCGAGACATTTCATTCTGAAATTAAGGATAGGTGAATGAATTTTAATCGACATGCGTGCATGAAGCATGCACTTTTTTTTTAAGTCGGTTGTTTTTTTTTTGTTAAAAAGCTTTCATGTTGATAGTTCAACAACATTTATTGTGTAATTTACGTTATCGAGCTGACCGTTTTTGGTTCCGTAGTAAACACCCTTATAGTTTCGCCGGCTTATTCCACAAATCCCCCCTGAAAATCCCCCTTAGGAGGAAAAGTGGAATCTATAAAAAACAGTCTAGAATTCACCCCTGATAATCCCGCTTAGGGGGGAAAACTAGAATTGAAAAAAAAAAAACTTATTCCAAGACCCCCCTGATATATATAGGGTTCAGTTTTTCCCACTGAGAGGGATTCTCTGGAGATTAGTGAAATAAGCAGTGGTGAATTCTAGACTGGTTTTTTCATATTCCACTTTATTTTTATTTTTTTTATTCTACTATGAGTTTGCTCTTGACTTTAGTCTAGGTCTGGATGACAGAGACAAAGTCTACGATGGAATGAGTGTGTTTTCCTCCTAAGGGGGATTTTTCAGGGGGGATTGATGGAATAAGTCAGTTTCGCCATGTCCGTCTGTCTGTCTGTCTGTCCGCGGCTTAGCTCAGAGACTCTTAGTACTAGAAAGCTGTTATTTGGTATGGGTATACGTAATTATTAATCGAATATCACGCATCGAACGCCGACAAAGTGGTAAAATCTTGAAAAAAAAAAATGGTTCCTCCTCCCTATTTTTGTTAGAGTCAAGTGTGTGTGTGTGTGTCCCCTGCAAGCTAAATGCACAAATGGATGTATTTGGATACGAGAAAATTCGCAGCAGTAGAACATATAACGAAGTTCAAAAAAAAACTATCACAACTAAGTAGGCTTTACAAGTTACCGAGTAATAGTCGACCGACTTACATTTACAATTGAAAAACATGCTCGCCCATACAGTCTGTATGGGAGAACATGTTTTTCAACTACAATGTTAAGTTTGTTCTTGGGATAAATTCATCCCACCTCCCGGAACCCTTCATTTTGCGTGGTCCGATACACATTTGGCCGGTTTTTTTTAAACATAATGAAGCAATGGATTTGCAGTTTCCTTTCGAATTATGATTGAAATTGTGTTCCGCAATTACGGTGCTAGTCGATTATATCATTGGTATAAAACAAAGTCAAGTAATCGAGGACCAAAGATAGTTTGGTTCGGCATCGGAGCTACACCTCGCTAAGGTTTGTTTGTAGTTTAATCTACTTAACCTTTTGACCTCCACGTCAAAAAAGCAAAAACGTGCCCTCGGCGCCAAGATTAGAATTCACCCTTTCGGGTTTTTGTCATCTTATGCTAATATAGATGAAATATAAAGAGTTCAACTAATATAAATTAGGATGAGTCAAGGAACATAATCAGCAAAAGAAATAAAAAAAACAATGTTTTATGAGCTTTATTTACCTACAGATTTACGTATAAAGTCTGTCATGTAGTCGTGACCGTGGCGTGCTGAGTACATTTTGGTTTGCCATCTATACATGACTGTGGCGGTCAAAAGGTTAAATATAGCCATTGACCTCGTGACCCGAATAGTCAATGGCTGGATATCGTGACAGATGATATAAGAGCCAATGAATTACCCATTGACGACGTAGAAGACTCAACAAATGAAGGCAGCATTACAGTAAGGCGCACCCGAGCAAAAGCCTGCATTAAGAAATAAATACGGAAATCAAAAATCTGCTGTTCTCCCAACTATGTTGGTGTTGGCTTCCAGTCTAACCGGATCCAGCTGATTACCAGTATTTTACATGGAGCGACTACCTATCTGACCTCCACAACCCAGTTATTAGGTAAGACGATACCCCTTGGCAAGACTGGTTGTCAGACTTTCGGGCTTTTCGATTACCCGTAACGACTGTCAAAGATCTACGAATGACACCCGGGCTTTATGTTATGGACCCATCTACAGACATCTTTAATATAGATTATTTTCTATTTTGTGAATGTGAGAACGTTGTAGGCCTAGTAGAGTGTAGATTTGTTGGCACTTTTCTATTTTGTTAAGTACCTGGTAATTGTTGAAAGGTCATACACTGTCCTCCCATACCTATTAACACTGTTATTTGATAATATTGTAAAGCCAATTATTTTTAAAAGAGTTACCGTGAAGTTTCTTGCCGGCTCTTCTCCATAGGAAACGACTAATTGGAACCGTGCACCTAGCTTCTGACGTTTCATAAGTGCTCATGTAGGTTTATCTACTATATAAAAATAAGTCGGGTTTTCCTTCCTGACGCTATAACTCCAGAACGCACGAACCGATTTCCACGGTTTTGCATTCGTTTGAAAGGTCTCGGGCTCCGTGAGGTTTATAGCAACTTTTTTTTTAATGGTTTTTACGAAATATTTGGGTAGGGTAGAGTAGGGTAGGGTAGGTAGGTAGGTAGATAGGGTAGGGTAGGGTAGGGTAGCTAGGTAGGGTAGGGTAGGTAGGTAGGTAGGGTAGGGTAGGGTAGCGTAGGGTAGGGTAGGTAGGTAGGTAGGTAGGTAGGTAGGTAGGTAGGTAGGTAGGTAGGTAGGTAGGTAGGTAGGTAGGTAGGTAGGTAGGTAGGTAGGTAGGTAGGTAGGTAGGTAGGTAGGTAGGTAGGTAGGGTAGGTAGGGTAGGGTAGAGTAGTGGAGTTTATACTATAGCTTTTGACAGAACGAAGTCTGTCGAGTCAGCTAGTGTGAAATAAAATCTTTAATTTTTTTTACAGACCAGCCTCGTCTTGCTTTGCTTAACCTGAAGATCAACCCGTGCAGCTGTTATGACTTAGCCACGAGCCAGTAAATCCGGAAATAAGGATCAAATATTTACATATTCGTTCTGGCTCTTCAAAAAGCAAATCTGTTCAAAACTTCTCGATTTAATCTCGTAAAGGTATTCAGATACCTGGCATTAGTAAGCACGGAACACAATTATTATAAGACCATGAGAAACATAAATTCTAAACTAGTTTAAAACAGGTTCGATTCTATTCCAGGAGTGCTATTACTGGGATCGATTTCTATGCCTCATCAAAGTTAATCGCTTTAACTCGTAAGATGATTACGTCTATTAATTCTTGTCAGTAAAAAAACGTAAGATGCGACGGTGAATGACAGATGTTGCATTCATTTAAATAAATCCATCATGCTATGTATGGGTAAGAAACGTAGGAACGACAATTCAATATATTACAAGAGGTTATATTTCATTTTGCTCAGTTCTTGCAATCGTCGAAGCCATTGGATGACACAAGCTTCTCTCAAAATTGCTTACAACGAGCGTTTCTTAAGCACTTTGTGCATACAATGTACAGTGGCCAGCACATCAAGCTACACGAAACTGTCTTTCTCCAAACGATTTTAAACCTTAAAATGTTGATGATTAAGTTCCAAATCAAACGAGAAAATTTGACAGTTTGTGGTAACTTGATGTGCTGGCCACCGTACCTTAGCTGTTTTAGTCAGTTCTAACCATTCACCTATGATCAATAAGACCTGTCTTAGGTATTGTTTTGTTTATTGTAATATTTTTCGGCTTTGATATGTTCGTTCTCCAGCAGTTTTACAACGTAAACGTATTACATCAAAGAATCTTGCGCATTGCTTTAATTTCGAAACCATCTTTATTTAACCTTCAGTACAGAGTAATATAATAGTAATTTACTTGTGAATAAGCAGCTTCAATGCATGTTTGTATTAATTTAATGGCTAAGAAACCGTCATACGAGTAGCAGTGATCATCATTATCTTCACTTGAAGTCTATCTAATGTTGTCATTTTGTTCTTTCTTCATATGCCAGTGCACTCTATTGTTTCTTTATTGTTATTTCTGTTCTTCTTTTAAACATATATATTTTTATTTTACGTTGGGTTTGCTCTCGACTCTAGTCTAGGTCAGAGGTGACAGAGACAAAGTCGACAATGGAGTGAGCTTACCCAGAAGAAGCCTGTTCACTCTCACTTTGGATAGATTAGGGTTGGATATAATTATTAAAAAAATCAAAGGATTAAAAGTACAACAGCACATAGAACATCCAACTCGTTATCACGTTTTAGTTGCAGCTATCTTTCGCACAATGAGTCATCTAATTTGTGTCACTGATCAGCAATTTTACTACGTCATTTAGTTTTTAACTCATTATCCTTGTAGACTTTGTTACGGGTTTTAGTCTGTCTATACCTACATAATTTAGGTGTTGTGCATGGACCCGTGTAGCAATTTCCATCTATTTCTTTATATCTCAATATTTGTCGTTTCTTTCAGTTAGTCTACTTACCTCTTCTTGGTATTCTTTGACTCGAATGATTTTCCTAAGATATCGTGTAGAATCAAGTAACCAGACTGTCTTCCATATCTTTTTGCATTATGACAAATACTCTATAGTCGTATTTACTTCCTTCAGAATCTCCTGCTTTGCTAAGAAAACGCAGTCTAAAGGAACAAAAAAAAAGTAACAAGCAATACTCACAGTTATCATCAACATCCTTCCCAGGATCTCCAGCGGGGAATATATCTTCGAAGTTGCAGACTCTCTTGGGGTACTTGTTGTCCACAGGGAAGACGTCTGCTTCCTCCCCCATGAGCTCGTGTAGTCGGGCGAGAATGAACCCCTCATTGGGGTCCCGCACCCAGACTAGTTGCTTATCCATCGTCATTGTTTACTGGAAAAGAGAAAAGAAGATATTAATGTTGTGATTTTTATATTGGAGACTAGACGTGAACTTTACGTTGCAGAGTGCTAACCTTTAACGGAGGAAGAATGAGCAATATCCATCATTTTTACTACATATAAATAGTAATATCACTCATTGTATCCTAGTAGTCTAACTCCAGTTAGATAGACGCGACATTAAACCAAGTCCAGAACGATTATAATTTATAATTTCTGGAGTCTTATAATACCAGACATTAACATGCCTCGTAAAAAGGAATATAGGTAACCATAACTGCGACATATTTTGTGGCTCATGTGTTTTAGTGCTGTTTTCCACGTGTAAGGAAGAAATGGACGGGTACCCATTTTACCTTTTATCAGTATCCTCCTACCTATTATTATAGCTTTTATTTATAAGTTGCTTTCAGCGGCAAATGGCACGTGATATGCTAGTGATGATACGGGCACTATTTTTCCCAGTAGGTATTAGGTAGATACAAAGGATTAAATATTTATTATCTTCTTACATTTTTACTTATTATAATACTTTAAGAAAAACTTCTGTACCGAATCAAGTTGTCAAGGAATCTTAAGGAACCATCATATTTTTTCCTTAAACGTACCAAAATCATAACGTGCTACCGTTATTAGAACATAATCTAATCGCCTATGACTCAGTCTCAAATCACAAGACAATATTTATCTCATTCTTTGACTACGTGTCTACCAAGTATCCTTGTTCCGCATATCATACAAAGAAACCTTCATAAAATATTAATTAACCAGACAAAGATTGAAAGAGCATCTGCAACTTGTGCATTCATAACACGAGCACACTCCCATAACGCGCTAATTATAACTGGCAGTAGGAGGCATTTAGACAGACATGATAACATCAATTACATAACTAAACATGATGCTGTACATTATAATAGCTTTAATTCCTTGAACATAAACCATAACGTAAACTAAGAATATCATTAACTCACTTTCGGACCAGCAACGCGTATACTGTAACACTTTCATATATACAGTATTACGTAATTGGGTTTATAGTTAAAAAAAATAACAATGGTTGCGCGACTGTTCCGGTGGATGACGCCCGGAAGCAAAAAAATGTTCCATCTACCACAATATTTAAATAGAGTAGTGAAACGAACGAGAATGACCTAACACGCTCGGGTGGTAAGTGTTAGCTTAAATATGAGTTGTTTTACAAGAACTGGACGTTTTGCGACAGTGAAGAAGCATAGACTCAGGACCAAGGAACTTATAGATATAAGTTCCTTGATCAGGACAACCAAATCAAAGAACGCCAAACGCCTTGCAAAAGAACATCTATGTATCAGTGGACCCTGTGTTGATAGGCTGTAGGTGGTTATTGATGAAGTTATGATTAATTACAGAATTCGCAATGATACCAAAACTGAAAGACGGAAAAAGGGCGTAAGTAAAGTTGACGATGTGCAAGGTATTAAAGAGACAGAGTGTGACCTAGGTGCAACATGCATGCTCAGATTTAAGATTCGAAATGTTTGACCGTTATAAGATAAGAAAAAAGTCCAGAAATTCTGATGACACTGATCTGGCATGAAATAGACTTTACAACGGTGAAAGGATTAAACGAATCGGTCGAATAATTTTTGAGATTAGTTCAACGGAACCAAATTACAAAAGACTTTTATTATTTTGTTTACTTGAAATGTTCAATTACAACTGAGGAAATGTAAACATTCACTTTCACGTTGAAGCTATTCTTGTGAATATTGAGGGAATCGCTATACAAATGTGCTCTGATGTTATGAATTGACAATTTTTGCAATAACTTACCATCACTTCATTCAATTCCACTTAGCTGGGATAAAATGATGCTTGTGAAGGATTAAGGCACTGATATCAAATCCAGACCAAAAGTGATCTCTTTTTGACGGAAAGATACCAAAAGTAGAGCAAAGAACTGTGAAATTATATTCTTCATTTCATGATTTTATTCATCATAATCTATCTGAACAAACAGGTTTAAAACGAAATTGTATTGCTGTGACGAGTACTATAGTAAGCTGGATTTAGTTTTGGAAGAGTTACAAATTTTCAACCTTATGTGGTTCACATAGAGAGGAATTTAATAGGTCAGTACCAGTTAAATTGATACACGGTGAAAGTCAGATAAAATAAATCCAGCTTATCGGAAATGATGAAATGGATAAATGTTTGGTGGCGGCGTCGCTTACCGTGACGTTTTGTGTCAAAATTGAAGGGGAATAACCAAAGAGCGTTTGTGTTGCAAGAGTTTAAGAACTCTTTTTAGTTGCAATGCGGTCGTGTAACGGAAGATTGCACTTAAGAAAAATGGCATGTTGCGTTTAATGACAAAGGTGACTCGGTGAGCTAATTTCTGTGAGTTTTTTAATTGTCTGGAGAGAAGAGATACTTGGGACCAAATTGAATGTTTTTTAGCCGATAGATTTTGTTCTACTTAGATGTAAGATAGTAGTGGATAACCGCATATTAGCTTGTAGAAGCGTTGTATGTATATGGACATAATCAACTACGAAGAAGAAGGAGGCTTGTTCAAACCTCACACCCCAGATGGACACCTAAAAGATTGCTAAAAATTAATCCTAATTACAGATAGTCTCTAAATTGTAGTGGAAGCAAATAATGGTTTAGATGACAGTCAATCTATCAACTCTTGAAGCGAACAGTTTTACGCAAGTCGTATATTTAAGAGAGAAATGAGGAACTTATCTGGTAAACAATGGGCTATGATGATGAATGATACTACCTATTTTTTCCAAGAACTAGTACACGACTGCACGATCATAGTTTATGTTACGCATGCCACTGAGTGTAATCGATAGACACAATTTATCACAATCAGCCCTGTACATACATATTATGATCTATTTTTAACCGACTTGGACTTCCCAAAAAGGAGGAGGTTCTTAATTCGGTTGTATTTTTTAACTCCGTCTCTTATAAACCGATTTGGCGAATAATTTTTTTATTTGAAGGGTTATACTTCCAGATTGGTCCCATTTTTATCAGAATCCAGTTCTGATGATGGGATCCATGAGGAATTGAGGGAACTCTTCAAATTTTATAGGCAGAAATATAGCGACTTTAGCGAGAGGGAGGAGGAGGAGGATGATGAAGAGACAAAGAAAAGTGGAGATCCAATAAGAAATATTTTCATATTTATTATTCCATATAGGTAAATACAATAGTGCTTAGTGAGTGCTTCTTAGTAACTGGAAAATTAAATCAGAATGCTATTACCAGCCCGTGTAAGAACAATAGGTACTGACAGCAGAACCTAATATTTGAGGGAGTATGATGCATTATGGAACAGCCGATAGACCCAAGAGAAAACCAGTTTTTATTGGATATAACAAGTAAATACAAGATAAGAGAAACGTAAATTCAACAAAATTGGTGTTATGAGAAGTCCACTTAGGAAACTGCAGTCTGTACTTTAGCGACGCATTTAAAATCAACAGGAATTATATTGTAACTTAAACTGGGAAGTCTGTGAAGTGTTGACTTGAAGGTTTTATACGTAAACAAAGTGTAAGCCGAAGAGGAAATTTATGATAATAATATTTCCTCTACATAGTAAGTAGTTAAATCAAGAAAATACTGTTCATAAAAGTGAAACTAAATTTTTATTTTGTTATTTAATTTCCCTTCGTAAAACCGCGGCCGTTCCGACTGAGGCACAGAAAATTATTCAAAACCATTAGAAGAAAAGCGCAAAACGTATGAATAAGCACAATGCGATAGCGTAAATAAACGGATGCAAATTATGCAGTCCAACGAGATAAAACGAACAAGAGAAGCGTACGAAAGCGTGATTTTGACTGTCACGGGAAAGAATCGAGGTCAAACCACGACCACGGTCTAGTACGAGAGATTTGAACGACGACGGCCCCATATAACTTTTGGAACCTCTACCTACACAATGCTCAATGCTAATGAATCTTTGGCGCACATTGTCGATACAATTATTTTAATTAACGTCTTAGCATTAAACCTTTAAGACGTACGAAGATTATAGACTATCGTAATAAAGCCACAAGATTGTGCTAAACAATGATAATATTGTAAAGTTTATCAACCTACAAACCTCAGTTTACATGAATGAAGAATTCTGTAGCCAGAAAAAAACACTCACTGAACCACACGAACAAAAAGTTATAAATGATGCGAACACTGAAATAAAACAGCAACTTCGTACACTCTACCACCCAATCAAAACCTTCTTCGACTTTGCAAAAGGTTTCGTTAATCTTATCGATTTGATATCAAAAAAATATCTGTTGGTGCGATACGTTGTAACTTGTAAGCGACTGCAATCAATTCAATGATCATTGTATTATAATATTTATAATCGCCGGTAAGATGTTATAACTGTGGAATTGTATCATTCACGTCAAGACCTTCATAGAAAGTTAAAAAAATCCATTTTTGTTTGTACTTCTATCGTTCTTGAAAGGTGGCTGCATGTTTCGAAGGTCTACGTTATTAATATTGTCTCTAGTGAGTCATAGATAGACACACACATCTGTTTTAACACTTGTTATCAATAGAACAGACGTTTGGGTCGAACATGTTGAATAAGTTTGATTTCTTCACCGATGTCTGTTTATTTTCGACGTCACAACCACAAGTCAATTAATAATTTTTCATGGTTGTTATTAAGTAATATCTTCTTTAGTATATTACTCATTTGTCTCACGTATAAACTTTTCAAGCTTGCCCAGATATTCCCATCTGTACAGAATTCATTTGAGGTTCACGGTTCGGTGACACGTATGGTTTTCCATTAAATTTTTGCCTGCATTCAGTTCACACATTTCAATGCGACAATACAGTTACACATTGTGTACCCCATTGTCAATTGGGTATTGTATAAACAATAATGTCCGAAATCTCCCGTCATTTTGTAGTACAAGACGTAAAATGATGTGAATCGTACATTGTTCTCCCAACAATGACCCGAATGCATTCTTTAGCGCAACTGCGTTGCATGTTCGCATGAACTGATAATTATCTCGCATTAGCCTTGATACTTTAAACCTATAAGAATTGAAGCTAAGTGAACTCGTAATAAGTCTTAATTATTATCACACAGTTATTATGCGTTGAAAATCTTAGGATAATCAGATCAGAAGGTTGTGAATCTAAATTATAACGCACTGATTAACAAGCAGAACTAACTTTTATGTTTCACCCATTAACCTTTTTCCTCTCCCCAAAGTACTTACTTAAACTTACTTTAAGTACTTGGCGACTACTGATTGTCTATTACAATTGAAATAATTTAATACCTGAACGGAGTTTATGTGATGGGTTTTGGATTTACCGTTCACCAAAATTCATCATACTCAACATAAAACCAAACAGAAACGAGCTCACCCAAAACTTGTACAAACAAACAAAGCATATCTATGCGACGAGATTTGCTAAATCGCTTATCATCACCATATTTGCTAAGTCGGCGTCGGGTCGAACACCTTATTGAGCTGTGTTTTCGATAATTATAAGTAAAACCAACAGTACCATCAATCATGCCAATGACCTTTCGCGTTTTTGGAACATTTGCATTACAATAGTTCACCAAACCAACCTTCGAAGATCTTCAAGTAACCCTTGCCGTTATAAACGCTACCTTATCGTGTACTGTTACAGCTCAAAACGCCTTGAACTTTCAAGTTCATGGGTGTGATATATCTGGTCGTACTGACCTCGCAACCTCAGGCTGTGCCATTTTCAGAAAATTGATACGGTAGACCGCACCTTCCTACTTTCTTATGTCAACTGCTATTAATGATGTCCAACAGACAGCTATTCTGGGATATCTGGAAAGGGTGGGGTGGGTTTAATGTCTTTCTTTGTAAAGCTATAATATACATCTGCTGTCTGCAGAGGACAGCCAAGCACGTGAAGTTTGTTTAAAATAATACTTAGTGCCTTCATTTGTATGTTTTTCACCTTACAATTCCAAGAATAATTTACTAAGGAACAATTCAAATTAAAGTGTGCAAACCTGACTTGAGAACTGACTCAATCAATGGGCAAAATATCATTATTGAATGAAGAAGACTGTTTTGAGAACTCCATGTCAAATCATAATCAGCTAGTAATATGTTATCACTGCTGGGACACAGGCCTCCTCTCGGTGAGAGCAAGTGCGGGTTGGTAGATGTGACATTTCTTCGAATTTGTTGTTCTAGGACATGCCGGTTTCCTCACGATGTTTTTTTTTCACCGTTTTGAGAGCAGTGGTGATGAAATAATTTACACAAAGTAAAGCGCCTGTCTGGGTTCGAACCTACGACCTACAACTCATAAGTCGCGGCTGTTACCACTGCTCCTGCGAAGTAAACTTCATGTGAAGTGAAGCAATTCCAATTCTGGAAGTGTGTTCAAAGCAGTTGAATGTTTCGCCAGGTTTCGTAACTACAATCTTGGTCGAAACAAAGCACGTTGTTAATGCGGTGTACAAACAAAAATAAGCAAACAGACATATAGTACGTAGCAGCAGAATTTTGTAATCAATTCGGACTGTTTACTTGAATTCTAGAGAAGATTTTCTGGATTTTGAGCATAGCCGTTTAACAGAAAACGTTAAATACAATGTAGCAGAAGATAATGCAGTGTAAAGTGAAAGATGTCGTGATTTGGACATAATGTAGATTCCAGATAAGATTTTAGATACGTTTAAAAGGCATTTACTTTTCCAAGAGAGATCTCGCGTTCCAGGTCTAGAAAATACTTAAATAGTTTCTTCTAATAAATTCTTTAATCAATAATTTAATTTATTGCATTCTGATAGCAAACATATCACAACCCTTATACAAATAAACGACTATATTAATAATTTTCAAAACAACTGTTATTGCATTCGCTTTGTTTTCAAATACAATCAACGCCTATGAAGAACGCCTTGGCTACATACATCGTTTAGAGATAGACGTTTTTACAGCAAACAAAAAATTATCACTTAACCTAACAAACTTAATAGGAATACAAAGGGAAAAAAAATTGCACAGATTGTTATTCTTTAGAGTAACAAGCAAATTCCAAACACTCGAAATAGTTTGGCTGCTAACACAAGGATGAACATAAAGAAGCTAATGAAGGAAAAGAGGACTAAAACAAAGACACATGGATTAAATTATACTATCAAAGCTTTTGATAATGTTAGTACTGAAACGCACTCGAAAGATACGTAAAACTCGCATGTAACACTGCTTCGGATGACAACGGAGACTCAGAGATATGTTGAATGTTTATGCCAGACTGGATCAATTGCTTAGTGAGACATTGAGGAGCATCGATTTTGATGATTTAATAGCAATCATCAATCCCAAACATGGCCAGTTGACAGTTATTAGATTCGCTGTATAATGCACATATGTAGCAGTATAGCTATATAATAGGTTGGGGAAATATATCTTCGCATTTTTTAAGAAAATTCAAAACATTTTTTATATTTTATTTACATTTAACCATGTATGTATGTATGTAGGTACCATTTCGTTCGATAACTTTTTGCCATCTTGTAGGTAGGGACATGATCCCATTGCTTTAGAAATTTTGGGACTTCTGATCAAAATACCGCGACAAGTGGTTTTGGCAGTCCTCTCGTGATGTTAACCTGACACTGCCTAAAGAATTCTGAAGAGACCGAAACAGGTGGAAATCTGAAGGTGCAAGGTCAGGACTATACGGCGGATGCATTAACACCTCCCAGCCAAACTCTCTTAATTTTTGCTGAGTGGCTAAAGATGTGTGAGGTCTAGCGTTATCATGATGAAAAACCACACCCCTTCTGTTGATTAATTCCGGCCGCTTTCTCTCAACTTCTTGTTTTAATCTCATCAGTTGCTCGCAGTAGAGTTCAGAATCGATGGTCCTGCCTGGTGGTAACAGCTCATAATGAATAATGCCCTTCCAATCCCACCACACACACAGCATCACCTTGTTGCGAGTTAACCCGGGTTTCGCCACAGTCTGTGAAGCTTGACCGGCCTTTGACCACGACCTTTTTCGCACGTTCTTGTCGTACGTGATCCACTTTTCATCACCAGTTATCAGCTTCTTCAAAAATGGTTCGGTTTCATTACGTCGTAATAAAGAATCACAAATGAGTACACGGTTCATTAGGTTTATTTCAGTGAGCTCGTGAGGTACCCAAATATCGAGCTTTTTTGTGTACCCAGTTTTTTTCAAATGTGTCAAAACTGTTTCGTGGTCAATTCCCAGTTTTTCAGCTACGTCGTAACTACTGATATGTCGATCTTGCTCCACTTTTTTAAAAATGGCATCCATTTTATCCGTAATAGGGCGACCAGAGCGACGTGCATCTTTGACATCAAAATTTCCGGATTGAAAACGCTTAAACCAAATTTGTGCTACTCTCACAGACACTGCACTAGGTCCATAAACATCGCAAATTTTTTTCGCAGCTTGCGTTGCTTTTTTACCTTTTTTGTAGTAAAATTTTAAAATGTATCGAATTTCTCATTGACATATATATTACTGCGTAAGGACTGGGCGGACCGCATGTTATAATGACCCCTCGAACTTGGTCCCAAAATGGTCTTCCCTATAACGAAGTGAACTAGAACGCGTTCGGCTGTCTTCGGGAGCGGTCGTAAAATTTTACAAGCAAAAATGCCAAGTTGTGTCGTGAAGGGTTGCGTGAACTACGACAAAAAGCACAATAAAACAATTGATATCACCGATAAGTTAAAAATATGTAATTATATCAACTTCTAACATTATTTAAAACAATTTTCTTTCTAATTTGTCTCAACGTTTGGCAAAGACGACGCGAAGCCGCGTTAAAGTGCGTCATAACTTTGCAGCGGCGCGCGTTTTTATCCGATGAAATGAAAAGATTTATTATTATTACTATATGATTTAATTATGTATAAAATTATTTTTATTGTTTATTAAAAGCAAATTAAAATGTGTTTTTATGTACTTACTGCTAAAAAATCTGTAAGTACAGTGAAATACGTATTTATTTTGCAGATTTCCTTCTGATTCCGTGCGAAATAAAGTTTGGAGTCGTGTCATAAGTTAAAAAAAAAATAAGTTTAAAAATATTGTTTTATTCGAAGGCCAATGAAAATTTTATGACACAAACAAACTGCAATAAATATAAATTTCGAAAAATAAAAGTTTTTTTTATTTCTTTGTACCTCGAAAAATACCCGCTCTTACAAGTTTGCGTCTAGGAGCAGACCACGCCGATTGACATCGTAGTTCATAGTAGTTCTAATAGATGGCGTTAGTGTTTTTGTATGGCGACCGTGTCTGGCAAACGTTCGGACGACCGTATCTTTACTATTTATATCAATGGAATTTCTTCATTAGATTCACTCATCTTAACAGTACGAAAAACAAATGAAAATCACACATTTTCCTAATTTGAATTTGGAATTATGTTCTTTAAAATTTAAACTTTCAATGATACCAAAACCAGCCAGATACAAATAGCCAAAGAGATTTTATTACAAGTTCATACATACTATAATGCGAAAAGACTTTTTCCCCAACCTAATATTTAGTCAAGAGCAACATTCATATGTTTATGACAGTGTATTTCTTTATCGTGCACAGTCAGAATTGAGTCTTCTGCCTCGTCATAATTCATACTATTTATGTGGAAATTGTCACGACTGGCTGCTGCCGTGACTCATAGCAGTGCAGAGCTAAATTGCTATTAGCCGACCTCCGGGGTCGGGTTGCGATTTGCCCGCTACTTATCTCGTGACGAAAATTGATCTGAATTACTTCTGCCAAATTGATGTCTTCAATGATTTGTTTTGCTTTTACCTACCTACATCATTTAGAACCTCAGGAAATTGCCTGATCTGGATCATGCATGGTAATGTATCACCGTATAAATTGATTATCTAATGAGAAATGAACTTTCTAATATTTTCTGCTTTCGTTTTGTAATTCATAAAGTTGTAAGGATGTGGAAAAATTATAAAACAGATTGGACTTCCAGTGTGCTAAGACTCGAATGCATTGCAGCATGTATTCAAATTGTTCAAAGTTATGAATGACTCATTAGCGGCTTAACTGCGTGCATAATAGAGACCTAAAAGTGTGTCTAATTAAAATTAAGACAAAACATTCAATACACATGAAAAATGTACGAACCAGACTACAATTAGTAACTCTTTTATCTTATCGTTGCCAAGGTTAAGAAAAAATGAGACATGAGTTTCCATAAATCAGTTTAGAGCAACACAAGATCGACATATTTCAAATTATATAGACAAGTGGAACAGTAACTTTTATAATAAATAAGATAAAATAACGTACGAGGAAATGCAAGAAAACTTTCGACATTTTAAGAGAATGCGGTGGAACAGTGAAAATCATGTTCGCTGAGATACAATCGGGCACGCGTGGTTGGAACTTGGAACGATGAGCGCGCCGATAGTGAATAGTTCGTAAAGTTGTATTGTGTAGGCGTCAGTACATTATTGAACACCTGACTTAAAATGTGCCAAGGAAACCGGACTTATGTTAAATGTGCCAAGCAAACCGGTCAACACCCACAGAAGAACCAGATGCTTAGTGCAGCTATAATCACGTTATAAAACAGAAATAATGCACTTCGCAATTAATGTTGCATTGAATACAAAAGAAACGGTCATAACAGGAAAACTTGGTCACGATAAGCATAAGAAAACACGGTTTGATAAAATATGACGTAATACCACGTCACTAAGCAAAGAGGTGTCTGGCTTAAAAGTGATGACGATTAGCAACATGCGTTATGCAAAACAATTAACACCCTGTCTACAGTGATTTATGGAACTAGTTTCAAACAGGCAACTTTGGAAACGCAATTCACACGCAAACTATTGCTAATGCTATAACTATTACGAAATAAAATTTAATTTCCATCACGCAAGTCTCGAGGCTCGAACATTTCTTGATGTAACGTGTAGGTAAAACAGCAATTTGCAAACATTAGTCATAGAGTTCCCTCAATGCCAAGGTTGGACCAACGCCGCCGGTTTTGGTAACGTTCAAAAGAAACTGGTTCCACACAAAGTCGGTCACAGTTGGACCTACTGTACCGACAGCAAGCGGTAAATGTAACGTTCGGAGAATCTTACATTTATTGCAATCGCCGCTGAGCGGTCACTTAAAACGGTTAAGCACAATATCGGAGATCGAAAATGCAGTTTGTACGGTGCTTTCATCGCAGCTCCAAAGCCCACACAAATGGTAACCCAGACACTGATGTCAATTGAAATGCAAATTGCTGGGACCGTGTGGAGAATACTAACAACTGATATTCTGAATATCAGCATCGGACTATCGGCGAAAGTCAAACTACACGAGCAAAATGTAATTTGCCTAGATGAATAAAGGAAAGTAGGATCTATATACACATTATGCTGCGTAAAAGCTGATCGATCTTATTCATACATGCTACAATTTTCCCCTCATTATGTAGAAATTCCTAAAGTTTCAACGTCATCCTGTTATGACGAGAATTTAAATATGAATGAATGACTTGGTCATACATATCTAGTTGGTAAGGGAGTTTTGAACGACATAACAAATTAGCTTGTAATGTACATAATAGTGGGGCAGGTTGCGAATAAAAATAAAATGCATAATTACAACAGTACGGACGTATTCGAGATACGTGAACTGATACATAAACAAACCAGTCCACCGGCAGCACGGAACGGATTTAGTATTTCCGCTTGCAATTTTTAATGCGAGATCATTCCTGTTGCGAAGTAGTTATTTATGTAATGAACCTGAAGCTTAAGGTGCGATTTGAAACAGGATTGAAGATGTTGAAGATATTCATAAAACGTTAGAAGGAGCGAGATTAGTGAACTTTTTTTTTTTAACGATGGCATCTCAAAGTTAACCATGAGAGGTTGAGACTCTTTAACCGGACTATCCTGTGGTTGCCTTAAGCTCCTAACGAAACTTAATGCCTCCAGCCAAGGCGTAAAAACTTATAAAGTAAACGACTGCGCGCTAAGGGCACCCCCTGTGGGGTACAAACCTCGGCTTAGGGCAGCATCGAAGGGAGGATGGCAAGGGACCGTCGGTGGCTGGATAAAATCAGGGTTATGATTATTATCAGGGGGATTTAAATCTACAGGCTCAGCTATAGCGCGTGCTGGCGCATCGCTTACGGGCAAGGGTCGGGGAGGACTATTTAGTCGAGGATTTCGCGTGGGACCTCGGCGGCGAGGACAGAATGACGATCGTGTAGTGTGTACTCTCTTACGAACTGTAGTTTCCCTATGACTCTCCTGGAGAAGAGTAATGGGGTCGTCTGGGTCGGTCAGTGCATGCCGTGGACGGCGGGTCATACTGATACGAGAGGGGGTATAATTGGCAGCCTTCACAACTAGAATGTTGCGGTGAGTGGCGGCGGAGTCAAAGAAGTGCTTTGAAATGCGCTTCATGAATTGGGCATGAGTGAACTTAAAAGATGAAGATAATATAGGGGCATCGTAAATAAATATCACTTTGTGACTCCTCGGTTCCCGAGGCTGCCTAAGGCGCCACGCCATCTCCACGGGCTAGAAAATCGCGGCGGTAGTATCGCCGTGCCATCAAATTCAATCAATCTCCACACGGCGACATCATCACGGCGATTATTTGAAGGCACAGCGTGAATATGGCCGCGATTCTCTCGTCCGTGGAGATGGCGCCTTAGCCATATCATCCGTTCTTCGACTACACACGAGGGGGTTTATTTATAAACGCTGCTTAAAGTTAAGTAATGATTAGCGACTGTTTAAACATACATTTTTGACGTTTGAACGTCACTTAACTTTAATAAATCCCTACATTACACTACACTTTAGTTAATAATGCTGTAACGGAAAGCACCATAATTCGAGCTTAAAATGAATTATATATGTCGTCAAATCATTGAAATGTATCGATTGTTCCGTGGAGACGAATATTCTAATATAAATTGCTTAAATAGCATTATATACTGATGAAAATGATCGATATCTCAGAACTGTAAAGAGATAGCGTAATTTGAACACTGCCATTAGCTTAGTTGGAGCATTTACCCCCTAATTACCTATTTTATATAACAGTATATACCCCCGGGGTACCGATTAAAGTAAAATCCATTGTGTCGGAAAGTAAACAGTGTTATGTACCATTTTCATACTGCGTAGAACCACGTCTCCCGTACCCCTCCTACGTCTAAGGAGAGCTAACTGCGCAATACCCCGCAGACACCCGTTCCCCTTCAACACCCCCTCATCAGGTAGGAATGTTTGTAACTGGTGAGTTTCATTGAATATACGACCAAGAGTCACCCGCAACTTGTGATCATGGGTAAAACCTATAAAGGGAACCCGAGCAAGTTGATTTTTGTAGTACATTGATAGTTCAGTAGTAGTACATTGATAGTTCAGTAGTAGTACATTGGTAGTACATCAGTAATACATCAAGTAAATCTCTCAATAGCAATAATCTCTCCGTACGATTCAGTTGCTCTCCACATATATTCGAGAATTAGTCGCTCCGCGCTTAGATAGCTTTAATAAAGTCAGTTTAAGTTAGCCAATAATTTCAGTTTAAGGTAGTTTCTAGATATTCTATTAGTTCGTAAGTGCTGATTTATATATTGTGACTCTATTTTTGTTGACTGTAATTATCGTGTGTTATTTTATTGATTATACAAGTGTTTAATCTGACAGTGTGGTTTTCACTGGTTACGAGTAAGTGCGTTGGTAACCTTTCGACACCCCCGCCTACAACACCTGACTCCCCGAATATCTTACATTTTGGTCCTTACGAGCCGGATAAGGTTTACAAGTAACCATGAGTCAGAGGAGCACCATCACCACACGCAGCAGGCTGCGAAAGCTGGCTGAAGAGCAGAGCGCACGCAGAATTGATGACCCAGTATCGGACTCCGGGTTGCAGTCTGAAAGGGCACCGGGTTCACCGTCTGTCGCACCGACCATGGCGTCAACGTCTGCCCTCAACATCCCCCTGACGGGTGGTCGAGTAATCGACTACAGTGCTGGAAGTACGTCAGAGGGACCCCAGGGAGGACAGGCAGTAGCAAGAGGTCGCCATACGTCGCCGCGAAGCAGAACGTCATCAAAAGCTAGCCGCAAGAGCGTCGAGTATATCAGGAAACGCATAGAGTATGAAGCTGAAAAGGAGCTAGTACAGCTGAAAGAAAACCTTCTCAAGAAAAGGATGGAAGCTGATATTGCAGAGATAGAAGCAGCTGCCGAGAGTGACGACTCAAATACGGAAGCAGGGACGGCACAGCGCGTAGAGCAGTGGATAGACACAACGCCTCAGGTAACGCAACAACAAACAGTGTTGCACCAGTCAGGCCCAGTGTTGTGTCAATCGGATGCAGTGTTGTGTACCCCGTCAGCAGCGCGCGCGCCTACGGAAATGGCCGCGCCCCGTAACCCACCCGTGAGTCAAAGGCAGCTCAATGTAAGTACGCTTGAAAGTAATATAAATGTATACCGTGATAATGTGTCGCATGTAATAGGTCCGTCTGTGTCAGTACCGTTTTCGAATCTAACGGTACCTATGGCCCAGACGCATACGCCAGTGTCTCAGGATAGAGTAACGTTCCATTTACCTGACAGGTATCCCGTCTTTACCACCCCGGTCGCAAGTGTACCTCGAGTTTCGATACCCGAGTCGGATACACGGCGGCAGAAGAATTACGGGGCGGATGATAAAGAAAGACGAAGGGAAATGTCGGGCGATAGGGACAGCAAGATAGACAGATTGGCAGAGGCTATTACTAGTATGTCGCGACCGCGTCCGGTACCTAGACAGGCGTACGAGCTACCCCATTTTAGCGGTGACCCAGCTGAATGGATTTCTTATAAGAATATGTATTGGGACACAGCCGAACAGTATAATTTCAGAACGCATGAAAACTTAGCCCGGCTTAAGACGTCATTGCATGGCGACGCGAAGACCTCAGTTGAGGACCTACTACGGTCAGGTACAGATCCTTCCGAAATAATGCGCGCACTAGATGAGGAGTTCGGTCATCCGACGTTAATATTACAAAGTGCACTCAAGAAAATTAGGGATCTACCTAGGATAACTGAGAGTGGCCGTGAGTTAAGGCGGTTCACGTCTACTATAAGGAATGTTGTGTCCCTACTTAAAAACATTAGAGCCGACGGGTATATAAATAATCCGCAACTAGTTAGTGAGATAGTTAACAAATTAACTCCAATACAGCGCGCGCAATATGGCGATTTTGCTATGGGTATAGATAGCTCACAGGGGGTGGACCTAAGAGTGTCACCGGACCTAGAATTAATGTCACACTTCTTAAAACATTTAACTCGCTCGACTTCATATTACATTCAAGCCAGTATGTTCGAAGCTAGTCCAGCCAAGCCACCTGTGAGGCAACAAAAGCAAGCCGCGCGCTCAAGTAATGATAAAGTACCGCCGGCTCAGCGGGTACATACGCATAGTGACGAGTCTAGTGTACCTAAAGAATGCCTAATTTGCAAAAAGGAACATGCCATTGAACACTGCGACGCATTCGGTAAATTAAGCGTGCAACAACGATGGGACATTATTAAAGAGAAAAATACATGTTTCAAATGTTTAGTTAGTAAACACCCTAAGAGGTTTTGCCGCGCCAAAAGGTGCGAGAAATGTGGCTACAGCCATCATATTTTATTGCATGCAGATAAACAGAACAAAGACAGCAATAAACCGGAGGCCGGCAAAACAGTTAGTGAAAAAACGGAAAGCGTCACTAACATAGGGGAATGGCGAGCTACGGCTCTATTAAAAATAATTCCAATTGGAATACCCAATAGCAATGGAACGCATCATAAATGTTACGCGCTACTAGACGACGGGGCAACAGTATCACTGATCGACAGTGCTATAGCTTCAGACCTAGCGGGCCCCCGCATACCTCTTACATTAAAAACAGCGGGTGGCTACGGAGTCACTGATTTAACTTCGCGAGCGGTACAAGCACGGATCACAGGGCCAAACGGACAACAACATGAAATCAAATGCCGTACCATGGTCAACATGAACTTGCCAATACAAACTGTGTCCGCTGCTATGCTGAACGATAACGCTCACCTCCGTGACTTGGGTTGCGTGGAGATGAGGGGCGCTAAGCCGATGTTGTTGCTTGGGCAGGATAACTGGCAGCTTTTGGTCAGTCAGGACATCCGACATGGACGATCCGGTAAACCAGTTGCCTCCCTCACGAAGCTAGGTTGGGTCGTACACGGACCATTCGATAGTGCTAACGATGTTAACGATCAGTCAGTAAATTTTGTGACAGTTCCCCTGCCTGATCTGCATGACCTAGTCAAAGCTCAGTTCGAGCTAGAAGCTATAGGTATTTCGCAAAACGCTCGTAAAAATAAAAATAATGAAAGAGCGTTAGAAATCCTAGATAATACTAGCCGCCGCGTACCTGATAGTTCACAATGGGAAGTAGGGCTATTATGGAAACATGATGATGTGGAATTGCCTAATAATTATAATCAGGCTGTCATGGTGATAGGGAAAGCGCGTGTAGCACCTCAAAAGGTGATATCTATCCCTAGGCTCGAGCTACAAGCGGCCTTGTTAGCCTGCCGACTAGCAGACACGGCCGAGAAAGAGCTAGGGCTATCTATAAAACGTAAATTTTACTGGACAGACAGTAAAACGG
Source organism: Dryobota labecula (assembly GCA_947523025.1). Lineage (NCBI taxonomy): Eukaryota > Metazoa > Arthropoda > Insecta > Lepidoptera > Noctuidae > Dryobota > Dryobota labecula. The sequence goes on along the minus strand of OX383289.1, from coordinate 23,704,620 downwards.
TTCTTAGATGGATAAACTCTGACGCCCATGAGTTTCAGAGATTCGTATCACATAGACTGGCCGAGATTGATAAATTATCGGACCGAGGCAATTGGCGCTGGGTGCCATCGGAGGATAACCCTGCTGACAAAGCGACCAGATTGTCTTGGCCCGATAACCATGCGGTGTGGCTTTCTGGCCCCCCTTTTCTATGTGATCCACAGGAGCGGTGGCCGGTGTGTCATGAGGCTGAAGCGGCGGAAGCGGACCTCGAGCGCATTCAGCGGGTCCACGCTACATCAGCGCCGATGGCGCCACTCCTTTTCTACGAGCGCTATTCTTCGTGGACGCGCATACAGCGCGTTATGTCACGCGTGCTAATATTCATCGGCCGATGTCGTAAGCATCGGTCAACAGCAGAGCTACAGCGTCCCGACCTGGAAGAAGCTCACAACTGCCTTATGCGGTTGTGCCAAGAAGACAGCTTCCGGGATGAGCGGGCCGCCATACTAGAAGGCCTGCCCGTCCCCAGCAACAGCAGCATCAAGGCCCTAGACCCGATGATAACCGAGGACGGCTTGCTTCGGGTGAGGGGACGCCTGAGTGCCTGCGAGGTGCTCACCTTCGGGGAAAGGCACCCGATAATATTAGAGGGACGCCACCCTCTAACGCGAAAGTTGATCGCATTTTACCATAGGATGGCTTTACACGCCAACCATGAGACCGTCGTCAACAACCTTCGTGAAAAGTACTGGATCACAAGGGTAAGAACCTCAGTAAAAGCGGTGGTTGCCCAGTGTCAATTATGTCGTGTTTCCAGAGCTAAACCAGCCCCGCCCAAGATGGGCGATCTTCCGCTGGCGAGAGTCGAGACCTCGCGACGAGCCTTCGTCCGAGTGGGCGTCGACTACTTCGGCCCGATGGAGGTAGCAATTGGGCGGCGCCGCGAAAAGCGGTGGGGTGCCTTGTTCACCTGCCTCACCACACGCGCCGTACACCTCGAGTTGGCCGCCTCATTGAGCGCCGACTCCGCCATACTAGCCTTGCGGCGCCTTATTGCGCGCCGCGGGCAACCAGCGCATCTGTACTCAGATCAGGGTACCAATTTCATTGGAGCCAACACCGAACTACGAGCAGCCCTGAAGGACCTTAACCACGGTCTAGTCAGGGCCGAAGCCATCAACCGAGGCATCGAGTGGCACTTCAATCCCCCGGCAGCCCCACACATGGGCGGCTGCTGGGAGCGCCTGGTGCGTTCTATAAAAAACGCACTCCGAAGCACGCTCAAGGAACGTGCTCCCCGAGAGGAGGTGTTGTATACCCTCCTCACCGAGGCCGAGCTGATTGTAAAAAGCCGGCCTCTAACTTATGTCTACGACGACCACGACCAGCCTGTGGTCCTGACACCTAACCATCTACTCCTGGGCACTGCGTCCGGGAGTACTCCGTTCCTGCCGGGAGACTTCGAGGACGTCGATTCGCGCCGGCAATGGCGGCGCGTGAACGCGCTCGCCGACATGTTCTGGCGGCGCTGGCTACGAGAGTACCTCCCAACGCTGCAACGTCGTGACAAATGGATTAACAACGTACCCAATGTGCGGGTCAACGACGTAGTTGTGATTATAGACAATAATAAGGACAGGAATGTATGGACAAAAGGTGTAATTAAGAATGTGTATTACGGCAATGACGGTATTGTTCGTGTAGTCGACATTAGGACGTTAAATGGGGTCCTGCGTCGGCCCGTAGCAAAGATTATCGTGCTTCCCACCGACCAAATATGATGTAATGCGGTTGAACCCTTTTACAGGGGGTGGAATGTAACGGAAAGCACCATAATTCGAGCTTAAAATGAATTATATATGTCGTCAAATCATTGAAATGTATCGATTGTTCCGTGGAGACGAATATTCTAATATAAATTGCTTAAATAGCATTATATACTGATGAAAATGATCGATATCTCAGAACTGTAAAGAGATAGCGTAATTTGAACACTGCCATTAGCTTAGTTGGAGCATTTACCCCCTAATTACCTATTTTATATAACAGTATATACCCCCGGGGTACCGATTAAAGTAAAATCCATTGTGTCGGAAAGTAAACAGTGTTATGTACCATTTTCATACTGCGTAGAACCACGTCTCCCGTACCCCTCCTACGTCTAAGGAGAGCTAACTGCGCAATACCCCGCAGACACCCGTTCCCCTTCAACACCCCCTCATCAGGTAGGAATGTTTGTAACTGGTGAGTTTCATTGAATATACGACCAAGAGTCACCCGCAACTTGTGATCATGGGTAAAACCTATAAAGGGAACCCGAGCAAGTTGATTTTTGTAGTACATTGATAGTTCAGTAGTAGTACATTGATAGTTCAGTAGTAGTACATTGGTAGTACATCAGTAATACATCAAGTAAATCTCTCAATAGCAATAATCTCTCCGTACGATTCAGTTGCTCTCCACATATATTCGAGAATTAGTCGCTCCGCGCTTAGATAGCTTTAATAAAGTCAGTTTAAGTTAGCCAATAATTTCAGTTTAAGGTAGTTTCTAGATATTCTATTAGTTCGTAAGTGCTGATTTATATATTGTGACTCTATTTTTGTTGACTGTAATTATCGTGTGTTATTTTATTGATTATACAAGTGTTTAATCTGACAGTGTGGTTTTCACTGGTTACGAGTAAGTGCGTTGGTAACCTTTCGACACCCCCGCCTACAACACCTGACTCCCCGAATATCTTACAAATGCCCTCAGGCCTGCAATATCTACCGCAAAAGTCATCTTACTCAGATCAAGAATTGCTTTACAAACGTTAAAATTTATGCATTAACCTGTAGGTAGTTCCTTTCATTACTGAAACAACTGTAACACTGATTGAGAACAATATAGTAGAAAACACACTCGTGTAATGACAAAATCGTTGGGCAAGGCTTTCGGTTAGTTTTTCTTAAGTAAATTTTTATTTGTCAATGCTTTATAATTTGTTCCAGTCGGTTGCCATGCTGTTTTCATGATGCGGGTCGTATTTATAGGTACCGAGTGTTAGTTTAAGCACTTGCAATCTCTAGACTAGTAGAAATCTCGTTACGAAATAAAATAATTTTATTGTAATGACACAGATTGCTCCAATTAAAATAATATCAACGGTAACGGTAAGTACTCTACGCGGTTTCGAAGTGATGACGGATGAAGAAATAAATGTTGATGTTATTTGCTACATAATTATGCTGTTATAATGTGAAGGTTTTTTGGTCTAACATGATTCACAATCGAGAAATATGTTTATATGCTCTTAGACTTGAAGGTTAATTAAGGACATTAATCAATTATAATAAAAACTCTCGACACCAGGTTAGTCACTAAACAAACGAAAAACATAAGAGATCCACAAAAAAAAAAAAATTTTTTTTTTGGAAGTCGGTGGCAAAAAATGCATATACGGAACCAAAGACACCGACTTCTAAAATAAAAATATTGTCTTTTTTTTTGTGTTTCATTTTATTATAAAAAATACAAATGAATTGAGAACCTCCTCCTTTTTGTGAAGTCGGTTAAAAAAGAAAGAATCAATTATAATCAAGTTACTGGCGATTTTACAGAAACACATGTCTGCAGTGCTGTGAGCTAGTGATGTGCCGTTACCAGTAATTTACTGCAGTCGAGTATTTTCTCAGTAACGTTCCCGGTAACATTAAAAAAAAAAAAAAATAGGTTAATATAGGAAAGAAATATGTTTTTCATTTTCATTTGTGATTATGAGTGATCTGATAAGACTTCTACCACTTCAAGTTTTAAATGCAACCATAATTTTTACTGTAAATATATTTTCCTAATATTCCTAGTAACTTACAGTTTCGAGAAACTTACTGAGTAACTTCCCATATAGTAACTTTCTGGGTATTTTCTCATTGTTCCTACCAAGTTACTTCGTAAATTTCTTGACTAGTTTCTGTCTGGGAATATAAATGTGATAGCTTCAAGTTTACAAGGTAAAAAAATACATTTTACTAATCAACAATTATTAAATTTGGCTAAACGTATCAATTATATCACGTTTCAGTATTAATAATTACATCTAGAATTTTTGAGATCATAAAAGTATTTACAGACATAATAAGTCACAGTATTTTTTTTTAATCTAAACGTCTATTATAATCAACTATACAATAAAAGGTTTATCATAGTATTCTGTAATGATTTACAACAGCTACTTTTTTAGATAATCACAGTCACAGTTAAACAATAATAACAAAACTAAATGACAAACCTATCAATTTAAATGTATAAAGAAAAGTAAGCTAGCAACAGCTGCGCGTGCGCGTTTTAAACAAATATGACTTAAACAAATCAACAAGACGATATTAAACAATATTACCAGCGTTAGGGAATATTAACGGTAATAATAGAAACTTACTGGGAGTATTTCCGTATGGTAAAATACACATCACTAGCTGTGACAAACAACTATGACAAACAGACAAACATCGATACTCGGTTACAAAAAGTGTGACTAAAGATGAATTTTCATCGAATTGTTAAGACGCAAGTGGTTCCCATGAGGAATAACAGTTACACACAACCGCAGTGGCTAGTATTAAATTGCAATATGAAAATAATGACTTTAACGTTCATCTTGGAGTAAAAGAAAAACTTGGAATGTGTCTGAAGTCTGGATTGCTTGTCATTACACGTTCTACTGCAAAAAATATGATCTGAGGAAGATGGATTGACTGTTACAAAGAAATAGGTTAAGTAACACAAATACAAGAAAACACTGAACAGACAATATCAATAATGATCAGTACATCAGATACAGATCAACATTGTTATTAGCACATGCTATTAAAACTAACAACCAACGTATCAAAGGCAATTGCCAATTACGAATGTCACCACCAATGAGGTCAAGCTGTATCAATACAGTGCAGGTTAACGAATAAACCAGCTTGGGGCGAGCACAGGGCCATATCAATTGATACCCGACTCCCCTAGCTAAAATAACGTGGTCGAATGACGGAAAACTGAATGGCGCACTTGAATATAAATAAACTGGGGGGAAGTTTCTGGATGATACTATGTTTCATGATGTTACTGAAATGGGAAACACGTTTGACCTGGTTTTTTTAATGACAAGCTGTAGTAGGATTAAGATTGAATGCTATCTGGTCTGCTAAAGAAACCGTTCAAATGAAATGATCTTACAATCCGTTAGAGAAAGAATAGTTAATCCAAAATTAATGTTCATGGCAGTGTTAACCTTGTTAACTTTTAGAAATGCGGGGAAACGAAATAGTTAACAAAGAACAGTTACTGTAATCATGGAAACCTACTAAAAATAGGAAGTAATGGTACAAATCGGAACAACAGATATAAAAACCAGAAGACACTATGTAACGGAAACATGATACAACATTACATTCAAAACATGATATAATTTAATAAATAACCAAAACAAAGGAAACTAGGTGAGTGGAGTGACTCGTACGTAAAGTCGTATTATCCGCTTTACATTAACTGTATGTACGTGTGTGATGGAAGTAGTACAACACTGCAATTCTTAGTGACGTAACGTAAATTAATTACTTGAATCACGCCAAATCTCAGCTGTTCTGCACGCTACGGTGATTTTAAAAATAGGAAACTGTAACGTTGCTCTACAAGAAATTCTTTGCCGCTAAGATTTATGAAATACCATTTAACAAAAACAAAATACCCTCGAGATGAATAGGACGATTTTGCACATGGACCATTTCCTAAAGATGGAAGCTATTAAACTGCAGGCGGAACAAGTATTAATGCAATCGCACGCAAATGCAGTATTACATACAGAGTAAGAGCTTCCTCGATATAAAAGTAATGTCGGGTGCAATTTGTTGCATTGCAATGTTGCTACAGTTGCCATTGCAATCGTTAAACGGATATCATCCCGTTAGTGCGAGATAATCTGGTCGACAGGCCGGGGCCCGATACGGTAACGGTAAAAGAGCCTTCGGACAAGAAGGCAAGCTGAATCGCTGTAGCGTAACGTACAGAAGCCTTGCAAGAACGATCGATATCATATAACGTGGGAATGCTGAATCGTTTGGAGATGTTGCAATAACCGGGCAAAATACGAAAACTGATAATTCCACAGCTATTTTGCTTAAAAATGAACACTTTCTAAATAGTAAGGTCGTTACTATCGAAGATTTGTACGCTGATGTTGCTAAATCATCGTTCTGAAGTAGCGATAGCCTCGACTGAGAACTTTACGACGTGTTTCAAGAGGCTTTCACTACTGATAAATATCATAAAATTATATTCATACAGTGTGTATGAAATGGAAAGCAATGAGTAAACGGTTTTTTAATAGAGTCCTTATTAAACTTAACTTTCGAAGCATTGTACAGCTTTGCATCCGAATGATTAAGACGCATATTGTGATGATGACGTGATAGAAATTTCTGTACATATTTCTACAATGAGCTGGAAATTACAATTCATTTATCTAGCCATAGAAGCTCTTTCTTTCAATTTATTATTTCGGATATTTATAAGTGCGCTTTATAAGTGTGACTGTAGCCTCATTTACGGCCATTGACGACGGCTAAGACAACCCCCCGACATTGAATTTTGGGATGCAAATGGGCTTTAACACTAGCCAAACAATACTTTCTCCTGTTTTAACATTATGCTTATTAGCTATTGTTGGTACAAAACAATGCCCACGTGCGTGATTATCCCTCTCTGTTACTCTTTTGGACAAGTTAGCGTTGTCCTATTCGTATATCCGTATTTCCGCTACTATCGGCGCGTGACCAGACCTTCCGTTGTGGGGTGCTGACACGACCGTGACGGACAGTCGCAGCCGTGCTAATGACTGTGACGTCAACATTCATAGAATAAAGGACGTTAATAATGTTGTGAACATGCAAACATTGCTACAATTGATGGTGCATTAGGCATCAGCTTTGAAGTCCCAAGCATTTCAGTCATTACTTCATGGCAATACTGTTCTTATGTTTGGTTGAGCTACAGGTTTTTAATACAAGACTATCGACGTTACTGATCACATTTGGTTAAGAACCACTTCATTCTATTTGCAACAGCAAAAGAACAGGTTTATCAAGCTACTGAGCATCCGCAGATGAATCTAAACGTAAATTAAATATCGAACGACATTGTTGAAGCTATTTGAAGACTATCTACAGCAAGTATTATTGTGGTACAGACATCTCGTTACAATTTTGATCAATCACACTCGCGATTGGATTGTCAATTTAGAAACTAGCTAAACTACAACATGATTGATTATTCTAGCTTTCTTCTCGATTGTATGACAACTATTACTTAGCCGGTTCGAACAAACATATTAATGTTACAATGAACTAAATGACTTGGAAACAAATTCAGTCTTGCAAAGCCTAGCAAAAACGAACACTCGTTCGAAGATAGATTATCTTCAAAGATACTGTTTAAATACTTTTATTATCCATCACTTGCTTTACATTCCGCTGTATCAAAGGATCCGACATTTCCAATTCCAATGAATAACAGTTACACCTAATAACCATTAAGTTATTAAAAATCATCGATTACTGCCACATTAAGGTAAACTCGCTTGATTGTCCTTGATAACGGTTACTTCAGTCTAGAATTCATTTGCTACACCAATCTAGGAGCTGTTCTTGTAGCCATAAGAATGATTACAGCCTGTTTTTGGGTCATATGATTGAAGTGTTTCCTTGAGACTTGCAATATTAGTATTGTTCTTTGCAGTTGGCGGATATAACGACACGATTACGTAAACCGTTCTCAATTCTCAATAGGTGCTCCAAAACATAGTTATCATTTGTATGGTGGTGTTGGGAGTTCGTGCTAAGCCTTAGCAACGGCTGTGGTTGCAAAAGTTAGATCAATATTAGATGACGTCATCAAATAACAAGGTAAGAACAGGGGAGCCATTTCCCCTCGACATTTTGCTAAAAGGTGAACGGTTAAGGGACATACTGAATATTATATTCATCTATGTTTGCTGGTTTATTTTTATCGTACCTTGTGGAATCAGCCAGAAATCAGACAAGATTTCTAATTTAGATATTGAATTGTAAAAGAAATGGGTCGTTTGGAAATAGTCAACGATATCATGTAATTTTTTTATTGATGACTACATTTTGATGCAGTCACAAGCGTAAGAAAACAAGGTCGTAATTACTAAACCGATAGCAGATATTAGCGTTTCCAATTAATTTAGATAATCATGTTTAATCAATATCGTCTGATTCAACATGTCGTTAAACTAAAGCTAAATATTAGAACTATTATCATCCAGGAGCCCTTTCCCACTTTATTTTGGAGCCACATCATTTCAACTCAATCGTCATAGTCATCTCAGTATGATGTGAATTATCCATCCTTCTAGTCATAATAATATCAACTATCACAAAATCCAGCCATCGTTTGTTTATTGTTTCTTCTCCTTACGAATTTCAAGACCTCTGTAGGTAATTACTTTTCATCAAGCTTCATCCCTCTCACTGTCTGGAGTTCGTTAAATACTGATTGTTTCGAAGTAACCTATTATATCAAGAGCTAACAGCTATTTGCATCTTTGTCAATATTATGGAAGTCCGCAGTTTCATCACTGTCTTTCATTTTAGAGGTCGAGGAAATAGCACGTTTTTAACAGTGATTAAAATAATCTTAAGTAATAAGTAAAATTAGCCTTTGTGTCTCAGTTCTCTATTATATTTTCAAGGATTATCACCAGCACTGGCTGCATTGTCTAATTGCCTTGGGAATATGAACAATTATGTCACTTTAGTTACTCGTGTGAATGTCATGTGAACATTAATTATTTTATCTTTATCATCATGTCCAGTTCCTTGTATCGTGTTAAATACCTGCAAAATTCATGCTAAATGAAGCTAATAACCAGTTTCATTCAATTCTGGTTAATCAGGTGTAATTACTGAGCTTAACTGAAGCTAAAAATAGAAAGAATTCTGTTTATATTGTGTGTAACGTGCATGGCTTCCGTTGATTCGGAATAATTTATGATGGTCACAGTTCCTTCGCTCCATTTCTAAAGTTGGTACAATTTGATGTCCCATTTCTTATTTCTATTACTTAACATGAAGTATGTAGGTATAGTAGCTTCTGCAATGAGTTGAGTGTAAATATTTAAGTTACCTGCAATGTAGAAAATCTTTTTTTTTTAATATTTTTTAATTTATAGAAGGTTTTATCAGTATGACCATGTCACTCTCATAGGGGCGTAAAAAATCTTTTAGGGAAAAGTAATTACTCTCGCGATGCCTCTTTTGCATTTTTTCCAACGGTTGTCTTATCTCCATTCCGACTAGACATTACTGTGTTATCATCAACAACACTTTCAAGTTATTTAATAAGTAGGTAATTCTACAAGTTCTGAAATAAAACAACTGATAAATTATAATCTAGGTTTTAGGGGATATTAAACCTTATTGCAATAATTAATACTGGCGTCAAGCTAGATGATAAAAATGGTATTTCAAGGTATCGAAATTCAGAAGTCGTAACTGATAGTAACTACTCGTAAAACAGCATAAAAGTACCATACTCAAAACATGAAAAAGTACGGTAGTTCAACTGTGATATGCACAGCAATTATCTGAATAGAGTCTGAAGAGACATCTGAAGAAATATAAAGATTTAAGATGAAGGAAACAATTAAGAATGAACCTTATATTTAGTAACAAATCAACCAAGCACTTTAGTCCACTGCAGTAGAGCAAAATACTTGTGTTATCTAATCTGAGATTACGTTAGCTAACCACACCCTGATTTAACAAATAAAAGACGAACATTTAAAAAATACAAAATATTTATTACATTTTAATAATAATTATAAATTAATTACATTAAACATATTACATTTGGCGTCTACCGCCGAATGAGATGCCGGATTGCTGGCCCTTGTTGGTGCCGTATTGAAGAGAGATGACGTTCTGTCCAGCCTTCAACTGCTCATCAGTGAACTCACGGACGTTCTTGTCTGACTCCTTAGGCCCAATGGAAGGCTTACCAAAGTTCCCGGCTTTGCGTCCTAAAGACTGCAGGCACACGACGACGGAGTACAGGTTCTGCTTCTCCCACAAATCAATGGTCTGGAAGGTCTCTTGTGGTGGCACTCCCAGCTTCTTCACGGCATCCAAGAACGCGTTGATGTTCTCCATGCACTTAAACGCCATAGAAGACTGGTTGATCTTCTTCACTGAGCCCTCTTGCAGAGAGTTGACAAGTTTGCATAGCAGAGTACCGTCTTTTAGAACTGCGTACAAATTTTCAGCTGTTCCAGCGGTGTTAGCTGGCTCACCGGTCAGCAGCTTGATCCATTCGAGGGTCTCATGAGCGATGTCATCGTTGTATTTGCTGTGGATCCTGGCCTGAGCCTCAGCGTTGATGCCAGCTTTACCCGCTCGATATTCGCCCATGTTGGATGTTCACTTGTGTACTGACACGTAGTCACTAAACTCCTTATGATAAGCGTCCTTACAATATCAGGTTGACGATACGTTTGATAGCGATTATCGCTGTTCTACGAACGAGTATCGGAGTTTATCACACCGGCGCTATTATCTTGCGACATAAATGATTTATAATTATGATGGCATTTTATACGTGCAGGTATTACACGTATGTTGTGGAATGTCAGTGCTTAATGCAGTAGGTATACAAAGATAAGGACTTCCTCTCTTGAAAATGATTGGGAAATAAATCCAACCTTTAAAGCGAATTTCTGACATTCGAGTCAATGACTTGTTTAGCTACTGCGTAGACACACACTCCTGAACAGCATTGGTAGTCCAAAAAAAAAAGTTTGGAAAAAAGAACCTACCTTCTTACGCATCAAGGCCACGCTCCATATTTTGTAGCGCTTCGGTATCGATTAGGTGACTTTCACTCGAAGAAGACTCGTTTAATCGACGACATTGGTTGGAAACCTCTGGAATATTACTCATTGGTCATACTTATCTTGTTGATAAGTCGTTCGTTAGTGTTTGTGGTTAGATATCAGATGATGTTCTTGTGATAGAGACATTACATTTACAAAGCTATTGGTTAATAATATTTAATCATTAAAATTTTTGTTAAAACACCTGTCAGCTATATTTACTGCTGAAATTGGCCCCAAGCGTAGATCGCCATAACGAATGAGGTCCAATTCTGATCAGGGTTACTAGGTGACGATTTAGCAAAGAGTATAATCACAGCGATTTAGTCACCTAGATTCTCCTAAACCGGGCATAACGCTGCACGTCCAATATCATAATTAATTTGTCAATGACATGATTATAACATCCGGGTGAAGGAAGAACACACATAACATCGAGATGAATGGCGGGCAATTGCAGAATGGTCTAAGGATGTCCAGCAGTGGACTGCTGCAGGCTGATGTATATTATACAGACCAACTAATTAGCGACGCCGAACCCGATATTCACGGAAAAGGAGGATAAGCTTGTGCTTACAGACAGACAGCAGATTGTACAGACAGCAGTTAGTAGCTGTGCTAACCGCAAGAAAATAAAAGTTTTTAAGTAGGTAATTAAAACTTTCGTTCGTGACTTCGTTTTCAGTCAGGTTTGGAACAGAAATGGCGTTGGCCTGTGGCCTTTTGCGTTTGTTGGGGCATTAACTAAGTTTCGTAATTTTTGTTGTGTTGTGAAAATGATGAGAGCAGAAAATACTTTCCTGTTATTTTCTTTTTCATGTCTTAACTTGGAATTCAACCTGAAAACTTTTTTCAAGAACTGGGCAGAATGCAGCTCTGAGAATAATCTACCGAGTCGCAAGATCTAATATAGCCCCAGAGCTATAAAAGCTCTGGCTCCAAATGCCAAATGAAGGCAGTTCACAAGCAGCACTCTCAAATCCTCCAACACAGTTTCCCCAATTTTGGTACAAAATTACAAAACTAGCCTTGTTTGAGGCCCAGATGTGCCAATTTTTTATTGTGTTTTAGTGTCAGCCACGAAACAATGGCGGCGCGGTTGATTGTTGCGAACAAAGACTTGCTATCAGTTCCAAAATGATAAAATTATTGATATAATCTTACAAACATAATACTGATAAAGATGTGGCTTGCTTCCTTTTGCTGAAGAATTAATGAAGCTAATTTTGAATAATACACCAATTTTATATATTCTTTTTTGGTTACCACTATCATGGTTATTTATGACATTCAAAAGTGCCTTTTATGTGGCTATTTTAAAATATTGTCATTGAAAATATAACTCTAATATTATATTTAGATTTATATTTTAATGTTTATCAAGTGAAAGTATTCACTGTACTAATGACTATTTTAATAAGCAACAACAACTTGTAAGCAGCTAAGTATTGTTTATCTATACTATAATATTATAAGTAGAAAAGATTTGAATTTCTGTATGTTTGTTTGTTACACTTTCACATTAAAACTACTGAATGGATTTGGATGAAATTCAGCACATGGGTAGACCATGACCTGGGTTAGGACAAAAGATATTTTTTATCCCGATATTCTTATGGGATCGAGACTTATGCCTGTGATACCGCAGGGTGCAGCTAGTAAAGAATATTATTAGATGTCATTTTAATTAGATTTAGAATGAGCTATAGTTAGTTGAGCTATAATGAGTTACAGAATTTGTAACTGTAGGCTTTAAGTAATAAAAGTGTTTACCAAATAAATCAAATAAGACTTGATAATATGCTGTTCAAATATTAATAATAATCTGGATTCCAGACAGACATTAATTTCTTTTGTGTTTGAGTAAAGCACAATGACCTTTTAATTCAATTTTATTTATCAAGGATTGAATGTACTTTGAAAGGGTCATTGAAGTATTGGTGGTTTCGTCAATAAAACAAAGTTAGCACTTAAGTACTTAAACTTAAGCCGATCTACAGTTTCATAAAATGTAACCCTGCAAAGGGCCCGTCATACAAAGGAGGAACAAGCAAGGATGACTATGCTTGCTCAGTGCATAAATAACTTAATAATAGATACCATAAATATGTTTTCATCTATACAGTCACAAACTTAGAGCAAAAGTACATTCTCTTAGTGACCTCAGCATGAATAACATGCATAATGAAAATAGGTATGCTGGTGACAATGTTTATGTGAATTTTTTAAATTGTTGTTACTAAGTCAAAACTGTATGTTAAATATTTTTGAAAGAAAAGTAATAGCCACAAGGTCTGTGATCGATTCTAATGGCGATAATATAGTTTTTAGAATTTTTGTGTTTTTCTGAATGTATCTTCCAGCATTACACAAATTCTAACGGATAGATTATGTTAAAAATTTGCATAATAATATATAAGTCTGGTCAGTCAGGCTATAATTCTGTGCGTCCTGTGAAAACTGATACATCTCGAAAATGTCAACTTTACAATATAATAGTTTTTGTGTGTAAAAAATTATAAAATTTTGTTAGGATAATAATTTTACAAAAATAGTGACATAATTTGGATTTAGTGTCGTATTGTTAACAACCTATTATGTTCCAGCGCAAAAGGCGTTACTGCAGGAAGAGATATTTAAAAAAAGCTATATGTTGTATCAAAACACACCAAATGAATGATCGTGTATGATTCTAAATGAGTTGTATCGCTTTACACTTTGTGTGAAGCTTTGGTGAAAGGTGATATTGTTGCATTGTCAGGTAGTTTTATACGAAACTAAATCAACTCCTGTTCAAAGCTGTCAAACAAACGAGTAATATTTTTCAGTCGGCAGAAGCACTGTAAACACAAAACTCGTATTCTTCAAAACTTAATGTTGTCTTCATTATATTTTTTCATAATAAAGTTTTGTTTAAAAAAAAAACGTGTAACGTAATAAATATATGTGAATAATGATATGACTTGAGATACATCTTAAAACACAATTATTTATTTCATAACTTGAATATTGTGAACGATACATGTCAATATGTATTTATTTACACAAAAATATTTATCAAAACACGCCATTTCGTCTTAGATGTACCATACGATCTTGAAAACTAATAGACGTATCAAAATGTTAATTAGACAGAATAATAGAGCATTTTTTTCTGATGAAGGTGCAACAATAATAACACATTCGATATAAGTTGACTTATATCACTTTTCACAGGACGCACAGAATTATATTATTTGTAATAAAATCCACATCTGGCAATCAGTTTTTGAAGTACTAAAAAACTTTGTTATCATTTTAATGACATTCAGATGTAAATAGAACAATAGGTACTTTTGTATAATTATTTTATTTGACTGGATGTTGGTTAAACGACTAAAATATAAGCTTTCTGATGTCAAGACAGGCTATTGATATTATCACTGCTACTAAACAAAACTTCATGGCAAATAATTTCACCATTATCTGTAACATTTTTATCTACTGTAAATATTCTATGGTAATGACGCCGATTGCGTAGGTGAACAATCAATGAGCTGGCAAAATCCACCGTAAAAAAAGCCGTAAACAAAATTAAAAACAAATAAAACCATCATTATCGCATATTATTTTTCCACCCACCTGCATTCTAACTAGATTCTCTCAAGATTCCTGAATAAACTGCAAAAAAATAACTATCGAGCTATAATTTTGTGATAAGATTGCGACGGAATCAAACAATACATCGGCCAGGTAAAACATACAGTATGAAAAACTGAAACTTTGAAGTTAAATAAACTTACCGAAACTTTGCGAAGAAATAAATACAACACTGCACAGTACTGTGACAATTAATAAATAATATCCATTGTTTATTCCACTAGGCACTACACATTCACAAGTCGAACTTATTTTATTACAACCGGCCGCGTCACGAGAATTTGTTCACAGCGCGAGACTGCTGCGAAACAAAAAGTTAGCAATGCTGCCTTTTCCGTTCGGAAACCGCTCTTCGGCATTCCCCTCCACGTGACAAATGACGTTTGTGGTAAACGCTGATTGGTTGACTCATCTTTGGTAGTAATGGGACTCGCAACTATCAGCGGTGATGAATATCGATAGTTATTAAAAATTCATATTTATTTGTTTGTACACATAGGTACAGTGTGGATGTGATTGTAATAGTTATTATTCGTATAAACTAAAACATCTAGTAGTCCTTAAAGTAATTAATATCACACACAATGCGAACTTTCACCTAAAACCAAGAAGCTTTAATTAAGGTATGAAAAATATGCTTATAAAAAAAAACTATTACCTATTATAATAAAACCGCCAAGCATGGATACTCTATTGTGATTAAATGTATGTCACATAGGCCATGTAGTCAACTAAAAACGATTTAATGCCTTATAAAAAAGTATTACCGTAGCTTAATCAGCCACTAACGTTCTCACTGTTGAGTACTGCCAAATTAAAAAAACTGCAATATTCATTACGGCACAGATTAATACAGATGGGACACTCCGCAAAATCATTTTAATAAAAAGTAACTCTTACTACGACACCATAAAGTGCAATTCAGGTCGCACAACTTATTACCTACAGTTATATTCACCTACAAGTTGCCTCTCTTGCTATCGTGTAACTTTTATGCTGGCGGCGCGCGGATGTTCTACTGAATTAGCCCAGTGAGATTGGCCCGCCGCGTACTTGTAGCTTCATACCTAAACTAAATTGTGATTGAGGTTCAAAGTAAACAGTAACTAAAGTAGTTATTAAGAAGAAAAGATATGCCCCGCGTATTTCAAATGACTGCAGGGCATGCGCGGTGCGAGGGGGTTCTCATAGAGCAATCTATCCCCGCATTCCGTGTTACACTGTAATCGATTTCAGCGTGCTTATACGCGTACCGAATTGGCGTGAACGCGATAACGATGTCCCGTGAATCGTCATAGATGACGTCATGCATGATACGTGCCATTTTGCGATAACGCCGACCGTATCCTATAATAATATCACCGTGAGCTGACAGCGCTCACGGTGATATTATTATAGGATACGAACAGCAAATTATTATTTTGAGTTATTCTAAATCAGAACGCAAAAAATCGATGTGTGCTATGAGCAATAACGGCCTATATCGGAACGTAGCCTATGTGACACATCCTGCATATTTTGCCTAGATATTGTGTATTTTAGTACCTAATTTAAATTGCAAACAATATTTTAATTTCCATTTAGGTATAATGTACGGTCGCCAGCACATCAAGGCCGCTTTCCGAATTGGCTATAATCGCTCACAGCGCTCACATCGTCTCACATGCGTTCCGATTTAGATATTACGATTATGACAACCGCGGGCTGTCAACAACTCGAAACGCTCGTGAACGCGCTCACGGTGCTCACGCAATGTCAAAACGATATTAGAGTATTTCTCTGTGTATATACGAAAAATTTGTTCTTCTTAGGTTAGGTAGCAACTGTAGCCAGAAGAACAATTTTGAAAATGCCACGATACGATAAGATGCGACTCAAAACAAAACAGCACACTGTCATTTTTGACAGCGCTCACGGCGATATTAGTAAAAGGCATAGTCGGCGTTATCGCAAGATGGCGAATGTCATGACGTCATCTATGACGTTTCACGGGACATCGTTATCGCGCTCACGCTAATTCGGTACGGGTTTTAGCACGCGAATATCGATATTATCGCAACTCGGAACGCGGGGCAAGTTACCCCAAACTGTCAAACTTTTTCATTCGATTTTGAACTTAATTAATCACCATCACTTTAGTTAAAAATCATTTGGAGAAATTTGACAGTTTCGTGCAGCTTGATGTGCTGGCCACTTAACTACGTATAACTTAGACAAATATTGGTTTTTGCGATGCTACATGTAGCATATAGGCCGCTTTCCGAATTGGCTATAATCGCTCACAACGCTCACATTGTCTCACATGCGTTCCGATTTAGATATTACGATTATGACAGCCGAGGACTGTCAACAACTCGGAACGCTCGTGAACGCGCTCACGGTGCTCACGCAATGTCAAAACGATATTAGAGTATTTCTCTGTGTATACACCAAAAATTTGTTCTTCTTAGGTTAGGTAGCAACTGTAGCCAGAAGAACAATTTTGAAAATGCCACGATACGATAAGATGCGACTCAAAACAAAACAGCACACTGTCATTTTTGACAGCGCTCACGGCGATATTAGTAAAAGGCATGGTCGGCGTTATCGCAAGATGGCGAATGTCATGACGTCATCTATGACGTTTCACGGGACATCGTTATCACGCTCACGCTAATTCGGTACGGGTTCTATCACGCGAATATCGATATTATCGCAACTCGGAACGCAGGGATAGTATACTTTTGGTGAAGTGTCACTGAGTCGCTCACTGGTTCTGGTAATTTAGCCGTTTCTGGTGTCAGTAGAAGAAAAAGACCCACCTACATAACTAATTATATACATTTCATACAAAACTGACATGAATAGTCATTTGACAACAATTTTTTTGCACAAATTGAATCCATCGTTCCCGGTTTTCATAACCAAAATGTAAGTACCTTCAAAAAGTAAGCGAATTTTAATAAGTAAATAAAAGAAATGTATAATTTAGGTAGCATTTGCGAGGCCCATTTTTCATAGAAATGAGAGTCATGTAACGTAATCCATAATTTGTATTTATTTATATGAATTTTATAAATAGAGGATTATAATATGTTTTGGAAAGACTTTTGTATAAGGGTACATATATACATATACATCCATACTAATATTATAAATGTGAAAGTAACTCTGTCTGTCTGTCTGTTACGTTTTCACGCTTAAACCGCTAAACTGATCGTCACGAAATTTGGCAGACATATAGCCTGGGATATGACATCCACGCGAGTGAAGCCGAGGGCAAAAGCTATCAAATATTCGGAAAATATTTCGTGTTTGAATAGATACTATTCTACTATAAAAACACGAAATATTTTAAGAGATACACCTATAGGTGGTAAAGAAGCCATGGAAACAAATTTTTTAAACATTGTGTTTTGTTTCACTTTTAGCAGATACCATAAGGTTAAAAATAATAACTTTAGATTGTCACAAAATCAAAATTTTCGTAGTTATTCACCCAAAAAAGCTCATATCACTGTGAAATTGTTAAACACAAATAAAATAACGAAAATAAAATGAATTTTCAACAAAAAAGATAGTGTGCGTCGACATAATATTTTCAAAATCAAAACGCATATTAATACTCCCTGAAATAGCAACGTCTGTCAAAATTACGTCAAAAGCAATATAATTGTGCAAATGTTGAGGTTAATTATCAAAGTTTGAAATTTTTTATTTCCGTAAGTATGTATTTCCTAAACTTGAAACTTCGTGAGATTGCTCAAGATAATAAGAAACATGCACATATGTCATGTCTGTTCCGTTTATTTTTCTTATCTATGATTTGCAAGTACAGACGCCAGCAGGTCAAGCTACCCGAAACTGTCAAATTTACGCAATCAACCTTGAACCTTATACTGTAGTGATAAAGTTGAAAATCTATTAAAGAAATTTGACAGATTGTTGTAGTAGCTTGATGTGCTGGCGTCTGTACATTGAACCTTAATGGTGTTTAGAATATTTCACTGAAGATTTTTTTTTTTGTAGAACTGGTTTTTTATTTATTTCTGAGTATATGGTACATTAATTAAGATCCTAAGATAAAATTACATCAGCATCATAGTTGAAAAAATAATTTTCTACTATCGATATCGGTGGTGGAATCTTTCGTAACTATTGGTTGACATTTTAGATTTTTTCATTGGTTCGTTCAAAAACGACACACAAACAATAAAATCTTTTTTTAGTTCAGCGTCGTCCCACTAGGGGGAGATACTAGTATGATGGGGTCTTTTGCTCACATTCACAGACTACAATAGTATAAACTCACATTTATTTTGGCGGTAAGGGAAAAAGTTGATTGTAAAGTTGGAATTTGTAATAATTTGGATGGTGATTTTGATAAAGTTTTCGATTCGAATAGTTTATGACAATTTTATAATTTTTAATGATTGGTGAAACATTAAGTAGGTACCTACCTACCTACAACTTAAGTCAGATAATATATTGTGGCTTTGATATAACATGAATAAAAAAAACTCTGTTAAATATTATTAGGCAAACAATAAGCGGAGATGTTTATTTACATAACTATCCATAATCCTTAATATTGATAGGTAACTATTCTAAAGGATAAAAGTATTGCTTACTAGGGCATGTATTTAACGCGGCGACAAACTAATCTGATTTAGGGTTTTAAATTTTTTTCATCGTTTTGCACTTTTCGGGACTTTCGTTTGCGGCCCTTATGACAGCAGCCAAGGTCCGGTGCCCAGACAATCGCGCGGAGAATTCTGCTGCAGCCATTAACTGATTTGTGTCGCGTGTACTACAAAAAAACGTCGCGGGTCTTTTTGTGAGCGTACCATTTTTTTTTTCTAAATTCGCACTAAATGTGCTGATTGACTTCTTCAGAGCTCTCAAAGAATCTTCGGTAATACCAGATAGGTCGTATTTTGAAGATAGTAGACCAAACAGTTCGAGGGTCTCTTTCTTGTGCCTACAGAAATCATGATGGCATTAAACCGTCATAATTCGACACCTGTACGAGTACTCTCACGTGAGTTCACCACTGCTTTCCATTTTTAACAGACTTTCCAAAAAGGGAGGTATTTTTTTAAAATATAATTAATTTGCGGTGTAGCAAGTAGTGGGATAATCGAATTGTTGTGGGGTAGGTACCGTATCTAAAAAGTGAAAATTAAAAAACTTTTTAACAATAAAACAACCGACTTCCAAAAGAAACACTAAATAGTGAAAAATATATTAATTTCGGAAGTCGGTGGCAAAAACGAAAATATAGAACCAAGGACACCGACTTCCGAAATTAAAGTTATTTTTCACTTTTTAATGTTTTTTTTTTTGAAGTTGGTTGTTTTTTTGTCAAAAAGTTTTTTGTGTTATTGAACTTTATGACCGTCGTGGTGGTGGGTTTTACATGAGTCAAAGTGGCACAGTTTTTAGGTAGGTTTTCTGTTTAAAAACTGTACTACGACAGGACTAAGTATTACAAAATTTTGTAAATAAATAACCCATCAAAAACATTGTCATGTAAAATGTTGCCAAGACGAGACCATAATATGGCTCGCACTGTCAAAAAGTTATCAGATCTCATGTAGAGCCAAGCTTATATGGCTCTACATGAGATCTTTATTTACAAAATTTGCTAGGGCGGGTTAGGGCGTGTAGAGACACGCCCTAACAACACCTTACTCAAAATTGTTGCTTGGCCGTTTCGCTGCTACAAGAACTATTTTATAACAGAAAAGTAAGTAAAAGTAACAGTGAATACATTTTTCACCTTGGGCACTTGGCACATGGGCGTAAGGTGAAAAATTTATTCACTGTTCATTAGCCATTTATGTTCTGTTCATGGGCCAAGTCTACTAATGTACAAACGTTGCAATGGTCTCTTCATTGTGAGTTTTTGACAGATTTGCCATACAAAAACTGTCAAATACTCACAATGGCGAGACCATTCTGACACTATTGTAATAGCAGACTTGAGGCCCTGATAACTTTTTGACATTGTGATCCATATGGTCTCGTCTTGACAACATTTTACATGAAAATGTTTTTGGTGGGATTTCACTTCTTTTGCTCCCAGCTGCTCCAGCTGCTTATGACAATATTTTTTTATTTAATTACTTAGTTTTTTTTTTTTTTTTTGGGCTGTTCTGGCACATCACAGGAGACTTTTTTCCCCCTAATTTAAAGTGGAAGAGGCTGAGGATTTACTAAAAATCCTGAAATATGTAAGTAGCTATTTTATTATTTACACCGTGGCATTTTAGTCGTCTTACAAAGACAGCCCACTTCATGTATCCAATGACTACTAATCATTCATAAAAAAAATATATGGAAGTTTGTTTTTTATTTTATTTTATTAATTATGACGCATGATATAGTTTAAAACATCCTGTTACGAGTGTAGTCCGAGCCTTGTGTTACACGGGCGCCGCGGAATGGATTTAGATTAAGATTAAGTTGCAATAGTAAGAAACACATTTTTGCGTTAGGGTTGAATGAACTCTGATAAAGATGTCGCCGCTCCATTCCTTGGCGCCCTTGTAACACAAGGCTCGGATTGCACTCGTAACAGGGTGTTTTAAACTATATCATGCGCCACAAATGTCATAATTAATAAAAAAATAAAAATCAAATGTTCATAAATATATATTTTTTCTTAATGAATGATTAGTAGTCCTTGGATACATGAAGTGGGCTGTCTTTGTAAGACGACTAAAATGCCACGGTGTATAACAAGGAGTCCCTATTCCAGACCTCTAGCATAAAAATTTGCGGAATTCATAAACAAACTTCCATCCCCTAGTTTAAGGGGTTGGGGGGTAAAAGCTGAAGAGTTTGTTTGTTTGAATGCGCTATAATTTCTGGAACATCCTGTTGAATTTGAAAAATATTTTTGCATTTGCATTTGATAGCCCAACTCTTGAGGAAGGCTATATAGGTGACACACGGCTCCTAAGGGTCGTAGCCCTTAGGAGTCGAGCAAAAAGAAAAAAAGTCAGAAAGAACGTTAAGTGAAAACGAAGTAATAGCGCGGGCGGGCGATGCGATGCAACGGGTCGGTGCCGAAATTTCACGCGAAGTCGCGGGCAGAAGACAGTGCCTAAATAAAAGCGCGCTGATGAATTTTCATTCGCCGCTGTCCTGAGTGTTGTTGTCGCCTATTGTTAGTGAAAACGGTCGCAAATCAGTTCCTTGACATTACACGTACACACGTGTGTGGGCAAACATAGGCGCTTATTGGTTGGTGGAAGAGGATTCCCTCTTCCACCAACCAATAGGTGGCAACAACCTGCGGTAGCAATAAGATCAAAAAAAAAAAAAAAACTCGAAGCATTTATATCAAATAAACCAGGCACTTTTGAATTTTCAAGGGTTCAGTCAGTCAGAAAGATGAAGCTAGTTGCCCATTTCAAAACGTAGTAGGTTCCTATGGAGAAGAACGGGCAAGGAACTGCACGGACACTCTTTTAAAACAAAATGTTGTTATAAAATATTGGTGACATAATTCATGTTGAAATTATACATGTGAGAACAATGTAGAAAGACGTGCACGTTAGATGCGTCCGTAATGAAAACAAAAACAATATAAAAATTAAAATAAGCCAGCTAAGAGATGACCAGTCCCAACTGACGGCGCCCGTTCACGAACATGACGGCATGGATCAGCACCATTCAGCTCAACCATTTTGAAGGGAACAATAACATAAATAGTACAAACAATACGCTCTCCTATAAAATTTACAAAAATCGAGTTATGCGGGAGCAGTCGATAATTATTTATTACTGGGGTTGACGAAGTCGGGATTTTGGGAGGTAAAAGTTAGTTTTTAGGGTTCCATAGTCAAAGAACCCTTATAGTTTCGCCATGTCCGTCCGTCTGTCTGTCTGTCCGCTGCTTAGCTCAGAGACCCGTAATACTAGAAAGCTGTTATTTGGCATGGGTACACATATTAATCACGCCGACAAAGTGGTAAAATAAAATCTTGTTTTTTTAAGACGTACCTCCCCTACATGTAAATGTTTTTTTTTTCTCGACTATCCCGTGGTGTGGGGTATCGTGGATAGGCCGTAAAATATTGCGGGTCTGTGAAAACCATTTTTCGATTCCGGGATCCGTTTGCGTAATCTTTGAAGTGCTAATTTTTGTTAGTCAAGTGTGTCCGCCCCCCTGCTAGCTAAATTATATGTGAAAAAATTCGCAGCAGTAGTATAGATGTATAACGAAGTTAAAAGCAAAACTATCACAGCTAAGGAGGCTTTACAAGTTACCGAGTAATGATCGACCAACTTACATTTGCAGTTGAAATATCAGTTCTCCCATATATGGAAGAACATATTTTTCAACTAGAATTTTATCTAAGTTTATTCTTGGGATAAATTCATACCAACTACGGAACCATTCATTGTGCTTGGTCAGACAGGCACTTGGCCGGTTTATTTTATTTTATTATTGCCAAATAAGTCTGCTCTTGTCCTCGATTACCCTCCATAGTGGTATTTCTAAGAGGTAGGTATGACTCGTGCTGTGCTCGCATAAGTTGGAATTTCTAAAGCCTGTTGATATTAGTTCGTTGATTTGACGGTAGATTTACTAATCAGCGACTTAATCAGACTTTCAGAAACCTGGGTGTGAATTCGTGCAAAACTGTTTATTTATTGTATTTTCGTTTAGCTGTAAACGCTAATTCGTTGGACAGTGTAAGACCCCAACATTGCAATAGTAGGTGTTTACTGAAATATGAGTTTAGGTTAGAACCTACGGAGTAGGAACTCCGACGGGAGCGTGACAATAGATTGTAGGTATTTATTTGCGTTTGGAGGTTAGGTATTCGCAACACCGGAGGCATTGCGTCGCGATGTAAACAAAGCTGAAGCAGCGCGGGCGCCGGGGTCGTGCGGGCGTGCGCATGCGCGGGCGGCAGCGCGGGCGGCGCTTGCGCAGGGCGGGCGGCGGCCGGGCGTCAGTCCGCGCGCGTCCTCGCCATGGCTCGGTGGCTGAAGGCTCTGGCGGCCGTGCTACTGCTCGCCGCCGCCGCGACCGCGCGTAAATCCCCCGCCCCGAGCAAACATGTCGAACCCCAGATCGAAGAAGTCACCGCCAAACAGTTGGAGAGAGTGCTGGAAGACAAGGATTTCGTCGCGGTGTACTGGTGTAAGTGGCACTCGCCCGCCGCCTGCCGACCGGCGCGCGTCTCCGTTTAATTTTGCGAGCTTTCGAAAGCTGGCGGCCGGCCAGGGCTGGGGCGGCCCTCGCCGTGTCGAAACGTCTGCGACGGCGCCCGTCCAAATGGGTTATCGCCGAGTTAATGATCTTCGGACGGGCCGAGGGGAAGACCGCTTCGGCGGACTCGAGTTTTCGGCTGTGCGCATGATATTTTCGAAGCGAGCGGCTCGGTTAGCGATTCGCGCGAGTTATGCAACCGAGCCGCGGAGACAATAAAATTTGACCCGGCCGCCGACCGCTGCGGCTGTCGGCGCGGCCTAAAATGGTACCGAGTCTCGTTTTCCACCGTTCCACCGATGCTGGCTCCGCCAAGGTCGCAAGGCGCCTACGCTCTTAGCTCGGCTAAAACTGTGTGCCGCCGCATTTGCCGCTGAAATAGACTTCCATTACGTGGTATCGGCATTCCGACTATTTTCTTTTGTCGCCAACTGTCGATGTGATCTGTTTGTTGCTACGTCACATTCCTCTCGATGATCATTTCGTAAAAGTGCAAGCTGTGCGTGTGTGCATATGAGTGTGTGAGTTGGACGCAAATGTAGCCATAAGCTAATTCGTTAGATATTCATTAATTATCTTGACATATCTGTGGTCGTTGCCATGCCTACAATGCATCTCTCACTCATCCGAAGGATGCAGTGGCTGGTCTAGACACAAAAAGTGTCATAAATCACTGTCGAAGCCGGCACCGATGCAAGATTGTCTCTTGGCTGAGAGACTAAATTGTTGCGAGCTAACTGTAGGTGTACTAAGAAAGTCGTTTACTTGGTTTTATTAGGATCTTATTTGGGACGTTCTCCTGTTAGTAAGAATTTTAAATTGAAGTAACCACGTTGTGAAAGATGCTGCAAATATTGATAGGTGCAAACAAAAACATAAACAAAACATACCTCATTTAATGAGTAGAAACATAATTCATAGGTTATGGAAATATTATAGCTAGTAGAGATTAAAAACTGCACACCCCTCCACTGCTTGTTGCGTACATATTTCAAACGTTTCTACAGAAATTTTAGTGGAGGGGCGTGCATTTTTAATTAAACTATCTGTACCTACCTAAGTACATACCTATAATAATATGATTCATGATTATCCGCGGTGTTAATAAATTACTAAAAATGATCGAGATAGTGACCAATCATACTAAGTAATCATTGATCTAACAAATCGAAAAAAATATTGATTGAGAAGACAATAATTTCAAACAATTTACAAATATTGATCATCATGACAGCAAGACTGCTAAAAACTAGCTCGGCTCGGCTAAAGCGTTCCAAACAACAATTGCCAGAATAATTTGAACATCAGATTAAATCAAATAGGGCGGCCCCTTGAAAGTGTGAAGCCGTCATGAAAAGTTTTTTGTGTTACAAAAATAGGCTCTGGTCGTCTAGTAAGTGTTACAGAAAAGACATAATTACGAAAATGTGCTGGTACAACTGTTTCAATTGGAATACTTCCAAAATCAAGAATGCTAGCATTAATTCCTGGATTAATGAAAATTGCTTCAATTCGTGTGCAGGAATACATTAATTTTAGCAAATTAACGAGAGCTGATGTATTGGTGGCCATCTTGCTAAAAGTACAAAGCTGCTGCTCTGTTTTGATTTACTGAATGAACATACAATAGTGTTAAAGCTTGGTTTATGAGGTTTTAATTATGTGGGTAGTATTCATTTCATATTATGATTATTCATAGAGTTACTAAACGCTGTTGTTATGCTGCAAACCTTATTTCCATAAAAATCTGTACCACTATTAGGTATTCTTAAAATATCGTTTTTAAAGTCAAGCACGTGGCGTCCGCTGTTTCTGTTTTCCCCAACATGTTAGATGATATAATTTTAATGCCTGTGGCTTGTAGAGATATATTATGCATACATTGTTATTTTGATATCAGCTACAGACATGGCATTGCCTTTGGGTACTCCACGTGCATTGTTTGGATTTTTTAAAGGCTTTTTATACACTCAATCACAAATGTTTACAGGCTATTTATACATAATGAGCGTTTAACCATTATCTAGAACATTCAGTCGGGAAGTTATTTCAAATAATATTATATGTCACCTAATTCATGGAATTCCAACCGAATAAAGGTGGTCGCCGTATTATTTTGTTAAAATTACTCGTCACCACTAAAGAGAGTAATTTTGATCGTTCTGGTTCATTGACGTACTTCCTCATTCCACATTCCGAACCTATCAAATAAAGCATTGTTACTGCCAAATGTCAAATGTTAACGTCATTCTGACATTGGAGGGTTTCCGTCATTGTTTTTAGAATGTATCCCTAGGTTTCTAAGTCAGTGTGTATCCTCGACGACTTGACTACTTCAATACTTATCCCTACCGTTGCTTATAGCTTCGTTGCAATCAATCTGTAACTATAGAAAGTCTTTTTTGTGTCCCACTGCTACTGGGTAAAGCTCAATCCTGTCTAAGTCCAGAAGGGAAAGACCTAAAAACGATGGAAAAAAAAATTACATGGCTAAACGACGACTAATAGACAAGTATGAAAGGTAAAGACATATTGTCGACCCTTAATAAATTGGAATAAGGGCAAGAGAATGATGATGGATTAAATCCTTCTCCTAAATCGATCAATACTTTTTGGTCAAACTTAGCTATGTAATTAATTACTTTCGCCCTATGATTGAGATGATAGACAGACTGGAACCATTATTTATGAAATCGAAAATATTCTTGAAATCAAACATTCAAGAAGTAATAAGACGGTGGCTGTCTTATTACTTCTACACGTGAAAATATACAGATTAGGAATCTCACTTTTGTCTTACTTTTAAATGAAAATTATGAAGACGTAAATTGACAAGGTTATAGAATTTTGTTTTAGGAATTGAGGCGGCTATATCAGTAGGCGCGGGCTTGCGGACGGCGAGCTATGGGCAGCTTGCCGTCCTGGGGTCGACGGCGCGTTGTGTACCACACGCGCATCAAAGAGATGTCAGCATGCACTGACGGGGTCCACGAGGACAGGTGCCTGCCAGGGTTGAGGGTTTGTCCAAAAGGGATACCGTGGCCCTGGCACACAGGCAACTGAAGGAACACGGGTGGGTGTTAGTCAGTAAAAGTCTGACACGCCCTCCCGCTCCGCCCAGAGCGAGAGAAGTTATTTGATAATTTTCCTACAAAAAAAAAAGGTGGCTATAACCAAAAGCTGAATCAAAACTCTCATTGAAGCAAAATGTATTATAAAAATTACAATTATGTCAGAAAGGTGTAAATAACGAACTTTGGTAAGCTTCATGCCAATTACCTACTTACTAGTAGTTGTTAAACCAATAATTGTTTGGTTCACAAAAACTGACTGATATCTCGTGATTTGGTCATTAAATATTACTGATTTGGACCGATTCTGTTAAATATTCCGCAGATTATTTTTTTATTTTTTTACTAGACATGCGACATTATTGTCATTGTCATGTAGCCTTATGCAATCGTACACGCTCTGTACAAAAATCTTACCCTGAACGAAACAGACATACTGCCAATTAACGTTGTCACGTCATTGAGAATTTCTTACGCATTTGTTTCTCCAATCATATGAATCAGAAGACACAGAAATAACTGAAGATATAAGAACGGGGTCGGTGTTCGCGTCACTCTGATATATGTTCACAAATAAAAACTTATAAAAAGCTATATTTCACAATAACGTTTACGCCTTCCAGTTTCATTCCAGCCTGTAGCAAAACGAGTCTAAGACTCGTTTTGCTACAGGCTGAATGAAACTGGAAGGCGTAAACGTTATTGTTGCAAATATATAAGGGCCACGTGGTAATGATACAGAGGAAATTTAGTTATTGTACATACCACATTTTACTGCAATGGTTACTTTTTCCTAATATTAGCATAAAATAAGTATTCCTGTTTAAAACATTTGACAATTTATGAAACATATTTGTTTAAGATAGAAATTAGTACCAACTTCATGGAACTGGAATTATTGAGAAAATTTAAGATTGATAAATAAATAAATAAGTACCGTGTGGTGCCGGACGTAAAGAATAGCACTACTCCATTTCTTCCCGTGGGTGTCGTAAAAGGCGACTAAGGGACTTACTAGAGAATGGGCAGCAGCGTTCTATGTATTTGTAACACCATACTGCGATCGCCAACCCGCCTGCCAAGCGTGGCGATTATGGCAAACCCCATTGAGGGGGGCTTATGTCCAGCAGTGGACGCCTTTCGGCTGAAATGATGATGATGAAATAAATAAAGTGTATGCATTGCAAATTGTATAAAATAAGTATATATTATATTGTTTACATCTAGATGATGTTTAGATACATACTAATATTTATTAGATCTATCTGTTTTTGGAGTGATCGTAATCGTAATCTATGATAATGCAAAGATGATTGGTGAGCAAATAAGGAATCAATCATATCCATATAACTTTTGTCATATTAATAAATACATCTTGTAAATATTTTCTTTTACCGAGTAACAGGGTTAGGCAGATGAGCACCTTAGTACACCCACATTACGCCAGTTATGTTTAAGTCCCATGTAATAGGGGGCGAGCCTATTGCCATTAACCGGGCACAAATCCAGACTCCGCGCTGCTACTACGGAGTAGGTATATGTAATTCAAGTAGTCAAAACTGGAGTAGAATCGAGGAAAACTTCTATATAAGAAACAAAATTAATCTGAAACTATGCTGCCTTGAGGGACCCCTAAAAACTTTTGGATTGAGTAGTAAGTAGTGCAACTGGATATGTCTGAAGCGAATTAAAAATAAATAATTCAAACAATGACAAATTCTGTATAAACAGTGTAAGACGTTAGGGGAAATAAACAAAAAGCTGGAGAATCAACTAAATAGTCCAGAACCTAAAATAGACGGTGTGTTACGTATACATGTAGCAATGGAATGGAATCTTGAGAGTTTACCGTTAATATTAAGAATTAAGAAAGATATATTATTGTTATAACGCACAAAAATGTGTTTCTTGAAGCTTGAAAAAAAAATCTGTGTTGGCTTAAAATTCTCTGTGCGCATTAAATAAATTTTGCAAACTGTAGGTATTGAGAAGACGATAGGTGTTATGAAAACAAAAAGTAGGTATAGCAAGCACACTTATAAAGTTACCGAAAAATAGAATGGTCATTTTGAGCATTCACTAATCGACAAAGCTCTCATAACGGCTGAAAAACATAGATGGAAGAATAGAATAGAATAGAAAATTCATTTATTTGCTAAGAATGTAGGTATTTACAATAAGGTGGTTAAAATAATATTAAAGAATCCTTGTACATTCTACCATTTTGGCATGCAAACATTGATGCAGTTCATCCTCAAACATTTGAACATTGATACATAACTAAAAATCAACTAGGAAATCCGATACGGAGTAGTAATATTTATTTAATAGAAGTACTGTTCGTTTCTTTTTGAAAGTTGTTACTGGTTCCTCTTTTATGGAAGAAAAAGAAGTATATTTCATACTGCAATTCAAAAACAGATGGCGGAAGAAAATAAGGTTTTGCTTATGCTTCAATCCAGTTAAGTTAAGGGTAGGACGATGTTAAAGATCTGTTAAAAAATAAATAAATGATAACTACTTTCAACGTGAATTTTACGAAGAAAATATATATCATCATAAGTATATAATTGTACCTGAAAATCACTTGCATGACCCAGTTCACTCAGTCTACTAGTCCAGATGTTTGTTTTTTACCTGATCATGAAGTTAATTTTGAACTCATGAATGAAATTTATAAAGCAACTACAATCATAGCCAAATCGCCAGAAGCAAAGCACCTTCCTAGACTGTATCTGACTAAATTTGTGTACTTTTGGGCTAATTCCAAAACGTTTTACATGCGTGAACTTCAGTAAGGCTTTTGATACGCTAGAGCATTTTCCTAGTGCATTATTCGAAACTTCTAGAAAATGATCGCGAGTAATTCTCAAGTTTATATGCTTTTATTCTGAATTTTATTACCAACTAAATATACTCCGTGTTCTTCATCACGTGTGAAGGCGTTGTAATTGTTTTGCATGTCCTGCATACTCATGCGGCGTTGCAACAGAGCTTCGGTTGCGGTATTATTAGGTACAGTAGTGTTATTGTACATACACCTATATTGACTCAATATTTTATTATTTATAATGTTGTGTTAGGTCACGGATGAACAGCTGTGTTTATTACAAATTGGAGCTTTAAATTGTCTACTAGTAACAGTATATTATTCGCACTGTGATAACTGCTTCCCTTATACACTAACTAGGTAGTTAACTGATCTCATTTGATTCCTTTGTAGTCCATTCACTAGTTGACTCTATATCAACACATTAGATAATTACGTTACGTTAGAACCTAGCCAACAACTCGGCGTCGTCCCACCAACTAGTAATTTTCCGCGCCCATATTTTGTTGTTTTTAGTGCACTTGCTGAAGGCAGACAGTGCGATGCTATGATTTCATTGTTATCTCGTTGATGTTTTTTCAAAAGGTGATTTTCAGTTTTATTTGATTCGTTATTGAAACATTACATATTTCTATAGAATTATCATGTAACGGATTGACACGAATTGAGATGGGGAAAAACACGTAGAGACTTTCAATATATCTCATAATTTACAATTTTGGGCGAGCTGTGTAAAGGTGTTGTGTAGCTATTAATAGTTGGTTTTTATTTTGCACAAAAATACTTCTCATTACTGTCCGAGGTTGGAACAGTGCCTAATACATGGCAATGACCTCGCCCCTTAAAATTACAAGACCTAACGCAAATGAAAGCAATACGTCATTTGAAAGCTGATGGATGTATGGCGATTAGTGAGTTTAATAGAATGTGCTAAAATGAACTATTGCGGTTCGAAGCTGAAAGTTAAAATTGTGGATGTGTGAAATAAGTATGATACTCATAATTTTGATAATTGCAATATATGTGAAGCTTTACTATACGAGTTGAGTGTCTAAGACAGAGAGTTCCCTACAGTTTTTGAATAAGGCGGCAATTAAATAATGAATCAACTGTTAGGTTTAGTAATTGTAATGGATATACAATGTTTGAAAGCCTTCAAAACAGACGGAAGAGCCAAAGCATACAGCTTAGAACATTAACTTTTGACAAACAAATCTTGGCAGTGTACTATTAGCCAGATGCTCAGTTGCACCTATTAAGACAAAAATAAACCATGTATTTAAAAAAGAACAAACACGCCTTTATGTGGTTCCAAACGTCTACCTACTATCATACGTTTGGTTAAATAATTTCAGTAGTCGATGAATAATTTGCTCATATGAACTATGTTGTAGTAAAACGTGTTCATGCTCTTGAGGTAACATAAAACTGGTAAAAAGCTATTAAATTAAAAGCAACATCGGCCACGAATTGAACGTTATGCGGGCTCGAGCGTAAACTAGTACATCGTAAATATAAACTAGGAGCTGTCGCGACTTCTTCATTCGCTATATTTATGAGTTTATTTTCTAATACTAAGGTTAATGATATTTATTGAGACACACATGTAAAAATCAACAACGGATACAAACGGCTGTAAAGTAAAGAAACAATAGATACCCGTCAAACATAGAACTTGAATGTAGTCCAAATGAGTTTCAATATCATTGGGGAATGATCATGACGTGAATACTGAATTCATTTCTGAATTTCTGGATTGTTATTGACAATATAGGAGAAGGACTTCTTACTCGTAGATATAATGTTTTGTATTTTACTCCAATATAAACGATTCAATTTCAACACTTCGTAGGATTTTAAACTATCGAAGATATCAAATCTGTTTTGAACTTAACGTATAACTTATAAGCTTCAGATATTTTTGGAACAATCATAAATGTACATAACAGCTGTTTTTTATCCATTCGTCTAGTTCGGGCCATGTCAGTCATCTATCGGCTACACAAACTAAATCATCAAGCTCGACATAACTGATTTCGGGAGCCAAATTCAAGACGCGATTAGTAACATCAGTCATCACTTTATTATTCTCAGTCTAAGAATATGACGCGTTATTTTTGTAAAATATTTTGCTTATGCAATAAATTTTATTTGCCACGTGGTATTTGGGATATTTTGATTCCACGATTGAGACATGAAACTGTATGGTAACTGGAATTATATTAAATATCATATAGTTATTAGTAGGTTTTTGTAGCAATAACGAATTTTTATGTTACATCAAATCGTTGTGATGGCAGTTAAACGAGATTTTGTATTTTTGTTCCAAGGATATACTTATATCTTTATGGATGGTACTAGTTAGTGTGGTCATTCGAGGAAAACAGGCGTGATATTATGTGTACACCTTTCATTATATATCAAAATTACCAATATTATTTATATTGTGATTACAATGATTCCACGTTCGATACCAATTGAGTTGATATAGAATTTTTTGAATGAACCAAAGATCTTGAATTCATGATTTAAAACAATTTAAAACCTACACAATTTACTCATTTTTTTTGTTGAGTTGGTCTGTTTTAGGTTCACTAATTTAAAAACAACAGGAGCTGTATATTGTGCCACAAGTTGCACGTATCGATTGTCAATTCGATATGCTCTTGAGAACTGTTTAACGTCGAAGTTATTTCCATTTCACGGAAACGTTGGCATCGGTGGAACGTGTTAGATATGTTTGTTTGTATACGTCATAACGAAATATTAAGTGCTTTCCACTTATTAATTTAGATATATAAATTTTTTTAGACTTAAAACTCGCGGCAAAAAAACGGAAACGACTCCTCATCTGTATGTCCTAAGATTAAACTCCCACGAGAATAAATAATTCGGTACCCTACATAAAATATTTTCTTAAACAGATGCAAGAAGCTGTGTAACGTGTGACAAGGTACTAGAAGAACTGGAAAAGATAGATGATGACACAGACACATTCGGAGTGGACTTCGTCAAGATCAACGACAAGCGGCTGGCCAAGCAGCATGGCATCACGAAATTTCCCGCCCTCACGTATTTCCGTGAGAAGGAACCGATCATTTACGAAGGTCAGACCGTCACTAAATTACTAATCTTTTTAATTTTGATCTATCTTAAGCTTTCGACCTCTAAAGCTTTAGAAGCTTTGGAGAATATCACAGGAAGAATTTATTTAAAGAGAGTTATATAAGATTAATAAGAAGCAGCATACAACTGGATGATTGGACTATTTTGTGTTGGAAATTATAGGTACAGATAAATCTACCTAAGCAATTAAGGCTGATCCTTGAAATAAGCAGATTTCATCATTGATGAAAATTAGATTTATAATATAGTCTATATTATAGACCTAATTTTCATCAATTTTATGGAAGGTCTATATTATTATTAGACCTTCCATAGAATCGTAATCATGCCAAACAGACAAATACCTAGTTTTTTAAATAATACTGGTAGCCAATCTGAAAACTTATTTATGTTTCCATGATCGAAGATGATGAACTAACTGGGTGGTCCAAATGAATGGTAAGACCAAGAGCCTAAAATATTCCTTATTATTATTTTAGAATCCGGAGAATTAACCCATTCATTTTCATAATAAATACCGTTCTGCTGTATACCAGATATATTTTACAACTGTAAGTGCTTGACCCAAAATTCAAACCAGATTTTATTCAACATAAATTATGCTTCTAAAATTAATTGTGAATCAGGTCCTGGGAGCACGTTATTATTGTTTATATAATAGCCAGGACATGACCGTATAAATGGCTGAGCCAAATTCTCTACCTACCCGTCTAACAAAAAATTATTATTAAGAGTTAAACATTATTGTTAAATTAAAAGCTCTCTGCGAACATTAGCTGAAGTTTTATTGTACAACTAATTATAAACGGTGATTCAAGACAACTTCCCTTGATTGTTAAATTTGTAACTGGGCTCTTATACCGGATTTCGGCTATTTATAAAAGCGTGATTTAATCTTTCTGTATTCTTCAATTTGTTCTACGACGTCCTCACTTTTATCTCCCCATGCTTTTCAGAATGATCTTCATGACGATTTGTCAAATGTTTCGATGCTTATTTATTTTTAGCAACAGCATTGGAGTAGCAAAATAGAAAGGGAGGCCTTTGTCCTGGGAAACACGAGCTTGATACTTATATTTGGTTTAAGCACATGGTTCCACACAAAAGTTTTGACCTTTGTTTAAAAGACAATATTATATTCCATTTTACTAATTGATCCCGTCAAACCTTGACAATTCTAGGAGATCTCATGGACGAAGAGAGCGTCCTGGATTTCTTGACGAGTTTAGAAGCAATGGACCTTCCTGACCGGATAGAAGAAGTCAACCAAAAGATCCTAGCCAAGATCATCGAGGACACAGACTATGTAGCCGTTCTCTTCTGTAAGTATTGGAGTGTTACTTTCTGTGTTCTTGTATCGTATCTTAGCAATTGTGGTAAATTCGAGCCATTTTTCAACTAACCATCGTAATCAAAATTGTACTGTAAAATCTTTCGACGTAGCCCTGTCGAGTAGTTAATCTTCCTCTCAGTCGTATACATCATAATTGTTAGTGGAGGTTAGAACATGCGTCTGTATATTGTGCAGTGTGTTTTGATTGTGTTTTTGACGTAGGTCCTGATCACAAAAGTTGCGGCCCATCAAACAGTAAGTAAGATTCTCAGCTGGCGGCATGCCTCCTTCTAATGTCAGCTTGGCTGTAACTCTTCTCGCTTAGTAGACTAGTATTTGTGTACTTTATGTCATATACGTGCTTCTCGCTTTTATTGGAACCGGCAACGATATTAATATAATATTTTGTTAATTGGTGTAGTTCATAAGGGCCCGTTGTGTAAATCAACAATCGATGATAAATACGGCTAATTACAATTTTGGCTCAGATACAACATATTGAGATGATGTGACTCACATAGCAAATTATATTCAACCGTCATAATCTAACGGGTATTCTTTCATCATTTTAACAGTTACAGCAGATACACTCACATGCAAACAAACGCTTACTTTACACCCTTCAATTATTGAATTCTGCGCAATAATTTACCGCCTATCTGGAATCTTACTATTTCTATATTGACGTTGTTCGTATATCTGGTCTAAGGGAAGCTAGAATCAAAAACGCGTTTGCATTATCGGGCCGTGAGGCGAGCTATTTCGGCTGAGCTATTTGCGTCTTGCCAGCAAGCTCGGATTGACGGACCGACATGTCACGACTACAGCGTCAGACGAACATTCTCCTCCCTTAACGACAGTAAAAACGATTAAAAACAAATTTGCGTACATGATAAAACAATACTGCCAAGTAATAATGGAGCACGTTGGAAAATCTGTCCAAAAACAAGATCATAAGATGACCTTGACCTAAATATGTGATGAAAAGTGCCGTATCCAGGCAGGCCGTCAAATGACTTTGTTTACAATCCCTTCCTATTTATAAACGTTTGAAATGAAGCAAAGGTTGCCATCATCAAGTGTGCTTAGCAAATAAGATTATTAACACTGCAATGGCAAGATTTTGTAAGACCAAAATCTAAAGTAGTTTATTCAAATTAGGCTAAGAATCAGCAGGTTTCAATCGTCAAAATTACATAAGACAGTCCTCTAAAACACCCCCCTTTCACCACTTCCTAGGGCTTTAGCTGCGGCCCTGAGGGCACATAGATTTAATTGTACACGTGATTTTTGCGAATCCCCTAGATGTGCACACTCGAGATAGTCCCGCTTACAATAATAGTAATAGAAATATAAGATTTTTTGGCATAGCGGCACAACCACCACACATAAACCTAATAGGTTTTTGCACGACACAAGCTTTAATTGCACACTAAATTTTAACACACAGCCTAACTCATAGGCAATAATTAGGCACTTAACTGCACCGCTTCACGTCCGAGGCATGAACTAGGCACCGAGAGATTTGGGCGAATCATAAAATGAAATAGAGTGTAACGTGTTGCAGACAAGCCGGAATGTAAAAAATGTGCTAAGGCTCTGCAAGAGCTGGAGAACATTGACGACGAGGCTGACCAACTCGGGATCGGTTTCGTGAAGATCCACGACGAGGAACTAGCCGAGGAGTACAATCTTGGAGACTTGCCAAGACTGGTGTACTACAGGCATCAAATACCTATTATCTATGAAGGTTTGTGACTCATATTTTACGTTTGCTGACGCTCGCACCGCGGAAACGAATGGTGTTAATGACGATGGTTAGATACTGTTTTACGTCAAGTTTCATCACTTTTTTTTTGTATATAATTGGAATTGTAATGGAGATTTAGGCTAATGTTAGATAGCGAACTGTAAGAAGTTCTAGTAAATAACAGGTAACAGCTTTAAGACTTGATTCCTGTTCTTGAATATTTTGGTGTACATTCGAATTCAGAAATACTTTTTGCTTACAACTTCTCAGTTCTATTTATTTTCAAATCCAGAAATAGTTAAGATTACTTGGGCGATAACTTCAGACATGTTGCAATGTGTATTTCAGGTGAGCTGAGCAGAGAAGAGGATGTACTGGAGTGGTTGATCGCTAATAAGTCTACCGGTGATGAAGAGGATATCATTGAAGATGTTACAGCAAAGACTTTGAACACCTTAATCGGAAATGTTGACAACCTTGTCGTACTGTTCTGTGAGTATATAAAGTTCACTAATAAGGTCACCCATTAACTTTTTTGCTTATATTTTATGTCTTTAAACACTTGGATACTCGATATCAAATAGCAGCGGGTTGCATAAAGTTAAGCCTCAACAAGGGGTTGCCTCCCTTGAAAACATTCTTAGATTACAATATTCTGCAACATTTTTTAAATCGCCATTTCCAGACGACCACGGCGACGATGAATCAATGACAGTCTTAGCAGAACTAGAGAAGATAGACGATGACTGCGACCGCCACGGCATTCAGTTCGTCAAGATCGACGACGTTAAGGCGGCAAAGGAATTCGGTATCGACGACGTTCCATCCATCGTTTACTTCGAGAAACAGATCCCTAATGTTTACGACGGTAAGAATGTTTGAAAATTTGTGTTTGCCACGTTTTTTTTCTTATGGGCAAAAATCACGTTTGATTTCTTTGCCAGGTGACCTTGAGAATGAAGAAGAAATACTAGAGTGGCTTGTCGACCAACTAGAGAAGGACGAAATCGAAGACGTCACCGATGAAATGCTAGACCGTCTCATCAAAGACGGCAAGACTGTCGCCGTGTTGTTTTGTAAGTACATTTCTTGGCAAAAATCCGACCATAAACTTCCCTTGAGATTTGTTACTGAAGGCCATGTTTTAATGTCCTCTTACAGATGATAATAACGACCGTAAATCACAGAAGGTGCTTAACGAACTGGAGAATATTGATGATGAGTGTGACACACTTGGTATTGCGTTTGTGAAGATTGATAATGATGACGAGGCTCTAGAATACGGTATTGAAAAAGTCCCGACGCTGCTTTACTTTGAGAAGGGTATACCGACCTACTATGAAGGTAACTTAGAAGAAGAGGAGAAAGTTCTAGATTGGCTCAGACATCAGACTGAGAGTGACGAGATCGAAGACATTACCGACGAAATGCTCGACCTGATCATCGACAAAATGCAGTACGTCGCCGTCCTGTTCTGTAAGTACTTTTTTAACTTTTATACCCCCGGCCTTAACATTGGCTGTATCGCTTGAAACAATGCCAGATTTTTAAATTGCTAAACGTCTAAAAATAGGGAATTTCATAATTCAGTACAGAACACTATCAAGAACTGACATATAAATGAAATACAGTTCTTCGAATTTATTACAGACGACAAGGACCAAAAGAAGAGTCAGAAGATTTTGGCTGAGCTGGAGAACATTGATGATGAATGTGACCAGAACGACATTGCTTTCGTCAAGATTGACGATGATAAGGAGGCGAAAGAGTACGGTATTGAGCATATTCCTACGATGGTGTTCTTTGAGAGGGGAATTCCTCACGTGTATGAAGGTGATTTGATGAAAGAAGAAGAACTCTTGGGCTGGTTACTCCACCAAAAGCGTCACAGTGAGATCCCTGAAGTCACCGACGAAATGATGGACAAACTTATTATCAGCACACCTTACTTGGCCGTTATCTTCTGTAAGTATAAATTATAGTTGAATTGAATTTATATTTAAGACTGAAATAATCATTATTTAGGATGTTAATGTATGTTGCACACGTAAGTTGTGACGTAAAGCTATAAAGCTATTGGGGAGTGTGGGTGTACTTCACGATAATTTAAATGAGCTTAGGAAAACAAAATAACTATTTCATGAACTTTATGTTGATGTTTTGTACGCATAAATCTGAAAGTCAAAAGAACAATCGAATGTTTTCGATAAAAAAATACACTGAACCAAAACCATTAATTGATTGTTATACTTATCTAAAGTAAAAATCTTTCTTAATTACAATGACTCCTAATTTAAGCATTCGATTTTATCAGGAATGAGTTCTAACAACGTTAAGAAATAATAAAAAAAAAAACAACCCTAAACAAGAGAATATATAACAATCCAAAACAATAATTTCAGACGACAAAGAAGACAAACAAGACATCAGAATCCTGAACGAGCTGGAAAACATTGATGATGAATTAGAAAAAGAAGGCATAGTCATCGTACGAATGGACAATGAGAACGAAGCAAAAGAGTATGGTATCGACCATCTACCAACACTCGTGTACTTTGAAGAGAACATACCGGCGATATACGAAGGAGATCTGATGAATGAGGATGAAGTACTGGAGTGGCTGATTGAGCAGAAGAACAGTGCGACCATTGAAGAAGTCACTGATGAGATCTTGACTGATCTTATTGAGGAGCATGAATATGTGGTGGTGTATTTCAGTAAGTTTTATTAATACTGTACTTATTAGTTTTAAATATTACCTCTAGTTGTGTATCTTGTTACTTGATAGAATTTTGATAACAATATTTAAGTGGATCACTGCTTTTGTTTTTAATATTCTTCTAAATTGATTATTTCATAACAGGCTTCTCAAATTCTTAAAGAAAAGTCAGAATAAACAAAAACCTGTTGTAATTATTATTCTGTAAAAAACTCACGAAATTGTTTGGTATATATTATTCTGTGAATAAGCGCTATCAAAGACAATCCCGAAACGCTCATTCTACATCACTACCTTTAAGCTGTGAATAACGCAAAATAAACTCACCATCAAGAATCTTTGGCCACCAATAACAAAATAACATTAACTCCTTCCAGGCGGCAACTGCGAAGAAGGCGAAGAATGCGACAACATCCTGGATGAACT
This sequence comes from Dryobota labecula, assembly GCA_947523025.1. Lineage (NCBI taxonomy): Eukaryota > Metazoa > Arthropoda > Insecta > Lepidoptera > Noctuidae > Dryobota > Dryobota labecula. The sequence goes on along the minus strand of OX383289.1, from coordinate 23,665,615 downwards.
CGAGAACATTGATGACGAGCTCGACGAGACCGGCATCATCTTCGTGACTACCGAAGATATATCACTTGCTAAGAAATACGGCATCAAGACCTTTCCTACGCTGGTGTTCTTTAGGAACAGGGACCCTCTTATTTATAAGGGTGAGTTGTCATGTTGTCAAAGCTAAATCATTTATTTCAATTACACTTTTACTTATATACAAACATGAATTCACGCCACGGGGCGTGAATTCATGTTTTTCACGGGGTTAGGCAGAAACTACAGAATTACACTTTTGTAAGTAAAAATAAAAAATAAATCGAATTAGATAGAAAAATTGAAGTTGGTTATCACATACCTACACAAGAATAAATAGCTAAACATCCCGTTTTTAGGAAAACAATTGACAAACCAATAGTTAAAGTTGAGGTGGAATCAATATTTTGATGATTGTAAGATACTAGCTGCACCGTATCTAAATTGCACGTACCTAAAGTAAAAAAGTGTTTGGTCGAACTTTCTTTTAAATTATTTTTTGGGCCAGAAACACTCGCGGGCGACCTCAGAACACCCTACCAAAGTTTCGTCACAATCTGATCAATGGTACCTTTAATTTATGCTACGGCTTTATAATAGTTTCTTAACAGCTTGAAAAATGCATAACATTTCCAAACCAAAATTACCTACGATAAGATTATTAACACCTGTTAAGTGTCCAAAAGCTTTTTTTTTTTTAACATACCTTATTCTCAATTTTAGGAGACATTGAGGATGAAGATGAAGTCCTAGCCTGGCTGACTGACGAGGATACCCTGGAGATACCCGGCAAGATCGAGGAGGTGAACTCTAGGATGCTGGAGAAGATCTTAGAAGAAAACGACCACGTTGTCGTGTTTTTCTGTAAGTATATTCTTTTGATGATTTTTTACATATTGTCTTAAGACAGGATGATAGCTACTGAAAATGGATCGATTCTATTTAAGATTGATTTTAGCAACGCTTTCGACACTATAGGTTTTGATTCCATACTGATTTGTTACCCGTAATTTGATTTGTTACCCGTAATATGTTGGTGCTTCTCAGGACGTCATGTACCTATTGTACTTTTATGAGTTCTGTCTATAACGTATAGTCCTATACTAAAAGGACGACGCGTAAAACCACATAGGTAAAGACAATAATATACTAAATGTGGTCAACCGACCATGCATAAATGACGGTAAAAGAAACAATTAATTTATTGCTATCTTCTTTTACAGACAAGGAAGGCGACAAGAAGTCCCAGAAAATCCTGAGTGAACTTGAAAACATTGACGACGAGTGTGAAGAGAAAGATATTGATTTCGTCAAGACTTCCGACGATGGTATTGACAAGGAGTATGACCTATCAGAATTACCATCTCTGGCCTTCTACAGACATAAGTTCAGGACTATTTACGAAGGTGATCTGACGCACGAAGAAGCTATCCTCAAATGGGTACTGGAACTCCATGACTCTCAGCCTGATGTCATTGAAAATGTAGACAGGAAGACCTTGAAAGACCTCATCAATGATGTAGAGCATCTAGCTGTATTTTTCTGTAAGTGTGAATTTTAATTTATATAAAAATGTCAGGGAAACTATTCAGCTATTAAAATATTATACATAATAATTCATTTTAAAATATTATGTGGTCTGGCAGTTGCCCAAGTAAATATTGAAGTCTTCTATTCGCGTAATGGTTAACAAAATCGTCTGCAAGCTACATATTAATGTCCATTTCTCCAGAATTACTTGTTAACTATTGATCACCCACCCATTATTGACATGATTATTATTGACATTTATGATTATTATTGACATTTATGATTATTATTTTTTCATTATTATATTGACATTTATTGAATTCAATAATACAATTTTAATGGGATTATCTGTTTAATGACTGCATGATTATGATCAAAAATTAATTTAATTAAATATGTAACTTTATTTTATATTTGCACGCCGAAATTAAAGGCAGAATAAGAGAACAATTTTGTATTATGTTACCAACCATCTGTACCTTATTTAGGCAAATAAATGATTTTGATTTGATCTTAGGATGTGAATAATGTAGACGACCATGAAGATGACAAAAAACTATCGCAAATGTTGTTTATTTAAAAACTTAAAAATAGAAATATAAACAGAACAATCTTTATTGTAAACCATATAGATTACAATAAGAAACTCTTGAAGATCATTATGTATAATATGTATTATGTGTATATGTATAATGGGTGCCATTATAAGCATCACAATGAGCCAAATTGACTATTGAATCTTTGAATTGCCTAGTAATCTTATCAAATTTCATCTTCCTCTTACAGATAGCGAAGACTGTGACACATGTGACGATATCCTTGAAGAACTTGAGACGATTGATGACGACACAGACAAGCACGGCATTCAGTTCGTTAAGTCCAAGGATTCCAAACTCGCCTCAGACATCGGTATATTCAGCTTCCCAGCTCTGGTTTACTACGAAACAGGTGTTCCGATTATGTATGACGGTAAGTGATACGACCCTTTTTTTGTAAATGTTTCTTAATTCTCTGTGTACATTATCCTTAATATTACTTTTTATCGGCGTTGGCGACTATATTTTTATGGTGATGATGATGATGTGTATAAAGTATGAAATCTAACATCTTTTATCCTGTTTATAGGTGATTTAAAGAACGAAAATAAGGTTCTGCAGTGGCTTGTAGATCAAAAAAGTAAGAATCCACATCCATATAATAAACGTTTCTAATGTTATATCTGTTTAAGGTCGAGGGATTTTATTTAATGTTAAAGTATTTGTCTAAAATATTATGAATTCAAAAATATTACATGCATGACATCATTCTTGATATATCTCTATGAAACAAGTGTTACTACTTTACGCCTAAAATGCTGGATGTTTGAGCTATGTCATTTTGCATGACAGTTACTAATGCCTGCAGGTGAAGATAGCCACCGACATAAAAAAGCTAATATTAAATCGAAGGCCAATGCAGATGGTGATAAAAAATCATCGGGGTTCACGAAAGGTGATAATGTTGATGCATTAAAGAGAAATGCCCCGAAAAATGTGAAATCTGCGCATTGGAAAACTACGGGATCGCTGAAAGCAGAAACTGTTGATAAGAAAAGTCGTCAACGAGCCAAAGTGAGTTCCAAGGAGGAGGAGGAGGAGGATGATGATGATGATGATGATGATGATGATGATGATGACGACGATGACGACGATGATGACAATGAGGACGATGATGACGAAGATGACGATGACGACGATGATGATGACGACGACGATGACGACGACAATGACGACGATGACGACGACGATGATGATGATGATGACGACGACGATGATGATGAAGAAGACAACATAAAATTAGCGGCCATCAAAAGCATCCTAAAATCTAAAAACCCAAGTGGCGGCGCTAGTTGGACAAAAGTAGGTAAACTCAAAATTCGTATTCCTGGCAAACGCTCGGCTGAGGTTGATGACAATGACGATGATGACAATGATGATGACGATGACGAAGATGGCGACGATGATGATGACGAGGACGACGATGACGATGATGACGATGACGATGATGACGATGACGATGATGACGATGATGATGATGATGACGATGATGATGATGACGATGATGATGACGATGACGACGACGATGATGATGATGAAGAAGAAGAAAAATCTGGGGCTCGTTCAAAAATAGGTAAAGTCAGTCGTCGCAAGCAAGTTGATGACGACGATGATGACGATGATGATGATGATGATGATGAGGATGATGATGATGATGATAGCGATGAAGATAGTATATTCAGTAGAATAAGACGAATGTTCTCAGGTAATTGCGTAGCGTAGGCCCCGCGACCCCTCGCATCACATCTGCATGGTCGCGTGTCGACTGGCCCGCATGGGAACCACTCTCTAGCTATCGCCTGCAGTCATTCGCGACCGCTTAATGACCAATAAATGTTTTCAACTCTTATACTTACTAACATTATCATTAGAAATAGCGCTTAACTGTTGGCGCAACGATTACAAACATGCACAGTATTAACGCAGTTAACCGTTACTTGTTATTACCGTTTATACGGGTTGTAAACGAGATTTTTACTGACTGCAGGCGATCGCTGTTTCTACATTGGATTGGGGGCGAAACCAGCTGTCCCAAAACTGACTTACGAACCCTACCAGTGCTGTCCCACTAAAGTTCAGAGTCCGACAAAAGTAGCGAAGGCCACGCCGACCAAGGTGCCGAAGAAACTCGACAAGCAGCCGCAGTCGCCGCAGAAACCCGAGAAGCCGGTCAAGGGAAAAAACAAGGCCCTCGCTAAACCAGACAAACCGTCCAAAGGGAAAAAAGGTTTAATCGAGTCTGACAATAATATTTGGTGGTGGTAAACTTTAATTAATGTTAGAAGTATCTTGCTCTGATATCCTCGGATATGAGTGCAAGTAGCGGCGTGCACGCTAGGCATCAAGTGGACACGAACGTTATCGTTACTGGCCCTCAGATTCTGACTCCACCCAGCTCTAATAGATCACTATGTCTAACTTTGCATCTATTTGTCATGGCTATTAACATTGCTAGCTTTTCAATAACCTCGTGTCCCTTGATTCCTGCAAGCACTTAACAGGGTTGAATGTTGTAACACGTTGCACATTGGACTGTACTCGCACGTCGTATCGTATACTGCACCCTGCCAACTACCGACCGGTGCGAATACAGCCCACACTGATACATCCACAAATGTGCTTTACTGTAAATTCAAGATCATGAGCGGACTAAATATTGGGATGTCTAGAGACATTGTAAGCAGGTGTACAAATCGTTATTTTCATTGTAAATTGATTCCAATATTTAGAAATTAAATGTAAATCGAGACGTAACAATAACAACACAAGGCATTTCTCATTGTATTTTGCCGTGACATCTTGAAAGACTTATAATTGTTGTAAGGATTTCATGTTCATATAGTTTTCTAGTCTTCATGGAATCTCATTATTTTGTAATGCTACATTTGATAAAATATTACTTTTTACTACTTATAGACATAAAAACTATAGTTCTTAATATTTTGTATCAACATTAAACTAATGAATTACTTGATTATTAATTTTCATAAGCGCAGTGCCGGATATCAGTGCAATAAATCTATTCATTTATCATTTATTCAGTAACTAATAGGGGTCGGGCTGCATTGGACGACGTCTGTCACTTTAATCGATCACTGTATTGTAAAGGTAGTTAGGTGACTGTTTGTTAACTATTTTTTCCAATGAAGACTCATGTTGTGATTAGAGTCGTCTAAAGCTTTCCGGTCGAACAGTGCTGGCGTTGTGTGACAAATATGTCGATATGTAAGTTGTAAAGTTTGGCCGAAAATTCGCATGAATGTTTAATTTATTTATTTGTTACGTTGAATTGTTGAGTCGGCGCTGAAACAACTTTTTTGTTAAATAAATACATTTTTCTATTAAACCAAAAACTGTCATTACTCATTTCACACACGAATGATGTCAGCATGGTATTGCCGTAGTTGTATCCGCGCATGCCAATTATTGGAATTTACTGGTGAGTTTCCCAAATTATGAAATGGATGTGGTTTCTTTCAATAATTTGATTAGTTCATAGGGTTTTCAGCGTGAAGTATAATGTGAAACTATTTTAGGGGATCTATTGGACGAATCTGAGGTGTTGGAGTGGATGGTCAAGCAGAAGGAAGATGAGAGTATAGAGGAAATTGATAGAGAGCAACTTTTCAAATATATCGAAAGTAAAGAATTTCTGGCTGTTGTTTTCTGTAAGTATCTTGACCATAAATCTGACTTCCGTAACTTTCTACCAGTTCTGGACAGACTTTAACCAAATTGTACATTTTAGATAAAGAAGAAGATCCAGATAGTCCAAAAGTACTTCGACATGTGGAATTAATCGATGATGAAGCAGCTGAATACGGAATCAAAATAGTCAAATGTAACGATCGGTTAATGGCGAAGAAATATGGGTTCCGTAACCCACCAGGCATCACATACTTTAGGAAAACGAAAGCTATCAACTATGATGGAGACATTGATGATGAAGAGGAAATATTAGATTGGCTGACAAATCCTGAGAATATGGAATTGACCGATCATATTGAGAAAGTCAATAAGAAAATGTTCCAGAAGATAAGACAGACTTCGGATTACGTAGCGGTATTCTTTTGTGAGTTTTCTTTTTAATTACATGTCTTCTTAGAGAAACTTTTAAAGATGATAATGAATATTAGTCTAGAATGATCTTATAAAAAAGCTGATACTCACAAATCCAATTGTATTGCACATAACACATGTTTTAGACAGTAATGACTGCAAACAGTGTCCTAAAGTGCTAGCGGAGATTGAGCACATTGATGACGACGCTGATGACTCCGGTATCAACTTCGTGAAGATTGATGATAGGCAGATGGCTAAGGAGTTCGGAGTGTTTGCTCTGCCTGCTGTGTTGTTCTTCAAGATAGGTTCCAAGGATCCCGTTATTTATGCTGGTAAAGTTGATTTTGTGGCTTCTTCCAAGGGCAATGTCAGTCTTTAATAAAAGTTCTTATATAGGTTTTTAAACGATATGATATGGTCCTCTTGCTATGATATAGCCGTTGTCAATGGTGAGACAAGAGGATGACTATAGCAATGTTTATTTTGTAGGAGATTTATATGACGAACAACAACTTCTAAGTTGGTTGCTAACTCAGAAAAATCCAGCTGGTGACGTCATAGAGGCCCTGGAAGGTCAAGATCTTCTAGACCTGATACAAGAGTCTGGATCACTAGCCGTTTACTTCTGTAAGTTGCATGCTAGTGTGCGAATTATACACTTTTATACTGCACATACATCTCACAACTAATTTTAAACTCTGCTAAGTATTTACACTCTTATCAATTGTTTAATATTTAAGAAGAAATAATGAAACAAGAAGAAACTTAAGAAGATGATGAAGATTGTACATACAATTAACATATTCGTGTATTTTTTATTAATGTCTCTTGCTTTTTATTAGGGAACAAAACGCTATGTGAAATGTGCACTTCAAAATTGCTGAAAAGATCAACGAAAAAGAAAGTTGTAGACCACGAGGAGGATGAGGGACTGGACCCAGATGGTACTCCTATCCCCTTAGTGCCGTGCCTATTGGAAATATGTTCCCTTGCAATCGCAAATTTTTCTAATGACCCTGTCTGTATAGCCATTACTTTTGTTGCATGTAGCATGACCGCAAGAGTAGGTACTTGAAGTTCTGGTTATGATTAGTTAGTATATTCCCTGTCCACACTGTCCACTTGTGTCGAGTCTGTGAAGTTTTCAGCCCACGTTCGCATCTGATTTGTGATTTACCAGACGCATAAAGAATGATATTGTGGTTTTGGTTTTCGTAGCAGCCAGCACAATTTAAATTACCCATAGTGCACACAATAGTACCGAATGACCAAACAGTTTGTACATCCAATGAGGTTTGCTTACAAAATGTTATTACACTTTAATTGGCATTAGATCGGGATGTTACAGATAGTCTGGACTGCGAGCAATGCGCCGGGATATTGGAAGAACTGGAGAATATCGATGATGACTGTGATAGACACGAGATCAAGTTTGTTAAGACTCAAGACTTTTCAATCGCTGAAGCTTACGGAGTGACAGATTTCCCGGTAATGGTGTACTTTGAAAATAATGTACCGAATGTGTATGAGGGATCTCTGGTTGAAGAAGAGGAAGTATTGCAGTGGTTGATTACTCAAAAAACTGAAGATCGAATCGAACTTATCACTAGAGTGATGTTGGAAAAGATGGTAGAAGAAACGCAGTATTTGGCTGTATACTTCTGTAAGTATGAAAATCTCTACAATATCGTAATGATGTATCATTTTTGTCATCACTAGACACTAATAATGTTAACCTTTTCTGTTTCTTTAGACAAGCTAAACTGCCATATTTGCGACCATATTCTTGACGGGCTCGAGAGCATTGATGATGAGTGCGATGTCTACGGCATTCACATGGTCAAGATTCAAGACCCACAACTCGCCAAGAGATATTCAATCAAAACTTTCCCGGCTATGGTATATTTCAGGTAAGAAATAACTTACGACTTGAATAATATAATATTTTTTGTGGACTGAATTTTTTTAAATTTATGTGTTAAAAAATATTGTTTTTAGGAACGGCAACCCTCTTCTGTTCGAAGGTGATTTACAAAACGAAGAATCTATACTAGAGTGGCTCATTGATGATGAAAACAGAGAATTGGCTGATGAAATTGAGTCCGTCAACGACAGAATGTTGGAGAGATTGCTGTACGAATCGCATCTGTTGGTTGTCTTTTTCTGTAAGTATTATCGGTTATTCGGTTTGTCGGTATTTTTACATACAAGAGCCACGTTATTTATTAGAAAAACAGGAATTTAAATACCCATTTTCGTTTTAGATGACGATGAAGACTGTGCAGAATGTGAAGAAATCCTTGAATCTTTAGAACAAATTGACGGAGAAGTCGACCAATTTGGTATTGATTTCGTCAAGATCGCTAGCCACGAAGCAGCTGCTACTTACAACATTGTGAATATACCTTCATTGGTATACTTCCGTAAGCAAATACCGATGTTGTATGATGGAGACCTCCATCAAGTAGACAGGATCTTACAATGGTTAACATCTCAGGACGTCTTTGAAATCAAAAACGAAATTGAGGAGGTGAACCGTAAGATGCTGGACAAATTGTTGGAGGAGAATGAATTCTTGGCTGTTTACTTTTGTAAGTACGAAGAAATTTATGGAAGCTGAATAATTAATTTAATTTGTAAGAGTTATTAACAGATTTTGGTATTTCAGATGAAAAATCTACGGAAAGTCGCGCTGTCCTAGACAAATTGGAGAACATTGACAGTGAAACTGATAACCTGGACATAACGTTCGTGAAGATGGAAGACCCGCGGTACGCTCGCAAGTGGGGAGTCACCAAGCTACCGGCTATTGTGTACTTCCGGAAGAGATTCCCTAGTATATACAGAGGTAAGACTACGAAAGGAAACAGGTTTTCCAAAGAATCTCTCACAGTAACTACATACTGGGTTTAATTATTAACGTGGAAAGCTCCAATTGATTTCGGGTAGTTTTTTAAGTAGACTCCAATCCAAAATGTAGTAATCCTAAAGCTAAGTGTTTTTCACCTTCATTGTCTTTACAGGAGACCTCATGTCCGAAGACGAAGTACTGGAGTGGCTCCGAAAGAACAGATTCCGACAACCAGAGTTGAACATATTCATGTACGCGCTGATAGCGCTGTCGATAGCGTTCGTGATGTACACGGCCTTCCTCATGCAGTGCTTCAAGCCGGCCCCACCCGCGCCCGCGCCGCATCCGAAGCAAGCGTGAGCTTCGCAAGATTCTAGTCTTCTTTATATAGATTGTGACTTATCGGCCTTACGGCTCAGATTACACCCGACTTTGACACATGATCAGTTAGTCCTTGACGATCCACCGATGCAAACTTTCTTCAGACATGGACTAAGGATCAACTTTACGTTTACGTTCTTGGGATCAAACTTTTATAGAGATTTTAAGTGGACGACACTGGATTTGTTTGATGATGACCTTCGTTTCTTGTTCAATGGCATTTTGAAGTACCATCGTTTCGTTAAGACTGTATTCTCGGTAGAAATATGAATGGAAATATATTGTGAGATGTACCGTTTTCCATTATCCAATCCGTGTTCAATACAATGATTTTTCACTGATAATGTCTTCTTGTTACATAATGTCTATAGCCTTTTAGGTTTCGTTGAGCCTTTGTTAAGTTTGTGTTTGAGTTTTTTGAGCTCTCGAACAATGTTACTTATCAATAGAAATTATTTTTTTACTTTAATTGAATTTGGGACATGTTTCTTTAATATCGTTGTTAAAAATATTCCGGTAGTATAATCTTGCCGCGTGTTTATAATAGCTGTCTCGTAAATTGTATGTTACAATGAGTTTTATAGTTGTTTTGTCGGTGATTTTGTTTTAGAGCTCATTTTTTTCGAGTGACTGTCCAATGGGCGGGAGCTGGACTGACGCCCGCATGGTACTACGATACTTCATTATGTTTATTTCTTTCATAATGAAATTTTATATTTTATTGTTGTGCGAAAATAGTTTGATCGATGTTAGATACTTGTATTATTATTATTATAAAAACGTTGATGATTGTGTGGTTAACTTCTACTTTGTTTTTAAAATGTATGTTTTCAGTTCATGCTTTATCATCTCTCTTTCTTCTTCTATTTTCTCCCACATTGCTCATAATCAAAGACACTACCGCTTGTCATATTATATGCTATGTATCATCTCCCAAATCCATTGCGTTACCATCAAAATCTTCAATTTCAAGTACTGCATCATCATCAATGTGTTATTTCTAAGTAACGTAGTAACATGCCCGATATACTCTGTATCATTCCCGCTCGTAATGTATATTATTGTGTATAATTATAATGATACCTTCATCATGAAACGTAAGGGAGGCATGTTGGCTATAAACGCACAAATGTGACGACAGATATACTTCAAAGCAGAATAAACAAGGACAAGGTTAGCAGAAAGACGAGGAGACAAAGATAAAATGGATGCGGGAGTAAGTATGCGCATGTAAATAGAGAAGGTCAATTAATGAAGCGTCTAAATTGGTACCGGTCTGGGGCAATAATACCTATCGACGAAGTGCAGTAATATTTTCAAGTTACTGATGAAACATCCTGTTGGAAACATTCATCTTTGCTTCATTTTAGCCGAACGTCGTGTCATTTTTGTGCGTTCATATCCGAGTAATAAAAATATGCTCAAAAGAGTCGTGCGCTAAGACATGCGCATTCGTTAATGTTAACGTTGTATATAAAATGTAAATATATAAAATAAATAAAAATAGTAAAATTGTATTGTTTTTATTACTCATCCAATTGTGAACCCTTTGCAATTTATTCCTAGTGAATAAGTATAGTGTGTGTGTAAGCATCTGACATGGCCGAAACCAATCGTATTTGGACAGATACGATGAACTATCGCCATCACTTCGTCACAACTAGGCAACACAATGAAAACGCCCTTTTACAACATATAAAAAACTTTTATTCATCTACCCACTTATTTATAACAAACTTATAACTAATTCATATAATAATATCAATCAGTCTATTATATAAAAGCTTTAGTATTTCTACTAAATTAACTGATGTGTCTTCGTAGGCATATTGGAAATATTTGAAATTTAAATTAACACTATCAAATTCTCCAAAAACTTATAGTAAGTATATTGTAATGGCAAAATATATTTGCATGTTAGCAGTATGGTTTTGTTTTTATTTGAAAGGAGAAAGATAGATATGTTTTGTATGTTCGAATATTTTCCTCACATTGATGACGTGCCAAGACCGCATTATTTATATCAAAATATCTACGAAGGTAAGGAACCATTTATCGATATGCCTGAGTGCATTCTTTTACTTTTATTACAGTAATAACTAAGAACTATCAAAGTAAAACAAGGAAGAAAAAGAAATTTTAAGGAGTCAGAAAATATGAAAATTTAAGTATACTTAAAGTATTTTACAAAACCGTAAAACCTAAAACAGAATATTGAATTTTATTGTTTTTATCCTTATGAACGATAAAATGCATTGTAAAACCATGTATTTTATCGTTTCTCCGAGAAATTCATTAGATGCAGGCTTTCCAGAAGACTACACCAACGACTGATATGATTACTTTGTTGATATATGTATCTAGTTAAAAGGCTGGTCTGGACCAAAATGCAGCTGGATTACGTGTATAAGCATGCTCTTTGCAGCTGTGGTTGAAATTCGAATAAATCGTTTGTAGCGGGCATCACCGAAGTGAGAGCATAGCTGCATGCCTATAGTTCTATTCTGTGAACATCTCACCGTGAAAACTTACGTGAAGTAAGTTTGAAGTGAACTGTCATCCCGCCAGATGACCTGACGCTTGGGGACAGCTCACTTCACACTACACGTACAGAATAGAACTATTGTTGTGCTGGGCCTCAAGTCTGCTATTACAATAGTGTCAGAATGGTCTCGCTATTGTGAGTATTTGACAGTGTTTGAATGGCAAATCTGTCAAAAACTCACAATGAAGAGACCATTCTGACACTATTGTAATAGCAGACTTGAGGCCCTGGGCAAATGCTGCATTCAGTATGACTAAGCTAAAAGGTTGCTCATCCGTGTCGTGTTAGGATATGACCTGCACCTAATTGCGTAAAACAATATCAATCACAATCATGGCCGTCTTAAGGCAGGCCGGGGCCCTTGGGCCACAAGAATTTGGGGCTTCTTTGAAAAAAAAAGTGATTCGAGTGCTGCGTTTTTTTTTTTCAAACTTTCTTTATAGTCATCATTTGCATTTTTTTCTTTAGCAGCCGATTCTTATGGATCTAAAATATTGCGTGCGATACTAACACAATCGATCAGAGATACTAATCAGTTTAATTTTAATATTTCAATTTCAACGGTAATTCTTTGCAAATATCTACAATAAATTACAAAAAAAAAAAAAAACGCTATTGAAAAGAAGCGTTGGATCGGCCTTCAGGGGCCCCCGTGAGATTGGGGGCCCTGGGCACGGGCCCCGTGTGCCCTTATGGTAAAAATGGCATTGATCACAATCTGAATGATTTGTTCCATATTTATGTTCGAAAACTCAGAAACGTAAATAACGCAATGTATATTGTTGGACTGCTAAAATGAAAGCCATTGCTACTGTTCAAATTTACGAACGTGTTTGTAAACGACTTCAAATAAAATGTACGAGCCAATATTTTTGAGCCCAGAGTTGGGCCACATCCTGACACGGCACGGAAGTATGAAGTGGGTCTAGCATGAACGCGCGGAGTAAACGTAATTATAATTAAAATACTCGTTTCGCGCATAATATTTACTTAGTTTTAAAACTTTAATCATATCTATGAGTGATACTAATTGTGTCGCAAAAATGTTAACCAAAATGCTACAGGATGATTGTAGTTTCGATGAAAAACGAAAAGGATCCAATCCACACAAAGTCCTTTTAGAGATATTGATGTTTGAAGTTTAAAATATATAACATATTTTTTTTTTCCGTGCATGTGTTCTGGTTCTGAGGTTGATCAACATGGTAAACTTTAGTTTTTTGCTTGTACTTATTTTACTCGCCGATAGTATCGATATTTAGACTCAATTTGGTACACTCAACTAATTTTTGACCAGGTTGTGGATTGGATCCTTTTCGTTTAAGTACGTCCATTAATAATCGTTCGAATTTATGTTATGTTAACGTCGCCTGTTTGTGCTAGGGCCTATGTTAGACTAATCATTACAGCAAAATAAAATTATCTGCCTACGTGATGACTAGTCGGGCTTCTTCGTGGTACTTCAAGTACTTGACCTTCTCAGTTTCAAAGAGAGTCTTCAGCCGCTGCGTGAACTCTGCGTGTACTGCGTCTATTTCTTCGTTCGTTGGCTCCAAGTTTCTTTTTACTTCCATTGGGGCACCAACTGCAAATAAACAATAACAAGAATTAGTAGTGGTTTTTAATGACATTCTTATTTTCTGATCAAAAATAAATGAAATCTCTCAATATTGATATCGTAGGTAATCTAGTATCTGCCGTAGTATTTATGTCTTGGAACAAACACGTTTGGTTTCATATTATGAACAATTAAGGTTCCAGACTTTTTGCAAGGTCAAACTTCGGCGACCAACAGGCAACTAAAGGTATAGATTAGAAAATAAAATTGATGACTGGATTGCTTCCAGCTTTCATACTTAGCTAACGAACATACCTAATTATACCTACAAATAAATCGACGGCTCCAAAGTATACTGAGTCAACTGTACTTCTAATAATATGAAAGTTTTTAACACAGGTGGATAGTAAATGACTTAATTGTTTGTAATATCCTAAAAAGTACAATTGCCGAAATTTGTTAGTTGACTCAGTATACTTAGGAGCCGTCGAAATGAAATTGAAGTACTCGTACCTGTTTGTAATGTCAAAATAACAGCTATTATCTAAATGCAATTTTAAAGTATATAATATATACGGTACTTATAAAAAAAAACTATTTTGAAAATTTTTGTCTGTCTGTTTGTTCCGACTAATCTCCGAAACAGCTGGACCGATTTTGACGGGAATGTCACTGGCAGATTTTATTTTAGAAAAAGCCACGCGGGCGAAGCCGCGAGCAGCAGCTAGTAATAAGTAAAAATGTCTCTATGGACTGAATAGCTGGTTATCCAAAACTCAGTTGAGCAGAAGGCCTGTGATTAAAAACGTCAAAATGTAATCGCTATCTCATCTCAGCGACAATCCATGTCAAAAACCTGTCAAAAATGTAGGTAAATCAAGTATTTTTGACAGATTGAGACTGATCAGAATGCGGATGTTCTTAAAAATACGGGAATGGCTCTGGTATCTATCATCTTAATGGCTCAACGGTTCCCCGAGTACGGGTCTTATGGCATGCTTTACAGAAAGAGGAGCTATATCGACCAATGAAATTGAGCCTTAATTGAACTCACCAACAGTAGTGACAGGCGCTCTCATAGGCAGGACCCCATAAGAGTACTGGAACATTCCCCTTCCCATGGGGAACATGGGGGAGATGCCGGTGTACTTGCGCACCTGCTCCTGAAACCGGCGCAGTAAGCTGTTCTCAGGGTTGTTAGGGGGACGAAACAGGTCCGTCTCGCCGAATGAGAATACTGGCACTAAGGATGCTCTGAAAAAAAAAAAAACAAAAAGTGTGATTTTGACAGATTTGGCAATAGCAGCAACCCAATATTATTGCCACTAAGTTATATATCACTGTTATGTTGACACTGATACAAAATCAGAGGTAAAATAAATGAAATAGGACCGTGTATATAGTCAGGCTTTCTCGACGCAGGTGCGATTGCTGACTTGATGGTCCGCAGGTGAAATTCTGATTTGATCCTCAGATCGCATGAAGTGATTTTCGCACTTCTTGTAAAATGTTTCACACTGCGGCGGGAGAAAGGGACTTACCCAGACTTCATAGCAACACGAACAAATCCTTTCCTCCGACTCAGAATCACTTTATACTCCTTGGGATGGGCATCCAATGCTTCTGCAGCGCCTCCAATGATCATACACGCGCAGTTACCCTCATATTTTTTGTTGTCCAACAAATGTAGAAGACTTTGTTCTGAAGAGGCACAGATTCCGAGGGCTAGAGCCAAGTCTCTGAAAAATGGAATCAAGAAATGACCCCCTAAAGTGATTAAATGGCAGGTCATGCCAGGAAATAGTTTGCGGAAGTCTGTAGCGTTGGTGCAAAAACTGCCAAAGGCTCCCAAAGATATGACGCCGTGAGGAAAACAAGCGAACATATAGTTTTTCGAAGGGTCCAAGTCGACAGTCTTCACTAGTTTGATCGGAAAGTAGTCGCAGAGGTAACGCCACCATGTCCAGTTCCGCACCCATTCTGATCTGGAATTAGATAAGCTAGTGTAAGAAACTGATGATATTGTTTTCAGCTGTGTTTCTTCTTTTGGTGCCTCTCCCATTACTGAAAGTAGGACATCAACTTCATCATTTCCATGTTTAGTTGATGGAAATATGTTGTGCAAAAAACATATCGGGTTATAAATACTCGAATTTGCCTACCGGCAAAAAAATCTAATCCACTAAAATGTTAATGGATTGTACCTATACGCTGAAATCTTTATCTATGAGAAACATAATTCTGATACTTGTTAAGTGCTGAAAAACTAATGGCACAATTGCCGAAGTCATCATTTTGAATTTGTGAGTCTTGGTCCCTACATCGCCAGCCTCTGAGTTGTAAAGGATACCGAGCTTTAGTCCAAAAAATTGTTACGATTCGTAATAATCGAATTATGATAATAATCTGTAAGATTATAATAGATAAGATCGTAAAAACTTACGCTCGTCCACCACGGCTGCAAATCTCAATATCATTTATGAACCAGATTCCATACAGTATTCCCATCCACCAAAACCTGGAGTAGACCAGTTGTATGAACAGGTATATTGAGACAGCTTCTCCGAAGATTATGAGGTAGATCCAAACGAAGGCAGCCAGGGTCTGCAGCCGACGGGACATGGGGATGTCCATGGGAGCCCATTGTATACCCAGCAGCGCTGATATTTGGCTGGAACAGACCCAAAAAAAAGCTTTGATAAAATAAGTTTTTATTTTATGAACATAAGTCTGGCGGCATCTACAACGCCACATGCGAACTACGCATCAAAGACCTGACGTGACAAATCCTGCATCGCGCAATCAGAGTTTACCGTGTGACTAGCATATATACAACATCCCGACATCAACCGCCGGGTAGTTGCCCACTAGACACAACACCCGTCTGGTCGGAGGATCCTCCCTTTTCTATAGAGTATGAGTGAACTTTACACCCTGTTCCTTATACCTCTATAGTAAAAACAACTATTTTCTTATAAACTCAGAACTTTTACACAGAACTTAGAGAAGGAAAGTATAAAACTCACATCAAATGTGTCCATATCATAAAAGCATATATAGTGAAATACAATAAGATAAACACGTATTTCAGTTCTAAGTAACAAGAATATTTATTCAGAAGTGACAACATCAATTTTCCATATAAATCGGTAACCTAGCAACTATATTTGCCAGAAATTCGAATGTTGCTACTAAGTAGGTATGTACTATGTATACCTACACCACCCCCCTCCAGAGACCGTCAAGGGCGATAAAAATCTGGGAACTTTACACGGCGTCCAGAACGAGTCGTGTACTCCTTTATGTCGCCAGATGGGGTATCTTCTTCCAGGTCAGCTTTGTCGGCCAATATGTAGGCTGGCTTTAGGCGGTCTATTGAGACCGTGACCTCCTTACCCTTAAATAAAATTTTAAAAGCTTTATCGCTCTTGTGCAGAACTTTGTGAGGACCTGTGTAGGCTGGTTGCAGCGAGCCACGTAATGCGTCTTCACGGAGGAACACGTGATCAGTGGTCTGCAGATCCTTAAAAACAAAAATGCTCGTTTTGTTGTGACGGGAAGCTGGAGTTGGCTGAAGTCTCTGTGCAAAGTTACGTATACGCGCGGTAAATTCCGTGATGTCGGTCGTTCCGTCATCACTGGGAGTAAAAAACTCTCCTGGGAGTCTTAGCTGCTCGCCGTATACCAGTTCGGCGGAAGACGCTTGGACATCCTTTTTGAATGCGCTCCTTATGCCAAGCAATACCCACGGCAAGGACTCTATCCAATTGTTAGTGGCATGGCACATTATGGACGCCTTCATTTGCCTGTGAAATCGCTCCACCATGCCATTGCACGCCGGATGGTATGCCGTTGTCCGCTTGTGCTGGAAACCAGCAATTTTTGACAATTGTTCGAACAGGGCCGACTCAAACTGACGGCCTCTATCCATAACGATGACAGTAGGATAACCAAACCTGGCAATCCATCCGGACAGCAATGCTTTAGCTACTGTCTCGGCAGTAATGTCGACAATAGGTACGACCTCTGGCCACCTCGTGAATCGGTCGACTGCCGTGAGACAGTATTTAAAGCCTTGTGACATTGGTAGCGGGCCCACAAGGTCGATGTGGATCGTAGTGAACCTGGCGCGTGGGAGGTGAAAAGTCCCTAATGGCGCGAAAACGTGACGGCTCACTTTAGCCCGCTGGCATGCGAGACAAGCTCGTGCCCATTCCCTGCAGTCCTTCCTGATACCTGGCCAAACGAAGCGCTCTGCGATTAATTTGGCAGTCGCTGAGACGCCTGGGTGACTGAGGGAATGCAAGCTGTCGAAGATTTGTTTCCGCAGCATTTTGGGTACAAATGGCCTGGGTGACGTTGTACTGACATCACAGTACAGAGTTGAACGCTCCCCGGGGACTTGTACCTTCTCTAGCACAAGCGAAGACCCTTCCTGAAGAAGTTTCTTCAGTTCTGGATCTGACGCCTGCGATTGCGCGAGGATGTCAAGATTGACTGGAGCTTGAAGCTCCTCCACGCGAGATAACGGGTCGGCCACGACATTGTCTTTTCCAGAAATGTGTCGTATGTCGGTGGTAAATTGGGCTACGAAGTCTAGGTAGCGGAATTGCCTAGGCGAACAGTTTTTCTTCCTCTCGTGGAATGCGAAACTGATCGGCTTATGGTCCGTATACACGACGAAGTGCCTAGCCTCCAGCATGTGACGAAAATATTTGATGGCCTCGTAAATGGCCAGCAGTTCCCTATCATAGGGAGAATACTTTGCTTGCGAAGGGCTGAGCTTTCGGGAAAAGAAAGCTAATGGTTGCCAACCATCGTTACTAAGCTGCTGTAACACCGCGCCAATTGCAGTATCCGACGCATCGGTGACCAATGCGAGATTGGCATTGCAATCGGGGTGAGCTAATAAAGCAGCATTAGCCAGGCTTTCCTTGCAATCCTGGAATGCCTGCAAAGTATCCTCCGCAAGACATATAGGATGCGAGCCCTTTACGTTGCCAATCAAGAGGTTGTGAAGTGGCGCCTGTATTCGAGCTGCATGGGGCATAAAACGTCTGTAAAAATTAATCATGCCCAAAAATCGGCGTAACTGACGAACGTCTTTAGGCTGAGGGAACTTCTTGATGGCATCGACCTTAGAGTCAAGTGGTTTGGTGCCCTTTTCGGAGATATGGTAACCTAAGAAAGTTACTTCCGGGACACCGAAAACACACTTGGACGTGTTTATTAACATGCCGAAGTCCTTCATCCTGGTGAAAATGGTACGGAGGTGCTCCTCGTGCTCTGCTTCTGTCCTGGAGAAGATCAAGAAGTCATCCAAATAGCAGTAGCAGAAGTCTAGTCCTCTCGTCATCTCGTCGACAAAACGTTGAAATGTCTGGCCTGCGTTGCGCAGACCAAACGTCATGTACGGGAATTCGTACAGGCCGAACGGTGTGGTGATCGCCGTCTTCGGGATGTCGTCCGGGCTGACAGGTATCTGATTATAGGCTTTCACGAGGTCAATTGTGCTGAAAACGAGGTCGACAGCCTGAAATGCTGTGTGCAAAATCGTGAATATGCCTAATCGGATACCTGTCAGGAACGGTTCTCGCGTTCAGCATACGGTAATCTCCGCAAGGTCGCCAACTATTATCTTTTTTCGGAGCGAGATGGAGTGGTGACGACCAAGGACTCTCCGAGGGTCTGGCAGTTCCGTTGGCCAACATCAGCTGGAACTCCTGCTGAGCAATTTTTAATTTGTCCGGCGCTAATCGCCGAAATGAAGAAGATACTGGAGGACCTGGAGTCGTGCGGATATGGTGTACAGTGTTATGTGGTGTAGTGCGTAATATTCCGGGAGGTCGCGTAATTTCGGGAAAGCTTTCTAAAATTTTGTGATGCCTTGAATCGCCAGAAGTAACCTTTACAGAAAATAAAGATGAATCTGAGTGATTCGATGCTATGGCAAAAACATTGGTGCTACTATCTATTAGCCGTTGATTTCTACAGTCAACGGTTAATGAGTAAAAACACAGAAAGTCTACTCCGATAATCGGTTTAGAAACTTCAGCTACCACAAAACGCCACTTAAAGTCTCTACGAAGTCCTAGATTTAAATTGAGATCAAGGAAACCATACGTCGGAATGGGCGTCCCATTCGCAGCCACGAGTTGGTAGTTCGTAGGTGCACGACGATCGCTGAGCAGACGACGAGGGTAGACGCAGAGGTCGCTTCCAGTATCGACCAGAAACTGCATCTTCGTTCTTCGGTCTGCGACGAATAGGCGACCAGTAGAAGCGGGGCAATCATCTGTCGCCATTACTGACTGCCCGCGGAGTTTTCCTTCTTAAAGTCGCAGGGCCTTAAACAACGCTTGGCTTTCTCACCGTATATTGAATGATACCAGCACTGTGGGTGCTTCCGGTAGCTTGAATTTGAGCGGGTTGAGGATCGCTGGCGTGAGTTACGTCTCGTGTCACGATCGCGGCTGTGCGAGCGATTGCACGATCGACTGTTACGCAGCTCCACCTTCAGGTCTTTCATCGTGCGCTTGAGTTCTGCGATTTCGGCTGCCATCTCACTCACTGTAGTTCCTGCTGCCGAAGTTGAAGCAACGTGGCTTGATGGTGTGACAATATCCTGGACGCGGTCTGCTAGTTCAGCCAAAGCCTCTAAGGTACTGTTAGGTTGCGATGCAAGGAGGGGCTGGATACTGTTGGGAAGTCGGCTACTCCAAATAGTGCGCACAAAGTCCTCGGGCACGGTTGGTCCAGCTAACCCCTGCAGATTGCGAAGAAACTGCGATGGCTTCCGATCTCCCAGCTCCTCATGCATCAACAGCTGCTTCACCTTCTTCTCCTGGGAGGCTGAGAGGCGCTTCACCAATTCGGTCTTCAGCTTGTTGTACCGGTTTGTGGCAGGTGGGGACATGATGACGTCCTTCACCTCTTTTGAAAATTGGGGCTCAAGGTGACCGACCACATAATTAAATTTCGTGACGTCATTCGTCACTCCTGCATTCTCAAACTGCGCTTCTATTTGTGCGAACCAGATGTCCGGCTCTTCTGGCCAAAATGGTGGCAGCTTCAATGACACGCGGTAAATTTCGTGTACCGTGGAAACGCGCTTTGCTTGGCGCGACCTTTGTGTGACATGTTTCGCCCGCTGTGACGACGCGGTGTGCCCGGACTCACTATCACTCATCTTAACGGTGTTCTACTCGGGGTCACCAGTATAGTAAAAACAACTATTTTCTTATAAACTCAGAACTTTTACACAGAACTTAGAGAAGGAAAGTATAAAACTCACATCAAATGTGTCCATATCATAAAAGCATATATAGTGAAATACAATAAGATAAACACGTATTTCAGTTCTAAGTAACAAGAATATTTATTCAGAAGTGACAACATCAATTTTCCATATAAATCGGTAACCTAGCAACTATATTTGCCAGAAATTCGAATGTTGCTACTAAGTAGGTATGTATGTATACCTACACCTCTATATAAGAAACAATAGGTAAGTACTTATGATGTATCTAAGTATTATTTTGAATACATATGCAAGTATTTTGATGTAATTTTGTAACAACGAACAAACAAAATATATTTAGTTTTGCATTCGTTTGGATAAGAACCTAAAGAAGAACCTGAAGATTTTTTTTCTTTAAAGAGCTATTTTTTTACGACGACTGTGGAGAATTTCGTAACACACATACCATTGGGCTTCATTTTAACAGTTAAACAACATTCATTGCGTTATTTAGGTTTTTGAGCAGACAAATTCGAACATATGGCTTCCACTGTTAAGACATAAGTACTCGTACTTCACTTCAGTTGAAATTAGATAGTAATTTCGTAATCTGGAATAATTAGATATCGTAGTAGGTAGGCATATTGTTGCTACTTTTCTCCGTGATGGTTGGTATTGCTCTAATTTTGTCATGAAAAATAACTGTGGTGTCATATTTAACTGAAAATTTACTGTTTTTACCTTGTGGCTAACAAATAATGGTGCCGATTCCCTTGTTCAAAAACTAAACTAAATTTAAGGTCAGTGCATCTTTTTCGTTCTATTTCATTAAGAAAAGGACAGAAGATAAATTTTAGTTTAGTCCTGTCAAATTAATCAGCGCTTGACGTAAATTGACGTAATTTTAGTAGGCAAGTTTTTAATCACGTCTAAACTTGTATGGAGTAGTGACAGGCGCTGATTAATTTGACAGGACTAAACTAAAATTTATCTTCTGTCCTTTTCATAATGAAATAGACAGAAAAAGATGCACTGAACTTAAAATTAGTTTAGTTTGTGAACAAGGGAATCGGCACCATTGTCTAATCTATATAATCTAGATGGTTTATATTGAATTATTAGTGGATACTTATATTTTAAGTTAAGTCAGAGATAAAGGTTTTACTATGTGTAGCAAATAAAGATAATGATTTGAATAATCTATTGAATAGAATATTTTCTTATTGCTATGCAAGCCGAGGCAATAGGAGTACGACGATAGTCTACACTTTGTTCAAGCGTACGGATGATTGTTCTGTACACTTATGATGGAAAACCGGGGATAAAGAATTAATTATTGCTTTCTTCAAGATAAGGTCTACGCAAGTTGCCATACAATGATCGTGATCATCAGAAATACGTATACGTAAGTAGGTAAGTAGTTTAGTTTGCAAGTTTTATCAATAGGAAACTAGGTACTTAACTGCTAGATACAATATTTAAAGATAAATAGTAACTTCGTTGAATAAGTATCTAATAACTGCGATTTAGGGATAATTTTAATCGCAATCTATAGTAAAGATTAAAGAGAAGATGTAAAATTTGTACTTTGTATGTAGGGGGGTAATCTTCGGAACTACTGAACCGATTTCGAAAATTCTTTTAGTTGTGGGTAACCGCAGTTCTGCAAAAACGGCTGAATGGATTTGGATGTTTGGCACACAGATTATTTATAACCTGGATTAAAACTTGGGGTACTTTTAATCCCGGTAGTACGTTCTCGTGGGATAATTTCCGACATCGATGCGGGCGAAGCCGCTGACAAAAGCTAGTAGAACATATTATAAGTTAAAACAAGAAATTTTACACCGAAACTGCAGGCAGAAGCTAGTATTGCAATTAAACCGCTCCCGCTTCGCTTGTGATTTGACCCTCTCTGTACACATAAATCAGTGCGGCCGTCGGCGTCGTCGAGAGAATGCGTTCTTGTCACCTGCAATCCTGCATTGGGGTATCTAACGCTACTTTCCTGGCCCCTGAGATGCGATGGTCGATGAAGCCGAGTCAACGCCCAACCTATGTTACATGTTTGCATAATGCTTAATCGTATTTAAGCATTATTGCTAACAGTTGATCATTTCTAAAACGTTGCCTCTATTTTTTTATTTAGCACTTGCACGGTGGACTCGTAACGGCAATCCTTGGCGTACCATCTATACATTAAGGGAAATTTTCTACTACAACTAGTTATTTCTCGGTTGAAGATTATTTATTTGATTGACATTGAACTCGTTATTATGTGAAGTTTTGTGTGGTGTTTTGCGGATTTGATCTTTATTACGATTAGAAATTGTCCAACATTCTCTCAACGGTCGGACTGTAGTAAGGTACTAACTACCATGTCTATCATCAAAAGCAGTAAGTTATATTGGCTAACACGAAATTAGGAATGTGTCTATTGAATTGATGACTCACAACATATAACTAAGTACACAAGGATTATGAGATTTTAATTTCTTGATATTATAATTGACCGACGAAGTCCAAACTAAACGGAAAGTGTAAAGGTGAACCTAATAAGAAAACATGACGAAAAAACATGACCTTTGACATTCTGATTTCTGACCAACTTACAAAGAAATAAGTTCAATGAACACTGTAGCACGGTCCATTAGGTACTTTTACGATTCTCTGTACTTTGTTAGTCATAAACTACGTTTATTTGCAGTAAACATGACACAAAGAAAGAGCACATACACGAAAATAAACTAGGGGAAAAATATGTATCACATCCACGCAAAACCGCTGAGACAGAACCCCAGCGCTGGTTTTCAGCAACAGCCGACGTTGACGAGATAAAAATAACAACTTATATACCTACGTATTTCTAAAAATGATAACACACAATTAATTACTTAGTTACTTTAATGCAGTTTTGTACTCTTGACCGACGGAATCATACCTACAGAGTGTAGTAAACAATTATGCCAGATGCGTCAGTATGAGGAGGCACAAAACTGGTGATACCTAAGGTTTTATACGTATCACTATAAAAATTGTGATACCACGCTGTACCAAAGTAGGTAGTACCTATCACTAGTACAGTAGTTACTAAATAAAAAGGTTACCTCTACGGTACGGCACGTATTGACGTGAATGTGACGTGGTTTATCTAATTGCTCTCCGGTACTGTCCATCCAAGTCCAAGGCTATCGAAGCAAGGTAATCTTATAGCTATCTTAGGTACCTTAACGCGCGCTGTATGAGGTGTACCGCGCGGCGCAGGAGGCTCTGTGGCTGGCTGTCAGCGAAGCTAAGACTCGGGCCTGGGAAGAGCAACATCTCTTCTCTGGCCCGAGTCTTAGTGACCTTTTTTTTATTGTGTGGGAAATTATCAAATAACTTCTCCCGCTCTCGGCGGAGCGGGAGGGCGTGTCAGACTTTTACTAACTAAAATCCAACCATGTTCCTTCAGTTGCCTGTGTGCCAGGGCCACGGTATCCCTTTCGGACAAACCCGCAACCCTGGCAGGATGTTGGTGACCCTAGACCCCCGTCTATGGTCGCCAACATCCCTTCTCTTCCACACGGCGGGCGCGCTCGCAACGCTGCTTCCCAATCTGGGGGGCCCGAGCACCGCCTGTAGGCGGTTGTACTTGGGAATCGTGCGAACCATGGCTCTGTACGGATTCCCGGTGTGGGCTTCTGACCTGACGGCCGGCAATATCGCAGTACTGCGGAAATCACAGCGGGCAATGGCCGTCAGAGCTATGAGAAGGTATCGCACGATCCTACTGGGCGGCTGGTGCACTAGCCGCATCTCCGCCCTGGGACCTAGAGGCAAGAGCCCTCGCTTCACAGTACCTATGGCGCGAGGAGGCGCGAACGCGGAGCGGTGGACCGATGCAGCAAAACATCGAGCTTCGTCGGTCACAGCTCCGTGAGGTCCTGGTGACGGAATGGTAGGACAGGATTCTGCACCCTACCTCACCTCGCTACCGTCGAGCGGTCCGACCAGTGCTCGATAAATGGCTCGGGAGGAGGCACGGCTCCTTGTCGTTTCGAGCGACGCAGGTGCTCTCGGGGCATGGCTGCTTCGCGAAGTACCTGTATCGCATAAACAGAGAGCCGGACGCTCGGTGCTACCACTGCGTATCAGAAATTGGAGTCAACCTGTCGCTGCCAGCCGTCGCTCGTTCGATGATCGGTAGCGCCGTCGTGGGATGCGATGATCTCCTTCTGTGAAAGCGTCATTTCGCAGAAGGAAACTGCAGAGAGGGAGATCGAGAACACTCTCCCGACCCGCAGTAGGCGGACCGGGCGTCGGCGGAGGGCAGACAACGCCCTCTTCCAGCCCTCGTACACAGGTCTGGAGGGACGGCGGATTCGGGGACGACTGCCATCCAGCAGCACTCGAGGCGGCGGCGCGTAGTGGGTCACACGCGTCCCCATTGGACGACTCGGGGGAGTCTTACACTTCACTCTCCCCGCGGGCCTGAGGTAGGCACTAGCCGGGGGTCGTGGAAGGCGCACAAGTTCCCGTAATCCCCGTTCTAAGTGTGGGAAGGGTACACCGGGGTGGTTTATAGTCAGTAAGAATCTGACAGACTCCTCCGACCACCCTAGGGCGGAGGACATCTATGACGACTCCACACCGGACAAAAAAAAAGTAGCTATAACACGAGGCCTTTAGGACTTACCTACATAGAACACTGCAATTATCAGTCATAGGTATTAAAAGGATATGTATATTGCTTCGCATGGAAACACCGATTGAGTCCCAATTAACGCACGACGAAATCCCGGCAGGCCGAAGGCGAAGATGGCGGGACGAGCTTGACTCCTACCGAAAGGACTGGCAAAAGACTGAATTGTGTGGAAAAGAGAGGAGGCCTTGGTCCTGCAGTAGGACAATATAGGCTAGTTAGATTACATGAAAAACAGCCTATGTTCGGGAGTTTTGCTACATACAGAAGAATTCCTGCGTAGTTAGCAGGTATCAATAAAAAAATAAAAAATAAAATTTTAGGATGGACGGCATTTTATTCCTGGTCAATAAATCTGCTGAGAGTAGAGCTAGGCTAGAATTAGAAAGAGGGACCCAATGGTCAGCAATTCGTCCCAATTCGGAGCCGAGGAGAACTACCTATGCCGACGATCTATCTATGCCGTACCTACCTGGGTCTCCAGAATATGGTTAAAAAGAAAAACGGAACATCTTGGAGTTTTTGTCGGTGAAAGTCTTCTTTCCTCGGAGGAAAGGAATCCAAGATAAAATTTCGTTATAAAGATAATTATGCGATTAGGTACCCGATAGTCGACCTAATAAAACTACTTATCAGTCATGAACCTTGCACTATATTCACGTGTAAGAAATTACTAAGTAAAGGTATGTAGATACGGTAAGTCCGATATGTTATCAGGTGTGCTATCGGGGGCAAGTTACGAAATGTAAGTAAACAGACGCCTATAATAATCTATGAAGAATGTTTTTCTAAACCTATGCAGGTTGGTTGAATTGTTGACTTTAAAGCATTACTTGCTGTTTGTCTAACGGTTAGAGATGGGTCATTGCTTTCTTCGGGTATTTATCTATGGGCCAGCAAAATCTGTCGTATCATTGACGCGACGAAATAGATTCTTGATCAACAAAGCATCGAATCTGTCAATCTTATTAAACTCGCAGATTTGAAAGAATAAACTGTGGGAATTAAAAGAGTAGGGACTGTTTACTGATTTATCTCATATCCATATTTTCTGCAAATAAATTATTACTAGCTTCTGCCCGCGACTTCGTCCGCGTTAAATTTCTTGTTCCCCCGACCCACCCCGTCGCAACACATTGCCTGCCCGTGATTTTACTTCATTTTCGCATAAACTTTCATTTAAAAAATATTGTGTCCTAGTTAATAGGAATGTTATTCTTCCTCAAGAATTGGGCTGTAAAATACAAAAAGATTTTTTCAAATCCAACTCGCAGTTCTAGAGATTAGCGCGTTCAAAAAACAAAAAACCGGCCAAGTGCGAGTCGGACTCGCGCACGAATGGTTCCGTACCATCCATACGAATCCTTACTAATATTATAAATGTGAAAGTAACTCTGTCTGTCTGTCTGTCTGTCTGGCCTGAAATTTGGCAGGAATATAGCCTCGGATATAGAGAAGGACATAGGCTACTTTTTTACGCGATAACCGACATCCACGCGGGCGGAGCAAAAAAAACGGCAAATAAATCATGTTCGTTGTATGGGAGCCCCCTTAAATATATTGTTTTCTGTTTTTTAGTATTTGTTGTTATAGCGGTAACAGAAATACATCATGTGTGAAAATTTCAACTGCCTAACTATCACGGTTCATGAGATACAGCCTGGTGACAGACGGATAGACAGACAGACAGACAGACAGCGGAGTTTTAGTAATAGGGTCCCATTTTACCCTTTGGGTACGGAACCCTATAAACGAACTCTTCAGCTTTAGAATAGACTACCTCGCAGAGTTGATCATTATTTTGCTGCGGAGTTATTATAAAACAGTTATATCTCCTAAGATATTCATTGAAATTAAATGATGTAAGGGCAACTTTGTTCAAAATTAAATACTTGTGATGAATAACATATTTATTTGGATAAGGATTAATACCATGTTTATGAAAACTCCTTCGCAAATAATGCATTAATTTCGAACAAATTTGATTACCATAAAAAAGGTTATAGTGAGTCAATCTTAAAAGATAGACATATGCTGTCGCGGACTTTTTTTTAGAACATTTAAAGGGGAATAATTCCATCATACATGATATTTGCGTAACTTAAACCGTTTACGCAGCGCACGCAACGGAAGCTCTCAAAAAGGAATATTTTTTCCGTTTTTGCAACATTTTTCATTTATGCTCCGCTCCTATTGGTCGTAGCGTGATGTTATATAGCCTATAATATTTCCCAATAAATGGACTATCCAACACAAAAATAATTTTTCAATTCCAACCAGTAGTTCCTGAGATTAGCGCGTTCAAACAAACAAACAAACAAACAAAATCTTCAGCTTTATATATTAGTATAGATTATTCATATACACGAGTGCGATTATGCGATTACTATCATACCATTGGACAATGTCCATCCTATTATTTAAGAGAAGATCTCTGTAGGTACAGATAAATAGCAGCTAGTATTAATTTATTAAACAATAGCTTTTGCCCGCGGCTTCGCCCGCGTGGATGTCGGGAAATTACCCACGGGAACGTAAAAGTGATTATAATTCTGTAAATAGATATTTGTTACGGTCTCGAATCATACTTCAACATACACCCAGACAATGAGCTACAAATAGAAAAAAATCCTAAGAAAATTTTAATTTCGCGGGCTACCTTAGCACTTCTATACCTAAATAAAAGTTTTTATGTAAAACGTAATCCTGAAAAAATTATAAACTCTATTGATTGTGTTGACTTATATTTTGGGAGACCAACGCAACGCAGCTAGTGACAGGCTGAGTAAATAATAGGAGTAGGTGCCTAAATAACATGTTTAAACTTCTTCAGTAAAACCACGGTCGCCTAATTGCATACAAACAAGATTAGGTAATAGACTTTGTCCAGCTAGTGTCGTCCAAATTAGACAAGATCAAATTGAGCATGATTAAAACTAATAGGAATAACGATCTGTGCTGCAAGTTTCTTCACACAATGTTCTATGTACCTACAATAATATTATATTTCTTACTTTGTAGACGGGCTTTTTCATATTTACTTTGGGTCCTGTAGGTACGTCAGAATGAACCCATATAGTCGTGTGTCATCACTCGTGTAGATAGTCGTGTATCGCATTGACTGAAAGGGCTTACGGTGAAGGTCTAATTTTTTTTATTTGTATATAAATAGTTTAAAGTGATTTAAAAAAATAGACGAAACTTAATCATTCCCCTTATCTCCGAAACGAATGAGCTTACATCTATAATATAAAAATGAATCGCAAAATGTGTTGGTAAGCGCATAACTCAACAACGCCTGGACCAATTTAACCAATTCTTTTTTTTTAATGTTCGTTGAAGTCCAAGGATGGTTTTTACGGCGAGAAAAATTAGGGTAGGGTAGAGTAGGGTAGGGTAGGTAGGTAGGTAGATAGGGTAGGGTAGGGTAGGTAGGTAGGGTAGGGTAAGGTAGGGTAGGGTAGGGTAGGGTAGGGTAGGTAGGTAGGTAGGTAGGGTAGGGTAGGGTAGGTAGGTAGGGTAGGGTAGGGTAGGGTAGGTAGGTAGGTAGGGTAGGGTAGCGTAGGGTAGGGTAGGTAGGTAGGGTAGGGTAGGGTAGGGTAGGTAGGTAGGTAGGTAGGGTAGGTAGGTAGGTAGGTAGGTAGGTAGGTAGGTAGGTAGGTAGGTAGGTAGGTAGGTACGGTAGGTAGGGTAGGGTAGGGTAGGGTAGAGTAGAGTAGTGGAGTTTATACTATAGCTTTTGACAAAACGAAGTCTGTCGGGTCAGCTAGTTTTTGATAAAAATACAGAAAATAGTTCTATAGTTCTATAGTTACTTATAGATTATAGGAAAACCTATAAGATGAAGTCTATAATATGATTTTAAAATAACATGGTGAATCTCACAATATTGAGCGTACAAACTTGCATTTTTGCAGTTGGAATCTATAGGAGAATATTTTAACTGCAATGTTCAGTTTGTTCTTGGAATAAATTCATCCCAATTACAGCAGAACCCTTCATTGTGCGTGACTCGCACGCACTTAGCTGGTTTTATTTAGTTCCTTCAGTCAGGCTTGCCTAACTTGTATAAATACCCAGCAAAATAATGTCGAATCGTTACGCACATTTTAACTTACAGTTTTTAGTTATTTCACAAAAACATTTCCTCCTGGGTTTAACGTTACCGCAGCCAGACATTTTCAAACATTTTTTAATGTTTGGTTCCTCAGAACTCCGTCGTTTATGAATCGATTTGGATATTTTTTTTATTTGAAAGGATATACTTCCAGATTGCTCCCATTTTTTTTCAAAATCCAGTTCTGATGATGGGATTCATGAGGAATTGAAGGAACTCCTCAAATTTTATAGGCAAACATAGCGATTTTTGTATTTTCATCAACAACTCAAGCATTTGCATTCAGAAAGTATCATTTGATGAAGTGGAACTGATGAAGAAGACCACAAATGGCCACCGGAACTCCTCAATGATAAGTATTTCACGGGTGGCGATAAGATATCTCGATTAAGATAGTTAAGCGACTATTAAGCAAATTTAAATAAATAATTTTGATGAAAATGGTACCAACTGATCTGAAGATGAAGCCGGAAGGTATGCACCGGAACTCCGTGATAAAACAATGTATCCTAGCCGTGTTTGGGCTTATTGGTATTGTCATGAGATGTACTCGGGCTATAAATGGTTATTAACCGATCTTATAACTGATTTTCGACATTATTTTGCTGAGGTAACGCAAACGAAGGTACACACGGCTACATAATTATCAAGCTGTACATTTCACATTTTACATTGTACGGAAATCCTATACAATGCGAGATCAGCTTATACTGGAAATGTATAGCTTGATGTGTAGCCGTGTGTAGGCACATGATTTTCGTAGCTTCTTTTTCGATTTTAGTTCATTAATACACCAACCTACTTATAATCTAATCTTAATTTTCATTAATTAGCAAGAGTGCCTATCTCTTTTACTTCTTTAACAGTATCACTTCATGCTGATCTTTTATTAGCACACTACACTCAATACTTTATTTTGTATTCCACATGTGTAGGTACTTAGGTGGCAACGGAAAGTTAAAATGATACCTATGTGATCACTAGCTGAAGCCCGCGTGGCTTTTTCTAAAATTAAAGATTACATGCTTGCTGCAAATTGTTTGTTCGATAGAGATCCTCTAATTTAAAACTGCACGTCCCTCAACTAAAATTTGTATACAAACATTTGAAACTAGCTGTTGTCCGCCGCTTCGCCCGCGTGGCTTTTTTCTAAAACAAGGCCTAAATTCTCCATATAAAATCAGCTATCTGCCAGTGAAAGTCCCGTCAAAATCGGTCCAGCTGTTTCAGAGTTTAGCTGGAACTAACAGACAGATAGACGAACATTTCTTTTTTTTTTGTTGTAAGTTCTGTATTTACTTTCCTTTGGATTAAGTATAACGCTGTTATTTTGACATAACAAACGTCACTTTAATTTTATTTATTTGTAGGTACCTATTGATTATGGACCCCCTCGAGTACAGAAAAATAGTAAACAAGTAACAAATAGTAAATAAATAACTAGACGGTAGGAAACTAAAAAAGTTTATAACTACCCACCAACAACTTTCTGTGGTTGTGAATCGTCACAAAGATGGTATTGAATATTGAGTGAAATTATCAAACGATAGTATCTAATTCTTACTTCCTTGACATGCTTTTAAATTGTATGGTGTATGGGGGCCCTTTATAGCTACACATTCGATCGTTACATTAAAAACACATGTCTCAAGTTGTATGTTTTTATATGACTGCGGGATATTTCTAGAATTGAATTGGGAGAATAGTTTACCTTGGTTTGAGATTTAAATACACGTCCTAAATTAGTTTGGTGAACTTTTTGTCTTATATCTCATTTTTCGATTCAGGGATCCGTTTGCGTAATATACGAGGGCTGCACTAAAAGTATCGGGAATGGAATATTTCCACTGTTCCTGTCATATTAAAATCTTTTAAATTGAAAACTCCTTGGTTTTAAAAATCGAATACCATTTATTTATTTAAAAAAAGATTCTCGGTCTTGCCACAAGGTTTTGCCAAACTTATTTAGTCGTTGAGAAAATGGAATTGACTCGAGAAAATTCAAGAGCGATGATTGATTATGACTTTCGAAGTGGTTTAACACAAAAACAGTGTGTTGACCGGATGATTTCTGCATTTGGTGATGAAGCCCCATCCAAAACCACAATTTATCGCTGGTTTGCTGAATTTCAACGTGGACGTGTCAAGCTCAGTGATGATCCCCGTCAAGGTCGTCCAAAAACTGCAGTCACCCAAGAAAACGTTGATACTGTGCGTAAGCTGATTGAGGAAGATCGACATGTGACATACCGCGAAATTCAGGCAACCTTAGACATTGGCATGAGTCAAATACAAATAATCTTGCATGAACAATTAGGTGTAAAAAAGTTGTTTTCCCGATGGATACCGCATTCGCTCTGTGAAGAGCAAAAAGCGGCACGCGTTACTTGGTGCGTCAGAACTCTCGAAAGATTCCACGCAGGATCCTCAAATGCTGTATACAACATCGTATCAGGTGACGAATCCTGGATATATGCGTACGAACCCGAAACACAAAACCAGTCACGAGTTTGGGTGTTCGAAAATGAGTTAAAGCCAACAAAAATTGTTCGTTCACGGAGTGTTGCAAAAAAAATGGTGGCCACGTTTGTCTCCAAAACCGGCCATGTTACGACTATTCCTCTTGAGGGACAAAGAACGGTTAATGCAGAATGATATGCTAGCATTTGTTTGCCACAGGTCGTTTCTGAACTCCGTAAAGAGAACTGCAACCGCCGCATCATCCTCCATCACGACAATGCGAGTTCTCACACCGCGCACAGAACAAAAGAGTTTTTAGAGCAAGAAAACATAGAATTATTAGACCATCCGCCGTACAGCCCCGACCTAAGCCCTAATGATTTCTATACTTTCCCTAAAATAAAGAATAAATTGCGTGGACAGAGATTTTCATCACCTGAAGAAGCTGTGGACGCCTACAAAACGGTCATTTTGGAGACCCCAACTTCCGAATGGAATGGTTGCTTCAATGATTGGTTCCATCGTATGGAAAAATGTGTCAAATTTCGCGGAGAATACTTCGAAAAGCAATAAATACATTTTTAAATAGTAATGTTGTGTCTCTTCCTTGATTCCCGAAATTTTCAGTGCCGCCCTCGTAAAGCTTTGACGAGGTAATTTTTGTTGGAGTCAAGGGTCCGGCCCCCTCCGTCAGATAAATGGTTGTTTTTGGATTTGTGAAAAAATTCACAGCAGTAGTGTATACCCGTATAACGTAGTTAAAAGGAAAACTATCACAGAAAACTAGTCTTTACAAGATAACGAGTAATAATCAACCAACTTACATTTTCAGTTGGAATGTAGAGAACATTTGTATTTCAACTGCAATGTTAAGTTTGTTCTTTGGATAAATTCTTCCCAACTACAGACTACTCTTTATTGTGCGTGATCTGACAAGCACTTGGCTGGTTTTTATTTTTAAAAAAAAGGTAATACCAAAGACTGACTGATTAACTTAAAAGTAATAAGTACGTAGGTAATTACTATATGTTGTTGCTTATATGAATCTCACAGCTATGATAACTAATGATTAGGTATATGTATGTACAAGCGCTAATGTGTATCTATATACATACAATCATGTTTATCTAATAGTAAACTGGAAGCAAACCAATTTCCGCTGTTTACATACTTATCAATGACCATAAAGATTTAACCTTCACCGCTAAAATAATAATAAAAATATGTAGATACTAACCGAATAGTCAACAGGAAAATATGCAGTTATATTGACTGCCGACAGAAGTGAAAACTCAAAACTTGGGAATAACTGACAGTCTGGCACGTCACAAGCATGTCGCGTATTTCGGTAACGCGAACCCATAAGTTTTCCTCTACCAAAAATCGCTCAACCCGGCTAAAGAATTTTAACTTCAAAAATAAATAAATGTACGAACTTACCTGAAGCCTTTAGTCATTATATCCATGATAAAAGCAATATGTTCCAGCATTTTTATTCACGTCCGCGCTATCACTGATACACTCATTTGCACGGGTGCTCGCCACTACATCTAACTTAGGACTGAATTATAAGACGAGTAGAATCTGATTCTCAATATCAGCTTCTGTTGAACAACTTTGTTTTAGTGTATAGATGTCGAGTCGAGCATGGTCGATTTTCGTAGTTAATTTTCCCCCAACCGCGATCTTATAAAAATGTTTTTTGTTATTAAGTAGGTATTTTCCTTATAACGGCGTGATACAGAGATAAAATGCCATCAACCACATATTTTTATGAGTCATACGAGTTTGGTTCAAAATAATATTTGATTGTGAAACTTGTTTGTTTTGTGGGTAGGTTGGTAGACAAACATGTTTTTTTATCGTTATTAATAATTTTATTGACTTCTCGTGGGATTTCTATGGATTAGGTTTTCGACTGACTTAAAAACTTAAGGTAAGTAGGTAGTAGGTAGGTAGTAAACTACCCCAAATATTAGTAAAACAGATTTTTTACGACTTGGTTTTTTTGTTGTAGGTACACTGTTTTTAAGTCCATCTTCGACCAACATACCACACCCATGCATATCTTATTAGTGTCTGAAAAGTAGTTTGAGCTGGCGAAACTGAAAATTCAATCACGAGCGAAGCGAGCTCGAAATTGTACCTCCGATAGGTTAAGTTTTCGTTTGACGATTCATACAGAAATAGGAGTTAACGAGTTGATGACTTATGCAGAAATGCTTTAGAATTTTAATTTGGAAACCCACGATTCAAGAGCGAGCGAAAGCAATCTCTAAAGTTTGCACCCCGCTTTAAAGGTTATAAGTTTAACGCAATCAACGTACCTATGAAGTCTTGCTTGCCGCGCGGCGAGATATCGGATAGCCCATTGATTGATCAGTTTTGTTGTCTATGCTCATGGGTGCTCAGCACCTACTATTTACCTCCCGTGGGTGCTGGAGCCACGTACCCACGGAGTCGGCGCCCCTGTTAAACTTGACTGTAGAAAACAAGTTTGCATTGTAAGCTCCAAAGCCCTTCAACCGATAGTGACAAAGTGCACTGCGGCTAAATGAATTTCGAAGTCGGTGGTTGCAGATGGCAGGGGCTCACAAAAGAAAGCTAAAAGGCAAGACGAGAAAATAGAAAATTCATTTGGTAAATAATTAATAAACAACGTTTATTACGAATATTAATAGAAATAATAATTAACAAAAACAAAATAATTCTATCTGTCTGTCATTGCAGGTAAATAATACACTCCCGGATTCCTAAATCGAGCTACCGTGCAATTACACGGGTTATTATACATTGGTGGATTTTTGGACGGGGCAGTAAGATTAGGTATCGTAACCGTTGTAGTTACAGAAAAACGATTTTAGAAAACCATCCTTATGTTTTAAGAAATTTTGGTTCATTCATCCCAATCACAGATTTTGAAAAAAAAAAAAAAAATGCAGTCAGCTAGAAAATTTGCCATTTTCGCAAAAACTTTTTTTGATACCAATCGATCTTGTTTCTTATAAGGATCAAAAAACTCTATGGGACCAACGGAGGTTTGAGTACTACAAAAGTAAGAAATCGCAAAAAAAAAAAAAAAACTTTACTGGCCATCATTTTGGTGTCGTCATTGTTCCGAATTTGAATTCACGACCGTATAAAAACTTGATAAACTTCTATGCAAACAGGGCAGGGTGGCTCGATTTAGTAATCCGGGAGTGTAATACGTTCACAATAATTCAATAAGTTCTTTCTTATGAACACATTGTGCAAAAACCCAAATGAAATCAGGGTCACTGATAAAATAATATAATGAGAAATTCCAACACTGGGAACTACATAAAGATATAAGAATCACCTACATACATATCCAAAACATTTTTAGAGGACGTCAAAACTTTGCTGTTAAAAAAATATGAAAGGCCTCTTACAAGTCTTACATTAGGTTCTTTCTCATACCTCAAACTGTCGAACTTAACCGTTTCTCAAACTGCCAATGTGCCCCAAATAAATTGGTATGAGGGCAGGAGAGTGATGACTTCGTTAGTACATAAGTAACTATGCGTGATGGATACGTGTTCAATTATGCATCACTATCAATAATACTCCTAAAGTGTTTGATCCTCTGCTCCGTCTCTTTAATGGAGTCTTTCATGTCCTTGTGTATCTCACTGTATGCTTTTATAGACTGGTTTGTTTCAGTAAAGATGTTCTGCAGGATTTGTAAGTGAAGAATTCTGAAAAGAAAATATTTGGTTACTGTTGTTTAAAAACCGGCCAAGTGCCTGTCGGACCACGCACAATGAAGGGTTCCGTAGTTGGGATGATTTTATCCCAAGAGCAAACTTAAGAGGGTTGTCACCGGTCCACTAGCGCCGCTCCATTAAAAACATAATTATTATCTCGTGACTGAGAAGAAATTATGAAAAACGGCTCAATCAACTATCTCTATTTCTTTGAAGGATAAAATCAGGAATGAAATTATCCGGAAGAGAACCGGAGTTACCGACATAGTTTGCAGAGTAAGCAAGCTGAAGTGGCAGTGGGCTGGCCATATTTGTCGAAGGACCGATGGCCGATAGAGCAGACGAGTCCTGGAGTGGAGACCGCGTATCGGCAAGCATAGTGTGGGACGCCCCCCAGCTAGATGGACCGACGACCTCAAAAAGGTGGCTGGGATAGACTGGTTGCGGAAGGCGGAGGACAGGGTGTTGTGGCGCAGCATGGGAGAGGCCTATGTTCAACAGTGGACTGCGATAGGCTGTGTAATTTTTTTTTGAACTATCGAGGTGTGTCTAGAATTTTCTAATACCTTTTTTAAAGTTTCATATTGATACACGAATCAACAAAATTCGACCTAAATAAAAACGGCCACGTTCCTCTAGATCGTATTTTGTTGCTTCGTGTCTCAATATGAAACTTTATAAAAGGTATTAGAAAGTTCTAGACACACCTAGGCAGCTGATAGAGCCGTTTTTCATAATTCCTTTCATAAGACCCGACATAGCGCTCTTAAGTATTTTTGTTACACGTCCGTGTTTGGGTCACAAAAGTTCATATGTGTACCAAATTTCAACTTAATCGGTCCAGTAAATTCGGAGGAAATTGGCTGTGACGGATGGACAGACAGACAGACGGTTACACGAGTGATCCTATATAGGTTCCGTTTTTTTCCTTTTGAGGTGCGGAACCCTAAAAAGTTTTAAAAAGCGTCGACTGTAGGTATCAACTATGCCTCTCCTACAACTATATTTTTATTCGAAGTAGGTAACCTTCAGGTAGAGTTGTAGATTAGGACCAAAAAGTATCGGCATCTGTCAGAAAAACCGGTAAAAACTTTCCGGTACACCTGATAAGATAGTTTTAATTAGAGCATGTTGTCATAGTAATACCTAACCACATATCAGATAAAAGAGGTTTTATCTGTTCTGTAGTAATAACTATGAATGGCGCCATATAAAATGGATTGAGCAAAAAGTGACTAAAAAAGCAAGCACACCAAATTAAAAAAAAAACCGGTGAAAAAAGTGTCGGACCACGCACAATGAAGGATTCCGTAGTTGGGATGAATTAATCCCAAGAACAAACTTAACATTGTAGTTGAGAAACATGCTCTCCTATACAGATTGTATGGGGAAACATGTTTTTCAACTGCAAATTTAAGTTGGTCGACTATTACTCGTAAACTTGACAAGCCTTCTTATCTGTGATTTTGTGTATGGCATCTCGGAGGTATAACCACTGGGGGTTCCTGCTCCTTAACCGGGCTTTCCTGTGGTGCCGCAAGCTCCTAACGAAGTTTACGCCTCCAGCCAGGGGAGTTTTTACTATAATCTACTTAAGCTAGACGACTGCTCGCTAAGGGCACCCCAGGTGGGGCTCGAACCTCGGCTTAGGGCAGTGTCGGAGGGAGGGTGGCAAGGGACCGTCGGTGGCTGGATAACATCAGGGTTCTGATTATTAATCTGGGGAGTTTGGATTACAGGCTCAGCTAAACCACATGCTGGCACATCGTTAAGCGTCGTCAAGGGTCGGGGAGGGCTATTATTATTGACGATAATAATAGTGGGTCGGGGTGGGCTGATAGTTTTACTTTTAACTTCGTTATATATAGGTACTACTGCCGTGACATTTGAATTTCTAACTACAAACGTTTAGTTGGTAGAGGGGGGACACACTTGACTCTAACGAAAATTGGTACTTTAAAGCTTGATAAGTCACGAACGGTTTACTTAATCAAAAAACGGTCTTCCTAAACCCCTAATATTTTTGAAAGACCTATCCAACGATAAAAAAAATTATCATCCCCACTTTACATGTAGGGGAGGTACCCTAAATAATTGTTTTTTTCAAAATTATATTTTACCATTTTTTCTGCGTCATTAACGTGTATACTCAAGCCAAATTACAACTTTCTAGTACCAATAGTTTTTGAGCTAAACCGCGGGCAGACAGGACTATAAGGGTTCCTTGTTGACTACGGAACCCTAAAAAGATTGACGAAATATAGCTCATTAATTCATTTTGTAGAAGAATGAAGCCTTTTTTTTATGGAAACAATTCTATTAACCCTATTCTGAGAGCATAGGTCATGGTCCAACGTCAACAAAAGATAATATTCATTTTGCTATGATCTTTTAATGAGTTGCAATTAAGAAGACAACAGTCATTAGCTGTTGTCGTAATGATCTGTATGAAGCTAAATAGTTGTCACATAATACCTACATTGTTATTTAATTAACTTGTGCACAAATAGGTTGCTTCAGACAAATACGGCTTTTATTTATTTCCTTCTCAGAAGCCTCTGATATATCAATTCATGATTGCATTTTAGAAAATAGGTAATTACAGGTTAATCTAAGGTTTTAATTAGAGGTCCTATGGTAATCAGCAGACTTTTTGTGTGATTTCAATTTTATCTATACAGGTCCCATTTTGGGCACTACGATATTCATTTCTCAGACCAAATAAAAAAACCAAGACAGAGCACAGTCAACCGCGACGTACGGCTGGTTTCGAAAACATGTGTGCAGTGAGATGTTGTTTGATTGTAAATATGTGCGTGTGAGCGTGTACGCACAGCGCGGAGGTGTAGTTTTGGCATGCTTCACTGTATTGTTCGCAGCGCTGTCTTGGTTTTTAGGGTTCCGTACTCAAAGGGTAAAACGGGACCCTATTACTAAGACTCCACTGTCAGTCTGTCTGTCTGTCCGTCTGTTATCAGGCTGTATCTCATGAACCGTGATAGTTAGACAGTTGAAATTTTCACAGATGATGTATTTCTGTTGTCGCTATAACAACAAATACAAAAAAAAAACAGAAAAACAATATTTAAGGGGGCTCCCATACAACAGACATGATTTTTTTGCCGTTTTTTTTATAGATAACTAGCTTTTACCCGCGGCTATGCCCGCGTAGATGTCGGTTATCGCGTAAAAAAGTAGCCTATGTCCTTCTCCATATCCCAGGCTATATCTCTGCCAAATTTCATGACGATCGGTTCAGCGGTTTTGGCGTGAAAACGTAACATACAGACAGACAGACAAGAGTTACTTTCACATTTATAATATTAGTATGGATGGTACGGAACCCTTCGTGCGCGATTCCGACTCGCACTTGGGCGGTTTTTATTTGGTCTGAGGTTCATATACAGACTTTTTGTGTGATCTTAATTTTGTGGCAATAGGCTCGCGCTCTATTACATTTGATTTAAAGGTAACTGGTGAAATGTGGTGTACCATTGCCGAACCCTTCGGGGAATACAGGCATGAAGTTATATTATGTTATTTTTATCTAATAGGGTTCACCACACAAGGCAAGGCAGCGTGTTGTTATTATCAGATAGGGCGATGTTGTTGCCTAACTAATATGAATGCAATCCTCAGTCACCTTTTATGAAAAAATTACTGAAAGACTAGTTTTAAATACTCACTTTGATTTGTAATCCAGGATCTTAGTCTTCAATGTCAACAGTTCACTAGAATCATGGCTGAACTTTGTCACATCTCGAAGCCTATGGTTGAGCCATTCCATCATCAGCTCCACTTTGTCACTCTCTTGCTCTTCAAGGGTGGTCAGATTGTTATCAATACTGGCCTGAAAAAAAATATAGAAGAAATATTTATTTGTTGTTCGATAGGGATAAAAAATAACAAAATAAAGAATAATTTAAAACCTGGAGTTCCTTCTTCTCATCATTTTGGGGTTTCTTACTGCTGGTTGACTGTTTTAGGTGCTCTAGCTCTGAAGTAAATGCTGGCAGCTTGGTTTGTATTTTTTGCAGCACTGCCTGGTTAAATTCTGTTTGCTCATCAAATGTTAGCTCAGCTGCAGATTGGTGCATGAATCCTGGAACAAATTAAAATGTTGTCATTATTTATTTATTTAATTATTGAAACTTCATGTACAATAGTGGTAATAGGGGCAATAATGAAAATCGTAATATCATTAGGTATCATCATTTTAACCGAAAGACGTCCACTACTGGACATAGGCCTCCCCCAAAAGTACCGCCACTTAGACCGGTAAAAGAAAGAAGAAAGAAAAGAAAAGGAAATGGAAAAAGAAAGAATAGAAAAAGAAAAGAACAAAATACGATCAAGTGCGCGTTGAACTCGCGTGGAGAGGGTTCCGTACGATGATTATTTTATCTACCATGTTTTTTTAAAGGTATCCCCAGAACAAACTTAACATTGTAATTGAAAAACATGTTCTCCCACACATTCCAACTGCAAATGTAAGTTTGAAAGTTTGATAAGGGCCCCCCTTTATCTCCGAAACTACTGAGCATGGAAAATTTTCGTCTATTTTCTTACTTTAAAACAATTTATTTTAAAATTATTAAAAAAAAAAATATTTGAGACCCTCAGAGTAAGCCCTTTCATTTGTCACATGGTACAGTTTGCAAAACTTTTTTTATTAATTTTCTTATTTGCTCCTCAAAACTGACCCCAATATTCTAAATTCATTTATTTACGGTTCACGTCCATATTTGGGTCACTCAAATTGATATATATACCAAATTTCAACTTAATCGGTCCATTACATTCGGAGCAAATTGGCTGTGACAGACGGACGGATAGATAGACAGACACATGAGTGATCCTATAAGGGTTCCGTTTTTCCTTTTGAAGTACAGAACCCTAACAAAGAAAGAAAAGAAAAAGAAGAAAAGGAAGAACAGAACCGGTCAAATGTAGTATACAAGCAATTAACATTTCATACTCTTGTTGGTTTGCCAATATTTTAATCACAGTATGAGCAATTTGTCTAGGATTAGAAGACACCTAGAAGCGGAAATTCGAAAACTTGCGACAACCACCAACCTGCACTGGGCTAGGGTGGTGGTTTATGGCCCACACCCCACTATCCCAGCAGTGGGTAAATTATAGGCTGATTATGCTTTATGCATGAGCTATTTTTTGGCTTATGGCTAAGTAATAACAGCCACATAGGTCGATCAATCAGATTAAGCTGCACTTGCTGCGGTTGGTCCGTGCATGGGTGACCATCTTTACATACCAAGACGCACGTGAAGCTGTAGAAAGCACGTTAAGCTGTTGGTCTCAGCCAGCCATTATGGGTCGTCAGGAGACCGAAAGTCTGACAACCAGTCTTAGCAAGGGGTATTGTATTACCTATTAACTGGGTTGTGGAGGACAGATAGGCAGTTGCTCCATGTAAAATACTGGTATTCAGCAGAATCCGGTTAAGACTGGAAGCCGACCCCAACAAAGTTGGGAAAAGGCTAGGAAGATGATAATGCATGAGCTATTTCTCATGGTTTGTGTTGTTATAAAGGAGTGTTTAAATTGTTTTACTAGTTTTTTAACAACACTGCAATCAACAGCTCCATGTTTGGTATGCAAATAAGCTTGTCATGTTATGTTCATGATCATCTGCTAGGCAAACTTGTGTACACCAGCTCTTTCATAGAATGGTTCTAGGTGGCTCACATACATAGCATACCTGCCTTTAATATATTACGATCACAAGACCATTGGGGCAGTCCTGACAGGACTTGATCTCTCTCTGGTTGTGTCAGATTGCCGTCCTATCGGACTATGAGAGTGAGGGAAGAGAGACCTGTGTTAGCGCACACACTTGTGCATTATAATATCTCTCACGCCGAAGGCTGATCTCCTCTGAGAATGGTCGCCATGGCCGAAATTCGGTCTGAGGTATTATTGTAATATATTAAGGGGTTACATTATAGTAGGTCTTAGACTATACAATAAGTAGTACGCATACAATATTTAAAAAAAAATCGCTCAGCGATATATACACGTGTTGGCTACAGGTAACATTATAAATTCTTACCTAGGACAGTAGCAGTGCTTTCATCCCCTGTACTCAACCTGTGCAGACTCGAATAATACGAGAGATCGCAGTCCGCGATAATCCTGTTCACTTTGCCCTTCAGTTTATCAGACAATTTGTTATTTTCACCACAAACTTCCCTGATAATGTCGAGTAACATGTTCTCTTGAGTCATCTTTATGTCCATACATACGTTGTCCGTGCTCGTAACTGAATCCATTGTAGTTAGTTTATTTATAATATCGTAAATTAAGCAAATTGTTTTGTTTGAAGCTCAGTTTGAAGTAATAATCAAATAATATTCTTTCTGATAAAAACAAATCTGTAACCACGACAACCGTTGTTGCTTTCAAATCAGAGATGACATAAGCCCAAACAAACAAAATTCAATTTAATTTTTCATTACAGAAAGTAATAAACATATAATAATATTTTTTTCCAAAAACAAGAATAAGATAACTTCCTTGATGGTAAAGTTTCGTAACTTAAAAAAACAGAAATTACATTCTTTTTTACAAGTTTTTTGCAAAAGTCTACTATAGTTAATTTCCGAACGGATTTTATTCTTTTAAATAAAATAGCACAGTGGTCATGTCAAATTATATGTTTATCTCTTTCTATCACGAGTATTTGCGCGCGATACTAGCGCCATCAAATGGTGTTGTATGAGCTACCATTTTTAGTGGCCTTAAATTTTACTAGAAACACTTCACCTTGTTCATGTTCCCGTCCCGTAAATTCGTATTTTATTTATTTTGGAAATCATACTATTGACTAAATTCATAAAATGTGAGTGAGTTTATCGATTTCGATCGTTATAGCCACTAATTATTGAAAATGTCGTCAGCAACGGCGGAATCATACAAGAAATCCTCCGAGTCTGATATTGGTTCCAACAATGCTCACAACAATCAATCGGAATCTCAAAAGCCGGGCGACAATGCAGAAAGAAATAAATCGAGTAAAACCTCTAACGAATCTCAAGGAAATTGCTACTGGTGAGTAAACCTTCCTTGCTTTACTTTTTTTTTTCAAATTTCGAAAGAGTTCCATCAAATAACCTTTTTATAATTTTTAGCGGGAAAGATCGAAACCTGAACATAGCAGAGTTGTTGTGTGCTTCTTGCAATAGATGGTTTCACGAATCATGCATTGGTTACCAACTAGGAAAGTTGGTACCATTCATGACAAACTATTTGTTTATTTGCAAGAACTGCTCTCCAACTGGACTTGAAACATTCAAGAAGAACCAGGCCCGTGAGTATCTGGATACTGTGACATATTTACCGTTTAATTTATTTAAAATTAATCCCTTTTTTCTAAGTCTACTTGAATTTAGTCACTAACGCCCCCTGCGTTAGTGACAAAATTCAAGTACTAACGCAGGGGTCATTCAATGAAACTTTTGACCTCCACTATGAACTGCTTATGATAGTGAAGTACGGTATTAATACCTCTGTGTATAATTATTAGTTAATTAAGTAGATAGTTATTAATTAATTAAAGTAAGTCCTTATGTTTAAAAGCATAAAATGTGGTGAAAACCTTTATTTAACTTCATGAAGATGTTCTAAAACAAAAAAAAAAACAAAAATACAGTTACAAAACTTAAATCAAGCTGCTATCCATATTTTTAATGCTTGTCAGGCATATGTAACTACAACATAAAAAATTAAATTAAAAAAAACCAAAATCACCATACATGGTAAACAGATTCAAAGTCAAAGTCAAATCATTTATTTCAAATAGGCACGAAGATGCACTTTTGAACGTCAAAAATTACATGAATAGTTAATTGATTCTAGTTGCGCCTTCCAAAAGGTATGTATGGAGAATGGGCAAGAAACTCCATACTTACTCTTTTAAAATTATAGCAATAGTTTGTATACATTAATTAATAATTATAGCTGAAGACGATGTACATAGAATAAAAAATAAAAAAATACCATAATTGGTAAAAAGAATGAAAAGTGAAGTAATGACAGAAAAATTAATAAATGCGATAGGTACATGGTGCTCACATATTTACAAACATTGTATATGATTTTTCAAAAAACAAAAGACAAAAAAACATATAATAAGTCAGTGTGTGAGTTAAATTTATATTAATCACAGAAAATAAAATTAATATCATAAATATTATAAAATAAACAGTTAAATTATCAACTAGTTTGATTTTGTCTAGACTCTAAATTGTCCTATGGAGCCGGACCAGCATGTTTCCAAGCATTCTTATCTATCTATTATATCTTATTATTCTATTCTATATAAAAAAAAGTCCGCGACAGCATATGTCTATCTTTTAAGATTGACTCACTATAACCTTTTTTATGGTAATCAAATTTGTTGGAAATTAATGCATTATTTGCGAAGGAGTTTTCATAAACATGGTATTAATCCATAACCAAATAAATACGTTATTCATCACAAGTATTTACATCATTTAATTTCAATGAATATCTTAGGAGATATAACTGTTGTATAATAACTCCGCAGCAAAATAATGATCAACTCTTCGAGGTAGTCTATTCTAAAGGTGAAGAGTTAGTTTTTAGGGTTCCATACCCAAAGCGTAAAATGGGAACCTATTACTAAAACTCCGCTGTCCGTCTGTCTGTCTGTCCGTCTGTCACTAGGCTGTATCTCATGAACCGTGATAGTTAAACAGTTGAAATTTTCACATATGATGTATTTTTATTGCCAATATAACAACAAATACTAAAAAACAGAAAAAAATAATATTTAAGGGGGGCTCCCATACAACGGACATGATTTATTTGCCGTTTTTTTTTGCTCCGCCCGCGTGGATGTCGTTTATCGCGTAAAAAACTAG
Source organism: Dryobota labecula (assembly GCA_947523025.1). Taxonomy (NCBI): domain Eukaryota; kingdom Metazoa; phylum Arthropoda; class Insecta; order Lepidoptera; family Noctuidae; genus Dryobota; species Dryobota labecula. The sequence goes on along the minus strand of OX383289.1, from coordinate 23,620,942 downwards.
CCTATGTCCTTCTCTATATCCCTGGTCGATCGGTTCAGCGGTTTAGGCGTGAAAACGTAACATACAGACAGACAGACAGACAGAGCTACTTTTACATTTATAATATTAGTATGGATAGCTTTTGCCCGCGGCTCCGCCCGCGTGATTGTCGGTTATCGCGTAAAAAAGTAGCCTAAGTCCTTCTCCATATCCCAGGCTATATCTTTGCCAAATTTCATGACGATCGGTTCAGCGGTTTAGGCGTGAAAACGTAACATACAGACAGACAGACAGACAAATAGACAGACAGACAGAGTTACTTTCACATTTATAATATTAGTAAGGATAGGAATTTGTATGGATGGAACGGAACTATTCTTGCGCGAGTCCGACTCGCACTTGGCCGGTTTTTGTTTTTTGAACGCGCTAATCTCTGGAACTGCGAGTTGGATTTGAAAAATCTTTTTGCAGTTTACAGACCAATTCTTGAGGAAGAATTACATTCCTATTAACTAGAACACCATTTTTTTTAATGAAATTTATGCGAAAACGAAGTAAAAGCACGGGCAGGCAATGTGTTGCGACGGGGTGGGTCGGGGGTACAAGAAATTTAACGCGGACGAAGTCGCGGGCAGAAGCTAGTCTTGGATATAATCCTCTTATTTGTAATATGCTTGTTTACAAAGTGTGCTTTTTATATGAGTTTAAAATTTTCTTTCATTTAATTGTAATATATCACAAGGTATTTTATTGTAACATTTAACACAGTACCCCATAAAAGATGTATGTACTTTAGATAATCTGAAAAATAGTTGATCTATTTTATCTTTATTTCTAGTATTAAAATTATGCCTATCACTGATTTTATTAAAAAGATATAGATTTTTTTTTACATACATAATAATTTCATAAATGAATTGGCAAGGTACCGTCATAATATTAATCGTTTTAAATAGTTCTCTAAGAGATTCGCGGCGATGTAGATTATAAATGCCTGTGACAGCCCTCTTTTGTAAAATAAAAATGGATTCAATGTCGGCAGCCCGACCCCACAGTAAAATGCCATACGACATAATGCTATGGAAGTAGCCAAAATAAACCAAACGCGCGGTTTCTATATCTGTTAACTGTCTTATCTTTCGAACAGCATACGCGGCCGAGCTTAGCCGCCCCGCAAGAGATGTTATATGAGGTCCCCATTGTAATTTTTCATCTAGCGTGATTCCTAGGAAAACCGTTTGATTAATAAATTCCAGTTTTTCTACGTTCAATGTGATGTCAAATTCGCTACTACATTAGGTAACTTAAATCGAATGCATTTGGTATTTTTTTTATTTAGTACCAAATTATTTGGTTTGATTGGTGCATGTTGTTGATTCCCATTTCACCAGGTCAAGGTATCTTCTTGTCCACAGCATTTCCTCAGATGTGTCTCACGGCTATAGCAAACTTGAAACAGGAGACTGTAAAAGAAGGTAGCAGCAGACTTCTGTTCAGCAAAGACCGGGAAATCATACCATACATAGACCAGTACTGGGAAGCTATGACAACTATGCCAAGAAGGTAAGAATATACCACATACATATCTAATCAGGGTAGTATCTGAACAGTGTTCTGGGGTAGTTGGGCAAAATTGCCCACAAGAACTCTATGCACTCTGTCCTGGGTGTCTGATCAGATTGTGAACCTTTCTAGGATGAGAAAATTTTAAACCTATTATTTAAAAGCTGGCCAAGTGCCAAAAATTGTTTTCACAAACCCCCAATATTTTTGAAAGACCCATCCAACAATACCCCACACATGAGGGAAGACGCAAAAAAAAAAATACATCTCCACTTTACATGTACAGGAGATACCTTAAAAAATATATTATGTAATTCAATAATTTGATAGGAAACATTTGCAGTGCCCTTACAGGGTGCATGTCTTAATACTGTGTCATGAAATTTCAATGCATGCCTACTAACCATTGTTTAACATGTAAGCAAATTAATAAATAATGCCAAATTATAGCTTTATAGTACTAAGAGTCTCTGAGCTAATCTGGGGACGGACAGACGGACGGACGGACATGGCGAAACTATAAGGGTTCCTTGTTGACTACGGAACCCTAAAAACTTGCAACATGTTTATTCTTTAACTCGTATCATCCCAACCATAATAAAACAGGTCCTATTTTTATAAAAATCGGATCAGAGTATGTTTATAGATGTATAATGGTACCTACAAATCTAAAAAAAAAATACGTAATTTGGATTTTGAGTTTCGTAACCGTTCCAATAATGGAACACTAGGATTATACATAGGTACATATAAGATACCGATAGTGGCTATGGATATCGTTATGAAATAAAACTATTCTATAGACCTTTTTATTTATTATAATGAAAACTTATCAAAATAAAAACTATAGTTTCCCTGCGGCAGTTTGGATATAAGATCCAGAACAACTGAGGCACCAACACCTAGTTCAGGATGAGTATTACCAGTACTAGCTCCCTGATATAGCTCACCATAAATCAAGTAGCCGAGTCGAGTACAAATTGACAAATTTTTATATCCAAATCTGATCGGCTTTCCATGGATATGTAGCTAAGTCCCATGTTTCCCATAATAGGGAATCATAGATTCGTCAATGCTCAAATTTTTATCTCCAGGATAATACTTTACCCATCTCGCTTTGAGCAGTTTCCATAGAGGCCGAACTTTTGCGAACTTATCATCAGGTTCAAGATTATTATTCTCCGCAACATGGAAATAACGCAACAAATCTTCGAAACTATTTCATGACATTAGAGCTGCTACTGTTGGAAAACTGCAATCGACTTTTTTGCCAATTATCAGGAGGTGTGATGAAAATATCAGCCGCAAACACATCGTCATCTTCCTCCAACTGCGAAATTATCTGATTCACATCCAATCTGCAATAAATAATATCATAATTACGAGGTAATACTGGTAAATTATCAAATCAAATATATAAATTTTACGTAGGTGTATGTTCCTGCTGTTCAAATAATGGAACGGTACACAAAATTCACACTTACCCACATTCTCCCATTTTTTTGTCTAGAAATGTATTATGACATGATATAACAAAAACATAACGCGTACATAAACACTAAATTGTCAATAGTATAATTATAAAATATCATAATTACTTACATTTTTCTATTCGCCATAATTTTCACCAAAAACTTCCAAATAAAATCTTTTTTATTGTTTAAAACAACCGCGCGAATTAAAATGACATTTATTCAACTGAAAGCTAGAAATGTCAGTAATACCTAAATAAAAACATTAATTAATGGATGCGTTCAAGAACTCAAATAATATTTTAAAAATTAACCGTTCCGAAATTGGAACACTGGGATGATATGAGTTAAGAGATAGCTGTTGTAGTACTAACAAGACCTAAAGATTAGTATACCTAACTCTCGCTAACTACGCTCTCCAAAAGTAAGACGAAAAAGTTTTAACCAACTCAAATTAATGATACTGGCAGCTCATAACCTTTGGAAAAACGAAAAACAAAAAAAAAAAAATGGTATATATTCAAGAATCTGCAAGAAAAGCTTTTTTGTGAATACAAAATAATTTAATATTGAGGTATAGAATGTTATTATTTATTTATTATTGTTCCTTAGGCAAATTTTATTTAACTTTGTTAGTTTTAACAACATCCATATTTATGTTGATTATCTTTAAAAGATCCTATTTAGCAATAGACCACGCCTTGTAAAATTTCTACATATAAATCTGTAATTTTTATGGGGTGTAATAAAGAGTATTCTGTCTATCTATGTTCTAGACTCAAGAACCACTAGAATCTAAAAGGTTCAACATTAAATACTCAGTTATCTTTTTGTAGACAAACAATAAATTTTCAGAGTAACCCAATCCTGGTATGCAACAGTACAGCGAGCCCTCATAAAGGACATCCAAGTACTATTCACCTATGAAGAAGACGCTAACCAAGGACCAATGTTTGGGCTATACAACATGGAGTTGACGGCTATCAAACCCAACTATGAAGCTATGATCAAGCAGGGGCAGCTCAAGGTTACTGATATGGGCATAGCTACAAGTAAGTTGTATGACAGCAAATTTACTTATTAATAAATTTATATGTATACTAGATCGGTTAGGATGGTGACTGCCAAACTATTACTTATAGGTTTGCATGTAGTAAAACTGCTACTGCTACAAAGTTTTTCACTTGCTTACTGGCCAATATTTTTACGACAATGTGGGCTCTTCTAATTTAGTTTGTGCCAATATCAGAAAGAAATATTATTTTTAAATTAAGTACAGAAATAAGTACTCATATCATAGATTTGCACGAATTTTTGTAATCGGTTTCGCGCCCGTGGCCGCGGTCCTTAATCATTTATCCATGGAATAAAATCATGGTACCCAAGCACAACAAGTTACCACAAACTGTCAAATTTTCTCGTTCGATTTTGAACTTAACACCAACATTATACAGTTTAAAATCGTTTGGAGAAATTTTACAGTTTCATACCTTTGTACTATAACCGGAGAACGCATGTTACGATAAAAAAAGTAATGACATACCTATTAAGTAAAGGCATTTTTTTGCCAAATAAACGAATAAATTATATTGCCCGTAAATGGTGCAAAAATTAGCATTTCGCTGACTATTAGAAGCATTAAGTAACAATATCAAGCCCATGTAAATAAACTAAAAATATTTTTATTCTAATTTCTGATATTTCCAGACGGTAGTACCTAACAATACCTGCTGCACAATAATTATTATGCAAAGCGGTTGTCACGGTCGAATATATTATTAAAATAAGTTTAAAGAGGAAGCACGCTCTTATAAAGTACAATAACAAGACGACGACCCCTTTTTAGACAATCAGGTATTCAAGAAATAAAACATTAATGGTTGTTATTATTGTAATAAATCATCAATTTCACCGACTACACTAAGGAATTAATTTAGCATAATATTTACAGTCGCAGAACCAAAGATTATGACAAGCGCGACCTACTAATCTGACCTCAATAAAATAACGTCAAGTTGGAAATTGTTGAGTGTCATAAACACCATAATTGACCGACAGACATGTCGCTTTGGAAACGATCCAAAACTGAAAAACGTACACACGTAATCCGCGCGATGCATACATAGAATTGTTAGTAGAGTCAACCACAAAGACATGTTATTGAATAAATGACATTGTTCTTTATGCATTGGTGTATGTAAACAGAACTTCGCGACGCACACAGCGGCCGCATTAAAACACTATATTCTACGTTAGTGTGGCCTTATATTCGCCGATAAGTACACATAGGACCGTCGCGTTAGCCGCGCGATTTCTCCTCTATTGATTTTAGATTTAAATAGTTCACTTCATAATCACCTTGAACTTTATGGCTGGTGAGTTAAGTCCGATTTTTTTTTTTCTTCACAAATTCACTGTTACACCTCCTTAGAATGTTATGTGCATACCTAATTAGTTTACACGGCTATCTGTTATCAGAATCGTAATTTGCCTTGAACAAATGTTTACTTATACGTAGGTATGTATTGGCGTCGCGTTTTTATCTCGTTAAAGTAACGTACTTATAAGGCTAAAACAATTTTTATTCCATATAAATGATGTTGGTGGGTTGTTTATGTTCGGCGTTCCACATTGTTGTGTTGTTTGTCACGTAAGACCCCGATGTAATCGCGCGTATGTTCGTCTCGATACGTGTTCTTTATCTTATCAACACTTGCACTAAATATATTTGTCAGTTAGTCCAGTTATCGGTGCTGACGACATGGATAGTAAGTTAAGATTTCAATTGATTTTAGTTATGTATTTTAATAGCTCTTTGGTATGGTGTTAACATTCTCTTGCATAAATAATTGTTTCCTGCAGTTATACGATTGGTATGTCTGGCGTGGTATAATGGTGCCTCTGTATTCGTTTATTCAATTAGGTTTGATCGGCGTCTCTGCAATAAAACTGCAGTCATTTTAGCTGTTGTTATCGAATTGCTTTGATTTGCTCGTTCTAAGTTTATGACCACCATAAAGATTTTTTCTGGTATCAAACCCAGTTTAATAAGGAAATTAAAAGCGTGGCCAAGCCTACACTACCGTTATCTTTAGAGTTTCTTGTAAAAATTTGATGTCCATTGCGGAAAATGTATGTTGAAATTTTATTATTTTAAGGAGCAATGTGTCGTAGGTCTGTGTGTCAAGTGTAGATAACCGTGTCGCTACAATTCAATGACGTCGTAAGTTTTTAATGCAATGAAATTACAGACCTATTCATCGAAGAAGATAGAAATAGCGCAATCGATTTATTTTGTGTAGCAACAGTGACTACTGCTATTTAGCTTCCTCGGTACTATCATATTATTGTTAGGAATAAAATCTGGTAAATGATAAATAGCCCCATCAAGTCCTAAGGGACTATAAATACTTATCTACCTCGAAGCTTTTCTTAAAAAGCGTTACCGTGACTACACGGACGTTAAGCTTTGTCCTTGCCCCACCCATCTACGAACATCAAATAAATGTAATCGAGTTTATCGAGTTACCTACCAAATCAACATAAAACATACCTTGATACATTTCGAGCACATTAGCACTTTTTCGAAGATATTTTGATGCCATACGGACACTGGAATAATGCACTTTACGACATGACAGTTAAGAGCAATGCAGTTAGCAGTTAAAATAACTGCACATGTGGGCATTTTCGGGCATATAAACAAATGGAAGAGCCACAGTTTGTGACCATTTTGAAGGCACGTGAAACACTGATAAAGACTCTTGAAGACATTTTGCAGCGACGTGGAATAAGGTCACGATGTTTTACCCTATGATTGCACCACATTCATATGTCACTTTCCGATGGCCATTCTGTTCCAGTTTTCATTCGCTTTGAAATGGAGTAGCGAATTTTAATCGCATGATGGTTCAAGACTTACGTCTGGCCTGGCTCATCAGTGAAAAAAAAAAAAGATAGTCGACAGTGAAAATTATTAACAAACATCCACAAAATATCTTAAATAACAAAATAATATTAAAAACACAAAACTTTGAAAATATGCGTAATAGTCCTTCCGCTATTTCTATTGCCCCTTAAAAAACTTCGCTAGCAACCCTATCCTATTAAGTTTACGCTTGACAGAGCACACTTCCTTTACGCGATACCATAACCATTAACCTGCCATGTTTCTCATTATTTAGCAGTTTCCCATAATGTTGTTTGCCTGGATCATAAAGGCTTCATAAATAGGCTTCCCTGTGTGAGCACTTCCAAGAAATTAGAAACTTATTCGTCAAAAACTTTTTTACCTAACTGCCAAGAAGGGTTATGTTTTATAATTTATGACGTCATCGTAACGAGTTGTTTCCAGTTTAATCAGAAATGACTTTTGGGGATTGCTAAAATGCATAACAGACAGCAGGCTGTGTAAATAAATTTCGATTCGAACTGACCAAATATTTCTAGCCTACAGATAGTACATAGTTTTGAGTTTGTGCATGTGAGTCTCTCTGAAACCAAACAAACGATACCTACAGGAGAAATTCATACATGCTGCTACATGCTACATGGTGCTACAGTACCTTCGTTCTCTTGCCCTTATCCCAATTTATTTCGGGTCGGCGCAACATGTATTTTTATTCCATACTTCGCTTTTCTTGCGTTAATGACACATCGTGTTTTAGAAGACGGTTGACTTTGTAATGCGTCGTCTCTTTCACCTGTGTGGTAGTCTCTTGTTCTCTCTCTCTCTCTTTCCAAAGCAAGTTGTGCCTTGTTAAGGCGAAAGCGCCAGGGTAGCCGTATTCTGCAATTTGCAGGTCAGTATTAGGTTGTATGTTGATCAAAATATATGATTCGCGACCATAAAAAATATGTATTTACAGAATTATAATCATTAAAATCATCAATACAACTGTCTAAGACCAAGTAACCCTATTGAATGACTATTTCATGAAATCATTACATTTGAGGGCAATTCTAACTTAAGGTGTTGTATTGCGGATTCTAATGATTATAATTCAGTAAATACATAATTGTTACGGTCGCGAATCATCATCATTTCGCGGGCTACCTTACCGCTTCCCCCTTAACGTCCGGGTACATGTTTTTATCCACACCTAGATGGAAGGTAATTTTCATTTTTATTAGTTATCTATCAGATCTACAATTATAGGAATTGTATCACCGTATTAAAACACAAGCCATTAAATCTGGTTTGTACACAGGCTGTCCTTAATTGCAACGGTATTCATTATGAGCGGTGCTAATTTTCTTCCAACGCCCACGTAAATTGCGCTGCAAAAAAATTATTTGTTTATGGTCCCGCGTGGTTGTTTTTGTATCAGACTGCGTATTTGATTAGCACATTCTAAAAATATAACAAATTAACATATCGTTGGGGAATTAGGACGTGTCTGCTTTGGTTTTGTATAGATAGAGACCCTGATATTCGTTTTCTGGTCATCATTTTCGGGTTGAGTACTCATTACTTAGCTTATTTGTATCACAAAAAATCACTGAAAGGGAAACTGCGTTCGGGCTTTAGTTTCCAAACACGTTTATGGAAAAACATCTCTAACACTCACACATAAAGTTCAGTTTGCGCTACAACATTTTTGACTTTTTCAACAGTACTAGTTATTCTGAAATCAACTTAATTTACAGTTACATAAGCTTGATATTCGTGGAAATAACATCAATTGGAAACAAGGATTTGAATAGACTGTACCTACTTAGTATTGAATAAAAACAAGCTCCTATTTCTTTCAGTACCTTTAGCGGGTAACGTAAAGGGCAGACAGGGGAAGCGACGGCCGGCAGTCGGCGGGGCCGCGGACAGCGGGGCCCCCGTGGGCAAGAAGGGCCGCACGGCCGACCTGGGCGCCTTGAAGCTGCCCTCGCATGGGTACCCCACGGAGCATCCCTTCAATAAGGACGGGTACCGGTACATACTGGCCGAGCCCGATCCGCATGCACCTTTCCGACAGGTGAGGACAAAAAACGAAGAATATACCTACATAAAAAGCCCACTTTCTAACATCCAACATTCCCATTTTACTTATTCAGGACATGCTTTCACTACTAACTTAACAGGTTTCAAGCCCGTAAAGTGATAAACTACCGTGATGACCATAATTTCTACCAAATTCACTTAAAAATAATTATATGCAAACAAAAAAGGACTCCTCAGCAAGATTTCGACATAATTAACACACGTTAGAACATACCCGGTGTAAAGGACATTCACGCGCAAACTGTTACCATAAATTCAGCATTCAGCTATTTTTACACACACAAAAAACGGAACCCTTATAGTGTCATTCGTGAGTCTGTCTGTCTGTCCGTTCGTCACAGCCGATTTGCTCCGAATCTGAACCGATTAACTTGAAAGGTACACATATGAATTTCTGTGACCCAAGTAAGAACGTGTTATGTGTAAATGAATTTTGAATATGATTATATTATAGTTTTTGTTTATACGTATAGATTACAGGAAAATCTATAAGAAGTCTTATGTTCTGAAATAACATGGTAAATCACTGAATATTGTGCGTGCAAACTTACATTTGCAGTTGGAATGAATGGGGGAACATGTTTTTCAACTACAATGTAAGGTTCGTTCTTGGGATAAATTATTCATCCTAACTACGGAACTCTTCATTGTGCATAGTCCGACACGCACTTGGCCGGCACAGATTAATACAGATGGGACACTCAGCAGTTTAGGTATGAAGCTACAAGTACGCGGCGGGAATCATTTACTGAATACATCAACAACTGTTACAAAGGGTCCCTTAAACTCCCTGTATACGCGTGCAAATTTTAGACTCAACAATTTTGATTACAGAAACTAAAATATTTATGTTCTACCACTGCTATAAAATTTTACATTTCATCTAGGAGTTCGATGAAAGCAACGAATGGAGTGGCAAGCCGATTCCCGGCTGGTTATACCGGTCCTTGTGTCCCGGAATAGTGTTACTTGCTCTGCACGACAGGGCACCGCAGCTCAAGATATCTGAAGACAGGCTGGCGGTCACCGGGGATAAGGGCTACTGCATGGTGCGGGCGACGCATGGTAAGCATTAAAAATATTGGTCCTTGTGCCCTAAAATTATGCTGCTATATCGCCTATCTTCTGATACTTGATCTATACTAATAAATAAAATTGAAGTGTCAGTTTGTAATGTCAAAATAACAACCTTTCACTAGATGCATTTAGCGCGGCTCCGCCCGCGTGGATGTCGGTTATCGCGTAAAAAAGTAGCCTATGTCCTCCATATCCCAGGTTATATCTCTGCCAAATTTCATGACGATCGGTTCAGCGGTTTAGGCGTGAAAACTTAACATACAGACAGACAGACAGAGTTACTTTCAAATTTATAATATTAGTATGGATAGTATGGATAAATGGCAAATACTAAAAAAAAAACATTTTTAAATTTTTTGTATGTCTGTCTGTTTGTTCCGGTTAATCTCCGAAACGACTGGATGGATATTGACGAGAGTTTCAATGGCAGATAACTGATGTTAAAAGGAGTTACGTAGGCTACTTTAATTTTAGAAAATAGCCACGCGGGCGAAGCCGCGGGCAGCAGCTATTTTCAAATGTTTCAAAGTCAAAGTATTTATTAGTGCGATTTTTGGTGATATAACAGGTTTTACAGATATTTTATAGATAATTAAAAATCTACCCTTTATGGGCATACACATAATTAATTTAACAATATTAGAAATTACATAAGACATTATAAACGATACAATTCTAACAAATTTAATACAATTCTAATAAATCTTTAGATAGGAATATTTTTACATTATATCATAAATACAGGATTAGTCATAGGAAATGTTGTCAACAAGAAATTCATCAATGGTATATTATCATTTGTCTTTTAAACAAATATTTAGTTTGCGTTTAAATTGAGTCAAGTTTAAATCTTTTATGTCATTTTGTAGCTTATTAAAAAATTTCGGAGCCATGCAAAGTATGCTCTTGTAAATAAAGGAGGTTTTTGATCTTCTTAGGCATAATTCGAGGGACGTGCAGTTTAAAATTAGAGGATCTCTACCGAACAAACAATTTGCAGCAAGCAAGTAGTTTTCATCGGAACGGGGAATATTGATTTTATAAACATTCACATTCATACAAGCAAATAGCAATAACAAAGAATTGAAAACTGTGCACAATGACAATACTTTTCATTTTGACAATTCATCCATATTCATTGCGCTATTCACGTTGTCCAGCCGTTTCGGAGAATAGCTGGATCATGCAAACAGACAGACACAGACAAGTAGACAGACAATATTTTTTTTTGTGATAAGTACCTACCGTATACCTGTATACGGTATGGATTTTTGAGATCGGGCATTAAGGGTAGGTACCGTAACCGTTGTAGTTACAGAAAAGCGGTCTTAGGAGACTGTCCTTATTTATTTATTTTTGAGAAATTTTGAAACCCTTTCACAGATTTTGAAAAAAAAAAATACAGTCTGCAAGAAAATTAGCCAAGTTTTTTTGATGCCAATCGATCCTGTTTCGGATAAGGATCAAAAACCTCTATCAGACCAAATGAGGTTTGAGTACTAGAAAAGTCAGAAATCGCAAAAAAAAACTTTTTCCATACATTTCATAGGAAATGAGACTCCAACTTACTTTTTTATGATGGATAGACTGGCTACTACAAAAGACAGAAATCGAAAAAAAACTTTTCCCAAATGTTCTAAATTATTGAAGGACGTTTTTCTCAGAATTACAGAATTACACAAACTATCTAAATTCTGTTCTCGAAGTAAATAAAATGATAACTAGTTTTCGTTCGAAATCCAAAGTTTTTTGTTAATTTTCGGCCAGTCTGCCCAAAGAATTAAATTTGGGATTAAAATATCTTACGAATGTATGGGAGAAGTTTTTTCGCGATTTCAGACTTTTCTAATAGGCAAACCTAAGTTGGTTGGATAGATTTTTTTGATACTTATAAGAAACAGGATCGAATAGCACCAAAAAAAGTTTTTGTGTAAATGTCCCATTTTCTTGCTGACTGTACCTACCTTTTTTTTTTCGAATCTGTGAATGGGGATCAAAATTTCTCAAAAAAATAAGGACAGTCTCCTAAGACCGTTTTGCTGTAGCTAAAACGGTTGGGAGACCGGCCCTTGCTGTCCCATCTCAAAAATCCATCCTGTATTTATGCATTTAGTAAAGCGCTGTTAATAAAAATAAAAAAACAAACAAATAAAAAAAAAAAAACAAACAAATTAAAAAAAAAAAAAAAAACAAAATGCCTCATTTAATTAAAAAGCGTCTAACGTGCCTCTGCGAGTTGGCTTCTGCCCCTCGTATGCCTTCCAAAGGTCCGGGACCCCAGGGTCCCGAGATATCGCAAAGAGACTTTCAATAATAATAATAAAATAAAAAACAACATTACAAACATACACTTCAATTTGATTTATTTGTATAGATCAAGTACCAGAATTAGTTGGGCGTTATAGTTTTAACCGGTAGATAAAAAAGACGCGTCTTTAGTGCTTTCTATTATTCTGCTAAAGTATTCCTGTGGACAATTAACATACTCTCTTGTGGAAGCTTCAGTCCGTAATTATCACAAATTCAATATGATAGTTTGTTATAATTAACATGTTGATGAATGAGCTAGTTGTGTGTCCCTATACATAAACTATTATTTATTCAGACAATGAGTTCTCTGTGTTTTGTTATGGATACAAATTGTGATTAAGTAGTTTAAATTTTATTTCGTCAATAACATTTTACATTACGGGCACGAGTTTGATTTAATGAGGAAAAAACATGATTTCATTTTCCTTGTTATAACGTAGGTAATGCAGATGAATTTCATCTCATTAATTCAACAGGAAATTATTTGGTTTAGTTCTCGTATAGTAACAGTAACAGGATATAATGTGGACCTAGAATTCTAGATTGAAACGACCTTGGCCGTACAATTTGAATAGGATTCAGGCGTCTGTTGTCCGAATGTAAAGGCTACCTAACATGGTCAGTTTTACCATCAGTTCCGTCTCGCAAAAATCTGTATGGTCTGTTTCAAAAGTATGTGATGAAAACGTATACAAATGGATCTGTCTTGCATAGGGTTGCAGCATAATGCTGAGCGATAGCCGTTTTGCGTGAATGTGACGCATTTTTCCCCCATAGTTCTCAAATTATTATTTTTTGTGTTTATGTTCTTTATTGCGTCATGTTTACCGCAAATAAACGTTTTTTCTTTCTTTCTTCTTTCTTACTTACACGTGGATACCAATATGTAATGTTACTTATAAATGAAGTGCTTTGATTTGATTATTTTTTATATCACTTGTAAGGGGGATGCGCTAAGGTAGCCCCCGTTGTACGCCCTTTTAAGGAGTTGTATTGGTGATTCTTATGATTACAATTCTGTAAAGCCATATTTTTTGCGGTCGCGAATCATATTAAAATCAACCTGGCACTTAATAGCAAATTGCAAAAAACGTAGAAAATTTGGGTTTCGCGGGCTATCTTTTCGCGTTTTCGCCTTAAAGATGTTTTTCATTTGACGATTGAGGTTAATTTTATAACCTCAGTATTTGTTGATGATTTTTCAACTACAATTTTATAATGTAATTCAAACAATAATTGTTGGATAAAGTAGTGAGATAAAATGTTTAAACCTTCTAAATAAAGATGAAGGTGTTATTTGTTCCCTTTAGTGATTGATTGCTTAAGAATTTAACTCAAACAGGGTTGGTTTACACTTTCATCAAATAGTTTTGGAACATACATTAAAAACTGTGTAAGGCGTCTAAACTGGACACTACTGGCGTCTGGACAGACAGTTGTCTGTACTCGTATCTAGTCAGACAAATTTGGCGCAGATGCGTCTGTTCCAAAAGCGGTTGCACTGAAGAATAGAATAACAGACGTGTGTTGCGTAGGCGTGTCCCGCGGCAGCTGGTACTGGGAGGTGTGCGTGGAGGAGCTGCCCGAAGGCGCGGCGGCCCGCCTGGGCTGGGGCCGGCGCTACGCCAACCTGCAGGCGCCGCTCGGCTACGACAAGTTCGGCTACTGCTGGAGGAGCCGCAAGGGCACCAGGTAACGTTCGATTATACCATTCATAATAAAACAAATACTACCTTTTGGTTTTCCACGAAAATCATCACTCATCCTCATCCCCATGCGCGTGCACGCATCGGAGAGCCGGGCTGGCGCGTTACACTCGAACACTATTATTTGGAGACAAAACGCGTGCCCGATGGGTTTTCCCACCGGTAACTTATCTTCTTCAGGAGCCTTAGGGGATGAGTTTTCAATAAAACGATAATACAACTAACTTTTACTTATAAAAAAAGAGTAAACGCCAATTTAGATACAATCTATCATCCCCTGCTTCACCCCCTGAGAGGATGACTTTCCAAAAAACTCAACTCGAACATTTATTTCAAATAAACCAATTACACGCACTTTTGAATTGTCAAGGGGTCGGTCAGTCAGAAAGATAAAACTAGCTGCCGATGATACAACTAACTTATAAACAGAAGTTTAAGAACCAACTTCCACGTTTCTTACTTCAAAAATAAATTTATACTTTTTAAGATGAATTGCTTACCATCTCTCCTCCAACATTTAGGAGAAGTTCATCTGTTGATTCCCACTATGAAGATGACAAAAAGTCATCATCAAGACAATTCAACTCATTATTTAAAATAGACACGAAGATGCACTTTTGAACTTCAAAAATTACATGAATAGTTAATTGATTCTAGTTGCGCCTTCCAAAAGGTAGTTATGACTTTATATGATGAAGTGCTTGCCATCCCTCCTCCAATATTTCGGAGTAATTCATCTTTTGCATTTCCTGCTGCTAATGCTGGAGAAAATCTCTCTCTCTCTCTAATATCTAAATACAATACGTTTCAGGTTCCACGAGTCTAAAGGCAAGCACTACAGTACGGGTTATGGAGAGGGCGACACGCTAGGATTCCTGGTCGTATTGCCAGATAGTGTAACCACCAAGTATACTCCTAATACTTACAAAGACAGGGTAAGTGTAGCCAGTGTCAAGACTTCTTAAATCAAGAAGATATATATCGAAAATCTGATTTGATAATATTACTAGTGATGTTTGATGACTTACGTGACTGCATGAGTAAATATTTTGAAAGGATTATACCTTGCTGTGGAAGTATGAACTGCGAAAGACTGAGTTGTTTGATACAAAAAATGGGACACAGTTTCACAGTTTCATTTTATTATTTATCTACAATTTTAATCCAAGTCTAACTCATAAAACGTTGCATGCATTTTATAATACTTAGGATTCATACCAATTTTTATTATCACAATCTGTGATGTCATCATTGTCATGTCTGCTATTAAAGTAATCAGAAGTGCTACATGTTTCTGTTGCTAGGTGCCGTATAAATAAAAAAATTGAGATTTTGAATTTCGCATTTGAGAGCAATAAATTTTGCGTGACTCCATAACCAGGGTACACTGTAATTACACCAGATCTTACTACATTATATCAATGACATCTTTCTCTACTTCCAGCCGCTAGTAAAATTCAAGAGCCATCTCTACTACGAAGACAAGGACAACATACAAGAATCTCTAAACAATCTCAAGCCTTTACCGGGCAGTAAGATATACTACTTCAAGAACGGCGAGTGTCAGGGCGAGGCCTTCGTCGACATTTACGAAGGGTGCTATTACCCTACCGTGTCACTGCATAAGAATGTCACTGTCAGTGTGAACTTTGGACCTAACTTCAAGTATGCGCCGTCAATTAACGAGTATAAATATAGGCCGGTGAGTGTACTTGGCCCTGGTGGCTGAGAGTATGTCATGCTCACTCTAATGTCTCGCTGATGGTAGCGCGTGTGTTGGATCATTAAGTTCCCTTCAAAATGGTTGAACTGTGTGGAGCTGATCCATGTGTCATGTTCGTGAACGGGCGCCGTCAGTTGGGACTGGTCATCTATTAGCTGCCAGGGCTTATTTTAATTTTTGAATTGTTTTTGTTTATATTACTGACGCTTCTAACGTGCCCGTTTTTCTACATTGTTCTCACATGTATCATTTCAACGTGAATAATGTAACCAATATTTTGTTTTAAAGGGCCACCGTGGAGTTCCTTGCCTATTCTTCTCCATAGGAACCTACTACGCTTTGGAACGGGCAACTAGCTTCATCTTTGACTGACCGACCACTTGACAGGTCAAAAGTGCCAGACTGCCAGTACTTGGTTTATTTGAAATAAATGCTTTGAGTTCGAGTTTTTTGGCTTTAAATATCTAGGTTGTTCTGCCTTTGATATGCTTCTTGAGAAGACAGCATATCTACTGCGTTATTCAAGCAAAATGGCTCAGGAGACAGAACCACTCGCTCCGCAGTCGCGTTTGGGAACACTGTGTCGAACCCTGTATCGGGAAGTGTTGTTGTGTGTGTATTAGTGCCTGACTAATGGCAATAGGCTCACTCCTGTATAACATGGGACTTTAACATAACTGGTGAATAGTGGGTGTACTTTATAACTTTGCCTACCCCTTTAGGGAGTAAGGCCATGGTGTTATGTAATGTTGTTTAATAATTATTTTCTTATAATTTTCCAGATGTCTGAGAAAGCTGAAGAAGCAATCTGTGAGCAGACCATGGCAGATCTACTCTATCTGACTGAAAACGAAGGCAAGCTACGATTGGACAACTTTAATCTCTGATACAACTAACACCGTTATGCGGTGTGAAATGAGTGAATGGATCGAGTGCAGTGATCAAAGTGAACTATTTGAAACACACTGTACAACAGTGCAAGAAACTATATCAAAGGAATAAACAATTAGTAAAATAACAGAGTATTATAAGGGTGCCTTCGCATTTGGCGCTGGTTGAAGTCACGAGATACTGCGCAAACATAATATTGTAACGAAGCTATACGAACGCTTAAGATGCGGAGGGCCCAAGATTAAAAGCTTGTCAGCGTTATGAAAATATTAAATTAAGCCTTCTACAGTGTAAATGTAAATTCTTTCGAAGATAAAAATAATATCGAATCAAGATACGAAATTATTGAACAAAATTGTTGATCAATCATAACTTCTATGAATTAATTCATAAATATAAAATTTAATCTGATAATACTAATATTTGTAAAATAGTAAACTAAGGTGCTCGATACACAAAGCGCGGATAGTGTTGTTTGGATGCGTGTATATGTGTACTGTATAAATGTTTATATTTGGTTGTTTTTTTGTTGAAATTGAACATTATTAATCGTTGACGGACACTGAACGAGACACAATAGAAGTTTTATTTTTATTACGCCTATAAGCGTTTAGTGTCGCTCAAAGTGTTAACGAGACTCACTCCCGCCGCACCGCTCTTTGTGTGTAAGAGCCGTAAACCGTGTACAAATTCATTCTAATAATCTATGAAAGTGCATGCTGTACAGTTTTCAAATAATATCATTATTGTTGATTGAAATTGTGTGTAGTATTGAAATACATATTGAATGTTTATCTATGTATTGTATTGAATACATTTGTATTATTGAGTATTACAAGAATAATCTTGTTTATGACATATTGATCTGCTGAAAATGAAAGTCCAATTAGAATGTTAAGAGATGGTGTAAGAATAAAGCTTTTATCGTCAATTTTTTTTTATAATTATTATCCCAATACTGTATAACATAATTCACATATTTTTTTACTGATTGATTCAATGTAAAGCAAAAACAATACAACGCAAAGCAAAGCAGTTCCAAAGGGTAGTTTACTTGATGTATAATAGAACCACTACAGGTTGCCCTTTTATTGAAGTAGGTTTTGTTACACCATGTTGCAAAACTTGACAGGTTTTAAAAACCTCCGTGGTGATTATATACTGTGGCCTCAGTCACACGAGGCGAATAGTATTGAGCCTTTGATCAACTTGTAACTTTCCATGTTCAACTTTGATCGCCGCAAGCGCATATTATTTCGTTAGAATAAGTGAGCCAAATTCACGTGATACACGCGAATCGTACTCGCTGAACAGGGCCTCAAGTCTGCTATTACAATAGTGTCAGAATGGTCTCGCCATTGTCAGTATTTGACAGTGTTTGTATGGCAAATCTGTCAAAAACTCACAATGATGAGACCATTCTGACCTTAGTTCTGACACTATTGTAATAGCAGACCTGAGGCCCAGGTTGATAGCGAAGCATTCATGAAAAAGAGTATTCACTGCAAGTAAATCGCTGAGAGAAAACTATGAGTGACAAAATCTTTATGGTGTTGTTACAAAATAAGTTTTTTCTTTTTGTCAATTAAACTAGTTTTTGTAATATTATGTGATTGAAAGAATGTAATTGTGATTGTAATAGTAGGGGAGCCCACGATGCTAAATCGGGATTTACTCGAACTTCATAGAGACCTATTGGGTTGCGAAGCCTAGATGACAAAAAGAAAAAAATGTCCTATAATACATATCGCTTGTCCGGAAGAATACAGTATTAGGTATGTCAAAATTTGGCACTAACTGACTTAATGATACAGTTCGACTAAAAAAAGTACGTTCTCCCTTTTGAATAAGGTCAAAAATCAAAGAAAAATAAAAAAATAAAAGTAATATTCAAAAGAATACAATCGCAAGTGGTACCCTCCTTAGAAAAGGTATAAATAATTTATGAAGTTAATGTTAAAAATAACAATATCATCAGAGATAAATATAGAGTTTATACTAATCCATAATAACAATAAAGAAACCGACTGTTTATCTTAAGAAAATACCACAATATTTATAGCTAAAAGCTTTAATCGCTTCTCCTGAAAAAGTACGTTTTTCGAGTTAATACAGTATTCTTGCGGGCAAGCGATAGCCTTTTCATTGGTGGGGGGAGTGGCTATAGATTCAAAAATGTAAAAAAAAAAAACTGTTGCATGGACATACTCGAGCGCGTCAGATATTGATATCATCGCATAAAGACCGACATCGAAGGTGGTAATGAAGGGATGAAAAACAAAAAAAAAAAAAAAAAACAAAATCGAGCAGCTCAGATTTTCTAAGGGGACGTTAAGTGAACCTAAAAAAAAAGATCTTATATAATAATCTCACGATTTGGATGTGACGCAAACTCTCGGCCATTATTAGAATGTGCAAACAAATTCGTCATTTTGAAATACTCAAGCGCGTCAGATTAAAATACATATGGTTCATCTTTATGCCCTAGACGTGCTGTCTCATAATCTGACGATTATCTGGAGGGATTCGCCTAATCTGACAATTTTTTTTTTTTAATCATTAAACTTGATTGAAAAGCTCAGGAAATAGCATGCAAATAAAAAAAGAGTATGTTTTTTTTTTTAAGTAGAATACTTGTAATTACAAGAAAATAATTATAAGCAATATTTTTTTTGCATTTCTCGAAAAATTGCCAAACTTACCTACGTGGCAATGGGCAGGGCAGGGTAACATTGCGCGCAGAACTGATGGCCGTTGGGGCCGAAAGGTTCTGGAGCTCCTTCTTTACGTCACTCTCAAATTGTCAGATTAGTGGAATAAACACGTACTAGCATGTATAACTCACCCTTAACTTAACCTGACGCGCTCGAGAATTTCAGATGATCAATTTTTATTTACTAATCTGATCCTTTATCCTTGATGGGCGGCCATATATATGGGGCTCATATTTGGTGGAAGTACTTAACCAGGTACAAGGTATCCCCCTGTATATTAATCTGCAGCGCTTTAGTTAATCCCAAAATCCCGTCATGGGCTCCCCTACTATAATAGAGTTATTTCTAATTTGCCATACAAAAATGACAATTTAATCCAGTATTACGTTGTACACAGTACATAATTATGTACGTTACATAGCCGATGTAATTTATGTACTTTACCATGGAAGTTCAAAATAAAACAAAATGCTCCATGGTTATTTTGAGTCCGAAGAAAAAGAGTCTCTACCTAGAACTTGAGTTTCTTTGTATGAAAGTCAGTAGTAAAAACAAAATATTAAAATAACAGCATATTTTATTAAAAATAATTAACTAAGTAATATAAAACACTAATATTCAACACTACTTTCCAAATCCACCTTTACAAGAAGGGCTGCTTTCTACAACTTTGTCACTGGTTTCCCACTGTTGGGGAGATTTTGCTATGATGGACAATGCATGGACACCACTTTGAAGTTCATCCTTTAGAATGTCATTTACTAAACGATGCCTCTGAAATTAAAGTCACAAACATGAGATATATTTCATAGTAGGCTGGCTGACTCCAATATAACTGAGTGTGTAATTTCACATTTCATGACCAGCTGTTATACAGTGGATATGGATTAAGGCCCACTACCTCACAGAGAAGAGGCCTGTGTCGCAGCAGTGGGAATGTTATAAGCAAATGTTATTGTGTCAATGATTGTGCATAATCATGCTACGAGTATAAACACCACAAACATGAAAAAAGAAAGAAAAAAAAAAATTACATGAACATGACACAATAACATGTTTTGTCTTGTTAAGGCAAATGGGTTGCATGTATTTAAAGAATCGGGAAACACACAGAAACACAGTTGCAATAAAAAATATATTTAAGTGTTCCCGATGTCTCCATGTCAATGAATGGTTCTCAGGATCTGAAGGTTTTAGATTTAAAATAAGCTTACAGATAGACCACTGACCTTGATTAATGGCAATCCATCAAATTTATCAGATACGACCACTACTTTGAAGTGCGTCTCGGCACCTTTCGGCACATTATGCATGTAGGATTCATTGATCACTTCTAAATGTTTAGCACCTAAAGATGATAGCAATTTGCTTCTTATTGTATTCTCTACTACTCCTGCTATTGAAGCCATATTTCTGTGGATGTGGAAGGCACCTAAAAATACTTTTTATCGTATACATTTTGTTAGCATAAAAAAACAAGAACTTTCTAATGTTTCATAGTTTTGTATTACATCTTCCTACTTACCCGGCCTTAAAATGACACTCATAGATTTAATTATGGTCCAATAATGTACACTTAATTTTATCACGATGAAAATGGCTAAGTTTGTATTTTATTTTCGTTGAACAGCTGAAATATAAAGAAAAGAAACAGCTAAACGTCACTTTGACAATAGCAATTCCGAGTTATCTAATTTGACATTGACAGTCGAGTGAACGTTCTAAAACTATTTTTCTTTCTGTGTTGAAATGCTATTGGATCTCCATCCACTCCTAGGAAGAGGAGAGTGGAAAAAATTCAAGATCAATAAGTAAGTAATACATATCTTTTGTCAGCTCACGGTAAGGAACTGTCGTTGTCCACAAATTCGTTCCGGCAGATTTTTTGAAAGCCGCCGATTCTTCAGGGAATCGACCTCAACGAATTTGAAGTGAATACCTATACAGGGCGTCCCACTATTTTGCCACTTGGAGGGCCAGTACCTTAAATACTGTAGATAGTAAAATTTATTGAATGAAGACTTAATTTTTATTTTAAAAACAGTACGAACTGCGTTCAAAGAATTTTAAATAAAGGGTTACAATTTGTATACAACATGAAGGGATACATTTTGAGCATTTAAACAACTAAATAAATTGTAAGTTGTAACTAAAAACGTACGTTATTATTTTAAATCATCATCATCATCATTTCAGCCGTAAGGCGTCCACTGTTGGACATAGGCCTCCCCCAAGCACCGCCACCGTTCCGTGCTTCCCGCATCCAGCGGATTCCTGCAATGCGGCTTTCACAAGGTCATCAGTCCACCTTGTGGGAGGCCTTCCTACGCTACGTCTTCCAGTACGCGGTCGCCACTCCAGAACTTTCGGCCTCAACGGCCATCTGTTCTGCGAGCAATGTGCCCTGCCACTTAAGTTTGGCAATTCTTCGAGCTATGTCTGTTACCTTGGTTCTCCTGCGGATCGCTTCATTTCTGATTCGATCACGTAGGGTAATAACGTAAGGTACGAGTAATTTAACATTTATATAAAACTAGCTGACCCGACAGACTTCGTTCTGTCAAAAGCTATTTGACTGTGGCAGTTTGTCTACGCGCAAAGGAAACTACCTACCTACCCTACCCTACCTTACCCTATCCTACCCTACCCTACCCTACCTACCTATCTACCCTACCCTACCCTACCTACCTACCCTACCCTATTCTACCCTACCCTACCCTACCCTACCCACCTACCTACCCTACCCTACCCTACCCTACCAACCCTACCTACCCTACCCTACCTAACTAAAACCTACAATTTTTTTTTAATTTTTTTTTATAAAATCTATTCTCAGACCTACCAAATGATGACTGACACGTTATGTCAAACGCCATAAAGTTACATTAGAAGATAGAGTTACCTACTTATTATTACAATAAAAATGTAAATATGGTCGTTTTCTTACATTTTTTTTTTTTAACTTTCTTAAATTTTTCATACATAAGAACCTTCTCCTAACAATAACAAACACAACAAAAAAATAATTAGCGAAATCGGTCCAGCCGTTCACGCGTGATGCCGTGACCAAGGGAAATAGGGATTCATTTTTATATATATAGATAAATGCTTGGAGTTTCCAAGCATTTATTTTATATAAATGTTAAATTTCATGGTCTTTCTTTTATTTTAGATGCTATGTTATTTAGAAGAAATACATTTGTATGATTGAGCCTTTCGATCGGTACAGTAAAGTTTTTTTTTTTTTTCACATTTAGTGGGTTCGTTTCTCGGTTCAGACAGGTGATTATTTAAAATTCTTTGAATGTAGTTCGTATTGTCTTCATTCAGTAAATTTTTCTATATACCTACAGTAGGTATATAAGGTAAGGTACTTTCTCTCCATGTGGCAAAGACGTGGGACGCCCGTATATTATAAATATTATCTGTGACCTATAGAAGGCATCGGGACATAAAGGAACAATTTTATGTATTTCTATGTGCATCCTGCTGAATTATGTAAATCTCGAAGATACCGCGACGAAGTGTAATTAAACGGTAAACATAGGTACTTACCTAAGTGAAGTTTTATCATAATTAGGTAGGTACATGAGTCGCTGCATCCGAAGAGATTTACAAGCCCAAGCCTGCTCTTGCAAGCAATCCCGATATTATAATTATTTTAGATAAATAGCTCTCTAAAATGAATGAGAAGCGGGCCACCGGTCTATGGTTTTTAGGATTCCGTACCTCAAAAGGAAAAAAAAAAACGGAACCCTTATCGGATCACTCGTGTGTATGTCTGTTTGTCTTCCGAAATCCGGAGCACTAAAAATCGATGCTACATTAAGGAGTGTATTATGTAAATCTCTTCGGATGCAACGGCATTGAAGCAGCGAGCGACTCATTTACAGTGGCTAGCACATCAAGCTACACGAAACTGTCAAATTTGTCCAAACGATTTTGAACTTTAAACTGTTGGAGATAAATTCAAAATCGAGTGAGAAATTTTTACAGTTTATGGTAACTTGATGTGCTGGCCACCGTACCTAATTAAGGTCATGCGTTACTTAGGTAAGTTTGTTTAACTTTTAATTCGGTAGTAGAACTCTCACAAACGAGATTGGCACAAAACACCGAGACGGGTATTGAGTAGGTAATTGATGATGATAAACGCAAATTATTACTAACTAGGTTTGCATGAATTCAAAATAGTATTTCATTTGTATTATTAATTACTTATTTTGTAATAGAAACATAACCCCTTGGTCCATCTGGAATAATGTTATCTTTCAAATAATGAAAGAATTTTTCAAATAGGAGTTGTGGTTCCGGAGATTACCCTCCACATAATATACACAAACTCACAAAATTCGTTATCTCTCATTATAAGTATAGATTTCTAAGCCATGACTTGACATGAGTAGAATCAACAAAAGCCTTGAACTATCGAAAAATGTAGGCAATCACGGAAACAATTTCCATAGTCGTAAAACTACAATGTTATTTGTTTATCAACCTAATAATTGCGTCCGAATTCAAACAAAACTTAACAGATAAAGCGGTGAAGGGAGAATATCAAATAAAAGTTTATGCGTAGGTTTCCAATCACGGAATCACGCTAGATGAGAAATTACAATGGGGACCTCATATAACATCTCTTGCGGGGCGGCTAAGCTCGGCCGCGTATGCTGTTCGAAAGATAAGACAGTTAACAGATATAGAAACCGCGAGTTTAGTTTATTTTAGCTACTTCCATAGCATTATGTCGTATGGCATTTTACTGTGGGGTCGGGCTGCCGACATTGAATCCATTTTTATTTTACAAAAGAGGGCTGTCAGAGCCATTTATAATCTACATCGCCGCGAATCTCTTAGAGAACTATTTAAAACGATTAATATAATGACGGTACCTTGCCAATTCATTTATGAAAATATTATGTATGTAAGAAAAAATCTACATATTTTTAATAAAATCAGTGATAGGCATAATTTTAATACTAGAAATAAAGATAAAATAGATCAACCATTTTTCAGATTATCTAAGGTACATACATCTTTTATGGGGTACTGTGTTAAATGTTACAATAAAATACCTTCTGATATATTATTACAATTAAATGAAAGAAAATTTAAAACTCATATTAAAAGTACACTTTGTAAACAAGCATATTACAAATTAGAGGATTATATCCAAGATAAGAATGCTTGGAAACATGCTGGTCCTGCTCCATAGGACAATTTAGAGTCTAGACAAAATCAAACTGGTTGCTAATTTAACTGTATAATTTATAATTTTTATGATATTAATTTTATTTTCTGTGATTAATATTTTAACTCACACACTGACTTATTATATGTTGTTTTTTATTTTTTATTTTTTTTGGGAAATCATATACAATGTTTGTAAATATGTGAGCACCATGTACCTATCGCATTTATTAATTTTTCTGTTATTACTTCACTTTTCATTCTTTTTACCAATTGTGGTAAGTAATTTTGATGAATTTTTTTATATTTTTTATTTTTTTATTCTAGGTACATAGTCTTCACCTATAAATATTAATTAATGTATACAAACTATTGTTAACATTTTAAAAGAGTAAGTATGGAGTTTCTTGCCCATTCTTCTCCATACATAACTACATTTTGGAAGGCGCAACTAGAATCAATTAACTATTCATGTAATTTTTGACGTTCAAAAGTGCATCTTCGTGCCTATTTGAAATAAATTATTTGACTTTGACTTTGACTTTGACTTTCCAATAAAACTATAGGCAGCTACAAATCGTCCCACACCATCGAGATAATAACTTGCTCTAGATGTTTTATTGTATTTGATGGATTGATTTTTCATTGGGTGTTGGAAGTGTGTTTGTTTTCGCACTCCCCCATTCCTATTCGCGTGATACATTGAACGATCAAATAATATCCGTTTTTCTGTTTCACTTTACACCCAATTTTTGTTGGGTCACAGATTTTGTTATGAATGTTATGCTTTTGTTTGAAGTATTGGTTATTGATTTCCAATTGTTATGTATTACTGTTTTGGCAGACAATGGCGTGATTTCTTTGTTTGATTCAATGGACCGAGAGTTTGAGATAGGTACTTTTTGTTTAGTTTTGCTGCTTGGTATTCAAATCATTGTCCAATCTCTCTCTAGTCATGGGATGGACTGGATGGTCTAGTCTTGTTTCCGCGAAGGGTGGGGCAGAGGTGTACTTATACACGGCCACAAATCAAGCTATACGGCTAGGTCTATTAGGCTGATCTCGCATTGTATAGGATTTCCGCACAATGAGAGGTCAGGTTATACTGGAAATGTATAGCTTGATTTGTGGCCGTGTGTACCTATAGTAAACCCAAATTTCGCGCCCGTTATATTAAAGTCTCATTTAATAGGGGGCGAGCCTATTTCCAACAACCGAGCACAAATCTAGACTCCGGGCTGCTACTGATTAATTCCAGATAGAAAAACCTAATAATACTTTGGCCGACCTGGGAATAGGGAGCGGAAGAAATTGTATTAGCCAGGACGATTGGCTAATATAATTCAGCAATAAATAATTAAATAAATTAAATATCATAAAATTAATAATAATATTAATATTTAATTAATAAAAACATTTATTTTTAGTAATTTGTTGGCATATTGATTGGCAAATGGCGATTGGGTGTTGGTACCTTTTGTGCACTAATATGCCAACATTAGTAGAAATCATTCTCGTAGCGGAGCGGCGTAACCTAGCGGTGTAGGGTAGCTGCGTTCTCGTGGCATAGTGGCGTAGAAGTGCTCCGCGTAGCGATGTAGCGAAGCAGCGTAGCATAAGGCAAGGCAGCGTAGTCCGGAATGTAAAACTGTCTGTGTCGATATGTATTGATTAAAACAACTTAACTTTACTTTTCCTCGCTTTGTTTTCGTCGAATATAATTAATTACCTCAGTGGTTTTGTATTGGTCGTTAGAAGCAGCGTACCTGCTAAATATTTTTACGTACTTAACGTTCTACGGTCATGGATTTCTGCAAAGTAACGTCTGATTCCATAACGTTTTTTACATTTTTTTTTTCATTTATCACAATGCAACTACAAAAGGTAACAGTCACAGTATCTCAGTAGATTTACATTATAGGTTTCGACCTGATATCCTATCACCCAAAGCGTGCTTAACTGTAGGTATATACTAATACTACTTTAAATATAATACTTTACTTTTTAATAATACTTTATTTTTTAATAATACTTTATTTTAGGAGTTGAACTCCACATCTACTTGTACTGCGGAGTAGATCTATACAGAAACCTCGCCACCTGTGGTCTAGCGGTAAGACTACCTGTCTTAGACCCAGAGGTCTCGGGTTCGATTCCCAACGGGGATTTTTTTTTTTTGCAAATTTTCTGCTTGGTTTGGATGGTGGTAGGGCTTGTTCTAAGTCCGCCTGGCTAGCTACCACCATCTTACCTAAGTCTGTCGCCATAACAACAATTTTAACAGCATTTGTTGTGTTTTGGCAGTAAGAGGTAAGGTAGTCAGTTCCTCTGTGGTTGAGGATTCCGGGTGAAGTTCGCTTCCACCTTCGGCCTTATTATCACTTATCATCAGGTGAGATGAAGGCCAAGAGAATCCCCAAAATAACCAAAACATCCTCGAAATAGAACAATGCAGCTGCATAAAGATTTATCAACACATCAATAAAGGAACCTCCTTTTCGATGTCGATTAAAAACAGCACCTAGATAAGCAACGAGCTATGAAATGAAAATTCAACGAAATAAAAATCTTTAAAACGCGATTCGTTTCTTACTACAATTATAACACTAGTTAATATCGCTCACGAAGGCCATAGTTCGTGTTATTGCGCTTTTAACGCTACAGCTTATCGACTTGAGATCTCAACGGTACTGCAGCAAAAGTAATGTTTATAGGTTGGCAACACTGGCTCGAAATGTTACAATATCAAACTATTATTACGAAGCCGTTGTTTTAGACCCGAATTGTTAATGCGATTACTGAAAATTTTGTTACGTGGTAATTTCTGTTACCTACTTTCCTTAATTTTGATTACCTATTTGTATTTAGGTTAGTAGAATTTTGAGTTTGTAGGGTTCCGTACCCAGTTACTAAAGCTCCGCTGTCTGTCCGTTCGTTCGTCTGTAACAGGGCTGTATTTTTGAACTGTTTTAGGTAAATACTTGAAATTTTTACAAAGTGTGAAGGTGCTACTATGGCCTATACTATGAGGAACAGAGTGTAAAGTTCACTCGTACTCTATAGAAAAGTGAGGATCTTCCGACAAGACGGTTGTTGTGTCTGATGGGCAACTGCCCGACATGGTTGATGTCGGGATGTTGTAGGTATTTATGTTTGTCGCGCGGTAAACTCTGATTGCGCGATGCAGGATTTGTGACGTCAGGTCTTTGATGCGTAGTTCGCATGTGGCGTTGTGGATGCCGCCACATATGGTTTAAAAATTAAAGGAGGTCGCCATGTAAGAAACGTTTTTTATACTGAAGTATTAAAAAAAAAATATTGCCGACAGAAGTGAAAATAAAAAACTTTGGAATAACTGTTCTTTTATACATATAGATCATGGAAAGCGTTCAGTGACGATCGCGAACCCATAAGTTTTTCACCTACCAAAAAGTGCTCAACGCGCCTAAAGAAGTTTGCACTTCAAAAATGTAGTGTCAAATATTGTTCGGTGGTACGTACCGTTCGTGTCTGAGTCCGACTCGCAATTGGCCGCTTTTTTCGCTTTTTATGTTCGATTCATACGCATCGCTGGCATTTAACTGAGACTGTAGTAGTTATCAGATTATTCGTCGGTTTTCATAGCTTCACATAGTTTTTATTTACCTGTAAGAACTTAAAGGACAATTTTTAAATCGATCAATCAACTATATACACGGCTAGATATCAAGCTATACTCTCGTACTACTTTTCAGCTGGCTTAGCATGACGCTTTCTGACGTCGTGTCGGGGCACGGCAAATGAAAACGCCAAACATACAAGGCTTATACAGTAATAATGAATGTATGCTATTGTGGAAAGGATAGCTGCTGTTAGTTTCTTAAATTGATTAGACGACGCTTGGACCAAAATATTACCTACAACTTATATTAAACTTAAAGGGCCAACACATATTATTTTTTTACTATATTTTTTTTTGTTTGTCAGTGGTTTTTTAAATTTTAAATTTATACATCATTTAGTTAATAGGGCATTACCAAGGAAATGGTTACGGCCAATATTACTGTAATATTTTTTGTTAAAAAATACGATACATCGACACTTTGAGAAAAAAAAAAAAATTAAGTACTTGTCTTTATATATGTACGTCACGGTGCGATCTTTACAGAATATATCGGCTGATAAGTGTGTCTGTTCATACCATGTATGTCCCACATTCGCAGATTAGCAGAACGAACCCCTTTATCCTTTACAATAACTCCCATACCTCATTGCAGTCTCTCAACTTTTTGCTTCTCATTTTCTTGAGTTTCCCCTTTCCGGCACTTACTCCCCGAATACCATTGACGCTATTTGCACTTCCCCTTTAATAAAAACCGTTAATGATGGGAAAATGCCTGTAGCTGAATAAGATGGTTTTAAGCAAAGCGTTTAGTTAAAATAAGTGAGGAGAGGTCGTGGCTGACATCTTTAGTTTTGACTCCTTGGAAGTTTCGTTTGAGAAAATGACTTTGGCGATAATGCTTAAGTCTGATTTCAAATCGGGATTCTTTCGTGTTTAAAAGTAGGTACAGACAGCATTTCTCTGGAAAGAAGGAAAGAGTTATTTAATTGGATTGTCCCATTTTTGGAGTTCCGTAGTCAACAAGGAACTCTTATAGTTTCGTCATGTCCGTCTGTCTGTCTGTCTGTCCGCAGCTTAGCTCAGAGAGCCTCAGTACTAGAAAGCTGTGGGTATATGTCTTTTCTCGTTTATCCCATGGTGTGGGTGGTATCGTTGGATAGGACGTTTAAAAATATTGCGGGTTTGTCAGTACCTTTTTTCGATTCAGGGATCCGTTTGCGTAATATTAAGCTTTGAAGTGCTAATTTTTGTTAGAGTCAAGTCATCCAAATACCCCTAAATCCCTGCCAGCTAAATGGTTGTACTTGGATAGGTGAAAAAATTCACAGCAGTATATCGAAGTTAAAAGGAAAAGTAGCACTGTTAAGTAGGCTTTACAAGTTACCGGGTAATAGTCGACCAACTTACATTTACAGTTGAAAAACATGTCCCCTCATTCCGTATAGAAGAACATGTTTTTCAACTACATTGCTATGTTTGTTCTTGGGATAAATTCATACCAACTACGGACCCCGTCAATGTGCGTGGTCCGACACGCACTTGGCTGGTTTACACGTTAATTTTTAAACTAGATTTGTGTATGTTTTTTTACTTTTATTTGTAAACCACAATAATAATTACGTTTTCATCCTAATTCCATTTTGCAACATCCATATACCAAAAATACGTGTCATAAAGTTTATTTTAAACTCTGGGGGTAATATAATCTGTGATCCAATCAGAATTTTATATCTTTCACTAACGTACCGCGGGCAATGTATGGGCATCGAATATGTATGCATTGTGGCACCATGGCACGTCAGGTAACTGGCAATTAATATTAACTGCACTGTGCCGGAGATACAGTGTTTATGTCGGAGTTACATTTGCGCATTGTTCGTATTGAAACGTTTCCGAGTTTATTTTA
Organism: Dryobota labecula; assembly: GCA_947523025.1. Taxonomy (NCBI): domain Eukaryota; kingdom Metazoa; phylum Arthropoda; class Insecta; order Lepidoptera; family Noctuidae; genus Dryobota; species Dryobota labecula. Next base: position 23,590,809 of record OX383289.1, on the reverse strand, counting down.
AAAAGTAGCTCATGTTGATTTATGTCCATTTAATGCACATTATGTTGATCTCACTCAATTAAAACAGAAACTGTTTTGTGGGTAGGTATCTACTCAAAATGTGTGTCAATTTCTTAGGTCTATGTTCATAATGCATGTGAATGTAATGTTTTATTAGTGCGCATCTAAACTGAATTCCTATAAAAAATTATATCAGATAGATTCCGAGTAAGAGAGAGTTTAGATTTTACGAAATGAATGCTCTTATGATTTTTTTATTTAAATACAGTTTATGTAAGAACCGGTTTATTACCTTAGTCCGGTTTTTAATATTGGAAACCGGTCTATAACAAAACTTAAATTAAGGACCCCGGGTTCGACACCTACGTTCAGCTGGAAGTATATTGGACCTCTTCGTCGGCTCCAGGATCTGGGACTGTCAAAGTCCCTGGCGCCCATTTATTAATTAATTACACCCAAAATAATTGGAAGGTTATACTTTAATATTAACATTTATAATATTTAATTTAAACTTTTACTCGGAACAGTACTGGCTTCATCTCCAACTCCCCACGACCTTAGTTCTTTCTGCTGAAGTTTAAGCTGGCTGGCATTTATAAGTGACAATTACTGTACATGTTAAATTAATTTGTAAGGGTTTGATTTCATAACTTATTATTGCGGTAGTCCCCCAAAGGCTACCTTGTGATGTTGTATGGAGGAGAAATATTTTTATAAGTCTAACGCCCAAATACTCAAACGTTACTTAACTTTAAGACGTTCTTATAAGTGTTTCTGTCGCTACAAAACAGTTTAAAGTGACAGAGACAGCATTAGACTTAACGGCGACTTAAAATTGAATTGCGTTTGAGTATTCGGCAGTAAGTTATTTCAAACAGTTTGTTATTTCCTTGTATTTCGATACATAACCACCTTGCATCTGGGTTTTTGTTCCTTAACAATAGAGGGACAAAATCTCATATGTAACAAAATAACAAAACAAAAACAAAAAACAAACAATTGTTTTTTGAGAACAAAAGTTGTTGTTTATGATGTTAGTAATTATAGTCCTGAAAGGTTGTTAGTGTTTTAACAATAACCCTGTATAGTATATAGTAATTCCATGTTGAGACGTAACTCCAACATTCTTTCTTTAGATTCATTTTTTCGGGACACATAGGTATAAAGTTGCGGTGTATGGTGTTATACATAAAATTTTGGTTCTGGTGATAAACATAAATAAACAAGGGCGTCGCCAAGGGGGACAGGGAGGGGCATCTGTCCCTCCTATAGATTCAAAAAAAATGTAGCCAAATGCAAAGCATCCAAAATCCTAACTGAGAAGCATTATGGGGGAAATACACCTCAATGGTCTCGCTATGGTTAGTGCACACAGCACAACTTATTAATGAAAACATACAAAATTTTCATTTAAATCAAGTGGTCGATAACTTTACAAAAAAAAAAAAAAAAAAACATAGAAGATTATGTTTTAATTAACTCAAAAAAGGGTCTCGCTCTACCACTTTATTATTAGAATATTGTAACTTTATTCCATTTTTCTAATAAATATAATAACTTGGTTTACAAGTTTTATTTATTGTACAGTTAAAGAGCTCGTGGTGCTTCACACATTGGACTTTGTACCGTTCTTATTACAATCGCCGTAGAGGTAAGACGCACTACAACTTCATGTGCTCTTGACTGTACCTTCAAACTTTTCCCATCCTCCATATATCAATTTGCCCTCCTCTGGGCCATCGGCTGGCGACGCCCTTGTAAATGAATTATTTGATCTATATTTCCACAAAATGCACTGTCTCAACCAGGGTTCGAAAAAATCCGATTTTTATAATATATATAGAAAATCCGATTTTTTTATATATATCCAGGCCAATAAAAAGAAGCGAATTTCATGCTGTAAGGGAAAATTACCACATTTTTCATTTAAAAAAAGTAACAAAAGAATTAGTGTTTATATGAGTTTTTTTTTTATGAACACTTAAAAAACAAGTACCTATTATTATAATAATCTTTATTTGTTTGTAAGATAAATAAACTTTTAATGATTAAAAATTTTAATAATAATTTGTAATCATAAAAAAAGTAAAAAGTAAATTATTCTGAATTGTAGTTTTTCGCTACGTGTTGCCAGGGTAAACATTAATCTCCAAAATTTTTTGTTCAGAAGACAGGTAAAAATCAATTGATATATACTAAGATAAAAATCAATTGATATATATCGTGATATATCATGATATATATATCGGCGAACCCTGGTCTCAACTTCCTTTCACAAACCAGCTAACTAGAACTTTCGACGTCATACGGTTAGCTGCAGGTTACAAAATACAGAAACTACTGTCAAACAAACTAGTATAACAGAGTCATGTTGAACGTTGAACGGTCGCGACGTTTGACACCGATCTACTTTTCTACACACGCCCGTCTTACAGGGTTGGCAACCAGAATAATAATATTAATGAGTTCGAATTAACCCTACTGCGTTCCGAAGTTTATTCGAATGTTCTTGTTCCAGATCACGTATGGTAATCAGGTTTTAAATAGCTCTATTACAGGAAGTTTTGTTGAATAAGTTCTGTTTGTTTCTTTCGGTTAAGTATTCCGGGATTGATAACAAAGGGAAGCTAAGAAAAAAAAAAAAAAACCGTCCACATATTGAAACTTAGGTACTTAACGTTCCTCTCTTATTTCCTGCCTAATCCAAATAAGAATCACAAAGTTTGAATCTACCTGACTTAAGAACATCAACATCACGTAAGTACTACTCGTAGTACCAAGACAGCTTGGTGATCAACTTTCTTGCATCGAAGATGCTTTTGCACTCAACGGAGCAATTAAAGACAATTATTGAGTCAATCTATTATTAAAATCTTTAAATCTAATGCCGTTTGCATTACAGAAAACCATATTCTACTTATTGTACCATATACTAGCTTCTGCCCGCGACTTTGTCGTTGCTTGGAATATCTTGTTCCCCAACCCACCGCCACCGCGTCACACCGCATCGCCTGCCCGCGCTAGTACCTACTTCGTTTTCGCTTAGCGGTATTTCTGACTTTTTTTCTTTTTGTTTGGCTCCAAAGGGTCCTAGGGTGATGTTAAATAGCCTTCCTCAAGAATTGGACTATCAAATGCAAACAAGTTTTTTTAAACCGACTGGTACTTCCAAAGAAGGTTGAAACAAACGTACAAAAAAAAAACTCTTCAGCAATATTGTATTCTTAAGCGCAGCAACACTAACCACTATTCCATATTCCTAGTGTAGCGACGTCGCAGCCTGGAATGACACCCGGATATTGGAAGCACAACATACACTCTTTGCTCGCCAGTCAGTTGACACGCTTTCTCACTGACGGGTGGAGATACCATCTTCTTGTCTTGGGCGAGGACTGGACTTGTTTTTATGTATTATGCTGTATTTAATGACGTTCTGGATATCTTTAGATGCCACTTGATTCATTTTTGTCTTTGTCTTTTAACAGCCGATCTATCATGTAAAAACCTGTATGAAAAATAAGCACTATTTTTCATAGTGAAAAATAAAACATTATGAAGAATAAGTCGGCTGATGCTAGGGATTGACAGTAATGACTGCTCACTTCAGGCTCACTACACAGTTTTCACAGCGAGATTTTTTACAGAATAAGTATATTGGCTGGCATCATTGGAATGACAGCGTACTTAAAGCTCACTTCACCTTAGTTTTCACGACGAGATTTTTGTATAATAGATCGGCTGGCATCATTGGAATGACAGCTTACTTAAAGCTCACTTCAACTTAGTTTTCACGGCGAGATTTTTACATAATAGATCGGCTGGCATCATTGAAATGACAGCTTACTTAAAGCTCACTTCAACTAAGTTTTCACAGCGAGAATTTTACAGAATAGACCGGCTGGTCAACTTGGAGATGCATTAGAAGAGCTTTTGCTATGAAACTTGCTGAATGACTGAATCAATTCCCTAATGAGCCATGTTCAAGTTGAAACGAGAGAAATCTAAGGAACGTGTGAGTTCGATGCCGCTTATTTTCCAGTAGGACGTAGTTAAGCAGAAAGGGCTGAACCCACATTATGGTCAAAAATGAGTTGTGTATACCAAAGAGGTCCTTACGGTTGGTTCTTTCACTTAGCAAAAAAGTTCCACGACGCTACACAGATAAGGTTGATTTTTTAATGATGGGAACCAACCAACATGAAGGTGGGCACCTTTCGTTTACCGTTAGGACCTCTTTAGTATACACAACTCATTTTAACCGCCTCTGTGGTCTAGTGGTAAAACCACCTGTCTCAGATCCAGAGGTCCCGGGTTTGATTCCCAGCGGGGGCAAAAATTTCTGCTTGGTTTGTTTGGTGGTAGGGCTTGTTCTAAGTCCGCCTGGCTAGCTACCACCATCTTAAATAAGTCTGTCGCCAAAACAACAATGTTAACAGCATTTGTTGTGTTTCGGCAGTTAGAGGTATAGCCAGTTCCTCTTTGGTTGAGGATTCCGGGTGAAGCTCGCTTCCATCTTCGGCCTTATCATCACTTACCATCAGGTGAGATGTAGGCCAAGAGCTTCCCAGTTGTATGTAAAAAAAAAGTACAACTTCTTTTTGACCATAATGTGGGTTGAGTCCTTTTTGCTAAACTACTCGTACGTCCTTTCATTTTGTCTCTTTCGGATTATTACACAGTTAAGACAGCTTCTTATAGGATTGTTTATTTTTATGAAGTCAAAATTCACTGAAGTTTAAAAAAAAACTCGAATGCATTGAAGGTAATAGATTATTGTGATTATAGGTATATTGTTGTTATGTTATGAGTATTCATTTCACTGTTAAAACTTGATGAAATTGTAATGATTTGCATAACCTAAACTTGTAACAACTGTGAATACCTAATTTACTTTATTCCAATAATTATTTAATTATTTATTTCAGTATGTCTGTAAAAGTAGATTAGTTAAAATATTAAGGAATAATGTAGCAAAACATAGGAAATATTCTAAACGGAAATCCACCTTTTATGTCGTTGATATTTGATATTTTGGATGACGGTAGATTGAAACGTCAAAGTTGTTTGTTCTCGACTATAAGAGGGGGAGCTCCGGGTGTCAGAGCCGATTCTGGACATCCAGACATCGACCAAAACGGAGCTCCGGCCTACAGGTAAAAGTTTAAGTACTTAATTCGATATTATACCTTAATTATTGCCTATTATGATTATGATTATTATGATTATGATTATGTTGTTGTGTAAAACATATTATTGCTAATATTGCTAATGTGTTAAATTGTTTAATGGAATACTTATATTCTTTCTTTTGCCATTATTATAATCTTGCTACTAATCTGAGTAAAGGTCTAATAGATAGAACTATCTGTTTTAACGGTAATTTATGGAAATGTAAGATGTAAGTTAATTGATATTATATCTTGATTATTGCTAATGACTATGTTGCTCTGTATGTGTTAAAATATGGCTAATTGGCTAATATTGTATTGTGTTTAATCAAAGGAATATTCATGTTCTGTTTCTTTCCACTGGTAAAGTTTCTATCTTTGAGAAATGATCCTAGAGATTTATGTTGTAACAAAGTATATTATGCTAATGTAAAAATGTGTAGATAAAATACTTTAAACCAAGTTTCCGTGGAGTTTCTCGCCGTTCTTCTCCACGAAGACCTAGTTTTGGAACGGACAACTAGCTTTCTCAAATAACGTTACTTTGACAAGCCTAATTGAAATAAATGCCTAGTCTTGTCTTTCTGTGCTTTTCTTTATAGAATCCTTTCCCTAACACCATATTCATAGGGACTTTCATATATAGTAAACTACTAGTTACCATTCTGACACACAGCTTGCTAATAAAGTGGCTATCAATATCTATATATAAATGTAGTTTACATCCACTTTCTAACAAAGGCGTAATCAAGTCATCAGGAGAAACAGGACTTATAGCTAAAGAAACAAAAACTTTCCAGCCAATTCCTCGCTTATTCGAAATTGCAACTCTAAAAATGAGAACAAACAGTGTTCAGTTTGCGTTCAAATAACGAGTAACATCTCTAACAATTAAAGTTTAGTATCTGCTTTCGTAGCTTCGAAGTTGAACGAGCGTTGCATGCTCTTTGCTCATTAGGAGCAGACGAATATTATCTTTATTACTAACTTTATAATACGGTTGAATTTAGTGTGGTTCAGATCTGGGTTATCGTGCTGGAATTTTGGTTTGAATTTTGATTATAGATTGACGTAAACCAGCGTCGACTGAAATAAGAAAATGGGTATTTAGAATTAATATAATATTTTTGTTGCGCGCCACAATTAAATGCCTGGTACCACTAGCGCCATCTAGTATCAAGTAGCAGAACTAGTAGAGTCGAGATTTTTCTAGAAACTTCGATGCTACAACTTTGTAGAACTATCGACATCTGTTCAGTCGGGGCCGGTATGTACTCGAACATTCTAGATGTTTCTACAGTAGAAGGTTCTGGAACTATCTAAAGACTATATAAGGCCGGTATGGACCCCGATCCGGGCAGTCGGATCGCTTGTATCGTTTGAAGTAAACTTCAAACGATACAAGCGATCTTCAAGTGCGACTTTAGAGTGATCAGTAGTGCAGTTGTGTTTTATAATTAGTGTGTTTGAGTTATTATCAGTGTTGTTTAATTAAAGTGTCATTTTTAGTTATTAAATCGGCAGTTTTTATTGGCATGAACCCCAAGCTCGTAACACTTTAATGTGGCTAATTATGTTGCCACATTATTTATTTTAGTATTTATATACACAGTAATATACATAGAGATACGACATAATTATAATTTGGAGTACTAAAGATAATAAAGAAATGGTACGCGGCTGTACGGTAAAAACATGGTAAGTGAATTCTCTCTCAGCCGCAAAATTTTTGAACACTATAGGCTGATAAGGCGATCTTTTAAAATTCTTTTTTTCTATTACACGAGACAAGCCCACATTAAACTCAACTCATGGCCCGCAAACGTGACTAAAAGGCAGCAAAATAATATTATTTTAATTAGCATTTAAAACTCGTTAACAAACAGGTACAAAGGGCGAACAGAATTCAGGATTTGTCAAACCTCCGCCACTCTTGGTTATTATGGCACCTACGTCATAATCCTTGCTTAAACGGGACCCGGCGCACAAAAGGTACACCGTACGCGTATTTAGAAAAAGCCTTTATTACTGCACGCCTAGACAAGTGAAGCTGAAATGAGTTATGGTTATTGGCGATGAGAAATGTATTGGAAAAGCTCACGTTTTCATGATTGTTGAAAGGATTTCGTGGACGTCATTTGTGTTATATCCTAAATGATTGCGACTGAACAATTAAAAAACCGGCCAAGTGCGTGTCGGAAAGCGCAATGAAGGGTTTCGTAGATAGATAGATAGTTCCGTAGTCGGGATGAAATTATCCCAAGAACAAACTTAACATTGTAGTTGAAAACCAAGTTCTCCCATACATTCCAACTAAAAATGTAAGTTTGTACGCAGAATATTGAGAGATTTACCATGTTATATTAAGACCATAGACTTCTTATAGGTTTTCCTGTAATCTATAAGTATAGAACAATTTTCTGTACATTAAAAAAAAAAAAGACTTAGTAGTTTCGGGGATAAGGGTCAATAGGGTTGAAAATGGTATATTTTCATCTATTTTCTTATGCATATAGTTATTTCTTTTTAAATAATTAAAATATATATTTGAAATCCTTACAATAAGCCTTTTCATTTAATATGTCACGCTTTAGTTTGCAATACTTTTTTTTAAATTTTCTAATTTATTCCCCAAAAGTGACCCCCGTATTCAAAATTCATATATTTACATTACACGCTCGTATTTGGGCACAGAAATTCATATATGTACCAAACTATTTCACCTAAAAAGACCTAGGTATTCTTTCATTAACTAACGCCTGAGAAATAATATTGTCATAATTATTGGCAATCGGATTAGTAATCGCAATATTTCGTTATTAAATTTTACGCTGACGTCCACCTGTTTAAATAAATGGCTGAATAGGAACATCTTTCATTTGGTGCATAATTCGCATAGGAAACAAACGAATTTCTTTCAACTTTCAGTAACATGTTTGGAGTACAATTTCAACATACGCGTCCCGTACAAAACTCCACTTTTGAAAAGATTACAGTAATTACATTTCGTTGTAAATTTTCCGCTTGGTATGACGTAAACACAGCATTGTAGCTTTCATTGAAGATTTATATCGCTAAGCCTTTTCGGTACAACTGTTCGTGTTTATTTGCGAAATGGATTTAGAGACGAAAAGTTTTGAGTTCATCGTGTTCGCTGATCAATGATCAGTGCTCTTGTTTGGTGATCAGTTACGTATTTTTTGTTGAATGGTAATTTAAACTTGGAATATTAACTTACAAAATATGATCTATTTGATTGATTAAAAAGTTGAATTTAAGGTTTAACGCGTCGCCTTTCGATCTTACGGTTCTTTCCATAGCATCTATGTCCTATGGATAGAACCTCAGTAAAATTAAGTTACGTTCTTCATTTTAAGAAGAATCTGTGTAAAATGAAACGAGAAACTATCATTCATACTAATATTATAAATGTGAAAGTAACTCTGTCTGTCTGTTTGTCTTTCTGTCTGTCTGTATGTTATGTTTTCACGCCTAAGCCGCTGAACCGATCGTCATGAAATTTGACAGAGATATAGCCTGGGATATGGAGAAGGACATAGGCTACTTTTTTACGTGATAACCGACATTCACGCGGGCGGAGCCAACGGCCAAACGCTTATATATATAACTTTATAATACTAACAATATATATTTTTTAATAATAAAAATAAAATAATAATATTTTACATAAATTAAAAAGCTAACGGTCTTAAAATATTAATAATAATATGTACAAGTATATTAAAAAGAAGGGGAAATAATCATAGGGCATCAAAAAATTCGTCCGCATCGCTGTCACGTGAAGAGTCGACCAACAGCTTGGATACATCCCGAAAAAATAAAATTGGCAGTCGTAAGGACTGCCGACAGAAGTGAAAACTCAAAACTTTGGAATAACTGACAGTCTGGTACAACACGTCTCGAGAATGTCGCGCATTTATTTATTTATTTTTTATTTATTCATTTAGTAGTTTACATACATTGTATACATTTAAGTTGGTGCCAACATAAACTCATTAGAGTTTCGGTGAGCCATAAAATTTTCCTCTACCAAAAATAGCTCAACGCAAAAATACTAACTTCCATTTTCAAAACCATAATGTGTGTTGACTAACAAAGCATTCATAAACAAGCAACCAACAAAAAAAAAAAAAAAATATATATAATGAAAAACGTTGACAAAAGCTCCTATTCATGAATGATCAGACCTGTTAACTGTAACCGCAGCCGCTCGTTAGTGTGCTATCCGTAATGCATTAATTGGCTTAACAGACTCTCGATCCGGATACAAGACGGCTTTGTACCGATTTCCCAACTGTTCGTAATGCGCTTTGTGGGTCGTACGGAAAAATGGACTGACTTCTAGACATGTATAACTGTAGATAGATAGATAGATAGATAGATAGTTATTATGTACACTATACAAATTACAGACATAAATCTAGAACATTTACATAGGAACTAGGGTGACACAATGGGTGGTCTTATCGCTAAAAGCGATATTTTACAGACAACCTTTGGATGGATTAATGGGAGAAGGAGAGGAAATACTGCAGGTAGTGAGTAGTGTAAACATTTACAATAAATACATAAAGCATATACTTATCTAAATAAATATATATATATATAGATATATGAAACAAGAGCAAGAAACTATACAATGTGTAACTGAATGAATGCACACTATGAAAGTAATTTTTCATAATCGTTTACTGAATCTATTTCTGTAATTTGGCATCCTATGCACTCTCGCTCCGTACCATGGCGTGGACCAGGGCGGGACGCGAGAGATCGCCGCCGCCGATCGCCTTTGTGAAGACACGGCGGTGCTCTACCCAAGCCGGGAAGACCTCCAACGTATGCTCCACCGTGTCTTCTGGGCGATCCACACAATGGTAACACCCGGGCGTTTCCTCCCGTCTTATCCGGAACCTTCCGAAACAACCGTGTCCGGTGAGGACCTGCGTCAAATGGAAGGTGAGGATGCCCGTGTTTTTATTTATTGTTGTATTGTCGTTTCCACATTGTATGACTAGCTGATAGGACCCTGTACTCTAATTGCGTAACACATAATCAATCGCAATCTGAATGATTTTGAAGCAGTTTGCTAATCTTCAAAGGTTCGAAAAAAAAATGCCCAACAACGTTAATAACGCAATGAATTTTGTTGAACTGACAAAATGAAACCGATTCCTACTCTGATTCACACCAAACTTTTGGCATTTTGAAATAAACAGACACGGCGCGGCGCGGTGCGGCGGTATGACACTATTTTTATACTATTTACTAAACTCCATTTATTATAACATTAGACAAATAACTGTTCTCACCCTTTCGTTATTTCGATGTAAACGTTTAATAAACTCCGTTATTTCACGATAAATACAAAGCACTGTAATCTGTTTACCATTTACATTAAAAAATAACACTAAAGTGCAGGGATTTCAACAATATTACTCAATACCTGTCGTTATTTAGCCGTTATTTGTCTAATGCTATAAAATGGAGTATAGATGATCTGATGAACTTATGTAGGTACGTACACACGGCCACAAATCAAGCTGTACATTTCCAATATAAGCTGACCTCTCATTGTACGGAAATCCTATACAATGCGAGATCAGCCTAAACTGGAAATCAGCCTAAGCTTGATTTGTGGCCGTGTGTACCACGTGAGACAATTTTTTTTCTTCGATTTTTCGGCTTTTCGTTTGGGTTTTTCCTAATTTTACCTAAGCTCCCCAGAATTAGAGCAAACGAAAAAAAAAAAAAAAATTAAAGAAATATCGGTCGTCAATCGGTCGACTTTTTGCGAACCCTGACGCACGGCAATTGATTTTTGTATAATATATACAAATATATAAAATTTAAGTGTCTATTTGGAATGTCAAAATAACAGCTTTTTACGAAATGCATAAGAAAGTATTTCCAGTTCTTTAAAAAAAAAAAGCAATCTATAAAAAAAATGTCTGTCTGTCTGTCTGTATGTTCCGGATAATCTCCGAAACGGGCCGACCGATTTTGACGGGACTTTCACTGGCAGATAGATAATGGTGCCGATTCCCTTGTTCACAAACGAAACTAAATTTAAGTTCAGTGCATCTTTTTCTTTCTATTTCATTAAGAAAAGGACAGAAGATAAATTTTAGTTTAATCCTGTCAAATTAATCAGCGCTTGACGTAAATTGACGTAATTTTAGTCGGCAAGTTTTTAATCACGTCTAAACTTGTAAGGAGTAGTGACAGGCGCTGATTAATTTGACAGGACTAAACTAAAATTTATCTTCTGTCCTTTTCTTAATGAATTAGAAAGAAAAAGATGCACTGAACTTAAATTTAGTTTCGTTTGTGAACAAGGGAATCGGCACCAATGTTATAAGGACTAACTAAGGCTACTTTAATTTGAGAAAAAGCCACGCGGGCGAAACCGCGTGCATCAGCTATAGTATTATATAAAAATCAATTGCCGTGCGTCAGCGTAGGCAATGATTTGCCTTCTACATCTATCTTCTATATAAGGTACTATAGAAGATAGAATATGTAAATGGCAAATCTATAACCTACCTACATAGTAAAATAAATCATGAGACCAAGTTTGGCAGTAGATTATTAGGTCAGTGCCAGTCGGCGTTTCAGTTACACTACCTATTCTAATGCCTTACCTACGTTGTTCGCAGATCGGTGGGATTCCTCGATGTTGCGGAGGTGGATGCAGCTCCACACTGAACTTTAATTTTTATTGTTTGTTTATCTGTGTCTGTACTAATACTCCATTTACTATCTTATTATAGCATTAGACAAATAACGACAGTTATTGTGTAATATTGTTGAAATTACTGCACTTTAGAGTTATTTTTTTAATGTAAATAGATTACAGTGCTTTGTATTTATCGTGAAATAACGGAGTTTCTTAAAGTTAACATCGAAATAACGAAAGGGTGAGAACAGTTATTTGTCTAGTGTTATGTTCTTGTCTAATCTAATGTATATTATAATAAATGGAGTATAGATGTTAGGTAAAATTGTTCGAACCCTATTAGTTCAGGAAAATTAGGGGTTCACCTCGGAATGAGAGATAGTCAGCTATAAACTTGTATAAACCTTTATTTTGGCTACTTATCGTAGGGTGTCCGCGACTACAGATATTCTAAGGTCAAAGGTCAAAAATACGTTAGTGAAAAATGGTTTTGTGCCATGTAATTTTTTTGAATATCTCGGTCATCGGTCCAGGCTATGAAATAACAACAGTTTTCAGCATCCGGAAGTGTTTTACTGTATGTATTTTTAGCTATTACGACGTCAAAGGACCACTATTTTTGTTGTACAAGTGTAAATTAAGGTGTGCTGCATATCATTAAGAAGCACTCTTAAAGTAAAACAAAAACCCATCAGAAATTCCTCCTCAAAGAGAGCGAGCCTCCATTACAGATTTGTGTCCGAGCTGCTAATTTAAAACAAGGAAGCGCCATTAAAAGCATACCTTTCCATATCGTGTAAACCACTTGCAAATTTATTCAGGACACTCATTCCCCACTTATCAAATAATATGACGGTACAATTTTCATTTGTACACTCATATTTCATTACAATCCTTACTTAATTGTGTTAGAGTTGAAAATTATTTGTGTGTGTACGCGAAATATTTAAATTTAAGTATTATTCTAGCAATTTGCATTGCAGTGGCCGTTATTGTGAAGCTGTTATACTGAGTAGGTGCCCTGTCCCGTGGATTTAGAATAATCAAGTATTTTGCCTTAACCCACGCGCAGATGCATTTACGAAGCTAAATAAACATTTCTGTTGAGCTTAGCAGGTTTATATATAAAGGAGGGACTCACGTTACATTATTACTAAGCTAGGAGCTAAATAATTTATTGCGGACACTTAAATTGTTTTTGTGAAATTAATTTCGCTGATGGAGTGGCTCGTTGGAATTTAGGTGGCGTCGATGATTCTTGATAAAGGTGTTTCGGAGTTACGCTTTTAGTTAAGAGTAACGTTGCTTGTTTTTAAATTAGGCTCTTCAGAATTCTTGAGTTTGAAAGTTCTTGTGAGGTAAGGTAAGGCAATCGTAAGGATTTCTGCGACGACGATCGATGCGGTACGCTTGATACGCTTTTGTATTGTTTTCCTAGTAAAGGGTGAGTAGGCCGCGTTCCGGAGTTACTGGACAGATTCTCAGCTGGACAGTTTCGCAGCTGGACAGATTAACGACTGGACAGAGTACAGTCGTGAGAAAATAAGAGTATAAACTGTGGAACATAGGTATTAAAGGACATCGACTGAAATGGCCCCAGGTCCAACAAACATCTGACCTACATAATAATTATAAATATATTTTATTAGACTAATTGCGAATATCTGTATGAAACGGATAGTCTGCGTTTCATAATGAACAATTAAAAGAGCGACTATCGACATCACATAAAATATGCCGCCATCTTTGACAATTAGATTAGACATGACAATTAGTGATGTCCAATCTTTCAATAACATGACTAACATACATGAGCTAATATGACTTCCCACCTAAGTATAAATAAATAAAATCAAAAAAACATAGGATAACGTCATTTGCATTGAAGTTAAATCAATAAGTACTTATTTACCTACCCACCTATTTTAATACAAAATCTAGAAGATTTACCAAATACCTAATAGGTACTTAGGTAAGTACTTAAATGTTTTTTCTGATTCTCTTACCTTAACTCACCACATACACGCAATAGAAATAAGAGTGACATGCATTTATTAGCATGTATTTCGGAGTAATAAAGGATTGTTTCTTATTAAATATAACCTCAAAATCTTTGTTTTCTTTTGAAATAAATCCTTTCTGCATGTTGTCCGTCATTAAACTTTGTTTTCATGGGCATATACTTGTAATTTACGAGTAGAACACGCAAAGTAATTTTCCTTTGCTGTTGGTTCTGGGGCGAACGATGTATGGATGCAGAACAATCTCCTTTAAAAAGTGTTTATTCAAGGAAAGTCTATGTAACACAAAAGCACGACAATAGAATAATGCCTGTCTTACAATCTGTTGTATTGAGCAATTACACAATCTGTTGTAATTTGATAATTTAGACAATTCTTGATTTAGTACTTATTTTTTTTTATTTACTTTGGAATTTAATTATTTTGTTAAAGAATCATTGTTATCGTCACAAAATTTGCATGCCGAATTTAGTTGGCGCAATATGAAGAACTATTGTGTATTTGATATAAAATCTGTGAAATACCATATTTCTGGCAAATGTATCTATCTATCTATCTATCTATCTATGAGAATTGGTTTTAAGTAGGTACCTACTACTAAACCAAATCTTCAATTTGGAACTTTTGATTACGGGAAGAAAACTAATATTGAGATAATTTTAACGACCGTAGGCGTTCTAAGTATGTCATGACTGAATTTTTTTCGTTAACGCAGTCCGATAATATATTTTGTATCTGCTTATCAATATCACTGATTTTCGATTACTTTTTTAATAACTGTAGAAACAAAAAAGGGATGGTTTTTTGGTATTATTATTATTATTTTGGTTTTTTCAGTCCCATGTAGCGAGTCCTTCCCTCTTTTTCTTTGTCCATCTACTAAGTCTAGCTTTGATTTTGTTCAACTCATCATCAGTCATCCACTTTCATTATTTATGTTATGGACTGTACACGTCCGGTCCAGTTATTAATCTGTCCAGCTGAGAAACTGTCCAGCTGAGAATCTGTCCAGTTGCGAATCTGTCCAGTTGCTCCGGAGGGGTAGGCCGCTCTATGGGGTTATTTACTAGAGTACGCGTCCAGTAAAACTTGTCTTGCTCAATGGCAGACGCAATTCGCAGTCCTCTGCCTTAGGATTGAGTAAGAGCGCTTTTGAGTGTAGGGAACAGCTCCTCTCTACGTTAGGACTGGTAGTACACGTACGATGTGACAACTGTTGTAAGCGGTCTCTGGGGTGGGTTTCTAGATTATTGTAAGGAAATTCGTTAACGTAGCTCAAAATAATGTATTCTTCAACGCAAGCGTTACGTGTCAATTACCCTTTTATATTCCTCTCTTGTCTTTTAACTTTCATCATCAAAGAAAAGTAGGTATCCTTTCCTTTATCTTCATACCTATGAATTCCCAACCTTATTTTATATTATCATTGTTTTATTGTATCCCCTCTTTACCCCCGAGCTTTCTAATGCAGGGGCCACATCAATGGGAAACGGCAATGTCCAACATTGCCGTAAATACCGCGGTAATTATTCCGATAATTATCGCAATAAATTGAGTGGCCACACTTGAACGGTCAACGTCAATTGGCGATAAAATTAGCGATAAAGTTGGCGCTAACGTTCCCCTTGAATTTCAGGATGGACGTTGACGCTGCTGCACTGTATTATTTAATGAGTGTTAATTTTTACTACATGAATATATTCTATTACTACCGAAGGAAGTTTCGAGAAACTCGATGACTTTTTCATTAGACCACTGCCCCCTGAGGGGTTAACACCTAAATATCAATATTAACATAGACAAATGGACATGACGAAACTAAAAGGTTTCCTTTTAGCCGCCCATTGTGTCACCCCTCTACATATACATAAATCTGTAATTTTTATGGTGTGCAATAAAGAGCATATCTATACACCGTGGCATTTTAGTCGTCTTACAAAGACAGCCCACTTCATGTATCCAATGACTACTAATCATTCATGTAAAAAAAAAAAAAAAACATTTATTTTTATGACGCATGACATAGTTTAAAAAACCCTGTTACGAGTGCAGTCCGAGCCTTGTGTTACAAGGGCGCCGCGGAATGGAGCGGCGACATCTTTATCGGAGTTTATTCACCCTAACGCAAAAATGTGTTTCTTACTATTGCAACTTAAACTTAATCTAAATCCATTCTGCGGCGCCCTTGTATCACAAGGCTCGGACTGCACTCGTAACAGGGTGTTTTAAACTATGTCATGCGTCATAATAAAAAAAAAATATGAATGATTAGTAGTCATCATCAATACAACCTTAGACTATTCTTGTTCTTTTGTTTTGTTAAAATGCTAGCATTTAAGAACTCTAATCTTATGTAACCCGAGGGGATTTGGCGCTGTTAGCCGAAATACAGGTTACTCCTAGTTCGGCTCCAGATGCTAAAACTTTTGTGTACTTTTGTTTTATCATAGCACATAACTGTAATATAATCTAAGTACTGTTTTTATGAAATAAAGATTATTATTATTATTTATTTATTTATTTATTTAATACTTTAGCACAAAAAAACATGTACAGAGGCGGACTTAATGCCATAGGCATTTTCTACCAGTCAACCTTTGGGTGGAGCAGAGACAAACAGAGGTAGGTGCAATTATGAAATTGGAGGAATAATTGTATACATATAGGAATATCCTTAGATATACCTATACCATAACTATAAATAAGATAAATATACCTAATTATATATAAATATAAGAACAAATAAATACATATAAATACACAAATATACTAAAACTAATTAAACAAACAATGGAAACCTACATGAAGTGGGCTGTCTTTGTAAGACGACTAAAATGCCACGGTGTATAGGGTGTATCTATTCAAACACGAAATATTTTAAGAGATACACAAGGTGGTAAAGAAGCCATGGAAACGATTTTTATCTGAGGATATTATTTAAAAAAATTATAATTTAAAATCACTTGATATATTATGATGATTAATTATCAAAATTCACCGCGCTCGTGCCGCCACCGTCACGCGTCGCCGCGCTCGGGCAGGTCATTCATAGAATGAGTAAAATTTGGAAAATGCAACTCCTTTGCAAAATGTTTCAAGCAATTTTAAAATTATAATTAATTAAAAAAAAAATATATATATATATATGTGTAAAAATATAAAACAGATTAAAAAAAATTGTTTCGCTTCTATGGCTGTTTTACCACCTATAGATGGTCCTCTTCAAATATTTCGTGTATGAATAGATACACCTTATATATCTACGGAACCCTAACAAAAATGGATTTACAATAAAAATATTCATCAAACTCAAACTCAAACTCAAAGCAAGCTTTAGAATTGTCAAGGGGTCGGTCAGTCAGAAAGATGAAGCTAGTTGCCCATTCCAAAGCGTAGTAGGTTCCTATGGAGAAGAACGGACAAGAAACTCCACGGACACTCTTTTAAAACAACATATTGTTACAAAATATGGGTTACATCATTCATGTTGAAGTTATACATGTGAGAACAATGTAGAAAGACGTGCACGTTAGAAGCGTCCGTAATTAAAACAATTCAAAAATTAAAAATAAGCCGTGGCAGCTAAGCGATGACCAGTCCCAACTCATAATACCAGGAACATTTTGTATGAAGACTGAGTGTCGTTCTCGCTCTCATACCTTTGCACAGTAAAGCAAACGTAGCTATCTATTTTGCGCTCACGTTCACAGTTTAAAGTATCAAATAAAGCACACAGCTAACTCCAGTTAGTTTCTCATTCAAAGAAGCACTCGTGCTAGTGCAAATATTTAGCAAATTCCGAAGTACTTTAGTTATGGTGGTCATACACGGGCAACTAAACTGTAGAAGAATCTTTCCCCTATTATTATTATTATAAAATATATATATATATATATATATATATATATATATATATATATATATATATATATATATATATTTTATACTATGTGTATCTACACATAGTATATAAAAAAAAAAAAATAGGGGTATGCAGAAACTAATAGAATAGTAGTATTATATTCAGCAGAAATAGCTTTCAAATAAAGAAGAATGAAAGAAAGCGATATCCAATAATAGGGGAAAGATTCTTCTACAGTTTAGTTGCCCGTGTATGACCACCATAACTAAAGTACTTCGGAATTTGCTAAATATTTGCACTAGCACGAGTGCTTCTTTGAATGAGAAACTAACTGGAGTTAGCTGTGTGCTTTATTTAATACTTTAAACTGTGAACGTGAGCGCAAAATAGATAGCTACGTTTGCTTTACTGTATAGATCAGCTGTATTTGGTTTACTATAAATAATATTACAAAAAAAAAAAGGTTAAAGGTTGCCTGTAAAAGATCACTTTTAGCGATAAGACCGCCCATTGTGTAACCCTATGTAACAGTTCTACATTTATATCTGTAATTTTTATGGTGTACATAATAAAGAGTATTCTATCTAATATTACAGACACTCAGTAGATGGATTGAGGTAGGAAGGAAGTGGCTGAAAGAAATTGGTTAGTTATGAAAATATTTGGCTTAGGTATCTACCTCCCGTTCGTATATAACGACGGATCATCTTTGACATAAATACAAAATAAAAAAAACATAGAGCAATAGTCACTAGAGGCAAGCGAACAGGGGGCGTACCACCGCAAATCTTACTTCAGTGTTGGACAGAGATGGAACTATACAGGACGTATAGCTCCATCTCTTTCCCACACCGAATTCTGCTCCTTTGTTGCTGTAATCAGTTAGTCGATTGTTGCTGGACTGTTGCCCGTGTACAACCTTAATAGCAGTGCCTTCAAATTTCAGTGGTATCGCGAACTAAAGTAACAAGTGTCATTGTAGTTCAGCGCTAGTTGTATGGAATGTTTGAGGAACTGTTATGTATTTATGTTGTAAATAAGGAACAGTAAGGCTACCAATATGTGGTTCAGAGTTCAGTTTATACGAGTAGTAGGTATTTATGTTTACTATTAGATTTAACTTACAAAACGGACTAGCAGTTTTTGGCCAGCTTGGATTTCTGTTATATCGTAGATGCGTTTATAGTAATTCAAAATGACTATCTCTATGGACAAAGAAACACTTTCTACATGCATAAATCGAACCCGCGTCTCCAGCAGAAAAGCCTCTCGCACAGCTACCTACTGTTCTAATTCGACAAGTGTTCTTCTGTTAGGTAAGTAAGTGAGACCGAGTCACCTTTAATTAATTCATAGTTTTTTCTCCACATTTTCATCCCCATCTCTCTAGTTACAAATTGAGCACCCTTGTCCAATTTGTAACTAGAAACCTTACCCTCCTACCTACAGACAGTAATGATTATTTTCCAACGTTCTCGTCTTACCATTTCTAAGATAATATTATCAAAATATTCAGACGCAAAGCTGGCTATTTGTAGAGCAAAATTAATGGAACAAAGGAAACGAATGATAGTAAATAATTTGCAACTACTTTCAGGAAAGATGCTTTTAATTTACGCGAGTAATAAATAAATGTTGGATATTCTTTTTGTTCGATGGAATTGTTGGAAAGTTAATATACCTGTTTATTCATTTCATTTGTTTCTTCTTCTTTGTGAACCAAGCTTTGTGACGTGTCAAAGTAAATTTAATTAAATCCATCCTTGTGAGTAACGAGAAGTATGTCTTTCTGTCTGTTTGCTACGTTTACAGTGCTAAATTACTGAACTGATTTTGATTAATAATTGTAGCATAGACTTATTTTATATTTGTGATTCAAACCAATTTAAATCACAAATATAATGTCAATTAAATTCAAAAGATTGCAAATATAAAATGTCGATGAAAAAATACGGGAAAAGGAATGTCAATAAAAATATTACAAGCATAAAATAACAAAAAAAAAAAACAATTAAAAAAAGAAACAATTAGAAATGTTGCGACACTTATTTTTAAATATCGCAGCATCATGCTGAGATAGGAGCCTTTTGGCCCCGTACAGGATTTTGTATTCATTTTACTTTTGTTTTTTATTTTATTTTTTATTAGTGTTACTATTTATTAATTTGGTAAAAAAAAAATAAAAAAAAAATGTGATCTTCCTGTATGAGTCCCAATAAATACTTTTTCTTTCTTTCTTTCACTTCCTCTCATAGAGAGGAGGCCTGTATCCCAGTAGTGGAAACATTATAAGCTGATTATGTTATGTATATGTAATAAGTATAATAAAGCAGTAGAATTTGTTTGAACGCGCTAACCTCTGGAACTACCAATCGGATTGCATTTGATCGCCCAATTCGTGAGGAAGGCTATTTAACATCACGCTATCACTCTTAGGAGCTGAGAAAAAAGCCACAAAGAATGCTAAACGAAAACGATGTAATAACGCGGGCGGGAAGGGGGCCGAGGGAGTTTTATAAAAATGTGGCTGTTATTCTAGTATCCTGTGTATCTTAGGACTTCAATGTGAACGATTTCGCGGGCAGATGATAGTTACTTGTAAGACTACACACGTATGGAAGTCAGGAGTTACCATTAACCGTAAACTTCATTTGGTTAACAATGAAGCCATCGGTGTAAAAAGAAAACTAGAATTCCTACAGCGAAACAATTTATGAATATGTTACCCCAAGTTGCCAACTATATCCTCCGCCAAAATCCATTACCACAATCCTTGGCACAGAACAAAAACTGACACGACGCACCATACAAACACAACTTTTTTCTTTTATACCCCAGACATGCATCCAACCAACCAACTATCTTGAAAAACAAAACATAAGGCTCTCGTACACAAAACGAATCACATCTACAAACTCCAAATTCTCAGGAGGGGAAGTGAAATGAATAAAGGGTAGTCGGACACCTCTTGGCGTCGAAAAAGACGTGGCGCGGGTGGCTCCCTCTCGCGGGAACGCCGGCAATTTCACGGTGTTCTGCCGCCGCGTTTTATAACGTGGGACGTGTATTTTTTACTGGATGCCTCGCGTTTAATAGGCAGGTCTTGGGAGGAAGTCCTATAAATGTCATGTTGTGAGCTGATTTGTTTTGTATTAAAAGGATTCAGGTTAAATTGTTGTGGTGGTCCTGTTGAATGTTTGCGTTATGAATTGTGTATTAAAATTATTGTATTGTTTTGTTGTTTTTTTTTGTTTTGTCTGTGCTTACTAACATAGTGATTATGACTATGTTAGTAAGCACTGATAAACCAGAAAAAAAAGGCTTTTGAATCATGGATACTCGAATAAAGAGAAATTCTATTCTATTCTATTAAAAAGGAACGGTCGGTTGGTTCAGTTTTCTCAACGTTTCGATTTTGTTAACCTCATGACTTGCTTTTATATGGTAGAGACTTAAAACAACACATCCCGAAGACAGGACCAAGAGTCAATACTAAAGAATTTAAAGGACCACCCTAAAAACCCGCACTTACTTCAAACAAAAACAAATTCTAATACATTTTCTATTTCCTTTCCAAACACTTCCATACCTCAAGCTCTCCAAACACAGCCACCATTTTTATTTGTATTCGTTCCCCTTCACTTGTTTTTGTGGTGTAATCCGTCTTCATTACCCGTTCTATTCTGTCAGCTCGAGAGTTGAGCGTCGTTCAAGACTTGGTAAGCCCTCCAGCGCTCAATTGCCGACTAATTGAATCGTTGTCGAAAGGACTGATTCGTATTGTTGTGTTCTTGTATTGTGGTTCTTTATATTTGACGAAAAAATAATTGTTGAGTGTGTCGTGCTTTGGTCGAGAGGATGTTTTGGTATAAAGGATAATTCCTTAATGAATGTCTTCAATATTGTTCCTGAAATAAATAATAATGATGGCTTTGAACTTGAACAAGGCTTGTATATCCATCAAAAGAAAACAAACTTTCAGAGAGAGCACACGTAAAAGCAGCTCTTAAGATTCATCAAACTGAATTTTAGGTCCTTTCAGCCTCGTCAAATACCTAAACTACGTTATTTTTTAAAGTGCCTGGAAACAAAAGAAAGCAGTGCCACAACATCGTAAATGCAATTAGAAGATGGTACGCAAAATCACGGAAAACTTTTTGAAATTGATTCCAACTTTCCGATATTCCTTTGTGGCTCGTCCATTCATCGTAGAGGCTCAATGTCGATCATCGGCAGGCTTTTTATCGCCCTTATCTGTTTCAAACTGCCAATACGGGCTGTTTGTGAAGTTAGATAATGCCTCGGTGCCTCCACCATATGATCTTTTGAATTTTTCATTTGTGCGGTAAATTCTCCCTCTTTTTGTTCGGTAGGTAAGCGCGTGTAAGTAATGATTTTGTTATTTCGTTCCATTACGGATGTGTCAAAAGGGATTGTTGCCTTTGTAAGCTTTTTATTTGTTTTTAATTTTTTCCTGTAGTCGTTGGCAACATTATCTTTTTTGTTTTTCGGCTGCTAAGTGTTACGTTTTGTGTTGTGTTTTCATTAAAGTCTTCTCTAATGAAAACTATTGTCTTGATCACGGTCACTCTAACTTATATACCGATATCGATACTTACCTATTTGTATTTTGCTGTGCCCGACAGGGTCCATAATCACTACATAAACGTATTATAAAACA
Organism: Dryobota labecula; assembly: GCA_947523025.1. Taxonomy (NCBI): domain Eukaryota; kingdom Metazoa; phylum Arthropoda; class Insecta; order Lepidoptera; family Noctuidae; genus Dryobota; species Dryobota labecula. The sequence goes on along the minus strand of OX383289.1, from coordinate 23,568,380 downwards.
AAGTCCTCCGCCGCATCTGTTTGTCTGTCTGTCTGTTCGCGATAAACTCAAAAACGACTGCACCGATTTTCATGCTGTTTTCACCAATGAATACCGTGGTTCTCGAGAAAGGTTTTAGTATATAATTTGTTAAGTTTTTGTAAAAAAAATTGTATACATTAACGATATTTGTTGGAGGTGTCGGAAAAAAATTAAAATGTGGCTGGTATTTTAGTATATTGTGGTTTCTTACGACTTCCACGCGAACGAAGTCGCGGGCAGAAGCTAGTTATTTATTTATTTATTTAATACTTTAAGCACATAAATGTACAGAGGCGGACTTAATGCCATAGGCATTTTCTACCAGTCAACCTTTGGGTGATGCAGAGACAAACAGTGGTAGTGGTATTTATTAATACTTACCACCTGTATGTGTACATTATGGATTGCAATAAAGATGAATTAAATTGTCTATTCAAACCTTTGTTCATCCATTCATTCAACTTTTGCAATAACTTCAAAACGTTATACAGACTTCCATTTTATAATTAAAACAACGTCAGTATTATTTTAATCACAATGGCTATCCTCCAATACAGTGCATGGCTATTCACCCACTGAATATTTTATAACTGTCATTTACGCAAATGAAAGAACGTAACGCGAGTATTTCACTGGTTATTTTAAAATGGCCGCCCTATCAATATGCGACAGATACATTGCGTGGTATTGAGTTTTTGATGAATAAAAATTGCTTTTTGAGTGTTCCTGGATTTCGGAAATTGAGGTTTTCTGTTAAATATTGTTTCTTTGGATTTTTATTATTGTAGAGTATAGTGCTGGCAAAATAAATCGCCATTGTGACTGAAAAGCCATAAAGTTAAGGTGTAGTCAGCTAGACAGGTTAATGATTAATCAACAAACACAAAAACCGCAAAAAAAAAAAATTGTTGCGCTGTGCAATGTGCAAGTATTATCGCGGACACTACCGCCTGACCAACACTAAGCTCATTTTTGTTTGCACTTAAAAAATAGATAGCGCTCTCTAGCCTGTAGGTAATATAATAATACTTAATGTTGACTTATTCTGCACCAGTGTGGCGACCTTAAGACAGCTTTTGGCACAGCTATTTTTCATGGATAATTAACTTATCTAATATTAACTAAAAATATATTTTGGACCTTTTTTTTTTCGACATTTTTTTTACTATATGTGGAGGCTTGTTATTAGCAATTTTTTAATATTACTTTCTTTATATCATTGGTTTGTTAGTCTGTAAGCCTTAACATAAAATAAATAAAAATAAATAAATACTGCGTCCGTAAAATTCACAAAAGGAGTACCTACACGTGATACGACACTATCCTACGCAATGCAGATTGCAACTAATTGCTTTATTGCTTTCCTAATACGCTAAAACTTAAAAGGCTCGGTGGCTCGGCGCCTTAGCAGGATTTACGCGAAAAAATATTTAAGTGATCAGGTGGAAAAGGCCGCGATAGTACATTAGTTAATATAATAAAAAAAAAAAAAACCGAAGCCAAGACTCACTTGGTCTTCCCGTCATTGTGATAATTTTTTTTACTGGTCAAATCACTTTTCAATTAATCATTGATTTGATTGATTTGATTTTTAAAGTTCTTTATTAACAGAAAGGTTTATACAAGTGAACAAAAAGATCTTATTCTAAATGTAAACTAACATAATTCGAGCAATGTTAAATAGGCTAAATCACCTCTTTTAACATACAACATGTATGATTGTTAGTGTGACTACTAATTTAAAAGATATTTTATAACTGTACTGTTATGTTGGGTTTGCAGACCCACATTTTTATATTTAAGTTACCCAAGCCCAATTAATTAATCATTAAATCATTAGTTTTGGTGTAACCTAGGAATCATCTAGTTGTGGAGATATTGAAGGTCAAGGATCAATTTTTTTTTTACTTTCTTTTACGAAAATAAGTTTTGAAATTTTATAATCTAACTTTATGTATTCCCACGATAACTTTACCGTTCCAGGCACCCATCAACAAAATGTTTTGCGTGCGTTACATTGTGCGCTACCATAAACGGCGAATATTCACACAAAAAATAAAAGTCGTTTCCCAGTAATTATTTATGTACAAAGTTGCTTAGTTTACGGCAAAAGCGTCAGGGTAGTTCGCGAAATTCAACACAACATGATACTGACCAGCAAATTGCAAAAAATGTTAGAAAATTAGAATCTCGCGGGGTACTTTAGCGCATCCCCTTTAATGTACAGAATGCGTAGATGATCACGGGGCTCCGTGATTGTTCTTATTACAGTTGTTTAAAAAAGCGGCCAAGTGCGAGTCGGACTCGCCCATGAAGGGTTCCGTAGCAGCAAGTAACATAATTATTATTTACTTAGGCACCTATTAAAGGTTTATTATTAGAAAATTATGGATCACGGTTTATGCATAAGGTTTATGTTTATGAAATTATTATTATTTTTTAATTTTTATATTTGCGTTGATTGAATGAAAGGTAAATTGCGGTTTACGATTTATGACGTATTAAAAAAAATCTACTTATTAGATATCGTTCAAACCAATTTTCCGTGGAAGTTTACGTGGTAATGTACACACACATTTTACCACTTTGGAAGTGTCTCTCGCGCAAACTATTCAGTTTATAAAAAAAAAGGATATTAAAAACCTCAATATCATTTTTGGAGACCTATCCATAGATAACCCACATGTATGGGTTTGATGAAAAAAAAAATTGAGGTTCAGTTCTAAGTATGAGGAACCCCCAAAATTTATTGTTTTTTTTTCTATTTTTGTGTGAAAATCTTAATGCGGTTCACAGAATGCATCTACTTACCAAGTTTCAACAGTATAGTTCTTTTAGTTTCGTATACGGTCGGACAGACAGACAGACAGACATGACGAATCCATAAGGGTTCTTTGCCAATTGGCTACAGAACCCTAAAAATGACATAAAAATTACTGTTTTTCTCAATTGAAATAGAAAACAAAAGAACTGTTTTCAGCCAGAATTAGAAAGAAAAGAAAAAGAAAAGATATTTTTTTTATTCTGTACAAACAAAACGCACTTAATAAAAAATAACATTATAAAATACATACATTGAAGTAGCTAAAAGCCTCTTATTCAAGCAATAAAAGTTTGACAATTTAGTCCATTGCTTGATGACAGGACAAGACAATTTACATTGTTACCTTAGAATAATAAGATTGTTACACTGTGTTGCGTCACTGACAAAAATGTCAACAAACAAACGATCTAAACAAAAACATTATGCCGATTACAGAGTGGAAAATAACTACATTTGTAAATAACTACTTTTGGAATTAATACATGGCACTCATGTAACTATGAAAAATAAAATGTCCCTCAAAAAAGGTTTTAGCTAATTCGATAGCCGATCGCGTGTGTGTGCTCCATTGATTTAGAAACAAAATGGCGCTGTTTGAAGTACAAACGATCCTTGTTCCACATTTTTCCGTGCATTAATGAATCCTCACATGTGTCGTTTGGAAATCGGTTCGTTAGTATGTATGGATGGGAAAAAAGATGATTATGAAGTGGGAAATATTTTTAATTTGATGTTGCTGGTTAATTGTCCTACTGGTATCAAGTTTGATGATGTTGGGATGTTTCCTACATCTTTAACTTGTATTGTTACTTTCTTAAATATTCCACCGGCAACAAGTGCCAGTCTGCCAGGGTTGTGGGTTTGTCCGAAAGGGAAACTGTGGCCCTGGCACATAGGCAACTGAAGGAACAGTCAGTAAAAGTCTGACACGTCCTCCCAGCGTCGCCCAGAGCGGGAGAAGTTATTTGATAATTTCCCACCCAAAAAAAAGGCAACAGGTGGCTTTGTAGTTTGCAGACCCTTTGCTCCAGTATAAGTAAATGTTTTTTTTAAGTCTACTTTGTAGTATACCGTAACACCCACTTCTGTATCACTTGGCGATACCTATGTTTATTCACAACGTATCTTAAAAAATATTTATTTATTTATTTACGGCGGTATGACCAGACAGAAACCGTGCTTACTAGTTTTTTGAATCCATGGGAAAGATACAAAACAGAGTTATAAAATTATGAAAAAAAAAAAAAAAAAAACGTCTTGTTTAAGGATCTGACGGATATGCAATCGCTTTTAATGACACCACTAGGTTACCTTTGCAGGGTAGAAAAAAATTAAGCCCAAAGTTACCCCTTTTCGTAATGTTTATTCAATCTCATAGTTACAAAACAGTATTTTTTTCTTATTTTTTATGTAATAATATAGTATTGATTGTTTTGCCGCCATTACTAGAAAAAGATGTGCATCCCTGATGTCGCGGGTTCGCGGCAGCACCAACAGTATTCTCAGTGTGTTCGCAGATCGCTGGGATTCCCCGATGTGGCGGAGGTGGACGCAGCTCCACGCTGAATTTTATTTTTAATTGTTTGTTTGTGACTGTACTAACACTAGATGTTAAGTAAAATTGTTACTAATCATATGGACTAAATTGTCTGAAATAAAAATATTCTATTCTATAAATGAAAAGGTAGTAAGATTGTTTAGCACATTCCGCTGAGTTTGTCTTTTATAATAATAATTGATTTACACTTCAAGACACAAATATCTGTGTAGCCGTGACTCTTGTACTAGGAGTTCCTGTATCAGAAGAGCCACACCTCTCAATTTATGATATAGAAGCGCGATAGACAACAATAAGATACGTTATAGTTATGGCATGCATTAAAAGGTAGGTTTACAAATATATAAGAGAAAAAAAAAAAAGCAATAATAAAAGAGTTTAAATTACCACTGTGTTCTTTGGAGAGTGACGGTGAGTGTTATAAGAAGTAACTTTTAACTTTTATTTTAGAAAAATCCACGCAGCTTTAACTTTTATTTTTAAAAAGACACGCGGCCGAAACCGCGGGCAGCAGCTAGTTACGTATATAAAGATGGTGACGTTATACAGGTTTATAGAAGTGTTTTTAAATAATTACTAGCTAACCAGACAGACTTCGTTCTGTCAAAAGCTATAGTATAAACTCCACTACTCTACCCTACCCTACCCTACCTACCCTACTTACCTACCTACCTACCCTACTCTACCCTACCCTATCTACCTACCCTACCCTACCCTACCTACCTACCTACCTACTCTACCTTACCCTACCTACCTACCTACCCTACCTTACCCTACCCTACCCTACCCTACCCTACCTACTTACCTAACTAAAACTTGAAAAAACAAAAAAAAATTGTAGCTGATTCTCAGACCTACTGAATATGCATATAAAATTTCATAAAAATCGTTCAAGCCGTTTCGGAGGAGTATGGTACCTAACATTGTGACACGAGAATTTTATATATAAGACTAGATTTTGCCCGCGGCTCCGCCCGCGTGAATGTCGGTTATCGCGTAAAAAAGTAGCCTATGTCCTTATTCATATCCCAGGCTATATCTCTGCCAAACATGACGATCGGTTCAGCGGTTTAGGCGTTAAAACGTAACATACAGACAGACGGACAGACAGACAGACAGAGTTACTTTCACATTTATTATATTAGTATGGATGAATTAATTAAAATCATAGGCAGGGCAAGAACTCAAGCTGAGCGTTATACCAAAAGTATTGACAGAAAAATATAATTTTTTGTTGTAACACACCTTCGTGACCACCTTGCTATCCCTACCGACCGGTGGTCAAACATTCGCAATCAGTGAAAACTGGTGTGTTTGCCGTGTGCGCGAATAAATTGGGAGGCGCACGGTTCAAGCCGACTCACGGATACGATCGCGGGGAGAACGGGGTTAATTGTGAGCCGTTCACGTTGAACCGAAATGAGTGCGTTTATTTTACTGAGTGTATTTATAGGTAAAGCAATTTTTATATGCTGGCGGTGCCTTTTTTTTGTAAATGAAGTCCCTAGTATGGAAACTGGTTTTTTTTTTCTGTTTTTAACCCGCAATTTATTATTTATTTATTTTATACTCGGGATAGCAGATTATTTATGAGAATATTATGTATGTTCCTGTTAGTGCAACGTTATATATCGCCGCTTTACAACGAAAATCAATTAAATCGAAATTTTGACGAAAATTACTTATGAATGCTCAATGAAAACCCATTAATCGCTAAGTCTTATAGTTTCGCTGCTAGCTAATAAGATAACCAATTATTTCAAGCATTTCCAAGGTTTGTTTTCAAATACAAAACATTAAGCAGATTATGTGACAATTATTGAAAATTTCATTACAAAGCAATAACTTTTTTGAATCTCAATAGACTGTTTAAATAGAACATTTATCAATGTTCTGATGCTATGAAGTAATAATAACAATAAAATACTACAAAGGGTATTTTCCATCTCATAATTTTTTATAGCAAAATGATACACACGTAAGTCACAATAAATGCGAACTTTTATTTTCAAGTCTTGATGATTATCGTTACAAATATTTCTGTTTTATTTGCAGATCAAACAATAAAGATACTGATGGAAAATAAAGCTATGAAGCTAGCTAAAACACAAAATAGTAGCTTTGAGCTTGTTTCGGTGTCAATATAGGATCGGAGCATATCCGGCTGATACAAAAATGTACAAATAGTTAGTTACTGTCGATTTTAAATTAGCATTATTTTTAGGACACATCAAAACGAAATTAGTTAACGGCTTAAACCAACACTGATTTGAGCCAAAAATCATAAAACTATCAAGGTAATAAAAATTACCAACCCTCAATATTCTCCAAAAAACGATAACAAGGAATGAAAGTCAAAAGTACGAAATCGAATGACAGAGGCAGTTTTGCAAGTTTGCTTTAAAAAAGAGAAAATTAGAGTTCAGAAACGATTTTACGTGAAAAGAGGATTAAGTCAGTGGGGAGGCTGCAATCGGCTGCATTTCGACACTCCGAGATCGACGATACACTGTGGAACGTTAACAGAGAAACAGGATAATATATTTTTGTGTTCGGATGAGAATATAAAGCGACATTTTTATCTAAAAACGAACTTGGTTATTCTGTTATTTCAAGGATTTTTAAGGTTAGCTTTTCTGTAGTTATGTATGATTCAGGTTTTGATTTGGGATCTACACTAACAAGTTAGGTACTGTTTTATTAATTTAGTTCTATTCATGTTTTTATCGTCAGGTAAGTACAGTTTACAAAATCATAATCAAGTCATTTATTCAAATCAGGCTGAGAATCAGCACGTTTCGAACGTCGAAATTACATAAGACAGTCCCTCAAAATACCCGCCCTTTACAACTTCCTAGTCCTTTAGCTGGTAAGAAGAAGTGGCGCAACCAACTCGCTAGCAGCACAGCTGTCTTGTTCAGTTAGAAAAACTTTGACATCTAAATATATAAAAGAAGAAACTGACTGACTGACTGACTGACTGATATATCAACGCACAGCCCAAACCGCTGATCCTAGAGACATGAAACTTGGAGGGTGTGTTCTTTGTGATGAGTAAGTATCCACTAAGAAAGGATTTTTAAGGGATTCTAAAGGGGTAAAAAAGGGGATGGAAGTTTATATGAAAGTCTGTCAGTTTTGAAGTTAGGATCTTCAAATTTTGTGTTTAGGCTAACGATTTAAAATTAATTTAAAGGTGTCTCAGCGTTTTTGATAATTCCACCCCCAAAGGGTTAAAAAGGGGGGATGAAGTTGGAAAGTCCTTAATTTATGAAGATAAATCACTTAAACTATCTAGGCTTATGGTTGGAAGCTACTCCTTCTGCCGCGCTAACAAAGAATGCAATAACTCGATTTTGGACGATTTTGCGTTACATATTAGTTAAGTTATACATTTGGAGTCAGCGAATCGAAATCTATTAACTCTCTCTTTCTCTCGCAACTTTTTATTGATCCTTCAGGAACTCGGATTTTCAGTAAGCAAGAATGCAATAACTAAAACTTCATAACAAATTCAATAATCAAAAATACAACTCTCGGAAGCGACAAAATCGAGTTATAGCATTTTTCGTTAGTGCGGCAGCCTTGGTAAGAATGGTTGTCAGACTTTCGGGCTTCTGACTTCCCGTAACGACTGTCAAAGATCTACGAATGACAGCCGGGACCAACAGCTTAACGTGCTTTCCGAGGCACGGACGGGGCTCTGTATGTAAAGATAGTCACCCATCCACAGACCAACCACGGCAAGTGTAGCTTAACCTGATCGATCGACCTGTGCGGCTGTTATTATTTAGCAACGGGCTCCTCCCCTGGAGAACCCCCCCAACCCCTTCTCCGGAAGAATCGATATAGATACAGATTAGGATAGTTAGATTAGTTTAGATTAGATTAGGTTACAGAGTAGAAGACGTCAGCTAAGAGAGGATTTTTGAAAATTCAACCTTTAAGGGGAAGGGGGTAAAAAGTGGGGATTTCATTTGTTTGAAAAATCTTGTTTCTTGAGTTTATAAACTTGAAACTTGGCACGAATGCTTATCTAATTAAATAATAAAGTTTGATTGTTTGTGTATAGGTGTTTGTGTGTTTGTGCATGGGTGTTTGTGTATTTGTGCATAAGTGGTTGTATGTTAATGTATGGGTGTTTGTGTGTGTTTGTGCATGGGTGTTTGTGTGTTTGTGCATAGGTGTTTGTGTGTTTGTGCATGGGTTTTTGTGTAAGTGTGTGTGTTTGTTCATGGGTGTTTGTGTGTTTGTGCATGGGTGTTTGTGTGAGTTTATGCATGGGTGTTTGTGTGTTTGTGCATAGGTGTTTGTGTGTTTGTGCATAGGTGTTTGTGCATGAGTTTTTGTGTAAGTGTGTGTGTTTGTTCATGGGTGTTTGTGTGTTTGTGCATGGGTGTTTGTGTGTTTATGCATAGGTGTTTGTGCATAGATGTTTGTGTGTTTGTGCATAGGTGTGTGTGTGTGTTAGTGCATGGGTATTTGGTGTTTGGGTGTTTGTGTGTGTTTGTGCATAGGTGTTTGTGTTTGTGCATGGGTGTTTGTGCATGGGTGTTTGTGTATGGGTGTTTGCGTGTGTGTTTGTGTAACTGTGTGATTGTGCATGTGTGTTTGTGCATAGGTGTTTGTGTTTTTGTGCATGGGTGTTTGTGTGTTTGTCCATAGGTGTTTGTGTGTTTGTGCATGGGTGTTTGTGTGTTTATGCATGAGTGTTTGTGAATGTGTGTGTTTATGCATGGGTGTTTGGTGTTTGGGTGTTTGCGCATGGGTGTTTGTGTGTGTTTGTGCATAGGTGTTTGTGTGTTTGTGCATGGGTGTTTGTGTATGGGTGTTTGTGTGTGTGTTTGTGTATCTGTGTGATTGTACATGTGTGTTTGTGCATAGGTGTTTGTGTTTTTGTGCATGGGTTACGTGTGTTTGTGGATAAGTGTTTGTGCTTAGGTGTTTGTGCATGGGTGTTTGTGTGTGTTTATGCATAGGTGTTTGTGCTTAGGTGTTTGTGTGTGTTTGTGCATAGGTGTTTGTGCACGGGTGTTTGTGTATCTGTGTGATTGTGCATGTGTGTTTGTGGAAAGGTGTTTGTGTTTTTGTGCATGGGTGTTTGTGTGTTTGTGCATAGGTGTTTGTGTGTTTGTGCATAGGTGTTTGTGTGTTTATGCATGGGTGTTTGCGAATGTGTGTGTTTGTGCATGGGTGTTTGTGTGTTTGTGCATAGGTGTTTGTAGACAACAGAACACAAGGTTGTTGTAGACAAGACTACGCGGAGTCAGTTTTGCAGCGATTCGTTTCTGTCAAAAAATTATACCAAACAAACAATATTCGTTAAAAAAATATTCTACTGTTTGATAAGTTCGTTAAATAAACAATTAGATTAAAAATTCATTGAATTGTGTTTCTGTGAAATATGTTTAATTCAAGTAAATAGTCTTTGAAACAATAATATTCTAACTAAAAATACAAGGACCAAATATTATATGAAACATTTTCATGTAGCATCATAATTAGCATGGGTGTTTGTGCATGGGTGTTTGTGTGTGTTTGTGCATGGGTGTTTGTGAATGTGTGTGTGTTTGTGCATGGGTGTTAGTGCATAAGAGTTTGTGTGTTTGTGCTTAGGTGTTTGTGCATGGGTATTTGTGTGTGTTTGTGCATAGGTGTTTGTGCATGGGTGTTTGTGTATTTGTAATGCATGGTTTTATGTGTATTTGTTTGTGCGTTTGTGCATGGGTGTTTGTGATTTTGTGCATGGGTTTTTGTGTGTATGTGTATGGATGCTTGTGTGTCTGTTCATGGGTGTTTGTGTATTTTTTTGTGTGTTTGTGCATGGTTATTTGTGATTTTGGTATGGGTGTTTGTGAGTTAGTGCATGGGTTTTAGTGCTGGGGTGTTTGTGATTTTGGGCATGGGTGTTTGTGAGTTTGTGCATGGGTGTTTGTGTGTGTTTGTGCATAGGTGTTTGTGTTTTTGTGCATATGTATTTGTGTGTGTTTGGGCATGGGTGTTTGTGAGTTTGTGCATGGGTTTTAGTGCTGGGGTGTTTGTGATTTTGGGCATGGGTGTTTGTGAGTTTGTGCATGGGTGTTTGTGTTAGTGCATGGGTGTTTGGTGTTTGGGTGTTTTTGCATGGGTGTTTGTGTATGTGTGTGTGTTTGTTCATGGGTGTTTGTGTGTTTGTGCATGGGTGTTTGTGCATAGGCATTTGTGTGTTTGTGCATAGGCGTTTGTGTGTTTGTGCATGGGTGTTTGGTGTTTGGGTGTTTGTGCATGGGTATTTGTGTGTGTTTGTGCATAGGTGTTTATGTGTTTGTGCATGGTTGTTTGTGTATGGGTGTTTGTGTGTGTGTTTATATATGTGTGTGATTGTGCATGTGTGTTTGTGCATAGACGTTTGTGTTTTTGTGCATGGATATTTGTTTGTGTATGTGCATGGGTGTTTGTGCATAGGTGTTTGTGTGTTTGTGCATAGGTGTGTGTGTGTCTGTTAGTGCATGGGTGTTTGGTGTTTGGGTGTTTTTGCATGGGTGTTTGTGTTTGTTTGTGCATGGGTGTTTGTGTGTTTGTGCATGGATGTTTGTGTATGTGTGTGTGTTTGTTCATGGGTGTTTGTGTGTTTGTGCATGGGTGTTTGTGCATAGGCGTTTGTGTGTTTGTGCATAGGCGTTTGTGTGTTTGTGCATGGGTGTTTGGTGTTTGGGTGTTTGTGCATGGGTGTTTGTGTGTGTTTGTGCATAGGTGTTTATGTGTTTGTGCATGGTTGTTTGTGTATGGGTGTTTGTGTGTGTGTTTATATATGTGTGTGATTGTGCATGTGTGTTTGTGCATAGGCGTTTGTGTTTTTGTGCATGGATATTTGTTTGTGTTTGTGCATGGGTGTTTGTGTGTTTGTGCATAGGTGTTAATAATATTCTTAATAAAAAATCAAGGACCAAATCTATCTTCTATATACATATATAAAAGGAGAAACTGACTGACTGACTGACATATCAACGCACAGCCCAAACCGCTGGCACGTAGGTTCCTTATGAGGTCTAGGGGATAAGAATAAGAAAGGGTTTTTGGAAATTCCACCCCTAAGGCGATAAGAAAGGGGATGAAAGTTTGAATGAAAGTCCGTCAGTTTTGAAGTCAAGATCTCCAAATTTTGTGTTCAGGCTAACGATTGAAAATTAATTTATACGTGTCTCTGCCTTTTTGATAATTCCACCCCCGAAGGGTTATAACGGGGGATGAAGTTGAAAAGCCCTCAATTTTCGAAGAAAAATCGCAAAATTTACTATCTATACTCCATTTAAAAAATAATACAAGTAGGTACACGTGTACTGTTTCTAACTTTACAGTATTTTACATGGAGCGACTGCCTACCTTCACAACGCAGTTACTGGGTAATACGGTACCCCTTGGTAAGAATGGTTGTCAGATTTTCGGGCTTCTGACTTCCTGTAACGATGTTCATAGATACGAATGACAGTCGTGACCAACAGCTTAACGTGCTTTCCGAGGCACGGACGGGTCTCTGTATGTAAAGATGGTCACCCATCCACAGACCAACTGCGACAAGTGTAGCTTAACCAGGTAGATACCGGTCCTTTACAGTAGGTATTTCTTTACAGTATTCCTCAAATATCACACGTAGTGGAGGACAATTAGCCATGAACAAAGCTCTATACTGTTATTGTTATAATCATTCATAATTATCTAGAAAAAAGAATTTATACTCGACGCAGACGAAGTTAAATAAAATAGTAACGAAGTCAAACCTTACATTGAATATTCGAATCTGATGCCGAAAATATAGTTTTTAGAATTTTGGTCTGTTTGTTTGTATGTATGTTCCGGTTTCCACAAAAACAGATGAACGGATTTAGATGATATTTGGTACACAGATAGTTTATAACCTGGATTAACATATAGGTTACTAGCTTCTGCCCGCGGCTTCGCCCGCGTGGATGTCGGTTATATCGCGTAAAAAAGTAGCCTATGTCCTTCTCCGTATCCCAGGCTATATCTCTGCCAAATTTCATGACGATCGGTTCAGCGGTTTAGGCGTGAAAACGTAACATACAGACAGACAGACAGACAGACAGACAGAGTTACTTTCACATTTATAATATTAGTACGGATTTTTTAATCCCGGTAGTACGTTCCCGTCAGCTATTTTTCGACATCCACGCGGGCGAAGCCGCGGACAGAAGCTAGTATATTATACGATTTATCTCATAATATCAGAAAAATATCACAATACAGCATGCATCCCTCTCTCTAACCCCCATACCTCATACTAATCACACAAGGTTATTAAAACTAATAAATTCTACGAAGCACCTAATTTAACACGGTTCACTTCAACCCGAACCTACTCAATAATTTCGAGGACACGGCGAAACACGCTCGCTTTCCAGCTAGCACCGTGTCCTAACACCCTCGATACGAAACCGATGGCGAACTAAAACCCCAGAGAGTTAAGTTATGGAGGGAGGCAGGATTCAATAAAGAATTGAAATGTATTTTCTGTTAGAATTGTTTCTTGCGTGCTGGGAATACAACCCTAGCGTGATTACTGCGTGGAATGAGCGATTGTTTTCTTAATATCGTACCAATATTGTACGATATTGCTTCGGTATTGGGAATGTAATGGAATAAATAATTTAATGCGGTGTTTCGTATTAATTTGAGTTGGGGTTCTGTGGCGTCTAGTGTAAGGTTGTCGGTCTGATTGATTGATAGCGAATATTATTGGAGGTAGTTTTGAATGTAAATCATGTATTCGAGACCAAATGTCGGTGTTTTAGATTGGGGATCAGATATAATCAAATATCAAAAGTGTCTTAAGACGTAAACATAATAGATATATGGCGGCATATACAACGCCACATGCGAACTACGTATCAAAGACCTGATGTCACAAATCCTGCATCGCGCAATCAGAGTTTACCGCGCAACTAGCATATATACAACATCCCGATTTCAACCGTCGGGCACAACACCAGACACAACACCAGTCTGGTCGGAGCAATACAGGATAAGTGAAATTTACACCCTGTTCCTCATTCCTCTATAAATAAATGGAAGAAAATACGAAATGAAATTTAAAAAAATTGTGGAGTCAAAATTTCCCATCTGACTACCCTTGAGAAAGAAATGGCGAAACAAACTCAGGCAGTCAGCGGTCAAAGTCTCTTTTAAAGTCCAGACATAATCTTGGTCAGATCATGTGAGGCTCATGTAAATCCGTGTCTGAAATGGTCTTTTGAGGAAAGAACTACACAAAGTTTGGACCTGTCCAGTCAGTGCAAGCATTTGTCAGTAATCGTGTAGCTCAAATGAGGACTTAAAGAGCTCAACGACTCGACGAACGGTGTCGACCCTCGATAAAGGCATAAGGCCTCGATAAGGTTATATGATTACAAGATTTAACCAAAAATTATTTATTTATTTTATTTGGGAAAACAAACGATTACACATTACAATATTATGGTATAGAAAATTATGTTCACTGAAAGACTGAACTTCAATCAAAGTCCAAAGAATTACTGAACAAGTGGAAAAGGCTCACGCTTTTGGCATAAATACAATTTCGTCAAAATATAGAAAACAATCGATAGTCTATTATATCGTCTATTGCTATTGTTTCTGAAGCTCGTCGAAAATTCATAAAACGCTCACATTTAAATTCATACTCGATTCCAAACAGACTCTAGTTAGCTAACGCAAGCCAATGTGTTTGGAAAAATAAACTCCATTCTAAAAACAATATACGATCAGTTAGATAAACCAGCTTCGTATAATGGTGTGGTCACATTGTTTCAAAAGCCGCAATATTATGTTAGACAGAAATGCCTTAATCTGCCCCGAGACCCTGTGGTTTGCCCAAGATGTACAGATTGATGTATTTCTGGCCCAAGGCTAGATGGTTTCGCTACAAGGGCTCACGAAGTAATGTATGAAAATTAATCATTGGGGATTAAGCTGAATTTCTTGAATCTATTCTCTTGAGGGTTTAAAATATAATTGAGTGTCAATCATAATGGTAGAGGGATTTCGCTTTTGATTCATTTTTAATTAAAAATGCACCCTCATTTTGGTTTAAGAAATTAAAATAATTAGATAACTTTTTGTGTTTTGTTTTACACGTCCAAAGTTTGTTCAACTCCCGCATCGGAAAAAACAATATTTTGTTAATATTGTATGTATTCAACAAGCAAACTTTTTTATACAGGATGACGATATATGTAGGTTCCTGCACCAGTCAAGGGGGTGATTCTACCCGTCAAACTAAACAACTTTCGCTATGAAACATATATCCGACTCGGGGAAAAAAATAACAAATTCCTATAAGTACAACAGTAGACAGACTATTTCGATTCATGTATGATTATTTTTTATTTTTTACGAATCGGATATGAGTTTCATAGCAAAAATTGTTCATTATGACAGATAGAATCACCCCCTTGACGGATACAGGAACCTATATCGTCATCCTGTATTTATCTCTAGAAGCAATAAGTTTATCCTGGACCCACAATCAGTGCTTCAGGCTTTAGTGGTAAAACGCGCCATGACGGTTAAACTGTTTAGTAAGGAGCCTCTATTTGGCATGAACACATCTCCAATAGAGATTATGAAGTGTGTAGATTACAGAGTAATTTTGTAAGTTGCTATCAAAACCACTGTAAGCCTGCTACCAACTATAAAACAGAAACAAATAGCCAATCAGCAATACATTCCTAATTTACACTTTACAACTATGCACTGCGATTCGTGCAAGCTTCATTAGGCTGAATACACAGCATGCTAATGCTAATACACAATTTATGACTAGCGTACTATGAATCCTTAATGCAATCTAATTCTTTACGATTGCTCCTAACTGTGATGTGTGTGGTAAAATTGAGGATGCCCAGCATGTGTTGGTGGAATGTGTCAGATATACTAACAAAAGAAACGCACTTATCAACTCAATGAAATTGTCGGTAATGGATGTTGGAATGTTCCATGGTATTTTAGCCAAGCCTACTTCTGAAGCAGCAAAAATATTATATACTTTTTTAAATAAGAAATTAGATTAAGTTAAGTTTTGTGTGACTTAGATTTGTTAATTAAGTTTAGGAGTAAGTTGGTATTTGTAAAAGCACGGTGGGATTGACATCGTCGCATAAGTGTACAATAATCCCATAAATAAATAAAGAATAAAAAATAATAAAAAAATAACAATGCACTGCGATTCGTGCAAGCTTCATTAGGCTGAATACACAGCATGCTAATGCCAATACACAATTTATGACTAGCGTACTATGAATCCTTAATGCAATCCAATTCTTTACGATTGCCTGGTTTGCCCAGTTTCCCGGTTTACCCAGTTACCCACCACTTTAATTAGTTCGTATTTTAATTCTACATGTAATATTCGCTCTGGCAACATTTTTATTGGTTTCCCTCATTTTTCTTTACGTTTCTTTTTTATAATTTAGAAGTAGAAAGTTGGAAACGAAGTTTTAAATTTCTTTTTTTAATTTTCTCTCGGATAAATAAGTGAAGTAATTCTGACAGAAATGTTTGGCTTCTGTGTTTTAAAGGTAAATAGCGGGCTTTTTATGATGTTAACCGAAATTAAATGTGAGAGATAAATCATTTTATGAAGTATCTGCATGAAGTGTATCAGTTAATGACTGTTTTTTAGGGTTCCGTAGTCAACAAGGAACCCTTATAGATTCGCCATGTCTGTCTGTCAGTCTGTTTGTCTCTTTGTTATCTCCGAAACGGCTGGACCGATTTTGACAGGACTTTTACTGGACAGCTGATGTTATAAGGAGTAAGTAAGGCTACTTTTATTTTAGAAAAAGCTACGCGGGCGAAGCTGCGGGCAGCAGCTAGTATTACATAGTACTTATGTAATACTAGCTGCTGCCCGCAGCAAAGAAAAAAAAATAAAGAAAAATTGTTTATTCTGCACAAACAAAACGCACTTAACAAAAATAAAATTATAAAATGTACACACGTAGTAGCCAAAAGCCTCTTATTCAAGCAATACAAGTTTGACAATTTATTTCTACTACTAGCAAATCATTATTAAAAGAGTATCCGTGAATTGGCGTCGTGGGTGTCGTAAAAGGTGATTAAGGGACTTACTAGAGAATGGGCAGCAGCGTTGCATTTTGCATTTTATGCATTTTAACACCATAGTGCGATCGCCAACCCGCCTGCCAAGCGTGGCGATTATGGCAAACCCCCCCAATTGGGGGAGGCCTATGTTCAGCAGTGGAAGTCTTTCGGCTGAAATGATGATGATGATGAACCGTGAATTTTCTTACCGGCTTCTCTTCATACGAAACGAACAATTGGACCGTGCACCTAGCTTTTGACGTTTCATAAGTGCCCATGTTACATAAGTGAAAGAAAATATTTTGATTTGATTTGACTACTACGAGTACTACTAATCTCTGGAACTACCTCTTGGATTTGAAAAATGCTTTCTGCATTTGATAGCCCCATTCTCGAGGAAGGTTATAGACTAAGTATTTGACATCACGCTACCGACCCTTAAGGTCTGTGCACACAGCGGGCGCGGCGCGGCGGGACGGGACGCCGACGCGACGCTGAGCAGTTGTAATGTACTAGATATTACGGACGACGCCACACAGAGCGTCTTGTCGCGTCGCGTCGAGCCGGACGGCTCTGTGTGGCGTCGTGCGTAATATCTAGTACATTACAACTGCTCAGCGTCGCGTCGGCGTCCCGTCCCGCCGCGCCGCGCCCGCTGTGTGCAGAGACCTTTAGGAGGAAGTCAGAAAGAACGCTAAGTGATAAACGAAATAATTATTAATTCCTTTTCACTTTTGTATCGAATGTTCATTGTATCATTTGTTCATTTTTGTATCGAAATATATAATTAAGATTTATAAGATCATATATTTTAATTTTATGGGTGTAGAAGGGGTCTTGGAATTTGTAGGAGAACAGACGAAACGCGAACGTTGTCGCGTTGGAAGTGCTAGTTTTCAATCGTTTAATAAATAATAATATAATAGGTTTTTAATAAGTTGGTTTAGGTTACATGTAATTTATCACTTTTTGTTCCTAACCTATTGAAGGTTAGGAACAAAAGGTGATAAATTACATGTATGCTTTCTTCGAGAAAAATGAGAATTACGTTTGAATTGGTACTGAAAATATTAACAAATTATCACTTTTTGTTCCGAACTTGACATTTTATCTATTTATTACTATCATTTTAACATGTTTTGATACGAAAACATGCCTAGGTTCGATAGAAACCGAGGTGTAGGATAGACAAAAAATAAAAAAAATAAAAATGTATGGGAAAAAATTGAATTATCACTTTTTGTTTCTAACCTCCTCTTATAAGAACTTAAATCTTCACTTTAATGATCACGAAAACATTATTTGTAACAGAATATCTTATTCATTTTCATCTCATTTGATATGCTCACGGGCGACTGCAAAGGTTATTATGAATGAATGTCAAAAGGTCATTGATTATTCTATTCTTTACATTTATTGAATTTGTGTTAGAATAATATTGTAATTGATGAGTGTTTCGTAACTTTGAGTGTTTGTTTTAATTTTATTTTGCTGAAAATATGGTCAGTTTCAAGAGTAACTTTTTTATGTTTGCCTCAAATTTTTTAGTATTGGGCTGCAAAAAATATGTTCAGAGAATTCAAATTCTCTGAATTTGAATTCTCTGCCAATTTTACACTGACCATATTGCGTGGCATATTGTCTACCGTAAGTATTTGTTCTACGAGTAGCTACGGATAAGACATCAAAATAATAGATTATACCGAAGTGGATTAGGATGTAATTCAGTTCAAACAAACACACACACACACCCTCACACACCCTCACACACCCTCACACACACATAAACTCACGCCTTCTTGTCACAGGGGTAGGTAGAAATTACAGAACGCCACCTAGTTGTTACGATCCTTACGTACTCATTTTACTTTGCTTACGTTAATATATCTGATCATGCACGCACGCCGTTTGCGAGTAATACGCACCTGACCTTTCTGAAGAACATTTCCATTAAGGTCACTATATTATGACCTTCTGGGGTGACCCCTCCTGGCGGTTCCATTCTCATCTGCCTTGTAAATAACTCTTGTCATTCGCCTTTCATTCATCCTCTCAACATGACCAAATCTACTACGCATTTGTTTTAAATTTTTGTTAATACATGTCATCTATTTCGGTTCACATTTGGAAAAACTTGAAAACTAATCCATCAATTAACCCATTTCAAAAAGACTACTCAACATCTATTCAGCACAAACATCCCATCAAAATATGTGCAACTCTGCATCGCTCAATTCAAACGGGTCCCAACATTAATGTGTGTACATCCTTACGAACAAAGGAATCCGCTGGTTAATGCTGGTCCTGCTCCACAAACACAACTAATTGATTAACATTTGACAATAATGTTGGAGCTGCTGAAGAGTGTCTCGTCTTTGCATTGTATAAACTCAGTCTCCTTTGTATTATACTAGCTTCTGCCCGCGGCTTCGCCCGCGTGGATGTCGAAAAATAGCCGACGGGAACGTACTACCGGGATTAAAAAATAACCTATATGTTAATCCAGGTTATAAACTATCTGTGTACCAAATATCATCTAAATCCGTTCATCTGTTTTTGTGCAAACCGGAACATACATACAAACAAACAGACCAAAATTCTAAAAACTATATTTTCGGCATCAGATTCGAATATTCAATGTAAGGTTTGACTTCGTTACTATTTTATTTAACTTCGTCTGCGTCGAGTATAAATTCTTTTTTCTAGATAATTATGAATGATTATAACAATAACAGTATAGAGCTTTGTTCATGGCTAATTGTCCTCCACTACGTGTGATATTTGAGGAATACTGTAAAGAAATACCTACTGTAAAGGACCGGTATCTAACTGGTTAAGCTACACTTGCCGCAGTTGGTCTGTGGATGGGTGACCATCTTTACATACAGAGACCCGTCGGTGCCTCGGAAAGCACGTTAAGCTGTTGGTCACGGATGTCATTCGTGGATCTTTGAACATCGTTACGGGAAGACAGAAGCCCGAAAATCTGACAACCATTCTTACCAAGGGGTACCGTATTACCCAGTAACTGCGTTGTGAAGGTAGGCAGTCGCTCCATGTAAAATACTGTAAAGTTAGAAACAATACACGTGTACCTACTTATATTATTTTTTCTTGAATACAAAATTTTGCGAATGAACAACTTCAATACAAAACTTTAGACCCCTTTTCAGACCCTTGTGGTTTGAAATAAAAAACAACATCGATTTACATTGTGTTAGTGATTTTAACTTAAAAAATAAAGAACTTTAATTAAAAACAAAATTTCATCTCCCTTTTCACCCCCTTAAGGGTTTAAATTCCAACAACACGCGTTAGCTTCCAACCATAACCTTATACTCCATTTACTATAGCATTAGACAAATAACGGCTAAATAACGACAGTTATTGTGTAATATTGTTGAAATTCCTGCACTTTAGAGTTATTTTTTTTTATGTTAATGGTAAATAGATTACAGTGCTTCGTATTTATTGTGAAATAACGGAGTTTATTAAACGTTTACATCGAAATAACGAAAGGATGAGAACAGTTATTTGCCTAATGTTATAATAAATGGAGTATAGATAGTAAATTTAGTGATTTTTCTTCGAAAATTAAGGGCTTTTCAACTTTATCCCCCGTTTTAACCCTTCGGGGGTGGAATTATCAAAAAGGCAGAGACACGTATAAATTAATTTTCAATCGTCAGCCTGAACACAAAATTTGGAGATCTTAACTTCAAAACTGACGGACTTTCATATAAACTTTCATCCCCTATCTTATCCCCTTAGGGGTGGATTTTTTTTTGCACCCCTAGACCTCATAAGGAACCTACGTGCCAGCGGTTTGGGCTGTGCGTTGATATGTCAGTCAGTCAGTCAGTTTCTCCAATTATATATGTATATAGAAGATAGATTTGGTCCTTGAATTTTTAGTAAGAATATTATTAACACCTATGCACAAACATACAAACACCCATGCACAAACACAAACAAATACCCATGCACAAAAACACAAACGCCTATGCACAAACACACATATAAACACACACACAAACACCCATACACAAACAACCATGCACAAACACACAACCACCTATGCACAAACACACACAAACACCCATGCACAAACACCCAAACACTAAACACCCATGCACAAACACACAAACACCTATGCACAAACACACAAACACCTATGCACAAACACACAAACACAAACACCTATGCACAAACACACAAACACCCATACACAAACACATACAAACACCCATGCACAAACACCCAAACACCAAACACCCATGCACTAACACACACACACCTATGCACAAACACACAAACACCTATGCCCAAACACACAAACACCCATGATCAACACACACAAATACCTATGCACAAAAACACAAACACCTATGCACAAACACACACAAACACCCATGCACAAACTCACAAACACCCATGCACAAACTCACAAACACCCATGCCCAAAATCACAAACACCCCAGCACTAAAACCCATGCACTAACTCACAAACACCCATACCCAAATCACAAACAACCATGCACAAACACACATATTTTATACACAAATACCCATGAAGACACACAAAAACCCATGCACTAACACACACACACACCTATGCACAAACACACAAACACCTATGCACAAACACACAAACACCCATGCACAAACACACACAAATACCTATGCACAAAAACACAAACACCTATGCACAAACACACACAAACACCCATGCACAAACTCACAAACACCCATGCCCAAACACACACAAATACCTATGCACAAAAACACAAACACCTATGCACAAACACACACAAACACCCATGCACAAACTCACAAACACCCATGCCCAAAATCACAAACACCCCAGCACTAAAACCCATGCACTAACTCACAAACACCCATACCCAAATCACAAACAACCATGCACAAACACACATAAAAATACACAAACACCCATGAAGACACACATAAACCCAAGCACTAACACACACACACCTATGCACAAACACACAAACACCTATGCACAAACACACAAACACCCATGCACAAACACACACAGATACCTATGCACAAAAACACAAACACCTATGCACAAACACACACAAACACCCATGCACAAACTCACAAACACCCATGCCCAAACACACACAAATACCTATGCACAAAAACACAAACACCTATGCACAAACACACACAAATACCCATGCACAAACTCACAAACACCCATGCCCAAAATCACAAACACCCCAGCACTAAAACCCATGCACTAACTCACAAACACCCATACCCAAATCACAAACAACCATGCACAAACACACATGAAGACACACAAAAACCCATGCACAAAATCACAAACACTCACGCACAAACGCACAAACAAATACACATAAAAACCATGCATTACAAATACACAAACACCCATGCACAAACGCCTATGCACAAACACACACAAACACCCATGCACAAACACCTAAGCACAAACACACAAACTCTTATGCACAAACACCCATGCACAAACACACACAAACACCCATGCACAAACACACACAAACACCCGTGCTAATTATGATGCTACATGAAAATGTTTCATATAATATTTGGTCCTTGTATTTTTAGTTAGAATATTATTGTTTCAAAGACTATTTACTTGAATTAAACATATTTCACAAAAACACAATTCAATGAATTTTTAATCTAATTTTTTATTTAACGAACTTATCAAACAGTAGAATAATTTTTTAACGAATATTGTTTGTTCGGTATAAGTTTTTGACAGAAACGAATCGCTGCAAAACTGACTCCGCTTAGTCTTGTCTACAACAACCTTGTGTTCTGTTGTCTACAAACACCTATGCACAAACACACAAACACCCATGCACAAAAACACACATCCGCAAACACCCATGCATAAACACATAAACACCTATGCACAAACACACAAACACACAAACACCCATGCACAAAAACAAAAAAACCTTTCCACAAACACACATGCACAATCACACAGATACACAAACACACACACAAACACCCATACACAAACACCCATGCACAAACACCCATGCACAAACACACAAACACCTATGCACAAACACACACAAACACCCAAACACCACACACCCATGCACTAACACACACACACCTATGCACAAACACACAAACATCTATGCACAAACACCTATGCATAAACACTCAAACACCCATGCATAAACACACAAACACCCATGAACAAACTCACACACTTACACAAAAACCCATGCATAAACACCTATGCACAAACACACAAACACCTATGCACAAACACACAAACACCCATGCATAAACACACACAAACACCCATGCACAAACACACACAAACACCCATACATTAACATACAAACACTTATGCACAAACACACAAACACCTATGCACAAACACCCATGCACAAACACACAAACACCTATACACAAACAATCAAACTTTATTATTTAATAAGATAAGCATTCGTGCCAAGTTTCAAGTTTATAAACTCAAGAAATAAGATTTTTCAAACAAATGAAATCCCCACATTTTACCCCCTTCCCCTTAAAGGTTGAATTTTCAAAAATCCTCTCTTAGCTGACGTCTTCTACTCTGTAACCTAATCTAATCTAAACTAATCTAACTATCCTAATCTATATCTATATCGATTCTTCCGGAGAAGGGGTTGGGGGGGTTCTCCGGGGGAGGAGCCCGTTGCTAAATAATAACAGCCGCACAGGTCGATCGATCAGGTTAAGCTACTCTTGCCGTGGTTGGTCTGTGGATGGGTGACTATCTTTACATACAGAGACCCGTCCGTGCCTCGGAAAGCACGTTAAGCTGTTGGTCCCGGCTGTCATTCGTAGATCTTTGACAGTCGTTACGGGAAGTCAGAAGCCCGAAAGTCTGATAACCATTCTTACCAAGGCTGCCGCACTAACGAAAAATGCTATAACTCGATTTTGTCGCTTCCGAGAGTTGTATTTTTGATGATTGAATTTGTTATGAAGTTTTAGTTATTGCATTCTTGCTTACTGAAAAACCGAGTTCCTGAAGGATCAATAAAAAGTTGCGAGAGAAAGAGAGAGTTAATAGATTTCGATTCGCTGACTCCAAATGTATAACTTGTATAACTTAACGAATATGTAACGCACAATCGTCCAAAATCGAGTTATTGCATTCTTTGTTAGCGCGGCAGAAGAAGTAGCTTCCAACCATAAGCCTAGATAGTTTAAGTGATTTATCTTCGAAAATTAAGGACTTTTCAACTTCATCCACCCTTTTTAACCCTTTGGGCGTGGAATTATCAAAAACGCTGAGACACCTTTAAATTAATTTTCAATCGTTAGCCTAAACACAAAATTTGAAGATCCTAACTTCAAAACTGACGGACTTTCATATAAACTTCCATCCCCTATTTTACCCCTTTAGGGGTGGAATTCCCAAAAATCCTTTCTTAGTGGATACACACTCTTCACAAAGAACACACCCTCCAAGTTTCATGTCTCTAGGACCAGCGGTTTGGGCTATGCGTTGATATATTAGTCAGTCAGTCAGTCAGTCAGTTTACCATTTTATATATATAGATAGATAAAGATAATTGCATAGCACAGGTGTGAGTACTATGTACTATAGAGCTACCATTGACCGGGTAATATGTCTTTCATTGACTTGAATGTGCCCTGGTGGCTGAGAGTATGTCATGCTCACTTAGATGTCTCGCTGATGGTGGCGTGTGTGATTATTGGACCATTTAGCTCCCTTCAAATTGGTTGAGCTGAATGGTGCTAATCCATGCGTCGTGTTCGTAAACGGGCGCCGTCAGTTGGAACTGGTCCTGTCTTAGCTGCTACTCTGGACGCTTTTAACGTGTAAGTTTTTTTATTTATAATTTTACATCATTCTCACATTTAGTTATAAATACAACATTATAGATGTAACTAATATTTTTGTAACAATTTAATTTAAAATAGTGTCCATGGAGTATCTTACCCGTTCATCTCCATAGGTACCTACTACGCTTTGGAATGGGCATGTAGCTTAATTTTTCTTACTAACCGACTCCTTGACAATTCAAAAGTGCCTGTAAATGGTTTAATTGAAATAAATGATTTGAGTTTGAGTTTTGGGTTTTAATCTAAACCTAAAGACATACATACTTCATGCACCGCGGGGGACAACACGGACCAATTGTTTTAACTCAACGGCTCTTTTGTGGCACAAACATAGTGGTAGTTGCGTGGCTTAATTAATTTATAAAGGCCACTCTTTGGCTCTTTCAAATTCACGTCCGTACACAGCCGGGTTGGCTGTGTACACGGACTCGAATTTGGCACAAATGTTAGTGGAAATGCTTTAGGAGGAAATAGAGATAAAAATTGGGTTTAGGCAGGCTCTGATGGAAGAACCGTTTATTTTAGTTTTTGATGAAGCCTCAGTATGTGGCTGAGTACATGTTTTTGTACTATTAATCACACTTTTACATGAGAGATTGGTTTTTTGAGAACTTCTTGACATGTTTAGCGTCAATGTGTTATTATTTGCGGCAGAAATGTCGGTGTACACAGACATGATGTTTTATCAAGACATATATAACGTCCTCCTTATATCATCAGCTATCTGCCAGTGAAAGTCCCGTCAAAATCGATTCAGCCGTTTCGGAGATTAGCCGGAACAAACAGACAGATAGGCAAAAAGTTATAAGGGTAATAAGGAGTAACTTGGGCTACTTTTATGTTAGAAAAAGAAACGCGGGCGAAGCCGCGAGCAGCAGGTAGTACTTCATATTATATAGTTTAATAGATAGTGTTAGGAAATTTTATTTTATTGTTTTTATTATTGAATGTGTATAGTTTGAATGTAGATTAATTTCATTGGTAACTTAACAAAAGATAGAATACAAAAAAAAAAAAAATGCAGACAGGTACCCCATAATACTTAATGTTATTTTTATTTTATTGTTGTCTGTACCCAACACAATCTTCGCCAACACTTTCATCTATCAAAGTTTTTTTTTCGCAATACTTATACCAAAGGACATAATAATAACGCGATGGCAATATCATTTCCTCAATGCAGTCTCAATCTCCTGTCTAATAAACATCAAAACACAATGTGTACCTGTCTTGTCTTTAACATTTCCACTATGGATTCCTCTCTTCCTGTCATAAACCCTCGGTCGCCAGTGCCCGGACACTTGTAACTTCTGCCGGACACTTTAAGGAGGATATTTACGTTTTGTTTGCACGCAATCTGTTCGGTTACATTCCATACTTTGTGGGTACGTGGATTTTGTTTTTTTTGTTTACGGTCTTGTGGAAAATTTTGCTATTAGCTAGCTATTTTCCTTAAGTGCTCTCAGAAATACTATATTAGATGACGTGACCACCGGGATTTCCCAAGGTTTTCCCAGCAGCACAACCGACTTGGCAGGATTTTACCAACCAAGCTGAACGCGATCAGCACATATAAACCGCGTTCAAGAGCTATCAGTGTCATCATTTTGCTGCATTGTTGTTGAATATTGACACAATACAACGTGTTTTTTTTTATATCCCATAACTCTAGGGTATATTATATATATTATATATATATATATTATATGTATATTATATATATATATATTCTATAAATTAAAATAATAAAAAAGTCCTAGAATATGTGGTCCAAAAATGCATAGTTTCGAAGATAATTATCATCAATCACATTAATTTATGTAAAAAATTGTCACCCGTATGAAGAATTGTTACTTTTGCGACGTTGCCAAACTGATGAAACTGAGACCCTCGATGTGTGTAGGTATCTAAGTTTCATTGAAAAATACGAGTGATTCATTTTCGTTCGAATCAATTATTCATATTTAGAGCTAAGAAAATGCGACGTTGTCATATTTCACGTAAGGGTGTTTTACATTAATAATCGTGACTTTATCGAATTATTTTGTATGAAAAATTAAAACAAAAAAATATGATAATGAAAAAATAATTCATATGCCAGTTGATTCTTTGATATGGTCGCATTCATACCCTAGAGTTATGGGATATAAAAAAAATCACCTAGTATACAGCTCTTGATAGCGGTTTAGATGTGCTGATCATGTTCTGTATTATTGGTGAAATTTGACTAAGTCGGCTGTGCTGCTGGAACACGTGCTCGGGGATCACGCTTCTTATAAAAAGTCCCCCTATTTTACAGCTATTTGTTAGCGCTGTCACCATATCACCCCATTACCATCTTAATGCAATTCCTATAAACGGAATTCAATTATGCAATAAAACATGTTTTATTACTTGTCGATCATTAATAACCATTGTTACAGAACATTTAACACATGAATGTTGCCAAAATTCTACTCTAAAATGGAGGGGAAATTTTGTAGGGAATTCGCGACAAATATGTCAACCGGGTGTGTAACGTTTGAAATAGTAACAAAAGTTCTAGTAATCATATGACCTAATTTCATTTAATATACTTTTTATATAATATAACGATGAAATGATAATTATAATGAATTAATTATTGATATAATTTCACTGTACCAAATTTTATATGGTTTAATGAAAATTTTCTGTAATGCACATTTAAATTAATATTCAATTAGTATAATATTCAGTTACTAAAATATTCAAAATAAGTAACTTTTAATGTAATTTAGAAACGTCTACTAGGTTTAGAAGGTATTTTTTTGCAAAAACTGATAAGATCTGACAATATCTTAAATAATAAAGAGGCATACATTGAAATTGTATTCCTTCGGGTTTTGGCCTTTTAAAACTGAAATAAGGTTAGTCAATCATAACATATTTCATCAGTTTATATAACATTGTTTTATGAATAAATAAATACGTATTAATATATTTTTTTGTGTTCTTTAACAAAATAATATATACCTGCTTCTCCTTATATATACCTGCGTCAGATAGCGTCTACTACTACTGAATCATTTGGGTTAGGTTAGGTTAGAACAGTGACCATTAACGCGCGAAGGCGAGCGAGCGAAGCGAGCGTGTCGCAGCAGCGGCCGCGGAGCGCCAGATCCCCTCTATTGTTGGTAAATCATTTGGGTTAGATGAGGTTATAACACTATGATGTTTCCTGATATTTACTTATTCATTACATAATTTTGGTTGAAAATGAGTGAATATGAAAATTAGGTCAACTGAACGTTATATAAAAAGAGCATTATACAAATTCAAAGTTATATGCAATGAATGTTAACTAAATGTTATTTAGAGCAAAAGAAAGATATATGAAATATAACAATAGGTCACATGAAATTAAGTTATTTGTTTTTATAGCGTAGCGTATGAAAATTATATCATGTGAATGTTATTTCAAGTGATATACCATCTGTTATTATGTCATATATTACACACCCATGTCAACCAAACTGTTATCACTGACATGTACGGTGTTGCTTGCAAAGGGGTTTCATTTTACGGGTATTTCATATCAAAAGTGATCTATGTTGAAGGAAAACACGACTCTTCGGTTTTGGTTTCCTCACGATGTTTTCCTTCCATGATAAAGCTTGACTAGCAGAGTTAATGGTCTGTAATCAAGAGTGACGATACTTAAGTATAATCCTTTTGACAATAATTCCCAGTTATTTGAAACTTCATTAAGGTTGAAATTATCTAGCTGTCACATAGACAAATAGTCCTTGTCGTTTTAAGACGTACGAGTGATATACAACCTTAGAGTGGTATATAAATTACGAGGTTGACTATAAACTCAAACGATTTATCTATTTAAAAAAAATGCAGTTTGTTCCGGGTAATCTCCGAAACAGGTGGACCGATTTTGACGGGACTTTCACTGGCAGATAGCTGATGTTATAGGCTACTTTATTCTAGAAACAACCACGTGGACGAAGCCGCAGGCAGCGGCTAGTTTCAAATAAACCATTAATTACATTCACTTTTGAATTGTCAAGGGGTCGGTCAGTCAGAAAGATGAAGCTAGTTGCCCATTCCAAACCGTAGTAGGTTCCTATGGAGAAAAACGGGCAAGAAACTCCACGGACGCTTTTAAAAAACAAAGTATTGGTTACATCATTCATGGAAATTATAGATGTGAGAACAATGTAGAAAAACGTGCACGTTAACAGCGTCCGTAATAAAAAGATAAAACAATTCAAGCCTACGCCCTTGTCCACATCACCACGTCACGACGTTGTTAACGTGAAATGGTGCGGTGTCGCGGCGCGGCATGTTGACGTGACGTGAAAATTTACGTTACCATGTCGTAAAAATGCACGTCACGATGCGGCAAAGTTAAACGGTCGTGCCTTCCAGCCTTCTGTTTTTAAGTGTTTGTCCTTGTAATTATCTATTGTCTTATCTCAGAGCACTGGACGTTTCTCAACAAGTGATATCAATCAATTAGAATCAATAATTTCTGACATCTTTTTTGCACAACTAATTGCTAAGATCAACTGAGCGAGCGCATCGTTGCCACGTATTGCTTCCGACGACGTCCGACGCGACGTTGCCGTACCGTGCATTAGCACGTCACGTCAACGTGCTGCGCCGCGACAACGCACCGTTTCACGTTAACCACGTCGTGACGTGGTGATGTGGGCAGGCCCTAAGGCAGTTGCAGGTCCGCAGACAGTAATTACTTTCCATCGAGTTGGTTTATTTGCCAGCTTAGCATAATAGCCTATAATTATGCTAGTATCCCAGCAGTGGGACTGCTGGGATACAAGGCCTCCTCTATGTGAGAGGGAGTGGGTCGTAATATATCACTCGGGCCCAGTGCGGGTTCGTAGATGTCACATGTCTTCGAGTTTTTGGTTCTAGGACAGTTTCCTGACCATGTTTTCTTTCGCCGTTTTGGTTGAAGCTCTTGTCTGGGTTTGAACCTACGATCTACAAACTCATAAGTCACGGCCGATATCACTAACCTACCACAGCTCTCATTTCCCAACTTATAACATTACAAAAAACTCATATCCATGTAAAACCCTGCTCACAATTCCAATGAAAAAAATCCAATACAATCATAGAAACGTTGCATTACAGATACACATACAGAGTCTATTTTCATGTAGTTGCTCGCATGCTAATGTATATTCAATTTATGGGTCCTATTAAAGACATTGCATTGGCAAGTGGAATGGTTCCCAGTCTAAGCACGTTGCTAGCTCGTGTAAGTCCGACTACGGAATATTAACAATCCCGCGGCATGTAGGGGGCTGAGAAAACTGCCTTTTAGCAGACACTGAAAAATAAAATCTTGCTGCTACGCTTCGTGCGAATGAAATAAAGTTTTTGGAGATAGTTTTGCATGGTAACTAGGTGGATACTGTAAGGATTTTACGGAAAGTAGATTCTGTGAGAGTTTTGTTTTGTTATGCTTACATAATGTGAAACATAACACGTCTCTTGTTTGCCTAAGTGATAAATGATTTTATCTACGCCCATGCTATAAATCCTCTATAAAAGTTTCTGAAACAGTTAGCTTATTGCCAACATTAAAACACCCAGTGTCATAGTAACCATAATAGCATCCAAATGGGAGTTATAATGTTGTACTGAATTTCATAATGCAACTCCTTTGCTTTTACGAGGATGATGATCCCTTCCTTACTCATCTGTTTGATGAGTAAGGAAGGGATCATCATCCTCCCTTCCATTCTCACTACTCAATTCGTGGTATCTTTATGAATTTCAAAAAAGGAACATTGTCACGCACGCCAGTTTTACTATACTTTACCATAGCGTCGTATCCCGCCATTTTTGTTCGATATTAGTATTGCAAAAACTTTTCAGAACCTTTTATAGAGGATTCATGTCATGGGTGTAGATAAAGTCTTGTATGCAACTGTAATAATTAGGTATTAAAACACTCATGTAGATAAACCCACATTCGTGTTTTAATACCCCTTATTATACAACAGTTGCGTTAATAACTATTTCAATACAGTTGTTAAACCTGGCGTACTTTCAGAGGCTACTATTATGATTCAAAAATTAAATCTTTTGCATAGGCCTCTTTCTGTTACGCGGTCGTGCCTTTTTTTACGAGTTCGAACTTTACTTTTGCAGCCGAGTTTAAAAATTTATAAGTCAATTTAAAAAGTTTAGTAGTAAGGAGTTTTCATACATAGAATAAAATGGGATAGATTTTATACGAGGAAAAATGAATGAATTCTCAAAAGTCTTTTAAATGGTCGCTTAATATATTTAATAACCAGTTTTTTTTTATTATTTTCACATTAACATTTGTCAAAAATCGAATAAGCCGTATAGGCTGTTTTCGTTAAAAAAAAAAAAATATGTACAGTTGCAATAACGCGCCATTTTCTGAAAATTTTAATTTTTAATTTTTAATTCGTTGATTTGTTTTTTAATATTTCTCACAACTGTATTGAAAAACGTCGTGTGATACACGGGTGATACGGGGATAATTTCCACCCTTGTATCACAATGTACTATTATATCTGTAAATAGCTTTTCAAATACTTAATTATATTTAAAAAAAAAAACAAGATGCGATGAGATCGCTTGTTGCGTGCTTTCTCGAGGAACAATAATTCGATTTATGTATTTTAGTTTTATATACATATGTGAACTCACATCTTCTTCTCATGGAGGTAGTCAGAACCTGTTTGGCTATAGTAATCATATTTTTTCTAGCTAGAGACAATGTACTCATTATATCCCTTAATTTATCTTAACGATCACAGTTCCTTATGCACTTCCCTATGTGTTTATTATTCTAGCGTATGGCACTCGTGGGTTGCTGCTGAAAATTTGCGTCAAGTGGTACATCTAGTTTTGTCATCTTACATTATTATATTATTATTATGACATTTATTGAATTTTTAATCCATATGAAATACATTTTTAAATATTTCTTAAAAAATAATAATATAAAAACATTTAAAAATATAAAAAATTGAGGTCCGCCGGTGTCGGGAGCAGGGTCCAAGCTACCGGTGGTTATGGTTGCAGAGACAGGAACCTCCTCACAATGCGAGCCGTATCAAGGAGTACTGCCTTCTGAATCAGGCCCTTGATCCAACCGCCTAACGAAAGCCTCGAGAGATGTTGATCAAGGCTTTTGGCCAGTAGGCCATTGGCCGTCACGACAATCGGCACAATGATAGCTGAGCTCAAATTCCACATGTCGACAACCTCGTGTGCTAAGTCGAGATACTTTGTTTCTCTTTCTCAGCTTTCACGAGGTTCTCATCATGTGGAATGGTAACATCGACTATCATTGCGCGGCGCGCTAATCGGTCTATCACCACTATATCAGGTTTATTGGCGACAATAGTCCCTTCAGTAATGATAGACCGATCCCAGTACAACGTGACATGGTCATTTTTGAGAACTGGGTCGGGCACATACTTGTAGTATGGTACCTCAGAATTCACAAGTTTATATTTCAAAGCAATATGCTGGTGAATAATCCTGGCTACTTGGTTATGCCTGTGCAAGTATTCGCCGTTAGCCAGACGAGAACAACCAGAAATAATATGTCTGATGGACTCACCCGGACGGTGGCATGCCCGACACACGTCAACCGTCCCGTCCTTCATAATATGTCTCCGGTAGTTATTCGTCAAGATAACTTCGTCCATAATTGCACAGACAAAACCTTCGGTTTCCCCGAAAAGGTCACCAAAACGTAGCCAGGATACGGACGCTAAGAAATCTTCACCAGGCTCATGAAGAGCCCGATAGAAACGTCCGTGAAGCTCCTTGCTTTGCCATACCTCCCTGCGATTATCTATAGTAAGTATTACAGGTTTGCGCCAGTTCTCTTTAGCCATGGAGAGCGGGGTGAGCCCCTTGTCCAGTGCGACCACATCACGGTGCATACCCACTACAGCTTTTAAAAAATATTCCCTGAGACTGCACACCTCGCGGTTGTGAAGGGTCTTAGCAATTTTTTTAATTTTTTTTTTATTATTATGCTGAGCTGAGGCCCTTTTTGAGTTGATAGCGCGCAGAACAGATGGCCGTTGGGGCCGAAAGGTTCTGGAGTGGCGACCACGTACCGAAAGACGTAGCGTTGGAAGGCCGCAGGAATCCGCTGGATGCGGGAAGCACAGAACCGGTCGAGGTAGCGGTGCTTGGGGGAGGCCTATGTCCAGCAGTGGACGTCTTTCGGCTGAAATGATGATGATGTTAGTTTAACAAAAAACGCAGTGCTGCAATATTGTACTTACTAAGTAAGGTGCAAGTGTAAGATATTTAGCAAGTGCCAAGTTTCGTCCGGCGTGCGAGGAGGCAATTATTCTTGGAGCTTTAACTTCGTTTAAATACTTCGGAAAGAAAGGATTGCGAGAGGTTAATGACCTTATATATCGCACACCTAGATCTAAACTGAGACAACTCAAAAATCGTTAGTTTTGAGTTAGGTTTGTATTCGAATGTTTGGTGATCATACGCAACTATCCAACATAACAGGTTCAATAAATGCTTATAAAATTAATCGCTAGATGGCTTTAACTTTCTTTTGTTGAATCAACGTCTGTAACCCACTCCCACCTAAACAAGTCTATTGTCAGTTAACCTTCACTAGCTATAAGGAGTGCACGTATTAACAAGAACGAAAACGCGGATATTTCGAATTGTTAGTTTTGACGAAACGTATACGTGTGGTTAATTCGAGTTGTTACGGTGTTGGTGAATTGTTCTGCCATATTACATAAGGATATTTTGACTTGTTCCAGTTTTGTTTGATAAGGTACGTAAATATTAATAACTATTTTGATTTGACTTTGTTTTGATGGATCAACATGTAAAATTCTAGTTATCCTACTATTGTTGAAACAAATTTATTTTAATGTTTTTTCAATACATAGTGTGATATTTTACATGCATTGCATAAAAATCGTTCACGGTATTATAAATTGACTGTTTCCAATACACTGTTTTTAATAACACTATTTACTGTTTTGTATTTAAAGATTTTTTTGAGTTAACTCACTATTGCTGGATAGTTATAATTTACAATAACTGCTTTTTCTATTTCAGAGAAAAATGAAGCGAGGCCGTTTTCTTGTCAATATTATCAATGAAAGATATAAAGAGAACCCATTAACAGCTAATAAATAAGACTTAACTACTACTGTAAATGTAGAAGTACAAAAAAGAAAAGAAAATATTCCAATAAACACAAGTGTGATAACTAAACCAGGCCATAGCAGACATATTGAAAGTGATTTTAGTATATCGCCAAGTGAAGAAAGTTTCGTAGAGGACTCTGATAATGATTCAAGTTATGTTCATCAAAAGAAGATGACTTTATCCCGTAAAGAAATTCCTTCTTCATCTTCTTCAAGTGAAAATACGTCATCAAACTCTTCGAATTCTAGCGATAGTTCTAGTAGCAGTAGTTCTGATTCTGAAACTGAAACCAGGGCAATTACTCACACTGTAGCACAGCCTCAGAGTCAAGAAGTTTTTGAAATTGAAACCACGGCTGCTACTGATACTGCTGGACAGCCTCAAACTCAAAACGTTGTTGATACTGAATACAGGGATGTAACTGATACTATTGCACAGTCTCAGAGTCATGTTGTCAATGAAGTTAGTAATGATCAGCCAAATAAACATTTATTATTTAATTAATATTAGGCAAAAAAAAAAAAATTACATTTTAAGATTTTGAGACTGATTTTGTGATTTATATTAGCATCGCATTACATGAAAGTTTTATTTTTATTTATCTGTTTAAGATTAAAGTCATTTTTGATAATGAGAGAAAAATATCTCAATATTTTGCTTCCTTTTAACTTTGGAGATTCCTTTTTTCATTGATAGTAACTGTACATTAATGTATAACTTTTAATGTATGGTTTTTATTAATGTTTCATTATTAATTTATGTTGTACCACTTGTTTAGTACACTTTTGTTTGAATAATTGTTTACATAATTTTTGTACTAATATAAGTACAACTCAAAATTATTCAATAAAACTGTTTCAAGTCTAAATGGTGTTTATTTTTTATACATAGTCACCACCCTAAAGTGTAACAACACGAAAAACAGTGATTATCGATAAAAAGGATTGAATTTTAGCCCCAGTTTGTATACAGTGACATTTTACAATCTATTTATTATCTAGAATCAAATTAAATTGTGTAACTTCCCTAACAAAAAACGCAGATATACGTTTTTATCGTCTCCTGAAAAATGACCTTTTTTGAGTTGTCTCAGTTTAGATCTAGGTGTGCGATATCTTGCTTGGAAAGGCAATGTTCAGTAAACGTGCATTGGGTTTTCTTTTCTTGAATGGAAATTGCTTTATTTTCTGTCTTTATTTTGTTCGTATCAATTAATTTGAAGAGTTAACAATAAAAGTGATGATTCAAGCATTCTTTTCGAGCTCGTTGATTGATATTCATAAATCCTTACTAATATTATAAATGTGAAAGTGAGTTTGTTTGTTTGTTACGCTTTCACGCTAAAACGGTTTAACGGATTTGGATGAAATTTGGTGCATGGGTAGACCATGATCTGGGTTAGGAGAAAGGATAATTTTTATCTCGGTAGTATGTTTACGTGGGATAATTTCCGACCTTCAGGCGGGCGAAACCGCGGGCAAAAGCTAGTAATCAATCTTTTTGATTCCCAGGTCGGGAAAAGTGTTATTTTTTATTTATTTATTTATCTTCTTACATCTATCACTACAGGATTATCCAATGCGATAAATACGCCTATTCTCTAACTTAATAAATACTAACATTACATTGATGAATAACATTTACAAACATAGCATTTCTCGTGAATTCACTCAGAGAACAAAAGAATAAGTCCGTCTCAGTCGCTATGCTACGCACTCCGCACGCTCAACCTCATAGCGTCAGCGGCGCCTCCCTTAAAAGGTTGGTGCTCGCGCGCGGTTCCACTAGCAGTGGCGGCTGCCTTCTTCGCCACACGTACCTGTCCGGAACACACAGACTCACCTGCCCTAAGATAACTGCATTATGCACCTTTCCTCTCAATAATTTAAATATATATAATGTGAGTGCAGGATGCAAGAGTGTGTTATGGAGTTTTTCATCTGGAATTTCTCAGTAGCAGGTCGGAGTCTGGATTTGTGCCCTATTGATGGCAACAGGCTCGCCCCCTATTATATGGTACTTAAACATACTTGCGAAATGTGGGTGTTACTATATGTTTAACTTATTGAAACTTTTATTTTTCACTTTTTACTTATGAGAGCTGCGGACGATTCATCTCCAAGAAATGTGGTACAGTAACTTCTCCACTGAGAAGTGTCATTTGCGAATCTTGTAAAAGCATGTCCTTCACAAAAGTATTCTAGTCCCATGGAACTACTGGGAAAAAAAATCCCAGTAGTCCCATAGTGGAACTAGAGAATGGAACTACTGGGATACGGCGAAAATTTAGAGCTACCCTACTAAATGGACCAAAAAAAAAAGTGATTTGTTAAAAAAAAAAACTAAACCTCCTTTTCTATACGTGATTAAATAATTGATTATTTTCTGATATGAGGTGCATGATTAACTACGAAATACGCTACGAATTTTCACCGGGATTATTTTTTAGTGTTGCCTATAAATTGCAATTTTTTTGAAGCTGTCTTTCATTTTACCGACTTCGAAAACATCACTGAATTTTATTGGATCTTTTATTCAGCACAAAAATAATAAACCAAGTTTGTTTGGGTCATCTATATTTGTCAAGGATTTTCGGAAGTTACACTAAAACATCCACTCAATAGACTCGATCCTACGTTACGAGGAAGTATAGAGTATCAAATGAGGCGAATCAGCCTAATGAGCCGCAGGCCTTAATGGATAGCAAGTCGATGTACCTACTCGAGAATTGTTGGTCAAAGTTGGAATGGTTGATTAAGGATTCTTGTTGGTTTGTCCTTATCATAACTTGAGTCTCAAGGATGTTAGCGTGACTGGCTTTGGGCATAAGTTACACCATGTATTCCAGTGTTAAGTTGTAGTGGCTCGGAGTGAAACACTTTCTGAGAAAACCTTGGAATGAAATTGAAAATAAATATTGCAACCACACACAGTTAAGCGTTGTGCTCAATGAAGGTGCATTAATTTTCAGAAACTTATACAGGAAAAGTTTTTAACCAAAGCGTATTTTTTTTTGATGGTTCAGTATCAGTAATAGAACACATTTACATTATTTGTTCAAAATAATGTTTTTTTTTTGGTTCTACTTGAAATCAGCAAAATATGGATACAATCTATTCGTAATAATATCAATGGGCGAGTGCACAGCTGATAAGTACCTACTACTACGTTCCGCGTCACTGATCGCGCCGCCTCGGCACGTTGCGCGACGAGTATCCATTATACCAGTTTCAAAATAAACATCTTTCGTTAACGATAACTTAATTTTTTTTTTGTACTAAGACATATTAAAATAAGAAACAGGTGTATAATAAAACACGTTTAAGTTTAATTTGTCAAAATTTGCGCACTAGTTAAAAACTTTTCCTGTGTAGCATAATTATTGGAATCATCTTTAAATATTTTTATAATAGAATTCTTTTATCTCGACATCTGCTTGTCAGCCTGGGGAGCGGACTTTTTCATGTTTTTTCTGTTCTAATTCCATATTAAATATTTGTTTTGTAATTATAAAATATTCGCGGAGGTTTTATGCAAAAACCAAGCCAGGTTAAAACCACACAAACTTTTCTTGTATAAACAAAAATTTACAGTTTTACACTATTTATTCAATGGCAACATTAAGAGTAAACAGAGATGTTCAAGTACTGCTGTTAAGTAAATAATGTAAGTCAAAATTTATACGACATTTCTACCCCTTAATATTTAACAAGCTTAAATATCTACATCGGATAAACGAAATGAGCGAAAAATAAACAAAATATCGCTATTACTTATAAGTTAATTGCTTATTTAATTTTCTCCGACTACAACTCCGATATTGCCATCTCCTTCCAACATTTAAGGGAAGAAAGAGATAGAACACTGTAACTCTACCCTTATGTCGAGCCCCTTAGCCTAAGTCACCGTAACAAAGATATTATAGGTATATCCGTGGGGCTCAGTAATTAAAGTTAACGAACTTAGTATGCAAATGAGTCCTCTTTATCGTTTTTGGGTTAAAACATCTATTATACGACTTTATAAGGAGTCCCCGTGGTGTAGGGTGTGCAGAATACAGGGTAACTTCTTTTTGTGGAGTAACCATAGGATAATGGTGTCTTTATTAATAAAGATGGGTACGTAATGCGATGTGGAAGAGCAGTAGGTAGTTATACCAGTTTTCAACGACTACCATTAGTAGTATTTGTATGTTGCATTAGAAACGTGGTCGCTCACAATGGGCCTTATTAGAAGGCTAAATCAAATCAAATCAAATCAATTTATTTACCATAAGTGTTGGTATAATTTCGGTCTTAACATAAATAAATACAGATCCATAACATTTAGTCATAATACTGTGACATGCAAACATTTGGGTTTATATTTAGCTCTTATAATTATATTCATAGTTATAATTCAACTAAAATTAAAATTGAGTAGCAATATTATTATTATTATAATTATTAGATACATTAAAAAAGAAGAAAATATTATTAATGTCAAGGGGTAGATGATTATTTATTTCATTATTATATTTGATTGTTATTTATTTTTTCAATCTCTTATTAAATATGTCGCTTACTGAGTAGAAATTATTTTCCCTTAACCATACTTTAAGACACCTTGTAAATTTATTTGCCGGTAATATTTTAATACTGTCAGGTATAGCATAAAATATGCGAAAAGTCATCCAAAGGACAATGGAGAGGGCAATGGTTGGAGTTTCCCTACGTGATCGAATCACAAATGAAGAGATCCGCAGGAGAACTAATGTAACCGACATCATCATCATTATCATTTCAGCCGAAAGACGTCCACTGCTGGACATAAGCCTCCCCCAATTGGGGGGGTTTGCCGTAATCGCCACGCTTGGCAGGCGGGTTGGCGATAGCAGTATGGTGTTAAAAATGCATAGAGAACGCTGCTGCCCATTCTCTAGTAAGTCCCTTAGTCGCCTTTTACGACACCCACGGGAGGAAATGGAGTAGTGCTATTCTTTACGTCCGGCACCACCCGACACACCCCGAATACGCTATGCGAAGTCGCTACGCTATGTCGGTTACCCCGATGTAACCGACATAGCCCGAAGAATTGCTAAACTTAAGTGGCAGTGGGCAGGGCACCTTGCTTGCAGAAGAGATGGTCGATGGGGCTGAAATATTCTGGAGTGGCGACCGCGTACCGGAAGACGTAGCGTTGGAAGGCCTCCCACAAGGTGGACCGATGACCTTGTGAAGGCCGCAGGAATCCGCTGGATGCGGGAAGCACAGAATTGGTCAAAGTGGCGGTGCTTGTGGGAGGTCTTTGTCCAGCAGTGGACGTCTTTTGGCTGAAATGAATGAATGATGAATGATTAGAAACGTAGGTACCTACATTTTGAATGTGGTTGGATCTGTGTAGGGGTCAGTTTGCGTATACCTACTTTGTATGTACAACCAATAGGTAACTGCGGGGTAATTGCGTGCCACGCATAAAATGACAATTGATCGCAATGGGTTTCATTATGACAGTTCACCCATGTTCATTGCGTTATTAACGTTGTTATACAGACGAATTTTTCCAAATGATGAAGCAATGGTTTTGCAATATCCTTCAAAACTCTCGCATTTTGATTGAAAGTGTCTTACGCAATATGAGTGCGTTCTTAGTTATTTCCTCTTCTTTATAGCGTGTCGATGTTAATCTAAATTGAGTTATTTTAATCAAAATGTATGCAAAACCATTATTTATTGCTTGGAAATCCACTAAGCAGTTTAGTAGTGAAATGATACTTATTATTTTAGAAAAAAAAAAAACAGACCAAGGGCGTGTCGAATCACGCACAATGAAGGGTTCCGTAATTGAGATGAATTTATCCCAAGAACAAACTTAACATTGTAGTTGAAAACATGTTCTTCCATACGGAATGTATGGGAGATCATGTTTTTCAACTGTAAATGTAAGTTGGTCCATTGGTGGTTGGTCTATTACTCAGTAACTTGTAAAGCCTACTAAGCTGTGATAGTTTTTTTTTTAACTATGGCGTCTCGTAGTTGACCTTGAGAGGTCGTGACTACTTAACTGGACTTTCCTGTAAAACCTCCAGCCAGGGCATCAAACTTATACTAAAACTAAACGACTGCACGCTAAGGGCACTCTTTATTTATTATTATTTATTTATTTATTATTTATTTAATAATTTATGTACACACATATAAACAAAGAAGAAAGGAACAGAAAAATACGTACAAAGGTGATGCTTATTTCTAATAAAATCTCTTCCAGCATACCTGCGATAGCAAAGTAGATATAGAGATGTAGACAACGTGCGTAAGTGTAGAAGAGAAAAAATAAAATAAAAAATATACATAAAATCAAAATAGCTATACACTAATATAAATACTTATAAACATACAATAAGAGAATATACTTACATACATACTTCTAAAATAAATATCACTCAAAGATATACTGAGAACTACAATGTAGTGGAAAATAATAAATACATAATAATATGCAACTATGACGAAGTAGAAAGATAGTGATCCTTTACTCTTCTTTTAAAGGCTGCAACAGTAGTAGTTATTTAATACTTCAAGCACAGAAATGTACAGAGGCGGACTTAATGCCATAGGCATTTTCTGCCAGTCAACCTCTGGGTGATGCAGAAACAAACAGTGGTAGGTGCAATTACGAAAAATCTTGAAATAACTATAAAGATACTTACAAACTATAAATATAATATATATACCAAATTTCCAATTTCTATATAAATACAAGCACAAATAAACATACATAAATACACGAATATACTAAAACAAATAAGACAAACAATGGGAAAACATTAAGAGGCTACCGAGCGCACAGTGGCGCCCTCATCGTTATTTCGGTGATTTCTTTTATTTTAGAATGAAAATGCAGAAAATAAAAAAAACGAAAAAAGCTCCGTTTTAATGATTACAATAAAACATAACAATGTAAAACTACTGTTTGTAATAATAACGTATAATCTTGTGATGCACAACTTGACGAGCTTATTTTCTGCATTTTCATTCTAAAATAAAAGAAATCACCGAAATAACGATGAGGGCGCCACTGTGCGCTCGGTGCAGTCTTAACGTTGTGATGATACTGCCAGCTTCTTACGAATGTGCTCGCGAACTTTCACTTTAAATTATCCTTGTGGGGTACTTAGCTGTGTTAGTTTTCCTTTTAACTTCGTTATATACAGGGTGTTTGGCAGAACGTTGAACATACGAAAATGGTGGATAGGTGGGGTGATCTGCTACTTACTCA
This sequence comes from Dryobota labecula, assembly GCA_947523025.1. Taxonomy (NCBI): domain Eukaryota; kingdom Metazoa; phylum Arthropoda; class Insecta; order Lepidoptera; family Noctuidae; genus Dryobota; species Dryobota labecula. Next base: position 23,527,533 of record OX383289.1, on the reverse strand, counting down.
GGCCTAATTTATTTGGCCCTGGCCCCCTGGATATTAAAAAAAAAATTTTTTTGCTTTCTTCTAGTTTCACCACTTTCTTAACTTTAAAGTGTAATTTGTATTAAAAATGGGTAAAACAGGCAATATTTTTATTTATTACATCTTTCTGTAAGTTTGAGGAGTCATAACTTTTTTCTAGCTAACATCTGAATAAAGCAATAATTTTATAAGAATCTGCCAATATTAAAGATAAAAAAATAAACTAAAATATTGCCTGTTTTACCCATTTTTAATAAAAAAATACACTTTAAAGTTAAGAAAGTGGTGAAACTAAAAGAAAGCAAACAAATTTTTTTTTTATATTCAGGGGGCCAGGGCCAAATAAATTAGGGCTGAGTAAGTAGCAGATGACCCCACCTATCCACCATTTTCGTATGTTCAACGTTCTGCCAAACACCCTGTATACTACTGCTGTGAATTTTTTCACATATCCAAGTACAACCATTTAGCTGGCAGGGGGGGGACACTTGACTCTAACAAATATTAGCACTTTAAAGCATTATATTACGCAAACGAATCCCTGAATCGAATATTTTTAAACGGCCTATCCAATGATACCCCACACTATCCCAGATAGCATTCAAGTTTGCTGCAAGTTTGTTTTTTATTTGATATTCAGTTGTTACGTCAAATTTGTCGTGGCAAATTTGTTTCAAATTTGTTTCAAATTTGCTGTATACTTCCAAATGTAAAAAAGATACGGCAAGTTTGTTTTAATACTGTTGCAATCTTATTAATGTAAGTATGATCTGTCAAGTTTGATTCATTATTACTATAAACTTGTCACGTTAAACGTTACAGTCATCAATATAACAACCATAAAATCCGGCCAAGTGATAGTTGGACTAGCCCATCAAGGGTTCGGCCTGTACCATAATCATCATCCATCAGTTCCGGGTCAGTGGGTCATCTTAGGGGCGGAGTTTTAGGAGTTGGAGTATACGGTTAGGGGCACTATGGGCAGCAAATAAATAAAAAAAAAAAAAAAATTCGTTAAAATTTATTTTGGGACTTAGTAAAATTTCGTTTTTTTTTTTTTTACTGAAAATTTGTAATCTTATTACAGTACCAGGTTGACCTTGACCATAAAAACCATTTCGGTTCTGAAAAGCAAGGCCCTACGACGCACCGTTTCCGAGTTACGAGCTTTTTTTTTTCTTGTTAAGAGGCCATGCACGAAATCGACTGATTTTGATCAATTTTGTTCATTGTTTGTGAGAAAGGGAAACATAATTTAAACAAAATTATTTGAGATTTGAAAAGTTGTGTTCTTTGTTTTTCATGTGGCTGAAAGGGATTTTTCAAATAAATTAAGTACTCACGGTAAATCACTAATATTTGCAACAAGTTTTCCGAAAAATGACGCGAGACTGACATTTGATCATCATTCTACAAGAAACTACTTTTGATTTTGAACATTAAAAATTATCATCAACATCATTATATGGTCTACTTGCATGTGGCGGAACCACTTTTTTCAACTTCCATACAAAATATAGCAGAAAAATTATATTGAAAAAACCTTTTTTTGTTTTAAACCTCGTCAGTAATATATATTTTTCCTATTATTTAGCAAATCATATCAAGAAATTTAAAAATCACAAATTAGTCTTCAGCTATCCTTGAAATATAATCAAAATTTTATTTAATGATTATACAATATCTTCATTAAGTAAATCAATGGCGAAATAAACTATACTTTGGAGAGCACAAAAATGATGAAACTATTAAAAGCTGCTGTGACTGACACGAATGGTTTAGCACCATGAAAACTGTACTTTTATAGTTACACAGACTTAATGTTTCGATTATTTCAAGTTTTCTGACTATTAGATAAGAAATTGATAAAAACGAGTTTTTTTCGTGCACGGACCCTTAAGCCAACAACCACAGGGAGTCAGCTTTCGTATCTGCCAATGCCAACACTGGCATTATTTGCAAAAACGAAATACTGCTCTACAATAGAAAGTGATAACAAGATCAGTGATGTCACATGCCCGGTTGAACAGATACCCACCATTTCGGTAAATGCAGATTCGACATAAAGAGCTGTGATAATTTTAATGTGCATTCGAATATTGTAAAGCAATTATTTAAAACAGTTAAAATCCTTATTTTGTGTTTCAATTTGTCGTACAATGCAGACTAAAAGAAAAAACTTAGAACCAAATAATGATTGTATGGCGATTTTTTTTTATGAAGTGGCCACACTCATTTCTAACATGGCGGATTTGTTTCTGATACTTTTTGTTGTAATTGTTCCCGTTTTTCCAAATCGTATTTTCTGCCGGTTTTACATTGTTTGTGAATAATTGTTGTCTTAACCACTCCGAGATATAGACTCTACAGTGCGAAATTGACCCTATAGTGTTGTGTTTTCAAACCTGTTGCCATAATCATTACGAGATAGATATACTCTACAGTGCGAAATTGACATGAAAACTTTAAATTAAATTCTATACAGCTTGTGAAAACATAAATACAGATTGGCTGAAGAGGTGTGAGGATCATTACAACCCTAATGATGAACAAAATTTTATCTAGCACAATTGCTTTAAATATGCCTGAAACGGTTTTGTAAATTGAAAAACCAGGAGTTTGTTGAAGAAGCCTCCAAAAAGTGTATGAAAAGAAAATTGCATTTTGTTGGACTAAGTATCGTCTTGATAAAACATCCCTACTGACTGATGGTAAGTTTGGTTTGGTTAGTAGTAGCCGGGTCCGCTGCGGCATGTTTTCGTATAATGCTAACAAAATAACACGACTTTCGATAATAACACATTATTCGTTCGCAGTTTGTTTGCCGAGTCGAATGGATAACACGTTGTGTTAGAAAAACACGAAAACATACCTCAGCGGACACGGCTTTACAGTGTGGTGATCATTTTAATCAATTAGAGCTAATGCAGACCCCCTGAGAACTTTGTATAAAGTATACATAACCTCAAAAAAATCCCAACTTACCATAATCTGATAACAGTTTTTGTCACAGATGGCTGCTAACTATCTCGCAATGTGGTACGATTCCCTAATTATAATACCAGCCAACATACATCCCAATGTAGGGCACGGGCCTCTCAGAGAGAGGGAAATTACTGTATGCCCACAGCTGCCTGTATAAACACCTCAGGTACTCGGGTTTCCTAATGTTTCCTCAAAATTTTCTTCATTTTTAGCAAGCTGATGCTAACAATGTTGTTAACAATTCCCATGTAAAACTGCTCCAATTACCCCTAATTTGTATAAAATTCGTTTTTGGAATCATACAGCTCTTAATTTTGTAGGTTAGTACTCGGCAAAAATGTCTCAAAAACCGTTTGTACAAATGTCGAGACAAGGCCGGTTAAAGAGCATTAAAAGAGAAAATATGACATTTGCTTCAGCAACTAGAGCTGACAACCAATCAGAAGAAGAAATATCATACTCAGCTACAAAAATAACATGACAGCTACCTACAGTGTCATCTACCTCCATACAAAATTTTATCAATATTGGTCCAGCTGTTTGAGTATGAAGCACATACGCAAATACCCTCACACACACACACACACACAAACTTTCGCCTTTATAATGTTAGTGTGATGTACGCAGTATTCAGAGGATGTTAATGATATTTTAATTTTAATATTTTTGTTACAGACTGTGCTACAAGCAAACAATTGGCAATCCAGCAAAGTCATCTCATCCAGATGGTGACTGACCTGTCAAAACAACTGTCAGAAACTAACAAAAAAAAAATGGACCTGATTTTAGGGCGGCCGGAAGAGCCATTAACTTCACGAAGGCATGATCCCTTTTCACTGCCACAGTTTTTAACAAACCTGCCAGTAAATGACGATGACAGTTTCTGTCATTTAAATGGACAATAAAAAAATAGTGACAATCAACAGGCAATGGTAAGGGTGACATTTTATTAAATACACTTATAATAATGTTTAATATTAAGGGTCAATTCAATTCCATGCCATTTTATCTGACTTTTACTTGAGTAATTGCACAACTAACTATTGACTTTGTATGTATAAACCTTATTTAACAAAAAAAAAAAAATATATTTATGATGCACCCAACATGTATTTATAGGTACCATATATATGCCATTACCTAAATTTTTCAGGTACAATTCTTGACAGGTATTGGCAGTAAAAACCTCCGTCCTTTCACCACAAACATGCTGAGAAAAATACTGCTGGATGCAGTAGTTGAGCAATATTCTCTGATGGGAAAAAAAAATGAAGAACTCAAAAGAAATCATTTCTTGACACAGAAACTTGCAAATTAATATTTCGTAAGTACCTACCTATTTCGGTAGATCTGTTTATTTTTATTATTGTTTTAATTCCTACATAACCAACAGTCACATTACGAAACATGCTGCTTATTGTCAACTATCATTACTATAGCCGTTTTATTTATATTTTCAGAAATGTGTAAGAAAGTGCATGGAACTGCTACTGACGATAAGCAGAAAGAGATAATCAGTGACTGGCTAAACCAAGGCAAAGTGAGATTGTCAAGAAGGTAAATTACTCTCTTCTTATAATAATACTCTGTAGAGCGGGTGTAGATAGTCTAGTGGGGCCTTTGGTACTGGGTTCGAACCCCGGCGCTGACACCAATGACTGAAAGTTGTATAGGTAGTTGCATACATTTATTTATTTCATAACAAGACAGCTTGTTCAGGGTGACTGTAATTGTGTTGTATTTCAATGGTACATTAATTTAAAAGTTAGTTTCGCAGGTGTTTATTGACTAACAGCCATTTTATTTCATTGTTTCAGGGCCGAGAGACAAAAACAAAATCAACTATGATGCGAGTTTAGTTTAGTCCTTTATAGTTCCTACTTTTTTTTTAATACAATCATATTTTTTTTAATAAACCCATTCAATTTTAATTTCAATGGATTTCATTTCATACTTTAAATGTCGTCAAGTTTTTTGTTTCTTCATGAGGCCTACTCGCAAACGACGACACAATTTTTAATTTTTGTCGTAGTGGTTTGCGTTCGCGAGTAAGCCTCCTGATAAACAAACATTATACAAGTTTGATGGGCGGAAACTAGACATTTGATACAAGTTTGATACAAACTTGCCACAAGTTTGATACAAACTTGCCACAAGTTTGATACAAAATTGCCACAAGTTTGTCAAGTTTGCATTGGCAAACATTATGCAAAGTTTGATAGAGGGAAACTAGACATTTGATACAAGTTTGATACAAACTTGCCACAAGTTTGTCCCTTGCCTCGTCAAACTTGATGCAAGTTTGCACATTTGATATTTCTAACTTGCTGCAAGTCTGAAACAAGTTTACACTGCTATCTGGGATGGGATAGAAGAAAAAATATAATCCCCACTTTACGTGTATGGGACCCTAAAAAACAAAGAAGATTTTATTTTACCACTTTGTCGGCGTAATTAATTTGAATACTCATGCCAAATTACAGCTTTCTAGTACTGAGGGTCTCTGAGCTAAGCCACGGACCGACATACAGACTGACATGGAAAAACTATGAGGGTTTCTTGTTGACTCCGGAACCCTAAAAAACGAGTACCTTCAGTACTCATAAATACACAAGAAAAGCTAAATGAGGTACCAAAAAGGTAAGTATAGATTGTGATACATTTCTAGGTTCGTCATATAGCAAGTTAAGAGTATGGATTAGATCCATACTCTTAACTCGTTTCGTCTCAAACGTCTGAGTAAACATCTAGAAACGTTAGAAAAACAAAGTAAAAAGGTTTCTCCAGGCTTCCAAGTTGAGAGCAACCTGTTTATGTAATATTGCATATTCTGAAAGGGGTAACGCTCACACCGCTTCGACTAAAAGGCGCTTGTTTTTGTTTCGGCATGAATATAATCGGAATGATAATAGTGGATTGTTGAGTATTTGTCCGCATTGTAGGGTAGCAAAAGCGAAGGAGACTTCGTCTGCATGAAATTTCTTGTGTTATCCTAAACACATATAGCATTATCAGCATTCGCATAATGCTCTTATAATGTTCCCACTTCTGGGACCTCCTCTCGGTGAGAGGGAGTGGGCCATAATCCACCACGTGAGCCCACTGCGGGTTGGTAGAAGTCACATGTCTTTGAATTTTTGATTCTAGGACATGGCCGGTTTCTTCCACGATATTTTCCTTCACGGTTTCGAGAGCAGTGCTAATGAAATAATTTACACAAATTTAAGCGTCTGTCTGAGTTCTAACCGACGACCTACAGCGTAAAGTCAATCCCTGTATATGAACCAACACTGGATGGTTCTGAATAGTACACAGACAGTAGTACAATCCTGAGTTGAGCTACACGTTTACTGACAAATGCTTGCACTGACTGGACAGGTCCACTCAAAATTGTGTGGTTCTTTCCTCAAAAGACCATTTCAGACGCGGATCTACATGGTCCTCACATGATCTGACTAAGATTATGTCCGGACTTTAAAAGAGACTGACTCTGAGTTTGTTTTGCCATTTCTTCTCAGGGGTGGTCAGTTAGGAAATGTCGACATCACCAAGCTTGTTTTTATTTTTTTTATATGACGTGTAAAAGTGATTCCGATATCCTATTTACAGAATAAACGATTTCATTTCATTACATTGTCCTGCACAATTTTGAAAACAATCATACAAATCTGTTTCGAGTCAGCACCTTAGTTTATTGGTTTTTAACGCACAGAGTTGGCCCACCTATGTTGGCAACAGATAAAAGGACAATCATGTTCGCTCTCAACATTTTTCTAAAGCTACGCGCGATACCGCAACAAAGATTGTCCCTAAAAGAAAGTAAGGACTCTAGGGATAAATCTCTGCCGAATATGAAGTGAGTTAGAGCAAGACAAGTGGATTGCATCATTGTATACATTCGAAAAAAATAAAAGTCCAGCCGACTGCTATTTAAAGGCGGAAGAATCGAGGTAGGTATATACAAGGATAATAATCGTATCCAGAGTGGAAGCCTTGCTAACGCTGAAAAAAATAATGGACGATCTAATAATAGAAGTGGCCACACTGTTTATCTGAAAGTACTAAATTAAATAGACCCAATGTAAAAAGCATTGAACAATTTATTATTGTTTAATAACTACTTTATTTCCTTGGTATTTTTTTAAATTAAATGTCATTCAATATAATTCTTAATTCTAGTATTTTTTTGCGTCTTTTAAATATAGGTGTATCAGAAATGAAATGAAAATATACACGCGCCGGAACTCTTTAAACAATAGGTACTTATCATCAGTAACCATGAGTTAATTCGTAACAGCCATTAGAACATTCATAACATTCTTAATAACGGGGATGCCTAATATTGCGACTCAGCGCTGGTTCATACACATATATTGGCTATTGGATATTGGTAACCTACAACTGGTTAGTCGCAGCCGTAACTACTAGGCCATCACTGTTCTATGATAATAAATAATAAATAAATAATAATAAATCTTTATTGAAGTAAATTAGAGCTACAAAAACCTATGAAGCCTCTGAAACCCAAACTAGGTAAAAACCTGTATGTCAGATTTCAGCGCCTTCTCATAAACATATATATATCCCAAGGCAATGACATTTAGAAAAAGTATTCCTGTCAAACAGTGTTAAAAAAATTGTATTATAATCGGATCAGTAATTCTAGAAAAACAAACAAATTATTTGACCTCATATAACATTAGTTTAAGTTAGTTATTTGCCTTTCTTTTCTAACTTGGTGTCAGAGTTTTTATGCCGCCCATGGACTTGGCTTCAGATGCCGTCGAGAAATATCTCTCAGCCATGCCAGTTTCTTCACGATTTTTCCTTGACCGTTTTTTAAACAAGTGATAATTATACAATACGCATAATGAATCCGAAAAGTCAGAGGTGTGTGCCTTGGTTTCGAACTCGAGACGATTTACTTACCTGTAGATTATTTAAGTAGATACGTAATGTATGCATAAGGCAACTGAAACAGCATTTTATTTTGAACGGGGTGTAATAACAGGCATACGAGTTTTTTTTTCTGTGATTGTCAATGGCGACGCACCGAAAAACTTTTTAGTGCAGCAGTTGTGTTAATATACGTCCATAGTTATTTCATCATTAGTCTGCTGCACGTTTTTTTTTTTAATTTTTATAAATAAGAAAAAAATATATACAAAAAAAAAATGCTTAAACAGTAAAGCCTCGTCCCCACTAGGAACATTTGTCGAGCGACATGTGTCCCCGGTGACATCGGGCGATGTCGGGCGACGTTTTGTTTCGCAAGTACTGTTTAATCCACCATCTTCTCTTCTTTTTTGTTCTTGATGCATTCATCATTGTATAAGCCGCACTGTACAACACTACCTCTTCCGGAGACATTATAGGTTCGACTGAACTGATGTGGACGGAGACAAGACATCGGGCGACGTGGGGCGATGTAGGGCGACATCACCCGATGTCTCCGGGGACATATGTCGCTCGAAAAATGTTCCTAGTGGGGACGAGGCTTTATGGAATTAGGGAGACTGTCTTGACGTTGCGTGACAGCACGTGAGCGTGCGTTATCCATCGCTGCTCGTTCGATGTTCATCGCGCCCAGGATAGATGAAAAGCAGCACATGGAAGCAATTTTTTGCTCCGTTGGTGTATTGCTCTATGGCGTTCCAGTGGGAGGATAAATAAATAAATAAATAGCATTTCAAAATGGTGATTCTTTCAATATGTTTTCTTATTAGTATGGAATAATTTAGCTATTGTTAGTCTTTATTTTCCTTTGAAATAATTTTAAGTATCCATCAGAAATTCACCAGTAATGATGAGTTCAATTCATTATGAACTCATCGGTAATTAACGGTTTCGAAGAATACCTGCTTTCTAATTATTGTATACTCGATATTCGTAGTTTGATAAGTTCTAATAAGTTCTTTCTTGAAGTAATAATGAGTTTACTGTCTTTTATAATTATTTATTAATTAATTAACAACTTATATTTACAGCTATAATAGCCCCACACATACAAGTTATCAGTCAATACTAGTAACACATACAATCATAAAATTAGGTTAAATTACATAAAATTAGACAAAATCTGATAAAATCCTAAAAAAAATAGATCAAATTAGACAACATCAGATAGAATTGGGACAAAATTGGAGTGAAATTGTAATCAAATTATTAATAACAAGATACAGTTTATTCATTAACGCCAAGATTGTACTGGGAGTGGCAATAGACTCCAGAACTCCAATTAGGTTTGTTGTATTTTTTTTTTTTTTGTATTTTGTAAAGTTCATAATTCACGTGTAAGTACTTATTTAATTCATTTACGTCACACCTGGCCATAATGTGAGTTTTACCGCATGCTACGCGTACAGTAAAACTCGCATTGTGGCCAGATGAAGACGTAAAATTGTGTACTCACCACGGGCAGTAAAAAAGAAAGCCCTCTATCGCATATTTACAACCCTCGCCTGCGGCTCGGGTCACAAATACCTGCGATTTCGGGCTTTCTTTCTTTTACAGCCCTAGGTAAGTAATGTACTATTATAGCTGCTCTGATTTTTATATTATGTTCTAAAACATATGTTATTTTAATTAAACAATTTTTTAGAGGAATCAAAGGAAATAATCTTTATTCCTTTAGAACTGCACGTATCATTGCAGTTATCCATACTAATATTATAAATGTGAAAGTAACTCTGTCTGTCAATCTGTCTGTATGTTACGTTTTCACGCCTAAACCGCTGAACTGATCGACATGAAATTTGGCAGAGATATAGCCTGGGATATGGAGAAGGACATAGGCTACATTTTTACGTGATAACCGATATCCACGCGGGCGGAGCGGCGGGCAAAAGCTAGTAAACTATAATTATAAACATCACGTATTATCACATGCAGTTCTAAAGGAATAAAGATTATTAGATTTCTTGCCATCATTGGCAAGATAAAAAGAAGATGCAGCAAAATGAAACATTCTCTAGTGTGAGTAGCTTAATATTATTAAAAAAAAAGACGTGTGGCACTCGGGGACTGCCGCGGTAAAGCTATTGCATAGCATTTTGTATCAACTTATGCAATTATAATTATTTATTTATTTTATTTATGCAGTATTTCTTTTTCTTTGATATTAATTCAAGTTACACTTTTTGAGCGTGGTGGCCGATAAGAAAACAAATTTTTCTTTTATTAAATAAACAAAGAGTATATAATATTAAGAGACGGGAGTCCCATAGATAAAAATGAAAAACGTCGCTTGTATGAAACGTGAGCTAATAATGAATACCAACATAACAGAAATGACACGGACTGCAGACATGACATAAAGCTGCCAACATAATAACAAGATAGGGATGTACTACTACTCACTCGTAATTTTTATCGATATGTTGCTGTAAAAAATTTCAGGTTTTAGGATCCTGACATTTTTACGGTTTCATTCTTAATAAATTTAAGGCAAAGGTCACTTAGGCCAACGGTAACTTTCGATTTGAACTAAGGTTACGTGGTAATTTTCTTATAAAAAGAAACCAGCTACGGCTGTGATTCCACGTTGGCGTAAGCGGGGTTCAGAGACAAATCCCATTGTATAGTCTAGATCTAATCCGAGGTAAACTTGACTATAAGATGAGATTTGCTGTGATGATAATAAAATAAAACAAAACTTTGGACTTAAGTTTTTTTATAATAATTAGAACACCTTTTCCTTTCTATTGATCATTCAATTGGCAATGGTTCAGCAGTTGATGTTGAAGGTACTGAAATGTAGAAAACACGTTGCTTATTAACTGACACATGAACAAGTGAATTCAAATTTAATTCTAATCTTGAATAGTTACTTGGGCTTAGTCTCATTCTTTTTATCACAATTTCATTTGAAAAAGGGTCTGTAATAGACAAAAAAGTATCTGTAATATTTACAATTGATACATTCAATACAGTTAATCAAATAGTAAAGTGAATTTAATAAGTTTAAAATAAACATAAACCTTACCCGCAATAGAACATATTTTCCTGTCTTTTGAACATTCTACTGGCAATGGTTCAGCAGTTGATGTTGAAGGTACTGCAATAAAAACAAAATGTAGTCATTCACTTCTAATTCAAAAAACAATGAAGGGTATCGTAGTTGGGATGAATTAATCCCAAGAACCGAATTAACATTGTAGTTGAAAAACATGTTTCCCCATACTTTCCAACTGCATAATAATAATGTAAGTACACACAATATTGAGTAATTTACCATGTTATTTTAAGACCATAGACTTCTTAAAGGTTTTGCTGTAATCTTTAAGTATAGAACTGTACACTGTATTTTTTTTAATGTTAGAATCAGCAGTTTCGGAGATAAGGGGGGAAATGGTAAATTTTCATCTATTTTCTTTTTTTTTATGTTAGGATCAGCAGTTTCGGAGATAAGGGGGGAAATGGTAAATTTTCATCTATTTTCTTTAATAATTTTCATTAAAAATGTAAAATGAAATGAAAGGACTTGTCAAGAGGATTTTTTTTTAAATAATTTAAAAAAAAGTTCTCTTGTCAAGTCCTTTCATTTCATATGTCACATGATACATTTTGCATGTGTACCAAAATGCAACTTAATCGGTCCAGTAGATGAAGGTACATAAGGGTTCCGTTTTTTCATTCGGACGTACAGTACCCAAAAAAAAAAAAAAACTTACTAGATGTACCAGTCCAAGAATCGCAGTAGTCGAAGTAGAAGATAACTCTGCAAAATATAATTGAACATGAGTTACTAAAGTAATCGGAAAGGGTGAGTTAGGATGAATTACGACTGGAAAATAAAGTCTTACCTGTTTGCTCACTTTTGAAGATGTGTAGTGGAAATCCAACGAACAGCTCATCTGCCATTGGTTCTGCAGTAAGTTCTACAGACGGAGTAGCATTTTTTCTTAGTTGTGTCTTCTTTTTATTGAAATCCTTTGGTAAAAAATGACTGCCACAAATATGTTCCAATTGATGTAGCTTTTCAATGGGTACATACACCAAGTCTTCTTTCCCGTAACTTTAACCCATTTTTTACATCTAAATAGCTGGAACATTTTATTACATTATTATGATTATAATAGTAGTGTATGTAAACTTATATCTTTGTTATTTTGGTTTTGCAGTATTAATAGAATAACAGAGAAAATTAAATGAAATAGGAATATTATAATAATAAAAATATCGACAGTCGATAAAAAAGTAACATGCGTCAAGCACTAGCATATTGATAGGTTACTTTGTAATTTTGTAAATTTTGGACTTTAAATCAAGTAATTTATTTTCTGTAAGAGCTTATCAATGTTTTTTAACATAACAATTGAAAATATATGCTTACCTATCTTCATTCAAAGGAAATTTGGCTATGAAGATTCGCATTTAACCATCTGACCGGCCGGATCTTATAACACATATTTCACACATTTTGTAATGCATTGCAACTTAAATTACGTCACACGTACATACATAAATACAATAATAACTCTAATTTACGATAAATATCCACAAAACACAGAATAAAAACAAAAACAGCGCTTTGTTGACAAAGTTCTTGACAACAAACAAGACAAGAATATGGCGGCCGGTAGCTCTGGCGGCTGAGTAGCGTAGTGCGATAGAGTCGAATAGATGTTAAAGCGAGATAGCGATAGCGTGAGGTTTTTTCGTTACGGAATTTCTGGATTCGGTCCCCGCGCTCAAGGCCCGCGATAGAAGCTATGCAATAGCTTAAAAATCCAGACTTAAATATTTATTGTAACTTGTCAAAAAAACGTTGAAAAATTAATTCATGAACACATATGAAAATGAAACACACATTAAAACAAAACATATGTATATAAATGTGACGATGGGACGTGTGTAATGTGTGTGTTTTATGTACATAAATTGTTAAATAAATAAAGCATTCTAGAATTCGTGAAACGTTTTAAAACAAGATTACCTATCTAAATTGTTGTCATCAACATCATTTCAGCCGAAAGACATCCCCTGCTGGACATAGGCCTCCCCCAATTGGGAGGGTTTGCCATAATCGCCACGCTTGGCAGGCGGCTTGGCGATCGCAATATGGTGTTAAAAATGCATAGAGAACGCTGCTGCACATTCTCTAGTAAGTGAGTAAGAAATGGGATGGTGCTATTCTTTACGTCTAAATTGTTGTAGGTACTCATATATGAAACAATGTCGGGTTAGTTACACCATAGCTTTGACCAATATCAAATTTGAAGAATCGCCGATTTGACAAATATCAGACTTGACCAATGTCGTTCAACCCATTCACCCATAACTCAAGATCTTTAATTTGTTGGTTTTGTCTCCGTCCCGAATAGCAGAATATCTATTAAAACATGCGTAAAAATTAGGTACAAAAAAAAAAATATGATTATTATGAATAAATTTCGTTTCCTCACACATTTTGTATGGAACGACTTTTTTAACGGATTGAGGAACGGGGTACAAGAAATTTCACGGGGCCGAAGTCGCGGGAAGAAGCTAGTTATTCATAAATCGACAATATCCAACGCTTGATATACAAAGTCAACAAAAAACCAACTTTTTACTAAACTAGACGACTCCGAATGGGCCTGTCATCGTCTCACAGTCATGTCCGAGGTTCAAATTAATGGCCACCATTTGGGGACTCCCCCATATCACTTTTTCGATTCCCAGGGACTATCCTTTGAGATTTCTTTTGAAAAAAATGTACGATGTTTCATACATTAGTAGTTGCTGACAGTAAAAGGTTTTTGTTTGTCTGTCACTCATTTTTTGATGGAAATAATGTATTGTCGAGTTTTTACGTACGAGTTATGTCCCGTAGGGGCTAGGCAGAGATATTGGATGTGGGTGTCGTATGTTATAGTTGTTGCCGTTTTTTTTCTTATCTCTTTATCTATACTAATAATAAAGCTAAAGAGTTTGTTTTTTGTTTGTTTGAACGCGCTAATCTCTGGAACTACCAGTAGGATTTGAAAAATTCTTTTTGTTTTTTATAGCCCTATTCTTTCTTGAGGAAGGTTATAGGTATTTAAAATCCCACTACAATCTTTTGGAGCCGAGAAAAAATAGTAAAAAGTCAGATAGAACTTTAAGCGAAACCGACGTAATATCGCGGGCGGGCGATGCGATGCGACGGGGTAGGACGGGGGAAAAAGAAATTTCACGCGGACAAAGTCGCAGGTAGAAGTTAAATGTATATGTCGCAGTAAGATGGTTGAAGCCGTGATATACGACTACCTAGTTATAAATCAAAATTTTGTCGAAAATGACTTATGAATGCCAAAGTACTTAAAGTTTTTGTGTTCTTTCGTCTGCGAAAACCCATTAATCGCTAAGTTAGTTTTTTAGTTTCGCTGCTAGCTAATAAGATAACCAATTATTTCAAGCATTTCCAAGGTTTGTTTTCAAATACAAAACATTAAGCAGATTATATGACAATTATTGAAAATTTCATTACAAAGCAATAACTTTTTTAAATCTCAATAGATATGTTTAAATAGAAAATTTATCAATATACTGATGCTATGAAGTAATGATAACAATATAATACTACAAAGGGTATTTTGAACCCCAAAAACGTTGTAAGCGCGATATCTCCGTTTGCACTTTTAATTATTTAATTGGTTTTCGCTATAGGGCGGTGATATATAAAATTGGTATATGTTTATATGAAGGCGATAAAATACACGATAGCGATAAATACTAGGAATATAACTATGATATGAGCACGATCTAGTAATATGACTATCTTACTAATGTAGTTAAATCATTTTAAGTTATTTATTTAATAATAATAGTAATATTCCTAGTAAGACAGTTATGAACCGCTTTGATTTAACTATATTACGGTATATAGCTATGTCCCTAGGGATATAACTATATCACGGCTTCAATCATCTTACTGCGACATATATATTATGATGGGTATTTTTGTTCTGTAATTTGTTTTGTGATTTTGTGTGGGTTGTTGTTGCGGTTTTAGAAATGGAATAAGATGTACACGAGTAAGATGTTGGTGTTGGTGTTGGTATCGTATAAATATCAGACAGGACAGTATATGTTCCTCTGCATAATCTTCCTCTCAAGATAGAAATCCACGCTGTTTTTAAGACCAAGTAAATTTTTTTTTGTGACTTTCTTCGTAATGCATATTTCAGTGGTTTCAAAAATAACTTGAAATATATCCTCTGGGCCACAAAGAATTTTAGGATATTTTGCTAGAAGAATTTGACTGATTTCTTTATGAACATGTTTAATATTCCTTTTCGTGAAAATGTTGTTTCAAAAAAGCTTTACAAAACACTTAAAAACAGCACAATATTGGAGTCGCATCAAGGCGTCAAGCGACTTGTAATATCCGGTCCAAACCAGATCGTTGGCTAAACAAAACGCCCGGAGCCATGTTCAAAGTCAAATAATTTATTTCAAATAGGCACGAAGATGCACTTATGAACGTCAAAAATTACATGAATAGTTAATTGATTCTAGTAAAAGTTGGAAACACACTTGCAAATTCACTCTTGTTCTAAGTTAGTGCTTTCTCTCTTTCTAACGTAGGAGCAGATAGAGAGATGGAGTCTTGCTGCAGCCGTAATGCTACAAAATTACATAAGTAATTTTAGAAGCACATGGGAAATTGTGTGTTGTTGTTTACAACATTTGAAACTACGTTTATTCATGTATGAATCATACAAATCATCAAAATCTATCAGGTATCAGGTAAAACACAGTATCTATTATCGCTGTTACTGTTACACAAAAATAATAGGTCCAAATATCTGTTATTAAATAACAGCCTGTTATTTTATACAGACGATAAATACGTATGTAGGTATGTTTTTAAATTACAATTCAATATCTTCTGTATTTCTTTTCGTTTAAAGTCGAAAATACGAATATATTATATAATGTGAAATTATAGAATTACGTTTTTTTAGTTAGACTGGAAACTGACCCCAACATAGGTTGTTGTTGGCTAGGAAGATTTATTGATATTTTTTTAAGTGAAAACTTCTTTAGCCGCGTTGAGCGATTTCTGGTAGGGGAAAAACTTATGGGTTCGCGTCACCGAAATGCGCGACATGCTCGTGACGTGTTGCGCCAGACTGTCAGTTTTTCCAGTTTTGAGTTTTCACTGTGTATTTTTTTTATAGTAAATTAAATCTGGACACTTTCATTCAAACTTCATTACAGGCTTTAGGAACGTAGGTTTACTATAAATTTTAACAAACCAGCCAAATTACTTTCAATTGAATATTATCTTTATTCCTATTAGAACAAAGTCGTTTATGCATGGAACATATTGCTACAAATCCCGTTAAATGCCAAACTGATGATAATAAGGACGTCCTGAGACGATCACTATAATATTTTTGGTTTCATCAGAAATTGCCGTAAAGAACAATAAAAACATTTTAAGTTTTTTTTAAATAATGTTTACCGGCCACAGTAACAGGTAACAGGAAACACGAACTAATTTAAGAGTCTGTTTTCGAAAATGTTTGTTCTTGTAAAACTACCAACTGTATTTTAGGGATAATAAATACTAAGTCCTTCTCTTTTTAGCGTTGTTTAACTGCTTTAGTAAGAGTGAGAAGTAAACATATTTTGAAGTAAATTAAATAATAGGTGTTTCTCTTTTAAACTGGGGTCATTCTTTACAATTATTGATTATGATAAATTTGTAGGTAATACTTATGATTTTTATAGTGCTTAATGTTGCATGCCTTACGGTAGAATGTACTGGATCCAATTGTTTCTCTTTTTTACGCCTACAAACCTATGTTTTGTTACCTACATACATTCTTTGCAAATAAATGATTTCTGATTCTGATTCTTTTATGAGTAAGAGAGATTGCATGATTAAGCTTCACATGCCATACTAGGCTAAATAGAATATAAGATCAAATAATGTAACATGTGAAACCACCGATTGTAATTACTCTATTTAAATGTGAATAAATGAATATGAATATGAGAAAAGTTGTATTCCTTCGTTTGTGTGTATATGTAAGTTACAGCCGTGGTAACAGTCTGTGTGGGGCCTGTTCATCATCGCAGCCGAAAGACGTCTATTGCTGGACATAGGCTTCCTAAAATTGTGAGATTTGCCATAATCGCCACGCTTGGCAGACGGGTTGGCGATCGCAGCATGGTATAAATGCAAAGAGAACGCTGCTGCCCATTCTCTAGTTTCAGTGGGGCACGTTATTAGTAATTAACAGTAACAGTCTTTGATTATAAGTAACAGATAAGTGATATTGCTAGGAACAATTGTTATTTGTTATTTTTAAATATCTGTTATTTCTGTTACGATAAATACGTCTCAACCTTAGTTCGAACCAAGATAGGCGCTTTACTTTGTGTAATTATTTCATCACCACTGCTCTCAAAACGGTGACGAAACCGGGATATCCTGGAACCAAAAATTCGAAGACGCGTGACATCTGCCACCCGCACTGGGCCAGTGTGGTGGATTATGGCCCACTCCCTCTCACAGAGAGGAGGCCTGAGTCCCAGCAGTGGGGACATTATAGGCTGATTATGCTACATAATTATGATTTTGAATATATTTTACAACAGAATAAAAATTACTTCAACATTATTCACTAGAGCAGTTCTATCAATTCCTCTGTAAAATAAAATTTTATTGCAGCACATTCTAATGTGAAATACTATTTCACGGTTTCACCTGAATTGAATAAAGCGCGATACAAAAAATCTAGACTACCTAGAACTTTATTTTAGCGACTAAGTTTTAAATTCTCATATCTGAAGAAGAATGTGAAAGATAAGTTTGTTGTAATTTATGTGAACTACGCTCGCTTTGTTCTTGCACTTTATAAGTAGAAATAGAATTTAGTTCACTATTTTGGAAGTTATAGAAATTTAATGTCTGTACAGTGTATAAATGTTGTACCTGTACTGCAAAATGCATCTTTTGCTTTATGGTTACTCAGTGACTACGCCGTAGCACTGCTACGCTGGCCACAAACTCAAACTCAAGGTTACATTATCGTTCTGAAGGCGATAGTCCTCGCGCGCCTGTATGAGTGGAGCGCGGAGGCACTACGCCAGGGGGAAACTCCGCTTCCCTGGCAAATTGCGGCGGAGCGGACGAATCTCCGGCGCGATCTCATGGTGGCATGGAAAGAGCGACTGTCGCAATCCAGCGCAGGGCACGCCACGATAGCGGCGGTAAGACCCTCTTTGACGAGTGTCTAGAGAGGCGTCACGGCGTCCTCACCTACAGCCTGACGCAGGTCCTTTCCGGATACGGATGTTTCGGGAGGTTCCTGCACATTATCAGGCGGGAGGAAACGCCCGGGTGTCACCACTGCGAAGATCGCCCCGAGGACACGGTGGAGCATACGGTGGGGGTCTGCCCTGCTTGGGCGGAGCACCGCCGTGTCCTCGTAGAGGCGATCGGCAGCGGCGGCGACCTGTCGCGCCCGGCCCTGGTTCATGCCATGATCCGGGGCGAGACGGAATGGGAGGCAGTCACCTCCTTCTGCGAAGCAGTCATGATAGCGAAGGAGGTGGCGGGATGGGAGAGGGAGAAAGCGTCCCGTCCCAGCTGCCGCGGTAGACGCTCCGGGCGTCGGGAGCCGCGTGACGACTCCCGGCCACTGTAGGCGCGGGCCTGCGGGCGGTGAGTAATGGGTAGCTCATCGTCCGATTAGGACCAGGCCCGTGCCAGACGGCGCGAGATATCAGCAACGACTAGGGGGCCCATTAGGGCCCAAGCCTGCCGGGTCAGCGGGATTGTCCGAAAGGGGTACCGCTGCCCCGGAACATAAAGGGCCAAGGAAGGAACACGGGTGGGTTTTAGTCAGTAAGAGTCTGACACTCCCTTCCGCTCCACCCAGAGCGGGAGGGAGATTTGATAATTTGATGATTTCCCAATTGATAGTCAAATTCTAAATTAACCCTTCATATGAACGTAGATCTACGCGAGATACAATGATAATATATACAGAGACACAATGAATGATATATAATACTATTTACGACCATGAAACAGAAATTAACAACACAATTGACAAATTAATTGAATGGCTTGACATGAATAACTTAAAAATTAATTTAGATAAGTCTGTATATACAATTTAATAAATCTAATAATAATAAATATAATTTCAAACTTGACATACCAAAACTTAATGAAGTTACACAAACGAAATTTCTTGGAGTAATAATAGATCAGGACATAAATTGGAAAGCACAAGTAGACGACATATCTAAAAGAATAAATAAATTCGTATATGCACTCAGAAAGGTTAAAAATATAACAAACATTAAAACTGCTATCACTACCTATCATGCTTATATTGAATCAATAATACGCTATGGGTTCATAATGTGGGGTAATAGTACAGACAAAAATAGGGTATTTGTTGCACAAAAAAAGTGTATTCGTGCAATATATGGGCTTCAACCTGATGACTCTTGTAGGCCAATATTTAAAGAACTTGGTTTATTACCGCTACCCTCTCTCTATATCTATGAAGTATGCATGTTTGTTAAAAAGCATAAAGACTTATTTAAAAGGGCAGAGGATGTGTATCCTCGAAACCGGCGAGATCCTCACAGGCTTATATTAAATGACTTGCCAAGACTGGCTAAATATAGTAAAAGCTGTTTAGCCATGTGCGTTCGTGTATATAATAAAATTCCAAATGACTTAAAAACTTTAGATATTAGATTGTTTAAAACAAAACTACATACATGGTTAAACACTAATAATTTTTATAGCATAAAATAATTTATTGACGGGAAACATTGTATAACGTAACCTTTAATATTTGCATGCTATGATATATAAGCAAAACATGTATGATCTGATCTGTATTGTCTTTAATATCTTTAAACACCATGTTTTATGCAAATAAATATAATTTATATTTCTATTATCTCTATTGTATTGAATATTTTGGACCTACGTTGACATTATATTGATATGTTTTTATTATTGGTAATTGAATATTTGCAAATTTTGTATGTAATTCCTATCTATTTCTTTAAGAATTAATTATGTAATCAATCAATTTAATTTAGTTTATTTTATGTCAGCATTGTCAATTTGAATGATTGTTGTTATATTTTTTTAATTTTTTTTTATTCTAAACTTATATTAATATTTGCACACCATGACAATATGGTAAACATGTTAGCACAACTCCATGTACCTACTTATAACAGCTTGCATGCATTTATTTTATAATTGTATGTACACACATGTTTGAGCAAATAAAGTTATCTTATCTTATCTTAATGGGTTTTTAATTGTGTCTCTAATTACGACATACGAGAGGTTAACGCGAGCGAAGCCGCGGGCAAAAGCTAGTGAATGATAATAATAAACACAATAACCAATTGCCCTTTTAATTTAAGTGCCAGTTCAGAAAATGCGATCATAAAATTCGGTTCCCTTAATTATGTGAAGTATATTAGCGTTCCCCTTCGCCCTGAGGGCTCGGAATGTCGAAGGATTAATGGGGCCCCGGGTGATATGTCCGTTCTCATTTTTAACTGAACCTTCCAATGCTTCAGTTTTGAGTGTTCATAGGTAATGTTATCTGTTACACTCTGAGGTATTCGTAGGGACGTTTTGATGGAAATATTTGGGTTCGAAAGGTTGGAAAAGAAACCTTCTGTAGTTAGCCACAGAAGGCTTCTTTTCCACCCTTTTTCCACCTTGAAAAAAATTCACCTGATCCTTACATTGTGTGAAATTTTGTGGCAAGGAAATACGCTCATTATCTGGGTAACAGTCTTATATAATAAAATATACAGCGATAGTTATTATAATACTTTGAGGGGGCTTGAGCTAAGCTATGCTTGCCGCGGTTCGTCCGTGGATGGGTGACCAGCTTTACATATCAAGACCCGTCCGTGCCTCGGAAAGCACATTAAACCGTTGCGTTGGTCCCGGCTGTCCTTCGTGGATCTTTGACAGTCATAACGGGTCGTCAGAAGCCCGAAAGTCAGACAACCAGTCTTACCAAAGGAAACCACCACAACGTAGTTGGGAGAAGGCTACGCAGATATTGTTATCGTAATACTATAAATACGACCACTATCATATCTCATTATTAAAGCTACTTGCAATGGGCACTATAATCATCATATACATTTTTATCTCGAGCAGTTCATAATAACTATGCCTGCTGTTTGACTATGTCAGATACAGAGGCCGATGAGTTCCATCATTTCTTTTTATCATATCGCTTTGCTTCTCATGCTCAATTCAAATTCCTCTCACTTCAAATTTCATAACTCAAATATTTCATCTAATTGACTTTCATACATGTAGCGCGCGCCCTATCTGCTGAGATGGCTTTTGACCTCGCACAGGACTTAATGTGTTCATTTTTTTATGTTTTTATGTGTTTTTTTTTAAAGGTGAAGGAAAACTATTATGTGCTTGATTTGTAAAATAAAATAAAATAAAAATTGTTTATTGGTAAAACAAGTGTAGGTCTAAGCAATTTTTTTGTATTGAATCCTCCAAAAGGAGGATTCAATACAAAAAAATTGTCCGCGAGAGTCCGCTCTTCCATAGCAAGACGTGTTATATATAAAGCAAAACGTACAATTTTTATGCTAAAACTACATAAATTAACTTAAATTAACATAAATTAACATTAGCTTGAACTAAATCAAATGTGGGTATGAGTGGGTGTATGTGTGTGAGTATATGTGAGTGAAAGTGTAGGCTGTAGGTGTGACTGAGAGTACATGAGTGAGGGTGCGTATGTGTCAAGGTTTCAGAAGTGTTTCGGTATATTTCGGTATGTATCATTATACGAGTAGGTAAGCGTTTCGGGATTCTGTACCCATTCCATTATTGTGATCTGTTTAAAAAAAAAAAAAAATATTATTATCTCCTCTTAAACACAACACCTGTCATCTTATCTCTTCACCACCCCTGGTTGACTGGTAGAGAATGCCTAAGGCATTAAGTCCGCCTTTGTACCTTATTTTGTGCGAAAAGTTTAAATAAAAAAATAAATAAAAAAAAAACCATCGTGAAGATAGCGTCCTTGAATTGAAAATTTGAAGACATGTGACATCTACCAACCCGCACTGGGCCCGCGTCGTGGATTACGGCCCATTCCCTCTCACTGAGAGGAGGTCTGTGTTCCAGCAGTTTGAACATTGTGAGCTGGTTATGCTTATACTAAATGACTGTGTTTAGTTTAATTTGTGATCTTCCTGTGCGAGTCCCAATACATGCTTTTTCTTTCTTTCTGTGTATTTATTTCAACCCTATACCCGCGTATTAACCATTCTATTTCCTTATTTAATATTCAGCGAACGTTCAGACCGAACCTTACGGGCTAACTTCTTAGCCCCCACATTCTATGAACGCAGAATTATCATATTTCAGATATTTGAACACAGCCAATTTTGTGGTTTAAAGAGAATCGCGTTCCTCACGAAACTTGCGATATTGTTTCTACTTATTAGTATGTAGATTTTGGGTTATTTTAGTTGGTGCTTAGTATCGGATGGAAGTTTTTGGTTGAATTAACATGCAATTATGGTAATATTAAAATGTTGTTATGTCCTTCCTGTTCTATCGTAGTAGAATAAGTTACCATACTGTGGGTAAAAAATTGACAAGTTAGAAATATTGGCAATGGTGCAGATGTCCAGTATGCACCGGCCGTACCTAACACGTCGAGTAATTTCCGTCATTTCAACGCCGATAAGAGATAGCTGACTTTAAAAAAACCTGCCTTTAGCCGGTAAATATATTGTTTCATACATCATTCACTTTGGTTAAGAGCCACAAATTCAAATTGAGAACCATCTGGGTAATATTGTCAATTCCTATGGGCACTTAGACCCCATTATGATTTGCTCCTTCGAGCCGGATATCCAAACATTTGAATGTAAAGACAACCGGTGTACAGTGTTCCACTGTTTCCGAATACAATGTAAATAACAAAAAACAAGCGAAGGCTAAGTAAAAGAACAAAAAATAGAAAATATTTTTGATCTTAGGAAAGTGAATACGTCACTCTACAAAATGCTATTTATGATAAACATAATTTGTCAGAACCTTTTTCACACATTTGTATACAAGTCATATCTTATGAATGTCCAACGCTACTCTGTCCCGACTATGTGAGAGGGTTATTTTTTTACCCTCGAGCAAGGGGTGTGAAGTGGAAAAGGGAAAAATGGACACTCACCAGTTTTTTGGGATGCGTATTTTGAATTACGTTGGAATGTAGCTTATTTATCAAGTCCAATACTTGAAATAAATATTTTTTATCTAATAGATACGGCGGCTTTTTTTTTCAATGGATGCTACCAACTTATTACCTTAATTTTAACCGCGATATTGTCTTAAGTATTTACCTACATAAAAAAGAGAGACAGACTAAATCAGAAATTATACGATATGTAAACAGTCGTTTACAAAATCATTGATCGACTTTTATTGAAAATGCTCTTCAATTAATAAATAATAATCATACCTTTCCGTTGCATAATTTATTCAGAAATTATTGACGATGTCGTTAAAAACTCCTTATTGCTTTGCCTCATGCTAATTTCCATGGTCAAGTTTGAGATTAAAAAATGAAGAGTTGATTACAAACAATGTATTGGATCTGAAGTGTTTGTGTTATTTATTTCGAGCTAACGTTATCAGGTATTTTTTATTTTCTACTCTAGTTTGACATTTAGTACGTAAACTGACCACAATATTATTAATGGTTTATGTTATTATTTCTGTTTCCCAGCAGAGGGAACATTATCGGCTGATTATGCTTATTGATTTATTTATTAATAAGCACACCAACAGCACAGTACAAATAAAATAACATCTAAAATTGGCATTTTAGTAACCATGCAAATAACAGGTATGTATGACATTAATATATGAATATTAGAGACAAAGAAGAACAATAAAAGTTGTATATTAGAGCTAAATCTAGAACACTACAAAACAAACCATTTTTTTATATTTTTTTTATTTAGGCAACCACTGGCGATACATGCTATAGTATGTTACAAAGTATTTATATTACAGATTGTATGGCTAATAATAGGTTTCCCTGTTTAACTAGGATAAGTATAATATAAAACATGCGAACGGACTATTGAGAAATATTTAAAGTCAAAAGATTAAATTTTTAGGTGTAGTATTTATAGTTAAGTTTAAATTTTAAATATTAAAGAAAGAAAAAAAGTTTCAATATTACAATTTGAGCTACAAAGAAGCTAGCTTATGCTGCTTCTGCTTATGCTTCACCCTATGTAACAGTTCTACATTTATATCTGTAATTTTTATGGTGTACATAATAAAGAGTATTCTATCTATCTATCTATGTTATTCTTTCTAACGCCAATGTTGTTATACTCTAATTCTTATAATCAAAAGTAAATACTACTTGCGATCTGAGGCAGTATACAAACAGTTCAGTATAGTTTGCACATACGCGGCCGAGTCCATTAATCTAAGGTCGCCAGCGGACTTTAATGCAAACGATGGGCAACGTGGCACCATGCTAATTCACTACCTTTTCGATTTATATTACCTTATATGATACGTTATGTGTAGTGACAACGGTACGGTTCGGGTAGAGGAAGGATATTTTTTTGTGAAAAAATGTTCATGGTATACTTGAATATTACCGCGTAAAACTAAGTATATTTGAGGTTTATGAGCTGGTAGGTGAGCTATGTCTATTTGAGGAGCTCGTGGCAAAGTAATAACAGCCGCACGGGTCGATCAGTCAGGTTAAGCTACGCTTGCTGAGGTTGGTCCGTGGATGAGTGACCATCTTTACATACCGAGACTCCTCCGTGCCTCAGAAAGCACGTTAAGCCGTTAGTCCCGGCTGTCATTCGTGGATCTTTGACAGTCGTTACGGATCGTCAGATGCCCAAAATTCTGACAGCCAGTCTTACCAAGGGGTGTCGTGTTACCCAGTTACTGGGTTGTGGAGGTCAGATAGGCAGTCACTCCATGTAAAATACTGCTATTCAGCTGCATACGGTTAGACTGGACGCCGACCCCAACGTAGTTGGGAAAAGGCTAGGCAGATTGATTTTGAGCTGAGCTGGTAGGCAGGTTATGTTAACATGGCAGAGAAAAATTTCCCTGCTGTAAGGGGATTTTTGCTAGCTGTTAGGTTATAAAGTTTATGTTAAAGACAGCTATCTTCGTCGGCGCAGCCTGTACCCGTACACAGACATGTGTAGGTCTTTTAGGCAAGTGGCATCTCAATAGCCTTCACCTTATATCAATGGCCAAACAAAGGGACATAATTACCAAGACGAAATGGTTATCAGAATATATTGTCATCATCAAAATAGACAATGCTCTGCTCATCTACTTATGCCAATTTTTATTTTCAGTTCCACATGTAAGTCCTAATCTTCACCATATTGCCACATAACATTACACTGAGATTCCAACTCGCTTCATTCTTAAGCCATATTCTGACGTCACAGCTAGTGCTCAACTCCGCGTTAAGTTTGAGAGCGTAGCACTGCAATATCCGGACGGAACATGTGTAGTGACGTCATACGAGGAGCGAACGCCTTCTAGGAGAGCGGCCATATTGATTCAGATCCGGTTATTGCAATGCTTGTATGAAACAGGAGCTTTGGTGAGATGGGGGTCGGATTTGAGAAATGTGACATTCTTTTCTTCATAAGCGGAATATTACACGTAGTGTCGTGATTTCTTTGATTTTATTTTCAAAAATGTTTTATTTTGATACCAAATTATAATATCCACTGTGGCAACACTGTCAAAGTACTAATCTATACTATATATATTATAATAATAAATAATATAAAGCTGAAGAGTTTGTTTGTTTATTTGTTTGGTTGAACGCGCTCATCTCAGGAAATACTGGTTCGAATTGAAAAATATTTTTGTGTTGGATAGCCCATTTATTGAGGAAGGCTATAGACTATATAACATCACGCTACGACCCTTAGGAGCCGAGCAAAAAGATAAAAAGTCAGAAAGAACGTTAAGCGAAAACGAAGTAATATCACGGGCGTGCGACGGGATGCCAAGAGGTGGGTCGGGCTCCAAAATAACACGCGGACGAAGTCCCGGGCAGAAGCTAGTTATTAATATTGCAACAAAGTTTTAAATGTATTTTCATTATGGCAACACTTAAATAGTACAGTTGTGCGGAAGAAAATAGTGTTTTATTTTAAGTAGGTATGTCATTTTAAGTTTATTTGGTAAAAATAAAAGTCTAGTTTGTGTCGGATAGGTGTTCAATTTTAAATTTCTAACTTCTTCAAACAGTGTTATGTTTGACTATGTCTACCGTCGTAATACGTTTCAATCCTCGCGCCAGTACTCCACTTCTGTTGCTCATGTCAATGTTTTAAAGCAAGCTGTGCTGCTCTTCCTCTTGTGTGAGAATAAATTGTTCGGTAGCAGTGAAACAGAATTTCTGTATCTAGCTATGAATAATCTAAATAGTAAGCTTAGCTTACGTCACGTGGCTTTCTGCATACTAACATTCAGCCTGTGAAATTATATCGAAGCCAAGAGTAATCCGAATCTATGTGTACTTAAAAAACTTTTGGTTAACCGAAAGACCCAAGTTTGTATAATATTTTTTGTCTAAAAACCTATGCAGCCCGAATATAAAAACCGATAACCTATTAATAGTCGTCTGTATTCCATAGTAACACACGTGTCGGATATTACAGTCTTCTATCGTCCACGCAAACTGGGCACGTGCCGCACAGTGTGAATACTCTGCTGTGACGGAAAATGTCTTTAGAATATGGCAGCAACATGTTTAGCTTGTGTCACGTCTCGCTGCAGTTGGAAATTGTTATGCGAAAGTTTTATTACATAGTTTCTGAAGAAAAGATTATCTTTTTTGTATCTGTAATAGGAATGTGTCACCCGATAGTTTTTTTTTTTTTTGTCTAAGGGGAATAAATTAATAAACCTTAGTTCAGTGTCACTTCTTGTTCTACCAACAAAGTTGGGAAAAGGTACCTACGAGTATAACTAGATTTCATGTTGACCATGGTTTCGTTATTTTTATTAGTAATTAATCGTTTATTTATTTAACTTCGATGGTCCTAGTTTATCATTTGTGTTACAGCTAGATGAACATATCTAATCCAGCATTGCATATGTAAGCGGGCACGCCTTTTATGCCTGGAGACTTTTATTTAGGTATTAAATTTTGTTTACATTTTTAGTTTTTTGCTTGAGAATAGTTTTCATTGTATTTGTTGGTGTATTGGCGTGTACTAGCTGACATATGGCAAAAAGTTTAATTTAATGTTCTGTGTCTGGTACAGTTAATTACTTTGCATACCTACTATTGTGTAGAATGAGGTTTTTCTAACTGAACAGACAGCTATGCTGCTGGGGATTTTGTTGCGTCACTTCTTCTTCCCAGTTAAAATACTAGGATGTGGTGAAGGGGGACTGTCTTATGTCATTTTGATGTTCGAAAGGTGCTGATTCTCAGCCTAATTTGAATAAATGACTTTTGATTATATGTTTCGTGATGAGTTTCTTTTGTATTCATTATTTTATGTTGAAGAAACACCGACCTCATCTAGTTTTAACATATTATTGATGTGTAAAAATGTTTGTATAAACATACAGAAATAAAATCATTAACATAAACTTCAGTCCGTTTTTATTGTGTAACCTAACGTCCCGTGACCCCGTGGCGTAAGCTAAGGCTGTTGTACTTAAATGTAGCGCATACGCAATGAGCTGGAGTATGGGCGCGCGCTAAATTGTCTGTCAGTCTAGCGCGACAAATGGAATTTGTGGGAAAATGTGCTGCTACATAACTTGATAGTGACTGCGAAGGGTAGTGCTCAGCTTATCTTTTTTTAAGAGGTCGATAGTTAGAGTAGCTTTTCTTGGGTGGTCTAAAATTTGGTAAGGATACAATTTCTGTTGGTTAGACTGAACACAAAGTAAACAAGCTGCTAAACCTAATACCTGAGCTTGTTTCCGTACGTTGTTTTTCAGTGACCATTGAAAATCATCGCTGTGCACAGCGATAACTCTACCATGCCCTGTCTGGTTGCCACACTCACAATGTGCAGCTACCGACTTCTTCTTTTTCGTGCTTGTAATTAGGTATACAACATATCCCGGAATTAACGCACACCACTAAACACCCCAATTAGAATAATAAGTTATAATCATAATACATACACTGAATTTTTACTGTTATGTATAAAACAATGTTTATTTATGAAGTTAGTTATATAAATTGTGGAAGAAATTTGTGGTCACATTACAAATCTACGCGCGCACACAGTCGCACACTTATAAGAGTCTAGCGTAGTAGGTAATTCGTCCATTTCCTTTATGATCATGCTGACTAGACATCAAATCGTCTATGCCAAGTATTGCTTAAACCTTATATTGACTAGGAAGCACAATGCCTACCTTGCAATATGTCTATTATTTTAAGAGAAGAAAGGGAGTACCGTTTCTGGTTGTGTGTCACAGTTCTAACCTAACCTAACCTACAGTTCAGAGGCCCTAGTGTGAGTTTATTTTAACCATCTCGACTACTTAGAAATTATTGCATTTTAGGCATTTTGCTTGTTGAACATTTTGATCTCTAGGCGATTTACAGCTTAAGCAATTTGCTGTGTAGGCTTCGTAGTCGAATTGAAAGTTAGACACTCTGATCATAAACCGTCCATTTTTGAGTTGTTTTGACTCTATATACAAATAGATTTAAAAAAAAATTGAATAAAAAATAACCTATGTACCTATATTAAAAATGACAGTAATCGATTCAGTAAACGATTCTGAACAAGCTACTTTTATAATGTGCGTTAATTCAGTTACACATTGTATAGATAAGAAGATGTGTTAGCTGTGAGTGCTGTGAAAGAAAAACACTTTTAATTTCCTTAAAAAAAAAAAAAAATACGTCATAGCTCTTTTTATTTCACACATTTATACAGCACGGTTACTTTCATTCCTAACAACCGTGGGTGTAGCGTTTATAAGATGCGTGGGGGTATCAGATAATTCACAAGATTTTGTAAAGAGCTTATTCGTAAAGGATTTGGATGAATTCAACACAAAGTAAAGTCGTAAAGTGGCTTTAATTTTCTTTAAGATTAGAATAAAATACTGGTTATTGTACACCACCGAATTAAAAACAGGATTTTTTTAGAGTTACCTTTAATCCATTTATTATAAATTTATAATACTAGCGACCCTCCGCGGCTTCGCACGGTGCGGGTAGGTATTTTCTTCACGACACATTGTGCACAAGTTCTAAGCAGTATCCTAAAAAAAGTTCTAGGCTTGCATGCATTCAAGATTTAGGGGTTTATTTATAAACGTTGCTTAAAGTTAAGTAATGATTAGCGACTGTTTAATCACACATTTTTGACGTTTGAACGTCACTTAACTTTAAGCAACGTTTATGAATAAACCCCAGTATCTCATTAGTATTTTTAAGTATTTCTTATTGTATATATTTGCACATTGTTCCAGATAGACATAGCTAGCTAGCTTATGTTTATCTGGAATAATGTACCTATCAAATGGTGAAAGATTTTTCAAATAGGAACTGTGGTTCCGGAGATTACCCTCCACATATACACAAACTCACAAAATTCGCTCTCTTTCTTTATAATATTAGTATAGATTAGAAAAATTACAGCTATCACCCTTTCGTTATTTCGATATAAACGTATAATAAACTCCGTTATTTCACGGTAAATAAATAATCTTAAAAATAATCTATATAACAGTTACAAAAAATAATAATAATAATAGGTAGAGATCTTGACCATCTTCCGGGCTCTGGGATTGTTCTGATAGTCTTGGAATACCTCTCTAGTCCTCAAGCAACTCAGGATATGTTGCCCCCTTGTTGCTAGCGACCGTTTCCGGGGGCCCATTAATGAGTGTGCAAGTCACCCCCTGCCATTTTATCCGTGTATAATAAAACATTGATCAGTCAGGGGCCCTAGTCCTTCCATAATTTTAGGTAATCACACGGAGGGTAATCAGTCCATTTTAACCATCCAAAAAACCTATAGTCCAATATTTTTGTTTCCATATCCTGCAGTAGTCCTACACCAACCGGGGGTACAGGGATAATCGTCGGTTAGTGCCTCATTTCATTACAAGCATGTAACGGGCCTCTGCAAGTTGGCTTCGGCAACTCGTACGCCTTCCAAAGGCCCGGGACTTAAGGGTCCCGAGATATGTCAAAAACATAAAAATTAATAATAATATTAATAATCCATTTACGTAAAAATAACTCTAATTTCAACAAAATTAGACAATAACTATCGTTATTAATAAGGCCCATTGAGAGGGAACACATTTCAGTGCCGTAGGTCATAACTGGCAACACGCACTGGTCAAAGACTATCGTTTTGAGACACTGCGGTATGTGGGACAAGAATATATTGCGTAGCTTCCCGAACGCTGCCCAACCGAGTCGGATTCGAGAAGTGACCTCTTTCTCGAAGTTGGACCTACCTAACTAGACAGTTTGACCTAGTTAAAAAAAACTCGTCCACAACTTCGAGTGTAGCATTTCCGATCTTTATCCTAAGAGTGGGTTTTAAATTTAACATGATCTTTGTCTTGTCCAAGTTCATTTTAAGCCCACCCAGGAACCCGCCGAATGCGGGAAGCACAGAATCGGTCGAACTGGCGGTGCCACTTTGACCGGTTCTGCGCTTCCCAGTTGGGGGAGGCCTATATCCATCAGTGGACGTCTTTCGGATGAAATGATGATAAAAATTGTTATTTAGCCATTATTTTTCTACTTCACTTGATTTCAATCAACATCTTAGGAGATATCATAATTTTAAAATAACTCCGCAACAAAATAAGTAGAAAATTCTATCTTAAACCA
Source organism: Dryobota labecula (assembly GCA_947523025.1). Taxonomy (NCBI): domain Eukaryota; kingdom Metazoa; phylum Arthropoda; class Insecta; order Lepidoptera; family Noctuidae; genus Dryobota; species Dryobota labecula. Next base: position 23,496,652 of record OX383289.1, on the reverse strand, counting down.
CTATCTCTTTTACGAGTAGCGGGTCAGCTATATAATTTGCTAGCTTTTGCCCGCGGCTCCGCCCGCGTGGATGTCGGTTATCGCGTAAAAAAGTAGCCTATGTCCTTCTCCATATCCCAGGTTATATCCATGACGTTTCACATTTATAATATTAGTATGGATAAAGCTGAAGAGTTTGTTTGTTTGGTTGAACGCGCCAATCTCAGAAACTACTGGTTCGAATTGAACAAATATTTTAGTGTTGGATAGCCCATTTATCGAGGAAGGCTATAGGCTATATATCTACGCTACGATCCTTAGAAGCCAAGCGAAAAGAACGGAAGTCAGAAAGAACGCTAAGCGATAACGAAGTTTTAGCGCGGGTGAGCGACGGGATGCGAATGCGACGCGATGGGTGGGCCGAAATTTCACGCGGACGAAGTCGCGGGCAGAAGCTAGTACTATAATAAATGGAGCATAGGGTGGATCAATAGGACGGGAATTGGCAGCCGATTCCCGGCCACCGTAGGCGCGGGCTTGCGGACGGCGAGCTATGGGCAGCACGCCGCACTATGGAAAATGGTAGAACAAGCGCATATCAAAAATGCTTTTTACGAATATCATAATTTGGCTAATATGGCTATTCTTTTAGGTTTTCTAATAGTCAAATTATAATATTCATTACAATTTTTTTTCTTAATACGCGAAATTATTTTTTTTTTCTTAGATAGAAATACATAGAAGACAGAAGTGCCAAACTCAAGTCTTTGCGTATACATGTTTCAATACCATATTGTGAAAAAAATACTTGGTACAGATATGCAGTATTATACATTTTTAGAAAGGTTATTTTATGCTTTTTGCGATACAGCTTAATGATTTTAAAAGTAAAGAAAAATATTTCAGTAATTACTTAAAAAGTGACATACCTTTTTTTTCACTTGTATGTTTTTTCGTCGAAGGTTTTCAGTATTACCCACGTTTGCCCAAGCGCTACTTTTTGTGTCGACTAGTAGTCTAACTATTCATAAATAGAATGCAAAAAAAATCTGCTGCGGATATTTGCGGTTTTAGAAGATATGAGAAAAAAACTGATAAAAGTCAGAACCCGAAAATTAGTATCTTTTGCGGTTTACCACTGACACCATTCACATGAACAATATAGAACTTTTTGGATATTTTCTTCATTATTTCGTGATAACAAAGGGACCTTATCAAATTTGCAGTCGGTTTGCGTGGGAAATTACAAGATAATAATGATGTAGGTACCAATTCGATATTGTAAAATGAGTATTTAAAGGGAAGCAAAAACTATTCGAACCATCTACATCAGTGTAACTTCAAGTGAAGCAAATCTCATCTACGCCTATTATTTCTGCAGATTGTGAAGTGTTAAAATGTCTTCCTTCAGCTGTACCAAACGAGACTTCATAATCCCCTATATAGAGGGCGGCAAGACCATGGAATCATTATCCAAAGTTTTAGTGGAAAGCTGAATGTTTCTGAAAACAACTTGTGTTTTATAATTAGTGACATACAAAGGCACATTCTTCCTATTTTCAACAAACGCTGGGCCCTGGCATCTCGGAAAAAAGAAACATTTTTACAGAAGTATTGTACTTGGTTGGACTCAAGGTATTCGTTAAATTTACCGGATTCTGAACAATATTCTACGCCATCAACATCTGGCCAACGAGGACGAGCATGCGTGGCTTATGGAGACTCCTCAGAATCTACCAAGAAGAGGAAAAACACTCTTCTACTCCAAGACTATGGCTTCGAGCATATAAAAAACGCCTATCTGCAGGGACTACGGGCTTTACGTGAGTACACAGAAGCTCATCTTGTCGAAGAATTAAGAACCGCTGACACTCAAAAGAAATTAGATATCTCAAGTAAGTGGAACGACTCAGACCAGATGAAGATTCTTTCCGATACGGAAGCATTGAGTGCTTTTATAGATTTAGATCTAACAAAAGCACAATATATGTACCTGAAAAACTTAACCAATGAACGAAAGTGTTGTATATTCCCGCCTTACTACAAAATACAAGAAATAAAAAGATCCTGTTATCCACCATCTTCTACAATCGAAATCACGAATACTTATGCTAAAGTGATTAATATACAAGATTTATTGGATCATACTGCTGCTAGAATTTTAAAAATCGATTCTGTTTTCCAAAAACAACATAGAACATTGATCCTTTATTCTAAATGGGGATGTGATGGTTCATCTAGTCAAAGCCAATACAAGCAAATACTTGCAGAAGAGTCAGAAACAATTTCAGATGCCAATTTGTTCATCACTTCATTAGTCCCCATCAGATTAGTTGATGTGCAATCGGGATCCGTTGTTTGGCAAAATCCGGTACCTTCATCTGTCCGTTTTTGCAGACCCATTTCTATTGAGTTTTGTAAGGAAACTCCAGAAAAAACCAAGGCAATTGTCGATGATATTAAAAAACAAATTAGGGCTGCACAAGCATCACTTATAAACAAAGATGGTGTTGTAGTAAATGTGAAGCATGAACTATTTCTAACGATGATCGATGGAAAGGTGGCTCAGGTCCTTACAGATACTCCATCTGGTTCCACATGCACGATATGTGGGGCTACTCCACGGCTAATGAATGACCTATCGAAAGTAACTGCCAGACCCGAAAACGAAAACGCCTACCGATACGGATTGTCCACCTTACACGCCTGGATTCGCTGCATGGAAATGATATTGCATATTTCCTATAATCTTTCGTTTAAGACTTGGTCTGCTTCAACTGAGGAAAATAAGAGATTAAAAAAAGAAAAGAAAGAAGTTGTTCAAAAACGTTTCAGGGAGGAGTTGGGATTAATCGTCGACAAACCTCGGCAAGTTAGCGGGAATACGAACGATGGCAATACCGCACGAAGATTCTTCTATAATAGCACTTGCTCATCGGAAATAACAGGTGTAGATGAGGCATTGATTAAACGCCTATACATTATCTTGCAAGTTCTTTCTTCTGGAATGATGATCGACCCTGAAAAATTTGGGGAATATGCAATAGAAACTGCAAGAATCTATGTAAGTAATTACGATTGGTATTATATGCCATCCTCCGTTTATAAAATACTCATACACGGGCAAAACGTTATCAAACATTTTGCGGTGCTTCCTATTGGACAGCTATCGGAAGACGCACAAGAGTCTCGCAACAAAGACTACAGAAACATACGACTTCATCATGCCAGAAAATGTTCCCGATCTGCTACAAATGAAGATGTCTTTAAAACGCTTTTATACACGTCAGATCCATATATAACAAGTTTGAGAAAACCGTACGTAAGAAATGTGAAAGAACTTGAAGAAGAGGCACTAAGTCTTTTAAACGTGGCACCTGAAAGTGAACCCACATTTACTGACCCTGATCCTGAAGTGGTATAAGTTAAAAATAATATTTATATTTAGTTATTACTTATATTTGTACCTAGCTACATCATTTCCTGAAGCCAGAGTATAGGATGTACCTATTAGTAATATGATTTTAATTTAGTATTTTTTTTTCATATATATATATTTTGTTTACTTTGCTTGTTGTAATTAACCATGGTTTAATCTTTTTAGTCATTATAAACTTGTATTCCACTTGAAATAAATTTTTAACTATTTTTTTCGTGATTTTTTCCCATTTCTTTCATTCTATGCAAAAAAACATACATAGATATACAAGAAAACCCTATAAACTACACATCGTTCGAATCTCCGAACCTTGCTATGCATATTTGTGCCAAATTTCATCACGATACAACAAAAATTCATGAAGTTACAGATTTTTGATCCGATACCGACCTATATTTTCCATAGTGCGCCGTCCAGTAAGGACCAGACACGGGTCGACGGTGCGTTGTGTTCCACGCGCGCCTCAAAGAGATGTCAGCAGGAACTGACGGGGTCCGCCTGGATCGGTGCCTGCCAGGGTTGTGGGTTTGTTCGAAAGGGATACTGTGGCCCTGGCATACAGGCAACTGAAGGAACACGGGTGGGTTTTAGTCAGTAAAAGTCTGACACGCCCTACCGCTCCGCCCAGAGCGGGAGTAGTTAAAAAATAGTTTCCCACCCGAAAAAAGGGTTCCTTACACGCGAAAGAGCTACATAAAGTTGGCCGTGGGAAAAGCAACCAATACTAAGAGAAGATATTTAATAATTTCCACCCAAAAAAAAAAAACAAGTGTGGTACAATAGGCATATAAACGAAAAAAAAAGAAAGTACGAAAGACAAAAAAAGAAAAAAATATGAGCGAGCCTTATAGTAGTCGCATATGATGTGTAACATCTGACATCTCAACATTAACACTCGGAAACCATGAAAACGAAACTCATGATGAAAGATTTGAACATTTTTGCAAAAATTTTGTCTCCGCCATCTTGGATTTCAATTTTGACCTCATTATCGAGTTTAGCACCCTCAAAAACGATGAAAATGACACCCATGATGAATAAATTGAAAATTTTCGAAGTCGCCATCTTGGATTTTAATATATATGTAGGTGGTAAAACCAATTTTTTGCTTGACGTGCATTTAAAAATAAAAAATAAAAGATCCACCATTCCATTTGACGGCAAACTCTAAAACCGCGCCCGGTCAAATCAAATAGCGCGCGCTTCCCGGCTTCCTGTTACACACTTCCGTCCCTTTATACGAAATCACTCCCATAGAAACCGAGAGGTAAGATCTTACACATCAATAAATTTATTTGTCACAGAAACACATGCATACAAAAAATAAGTCAACTGGAGTAACCGGTGTAATAAAGAAAAAAATTAAAAACTATCACTATACGAGTATACGATATTTTACAAATTGCTCACATCGTTCCATAGTTTTCTATGAAGAGTATATAAGTTTCGTGTGTCGGGAACAGCATCGAGTTGCAAGTGACAGAGGTAGCGGTACTGAGCGCAAAAAACGAACTAGAGGGTGGACCGTTTTGTCTGCTCATAAACACCCACCCGCAATGACTTCAGTTTATCCGTGATCATGGTGATTCGTGATCATCATCATCAACAGCGCCGAAATATTGGGAACTCAAAACAAATAGTTAACATGGTAAATATCCCGTTTCTGTTAATAATAATATGAAGTTCGCGTCACGTAAACCGACCGCTGGTCAGCAGGCAGCTGGTCTGGTTTAGATCGTGTCACGTAATAAGAGCGCTGGCCAACCGAACAACCATACCACACCATTTTTACGTGACGCGATCTAATACAACGTATGGTTTTGCGGTTCGCCAGCGCGCTTTTTACCTGACACGATCTGTACAACATTACAGTTGTGCGGTTGGCTGGCGATCTTTTTACGTGACGCGATTTTTACGTGTGTTGAACATAATATTTAAAGGGCACAACCATGTCACAAATGACATCCTCTACAGCTTCCCATCATTTAGTCATCATAAGACAATGGACTAACTGAATGGATAACTGTCTTGCAATGAAGCCTGCAATAAAGCTGTAGGTATCTGTACTACAGAATCCACTTCCCCACAGGTAAATAAACCGATTAAGGGTAATTTGTAACACCGTCTACTGTGCCCGGGCGAGCGCATATAAATCATTGTTTGTGCCTATTATAACAACATTATTTCGTATTAGTGCACAATCTACGTGTTTATTGTACATCCAGTGTGGCGGGACTTTTATTTTTCTATTTGCACAAGTAATTTATTAGGTGGTGAAGCCCCGGGGTGTTTGTTTTATATTTATATTCTGTTACGAAGATTTGTTGGGTTTAATATATTTTTTTGGGTTGTAATTTGTAAGGATTATGAGTGTGATATTTTAATACAAATGTTGTTTTTAATGATTTTAATTGCTCGTGTTCCATAAAAACAAGAGATTTTTTTTCCGCTATTGTTTATTAGCGCTTTAAAAAAAAGGTATTTCCTTTATAGTTGGGGTATGAACCCAAAAGCTTAGTTTATTGTATTATATATACTATACTAGTGCGTTTAGAAAGAATTCGTAGAATGCTTTGATGATTGTCATCGTTAAATAATCGTGTGATGAGAATGACCCAGCTTTGTATTTTGTTCCTATACAGATTGGCGAATAGGTTATTACATTAAAATAGTACAAGTTCTTATCAGTCTGTTAAACTAATACAATATTTTACTTAAAATACAATAACAGATTTTTCATACAACATAAATAGCTTAAAAATTGGCACTAAATAAACCACACTTAATGATAAGTCATTAGACACGCGCGGGGCGATGATATCAACAATTCAACAAAAACTTTATGGTATTGTTACCAAATAATCACCAATTAAGTTTAATGTTGTTAAATACGGCTAGAATGTTATTTTTTATTGATTATTATAATTGTGTATGTTTAAAATACGTAATGTGGAATACGTGGTTTGAATTAATGTGATAACCTAAAAGCCTTTTTCTTTTTTTTTCTTTTTATATACAACGGGGAAGCTCTTGGCCTTCATCTAACCTGATGGTAAGTGATAAGGCCGAAGATAGAAACGAGCTTCGCCCGGAATCCTCAACCACAGAGGAACTGGCTATCTTACCTCTAACTGCCGAAACACAAAAAATGCTGTTAACATTGTTGTTATGGCAACAGACTTAGATAAGATGGTGATAGCTAGCCAGGTGGACTTAGAACAAGCCCTACCACCAACGAAACCGAGCAGAAGTTTTTACCCCCGCTGGAAATCGAACCCGGGACCTCTGGATCTGAGGCAGGTGGTTTTACCATTGCACCACAGAGGCGGTTAGCCTAGTCCTAAAGACAAAAAAAAAAAAACCTATTAGCCACTCTGGATGTGCAATTTATATGTACCCAAAATCCATCAGTCCTACCTAATCTACCTATCAAATTCTCGGATTTACCATAACCAAAATTTAGTAAGTAGGTACTCATCACACACAGAACTTTAATTAAACCTTTAGACAAAAGCTTAAAACAGTTTCATTAAGTTGTTCAAAAGACAAATTCAAAGGGCGAAGCGCAGTATAATTAATTTGAAATTATATAAAACGTCTTATTGTTCGTTAAGTAAATTTTAAAGAGGAGAATCCCCGTGAGAATTGGCCAGGCCTGATTTAACGGGGTTCGATTTATGTTTCGAGGGCACGCTAGAGGCGTTTACAGGGGTACGGTACAGAGGACAAGCGGGAGAGATTGATCCGTTGTATTTTTTTTGTTGTGCAGTTTTTAATAAAATTAGGCAAAAAAAAAAAAATTGTTGCCATAATCAAGATTTTGTTTAAATTGACTAAGTAACTTGTTTGCATCTGAGCCTATCAAGCACAATGATCACAGCTACTACTTTTATTTGATTGAGATTTGAAACGGGATCTTGATTGGATTTATCACAAAACCTATTTGCAGCAATCAAGTCAAAACATAGTTGCTCCAACCAAGATTTAAAGTTTCAATGATCTTTATTGAAGTAATCAAAATGCTTGATTGACACGACTAACTTACTTTGTTACAGTTAACACTTTTTTAACTTGTCTCTTTTTTAACTCTTCTACAATGATGTCATGTTAAGGGTAATCGAGAAAATTGTTTGAGCGTTCAATCACTTGAACTATTATTGCTGCAATCATGTCGTGATGATCAACTTAACTAAGATTTTGATTAATCTAAACAAGATACCGTCAATCAAGCTAAGAAGTCACTTGATTGGAGTACATTTTTTTCAATGTATCCCGTTGCGGTATCTGGACATTAATCTTCTTAACTCTTTAGGTACTGCAGTTTCTTCATGAATAAAAAGTATGCTTGCAGACAGCCCCTTCGCGTAAAATATGATGCCTATAGTTTAATTTTCTTAGACCCACAGGCTACGCCATAGTTATTTGCAAATATACCTAATAGTTTTTTTTTATGTGGTTTAAATCTCATCCTGTCTTATTACAAAACGAGTGCTAGCTTTAAGCCATCGAGCCAGTTTTTGTATTTCGAACCTTATTCCGACGTTAGTAAAGTTTTCAATACGACGAAATTGACAACTTAGACTCGGGTTTGTCGGAATGAAGATCGAAATCCAAAAATGTATCGATGATTTAAACCTGGTTCTAAAGATGAACCTTTGTTTGTAATAAGGCCGATCAAGTTTTCTGCTTCCCTAGCGTTTGCTGTTTAGTAGCCTAGCTAGGTTCGCAATGAAGTAATATTAAACGCATAATAGGTTTAAGTGAAAACATGATAAATTATTTTATTTCTGTAAGTAGGTTTGTACAAACACTTTTACACGTCAATCATATTTTTAAAACGAGATAAGGTCGGCGTTTCCTATCTGACTAATCTGAGAAGAAAGGCCTTAACAAACTCGGAGGTTACAGTCTCTTTAAAAGTTCGGATTTAATCTTGATCAGATCATGTGAAGACCGTGTAGATTGATGTCTGAAATTAGTAATAATTGAGTGGACCTGTTCAATGATTCGATGAATAATACTCCGATCGAACGATAATCCTCCATTGTCTCCCTTCGCTTATAACAGGCGCCGAAGTGAGCGACTTAATTGAATTTAGCCATATACGCCCCGTTCCGGATTTGGAAAATGCTTGAAAACAACAGGACGTGTATTTCATATAATTTATACACACGCAGATGAAATCAACAACCCTCATTGTAACAAACAAGTGATTTAGAAGAAATAAGTTACTGTTATTTGGAAAATCGTTGTTTAGATATATTATATTCGTTTGAAAATTCTTATTTCCAAGCGTATTTCTTGGAAAGTTATTTATATTATTTAACCATTTATGTAGAAACATATAAACAGACAAGAAAAATATGCACAAAGGTACACGCTTATTTCTAAAGAAATCTCTTCCAGCATACTTGCGATAGGAGAGTAGATAAAGAGATGTAGACAACGTGTGTGAAAGTAGAAGAGAAAGAAAAATACATTAAAAAAAAAAAAACTATTCACTTATTTAAATATAAACTAGGTATATATATAATTATAATGTAGTATAAAATAATAAATACATAATATGCAATGACGAAGCGGAAACACAGTGATCTTTCACTCTTCTTTAAAAAACTGCAACAGTTTGGCAGTCAGAAAAATACGTACAAAGGTGATGCTTATTAATTAATACCTAATGTATTTACACTAGATACTAAATTAAATGACTAACTAACTAAATAAATACAAAAAATAAAAGGAATCTTAGGCGTCGAAGTACTTGGGCACGCCACAATTGTGGCGATAAGTCCCCTCTTTGAGGAGGGGCTAGAGAGACGCCACGGCATCCTCACCTTTCGCCTGACACAGGTCCTCACCGGACACGGTTGTTTCGGCAGGTTCCTGTTTCGGTTTAGGCGAGAGGAAACGCCCGGGTGTTACCACTGTGTGGATCGCCCGGAGGACACGGTGGAGCATACGGTGGAGGACTGCCCGGCTTGGGCAGAGCACCGCCGTGTCCTCACGGAGGCGATTGGCGGTGGCGATCTCTCGCGTCCGGCCCTGGTCCAGGCCATGGTCCGAAGTGAAAGTGCATGGGAGGCAGTCACCTCCTTCTGCGAAGTAGTAATACTCGCGAAGGAGGAGGCGGAACGCGTGAGGGAGCGGCAGTCTGTGCGCCCTCACGCCCCTAGTCGCCGCAGGAGACGCCCTGGGCGGCGGGAATCGGTAGCTGATTCCCGGCCACCGTAGGCGCGGGCTTGCGGACGGCGAGCTATGGGCAGTTCACCATCCGGTAAGGACCAGGCCCGGGTCGACGGTGTGTTGTATTCCACGCGTGCCTCAAAGAGATGTCGGCATGCACTGACGGGGTCCGCTAGGACCAGTGCATGCCAGGGTTGCGGGTTTGTCCGAAAGGGGTACCGTGGCCCTAGCACACAGGCAACTGAAGAAACGCGGGTGGGTTTTAGTCAGTAAAAGTCTGACACGCCCACACCCAGAGCGGGAGAAGTTATTTGATAATTACCCAACAAAAAAAAAAAAAAGTCGTCGAAGTACTCGTCCGTTGAATGGCAATGCTAATTCTTTGGCCAAAGAACGAGCCAAACCTCTGTTCACGTGAAGTGTCGACCAGTTGGCGAGAAATTTCCTTAAAAAGGGACGTGCATTAGGGCCCCATGACATAACTACAGTTTTGAGCCATGTGGCGTCGAAATGCTTGGGGTTTTTACCCCAAACGGCTCAAAATTGTAGTTACCCATAATGTTACACAAGGTTACATTATGGATATTATGTACCGTGTGGTGCCGGACGTAAAGAATAGCACCATCCTATTTCCTCCCATAGGTGTCGTAAAAGGCGACTAAGGGACTTAGCTGCGTTCTCTATGCATTTTTAACATCATACTGCGATCGCCAAGTATTTGCGCTGCTGGAGGGTCTCAGCACCCGCAGCAGCGGCGCCAGCACAGCCAGCCGTGCTTGGAACATGAGATGGCGTAAGGGTGTCGACACGCAGGTTACGTCCCACACCACCTAATTTATTAGTTTGACAAATAAAATAACTAACAATAATTACTAATTAATAATTATGTTTATTACTTAAGATATTTTGTTAAGTTTCTCATATTTAAGTGAATTGTATGTATGTTCTTTTGAGAAATTTTCTTTAAACCGAATAAGTTTTTAATGTTGATTGGAATCTTTTCTAGGAGTTAATACTATTATTATACCACATGTAACTGTTCCTAAATTACCCTAGGCTGATAAAATTTTAGTTAAAAAAAAAAAATTGTTAATATCAGTGTTAAGGTCGGCTTCCCCCTTTAGATATCAATTTAATGGGATTGTCAGTGAAATCATCATCATCATCATCATTTCAGCCGAAAGTCGTCCGCTGCTGGACATACGCCTCCCCAAGCACCGCCACCTCAATCGGATCCGATCCGATCCGATCCGAGACCGGATCAATCAGAGTTTACCGCGCAACTAGCATATATACAACATCCCGACATCAACCGTCGGGCAGTTGCCCATCAGACTCAACACTCGTCTGGTCGGTGGAGCCTCCCTTTTCTATATAGTATGAGTGAACTTTACTCTGCTGTTCCTCATACCTCTGTAATAGTAAAAAGCCTTTTTTGATAAGTTAAACAAATAAATTTTTCACTTCTCATGCTCTAAAAGTTCGTCTTTATGTCGTGCGTAGGCGACATAAAATCGCTTTTTATGCTCTAGAGCATAAAGTAAAATCTTCGTGGAAGACCAAGGCAATCGGTCCAACAGCCACACGAACAACTTCAACCTCATAGAAGAACCTCTTCATTTTAATTCGTTTCGTTAGTATTCTAAGAACAAGGCAAGGATACCAACAGCCAAAGTATACAATAAAACTTCATGAAATAAACTTATATTTTTTATTTCGTCGTTTTATTATTTTTTTAATTCGTTTATCAATATATTTAAACTAACGAAATTATCATAGATATAAAAACAAAATGTTTTTATAACTGGGCAGTATGTTTTAACGACCTAAGTCAGGTGTTATGTCACGTTCCTATTGAAAAAAAAAAAAAAAAAAAAGTAAAATTTAATTGGCGGGAACCATAATTATTTTTCAATTTTAATTAAATTTACAATATTTACATGTTGCAGTTTCGTTTCCTCGCAATCGAAGTGAAAAGTAGAGTGTACAAACTCGTCCATAAAACCGTTTTATGCCCTTAATGTGCAATCTACTATTAAATGAACAGAGTATTCATAAAAGTATTAAATATTGACAAAGGTGGCACCCATTGTTTTGTGGTATTTTGTAGATGAATAACCGACTAGCAGTATTATAGTCAGCTCCTCCGAACTCAAAGGGAATCGAGGGGAGGCACTTCCTACATTTTCAGAGGTATGCTATAGTTCGAATTGTATGACATACTTCCCAACAATAGCTGTAGTATCTCATTCAAAGAAAGCACTGAAAGTTATATCTAATATCGCTCTCTATATTACCTAAGTAATATTAAATTCAAAATCCAATTGCCAGTTATGTTTTAGTACCGTGAGGGGACGATCCTATTGCCATTATCTGAGGTCTACTCTGGCCTGCTACGAAATAAATCCTAATAGAATACCCAAATAAAACTTTGCGTGACCTGGGAATCTACCCCAGGATCCCACGCGATCGCAAGAGTAATGAGGCAGTTCAGCAATGTACCAGAAAATTAATTTCCGTTCAATATTATTTTCTCGTAACCTACAAATACAGGCAACAGGCAAAGTTTCAATGTGTAAGTCGTGCCAGACTTAGATGGCTTCCATGTCTAAGACTTTGTTCAACATATTATACACCACAAAGTTTGTAAGCGGAGTTTGATTATAGCATAAGTACGCCATACGTTTTAGCTTCGGCGTTCTGTTACGGGTTGAAGGTACGATTATGTAAGAACAAACATACATAGGTTTACATAATGTCCTGCTATCCTACTATATCCATACTAATATTATAAATGTGAAAGTAACTCTGTCTGTCTGTCTATCTGTCTGTCTGTCTGTCTGTCTGTCTGTATGTTACGTTTTCACGCTTAAACCGCTGAACCGATCGTCATGAAATTTGGTAGAGATATAGCCTGGGATATGGAGACGGACATAGGCTACTTTTTTACGCGATAACCGACATCCACGCGGGCGGAGCCGCGGGCAAAAGCTAGTAATATTATTAATGTATAAATGTGAGTGTTAGAAGTTTGTATATTTGGAAAGAAAGAAAGAAAAAAAATACATTTATTTGCGGTAAACATTACGCAAAGAAAAAACACAAACACAAAAAATAACAATTTGGGGGAAATATGCGTCACATCTACGCAAAACGGCCATTGCTCATCATAATGCTGCGACCCTATGCAAGACAGAGTCCCAGTGCTGGTTTTCAGCGACAGCCGGCGTTGACGTGATGACGTCGACCGGTGCAGTATACAATATCCATCATCATTTCAGCCGAAAGACGTTCACAGCTAGACATAGGTCTCCCCAAGTTTGGGGAAGGGGGGAGGTTTCCATAACAATGTCCATACTTACTAATATTATAAATGTGAAAGTAATTCTGTCTGTTACGTTTTTACGCCTATACCGCTGAACCGATTGTCATGTAATTTGGCAGAGACAGCCTGAGATATGGAGAAGGACATAGGCTACTTTTTTACGCGATAACCGACATCCACGCGGGCGGAGCCGCGGGAAAAAGATAGTGATATAAATAATAACTAAACTAAACTAAACTATATCTCTTTTCAAACATCGAGTAAAAGAGCATTACCTTTCCTCTCAACTGTGAGTATTTTATGTATATATTTACAGATATATGTATTTATATTTTTGTAGCTTTATTTAATTATATGTTATATTTAATATTTTAGTTTAAGACTTTGCATATTCATATCATTCTCTTCATGTTCTCACACACTATTGTCTACATTTCTTTTTTATTTCTCCTTTCGCAGGTCTGCTGGAAGAAATTTCTTAAGAAATAAGCAGTACCTTTGTACTGAAATTATAATTATGTCGTATCTCTATGTTTTTAACTGTGTGTACATAAATAATAAAATAAATAAATAAAAAAAAACGCAATATCTAAATGTTTTTATAAACATAATATTTTAAAATGGCAACATTCCGTTCAGTCGGTAACGATGTACTCATACCTACTCAATCACGCAAAAACAGCTGAACGGATTTGGATGTAATTTGGCACACAGTTTATAACCTGGATTAACACAAAGAAGAAGAGAAGTTTTATTAGTGTTCAGGAAAAGTAAGTTACTTTTTAGCCATTCAGCTACCCGAGCTATACAAAGGCTATATAGTATACCTTTCAAAAGCCTTCATAAGTTTTAATCCATATTAGCCTTGTTTCGTTTTGGTGTAAGATCCTGATGTCAATTTAAATCTTCTTGTTTCTAGCAAGTAAAGACAGGCGGGTACCTAGTGGAAAGTTGCCACTTATCTATACTTGTACTTATTAGATGCCACAGGATTGGTGCGTGGAAATTTAAGATACATTTTATACGATGATACGTTGTGCGAGCGCCCTCAGTATGTTACCGACGATCAGCTGAATGCCACGCGTCCGCGACAGTCGCTATGAACATCGATACAGAACGTGTTTTTGCTGAGGTGCGCCAACGTCAACGACTGTACCGTAGAGCGGTCGGTATCGTAGTACGGTATTTTATTATTTATTTCTCGCTGACGTACCGCCCGTATGCAACCGACCGTACGCGACTGACAGCAGCGTAGGAGAAATTAAGGCCTTAATGAATTTCCTTAAAAATAACGAACGCGACCGTCGACGGTCGGTAAAATACTGTTACCGGCCTTACATGCTGTATTCACTAAACTACTATATATCAGAAATCGGTGCAAGCGTAAAATAATTATGAGTATTTTATCGTTAGCACATCCCGCTTTCTTGCTACAAATCAAATGAGCAGCCGGTCAGCAAGGTAGTGGGGCTGATTCCCCAATACCAAGTCAAAGTCAAAGTCAAATCATTTATTTCAAATAGGCACGAAGATGCACTTTTGAACGTCAAAAATTACATGATTAGTTAATTGATTCTAGTTGCGCCTTTCAAAAGGTAGTTACGTATGGAGAAGAATGGGCAAGAAACTCCATACTTACTCTTTTAAAATGTTAACAATAGTTTGTATACATTGATTAATAATTATAGGTGAAGACGATGTACCTAGAATAAAAATAAAAATTACTTACCACAATTGGTAAAAAGAATGAAAAGTGAAGTAATGACAGAAAAATTTATAAATGCGATAGGTACATGGTGCTCACATATTTACAAACATTGTATATGATTTTCCAAAAAAAATTAAACATATAATAAGTGTGTGAGTTAAATTTATATTAATCACAGAAAATAAAAAATAATATTTTAAAAATTATAAATTATACAGTTAAATTAGCAACCAGTTTGATTTTGTCTAGACTCTAAATTGTCCTATGGAGCAGGACCAGCATGTTTCCAAGCATTCTTATCTTGGATATAATCCTCTAATTTGTAATATGCTTGTTTACAAAGTGTGATTTTTATATGAGTTTTAAATTTTCTAAGGGTGTGCCATGCTATTTTCTTCACTCATGCATTATTTTGATTAAGGTTAAACAATATTCCGTTATATAACCTACCTTTTCGGGGAAAATGCGTTATGTTATGTTAACTTTCTCACAGTGTCTGGACCCACCATTAGGAAAACGCTTCATCAATATTGCGTTTAATACTGGTGGCCACTGTTTGTTATTTTAATACAAAAAGACGCATCTGCACATCCCCTTGAGTTACCAAGAATCTTTCAGTTATCTTTTTGGGACTTATTAAAAAAGCCCTCACAACCGCTCAAAAGTAATTTAAAGTCAGTCTCGCTAACATTTCTAAATTACATAAAAATATCCATTATTTTTCTTCTCTAGACTGAAAATAATAAAAACGAGATTTAATTTTGATTAGAATAAACACATTAAAAATAATTGAAATGTTCATTTTATCTGATTGGCAGTAATAGTTTCACCCAAAGCATATAAACCACAGGTTTAGTTATTCGTAATAGAATTTAATTATCAAGAAATAGTCTGATAGTTTGTTTTAATAATCAAATAATTGAATATTGTACATTTTAATCCTAATTTGAAATTGAATGAGACTATTTGTGTAAATAGCCTCTGGGATCCCTTTGATGTAAAGCAACGTTATTTTATGCAGCTGAATGGGACATGAGTAAAGAAACGGAACAGAGACAAAGCTTTATACAACCGCGCTATGATACACTACTACAAGCATGAGGCGCGTGCGTGGCACTGGCGGCTTCTTCGCGTACGAAGAGAAACCGTTTTATACAGTCTCGGCCAGTTGAATCCCACCTAAATAACTATTCTGTGCCAATTACTAAAAAAAAACCCTAAATGATGTAGGTACCTACGACTGAACGACGACACTTGACGACACGGTTGGCGCAGTGGTTATGCGATTGATTGCTGCGCTGCATGTCGTGGGGTCGATTCCCGCACGGAATAAATATTTGTATGACCTACAAGTAGTTTTTCCAAGTCTGCCTGTTTGTGTATGTGAGTTTAAATGTTTGTAAACGCACCCACAATACAGGAGAAATTCCTAGTAGGGCAAAGTTTAAAAAAAAAAAAAACAAAATCAAACCTGTCTTGTAAACGGTGCGTTCAAGAACAAAAATAACGACAATTACAGAACTTTTTTTACTATTCATGGCAGATGATTGATGTTTATGATTTGAAAAACCGTAGATTATACCTACCGACCTATTAGTGATTGAATAATTATGTTTATAAATTGAAACACGTAAGCTGATTAACGTTCTGTTTATCTAGTTTCATCCTCCTGTACTAACCCTGCCAAAATAGGTTTCAATTTTGCACGCTTTTTAGAAGCTTTGTCTCTGTTCCGTTTCTTTACTCTGTGATATTAGTCTCTCTATGAGGGGGTATTGTTATAACCACCAATAATATGTCAGAAGGGTTGATAAATTATGATTATTTCTGTAAGTAGTGCTATACAAACACTTTTACTCATCAGTCAAATTTAAAAACTAGATGAGGTCGGGGTTACCTATGCGACTACTTTGACTAGAAACACCAAACCGAAGTCAAAGTCAAATCATTTAAGTCAAAGTCAAAGTCAAATCATTTATTTCAAATAGGCACGAAGATGCACTTTTGAACGTCAAAAATTACATGAATAGTTAATTGATTCTAGTTGCGCCTTCCAAAAGGTAGTTATGTATGGAGAAGAATGGGATGGAATTTAAAATGTTAAAAATGGTTTGTATACATTAATTAATAATTATAGGTGAAGACGCTGTACCTAGAATAAAAATAAAAATTACTTACCACAATTGGTAAAAATAATGAAAAGTGAAGCAATGACATAAATTAATTATGCGATAGATACATGGTTCTCACATATTTACAAACATTGTAAAGTAGATGATTTCCTTAAAATTTCAACATTTAATAACCTATGTCAGTGTGTGAGTAAAGGCTCGTGCAGACTGACGCGATATCGCGGGCGCGACAGGCAGCGCGACCTTTGTCGCGCCCGCGATATCGCGCTAGTTTGTGGGAGCCTTTAAAGTATATTAATCACAGAAAATAAAATTAGTATATTCATAAAAATTATAAATTATACAGTTAAATTAGCAACCAATTTGATTTCGTCTAGACTCTAAATAAATTACCCTATGGAGCAGGACCAGCATGTTTCTAAGCATTCTTATCTTCTGGTATTCTTGAAAGAGGTCTGTTATTATAAACGTTGTGATGTTTATAATAAAATTGTTATAATTATTAGTATCTATTCAATTCTTTGTGATTCTGCTTACAGGTCATTTTATTTTTTGTGTTTCTGTATAGACATTGTTACTTATAACATCGCATTGGATTATTCTGTAAAGCTGTTATAATTGTGATTAAAATAAATAAATAAATAATTAATAAATCTTGGATATAATCTTCTAATTTGTATTATGCTAGTTTACAAAGTGTGCTTTTAATATGACTTTTAAACTATGTTCTTTTTAAAGTCCACACAATATCTTGGTCACATCATGTGAGGACCATGTAGATTAGTGTTTGAAATAGTCTTTTTAGGAAAGAACCACACATATTTATCAGATTAATGACCAGTTTTCGTCATTATAAATCAAACAGACGCTTCTGCATGTCCCCTTGATTTATCACCAACAGTTATCCAGTTGGGATCTATGCAAAAGCCTTCAGAACCGCTGAAAATATTTGAAGTCAGTCTCGTTAACATCTCTTCTTATCAGGCAAATCTTTCCATCACGGAATTAGCTCTTATGGCAAAGCGTGCCGTATGAAGTTATCAACTTTATTAATATATAAACCTTCGACTAACCTCCATAAACCAACTATATTTGTAAACTTAACCCCATAAAACCCATAATACAGTAACTTGTATCAATAGAGATCACCATCTAATCCTATAGCGATAACATTGTATCAAGCCACTGCGCATTGTAAGGGTTAACTGTACAGCAGTTAAACTACAGTTAAGCCCTGTTAACTGTTCAACCGATAGTTATAGCGGGTCAACGTCGTTAAGTATTTACGAGACTTGTCGAATCACAGAGTGACATTTTACTCGTATTGTGGACATTGTATTGTTTTCGGCTTCATGAGGGTAAAGTAATTGTTCACTGTGGTAGTTGAGGGTTGTAATTTGATATTTGATGACCGGTTTAGGGGGTTATTAGCTTCGGGAGGAAACGCCCAGGTGTTACCACCGTGTGGATCGCCCGGAGGACACGGTGGAGCATACGGTGTAGGTCTGCCTGGCTTGGGCAGAACACCGCCGTGTCCTCACGGAGGAGGTGGAACGCGTGAGGGAGCGGCAGTTTGTGCGTCCTCATGCCCCTAGTCACCACAGGAGACGCCCTGGGCGGCGGGAAACGGTAGCCGATTCCCAGCCACCGTAGGCGCGGGTTTGCGGACGGCGAGCTATGGGCAGCTCGCTGTCCGGTAAGGACCAGGCCCGGGTCGACGGCGCGATGTGTTCCACGCGCGCCTCAATGAGATGTCAGCATGCACTGGCGGCGTCCGCCAGGACCGGTGCCTGCCAGGGTTGCGGGTTTGTCCGAAAGTGATACCGTGGCTCTGGCACACAGGCAACTGATGGATCACGGGTGGGTTTTAGTTAGTAAAAGTCTGACACGCCCTCCCGCTCCGCCCAGAGCGCGAGAAGTTTGATAAACTCCCACACAAAAAAAAAGAAGGTTATTAGCTTCTGCGCGTCATACGTGGTCTTTAGAAAGTAAAAAAAGTAAGTTAGAGACGTGTGTCCGTTATCGCCATAACCTACGATGCTCATGCATAATCAGCCTATAATGTTCCCACTGCTGGGACACTGACTTCCTCTAGGCGATAGGGAGTCGGCCGTAATCTACCACGCGGGCCCAGTGTGGGTTGGTAGATGTCTTCGAATTTTTGGTTCTAGGAAATGCCGGTTTCCTAACGATGTTTTCCTTCACCGTTTTGAGTGGTGATGAAATAATTTACACAAAGTAAAGCGCCTGTCTGGGTTCGAACTTATGACCTTCAAATCGTAAGCCACTGCCTTTACTCTGAGCCACCACTGCTCACCTAGTCGCTTACCGAGTTGCAAAAGTTCCGTCTGGAGTTTGTCAAACAGCGATGCAGCGTTCTGGGGTATAAAAAGACGGGACAAAATTCGAAACACCACTCATCATATGTCTAGTCTTTCCCTAACACAGGTCCCACCTAGCGTGGGGGTCATTGATCAAATCTTTGTGCACTTGTAAGTAGTAAATGCTGCGCATATTAATTGTACTGTACTTTGCTTTTTGGAAATCAAGTTATTAATTATTATTATTATTATTAATTAGCTATGTTAGGGTCGGCTTCCAGTCTAACCTGATGCAGTTATACCAGTAATTTACATGGAGCGACTGCCTATCTGACCTCCACAACCCCAGTTATTGGGTAATACGATTACCCCTGGGTACCCCTTAGTTGGAAATTCGGAACACCACTCTCCGTTCCAAAACAGGTATGATGGATGACTGGACGTATCCAAAAAGGCTGCGGCCAATGTGACCTTTTCAATTCATATATTATATTTCTGAGTTTATCTAGTACATTACTGACATCCATGAAGGAAAATATCGTGAGGAGCCCTGAACTTATAGTTAAGGGCCTATACTACCTCAAATGGCTTAGCATGATCCTCCGTTATGTCGAAAATACTGCAGCATTAATTTTGAAATAAATATATGGTAAAGTTGAGGATTAATGTTAAGTACTATGTTAGCCGAAAACACGATTCCATAAAATTTTCTCTATAGAAAAAAAATCCAAAATTACCTCCAAACCGAACAATAAACCGCTGGTATTAAAAAAATACTTCAAATTAGATAATGAAACTTTGCATATTAACTGAACTAACTATAAAGCAGGTCTTATGTTATTTACTTTTTTTAAATGACCATTATTTTCACCGTAAAACGAAATTACCTAAACTATCGGCGCCTTGGAGCCTTTTCCCTGCCGCCCTGTCTCGCTTGCTCGCGTGACCGGTAGCAATAGTGTGCGAGCGAGATACAGAGTGAGGTGGCGTTGAGGTTGTATAGACTCTTAATACTAGCTGCTGCCCGTGGCTTCGCCCGCGTGGCTTTTTCTAAAATAAAAGTAGCCTAAAAAAACTGGACCATCTGTAATATTCTAAGAATAAGAATAATAATATTTATTTGCTTAAAAAGATGGTGTAAAAAGATGGTAAAAATACAAAATAACAAGAGCATACATGTTTTTGCTTAACAGTTATAAGCGTACAAATTTTCACAAGCGTATTTAACATTTATTGTCAAAGAAGTCTTTGACACTATAAAAACTATGACTACACAACCATTCATGTAATCTTATTATATATGCGTACACATAGTATATCGCACATCAGCAAGAAGTGCAGAAGTTCAGTCACAACACATAAAAATACGAAGTTTACGGATCAAAAATATCTTTAGATTTTAATTTCCATAAAAATATAATAGAGCATTAAATAGTCTTCTTAAATATATTATTATCTTAAGTTCTCCGATATGTTCTCTCATAAAATTTTTAATGGACATTTAGGTAATAAAAAAATTATTAAAAGAGGTTTCCCAAAAACTACATTTATTGTGTTGCGACACTCTCCTTGCCGATGTACGATATGTGGATACAATTCTTGCCAATCATTTCATTTCATAAGTGGAAATTCGTCTACGCTTAGTGAGTCTATTTTCACTACGATAGCTCTTAGGTCACCTAGGTATATGTCCTTTTTGTCATTGCGTTGCTTCATCCAAGCTGACTGGACTTTGATATTAAGTTTATTATTAAATCATCGTCTACTGAATCTTATTTGAAACAAAGTGGTTATACCAAGAATTTATCACTTGATAGATATCTATTTAACCAGCAAAATAGTTTAACTGATACACTGAACGGGATTGAACTCACCCGTTCAATCCCGTTCAGTGTATCAGTTAAACTATTTTTTACTACTAACTACCTTTTAAACCTCTAGTTGAATTTCAGTTATGAGACTATTATCAGCATCATTACAGAAAACATTTTACAAAATAAGATGAATGTCACAACGATCAGTACTTGTAAAGAGAGTAACTTGTTATTTTTTTATTCTTAAAAGTCATCAAACTATGCTAAAACCTCGATTCATCTCTCGCAATGATTTGATTTAACAATAAATTAATAGTAGATTTTCATACAAGGGATGATAGGGACCTTTTTAAGTACGAGATGGTTTGACGCTCGTGCGTAGCGAGGGCACCAATAGTTCGAGTGCCTAAATAGGTTCTTTCACCCAAGGTAAAACACTCTACTTTTCATTTCGAATATGAGGAAAGTAATTAAAAACCTGATTAGTTAAAAAAATACATATCTGAATCTGATGAACTCATTTTATACAAATATCGGTATACGTTAATTATCACTCGACAAAACAACAGATGATCGAATTGCCGCATTCCCGCCTTTTTTATGTTTCTTTTTCTGTCGCATTCTACCAGCCAGTATTTTTATCATTGATATTTTTAGCTCAAATCTATGTAATGAAATAATAATTTAGAGAAAAGTAAATTATAAGTATAAAGTCGTGTTACAAAATTTTTGATACTATTTTTTATTAAAATTACGCCGCGATTTAACAGAATGGCTATACAAAAAGTTGGGACAAGGCTTGGTTTTGAAATTTTTTGACAGCAGGGAATATCGTTTCCCAGGGACGAACAGTACTGCTTTCATCCCTCTGATCAGGTAAATTCAAGCATACTTTC
This sequence comes from Dryobota labecula, assembly GCA_947523025.1. Classification (NCBI taxonomy): domain Eukaryota; kingdom Metazoa; phylum Arthropoda; class Insecta; order Lepidoptera; family Noctuidae; genus Dryobota; species Dryobota labecula. The sequence continues at coordinate 23,474,855 of OX383289.1, read as the reverse complement.
CAAGTATGAGAAATAATAAAAATAAAATAATTGTTATTTATAAAGTATTTAAAGATGTCAAATATTCATCAATAAAGGGATTAGAATTTATTGACATTGCAAATCTTACCCTTCTTAGAGAACAGATATTGCCCATAAGATAACTTATCTTAGAATAACTATAACAATATCGTTATGTTAAAGGGATATTAATAAACCTTAAACTACAGTTAACGAGATTTTAGCGGTACTTATATGAGGGGTTCCATATCGTAAGTTTGTAAAATATTATAGTTGTTAAACACCGTGTTTAAATCAAAAAGGATTAGCCTAATATCAATATAATATAAGGGGGTCATATATGAATCTGTTGAAGGGTATTTTAGACAGATTCTTAATCTTCTCTTCGCCTAACCTTTTGGCGAATACAGACGTGAGTTAAGCCAGATTTACACGGTGCAATTTAATGCTTACGTGGTATACTATAAGATAAAGCAACAATAAAAGTCGCACTGTCTAAACTGTCATTTGTTGCTTCAATTTTATTGCATGCCACAGGCAAGGAACTTGCATCGTGTAAATGAGGCTGTATTCTTCATTTGACTCAAACTCGAGCATTTTTTTAAATAAACCATTTACAGGCACTTTTGAATTGTCAAGGGGTCGATGAGTCAAAAAGATGAAGCTAGTTGCCCATTCCAAAGCTTATTAGCTTCCTATGGAGAAGAACGGGCAAGAATCTCCACGGCCAACTCTTTAAAAACAAAATGTTGTTACAAAATATTGGTTACGTAATTCATGTTAAAGTTATACATGTGAGAACAATGAAAAAAAAAACGTGCACGTTAAAAGCGTCCGTAATAAAAAGATTAAAAAAAAAGGAAGTCTTGGCAGCTAAGAGATGACCAGTCCCAACTGACGGCGCCCGTTCACGAACACGACGCATGGATCAGCACCATTCACCTCAACCATTTTGAAGGGAACTTAATAGTCCAACACACACGCCACCACCAGCGAGACTCTTCTCTAGTATTTGTGTAAGCCAGTCAGCAAGATGGTAGCAAGATCACAGCCTTAGGTGGAAGAGGATGGCCAGTAATACCGTTCTGTCTATCACCAACCCGTCTGCCAAATGTACTGAATACGGCAATCCCGATTGACGACTATCATGACGGTAATTTGGGCCTTATTTTGCCTTGCTTGCCGGTGTAACTATTGTTATTAGTATTAAGGCTACTTCACATTGCTAAAATTGAGTGCATGTCCAGATAATTACGCAAATATGTTTGCATGTGTTCTGGTGTGTTTTTGCCAATAAAACACAAGTTATCGTTACAATGGTCGTTAGCGAATGTATTTTTATTTATCTTAGTAAAGATAGATAGATAGATAAAACATTTATTCAGTGCACACAAAAGACAGCACAACACACAAGAGCACAAACGATTAAAATTTTCATGAATACAGCAATCGAGGGAAAAGGAACGAGAACAAATAGGCCAATCACAACAAGCTATCACGTCATTTAGCTGTGCTGTGATCGGCTTACGATGACGCGACAGAATTCCGTTTGGATATTCATCCCAAACATGCCCGCGGCCTTGAAAGCTTCAGCTTACAATTGAGTTTTCTATTTACTCATCTTTGACCAGAGGGCAGATCTTCGTGAATGGCCGTCTCAATGCCAGATTATCTGGACCTAATATCAACATAATATATGATTATATTATTCGTTTAACGCGAATTCACTGGAACTAACAGGGCACGAGGACCTTTCTCTGGAATTTCCCGTAGTTATGCAAGCAAAAAGCGCATGTGGACGAAATAAATCGGCTTTTAGAATCTTACCAACGTGCATGACTGCACCACGCAGTATCTGAGCAAGGTCTTAGACTAGTTGTTATATTTCAACCCGGAGTTTGGAAGTTGGCGGTGTGATACCCTAGTGCCTCGTCGGAACGCACGTTAAGGCGTTGGTCCTGCGCCTGATCTCTCTCCGATCGCGTCGGATTGCGTCCATCGGTCTATGAGAATGAGGGAAGTGAGAGTGTACCTGTGGATGCGCACACACCTGTGCACTATAATATCTCCTGCGCCGAGGGCTAGTCTCCGTTGAGATTGGCACCATGGCCGAAATATGTTCTTTTTTTTTGGAGGATAAGAAATCATCTAATGACCCCTCCCGCTCTGGGTGGAGCGGAAGGGAGTGTCAGACTCTTACTGACTAAAACCCACCCGTGTTCTTTCCTTGGTCTTTTATGTTCCGGGGCAGTGGTACCTCTTTCGGACAATCCCGCTGACCCGGCAGGCTGAAGGACTATTTTTAGATTTCCCATCCCCAAACGTCCATCATCATCTAAGTGTCTTTAAAAACAATCAAATTAATACAGCATCATTCGCTGGAAATCAACGTTTCCACTGTCCGCCTTGTAGCAATCCAACTAGTTATACCAATTCCTAGTCATAATGTATCATGTACAGTGTATTATGCCTATCATAGACTACCCACATTGCACGCAGAGTGATTTCTGCGGCGACACGCCACCGCATGTGACTGCATATTGCAGAACATGACACGTCAACCCACAATAGCTAGGTGGCCGCGGTTTGATCGCTTGCCAATTTGAATTTCCATTATTAGGTTTAGTTTTTTCGCGAGAAAGAAGAGACACTTCTGATGAACTGTTTTATGTAATATGTATAAATACATACGCATGTGAATCAGAATAAAAGGATGATAAAATGTCAAGACCAAATCCATAAGCCGTCTTGAAGTTTGGTCGCAAAGAATAATCTTTTTGAAAATTCAATTTTGCTAAAGTTAATTCAAGTTTATGACAAGGCCTACCTGAAGCTCAGGTGCGGCTCATCAAAAGTAGAAGAAACGCAAATTCTGTAAATCATAAATCATACTGAAAACTTCTACTGACGATCGCCTCAATCATAATGAAAGTTAAAAAATCATTTTTGTTACAGTCAGTCTCCACTACAGAAACAGCGTCCATAAAAAAATTACAACCATATTTCAAAACTAATAAGAGATATTGAATGAACAGTAACATATTTTTTTGTTTATACGGTAATACACATTATATTTAGTTAGTTGTCTATAGTCTAAGTGTTTTGTGTTGTTTATTTTTGTAGTGTTTTGTATTGTTGTTTTGTGTTGTGTATTGTTTAGTCTATATGTTAGATTTTAAGCCCAAGTGTAATATTGTAAATATTTGTATATCACTTTTAGCGACGGATGTGTGTTTAGCTCTTTGTCTTTGAAAAAAATCCGTGCTGGTGACAAAATTAACTAAAAAGATTTTCCTCCTTTTCGGCTTCGCCACAGTCAGATAAAACTACGTTTAGTTAATGTATTGGTGATTGCACTTTGTTGTCATTAGCAGACAGGAAAGCGCTGCTGTCTGGTGACGACACAAGCGTGACGTCAGTTTCTACCTCACGCTTGGGTAACCAACGTTTTTCCCCAACCAGCTGTCCTAGAATAAAGGAAAATGTTTCTAAACAGAACGTTTAGCAGTCAAAAGAAGTTAGTAAAAGCACTTAGTAAGCAGTTGATAAACCGACATAATGTTCATATAACTGTAACGATCCACTCCCATAAAAACTCCACATCGAAGCAAAACTCCTATTATTCCTTTGGTAATGTAATAAAAAGGTAATCACAATCGTTTATGGAGTGTAGAGGTAGCCGAGTCGATGATCAGACATCGGCTCGTAAATGGGACATAAAAACTGTTCGGCGGATTGTGAGACCAAACAACGAGGTGTGCAGATGTAGGCAGAGAGGTAACTTGGATGCGGTAATATAGTGTATATGGAGTGAGAAATTTCGCATCAGCTATAATAATAATAATAGAGTCCCGAGATATGTAAACATAAAAAAAATAATACAACGTTTATTTCGACCAACAAAGGATCATACGACACAAAGATTACGAAAAAAAAAACAAAACAAATAAAAAGACCACATAAACATATCACATACTTCGATTGCTCAGTATGTGAACCATATAGCAATGGTTCAGGTACTTACAATCAAACTCCGGGATGCCGTTGGAGCTAGCCCGGACCCTGCGCACCAGGGATGTACATCGTTTCCGCAAAGTAGAATAGAAATAGTCTACTTGCGACTCGGCGAACATCCCTGATGCGATGCAGAATCGAGGCAGCCCCATCAGCACCCTGAATGCATTATTATATTGCGCACGGAAGGCGCTGTACTGTCTGCGCATGTATGAGACCCTCCTTTCCATTCCTTGTGTAGAAAGATGTGTAATAACAATGTAGCTATGGCTATGTGTTCGCGATTGAATAGGTCATTTCTTTCTTGGTGTGGGCGATAAAATATACGGATAGATAGCCCCTTTCCGCGTGATAAATAATATGATGACTATCTTCTCCTTTTCGTGTGGCTAGAGACTAACCTGGTGTCAGAGTTTTTATACCACCCATGGGCCTCTGACTTGGTTACACATGTCGTCGAGAAATATCTCACGATGTCTTCCTTCACCGATTTAAAATAAGTGGTAATTTATACCATACCGAATCCGAAAAGTCAGAGTTGCGTGCCTTGGGTTTGAACTCGAGACCTATGACTTGGCTGTCCGACGGTCACACCACTAGGCTATCGCTGCTGTTATTCGATGACTATGAATTATATTAGGTACGCACGGCTACTCATTATGCTATACATTTCCAGTATAAGCTGACTTCTCATTGTACGGACATCCTAAATAATGCGATATCAGCTTACACTGGATACGATTAACTATGATGGTGTAACAGTAGCAGAGGACCGGTCGCCGTGGCAACGTTTGGGGTGGATATATCCAGCAGTGGATGTCTTTCGGCTGAAAATATGATGATGATATCTCCTACTTTATGGACTTTTTATCCAGGCGACCAGAGCTATACAGGGTGTAAGGAACAGCCCCCCGCAGACTGATGGGGGTAAATTCAGTATATCATACTAAGATGACCGGTACATGAAATTATTTCAGGAACGTTATGGGAATCCAATAAATTAATTTATTTTATTACCTCACACGCAATGTATTGTTACCGTGGCGAAACGCACGTAGCGAACAGCAGCGCAGCGAGCCTTCGGCTGCCCTCCCCACCACGAGGCGCGTTGAGTTCTATGAACTCTATAGCTAGGCAGAAAGTGAACAGCTAATTTCACGTGTCGTTTGTTAGAGTATTTCAGCATCTATTGCAGATTTTTTTACTTTAGCTCTTTTATTTACATACATGGAGTGCTGCGAACAGAGAATGTAATTTTACATTGAAATAAAGGAAGAGTAACTAAATAAAACAATAAAAAAAAATAAAAAATAAAAAAAACGTGTGACATTCCAGTGGAATATGATTCAAAATAAGGAACTGAATGCACCCTGTTAGTTTGCGGAGGGCTGCCCCTTACACCCTGTATAAATAGTTCTCCTTGAAAGCAAGAAAGTAAAGTAAGATTGCTGAAGATTTTTAGAGCTGCAGTACCTATAAAAACCCTCGTAAAAGAATCGTTAAATGCCACTACGCTTAGCATTGTCTTTTGGTGCTTTGATGCTTTAATTTAGATAGCGAACCTATAAACACTAACTTATTAAGTACTCAATAGTGATAAGCTTTATTTTATATTTACCCCACTAATTAAAGTGTCTCTACATAAGTTTTTAAATCAAGTATCATGAACTGTTTATGACATCGTCATAATGGTAAAGATGCTGGAGCAGTTAGATCAGATGCTGCACAGCCTAAATGGAGCCTCTCGGCGGGTTGGCCTCGACATGTATTTGGACAACACGAAAGTCATGTAAAATTGGAACGTCTTGCCGAGTCCAATCCACATCAAAGGCTCGCTTCTCGAATTTTTTAAGGAGTATGTCTACATAGGGCAAGTCTTCCAGCTCGGTAGACACAACTTTTAGAAGGAAGCAGATAGAAGGATCCAGTTGTGTTGAGCAGCGTTTGGAAAACTTCGTCAAGTCTTATCGTCGCTTATTCCGCGGTGTTTAAAGACTATGCTCGGATTCCGGAATTCAGAAAAGAACCGGAGCTACCAACATAGCTCGCAGAGGAAGCAAACTGAAGTGGCAGTGGGCTGGCCATGTTTGTCGTATGATCGATGGCCGCTGGAGCCGACGAGTCCTGGAGTGGAGACCGTGTATTGGCAACCGTTATCATTTTTAGGGTTCCGTACGTCGGAATGAAGAAATGGAACCCCGTATCCCAAATACGGACGTGTTACGTAAATAAATGAATTTTGAATATTGGGGGAAAATTAGAAAAAAAAAACACACTGTTCCGTGTAACATATTAAATGAAAGTGCTTGTTGCAAGGTTTTCGAATTGACCATTTCCCCCATAACTTCGAAACTACGGGGACTAATATAAAAAAAATGGTACTTTACTTATAGATTACAGGAAAAATTAAAGTCTATGGTCTTAAAATAATTAAAATGACATGGTAAATCTCTCAATATTGTGCATACAAATTTACACATGCAGTTGGGATGTACGGGAGAACTTGTTTTTCAACTTCAATGTTAAGTTTTGATAAATTCTTGGGAAACTTTATCTGGGATAAAAATCATGGTGGATATTATATTCATCAAGTGATCATGGTGCTTGCAACAGCGCCGAAATATCGGGAACTCAGAAAAATGAATAAACATGGTAAATATCCCGGTTATGTTAATAATAATATTATATTCATCGTACGGAACGCTCACCACGCGAGTTCAACTCACACTGGTCCAATTTTTTATAATCAATTTACCAATTTATCCATCAAACCTTTCAGGCAATACAAAGCTGACAATAGTATTATGATACTTTAATATTAATATATTTGGTGATAATGAACTTCACCAAATCGTTTCGTACTTCCTCAACCCAACGCTATCTACACAGGTACATTTTACGATTGCCAGCACGACACGTGTTCTTTAAGAATACGTTACGGGGACGTAAACAGATCGTTCCGCGGTCGTTACGTCGCGTCGACGTCTCACGTACGTCCTTGCGACTGTAAAACTTAATAGTCGCGGTATTTACTGTGTTATTGTTGAATGATAAAAGATTTCGTGGCTTTTGGTTAGACGTATTGGTGATGGGTTTGGTATTGTAATGGTAGACTAATCTGGATTTTTGACTAGACTGTTATAAAGATGAGCTACGAAAACGGTCTTGTTTTATCGAGTGTCTGTAAAGCTAAGATTGGAATCCATTATTTATGTATGTAAAGGCTTACCAACTAAACATATACACAGCTGAAGTCTTTATCATAAGATAGATCTCGCATGTATCTAAATGATAGAAAAGCAAGGCACTATCAATTAGCGTACTAGAACCTTCATCATCATCATTTCAGCCGAAAGACATCCACTACTGGACATAGGCCTCCCCCAAAACGGGGGGAATTTGCCATAATCGCCACGCTTGGCAGGCGGGTTGGCGATCGCAATATGGTGTTAAAAATGCATAGAGAACGCTGCTGCCCATTCTCTAGTAAGTTCCTTATTCACCTTTTACGACACCCACGGGAGGAAATGGGGTGGTGCTAATTATTCTACGTGTACGTACAAACTTACATTTACAGTTGGAATGTATGGGAGAACTTTTTTTTCAACTACAATGTTAAGTTTGTTCTTGGGATAAATTAATCCCAACTACGGAACCCTTCATTGTATGTGGTCCGACACGCACATGTCCGGTTTTTTTCAAATAAGTCGCATTGTCAGTTATCATAAATAGAGCCTTGGAGCCCTGTAAGAAGAGGTTTTACAAGTGTTGATAGTGCACGATATCATCACTCATAAAACCTTTTCTTCCCAGTCATACAATTACAACACAATTAAAAGCCCAAGTCTTCATAATGAACTGCAGAACACGGCGTGACGTCACTGACGTGAGGCAGGTGTGAAGTGTCGACTTGTTCGTTTGTAGTGTTGAGAGAAAAGTCGCACTTCTGTCGAGGGCCCTTACACATACAGCGTTTATGACCGTGTTATGTACGGGCCCGAGTTCCAAAACTTCATTGTATGAAGTTTTGGGCGTAAGTGTAGATTTTTACAAAACAACACACAGACTCGAAGTAAACTGAAGGGAACGGAGCCAATTAAATGATTAAAGAACTTCGAGGAGCGGCGGGTCGTATCACTCAAAATAAAATGTGCATGATTTTACAAAACGTCATCAGACGTTGAGTCAAAATGTATGGGATTCATGTGTACATTTTGATGAAAAATCAGATCCCGTCTCTCGACGGAGTGTCCCGGAACGTATTAAGTGCGATAACAAGTGTACGAGTATCTTCCTGTTGTGTTGTTATAGGAAAAAACCAGATTACTATTCCACCAGCAAAGTTCTTTAACATTCCTTTCATAGGTTCACAGATAGCAACTAGATTCCATTGCAACTTTCTTTGCATTATCTCTTGCAAATAAAGAGTTCTCATTACGATGGGACGCTGTGAGAATAGCTATTGTGACTTTGTTTACAAAAGTTAAGGTGGCACTGGTGGTGTTTGATAAAGCAATGTCTATTATAACAGTATTAGTAGGACTTATTTCTATTTTTTTTTTAAATAGGTACGAGTACGCATACACTAGTATATTGTACATTCAATAATAAAAGTTAACGTATATGTGTGTGGTATGGGTTCTTCTGTATATAACAATAGAATATATTTAGAAACCTTAACCTAAATCTAATACACATTTACCTATATATAATAACGAACTACAAGTTTACTTGGCATGACTCGCCACACCTACACAAGACTTGACCCACTGACTTTGAAAGGGACAGTCAAAACGTACAGCTATTGCGTTCAGAATGTCGTTGTTGCTACCCCGTATACGGGCTAGCAGGGAAGCTGCTTTTTTGCGTATGATGGCCTGAAAACCATGAGTGCGCGCCTCAGCAAACATGCCAGACGCGCTGCACCGCCACGGCAGACCCAACAACCTCCTGAACGCATTATTGTACTGCGTGCGCAGGGCTCTGTAGGCTCGTTGCATATATCTCACCCACAGGCCGCTTGAGTAGAAGGATTGGCGATAAGCTTTGAATAGCATAACTTTCACTTCTCTCGTGCATCGTGCGAACCTGCGTGTGAGCATATTAGCTCTTACCGACATAATGTTAATGTTGTTAATGTTATAATGTGGAGACAGCAAAACGACAATAAATGAAAACACAGGTAATACTAATGCATAAGAGTATTTTGGAACTATCCAAAAAGACCTAGCATCGAAATTAAAAAGTGAAAACTTTAGTATTGATGGGCCGACTATGGGTTTTGCCAATCTTTGACTAGCTATAGTGACTTAACTATTGAATATATTTCATTGAATTTTCGTATGTAGACTGGGAGCGCGGAACGGCATTAGATACGGGAGGATAAAAATGTAAGGTCAGAGATAGAACTACCACCTACCTATCATCAGAACTGGAGGAGTCCTAGATTAAGAAGAAAATAAACAAGTTAAAGAGTAAACAATTCAATAAATAAAAACAATTAAGATGGTTTAATAGGCCCTACCGAATGGGTATTGGAGGGTCCTAACTGAAGGATAATAAGAGGCCAGGGAAACCGGGGAAAAGTTACGTTAGAGGTCCGACCTTAAGAGTGAGAGGTCCAGGGGTTTCTTGGAGGGAAACCTCGAGTCAGGCTTCCAAGTCACTGTCCTCTTGATACGACCTGCTCCTCCGAGGTCAGCGACTTGGTTAAAACGTTAAAAAAGGTTAAAGGTTAAAACTGTGCCCTCATCTCTGGAGTAGGCAGTGACCTGTCGCTGCCGGCCGTCACTCGTTCGATGGTCGCCAGCGAGGAGTCCTAGGACGCGGTGGTTTCCTTCTGCGAGACATTCATTTCGCAGAAGGAGGCTGCGGAAAGGGAGAGGGAAATCTCGTCCTCTCACCCGACCCGCAGCAGGCACACCGGGCGTCGTCGGAGGGCGGACAACGCCCTCTTCCAGCCCCCTAAATGGGTCTAGGGGCGATGGACTCGGGGACGTCCATCGCCCCCCATACATCGGACCCGAGGTGGCGGCACGTAACACCACGCGCGCCCCTCTGAGGTGTCGCGGGGGGAGTCAAACACCTCACTCCCCCCTCGACTGGAGGTGAGGCGCGCCGCGGGTTGCGGAAGGATGTACGTTCCCGCGACCCCCGGCGAAGGTGTGAGATGGAACACCGGGGTGGTTTTTAGTCAGTAAGAGTCTGACAGACCCCTCCGCTCGCCCCAGGGCGGAGGACATCCATGAGGACTTACACCCCGGAACAAAAAACAAACCAATCGCGTTCTTTTTCCAAGCTGGACGTAGTTAATGGCTATTTAATACTAGCGCAAGGTGCGTTCATTGCATGCCAGTTCACCATTTGTCGTTTTGCCATGATGCATAGATAAAAAAACAACCATCCAAAAATAATGCGTAAAATTGTGAATGGTTTGTTGCAAGTTCACAATTATTCGTTAGTTTCATAATCATACGGTGAAATATATACCAATTACTGGTGTTCACCACTAAGGCGAGGTTCTTCAAGTTAACCTCGAGGAAATGTAATTTTAATGTCATTTTATTTAAAAAAGGTAATGATTAATAAATGATTAAACACGCGAAAAAATTATATGTTGCTTTTGAGACCTTTTTGTAGGTACATCGGGTACTCGTTACATAATTGGATAAAGTTCGCTCGATAGAAAAAAAATCCAAACATACCCTTATTTTGTAGTTTAAAATCATTTTATTTCAATATTATACCACATTATGTATTGAAAATCACATCAAAATAAACGTCTATGATGATGTAATATCCACCGGGCTTAACATTGTTAATATCGTAAAACATATAAGTTTCAACCCAAAATTAACGAAATTCATGACACAATTTACTCGCGCCCAGCTGCCATCTCTAGAACAAAAATGCACGCTCGAAGAACCTCGCCTTAACATAAATCAACCTAACTGGCGCAATATTAATATCGATGTTTGTATTGCCGATATTTTCATTTACTGTCTTATTGTCATCTCCATATGGTATATAGAAGATGCATTGAGAGAACGATTGATGATTTTGGCCACTTTCTACTTCCAAATTATGCTTTTGATCATTAAAAATGTTTTTGAAAACAAGCTGTTTTTTTTAACCAAATTTTTATTTATCTCCCGCATGCTAGTATTATCAACTCAATTGTGAAATAAATCCAATATCTTCTCCGTTAAAAATAGGAAAGATCAAGACACCATACGGGCATCACACTGTGTGTTTTATCCGCTCACATCAAGTATATTATCTCTTCACCGCACGACTAACGACTTACGAACTACCATACATTATGCGCTCCACTTGTCCAAAGTTTTTTCTATTAAAACAAGTTTGAACTGGCCAGGTATTGTACAAGTTAAATTTGCCTCTCACCACTATCCGCCTCGAGGGAAATACTCGGAAGTTAATGCAATTTAAACATTTATTTATATTCATATGTGAGTAGTAAGAATTATTTGTGGCAATTTATTTGAATACGGAACTGTTGTTTGCGGTATTATTATTGATTGGCTATCGGTATCATAGGTATTTACTGTAGTGAAATTCTTCGTGTGATTTTTGAGATATTATTGCTTATTTTTCACTATGTCACAGGCAACTTTTGAGTTGAGAATACAAGCTCTATTTGAGACTGGATTGGCAAAATTGTCCTCAAAAGACAAGATAAAATCTAATAAAATATATATAAAGTCAAGCGAACTCAAATTTAAAGTGGATTGATAGTTCCTGAATCTCAAATAAATGATACTAATTACCCCAATTACATTAATAAAGGCTATACATATTCACGTAAAAGCCGAATACTTTCCTTCATTCATAACATCAAATATTGAAGAGGGCAAACAAAGAAGTATGGCTGCTAAATCTCACGTACATTTTGGGAGGTAAGTACTCATGAAATGAGCGAATGTCATAAACTTATGGAAGAATATTGAATAATCTATTAAGTATTTTACACGAGTTTCGAGTTTGGGGGTTGGTTTTTCTTGATCAGCATTGGGCGCAAAAGAACGGTTGTTTTATTGATGAAAAAAAAAATAAAAAAAAAACCTAACTATTACTTACACATAATAATAATATTATCACTGCACACAATGATAATATTTCATGGTATTCTGTGTTTTGTATTTTTGTTAGGAGTTGACGAATAAGGAACAAATGTCACCTGATATTTTATTACATAAAGCATTTTTTTTATCAAGCACTTTACTAGTTGAATCCGCCTCATTACTTTTATAGTCATAGCTCTTGACAAGTAGACCGTAAAACGGCAATTTCAGTATTCTGAAATATTGTTTATTTTTAATGTTATCAACGAATGTCTACAAAACAAGGGTATCGGAACTCCTCCTAATATAGTTGTTACAGAAGATTTTGTTATCCTTAGCTGTGGCTTTCATCGCATCACTGTGACCATCAAACAGTATAATATACCCCTTCTCTTCCACCATAAAAGAAAATAACCGACAAAATGCCTCATACATAACATATACTTGTCAAGGGACTACTTTTCCCTGATGAATCTCTGCATAATGCAAATACCACCTGGGCTTCCTCAAGGTTCTATCACCGGACCACTTTTATGGTAAAACTTGGTATGCAGGTTGGTGTAATAAAACTATTTATTCTAATGGATACGCTTGGATGGCTCGGATATAAAACTGGTGTGACGTGGATGTACAACAAAGAGTTATGGCTTTTGTTTTATTGCTGAGTGCATTTTATAAATATTTGGCGTTACTAGTAGATGGCCCACCTGAGGGTAGGCAGCAACCTTTGTATATTGAAACTGCAATTATTCTTTACCGAGCAAATGCTGAAAGTGCTGACTTATTCAAACTCATATGTTTCAAGTGGTATAAACAGATTATGTTTTGAATATTACTTACACATTAAAAGATGAAGTGCGGTAACATAGAGATGTAAAAATCGGAGCTAATGAGCAAACATTACATTCTAAATAAACATACCTATGTATTATATGATTACAACAACAGCACTACTATAAATCCACTATCCGAACTACCAAGAACACAACTACCATTCCTTAGAAGAACAGAGATACTAAAAATCACTATTCGAATCGTATCTCCCACCAATACATCGGTGACGACGGCTAGACTTTCAGTTAGCACTAGATGGAATTCTAAAACAGCTTTCAGGAAGCCTTAAAGAAAGCAAGGACATGAATACCGAAGCCCGGCTTACGATCGACTTCCATTCGGACACGTATTGTTCGAATTTCATTATTAGTTTGTAGAAATTGAATTGTTTGGTTCGTTTTTTAAGGACGTTTTTGGTGATAGTGATGTTTGGGCTGATTGAACGAGCTGTTTCTTGGTTTTATGCTGAATATTATAAAAATATAAAAGTTTCATTTGTGTTTAAAAAAAATAACTCAGCGATGAATTTATAATCGTTTAATAAAAGATACATTTTTTTTTCCTTTTAACAGTCCGTAGCCTTTTATAAGTGATTTAAAAATATATATAGATCGGATTAGTTCCGAAAGAATAAGAAAGTTGAACTAATTGTGAAATATAGAATACCGTAAAGCCTCTGACTTATTAAAAATATAGAAAGGACCCTGGTAAGTAGGTAAGCAGTACCTACCAAATACAATTACGCAAATCAGTAGCAAAACCTAATAACACCACTTGATATAAAATCAAAAACTCACTCAAGCAAAATAAATTAAGTTCAAAATCTAATGAGTCCCCATTACTCGTGTTTGATCCCCGAATATCAAGTAAAAACGAATTAAGTACTTCTATATAATAATAATAATAAATTAAAGTCGCTGACTGTGTGACCGCGTTGTTCTTCTAAAATACACCACGAATTTTGATGCGGTCTTACCATCATTTAGAGAATTTATTCCGGAATGTTTATGTGTACAATAAATTTATATCAAACTTACATATAATAAAGAGTCACGATGTTTTGTTAAGTCGTAAAAACCGTGCGAAGCAGGGGCGGAACGCTAGGTCAAAATAAACCTTTTATAATTTCGTCTATTACCGTACAAATGTAAGTCTTTCATGTACACTTAAGAGTAATTTGTTAAAAGCCAAGAGTTTTATTGAAACGATCAATATGTTATGCATAATACAAGAAACGTTGCTGAAATGCTCGGCTTGTTTTAATATGGAGGGAGTTCTGGTTACAGGGGGAAATTGAAAAAAAAAAAAAAAAAGAAGAAAATCCTTCATGAATCATGCTATATTGATGGTTTTATGTGCCATGGTATGATAGCATCGATTGGAAGGGTTAGAATCGTTTTAAAAATGGAATAAGCTGCCATTAATTTTATGTCATTGTTTATCTGACTCTGTGGTGCTTTGTTTCTGTGAATGCTGCGAAAATATAGCTACAATGCAAATATAATTTTGAATTGACGGTTTGATCCAGTGTTTGAATTTATGTACGTTAAGATTTAAAAATAACCGGTTCGTTACTAAAGCATTTAAATATAAATGTGAATAAGACGAAGACCATGGTGTTTGAAAAATAAGAAAATGTATTGGTGTGTGATGTGAAAATAAATGATAAGAGTGAGTGAGTTTGTGTAGAAACAGCCGCGTAAATGTTTGTATGTCATTTTATTGTATATTTTGTTTTGTATTGTGTAAATATTTTTAGTGTTTTTTATGGACCATGTGGTCTGCAATAAAAATTATTACTCTTGCATACTTGTAAACCCGCCTTTTAATGCATGCCATAACTATAACGTATCTCAATTTTGTCTATCGCGCTTCTATAACATATTCCCTGTAAATTGAGAGGTCTGGCTCTTGTGATACAGGAAATCCTAGTACAAGTGTCAGGGCTACACAGATATTTGTGTCTTGAAGTGAATAAATAAATTTATTTATTATTTATTATTATTATTTTGAGACTCGATTTACAAGGGATGGAAAAATTGATCAAGATGTGGAAAGAAAAGTAAATGCGGAAAATAAAGTGAATTGTCCTGTAAATACGATTGCACAATCTAAGGCTGTTCACAATATGGTGTGCCTACGCTTATGTATGGAAGTGAATGTTGGGTGTGGCAAAAGTAGCATGAAAATAGAATAGATGCTGTTGGAAATGCGTTCCTTGCGAAGCATGTGTGGCGTGACTGTGAATTATAGGTTTAAAAATGATGTGAGAAAATTTGAAAAGAGTATACTTAGATAGTTTGGCCATGTTGAGAGGATAAATGAAAGGCGTCTAACAAAAGGTATTCACAAGGCACACGTGAGTGAAAACGCCGGGAATGGACGCCCTAGGAGGACATTATAGTGACCTGATGATTTCAGTTGCGTAGTATCCCTAGTAGCAATTTTGTTGGCGTTTGGTTGGGCCACATACTTTTGAAGTTGGCCCAACAAAATGCCAACGGAAAATGCTACTAGGGATAACTCGCAACCAGAGATGCGTGTATGACCAGATGTATGAACGTAAGCGAAACAAAAGGAGTATGATGTAAAGAGCGTAGCAGGTGGCATTCTATAGTTTCCGCCTACCCCAATGGGAAAAAGGCGTGAGTGTATGTCAAATACTAGTGAAAATGGCAGATTATCATGACGGCCGTTATAATATGACAGCCACAGCTCTTTTGAGCAACCGATTTTTTATAATATTAATGATCAGTAGTCATAATAATATTGTTATTTGCACAGACAGCAAAAGTTCTCTACAACATTTAGCTCTATGCGCCTTTGCCCAAAGAGGTGCTAGCTTATGTTATTTTAGCGAAGATCGATGAATTATTTGTGAAAGGTGTTAAACTGAGACTGCAATGGGTTACATCGTATATTGGGATACCGGGCAATGAAAATATGCAAGCAAAATATGCAGCTAAAAATAGGAAAGTTACTAATATTACGCTAGATTATACAGAAGTTTTACCACACATCCATGACATCCATGCGGGCGGAGTCGCGGCCAAAAGCTAGTAGTAATATAAGTAGAAAATTAGTTTTTACAGCTCATAGACTCAGATCTGGACACATTCCATATAATAAGTTTGCGTTTATGATGAAAAAAGTAACTTACCTAATTGTGTGGAGTGTGGAGTTGTGGAAGACTTACATCACTTACGAGTATTGATGGACTGTGTTTGATACGAGTCTGATAGAAATTATGTGTTGGGTCTTGAAGTTGAAACGACTTGATTCAGGCACATTTCATGGAATTATGTCTCAACCAAATAGTGATGATGTGAAAAGTCTGTTCAGGTTCATGGCCCAAATGTAATCCATAGCAGCGTGTATTTTATTCTTGTTTGTTTAGAGGGTATGATGGGACTGTCATACGCATTGCGGTTATAAAAGTTTATAATTAAATAAGAATTAAAAAAAAGGCCAGTTTCACGGTGTCCGAATGGCCAACTAAATCCATACTAATATTATAAATTTGAAAGTAACTCTGTCTGTCTGTCTGTATGTTACGTTTTCACGCCTAAACCGCTGAACCGATCGTCATAAAATTTGGCAGAGATATAGCCTGGGATTTGGAGAAGGACATAGGTTACTTTTTTACGCGATAACCGACATCCACGCGGGACGAGCCGCGGGCAAAAGCTAGTACCGTATAAATAAAAAAAGGAACAGAATATGAAACTATCTGTCAAGTAAGTTAAGCGGTTGAATGCCATACACTTGTGACGTCAAACATCTCTCAAGTACCGGCCGACGCAACATGTCCACGTCCACTATAGTTTTGTAATGTTGCCAGAAGATATTTTTGATTTTGAATGATGTATGTGACGAGAGTATCCGTCGGACCATAGAGTGAAGCTGCCCAAACACGATATTAGCCCTTATTTATAGGGAAGAGCGGGGTTTTAATCGTAGGTGATGAAACAGGCCTTAAGCCTACTTTGAGATCTTGAAAGTTAAAAATGTTCTAAGAGGAACGAAATGTTTTATAAAAACAAAAATATTACTACAAAAAATAAACAAGCAAGTATCTAAACATATTATTTCTAAACACAAAATAAATGCACGCTTGCACGAAAGCGGGGAGCACACAAGTGTACACTTATGCAACTAGTTTCTTTAAGGGCTCAGTTGCCCTCAACGCTAGTCGCTCGAGCAACAGAATTAGAAGCAACTCGACCAGTCTCTACGTCCGCATCGCTCAAGTGGCGGACGTGTGCGCCAGCATTTACGGTATTAAAATCATGTAGGTTGTTGTTGTTGGTTCTGGGTAGTGGCCTCGCGTTTACTGCATGAAGCAAGTTCCGTTTATTAAAATTGATATTTGGAGCTAGAAGTATGGCTTTTGGCTGGGAAGAAAAATGCAATTCCAATATTATATAGGACTAACTTCTGCCCGCGATTTTATAATATATACGTAAGCTTACGTCCTTGACAGTACAACAAAAAGGATTCTTATTGAATGTGAGTAAATGAATATAAGAAATTAATTGATTGACTTTATCGACAAAACTTTGATTTTTGCTTCTGTGGTCTAGTGGTAAGACCATTATCTCAGACCCAGAGGTCCGAGGTTCGATTCCCAGCGGGGGCAAAATTTTCTGCTCAGTTTGTTTGGTGGCTGGCTAGCTACCACCATCTCATCTAACTCTAACGCCATAACAACAATTTTAACAGCATTTGTTGTGTTTCAGCAGTTAGAGGTAAGATAGCCTCTCTTTGTAGTTCCTCTGTGAAAGAAAGAAAGAAAAATATTGTATTTAGGACACGGACAGGAAATAGAAAAAGTTGGTTGTCTGTAAAGTTGGTTTACGGACGATCGTTTAACGTGACAAGGTCTTAACAAAACATTGATCATTGAGCGTACCGGGACAATGAGCGTAGCGGGACAATGAGTCATCTTTTTTCGTGCATGCAGCCGGCGTTCATCGATTTATTATACGTTGTCACGTCAAACAAGAGCAATTAAAACTAACAAAATTATCATTCAAAACGAAAAATAAAAATAACATAACAACAAATAAAAGAAAGACCTGTGCGAGGCCAAAAAGACTCCCATCTCAGCATAATGCTGCAATATTTAAAAAATAAACCCCGCAGCTGGTATTCTGATAGGGCCCGGCTGTGGTTGAGGACTGTAAAAAAAAAAAAAAACAACGGAATGGTGTTGGACACTTTCAAAACAATCTACAATTTCCCCCCCATAATTCATCCACCACAACATAATCGCCGGTGGCTTACGATATCACAGTACGAAATACCTTTTCTTTAAGAGAGAACAATAAATATTAAAGCTTACTTCCGACGGTTTATCGCGCATAAGGCGGGAACCGTGAAAAACGGATAAATGTGGAATCCTCACAAATCCCGTTGCCTGGAAAGTTTTGGAACGATACTTGTGTGTACCGGGCTTATGTCGTGTGGTTGAAGTCTTGATCTGCGCTCAGGGCTGTCGACATTAAAAACATTACATATCATACAACATATCATTATTTGTCAAATGGGATTATAATGACACTAGCTTTTACCCGCGGCTTCGCTCGCGTTAATTTAGAATAGGACAATATTCAACCATGATTCGAAAGCCACGTGGCGCCATCTATTATCACAAGAATGCTATTACTGTTTTAACTTACTTATTTTTTTTGTTTGTTTGTTACCTTTTCACGCCTAAACCACTGAACCGATCATCCTGAAATTTTGCTTATACGTTGTCATGTGTAGAAACGGACAAAGGGTACCTTTTATCCCGAACAAATTTACTGTTCCCGAGGAAAACAACAGTAACGTTCTTATGATAATAGATGGCGCCACGTGTTTTTCGAATCATGATTGAATTATATATTATTACTAGCTGAGCCGACAGACTTCGTTCTGTCAAAAGCTATACTATAAACTTCACTACTCTACCCTACCCTACCCTACCTACCTTACCTACCTACCTACCTACCCTACCCTACCCTACCTACCTACCTACCTACCATACCCTACCCTACCCTACCCTACCCCTACCCTACTCCTACCCTACCCTACCCTACCCTACACTACCCTACCTACCTACCTACCTACCCTACCCTATCCTACCTACATACCTAAAACTTAAAAAAAAAATATAGTAGCTGATTCTCAGACCTACTGAACATGTATTTATAATTTCATAAAAATCGGTCAAGCCGATTCGGAGGAGTATGGTAATTAACATTGTGACACGAGAATTTTATGTATAAGATTATAGAAACTTTAGTAGTGTTAGGTAACTTAGGCTATTTTTATTTTTGAAAATGCAACGTGAGCGAAACCGCAGGCAGCAGCTTGCAATATATTTATTATTCAACACATATAAAATGTTATTTATGAATAATTTTCTTGCCACTAGCAGCCCTACCAATAGAGTCGTGTTCCACTAGCGGATGCCGCGTTTATGCGCGTTGATAACGCGCAGTACCGCAAATGATGCCGCGATTCGTACTCGAGTAAGTAATGCCACAGATACTGATCAATATATCTGTACTTTGAAACTGAGTTTACAAAGCATCGGAGCTAAAACTGAGTATAAAGTGGAAGAAAAGCGTAGGCAAGCGAGCTCCATTGTTGACCGCATCTTCATTTCCCATCAGAGATAGTGGTCAAACGCGAAAAGATACGATAACGCGAACCCATACGTTTTTCCCCTACCGAAAATCGCTCAACCCGGCTAAAGAAGTTATCACTTCAAAACTTTATGTATTTTTTTTAAATTTTACAAAGCCTTAACACCATGGTGTTAGGCGTAAGATCATCAGAATAGAACATAATTAATTTGCTGAATTATAATAATAATATTTAATTGACATTGCTATACCAAATACACATAACTTGCAGACAACAATAGCAGAGAAACTGACCAAATACACTGAATTAAAAGATGAACTAGTCCGACTTTGGCATTTACAAAAAGTTACAATAGTTCCAATAGTATTTCTACAACAGGAGTAATACCAACACAACTTCACCAGTCCCTTAACTCCCTTAACTTATCTCCAAATACCTACCATCTGCTGCAGAAGGCAGCGATACTAAACACATGCAGACTCGTGAGAAAGTTTCTGCAATGTGAATCCGAAAACCCACATCCAATCCCAAATACGCTAACATCTTCTGTGCAATCTTCTGCACGTGACCGCACTTAATCCAGCTGATAATCACTTGGCTTAGGCCCGTGTTATCAGCACTCCCGGCTAGCCGAGAATATAAAATAAATATCAAAATAATAATAATAAAAAATACAATTTGTTGTTCATCATCTTATTTTTTTACGTAGGCTACTTTTAATAAACGTTCTAAGAGAAAGTTTTGCTTCATCAAGTAGATAGGAAATTTACAGTTAGCTACCTTTTTAAATTATTACAATGACATTGGTGCCGATTCCCTTGTTCACAAACTAAACTAAATTTAAGTTCAGTGTATCTTTTTCTTTCTATTTCATTAAGAAAAGGACAGAAGATAAATTTTAGTTTAGTCCTGTCAAATTAATCAGCGCCTGTCACTGCTCCATACAAGTTTAGACGTGATTAAACACTTGCCGACTAAAATTACGTCAATTTACGTCAAGCGCTGATTAATTTGACAGGATTAAACTAACATTTATCTTCTGTCCTTTTCTTAATGAAATAGAAAGAAAAATATGCACTAAACCTAAATTTAGTTTAGTTTGTGAACAATGGAATCGGCACTATTGTCTCTCCATGTAAAACCCGAAACACTAATTCCCATAAAGGGAATAAAAGTATCGTTGGCTACGACGTAGCTGAAAGGACGGTGTTACTGCTACGCGGCTACGCTTGCTACGGCGTAGCAAGAGCTCTTTGTTACGTAGTGGACGTGCATTGTGTCTGTTCATAAATAATTTGAATAATAACGGTCATTTTCAGTTCTGTTTTAATTAGAAAAGGATGTTTTATGAGCAGTATCTGGTTTTACCTACTAATGAGCACGTCGACACTTTGTTCTGCAAAACTAATATGAAAATTCTGTTTCCAAAGCCTTTAAACGTTTTAGTTAATGAGTTATGAAGCTGTAAATGGATTTAAAATATCTACTGATTGTTTTTTTTATTGTGGAGTTGTCTGTTTTTAGGGTTCCGTAGTCAACAAGGAACCCTTATAGTTTTGCCATGTCCGTCTGTCTGTCCGCGGTTTTGCTCAGAAGCTTTGATTACTAGAAAGCTGTAATTTGATATGGGTATACAAAATAATCATGCCGAATAAGCAGTAAAATAAAAATAAAAAATAGAAAAAAATATTGTAGTGTACCTCCCTTGCACGTAAAGTGGGGATAATACTTTTGTTAGAGTCAAGCCAGCTAGATGGTTGTATTTGGATATGTATGTATGTATGTATGTTTTTAACCGCCTCTGTGGTCTAGTGGTAATACCACCTGTCTCAGATCCAGAGGTCCCGGGTTCGATTCCCAGCGGGGGCAAAAATATCTGCTCGGTTTGGTTGGTGGTAGGGCTTGTTCTAAGTCCGCCTGGCTAGCTACCACCATCTTATCTAAGTCTGTCGCCAAACAACAATGTTAACAGCATTTGTTGTGTTTCGGCAGTTACAGGTAAGATAGCCAGTTCCTCTGTGGTTGAGGATTCCGGGTGAAGCTCGCTTCCATCTTCGGCCTTATCATCACTTACCATCAGGTGAGATGAAGGCCAAGAGCTTCCCCGTTGTGTGTAAAAAAAAAATGTAATAAAAAATCATGGCAGTAGTATATATAACGAAGTTAAAAGGTATGTGTATAGGGTGACATGTAATTTGACTTATCCTTCCAGGAGGTGATAGTTTGACCCGTTTGCGACAATTTAGCGACCTTGTGATAAAGCCTAGGAGAAAATTCATGGGTTTGGGAAATCCCAAGTTTTATGTATTTTTGAAAATTTCCCAGAATTCGTTACTAAATCTGCGCCAAGAGGAGCCAAAACAAAAAAGCAGGGCATTACCTGCCTTTCGAAGCATTTCGTCGTATTTTGAAACCCTCATAGCTTTGGCCTGGATAGTGCTAGAGTGCTCAAATTCTCAGGATTAGTTATAGTTAGTAAACTTATAAAACACACTTAGTTTCGTTTGTCTAGCTTTTATAATTTGGATTTTATTAATGACTAAAATACGTCGTTTTGTCATTTACTGACTAACTCACTCAGTCACTCATCAAAACCGTTTTCTCACTCATCAAACATTTTTATGTTTCTTTGGCATGCAAAAAAAACATAAAAATCGGGTTTTCTCGATTCCCATTAAATTTCGCCTAGGCTCTTATGGGGTGCTTAATTGTTGCAAATAGGTTACAATAACACGTCGAGGAACAATACGTCAAATAACAAGTCAGCCTGTATATGTTGTGTCTAACTGGATTCTTTTATAATAATAATAAAATAAAATAAAATATTCAATAATAAATTTTTTTAAAATACAGTATAAATCTTAGAAATAATGTAGGTATTACAAAGTATGATGCCTGTACTAGGATAAACCTGCATCGCAGGCGGCATGAGTTCTTACAATTACTATTAGGACAACTGATTACTTAACAATATTTAACATAAGTTTTAAGAATACTGAAATAGTTAGTTAATTATGTTCAAATATACTTAAATACAAATAATTAAGGTCTTAAACATGTAGATAATTTCTATATTATTTACGGAAAAAAGTTGTTAGCACTTAGTTACACGATTATGATTGCGTCTGCAGTATTAATAACTACATTGATCGTTTGTACAAGTCGACACCTCCTGCGCATAAGGTCGTATGTTTAAATTTGTATTTTTTAGGAGAGAGATTTTTAACGTCATCTTTGTGTTGATCAGCCGCAAAAATAGTATGATAAAACTATTAGCGGGTTAGAAACTCGGTTTTTAGTGAAAATATGAAAATATCGTTTTTAAGAATGTGTAGTATTTTATATAATATTACATAAAAAGTACTAAAATCTCATTTTACAAAAAAAAAACATGTTACGACTTTTTGCGTGGGAGGTATCGAAGTGATTATAAAGACTAGTTGTATACAAAACTGGTCAAAAATGTAAACAATACACATCTGAAACAACGTTATAATAATAATAATTTTATTTCAGAAACATTCATAAATTTGTTAGTAAACATTTAACCTTAATAACTATGTTAGAAAACATGCAGGTTGGACAAATAACGGACGAGCGGGCAATCTAATTTCCCTGCTATAACATTCAGGAGACCGTTCGAGCTGCCCCGGACCCTTTGCACCAACGACGCGGCACGCTTATACAAGTATGATATTATTATTATACACATGTTTTTGACAATTCTTAATTTGTTAAAAACAAGTATCACAACTTGTGTGTTTATGGGGATAAAAGCGGGCTTACTAAACTGTTCTGAAAGGTAGTACAAAATTCAATCGAAATAAAAATCAATCTATCTCTAAAATCTAATGATCTTCACTGTCTTGATTTTATAGCCGTTTTTTTCAAAAGCTATCTTTCTAAAGTTCGACACAGCGAGGCCGTTATTAGGATTAATGGTACTGACTGTGCTATCTTCGGCACATTCATTGTGCGCTAACAAATCGCTGTTAGCACCTCTGGCGCTATTGTCGGCCTTAAGCGATCAATGACGGCGAGACTGAGTTCTTTTTGTGTATGTGAGTGGTTGATGATGCTGCAAATTATGTGAAGAATAGGTAATATAGAAGATTAAAAAAAAAAAAAACTCTCGGCATTCTCTTGTAATGAGGTTTAAAAAGCAGGTCTCACATGTACGGTGGCCAATCACATCACGTTACCACAAACTGTAAAATTTCATCGTTGAATTTTGAACTTAATTATCATTCATCATTTCAGCAAAAAGACGTCCACTGCTGGACATAGGCCTCCCTCAAGCACCGCCACCTCGACCGGTTCCGTGCTTCTCGCATCCAGCGGATTCCTGCGGCTTTCACAATGTCATCAGTCCACGTTGCCGGAGGCCTTCCTACGCTACGTCTTCCGGTACGCGGTAGCCACTCCAGAACCTTTAGTCCCCAACAGCATCTGTTCTGCGAGCAATGTGCCCTGCCCATTGCCACTTAAGTTTGGCAATTCTTCGAGCTATGTCGGTTACCTTGGTTCTGCTACGGATGTCTTCATTTCTGATTCGATCACGTAGGGAAACTCCAAGCATAGTCCTCTCCATTGCCCTTTGGGAGACTTTTAGCCTTCTAATAAGGCCCATTGTGAGCGACCACGTTTCAGTGCGTAGTGCCATTGGCAACACACATTTTTGACGTTCAAAAGTGCATCTTCGTGCCTATTTGAAATAAATTATTTGACTTTGACTTTGACTTTGAACACGCACTGGTCAAAGACTTTCGTCTTGAGACGTCTTGAACTTAATTAATTATTTTGTGTATAACATATACACAAAATAACATAGCTATCAGAAATAATAAAGAAATATTATCAAATAACTTACGTGAACATTATAGGTAATCCATCTTTCACCACAGTTATATCAAAAGCAATGTTATGAGTTATGTCTGTTGGCGGGTACACATATTTTTAAAGTCTCCCAATATTACTCAACAGAGATATAGCCTGGGATATGGAGACGTACATAGGCTACTTTTTTACGCGATAACTGACATCTACGCGGGCGGAGCCGCAGGCAATAGCTAGTAATTTATACACAAATCTTATGTAGTGGAACTATTTTAAAACATTATAAGATAATTAATGTATTTTTATTACAATATATCTGACTATAATTAGATGAAGCCCCTTAACATTACATCCACTGAGTTTACGACATTTATTAATTAAAACAACATACACATCAAATATAGCACATAGAATTAAGAAAATATTATATAATAAATTCTGTTATCCTTAAATTTTAGGTGAACGTAAAATAGATTTTTGTATTTATTTAAACCGACTCACAGATCACCGGTTTCGTTCGGAATCGATTATTCGTCTAGAATCACTCAGGCTTTTTAGCAAGCAGTAAAGACTAATTCCATGTAATTTAGGAAAAGAAATCAAACATTAAGAATATGTGATTCTACATATTCTGACACATTCGTGCATAGCGTTGCCAACTCACGGCTACGGAACGCTATGCACAAATGCGTGGCCGGCAAACAAATGAACGATGCGGTAAACCTCTCCATGCACAATGCATAATATGCGGATACTATGCAGCAGAGTGTCGACTGTGGTTAGCTAGTATGGCGTCAATAAAGTTTTCGAGTATCAGTCATAGTATTCGTTATTTTAGTGCCATCTAATGATAGTTGCACCTTGCTTCTGACGTTTCATAAGTGCCCATGTAGGTTTATCTTATATATATAAAATTCTCGTGTCACAATGTTAGTTACCATACTCCTCCAAAACGGCTTCACCGATTTTTATGAAATTTTATATGCATATTCAGTAGGTCTGAGAATCGCCTACTATCAATTTTTTTTTTAAGTTTTAGGTAGGTAGGTAGGTAGGTAGGGTAGGGTTGGGTTGGGTAGGGTAGGTAGGTAGGTAAGTGTAGGGTAGGGTAGGGTAGAGTAGGGTAAGTAGGTAGGTAGGTAGGTAGGGTAGGGTAGAGTAAAGTAGTGGAGTTTATACTATAGCTTTTGACAGAACGAAGTCTGTCGGGTCAGGTAGTGTAAAATAAAATATTTTGATTTAGATATTTTGATTTTGAGTTGTAGAAGAAAAAAGCTACTTTATTTGTCATTGAACCTGTATTTAATGAAGTAAAAATTACGTGTAATTCATTCCATGCTAATCCTGCTCACTGTATTAAGATATTTAAGAGCATTTGGAAATCCAAACACACCGAATTTCAGGTCAGTTCGTAACTGGACCTTCACAAACAAACTAAAACAGAACAGTAAGCAGTTGCAGGAACTCGTCTAATTAACCCTAATCAAGCTAAATATTGTGGTGTTGCTAGTGCATTCGCAAAACTAGCTCAAACTTCTTAATAGGAATCTCTACACTCTGCAACTTTTAATCAGTAGCGAATCCTGGCTATAGCAATGCTGCTTAAAGTCTGTATTTAAACTTAAGAAAACTTGACCCAAGCTAAAGCACAAAAAAAATAAAAAATACTGATAATGCTTAGTTATACCTAACTGGATTGTATTTGAGCTGTTTGTTGGTTGTTTGGATTGAAGTCAAAGTCAAAGTCAGAAGTTAAATCATTTATTTCAAATAGGCACATAAAAGGCACTTTTGAACGTCAACATTTACAACGATAATTAATTGATTCTAGTTGCCCCTTCCAAAAGGTAGTTACGCATGGAGAAGAATGGGCAAGAAACTCCATACTTACTCTTTTAAAATGTTAACAATATTTGTATACATTAATTATTAATTATATGTGAAGACGATGCACAACTAAAATTCAAATTACTATACCACAATAGGTAAAAAGAATGAAAAGTGAAGTTGATGAAACCAGCTCGTAGGCTAGCAGTTTTATGATGCTTTGTCTATGCTAAATAAATGTTTATAGGGTTCCGTACCCGAAAAGTGCCAAATGGAACCCTATTACTAAGCCCCCGCTGTCTGTCTGTCTGTCAGTGGGCTGTATCTCAAGAACAGTAGTAGGTAGACACAGTTGAAATTTTCACAGATTATGTTTGTTGAAGTTAGTAATTAGATAAAGGTAGGTAGTCCGCATATAACAAACGTGTTTTTTGCTCGATCTAAATACGGTACGGAAAGGGTCGTGTGCGAGTCCGACTCGCACTTGGCCGGATTTTTCTTTTTTTCTTTGGCGCTAATTGTTGGTAGATTTTTGTTTATTTGTCATCCATACTAATATTATAAAATTGAAAGTAACTCTGCCTGTCTGTCTGTATGTTACGTTTTCTCGCCTAAACTGTTGAACCGATCGTCATGAAATTTGGCAGAGATATAGCCTGGGATATGGAGAAGGACATAGGCTACTTTTTACGCGATAATTGACATCCACGCGGGCGGAGCCGCAGGCAAAAGCTAGTATTTTATAGTTTTGTAATGGAGGTCATTGGCACCTAAATAAAAACCGGCAAAATGCGTGTCGGACCATACACAATGAAGGATACTGTAGCTGGGATGAATTTATCCCAAGATCCAACTAAACATTGTATTTGAAAAACTTCCATTTGCAATGTAAGTTTAGACGCTTAATATTGAAAGATTTACCATGTTATATTAAGATCATTGACGTCTCATAAGTTTTTCTGTAATCTATAAGTAATTTGATATGTCACACGATACAGTTCCCAAACTTTTTTTTAAATTTTCTAATTTGCCCCCCGCAAGTGACCCCCATATTCAAAATTCATTTATTTACGTTACAAGTCCGTGTTTGGGTCATAAAAGTTCATATGTGTACCAAATTTCAACATAATCGTCCTAGTAGATTTGGAGCTAATCGGCTGTGACAGAGGGACGGACAGACAGACAGATAGACACACGAGTGATCATTTATAAGGGTTCCGTTTTTTTCCTTTTCAGGTACGGAATCCAAAAAATGGTGGGTGGACTAGGAACGATATGATTTAGTTATTTTATCCTATTTTGATTTGTGTTTACTTGACAATCTTACTTTAGAAATGTATTTTCTGTGTTTACTAATTGGAAAACATACCTACCTAACGATTATGTGCAGCTCTGATTTAATTTTTAGTGATTTCAATAATGATTTCTAAGTAAACTCCCAATTAGGATTACCTAGAACCATATAAGATGCTATAAGACTAATAAAACATTTTATAACAATAACCACAGTTATTAGTAACAATACCCAGACCACGTTATTTAATACTGTTTTTAAACACGAATTGGAGCTAGAACAAATGAAGTTATTATTTTACACCTAACACAAGTCTGTTTGTATGTACGCAAGTAGATTTATTATTATAGACCAAGAACATTATGATGGGGTTTTTTTGGCTTAAGACTATAATAGCACCACCCTATTTCCTCCCGTGGGTGTCGTAAAAGACGACTTAGGGACTTACCTACTAGAGAATGGGCAGCAGCGTTCTCTATGCACATTTAACACCATACTGCGATCGCCAACCCGCCTGCCAAGCGTGGCGATTATGGAATATCCCGTCTTTTTTAATTTTTGTTTTTTTTCTGTTACGGACGCTTCTAACGTGCACGTCTTTCTACATTGTTCTCACAAGTATAACTTCAACATGAATGATGTAACCCATATTTTGTTTTAAAAGAGTGTCCATGGAGTTTCTTGTCCGTTCTTCTACATAGGTTCCTATGGAGAAGAACGGACAAGAAACTCCTACGCTACCACAACCTACTACGCTTTGCAATGGGCAACTAACTAGCTTCATCTTTCTGACTGACCGCCCCCTTGACAATTCAAAAGTGCCTGTAATTGGTTTATTTGAAATAAATGCTATGAGTTTGAGTTTGAGTTTGAGTTTTTTGGCGGAGGCCTATGTCCAGCAGTGGACGTCTTTTGGCTGAAATGATGATGAATGATGATAAAAAGTAATTCTGTGTGTCTGTTACCTTTTCATATTTGTCTCACAGATAGAGCATGACCATGAGGTTTCGTTTCTGTGAGATAATTTCCGACATCCACGCGGGCAAAGTCGCCGCCAAAAGCTAGTATTTTATAAGTAGCATAATTTGTTTTATTTTTCTTGAAATGTAAATAAGGAAGGTAATAAAAAAAAGCGTGTTAAAGTATGAAAGGAGATTGTTTTGCATCCATACATCGTTCGCCCCAGAACCAACAACAAAGGAAAATTACTTTGCGTGTTCTAAATTACAAGTATATGCCCATGTAGACAAAGTTTAATGACGGACAACTTGCAGAAAGGATTTATTTCAAAAGAAAACAAATGTTTTGAGGTTATATGTAGTAAGAAACAATCCTTTCAATACTTCGAAATACATGCTAATAAATGCATGTCACTGTTATTTCTATTGCCTGTATGAGGTTAGCTAAGCTAAGAGAATCAGAAAAACATTTAAGTACCTATTAGGTATTTGGTAAATCTTCTAGTTTTTGTATTAGAATAGGTAGGTAAATAAGTACTTATTTATTTAACTTGAATGTAAACGACTTTATCCTAATTTTAATTTTTTATTTATACATATGTAGGAAGTCATATTACCTCATGTATGTTAGTCATGTTATTGAAAGATTGGGCATCACTAATTGTCATGTCTAATCTAATTGTCAAAGACATATTTTATGTGATGTCGATAGTCGCTCTTTGAATTGTTCATTACCTATGGAACGCAGAATGTCCATTTAATACAGATATTCGCAATTAGTGTAATAAAATATGTTTATAATTATTATGTAGGTCAGATGTTTGTTGGTCCTGGGGCCATTTCCGACGATGTCCTTTCCGATTTATATTGCAAAATTAGAATTTGTGTTTTTCAAAGATGTAACATATTTACCCTCATTACCTATACGCTGCTGCCATCTAATCGGATGTTCATTTATGCCTATGCGATAGAACTCTGGAGATCTAGATTCGACAAACTGTGTGAAAGCATTTTGTATTGCCTCTTGGGAAGAAATTTTTTACCACGTAGAAAATTGTTCAAATCACGAAAAAAAAATATTGTCAGTTGGAGCAAGGTCTGGCGAGTACAGAGGATGACGTATGGTTTCTAACTACAGCTCCTGTAGAGTTACAACGGTGTCCCGTGCAGTGTGAGGTCTAGCGTTATCATGGAGCAATAATGGTAAAGATTGATTCACGAGTAGGGGCTGTTTCACTGCCAGTTTCTCCATCATTGTTCAAAGTTCGGCACAGTAAACATCTGCTGATATTGCTTGAACAGACCTGAGATAGCTATAGTAAATAACACCATGAAGAGACCACCAAACAGTTACCATTACCTTTTTATTAGTAAGCTTTGCTTTAAGGCACTGTTGCGGCGTTTGACCTGGGGTCAACCATTGCATTTTTTGCTTACAGTTATCGTAAGGAATTCACTTTACGTCACATGTCATAATTCGATCCAAGATTCCTTCATTTCCTATTAACCTAATTAACCTACACTGTTAAGGTATCTGTATTTATTTAGTACTAGCTTCTGCCCGCGACTTCGTCCGCGTGAAATTTCTTGTTCCCCCGACCCACCCCGTCGCATCACATTGCTTGCCCGTGCTTTTACTTCGTTTTCGCATAAGCTTTCATAAAAAAGTGTCCTAGTAATTAGAAATGTAATTCTTCCTCAAGAATTTTTTGGGCTGTAAAATGCAAAAAGATTTTTTTCAAATCGGACAAACGTGTAATTTTTTTTTTTTTCTACTACTTAATAATGTTATCATTAATCACTACAAAACCGATCACAAAAAATATATTTTTTGCTTAGAACCAAAACAGTGCAGAAATGTTATACTCTCAGTTCCAGAGATTAGCGCGTTCAAAAAACAAAAAAACCGGCCAAGTGCGAGTCGGACTCGCGCACGAAGGGTTCCGTACCATCCATACAAATCCTTATCCTAATATTATAAATGTGAAAGTAACTCTGTCTGTCTGTCTATTTGTCTGTCTGTATGTTACGTTTTCACGCCTAAACCGCTGAACCGATCGTCATGAAATTTGGCAAACATATAGCCTGGGATATGGAGAAGGACATAGGCTTCTTTTTTACGCGATAACCGACATCCACGCGGGCGGAGCCGCGGCCAAAAGCTATCCATACTAATATTATAAATGTGAAAGTAGCTCTGTCTGTCTGTCTGTCTGTATGTTACGTTTTCACGCCTTAACCGCTGAACCGATCGACCTGGGATATAGAGAAGGACATAGGCTACTTTTTTACCTGATAACCGACAAACACGCGGGCGGAGCAAAAAAAACGGCAAATAAATCATGTCCGTTGTATGGGATTAGGCCCCCCTTAAATATTATTTTTTTCTGTTTTTTAGTATTTGTTGTTATAGCGGCAACAGATATACATCATATGTTTAACTATCACGGTTCATGAGATACAGCCTGGTGACAGACGGACAGACAGACAGACAGACAGACGGACAGCGGAGTTTTAGTAATAGGGTCCCATTTTACCCTTTGGGTACGGAACCCTAAAAACTAACTCTTCAGCTTTAGAATAGACTACCTCGCAGAGTTGATCATTATTTTGCTGCGGAGTTATTATAAAACAGTTATATGTCCTAAGATATTCATTTAAATTAAATGATGTAAGGGCAACTTTGTTCAAAATTAAATACTTGTGATGAATAACGTATTTATTTGGATAAGGATTAATACCATGTTTATGAAAACTCCTTCGCAAATAATGCATTAATTTCGAACAAATTTGATTACCATAAAAAAGGTTATAGTGAGTCAATCCTAAAAGATAAACATATGCTGTCGCGGACTTTTTTTTAGAAAATTTAAAGAGGAACAATTCCATCATACATGATATTTGCGTAACTTAAACCGTTTACGCAGCGCACGCAACGGAAGCTCTCAAAAAGGAATAACTTTTCCCGTTTTTGCAACATTTTTCATTTATGCTCCGCTCCTATTGGTTGTAGCGTGATGTTATATAGCCTATAATATTTCTCAATAAATGGACTATCCAACACAAAAAGAATTTTTTCAATTCCAAACAGTAGTTCCTGAGATTAGCGCGTTCAAACAAACAAACAAACTCTTCAGCTTTATATATTAGTAATAGATATAGATAAATACAGGTAAGACCCTTGTAGAAGGTGAGGCCTTTGCAGTTAGAGGTAAGATAGCCAGTTCCTCTGTGGTTGAGGATTCCGGGTGAAGCTCGCTTCCATCTTCGGCCTTATCATCACTTACCATCAGGTGAGATGAAGGCCAAGAGCTTCCCCGTAGAGTGTAAAAAAAAAAAAAAGTATGTCTAGAGTTCTACCAAAACGATATCGCAATCCTGTTCCACAATAAAGCGCTACATCGCTATAACGTACAATGTATTTGTCTGCTAATATCAAGCGGTTCTACAGGATGACTTCGAAGCAAAGCCGGGATTAGTCAAGTTTAGAATGGCATTGCCATGTCCGGATCCAGTCGGATCCCGGGCTCGTGGCTCGTGGCTCGTGGCCCGAGGGCTAAGTAAGTTATTTAACACGATCCTGTTGAACTGATTGGACGGATTAGCGAGGTCGATTGTTTCGACCGTTCGCTCGCTAGTTTTGGTCAGTGGCGGTAATGGAGTTCGTTGAATCTTTTATTAATGCTACTTAATGGATTGGACAGGTGTGTAGTGGAGTCAGATTCACATGGCTCTGTGATAATACTTAGCATAATTTTATTGTAGCCAAAACCCTATAATACCAGTTAACGAAATTTTCAATAAGATTGATAGATATTACGAGTATACTGATACTCTATATTATGTACACCATAAAAATTACAGATATAAATGTAGTTTACAAGAGGCGGTATTATCGCTTGATGGATTAAGACGCAGATATATGTCAGTGACCTTGAGTGGGTAAAAGGGAGAAGGAGAGACTATAATGCAGGTAGTCTATGGTGTACTATTTACATATACACTAACTAATAAAAATTAATATAGATAATAAATACGTAAAACATGTACTTATCTATATAAATAAATATATACAACTAGCAGCCCCGACAGACGTTGTCCTGCCCGAACAGCGCCATCTACCAATTGTGAATCTAAACCATTCAAGGACACACAAAAACACCCAAAAATCATCGAAATCGGTCTAGCCGTTTAGGAGGAGTTCAGTGACATACACAGGTACAGAAGAATTATATACACAGGGTTATTGGTAAAACACTAACAACCTTGCAGGACTGTATTACTACTAACATCATAAACAACAACTTTTTTTTTTTCTTAAAACTTTGCCCCACACTAGGAATTTCTCCTGTATCGTGGGTGCGTTTACATACATTTAAACTCACATACACAAACAGCCAGACCCGGAACAACTACTTGTAGGTCATACAAATATTAGTTTCGTGTGGGAATCGAACCCGCGACACGCAGCGCAGCAGTCAATCGCTTAACCACTGCACCAACCGTGTCGTTACGTCACGTGTGTACTTCACGAACATGACATATGGATTACTATGAAGCACTATTCAACTCAACCATTTTGAAGGGAACTGAAATGATCTAACACACGCGCCACCATCAGCGAGTTATTTGAGTGAGCATGACATACTTTCAGCTGCCCGGGCACATTCAGGTCAATGAAAGAAGTACATCTTAGCTTTGTAATAGGATCACAGTTCTCACACATGTGCTATGCAATTATACAATACTTATCCTGCCTAGTAAGTTCTCGACTATATTGGGGTCGGGTTTTTTTTTCGCTTCTGATGCAGCTGATTACCAGTATTTTACATGGAGCGACTCCTTATCTGATTTCCACAACCCAGTTACCGGCTAATACGATACCCTTTGGTAAGACTGGTTGTCAGACTTTCGGGCCTCTGACGACCCGTAACGATTGTCAAAGATCCACGAATGAAAGCCGGGACCAACGGCTTAACGTGATTTTCGAGGCACTTAGGGGTTTCGGTATGTAAAGATGACCATCTTCATCATTTACACTTTTCCATTGTACTTCGGCCACCTTTGGGATGACTCAGCAAAGTACCAACTTGCTGCGCTTGAATCGGTAGAACGCAGAGCTAAGAGGCTCATTGGCGACGTAAAACTGGTGGATGCCAAGCTTCAAAGCTTGGCTCATCGCCGCAAGGTTGCCTGCTTGTCGGTCTTCTACAGATTGTACTTCGGCGAGTATGCCCATGAACTCCACGACCTCATTCCACCGGCCCCTTTCTACCATCGGACATCTAGACACACTGCAAGTTACCACCCATACCTATTTGATACTCCACCAACTCGCACTAAGCGTTTTCAAACGTTATAATGCGCACAGCAAAGGAGTGGAACTCTCTGCCTGCGTCGTTGTTTCCGAACGCATACCACCCTAATCTATTCAAAGTGAGAGTGAACAGGCTTCTTCTGGGTAAGGTCACTCATCGTCGACTTTGTCTCTGTCACCCATACCTACACTAGAGTCAAGAGCAAACCCATATTAAAATATATATATATATATTTATTTTATTATTATTAATTAAGTAAACATAGAGTTACAAATATTGGCTTGTGACTTTGCTGCGGAGGGATACTGATATCTAAGATACAGGGACACCCCTAGTTTGGAGATCAGGGTTTCAATGTTTTGTGCATAGATAGCCTCCTGGTTATAAATATAACATTGTTTTAGCTTTGTTTTTAGTACTTAGGATTTTCTTCATTAATTTTATTTTTGACTAGCTTTTGCCCGTGGCTCCACCCGCGTGGATGTCTGTTATCGCGTAAAAAATATATGTCCTATGTCCTTCTCCATATCCCAGGCTATACCTATGCCGAATTTCATGACAATCAGTTCAGCGGTTTAGGCGTGAAAACGCCAACGTAACATACAGACAGACAGACAGACAGAGTTACTTTCACATTTATAATATTAGTATGGATAGTATGGATTTTTTTACATACGAAGACCCATTCAAGAACCAACCGTGGTAAGCATAGCTTAACCTGATTATACAATACTAAGAGATCGAATGTATACGAGTACTACAATGCAAATATAGTTTTTACAATCTTCAACAGTTTATACCTACATACTTCATTCAAGACAACAATAGGTTTATTACTTTAAAACTAGATTATGTAAGATATATTGTGTTTAAATAAATTAAAAAATAATATTAAAGTAAATAAAGTGGACACCATTATTATTTAGGTAAAGGAAGAGACCTTTATTAGGTAGGTAGCTAGAGATATTATTTTAAAATTTCTAGTAGTTTTTCCGTGTCTGCGTAATTGAGTTTTGATAAATTATCCTGTACTAGTAAGTTACACCTATTATAACTTAAACTTTAAAGGGCCCTAAAAATAAATAAAATCGATTAGCAAAAGCATGTTTAGTCTGAGAGTTAGTACAAACCAAATCTTTTCTTGTCCTATCAGAAGGTACTGGGTTAAAACAGAGTACAGTGTGTTGGAATTAAACTATATTCAAAACAAATAATTGATTTACTGTTAGCACATTACATGCCATATAAAGCTGGTTTGTAGGAAATCTAAATGGACGAAAAGTAGCAACCTTTAAAACTGCTCTTTGGGCGCGTTCTAGGTGCAGTAAGGTATGCTGGAAGAGATTTCATTAGAAATAAGCATCACCTTTGTACGTATTTTTCTGTTCCTTTCTTCTTGTCTGTTTATATGTGTATACATAAATTTTTAACCGGAAGAGAACTGGAGTTCCCGTCATAGCTTGCAGAGTAAGCAAGCTGAAGTGGCAGTGGGCTGGCCATATTTGTCGAAGGAGCGATGGCCGGTGGAGCAGACGAGTCCTGGAGTGGAGACCGCGTATCGGCAAGCGTAGTGTGGGACGGCCCCCCAGCTAGATGGACCGACGACCTCAAAAAGGTGGCTGGGACAGACTGGATGCGGAAGGCGGAGGACAGGGTGTTGTGGCGCAGCATGGGAGAGGCCTATGTTCAGCAGTGGACTGCGATTAACTGATTGAGTTGATTGATTGATTTGACATAAATTGTTAACATAATATAAATACAAAAAACTTCTTTGATTATCTTTGAAAATGCACCATTCTGTTCATTCAATTAGTAATTAGCATCGACGGACTATCTGACCCGCGCTGTCGTCGTTTTTGTATTTTTTTGTTATAAATTTTTATTGCTCAAAAGTGTTTCAAAATCCGGACAAACCTATAGAGAAAAGAGGAACAGGGTGTACAATTCACTCATACTCTATAGTAAAGGGAGGATCCTCCGACCAGTGTTCTGCTGGTGGGCAACTGCCCTAGGGTTGATGTCGGGATGTTGTATATAATAATTATGCTAGACGTGCGGTAAATTCTGATTGCGCGATGCAGGATGTGTGACGATTAGTTCGCTTGTGGCGTTGTAGATGCCGCCACAAACCTATTGAGGTTTTTGTGATGTTTCTGTTTATATTTTGTTTTGTTCCTTAATTAAGAGAAAATAAAAAAGTCCTTTCAATTTTTCTGTCTCTGGTACCACTTTAAAAAGTTAAAGGACTTAATCAATTATTATTTGTTTAAGAAGCATTTCTCTTCTATCTCCATGAATTAGTCATAATGAACGTGGCTGAATTTCCTTTAAAAAAAATTATTATTTTCCTCCTCAAGTTATAATGAGAATACATTCCCTTTATACTGTTGCCTGTTTATTTAATAAATAGGGCTTTGTTAGTATGCAAACGAGGGTGAAAGAGACAGAAGTTTAATTCGAAAGACTAAAGATATTTCTGACAAAAAGTATTAGACATCATCGATGCACGCTATCGGGATACAGCG
Source organism: Dryobota labecula (assembly GCA_947523025.1). Taxonomy (NCBI): domain Eukaryota; kingdom Metazoa; phylum Arthropoda; class Insecta; order Lepidoptera; family Noctuidae; genus Dryobota; species Dryobota labecula. The sequence continues at coordinate 23,438,531 of OX383289.1, read as the reverse complement.
GTATACCAGTATTTTACATGGAGCGACTGCCTATCTGACCTCCACAACCCAGTAACTGGGTAATACGGTACTCCTTGGAAAGACTGGTTATCAGACTTTCGGGCTTCTGACGACCCGTAACGACTGTCAAAGGTCCACGATTGACAGCCGGGACCAACGGCTTCCGAAGTAAGAGGGGTCTTGGTATGTAAAAATGGTTATCCATCCACGAACCAACCGCGGCAAACGTAGCTTAACCTGATCGATCGACCCGCGCGGCTGTTATTACTTAGGTCATAAAATAAAAACTGTTAGGAAAGCACTTATACGCACCAGCGTTATTTTTATGAAGTCTTCTCTTCTAGATTGAATATGATTTATGATGTGGTTGCTAGGTTACATTTGTTACTGCCTGTATCTAAGATACATAAGAGATAAAACATATAATACGTTAAATGCAAGAAAGCAATTAGGTATATGTTTTATCTACACCAATGGTATAAATCATCTATAAAAGTTTCTGAAACAGTTAGCTTATTGCCAACATTAAAATATCTGGTGTCATAGTAACCATAATATCATCCAAACGAGAGTTATAATGTTGTACTAAATTTCATTATGCAATTCCTTTGCGTTTTCGATCCCTTCCTTTACTCATCAAACAGCTACATTTATGAATTAAAAAAAAAAGAACATTGTCATGCACGCGCATTTTACTACCACAGCGCCGTAAATAAAAAATAAAATAAAACTTATAGGTTATTCGACTTCACGTCGCATACCGCCATTTTTGTTCGAAACCTATTAGTATTGCAAAAATTTATAAGTTTGTTGTTTACAAAAATGAGTGATACAAACTTTGACAACACACCACCATATATTTCTAATGCAGTATTTCTAACCAATTATAACCAGAAAAGTCGAGAAAACAATATGAAAACATGGGTGTAGATAAAGTCTTGTATGCAACTGTACATAATTAGGTATTAAAACACTCATATGATACTATTATCAACTCGGCTTCGCCTCGTGTGATAAGCCCACGTTCGTGTTTCAATACCCCTTATTATACAACAGTTGCATAAATAACTATTATAATAACTAAATGCCATTAACAATCAATTGATTGATAACGAACTTATCTCATTACTTCAGAATATCCTAATTACATTTATTCATAAAACTTTTATATTTGCATTCATAAACCTTCTCGATTCATATTTATCATGGTACGCGTATGTTAACAAAAGAGTTAATTCTGTTCCTTATTCCGTTGCGCAGTTAATAATTTAGTCGCGGGGACACCATAATTTTGTGGAAGCGATTACGGCGTCACATCCTGACGCACCATAAGCGTCATACATTTATTATAACATATCTTTGTCTTTCGGTCCACGGGTTTAATGAGTTTTTAAAGTGGAATTAGTCGTTGGGGAATTTTTTGGGAACTTCCTCGTTTTGGTAAAACAATTGTATACAATATTTGCTTCGAGGTAAGTTGAGTTGATATACAATTAGATCAACTGAGTCTCTGCTTAGAAGAAGTTATAGTAGGTTATAGTCTTTTTCCGTCTCATTACAAAACGCGTTCCATCTTTGGTCCAAGTCTAAACCTTTCAGCCAGTTTTTGTATTTTGAACCTTATTCTAAATGTAATAAAGTTCTTAATACAAAAATTTACAAGTTCGACTCTGGTAGAAAATCAGTTTTTGTATATAGTACTTTAAGGTTGTCGGTTTTTTTTAAATATTATTTTTGGCTTGTGTTGTCCCACTGCTGGCAAAGATCTCTCTTTCTCATTTTCACTCCTCTCTGTCTTGAGCTAGCTTTGACCAATCCTGTCTGTAGGCGTCAAGCTAGTCCCGCCATCTTCTCCTGGGTCAGCCTCGATGACGCCGGACGTTTTTTGGGACGTGCATGGTGGTAGAATTGGCCCATGACTCATTCGACATGCGGCAAACGTGTCCGCCCCAGTCACCATTCCCACTTACCCTAGGTTGGTTTTTGGGTGACTTCGGCGATTTGTGTTTTGGACTGCAGCACTGTGTTCACAACACAGTCTGTTAATCTGACTCCAAGAATGCTGCGCTCCATTGCTCGCTGGCAAACCTCAAGCTTGAACATCTACCAAACTGTCAAATACCAGGTTTTGAACGTCGTATGTGAGGATGAAGTATGCATAATGTCTATTAATTCACGTTTATGGCAAATGGGTAGGTCTCCTTTCATGAGGTTTTTGCTCTTCCAGGCGTTTTCAGTGCGACTAGCAACTTCTTTTTCTTGTCTCGTCTGAAAGGAGGCTATTGTCGGAATAAAGTTCGAAATTCAAAAATGGCTCGATGGTTTAAACCTGGGTCTAAAAATGAATCTTGTTTTGTAATAAGACCTGAGTTTTGAAAAAAGAGTCCAAATTTGTTTATATTCGCAATAGATTATGTTTAGTACATATGACTAACCTAAAACAGTAGTTGATTTTGCAGCTTATTTGGTCTGTTAAGACGCAGATATGTGCTAGTGACCTTGAGTGGTTAGCTTGCGTGTTTTGTACTGAGCTAACGCATTGCTTCGCACGTCCAGCCAGTAATAGGACTCGACCATTCAGGAGCACTGCCCCAAATAAGACGCATTTTCAATTTATTATACATAAAACATAGGTATTTTAATAAGATACGTATACTAAATGATTAATAATTTAAATTATCTTTAAAAAGCTGAAGGTTTCAGAAAAATACGCTTGATAGATTTTGCGTGATTCTCAGTTTTTTATCCGCGTTAGACATGAATTTACAAAATAATTTCACTATGTAATATAAACATTATATAAAATATTTGTATATTAAGTTATTAAAAAAATGCTCTAATTTAACATATATTTTTTCCAAATCATTAACTACTCGTTTAGACGTGATCTTCAGTATAAAATCATTAAAAGCCGGTTATCTTCGCCTTATCGCCGGTAGTCTAGCGCATAATAGTCCGCGACCTAAAGCGCTCAGTTTAGTTCGCAGCTCCCTAGCGAACCAGGTCGTTATTTTAGTTCGTCAGTTCCCGTCTCGAACAAGAGAAAGCTAATCTTTAAGGACAGCCATGAAATTCGACAGGAAGAAACCTTTGCTTTTAAAGGAAACACACACCACAGACATACTATAGTGAAACAAAAAACCATCTAAAACTGGAACTGCATCACACAAATCACACACACCCTCACTCCTGAGTAACTGCTGCTACGGCTGTAGCCGGTCAGTGCGCTTATTGGCCGGCCGGAATTACAGCCGTATCGCACATTAGTCAGGGCTGGACAAAGGACGGATTGGCCGACGCGACGCTTGTAATTTGTCTGCCACGGTGGGCAGCCTGGTAAATAACTATATGTGGCGGTCACGTTGCGGTTTAGCCGGGGTATTTGGGTAATTAGTGGGTTCAGGTATCATTTGACTTATATACCTAGCGATACTGAAGGTATCAATTATGCCGTAAATACCAGATAAAAACATTTTAAATAAATATTTTGACTATAAATTACTTGAAATTATAAACATGAGCATAAAACGCAATTTTGCTAATAAGTTGAATTGGAAAATCAACTTTTTACTTTCATCATCATCACGATATAGGTGATAAGGTGCAGGATTATCATTTCATCCGAAAAACGTCCGCTGCTGGACATAGGCCTCCCCCGAAGGGGTTGCCATAATCGCCACGGTTGGCAGGCGGCTTGGCGATCGCAATATGGTGTTAAAAATGTATAGAGAACGCTGCTGCCCAATCTCTAGTAAGTCCCTTAGTCGCCTTTTACGACACCCATGGGAGGAAACAGGGTGGTGCTATTCTTTACGTCCGGCACCACACGGCAGATACAGGATGATTGCTATAAAACAGTCTCTACATGAACGAGCTAAAGAAATTGTTTAATTCACATTAATTTTAATTAACTAAAAGCTACTCCAGTTAATTAAGGCAATCGGGTCTTAATAAACTAATTACATTTCGCATCTTTTAAACCCCTGAATGCCGAACTCTCAATTTATTTCACCACCAAAGAATATCACGTTTCAGAGTATCAGGCTGTCAATTTGGCTCATATGATTAATGTTACACACATATAAAGCGAATTCTCTGTGTGGCTCCTTTGTTTTCCAAAGCTATTTTTAGTTTATTACGGCAATCAAATGCTAATAAACCTAGTTTAATATCTTCTCATCTACTTATGGCGATCAAACTCTACAAAGACTTCCATGCTTGAGTTGATACTCAAGCGTGGAAGCTGACAAATTGCTTCATATCATTAATGTTTCATACACACATAAAGCGCTTCCCCATGAGACCAAACCGGCACAGAATTTGTTCCTTGGTTGTCAAAAGCTTTACTAAATAGATTTTTAGTTAATTATGGGAATCAAATATCTATATCACTCGGACCTTGACCACTTCTACCTCTACCATACGAACAATAAATAAAATAAATAAAAAAGCCTTTAATATTCCTTAAATACAAAAAAAAATATTAAAGTTCATAATTTAACTAATTAAGGACCCCTCGACGGGTATAGGCCTCCTCCAATAATTTTCAATTTTGTTTTGTTTTTGCTATCACAAGCCATGATTTGCCAGTCAATTCCACTATCTCATCGTGCCAACATTCTGCTGGTAACAACCATACGAACAATACTCGTTCTATAATAAGTAGAATTTCTTTAGTACGTCATCACGCTCACAGACGCAATAGAGAAATGGAGGAATGCAACGGTATTTTGATTGTATAATGTGATTGTGAGCGCGCGCGCAGGCGACGCGAAGGTGGGGGTGTGAGCGAGACATAATTATATTCTTGCGTAATAGTATGTTTTAGTGGATACCTACTTTATTTATTTATTTCTACACGCGCGTGATGCCTGCGGATTATTTTGTGTTTTATTTTTATCTAATAATATTTATTGGTATATCAGGTTGTATAGTTAGATTATATTCTGAGTACTGTTTGTTTTATTTTATCTAGTTGCCTATTTATGTTCATTTCTTTAAACCTGACTTGGTTTCCGTATGTCTTTTCCGGGTAACCACTGAAAATCAGCGCTGTGCTGTGGGTCCCTCATAGCACAGCATCATGCTGAGTGGAAGCCTTCTTGTCACAGTCATGACGTGCAGCTGCCGACTATTTTGTTTTGTGCTCGTAAATGGAATGTAGATCTATTTAGTTTTATTTTTTATTTTTCTGTATACCATCTACTCAAGTTAATTATCTTTTTGTATGCACGTGTTTCTGTGACAAATAAACCTATTTTTCTTCTTTTTTTTTTCTTTTTCTTTTCTTCATTTTTGACATCGATCCGTAGAAATCTTTCTACAATCTGTAATATTTTGTCTTTCGTTTCTACAACATCATGCTTCGCGTGCAGAAAATCCGTCACATTATTATCAAACCCCTAATACGTTACTCTATAAAAACTACCACGCTTGAGTATCAAGTTGTCAATTTGCTTCATATCATTAATGTTGCATACACACATAAAGCGGGTTTCCCATGGGGGAGAAACTTGGCTCGTTTCGCCGTCGTGTGACGTTGTCTCGTATCTAAATAAGGCATTATGTGTGAGTATGATAATTATTATAAAAACCTTGGTTGATACTTTGTGGGTAAAAGAAATGTATTTTCGTTTTGATTAACGTGGGTGCGAATTGAATCAATAGTATTATGTTGACGTTAGTTATATTTTCACAACAGTAGTTGGCTTAGCACAATCGCGCGGATTAAACTTAGCGTAAACTCGAACGATAATAAAACTGAGAATGCTCGTTACGCACGTAGACTATTCTTATCATGGGTGATACTAATTGTGCTTGTTGCATTAATTTTAACTATAAAGTTATAGAATAATTATTGTGATTCAAATCTCGTTTAAATTTACGTAACATTTACGTCTCTCGTTCGAGCTAGGGCGTCTGTCCAATAGAAAAATGTTTATTTATTGATTTTTTAAACATTTTGTAGACTTTACAGGTCAACCCAAAGCGTCTACAAACACAATACACAATATACAATATTATTTCATAATATATACGCGTACATTTATAATTTGTTGTTAACATGTTATACAATTATTGGATAATACCTACTAACTTATAATTAGAAATCGGAATACTGGCGATCATTACCTGAAATATTTTTTGGTAGATAGGGAGTAGTCGTTCAAGTGATTAATAATTTTTCCAGATATGGCCCTGGAACGACGCCCAGACTCCGATATCTGCCCATAATAAATACAACTTAGTCTAGTTACGTCGATAGGATGAGTTAGCTTTTATGACAGTGTGTGAGGTGGACATTTGCCGCTGATATAATTTTATTCAGTTTGTCAGTGAACAGGTCAACATCTTGGGTTAGTATGATCGAGTTGAGGAGTAGTTTATGTAGCGATAAGCAGTATAAATGGCCGGTGTGTTCTTCACTTAAAAATAAAAATATACATTTGTGCTTCACTCAAGTTACTTGATTGGTAGGTACTTCGTGCTATATGAATATTTTTTCCGCACTAGAAACAAACCGACGTGCCGTGTAGATGTTGTGGGGCAACGATTTTATAAAAAGAAAAAAAAAAAGAAAAGAAAGAAAGACGTCCCCAACGAGTAGCATAAAAGTTCATAGATAAAAATCTTTTTAACAAAAAAAAAAAAAAAAAAAATCGAGTTAAAAAAAAAAAGTGAAAAATAATTTTATTTTCGGAAGTCGGTGTCCTTGATTCTGTATTTTCGTTTTTTGACACCGACTTCCGAAAATAACGTTATTTTTCACTTTATTTATTTTTTTGAAAGTCGGTTGTATTTTTTTTTTTGTTGAAAAGCTTTTTTATCAATGAACTTTTGAAAGTCGGTTTTTTTTTTGTTAAAAAGCTTTTTATCAATGAACTTTTGAAAGTCGTTTTTTTTAGTTTTTTTTTGTTAAAAAGCTTTTTTATCATTGAACTTTTGAAAGAATGCAAATGATTGAGTTGTTGACGAAAATACAATAATCGTTATATGTTTGCCTGTAAAATTTGAGGAGTTCCCTCAATTCCTCATGGATCCCATCATCAGAACTGGATTTTGAAAAAAATGGGACCAATATGAAAGTATATCCTTTCAAATAAAAAAAAGAATTTTCCAAATCGGTTCATAAACGTCGGAGTTCTGAGGTAACAAACAATAAAAATAAAAAATACAATCGCATTGAGAACCTCCTCCTTTTTGGAAAGTCGGTTAACACATTGACTGCCACCGCGGTCACCGGTGACCGCTAACAATAGTTTTTCTATTGTGTCTGTTGTCTGGCAGTCAAAGCCTTAAAACCCTTAAAAAGGGTTGACAATGAATTACCTTATACTCGTAGTAATAAGACTAAGTACATTCTCGATTTTGTGAAACTCCTGACACCCAAACTAGGACGTGTTTTGTATCTCAGGTGTCAGCGTTCCTTCCTGCCAGGCACATCGTGAAGCCTAACATATTATTTAGTTGTTTGAGAGCTTGAAAATAAAAACAATTTTATTTATTATGTAATTTAAATAAAATGAAAACAATAGAGAATTAATAACTACTATTATATTATCCATTTTATCTCTGCTTTGTTATGTGTGGGAGAAGTGAATGTAGTGTAAGGTGAGTATAATGTAAGAGTGAGTGTAGTGTGAGAGTGGAGTGGGTGTGAGTTGATTAGATGCGGATGTGCGGTTTTAGGTGCGTGCCATATAATGTAGATCAGCCAGTGATCCCAGTCAGCAAATCCTCAGTTTCCAGATAGTTTAGAGATATTTCTATGGTTTTTTATGTACTGCTGTTGGTGTACCAAATAAAATAAATAAATAAACATTTTTTTTTAAACTTCGGGTGGTTTCAAACACGGAATTTATTTATTAAAGCTATACCGCTATTTAGTATTAGAATCTAACACTGCATACAAGGTTCACACAAATTATCCCTAAATCCAATATAGAGTTTAGAGCATTAATTCCCAGTTTAAATTGATATTGTGTTACAACGCTTATGAATACAAATCTCATTATATTAGCAGCTTTGGTGCTTCGTTCTATTGAACACATGTTGGTACATTAGCTAGGTACATTAGTCGGTAATGTAATGATTAGGAATTCGTAGAAGTTGTTTGAAAGGAATTTTCGGTTGTGTTAAAAGAGTGGCTGCCTTCTTAGGAACATGTTAGTGGATTAAGGCGGTATTACCCGACGGAGACCGCGCTTACTAGTTATTGAATCTTATGGGAAACCTAAAAAAACCGATCAAGAACGAGTCAGACTCGCGCATCGAGGGTACCGTACCATCAAAAATCATAAAATAAAATAAAAATACTGTAGTTCCATTAACGGACAAGATATGGCGCTGACTTTAATCTGCAATATTAGAAAAAGTGTGCTATTTAGACACATTGGTGCCGATTCCCTTGTTCGGGAATCAGCACCAGTGTTTTATTTTTCATGTACTTAGTCTTTACATAAACTTCTATCACATAGAATAATTTCAGATTTTTTTCTATGCATACTTCGGAGATAAGGGAAAGGTATTTTTTTTAAATTTCCTCAAAAGCTAATAGTATGCGGACTAAAAAAAAGTTTGAGAATGTGAAAATAGTGCTCATTCATAATTATGATGATACATAAATATATAGCCATTTATGCAAGGGGGGTCAGCTGATTGCAGTAACTGACTATACCAGGTAATTAACAAAATAGAAAATCGTCTATAAATCAACAGTCTTATAATACTCGTAATACCAATTAGAGCTCATAATAGAACACACAATCAATCGCTATACAAAGTCTTTTGAGCCTCAATGTATTGGAAAGATTAAGACACAGCTCATTTTTTGTTAAAACGAAAAGAACAACGAAAAATATTTAAAAATATTATAAACACAGTTTTTTTTAAAAATGTGTGTTCTCACTCTACACTTGATGTGCCATAGTTTCTACCGGAAACTGTAACGCTCAACACTCAGACGATGACACTAACTTGATGATCCAAGTAGATACCAACAATAGTTAATAAGGTATCATCTTATCAAGGAAATACACAGATTCCTGTCTCTGATAGTTAGTATTGTGTGAATCAATCCGATTGACAAGTGCATTTACAGGTTAACTATATCCGTGCTTTGTGTTACGTCACTACGCGTCGAACTGAATATGGCACGAGTATTGTTGTTGTACAGATTACTTAACTATACTACGTAAGGCAGTGCGACCCGGCACCCTATTGGCAGCCCAAAGTGCAGCTAGTGTTAAGTGAAGTGCTACTAACATAGTCTTTAACAAAAGTTTTTTATTAAAATATGTATGTTTAGGTTAAGGTATTTTTCTATCGGCCTGTGTTGCCTGAAATAAATGGTTTTGTTACGAGCTTGCGGTTCCTGACAATAAAAACTACCGATTTAATATAACCAAAAATTACACTTTACTTACACAACATTGATAATAACTCAAACACAACTGCACTACTGATCACCCTAAAGTCGCACTCGAAGATCGCTTGTATCGTTTGAAGTTTACTTGCTGCTTGATCGCTTCTTTTTCGGCTGTCCCGGGTCGGGGTCCATACCGGCCTTATATAGTCCTCAGATAGTTCCAGAACCTTCTACTGTAGAAACATCTAGAATGTTCGAGTACAACCGGCCCCGACTGACCAGATGTCAAGTTCTAGCATCGAACTTTCTAGAAGCATCTACTTTTGCTACTTGATACTAGATGGCGCTACGCGCTAGTGGTCTACTAGTTCTGCTACTCGATACTAGATGGCGCTAGTGGAACTTAACGCCGACAGATGTACCAGGCATTAATTGTGGCGCGCAACAGTATTATTATTATTATTAATGGCGTAAGCGTAACACACTATCAGAGTCTGAATGATTTTGAAGGATATTGCTAATCCATTGCTTCATATGTTCGAAAAATTCGTCTGCTCAACAACGCAAATAACGCAATGAATGTTGTTGGACTATCAAAATGAAACTAATTGCTACTGATAATGTTTTACGCTATTATCCCTCTGAGGCAAAGTATGTTGTATGTTGTTTTGAACCTCCAATACTATGCACGGCTAGTGGCCTTGAAACCTCCGATCTATTTAGATGTTGTTTGTTAACTTCGTAAATGTTAAACCTATTATTGCTTGTCGTTATACGCTATAATAAAAGTATTAACTTTTTATTGAATAAAAACAATATTTAAAACAGACTTAAAAAAAATACTTATTTATTCACTAAAACAATATATTAATTATAATAACATATTTTTGCAAAATACAAAAACCAACTTGGGCCTAACACGAATTTGAACGCACATGACTTTTGGGAAGGTAACCACTTAATGAAGCTGTGTGTACTTAAGATATACGTATTATATTTATTTATTTATTTATTGATCACATGGAAAACCAACAGCTTTACATAAATATAATAAATATACTGGAAATATATAATAGCATTTGACTCTAACAAAAATGAGCACTTGAAAGCTTAAAAATGGTTTTCACAAACCCGGAATATTGTGGAACGGCCTATCTAACAATACCACACACTATGGTATAGACGAGAAAAAAAAAAAATATCATCGACCACTTTACGTGTTAACCATTACCCTAAAAAAAAATAAGTTTTTGTTTTACACTTTATGGGCGTGATTAATATGTATACCCATGCCAAATTACAGCTTTTACTGCTTTAAGCCGCGGAAAGACAGACAGACAGACAGATAAAAAGACAGATGGACATGGCGAAACTATAAGGGTTTCTTGTCGACTACGGAGCCCAAAAAAAGTGAATTTCGTGAAAAGCGCGGTTGACTCTTTCTACTTTGCTGCTGTCGATTTCTTCCTCCCTTTTAGTATGTAGAACTTCAAGCAAAGTATGACTTACATATATTCGTCGACTAGTCTTGCAACTTTTGACATTATTAAGGCCTAATCTCGATACCTTTATTGATCAAGTACACAATAGCTAATTACACATTAGACATTATCAAGGAGACAACGAGGCATAGTGTTATCTTGAAACAGTAGCTATTGTGTGAATCAATCAGATTGACATGCAGTTACGGGTTAACAATATCTCTTACAATAAGCTCTTTGTATGACGTCTTAACAATAAGCTCTTTGTATGACGTCACTAAACATCTCTCGTTTCCATTCTCTGTCAACTGAATGGGGCACAAGGGTTTAGTCCCATCTCGGCACCTTCCCATCTCGGCATAGGAATGTTTCGTGGGCATGATAAATAAATTCGTTGGTGCCGAGATGGGAAGGTGCCGAGATGGGACTAAACCAAGTATTGTGTGTGTTGCGGAATAAGGGTTAAAGATAGATAAAATTCTCTTTATTATGTACACCATATAAATGTAGGAATTTTATCGAGTGACACAATGGGCGGGCTTATCGATAAAAGCGAATGAGCTAAAGTGGCATTATTTTAAGAAGAACTAGTAATAAAATGGATGAACAAGAACAGCAAAAAAAAAAAAACACTTTTTTAAATCTTCCTGAAAGTACGATTATTCTGTTAGGGAAAAATAGTCACTTAAGTGGGGAACGCTAAGGTGGCCCACGAATTTCAAATATTCTTTCGTTTTTTGCAATTATCAGTGGCAGGTTGTATGTTGATCAAAATAATTATGATTCATGACCGTAACTAGTATGTATTAACAGATTTAAACTCATTAGAATCAAATAGTCATTCAATAGGGTTATAAGGTCTTAGACAGTTGTATTGATGATTTTAATGATAATAATTCTGTAAATACATGTTGTTACGATCGCGAATATATTTTGATAAACATTATAAGAAAGTAGTGAAAGTGGTTTCGGCTGTGAACCTCGTTCCAGTCCTTTACATTGACTCCGAGCGCGTACAGTCGCCCCGAAGACTATGGCGCCGACAAATATCGAACACATAGCATGAGACCATAGATTTAATGTTCAATAAAATATTTCAAATATGTGTATATACTGACCTGCAAATTGAAATAAAAAAATAAAATAAAATATAAAGTAAATAAAAGAATTTTGCGGTTTGCCCTGGCGCTTTCATCTTAAAATATTTAATAGGTTAAAGGACTCTGAATGAGACACAATAAAAGTTTTATTGTTATCACGTCTGGGGGCATTTAGTGTCCCGCAGTGTTAATTAAACTTTAGAATAAGTCTGACTTAAAATTATACTTAATTAATCGTGATACTAACAAGGGGTATCGTGTTACTCCGTAACTGGGTTGTGGAGGTCAGATAGGCAGTCGCTCCATGTAAAATACTGGTATTAAGCTGCAACCGGTCAGACTGGAAGCTGACCCTAACATAGTTGGGAAAAGGGTAGGCAGATGATGATGAATCGTGATACTAAAAATAGAAGGCCAATTCGCGTATTTAAAATTAAAAACGTTCAAAATAGTCTCATCGGCTTAGAAAGTAAAAAAAAAAAAATGACAAAAATGTGTAAAAATCTAGGAAAATCAGAGATATTATTGACAGTTTGAGATTTTTTTTTTTGGGTGGGAAATTATCAAATAACTTCTCTCGCTCTGGGTGGAGCGGGGGGCATATCAGACTTTTACCGTCTAAAACCCACCCATGTTCCTTCAGTTGCCTGTGTGCCAGGGCCACGGTATCCCTTTCGGACAAACCCGCAACCCTGGCAGGCACCGGTCGTAACGGACCCCGTCAGTGTGTGCTGACATCTCTTTGAGGCGCGCGCGGAACACAACGCGCCGTCGACCCCGGGCCTGGTCGTTATCGGACGGCGAACTGCCCATAGCTCGCCGTCCGCAAGCCCGCGCCTGCGGTGGCTGGGAATGGGCTACCGATTCCCGCCGCCCAGGGCGTCTCCTGCGGCGACTAGTGGCGTGAGGACGCTCAGACTGCCGCTCCTTCACGCGTTCCGCCTCCTCCTTCGCGAGCATTACTACTTCGCAGAATGAAGTGACTGCCTCCCATGCACTCTCGCTCCGGACCATGGCCTGGACTAGGGACGGACGCGAGAGATCGCCGCTGCCAATCGCCTCCGTGAGGACATGGCGGTGATCTGCCCAAGCCGGGCAGACCTCCACCGTATGCTCCACCGTGTCCGCCGGGCGATCCACACAGTGGTAACACCCGGGTGTTTCCTCCCGCCTAATTCGAAACAGGAACCTCCCGAAACAGCCGTGTCCGGTGAGGACCTGTGTCAAGCGAAAGGTGAGGACATCGTGGCGCCTCTCTAGCCACTCCTCAAAGAGGGGTCTTATCGCTACAATTAAGACTGTGGTAAGAATGAACACGTTCTTTAAAATACGATAATTACCCCTCTGAGCATCTGCACAATCAATATGCATATATATCATATGCATCATATATATCATATCAGACCTTTACATACTGACCCATTTATTTTCATCTATGCACCAGACGTATTCTATTAAATCTGCTATTCTATTAAATCTCCTACCAGTAAATCTGCGACAGATGTCACTGCATTGCAAGTGTTACGTAGTTAATCTCCGGTGGCCATCATTTGTGACCCACATAATATTTGTTACTCGTAACATGATGCAGTTACTATTTCGAATGAGGTCAGTAGAGCAGCAATTTAACCTACATTAACTTATAGATACGCTTTGGCCCCCCCGGGGATATTGTTACAATAGATAATTAATTGTGTCTCCTGAGACAAGGTTTGATATGTGCGTACAGAGATTAAGATAGATAGAATACTCTTTATTATGTATACCTTAAAAATTAAGGATATATGTAAATGTAGAAATGTTACATATGGTGACACCATGGGCGGTCTTATCGCTATAAGCGGTCTTTTGCAGACAACCTTTGGATGTATTAAAGTTAGAAGGAGAGACAATACTGCTGGTAGTCAGTGGTGTACCATTTACATATACAATAATAAACATGAAACAAGAGCAATGAACTACATATGTTTAAGGAGGGAGGAAGTGTTTTTTTACCAGAGAAATTAAAATAAAAGTGGTCAAAGATTGAGCACGCCTTATCGACACGGCCAAGGTATTTCATAACCGTATTGCTCGAACTTTGAAAGAATTATCATAAAAGCTAGTGTCATTCTACTAGCTTTTACGATAATTCTAATGATTGTATAGATTACTGATAACGATTCTCACGTCCTCTAAACAGTCCATTATATTAAACCAAATCGATTTATTATAAAAAGCTCGTTTGTGTATTAGCTTTCTCTTTGATTAATTTATTTGTAACATGTTGCATTATTCATTTGGACATGTTCATCAGAATATAAATTGTTTTGTCCAAACACTGTTGGGACGGGAGGTCGTCCATTTATTGCTTGGCTATACGAGTAGATACAGGAGATATATTCATCTTAGGGCTGATTTTTCAATAGTAGGATAACTTTTGTTTGAGGAATAAATGTTGCGCTTTGACAGCTTCTGTATGGAAAATATGTCATATATATTCGTCAGATAAAAGTTATCTGACTAATTTGTTAATCATTTCGTTTTATTATAAGTGAAAGAGCGAAGTCCTATTAAGATACGGTGACTGCTACAATCATGCGCAAAACAATAAAATCTTTTATTCGATCGAACCACAGATGATAATTTAAAAAAAAATTGTGTCTGCCCGTTTTACAGAAGCTAAGTGAAAAATAAATATTTTGCGATGGTACTATTTAGGCCCCTCGCTCACGGGGACTTTTTAGTGATGCTGTCGCGCGTTTACGAAACGCCCGACAGTAGTCGCATTTGCAACGCACTACAGAAGCGATGCCAACGCGCTACTAACGCGCTACAGTATCGCGACTGTATTGATGCAAACGCGCGACCGTGTCGGACGACATCGGGGAGAGAACGGAGGGAGGGTGGTGCGTGAGTGGAGAACCGAGCATCAGTGCAACTGTGGCATTTTTGTGCCGTTACTGAATCGCGTTTGCATCACTACAGAAGCGCGACAGTATCGCGTTTGCATCGAGACTGAGAATCGTGGTGTGGGTGAGGGCAAACAGCTAGCGGCCGCATCGCGGCTGTATGGATGCGAACGCGCGACAGCATCGCTACTGCATCGCTAGAAAAAGTCGCCGTGGGCTTAAATGTGTTCCAGGGGGGGGGGGGGGGGGTTAACAGCTAAAACAACATTCTATTCATACAAACATGGCTAGTACAGATAATGAGACAATTAATGTTGTTCTTCTGCTTATTGCCTTAAAAATGCGACGTTGCCAGCCCGCACGGGATGGACGTTCTTAATAGCACGGGCCGGCGATGCGGTACGACGGGGTGAGTCTGGGGCACCAGAATTTTTACGCGAACTAAGTCGCGGGCAGAAGCTTAATTTGTATAAACATGACAAGCGAAAGCATATCTTGGTTTGAAATAGCTTATCATGTAGTGGATTGCTAAACTCAAAATTGAAATATATTGAAATGTTATCCACGTTCTGAGTTAGTTATTGTAAATGTGCTCATCATGAGTTTGTAAAACAAAGGTAAATAAATACTTTAACATAATAATATTTGTTTCTATACTATTTAGCTTTAGAAAAATAGTCACGTTTTTCAATATTCTGCTCATTCGGGCATTATTTATTTAAAATTTAATATTATTTTGTAGAACATTTTGAACATACATAGTATATAGCACATACTGAATTGTTGGTGCATTACGTAAAGTAGGTAGATAAAATAAGCAAAATCTTATAAAAATACAATTAAAAAAACTTTTGACATAGATAAATGTGTATTATCATTATCTAGGTAAAAATACTATAGAATTATCTAGAATACACGTGTATTGTAAATTCGTCTTTTGTTTTTATCATGAAAATGACATAAAACAAATGTGTTTAAGTTTCTTAACTAAGTTTTAACAATACCTTTATGCTATGTCGCATTTAAGAATATGTTTTAATAACAACATCCGCTTCCGTATCTGCGTATTTCTTACGCTTATCCTTTTTACGAGTTCATTGTTCAAACTTCAACACAACCCTTATAACTTAAACTATAAAAGAATAATATAAAGAACTCACGTTATATTTTAAATATGTTATAATATATTGTTACTCATCCCACACTTGTTTTGTGGCTGAATAAAAAAAAAAGAAGAGCGCAGAAGATTCAGTTCGTTCCATGTCCATTTAAGGCGCAGATATGTGCTAGTGACATTGAGTGGTTACCTTGCGTGTTTTGTACTGAGCTCACGCAACGCGTCGTACGTCCAGCCAGTAATAGGACTCGCCCATCCAGGAGCGCTGTCCCAAATAAGACGCATTATTAATTTATTATACGTAAAACAAAAGGTATTTTGTTACTAAATTGTATACTTTGTATTTGTACTCTAAAAAAATAATAATTAAATTATTATTTTTAAAGGTGAAGGATTCACGCTTGATAGTTTTTGCGTGATTCTCAGGTTTTTATCCGCGTTAGACATAACGTTACAAATTAATTTCACTATGTAATATAACAATAATCCAAAATATTCATATATTAAGTTACTAAGAAAATGCTCAAATTTAACATAATATTTTTTCCAAATCATTAACACTACTCGTTTAGACATGATCTTGAGTATAAAATCATTTAAAGTCAGTTATCGTCGCCTTAAGTTATATGTAATCAGTGACCCGATACGCCTAATAGTCTAGCGGTCTAGTGCATAATAGTCCGCGACCTAGAGCGCTCAGTTTAGTTCGCAGCTTCCTAGTGAACTAGGTCGTTATTTTAGTTCGTCAGTTTCCGTCTCGAACCAGAGAAAGACAGATCGTTCGCTCGCCCCTTCAGACGTTCTTTTGTTTGATTTTGTTTGTTTTGTGGTTGTTGACCGAACAGTTGTTCGGTCAACAACAAACAAAATGCGTTCAGTTGAACGAGAGATGAGAAGCGCATATGCACTATGTGCAGTGCAAATGAATTTGAGCCTTCTGCACCGAAATTATTTTGTGGTCTACAACAACATCGTCATTATTTCTGAAAACATAATTACTTCCACAATTTGGGAAGAAAAACACGAAATGTATCACTCTCCCCGCCCCAGAAACAATGAATGTAATTAATTTAATCTTCTCACAGGATGTTACAAAAAATACTTCTGTTATTTCATTTCTAAAGCGTGGAATGTATTATGAAGCAATTTATGAATTCTGTTAATTACTATTCTCGTTAACGAACCATCATCTGCGTAGGTTTTCCTAAGATTAGTAGGTCGTCGGAAGGCTTCTTTTGTACCTTTTGTTATTATGGCAGTTTCAGAAAAATAAGTTTGTTTCATAATTATTGTCATGAGACTATATATTATATAAATTCAAGGGAATAATTTTCTAAGCTAACTAACTGATTATCAACTTAATTAAATTGTCCGTATGTGACCAAAAACAATTCAGACTATTTAAAAAAAAAGTGAACGCCCGGATTCCTTCTGGCATGAAGTTTCTTTGACGAGATTTTAAAAAAAAGCGCAAATTTTCGACTAGTAAACAGTTATCTGTGGCGTTACAGCACTAGTACGGTAACATAAAGTAAAAAGCACGCGTTTTTAATACACTGCATTACGGACCTAAAAGCGGTTCATTAAGAGCTACTTTACGAGCAAGTGTGTTGAAAAAAAATATTCTGTCACTATGTACTGCCTTGCGTACAAACATTGCTTAAGTAGGAAATAGAAGTATAAATAAAATTAAAATAAACAAAATACTTTATTTCAGACCATGGTGTCCATTTTGTTAGTAACAATGTTCTTATAGACTAGTGTTAGTAATACTTAAAACTACAAATAACAAAACATATAAAAGAAAGTAAACTTAACTGGTAAGTAAACTCAACATGCAATCACTACTGCGCCACTCCATGACAAATGGCGCAGCAATAACCGATGTAAGCACAGTCCAGTCGACTAGCGATCATGCTCAGGACGCTGTTGGCGCTGCCACGTACTCTACGCACTAGTCTAATGTGCACCTTTTACGCATCGTAGCGTAAAAGAAGTCCACGCGATGTTCAGAAAACATCCCTGATGCACCACAGAATCGTCCAGGCTCATCAGCACCCTGGACGCATTATTGAATTGGACCATGCATTATTGTATAGTCAGTATAGCCTATGTAAAAAATCACTAAGTATTCTCATCATCTGCCCAGCCTTTTCCCAACCATATTGGGGTCGGCTTCCAGTCTAACTGGATGCAGCTGAATACCAGTATTTTACATGGAGCGACTGCCTATCTGAACTCCACAACCCAGTTACTGGGTAACACGATACCCTTTGGTAAGACTGGTTGTCAAACTTCCGAACTTCTGACGACCCGTGACGACTGTCAAAGATACACAAATGTCAGCCGGGACCAACAGCTAAACATGCTTTCCGAGGCACAGAGGGATCTTGGTATGTAAAGATGGTCACCCATCTACGGACCAACCGCGGTAAGCGTAGCTTAACCTGATCGATCGACCCGTGCGGCTGTTATTACTTAGCCACAAGCCCCTCCACTGTAAATATTCTATATTAGCTAATTAAAACTCTCTAGCAACATCTTTTCTAAACCCACATACATCGTAGTAATTCTACACACCCCTTCGCATATATGTACCTATGTTATTTCAACTCCCTATCATCCATACATATTCTTATTTACATTTCTGCTTTAGTCCGGTCTTACAGTGGAATAAGACCCATATAAAGGGCCCTAAAATAAAATACCAGTTCGGACTTGCTTGCTTTTCTGCTAAACCTCACACTGGTCGAGAAGCACATGAGTAGTAATGGTTGACAGAGCGCTGATGTACGCAACTTCAGAGAGTAGTTAGCCATGCGGTGAACTACAGATATAAAGCTTTTGATGCTAAGGAAACCCGAAAAAAACCCGGCGCGTCATTGCCTTTTGTTTTTTATTTGGTCATTTTCTTTGATGTTTCTGACCCTCAGTAACAGTTTTGATGTCGGACATGCAAGTATAACATGCTGCATGGATTCAGTATGCCTTTTTTATTATTCCCTTAAAATCGAATGCTGATCATCAACAACTCGTTAAAGAGAGCATAATCACTGCACTTGGTAGACTGCTGGACGGTAGATGATTAGTTATGTATAGTCGACCTCGCAATTGTTTGACCACAATTCCCAGTAAATTGAAATTTCACTAAGGTTTAAATTGTCACAAAGACCTGACCAAGATCCTTTCGTTTTACATATGTCATGCAAGTGACATTCAACCAACCAATACATACATTGTTGTAGCATTTAGCGACACCTTACAACAAAGAAAAATGCTCATTGCCGAGTCTATATATATTACAGTATTTTTATCTCTAGAAGCGACGCGCGTTTTACTTGTGGCAACCAAGTATAAAAAACGCTGTGAATGTGTGCATGAAGATGATCAGAGCCAGCATGTAACACACACACGTACTGACACACACACTTTTAACTTCGCCCGTGTCTCGGACGGTACCCGTAGCTCCTGCACTTCACATTCATAGGGTACACTTGGTAACCACAAGTTAAGTGCGCGTCGCTTCGGGAGATAAAAATACTATACTAAACCGGTGAATAGCTTGTCTTATTAATACTCAAGTGGGGAATAGAAATGGATCTGTGAAGTTATTGCCTTCATATTTTCTTAGGATATGGTAATGTGTATGGATAAATGAAAATTTCATTTTGAATAACATATTGGAGTCCTTTCAGTATTATTGTAGGTTTTTACGTAGTGCTACTTAGAGTTCGTTGCTCATGGTATTTTTGTTAAAATAACACCACGATGATATACTGATCACGGACACGACTACTGAGTATGGATGTCCTAGATTTGATTCTCAGTGGGGTTTCCACTAAGGAATTTCGAGAAATTTCATGATGTATAGACTACGTCAACAATCAACACGATAAAATTTCCGCAACAGTAAAAAAAAAACAAAAATATAAGTCTTGTAAAAGAAAGTGCTAAAATATCTTAAAGATTATTGGCAGCCCATCATCTATGGGGGAATGGGGTAAACTTAACCCCAATGTTTATGTATTATTACCCTATCCCATAGGGGGCAATAATACATAAACATTGGTGTTCCCTAAAGCAATCAGGTTGAAACGATGGAGAGTTTTAACAGAAGAAGTAACATGGAATGAGTGAATCTAAGAGGTGAGTTTCCTTATTTCGGACTAAAAATCCGACTTTTATTAAAATTTTGCACAATGAAATGAACATGATGATTTATGCCCGGTTGATGGCAATAAGCTGGCCCCCTATTACTTGAGACCAGGGACCGATATCGATACTCGAAGAATACCGATATTTTTAAGAAAATATCTGTAACACTTCTGCTTGGTGATGGTTTTCTGAAGTAAAACTCCGAATTGCACTTGACAGTATATATTTTAAAAAGGGGCGGTACATGCATAAAACACGGAGCGCAAGAGACGTGCGGCGGTCGCTATAGCTAGATCGGCACCACTCGGGTCCGCGCGTTGAAGACACGGGCTCCCCGCGCACCCCCGCACCTCTCCTACCTCTTACAATTAATTATGTCGCGAACATACCCCACCCCAGTGCTGCCCTAGCAGCACTCATCCCCAATCGGGAGGCGAGCGACTCGCGTGGCAGATCGTGTAAGTAGTCCAGTTTTGGTTTTAATCTTAACCATTCTGACCCGGCCATCTTTTCCAGGCATAACTTCTTGTATTAATCCCCGCGGCCACACATTCCGGGGACCGTCAGGGTCTACTACCAGTACAAGATCTCCCACTTGTAAGGGTCTCTGCTCAGTATGCCACTTCTTCCTTGGCACTAGGTCGGGCAGAACCTCTTTCACCCAACGTTTCCAGTATTGGTCGGCAAGCAGCTGGGCAATGCGCCACTGCTTCCTTAAATATAATTCTGATCCATCAAAAATACCCATCTGGGGCAAGCTGGATGACGACCCCACAAGAAAATGGTTTGGCGTTAATGTTTACTGACTATTTGGCTCGACTGAAACGTGGGTCAATGGCCGGCTGTTAACTATATTTTCAACTTCGGCTAGCAGAGTATTCAAAGTCTCTTCTCTCGGTGCTCGTTCTTTCAGTACGACTTTTAGTGAAGTTTTGACGCAACGGATTAACCTTTCCCATGCCCCACCCCAGTGTGGGCTGGCAGGGGGAATAAAAGTCCACCTGGTACCCTGATTCATGGCCGCATTCTTTAGCGTTTCTTCATCAAGTTCTTGCATTGATCTCGTGAGTTCTGCATCGGCACCTCGCAAATTCGTGCCATTATCAGAAAACATCTGCTGAGGCCAGCCTCGTCTCGCAGCCATGCGACGGAGAGCCATGATGAAGGAGTCGGACGTGAGCGATGCGACTGTCTCCAGATGTATAGCTCTTACGGTCAAGCAAGTAAACAGTACGCCATACCGCTTCTCTCTACGTCTGCCAACAGTGACTTCCATAGGGCCAAATAAATCAACCCCACAAAATGTGAATGCACGGTGATGATGGGCCACCCTAGCATAAGGTAAGTCTCCCATTCTAGGTATTTCAGGTTTGCACCTTTTGATCCGACATATCATACACTTGGATGAAACATTTTTCACAGTAGGTCTCATTCTAGTAATCCAGTATTCTTGTTTTAAATTATTCACAATTGTTTCTTGATAACCGTGTGCGGCGCTTATGTGGTAATGTTTAACAATTAGCCGTGTGATATAATTTCGACCATCCATAATTGCAGGTCTCTTAGTTTTAGGTGAAACATCAAGGGCTTTTTCTATGCGACCACCAGCGCGCAGGACTCCGTGTTCATCAAGGAACGGGGACAAGTTAAGTATTTTACTATTTTTCTGTATATTTTTCCCGTTTTTCAGGTCATTCACTTCTTGTGGAAACGACTGAGCCTGCGAGTACTTCAGCAATAAATTTTCAGCACACACCATGCTAGTGACATTATCATCGGTAAGTTTTCTACATCGGTTAATAAAGGTAAGTACCATATAAGTAGATTTAAGAAGGCGCAACCATGAGGAAAACCTAGTTGGTTCTGGTACAGGTAAGTATATTGTTTCATTTTGTATGATAGTAACGCATTCCAAATCATTTTTATTTACAGGTTTCAGTACATCGGTCGGCCAGTCACGTTCTTCGCCACGCAAAAAGGTAGGTCCCTTAAGCCATTCATTTTCCAGGACACCGCAATCATACATTATCCGCGTACCGATGTCAGCAACATTTAACTTTGTAGGTACGTATCTCCATTCATTAGCAAGCGTCCACTCATCAATCTCGCCCAAGCGATGTGCTACGTACGGTTTATAAGTACGCGCTGCGTTTCTTATCCAGTGCAACGTAGTACTAGAATCGCTCCAAAAAGATCTGTGCTCAGGTTTTATTTTGTGTTCCTTAGTAATTGCATCCGCCAGTCGAGCTGCTAGAACAGCAGCTTGTAACTCACATCTTGGTATTGATATATTTTTATTAGGCGTCACTCTGCATTTGCTTGCTATAAATGTTACGTTAAAAATTCCATTGCATTCCCAGCGCCAGTAAGCTACCGCGCACATCGCTTTAGACGATGAATCACAGAATATATGTAGTTGTAGGTTCGAATAACAAGCATTCATACGCGGCAGAGATAACGGCGCGGGCGCATCGTCCCGCGGCAACAGCTGAGAATCTGATTTGATGCACGCGGTGCTGCCGGCGCGGCTCGTACCCGCGGCGTCGCAGTAGTATCTAGGCAGCTTCATGTTATGCAATGTTTTTAGCATGTCAATCCATTTACACCACTCGCTATATACCCCATCGGGTATCGGTTCATCCCAGGTAAGATTTAATCGCCAAGTATTCTGAATAATATTTTTTCCGATTATAGTGAATGGCGAAAGAAATCCATAAACGTCAAAAATTGACATTACCACTCGAAGCATGTCCCGTTTCGTAGGCCTTTGTTTGCCGCTAATTATATTTATAGGTATTTTCTTAAATGATACATCGAAGCCTAAAGTATCTTCATCGGGCCGCCATAATAGGCCGAGTGTTCGCTCGCCTTGGTACTGCTCGCCGATTTTAAACCTTACAGCTGTCTCTCCGAGGGTCTCTTTTGGCAGAGTATCGAGTACCGATTTACTATTGCTTGTAAAATTTCGAATTTCAAAGTTTCCCTGTTGATGTATCATTTTTACTTGGTGAATTAGCTGGATAGCAGTGTCTTCATCTGGCAGGCTGTCGATCCAGTCGTCCATATAATGTTGATGATATATAGCTTGTGTAGCTGATGGATATATTGACTCGAAGCGTTTTGCGTTTTTATTTTTCACGAATTGCGCAATGAATGGCGAACAATTCGCGCCAAATATCAATGACGACATAGCAAAGGTCTTCACTGGCCCTTCTGGTTCACTTCTGTATAAAAATCGAAGTGCATCTTGATCTTCAGGTCTAATTTTAACTCGCAGGAACATATCCTTAATATCGCCCGTCACGGCCACACGATTCTCACGAAATCGTAACATTATTCCAAAAAGCGACGTAAGCAAATCGGGGCCTTTCAATAAATAATGATTCAAGGACAAATCGTTCGTCTTAGCTGCCGCGTCGAATACTAGGCGAAGTTTCGTTTTGTTCGGGTTATCCACTCCGAAATGGGGTAAGTACCAGGTTCGTGGGGTAACTTGCGTGTCAGCCAATTCATGAGCATAATTGTTAACCAGTAGGTGCTGAACCCGTTCCACGTATCTTTGTTTAAACCCGTCATCGTTTTTCATTTTTCGTTCGACGTTTTTTAGACGTGACATTGCATGAGAGAATGAGTCGGGCATTATGCATTGTTCGTCCTTCCAGGGTAACCCGACGTACCACTTGCCATCAACGAGAGTTGAAGTTTGCTCCAGCAGTTCACGAGCGCGTTCATCGTCGCAGTTCAGCCGCGGTTTAGCAGAAATCCCCATAGATTCTACGGCGAAGTTACGGCGAACCTCTTCGTGTAATTCATTAAGCAACCATTTGTTCTCGGTGACGTCATCATTGTTTACATTATTAGTGATCAATAAAGTTGCATGAGGCGCGCGCGTCGGTGACGTCACGCTCGTAGGCGCCCTGCCGTGCACACACCAGCCCAGCGGCGTACGGGTAGCGCAGGGCTCATGCAGACCACCGACTATCACTTCCAATGGTAATATTAAATGAAGATTATC
This sequence comes from Dryobota labecula, assembly GCA_947523025.1. Lineage (NCBI taxonomy): Eukaryota > Metazoa > Arthropoda > Insecta > Lepidoptera > Noctuidae > Dryobota > Dryobota labecula. The sequence continues at coordinate 23,414,405 of OX383289.1, read as the reverse complement.
TTGCCCTATTAATATTTCAGGCTTAAACTGTCCAAAACATAAATCACTTTTCAGTCTTTGTAGATGCGTAAACTTGTCACAATTAACTAAGTTCGTACTTTGCTTCGGTAAATCTAGTTCTTTAACACTGCGCGCGCTAAATGTAAACATTGTTCCATCTTGATTTGACAACGCTGTATTAATCACCTGGGTGTCGCACACTAACTCAGTATTGTCCCACGCACCTCGCACATGCATACACTCCCGTCGTCCGCGCACCCCGGCCTTCGCGGCTAGCCCCGCGCTTATCAATGACACAGTCGATCCGTCGTCAAGCAGAGCTGTCGCGTTAATTATGCCGTTAGGTCCGTGAATGTTTACTTGCACAACTTTTAACAATATTGTACTTGTATAGTTCATGTTTATATGCGTAACGACTTCAGAACGCGGTTCACTCACTTCATTGTCTGTTATTTCCGTGATTTTTACACTCGCTTGATTATTAGATTTCGTGTTTGTATAGTTATAGTGCAACAAAGGATGGTGCGGCTGGCCACAGTTGTCTTTATCGCAGATGGCACTAAGTCTTTGTGATAATCTAAAGACATTGATGCGAGCTTATTGACTTGTTGTATTATTTTGGAAATGATAATGTCCGGGTTGCCAAATTGTAACTCTAGCGTGGACATCACGATGTCGGGTGAGGTTGCTCCGATCAGCAGAGCGGTTACTGCTTCTTTAGCTGAATCTTGAAGACATTTTCGTAGCCTCCACAGATTCTCTTTATCGTTGAAATTACACACTTGTGTTGATTCCTCGTACGCCTGTTTGAATTGGAGCCACTCCATTGGGTCACCGGAGAACGAAGGTAAATCACGCGGTGTACATAATCGGCTCAGCATTCTGGCGTCGGAACCACCAGCGGCGGAGGCAGCGGTTAGGTCCCTCAGTGCAGTCACCAGCAGGTGAACTGTGTCCTCAGTGCCGTCGCGAGCTAGCGGCGGCGGGTGCGGTCTGTCCATTTTGTTACCATTCTGCGGCACAGACTGCGGTTCCAGCTCTTGCTGACTGCGTTCTAACCACTTCTCAACTTCTGTGTGTGTGTGTATTTCACTTCCTTCTGACTGTGAACTGTATTCTTCCAATTGTGCGAGATCCGCCGCTAATTTTTTATCAATTAATTCCATTTGTATGCGGGCTTTAGCTTCTGCCGCTTCTAGTTCTAATTTCTTTTTTCTTGCCATAACAGACGAGGATGTAGATCTTTCCACCTTAGACTTTAATGATTTTGGTTTTTCACTTTTGCTCACACTACCCACTTCCATAGTAACTGTTTTGTCACCGATATTCTTCGAGTGTTCATGTGATGTTCCAGGTAACGGCGATTCTTCAGCTTGAACTAGATTAAGCGATGGTAACTCCTGCTTGGGCTGACGCTGTTCAGCCTCTTCTTCGAGTTCCTTTTGCCTCTTCGTAGTGCTTCTTGTGTTCACCATCATGCGCGACGGAGTCCGGTACATTAAATTAAATCCGGTTCGAATGACCACTTTGTAACACTTCTGCTTGGTGATGGTTTTCTGAAGTAAAACTCCGAATTGCACTTGACAGTATATATTTTAAAAAGGGGCGGTACATGCATAAAACACGGAGCGCAAGAGACGTGCGGCGGTCGCTATAGCTAGATCGGCACCACTCGGGTCCGCGCGTTGAAGACACGGGCTCCCCGCGCACCCCCGCACCTCTCCTACCTCTTACAATTAATTATGTCGCGAACAATATCAATAACAGTATCGACATCTGGCATAAATACTGGTATTTTATTTATGTATTTGAGTATCGGTATAAAATATCGATAATTATATCGATACTCAGTACTGATATCAGGCTACAATGTAACGTCACAGAATCTTTATTGATGATTCTTAAGTAAATACATATTTTTTACAGTCGCGAATCATATTTTGATCAAGATACAACCTGACGCTGACTTGCAAATTGCAAAAAACGCAAGAAAAATTAATAATAACGGTATTATATCTATACCCAAATACCGATATTTATAGCGATATTTTGGTATCATGTATCCAAATTATATCGGTATTCAGTCCCTGCTTGGGACTTAAACATAACTGGCGAAATGTTATGCTGATGTACTATAGGTACACATCAGATACCTTACCGCTTGATGGCTATAACTGACCCCCTTAACACATCCCGGTTGCTTCAAAACGATTTCCTTTACATTTTGTATCATCAGTAGATATATATCAGAGATCACCAAGTAGTTTCATTGGGGGTTCGTTTAAAACAATAATATGACTGTCGCGGTCCGTTTTATAGACCAAAACTAGAAACCAAGAATAAAAAATAAAAAAATGAAAAGTAACCTGAAACTAATTAACACATACTATGTAGTGGACGAGTGTTTTTATTTTGAACTTATCTGTCTGAAGTCTGAGTAAAGTGTGTGCAAGCTAAAATTCAAAATTGTTTTTTCATATTTTTAGATTAAGTGCTAGTTATAAATGTTCCGCACAAAACAGGTCGGCAGTCCGGACACGGACCGCGGACCACCATTTGAGGACCATTTTTTTTCGGGTGGGAAATTAGGTATCAAATAACTTTTTTCGCTCTGGGCGGAGCGGACGGGCGTGTTAGACTCCTACTGACTAAAACCAACCCGTGTTCCTTCAGTTGCCTGTGTGCCAGGGCCACGGTATCCCTTTATTATTTATTTAACACTTTCTCACACAAATGTACGGACATAAATAAATAAATAAATATTCCTTACGGACAAACCCGCAACCCTGGCAGATTTGATGACCCCTGGTATATGTATTATGACGTGTAAGTTTGTGGCGGCATCTACAACGCCACATGTGAACGCCACGGGTGACCTGACTTCACACAAATCCTACATCGTGCAAGCAGAGTTTACCGCACGACTGGTATAATTATATATGTATATGAGCGCCAAAGCATTATTTGATTTTAATGTTAAGCTTGTTTTGATTATTTTGTACTTAATCTGATCTTATACTACGATAAGTATTTATCAAATTTAGAAACTAAGAGCTACTACACATAATTATAATTTATTTGTCTATTGACAACTTTTAGATTATTCATTAATTTTTTAAAGACTGTCTTAGTACTTTTCGCCTGAAACACGGGATTACCTAGTTCAGGCACGTAAGTCTTAGGAATATAATTTACATTTAAGTAAAACTGTACTCATTTTTATACCTTGTAATTTTTTGAATAAAATTTTATTATTATTAATTAATAACATGGAGTTATTAATTAAATTAATACTTGTATTTCCGGTTAAGTCCGGATAAGTTTTTATCTTGATTTGTTTAAAATAATGTGATTTTCGTTTGAATTTATAAATAGTTTCTATTTTGATACTTCCTTTTGATTTGTTTAAAATATTGTGTTTTCCGGTGAATTTATAAATATTGTGGTTTCCGGTCGAATTTATATTAAGTTTAAATTTTTGTATTAAGGATTTATCTTGATACATCCGCTTGAATTCAAATGTGATAAGAAGGAATTATTTTGACATATCCGGTTGATTTATTTAAATTCTATTTGCCGGCAAAGAATCGCGGTAAAGTTTGGCGGCAAAATTTTGCGGCAATTTTGGGTATAAAAACTGATGTAATATGAATTGAAGGACATTCTTTGTTCACTGCTCGTGGAATAACTGAACTAACTAATGTTCTTTGTACTCTTTTAAATATTTTCCTACCATTTCCTATTGCTGTGTATTTGTGTGGTGTATTGGTACAAACCAATATGTCTGTCTCCGAAAACGATGGTGCGCCGACATATACAACATCCTGAAATCAACCGTCGGGCAGTTGCCAACCAGGCACGACACCCCTCTGGTCGGTGGATCCTCCCTTTTCTATATAGGATGAGTGAACTTTACACCCTGTTCCTCATACCTCTGAAGCCAGATAAAGCTGAATTTTTTGTATTTAATTCGCGTACATATGGCCATTGCTGGGCAAAGGCTTCATCCAAACTTGTTCAGTCATCATATTTCTGAGTCATCAACCAGTCTTTGCGGTGTGTACGTCTACCTTAAAAGGTACAAGTCACAAAGCATACTACAATAATATTTCCACAGGATTACAAATTCAGCAGACAGATCGCGATTCCTAATTCGAAAACGAAGGAATTTTAAGACGACAGTCGTCACTCCGACGCCGTCAGTCTGACAGTAAACGGCGCGCTTTAATTCATTCGACTAAAAAGGTGCGTGCTACAAATTTATAAGTTAAATAACACATTTAGGGCTCATGTACAGTGGTACATTTGGCGGGATTTCAGGGGTATCTAATGTATGCGAAATCGGGCGACATACTTTGCTCTTGCTTTATTAGGGTTCCGTACCAATATAGTAAAAAGGAAGGCTTATGGTGTTACTCAGTCTATCTGGATATCTCAAGAACTACTAACGCTATCAATTTGGAACAATTTTAGATGAGATTTGCCCAACTATTATGCAAATAAGAAAGATGTATGTATATATTAGTATTTTGCAACAGGGGCTAAACGGGGTCTTAAAAATTCGATGTGGGGCTACTAGGGCATGTGGGAAATCATATGAAAGAGAGCTATAAAAAAAAACCGTTCACCCTTATCTCCGAAGTTTGCAAAGAGAAAAATGTGATAGAAGTTTATGTAAAGATTACAGAAAAATAAAACGATGTCTCTTAATAGCACACTTTTTCTAATATTGCAGTTTTAGGTCAGCACCATCTCTTGACTGATAGTGGTACATAATGTAATTATTTTTGATGATTTTGATGGTACGGAACCCTCGGTGCGTGAGTCCGACTCGCTTTTGACCGTTTTTTTTTGCTTCTAATAATAGGTTCTTTTTGGTGAGGACCGTGCCAGGTAAACATTTTTTGAATGAAAAATAATCAATGTTTAAAGAAGTTTTGGAACGAATATGAGAATCCTGATTTATTTATAATCTCCGAATGCACCTCGTAGCAGAATTTAATTGAGAGCTGCAAAAATATCCTTTTCACTTCTCATGCTCTAAAAATTCGTCTTTATGTCGTGCGTAGGCGACATAAAGTCGCTTTTTTTGCTCTAGAGCATAAAGTAAAATCTTCGTCGAAGACCAAGGCAATCAGTCCAACAGCCACATGAAAAACTTCTACTTCGTTAGTATTCTAAGAACAAGGCAAGGATACCAACAGCCAAAGTACATAATAAAACTTCATGAAATAAACTTATATTTTTTATTTCGTCCATTTATTATTTTACATGTTGCTGTTTCATTTCCTCGCAATCAAAGTGAAAAGTAGAGTGTACAACACGTTCATAAAACCCAGTTTTATGCACTTGATGTACAATCTACTATTTCAAATTCGTACACACGGCTACGTATCAAGCTATAATTTTCCAGTATAAGCTGATCTCACATTGCCTAGGGTTTCCGTACAATGAGAGGCTCAGCTTATACTGGAAATTTGTAGCTTGATATGTGGCCGCGTGTAACTTATTATAACATCATGGACAACTGTAAAGAATTTTAACTAAAAACAGTCATTTACAATGTCATCAGTAGGTAGCGATTTGAGAACATAACACACGAAAGAAAACTCAAAGTACCTATATTATTAAATAAAATTGTGCAAATGAACGAATAGAAACAATAACAAAATGTCCCCGGGTTAACCTAAACAATTGCAACAGGATTTCAATCACAATATTTATTATTTTCGACACAAAAGCAATAATTTTAGAACGGCCATGTTATTTGTGGAATACCAAACGTTTGTACTGATTGATACATTAATTAAAATTCATTACACGAACGGGCTCGTTTACGTAGGTACTGACCGACCACGTATTGTGGTAATCCTTCCAATTTCACATTAGTCCCCTATTATGTGGTGAACCGACGATATTCTATACGGAGAATTGTTTACTTTGCTCGTATTATTGATGTTATTTAATAATAATATCAGACTCTTGATATTGTTCCAGAAGTTACGAGATTTTGAGGCACATCCAATATTAGAGTGATCAAAGCTCGTGCCTTCTCGCTTGCTCATTGTGTGCTAGAAATTTCAGACTATATTGTGAAAGTTTTACCCTTGGCATTTTAAGGCACATCCAAAATTACAGAGGACAAAAATCAAGTTGGTGGCGGTTGGTTGGTTGGTTGATGGGTTGGATGGTTAGTTGATGGGTTGGTGGTTGGTTGGTTGGTATGTTAGGATTTAATACTTTATTTAGTAGGCACATATTTTTTTTTTTTTTTTTACGCTGAGAAATGCATTACGCATGCCCGCTCGTCGGGGGACGAGACGAGGTATGTGGGACTCCCTGCCAAAATGGCAGTATACCCACTAAAACTCAGCGGAGTTCCCTCATTGCCTTGATGGGAGGGTCATGGGAAACCGGCACAGCCTTTACGTCCACAACCCTCCCGGCGCATGCCCGCCTAGCTGGCGGGCCCCGCATGCCCCTCAGCCTGGGGGCGATATAGGAATGACCGGGAACACCTGGCCATTCCCGTCTGACACTGGTGGAGGCCAGTGCAATACACTTGGGGCCTCGCGCCAGACGACCCCGCGTCCAGGCGCCCCTGGTCCCCCCGTGACGGGTCAGGTTAGTGGCCCCGCCGCCCACCACTTTTCGGCCGCAGAGGATAGGGAGAGCGGCCAACGCAATACCGACACTCCTCTTCCTCTACGGCCCCACCGCGTCCGCCATTCAACGGTGGCGACCCCGTCAAGGCCGCGGAAGGTAGGGAGAACGGCTCACCGCAATACCGGCACTCCTCTCCCGCCGCGGCCTCCCACACTCAGCCGCGATGCCGCCCATTCGACATCGCGGCCCGCCTCAGTTGCGATGTCGCCAAAGCGGCACCGCAACCTACGGCCGCTACGTCGTCGGCTTAGCCGCAAAAGCCCTGACGAGCGGCCCCCTCCTCGGGTTCCTCTTAGCTTCACCGTGGCCTTCCAAGCCACGGCTACTGAGCCCCCCCCGCCTCGACAATGCGGGAACCCACCGGGGGGAGGCACTAATTCAACCAAGTTAACCGACATAGCTCGAAGAATTGCCAAACTTAAGTGGCAACGGGCAGGGCACATTGCGCGCAGAACAGATGACCGTTTGGGCCGAAAGGTTCTGGAGTGGCGACCGCGTACCGGAAGACGTAGCGTTGGAAGGCCTCCCACAAGGTGGACCGATGACCTTATGAAAGCCGCAGGAATCCGCTGGATGCGGGAAGCACAGAACCGGTCGAAGTGGCGGTGCTTGGGGGAGACCTATGTCCAGCAGTGGACGTCTTTCGGCTGATATGATGAAATGAAGAATTCTGGGCAAAACAATTATATACACTACAATTAATTTCACAAAAAAAAAAAAAACTGTTGTTAATGACTTCTTTCAAATACATTCCCATTTATTCTTTCAAATCAAGTCAACAGTACAAACAATTGCCCATCAGAACCAAACAATATGGGCTCCATACTATTCCCGTGTTGCCGGTAAGAAAAATTAAATGATTCTTTAAACAAAAGCCGGGCTGAACGTCTGGGAACGTAATTAAATGGCGGTCCTATGGGAAATCGACGGCGGCTGGCGGTCACCCGCAGACGTCGCAATGCCTGCATCCTACCTCCGCCTTATTCGTTAAATTGCCATGATATTGTATGATTGCTCGCCTTTTTGTGTGTGGTGGAATACCTATTTGCGATACTATTTTTGTTTAGAACCACTAAACTATAACTACATCTTAATTTATTAAAACGGACACGCTTACCTATGTGTTTATTATTCTAGCGAATGGCACTCATACACACATCAAAAAAGTTTGCGATCACTTTGAACTATTGAAATAGAGAATACGACATCACAAGGTTAGACTGGCCTGCCGGCTCGTCTGACTTAAACCCAATAGAGCACGCGTAGGATGCTCTTAAGCGAGCTGTTTGGAACCGTCAGCCATGTCCCCAGACAGTGCCAGAGTTCAGGGAAGCCGCTATTTAAGAATGGGACAGGTTACCCCAAGAAATGCTGGATAACTTAACATACATAAACCTTTTATTAACAAATTGTTGTTTAAGTTTGGTTAAACAATCTTTTTCTTTCTATCAAATTTCTGTTACAATTACATTATGATAATTACTCAAGTTTTTTTTATAAAAAATAATAAATAGTTTAATTTTTTAATTTTAAGCAGGGTATTTCAATTTTAAGAAAACACAACAAAGAATTTTTCTTGATAAAGTTCAATTTAAAAAATTCTATCAGCTTATGCTAGTGATCACAAACTTTTTTTGATGTGTGTACTCGTAGGTTGCAGCTGAAAATCCGCGTCAGGTGATATATCTTGTGTTGTCATCTGATTTTATACTGAGTTGAAGCCCTTTTGGCGTTATAATCATTTTTTTCTATTTTTATAATTGAAGGTGTATTTTTTGCTGTAATGCCAATAAACGCATTTTCTTTCTTTACCTACTAGTATTGTTATTATTATGTTTTACTCCTATTTCTGAGAATGCTGGTTAACCTTTAATTAGTGACTGTGTAAGTCCGAGGCTGTTGATAACTATACTTTCGATAAAATATTTACAGAAGCTGCCGGTAAACCTTTATTAATAAATAAATAAATAAATATATCAGAACAATGGCTGTTAATTAGACTAATTACTCACTTACTGGATGCAAGTGAGTTATTATTCTAATTAACTTTTTATGGTGAGTTTATTAATAGAAAATAAGAAATATCAATCGAATTTCAAGATTCCTTGGAAAGAGTGTTACAATATTAATTGGTTCTAGCAGATACCCGCGGCTTCGCCCGCATAGATTTTTTCTAAAATAAAAGTGAAGCCAAAGTTACTTCTTTATTACATCAGCTAGCCAGTTAAAGTCCCGTCAAAATCGGCCCAGCCATTTCGGAGATTAGCCGGAGCAAACAGATAGACAGAAAGACTGACAACAATTTTAACATGTACCTATGGAATATACTTTCATATGCATTTGGTAAAAAACCAGCCAAATGAAGGGTTCCGTAGTTGGGATGAATTTATCCCAAGAACAAACTTAACATTGTAGTTGAAAAACATGTTATCCCATACAGAATGTATGAGAGAACATGTTTTTTAACTGTAAATGTAAGTTGGTCGACTATTACTCGGTAACTTGTAAAATGTAAAGCCTTATTGCTACAAAATATTGGTTACATCATTCATATTAAACTCATACATAGGTAAATAAAATACTCAATTATACAAACTTCTTATATACTGAGGAAAGCTGTGTGTTCTCGTACTGAAATTCCGACATAACCTTGAACATTTTTACAGATACATTATCCAAGGTCAGTTGCTAAGAGGATCTGAATGTACTGCCTGCAAGATAAAAGTTCGATACATCTTATATTGTCCAATTTTCCGCCCATTTATGAGGAAAATTGATTTCGACAAGGAAAACAAAGTGAACGATATTATGTTTGTTCTGTACATGTTGACTTAATTATTGTAATTATTTCTTGTCTTGTTCTTCGTATTACATTTTATTATATATTGTGTCAAGGTTATATCTCTATTTATGAGATTTTTTTCTCATCATCAGTAATTTTACATCGAAATTAATAGAAAGTAACTTTGAAACTTGTACCCTGTGGTGCCGGACGTAAGGAATAGCACCACCCCATTTCCTCCCGTGGGTTTCGTAAAAGGCGACTAAGGGACTTATTAGAGAATGGGCAGCAGCGTTCTCTATGCATTTTTAACACCATACTGCGATCGCCAACCGCCTACCAAACGTGGCGATTATAGCAAACCCCCCAATTGGGGGAGGCTTATGTCCAGTAGTGGACGTCTTTCGGCTGAAATGATAAACTTAGAAAGTTAAATTTGTACAACAAAATCAATCTGATTCAAAAATCATTCTAATCTAAAAATATATCCTTTAACTAAACATCAATGTAAAATAGTGGTCTCCAAATGGCTCCTAAGCCTTGATTATATCAATACGGAAAATACACTGGATATTTTAAAATATAATTAGCATACCAAAAACACACCAACACGTTCGCGTACAGACTCACACTCTACACCTACACACATTCACACCCTACATCCACGCTAAATACACATACCACACACATTTACACCCCTACATCCATGCTACATACACATGCCACATACGGGTCATTATCAGGACACTCATTATTTGGTTGACTTCGGTAGCAATTTTTTTTTTTCATTTAGGCATAACTAACATGAAATATCAAATCTAGAGTCCTACTAATATGTTTTAAATTAACTCTAGAATATTTCATATAATAAAAATAAATTTACACCCTACATCCACGCTGCATACACATACCACATATATTCACACCCTACATCCACGCTACACACACAAGCACGCACATTCTCACCCTACATCCACACTACACACACATTCACTTACATCACTCACCCGTCAAGTTTTAGACTTAAGTACCTTGTTTCATAGTCTAAGTCATTTGATTTTGAATTTTTATGTATGTGATTTGTAAATTATTACACCTAATGTACCACGGAAGAGCACTGATATCCAAGAAGATTATGTTTTGTTGAGTCCAAATAAACGTCATTATTATTATAGTACGTATATTATAATAATATACGTAAAAATCTCGAATGACTCGACTGTAGCCAAGCCCAAAAGGACGGTAATGTTTTTGAATAAACTAAGCTATATATTTTTTTACTATGACTCATTATTAGTAGCAGACGTTATCAGAAAAATATGAAAGCCATATTACAGTACACAGGTAGTTACTAGAACTTTATCTTAGTGGTTTAATGTGATTTTTACATTAAAACGTTTTTCGAGGGAAAATTGCGCAACAAAATCAATTGTACGTCAACGCACCCTCGTTCTGAAATCCTAGCAGCTATATTTTATCACAGTATATAACGTATTCTAGCCCGAAGATTTGTGATGTGATCAAACTATAAATCTATGTCAGACAGTCTCCCCAAAGAATGTCACTGACCCCTTTCAAGGGCATCACAGTTTACCACAGCATTACGTAATTGGCTAAAATTTGATATACCAGGTGTGAAAAAACAAATTTAAACATAATTTGGATTCATACTATACTTTGGTATACAAAAAGACAAATTATTATGCATCACAGTTTACTTTTGGGTGAAGCCAGCCGTTTCGGAGATTAGCCATAACGAACAGATCGACTGAAAGACTGACAACAATTTTAATATGTATGGAATATACGTTTAGTTGCATTTAGTAAAAATAAAAACCGGCCAAGTGCGTGTCGGACCACGCACAATGGAGGGTTCCGTAGTTGGGATGAATTTATCCCAAGAACAAACTTAACATTGTAATTGCAAATGTAAGTTGGTCGACTCGGTAACTTGTATAGCCTACTTAGCTGTGATAGTTTTCCTTTCAACTTCATTATTTAGACTACTGCTGTGATTTTTTGCACATATCCAAATAAAATCATTTAGGTGGCTGGCACTTTACTCTAACAAAAATTAGATAGATAGAATACTCTTTATTATGTACACCATAAAAATTACAGATATAAATGTAGAACTGTTACATAAGGTGTCACAATGGGCGGTCTTATCGCTAAAAGCGATCTTTTACAGACAGCCTTTGGATGGATCAAAAAGTAGAAGGAGACAATACTGCAGGTAGTCAGTGGTGTACCATTTACATGTAAACAATAAATACATAAAGCATATAGATACTTATCCATATAAATAAATATATATATGTATATATACATACAATAATAAATATGATACAAGAGCAAGGAACTTTAGCACTTTAATAGCTTAATATTACGCAAACGGATCCCTGAATCGAAAAATAGTTTCGACAAACCCGCAATATTTTTGAAAGGCCTGTACAACGATACCCCACACCATGGGATAGACGAGAAAAAAATATCTTCCTCCCTTTACATGTAGCGGAAGTACCCTAAAAAAATATTTTTCAAGATTTTATTTAACCACTTTGTCGGCGTGATTAATATGTATACCCATACCAAATTACAGCTTTCTTGTACTAAGATTCTCTGAGCTAAGTCACGGATAGACAGACAGGCAGACGGATATGGCGAAACTATATGGGGGTCCTTGTTACTACGGAACCCTAAAAAGTATCATACAAACATCAATACCAGAAATGCTAATCAAAGAACTATTTTTGTCTCTCTAGTTTTGGATCTCAGACTCACGTTTATATATTATGTCACCGTAAGATTATGAGCACCGTTAGTTTATAATCTATCTAGCGAATTATAAACAATCCAAAAATAATGCGTTAAATTATAAATGGTTTGTTGCAATTCACAATTGTTCGATAGTTTATAATCACGCTAGATATAAACTATGTTAATAATCATACGGTGATATAAATGTATCCAAAATACGTGAGAGTTAATAATTCCTCGTGACACATCAAAATAGGGGTCAGTTCAAACCCCTCTGCCCAGAAGCTACATTTTACCACACTCCATAACCTACTCTATATACCGCGAAGATTTGTGATGTGATCAAGCTATAAATCAGTGTCGGCCACTGTCCCCAAGGAATGCTCATAAAGGCCTCATCTGTCACCTCCACTGAGATATTAACGTTGACGATGTAGTGGGGGACACTTGTTTATTGCCTTGGCTGGATACGTTTTTGGGGTAAGCTGGATGTGAAGTCATTTATAAGTTAGAAAATGTATTACATTTTTGTAAAATTAACGCAGTAATCTTTCACCTCCTATATAAAAAAAATTATGATCACGCGCAAAATTTGTAAATCATACTGCGATGCATGTGGAACAATAAGAAAAACGATTTGCGAGACGCTTTAGAAACCATAATAGAGCGAATAAACCCATTAAATAGTGGTCTCCAAATGGCTCCTAAGCCTTGATTATATCAATACGGAAAATACACTAGATATTTTAAAATATAATTAGCATACCAAAAACACACCTACAAGTTCGCGTACAGACTCACACTCTACACCTACACACATTCACACCCTACATCCACGCTAAATACACATACCACACACATTTACACCCCTACATCCATGCTACATACACATACCACATACGGTTCATTATCAGGACACTCATTATTTGGTTGACTTCGGTGGATTTTTTTTTTTACATTTAGGCATGAAATACCAAATCTAGAGTCCTACTAATATGTTTTAAATTAACTCTAGATGTGATATTTCATATAATAAAAATAAATTTACACCCTACATCCACGCTACATACACATACCACATACATTCACACCCTACATCAACGCTACACACACAAGCACGCACATTCTCACCCTACATCCACACTACACACACATTCACTTACATCACTCACCCGTCAAGTTTTAGACTTAAGTACCTTGTTTCATAGTCTAAGTCATTTGATTTTGAATTTTGAGAAGTCATTTATAAGTTAGAAAATGTATTACATTTTTGTAAAATTAACGCAGTAATCTTTCACCTCCTATATAAAAAAAATTATGATCACGCGAAAAATTTGTAAATCATACTGCGATGCATGTGGAACAATAAGAAAAACGATTTGCGAGACGCTTTAGAAACCATAATAGAGCGAATAAACCCATTCATTATTTAACTAGCTTCTGCCCGCGACTAAGTTCGCGTAAAATTTCGGCCCATAACCCACCGCGTCGCGTCGCATCGCCCGCTTAGCGTTCTCTTCAACTTTTTGTCATTTTGCACGGCTCCTAAGGGTTGTAGCGTGATGTTAAAAAGCCTATAACCTTCCTAAAGAATTGTACTATCCAACACTAAAATAATTTTTCAATTCGAACAGTAGTTCCTGAGATTAGCGCGTTCAACCAAACAAACATACAAACTCTTCAGCTTTATAATATAATATTAAGTATAGATTGAAAAAATGGATGGCTCTTTTATTATTTCACATAACAGTGCAAAATGATGTGAACAGAAATACATAGACCAAATTCGTACTGGAATAATGCAGAAGTAGATTCGAAAACAAACTTAAATCAAGTCAATTGCCATTACATCACAAGCACAATACACAGCAGGCCGAGCGTAATCGTAGCCCATACACTGCAGGCCAAATTAATAGCCCGTTTGAATTATATGACCCGCGATAATCAACACAGTGAGACGCGTAATAGCTTATTATTACCTTTTCGTTGAGCAAAGGGCTGTTGGTAATAATGAAGGCGTATAAATTAGAAGTTGGGTAGTCAGTTACGAGTACTACAATGCTTTTGTGGATGGTTTCACACAAAGCTTCAGTGTTAATTTCTCATCTGTACATTTATATCCTCACTGTTGAGGCTCGTTCAAAAGGCGGACGAAGAAAGTAGGAATATGAGAATGACGTGCAGTGCTCATATACTGACCATTATTAGCTTCGCTGCTAAACTTAGTAATCTTACAAGTTAAAAATCGTCCTTTAATTCTTTCACGCTATCATCAAACTTCGTTACAGTTTTGACGCCCAATTCATGGGCCAAATGTTTTTGGAGCCCAATATGGGCCAAATGTTTTTGGCGCCCAACATGGGCCAAACGTTTTTGGCGCCCAGCGTGAGCCACGATCTTAATGTTTTCGGCGCACAATATGGGCCAAATGTTTTGGCGCCCAACATGGCTCACGATCTTAATATTTATTTCGTTAGCTAGTATGGCAGTAAGAAATGATCGTAAGAATATTATGGTTTTAACATAACTGCAACTTTTAACTTTCAGAACTGTAAAACAAACATCATGAGTGACAAAGAAAAGTAAAAAACTATTTGTAAAATTTTAGTGACTGTTTTACGCTGTGATAAAAAAAAACTGAAAATGGTGAGTATGAAAACCAACTGGTACAGTCAGTTACCACAATTAGCTGACCCTCTCTTGCATAAATGGTTGAGATTTTTTAGAATACGGATAGATAGAATTTTATAATTCTTAACTTAATTTAAATACCTATACGAAATCTACCCAAAACTAGAAAAAAATTAAAGTCGTACGATTATTTAATGAAAAAACCTCAACCATTTGAGCAAAGCTAATTGTGGTAACTGACTGTACATGGATGGTACTTGAAGGAACTCGACATCTTGTTCAACAATCTAACCCTTTTGAAACGTTAAGACCGCTGCAATCATTCAAGCGTTCTTCCTTCTCAATTTGTGCGAGAACTAAGACGTTGGAATTGTTCAAATCTGTAGAATCTAGCTGTTTGAACCTATTACGGCATGTCTAAATGGTTTTGATTCTGGACTGGAATTATTGAAGGTAAAGTTATTTTGTTTATTTAACAGCATTACTGGTTAATGGTTGTTGGAATTTGTTAAAAGGGAAAATTACAAGTCTGTGATAAGGCCTGTCGTATTGTATGGATCCGAATGCTGGGCCGTGAAGAGGACGGATGAAAAATGATTGCATGTAGCGGAGATGAGAATGTTGAGATGGATGTGTGGAGTGACGAGAATGGATAAAGTCAGAAATGAATATATAAGGGGAAGTTTGAAAGTGGCGCCGGTGACAGAAAAGTTCAAAGGACGTCGTTTGGCACGGTATGGGCATGTGATGAGGAGGGAGGAAACACATGTGACGAGGAGAGTGATGAAGATAAATGTATATGGACAGAGAGGGAGAGGAAGGCCCAAAAAAATATGGATGGATTGTGTGAAGAATGATATGAAAGAGAAGGGAGTGAATGATAGAGTGACGGTTGACAGGGGGGAATGGAAAAAGAAAACGTGTTGCGCCGACCCCAAGTAACATGGGACAAGGGCAGGAAGATGATGATGGTTGTTGGAATTTGATAGGGTGGTGTCCTGTCATTTTGCCGACAGTTAATTAAAAAAAAATCACTTGACAAGTAATGATTGGAAAAAACATGATTTGTCATTTCATTATTATACAACTACAACTTTGCCAAATCTGAATGATTTGGCAAACTTGTAGTTGTATAATAATGTAATAATAAGAAGAAGAAAAGAAAGAAAATAATAAGAAAATAATTACCCGATATCCTCCTTTAATAACATATTATTTGACACACGATTCATTTTTTATTCATGTTATCTTATAAAATAACGATTGGGATAAAAACGTTTCACATAATGCATTATTACAAAATTTCCTGAAAATGAAACTCATTAAATAGGCGAAGGGGTTATTTTAATTAATAAATCAACAAAAAATATATTACCAGTTATTACAGATAGGTAATTATATTTGCAACCCGAAACCGAACTGGTTGTGTTAGCTTAAATATTTTTACTCGCAAAAAATGGTTAGGTTAGGTTAGGTAAGAACTGCGACCAAATGACTAACGACTACGACCAAAAACAACTAGACTAAATAGAAAAAACTGTCATCAAATTATATTTGGTATAAACGTGATTTTTTCAAAAGAATCTAAATATTAAATGAAAAATGTAAACATGATTAAATATCATGCGAGATATTTGTAAAGAGAAGCATTTGTGTTTATAAAATATAACATTTGCGGTGTAAATTGTTTGTGAAATAAATAGTATATATGAAACATTGGTTGTAAACTAAAAATTAGTCAACGGTGTTTTGGAGATACATTAGTGAACCTGATTAGGTAGTGTTAGTAAAATATGTGAGCGGCTCAAATTTATCTTTAGGTCTGGCTTTTAAATATTGTTTGTATTTTCATATACACTATAATGTATATCATTTTTCTGTAGAAGTAAGGAGGATATGTCAGATTTCTACCATGCGTCATCAATGGATATCAAGTTAAATACATAGGAGTCTAGTTGTGTGACCGTCGGACTGCCAAGTCATAGGTCTTGGGTTCAAACTAGTGGTGGGTCCTTGTCGAATTTATGACGGACGAAACGCAACCGTTTTCCCGACGACGAAAACGGTTGCAAAAACCTCTGACTTTTCGGATTCATGTGCGTATTGTATAATTATCACTTGCTTAAAAAACGGTGAAGGAAACCATTGTGAGGAAACTGAGATATTTCTCGACGGCATATGAAGCCAACTCAGAAGCCATGGGCGGCAATAAACTCTGACACCAGGTTAGTCACTAACCACACGAAAAACAAGACAGAAAAACAGCAATCATAACTATGCAGAGCAGCATTTTGAATAAAACACTCGCTTATCGCATAATAAATAACTACAAAGTAAACAACAAAGAGATCGGCTTGCAAACAAGAATCCAGGACAGTTTATTAGCAGCCTTCTATTAGCACAACTAAGAGTACTCGATGCCACTCCAGTCGGCGATAAAGCCTTTATTTATTCTCTAGAAACATTAAGCGAGTTAAAATATTCCCCTTTAAATCTTTAGTTAGTGAGTTTAAGAGATTAAATTTATGCGAAAGTGTATCGTATATTTTGTTTCGAGTACTGGAAGAAGAGTTGATAGTTGTTAATATTAATTACCGTGTGGTACCGGACGTAAAGAATAGCACCACCCCATTTCCTGGCGTGGATGTCGTAAATGTCGACTAAGGGACTTACTAGAGAATGGGCAGCAGCGTTCTCTATGCATTTTTGAAACCATACTGCGATCGCCAACCCGCCTACTAAGCGTGGCAATTATGGCAAATTCCTCCTTTTTGGGGGAGGCCTATGTCCAGCAGTGGACGTCTTTCGGCTGAAATGATGATGATGATGAATATTAATTAATGCAAAATATATTTAAATCTTCCGAGATAAATGCTCTTAATGATGGTGAAAATCACATTTAAATCCATGGTGTACTTCAGAAGATACGGTCGCATATATAGACACGAAAAGCGATTTTGTTTTTTACTGTTTTTGTATAGATTTTACCAGTCTTATATTCTTGTATAAATATTAAGCTTGGTTTCACGTGCTTGAAGGTGGTGGACTCTGTTGGTTGCATTGCGTTGGACATCATTCAGCTTATATCATGTGATGATGATTAGGATTATCATTAAGTAGTGCGGCGTCATCTACATTGCGACATGCGAACTACGCATCACACTGACGTCACGCAAAATCCTGCATCGCGCAAGCAGAGTTTACCGCGTGACTAGCATATGTATATACAACGTCCCGACATCAACCGTCGGGCAGTTTCCCACCAGACACGACACCTGTCTGGTCGGAGGATCCTCCCTTTTCTATAGAAGATGAGTTAACTTTACACCCTGTTCCTCATACTTCTATAGTAGTGTTTGTGCAAGTGCACATAAAAGCCTTTTTAGAAAACCTATATTGTACACATAACATAATGTATTACACAGTTTGAAAATCTATGTAATGCACATTTTGTATATTGTTTTGTAACCCATTTATCATTAATATAAAACATTAGGTATGTTATTATATTAGGCACAGTACGAAAACGTGCTGCAATTAAAATTCAATCTTCTATCATACAAACAAGAGATATTTTACAACATCAAATCAAATAGGTACCACCAAATTGTTAACTTAATAATCGGCTATATTCTTCATTGAGTAGTGATCTTGACCGCATTTAATCTACTGTGAAAAGGTCCAGCTGGCACAAAAGTGGCAAGATCGCCCGTTTCTAAAAGTTGATGGAGCAGTCTAAAGATATTAGACGTTGAGGCGATTAACGAGTCGTAAATGATAGGTCAAAGGTCCCAAGATGCTTGATGACAATGTACTAAGAATTGTAGGTACAAGATGTAACGTAGTAAACCTATACGTGAACAATCGTCTGACATAATTGCTTGCAGCTATGGAACGAATTGTAATTACAATTTACGAGTGTGAAGGGATGCTTTAACTTTTTTCATTACTTTAGGGCAAATGATTCTTGGAAAGGTCTCAAGAATCCGCTGGATGCGGGAAGCATAGAACTGGTCGAAGCGGCGGTGCTTGGGGAGGCTTATGTCCAGCATTGGACGTCTTTCGACTGAAAATGATGAATGAAATGATTGATAGTTTGCCAAATATAGTGATTTACAAAGGAGGTTCTACATAACTGTCGTGTGATCTCCTAGAGGTCGGTAACAATCCATACTTACTAATCCATACTAATATTATAAATGTGAAAGTAACTCTGTCTGTCTGTCTGTTACGTTTTACGCCTAAACCGCTAAACCGATCGTCATGACATTTGGCAGAGATATAGCCTGGGATACGGAGAAGGACATAGGCTACTTTTTTAAGCGATACTCGACATCCACGTGGGTGGAGCCGCCGGCAAAAGTTAATCTAGTAAATTGCATAACGTTACAAAAACCCTTATAAACCGCTAATAACATTGAAATACAGTATAAATAAGCCCTCTTTTGGACAAGTTTCAATCGGCAGTGTTCGTGTATGTAAAGTTAGTGTTTTAGTGTAGTTTGCTCCGCGCTTTTGAGGCGTGATTGCTGTATCACATTCATACCGGGCAGTGGGATACATAATGTTTCGCTCTGTTAGTTTTCAAGTTTCAAATAAATAGTGTCTGTGAAACTTCAATACTGGATGTTTGTATTATTTGTTACAGTCTTGGGCTGGTTTGGGTAAAAATTGGCATATTTTTTTTTTCTTTAATTGATCTCAAGGCACCTGACTATTTTACGCGATAACCGACATCCATGCGGGCAGAGCCGTGGGTAAAAGTCAGTACAAAACTAATTGTGTCTCATTACATGACGGTTGAGCTCTGTCGGTAATTAATCTGAAATATAATATTGTTCTTAAATCAGTTTTAGCATATCTATTTACTATGTATATTTCAAATCTATTACAAATAGACATACTCGTATGTCTATTTGTAATAGACCAATTATCACAAAACATAATCACGTCGTTGGTCTAGTAGTTGCAAGCGCTACTGCTGAACATGAGAACCTTGGTTCGATTCTCAGGTCGGGTAAATGTATTAGGTTTTTCTATCTGGAATTTCTCAGTAGCAGCGCGGAATCTAATAGGAGGCGAGCCTATTAGATAGGGCTTAAACATAACTGGCGGAATCCGGTGTTATACCTTTTATATATAGGTACCAACACCTCTGTTCGTCGAATCGTTGAGCTCCTTATGTTCTGAGTTGAGCTGCACGATTACTGACAAATGCGTGCACTGAATGGATAGGTCCACTCAATCTGTGTGGTTCTTTCTTCAAAAAACCATTTCAGACACCAATCTACTTGGTCTTCACATGATTTGACCAAGATTATGTCTGGACTTTAAAAGAGACTGTGATCTCTGAGTTTGTTTCGGTCTTTCTTCTCAGAGTAGTCAGATACGAAACGCCGACCTCATCTAGTTTTAAAATATGATTGACGTGTAAAAGTGTTTGTAAAAACCTACTTACAGAAATAAAATCATTTATCATTTATCATTTATTATTTATCATTTATCATTTATCTGCTCAACCACTCAAGGCCACAAGGCGTTATGTTATATTACAATCATAATCCTTGTCTGGAATCATTATTAGAAAAAAACTCGCGTGTTTTGCGGATACCTACATTTGTCCCAACATAATCAGTAGCTATCGGTCAGTGAGATAAAAGCAGTTATTACAAATACGACACGGTTAAAACCATGTGGGAAGCTATAGAGCTACCAGAATTGTACTAAAACAGTAATTAAGGACATTTAAACACATTAGAAATATACAAACAAACTGAACTAAATAAAACATGAGTAAGAAACTAAAGCAATAACAGAGAATAGTTTATGAAAGCATTCGCGAAACGCGAAAACGTAATTAAAAACTTGTTTTAAACTTAACGTCTCATGTTTCAAACGTGTTTTAATTGTTGGCCGCCATATTGTCTTCCTTCGAACGGAACGTTTATTCGTGCTAGTTTGAATGATGGCAATTAAAGGAAAATGAGAAGGAGCGTTCTTAACTTGAGTTCAGCGGGCGTTTCTTGGGACATCGAAGTCGCAGACTGCTTTTCTGATTAGGAAGTCAAATTCAAAATCAAAATATTTTATTTCACATAAACCTACATGGGCTCTTACGAAACATCAGTAGCTAGGTTCACGGTTCCAATTGATCGTTTCCTATGGAAAATATTTATTTATTTTTTAAATAATTTGCTTTTCTTCTTCCTCTTCAATCGGACCCTCATTACTGAAGATCGTGGTCACTGGACCCCTTTAAGCGGACAATCTGCCTCCATCGACTCCGGTCCAACGTTGCCATCACCATCTGCTGAAATTTGCTTGAGGACGTAGCTTCTTTTACTTGGTCGAACCATCGTGTTGGCGAACGGCCTCGTGCTCTCTTTCCCTCGGTATTGCCAACAGTGACCAGCTTTTCAAGGTTGCTATCTCCCTTTTGCATTATGTGGCCAAAATAGGTCAAAATACGCTGTAAGCAAACTGTAGACAATCGGGTCTTTATGTTGAGTTGGGAAAGGACAGATACATTTGTGCGTTTGGCTGTCCATGGTATTCGGAGCATCCACCTCCAGCACCACAGTTCGAATACGTCTATTCTCTGTCTTTCTCTTGCTCGGATTGTCCACCTCTCAACTCCAATTTGCAATTCCAATTCTCCAATTTGCTTTTACATATAAAATTCACTCTTAATAGGTATGGGAGGACAGTGAAGTCTTGTCAACATGTACCAGGTACTTAATAAAATATTTTCAAAAACAGTTTCCTAAGTTGTAACCTCAGGAATCAAGAAGAAAACGAAATCTTAAATGAAAAAGATTATTAAAATGGACTAAATAAATAACTATCTATGGTCGTAACAATCGTAATACTTCTGTACATTCATGTCTCACTGAATGGTGGGCCTATGCTTAACAGATTGAGACACACGGGTATTTCGATTACAGAACAGAACATAGAACATCACGACTTGTTTCCCTGAAAGGTTGGGCAGAGTTGTACCATAGTACACCCACGTTTCGCCAGTTATGTGTAAGTCCCATGTAATAGAGGGTTATTGCCATTCATCATAATCATTTCAGCCGAAAGACGTCCACTGCTGGACATAAGCCTCCCCCAATTTGGGGGGGTTTGCCAAAATCGCCACGCTTGGCAGGCGGGTTGGCGATCGCAGTATGGTGTTAAAAATGCATAGAGAACGCTGCTGCCCATTCTTTAGTACGTCCCTTTGTCACCTTTTACGACACCCATGGGAGGAAATGGAATAGTGCTATTCTTTAAGTCCGGCACCACACGGTGCTATTGCCACTAACCGGGTACAAATCCAAACTCTGCTGCTGATACTGAGAAATTCCAGATAGAAAACCCCAATAACACTTTGCCCGATTTAGGAATCGAACCTCATGCTCAGCAGTAGCGCTTGCGACCACTTGACCAATGAGGCAGTTACTTGTCTCGATTAATCTATACTTACTATACCTACTTAATATTATAAAGAGGTATTTGTTTGTAAGTTTGTATGTCGGGGGTAATCTCTGAAACTACTGAATGGATTCTGAAAATTCTTTTTGTATTTGGTAGCCCAATTTCTGGAGAAGATTGGTTTTCGAACATTGCACTGCGGTCCTAAGGAGCCGAGCAAAAAGAAAAAAAGTCAGAAAGAACGCTATGTGAAAATGAAGTAATAGCGCGGGGCCAACATTTCACGTGGACCATCGTCCACGTGAAATGTTGGCCCCGCGCGGGACTGAAGCTAGTTAATAATAAATTAATCTCGCCTCAGAATACCAGAAAAATATTGATAGGTTTTAAACGCTTTGGTTGTGCTGAAAGCCGACCCCAACATAATAAGAGAAAATGGCCATGCAAATGATGAATTATACAGGAAAGTATAACCAAACAATGACATCGAAACACATTAACAAGACGAACCAAATGAATGAATGAGGCCGCATGTCGTTCTTTGTGTACACAGTGGACGCCAATCATAGCCACTATGACGGACATTCGATTAGCTTTGAACCGAGAGTAATGATGTTCTAGTTCTGATACGGGAGCTTTGTTTGTATTGGACTTGGTAGAAAGGGATAGAAGATAATTAGGATGATAATTTGAGAAGCTCATCATGTTTCCCTGCTCTATCATAAACATCACTATCAGCACGTAAATGTCTTCTACTGGCCATGACGACTGATACGTTTTTGGGTATGTTTTATGAGAAATTTTCGTGGTATAAAATTCAGATCAATTACAATTATTTTATTTTTCTCAAAAATGAAAAAAAATAAAAGACGTGTGGCACTCGGGGACTGCCGCGGTAAAGCTATTGCATAGCATTTTGTATCAACTTATGCAATTATAATTATTTATTTATTTTATTTATGCAGTATTTCTTTTTCTTTGATATTAATTTTTTTTTTTTTCGTTACGGAATTTCTGGATTCGGTCCCCGCGCTCAAGGCCCGCGATAGAAGCTATGCAATAGCTTAAAAACAAAATAAATAAGTGCTGAACCTCGCAAAAGTGTATAACTACGTAAACAAAGTCAAATACTATTCAAATATAAGCATAATAACAACTTTAAAATAGACGAAAGTGTTGAACCTAAAGTAATTTTAAATAAAAAAAGAGTGACAAACTGTTTTGACAGCGAAAAAATTCCATCTGTCAGTCATTTCCAAAAATCAAGTTTAAAAATTGTTCAACTGGAATGGTATCAACTATTTGGCAAGCTTTAATTAAGTCATTGTAGCCTTGCGGTGCAACAGGGGAACTGAATGAATCGACTTGTCGTGAGTTCAAACCCCACTATCAACAATCTCTTTTTGTGAAGATCATAATTTTATAAACTAATATTTATAAGAATAAAATACGCAGTACACAGCAAAAAGAACTGCCAGAAATTATTAGATCACTAGAGGGTACTGGTGTAGTAAAACCGTCGGAGTGGGGAGCGTGAGGTTTTTTCGTTACGGAATTTCTGGATTCGGTCCCCGCGCTCAAGGCCCGCGATAGAAGCTATGCAATAGCTTAAAAAGCATACTGTATGACAGCAAGCACATGTTGTGCCTAGGATTTGAACCTACAATATTATGCACGGCATTCGGTCTTAAAACCTTTTTTTTATTTATTTTTTATTCTACTATGAGTTTGCTCTTTACTTTAGTCTAGGTCTTGATGACAGAGACAAAGTCTACGATGGAGTGAGCTTACCCAGAAGAAGCCTGTTCACTCTCACTTTCAATAGATTAGGGTTGTATGAATTCGGAAACACAGACGCAGGTAGAGAGTTCCACTCCTTTGCTGTGCGCATTATAAAAGACGTTTGAAAACGCTTAGTGCGAGTTGGTGGAATATCAACTAGGTAGGGGTGGTAACTTGCAGTGCGTCTAGATGTCCGATGGTAGAAGGGGGCCGGTGGAATGAGGTCGTGGAGTTCATGGGCACACTCGCCGAAGTACAATCTGTAGAAGACCGACAAGCAGGCAACCTTGCGGCGATGCGCCAAGTTGTGAAGCTTGGCATCCACCAGTTTTACGTCGCCAATAAGCAGCCTCTTAGCTCTGCGTTCCACCGATTCAAGCGCAGCAAGTTGGTACTTTGCTGAGTCATCCCAAAGGTGGCTGCAATACTCCATGCAGGAACGGACTTGTGCTTTGTAAAGGGTTAAAAGCTGTCCAGGCGTAAAGTATCGCTTCACCCTATTTAGGACGCCCAGTTTCTTGGCCGCAGTTTGAGCTTTGCACTCGATGGTGGAGCCGAAGTTGAGACCAGATGTCAACGTCGTGTATTTTATAAAGGACCTTAAGCCGGTAGAAACAAGTGCGTACTGACTCTGCCACGTGTGTTTCGTATCTCAACCCAGCGTCCATGTTCAGACCCAGATTACGTGCCTCACCGACTCGACTGACCGACTCACCCAGCAGGGTAACGTTGAGTGTTGCTGGCACCGCATTGATTTGGTTCTTGGTTCCAAACAGCATGTATTTAGTTTTAGTGGGGTTAAGTACCAAACCGTTATTTTCAGCCCAACATCAAGATCCTCTCAAGATCTTCGTTTAGATCCTTGATCGCGATGTCATAGTCACTTGGCTTAAAGGAGATATATACTTGTACGTCATCAGCATAAATATGGTACCTACATCGCTTCAGGGAATTTATGATATCTGCACAATACAAAATAAAGATGATGGGGCCCAGTATTGTGCCTTGCGGGACTCCCCTGTAAACAGAAGTGAGTGATGATACAAGAGATGAGCCATTGCTCAGTCGTATTTCTACACGCTGCCGACGGTTGGTAAGATAGCTTTGGAACCAGTGTATCGTGTTTTGGTCAAATCCATAGTAGTTAAGCTTTGATAGAAACAAATCTATATTTATGCAGTCAAAAGCTCGCGAAAAATCAAGTAGGACAAGAACTGTGCATAGGCCCTTATCCTGTGCTGACAAAATCTTATCTGTCACGTCCAAAAGAGCAGTAGAAGGACCACGCTGTTTGCGAAAGCCCGATTGTAGCTCAGGCAGAATGTGTTTATCTTCTAGATATTTTGATAGCTGCTGGCATACTGCCTTTTCAGCAATTTTAGAAAGGCAAGGCAGAATACTAATAGGCCTAAGGTCTTTTAGGTCAGTCGGATTTGTTTTTTTAGGCAATGGCTTAACGGAGGTAAGGACTTAATGGAGCTTTGTGTACTTACCATTTACATGTATAGATACTTATCCATATAAATTATATATAATGTACATACAATAATAAACATGATACAAGAACAAGGAACTTTAAGTAATGATGATGTTTAAGGAAGTGTTTTTTTTTTGACAAGCCTTAGTTACAGAGTACTGGGCGAGAAAAGGTGTCAATGCTAATCCGGAGTCAAAAGCTCGCAATGCCCGTCAGGTACCTACATTGACTATAACATGAGCTACTTACTGCAGTAGCCTTCACCTGCCTCAGATTCCATTCTTTGACAATCGGCTACACGTTAATCAGCGACCAGTGGTTGTCAATAATACTAATTTCAAATAATAATCATCATCATTTCGTTTCAGCCGAAAGACGTCCACTTGCTGAACATAGGCCACCCCCAAGCACCTGCTTCCCGCATACACCAGATTCCTGCAGCCTTTACAAGGTCATCGGTCCACCTTGTGGAAGGCCTACCAACGCTGCGTCTTCAGGTACGCGGTTGCCACTCCAGAACCTTTTGGCCCCATCGGCCATCTGTTCTGCGAGCAATGTGCCCTGCACATTGCAACTTATGTTTGGCAATTCTTCAAGCTATGTCGGTTAACCTTGATTCTCCTGCATTTAAAATAATACTAATTTCGAATTCCTTCAATACCTGCAGTAACTAGAATTTACGTGATCATCAACGTTATCAGCGGCTACAATTAAAAATGATTGTTTCCATAATACTAACAAGCTCATGAAAATGTTAAAACACCAACAATAAAATAAAAACAACTGTATTTTCTTGAAACCGCTCCTGAAATGTGAAATGCGAAGGTAATTTTGTTAATAAAATTAAAATATTAACGAGTATAATTTATTTAATTTTATACAAAGGCTTAACTCGCGCGAGAGCTTGTTAAATTTAATTAAAAATAAATAATTCACAAGTGTGCTGTAATTAAAATTGTATTGCACATGTACTGTTTATGTAATGACTTGCGTTTTATGGAATTTTATGAGTTGTAAAGTTTTGCAATACTTTCTGAAGTAAAATAATAAGGTATTCACGACACAAATATTTTTTTTATTTTTATTTTATTTTATTTTAAAGAAGGCTTACAGACTAACAAACCAATGATATAAAGAAAGTAATATAAAGAAAATTGCTAATAACAAGCCTCCACATATAGTAAAAAAAAAAAATCGATAAAAAAAGTACATACAAGTTAATATTATTAGTTAATATTAGATAAGTTAATTATCCATAAAAAATAGCTGTGCCAAAAGTCGTCTTAAGGTCGCCACACTGGTGCAGAACAAGTCAACATTATGGTCCATAGGAAGCCTATTAAAACTAAGTGCACTTCTTATTGAGAAAACATTCCGCCTATAATTAGTCATTGCGAAAGGTACATTTAATATAGGCCGTTGACGTAATCCCATCAGATTCGTGCGTAATGACAGATTAGCAACGAGTTCAGGACAGTTAATGTGGCCATTAGCGATACCCAACAGTAAACTCACGTCCCCAATATAACGTCTCATCTCCAGAGGAAGGAAGTGGTACCGTTTGCAGCGGTGCTCATAGTCAACTGAGTATTGCTGAGCCCTATAATCCAGACAACGTAGAAATTTTCTTTGGACGCCCTCAATACGGGACTTATAAGTCTCATACTGCGGGTTCCAAACCTGAGACGCGTATTCTAAATGGCTGCGCACGAAAGAACAATACAAGATTTTAACCGGTTTAAGAGATCGGAAACAGGCCGTGGTGCGTAGTATAAATCCCAGAGCCTTGGATGCCCTTGTAACTATGCTATTTACATGTTGATCAAACAGAAGCTTGCTGTCTATGATTACCCCTAAATCTCTAATGCTATTTAGCCTGCTAATGAGCTGATCGTTTAAGATGTAATTAAAATTTACCAAAGAAGTACAACGTGAGAATGTTAGGAGAAAGCATTTAGAGACATTTAATTGGAGTTTGTTACGGATGCAATATATTTCAAACCTATACAGGTCATCTTGTAATTGATATGCATCAGACATGTCTCGCACAACTTTATGAATCTTCATGTCGTCAGCATAAAGTAAAATATACGAATGACGAAAGCACTGTTTGATATCTGCAATGAACAATATAAATAACAGAGGACCCAAAATGGAGCCTTGAGGTACGCCTGAAGGGACAGAACTCCAACCAGAGGTGTAGCCCTGAAGCACGACAGCCTGTGTTCTGTTCTCTATATAAGAGGAGAACCACCGGTATAGGTCACCATGTATTCCGGCGAGAAACAGCTTCTTCAGCAGCATGCAATGATCAATACGGTCGAAACACTTACTATAGTCGGTATAAACCACGTCAACTTGTCGCTGTACCATGCCGTTTGTAATAAACTCATGTGACAGAAGCAAGTTAGACGTGGTTGAGCGGTTCCTAACAAAACCGTGCTGTTCCTCACCGAGAATTGGCTTGAAAGCCGCATAGACATCGGTATAGACTATACGTTCAAGAATTTTAGAAAAAAGGCTAATTTTAGATATGGGACGATAGTTTTCAACATTAGCTTTATCGCCCTTTTTAAAGACGGGAGTGACGAAAGCAGACTTCCAAATCTTCGGAACTACACCCTCGGAAAGAGAGCGCCTGAACAAGATAGAAACGGGTTCCACAAGACTATCAGCACAAGCGACTATGAACAGAGGAGGTATTAGGTCAGGCCCACCTGATTTACTGAGGTCTAAAGATTTCAGCAGCTTCAATATACGTGAGTGGGTTATCTCAACAGTGCTGACAGACATTGCAGCATTACTACATTGCTCACTGGAAGTACATATATATTTATATGGTTCAATTTTTTTTTTTTTTGAATGAAGTGATAAATTCGAATGATACATGAAGAAATAAGGTTTGAAATCTTACCTATTTGTGTACTTCTAGAAAACTTTGCTTAGGTTTTTTCTGAGGCTTGAATTTTGATATTTTTCAAGATACTTTTTCAGCAACAATTTAGATAAGACATGAATTAAGCTGGCATAATGCAAAATACCGACGGAATGCCTACTTCTCACGTAGCGCAGCTAGCTTTAATAATCTTCCCTCTCACTTAGATATTGATTTATTTAGAACCAGTCCAAACACATTGAGACAAAGTATAAGTAAATGCTACTTTGGTAAAGACAGTAATATCACTATTTCTAATTAAAGCACACGCAATAGCATTTTATTTTCTTTGTTTTTACTTTGTAAGTAGCTATTGTCTTATTTTGTTACAAAGTATGTATAGGTACTGTAATATACTACTTTGTAACATACTGTATATGTCGCTTGGTTGCCTAAATAAGGAAAAAAGAATTCGTTTGTTTTTGTTTAAGCATGATTCTATTTTATTTTATTTTTGTGTGTATTTTTTTTATCTTTAGGTACAGTCAGTTACAGCAATTAGCTGACCCAGCGCATAAATAGTCGAGATTTTTTATAATACCAATCGATAGATATTATAATTCTTAATTTTATTTAAATACCTATACGAAATGTACCCAAAACTAGTAAAAAATGAATCATACGATTTTTGAGTAAAAAAAAACCTTGACTATTTGAGCAAAGGGGGGTCAACTAATTGCTGGAAATAACATTACATAGTTATAATTTGTGGAAGCTTGTAAATGGCAACTGTAAGCGCTAATTCGACACGGCACGGTTGGCGCAGTGGTTAAGCGATTGACTGCTGCGCTGCGTGTCGCGGGTTCGATCCCCGCACGGAACAAATATTTGTATGATCTACAAGTAGTTGTTCCGGGTCTGGCTGTTTTTGTATGTGAGTTTAAATGTTTGTAAACGCACCCACGATACAGGAGAAATTCCTAGTGTGGGACAACGTATTAAAAAAAAAGAAAAAAAAAAAACGTTTTGTACATTATATACCTTTTTTTTTAATCTGTAATCTTTCTGAAGAACAAATAAATATATAAATAAAATATCCATATCATATTTCAGGCACTCCACCTTACCATTAAATATAATGTGGTAACATAAAGTTCAGGTGATAGTAACTTTGTCACCGTAACGTGCGACTAAATCCGTCAACAAATATTGTGTGAACGTTGTAATTCAACTCACTCATTGCTAACCGCAGCATAAGCTTTACTTATTTACGAATAACAAGTAGTGTTGCCAATGGTAATTGCAAAAAAAAACATTACAAAAATATAGTAGTCTTGCTACATAAATAAAATAAAAATTGGTTGTCTGTAAAGATGGTTTACGGACGATAGTTTAACGTGACAACGCCATAAGAAAACATTGATGCGGCGCAAGCGTACAATGATCGCAATGGGACAATGAGCGTAACGGGATACTGAGTCATCCTTTTTCGTGCATGCAGCCGGCGTTCATCAATTTATTAGACGTTGTCACGTCAAAAATAAAATAAAAGGTATGCTACATAAATAAATAAATAAAATAAAATAAAAGTTTTGCTACATAAATAAATAAATAAAATAACATAAGTCTTGCTACATAAATACATAAAATAAAATAAAAGTCTTGCTACATAAATAAATAATAAAATAAAAGTCTTGCTACATAAATAAATAAATAAAATAAAAGTCTTGCTACATAAGTAAATAATAAAATAAAATAAAAGTCTTGCTACATAAATAAATAAAATAAAATAAAAGTCTTGCTACATACACAAGCTTAAAGAATAGCATAATAACTATAATATTCCCACTGCTGGGACACAGGCTTCTTCTCTTCGAGAGGAAAAAGCTTAAAGAATACCACATTTTATTTATTTTACATAATTAAAAAGCTAACGGTCTTAAAATAATAATATGTACAAGTTTATAAATAAAAAACCGGCCAAGTGCGAGTCGAACTCGCGCACGAAGGGTTCCGTACCATTATCTACAAAAACGGCAAAAAAATCACGTTTGTTCTATGGGAGCCACCCTTAAATATTTGTTTTATTTTAATTCAATTATTTATTTTTAAAGTTATAACTAAATATAACTTTAAAAATATTTCGAGCGTCTACCTGTTGGCGTTATCAATATCGAGCAAAAACAAGCAAAAATATCACATTTGTTGTATGGGAGCCCCCTTAAATATTTTATTTGTTGTTATAGCGGCAACAGAAATACATCATCTGTGAACATTTCAACTGTCTAACTATCACGGTTCATGAGATACACCATGGTAACGGACGGACGGAAAGCGGAGTCTTAGTGATAGATTCCCGTTTTACCCTTTGAGTACGGAACCCTAAAAAGGAGTGGTAATAATCATAGGGCGTCAAAAATTCGTCCGCATCGCTGTCAACAGGAAAAGTGCCCAAATGGCTGGCAGCATTACCACGTCGTATGAAAAATTTAATTGAATTGCTTCCTGCGTACTGTCTAATACTCGTTCAATATTTTAGTCATCAATGTACACTGTACAGTCGGGGATATAAACTTTTAAGCAAAGTGTCACCTACGGCAATTAGCCGTGTTATTGCCATTTCTTACGTGATTTGAGTATACGGACAACTTAATTTGGTAGTAAATTTGCTTAACAACTAATTTCCTTGACTCTATTACATTCTTTTTGACGTAGTTATCAGACCTCGTACCAAGACGTCAAGAAACAGTGTCAAGTCAGTTCAAGGCGTAAAACGTTCAAACAATGTTTCACCTATAATTCAGCTCCACGTTGCAGTGCCCAATGCCGTGTTCACCGCCACGTAAGACATGGAATCTTACTGGGAGGGTAGCTATTTATATAAAACCACATGCAAGGCAGAAAAGATTTTCATCTAAACAAATCTCACAATTCAACATGACGTTACATACCTCACGTATTTGTTCGTCCGACTATCTCGCCGTCGAGACGCTGTGTGCGTCCGACCGAATAGCGCCGACGCGGCAAAGTCCGACTCGCGCACAAGGCGTAAAAACAACAATATGAATTATTTTCATCTCTAGTTATGTCCATGAGAATAAATTCTCGGGACAATCGTAGCAGATAAAGGAAAGTGCGTCCTCGCCGCTCTGTTTCAACACAGTCGAGCAGAAAAATTCCGAGTTCCGTTCGAACAGGGTGGCTACAATTTTAAAATCCGAGAATTTTTGTAGATTATCCATTTTATGTGGTAGCAAAATTGGTGACGCTGGAAACGTGAGTTAAAAAGTGGACACATAAATTCATTTTGACAGCATAGTGTAAAAGGAATTGTTTATTCCAACGTGAAACTCGAAAAAGTGCGTAAAAGACTCGATTTAAAAACTCAAAGAAGTGCACACGAGAACTATTTTTAGATACTAGCAGTATCTAAAAATAGTATCAAGTATCAATTAGTAGATTTAATCAACGATTTGCAGCTTTAGATTGCCTTGAAAAAGATGGTCGACTCTGTTTACCAGAAAGATTAAGACTTCGTATCTTTTAATCTTCTACAGCATGTATCATTGGTTAATCCAACGTAAAACTCGAAAAAGTGCGTAAAGGACTCGTATTTAAAACTCAAAGAAGTGCAAACTAGAACTTAGTTTAACATACTGCAGAATTAGCTAATCTAGCATGTTATTTTTTTGGCATTCATTCTATTTTTTGTATATATGCAAACTTTTCTTGTTGATTTCGCCCGACACGATAAAAAAAATCAATCTACTTTCAAATAATGAACGGTCCTCTGACAATTGATTTTTTTTCTGGAGATGCATTTGAGACTTGTTTAGGAGCCACCACAGCAGTTGGTTGGACATATAATATTTTATGGAGACCAATTTTAAGTCTAATCGTTTTTACTCTGATTTAATATCACCGTGAGTGTTTATGTCGCCAGGTAATTTTAATTGAGAGCAGCCCACTTTATTATCCAGCGAGACGTGGTTCCCATTTATGAGGCCCTGACTCATTCCTTTTTGTTGCCCGGATACAGCAAGCTGAGTTCAGGGTTTTTACCCCATCCACTTATCTACCAGCTACAGTTTAGGCTACCGTTGGAAAGCCAGTCCCTTCATTTACCTGACGTATCACACCAACATCTTAGAAGACCCAGACTTCAGGATCCAGAATAAGACTGTTTGAGCC
The DNA here is from genome assembly GCA_947523025.1 of Dryobota labecula. Taxonomy (NCBI): domain Eukaryota; kingdom Metazoa; phylum Arthropoda; class Insecta; order Lepidoptera; family Noctuidae; genus Dryobota; species Dryobota labecula. Next base: position 23,381,822 of record OX383289.1, on the reverse strand, counting down.
ACATCGACACTACAAAGGCCTTGGTCTGAGAATTGCAGATGTTTAGTAGTTTTTTCCATTAGCAGTCATAATATATATATATTTTTTTTTAAACAACGATGTGAATAACTACGAATTCACTTTGAGCCGATACCTATTAGACACGGTCTTATATTTTAAACCAAGCGTTCGACCGGAATTCGATTGCAATCGATTCATACTTCGACGCGGATTAAAATCACGTTATTAGATTTCAAAATAAGGTTCTTTCTGTTTTAATAATTAACAAAAAAATCTAGCGGTCATTTTTTATTTTTTATAAGTATCAAATTTTGTTGTTGTGTTCATTGTGGTTTTCTGTATTTTTTATGTTTTTTTTTTTGTATAATTATTCAGTACCAACGAATAATAAAAAACGTGATTCAGTGGCGAAGAAAGTGTTTATTAATTTTTTACGCTACAATACGCAGGTATTGTTAAGTATCAACTAGTAAATTTAATCAAAGATTTGCAGCTTTAGATTGCCTTGAAAAAGATGGTCCGCTCTGTTTACGAGAAAGATTAAGATTTTGTATTTTTTAATCTTCTACAGCATATATCAGAAAGGTGTGGGACTAACATCGTAATCGCGAAACAATTATTAGTCGTCCCATACATTTTGGTCCAGTTGGTATTGAAGTTTTGCATGGGGATTTTTTCGCGATTACGATGTCGGGCCCATGGAGAAAATAGTTCAGTTCGTTTTTTTTTTACAAAGGGGTAGTTCTTGGCCTTCATTTCACCTGATGGTAAGTGATGATAAGGCCGAAGGTGGAAGCGAGCTTCACCCGGAATCCTCAACCACAGATGAACTGGCTATCTTACCTCTAACTGCTGAAACACAACAATGCTGTTAACATTGTTGTTATGGCGACAGACCTAGATAAGAAGGTGGTAGCTAGCCAGGCGGACTTGAAACAAGCCCTAAGATCAACTAAACCAAGCAGATAATTTTGCTCCCGCTGGAAATCGAACCCGAAACATCTGGGTCTGAAACAGGCCCGCCCGGCTTTGTGGTCTTACATGAATGATGTAACCCATATTTTGTAACAATATTTTGTTTTAAAAGAGTGTCCGTGGAGTTTCTTGTCCGTTCTTCTCCATAGGAACCTACTACGCTTTGGAATGGGCAACTAGCTTCATCTTTCTGACTGACCGCCCCCTTGACAATTCAAAAGTGCCTGTAATTGGTTTATTTGAAATTAATGCTTTGAGTTTGAGTTTGAGATTGAGTTTACCGTTAGACCACAAAGGCGGTTACCACACCTTTCTGATACATGGTGTATATGTCTATGCAAAATCCTAAAAACTTCTACAGCCTGGCGACTCCCGTCTCAGCAGATTTATTGTAGACCAACTGAATTTGTAGGCCCCATCGAAATGATAAAGCATTTCCCTACCGTTTGGGACTAAACAAAAGTTAATAGTTTAACAACTTTGGACCCTTTTGATGCCAATACCGAATAGTTTTTGTGAGAGCTCTAAATATAAGGGTGGAATGTAAATTACTGGTTTGAAATCGCGGTCTTTTTGTTGCAACTTTATACTATTGTTCAAACAGATTAAAAGTGTGGGTAACAGTTCTATTTCTGCTCTAGCAGAATATAACTAATATTTTAAATGCGAACGTGAGTGTCTTTGTTTGTTTGTTACGTTTTCACGCTAAAACGGCTGAACGGATTTGAATGAAAGGCACATGGGTAGACCATGACTTGGGTTGGGCTATGGTAAAAGTAAAAATTCATTTATTTTCCACACTAATGAAAACACAGTATATTATTAAACTAAATGGAGTTGACTGGAGCCTAAACTAGGGCAGCCCTGTATTTCAGGACTCCAAGTCTTCCTCCCGCGGCGAGTAAGTTGAAGAAGACGTGAGTTTATGTATGTGTATGTATGTATTTATTTTATTTATTCGCGCAATAACCATTAATTAAAAATAATATTAATTAAATTAATTATAATTTATTATATTTATTTATGCTGCCGACTCACAAACTGTTATGCAGTTTGGCAGACTTTATGTATGTTATTGTTAATACAGATTTTGAATAAAAAAATAAAAAAATAAAACTACACAGTTACAGACTAGGTTAACTCTTAAGAGTTTATGACCCTGTTAGGTTATTTATTTATTTAAACTTCATGTACAATAGAGGTACATAGGCGGACTTAATGCCACAAGGCATTCTCTACCAGTCAACCTTTGGGTTAAATATAAAAACATAGTGATAGGGTACAAAAATAATGTCTAAAATACTAACTTCTTGATTAGGTACGTGAATTTATATAGTTTTATCGATACTAATACACATATACAAATAAAATAAACTAATAGATATTTTAACAAATACCACCTAATAATAATTACTACGACTAGACTATTATTTAAGACTATTTAGTCATAGAGAGTTATTTAGACTGACTTATGTAGTGGTTACGAACTTTTCTTTTAAAAGTAAATTTGTTTTCAGATTTTTTAATGCCAAAAGGTAACGCGTTCCAGAGCTTTGTAGTAGAGATAGCGTGAGAATTTGACATCAAACCGGTAACCCACATATTCGATACATAGAAACAAGCATTAAAAAAAAAAAAAAAAAACTATACTACCTACATACCGTAGAACGGGGCTATTTGGATTTTTGGGGGTTATTTGGAACAAAGCCGACATAAATTCGAATTGTGATCTTCTTACAAAAAATTGTAAAAGTAAACAAGACCAGAAATAAAATAAAAGCTGTCTATGATGTTTTGGTAGAATTTATGTCAACTCAAATCTTACAATTAGGTACTTTATTCCAAATAACCCCCGAAAATCCATATAGCCCCGTTCTACCGGTACTAAATTTGTTATTGCCAAAACTTTTGCTTACTTTCCCAAAAAGTGGTGGTTATAACAAAAACGCTCGACTATTCACGTGATAAAGTGGGTCTTACTGTAATAGAAAGTGCCTGCCTCACATTATGTATTTCAGACGTACTGTATCTACGTGATCGCTTTAGGTAAACGATCTGCGGTCTTAAAAAATAAGCTTTGAACTTCAGTAGGGGTAATAACGGGCATTTTGTATTGAGGAACATCAAGGTTAGAATTAATGTAGCATAACTATAATCAGCCTATAATATTCCTACTGCTGGGACATAGGCCTCCTCTTTTCGAGGGAGTAATCTTGGGCTGTAATCTAACACGCGGGTCCAGTGCGGGTTAAGAAAGAAGACAAAAGATAAAACTTTCGATAACATTTTGAAAATGTCATAATAACTTCTGGCCTTATAACAGAAATTCCCTGCCTTGGAACTTTGATTCATAATTATTAATTCCTGATCTGTTTGCAATAATGTGTTTTGTGTTATTAACTAGCTGCTGTCGCGGCTTTTTCTATACTAATATTATAAAAATGTAAAATTGTGTATAAGTTTGTATGTAGGGGGTAATCTCTGGAACTACCAGTCAGATTTGAAAAAATATTTTTACGTCACACCTGGCCATAATGTGAGTTTTATCGCACACAACGCGTACAGTAAAACTCGCATTGTGGCCAGGTGGAAACGTAAAATTGTATACTCACCACGGGCAGTAAAAAAGAAAGCCTTCTATCGCATATTTACAACCCTCGCCTGCGGTTCGGTTCACAAATACCTGCGATTTCTGGCTTTCTTTCTTTTACAGCCCTTGGTAAGTAATGTACTATGTATTATATTTGATAGCCAAATTCTTAAGAAAGGTTATGGGCTATTTAACATCACGCTGGGACCCGAGTAAAAATAAAAAATCAGATAAAACGCTAAGTGAAAACCAAATAATATTGCGGGTGGGCTATGGGTCGGGGAAACAAGAAATTTCACGCGGACGAAGTCGCGGGCAGAAAGCTAGTCTAAACTAAAAGTAAACCTCAGTTATTCCTTATAAGCTATCTGCCAGTAAAAGTACCGTCAAAATCGGTCCAGTCATTTAGGAGATTAGCCGGAACAAACAGACTAGCAGACATTTTTGTTATTATGCATTTAGTAAAAAGCTGTTATTTTGGCATTACAAACAGATACTTTAATTTTATTTATTTATAAGGTAAGATGTAAGATAGATTCATAAACAAGTGTGATTTCTAAGAACTCATAACGTATGAAAACTTCGCACTTTGAATGTTATTCATTAATCCATTTAATGACGAACTGAAATGGTAATTCTAGTTCATATTCGTACTTAGAACCTCATTTTAACAGAGTGCTATAAGGTTTTGAGAAAATTAGATTAAGTACACACAAATTAAATTTAAATTCGCGACTTTTTGCTCCCAAAATTAGGTCTTTAAATTATGTCAAACTCAAAGTTAAGAAATTTATTTCAAACCAGCTTTTGCCCGCGACTCCGCCCGCGTGGATTTCGGTTATCGCATAAAAAAATAGCCTTTGTTCTTCTCCATATCCCAGGCTATATCTCTGCTAAATTTAATGACGATCAGTTCAGCGGTTTAGGCGTGAAAACTGACATCCACGCGGGCGGAGTCGCGGGCAAAAGCTAGTGAAAGTATAAACGGTACTTTTAACAAAGAACAATTTAAAATTGGTCTATCTATTTGTTCCAGCTAATCTCCGAAGCGGCTGGACCAATTATGATGGGATTTTCACTGGCAGATAGCTGATGTTATAAGGAGTAACTTAAGCTACTCTTATTTTAGAAAAAGCCACGCGAGCGAAGCCGCGGGGACCAGCTAATATGTAGTAAAATACCTATTATTCCTTTCAGCTTTCCTATCCTTTCCTATTTCTTTAAGGGCCGTAAGATCCATCGTTGTTTAAACCACAGAAGAGAGTTTAATCTCTGGGCATCGATTATTTCATAAGATCAATGGTATGTGATCAATAATTGGCAGTATAAACCATCGATTAGTTTAAACAAGCCCAAAGGGTTAAGCTCCTTTGTGTGGATTAAACTGACCGTGAACGGACCAGATGGCATAATTTGACGTGATGATCCTTCAAAATAGCTACAAACCATTCTACGAGCCTGCTTCAAACGTTTCTACGTATCTATTCATTGAAGCTTTGTTTTGTGGTTATTACAATGGAACATTATGACAGTAATTTGGATTCAGATATCGAAATAATACGCGAATTGAACGATATAAATAGTTATTACAATAGACCGTATGTCGTTAGATCAAGATACAATCATTGAAATCAATGGGATGTTAAAGAATTTTAAAAGAATTTTCGGAGAAATTAAATAGCACATGAAGACATGAATAATAATAAAACCTCACAGACTCACCGACGTCAAATGTCAGTGTCAATGTCAAATGGATCTATTTGTTGTCATTATTTTAATGAGCAGATGAACGAACTTCGAATAAAATAGAGAATGTTAATAATAATAATAATACCAGATGGGTTGGCGATTTCAGACTTATATTAACTATAAGTCCAGGTTTCCTCACGATGTTTTTCCTTCACCGATGTCAGTAATGTCCAAGATAAACTCAGAAAGTACCATGTGTAAAAGACTAATCGAAGTTTAACTAATCTGTTCTTATTTTCCATCTAGATCTTAGGACGGTGGAATAAACCATTGATTTTATATACTTAGATTATTTTATATTTTGTGAATGTGAGAACGTTGTAGGCCTAGTAGAGTGTAGATTTGTTGGCGGTTTTCTATTTTGTTAAGTACCTGGTAATTGATGAAAGGCCTACACTGTCCTCCCATACCTATTATCACTGTTATTTAATAGTATTGTTGCCAATTATTTTTAAAAGAGTTACCGTGGAGTTTCTTGCCGGCTCTTCTCCATAGGAAACGACTAATTGGAACCGTGCACCTAGCTTCTGACGTTTTATAAGTGCCCATGTAGGTTTAAGTGAAATAAAATATTTTGATTTGATTTTGATTTGATTTAATTATATTTTGTCGTAGATTCTGATATTACGGTTCTAAGCCAGAGATCACATGGCAAACAGCATAACCATTCTTCTCCAGTTCTACCCAATAACTACTTACACTAATTACACTCCCCGAATAACCCATTTCCCCGGAAGATTTTAAACTAGTTCTTCAACATTTTCAATTTAGCAAAGAAAATAAGCTGTAAGTTTTTAAATGAAGACTGTTCGCTGACTCGGCTAATTCCGTTAATGGGAGCCCCGTGTTACTTTCGGGAGTTATCGGGTTTTCGTTCGTGTAGCAAGGATGTTCGGGGCTCGTTGGTTTTTGTGCATGGCTTATTTTTGATTATCTTTAGAGATATTATTCCGTGCTGGGCTGTAGGTATTTACCTGTGTGGGTTTTTTTCAGCCTAATTCTTTGTTTTGTAATGGATATTAAGTTTAAGTGATGCTTAACCACTCACATTGATGTAAAATTATAATTTTGTCCCAGGTTCAACAGATTTAGCGTGAGTTAGCCTAGCATAATTTATCGGATATCGCACTGTGACTATATTATGAGAACATTATATTATTCAAAGGATACAAATTTAGTGTCCTTGTCAAAATTGTAATAAATTTAAAGAGCTAGTTCAATACCCAATGAGAAAGTCTACTTTAAGTGGATGGCAATTTTAGTCTTATATGAGTAACATACATAACATAAACTCAGGGTAGGCAGAAACTATAGAACGCCAGCTGCTACGCTCTTGGTTAATAAAATTATTTTTCTGTTTCTCTTTTCTCTCTTGCTCTCTCTTTCATTCTCTTTTATAAAGGTACTCCTTTTGCGTCATTTACGTTCATATATCTGGTCATACACGCACGCTGGTTGCAAATACTAGGCACTTGACCTTTCTGAAGAGCATCACCAATTAGGTCAGTATATGTCCTCCTCGTTTCTACTCACATCTGCCATGTAAATTTAAAACCTTTTGTTATTCACCTTTCATTCATCCTCTCAACATGACCAAGCATAATCTAAGCATAATCTTTTAAATTTTTTGGGTTCCGTACCTCAGTAAGAAAAAAAACGGAACCCTTATAGGACCACTCGTATGTAGGTCTATCTGTCCGTCTGTTACAGCCAATTTCTGCGAACCAAACACGAACGTGTAACGTAAATAAATAAGTTTTGAAAATGGTGTTGTTTGAAAAGTTTAAAGTTTTGCAATCTGTACCGTGCGATTGAATGAAAGGAAAGGACTTGTAATGAGAATTTAAAAAAAAAAAAAACATAATTGGTTTTAAAGTTATTAAAGAAAATAGATGAAAATTTACCATTCCTCCTTATCTCCGAAACTGCCTACAATTTTGAAAAAAAAAAAAAAAAAAAATACAGATTATAGTTCTATACTTATACATAACGCGAAAACCTATAAGACGTCTATGGTCTTTCAATAACATGGTAAATCACTCAATACTGTGCTTACAAACTTACATTTGCAGTTGGAATGTATGGGGGAACATTAGGTTTGTCCTTGGGATATATAAATTCATCCCAACTACGGAACCTTTCATTGTGCGTGGTACTTAGCCAACACGTACTTGGCTGGTTTTTGTCACTATATCTTCTTTTAAACCGCACCAAACCGCTTCTTTTAAACTTTTAAGAGTTACAAGCAAAAAAACAATATCTAAAATATAACAAGTGAACATCTCAAGGTTCAATGACCTCAGTTTTTCTAGTGGAACCAATAAGGCAATGGACACATGACACCAGTAGAGCAATTGTATGAAACAAAGAAACTAATCATGACACGTCCACTTTGAACTATACCTCGTATTTATGTAACTTGGTAGACCATACAGTGTGGCCAGATTTAAGTATGAATAAGACAAGCTATCCATAAAGAAAATTCATAGAAAAGGACATTCTTTATAGGGGCTGGACCATCACCAAGGACCGAAAATAGTTTGTTATGTTTGGCCGTCTGCCTGTCCAGTCCCTCTCCCCCTTGAAACATCAAGAGTTTTTTTTGAATCTTAACAATTCTTTGAGAACGCTGCTGGTAGGTGTCTTCTATGAACCACCATAAATGGGTCTGTAGGGTAATAAAGAATAACCGCTAAAGCTAGGCAGCTAGGAAGACTAGCACTGTGAGTATGCATCCCTTTACTGTGTTCTAAACTCACTCGAATTACAAAAAAAAAAATCACCATGATTTTGATTGACAGGAATATGTGCTTGTCCTGGACCCCATGATGGTAATTAACAAAAAGAATTGGTCCAGTACAACACTAGATATTCATCTTCAATTATTAGTTGGAACAAGCTCACTTCAATTTATTCAATTCACTAGCTATAATGGTCCCACTGCTGGACAAAGGCCTCCCCACTCTCTTTCCACCTCTCCTTGTCCATAGCTGCCAAGGACCAATCTTTATTAAAGGAGTCCAGCTCATCAAGTCCACTGCAGGAATAAAAGTCAAAAGATTTCATCAACCTTTGTTTATCGCAGCTGAGAAAGAAAGAAAGAAAAATGACAATAAAACATTTTTCCTTTTCTATATTAAAAAAACCTGATAAAAATACCTTATATAATTTCTACTTTAACGTAGATATTGCTCAAGTTAAGCCCGTTTGCAACAGTCTCGCTGGAAAAAGTTCTAGTTTATTGGTGCAGCTAACTTCTTGGAATCGGAGACAAACAAACAAATTAGTAGAAGATTTTTACATTACTGCTATTCTTCGGATGTTAAAATTAATATTATTTAAAGTGTTTTTCTAAATGTAAGTAAACAATGTTGCTTTGTAAGAAAATCTAGAACTACATCAGTTATCTTTACTTAATTAAGAGCTATTAATAATAATAATAATTTATTTATTCACTTCAAGACACAAACATCTGTGTAGTCCTGACTCTTGTATTAGGATTTCCTGTATCACTAGAGCAAAAAAAAAAAAAGTGAGTTATATAATAAAGAACGGATTTTTGAGATAGGGCAGCGTTTATTGATCTTTATAAAAAACAGGATCGATTGGCATTTGGATTTTGTGAAAATTGCTCATTTTTTGGCTAAGTAATAACAGCCGCAAGGGTCGATTCGTCAGGTTAAGTTACGCTTGCCGGGGTTGGCCCGTAGATGAGTGACCATCTTTACATACCGAGACTCCTCCGTGCCTCGGAAAGCACGTTAAGCCGTTGGTCCCGGCTGTCATTCGTGGATCTTTGACAGTCGTTACGGGTCGTCAGAAGCCCAAAAGTCTGACAGCCAGTCTTACCAAGGGGTATCATGTTACCCAGTTACTGGATTGTGGAGGTTAAATAGGCAGTCGTTCCATGTAAAATACTGGTATTCAGCTGTATCCGGTTAGACTGGAAGCCGACCCCAACATAGGAAAAGGCTAGGCAGATTGTTATTTGCTCATTTTCTTACTGACTGTACATTGTTTACAAAATCAGTGAATGCAGATCAAATGTCTCATAAAGTCAAGGACACTCTCCTCAGACCGTTTTCCTGTAGCTACAATAGTTAAAGTACCCTTACTGCCCTATTTCAAAAATCTACCCTGTTTTGTAGTTTTTCATCTACGCTATGCAAACCATAATACAAATATTTTGCAGAATCTTCGTGACATTCTGGTTAACACATACATCTACAAACAGAATACAGAGAAATAATAAATCCGATATCGATAAACTGCTATCAAAACTCAAGAGTTATTGACCCCACAACAAAACAAGCGAATAACGAAACTCCATCCAATCCACAAATCGTTTCGAAATAAAAATGGACCATGATACGAGGTAATTAAATAAAGTATTCCCTGCGGCTATTTGGTCGGTGGCTCACATTCAAGCAATTTCTTTCCAATCGCCAGAACGCTGGGTCGTCAGCCACATAGATTAAAGTTAAAACTACCCTTGGGGGATTGGTGTGTAGTTTCATGCTTTTATTGGTCAGGTTTCATTGGCAAGACTTCCTGTTGTTAGTTTGAGGACTTTTATATGCTTTTTAATTCCTGATTTCGTTACTATATGATGAGGAGACATTTTTGACAAGCGTTAGGTATATTTTCGTGTTTAGGGTTCCGTAGTCAACAAGGAACCCTTATTGTTTCGCCATGTCCGTCTGTCTGCCTGTCCGCAGCTTAGCTCAGAGTTTCTTAGTACTAGATAGCTGTAATTTGGCATGGGTATACATATTAATCACGCCGACAAAGTGGTGAAAAAAAAAAAAAAAAAATTTTTACATTGCTCCACATTAGGAATTTCTCCTGTATTGTGGGTGCGTTTACAAACATTTAAAGTCACATACACAAACAGCCAGACCCGGAACAACTACTTGTAGGTCATACAAATATTGGTTCTGTGCGGGAATCGAACCCGCGACACGCAGCGCAACAGTCAATCGCTTAACCACTGCGCCAACCGTGCCGTCAATATAATATATATATTGTGTGAGGACATCTTGCACGTAAAATGGGGATGATCTTTTTTTTTCTCGTCTATCCCATGGTGTGGGGTATCGTTGGATAGGCCTTTCAAAAATATTTCGGGTCTGAGACCATTTTTCGATTCAAGAAGGTGTTTGCGTAATATTAAGCTTTAAAGTTGTAATTTTTGTTAGGGTCAGGTGGATCTTCCCTTCCAGCGAAATGGTTGTTTTTGGATGTGTGAAAAAATTCACGGCAATAGTATATATAACGAAGTTTAAAGGAAAACTATCAAAGCGGAGTTGGCTTTACGAGTAATAGTCGACCAACTTACATTTGCAGTTGGAATGTGTGGGGGAACATGTTTTTCAACTGCAATGTTAAGTTTGTTCTTGGGATAAATTCATCCCAACTACGGACCCCTTCCTCCGTGTGGTGCCGGACCTAAAGAACAGCACCACCCCATTTCTTCCCGTGGGTGTCGTAAAAGTCGACTAAGGGACTTACTAGAGAACGGGCAGCAGCGTTCTGTATGCATTTTTAACACCATACTGCGATTGCCAACCCGCCTGCCAAGCGTGGTGATTATGTCAAATTCCCCCCTTTTGGGAGAGGCCTATGTCCAGGAGCGGACGTCTTTCGGCTAAAATGATGATGATGATGACGGAACCCTTCATTGTGCGTGGTCTGTCACGCACTTGGCCGGTTTTTTGCTTTATGGTTTATTGAATGTTGAGCAAATACCAGGAAGACGCGAAATAACATTACTGTGTGTAACTTTTCGTTTATTTCCGAGAAACGCTCAGTTTGCTTACATAAATATTTCTGAAGAACTGACAAGCAAAAATAAATCTATTACAGTCACAACTTAGATGGAAAAGAAATAAAGTTACATACAATACTAAGAAATATCGCTGAATGAATATATATATGTGGCCGTAAGTAAAGGTAAAAAATATGATACATTATTAAGACAAAATCTTCCATAGAAAGGCGGCGCAGTGTCTAGGTTTTTGTCCCAAAAAACGAAAGCCTGATCCTCAGGGATTTTCCTTATAAAAACCGATGAAAGACAACACGACGAAACTGATCGCAGAAGGAATTACAATGATAAATAATTCAGGGGAGGAAGTATGGATGCTTACCCCTTAACTCTGCTCTATTTTGTTTTATTATATTACTCGTATTTCTTAAGAAACGGCGCTTTTGTACTGACGGTACGACATCGCGTCGTACCGTCAGTACAAAAGCGCCGTTTCTTGATTGATAGAAATAATTTATTTGAGATTAAATAAGAACGTTTTCGTTATTTTGAGTGAACTCTGTAACGAGTCGTTAAAAATCAGTCTAGTATAATTTACATTAAATAATTAAGGGCCAGTTGTTTCAAACGGTTGGTTAACATAACATACGTACGTCAAATAATAACGATTACATATGATGTTAAACGTTCGTTAAATACAAAGCGTTGTTTCACTGCATAAAAAAACTGATCGTCAAACTTCAAATGTCGAAGAATAAAATGACGTTAACCAGTGGGTCACTGTAATCGTTATTTTTTAACGAACGTTAAGGGCATAATTTTGTGAAACAACGTTTTTTTTGGTTTGACGATAGTTAGCGCCATTTATGACGTATACGTGTGCATCAAGTGGACGTGAAATAACCCGCCTTTGATGTTGAATAATTATTGTGTTAGTTTGTTATTACACAATTGATGACTTCCTTAATGATGACATGCTATTATTCCATTTGACATTTTTTATTACTGTAACCTTATTCACATTTGACTTTTTTAAATTACTGTAACGTCGTTGGCATTTGACATTTTGTATTATTATGACATTTTTAATGTATTTTTAACTATATGTATTTTTTATTTAGAGGAGGAGCTCGTGGCTAAGTAATAACAGCCGCTCGGGTCGATTCGTCAGGTTAAGCTACGCTTGTCGGGGTTGGTCCGTGGATGGGTGACCATCTTTACATACCGAGGCTCCTCCGTGCCTCGGAAAGCACGTTAAGCCGTTGGTCCCGGCTGTCATTCGTGGATCTTTGATAGTCGTTATGGGTCGTCAGAAGCCCAAAAGTCTGACAGCCAGTCTTACCAAGGGGTATCGTGTTACCCAGTTACTGGGTCGTGGAGGTCAGATAGGCAGTCGCTCCATGTAAAATACTGGTATTCAGCATCCGGTTAGACTGGAAGCCGACCCCAATATAGTTGGGAAAAGGCTAGGCAGATTGATTTTTGTATTTTTTATTTAAGTTTTTAATATCTTATTTCTTAAAATAAGTTTTAAAATAACAGATTATATTAGATTTTATTTGACAGCGATGCGGACGAATTTTTTGATGCTCTTTGATTCTTTCCCCTCCCTTTTTTATATACTGGTACATATTATTATTACTTAAAAATTAATTTACTGTAAATAGATATTCTTCATTATTATAAAATCTTCGTAATGGTGGTATAATATCTTTAAATTTGAGTAAATATAATTAATATTAATAATATGATTTGCATGCCCATGTGACGGTAGAACATGGAGGTATAATAAAACATCTATGTACTAATCACCCATGGTTGCAAACCAATAAATGATTTGATTTGTAGAGATTTGCATATTAAAACTAGCATCATGTTACTTTAATATTTGCATGCCAATTTGTGGCGAAATGTGTCATCGAACTAACAAATACCTACCATCTTTTGTACCACATTTACTGTGTATAAATAACTTTGACTTTGACTTTACAATAAATATGTGTTGATTCCTAACTGGCAAAGTGATTGATTTTTGCAAAACACAATACGGTTGCAAGAAAATTTCACTTATTAGTCTTTCTTTGCGGCAATGCGGTAAGGAAATTAAATACTTGTTGCTACCCTCTCTTTATACTTATGAAGAATGCATGTGTGTTAAGAAGACTTATTTAAAAAGGCAGAGGATGTATATCCTCGAAACCGGTGAGATCCTCACAGGCTTATTTTAAATGACTACCAAGACTGGCTAACTATAATAAAAGCTGTTTAGCCATGTTCGTTCGAATCGATACTAAAATTCCAAGTGATTTAAACTTTAAATATTAAAAAAAAGAACTAAGTAAGATGATTAAATACTAAAACCGTCTTATCCATACTAATATTATAAATGTGAAAGTAACTCTGTCTGTCTATCTGTCTGTCTGTCTATCTGTCTGTCTGTCTGTCTGTCTGTATGTTACGTTTTCACGCCTAAACCGCTGAACCGAAAGTCATGAAATTTGGCAGAGATATAGCCTGGGATATGGAGAAGGACATAGGCTACTTTTTTACGCGATAACCGACATCCACGCGGGCGGAGCCAGCTAGTTTATAAAAAAAATATCCGCTTCATAAGCCTGTTTTAGCTATTGAACTGTTTTATCCCTTTCTGTCAAGTTCAAATGAAGTTTGACAGAAAGGGAGAAAAGAGTTCGATAACTAAAATAGGTTTATGAAGCGAACTTTATTATGAATAAGACGGTAATCGTTTTTACCGCATAAAAGAATTTACTGACGGTTTTTTTTTTTTATGTAACCTAAAACATTTGCATGCTATGCTATATGTAAGCAAAACATTTATGCCCTATTGTATTTTAAAACAACTTTGTACACCTTGTTTTATGCAAATACATAGTAATTATGTTTCTATTCTATTTCACCTACGCTTACCGTCGTATCTCGAAAAAATTGTAAGGTGCCGTTCACGAAATCGACTGATTTTGATCAATTTTGTTCATTGTTTGTGAGAAAGGGAAAAGTTATTTAAACAAAATTATTTGTGATTTGAAAAGTCGTGTTCTTTATTTTGCATGTAGCTGAAAGGGATTTTTCAAATAAATTAAGTATTCACAGTAAATCACTAATATTCGCAACAAGTTTTTCGAAATATGACGCGAGAGTGACATTTGATCATCATTCTACAAGAAACTACTTTTGGTTTTGAACATAAAAAAATATTATCAACATCATTATATGGTCTACTTACATGTGGCTGAACCACTTTTTTTAACTTCCATACAAAATATAGCAGAATAATAATATTGAAAAAACCTTTTTTTTATTTTAAACCCCGTCAGTAGTATATTTTTCCTATTATTTAGCAAATCATATCAAGAAATTTAAAAATCACAAATCAGTCTACAGGTATCCTTGAAATATAATCAAAATTGTATTTAATGATTATACAATATATTCATTAAGTAAATCAACGGCAAAATAAACTATATTTTGGTGAGCACAAAAATGATGAAATTATTAACAGCTGCTGTGACTGACACGAATGGTTTAGCACCATGAAAACTGTACTTTTTTATTATTAACACGAACGGGGTATTTAACATGGTAAATGTCCCGTTCGTGTTAATAATAATATTAGTGACCATGACAGTTTAAAAACTGTACTTTTTTGTTTCGATTATTTCAAGTTTTCTACAATTAGATAAGAAATAGACAAAAGAGTTTTCTTTTTTATGCACGGAGCCGTAAGAGTAAGAGCATACACAGAATTCTCACTGTAACTTCGCATCAATAGTGATATCATGTCATGTCGTGTCGTCAACGTGTCGTGCCTTACAAAATTACAAATACGCCTAAAGACGTATGATATCAGCATCATATTTTTGTTAGACTACTGTGAGGAGAATACATTATGGTCGGGATAAACCGTAACTCATAACGATGGTCCATTCATTCGTGTAAATTGTTTTGATAGGTTCGAACATTATATCTAGTTTGTTCTTCCACACTTTATTATAGTTGGGTTATTGTTACGCTGATTTAAGGCTGGTTTTATTTAGTTAAGCGAGCGAAAGGGGTTTTTATGGACGTTTTTTATTTATATTCGTATCAATGTTTTAGTAACATGGTGAATACTGTTAACGGCTCCTAGAATTTTGTGAAGATTAATTCATTTTAGGCGTTTGTGGACTACATCGTTATTATGAAACCACGCCATCTATATAAAAAAGTTTCTGTTTGTAATGTCAAAATAATAACTTTTCACTAAATGTATATGAGTTTATACTTATAACAAAAATCAATTTTAACATTTCTTGTCTGTCTGTTTGTTCCGGCTAATCTCCAAAACGGCTGGACCGATTTTGACGAGACTGTTCATTATTACTTGATCCGTGCATGCTCACACATACACTTCACATTTCCAATTTACCGCCCTTATGGGTTAGGTACATCTGAATGATCGTCAATTCAGACCAGCTTGACGAATACTGGCTACCCTCGAGGCGATTGACCCCCCCCTCGATGCGATTGACCCCCTTGACGAGACTATCACTGGCAGAGAGCTGATTTTGTTATAAGGAGTAACTTAGGCTACTTTTATTTTCGATTATCGGCTGTCCGCGGGTTACCCAAGTTGATAGAGCTACCATTGACCGGGTAATATGTCTTTCATTGACTTGAATGTGCCCTGGCGGCTGACAGTATGTCATGCTCACTTAGATGTCTCGCTGATGGTGGCGCGTGTGTTGGATCATTTAGCTCCCTTCAAAATGGTTGAGCTGAATGGTGCTAATCCATGCGTCATGTTCGTGAACGGGCACCGTCAGTTGGGACTGGTCATTTATTAGCTGCCATGGCTTATTTTATTTGTTTTTTTTTTTTTTTTGTTTTTTTTTTTTTTTTTTTGTTTCCTTTTGGTGTACCTACTCTGGACGCTTTTAACGTGTACGTTTTTATTTTTATTTTTACATCGTTCTCACATTATGTTATAAATTCAACATTTAAATATGTGTAACTAATATTTTTGTAACAATTTAATTTAAAAGAGTGTCCATGGAGTTTCTTGCCCGTTCTTCTCCATAGGTACCTACGCTTGGAATGGGAATGTAGCTTCATTTTTCTTACTGACCGACTCCTTGACAATTCAAAAGTGCCTGTAAATGGTTTAATTGAAATAAATGATTTGAATTTGAGTTTGATATTTAAAAAAAAAACCATTACAAACAGATATATTAATTTTATTTATTTATACACAGTGGTATTTTAATCGTATTATAATGATAACCCACTTCATGTATCCAATGAATACTAATCATTAGTAAAAATTAAAAAAACACAAAAAAAATATTCATGACGTAGTTTGATCTTTATCAGAGTTCATTCACCCTAACACAAAAATATGTTTCTTACTATTGCAACTTAATCTTAATCTCTATCTTTCTTTTTTTAATCGCGTCTAGAGGTATTTTATGTCGGATACATTAAGTGGACCACCTTTGTAAGACGACTAAAATGTCACGGTGTATAGATAGAAAAAGCCACGCGGGTGAAGCCGCAGGCAGCAGCTAGTTCCATATCTTATAAATCTGGAAAAGGATTTAGAATATACCATTTGCTTTAAAAGTCCTGAAATGGTTAACTAAAACGTTGAACATTTACACACATAAAGTCAAAGTCAAAGATTTATTTGCAGATAAATATGGTTACAAAAGTTCTTAACAATGGTAGTATAATGTAGCTTAACATATTTAATCATAACATAATGACATGCAAATTTTTGGTAGGTATACAATTAGATCATTTGAATTTAAATTGAAAGAATTATTTTATACTACACAAAGTAAAGGTTTACTACAATGTGGGCTACCGTTTTTGTGCTCACCAGTTGGCGCCACTGTCGAGTGAGGTCTTGAAGTGTAGCTGCTAAAGTTTGTTAATACGGGCGTAAAAACAAAGTTTACATTCAAATCATATTTAATACCTTAAAACCGTACCGTAAAAATATCAAGCATGCCACAGTCTTGTGTAGTCCCGTTTTGTTCAGAAAAAAGGAGGTAATAAGTTTCCGAAGGATGAAACTGTCTCAAAGCACTGACATTCATTGACACGTAACTCACATTTGCCATAGTTAATCTCAGGTATTGCAAAATACTCACAACATTAATCTGATTTGAAATAAACCCGCGTAGTCCACACACAAACAGTGACATTTGACATTTCTGAGACCTCACACTATACTAGCGCCTCTAGCGGCAAATTCATACGCGATAGCCCTCATTCCTATCTCCCTTTAATGATGTATTTACAAGCACAAGCAATACTGCCTCGATGGTCTAATCGTCGCAAGCGCAACTGCTGAGCATGACGTCAGGCAAAGTGTTATTCGGTTTTTCCATCAGGAATTTCTTATTAGCAGCCCAGAGTCTGGATTAACTAAAATAAAAATAAAAAATAGCCATTATTCCCTGTACTTTATAATTCAATTTTTTTTTATAACTTAGCCTATTAAGGGGTCATCCATCTCTGGATGAAGGCCTCCTCCATCTGTTTCCATCTGTATCTATCTTGGGCCGTTCTGGTCCACTCTATCTCTGCCAGTGCGACAATATCGTCTCGCCATCGTTGACATTTGACTCTAAATATTAGCACTTTAAAGCTTGATAATACGCAAACGGATCCCTAAATCAAAAAATTGTTTTGCACCAACTCTTAATATTTTTGAAGGGCCTATTTAAAGATGCCTCACAACATGGGATGGACGAGAAAAAAAATCATCCCCACTTTACGATTTACTTTCACTTTTTTAAAGTGGCGATGATATTTTTTCAATAAAAAAAAAATAAAAAAAAAATAAAAAAAACAATAAAAAATCATGAATTTTTTGTACCCTAAAAAAAATTATTTCAAGATTTTATTTTACCACTTTGTCCGCGTGATTAATATGTATACCCATACCAAATTACAGTTTTCTAGTCTAGTATTAAGGGTCTCTGAGCTAAGCCGCGGACAGACGGACAGACAGACATACAGACGGACATGGTGAAACTATAAGGGTTCCTGGTTTACTATGGAACCATAAAAACGAGATTACCAGCATTAAAGGTAACAAAGTGTAACAACAACTTTGTTTAAAATTAACGTCACCGTAAAATTCATAAAGGCACAAAATCATTCAGTTTTTGATAGACTTATTTCCCGTTTACGTGTTTTAAACATGTGCCCAAAGTAGTAAATCTCGGGAATGTTTCCAGTGCCATGCCATGCCTGTGGGCTACGTAACATATATATATTTTTTAATGCCCGTATGATGCTGATGCGAGAATTTAACGCTTACTGCCGCTTTAAAGCGCTCTGAGTTAATCATGACTGCTTTTTTAATTTCGTCATACCTGTAACCTTTTTATTTCGACTGTCAACGCGTTAAGGGTTAATTTTTAGGGTGATGTGTTCTTTTGTGAAGCAACTGTGGCGTTATATCTGGCTTTTTATGAAGTGAAAACTTTGTTAGGCACGTTGAGTACTTTGGGATGGGGAAAAAGCACTGAAATCGCGTTACCATCACGCTCAGATAACATACAACATCATCTGCGCAAATTTTGACAAATTAAACTTAAACGTGTTTTATTATGCACCTATTTCTTATTTTGATATGTCTTAGTACAAAAAAAATATGTTATATCGTTAACTTAATTTTTAATTTTTTATTGTTTATTTTGAAACTGGTATAATGGATACTCGTCGTCGCACAACGCGCCACCGCCGGCGCGGTCAGTGAAGCGGAATACAGTAGTAGGTACCTATCAGGTGTGCGCTCGCCCATT
This sequence comes from Dryobota labecula, assembly GCA_947523025.1. Classification (NCBI taxonomy): domain Eukaryota; kingdom Metazoa; phylum Arthropoda; class Insecta; order Lepidoptera; family Noctuidae; genus Dryobota; species Dryobota labecula. Next base: position 23,362,924 of record OX383289.1, on the reverse strand, counting down.
GATATTATTACGAATAGATTGTGTCCATATTTTGCTGATTTCAAGTAGGACCAAAAAAAAAGTATTGAACCAATAATGGAAATGTGTTCTATTCATCATCATCATCATCATTTTAGCCGAAAGACGTCCAATGCTGGACATAGGCCTCCTCCAAGCACCGCCACCTCGACCGGTTTTGTACTTCCCGCATCCAGCGGATTCCTGCGGCTTTCATAAGGTCATCGGTCCACCTTATGAATGTGTTCTATAACTAACACTAAACCAAGAAAAAAAATTGCGCTTTGGTTAAAAACTTATGCTGTATATACAGATGTTGTGAAGCTTAAAGTTTTTACTCCTGCAGGCTTAGCACAATCACCGTTTTGTCGACGGAAGAATAGACAAAAATTACGTTCCGTGTAAACAGTTACATTAGAAAGTTTTCTACTGTCTTTAGCAAGGCGATTACAAAATCAAATTGTCTTCACTACCTTAGACAACTGTCAGTTGTCAGTGTGATTTTGACAGTTTGAGACAGAAAACTTTCTTCTGAAATAGTCTACATAAAAAAGGACCTAGACAAATATCGTTAGAAATGAAGGATTTCTACGGTGCGATGTCAAAAATGGAGAAACGAAATGTCACTATGTATAGAAAGAGCTGTGTCTATTCTTCGTAGAAATAGAAAGCGTCATGATTAGCCTGCTGACGTGAAGAACGTGATGTTTTTAATAAACAGTAAAAAAATAAACTGTATCAGTGAAAATAATCCTTCAGACCAAATTTCGGCCATGGCGATCAATCTCAACGGAGACCAGCCTTCGACGCGGGAGATATTATAGCGCACAAGTGTGCGTGTGTGCACACAGGTGCACACTCTCTTCCCTTCTCTTTTCTCTTCTCTCTTCCTTCTTTTAGCAATATATTACACTAGCAATCTTCAGCAATCGCCCTGGGCCTCAAGTCTGCTATTACAATAGTGTCAGAATGGTCTCTTCATTGTGAGTTTTTGACAGATTTGCCATACAAACACTGTCAAATACTCACAATGGCGAGACCATTCTGACACTATTGTAATAGCAGACTTGAGGCCCTGTAGTGCAGTCTTCTTCTTACGTGATGAAAAACGCATTGTAAAACCACGCTTGCTGACTGTGGAAAGACAATTTCAGTTATGAAAGTGTGTGTTTCGAAAAGATATTTTCCTTTGAACTATCAATCAGAAGCATCTAAGATAAACAGAAGAAATGGCAGCGAAAAAGTAACTATATTGCTGAGGCAGCCAGGTTTAATACCCTCAACCAGCGACTACTCCAACGCATGCTTACACGAAAATGTATAAAATAAAACCTTTTTTCAGCACTCCAGCCCGTCATTCAAATGTAAAAACTTGTACAGTCGCGCACATTTAATTCTTGAATATTCGCAAACCATATTTAACTTAATTTGGCGTTCGTTTAAACTCATTTATGTTTCGCTTAATTATGTGTAGTTTAACATTCGTGTACAAACATGTCAATTAAATTTTTTAAACTTCATAGCCTGGAATTATGTTTAATGAGTTTTAGTATTTCCCGTTTTGGTTCGAATAACTTTAGGTAATAAATAAGTTTGGTGTTTAAAATACTTGCTTTGTACAAACTTACGAACGACAATAGTTTTAAACATTTGCCATTTAGGTTAGAGAACAGTAAGTATGTTATTAAATGAAATCAGACTGAAAAAAGTGCAATAAGGTTATAAATAAAAATAAAAAAACTATAGCAACAAAACAGCATTATTTCTCTCAAAATTCACAAAAAGGCACATTTCAGTCGGCTACCTACTTGAACAACGCGCAGTCTTAGCCGAGTATTACAGAGCTTAAACAAAATATTTCGTTTCAAAATTAGGACTCAGAAACAGGCTGTTATTCTATTATTAGGCGCGAAAATTACATCTACAAGAATGCTATACAATGCCTCGTACTAAGAGAGAATTCCGTGAAATATTAAAACCTAATTTGTGTTTGCACACACGCAAAACTTTGACGTAGATTATACAAGCTGCTGTTTTACGTGAGTGTGGGTGTATCTGTATTGTGTTCTCCACACAACCATGCTTAGCTATATCTAAATATGTTCGTGTGAGATGTTAAAATTACTTTTCGTTGTAAAACTAAACTCTAAAAGATAGGGAATTCCACATATAAAAAATCTAGCCGTACCTTCGTGACGTAGTTTTGCGGCTCCCATCCTCATTGAACATCAGGACTTCTTCAACAGAGTCCCGGAGAAAATCTCCAAGACTTGTGCTAAAAAGAAAAACAATAAATTGTGTTTTCTCTTAGTAATAACATATATTATATATTTATTTATATCTCTTTTAGTGGGACGAATTGGTACATCTCTGCTGACATTGTTCGGAAGCCCTGTGCCACATAGGTTACAAACGGAGACAGATTGTATCTAAAAAAAAATGCAAGTCTTCTGTATTAAGGCATACCACCTACCTGTAACGACTAGAACAAAATTGCATAATATAATGACAACACACACGGTTACATTCTAGCTTCAGCAAATATGTTAGTACCTACTTTAGTGTGTGTGTGTGTGTGTCTGTGACCAAAGTAACATACCCTATGCTTATGGGTGTGTAGGGGTGTATTTGTGTGCAACTTTAATTTAGACACGGTGCTAAGTCAGCAGCGCTACAGCATATTGCTGGCAACTTTTGGCAGTTTCAGAGTCAGCTCATTTCATGTATGTAAAAAGTTAGTTAATACCTTGACCTTTACGGCCATACTTTGAGTTATGAAGGGTAGATGTTTGTTTGAAACTCATTTGTCATTAAGAGAGTTGTGTCTATTCTATTTTTTATTGTAATCATTTACACAGTTGTTGTAATCAGACTTTTCAGAGTAGTTAACTTCAATGCCAACCCCCACGGGGAGAAGGCGTCACTTTTTGTATGGTGTCTTAAATGATGACATTTTAGACTTGCTGAAAGGTATATTAATGGAGATTAAACAGATATTTAAATAGTGAATCATGCTTCAACGTATCTTTTTTAGAGTTCCGTATGTCCGAATGAAAAAACCGAACCCTTATAGGATGACTCATGTGTCTGTCTGTCCGTCTGTCACACTCAATTTGCTTCGAATATAATGGTGTCGATTAGGTTAAATTTAAATTTAAAAATTGGTTGTCTGTAAAGTTGGTTTACGGACGATAGTTTAACGTGACAACGTCATAACAAAACATTGATGCGGCGCAAGCGTACAATGAGCGTAACGGGACAATGAGCGTAACGGGACAATGAGTCATCCTTTTTCGTGCATGCAGCGTTCATCGATTTATTAGACGTTGTCACGTCAAAAGTTCAGACACTGATGTGTTACGTAAACAAATGAATTTTAAATATGAGGATTGAGGGTCACTTGGGGAGACAAAAAAGAAAATTTTAAAAAAAGTTTTGCACACTGTACCGTATGACATATCAAATGAAAGGTTTACTGTGAGGGTTTCAAGTATATTATTGTATATATTTATTTATAATATTATAATAAATGGTTTTAAAGTTATTTAAAGAAAATAGATGAAAATTGACCATTGACCGTATCTTCGAAACTACTGAGCCATGGTAAATCTTCCAATATTGTGCGTACATTTGCAGTTGAAATATTTGGGTTAATTTGGGTTAGGTTGTTTGTCCTTGGGATAAATTCATCCCAACTACGGAACCTTTCATGGTGCGTGGTTCGACACGAACGTGGGCAGTTTTTTAATATTGAATTCTATATTCAAATATTTATAAAGATACGTCAGCAAATATGGGCCGGAGCCCGGGGCCAATAAATGAAAAAGATTTTCATACGGGCTTACAGCCTGAATGACACAGGTGTCGTAGAAAATTTTAGCCGCCTAATAAGTAAGCCTGCTCTAATAACAACACAACATAACATCACGCCTGTTTTCCCCGAAGGGTAGGTAACCCAGAGGTACATCTATAGTACCCCAGATTTCACCAATTATGTTTAAGCCCCATGTAACAGGTGGCGAGGCTGCTGCCATAAAACAGGCACAAATCCAGACTCCAGGCAGGTTTGTCCGAAAGGGATATACCGTGGTCCTGGCACACAGGCTGAACTGATGGAACACGGGTGGGTTTTAGTCAGTAAAAGTCTGACACGCCCTCCCGCTCCACCCAGAGCGAGAGAAGCTATTTGATAAATTCACATCCTAAAAATAAAGGCAGGGACTCCTCTAATATTTTCATATGATTAAATTGGCTGCGACAGCCAGGAGTGTGAAGGCCCTAAGTTCAACTCGAAATCAAAACAACAAAATCAAATTGATACAAACATTTTACGACAATTCCGTTCGAAATTTAAATTCAAACAAAAGCAGCTTCTAAAATTACTGATACTGGACAGCTGGAAAACGCGTCAGATTTTATCGACACGCTCGTAAACAACGCAATGTCATCCCATGTTGACATTTATCGATACTAATATCGACATACTGATAACTGCCAAATGTACCGCGCATCGGTTGAGATGTGAAATTGAAAAAATGTATTGAATTGTAGAGTGATTTGTGCTTGCATGGCAGCTGGTTAAACGCACAGATATAGATAGACCTAGATAACACAAGAGCAACTACTTCGCGTGCCCAGCTTATGTACAAAAATCGTAAGTTACTACTACTCTGTCTTGTTACTCTGTCACAAAATCGATTATTAATCTATTTAAACGATTCTTAATAATTCTTTAATGTACACAATTACTCAATAAATAGTGTTCGTAGATTAAACGACTTTTCCATCACTAAATAGTGCTCGTGACGTCATAGTAGGTAGTCAAAAATGGCACGCTTGGTTCTCATACAGATCATGATACTTGCGTTATCTAGGTCTATCTATGTCTGTGGTTAAACGCTATATTGAACTAAATATCACTGAATATCTAGAAGGGCTATCTATTATGATGCACACAAATACTGAATGTCGTTTTCAATATGTTTAGTGGCAATTATTTTCAGCCAGTGATCGCTAGTTTTACAAATGTACTTAATCAAGAAATGATCAATGACTTATCCCATTTAAGTTAAGTGTGTATATGTATAAAATCGCGGGATAACCTTTACCAGAAGTTGTCATCGTATCAGTGATCCAACAGCTTCAATATCATCAGGATTGTACCGAAATTGAGCAGTTCGTCGTGCATGTGGTACGACAGCGGTTCCCCTTACATCATCTCTGTCAATGTTTATAAGAACCATACCTACACAATCATCCAATACATCCTTCGTTATTCATACAGTTTCACCATAACATTCATTACCTAATGCGCCAGCGCCATGATAACTTATGACGTAACCACGATGTCAAAATGTCAAACAAATAGTTATGACAGCTGCTTGTGCAGATTATATTATAACAGCGTCACACGAGTCGTTGCCGATGGATCGGAATTTCGATATTTTAAATATTATATTTACTTACTTTTGGAACTAAGTACTGTATTTATTTTATTTCTTATGTTGTTATTTTTATCTCATTATATGCTGCACCGGTTGACGTCATCACGTTAACGCCGGCTGTCGCTGAAATCCAGCGCTGGGGTGCTATTTCGCATAGGGTCACAGCAGAATGCTGAGCGATGGCCGTTTCGCGTGACGCGTATTATCCCCTTACTTGTTCTTTTCGTTCTCGTTCTTTCTTTGCGTCCGTCATGTTTACCGCAAATAAACGTATTTTCTTTCTTTCTTTCTGTAGCTGACACGCAACCATCGATGCGACGCTCTGCTAGAGTGACAGTAATCAGCCAGTGGTGCCGATTCCCTTGTTGACAAGCTAAATTAAATTTAAGTTCAGTGCATCTTTTTCTTTCTATTTCATTAAGAAAAGGACAGAAGATACATTTTAGTTTAGTCCTGTCAAATTAATCAGCGCTTGACGTAAATTGACGTAATTTTAGTCGGCAAGTTTTTAATCACGTCTAAACTTGTATGGAGTAGTGACAGGCGCTGATTAATTTGACAGGACTAAACTAAAATGTATCTTCTGTCCTTTTCTTACTGAAATAGAAAGAAAAAGATGCACTGAACTTAAATTTAGTTTAGTTTGTGAACAAGGGAATCGGCACCATTGTCACTGTTATCCGACCTGTTAGTTGATACCAGTAACTTCGTAACAAAACTAGACGGCGCCACTTGCTGCGCCGTCATATAATGTAGAGCTGAATAATCCACGTACAGACATCAAAAAAGTTTGCGATCACTTTGAAAAATCGAAATCTTTTTTGTTAGGGTAGATTATATTATGATTTCTTCTTCTTTTTAGATTCTTTATTTAAAAATATAGCCTGACTTAAACCCAATACAGCACGCGTGGGATGCTCTTAAGCGAGCTGTTTGGAACCGTCAGCCACGTCCCCAGACAGTGCCAGAGCTCAGAGAAGCCGAAGCTATTCAAGAATGGGAAAGGCTATCCCAAGAAATGCTGGATAACTTGATTCTCAGCATGCCCAGGAGGATCACCGCATATGTTTGAGCCAGGGCAGGAGTTATATTATATTGATTTATTTATATTCTTATTATTTTTTTATTGTTTTATTATACGTATATTTAATCTTTTTTTAATAAATTGTTGTTTAAGTTTGGTTAAACAGTCTTTTTCTTTCTGTCAAATTTCAGTTACAATTACATTATGATTAATTACACAATTAAAAAAAAAATTGTTTTATTTTTTTATTTCAAACAGGGTATTTCTACATATTTAAAGAAAACACACAACAAAGATTTTTTCTTGATAAAGTTCAATTTAAAAAAAATATATCAGCTTATGCTAGTGATCACAAACTATTTTTAATGTGTGTTATTTTTGTTAGCTGAAAAGTTTTGTTGCTGACGTAAGCATCAATTCTCGAATTGAAGACGCAAGTATTAATTAAGAGCTTGGTGAGAAGAACTTTTGGAATGTTTACAAATACAATTTATTCAGCTAATGATATTATCAACTTTGCTAAAGTTATTCTTGACTATTCAGCATCTACTCTGTGAGATATCTTACCTACTCAAGACGCGACGTTTCAAAAGAAGGTTATTGATCTCACGTATTCCAGACAGTTTCAAAAGGCATTATATGGTAGCAATAAAATAAAATGACAGACTTCGTAACTACATCTCGACGAAGATTATTATGCTTGAAGAACTGCACGAAAAAGTGCTAAACATTTTAAAAATTCGCGTCGAACTACTCGATTGAGAACGTGAATATTCAAATGGGAAATAACAAAATATAGAAGAAAAAAAAAAAAAAACATTTTCTGGAGCGCGTTGCCGGCAAAAGATGTTTCGATAAATAACCATGTTTCTCTCGAAATATAGGGACTTCTTATGAATTTCAAATTCCATATTTGAATACATAATTCCGTTGAGTTCGAAAAGTTATTTTTCTTTAAATCTGTGTTGCCATTCTGTGGAACATTTAAGATAATGTGTAATTTGCTATTCAAAAAAAAACTTAGGTGGCACTCGAGTCGTTACTAGATACTTCAAAATTTTGTTATTTACAAGCAAATGTATGGATTTGTTCACAGGTACATGTTATATTCATTAGCTGTATTATTAGTATTAAGTTGAACAAGTCTGGAAGTATATAACTTTGGTGAATTTGGTTCATGAAATAACTTTGAAGTAGAAATGCCATTATACAGTAGACAAATTTGTGGTTTGGTTCATGCTTATAAGCTTATAAATTATGTATTATTCTGCTGTTACCATCCAACTGTACCATCACCTGACATTGTGTTAAGGCGAGGTTCTTCGAGCGTGCATTTTTGTTTTAAAGGTGGCAACTGGGCGCGAGTAAATTGTGCCGTGAATTTCGTTAATTTTGGGTTGAAAATTATGTTTTACGATATTAACAATGTTAAACCCGGCGGACATTACATCATCATAGACGTTTATTTTGATGTGATTTTCTACACATAATGTGGTATAATATTGAAATAAAATGATTTTAATCCACAAAATAAGGGTATGTTTGGATTTTTTTTCTATCGAGCGAACTTTATCTAATTATGTAACGAGTGCCCGACGTACCTACAAAAAGGTCTCAAAAGCAACATATAATTTTTTCACGTGTTTAATCATTACCGTTTCTAAATAAAATGACATTAAAATTACATTTCCTAGAGGTGAACTTGAAGAACCTCGCCTTAAACAATATTGAGTTATTACTGTATAATGATGTAGGTTAGGTGCCCCAGCGAAATCTTTAGTATTACTCATTATCCTTTACAGTATATTTAGGTACTCGATGTGTGTAAATATCTAATTAATTGTTTTAAACTATCGGTACGGGAGCTCAGAGGATTTTTAAGCAAGCACATTATGCAGGGCGAAAAGTTGATGGCTGAGTAGGTGTGGCATGATGAGAGGGCACCGAAAATATATTTGAAAAGTTTCAGATACGAGCCCCATGGTCAGGGATCCACTTTCAGATTTCCAAAACGGATAAAAAATAACGATCAATCAATCTGCCTAGCCTTTTCCCAAGTATGTTGGGGTCGGCTTCCAGTCTAACCGGATGCAGCTGAATACCAGTATTTTACATGGAGCAACTGCCTATCTGACCTCCACAACCCAGTAACTGAGTAACACGATACCCCATGGTAAGATTGGCTGTCAGACTTTTTTGGGCTTCTGACGACCCGTAACGACTGTCAAAGATCCACGAATGACAGCCGGGACCAACGGCTTAACGTGCTTTCCGAGGCACGGAGAAGTCTCGGTATTTAAAGATGGTCACCCATCCACGGACCAACCCCGGCAAGCGTAGCTTAACCTGACGGATCGACCTGTGCGGCTGTTATTACATAGCCACAAGCTCCTCAAAAAAAAAAAAAACGATCGTGTATGCATAGTGGCTTAAATAGTCAAATCTATTAAAAAATTGTGAGCTTTCCCTAAATCTGACGACTAATATAATAATATGTTACCTACTCGATGTGTGTAAACAAGACACAAGGTTTTATAGCTAACACTAGCTGTGCCTGCGGGTTCGATATAAACACTACCACTGAATAATTAAAAAGCGTGATGACATAGACCATAACATTATGCATTCTCGTCCTCTATCGGGACAAAAATACCCGCAGGCGCTCGCGACCTACATACGCAGATTTAACCCAGCTCTTCACATAATTCGTATAATTGTATTTAATTTCAACAGCAGCTGCACTTGATGATAAATTATAGTTAACATATTATTCAAACAAGTAGGTACTAATAATAATGAATACGTTATTAGGTGTTTAATGTTGTGTTGAGTGTATAAATTATGTTATCTAGCACTGACTTTCAGTCACTTATGCTCGTTTTTAGGGTTCCGTACATCCGATTGAAAAACGGAACCCTTATAGGATCACTTGTGTGTCTGTCTGTCCGTTTGTCGCAGCCAATTTGCTCCAAATCTACTAGACCGATTGAATTGAAATTTGGTACACATATGAATTTCTGTGACACAAACACGGACGTGTTACGTAAATAAATGAATCTGAAATAATGGGGGTCACTTTTGGGAGGGCTATTTTTTTTGTATGTTTTGCAAACTGTACCGTGTGACATATCAATGAAAGGGCTTATTGTAAGGATATCAGATATTATTTATTTATTTATGTACACACAAAATACTTGACAGGACAATATACTAGCATAGAAGAGCACAAAGGTACTGCTTATTTCAAAAGAAATTTCTTTCAGCAGACCTGCGAGAGGAAAGTTGGATAAGAAATGTAGACAGTGTGTAGAAAAGTTAAGCAAGAAAATTTAAATTAAAACAAAATAATAATAATAATAATAATATATATATATATATATTTTAATGTTGAAATAAATACTTTTAAAGTTATTTAAGAAAGTAGATGAAAATTTACCATTTCTAGAAGAACTATTGTCTGTATTCTTTTCAAACTTTAAAATAATTTTAAATTTTATTTTTAAATTTTAGGCTCAGTCGTTTCGGAGATAAGAGGGAGGGTCCTTATCTCCAAAGCTACTGAGCATAAAATTTAAAAATAAAATTTAAATTGACATTACAGGAAAACCTATATATATAAGAAGTCTATGGTCTCGAAAAAACATAGTAAATCTCTCAAAAATGTTTTGCGTACAAACTTACATTTGCAGTTGGGAGACCTTGTTTTTCAACTACAATGTTAAGTTTGTTCTTAGGATTAATTCATCCCAACTACGAAACCCTTCATTGTGCGTGGTCCGACATGCACTTGGCCGGTTTTTATCACACTAGAAATTAATGCCTAAATAAAAACGACATATACGATTTTCGACTTTCGGCGCTGAGTCGAGTGTTGAAACCCAAGAGCGTGCTTTTTTTAGGTGGCATTCATTTAGGTGTCGCCTGGTGTACCTAAGTTGAAAACAAGCACTATTCATCAATTCATCATAGTCAATTCTTGTAATTATTTTCATAAATTATTTTACAAAGATGACTGAACTGACTGACTGACTGTTAGGTATACGGAAACCGATGTTATATAGGTTATATCTTGTTTTTTATACCTTTTTCGTAGTTGTTTTTTTTTAATTAACTGTCTTTTGTTTATTTATAACTAGCTTCTGCCCGCTAATTCGTCGTCGTGAAATTTCTTGTTCTCTCGTTCCGTTCCTCAAACCGTTCTCAAGATATCATCAAAAAAAGCCGTTCTTTAGAAAATGTATGAGAAAGTGAATTTTCTACATATTTCTTTTTTCGTGAATTTTTCACATGTTTTTTATAGTTATTCTGTTATTCGGTCCAGCCGTTCTTGAGTTATAAATGGTGTAAATAACCCGACTTTGTTTTATATACCTATTAAGATGTCACTTGCTTTTGCCCGTGGCTCCGCCCGCGTGGATGTCGGTTTTTGCATAAAAAAGTAGCCTATGTCCTTCTCCATCTTCCAGGCTATATCTCTGCCAAATTTCATGACGATCGGTTCAGCGGTAAAAACGTAATAGACAGAGAGACAGCCTTACTTTCACATTTATAATAATACTAGCTTTTGCCCGCGGCTCCGCCCGCGTGGATGTCGGTTATCGCGTAAAAAAGTAGCCTATGTCCTTTTCCATATCCCAGACTATATCTCTGCCAAATTTCATGACGATCGGTTCAGCGGTTTAGCCGTGAAAACGTAACATACAGACAGACAGACAGACAGAGTTACTTTCGAATTTATAATATTAGTAAGTAAGTAAGTATAATAGTATAAGTATTAGTAAGTATATGGATGTATATTAGTATGGATTGATTAACGGTTTATCTTTTTTCCATTGTCTGTTGGATCTCTGTGAACATGTACATAGAGTAGTTATACTATCACACGACTAGGTTATCGGTGTAACCTTCCACGTGCAGAGTTGATTGGTCAATAGAGGCGCGGGAGCCATTTGGGGGTATTCGCGTTGCTGTCAGGATTTTGTACTTAAAAAAAATGTAGATGTGTCGATATCTTCGGGGAGCATAGATATGACGAGGAATAAATTTGTTATGTTGCGAATATTTGCATTCGCATTCGTTTATGCGAATGATTCCCAGCCTTTTAAAAATTCGCATCGACATTCGCATTCGCATCAAGCGAAGCGAATGTTTTGCGAATGCGAATGTGTACAGGTCGTTTTGTATCTCGTGCGGCAGCCACGACACGACCAAAGTTTTTGAACTTTGACTATCCATACTAATATTATAAATGTGAAAGTAACTCTGTCTGTCTGTCTGTCTGTCTGTCTGTATGTTACGTTTTCACGCCTAAACCGCTGAACCGATCGTCATGAAATTTGGCAGAGATATAACCTGGGGTATGGAGAAGGACATAGGCTACTTTTTTACGCGATAACCGACATCCACGCGGGCGGAGCCGCGGGCAACAGCTAGTTAGATATAAATACTGTGTAAGTATAACACTGGTTTACTGTTCCAATATTTTTTCATATTCCTATTATAAGTAATAAAAATGATGACTTAAGTTGATTCAAGTTCTTTTTTTTAAATGTTATTCCCAAAATTTCGCATTCGCATCCCAAAAATTCGCATTCGTATTCGCGTTCGCGAATGTGATAAATATGACATTCGTAACATCCCTGGTATAGATTATAGAAGCACTAATTATGTGAATGTGATTATGATAGCTATCAAGATTACAGAAAGATTCTAAAGTTAAAAGCACCACTTCTTTAAAAAAATATTATCTCGTGACTGAGAAGGAATTATGAAAAACTGCTCAATCAGCTACCTCGGTAAGTGTGTCTAGAATTTTCTAATACCTTTTATAAAGTTTCATATTGAGACACGAAGCAACAAAATTCGACCTTAAGGAAAACGGCCACATTCCTCTAGATCGTATTTTTCACATTCGCTAGTGGTCCCGAGACAGGCTCTTAAATGAGGTTTGATATGGAGCAACTTTTTTGTTTTCCGTGTCATAATAACAATCCGAAACAGTACGTCTGCCTGTGACATGCAATTTTCACTAAAAGTACTTATCCGACATAGGTATTAATTTAATTCTTCTCTTCTTAAACAATGAAATAAAAACCATGATGACAGAATGGCACTCCATATTTTTTCCATCGTCTATTGTTTGACTGCCAACATTTACATAGTGTTGTTATAGTATCGCTAGCCCTAGATAAAGCTGTAGCGGACACGACTAGGTTATCGGTGTAACCTTCCACGTGTAGCGTTGATTGGTCGTTACAGGCGCGGGAGTCATTTGGCGGTATTCGCGTTGCTGTCAAGATTTTGTACTCAGAAAAATAAAATCTTTATTTCCACTGACAAAGGTTTTACAACCTAAAAACAATCAGTTTTGTTTAAACTGTTACGATGAAATACCTCCCCCACATACTTCAACTGAATGAGATGAAATTAAATTCTTGAATAAAACGCACACTTTGCAGGCAGGCCTATATATATAAAATAATGTTGGAGCTGTTGAAGATATCATTCCCACCTCGCCGCCGAGGCCCCGAGCGAAATCCCCGACTAACGAATAGTCCTTCCCGACCCTTGACTGTAAGTGAAGCGCCGCCAGCACGCGCTTTAGCTGAGCAGCAAGTAATCCAAACTCCCCATGATAATAATCAAAACACTGATTTTATCCAGCCACCGACGGTCCCTTGCCACCCTCCCTCCGACGCTGCCCTAAGCCGAGGTTCGTACCCCACAGGGGTTGCCCTTAGCGAGCAGTACTCGTTTAGTTTATAAGTTTTTACGCTCTGGCTGAAGGCATTAAGTTTCGTTAGGAGCTTAAGGCAGCCACAGGAAAGTCCAGTTAAAGAGTCGGAACCTTAGTGGTTACACTCTGAGTTGCCCTAGATTAAAAAAAAAAAAAATATATTGATGATTGTAGGATTAATTTTGCATTATATAAACTCCTTTGTGATTACGTCCTGTGTTATATAATTGCATCGCACAGGTGTGAGTACTACTTAGCGAGATAGAGCTACCATTCACCGGGTATTATATCTGTCATTGACGTGAACGTACCCTGGCGGCTGGGAGTATGTCATGCTCACTTAAATGTCTCGCTGATAGTGGCGCGTGTGTTGGATCATTCAACTCCCTTCGAGTGGTTGAGCTAAATGATTCTGATCCATGCGTCATGTTCGTGAACTGGCGCCGCCAGTGGTCATGTGATCATGTCTTAGCTGCTACAGCATATTTTTTTTTCTATTTTTTCTGCTCTGTACGCTTTTAATGTGTACTTCTTTTTTACATCGTTTTTTAATATTTTTGTAACATGTCACAGAGTACAGACAGAGGCAAAGCTTCATACAACCGCGCTAAGACAGTTACATGCGCTATGTGTAGGTGCGCTTTGGGGAACATTTATGACATTGTTTCGTGAAAAGTTATTTAGAAAACAAGATGGCGGCGTTAGTTCCGATTTTTGCCACGCGCCAAAAGAACCTTGTATCGTTGTACTGAACACGTGTCAATAGGGTGTTAGTTTAGGGTATCCATGGAATTAATATATCTATTGTAGCGATATAAAATGAAAATTCACCACATACACGTACCTACGCGAAAAACTAAGAATACATAATTGATGGCCAGCTAGACAAGGCAAACCAATAGGTTCAAATTGCAGAGGGCACGCTGCACACGCTGCACTATGTATTAGGGTATCTAACTCCCCAACATCAACTCAAGTCCGCCCCACCAGGACAGTTCAATTTAGCGTATGTGATAGACAATACTCGCTAACTGTTCCATCATAGTGTTGGTCAGTGTTGTTATGGAGCAATTTACCTGTGTCTATTTGTGTACAGCTGTCCAGAATGCGATAACATTGTTGGAATACACTATAACTATAAGTGTGTTTTATGTGTGTTAGAGGTTGGGTAGATTAGCAGAAGGGTATTTTTTTCTTAGGGGTACGCAGGAACTATGATCAGGATTCTTCTTCTCTTTTTGCTTTGCCCACGCTCATACAATTTACAGAAGCCATGAACGCCGAACGCGCCGGCCTGCTGGCGCTCGAGTCGAGCGTGTACTCAGTTCGAACACTTATACGCGTGCCATTATGTGCGTGTGTAGATTTGGAATGTGTCCACAATTTGCTCTCACAGTCAGTATAACGAATTTAATAAATAAACATGTTTTATTCATAAAAGTAAAAATTCAGTGTATGTAATTGTAGATTGATTGTTGTGTTGATTGCAACATAATATTCTAATTGGGGTGTTTGGTGGGTAGCGTTAATTCAGGGACAAGTTGGAGAACCCGACGTTTTTTTTTTAGTGCAAGTGACATTCAATTTTTGAGAAGTAAAGCCATTACGAGGTCAACTATACCTATAAGTGAAGCGATCGTCCTCGGAATAGAGACGTGCCACCTGCGGGACTTCACTTGTACAGTCAACCTCAAAAAGATGTATACATCGACAAGAAGTAATTTAGCCGGCTTAATGCCTTAGTTACAGAAACAATCAAAAAACTGTCAGTCGTAAGACTGCACGTCAGAAGTGACAACTTCATAGCTTCACAAAAGGCTCGCGCAGAGTGGCGCGATATCACGGGCGCGACAGGCAGTGCGATCCTTGTCGCGACTGCGATATCGCGCTTGTCTGTGCGAGCCTAAACTCGTAAACATATATGTGTGTGTAATAAACACATATCTGTATATATGTATCTGAGCGTGACTGTCACGCAAGATTTCACTTCAAAAAGCCATTGTGTTTCGCGTAGATCCATGTTCGCAAGATTGTAGACTATTAACTCTTTGTATGCCGTTGAAGGGTTAATACACACTTACTACAATCTTAGCATAATATAACATAGCATCACGTCTTGTTTTCTCGAAGGGTTGGGTAGAGGTGTATCTATACCACCCACATTTCGCCAGTTATGTTTAAGTCCCATGTAATCGGGGGCGAGCCTATTGCATCAACACATCGGCGTGATGTTATGTTAAATTGAATCTTCGATCAAATGAAGTCTTGCCTATGTTTACATATTTTTGAGGCTGATTGTACCTACATCAGACAACTGAGGACTGACGTCAACGACCGGGATATGTCCCATCTCTGTTATATTGTACTGAGACCGAGGGATTCTTTTTTACACGATGTTTTCGCTTATTTTCTTAACGTTTTATTTAATAGCTGCTGCGTTTTCTAAAATAAAAATATCTGCTATCTGCCATTGAAAGTCCCAACAGAATCGGTGCAGGCTTTTCGGAGATAAGCCGACCAAACAGACAGACAGACAGAAAGTCAGATAGACAAATAAAATTAAAGTTTTTTTTGTTATAAGTACTGTATGTATTGTTACAGTATGTGCGGAACGTGAGGACGCCGCCGTGGCGCCTCTCTAGCTACTCCTCAAAGAGGGGACTTATCGCCACAATTGTGGCGTGCCCAGCGCTGGGTTGCGATAATCGCACCCTCCATGTCGCCATTAGATCCCGCCGGAGCTCTGTCTGCTGTGCCGTGATTTCTCGCGGCAGCGGAGTTACGCCCCGGCGTTTCACCTCCTCGGGCCACTCCCATAAATGCTCGAGGATTTCTGCCTCCAGATCTCATGGCGGCAATCCGGCGAGTGCTTACAAAATCTGGATTTCGTATTTAAAGACCGGTGTTATTAATACAAAACAAGAATAACATTGTCATTACTTAAGCTTAATTGTAACTCATGATAAACTCCCGAACTCTTCACCATAAATCGTGAGTTTCTACTTACTAAAACTATGACAGATCCATTCCTGCATGGAGTATTGCAGCCACTTATGGGATGGTTCAGCAAAATACCAGCTTATAGGCGAGGAGATGTTGTTGGCAAGGCTTCACAGCCTGGTTCATTAGCGTAATGTTGCTTGCTTGTCGGTCTTCTACAGACTGTACTTCGGAGAGTGTGCGTAGGAGCTCCACGACCGGATTCCACCATCGCCCGTTTATTACCGGACTACCAGACCTACTGCGCGTTACCAGCTGCACTTGGTTGATATCCCGTCCAGTCGTACTCAGCGCTTCTCCTCCACAATTATTATGCGCACAGTCAATGTGTGGAACCCATCTGCCTTTAAAGCAAGAGTGAATATGCATCTTCTGAGCACGCTCGTTCCATCATAGTCCTTATCCATTGCTTTCCATCAGGCGAGATCGAGGTCAAAAGCAGGCTCAATCAGCAATAAAAAATAAAATTCAACACTATGAATATACGTATTGGCCTCCGAAATACTATAGGCCAGAGCATTGGGCAATAAACTTATTATCAATATGTGGAATCGTGTTCAGGGATAACCTCATAATTATGCCAAAATTTGAGATTTATTTGGTTGACCTTACGCAGAAAATATAAATTGCTATGTCAGACCTATGCTTATAAAATTTGTGTGTATATTATGTCACGGTCAAAACTGGTCAAATAATTATGTATGCAACTGTTGTATAATAAGGGGTATTAAAACACGAATGTGGGTTTATCACACGAGGCGAAGCCAAGTGTGATAATAGTATCACATGAGTGTTTTAATACCTAATTATGTACAGTTGCATACAACACTTTATCTACACCCATGGTATCTATTCTTTGATATTTTCCAATTCATGAAATATTGGTACGCCTTTTCATATTGTTTTCTCGGCTTTTCTGGTAATGATTGGTTAGAAATGTCCTTTGCTGCATTAGAAATATCTGGTGGTGTGTTATCAAAGCGTGTATCACTCATTTTTGTAAACAACAAACTTATAATTTTTTGCAATACTAATAGCTATCGAACAAAAATTGCGGGATATTGATCATAAGATTTTTCGTAATTGCACCTACCACTGTTTGTCTCTGCATCACCCAAAGGTTGACTGGTAGAAAATGCCTATGGCATTAAGTCCGCCTCTGTACATTTATGTGCTTGAAGTATTAAATAAATAAATAAATAAACTCGAATAACCTATAAGTTTTTTTTTTATTACGGCGCTGTGGTAGTAAAACGCGCTTGCATGACAATGTTCTTTTTTGAAATTCACAAATATGGCTGTTTGATGAGTAAAGAAGGGATCGAAAACGCAAAGGAGTTGCATAATTAAATTTAGTTTTAACACTCGTTTAGATGATATTATGGTTACTATGACACCGGTTGTTTTAATGTTGGCAATAAGCTAACTGTTTCCGAAACTTTTATAGAGGATTTATAGCATGGGTGTAGATAAAAACCTTTTGACTGCAAAAAACCCGTAAAAACGATTTCAAACAAAGGAGACTGTTCTGCATCCATACAGCATTCGCCCTAGAACCAACAGCAAATAAAAATTACTTTGCGTGTTCTAAATTACAAGTATATGCCCATGAAGACAAAGTTTAATGACGGACAACTTGCAAAAAGGATTTATTTCAGAAGAAAACAAAGATTTTGAGGTTATATTTAGTAAGAAACAATCCTTTCAATACTTCGAAATACATGCTAATAAATGCATGTCACTGTTATTTCTATTGCTTGTATGTTAGTTGAGCTAACAGAATCAGAAAAACATTTAAGTACTTACCTAAGTACCTATTAGGTACGAGTATTTGGTAAATCTTCGAGTTTTTGTATTAAAATAAGTAGGTAGGTAAATAAGTACTTATTTATTTAACTTCAATGTAAACGACTTTATCTTAATGTTTTTTTTTATTTTTTTTTATTTATTTATACTTAGGTAGGAAGTCATATTAGCTCATGTATATGATTATATATATTAGTATATATATTATTATATGTATTAGTCATGTTATTCAAAGATTGGACATCACTAATTGCCATGTTGAATCTAATTGTCAAAGATGGCGGCATATTTAATGTGATGTCGATAGTCGCTCTTTTAATTGTTCGTTATGGAACGCAGAATGTCCGTTTAATACCGATATTCGCAATTAGTCTAATAAAATATATTTATAATTATTATGTAGGTCAGATGTTTGTTGGTCCTGGGGCCATTTCCGACGATGTCCTTTACATAACGTTACCTGCTACGATCCTTACATACTCGTTTTGCTTTGTTTACGTTCATACATCTGGTCATACACGCACGCCGGTTGCGAGTACTACGCACCTGACCTTTCTGAAGAACATTACCAATAAAGTCACAATAAGTCCTTTTAGGACGTTTCTGCTCACATCTGCCTTGTAAAGTGACCTTTTGTTAGTAGCCTTTCATTCATCCTCTCAATATGACCAAATCATCTAAGCATACTCTTTTCAATTTTTATCACTCCATCTTCTTTTAAACCGCACCGATGATGATGATGTGATAATTAAGGCAATTATCAAATAAATTCTCAGTCTATCATTCATGGTTGAATCACACATGCTTCTAGGGCCTCAAGTCTGCTTTTACAATAGTGTCAGAATGATCTATCATTGATTTCATAATTGTTGATTTTGACAAGTTTGGTAATCTACTAATAAAATGGCGACATTATGACTTTCCAATGGTCAGCCACTGACACTCCATTGAAAGAATTGGTAATCTCGTACATAATGACAAATGAAACTTCCTACTAAACTTCCAACTTCCTACTACTTCAGATTGCCTAAAACACTAAAAAATATATATAAATGAAATCTTCATATTCATGCCAATGAATAAATGTTCATGCCATTGTAATACAATTCTATTATGACACCATTGACCGACCAATGATCGACCATTATGAATTTAGCAGATTACGAACCTTTAGCAAAATGACAATGGGATCGTGTTGGAGTGACGAATTTATAAAAATAGCAGACTTTGGCCCCAGAACAAGAAACCACCACAATTACACATATTAACTTAGAAATTTATTGGTTAGATGAAAGTATTTTTTTATGCGACTTTTTTATTTTTTTTCTGTTGTGATTTTACTCCTATCGACTTTCCGAAAGTCAGAAAACGCGTTTTATATTAATCAAAGTTTAAAATTGTGTTTCATAGTGTAAAATTTCAAGGTTCTATTTCAGAATGCATTCTCCGTTTTGAAATAAAACTAGGTGTATGAAGATTGTTGACGTTCCACGAAAACGACATGTTTTGCTTTTCACAGGTCATATAAGTTGACTATTCGTGACCATATGTTTGAAAATGTTGTAAACGTGAGCAAAATAAACCGTCGATGTTTCAAGAGTTTTATTTTCTAGATGATGGAGCAGTCGGAAATGTAACATTGTAACTATTTAGATTTTGTTGAGTTCTGTTAACTTTATGAAATATGAAATAAACCTTCGAATTCTACCGATAAACCTATAAAATTACTATTACGTATCGGAAGGAGTAAACAAAGGTGTAACCGCCTACCCCTGGTCTAATTTAATAAATAAATAAAATTCATTCAAATCAGGCAAAACCACATTAAATTAAATTAAATAATATAAAATTTCACAATACTGCAACATAACAGGTCAGAATTGAATAAAATATCACTGCAATTATAATAAACTGATGAGTAGGCAGAAAAAAAAAAATAGATAAAGGTCACAGAATTAAAACAAAAATAAAATATCAAATAGAATACTATGTTCTCGGTCCTCGTCTTTATAACAAAGCGAACAAACAACTGACATTAACGAGTATTCATTCGAAAAGTGCAAATTGTTATTGCGTGACTGGCTGTTAAAACTTTCATATAGCGATACTGAAGTCTCCTTGTACAACCGGTCTAGTTCTACCTATAGTGAAATTTGTAAACTCTTACGAAAACACCCTTACTACACCAACTCAGTCACATATCACACTTACACAACACACACAATACACCTACATGACACACTCACACCTACAGTTACTTTCTTTTAATTTCCAACTCGTTCCTACTTTTTTATGTAACTTTCGCAGATAGATTGTTTAGTTAGCTGTTTTACATAACCGCTAACTGTTTTACTAAACGGCTCCGTTATGTAAAACAGCTGAACAACGTTTAGCGGTATTTCATAATTACTGAACTGTGAGACGCATAATTGCATATACGTTTTGCATTTATCAATGCAGCGGGTCAAAGATGAGAGATTATGTAAAACAGCGTGAAATAAAACGAGTAATCTGAGTGAAAATCACCCCTTTACGCGTACGGCCGTCCGGCAGAAAATCAACCTTACTCTAGTGAAAACAGTGATTTTAAAGACAACTTTAATAAAAAGTTATCAGAGTTTGAGTCACAGTTCTAACCTAACCTAAATTATTGGTCAGGGTGCCCTAGCTTAGTTACTGCGACCAATTAGGCATTAGAAGCCACACCAAACGCTTATTGTGACTGCAGATAAGAAGTTCTGCATTACGTCTAAACTTGGGTAGCAGTTTTGTTAAACGTAGCGCAACGGCAATATTTTCCACAACGAGACTGGTTTGTAAAACAACGAACGGTTTTGTCAAATAGCGGATTCGACAATCCATCTGCGATTTATCCACTAACCCTACGCTTTTTTCAACAAACATACATACATGTGTTGCCAATACACTGCTTCGTTTTAAACGGAAGGCCCTGTTTACTGTGATATAGGTTTTCAACAAGTCTACAAGGATACTGGTCATTTTTTCCACAAGTTAAGTACTGTATTGTATAACACTGTTTTTGCTTTTCAATAACTGGTGGAAAAATATCTGTAACACTGTTTATTGGAACTATATTTTTTTTAATTATAAATTAAATAAATTATTAAATTAATGCATAGTAGGCCCCATATTTCACTAGTTACGTTAGGTCAAAAGCTACAAAAGCCTATCTGGTCTAACTGAAAAGTTGATAAAAGGATACTGAGACAAACTCCATTTGTTTGATTTCCCCTATTTATTTGATTTGAGTCAAGATTAATTTCGAATCTGTCAATTTGTTGCCTTATAAAGATATTATGTAAAGTTTTTCAGGCAGTTTTTTAAAAGGCAAGGCTTGATAGGTATCTACTTCAAACATACTTTATTTAGGCATCATTGACCACAACCTGTCTTTCAAAGTACAAATTCGAACACTCGCAAAAAAGATTCACAAGTTCATTTACATTGCGAAACTCTAACGAGTCAGTGCTCCTAAGAATATCATATGTTTACATAAATGTTTACGTCGCTCTATGCCAATCTGTCCTAAAATACTGTGTGTCTGAGGCAGCGCTGCCAAGACATACATACTGGAGCTGGAACAGGCCCAGCGGGCTGTCCTCAAGTACATCTGGGAAAGCCGTGACGTTTCTCTACGGCCGAATTACATATATAATTATTATATATACGGAATCTGAAACTTTACGCGTAAGTCAGCTGTTCATCCTAGGGTTACTTCTAAACCTCATAAAATTCGACAGAAAACGCTCCAGTTGCAGTAAAAGGGGTAGGAAAATAGTTGAAAGAATCACCCTTCCAAAAACAAAAACGCTCTTTGCGACCCGGTTTTCGTTGTAAACACCCATACGGGTGTTTAATTCTATAAGCAAAACTTTCATTGTACCGAACAACTACTTTGAGGCCAAAACTAAACTAAAAGAATGGTTGCTGGGCCGGACTTGAAACAGAAAGTTTACATTGCAGGACATGTACACACTCTTTGATAGAATACATACACTCACTCACACTTACGCCACACACTCACTCACACTTACGCCACACACTCACTTACCTTAACTGTTTCTGTATAATCTATGTTATTCATTTTCTTTGTTTTTTGTTGTTGTTAAAGAAAATTTTCAATTTTTTAAATGAATCTATGAATAACAAACCTGCGCTAGCAGAACACATTAAATTATTAACATTGTCTAGTGTTTGGGTTACCGAGATACAGGCTGTGCCTAGTTTGAGACTCGCTGTTTAATCTAAGTCTTCTGTTAGTGCGAATTTCATACAATGCTACTTATTAATAACTTTGTGTAAGTTAAATAAATGAATTTGAATTGTTAAATTTCAGGTAGATCGCCACATAACACTTTACCAAACAATTTGACATGCGATAATACAAAATATTACCAACAAATTCAACACGATTTTAAATATCGAAAAACGTATACAGATGCCGATTAAGTTGGATGTGGAATTAAAATATTGTTCTGATGCCAATTATTGTTCGGACAGATATTTCCGGAATAATTGCATGGTGAGTATGTTAACAGCCAACAAAAGAATTTATAATGATTGTATTGTTGTACGAGCTACATTTTCTTGCAACTATTTATAGCGAATTTAGATCATACTCGTAAAATATTAAACTTTAACGTGATATAGATAGAATACATATATTATGTACACCATAAAAGTTACAGATGTAGTAATTTTACAAGGGTTTTTTTTAATGGTATCTTGCAGTTCAGCCAAGGAGGTTGTCTCCTGCTTAACCGGACTCTCCTGTGTGTGCCTGTTGACTGAAATGTTGACAATGACACAGTCTGAAAAATATAGTGATGTACTATGGTCTTAGAGCATTTAACCTATGCTCTAAGACTATGGTGCAAGTATTTAAACTTAAGATACAAAGCATAAACAGCTTATAATATTTCCGTTGCTGGGACACAGGCCTCTCGCTGAGAGGGAGTGGGCCTTACTCCACCACGAGGGCCCAGTGCGGGTTCATAGATGTCACATGTCTTCGAATTTTTGGTTCTAGGACATTCCGGTTTCCTCACAATGTTTTCCTTCACCGTTTTGAGAGTAGTAGTGCTGAAATATATTACACAAAGTAAAGCTCCAACTTGTGAGTCGCGGCCATTACCACTGAGCCACCACTGCTCTAAGATACATAACATACCGCAAAATATAGGTACACACGGCTACATATCAAGCTATACACATCCAGTATAAGCTGATCTATCATTATATGGAAATCTTATACAATGCGAGACCAGCGTAAACTAGTTTTTAAGGTTTGATATGTATAGACGTGTGTACTTTTGTGCTTTTCTCTTGCCCTTATCCCAATTTATTTGAGGTCGGCGTAGCTTGTCTTTTTCTTCCATACTTATCTATTCGTCGTCATCTCGGTAGTCACCCCTTTTCTAACCATAATATCATTTTTCACACAGTTCATCCATCGATTCATTGGTCTTCCCATACTCTTGTAGCCACCGTAGCGTTCTATAAGTATTTTTCTTTATTAATTGTTTTGTATCAATAAATAAATAAACATATTTGTGGCGGCATCTACAACGCCACATGCGAACTACGCATCAAAGACCTGACGTCACACAAATCCTGCATCGCGCAAGCAGAGTTTATTGCGCAAACAGGCATATACAGAATAAGTTTTTAACCAGTGCGCAAACTTTTTTTGGTGGTTCAGTATCAGTAATAGAACACATTTCCATTATTTGTTCAATACTTTTTTTTTTGGTCCACTTGAAATCAACAAAATATGGATACAATCTATTCGTAATAATATCAATGGGTGAGCGCACATCTGATAGGTACCTATTATTGCGTTTTGCTTCACTGACCGCACCGCCGGTGCGTTGCGCGACGAGTATCCATTATACCAGTTTCAAAATAAACATCTTTCGCTAACGATAAATATTTTTTTTTGTACTAAAACATATCAAAATAAGAAATAGGTGTTTAATAAAACACGTTAAAGTTTAATTTGTCAATATTTTGCGCACTGATTAGAAACTTTTCCTGTATACAGCATCCCGACTTCAGCCGTCGGGCAGTTGCTCACTAGACAACACTTGTCTGGTCAGAGGATCGTCCGTTTTCAATAGAGGATGAGTGAACTTTACACCCTGTTCCACATACCTCTATATAATTATTCCTTGTACACTACTGCTTAATCCCTACAATTAACACAATATTACTACCCAACACACCTAATGCACATACGCCTGAAGCAGTTCAGTTGCTCCAAAAGTTTTAAGTTCGCAATCTGCTCACACTTACGTTCAGAAGTTTTGAGACACAATACGGCTCCAATACGGCACATGCATAATTAGAACTGCTTAACGCAACCTCATGCAGTTCGCAATTAGCAAGACTGTCTTCAAGTAAACTTATTTAAGTTGTTAATTTTGTTTGTATTTTGTGTTCTTGCTGAGAATTCGCTCAGTTCTTCCTATTGGTCACGTCAGGGTTTGAGTTTGTAATTTAAAACTTGTTTTTGTGAGTGCAAATGATTATGATTGAACTTACATCTACACAAATAAATAAAATTAAAGTGTCTGTTTTTAATGTCAAAATAACAGCATTTTAATTAATGAATATGAAAGCATAAACGGTACTTTTAACACAAAAGATTATTAAAAAATTTGTCTGTCTGTTTGTTTGTTCCGGCTAATCTTCGAAACGGCTAGACTGATTTTGATAGGACTTTCACTGGCAAATAGCTGATGTTATAATAAGTAACTACTTTTATTTTAGATAAAGCCACGCGGGTGATGCCACGGGCAGCAGATACTTATGCAAAATATATGATATTAAATATACAGGGCGTCTCACGACTGCCACATGGAGGGCATGTACCTTAAATACTGTAGATAGAAAAAATTACTCAATGAAGACATCATTTTTATTTTAAAAACAATTGGAACTGCATTCAAAGAATTTTAAATAATCGCCTGTCTGAACCGGGAATCGAATGCGCCAAAGTGAAAAAAAAAAACCCTGTTATTTTACTATAGCGATCGAAAGCATATATTACATTTATTTCATTCTAAATAACATAGCATCTAAAATAAAAGGAAGACCATGGAATTTTAAATATATGTATGTCCTATGGTCCTTAAGTATGATGCCAACATAGACCGCTCGTTGCAAAAAAAAAAATTCAAGGTTTGACTTTTAAAAATGCATGCATTTTAATGAAAACCTGAAAAATGATCTTTACCTTTAAGTTCAGTAAAGCCCTGGTTCCGATAAAAAAAATGAGTAAAGACAACTATAAAACAAAACTCTCATAGAGACAGCACAGTTCAATCAGGATTCGGAACGTTTTGTGTCTACACTGTAAAGCACTAAATATCTTTCATCGGTTCATCTTTAGCGTCGTTTTGGACCGAGATATATGGCAACGTTTAGATGGGCCGGATTTACGGCTGCAGTTTTGAACTGACCCAGAAAGGTTTTTACAAAGTAATGAATTCTTGGTATTGGTGTCACCACACTATCACTTATCAACACTGCTCTCAAAAAAGTGAAGGAAAACATCGTGAGGAAACCGGCATCTGGGAAATTATCAAATATCTTCTCCTGCTATGGGCGAAGCGGAAGGGCGTGTCAGGCTTCTACTGACTAAAACCCACCCGTGTTCCTTTAGTTGCCTGTGTGCCAGGGCCATATCCCTTTCGAACAAACCCGCAAGCCTGGCAGGCACCGGTCCTGGTGGACCCCGTCAGTGTGTGCTAACATCTCTTTGAGGCGCGCGTGGAACACAACGCGCCGTCGACCGGAATCTGGTCTTTACCGGACGGCGAGCTGCCCATAGCTCGCCGTCCGTTAGCCCGCGCCTACGCTGGTTTTTTTTTTTGGCATCAGCATCCTAGAACTAAAAATTCGAAGCATGATAACCAACTCACACTGTGCCCACGTAAGGGATTAAGGGCTGCGACCCTCTCACAGATAGGAGGCCTGTCTCAGCAGAGGAAAAGTTAAAGGCTAATAATGAATTATGCCAAATAACTGCTATATTAGGTAGGTATGTATGTTGCAGTTTTTTAAAGAGTTAAAGGACATCTATCCACGGTATCATAGTTGCATACGATGTATTTTTTGTTTTGTACTACATTATAATTATATGTCGGAGATGAGATGTGTTCGGTACGCCAGCGCCATCTAGTCACGTTCGATGAAGTTATTGGAGTTCGCGCCATCGATTCTTGACTAATCGCGACGATAGCGCTGCCTAGCGGCGCACGACAGAGTCTACAACATAAGGCTCGACCGGCGGGAAGTGATCGCCGCACATTCGACAAGTGAAGTTCATCGGTGGCGGTCAAGCAGTAAATACGTCTAGAATCTGTTGCGCGTTCAGTACAGCTATGTCGTGTTCCTACATTAATTACTTTGCATACCCATTACTGTATAGGGTCAAGTTCTTCTAACCGAACAGACTGATGTGCTGCTGGGGTGTTTGTCCCG
Source organism: Dryobota labecula (assembly GCA_947523025.1). Lineage (NCBI taxonomy): Eukaryota > Metazoa > Arthropoda > Insecta > Lepidoptera > Noctuidae > Dryobota > Dryobota labecula. The sequence continues at coordinate 23,336,409 of OX383289.1, read as the reverse complement.
CTACTTCTTTTTCCCAGCTAAAGCACTAGAAAGTGGTGGAGGGCGGGCGTTTTGGGGACTGCCTTATGTAATTTTCAAGTGCTGATCCTCAGCTTAGGTTGAGTAAATGACTTTTGATTTTTAATAACGGTTTTTCTATTGCGCAATAACCAACACTACCCACAGTACCCCCACAGTAGTTAAAATATGGCTGATGATAACGAGAGAAACCTACCGTTTCTCCGACATACGCGTATATATGTATTTTAGTGATATTTGTTTTAGAAGTATATATTGTATGTATGTAAGTATATTCTGATATTATTGTATATGTTTATATTTAAATTAGTGAATAGTTTATTTTTTATTTTATTTATTATATTTATTTATTTTATTATTTATCTACACACAGTTAAATACATAGAGATACGACATAATTATAATTTCAGTACAAAGGTACTGATTATTTCTTAAGAAATTTCTTCCAGCAGACCTGCGAAAGGAGAAATGAAAAAGAAATGTAGACAATAGTGTGTGAGAACATTAAGAGAATGATATGAATATGCGAAGTCTTAAACTAAAATATTAAATATAACATATACTTAAATAAAGCTACAAAAATATAAATACATATATCTATAAATATATACATAAAATACTAACAGTTAAGAGGAAAGGTAATGCTCTTTTACTCGATGTTTGAATAGAGATATAGTTTTTAAATCGCGAATGCTAGGTTGAAGCGAGTTTTTTTCGCTCCTACTCTTACACACGTTGTCTACATCTCTATCTATTTTCCTGTTGCAGGTATGCTGGAAGAGATTTCTTTAAAAATAAGCATGACCTCTGTACGTATTTTTCTGTTCCTTTCTTCTTGTCTGTAGTTTGTACATAAACTGTTAAATAGGTACATAATATAATAATAATAGACACAACTAGCTGAGGTATGGTGGCTACGGCCTTTTGAAAGGTTGAGTTATGGTGGTTATGGTCTTTTGACAGGTTGAGGTATGGTAAAAGACCGAAACCACCAGGTTACGATCTTTTGCTGGGGGTTCCCCAAGTTAAAAAACCGTAACTTAAAAAAAAGCTGGTTTATCTGTTATATCGTCTTTTGAATTGTAGCCGGTTCAGGGCTCTAGAATTTTCTACCGCACAACGGTGTCATCCATCACACCTTTTTAATTCCGTTAATTAAACAATAATACTTCTGTCCTCCCATATAAACACACATAAAACCTGTATAATACAGGAACTTATTAAACACGGTACTAAACTAAACCCACCCAATATGTTTGACAACATTACAAAGGTATAAAAAACTTTAAACACAGAAGTCCCAGTTACAGCCGTACCTTTTGTTAGTACTTTTACAACTGTCAGCTCTCACAATGTTTAGGACTGTCAGTTGGTACTATCATAATCAGCTATAACTCTCTTGTAGTTTATCACGGTACTAGGGTTCCAGCACTTTTTTACACCGGTACTTTTGTTCAGGCAGTTGGAGTTGAAAAGTTTACAATGAGTTTTGCAGGATTTTGTGACAAAAGTGGGATAAGTTTTTCTTTAGTACTGATTCGGTTTAAGGAAATAAAGATTTGAAGACTAGAATTGAAACTGATAAATAAAACGGAACGAACGAACGTAAATAAAAGTACTTAAATATTCTAGTCTCAAACTATTTTTACAGGTGAACACGCGTTCAAAACAGACAATTAAAAAGGTCCGTGTTTGCAAATTATTATAACTTGTCAAAAACAAACCGGGTTATAAGTTGACAACACTGCACCAAGTGCCAACTCATCAGCTAATCCACCATTTATAAGCACGACAATGACATCAACATAAGTTCACACTACGAATCTCTTACAAACATTTCTTGGACCATGTCCAATACACTAACACTTAAAAAAATGACAAAAAATCACCGACACGTAATCCAGCATACGATGGGAATAAGAAATGAGCCAAGACCTAGAACAAAACCATTTCCTAGAGAAGGAAATCCCGGAGCTGTAACGTCATATTTGGAACACTGCCGGAACAATTATTATTAATGTTAAATCGTCACATGCAGTCGGGTGCTATATTGGCGATATCGCGTGCACAATTGGATAAATTCCAACTCCGCCGGTGTTTAATGCGATAAACAGAAATAAAGAATGGTTTCATATTTAATGAGCACTTGGCTGATATTGTTCGTTGGATTAGATTTCGCTGCCAAGTCTTAGATGTTAGGAGACTTAGGTACACGTGGTCTCGCGTCTAGCAAAACATGGATTTGAACTAGTAAAGATTCAGAAGTTTAGAAGAAGTAAATATTAAGCTGGAAGATTACTGACAAAATAAATGCTTGCACTGACTGGACGGGTCAAATCAATCTGTGTGGTTCTTTCCTCAAAAGACCATTTCCGACACCAATCTAAATGGTCTTCACATTATCTGACCAAGTTTAATTTTGGACTTTATAAAAGAGACTGTGAACTCTGAGTTTTTTTTTTACCTTTCTTCTCAGAATAGTCAGATAGGAAACGCTAACCTCATCTAGGTTTTAAAATAATGATTGTCGTGTAAAAGTGTATGTACACTACTTATAGAAATAAATTAATGATGATGATGTATAAATATTATGTGGGGCTAGTTTGTTACTCGTATAGCGTGGTGATCAATGCGCCTTTGCCCTGCGGGGGGATAATAATAGGCTGGTATATATATAGCCTTTGACGGATGTATATGCTGAAAATACTGCAGATGTACTATATCTTCCGTCACAGTCACAGCATGCTTGAACAGTACCTACCATAAAAGGGTACATGCAGTATGGTAGATTTAAGTATTGTGTATTTATTTTATTTTTTATTTATATGTATGCTGCACCGGTCGGCGTCACCACGTTAACGCCAGCTTTCGCTGAATACAGCGCTGGGGCCTATGCGTCTCGCATAGGGTCGCAGCATTATGCTGAGCGATGGCCGTTTTGCGTGGCTGTGACGCATATTTTCCCCCAACTTGTTCTTTTTTGTGTTTGTCTTCTTTCTTTGTATCATGTTTACCGCAAATAAACGTATTTTTTTTCTTTTTCTTTCAGATGCAGCAATTGGTAATTCCAATTTTTTTTTACAGCGTAGCCCCACACTAGTAATTTCTCCTGTGTTTTGGGTGCGTTTACAAACATTTAAACTCACATACACTAACAGCCAGACCCGGAAAGACTACTTGTAGGTCATATAAATATTTCCAAGTAATATTGTTAAAAGAAAGTTAGATCCAGAATACATTTTTCATCTCTGTCATATGCGTGTTTTTTACATTTACCGCAAATATTATACTGGCCTCGAAGGGGCAGTCCCTCGGGATCCATAACATTGCGGATTTGGAACTCCCAACGTCAGGAAAATGCAAAAAGTTATATAAACTACTAAATAATTTGTTCAACTATGAGTTTTCGAGTTTTCATCTGAAGTTTTAGTATATTGTGTTTATTCTACGATTTTTTCTGTTTATTTTTGTACGGCTTTTGGTCTTTTCACAAATTCGGTTATCCAGAAATGTTATATAATTTGGTCCTTTTTGGAAAACTTTACTAGTAGATACAGACGACAATAGTGTTTTAGATGCCCCATGGTTTTAACCGCCGTTTAAAATCATAGCGAGCCTCTATCCTTCCTCAAAAATTGGGGTAAAACAATATAATTATGCAAGTAAAGAATAAGTTTGATGAACATGATTATACTATGTATCTTCAGCCACATTTTCTTTGTTAGCATCTTGTAATGCTCCCAGACCACAGTATAAGTATGGACAGTATGGAAACTAGCCCTATTTGTTGAAATTATTACCTACCATTGGAGCGTTAGGGTTGGCACTCTTTAATGTTTGTAAAATTGAAAAGTGTTTTATTGGAACGAAGTTGTTTAACGCGGCTTGCGGTAGAAGTTGACAGGTAGATATTGTCACGCAAAAACGCATTCCAACATGTTATGCAACACCTCCCTCCATGTGATTTTCTTCTTTGGTCAAAATATAAATCCAAGATGGCGGCTGCAAAATAAACCTAATTTTTCGGCATGGGTGTCGTTATCAAGATTTTTGAGGTTGCTAGATCCGATAGTGAGGTCAAAATGAAAATCCAAGTTGGTGGCTGCGAAAATTAAAAAAAAAAAATCGTCATGGGTGTCGTTTTCATGGTTTTTGAGGATGCTAGAGACGATATTAAGGTCAAATATTAATCAAATAGGGCGGCTGCGAAATCTAATAACAGACAAGTGTTATTATAATATAAATAACTTTATGACAGATACCTTTTGACATGCTTGAAATTTATGTTATTATTTCTATTAGTATTATTATTCTCATAAAAATTAATAAAGAATGTTAGCGAACCAGTCTTTAGTTTATTGAATTAATTATTTGTTTGTTATATAAAAAATTGTATGCCGCGTCCGGCAAAACATGTACGGACTTTTTACCTATATTTAAGATCTTGCATGCTCTATTTGCACGTAGACAAATAGCTTTTGACAGAACGAAGTCTGCCGGGTCAGCTAGTATGTATACATATAAAATATTTATAGAGAGTGAAGGTGTAAATTTAATCATCATCATTACAGCCGAAAAAAATCAAAATATTTTATTTCACATAAACCTACATGGGCACTTATGAAACGTCAGAAGCTAGGTGCACGGTTCCAATTAGTCATTTCCTATGGAGAAGAGCCGGCTAGAAACTACCTGGTTACTCTTTAAAAAATAATTGGCTTTACAATATTATTAAATAACAGTGATAATAGGTATGGGAGGACAGTGTAGGCCTTTCAACATTTACTAGGTACTTAACAAAATAGAAAAGTGCCAACAAATCTACACTCTACTAGGCCTACAACGTTCTCACATTCACAAAACAGAAAATAATCTAAGTATATAAAATATTAATGAAATGATTGCAATTACAACTACAGTAACATATCTGAATAAATATCATGTGAAAGATGTCCACTGCTGGACATAGGCCTCCCCCCAGCACCGCCTCGACCGGTTTTGTGCTCCCCGCATCCAGCGGATTCCTGCGGCTTTCATAAGGTCATCGGTCTACCTTGTGGGAGGCCTTCCAACGCTACGTCTTCCGGTACGCGGTCGCCACTCCAGAACCTTTCGGCCCCAATAGCCATCTGTTCTGCGCGCAATGTGCCCTGCCCATTGCCACTTAAGTTTGGCAATTCTTCGAACTATGTCGGTTACATTGGTTCTAATATGCGTTATTAATACACACAAGTATGTGGTAAGTTTATGAGAGCTTCTAAAAACTTATACTAGATGGCTCTGTATAAAAAAGGCGTCTGTGGGTGGGCAAAACAGTATAAGCGAGCTAAAAGAAACTTCGAAAAACCGGCCAAGTGCATGTCGGACCACACACAATGAAGAGTTCCGTAGTTGGGATGAATTTATCCCAAGAACAAACTTAACATTTTAGTTGAGAAACTAGTTCTCCCATACATTCCAACTACAATGTAAGTTTGTACGCACAATATTGAGATATTTACCAGGCGTGATGTTAGTAAGGAATCTCATTTCCGCAACTTTTTTGCTTTCGGGCAAGTGGATTCGCTCAAGTGTCTTTCGCGCAAGTGTTTTTCGCGCAAATGTCTTTTGCGCAAGTGTACCAGATCCCAATTACACTACTATTACTGGTTATCCTTACACTGTAGGTAGTTATGCAGTGAACAAATAACGTGTATTTGCGAGCGATGCATAACAACCAACAAACGCTCAGCTACCAATCTACTAAACTGAACAACAACGCGGTGCAGTACAATTGTTCACAAAACTGTTGTTCATAGAAACAAATCTTTCCACTAAGGGTGGATTTTTCAATTCTTTGGATCTTTCAATTCAATCTTTCTTTGGATCTTTCAATTCAAAATCTTCATTCAACGATTTTAAAAGTAGATTAAGTTTTTTATAAATAAAATTGTTAAACTTTAATATTATCCTCGGATAAAAAAATATCTGATGAAGGAAAAATCTGCCCTAAATTTGATGTAAGTTTGAAGTCCGTGAGAAGTACCTACTGTTAAGTCTCAATAATGAACAATAAGAATATGAATAATTTATTTGCTGAAAATACAGGTTTTATCAGATCTAATTTGTTTTTGCTTATTTAGGGTATGCAAATTACTTATATATTATTAATACCTATTAATTAGGTACTTATTTTAGTAAAATTTACAACTATGTTCTAATATAAATTACAAACACATACTACAAAACTATAAAATAATTATGTTCTAATAAAATACAAAACAACCTTAATATAACAATTTTATTTAAAGCAATGTTTCTCTATGTTGCATAAATTCTTGCAAAGTATAAAAACAATTTTCAATAAGGTTAAGCAACACGTAAAACTCTTGTTGGAAAAAAAGAAACTCGGCGATGTATCTTACGTATGTACTTGCTTCCATAGGTGGATGCAGACTTTAGCAGCTTTAGGTGGCATTAACTCACCTCAGGGTAATAAACGATAACGATCCACCAAACGAGTTAACCAGTTCAGTGGCTGTCTCCCTAAGCCCAACCACCAGTCCCACCTGCACCCTAATTGCGTAATAATAATAATTATTATTATTTACTACAATAAAACATTGATCAGGCAGGGGTCATAGTTTTAGATACATGTGCCCTGGCGGCTGAGAGTATGTCATGCTCACTCAAATTTCTCGCTGGTGGTGGCGTGTGTGTGTCATTAAATTCCCTTCAAAATGGTTGAGCTAAATGGTGCTGATCCATGCGTCATGTTCGTGAACGGGCGCCGTCAGTTGTGACTGGTCATCTCTTAGCTGCCACGGCTCATTCTAATTTATTTTAATTTTTGATCTGTTTTTATACGGACGCTTCTAACGTGCACGTCTTTCTACATTGTTCTCACATATATAACTTCAACATGAATGATGTAACCCATATTTTGTAACAATATTTTGTTTTAAAAGAGTGTCCGTGGAGTTTCTTGCCCGTTCTTCTCCATAGGAACCTACTACGCTTTCGAATGGGCAACTAAGCTTCATCTTTCTGACTGACCGACCCCTTGACAATCCAAAAGTGCATGTAATTGGTTTATTTGAAATAAATGCTTTGAGTTTGAGTTTGAGATAACCAGTCCATTTTAATAGTCCAATATCTTTGTTTCCATATCCTGCAATAGTCCTACACCAACCGGGGATTATCCTTGGGTGCACTTGCATAGTGCCTCATTTAATTTAAAGCGTCTAATGGGCATCTGCGAGTTGGCATCGGGCCGGTCCAGGACAAAAATAATAATAATAATCACACTTCAATCAAAATCCGAATGATTTTGAAGGATATTGCTAATCCATTGCTTCATATGTTCGAAAAAATTGTCTGCTCAGCAACGTAAATAACGCAATGAATGTGGTTAATAATAATACCAGACTATAACTGTCCCACTGCTGGGCAAAGGCCTCTTCTCATACAGAGAAGGCACGAGCATTGATCACCATTGCACGCTTGCTCAAGATGGGTTGGCGATTTCAGACTTATATTAACTATAAGTCCAGGTTTCCTTACGATGTTTTTCCTTCACCGAAGTCAGTAATGGATGAATTCAATGAATGTGGTTGAATTGTCGAAATGAAAGCCATTGCTATTGTCCACTGGTTTCTCCTTAGACAGTAATTCATGATTTAACGGTTGCAATTAAATTAATTTGTCCAGTAGTTTATCAATTACCACTCAAGAGTCTGAACCACAATCTCCACTACTAATTTCTTCCACAAATTTTAATCACTTCTCGCTTCACCAGTACTCAGCTCAATTTGTGTTCAACTAATGCAATAGATATACATGGCGGCGAACTGCATAAACATTGCTAAACCAGATCCCAGCTCGTGTTCAGCGTTCACCGCTATGCGATGTGACTTTTTATTTTAGAGGGCATATTGGTAGCGTCGTCTCCGTCACTGGTAATTGTGTTTTTCTAATGCTCGACGTGTCATATTACTTGTTTCATGTGCTTTGTATACACGACGGACGACGGACGCCCTAAAAAGCCGAACATTTTCTAAAAAAACATGTGCAATGTTTACGTCCGGTTACTGTCCACATTGTAAAAATCCATAAGTACCTACAGCTATTGGTACATATGTGATTTTGCCCCTCTGGTTTTAAAGGAACAAAAGCCCAGATGCAAGGTGGTTATGTATCGAAATGCATGAAAACAACAAACTGTTTGAAATAACCTATATTTATACAAATATATCTCCTCCATACAACATCACACGGTAGCCTTTAAGGGTCTACCGCAATAATAAGTTATGACATTAAACCCTTACAATTTAAGTTAACATGTAAAGTAGGTAGGTGACTATAATTGTCACTTATTAATGCCAGCCAGCTTAAACTTCAGCAGCTCCATTAAACCATCATCATCTAATAGTAATTTCGGGCGCTAAACAATTCAAAACAACAGACAGCAAGTGAAGTGAGCAATCTATTCTGTATCGGCCGTTAGTCCGTCTGTAAGTCTGAACTGAATGTACTGTACAGCCAAGGAATGGACCCGATGCGACGTCAAGTCTCGAATTTGCATTCCAAATTCACCAATTGACTGAGTACGGCGCCACGACCGCCGAGTCACACCGTACTGTAATCGAATTAATGTTCGCAGTTGTTTGATCGGGACCTGAATGTTATGAGGAATCGTAATGGCGTAGGAAAGGAACTAAGCTACCTACGTAAATTGTTAAAAAGCGTTGTATTAAGTTATTTTTAAGTTGTACCTTATGATGCTTTCCTAAGTAAATCGATAATGTATTATTGTTCAACTGAATAAGGTCTTGGTAGACGGAAAACAAAAAGACTAGACTTATTTAATCAGTGAGAAAATGAAAAAAAAAAAAGAAGCGTTTAGGTTTTATATAATGTACTGGTTCTATTTCCAAGTCCCAAAGATTTAAGTGAACGATTACTTATCCACATGACGTAGAATAAGTGAGCAAGAAAAATAAAGAATAAGAAAAATGAATAACTTAGAATTTAATAGAACTATAAACAATTGGCTTTGTGAGAGATATTTTATTCAATAGATGATTATTTAAATTTTAAATAGACATGATGTATAACTTTATTTTACGATCACTTATTTAAATTATAATTATTGAGATTATTTATAAATCTAATCAATAAATTGATGAACTGTCTTGACTATGAGCTAAAATCTAATAAACTAATTTAATATTTTTTATAATGTTAATGTGCCTAATTAATTAATAACGAAGCGACTGTAAATTTTATTATGATTATGATGTGTGTGACTAATAATAATGACATTAATGTAATTTCATGATATTACATGTACCTATTAGAAACATTTGCACTACTGATAAGTCGAATAAAGTGAGACTAAAATTATTTTACCATTATTATTAAGTATGTACCGACTGTGAGACTAAAATTATTTTACCATTATTATTAAGATATTCCGACAAATAATAGATTTTTGTACTTCAAGTGCATAAAACGCACCATTTTACGCGAGACGTTTTTCTAAAGTAGAGGGTAAAATGGGTTTTATGAACAAGTTGTACACTTTACTTTTCACTTCGATTGCGAGGAAATGAAACAGCAAAATGTTAAATAATAAATGGGCGAAATAAAAAATATAAGTTTATTTCATGAAGTTTTATTGTGTACTTTGGCTGTTGGTATCCTTGCCTTGTTCTTAGAATACTAACGTAACGAATTAAAATAAAGAGGTTATTCTGAGGAGAGAGGCTGTTGAACCGATTGCCTTGGCCTTCGACGAAGATTTAACTTTATGCTCTAGAGCATAAAAAGCGACTTGATGTCGCCTACGCACGACATAAAGACGAACTTATAGAGCTTGAGAAGTGAAAATAAATTCCTTTCATTTCATTTCAAGAAAAATAGGTTTAATTGTCACAGAAACACGTGCATATTAAAAGACAAGTTAACTTGAATAATAAAGAATAAAAAAAAAATGGTCTATTATCACGAGCACATTTACATAGTAGAGCAAGAAAAATAGCAGACTTATATACCAAATAGTTGATGGTAATAGAACAGAGCCCTATACAACAAAACTTTAAAAGTCTACACTTCTACAAAATTGTTAAATTGTAGAAAAATAAAAACCGCCCAAGTGCGTGTCGGATCATGCACAATGAAGGGTTCCGTAGTTGGGATGAATTTATCCCAAGAACAAACTTATCATGCAGTTGAAAAACATGTTTTCCTATACAGAATGTATGGGAGAACATTTTTTTCAACTGTAAATGTAAGTTGGTCGTCAATTACTCAGTAAATTGTAAAGCCTACTTAGCTGTGATAGTGTTCATTTTAACTTCGTTATATATAGGTACTACTGCCGTGACATTTGAATTTCTAACTACAACCATTTAGTTGGTAGAGGGGGAGGGACACTTGACTCTAACGAAAACTGGTACTTTAAAGCTTGATAAGTCACGAACGATTTACTTAATCAAAAAACGGTCTTCCTAAACCCCTAATATTTTTGAAAGACCTATCAAACGATATCCCACAATACGGGAAGGAAGAAAAATAAAATTATCCTCTCCACTTTACATGTAGGGGAGGTACCCTAAATAATTGTTTTTTTTTTTTTTTCAAAAATTTATTTTACCACTTTGTTGGCGTCATTAACGTGTATACTCATGCCAAATTACAACTTTCTAGTACCAATAGTTTTTGAGCTAAACCGCGGACAGACAGACAGACAGACGGACATGGCGAAACTATAAGGTTCCTTGTTGACTACGGAACCCTAAAAAGCGTAAAAAAGAAATTACAAATATGTATGAGTTACAATATTGTAGACTTGTCACAATAATTTACATATTTGTAAGATTTTTCCGTTACAATTGCGAGGCTTAGAGTTTTGTAGTACACGCACTTGTAAGATTTACAAATTTGAAAATTGTGAATTGTAATTTTAAAGTTTTGTGGTATACGTTTCAGTAGTGCATCGGAAATGTTTGCACAGAATTGAACTGATGGTTTTCATGCGATCTGTTATAACCGGGTTCCTAATAGGGTTAAAAAAAAAAGAAACCACTTTAGTCTAAAATAAACTTTATATTAATTTTAAATAAGACAAGATACGAATGCGAGATATGATGTGCACGGTAGGAAGGTTGGAAGACTGCTGGACTATGTGGAAGGGAAGAGACAGAAATTATGTTAGCATAGACTGCTGAGTGAGCCAGAAAGGGTATAGATGAAGGGTGTAACAGATCGTTCAAAAGAAAATCGCAATACTGGTAAAACACGGGCCAGTAGCAACAGCATTCTGAAAACAGTGTCAGTGTTCCGTTACCATAATGTTTTTCCAATGCATGATCAATTTCTAAACGAATCGATGTTTCAATTCCTCACAAGATGGCAGTACCGAAAGAAGCCTAACTAGCTGTCATGGCACTATGTACTGGTTATCTTTTGGAGCGAAGGTAGATTCGTGTGTGAAGAGAATCAAAGCGCGCGCGCATCGTCTAAATCGATAAAAATCCTAACTGAAATCTAATCATCCCCTATTTCGCGTGTGATCCATCCTCTAAGCGTGAAACCCTGAAGCTAGCTTATGGACAATCGAAGGTGAAAGCTCAACGAGTGATTCGCTGCGACCTATGTTGAGTTTTTGAACATCGCTTTTATATGAAATTCATTATTTCCCAGTGTAGTATCAAAGCCACCCCTATTCCGGCTTGGTGCGTATGCTAAAGTCAGATAGTTTCTATTCTCCCATTTTGAGGCATTTTGTGGAGAGGATGACCGGCTAAAATACTTATACCTTACTTGGTAATCTTCTCTGCAAAATGCTTCAATCTCTAGTAATAACTATATTACTTACTAACACTATCTATAAGGTATAACTAACATTATGGATCTTTATTATATCTGAAATCTAAATAAAGAAATTTTGATTGATTGATACCGAGGAAAATCAAGCTAAAAGTAATTATTTCATCCAAAATCTTCACATTCAATGTTCCCCAACAGCATCACGGTGTAACAGCCACCCGTAGTAACAAGACTGACTATAAATTTCTATTCCTTACAATAGTTACAGAGATTGCACCTGGGATCTGTCTTAGTGGTCTTAGTCTAAACTTGGACCAAAGATAAATCCCTCCGAAGTTTACCGTCACGAGCAAGAAACGACAAATTGAGTTATCAACTTGAGGGAACACCTTCAGATCATTTCTCTGCCGTCGCGAAATAAAAAAGGTACGTGAGCTTGTCAAGATTTTTGTGAGACCAAAGATGGGTATCTTTTGAAGGTAAAAAGTTTGTCTGTGGTTTTTTTGTTTGCGAAGTTTTTTGAACTTGATTTTAGAGTAGAGTATAGTTACAGTACACCCAGGTGTTAATATGGCACATTAAAGTTTAAAAAGAACACAGGTATGAACGACAGAGACGACGCATTAGGCCGCTTGTACACGATAAGAAAAGTTACCGGGCCTACGCAAGAATTCGTGTCGTTGCTACACACGAACTGTGTACACTGCCACGGTGCTGAACAAGAAAACATGTTGTCTGCGCTAGACACGGCCGCTCTGTGTTGCTGCGGACTAAGGAGGGGCGGGGTAGGTGAGTTGGCTCAGGTTGTTAGTGTACGTTTAAAGCGTGGACGTGATCTTCACTCACAAACAATCGCAAATTAATAACAGACTTGACTAGAGTAACATAACCTACACACGACTGCCCGAAAATAATCTGATCGTGTATACGTTCATATTTGTCCTGTCTGCAGCAGACACGGTGAATTTTCGTAGCGTGTTCAAGCGGCCTAACAGAGCAAACGGAGGAGCAAGATAGGAGTCTTTTTGGCCTCGTACAGGTTTTTTTATTCTAAAAAATATGTTAATTTTGTTAGTTTTAAATGCTCCTTTTTTACTTTTTGTATTTCCTGTGCGTGTCCCAAATAAAATATTTTAAAATGATGAATGATTTTATATCTGTAAGTAGGTTTGTACAAACACTTTTACATGTCAATCATATTTTAAAACTATAGGTATGAGGTCGGTTTTCTTTCTTTCAAAATGTTTTGCTAAAGGTACGCGTCCATTGGCACGCGCCGGACGCACCGCACGCACGGCCCGCAACGGATTGAACGGATTTGCCGATGTCAAGCGTCCACTATACCCGGATTTTTTGTATAGTTACCAGTGTTTTCTTGTCGTGAGTTGACGTATTCGGTCATGGAGATTGATGAAGATATTATTATTATTAGTTGCTTGTTGGAAGATGAAGAAAAAAGTAAAACTAAACATAGAATGTTTCGTTTTACTTTGAACTTATTGAACTCAAATCATACATTATTTGTTCCCGATTTACTTCATGATGAAGAAAGATTTAAATAAATAAAAAATAAAATAAAATATTATCTCTTAATTTTTTTTTCTCAAATATTGTCTCTTCTTTGCACATTAAAATAATGTTTAAATTGTATAATTCTTCATACTTTTCTACCAATATTATCAATAAGCGTCATCCATTTTATTTTTTTGTCGTAAGCTCAGGTAAAACAAAACAACACGTGCGGCAGTGGGCAATGTCAGCGGCTAACTGATTTGTGTGACGTCAGCGGCACGTAACGCATTTTTTGTTCATAAGTGCTCTCGATGCGGGCGGCGCGGATAATGGACGCAGCGCTATCTAAAATCATACAAAGCAAACTAAAATCCGCGTGCCGTGCGTGCGGTGCGTCCGGCGCGGGCCAATGGACGCGTAGCTTAAATCTCGATGTGCCATACAGCGCGCTGTAGTGTTTGATTGAGCTGTTCGTTAAAAGGATGTTAAACGTTGGGTTGCACTTATCGAAGCAATAGCTAGAGTATTTTTATGTTACGAAGCGAGGCGCACTATACTTGTGGGAACTAATTGTACAAACACGCTGTCAATGTGCGGACGAGATTATTGAGAACGCTGGGCGAGACTGGCTTAGTCACCGCGTTAGATAGAGAAAAGTGGAATTCTTTGGAGGAGGATTTTACCCGAAGGGAGTCCACACAGTTATGTTATTTTATTTTAATCATTATTATTTTTTATTCGAAATTAATCAATTAATTTGATTTAAATTGAATACAAAGTTGATATTTGATATTCAGTGAGTTGATATTCCACCAACTCGGACTAAGCGTTTTCAAACGTTTTTTATAATGCGCACAGCAAAGGAGTGGAACTCTCTGCCTGCGTCTGTGTTTCCGAACGCATACAACCCTAATCTATTCAAAGTGAAAGTGAAGAGGCTTCTTCTGGGTAAGCTCACTCCATCGTCGACTTTGTCCCTGTCACCTCTGGCCTAGGCTAGAGTCAAGAGCAAATCCAGCTTAAAAAATAAATAAAAGAATACAACAATTTTAAGTAATTTGTAATCAAATAATATTATGAATGAATTTTTTTATTTGTTGAATTTATTTACACTTATTATTTCTATTTATAATTTTAATTGTTATTTAATTGTGTGGAATGAATAAAGCCTTTTTATTATTTATTGCACCTTTTAGTATTTGGTACTCTTGATCGAAGGACCTAATTCATTCACAGACACGTGACGATACTTAAGGACACAAAAGAGATACAGCGAATAAGTAACAGACAAGAGCAATAAATATACCCTTGCACCAAACAATATTTAATATGCTGTGTTGGCAACAATTCATTATTTTGCAGAAAAATCTGTTTGTTTTTTTTTTTTTTTCGTCTTACGCTTTCTTCACAATAGTCATTGGTTTGCAGTGTCTCAAGACGAGAAAGTCTTTGACCAGTGCGTGTTGCCAGTGATGACCTAAGGCACTGAAACGTGGTAGCTCACAATGGGCCCTATTAGAAGGCTAAAAGTTACCCAAAGGGCAATAGAGAGGGCTATGCTTGGAGTTTCCCTTCGTGATCGAATCAGAAATGAAGAGATCCGCAAGAGAACCAAGGTAACCGACATAGATCGAAGAATTGCCAAACTTAAGTGGCAATGGGCAGGGCACATTGCGCGCAGAACAGATGGCTGTTGGGGCCGAAAGGTTCTGGAGTGGCGACCGCGTACCGGAAGACGTAGCGTTGGAAGACCTCCCACAAGGTGGACCGATGACCTTATGAAAGCCGCAGGAATCCGCTGGATGCGGGAAGCACAGAACCGGTCGAAGTGGTGGTGCTTGGGGGAGATCTATGTCCAGCAATGGACGTCTTTCGGCTGAAGTGATCATGAAGATTAGTCATTGGTTTCGTAAATTTCGATCCTAAAGTCGATTATTAAAAAAAGAAAAACTGTCATTTGATCACCGTATACCACAGTAATTTAATCCCAGTACCTACTTTAGTTATATGAAAATAGAACTCTTGTATTCATCACACATTCCAGAAAACCACAAGAGGGAAACCGAATTTAACAGTTTATAACAAAACATAAAATTTACACGTATCTGCAATAGAAAGATACATTAAATTAAAAACGTCATTAACCGCTCGGATTCTCGACAGCGAGGTATACTCGTATGGCTGTTAATTAATCAAAAACAACGTGAACAAACGTCTTTAGATGTGGCGTCTCGACGTTTCTTATTAGACTCGCGTACCAAACTCAAAAGTTACCCTTTCATCGTTATTTAAATACTCTAAAGTGGAGTCCACAATGTAAAGTTAATACAAACGCTTTACGACAGATCTCTTCGAATATTAGGAGGAATTTCGTTAATTTATTTCAATTTTCGCTTTTCATGTCGTATTATCGTTGCCAATTATCTGTACAAACAAAGGGTCTTTTCGTTATGAGCGATATTTAGTTAGTAAATTTCTTGCAATATTTCAGAGTTCAAAGTCATCATTTCAGATGGACCAATGGAATTAGGGATATTTCTTGGTATTCGTTAAATTAACCAATTTAACGAAGCGGACGGTCTTAGGGGACAGACGCTTGCCTGTCTAGTATCTGTGATAGTTAGAGCGTTCTGCTCAGAGGGATAATTGTTTTAGAGGTCTTCTCTGTTACATTCTATAGGGATGTTGAAATTTCTGTCGACATTTTGTTGGAGTTACTCAATGTTGTACACGGATAAAATGGCAGGGGGTGCCTTGCACACTCAATAATGGGCCCCCGGAAACGGCCGCTAACACTTAGTGCTAAAGGAGCAAGGAGGTAACATATCCTGAGGTGCTTGAGGACTGGTGAGGTATTCCACGACTATCAGAATAATCCCAGAGCCCGGAAGATGGTCGAGATCCCTACCAGCACTTACTGGAATATTTTCGTCCTCCGAGCACATTTGCTTTTGCGAATCTCCACTCAAGCCGGCCAATAAAGGTAAGAATGAGGTCGGACTTCAGTTCCTCGTCAGTGTTCACTCCAGCCGGCCAATGAAGGCAAGCCAGAGATGAGGATAAAGAATTCTCCCGAGAGATAGGGTCCGTGGGGTCGCTACTGCCCAACAGCTTGCCACATGCTGCCCTGTGGGTTTCTGTATCTCTCTTGGTCTGGCTCCTTACCCTAGATATGTTCCGGCAAAGTAAACTTTCCTGGCACAGACCTAGAGTTCGGGGCGCGCAAGCCCCACCATGACGACAACGTAGAGATACGGCGGTGGGGTTATTATTATTATATTATTTTTAATATTTTTTTCCTCCTCAAATCGCGTCTAATTGAACACTAATGAAATTATGTATAAAAATACATCATCCAGGCTCCGCCGTATGTCTATGCACTCCAAAATGTAGATCGCAATCAAAGTGCAAATACGATTGCATCAAAAATACATATTTCAAAACCATGTAGGATTGTACGTACACCGTACAAATATATGTCTGTTATTTACATATATATTTGCAAATGCTCCTGGTGAAAAAGGCGTACCAAAAACATACTTTCTTATACATGTATGCTTCTAGTATCAGAACTTCGTTCTTTCAGTAGCCCTAATGGTCATACCCTAAAGCATCGATATGAAACCAAGACTTGATTTGGCATTCTTTCTTTCCATAAAAAATGTTAAGTAATTCTAAGCGGTTCATTTCCGAAAATAAACAGGCAAACTTACCAAAAAAATTAGGGCTATAGGCTACGTAAATAAAGGGTCATAAATAGTTTACCTCCATCGGGGAGGGGTCACGTACAAGCAAAAAAATCTCCCGCCAACCGAAGGGTTCCAAATTCAAACGTAATTCAATAAAGGAAGCCTGGCCACACTCCCTTCGGGCCCGATCGACCGACAGTCATACCCAACAAATTGATGAGATTTACAGCCGAGATTCTCCGAAGTTAGCCGAAGGGAAATTAAGTTTGGGAAACTTTTCAAGTTGTTCAACAAACGTACTGACCTTATCGCTTGAGTTTAAGCCTGCCTTTTTTGTGATGGTTCTAGACAGGAACAGTTTCGAACTTTGATAAGAGGTTAGGCCGAGTTTTTAGATAAGGTGGTTTAGAGCAGCGGTGGCCCAGTGGTATCGGACCCGATTTACGAGTCGGTAAATAGGTAGTTTGAACCCAAGGAGGAACTTTACTCTGTGTAATTAATTTAATCTCCACTGCTCTCAAAACGGTGAAGGAAAACATCGTGAGGAAACCGCTATGTCCTAGAACCAGAAATGCGAAAATATGTGACATGGCCCTACCCGCACTGGGCTGCGTGGTAGATTATGGCCCAATCCCTCTCACACAGAGGAGGTCTATGTCCCAGCAGAGGGAAAATTAAGGGCTGATTATGCTAAGAAGAAATGGGAGTGTTATTTTTGCACAAATAAAATGGAATAGTTATTTTTTCAATCTGTGGCCGTTACTATAGAGGGTTATTGGAATAACACCAACAACCTCATAAGAGGTCATTGTACTGATCATTATTAACAACTTTTACTATGGGACCAAACCTGAAATCGTGAAAATAAAATCTGCGTTTACCTACATTTATCTTTCTAAATATATAAAAGAAGAAACTGACTGACTGATTGACTGACATATCAAGGCACAGCCCAAACCGCTGGGTCTAGAGATTCCAAATTTGCCACGTAGGTTCCTTATGAGGTCTAGGGCTGCACTAAGAAAGGATTTTTGGAAATTCCACCCCTAAGGGGATAAAATAGGGGATGAAAGTTTGTATGAAAAATTTATTCATTTGGTTGATTAACTTTCAAGTTAATCAACCAAATGAATAAATTTTGGCACAAATACTTATCTAAGTAAGTAATAACATTTCTCATTATTAGTTTTTCAAAAGTACCCCTCCATAAGGGATTGCGACGTGTCGAAAGTTCGTATGTAGGAATTTTAACGCGCGGTTCGATTAATAACATATATCAGGGTTTTTCAAAACTCTACCCCTGACTGGTAGAAAAGGGGTAGTCAATTTTACAGAAGAGAATGTTCTGGACAAAATGTGATGGAAGTATTGACATCCACGAGAGCGAAGCCGCGGGCAACAGCTAGTGTTCGTATAACTCGTCAAAATTTAGGGAACGCCTGATATTTTTTCCCGATTTCAGGTTTGGTCCCATAGTAAAAGTTGTTCATAATGATGAGTACAGTGACATCTTAGGAGGATGTTGGTGTTTTCCAATAACCCTGTATAGGTACGGTGTTCATCCTGAATGCCTGACTCAAAGCAACATCGTTTTTATAAAATGTATTTCTGGATCATCTACTGCAAAATAAATTGGCAAAGCTAGAGGATGTCTAGTTAGCAGTTTCCGCCCTAGATTGGATTTTACTGAACATTGATACAGAAAATATAAACCATGGCTGATAAAGTACTCGTATGATATAAGCGCTCATGAGCAGTTTACCAGATTCGCATTTTACTTGGTTAAAAATGTATGGTGTATTTTAAACTACAACAGCGACGATGTAATAATAGCGGGATAAATTGGCAGTGTTTCTCCCTATTGTGTGCTTTTATTATTTCTTACGTGACGATATTATCGTGAACATTGGCGTCCACGTCTATAAAATGTATGGAAATACGTGCATGTTATAACGTTATAGTGGCCGGAAATTTAAAACCGTCTTCATACATTTCCCTTATTTATACATTTGTTCCCTCTGTTATCGTGATGACGTGGACGTCCAATATTGTCACATTAGAAATATAAAAGCGCACAATAGGTACCACTTCGTGTGGTCATGATTTTTCTACGTACATATTTAGCTTGAGACGGTCACATATAAATTCTCATGTTTGGCCGCATTTGCACTTACATACATGACTAATAATTACTAATAGGTGAGTACACTAATAATCTACCTGCGTAATTGTATTACGTCTGCAAATTAATCATGATACTCATCAGCGTTTTAGTTGTCAACTGTAATTATCACACAATCTTTTATAATTATATTATTATCATTTTATTCATACGACAAACGGTTGTCGTGGATTATTCAAATTCTATAATAGTTGTTAAGATATATTGTTTTTTATGATTTTATATATAATTTTTATTTATTTATATTTATTTATTTATAAACGTACACCAACAGCTTCTGTATACAAAATATCCAATAACAGTAGGTAACAGTCATGGGCTTATACAGTTGCCAATAACAGGTGAACCAACATTCTCAAATACAGTGATAACCTAAGGTACAAACGAAATGAATAAAAATTAAGTGGTAACAAACTATATAAACAGAAATATAAAATTACAAAAGAAATAAGCTACAGAGGTTGCAAGAAACACCTACATATTAACACTCAGAATTTTTTTTTTAATGGGTGCTTTGCTTGCTTTGGGACTTTAAAAATATTAATGGAGTCATGATATATGTCAACATTTGGAGTGGAATTTAAATAAGAATTCTTCTTTCGGCTGAGCCTATTGAGAGGTGAGTTTACTCCTACATATATTTGTTCTGGATGCTTTAGTGGAGAATAAATGGGTAATGGGATATCTGGGTAAATTATAGGGGACTCATAGACTTTTTTATTTTTTATTTATAATAATTAAGATAAAAGTCCTATATCCTTTTATTTAAATAAAACTGATTCCCCAATTTTTTTTGCACCTAACTTTGAATCTGCAGTCAAACAATGCTAGGTGCAATTACGAAAACTGGTGGTGCAGAGGCAGAGACCACCCAAAGGTTGACTGGTAGAAAATGCCTATGGCATTAAGTCCGCCTCTGTACATTTGTGTGCTAAAGTATTAAATAAATAAATAAATATCTAGCGCCTTTAATAAGTGTCGCTACATTTTATTAGAATGCCTATATTACTGCAAGCCATTTTGCTTATTATATTTACTTCCTTCCATCTTATCATCAAGTCAGTGTCATTATGCTAGATACCGATTAATATTTTTTTTTTATATATTACGTACAATTATCTCCTTGTCTGATACATATTTTGGTTTTCCCTCCCACATGTTGATATGCTTATAGGTCTGGCAACCAAGGTCATTCCGGCTGCAAAGAAGCCGGAATTTTGATTATGATTAGAGACTGTTTGAAGAATATAGGTATCTTTTTTTAATTACCATGGTGCCTTGTAAGATGGGTAGACCTTTGGTGTGGGATGCAACCTGTGTCGACACACTCGCGCCATCCCAGCTTTCTAACACGGCGGGCTGTGCTGGGGTGGCTGCTGCAGGTGCAGAAAACCTTAAACGGCGCAAATATAACAACCTTATATGTTTGAGCCGCTTGGGGTTGAAACACTAGGAGCGTGGGGTCCGAGTGCTCAACGAGTATTTTGGGATATCGCCAAATGGTTGGCCGACTTTGCACGTGGCCAGAGGCTGGCCTATTTCTAGGCCAAAGAATCAACATTGCCATCCAACGTGGCAACGCTGTCAGCCTTTTGGGCATTTTTCGCACTGACAGTAATGCGGATGAATTTTTTGATGCCCAATGAGCTCGTTCCCCCTTTTTTTGTGTTCATAATATATATTTTTTTGTGTCAGATTGTATATTGTATTTGAATATATTTTTTGAATAGAGACTAAATTAATCATCAGAACATTACCTGACAACGTTTTCGCTGAGAAAGGCGGACATATGCGCTACTGGGCTTGGTTGTATTTTGGGTTTGAAAGCAGTCAATTTTGACTTCACCCTTATACATAAGTAAAGTGACACTAATAAATCTATAACGGTAATACTGTTACGAGTTTGGTGTTCGTGACAATAAAAACTGCCGATTTAATAACCAAAAATTACGCTTTAACTAAACAACAGTGATAATAACACAAACACACAAATTATAAAACACAACTGCACTAGACTCATCACTCTAAAGTCGCACTTGAGGATCACTTGTGTCGTTTGAAGTTTACTTGTCGCTTGATCGCTTGTTTTTCGACTGCCT
The DNA here is from genome assembly GCA_947523025.1 of Dryobota labecula. Lineage (NCBI taxonomy): Eukaryota > Metazoa > Arthropoda > Insecta > Lepidoptera > Noctuidae > Dryobota > Dryobota labecula. The sequence continues at coordinate 23,315,098 of OX383289.1, read as the reverse complement.
CGGGTCGGGATCCATACCGGCCTTATATAGTCCTCAGATAGTTGCAGAACCTTCTACTGTTGTATCTAGAATGTTCGAGTACATACCGGCCACGACTGACCAGATGTCGATAGTTCTAGAAAGTTCTAGCATCTTTCATCAACTTTCTAGAAGCATTTTGACTCTACTAGTTCTGCTACTTGATACTAGATGGCGCTAGTGGTCTACTAGTTCTGCTACTCGATACTAGATGGCGCTAGTGGTACTTAATGTCACGATGTACCAGGCATTAATTGTGGCGCGCAACAATACGAAGAAATACCCACCCACAGTCTTACACACTTGAAGCCCAGAGGTTGCAGAGGGTCGTCATCATAGCGTAGCATGATCAGCCTATATCGTTCTTACTGCCGGCATACAAGCCTCTGCTCTATTAGAGAGAGTGTACCATAATCCACCACGGGCGAATTAGTACCTCTCTCAAATTGCACGCCACTGAACACCATCCTCAGCCATTCTCGTCCATCTATGACCAGTCACCCTGCGTTTTCCGATTGAACGTGAAAATCATTGACGCTATAAAACCTGCATTGTTCTACATACAATAATAATAAAAACAGCTATCTGTTTGTCTCATCGTTTCATGAATAAAGTAATGCAGACCGTCTTCAAAACAATGTAGTCGTAAGTCAGAGTGTTTTGAACAAAACTCGGTACAACGACAGACAATGTTCAGAAAATTCAAAGTAGCTTCGTAATTGGACGTAGTTAAGCAGAAAGGACTCAACCCACATTCTGGTCAGGGATAATTTGTATATACCAAAGAGGGCCTAACGATTATCGGAAGGTACCCAGGTACATGTGGGTTGGTTCCTAACATAAAAAAAAATCAACCTTCTCTTTGTAGAGTCACGGATCTTTTTTACCGAGTGAAAGAACCAACTGTTAGGACCTCTTTGGTATGTACAACTCATCCCTGACCACAATGTGGATTGAGTCCTTTCTGCTTAACTACGTCCAATTTAGAGTAGTCTGTTTTACATTATTATAATGTCCCGCATTCAAAGTTTATAGTATTTCGTAATCAATCTTAGTACCTACAAAATAATTCTTCTCTTTGGGAATTGCGAAACACAACACACATTCACAAGTAGCAATGGGTTTCATTTTGACAGGTCAACAACATTCATCGCGTTATATACATTCTAGAGCAGACAAATATTTCGAACATATTGTGGCGACATCAACAACGACCTGACGTCACACAAATCCTGCATCGCGCAATCAGAGTTTACCGCGCGACTGGCATATCGTCGCCTTAGTAGTGAAGGGAGTATTGGTTCCAAGATAAAGATAAATCAAAAATTCACCACTTGATTTTTTGTTCCTAGTTTCATTTAACTCCTTTCACGTCTGAATGAAAAACCAAACCTCTAGTTGAGCTATCACTTAGATCTCTTCACCACTAGAAACTCCGTTTAACGACGAGTATGGTGCTCAATACGGTCAAAAGTGTGGCTTAGCTCTCTTCACCACTAATGCGACGATATACAGGGTGAAATTGAATTCATGGGCATTATCTTAAGGGGTCATTATACTCATCATTATGAACAACTTTCACTATGGGACCAAACCTGAAATCTCGAAAAATATATTAGCTGGTCCCTACATTTTGACGAGCTATGTGAACATAAATGTAGGAAACAGCTGATTCTTTTTTCGCGATTTCAGGTTTGGTCCCATAGTGAAAGTTGTTCATAATGATGAGTATAATGACCCCTTAAGATAATGCCCATGAATTCAATTTCACCCTGTATATAATACAGCGTCCCGTCAACTGTCGGGCCCCCGACCCTTGCTCGACGAAGCGCCAGCCCGCGCCATAGCTGAGCCTGTAGCTTTAAATTCCCCGTATAATAATAATAACCCCGATTTAATTCAGCCATCTGTCCCTTGCTGTCCACCCCCCGACACTGCCCTAAGCCGAGGTTTGTACCACACAGGGGGAGCCCTTAGCGTGCAGTCGTTTAGTTTATAAGTTTTTATGCCCTGGCTTGGAGGCTTTAAGTTTTTAGGAGCTTAAGCCAGCCAGTCCGGTTAAGGATTCACGACCTCTCAAGGTCAACTCCGAGATGCCCTAGTTAAAAAAAAAAAAAAAACAACCGTCGGGCAGTTGTCCACCAGACACAACACCCGTCTGGTCGGAGGATCCTCCCTTTTCAATAGAGGATGAGTGAACTTTACACCCTGTTCCTCATACCTCTATAATATGAAGCGATGGATTAGCAATATCCTACAAAATCATTCAGATTGTTATTGATAGTGTGTTACGCAATTACGAGTACACTACTGGGTTTCATCAAACAGCGAACAGAAAAACATATTTTCTCACCTACAGATCATGCAATATATGCTACGAGTATTGGTTTCAGATCGGTATCTCGCATAGAAATGCAAGAGGAGGACAGCAAGACCTGACCTCGCTGATCGGTTAACACTTCAACAGCCACTTATACTTCAAATCAGTCGGTCCAGCTTGTCCTATGAATATTCATCATCATCATCATCAGCCTATAGCAGTCCACTGCTGGACATAGGCCTCTCTAATTGCACGCCATTCAGCTCGATTCTCGGCAACTCTCATCCAGCTGCTACCAGCCACCCTGCGTAGATCGTCGCTCCACCTAGCCTGAGGGCGTCCTACCTTACGTTTGCCAATTCGCGGTCTCCACTCAAGAACACGTCTACCCCAACGGTCATCGGTTCTACGGCTAATATGGCCGGCCCATTGCCACTTCTATGAACTATGAATATTATAGAGTCGTTATAGGCAATTGAAGCCTGAAAGTTTGATAATTGCTATCGGTATCTACCTCTATTCCATTCCTTACCCGTGGTCCCTCCCGTAGTCCCTGGAAGGTATCACTCATTGATTGTACAACAGTTCGCCTGCTGTTTGTCCTTAAATCCTTCTGGATTCAGGCCAAGGCATCATTTGAATACACTGAAAGTAAAACCCAGCGTGTAAGAAGTTGGCTGAATCATCCCAGCGCTGATTCGTTTTCTCCCCTACCAATCGTTATTTCACCTGACACTGTTTATTTTGCTTATATATATGTATGTATGTATCGATTTATGTATTAGTTTACTTGAATTTTTCCTTTTTCGAGTTATCTATCCCTTATGTTGCACCTGCCATGTTTTGTCTCTGCATCACCCTAAAGTTGACTGGTAGAAAATGCCTCAGGCGTTAAGTCCGCCTTTGTACAGTATTTTTTTACTTGTGCATAAAGTTTTAATAAATAAATAAATAATAAAACAGCTAGCTATTCTTTGGTTCAATGAAGAAATCTCCGATCCTTAGCACCTGCTTAAAAATAAATCATCATCATCTATAAGCCCTTTATCCCACGTTACTTGGGGTCGACGCAACACGTTCACTTCTTCCATTCTCCCCTGTCAACCGTCACGCTATCATTCACTTCCTTTTTAGGGTTCCGTACCTCAAAGGAAAAAACGGAACCCATAAAGGATCACTCGTGTGTTTGTCTGTCTATCTGTCCGTCTGGCACAACCGATTTGCTCCGAAAAGTTGAAATTTGATTCTGTGAGCCAAAGACATTTGATTCTGTGTTACGTAAATAAAAGAGTTTTTAATATAGGGGTCAATTTTGGGAGACAAATAAGAAAGTTTAAAAAAAAAGTTTTGCACGCTGTACCGTGTGACATATCAAATGAAAGGGGTTACTGTGAGGGTCTCAATCATATTTTTTTTATAATTTTATAATAAATAGTTTTAAAGTTATTTAAGAAAATAGATAAAAATTTACCATTCCCCTTGTCTCCGAAATTACTGAGCCTAAATTTCGAAAAATTATAAAATACCGTGAATAGTTCTGTACTTAGATTACAGGAACATCTATAAGATGTCTATGTTCTTAAAATAACATGGTAAATCACTCAAAATTATGCCTACAAATTAACATTTGTAGTTGAAATGTATGGGAAACATACATATTTTTCAACTATAGTGTTATGTTTATTCTTGGGGTAAATTCATCCCAACTACGGAACTCTTCGTAGTCCGACACGCACTTGGCCGGTTATTTTTTTCATATAATTTTCACGCAGGTGGGATGGATTATCCATTTTGCTTTGGTCTTGTGCTTAAAGATAAATATCAGATAAATGTAACTTGCCTCGTCAATAACTCCGGACGTGTCACGTGTATACACGCACGTGGTACAAGCGATCTTGCCTTGACATCTCGTTTTTGTATCAACTAAAATATACTTTTTCTGTAAGTAAATTAAGGAAAACAGGAAGGCAAACACGTGGTCCGTAGCGTACGTGAAACACGTGCATCAAAAAGAAACTTCTGGTAAAATAAATGTATTTTCTTCCTAACTTTTGCAAGATGGAACGTCTTCTATCTTACAAAAGAAATATTGGATTTCAAAGGCGTTTCTTGGAAATAACGAGACAGGTCCAAACCCAGTAGTCCTATGATAATTAAGAGATTATATATTTTTCATTTCATCTGAGAAGCTTGTCAGTGGGAAAAAAAAGCCGCGAGGTTCGATTTGTGATAACCCCGCGTCCTAACCAAAAGCACGAGAATACGTGATCGACGCGATTGTTTGACGAATTTTGACATACTAACGCGACTTTACTGATCGAGCGACTATGTCATCCTACTTCCTACTAGTCCTACTTAATATAAATGTAACAGTTTGTGAGGATGGTTGTTTGTTACTCAAACACGACAAAACGGCAGAACGGATTCGGATAAAATTTGGCACACAGTTTATAACCTGGATTAACACATAGGATACTTTATATCCCGATATTCCCACGAAATTTTTACTTATGCGGGTGAAACCGCGGGGCGCAGGTAGTATAATGTTATAAATGTGTAATTTTGTATGTTTGGATGACTGTTACTCAATCATGCAAAAACTGCTGACCGGATTTATATGAAATTTGTCACTCAGATAGTTTATAATCGAAATTAACACACTTTTTATCTTACGTTACGACGCTGCCTAAAGCTACTGCGTCCACTATTTAGACATGCCTTGACACCACCATGCCTCCAAAAGCATGTTACCTTTACATATTACCTATTAATTAGACTGTAGAGATCAGATAGCGTAAACGTGAAAACGACTTTCAACAGGATTAGGAGAAAATTAATGTAAGGAACTAGATGGCGCTCGAGAACCACCATGAAGTTGACAAGTGCGAAGATAGCAACGCGCGAGCGGCGCGCCTAGCTGGCATCTGGCACCGAGGCTGACGTTCTCTTTTCCTGGCGGACTTCGATGGCTCAACATCGACCTAACATTTTGCTGTACTACATATTATGTGTATTTTAAATAAATATTTATTTAAACTTTTACCTTGTTTTTCTGAGCTCTTATAGTAAACAATGTATGGGACTGATATAGGCTACCGAAAAGCATAACTTTTCTACTTTTCTCCAAATCCTATTGAAAGTCGTTGTAGTAAGACACGCTTTGAAAACTATTGCCACGTTTGCTATCCGATCTCAATATAGACTATCACATTATTTAAGCCTTCTGGTTAGCTAAGAAGTCTATGCCTGGTTGGAAGAGCTACGAGGACGATGCACTGGAATATATGTAGGTATTCTGTGAAATTTTTGGTGTTACATGTTATATCATAATTTCCAATAAATCTTAATAATACAAAGTTGATAGCGTTTATGAATAATATGATAAAATTATTAGTAATATATTTATCTGGACAGTAGATATAAACAGTTTTATAATAAACAATTAGAGAAAATCTATTTTTATTGTGATAAATGCGAATGAAACTAAGTAGTAAATTGTTAATCAAACTATTTGGAGTTCCTCCTTTTATTATTTTGATAATGTATTTCATTCATTATTTTTCTTTTTCAGCCAGTCAGGAAGATAACAGGGCTACCGCGTGACCCGGACTAAGCAGCTGATACCACCCCTTTTCAGATATCTTGGATAATAAGCACACTAGCAAAAATAATTATATAAGAGAAAAGATTATTTTATTCTGCGCAAAAAATAAAGCAAATTACAACAAAAAAAAAAAAAATACATAGTAACCAAAAGCCTCGTATTCAAAATCTTAAATATAAAACAAACAAAAAAGTTTTACAATGTTGTCCATTGCTTGATGTCAGACCAAGAACAAAGACAATAGTTATTGCGTATTATCTAGCATAGTGTTGTCTTCCTTATTCATCTTTATCCTATGTCGCCAATCTTCGTTTTAAACTATACCCAAAGTCTCAAATTCAGATAATTTATGTAAACAAAGGGGATAACATATCAAAAAAATATCTTCGTAATGGTAATTTACATAAAATGGCGAAAAGAAAAGGTTCCATTTTCTTTTAAGTACTGAATTTAAGAAATAATATTTAAAAAATATCATACCGTAATTATTTTTATAAATTTTCGGTTTTAAACAAAGTTATTAAAAAAAAGGAGATTTTCTGGTATAAAATATTTTATGATACTGGTAACAATGCAGGAGATCCAAACATTTTAATTTTTTTTACATCTTCAACAACACTAATATTACAACTCTCATTCATAGATTCATATTGTATGTAGCATATCTAGCCACATTTTGGATGAAAACGGCTGTAAACTGTTTCGAGTGGAAATCGATTTTGGGAGGCCTACGTCTAACAGTGGACTTAAATGGGCTGATTATGACGATCATAGGCCGTGTCTCCGACACAGTACATAAAACATTGTTTGCATAGTTCTTATAATTAATTCAATTTAATTTCATGGATGATTATTTACAAAAAATAATAATGATTAACTGTTTTGCACCACTGTCCTGTCATTTTGACAGTGACATTTCTTGACATTACTTTGTTTACATAAATTATCTGAATTAGAAACTTTGGGTATAACTAAAACAGCGCTGTTTGAGCACATTTGGAAATTAAACAAAAAATCAATAACAAGGTTATATTACACTGGGTAATATCCAAAAAGGCTATTGAATGAAATTTTTTTGGACGCTTAGGCAGCTTAGAACGCGGGCGCTACGTAAATCAGTTTTTGCTTGCTATGATGCAGTTTCGGGCCAATCAGGTGTGTGATTAAAAACAGTAAATATTATTGTCATTTGGAATTTTAGTCTGCAAGGTCAGACCGACATGACGACACAATCAGATACTATGTCAGACAGAAGCATGTCGCTGGGTAGTTGATTGCTCATTTCTTTTCTCGAAAATTCAAACTGGGAAGGGTATAGGATGGACGAATTTGGGGACTGTATTTTGTAGCCTATGCCATATGGGGTTTAAAATCTTTTCCTCGAATCATTCGCGTCATGTTCGTGAACGGGCGCCGTCAGCTGGGACTGGTCATCTCTTAGCTGCCACGGCTTATTTTAATTTTTGAATTGTTTTTATTACGGACGCTTCTAACGTGCACGTCTTTCTACTTTGTTCTCACATGTATAACTTCAACATGAATGATATAACCCATTTTTTGTAACAATATTTTGTTTAAAAAGAGTGTCCATGGAGTTTCTTGCCCGTTCTTCTCCATAGGTCAAAGTCAAAGTCAAATCATTTATTTCAAATAGGCACGAAGATGCACTTTTGAACGTCAAAAATTACATGAATAGTTAAGACTGCGCCGAGCGCACAGTGGCGCCCTCATCGTTATTTCTGTGATTTCTTTTATTTTAGAATGAAAATGCAGAAAATAAGCTCGTCTATTATTGCTACAAACAGTAGTTTTAAATTGTTATGTTTTATTGTAATCATTAAAACGGAAAATAGTGGCCACTAAGCTCCGTTTTAATGATTACAATAAAACATAACAATTTAAAACTACTGTTTGTAGTAATAATAACGTATAGTCAAACGTATAGTTAACGTATAGTCGTGTTCTTGTGAAGCACAACTTGACGAGCTTATTTTCTGCATTTTCATTTTAAAATAAAATAAATCACCGAAATAACGATGAGTGCGCCACTGTGCACTCGGCGCAGTCTTAATTGATTCAAGTTGCGCCTTCCAAAAGGTAGTTATGTATGGAGAAGAATGGGCAAGAAACTCCATACTTACTCTTTTAAAATGTTAACAATAGTTTGTATACATTAATTAATAATTATAGGTGAAGACGATGTACTTAGAATAAAAATAAAAATTACTTACCACAATTGGTAAAAAGAATGAAAAGTGAAGTAATGACAGAAAAATTAATAAATGCGATGGGTACATGGTTCTCACATATTTACAAACATTGTATATGATTTTCCAAAAAAAAAATAAACATATAAGGGTAATTCTTCCATGTCGTGCAAACTTGGCGAAAATAAGAGATTTTTTTTAACTTCAAAACTAGAACTTTATTTCTAAAATATGCATAATTCTTTATAATTTTACCAATTAATGGCAAATTGCACACATAAACTTAGAAGTTATAAGGGTTTTAATTTTTTTTCGAACTGGTAATGACTTTGATAGTGAAGGTAATGACAACAGGGAAGACTATATTACTATCTTCATCAAAGAACTCTTCTATTTCTCGTTTTATTTCATTCTCCTGATCTTCATGTACTTGTTTTTTATTTCTGAATGTAAATGGCATTATTGCTGTCGTTATTCTGTGTTTTTTGAAACTTTCTTTGTCTTTTACAATAACATCACTGAATTTACGTTTATCTGTTTTTCTTAGAGTTTTGAACCCTTCTTTCAGCTGTTTAAAAATAACTTCACCAAATATCAACTTCTTTTTCACTTCTTCTTTTTTGCCTTTATCTATTTTATCCAATAAATTTTCAATTTTCTGTTCAGTTGATGGATTTTCTTTTTTAGCTTTTATATTCTCTCTCCTAAGCCTATCATTTTTTTCAGCTCTCTCTTCTCATTTTGTTCCTTCTGAATTTCTTTTTTCAATATTCCAATTCTTTTAGTATAAATATAACGAATGCGCCGTATTGTTTTTATTCTTTTAACGCAGTTTTCACATTTTTTATTAAATTGATCTCCTTTTTCTTTTTGACTTCGATCTGAGAATTTGTTGGTCCCTCCAGTGGGTCAACTTCACTAACTTGAGGCACTTGACGATCTATTGTTTCATCATCACTGGTAGGTGGAGAATTATCAACAAGCATTTGCTCTATTGCTTTTTCTTTTTTCTTCTTTTCTATGTATCGTTGACGATTTTCTCTCCATTGTTTTCTTTTCTGTCTTTGTTGCCGTGGCGTTAAGTCTTTAACTGACTTTATTTTAATCTGTTCTTTGCGTTTCAAATATCGTAACCTTTCTTTTCCTTTTGGAGCAGCATATTTTTCTGGATCTTTTTTTATTTCTTCATACTTTTGTCTTTTATGAAGTCTTTGTTGAGCTAACTTTTCCTCGGTAGTTTTCTTATTCTTCGCCTTCAGTTTCGCCATGATTCTTATTCCTGTAAATAAAACACTGTATTTAATTATCTATTTAACTAAAGAATACTAAGCTTACTTTAAGTTCCCTCTGCCGTGACCTTTATAAATATATATATATATATTTATTTTTTTCTATAGAAGTCATAAAGTATGTGCTTATTAAAAAAAGTACACGATAATATCCATAAATATGATAACACCAGTGTTCTTAAGAAAAATCCAACCCACGACACCGCAAATTGTGTACGGTCAGCTGCAGAGAAATCTCACCCCCTAGCAATGACTAAATACATTGCTAGGGGGTGAGATTTCTCTGCAGCTGACTGTACATTTTATTCATTTATTTCCAAAAAAAAAATTACTAATTATACACATTTTCTGTGCTGTGTCTTGGGTTAGATTTATCTTAGGAATGCTGGTATATATAATATTTTAAAGCTCCGATTAGCAATTAATGTGCCAAGTACTTGATAAAGAAGATCTGGATAAAGATAAATATTTAGATACATTAACGAACCGCGTAATTGAAACGATTTAAGTACCTACTCAGAGCTTTAAAATTAATATTTAAAAAGTTTTTTTTTTTTTAATAATAATTTCATCACTACCTCCCGTTTAGGATCATTACCTTCAGTTTCAAAGCTGAAGGTAAAAGAAGGTGATGATGCTGAGGGTAATGACATTTTAGGACATTTTAGTCTGTAACCCTATATCCGTAAATACGACAATTATCAAACCAACAAGAACATTAATAATCCTAGTGAGCTTCCTTTTTAAAGATCAAACATAAATAAAATCTTATTACTTACCCCACAATTTAGGCGACGGTAAAGACAAATATTTCGTGACAAAGTAAAATTTCGAGTATTCAATGTTCTATAATTCTCCAACCCAAACGCACAGCCTTCCTCTCCCGTGCCTGTGGCTCAACTGGCTGGCGAGTGAAATGCGGGGCGAGGGGAATAAAACCACAGAGTAACATACACAGATATTTTGTACTTTCAAATTTTGCCGCTGGTAATGATCAATTTTGTGTGACAAAAGTTTTTTTTTTATTTTCAAATTAATTATCCAGTTTAAGTTTGTGAAAAACATGACTACAGATTCTTTGTAATGTATGTAATAATATTTATTCACTTAGTAATTGATTGTAGTAACGCAGCATTAAAATTGAAACACCTATTCGGCAATACTCACGAACGGACACTGAAGGTAGATGATTTTTAGCATATTTTTGTAAAATATTTATTAAACCCATTGGAAATAGCAATTTACGTTACCGTATGGCTATAGTTTAATACTATTATATTTCGTTCTGATAGAAAGCACACACTCAAAGTGATTTTTATTTTTTTTATGACTACAAATAACAAATTTGCACGAACTCGTAGAAGTACCCATAATAAGTCAGTGTGTGAGTTAAATTTATATTATATAGGAACCTACTACGCTTTGGAATGGGCAACTAGGTTCATCTTTCTGACTGACCGATCCCTGGACAATTCAAAAGTGCCTGTAATTGGTTTATTTGAAATAAAATGCTTTGAGGTTTGAGTTTTTTTATTTTTATTGAACTTGATAAAATGAGTTGCAGGGCCAAAGGATTGCCATCATAACAGCCGAAAAACATCCACTGCTGGAGAAAAGCCTCTACCAAGCAGCGCTACAATAACTAATCTAGCATTGCTTACTTCCAGTGAATAGGGAAATTATTTTCTTATTTGGAAATAGTGGCGATGTACATAGGTCTAGGCAGACCTGCCAAATAAAAACTGTCACCCAGCAACCAACATTCAAGTGACCTCGAGTTTCGGCCATTTTGAATTTTAAGTTTGACATTACCGAGTGAAATTACTGTTGTCGCCCTACAACGTCAGCATACAATTACTCGCGAGAAGGAATTCATTCTGGTCGGTATCGACGTTGTCCCGGCACGGAGATATCTCATTTATTTCGCTTATCATTGCCCCGGGAACGAGTATCGTCAACGCGACGGCCATTTCTTTGGATGGGGCTACGAGAGAGACGGAATTTATGCTTTTGTTATTGTTAGAATTATTGGGCTCTTCGTTTTTGATTTGGTTCTGTTGTAGGGAAGTCCAAGTTTAACTTTGAGTGTGAAGTCCGTTGTTGAAATAAATGCTATATAAATAAGTTTTAACGAGTGAAAATTCATAGAATTTTCGTATATTTTTTGGCTTATTTTGAATAATTCCCATTTTGCTTTGTTAAAAATATTATTTCACACTCTTATAATATATAATGAAGCGCTTTCATTATATTTGAGTGTTCAGATATTATTTTTATGAAACTCTCATAATTCCTGTTTTGGGGTCGTATTTAGTATTTTTAATACTAAATAGTTAAGTTACTGCGACCAATTTGGATGTAGTGGTTGTTCACATGTCTAACCCTACCTAACTCATTTAGTAGGGTAGCCCCCTAGTTACTGTGAAAATACTACTAACAAATGTAAAAGTTTGACACACCCTCCCGCTCCGCCCAGAACGGGAGAAGTTATTTGATAATTTTCCACACAGAAAAAAAAAAGGGTAGCCCCCTAGTTACAGCGACAAAAAAAAAGAGAGAAAAGCCACAAATATAAAAAGAGACGCCATTGTTAAAAAAGTGTGCATCAAAAGAAGCCCACAAAATTTTAAGAGTTTAATTAACTAACTTATAAAAGTGTACATACATCATTAAAAGGTCAATAAGTATTTAATTTTAGAGGATCAGTTCGACCGTAGCAATTAACATTGTCGGATCTACATTTTTGCGATTTTCATTTTATTGCATTAAAGTTCTTAGAATAAGTTTATAAAAAATTTAAAACATAGATGGTCTATTTTAGGAATTTAATAATTTTCGGGGGCATTTTTATAAACTTATTCTAAGATCTTTTATGCAATAAAATGAAAATCACAAAAATGTAGATCCAACAATATTAATTGCTACGGACGAGTTATAATTAATAAAAAAAATATGGGATTTTTTCAGTAAAAACGAATAGAGAAAAAGTCACTCATATAAAATTAACGAATGGTAATATAATAGCAGATTGTACAGCTAGTACATAAAAGAAGCCATTTTACCACGACACGTATGTATGTACCCGAGCCGCAGGCGAGGGTGGATAGTTAAATCGAGAGGTAAAATGGCTCGTTTATGCCCGAGTTATACACTCTTCTTTTCACTTCGATTGCGAGAATATGAAAAAGGCAAAAAATTTATAAGTGTTATTCGAATTAGGTACTTCATACTGCCCAGTCATAAAACGTTTCTATGCGTTTTAAATAATAAAGACAACTATTTTATTTGGTTTTATTAAATTAACGATAGAACACACGGAAGTGATATAAATTAAAGCAAATGGAATTAAATCACGACTTAAATCTGAAACGTTTTATTGTGGGTCTGTTGGTAAAAAAAAACTGTACGTGTACGCACTAGAGCAAAGCGACTTTATGTCGCCTACGCACAACATAAAGACTAACTTTTGGAGCATGAGAAGTGAAAAAAATATTTATTGGCCAAGACCCAAATGCCTTTCCTTTATATATTATTTTGCACTACTGCTGAATGCGGCTTCGCCCGCCTGGCTTTTTCTAAAATTAAAATAGCCACTCTTAATCCTTTTAATATCAGTTATCTGTCAGTGAAAATCCCATCAATATCAGTTCAGCCGTTTTGGAGATTTGCCGGAACAAACAGACACACACAAAGTAGTGAGTACTGTATATACTTTCATATGCATTTAGTAAAAAGCTAATATTTTGATTAGGTACAAACATACAATTCAAATTTATTCATTTGTATAGATAGACCAAAGAATACCTTGTCTAAATTATTTCGTAGATCACTTCCCATTATATATTCGTGAGATATGGAAATAGCTGTCATATATTTGGATAAATAATGGTCCTTACAGTCCCAAACAAGAACATAAATAAAATGAAATAGGAACCTATAAACTAGTTGCGTTACTCTTAGATATTTTTCGAGGTTATATTTTAAAGATATGGTTTTTGAGGGACAAATGTCACATCATCACATGACTTTGACTGCATAGACGGCACTACATAAAATTTTATAACGTTTGTTGGTTCAAAAATGGGGGTTTGATTAAACTATAATTAAAGTCCATCCTACAAAATCCATGTTACCTCTCATAAAATCAAATTTTTCCGCAAAACTGTGCTAGGTATAGCTTCAAAAATATATAATATAATAGTACACCAGCAGCTATTAGAGATAAAGAGTGTCTGGGATCCTTTAAGAGGTCTTCGTTTAAATTCCTTTCAGATAAATGTTACTACTCCATCACTGAGTTTACTACTGATAAACAGAGGTATGACGATTCCAACTTGCTAAATAAACACTTATGATTTAATTTAATGATTAAGTATATAAATTGTAAAGGTGCGTCCAGACCTGGCGAATGCGCTGCTCGCGAGCCGCTTGCGAATTGCGCGCGTGCATTTCATGTTTGTACACAGCCCCTGCACCGACCGCGCGCCGCTCGCGCGCAGTCCACGCGCCGTACTCGAGTGGCGCAGGAGGTGCGCGAAGCAAATTCACAACTGAGGCTCATAGTTCATGCGTATGTGCGCACGAGCTGCGCGCGCGCCCCACTCGAGCCTTGCTAGGGTTGCACTAGAGCGGCGCACAAAATGTAGGCTGTAAACGCACGCGAGCAACACGCGTGCAGTTCGCAAGCGCCTCGCGAGCGGCGCATTCGCCAGGTCTGGACGCTCCTTAATGACCTGTTTACCTAACTGACATATTTTAAATTGAATTATTTTTTAATTTAATCTGTTGTAATGCCACCTTAATTGTAATTGCTTGTTTATGATAATTTTGTACGCCATGATTATATTGGCAAAACATAGTGCACATATTTTAGACAATATAGTATCCTACCTACCTACCTATGTTTAACAAAATAAATGATTGTTTGATTGAAGTATGTCAGGTTTCGTTTTAGTAAATTGGTGTGTCAAATCAGATTTAAAACTTTTAAAGGATAGTTTTGTCTTGGACTGCAATAAAGCTATTGGTAATTTCTACATAATAAGCTGGTCCTAGTGCTTTAAGGCTCCAACGAACAGGCGCGACAAAAAGACACCGCGCGTCGCGCGACGAGTGGCGCCTTTGTGTCGCGTCGCGTGTCGCGCCTGTTTGTAGGAGATTTTTTTCATAGTGGTTCATGGACTTAATCTTTGATGAGAGCAGTAGTGGCCCAGTGATAACAGCCCCGACTAACAAGTTGGAGGTCAAGGGTTCGAACCCAGGCGGGCACTTTGTGTAAATAACTTCATCACGACTCTCAAAACGGTGAAGAAAATATCCTAGAACAAAATGTTCGAACCCATGTGACATCTACGAACCCGCACTGGGCCCGCGTGGTAGATTACAGCCCACTCCCTCTCGAAGAGAGGAGGCCTGTGTCCCAGCCGTGGGAAAATTGCAGGCTGATTATGTTACGTTATGTTATATCTTTGATAACAATTTATTTTCGTCGATTAGCACCAGTATTGGGTATTTGCATGGATTTCCTCAGTTATATTTGGACGTCATCATCATCATCATTTCAGCTGAAAGACGTCCACTGCTGGACATAAGCCTCCCCCAAAGGGGAGGGGGGATTTGCCATAATTGCTACGCTTGGCAGGCGGGTTGGCGATCGCAGTATGGTGTTAAAAATGCATAGAGAACGCTGTTGCCCATTATCTATTAAGTCCCTTAGTCGCCTTTTACGACATTTACGGGAGGAAATGGAGTGATGCTATTCTTTACGTCCGGATATTTGGACGTAGTTTAGCAGAAAGGACTCAACCAACACTATGGTCAAAAATGGAAAGAGTATTCTATCTATCTATGGTCAAAAATGAGCTGTATATACCAAAGAGGTCCTAACGGTTAGTGGAAGGTACCCAGCTTCATGTGGGTTGGTTCCCATTATAAAAAAATCAACCTTATCTTTGTAGTGCCACGGATCTTTTTTGCTGAGTGAAAGAACCAACCGTTAGGACCTCTTTGATATATACAACTCAATTTTGACCATAATGTGGGTTGAGTCCTTTCTGCTGAACTATAATCCGTCCACCGAGAGAATGCTTTTTTGACACCTGTCAGTTTCATTCAAAACTAATATGATTGTGTTTTACGAATTTAAACTTTATTAGTTCCAAGTCTGTGCCGTGTGGTGCCGGACTTAAAGATTAATATCACCCTATTTCTTCCCGTGGGTGTCCGTAAAAGGCGACTAAGGGACTTACTAGAGAATGGGCAGCAGCGTTCTCTATGCATTTTTAACACCATACTGCGATCGCCAACCCGCCTGCCAAGGCGTGGCGATTATGGCAAACCCCCCAATTAGGGGAGGCTTATGTCCAGCAGTGGACGTCTTTCGGCTGAAATGATGATGAATGAGTTCCAAATCTTGTACAACTGACAGGGTGTCAAAAATATTCTCTCGGTGGACGAAATACCCGTATATTTTATCTTTGGAAAACCGTTATTAGCCTAAGAAACTTTGCAAAACCGATTCCGTCATTACTTTTTAATAGCTTATAGGTTCTGATCACAGTGCAACGATATTTGACATCCAAAAACCCTTAATCAAATGTAAGAGTCGAAGTTGATTTTTGACATGTCATTAATTTTTTTGTGTTAATTTCAAATCTCTATTTTCGTGGCCTCAGCCTCCCGCTAACCTCCGCGGGTCGGTGGCGGGCTGCAATGAAAAATAAAAGGTGCACAACACAAAATGAACAGGAGTCGCCATGTTGACACTGTCATTTGTTTCGCTGAGATTCAACTCCCTAGATAACTGGGGATGTTTATTTTATGCCAACGTCATAAATGAGCAACTGGGGTTTATATCATTGGTTCTGTTCTGTCATGACCAACTCGAATTGTCCGTATATTCAATACACAACTCTCATTCATGAATACGTATGAAATGGTATAGCCATTTCATACGTATTCATGAATGAGAGTTGTGTATGAAATGGTTATAATACGGCAAATTGACGACGTAGGCAGCCAATTTGCTAAGTGATTATTAATAATAATAATAATAATAATATAAATATTAATCTACATATACTGAACATTAATTGAGGGGCTTTTGGCTAAGTAATAACAGCAGCATGGGTCGATCGATCATTGTAATCTACGATTGCCGCGGCTGGTCCGTGGATGGCTGACCATCTTTGTATATCAAGAAGCCTTTGGTTCCGGCTGTCATTTGTAGATCTTTGACAGTTGTTACGGGTGGTCAGAAGCCCGAAAGTCTGCCAACCAGTCTTACCAAGGTACCCCTTAAACGTCATTATAATTGAGGCCATGAGCGCCAGAGTGGCCTAACTGTCATTTGTTCAATACTGATTTTATTTTGAAAAAGTGCTTCCGAGGTAAGTTTAGAGAAGTTTTTTAGGCCACTCTGGCTCTCATGGCCTTTGAGAGACAGAGTGGCCTAACAGTCATTTTTCAATACTGATTTTATTTTGAAAAACTGCTTCCGAGGTAAGTTTAGAGAAGGTTTTTAGGCCACTCTAGCTCTCATGGCCTTTGAGAGACAGAGTGGCTTAACAGTCATTTTTTCAATACTGATTTTATTTGGAAAAACTGTTTCCGAGTTAAGTTTAGAGAAGTTTTTTAGGCCACTCTGGCTCTCATGGCCTTTGAGAGCCAGAGTGGCCTAACAGTAATTTTTTCAATATTGATTTTATTTTGAAAAACTGCTTCCGAGGTAAGTTTAGAGAAGTTTTTTAGGCCACTCTGTCTCTCATGGCCTTTGAGAGCCAGAGTGGCCTCACAGTCATTTTTTCAATACTGATTTTATTTTGAAAACCTGGTTCCGAGGTAAGTTTAGAGCAGTTTTTTAGGCCACGCACTCATGGCTTCAATTATTCCAGGATTTTAGAAGAGGTATTATCCACTCCATGTTACATACATGTTATCGAAGCGGTTTTATTTAATTGGAGAAGGCTTCAGTGTGGCCGTGGCCAGTCTATCCATCATAAAATAGTAAGTTGGTGTCTCATCCTACGAAATGTATGGGAAAGTGTTTTGCTATTTCTGACTTTTTTAGTACTCAAACCTCTGTTGATCCAATATATTTTTTTGATCCTTACGAGTATAAGAAACAGGATCCATTGGCATCAATAAAGTTTTTTGTGAAAATGGCCCATTTTCTTGCTGACTGTATTTTTTTTTAAATATCTGTGAATGGTGACAAAATATCTCAAAAAAATAAGGTCTCCTGAAATCGTTTTTCTGTATCCATTACTGTCCCGTCTCAAAAATCCACTTGATGCGGTACTTAGGTACGAGTATAAAAAAAAAAACATTTAAAAAAAATTACTTCGTTTCTTCCGGCTAATCTCCGAAAACAGCTGGACTGATTTTGACGTGACTTTTACTTACAGATAGCTGATGTTATAATACTTACTAAGTTTTATTTTAGAAAATGCCACGCGGGCAAAGCCGCGGGCAGCAGCTGGTAAATAAATAAATAATGAGGGATCTAAAACTGAATACAGTGCCTATTCTGTACTTCGCCGATGTCTGTCTTTGAAAAAACTTGATTTGTCCCACAACAGTAAGTACCTACGTAGAAAGTACTTACTGCTGTGGAATAAATCGAGTTTCTACTTTATTACATACGTAGTAAAGTTAATAGGTAAAACATGCAATTATATTGTAAGTAAAAAGATCTTTACTTATAACCTTTTGAATTGAATTGTAATTTTGACATGATACAATTGGATACTCAAGTACATTATTAAGTATTTAAATTGTAATAAAATCATAATTGTTAATAATATTGATCACTAGCTGACCCGACAGACTTCGTTCTGTCAAAAGCTATAGTATAAACTCCACTACTGTACCCTACCCTACCCTACCTATTCTATCTATCCTACCTACCTACCTACCTACCCTACCTACCCTACCCACCGACCTACCTACCCTACGCTACCCTACCCACCTACCTACCTACCCTACGCTACCCTACCTACCTGCCCTACCCTACTCTACCCTACCCTGCGCTACCTACCTACCCTACCTACCCTACCCTGCGCTACCTACCTACCCTACCCTACGCTACCTACCTACCTACCTACCCTACCCTACCCTACCCTACCTACCCTACCTACCTACCTACCCTACCTACCTACCCTACCCTACGCTACCCTACCTACCTACCTACCTACCTACCCTACTGTACCCTACCCTACCCTACCTACCCCACCTACCTACCTACCCTACCCTATTCTACCCTACCCTACCCTACCTACCTAAAACATTAAAAAATAAATTGATAAAAACCTATTCTCAGACCTACCAAATGTACATATACAATTTTCTCAAAATCGGTTAAGCCGTTTCGGAGGAGTATGGCAACTAACACTTGACACTAAAATTTTTTTTTTTTTTTTTTTTTAGATTAGATTATTTATTTGTGGAAACATGAGTACACATACAGAGCATGCAAGTTATTAAATTACATTATGGATCAGTCATGTTTGGCCTTAGTGGCGTACAAATATTTACATTTCAGTTATTGATGTAGGATGTAGGTATATCTTGCGATTTTGCTTTATTTTGCGATAATAAAGTGCAAATTGACTCTTTGACGTTAGGAACACACCTACATTGCTTAGAAAACAGTGAGTACTCTACATTTAAGTTAAAAAACGTTTGTATGGGAAAAAGAAAAGGGCTGTTTTTAGGGTTTTCCCGGAAATTATTCGAATTCTTCTATCCATCCTTGGATGAAGTCCGAACATTAAAAAAAAAGAATTGATAAAATTGATCCAGGCGTTGTTGAGTTACACGTTATGTCAAACGCCATAAAGTTACATTAGAAGATAGAGTTACCTACTTATTATTACAATAAAAATGTAAATATGGTCGTTTTCTTACAATTTTTTTTTTTTAACTTTCTTAAATTTTTCTTACATAAGAACCTTCTCCTGACAATAACAACGTTAACATGGTCGTTTTCTTATTTTTTTTTTTTTTTAACTTTCTTAATTTTATCTTACTTAAGAACCTTCTCCTGACAATAACAAACAACAAAAAAATAATTAGCGAAATCGGTCCAGCCGTTCACGCGTGATGCCGTGACCAAGGGAAATAGGGATTCATTTTTATATATATAGATTTGTATGTCACTATTGGCAAAACATAGCGCACTACCAAATTTCATAAGATCTTTGTGTGTAATTTACCTATGTTTCACAAATAAATTATTCTTATTCTTATAATATAATTGTCAAACTGTATTTAACTACACTAGTATCGTAAAGTTCTTATTATGAAATCAAAACAACAATTGAGGCGTCTAATTTCAAACGCTAAACCAATTTTTCTGGATATTGAGTTATTGATGAGTTTTAAATTCAATAAAATGTAATCGCACTCTTTGCTGCACGACACATTTACACAAGTCTCCATTGGTCTGCCATACTATTCGTAAGGTCACTTGATGCAAAAACAAGTGCTGTGATTGGTTGATTCCGATGTAGAGGAATTTGAATTTTACCCATGACATTTATAGTGGATTTTGTTACCAAGTCTAAGGTTGGAGGCTCAATTTAGTACTGTTATAGAGGGATTTTCTCGGAAATGAGTTTGTCACTTAGTACGGAATTGAGAAAACTTTCAAAAGAGAGCTAAAGGTCCGTTTGAAGGTAAAATCGTTTTAGCGGGGTTTGAAATTAGACGCCTCAATTATGACAAACAGACAACATAAGAAAATTGGCACTGCCGCACTCTGGCTAATGTTTATTATTTTTTTATTACACGCCCTCTTACAAATGCATATTGTCTCTAATTGGGCGAAACCCAGGAAGGGGTGAGGATTGTCACTCGCTGCGCTGTCGCAGAATTATTTTCTTAAGTGAGCATGCTTAAGTTTTGTCCACTGTACATACAAATACGAACAGCTGTCCGCCCTATTTTTGTAAAAACATCTTCGAAAACACTTTTACAAGCACATTTCAACTAGATGGCGTTATAGTCGCTAATACGAAACGCCAAAACAAACGCAGATACGTGGATTATATCTCGTATTTTATGACATCAACATCAAAGGGCAGGGCGACTCCCTATTCCGTATTAAAGCGCCTGTTACCATATAGACAGGAAAAAAACGTGAGAAATTCTCACACATGGGACTCCTAACAAGCTACAGAAATAAACATTTTACGATTGGTTTAGTACGTAAGAGTATGTTATGTCAATTGTGTACAACATTTGTTTTGCACCCGGAATTGGGCCGTATTTATGTAATACGTTTTTGTTTTGAAGCGAATAGTGAATGAAATCTTGTGTTTATGTAGATATTTCTTTTTTCTTCTGTTAAGCGTTTTATTTCTGGGTTCTGCTTTCTGTAGTATGCTTGTAACTACATAAAGCATACGACTACATTTTTACGCACGTCTGTTAAATAAATGTATTACAAATTAAGAGGTTTTTCGTTGAGATTTTGTAATTTTTGATAATTATTTTGTAAACGGCAAATCTATGCGTGTATATAAAATAATGATAGGAAGGTTCATTCTGAAAGTTGGCAGTTCATAAGCAATATTTCAGTGCATTAAAGAGTAATATTTCATAATTTCGTTTAGTAATTTTAACAAATTAACAACAACAAAAAAAAAATACCGGCCTTGTGCATGTTGGACCACGCACAATGAAGGGTTCCGTAGTTAGGATAAATTTATCCCAAGTACAAACTTAACATTGTAGTTGAAAAACATGTTCTCCCATAAATTCTTTATTGGAGTATATGGTTTTCAACTGTAAAAGTAAGTTGGTTGACTATTACTCGGTAACTTGTAAAGCCTGCTTAGGTGTGATAGTTTTCCTTTTAACATATACATATACATATACACTACTGCTGTGAATTTTTTCACATATCCAAATACAACCATTTAGCCAGCAGGGGGGGGGACACTTGACTCTAACAAAAATTCGCAATTTAAAGCTTAATATTACGCAAATTGTTCCCTGAATCGAAAAATGATTTTGACAAACCCGCAATATTTTTGAACGGTTTAGCCAACGATACTCCACACCATGGGAAAGACGAGAAAAAAATATCATCCCTGGTTAACATGTAGGGGAGGTACCCTAAAAAATAATATTTTTCAAGATTTTATTTTACCACTTTGGCGGCGTGATTAATATGTATATCCATGCCAAATAACAGCATTCTAGTCCTAAGAATCTCTCGCCGCGGACACACAGATAGACGGATATGGTGAAACTATAAGGGTTCCTTGTTGACTACGGAACTCTAAAAAGGCAAATATTTGACAGCTAATTGCTACGTTGCCAACTTACAACAAAGCACCCTCTTAAGCTGAAAAAGAGATTTTACTAGAATAATGGCATTAACTAAATTATGATACCCAGGTGCAAAACCTGCTATAATTTTCCCAAAATATAGTTTTATAACGTCTTAATTTTGCCTAGACGCAATAAATCTTCACTAACAAAAATATTACACCTTTGACTTTGAAACTGTAATAACTAATAACTCATGTTGCGAAATTGAATACAAGTACAGCATGATGTATTTATGGTAATAAATTATTATCATAATTATGAAGAAAAAGAAAGAAGAAAAGCCATAAGAAGTATGTGCTAAAATTTTGCTGTAGTGCAATGTTTCAATACTGAGTTGAATTTTTGTTATAATAAAATGTGAAATAGATAAAGAGAGATAATTAACTTGATTGTACATAATATAAATCAAATTACAATTGTCAACTTAGACAATAGGGCGGTGTAATCGCTAAAAGTGACATTTCCCTGATAAACTCGAAAATTGAGAAACGGTTGTACGGATATTTTTTTCATAATTTAATAGCATATTGATAATATTATGTTCTGTTCAAAAGGCATTTTTCGACATAAAATATGCCCATTTTTACAGTGCAACTGAAATTCTTACGGTTTGTGATACCTGAACTATTAAAATTTAAGCTCACATCCAAAATATTTTCGTCAACTTATGGGCTATTTTTGTCTGTTCATTGTAGAATTTGCGTTACCGACTCAGCATCATTATATTATTAACAATTTGATAAAATATCTTATAATTTACTTTTCACTAAATCACTATCTATAATATACATATATAGATTTGAGCTGAATATTTACCATCATCAATGATAAAAAATACTGCCTAGTAGAATGCCACAGAAAAAGGAACAAAAAAGTGTGGGAAAGCATCAATCAAAAAAAAAAAAAAAATGCAAATCAAACATTTTTGTTTCACATAAACCTACATGGGCACTTATGAAACATCAGAAGCTAGGTGCACGGTTCCAATTAGTTGTTTCCTATGGAGAAGAGCCGGCAAGAAACTCCACGGTTACTCTTTTAAAAATAATTGGCCTTACAATATTATCAAATTACACTGTTAATAGGTATGGGAGGACAGTGTAGGCCTTTCAACAATTACCAGGTACTTAACAAAATAGAAAAGTGCCAACAAATCTACACTCTACTAGGCCTACAACGTTCTTATATTCACAAAATAGAAAATAATCTATATAAAAGATTAATGACATGATTGCTATTACAACTACAGTACAAATCTGAATAAATATCATGTCCACAAAAGCCACTAAATTCAATTCGATCTTCAGATATTTTGTTGAGTGTTATTTATTTACTTAGACAGATATTTGTATAAAATGAGTTCATCAGATTCAGATATGTATTTTAATAAAATATTGTTTGATAAACTAATCAGGTTTTATTTATTTTCCTCAAGATTCGAAATGAACTCGGGTAAAAGAACGTATTTAGGCACTCAAACTATTGGCATCCTCGCCATCTCGTGCCTATATATGTCCCTTTCATCCCTTTTAAAAAGGGATAATAAGGGTCATAAGCAGTAGACTGTTTAGAGCGTTAAAAGGTATTATGTATCCTGACTTGATAAAGGAAAGAATTTGAAAACTGACGTAGGTAGAGGCCTTAATCTGTTAAGGCATCCATAAGATAGCTCGGTTAAGTAGCCAACAACTTCATAGAACCTGCCTGCGAGATGCTATTACCAAAAAATAAGAAACAATGAAAAGGTAATAAGTTCCGGCTCATCATCTTCCAAAGTCCCGGCTTATCATCTTCCAAAGTTCTGGCTCATCACCTTACAAAGTTCCGGCTCAACTCCTCCAAAGTTCCGGCTCATCAACTCCAAAGTTCCAGCTCATCATCTTCAAAGTTCCGGCTTACCACTCCATCGTAATCCCACGATATCGTTGGAATCCGAGCGCTGTGCTCCATCTACCACCTGCCGGTTAAACCGAGCGTCATCGGGCTCCGCGCCGGGTACATATTTACCCGCGTGGCCGCGTCGAGCACTCTACGGGTCAGGCAAGACCATCTGCCGACCGTCACCACTCCTGGCGTCTGCAGCATGGCACACCCGCTGTGGTCATCGTCACACCAGCTGAGCCAGGAGAGTACTGCGCTACTCCCAAGGAAATTGAGGGAATCTTGTGTGACCAAAAACTTGCCCACCCCATCTGTAATTCTTTTATAAAATATATATTTTTATGTTGACAAGGTACGTGGGTCTTATTTACCTCACCCATGTAACCCCTTTCCGTCAGATCGGCAATAATTTTGCTACATTTTGTTTTTAAATATCTACATACAAAATATATAAAGACAGGTATACAAATACCGTTTTGAATTTAATTTAAGGTAAGAAACACGCTTTTTCTTATTGGTTTCCCTGTCTTAACGAGTTCTACTTAATTAAGATTTTAATTAAAGATGCTATGCAGAATATGCATCACTGCTTGGCTTAATCTTGTATCGTCAGCAGATACTAAATACCTACTGTCCAATATTGTCATTGCTGAATATAATATACAAAATGACATGAATACTTACTTTGGTTTATTGTGAATGTGAGCACGATGTGGGTAATTTTTATTAAATGTTTTTTTCTTTCTCAGTTTTAATTATGGTCCAGTCATTTTAAGTACTTTATGCGGCCTATACCCAAATGTCCTTTGTTTGGTATTGTTCGTCGAGTCGTTGAGCTTCTTAAGTCCTGAGTTGAGTGAGCTACACGATTACTAACAAATTCTTGCACTGACTGGACAGGTCCACAAAATTTGTGTGATTCTTCCCTCAAAAGACCGTATTTTCCGAAACATGATCTGACCAAGATTATGTCTGGACTTTAAAAGAGACTTTGACCCCTGAGATGTTTCGCCATTTTTCCTCAGGGGTAGTCAGGAAATGTCGACTCCAGTTAGCTTATTTTTTAATATGACTTGTAAAAATGATTCCGATATCCTATCGACTGACAAAGATGTGATGCCAGTTGAGGAAAATTCTAACTTAAGGAGTTGTATTACTGATTCTAATGATTATAATTTTGTAAAGCCATATTTGGAACGTTCGCGAAAAATATTTTTATCAGTACATACAACCTGACACTGATAATATGAAAATTACTAAAAACTTACGAATATTTGTGCTCATTCACGTTGACTCGCGGGCGCGGTCACGAAATATCAAACATATGGCCTAATATCCAAGTGTTCACGTACGAAACGCACGTGCGGTCTACGTAGCGGGCAAGCTAGCGACTGGCGCGCGCGGTGCGCACGCGGCAATATCAAACGCTTGAGATATTTGTGTGTGTTGACGTCGAACTAGCGGTGGAGCACGCGATTCACTCGCGACGTCAGGTAAGTTCAACCAGTTTGAACTTGTCGCTAGAAACGATACGCGCAAACGCCTGGCGGCCAATGTGAATACGAGCTCGCCACGTCTACCGCGCCCGCATCCGCCGCCGCGCCCGCGCATTCCTACGTGAACAAGCACTTTGAATTTCGCGGGCGTTCTTAGCGCATTCTACATAGGGTGACACAATGGGCGGTCATATCGCTAAAAGCTAACTACTCGTAAAGCTAATGTTAGTAGTAAATCGTTTTCAAATAATATGCTTTGTGTGTTTTCCAAGAACCACACATTTAAATATTCCATTTAATACCATGAAAACATAACCCACTCAGCAACAAAAACCTCAATAATACTCCTAAATAATATCTCCATCCGTTTGAACTCCGAATAGAATCAGTTGAAAAAGCATTGGGAGCATTACGTACCGGCCTATTTTACATGTTAGTACAATAAAATTCGCTCAGTATGTTATAGGCCTAATAAAGTGAGCACGTGATACTGATCTCTAATATTTTATATACATTACGCGGATTGTTTCATAAATTCGGATGGTTAAGCAATAGAGACGTGCAATGTATGTTGAACGGGAAGATTTCTGTCGTTTCTAACGAGGGCAGTGGTTCTTAAAAGGGTTTGGGAGTTTTTAAAGATGTTTTAGAATGGGAGATGGTAAGTAAGTTATTTTTTTAGCTACGAGTGCCCCTTGTTAACTTTTATATGTTATTGTATGACAATTTGTATTATATAATTACATAGCACAGGCGTGAGTACTATGTACTATAATAGAGCTACTATTTACTGGATTATATATGTATTTCATGGGCTTGAATGTGCTCTGGCGGCCGAGAGTATGTTATGTTATACTTACTCAGATGTCTCGCTGATGGTGGCGCGTGTGTTAGATCATTTACCTCCCTTCAAAATATTTGAGCTAAATGGTGCTGATCCATGCGTCATGTTCGTGAACGGGCGCCGTCAGTTGGGATTGGTCATCTCTTAGCTGCCACAGCTTATTTTTTTTTTGTTTTTATTTATTTGCTGTACCTTCTGGGCACTTTTAACGTGTACGTCTTTTTATTTACATCGTTCTCAAATGAATACAACATTAAAGACTAATACTTTTGTAAAAATATTAATTAAAAGAGTGTTTATGTAGTTTCTTGCCCGTTCTTCTCCATAGGTACCAACTACACTTTAAATGAGCAACTAGCTTCATATTTCTGACTGACTGACACCTTGATAATACAAAAGCGACTGTAAATGTTTTTACGTCACACCTGGCCATAATATGAGTTTTACCGCACGCTACGCGTATAGTAAAACTCGCATTGTGGCCAGGTGAAGACATAAAATTGTGTACTCACCACGGGCAGTAAAAAAGAAAGCCCTCTATACATATTTACAACCCTCGCCTGCGGCTCGGGTCACAAATACCTGCGATTTCGGGCTTCCTTTTTTTACAGCCCTTGGTAAGTAATTTACTATTATTGAAGTGAATGTTTTGAGCTAGACAAACAAGCCGTAGACTCACCTAGCGGTAGATTGTGACATCTGCAATACCAAAGACATCGCAGATGCGTTCCCATCCCTGTGAAAGAACTGGAATGTGTCATGGTAGCCACACACGTTACGATATACTTACGCAAGTTTAGACTTGCACAAGTCTGCGTGACATCAAATGGCTTGGATCATCATCATCATCATCCACAGCCCGACTTCACCCACTGCTGAGCATACTCGTAGGTGTCTCTTTTCTTGTGCCATTCCCCATGCTCCTGTGCCAGCCTCATCCAGGTACTACCCGTGATGATAAATGATAAATGATTTTATTTCTCTAAGTAGGTTCTTACAAACACTTTTACACGTCAATCATTTTTTTAAACTAGATGAGGTCGGCGTTTCGTATCTGACTACTATGAGAAGAAAAGCCGAAACAAACTCAGAGGTCACAGTCTCTTTTAAAGTCCAGACATAATCTTGGTCAAGTCATGTGAAGACCATGTAGATTGGTGTCTGAAATTATCTTTTGAAGAAAGAACCACACAGATTGAGTGGACCTGTCCATTCAGTGCACGCATTTGTCAGTAATCGTGCAGCTCAACTCAGAACATAAGGAGCTCAACGATTCGACGAACAATACCAAAGAAAGGACATTTGGGCAGGCCACATAAATTACTTAAACTGCCATGCCACGATTAGGAAAAAAAAAAAAAAACTGAGTAGAAAAAAATTATAAAAATAAACAAAGACCCACATAGTCTTCACATTCACAATAATTAAAATAATAACATTATACTTCACAAGTAAATATTCATGTCAATATGTATAAAACAATCACAATAAAAAAAGTTTCAATATCTAAATGACGAATGATGGCAACAATGTCGTCCACCCATCTCGCCGTTGGACGACCGACACTTCGTCTTTTAGTCCTTGGACGTCACTCGGTCACTGATTTACTCCACCTGTCATCACTTCACCTTGCCAGGTGTCCTGCCCAACTACATTTGAGTTCCATAACTAATGGCTTGGATACTTGTGCTAATTCCACACACGTTAATGAATATTTGTGCAAGTCCAATTTTTAGGCAAGTATATCGTAACGTGTGGGGTGTACATAATACAACGGCACCCAGGCCAGACCATACCCAGAAACACAGCAACGCTTACCCCATGGTGGTAGTACTTCCCCAAAGCAGCTCTTTCACAAAGAGTTCTTCTATTAGGTACTAACCATCATCCTTGCCCTCATCCCAATTTGTTTGGGGTCGGTGCAACATGGCTTTTTCTTCCAAACTTCTCTGTTAGTCCTCATCTTGGTTGCCCCCATTCTAGCCATATTATCTTTCACATAGTCCATCCACCGTTTCTTTGGTCTTCCTCTACTCTTATATAACCTTCCACATTCATACACAAAACTTTCTTCAAGACATTTTCCTCATTTCTCCGCATAACATGACAACCAATTTTCATATGTAAACTTAGACTTCCTCTTATATACCTACTCATTTCTTATTCTATCTATTCACGTCACATCACACATTCCTTTACTAACCAAACTTGACAAAATTAATAGGTACATTAACTTATACAGAAAACATAATACACGCCACTTATGGATAAAAAAACATGTGTATCTTAATTGGATCAGTGGTTCTCGAGTTATTTATACGTGCACTAACGGACAGATAGTTAGATAAAGTGTTAAAGAATTAGTGATATCCGCACTTGTACCGGCTAGGGCTTAGCGGGTAGACTGCGCAGGCCGTTAACGGTTAGGTTAGAGAGAGAGAGAGAGAGAGAGAAAAAGTAATACTAGCAAGTTAGCTTCATACATATAATATAATATAGTAAGTAGTACACGGCTATAAGTCGTAAGTATGGTGGCACTGTGTTCACTGTTCTGAGCACTATCACATTTAAGATTAAGTAGGTAGGGTACCGTCCTTGGAAACACGTGGCAGACGTGATGCGCCTGTCAGCACATGCTCAGCACGCGCCCGGAACCGGCCTTTTCCAAGCCGCAGGCAGCAGCTGCGTTAGTAGGCCGTTGGACACGGCATGCGGTTCAGCAACGCGTGCGGTATGTAGCAGCTTGCAGATTCGACACGCATACAGTGCGCGGTTAGTAGTAGCGTGCAGATTGTAGATGTCCTGCCCTCAGCCTGGACGTAGCACTCCTAGGTTGGGGCAGATAGAAACTGGTAGCTATAAGCAATCGGATGTAGAAATGCTGAGTCTTTTAGAAAACTGGCGTTGTTCCATGTTTTTATTTTAGAATATTGTGCTTAGTAACTAAACGCGCCATCCACCAACCCGCACTGAATCCGCGTGGTGGTTTATGGCCCACTCCCTCTCATAGAGAGGAGGCCTGTATCTCAGCAATGTATATAATGTGTGCAAAGTGTATATAAATACATAAATAAATTATCGAGAGATGCTATATATTTCACAAGTAGTTAGTTAAAATACAGAAACAAAAATAGGTTTATTAACACACGCGTTTAGTTTCGCTAGGTGGAGCGGTGATCTTTGCAGGGTGACTGAATGGTCATTGAGGCTCGACCTATGTTGTGCGATTGATTTTTGTCCAGCTATAGAGTGCTGAGGACTGCGATAGACCGATGATAAAGATCTGGACATCAGAAGTAATACTGTTAAACTGTCAGAGGTGTATATCTGGTAAAATGTAGAGTGTACCTACTATAGATTCACCTATGCCTATCCTTTTGGGGAATATTTGCGAGATGTTATGATATGTTATCCATACTTAATATTACAAAAATGTGAAAGTAAATCTGTCTGTCTGTTACGTATTTACGCCTAAACCGCTGAGCAAATCGTCATGAAATTTGACAGAGATATAACCTGGGACATGGAGAAGAACATAGGCTACTTTTTTACGCGATAAACGACATCCACGCGGGCGGAGCCGCGGGCAAAAGCTAGTACAGTATAATTTTTCATTCCAATTTCGTCGTTCAACAATCTGAGGCCTTAGTGTGAGTTTCTTTTAACCATCTCGATTTTACGCATCGAGCGCGTTCGGCGTTCCGATTGGCCGCTGAATGGCCCTTCACCAATCGGAGTGCTGAACGCGCTCGATGCGTAAATTCGAGATGGTTATAATATACTCACACTAGGGCCTCTGATTCCCTATAAATCCTATTAAATCACAGGACGTGGTAGTTTATCATCTGCCGGTAACAGCACGGCATATCTTCGAAGATAATAATACAGTTTTATAATGCTATTAAGAACAGGTGTTGCCGAAACAGGGCCTAATTTATTAAAGAAATTAATTCGGTCCTTGACGATTAATGGTATTATTAATCGTCTTCGTTTTTCTTCGTCGTTGAGCATGACCCTTGACTTCCAGTATTATCAGATGGGTAACTGATCACAGATGGTGATGATGATGATTCATCTACCAACCTAGAATACGTCGCGGAATACATTTATACAGGGACAGCCCTCCGCAGACCGATCTCGAAAATCCAAAATAGCAAAAAAGAGGTATATAGAAGTGACTATCAGCAAAATAATTTTGGAGTGCCACAAGGCACCGTATTTGGACCGTTCTTATTCATCATGTATATAAATGACAGCAGGGGCAGGGGTGGGTAAACTTTCGATCGCGATCGACCGGTCGATCGCAAGCGGTATTATGGCCAACCGCGCGTATACTTACAAAAAACGTACCTACCTAAAAGTTTACAAAGCCCTGTCAAGCTAGCCCAAAAATTGCGCAAGCACTATCAAATTATAATAAATTGACGAACTTTGCTACTTTCATGATTTGTATCCATTTTCATTTTAGGACGTTGAAATAACTGCTTCTGAAATATCGAATTCCTCTAGATGGAGCGTTTCAGACTGTGTGCTGTCAGTCAATGAATTAATGAATTTAAGATTTTTATTAAGTAGGTAGATAAATAGTGACTCAATTATAATTTCTGAAAAAAAAAAAAATGCTTCATTTGACACCTACATTTAACCATACTTATGATATTATAAATTCCAAGTATTTATCAGCCAAATTGATTGTAGGACAATGATACTATAATCGGATTTAACGTAGCGTATCGACCAGATTTGTACATTGCTTAGATTCGAGACAAAACAAATGCTTGTAGCGTGTTTTAGTGAGACATAATATTTCGTAGTATTATTTTTATGTACCAAAACCTTAATCCAAAACCTTAACTCTGCTGAAGCAGTTTCGTGTAAGAACATAATAGATTGTACAAATATGGCCCTACTTAGGAAGCTTATTCTTTAAAAATCCGGCCAAATGCGTACCGGACCACGCACAATGAAGAGTTCCGTAGTTGGGATGAATTTATCCCAAGAACAAACTTAAGAATGTAGTTGAAAATCATCTTCTCCGCTACATTCCAACTGCAAATGTAAGTTTGTATGCACAATGTATTGGTTGATTTACCATGTTAAGACCATAGACTTCTTATAGGTTTTAAGCTGCTTTCAGACTACGCTATAATATAATAAGATAAGATAAGATAAGATATATTTATTTGCATAAACATGTGTACACATACAAGAGTTTTATAAATAAAAACGTGCATGCAAGATAACATAAAGACAAAAATACAGGCTCAGACATGTTTGCCAAATACTATGGCGTGCAAATATGAATAGGTATGATTGTTAATAAGTAATTAATTTTAGGTCAATATCATTAATATGAAGTGAATTCAGCAAACAAAATAAATTAAAAATGTCAACACTAAGAATAGAATAGAATAGAATAGAATAGAATAGAATATATTTTATTGTAAAAACATGAGTATACATCAAATAATATGTGCGAGGTCTTAAAATAACAGGT
The DNA here is from genome assembly GCA_947523025.1 of Dryobota labecula. Taxonomy (NCBI): domain Eukaryota; kingdom Metazoa; phylum Arthropoda; class Insecta; order Lepidoptera; family Noctuidae; genus Dryobota; species Dryobota labecula. Next base: position 23,283,603 of record OX383289.1, on the reverse strand, counting down.
AGATCTGCATGTTTTGCCATTTATGGCGTACAAAGCAACATATTTCTGGTTTAGAATAAACCATAAAAAAAATTGAGTCTATACAACAAACTAGGAGATTGATAACTTAATCCTAATGTTAATTAAAAAGGAGAAGAAAAAATTTGAGGGTGAAATTGGGAAAATGTCGTAATTTAGGAATCCATTTAATTAATTGCGGTCATTTAAAAATTCCGATATGCTATAATAGCATTTGGCTATGAGATATTTTTTTAAATGTATTTTAAACAGAGCAGTAGGCATTTGTCTAATAGGTTTTGGGATATTATTATAGATGATTGGTGCTAAACAGAAAATACTTTTACGCATCAATGCCGTGGCTGATCTTGGTACGCATAATTTATTATTATCCCGTCGATTACGAATAGAAACGTCTGATAGTTTCTTGAATAGTTTAGGATTGGTTTGTATAAAATTAGCCATTTCATAAATAAATAAGGAAGGCAGACTTAAAATGTTATATTTAATAAAATACTGTTTGCAACTATCAGTTATTTTCAATCCAAACATAGCCCTAATACACCTTTTTTGTGACTTAAAAATGATTTCTTTATTAGTAGAGTTACCCCAAAATATAACTCCAAACCTCAATATGGAGCCGACAATTCCATGGTAGGCAGTTATAAGCGCATTGGCACTCAGAATAGGTTTTAGTTTATAGAGGGCATAGGCAGAAGAACATATTTTTTTACTTAATTCTTCTGTGTGTGCTTTCCAGTTCAGACGTTTGTCAATAGTTACACCTAAAAATTTTGCTGTATCTACCTTTTTTATAACAGTTGATTTGTGTTGAACATTAATATTTGGTGCTTCTAAACGTTGACTAAAGAACATAATTTTTGTTTTTTCAAGATTGATTTTTAGATTATTGTTATCTAACCAGTTAATTATTGAATTGATTGTATTATTAATTTCATGTTCATACCTATCTTTATTTATAGAATTAATAGTGACTGTGCTATCATCGGCAAAAAGAGATACAGGATAATTAGTTACTAATGGCAAGTCATTTATATAAATTATGAATAATAAAGGACCCAATACACTCCCTTGTGGTACTCCATATTTAACTATACGTTTTTTTGATGCATAGGTTTCTTCTTTTTTGGTGTTAGTGTTTATTTTAGAAATTTCTGTATATTGTTTACGATTTTTCAGATAAGATTCTATGAGATTTAGTATATTGCCTCTGACGCCATAAGCTTCCAGTTTACGGAGGAGAATGTCATGATTAACATAATCGAAAGCCTGGGTCATATCGCAGTAAATGGAACATACCGGCGTCCTTTTATCCACATTACTCATGACGTTATTTATAAAATCAAAAATAGCCATGTTTATTGTTTTATTCTTGCGGAAACCTTTCTGGTCTTCTGTGAGAATGTTGAATTTTTCTAAATAGTTATAAATTTGATTATAAATGAATTTTTCAAAAACTTTCGAAATAATAGGAATAAGTGCAATAGGTCTGTAACAGTTCATACTCTGCTTGTTACCTTTTTTGAAAATGGGTTTAACGATAGTAGTTTTTAGACTTTCCGGGTATGATCCAGTGGTTATACACATATTAATAATATGGCTTAGGTGGTCACAGATATGATAAGCGATATACTTTAGGATTCTGGTAGAGATCCCATCATATCCAACACTTGTAGTATTTTTAAGCGATCTTATAATTTGAAGTATGTCATATGGAGTACTTGGTGCCATGAACATAGATTGACTTGATTTAGAGATATTTTCGGTTACGTTCTTACCAGCGTATGGTATTGGTTCTATGTTTTCTATAAAGAAATTGTTAAAAGCATTCGCAATTTCACGCGGCCTGGTTATAGTTTTATTGTTTGTTTCTATGGAAGTGATACTATCCTTTGGTAAATTCAGTTTAGACCTATTTATAATCGCCCATGCGGCTTTCGATTTGTTTGTAGATGATTTTATTTTATGATTGTTTTGTGCTCGTTGCGTTAAATTAATTATATTTTTATATATTTTAGAGTATTTTTTGAATTTCGTTTTATTTACTTCATTACGATTTAGCCTATAGTTCCACATAAGCTCTCTCTTTTTTTTGCTACAGATTTTTATGCCACGTGATACCCACTGAGGTTTTACTTTGGTTCTTATTGTTATGTTTTTTAAAGGAAAACATAAGTTATACAGCATCATAAAAGCTTCCAGAAATGCATTATATGCTGTGCTAGGATTATTTGTATTATATGTTTCAGAAAAAGGGAAAGTTTTTATGTAATCTTTAAATTTTTGCATATTTTCTTTACTATAATCTCGTCTATTTGTTCGCCAATAGTTTATTAAGATTTTTTTATCAACCTGTAATTTTAGTACTTGCGCTGTGTGGTCTGACAGGCCGAAGTCAATCACATTAGATTTACACTTCTTCCCCACATTATGTGCAAAATTGTCTATACAAGTGCCGCTCGCAAGTCGAGTTGGCTGATTTATTTCTAGTTTTAAATTATAACTTAAGAGTAAACATTCCAGATCTATCAAAGTATTATTACGCTTAAGACAGTCAATATTAAAGTCACCTGCAATTACGACTTTTCTTTTTAAATTTTTGTTACAAATAGTACATAACGCTTTCTCTAATTGCTCAAAAAATACAGGTAAGTTATTGGATTTTGGTACTCTATACACACAAACAATAATCGTATTATACATTGTCATTTCAATAGCGCAACATTCGAATATTCCATTTATGGACAGTTTCGCTACATCTTGAAGCTCTTTAAACTGATGACCTTTTTTTGCAAGGATACATGTACCACCTCTCTTACTGACCTTTCTGGAGTAGCATGCCGCCAAAGTGTAATTAGGAATATACAATAATTGTTCATAGCCAGCCAACATGAAGTGTTCAGATAAACAGATTATGTCGATTTCGGTATTTTTCTCTGTCATCTCTTCAAGACATACAACAAGCTCACTACTCTTATTCAGTAATCCCGCAATGTTTTGATGTATCACGTTAAGGTGCTTATAATCGAAAAAACTGCTCTGGCGCTTGTTGTTCATCCATTTTGTTAATTTTCCCGCCTTCTGTATTTGCGGAGGTATTTTCACGTATATAGTTCATAAGTGCGGCGATATCTTGGAAAATCATTTGCATGCCGTAATTGTTTACTGATCCTGTATTTTTTCTGTACATGCTGTAGTCCCACGTAAGGTTCTTATTCGAGTCAATAAAGTAGGCATGTTCGTGTGCTAAAATGTCTTGGTATAGCAGATTATTAAAATTTTCTACTCTCATGTTATACAAAGTAACATTACTGATACAATGACTATAGGTCGGCATGCAGAGAACAACATTTGTGTGTTGAATTTTTTCGAGGACTTCCCTTATGTGGAGAATGATACTATAGTATTCCTTAGTAGATTTGAAGTCTGTTTCACCAATAAAAATAACACAGAAGTCATTCATAGTGAATTCCTTTAGCTTTGGTTCCAAGTCGCGAAACATATTATTTATTCCTGAGTATGGTGTTAGGTAATGACATACTTCACAATTTTCTAACTTATTTTCTGCAATTGTACGTATTTTATTGTATTTATTTTCGCTTATAATACAGATTTTACAAAGATTATTCTCCGGGTCTTCATTACGGCTTTTTGTATGAATGATTGCTGGTGAAACCGCAGATTCTCCCTTAATATCCACTGCAATTGGATAAGTAAAAAATAATTCATAAAAAATATCAATGTCATAACAAATGCTTGTCAGAATTTCGTTAATAATATAGTATCATTATTATAGAATTATGTAATGAAATCAAATTAGAATTATTTAAGTCTGATACACTATAATAACATTTTTGATAAGATATGCTACAAATATTTTACAAATATTTCCATAACACTGAAAAACAATTAAAAGTAACAATAAGTAGTGTCAGGAAAAAGATAAAATTATTCAATCTAGAAAAACTTTTTCGGCTAGAAATTCGGAGACACTATAGTATGCTTTTTGTGAAAGAAACATTTTTAATTGTCGCTTGAATGCCTTACTATGTAGCTCCTTCCAACGTTTAGGCAATATGTTAAATATAGTAGGCGCCATGCAGACGATACTCTTGCGCATTAGTGCCGTTTTTGCTGGATATACTCGAAGAATGGTCATATCCCGTCTGTTACGCGGTACAACGTCCTGTAGACGTGGAAACAAATTGAGGTTTGTTTTAACAAACATTGCGGCTTCGAGGATATACATACAAGGAAGAGTTAATATCTTGTACCTTTTAAAATATGGTTTACATGTATCAACCGTGTTTAGTCCAAACATAGATCTAATGCATCTCTTTTGGGCCTTAAATGCCGTGTTAGCGTCGGTAGAATTTCCCCAAAATATGATGCCGTATCTTAAGTGAGACGCAACTAAGCCATGGTAGGCCGCAATCAAGGTATCTACATTCACAATTGCAGCTAGAGAGTGCAATGCAAATGCAGAGCTACAATTTTTTTTGCAGAGGTTCTCGATTTGTGCTTTCCAGTCAAGTCTTTTGTCAATTATTAGTCCAAGGAATTTAGTTGTATTTACGATTTCAACAATTTTATCATCTATATTTATGTCCATATTTTCTATAGTCAATCGTTGGCTAAAATGTATAATTTTAGTTTTATCTAAATTAATCTTTAAGTTATTTTTATTTAACCATTCTATTATAGATGTCAAGGCATTGAGAATGTCAAGTTTATATTGGATCATGTCGTTGCTATTACTAGAAATTGTCACCGTGCTATCATCTGCAAATAAAGTCATAGGGTGTGGAATTGATTTTGGCAAGTCATTAATGTATAGTGTAAATAGTGGAGGTCCCAATACACTACCTTGTGGAACACCAAAAGTAGTTTGACGTTCATCTGATAAGTATATCTCTTCCTTTTTAGTGGTTATATTAATTCTAGTGATTTCTGTCTTTTGCTTTCTATTGTCTAAATAGGATTTAATTAAATTAAGAACATTACCTCGAATACCATATGCGTCAAGTTTTTTTATTAAAATGTCATGATTTACGTAGTCAAATGCTTGAGTCATATCGCAGAAGATAGCACATACAGGTGTTTTTTTGTCCACTTTTATCAATACCTCGTATAAAAAGTCGTATATCGCCATATTTATGGTCTTATTTTCGCGAAATCCCTTTTGCTCATTACATAATATTTTATTTTTTTCTATGTAACCGTTTAATTCCTTTTGAATGAATTTCTCAAATATTTTCGAGAAGATAGGAATCAGAGAAATAGGCCTATAGAATTCCATAAGCTCTCTATCTTCTTTCTTAAATAGTGGCTTAACTATCGCTATCTTTAGTGCGTCAGGAAACGTGCCAGCTACAATACATAAATTTATAATATGAGACAAATGGTCACATATTTCAGATGCTACAGCTTTTATTACTTTGGTTGATATAATAGAATATAGTATATAGCTCATAGCACAACAATATCGCGACCATACATTGTTATGGACACGTTCACACTCTACTGTACTATATATTATTGGAATGTATGGTGCGCGATATTGTTGTGCTATGAGCTATATATTATATGCTATTATATTATAGCGTAGTCTGAAAGCAGCTTAACTGTAAAAGTATAGAACTAAATATTTTACCTGTATTTTTTCAAAAATGTTGGCTCTACTGTTTCGGGTATAAAGGGAATGGTAAATTTTCGTCTATTTTCTTAAATAATTTTAAATTATTCATTAAAAAAAAAAAAAAAAAAATATTGAGACCGTCACAGTAAACACTTTCATTTAATGTGTCACTTGGTACAGTTCGAAAAACTTTATTTTTAGTTTTCTAATTTGCCCCCCAAAAGTGACCCTTATATTCAAAATTCATTTATTTACTTTACACGTCCGTGTTTGGGTCACAAAAATTCATATGTATACCAAATTTCAACTTAATCGGTCCTGTAGATTCTCATGCAGACAGACAGACAGACAGACAAACAAGACCGACACACGAGTGATCCTATAAAGGTTGCGTTTTTTCCTTTTGAGGTACGGAAACCTAAAAACGGAAATTTATTACAAATATGAAAAAAAAATTATGATTGTTAAGCTATAGTGTATAATTATTACCGGTGATACGGTGCCATAATCATGTACACACGGCCACAAATCAAGCTACACATTTTCAGTTTAGGCTAATCTCGCATTGTATAGGATTTCCGTGCAATGAGAGTTCAGCTTATGCTGGAAATGCATAGCTTAATTTGTGGCCGTGTGTACAATAAGTTGTAAGCGATTTGGTTCGTCCAAAGAGTTATAAACTGAATCGTTGCACAGAATGGATAGCAATAACCTCCTGTATGTTGATCATTCGGAATGCAACCACCAATCTACCAAGCTTGGGAGTTGGTAATGAGTTATGTTCATCGTTTGTAGTTATTGGATCGAATAGCATTGTCATTGTCTATCAGAGTAGATGATCCTCGGCAAAATGCAAATAACATGATAATACTGAAATGATATTTCGTTTTCAAGCTCTGTGGAATGAGACTTGAACGTTCGATTACTGTTAACCTAAACTACAATCTACAAACTAAATTTCTGTGTTGGCATGAAATAAAATGATCAGCTAAAAACCGGCCATGTGCGTGTCGGACCACGCACAATCGAGGGTTTTGTAGTTGGGAGCAATTTATCCCGAGAATAAACTTAACATTATAGTTGAAATACATGTTCTCCCATATATTCCAACTGCAAATGTAAGTTAGTTAACTATTACTCGTTATCTTGTAATGCCTACTTTTCTGTGATAGTTTTCCTTTTATCTTCGTTATATACAGGGTCATTGATAAAACACTACAAACTCTCGGGACTATATTCTTCTTCTTCTTCGCTTCGCTCTTGACGGAGCGGTCGTGGTCACAATGAGCTTTGTCCAATCGCAGGTGTTGTCATAACTCGCGTCACGATCTCCCTCCATCTGGTTCTGTTAGATGACAGTCTGGCGCATTCACTAACATGGCTTCCAACTGCGGATTTAATTTGATCGGTCCACCTAATCGGTGACCTCCCGCGTGGCCAATTACCTTCTACTCTGCCCTGCACCACTAGACGCTCTATGGAGTCATTATTCCGTCTCGCGACATGCCCAAAGAACTTCAGTATTCGAGACTGTACTAGTGCTGATAGACGCTGTTTGATGCCTAGTTCTTGGAGTATGGACACGTTTGTGCGGAATTCTGTCCACGAGACTATATTGCTAACATCATAATAATATAATAATCATCATTTATTCAAGCAACAAGACTCAAAGTGTTAGTAACAATATACTTACAAACTATATTAGTAAACATTAACAGACACAGTTTGTGACATCACTGCTGCAAGGTAACAGGCCCAGCTGATACCCTGCAGCAGTGGTTCACAAACGCACAATCCAGCCTACTTGCTACCACAGATAGGATGCTATTGGTACCGCCCCGCACCCTACTAACCAGGGATGCGCACCGCTTCCGCATCACAGTGTAGAAGCAGTCAACGCGAGCTTCCGCAAACATCCCAGATGCGCTGCAATATCAGGGCAACCCCAACAGCACCCTTTTATTTTTATTTTTTTCATGTTGGGAAATCATCAAATGACCCCTCCCGCTCTGAGTGGAGTGGAAGGGAGTGTCAGACTCTTACTGACTAAAACCCACCCGTGTTCCTTCCTTGGCCCTTTATGTTCCGGGGCAGCGGTACCCCTTTCGGACAATCCCGCTGACCCGGCAGGCTTGGGCTCTAATGGGCCCCCTCGTCGTTGCTGCCATCTCTTTGAGGCGCACGTGGAACACGTACGCGCTGTCCGGCACGGGCCTGGTTCTGATCGGACGGATTTCTGAGTATAATGAGCCCACAGACTGCAAGAGTAAAAAGACGTGGAGTAAGCACTAAATATAGTGTGCTTGACCTCTTTAGAGGCACGCCTGAATCTGTTGGCAATCAAACAACAACTTTTGTTTTATGATGTTCTTTTGTTTAATAATTCATCATATTGTCATACAAAAACAAAAATATTTAAATTCATCGCTCTAAATGTTACGAACTCTACGCGTAGAAAAACAAACTGCCGTGTCTTAGGAGTTACAGTGCACGGGATGGAACACGGGGTGGGGGGATACGTGACTAACAAAAATTTGTACTTTAAAGCTTAATAAACGGCCTTTTCAACGATACTAAACACTATGGGATAGACGAGAAATAAAATATCATCCCCACTTTACGTGCAAGGGTACCTCCAATTGGTCCCTACATTTTTTTTTTCAAGATTTTATTATACCACTTTGTCGGCGTGATTAATATGTACGAGTATACCCATGCCAAATTACAGTTTTCTAGTACTCTGGTATTTTTTTAGTAGATGGAGAAGCACACAGAATTAACTATAGTAGGTACATACCAGTGAAAGGATGTTTCAATTTCCTATTAGGTGCGTAGGCACAGACATACAAATTCACAAGTCACCCAAACAAAAGCTAACAGAACCGCAGACGTTTTAATAAAACATCGTATTTCAATCTAAACAAGAAGAAATCACCACGCGTCGCGTAGCCGTCTCGATTTGTAGCCGCCACGGTAACAAATGTACTGAAATTGGCTCAATAAACTAAGTCCTTGGTCTCTGAATGGCTATTAGCCGTTGACCGCGGCTACCGACCCGAGCTATTTGCCACATTAATTATTTAAATGTACACCCGTGCCAATCCCGAGGGCTTATTGTTGTTAATAATTTTGCTCTGTTGATACGTTTCTTGAGGGATCGTGGAACGTTGGTTGCTGTTGAAATGAAACTGTGGTCAGGAATGATTAAGTGTTAAAGCAATGGTCCATGGAGAACGTATGTATGTGTGGTGCTGTGTTTGTTACTGTTATTAAATAAATATAAAGACCAGATAGAGCACTAAAGAGGGAGCTGTAGTAACACCATGACGGTACCTTATCAAGGTTTAGTCCCATCTCAGCACCTTCTCATCTCGGCACTAAGTGTCTGTTTGTAATGTTAAAATAAAAACTTTTTACTAAATGCATATGAAAGTTTATATGGTACTTATAAAAATTAAAACGTTTTTTAACTGTCTGTCCGTCTGTTTTTTCCAGCTAATCTCTGAAACGATTTTGACGGGACTTTCACTGGCAGACAGCTGATTTTAGAAGGAGTAACTAAATAATCTTCAGTCTTCGTCGTCCAGATGACGTTACCAAAATACCTACACAGAAAATACCTCCAGATTACTCACTTAAGAAAAATCGAAAGGAAAAAAAGCTTTGTCTATACGTATAACTAGACAGGACTCAATTATGGGAGAACACTCACAAGGCCTGGTACAGGACTGCGGTTGGACAAAGCTAGTAATTAGAGGAAATCAAATGACGACCCCAGCTATGTATTCACGGCCTAAAATAACATTAGAAGGAAAACATTGGGTTTGTGTCCTTCTAATAAAGCTGTGTGTACTTACAAGTAGATTCTGTGATTGTGGTGGCAGTGGTATCGTTTGGATTTGGATGTTTCGCGTTGTTCCTGGCTAAAGTTAGCCTATTTTTGTCTGTTTGCTTGTTATGTAACAATATTGACACAGTGACAATTTTAAAGTGTGCTCAAGTCAAACACAAAACCGATCAAGTGCGTGTTGGACCACGCACAATGAAGGGTTCCGTAGATAGGATGAATTAATCCCAAGAACAACCCGTCTTGAGCAAGCGTGGTGATCAATGCTCGTGCCTTCTCTGTATGAGAAGAGGCCTTTGCCCAGCAGTGGGACAGTTATAGGCTGGTATTATATAATCCCAAGAACAAACTGTACGTTGTGGTTAAAAACATGTACAAGTTGATCGACTATTACTCGGTAACTTGTAAAGCCTACTTAGCCGTGATAGTTTTCCTTTTAGTTTCGTTATATTGTATACCACTGCTGTGAATTTTTCATATTGTTGGTTGACTACTACTTGTTGGTTACTCGATAGCTTGTAAAGCCTACTTTTATGTGATAGTTTTCCTATTAACTTCATTATTATACATACTGCACAAACATCGATTTAGCTGGCGAGGGGGAACTTGACTCTAACACAAATTTGCACTTTAAAGTTCCAATAAAATGTACGTAAGCGCAATGACGCAAATACTGACAGGAGTGTTGATCATTTAATACAAGTGGTTTTTAATAGAAAAATATATACAAAATGGACCCTCTGCAATATTTCTCTGCTTACCCCTGAAAGGATCACGGAACTAACAGTAATTTAGCCTCGCTATCATCCGGGATCATAGTCGGCATCGAACAATACAGTGACAGGGGAAATAACAAGCCTGATTCCGGTACTTATCTTCGAATGCGACATAGTTCCGATCTCTATTGTTGTGCACTTGAATTATTTCAGCTGTACCAATTTATAGTGTCGGGAACCGATGCTATCGATAACAAATTTACAGAAACAAACAACCAACTTCAAAAAACAACTACAAAGTGAATAATAATTTTTATATCAGAAGTTTTTAATTTTTTTACTTTTTGGTTGTGGTAGGTACTGCACACATAAAATTTACATGGGCCCACCGCGCGGTATTCCTCCAGAAAATGAAAAAAAAAAGGAATCGCTTAAATTGGTACAGGAATCACAGAAAAATCAGTGTACATAAAGGAAAAACGAAAAAACAAAAAAAAAACCGCCACATGCATAAACCACATCCTTTTCAAATTCGTTACAAAATGATTGGATTTGTTATTTTTGTAAGATTTTTCATGATTACTGCTAGTTTCGTTAGCATTTCTTTAGTTTTATGTAACGACTGGATTCTATTTGGTTTGTTATTCGAAACTGATCTGATGCTAGTTGCAATGCGAATCGTATGCTAAAGGAATTATTATTTATGGAGACCGCACTGACCTTTCGTTACTACTCCTACCTAAGGGAAGAAAATTGCTCTGGGTTGTCACCGGATACGGTGGAGAGGACTGTATAGATGAGTAGGTACCTAGTTCATCTATTTACTTATTTTTTATTATTATAAAAAAAAAAACTATTTTGTAAAACTAATATTTGCACTTGGTGAACATTAGACTGCCACGGAGTTAATAATTTTATAATAATAATTAAATATCGACTACAACAAATGCAATTATCGACAGCGTCACATCGCTAGCAATGAAACGGACCATCGAAGTTCGCTAGTCGATACTCGCAGACAATGATAAGAGAAAATAATGGCGATGGCAATGATTGTTCTACTGCTTTAGAACGAGACAAATGTTTGAAAGACTTTGAAGTAGATACTTTGGTATACAATTGATTTACTTAACTTGCGATTATAAGTATACTAGCATCTGCCCGCGACTTCGTCCCCGTAAAATTTTTTGTACCCCCGTTCCCCAACCCGTTCTCGAGATTCCCAATCCGTTCTCGAGATAATTATCATCAAAAAAGCCGTTCTGTACAACATGGATGAGAAAGTGTATTTTGTAAGTATATTTTTTTTCGTGACTTTTTCGCTAGTTTTAATAGTTATTCTGCTATTCGGGGCGGAGACAAATCCAATAAATCGAAGATCATAAAAATCGGTCCAGCCATTCTTCAGGGTGTAAATAACCCGACTTTGTTTTTAATATATTAAGAAGATGAACAGCTTCTTTGATTAAGTGTTAACAACGAAACCACATCAAATCCTTGGCTTGATTTTCACTTAATAGTAGGTTTGACACGTTGTGACACCAGTATGTCTTTGAACCAAAAATTCGAAGACATTCATTGGCATTCACCAATCCGCACAGGGCCCGCGTAGTGGATTACGGCCGAGTCTCTCTCCTCTCGCGGCCTGTTGCCCAACAGTGGGAACGTTATAGGCTTATTATGCTAGTATGAAAGAGCTCATTCGGGAAAGTGCTTCAACTATAATTATTTCTGTCGCCATGTATCGTCGATTATACTTCCGCTTACAAAAAGACGGCCCCAATGAGAAATTATGGGCATGGCTGAGAGACCAGATCCAGTTTTATCTTTAAAGTTCAAAAACCATCGTCAATCGCCTTAGAAACGAGTGTATCTTTCGATCGACTTGTATTACGAGCGCTGTCATGGGTCCACTAGCGCCACTCATTTAATAGTACATAATTTTACGTCTTCACCTGGCCACAATGCGAGTTTTACTGTACGCGTAGCGTGCGGTAAAACTCACATTATGGCCAGGTGTGACGTAAAAAATATTACCTATCTCATGACTGAGAAGGAATTATGAAAAACGGCTCAATCAGCTGCCTTGCTAAGTGTGTCTAGAATTTTCTAATACTCGTACCTTTTATAAAGTTTCATATTGAGGCACAAAGCAACAAAATACGATCTAGAGGAAAGTGGCCGTTTTTCTTTAGATCGAATTTTGTTGCTTCATGCCTCAGTCTTCTCAGTCACGAGATAATATTTTTTTTAAAGAGTGGCATTAGTGAACCCAAGACAGTTCTCTTAAAGGCAGATTGGGTACAGCATTAAAGCAAATCAAATTTAACTAGCCCCACAACTACATTGATTATCAATATGTAGTTTAAGCTGTCACGAGGATAGTGAGAGTCAGTCGATCAGTTGAGCAAATGTGTGTAATCAAACTTGAGGGCACTTTACTGGAGAGTCGAGTGGCAGGCGATTACAGAATCAATTGCAGGGACCCAGCACGAACGTGCTAAGTAAACGTAACGCAAATTCAAACGATTTTTGAATCGAATCCTATAGTTTTTTTTTTTTTTTTTGTGGCAAGCACAATCAGTATCACCCATAGATATAAATAAATTCTAAAAACGATTTATTTATTACATTTGGGAAAACACGCAGTAGTATATTAAGCATAAACAGTGTTGTCTTAAAGTTAAACTTAACAAAAAAAAAAAAAAAAAAAGAATAATGCGTTTATTGGCATTACAGCAAAAAATACACCTTAAAACTATAAACAACAGAAAACAATGATTATAATGCCAAAAGGGCCTCAGCTCAGCATAAACAAATATACAATAAACAAACCGAATATCCTACCACAATATTTTCTACGGATTAATAAAGTCAAAGTCAAAGCATTTATTTCAAATAGGCACATAAATATAATATAAATATAATAATAATAGGCACTTTTGAACGTCAAAATTTACTCGGAAATAAAATTGATTCTAGTTGCCCCTTCCAAAAGGTAGATTCGCATGGAGAAGAATGGGCAAAAAACTCCACCGTTACTCTTTTAAACTGTTTTACAATAGTTTGTATATATATAAACTATTGTAAACTATTGTGTATTATATGTATAATATATATATATATATATATATTATACATATATATATATATATACATATATATATACATATATATATATATATATATTATACATATATATATATATATACATATATATATACATATATATATATATATATATATTATACATATAATAAAAACAAGTTGTTAGCAAACGTTAACTGTGGCAGGGCTAACTTAATGAAAAAGAAGCTAAAAGAAAATAAAAAGATAAACAACATTCTATAAAAGCCGTAAAGTATTAAAAAAAAAAAAAATTGCTTGGTGTATCATACAGGTCTCTAGCCTATTAATAAAATGATACTTACATTGTATAAAACATATGGAGCCTACTGCTGATTGTAAAACCTATGGAGCCTACTGCTGATCCTTTTAAAAAAAAAAAAATTTATTCCACAACGGGAATGCTCTTGACCTTCATCTCACCTGGTGGTAAGTGATGACAAGGCCGAAGGTGGAAGCGAGCTTCACTCGGAATCCTCAACCACAGAGGAACTGGCTATCTTACCTCTAACTGCCGAAACACAACAAATGTTGTTAACGTTGTTGTTATGGCGACAGACTTAGATAAGATGGTAGTAGCTAGCAGCATTTCTCACAAAAACTTAGTTTGGCACTTTTAGCACCAAGCCACAGAATTTATATTTCTGAGTTTCTTAATTTATTGCCTTGCATTTACATTAAATGTCTTTTTCTATCTTCTTTCCTTCTCACTATCTTAATTTGCCTAGCCTTCTTCCATCTTTATTGGGAACTGCTTCCAGTCTAACCAGATGCAGCTTCTCTGTATACATTTTTAACTGTGACCCAATTTTTTCCCTCCTGTATTCTATCGAAGTCTCTTTTTATTTTCTCCCCAACTTTTACAGCACAAAGTTTGCGTAAACATTATGAAAATGTTAATTCTCCCTTAGTATAATCTAACCGAAACTTTAACTTAGTTACTTAACTAGCTAATCGATATTATACATTCGTGTTGCTGATAAACTTAGTTTAAAACCTCTTCTGGTGAGTTTAAACTACAAAATTGCCCGAGAGCGAGTTTCTCTTGCGTTAGGGTAAATGGCGTTATTTTGAGAGCAATTTTTTATTTGAAAATACTCATAATATATACTAAATTGCTATAAAAATAACAGCAAATAACGACAGTTTGTTATTGTGTAATATTGTTGAAATTACTGCACTTTAGAGTTATTTTTTAATATTAATGATAAAAGGATAATGAAAAAATACATTGCTTTGTATTTATCGTTAATTAACGAAGTTTATTATACGTTTATATCGAAATAACTAAAGGGTGATAACAGTTATTTTTCTAATAAATTAAGTATAGATAAAAAAAGACGTGTGGCACTCGGGGACTGCCGCGGTAAAGCTATTGCATAGCATTTTGTATCAACTTATGCAATTATAATTATTTATTTATTTTATTTATGCAGTATTTCTTTTTCTTTGATATTATTTTTTTTTTTTTTCGTTACGGAATTTCTGGATTCGGTCCCCGCGCTCAAGGCCCGCGATAGAAGCTATGCAATAGCTTAAAAACAAAATAAATAAGTGCTGAACGTCGTAAAAGTGTATAACTACGTAAACAAAGTCAAATACTATTCAAATATAGGCATAATAACAACTTTAAAATAGACGAAAGTGTTGAACCTAAAGTAATTTTAAATAAAAAAAGAGTGACAAACTGTTTTGACAGCGAAAAAATTCCATGTACATGAGTCATTTCCAACCGTCTAGTCAAGTTTAAAAATTGTTCAACTGGAATGGTATCAACTATTTGGCAAGCTTTAATTAAGTCGTTGTAGCCTTGCGGTGCAACAGGGGAACTGAATGTACTCGTAATCGACTGGTCGAGAGTTCAAACCCCACTATTAACAATCACTTTTTGTGAAGATCATAATTTTATAAACTAATATTTATAAGAATAAAATACGCAGTACACAGAAAAAAGAACTGCCAGAAATTATTAGATCACTAGAGGGTACTGGTGTAGTAAAACCGTCGGAGTGGGGAGCGTGAGGTTTTTTCGTTACGGAATTTCTGGATTCGGTCCCCGCGCTCAAGGCCCGCGATAGAAGCTATGCAATAGCTTAAAAATATTTTGATCACGTAGTACTCTGGTCATTTGTTTCTTGACTTGGGTGTTGTATTATGAAAATGGCACAGGAATTGACTGAAAAATATTTTTGTACAATAATAATTGTTCGAAAATGCCTGGAAGAGCTATTGGGCCATGAAATATCTAATGAAGGGCGCCCTTCCTCTATCCCTCAAAGGAAGACTCATCGACATTTGTGTATTCTGCCCATCCTCACGTATGGTTCTCAAACATGGTATTTGACAATTCAGCAGAAGTTTACAAGTGAGGTATGGAACGGAGTATTCTGGGTTTCTGGATTCATCACTAAAATAACTGATGTCACTCGGAAAGCTGCCACGCTTAAATGGAATTGGGCTGGACACAATCAGCCACATCAGACGATCAATGGGCCAATATTGTCCCAGAGAGTCCCGCTTGTGGCAAACGACATCGTGGCAGGCCTAAACGGAGATGGTGGGGCGGGATGAGTTGGACTCCTTTAGTGAAGATTGGTCCTTGGCAGCTCTGGACAGAGAGAGTTGGAAAGAGAGTAGGGAGGCTATGGTAAAAAACTAGTATCGTTTGGCAGGAGGAGGGGGGTGAGGGGGGTGCGGGGGGTTGGGTTACACCATCCTGTCTTGCCCCGCCTGGGGTGACTGGCACGACTCCCATGAAAAGGTAACGCACCGTTCTTGAGAAAAACAAATTATTGTAACCTAACCTTAAAACAGTTTAAAGTTGCTTTTGCATCGTCTCCGGCGCTGCGAGAAATGCGACCCCTTCGCCCTTACATAACAAAGGATGGAACCCATGCTCACCTCCGCAGCTTCGGCTTGTTGGTCGTCTCCCGCTACCAGCCTCAGCCACTATGTCTCGAGCCGGGTGCCTTTGGTTTGTTACAGCGGGCGGAGGTTGCTCTCCTTCGCGCCTCCGGTTTTTATATACACTCTAGGGGTGGCAGCGAAAAGACTACGTGGAATCGAGGTGCCCCCTCTCGACACAAATTTCCTTCGGAGCAACAACTCGGGGAAAGACGGAATGAACGAAAACAAATGACACTGACACATGACGGAAATGGTGTAGTCTTTCTTTACGTTCCTTTCTTTTTTTCAAAGATTTGGCTCGACATTTTATACGACAGATAATAAACTAGTACTGATTTGGTTATCAATCGCCCATTTTAACGTTTCATTTCACTTTTTATCTGGATTGAGGTTAGAAACAATTATTATTTTCTCGAAAAATATGCATTACCTTGTAATAAGAGTGGTTGCGTTATAATCAGGGACCCAACCTCTACCAGATTTAACCCCTATTACCCCCCCAACTCTTGCTAAACGATACTAGATTCAACCCGAGGCTTTTGCCCAGCAGTGAGACAATAATGGCTAATAGTAAATATTAATTTTAAAAATAAACTCGACTAACAGTACCTAATAGAAGAATGGGCAGTACGTAAGCAGTATCCACCCTACCCATCTCATATACAACGATACTTGCTGAAGATCATTTCTTGCGAAGTTTTTTTTTTCTTCCATATTAGCAGTTAAATATTTCTCAAATATCTTAATTAATTTAGATATTTTAGAAATACTCGAGACAGCCTCAGGTGCGCCAAATGTAGACAAAATACTCGAGGCTCATAGTGAAAATACATCGCTTCTTAAATTAAGACCTGGAAGTTTCGACGTCCTTACTAGACAGGGTGGATTGTTTTAGACGGGGCAGTAAGGGTAGTCTATCCATAGTAAAAAAGTAAGTTGCGAGTCTCGTTTCCTAAGAAGTTATTACGAAAAGTTTTTTGCGATTTCTGACTTTTCTAGTACTCAAACCTCAGTTGATCCTATAGAGTTTTTTTATCCTTATAAGAAACAGTATCGATTCGCATCAAAAAAAGTTTTTCTGAAAATGGCCCATTTTCTTGTAGAATGAATTTTTTTTTTCATTATCTGTAAATATGGATCAATATATCGCTTAAAAATAATAACAGTCTCCTAAGACCATTTTACTGTAGCTAAAACGGTTAACGTACCTGCCCATACTGCCCCATCTCCACAATCCATCCTGTATACTGATAAGAGAAAGTTCATAATATTTTAATTAAATGTTAAAGTATTGTTAATTTCACCGACGTAGGAGGTGCTAGGGCGCGAATATGGCTCGGCCGGAAGCTACGAAAGAGCTGTGGCCAAGATTTATGCGTTGTGTTCCCCTCTCAGCGTGGGGGACTGTCGGGGTAAGTTATGTTCTTGTAGCGTTCTTTTTTAAAGTCATGTTTGTTGCCCACAAGCCTTACGTCTCATAAATGTGAATAATTTTATTAAAATCACAAGAAGGTCGTGAATAAACATGTCTTGTGGCCGATGGGATTTCCAATCGGCAAAAATGACGAACTTTCATCCCTTGTTTAACCCCTTTAGGGGATTAATTTTCCTAAATCTCCTTAGTGCTTACCTTATTTATTTATTTATTTGGTATACCAACAGCAGTACATGCAAAAGATTGAAAAAGAACAATAAAATAACAAAAGCATTAGTATGTATGAATAATATAGGTGTACACAGCTTTCACCACAAAACAACATTTTAATTAAGTAAAAATAATAATAATGAAGATATAAAATACAATTAGAATTAGAAAACAAAATTTAAATAAGTGGATATTTGAATTATACGAAATAAAATTATTTAAATGAAATCATGGAAGGTGAAAAAGGGTGTGTGTAATGATATCTAAGGTTAAATACAAACATGAATTTCCAAAAAAAAAAAAATATATATATATATATAAGTTAGTATATGCACTCCCATATATCGGAGACGGATCTTCTAAACTTGTTAAGTGATACACCGTGTAAGTGGATTTCAGATGATTTTCAAAAAATGTTGTAATTTCTGAGAATTCGGAGCAAGGGTGCGTTGAGACGTTTTACCTACGTTATATACGGAACTCTAGACAAAATTTCAAGCTTCTAGAAACAGTGGTTTAGGCTGTGCGTGGCCTGTCAGTGAAATAATATCTACTGTTTCTGGTCAGTAGTAGCATAATCACCTCATAATGTTCCTACTGCTGGGACACAGGCCTCCTCTCTATGAGAGTGGGAGTGAGCCGTAATCCACCACGCGGGGTCAGTGCGTGTTAGTAGATATCACATGTCTTCGGTTTTTTAGTTCTAGAACATGCCGGTTTCCTCATGATGTTTTCATTCACCGTTTTAAGAGCGGTGCTGATGAAATCATTTACAAAAAGTAAAATTCCTGCCTGGGTTCCAACCTGACACTTTTAAGACGCGGCCTTTTTTATGGGGCCACCACTGATCTCCACGCAATGTGCTTTAATTTTAATTAATTCTTCGTTTATTGCCCGTATACATTTCAATCTTAAACAGCAGTTCGTGACCTGGCCTTCTGAAGACCTTATGGAGAAAGCTCGATGCGCTTCCAGCAATATACTGAAACATAATGCGGTTAAGGCATAAAAAGTTACAGTATTTTTACGTTGGGTACATTCAATTAGCGTTCAAGAGTTGACAGGTCCACCTTGCTGGCTATTTTTATTGGCTATATTTTCACCAATGCATGAATAGTTATCAAATAACTGGGTTGTGGAGGCCAGGTAGGCAGTCGCTCCATGTTAAATACTGGTATTCACCTGCATATGATTAGACTGGAAGCCAACCCAAACATAATTGGGGAGATTGAGTTCCAGATTTACGAGAGAAGAAAAATAATGTTGCACAGGGTTTTAATAATAGTAAAACGTTTATTTCGACCAACAAAGGATCATAGGCACAAAAATAAAAAATAAAAATCTATAAAAAGGAAGATAAGGTACCGCTCTAATGTCACGTAAAAATTATTGGACTAGAAACAATTACATGTAAAGACACCCACACAACTACATTTCCCGATGTCGTGCATCATGCATCAACAACCGAAATAGAGAGATATGACGCGGGCTGTAGCGGGAACGAGATAGCAATAATTGTCACTGTTACGTACCCATAACAACTAAAACACAAATGGCGACCTAGAAAGCAATATTATTTAGGAGAATTTTAAAGAAAATAAGTTTTGATGTACTTACGAGCGGAATGTAATACCGTGGGATTTGTTTTTGGTTTGTGAATTATTTGTGCACATATTGAAAGCACACGAAGGCATTGTTGCTGCTTATTTAGAGGATTACGGTAATTTTACTTAACGTGCTACACATGTGCTACACATGTGCTACACATACGCCAGTTCGATTGGGACTAAGGTCAATTATGCCGGTCGGCATCATTTTATACGGTCCACGTCGAGGAGCGAGTACCTAATCTTCCGTATTTATACATCAATCTAAAAACACAAACAATTAAAAAGACCGCAAATTAACATATTACATACTTCGATTGCTCAGTATGTGAACCATACAGCAATGGTTCAGGTACTGACAATAGAACCTCTGTGCGAATGCCCTCAGGATGCCGTTGGAGCTAGCCCAAACCCTGTGCACCAGGGATGTGCATCGTTTCCGCATAATAGAATAGAAACGGCCTACATGCAACTTTTAAGGACAACCAAATTATATAACCGCCGCGCCAGCTGCTATTAACTTAAACCACTGCCAACACAGAGTTGGTTTCATTAATTAATACCTTCGTACTACACACGTTGCTTCCCTCCACAAGTAAACAGTTGACGGTGACTGTTTGCAGTCTCAGGTTGACACACAGCTAAATAATACACATTACTTCGTGAGTTCGCGGAATCCAGCCACACTACCGTAACGACTTATTAGTGAAAGTGGATTCCGCTGAACCGTCTATATTTTGTTCTGAGCTTTGCCGTAGAATTGTTAAGTGTAATTGAAAGACAGAAGAAAGAAATAAGAATAAAGAATAAGTTAATTTGCACCTAATATGACGTATAAAATCTATAATATAATATAATAGTAACGAAGTCAAAACTGTACATTGAATATTTATGAAAAAAAGTAATTTTTACGAGGTATGGGAACGAGTCTGATACCGAAAATATAGTTTTTATAATTCTTATCCATTTGTCTGCATTTATGTTCTGGATTGGTGCAAATACGGCTTACAGGATTTGGATAAATTTTGGCGCACATAGTTTAGTTTACCTGGATCACTGGACATAGGGTACTTTGAATCCCTACCGGGATTCAAAGTACCCTATGTCCAGTGTACGTTCCAAAACTACAAAAATAAATAATAAAACGGCATCGGCTCAAAAACAATCCTTTTTAAACAGTTGAAAGTGTAACGTGCTGATAGTCTTCTAAACCTAAAAAAAATTTCGTCGTGCTTTCTTTGAAAGATACGTACATACATACCGTCTGGGCGAATATCATTAGTATTAATAATGAGTGATTAGGATTTTATCTTTTTAAAGTATTAATTGCTGTCATTCGTGGATCTTTGAAAGTCGTTAATGGTCGTTAGAAGCCCGAATGTCTGACAACTAGTCTTACCAAGGGGTATCGTGTTACCCAGTAACTGGGTTGTTGAGGTCAGATAAGCAGTCGCTCCATGTAAAATCCGCCTTACCACTTCATCCGGTTAGACTGAAAGCCGACCCCAACATAGTTGGGAAAAAGCTAGATAGATGATGATATGATATATGATAAATTGTTATCAATCTTTGTATTCCAGATAGAATCATACTCTTTTGGGTAGCTGGATATGAGATACCATTCTCATGCTCTCCTATTCAAAATGCTATACGTAGGTACCTACCGCGTACCTGCTGAGCGATGGCCGTTTTGCGTGGATGTGATGCACATTTTCCCCAACTTGTTCTTTTTGTGTTTGTGATCTGTCTTTGTGTCATGTTTACCTCAAATAAACGTATTTTCTTACATTTTCTTTCACATATTTCTTGTTGCCGGTACAACAATACCTAACTTGTATCATGAAGTTATTTATCCATCAATTACCTTACATGACATTTTGATTAGTTTAAAATATGACTATAATCCAGTTTTATTATAAATTTATAAATGCCGTAATACAAAAGGCCTACCTAAATACAAATGGAATTGTATAAAGATTATATTCGTTATATTGGTGGTCTGACAGGCCATTATCTGCTTGCGTTAAAATAAATACAGAATTTCCATTTACACAGCAGATGTGAATTTGCACTCTGATTTTAATTTAGTCAATAGCTATGCAGGCCACATACGTTACGATGTACTTGCGCAAAATTGGACTTGCACAAGTATATATTAACGTGTGTGGGATTAATTAGCACAAGAATCCAAGCCATTCAGTGTCACGCAGATTTGCATGCCCTCATATTTTAATGGAACGCGATGCTTATCTCTAGGCAAACGAGTGAAACTATTTCAATCATCATAATCATTCATCATCATTTCAGCCGAAAGACGTCCACTGCTGGACATAAGCCGGGGAGTTTGCCATAATCGCTACGCTTGGCAGGTTGGCGATCGCAGTATGGTGTTAAAAAAATGCATAGAGAAAGCTGCCGCCCATTCTCTAGTAAGTCCCTTAGTCGCCTTTTACGACACCCACGGGAGGAAATGGGGTGATGCTATTCTTTACGTCTGTCACCACACGTTACTCCAGCACCACACGGTACCGGAGTACCGTATTTCAATCTATAATGGTTAATTTACATATTTGATTAGCAGAATTTGTATTAAAAGAGAGTGGTAAAAGAATCTAGTTCTCCGCGAACTTCCTTTATTTTTCGATCTTACGTGATTGATATCCTTATAATACGTATACCGGGAACGACTACCAACCAAAACGACCCCCTCCTGCGACAGCACCCTTGACATCATCATACAGGCAAGTTCTCAATAACTTACGGACGAGTTCACAATTATTGAGTTTGCAAATAAGATTATCCTCTCGAAAAAAAAAAAAAATACTAAAACTTTATGACTAAGCGTTTTCACAAACTAGACAACTAGTAACGAGGAATTTTTGGGAGGATTACCGTTAGACCCTTGTTTGAGCCAAATGGCGGCCACGTGAGGCCTAATATTAATCCACGTGGTGGTCGGCGTGACACTAAATCCCAATCAAAACAATGGCTAAAGGCAGGTGCGTGAGTGATCGTATAGTCACAGTATAGCGATGATATTTATTCAGATTTGTTTTTGTAGTTGTAATGGCAATCATGTCATTTGGTTTAAATACGTTTTAATTTTTATATAATACTAGCTGACCCAACAGACTTCGTTCTGTCAAAAGCTATAGTATAAACTCCACTACTCTACTCTACCCTACCCTACCCTACCCTACCCTACCTACCCTACCTACCTACCTACCTACCTACCTACCCTACCCTACCCTACCCTACCCTACCCTACCTACCTACCTACCCTACCCTACTCTACACTACCCTACCTACCTACATATCCTACCCTACCCTATCCTATCCTACCTACCTACCTAAAACTAAAAAAAATAGATAGCCGATTCTCAGACCTACTGAATATGCATAAAAAATTTCACAAAAATCGGTCAAGCCGTTTGGGAGGAGTATGGTAACTAACATTGTGACACGAGAATTTTATATATAAGAATATATTTTTAAATCTTTTATATAGATTTTTTTATATTTTGTAGTTCAATATTTTTATGTTTTTTAGAACGTTGTAGACTGTAGATTTGTTGTCAATTTTACTTGAAGTTGTGCTTGTTGAAAAGGTTACACTGTCCTCCCATACCTATTAACACTGTTATTTGAAAATATTGTAAAAGCCAATTATTTTTAAAAGAGTAACCGCGGAGTTTCTTGCCGGCTCTTCTCCATAGGAAATGACTAATTGGAACCATGTACAGTCGCGGAATGAAAAGGTTGACCAGTTTTCAAATAAATTCATTTACGCGTTGCAAGCACATGTTACCTTTTTAAACTGTGTAACAGACGAGAGTGTTGTATTGAAAATTATGTTAAACTGTTTGACAACAAAGTTCAAATTTGCTTAGGCGAATGTTCCTTGACTATTAATAGTTGAACTAGAACCTTTTTATTAGTTTGTTCTTGCCATTACGTTGTGTCAAGTTTGATAAATCTAATTACAGCTTCTTCGCTTTTAATGATTAAAACTATAAATGTGAATAACAGTTCTTGTCAATATCAAATGTCATTGCCATTTTTTTTCATTCATGTAGTGAAATGACATTCATTATGACGGAATTTGTCATACTCGGTCGATAAAGCAGATACTGATAACCTAAACTGCGCAAGCAAAAACAGATCTTAAGGTGGTCAACCTTTTCATTCTGCGACTGTACCTATCTTCAGACGTTTCATAAGTGCCCATGTAGGTTTATGTGAACTAAAATATTTTGATTTCGACACAACGCGAGGATAAGGCTTAGCGACGCAAGCACTGAGTTAGTCACTAAATTATTTAATGCAAGAATAAAAGCACAAAACTCTGAGAAGTTGTGAATATATAAAAAAAAAGAAAACGAAATAAAAAATTGTGTTCAGTAAAAATCTAAAGATAAAGGCGAAATCAAAAGTCCTTGACAAAAAATCTATTGAGACATCTTAATCACCGTAGAACTAAATAACAAAACAAGAGCATTTTATGAAAGTCGAGAGCGAGAAGCTAGCAATTTTTACGATTATCCCAGACTAGAGGGGCCTGTTGAGTACAAGGAGCAACAACGTGAACCCTCAAACGACACAGTCATTGAAAAAAATGAAGAAAGCAAAAGTGTCCCTCGTTATGTAAATTAAAACATCTTTTATACATACCCGTTTGTAGAGAATTATTTGTAATTTGCAAACAGGATATTTTCCAATTTGTCTAAAGATCCTCCACTACTGCTGTTTTTTCCATACTAATGGCTGGATATATCTTCGCATTACGGTCGTCCGTTGTTTCTAAGGTCGCTTGAGAGATGGCAGGCAATTTTGTAAGTTTGAAACAAAAACGGCGAGGCGGTATGATAGGGCAGAATGCTTGTAAGCTTTGCTTATAATTTTCTTTTATTGCTGTTCGCAGCTGGTAGTATGAGTTTTATGAATGCATCGTCTTGACTTTTTCATTTGCAAATGAACGGTGAAATTACAGGCACGCGAGACTTAAGGCTTAATATTTTTCAGGATATGACACTAAACCGCAAAGTATTGCAGTTGTAATACATGCCATAATTTGTTACTTCTGAGCCTTTTAATTGCTTTTTTTTCTTTTGCAATTAGTAACAATCCCTTCTTCTTTATTTTCGTCATTCGGTTCATCTTGTTGTACGTATGAATCAGAGTGGCGTCACTGTGAATTGACGGTACTTTATTCCTTATGCACAACCTGACTGTAGACTTAGCTCGATAATGGTCGAGTCTTAATTTTTTTTTAATTAATCTCCGTAGGTTTCATTTCGAATATGGTTGAATTTTCGACTAGAAACCAATATTTCAACTATTAACCTTGAAGTGCCTCTAGCTCTAAAAGTCGCAAAGATATTGAAATGGTGTCTGGGGATGAATTATCGAAGACAATGCCCTCTATAATTAATTCTAGGTTTCATTTTAACCGTGCTGCGATTATGGAATAAATCGGCAAAAAACAATTTTGATTCATACAAAAAAAAAAAAAAAATACAATATTTTTTTTAGCAAGTTAGAGTGATAACTTAAAAATAATGTTTCCGAAAAAGTTGCTCAAAATCAAAAGGCCTGTCATTTAAAAAAAAAATCATGCCGATTTACGAACCTCGAACCCTAAGTCCCATAATTTCCAGAATGGAACCAGTGTGCGGCGCGGCGGCGCGGTCAGTGAGGCGGAACGCAGTAGTAAGTACCTATCAGTTCTGCGTTCGCCCATTGATATTATTACGAATAGATTATATCCATATTTTGCTGATTTCAAATAGGACCAAAAAAAAAAAGTATTGTACAAATAATGGAAATCTGTTCTATTACCTACTGATACTGAAGCACCAAAAAAAAAAAAATAATGCGCTTTGGATAAAAATATATCCAGTATAGGTAACAGTTTGTTCGGTTTAAACTTAGTTTGTATTATAAAATTAACCACTTTATTGTTTTGTGTTAGTTTTCACAAAGTCTAGCTTAAAGTTTGGTTTTAAACAAAATATTGGTTTATTTCAACAATGTTAGCTCTTGTGAAATTGGTAACTTTGGGCTAAATCAACAGATCAATTGGTAAAGATTATTGAAAGCCTACTTAATTAAATATAAAGTTTATGATAGATTTTGAAAAGATTTAGAAGTTCTTGGAAATATGAACGACTGGCCTTTGCCCGAGGCTTCGCCCATGTGGAGGTCGGAAATTATCCAACGTAGATATTACCGGGATAAACAGTGAATTTCGTGGTTAAGACCACCCATCGGTTAAATAAAGAATTCTTTATTTTTATAACATCACGCTACAACCAACAGGAATGGAGGTATCAATAAAAAATGTTGCAGAAACGGGAAAAATTATTCCTTTTAAGAGCTTTCGTTGCGGGCGCTGCGTAAACGGTTAAAGTTACACAACAATCATGTATGACGGAATTGTTCCTCTTAAAAAGTTCTAAACTAGACCAGAATTAAGAAAATACCCATGGTAAAAAAAAAAATACAACCTAGAGGAATGTGGCCGTTTTTCGTGTCTCAATATTTTATTTTTATTTATTTATTTATCTTTATTTCAGACACACAGTCCATAAAAATTGTTACATACAAAGAAGCTGTTACTAGGGTTGTTAGTAGTACACACAAACAAGTTACACAATAATAAGTTACGCCTATTTCCTGTTCCTGTGAAGGTGAACACCTGCCCAGTAAACATTAAATGGACTGTTAATTTTGCACGCTAACGCTTTGAGGACAGTGTTGGTGCTACCACGAACCCTACTCATCATCGATGCAGTTCTTTTTCTAATGACTGCAAAGAAATCGTCGACAGATGCATCCGCAAACATTGCGGACGCACTGCAGTATCGGGGTTTTCTTAACACTGCCCTCAAAGCGTCGTTGTACTGAACACGCAAGGCGTTGTAAGCCTACCGCGTAAAGTTGATCCACAGACTGCACGTGTAAAAAGACTGACAGAAGGCTCTAAAAAGTAACAGTTTTACATCTGTGGTACATCGTGCGAATCTGCGGGCCAACATATTGCAGCGGACTGCCAACGCCCTCCTTTCACTCTCTCTGTCGTCTTCATCGTCCTGTAGCCGATCCGTCAGCATATGACCCAAATACTTTACTTTAGACACCCTCACGAGTGCCGACCCACTGATTTTAACAGATTTTATCTAATATGAAACTTTATAAAAGGTATTTGAAAATTCTAGACACACTTACCGAGGTAGCTGATTGAGCCGTTTTTCATTCATAGTTCCTTCTCAGTCACGAGAAATTATGTTTTTAAAGGAGTGGCGTTAGTGGACCGGTGACAGCGCTCTTATTAGCCCAATTTTTGAGGAAAACTTTAGACTATTTAACATGACGCAAGGACTCTTAGGAGCCGAGCAAAAAGTAAGAAAGAACACTAAGCGAAAACGAAGTAATAGTGCGGGTAGGCAATGCGATGCATTTGGATGGGTCGGAAGAAGAAGAAATTTCACTCCGACGAAGTCGCGGGCAAAAGCTAGTCATCATCATCATTGCAGCCGAAAGACTGCCACTGCTGGACATAAGCCTCCCCCAATTAGGAGTGTTTGCCATAATCGCCTCGCTTGGCAGGCGGGTTGGCGATACCACCATACTGGGTGTTGAAAATGCATAGAGACCGCTGCTGCCCATTCTCTAGTAAGTCTTAGTGACTAACTAGAAGCTAGTAACTAAATAAAATTAATGAAGCACACACAAACTCCACGTCCGCCATCCATCCATACTTCCATACTATCCATACTAATGTTATAAATGTGAAAGTAACTCTGTCTGTCTGTTTATCTGTCTGTCTGTATGTTACGTTTTCACGCCTAAACCGCTGAACCGATCGCCATAAAATTTGGCAGAGATATAGCCTAGGATATGGAGAAGGATATAGGCTACTTTTTTACGCGATAACGGACATCCACGCGGGCAGAGCCACGGGCAAAAGCTAGTTATTAATAAAAGTGGAGCATGCTTGAGTTAAGTCTGGAAGCGAGTGCTCGCCACGTTTAGTGTATCACAGTTTTATAACAAGAGATGGAGCACGCTAGAGCCATGTGCTCGAAACAAGCGCTCGCCACGTTTAGTGTATCAAAGTTTTATAACAAGAGGTCGAGCGCGCTTGAGCCATGTGATCGAAGCGAGCGCTCGCCACGTTTAGTGTATCACAGTTCTATAACAAGAGGTGGAGCGCGCTTGAGCCATGTGCTCGAAGCGAGCGTTCGCCACGTTTAATGTATCACAGTTTTATAACAAGAGATGGAGCGCGCTTGAGCCATGTGCTCAACGCGAGAGTTCGCCACGTTTAATGTATCACAGTTTTATAACAAGAGATGGAGCGCGCTTGAGCCATGTGCTCAACGCGAGCGTTCGCCACGTTTAGTGTATGACAGTTTTATAACAAGAGATGGAGTGCGCTTGAGCCATTTGCTCGAAGCGAGCGTCCGCCGCATCTTGTGTATCGCCGATTTGTAACCTCGCCTCGAATGGTACATTACAAGTCAGTCTCCGCCTTAAGAGCTACTCATATTGGCAAACGACACCATATTACATGTTACGTCAATCATCTCTACCTTTATATTATAGGAGGTGCGAGAAAAATATACGCCACAGTATAACATTACGACAGTGTCAATTATTGTTCCAGCGCCAATTTTATATATAAGGGTTCTATCATATTTCTCATGAAGAATTTTATTTCCAGCTATAGACGTGACGATTGCTTTTGTTTTTGTAATGGGGTTTGATGTGTTCAGTGATGGTATTGTTATTTATTTGGCTTTTTATAAAATAAAAGTAGCCTAACTTACTTCTTATGACATCAGCTATCTGCCAGTGAAAGTCGCACGAAAATGGGTTTAGCCGTTTCGGATATTAGCTGGAATAAACAGACAGACAGACACAAAATTAAAAAATTAAAATATTATAAGTACCGTATTTACTTTCATAAGCATTAAGTAAAAAAAAAATAACATTACAAACAGACACTTTAATTTTATTTATTTGTATCGATTAATCACGTGTTAGAACTGGGGCGAGTTGCTGGTTGAATAATAATAATTAATATATAATTATAATTAATATCATGATTGACCAATGACGGTTGATGTCGACTAATGGCCATGAAATAATGTCATTTTTATTATTGGAGTTAATTTCTCAAGAAGTGAACTATGTATGTATCTGCTCGGGATTTGTGAGTCTGTAGATAAGATAATATTATAATATTGATTCATTGAATGTATTATTATTTTTGTCAACAATTATTTATCTTTTATCCGATACTGGACGATAAAATCATTTTTCGTCCAATATCGGATAAAAGATAAATTGTAAGGAAGAATATACAGAAGGTTTATTATTTAATTTTGTTTTTTTTTTGCCATATCTCAATATTATAAAATACGGTACATTCAGTTACTGTAATTAGCTGACCCCCCGTTGCATAAATGGTTGAGATTTTTTGAATACGAATCGATAGAGTTTTGAGGCGATCGGCGGCGGTTATCTCTCGCGTCTGGCCCTGGTCCAGGCCATAATACGGAGTGAGAGTGCATGGGAGGCCGTCACCTCCTTCTGCGAAGCAGTAATGCCCGCGAAGGAGGAGAGGCAGTCTGTGCGCCTTCACGCCCCTAGTCGCTGCAGGAGACACCCTGGGCGGCGGGGATCGATTGTCGATTCCCGGCCACCGTAGGCGTGGGCTTGCGGACGGCCAGCAATGGGCAGCTCGCCGTCCGGTAAGGACCAGGCCCGGAACGACAGCGTTGTGTTCCGCGCGCGTCTCAAAGAGATGTCAGATGTCGTGGCCCTGGCACACAGGCAACTGAAGGAACACGGGTGGCCATCCCGCTCCACTGAGAGTGGGAGAAGTTATTTGATAATTTTACACCCGCCGTTAAGCCGTTGGTCCAGGCTGTATTTCGTGGATCTTTGACGGTCGTTACGGGTCATCAGAAGCCCGAAAGTGTGACAATCAGTCTTACCAAGGGGTATAGTATTACCCGGTTACTGGGTTGTGGAGGTCAGATAGGCAGTCGCTCCATGTAAATTTCTGGTATTCAGCTACATCCAGTTAGACTGGAAGCTGACCTCAACATTGTTGGGAAAAGGCTAGGAAGATGAAGATGGGATAAAATACGATAAGTATTCTAGGGTTAAATTTCATTCTAAATCCTTGCTATCTCATAATACCTACAATAAAATATTCTCATTAAAAGTATTAAGGCTCCTACAAACAGGCACGACACGCGACGCGACACAAAGACACCGCTCATCGCGATACACGCGGTGCCTTTGTGTCGCGTCGTATGTCGCGCATGTTTGTAGGAGCCTTTACATTTTCACATTTACTCGCGCAACTATAAAACGGAGTCCACACAATAAGATTCAATTAAAATTATTAAATAACGGAACACTATCAGGGCATACTGATTTCTCTACACAATTCTTATTATCGATTTTATCACCATTTAGTCCGTTATCAATCTTGTGATAAAACTCATGATTTTGTACACATTTCAGTCAGTGTTCGTGGTACGTGGTGACATAATCGCTTAATAACTCCCGTAGTGTGGTGTGAAGTACGGGAGTGCTGTGTCTATGGTTTTTGTAAAAAGAAATAATTAATGAGTTCAATTCAAAATGGCTGGTAGTGACTACGCTATAAATAAGGCAAGTTTGACAAATGGGTGTCGATTTTTTTTTGCTCTGTTTTTATTTGTGTTGAAAATAGATGTAATAAATAGTAAGTAGGTAGGTTATAATTGAAACAAATTTAATAAGTATGCAAACATTAAAAAAAAAATAACTATTGTTTTTTCTTCTTAAAAAGCGAGACAACGTTTATGATTTTATTCATTTCTGTTTTGAGATTTTGTAGCAATTTTGTCGTCTGTTTAACTTATACCTAATATGTAATATTTTGGTACCTACACATTTTTTTAAATAATCTATTCAATATGTTTATTGAGTACTAGCCTAAACTTGTGCACAATTACTAAAAGAATTGGTACTTAGGTACTGAAATGAGCGTCAAAATTTTATACTATCCAAATCAACAATACACAGCAAAACTAACCAAAATACCTACCATGCATCAGCTGTTCGCCGTTTCGGCTAAATTGTAAATGCCATCTGACACCGATGGGTCACTGCGGTATTCTAGTAAAGGGTCAATGACATGTCCCTGGTATTACACGAAGGCAAAACAGAATACTTATTAGTAGTTATACGTTTTTTACACCTGATATTTTAATTATATTTTTAGCTCGAGGAGCTCGGGGCTAAGTAATAACAGCCGCACGGGTCGATCCGTCAGGTTAAGCTACACTTGCCGGGGTTGGTCCGTGAATGGGTGAACATCTTTACATACCGAGACTCCTCCGTGCCTCGGAAAGTACGATAAGACCGCCCATTGTGACACCCTATGTAACAGTTCTACATTTATATCTGAAATTTGTATGGTGTACAATAATAAAGAGTATTCCATCTATCTATCTATCTAAGCCGTTGGTCCCGGTTGTCATTCGCGGATTTATGACAGTCGTTACGGGTCGTCAGAAGCCCAAAAGTCTGACAGCCAGTCTCACCAAGGGGTATCGTGTTACCCAGTTACTGGGTTGTGGAGGTCAGATAGGCAGTCGCTCCATGTAAAATACTGGTATTCAGCTGCATCCGGTTAGACTGGAAGCCGACTCCAACATAGTTGGGAAAAGGCTAGGCAGATTTATTTTATTTATGTTTTTACCAAAAACAGATGATGAAGTCATTTAGTTTTCACATCACTTTTATTTTTGTTACCCCTCTTGACCATTATAACCAGTAAGGAAAGAAAATGAAGAAAAATCATCTGTTTCGGTATATATGTACATACATTAAACTCACGCCTTCTTCCTATGGGGGTAGGCAGAAACTATAGAACTCCACCTGCTACGCTCCTTACATACTCATTTTGCTTCGTTTACATTCATACATCAGGAATCATCATTCATTTACTCCCGAAAACGATTCGAGTTTGATTTTGATTCCGATTCGAACTCGTTTCTGGGGACTTACTCCCGACAACATCGAGTTCTGAATCAATCGAATTGGGTTCGAATTAAATGCCGATCCATACTCTTGAATCCAACACTAGCGCACGATCGTGCGGTGGTTCGAAGCGAAACTAACTTCAGTCAGTTTTAAATTGAGTTCGGATCAGGGGCCTTACTCCCGAAAACGATTCGAATTTGATTTTGATTCCGATTCGAACTTGTTTCTGGGGCCTTACTCCCGACAGCATCGAGTTCTGAATCAATGTAATTGGGTTCGAATTAAATGCTGATCCATACTCTTGAATCCGACACTAGCGCACGATCGTACGGTGGTTCGAAGCGAAACTAACTTCGGTCAGTTTTAAGTTTTAAATCGAGTTCGGAACAGAAACGCAATCGATTCGAGTTTGATTTTAATTCCGATTCCATTCGTTTTCGGGAGTAAGGCCCCTGGTCATATAACTAACTGCTAGCAGATGAAAAGGTGCTATTGACATCCACAAGAGTTTAGAATATCTTACAAAATAAAAGATAAGATACATTATACTTGTGTAGTTGAAAAGATCGTACGATAGCCTATATTGACTTTATAGGATAATCGATATTTTATCATTTATCATAGTAAAGTGATTTACAAATGTGAGTTACATGTATTACGAATATTATCAGCAATTCGGTTGCAAATATGCTTGATAACGATATTAATATTCATGAACGAAAAAGAAAAGAATCCGTTATGATAAAATTCACATTAAAGTAACAATTTTAAGTTTATGAATCGCCTTAAATTACACATGTTAGCATATTTAGGTATACGTTTCCTGTTTTTTTTTAAGGCACTTCCCTTAGCGAACGACCTTAAGCGTTCGGTCCTTCTAATCCTCAAATTAATAGAACGTCACTTTTAGCAAAAAATGCATGCAATTAATAATTTTAGTAATATTTTACAAGGAGATTTTGAATTTATTTATACCACATAAAAACAAATAAGAAGGTTCGGTGTAATGATAAGATATCGAAAATTAATAATTTTCTTTTAGATGTAGTTTATTTTTCTTAATTTATGAGCTACGAGGGCATAGAACGAAAACACGAAGCAACAAAATACGATCTAAAGTAATGTGGCCGCCTTTCTTTAGAACCAATTTTGTTTTTTTGTGTCTCAATTTGAAACTTTATAAAAGTTATTAGAAAACTCTAGACACACTTGCCGAGGTTCCTTATTGAGCTGTTTTTCATAATTCCTTCTCAGTCACGAGATATTTTTTTTTTTAAGGAGGAGCTAGTGGACCGTTTTACGCCTTCTTAATAGCCTCTGAATCACGAACTATCGCAAGGTTTTGCTTGGGATAGCGCCTTAAAAGCACAGAATCTTGAAGCACCAGAAATCGATGAGTTACGTGTACTCTTACGACAAGCGATTACGATTTCGGATTTTATAAAATCTATTGTTTTTTTGCATTCTACCATAAGTTTACATAAAGGAATATGTTAAGCAATCTTGAATTAATACAATGTCCGTTGCTATATAGGTATTGTGTACATTTAATTTTATCCAACTGCAATTTCGTTTCATTACTTTGGGATTAAGTATTAAAAATCGGTATCAACGGAAAATAGCAACTTGAACAACCAATACAAATAAACAAGTCAGTAAGAAGCTTTTAAAAATAGGCTTTTTAGTACGGTGTAACTTGTCGTTTTCTGCGACTACCAATATTAATACAACTCTCTAAGGTATTATTATTACAGTATTTAATGATTATTTTATGAAATCATGACATTTGAGGCTAATTCTAACTTAACGAGTTGGATTTTTCTAATGATAATAATTCTGTAAAGCCATATTTGTTTCGGTTACGAATCATATTTTTATAACCTGACACTGACCTGCTTGAAAATTCAAATTTCGTGGGCTACCTTATCGCATCCCCTTTAATAAGCGAGTTTCCTATTCTAATATAAATTTTATCAAACAATAATCAATACACGCTGATATTAAATGTAGGTTATAAGTGTAATACCCGTTACTATTTTCTATTATATATAAATACCATAAAAACAAACGGTCAACTACCACGGACTTGAACAAAAGATAAAAGATACATAGCTTCGCGCAACTCTCGTGAGTCAGACTTAATCTTATGATATCGATATAACATACAATAATGATGATCGATTGAAAAATAATCAAAGTCAAATAAAATCACGTTTCCATATAAATGTAGATAAATTTTGCGTGATAACACAATTATTCGGTGGATAGGTATCTATGTAAAAAGCCATTGGTCTCAGCTGTATTTCGAAGATTTTTGTACGGACAGTCGCGCGGGTAATAAGAAATCCAAAAGTCAGACCTCCAGTCTTACCATGGAGTATCGTGCTACCAAGTAACTGGGTTGTGGAAATCAGGTAGGCAGTTGCTGCATGTAAAATACTAGGATTCAGATGTATCTGGTTAGACTGGAAGCCGACCCCAATTTAGATAAATGAATGGCTGCAAACAATTTGAATTCATTTTATTCGCCTGTGATGGTGTTAAACAAATTAATTGCTTATTTTTGCTGAATACTTTTTCCTCCCAGATTATACTTAGGTACAGTAAACAGTGGAAACACCTACCTACCCGGATTTTTAGGGATGGTTATAATAGTTGTTCTGGCTAATAGTTACACATACTTTACGTATTGTATGTTCTAACATATCGCAAAAAATGGAAATGGAAATATCCATTACTCTGCAATTCAAAGAAGCTTACATACTACTCGTACAATCATTCCAAAACGATGTACGATTTTATTAAAGCCTCAACTGTTTGTTGCCACAAATAAAATCACTTATGGTTTGACCGATATCGCTGTACCGCGCCTTAGGTATGTGCACGGAGAGACGAAATTGGTAACTCCGAACATGGACATTAGCGCAGCCTTCGTGCAACTACTTCAGCGTGACGTCATCCATCACTTCCTCAAGCTTTCGAGCGGCGAGTCCCACAGCCAGCCAGCACCCACGGCTTCAACGGGTATCCTGACCACCAGCATGCAGCGAACGCGCATACCTGGTCATCACCCTCAGCCTCATCAGCAACCTTGGCACAGCACACTGCACTTTCGGCCGGTCCACAAGCAGAGCCCTTCAACGCTCTCCTGGTCGACGCCAGCAGTCAGCCTCAATCCGGCGCTGTACGACGTCCGACTCACTGGATCAACAAACGCAGCGCCACCACGACTCACTGGGGAATCACCGCAGACAGTTCCAACTCATGGTGAACTATGCGGCACCCGGTTCCGACTCACTGGAATCACAACTGGCCCTGGCAAGCATCATATGCACTGACTCAGCCCACTATCGGCCTCCGGTCTCCGGAGGGGAGTAATGTGGCGGTATCAACAACGCCACATGCGAACTACGCATCAAAGACCTGACGTCACAAATCCTGCATCGCGCTATCAGAGTTTACCGCGCGACTAGCATATATACAACATCCCGACATCAACCGTTGGGCAGTTGCCCACCAGACACAATACCCGTCTGGTCGGAGGATCCTCCCTTTACTATAGAGTATTAGTGAACTTTACACCCTGTTCCTCATACCTCTAAATTGGTTCATCATCAGTTTAATCATTGCATCATCATCAGCGTATAGACATAAAATAAACTTATCACCATGATGACTGGGTTTCCTGTACGTATATAATTCGTGATATTTTTATTCCGAGGTGTGAGCTTCTGTGTGAGTTCAAATAATTTCGAAAAATCTAAAGAAAAACGTGGACAAGTTTTAACGAGTACCTATCCAAAAGCGCACACTCCAACAAGCACAATTTCAATTTGAAACTCTCCAGGTACACATTGAACATTCCGTGACACTTACAACAATGGCCGTACAAACTGCGCGGCATCAAATTCATAACTACCAAAGTTCTGGTGCCTAAACTAAGCAATGATACTACGAGATTCGGTCCCTAGTTACACTAACTAACATGGCATGCAATCGAAAATGTTGACAACTCCGTTAATTGTATGGAGTTAGCGGTTTTTTTTTTTATACTCTGCTGACTTGGTATCTCCTATAACATTTAACCATTTAACGTTCCAACGTTGTAAATATGTATAGCACAATTCTGTCTTAAGCTGGCTGGTAGTGTATGTGAGATTAGTGTATTCAAACGCACCAATGAAACTCCAGAGGAAGGAAAAGAGACATTAAAAAAAAAACCGTTCAAGGAGCGAGCCGAACTCGCGCACCGAGGGTTCCTTACCAGCCCAGATAAACTACAACTGTGCTT
The DNA here is from genome assembly GCA_947523025.1 of Dryobota labecula. Taxonomy (NCBI): domain Eukaryota; kingdom Metazoa; phylum Arthropoda; class Insecta; order Lepidoptera; family Noctuidae; genus Dryobota; species Dryobota labecula. Next base: position 23,247,757 of record OX383289.1, on the reverse strand, counting down.
CACCCAAAGCACACATAATATAATACTACGTACAGATACCCAATCCCATACTAAGAAATGACACCTCCCTAAGGCTGGCTATTGAGCTGGCTATTTTTCTCCTCGGTTTTTTAACACATGGCAGCATCAGCGACTCACTAATTGCCAGAGACTGTAGTTTTACAACGCCATCTAGGAGTCGGCCTAGATACTAGGTGTCATTCTCGTGATTTATGAGTAAAAATAGATAAATCAACATTAAACAAGGAAGTTTTGATTTTTACTAATGTTACTTCAGCCAAAATCGGCCTTATAACGCTTTTTATTGATTGTTAATTTCATAATTGTTACCTATGCTGCCATCTGTGAATTTTTTTCAAGTCTAATTATAATTTGTTCGAGTTGAGACCCCATGCCCAAAGCAACCTGCTACCTGCTAATATGTATGAAGGAGGACATTTTGGTTGTGAAACGTGAAATGTTTTTAAATTTTCATCAGCGAGGAAAAGAACAAAAAAAAATTAGAAAAATAAGAAAAAGAGAATAAAAAGAGAGAAAAAGAAACACAGAAAGAGAAAGAGAGAGAGAGAGAATTTTAACACTGCGGGGTAGAATATTACAGTTTTAGGTCATCGCCATCTCTTGGCAGATAAAGGAACTTATGTAATTTTTGTTGATTTCTGAAAAAGTGTGCTATTAAGAGACATAGCTTTATTTTTCATTTCATTTACATAAGCTTTTATCACATAGAATAATTTCAGATTTTTCTCTATGCAAACTTCGGAGATAAGGGGGGAACACCTTTTATTGATTCCAAATCTATTTATAAGTTTCCCAGTTCCTGTATTCTATTCAGATTCTATAGAGAATGGCAAGCAATTTAATTCTAACAATAATAAGGGCAGGTGCATAGCTGTTTCTAGTGTGTTCAAGGGGTGGAGTTTTCAAAACTTCGACCGCTCGGTGACAATGCTTAAGATCGCTGATAGTGGAACGGTTTTTGCTGTAGAGTCACCTTCTCGTATTTGCATTTTAAATTATAATTCACTGAAAATACTGGAATATTAACATGCAGCATTTTATGTCATCACTAGAGATTGGATATTCGGATGCATATTCACCTAAAATTAATTTTTGGCTATGAAAATATGGAAGCGACTTCTTAAAATATTTTAATTGTAAAAAAAACCCGTGTTGCCACGAACAATGGGAATGCATAACTAGTCGATTGTGTAATATATGTAAGCGACTTCTAAAAAATATTTGTTAAAAAAAAAACCCTGGGTTCTTGGATTGCGTAACTATTCTGATGCATATTTATTTAGAATTGGGATTTATACCAACATTTTAAAGTAAGTAAATATCCCAGAAACATATATCAGAAACCTAAACTTGTAAATCCCAGAAACGCGGGATTTTTTCGATACAAAAGCGCATTCCATATTAGCCAACATCTCAACTTTAGGTGAATGTGCATCCGAATATCCGATCTCTTGTCATCTCAAAGTAATTTTGCAGTAAAAAACAAAACCTAAAATAAATTCTAGTTATGAGTTGCTTTATAGAGTGTTATAACAAAACAATTGTAAACTTGTGGCGGCATCTACAACGCCACATGCGAACTACGCATCAAACACAAATCCTGCATCGCGCAAGCAAAGTTTACCGCGCGACTGGCATATATACAACATCCTGACTTCAACCGTCGGGCAGTTGCCCACCAGACACAACACCTGACACCAGTCGGAGGATCCTCTCTTTTCTATAGAGACCTTTTTCCCTCCAACCTCATACCTTTTTCCCATGAACTACAGGTCGCCAACTGCTACGATCTTAACATACTCCGTTTGCCTTGTTTACGTGTAACATAATCGGAATACTAAAACAAAAAAGAGATCCACTATCGTGCAAAAGTGTACGAGTAGAAACACGACATAGATGTAAATTAAAGGATTTATGTGCCATGTCATAATAAGCCTAATAGGCAATGGAATCGCATACATCTAAAACGAAGTCATCTCAGAAATCAGATACTTCTTTCAGTGTCTGTTACAAAATGATGAACTCAAACTCAAACTCAAAGCATTTACTTCAATTAAACCATTTACAGGCACTTTTGAACTGTCAAAGAGACGGTCAGTTAGTCAGAAAGTTGATGCTAGATGCCCATTCCAATACGTAGATCACTATGGAGAAGAACGGACAAGAAACTCCAAGGACACTCTTTTAAATCAAGATATTACATAATCCTGGATACATTATTCTTGTTGCTTCTATATGTGAGCCAATGTAAAAACTAATAAAACAATTCAAAATATAAAATTACAAATTAAAAATAAGCCCTGGCAGTCAAGAGATGACCGGTCCCAACTGACGGCGCCCGTTCATGAACATGACGCATGGATCAGCACCATCCAGCTCAACCATTTTGTAGGGAACCGAATGATCCAACACATTCATACCATAACAATGATGATGATCCTACCATAATAACTCCAAGCATTCTCTGTCCCATGTTATAAACATATATATTATATGGGTGAGAAGTTAGCCGTTATTTCCCAGAATAATACGAACTCCTGCATAATATTATTTGAATAACGGAAAAGCGTATCGAACGAAAACTCGGGCGACTCCATTCAAGCTCTCGTCACAATTCAACGAATTTACATTTTAATGAGAACGATTATTCCCTTGTTTGATGGGATTAAGTTTAGGAACACTTCCCGATTTTCGCGTCCGCACAAAGTTTGCGTAATTACTTTATTGGTGATTACAATACTAAGACACCGGTTTTGGAATACATTAACCGGGAGTTTACAAGAAAAGCTGTTCAGCAGGCATTATTGGATTACCTACTGAACAGGCTGAAACTTGCTCATGGATAAATGGGAACCTATTGATGTCTAATCGAATTTGTTTCAAAGATGTTTCTTGTTCATTAATTTTTGTTACGGTTTCTTATAACTTATGGAGACAGCTAATGTGATAATGTATGAGTAACTTTGTCTGAAGAAACAGAAAAAAAAAAAAAAAAAACTACTTTCGGAATCTTTCTAATGAAGGCTTTTCAATTTAGTCATAAAACCAGCCAAGTGCGTATCGGACCACGCACAATGAAGGTTTCCGTAGTTAGGACGAATTTATCCCAAGAACAAAATTAACATTGTAGTCGAAATACATGTTGTCCCTTACATTCCAACTGCAAATGTAAGTTAGTTGACTAACTTACTCGTTATCTAGTAAAGCCTAATTTTAACCGACTTCGAAAAGGAGGTTCTATGATCGACTGAATGTATGTTTCTTATTTTATCTATGTCCACCGATTTCTCCAACAAATGTGAACCGCTTTGGAAAATTCTTTTTTTATTTGAAAGGATTATGCTTCCAGATTGGTCCTTTTTTTAACGAAATCTAGTTCTGATCAAGGCATCCATGGGGAATTAAGGGAACTCCTCAAATTGTATAGGCATTCATATAGCGATTTTTCTATTTTCATCAACAAGTCAAGCATTTGCATTCAGAATGTATCATTTAGTGAAGTGGAACTGATGAAGAAGACCACAGATAGCCACCCGAACTCCTAAATGATAAGTAATTAACGGTTGGCGATTAGATATCTCGATTAAGATAGTTAAGCGACTATGAAGAAGAAAATTTAAATAAATGGTTCTGATCAAAATAATTCCATTAAACTGATCTGATGATGAAGCCGGAAGGTTCGCACCGGAACTCCGTAATAAAATAATGTATCATAGCCGTGTTTGGGCTTATTGGAATTGTCATGAGATGCACTTTGACTACAAATGATTTGAACCGACTTTTAAAAAAGGAGGAAGTTCTCAATTCGTCTATATAAGGTGTATCTGTTCATACACGAAATATTTTAAGACGAACATCTATAGGTGGTAAAAAAGCCATAACAGCGAAATTTATTTTTTATCTAAGTTTTTTATATTTTTACATAATTATTATAATTTTAAAATTTCTTGAGACATTTTGCAAAGGAGTTGCATTTTCCAAAATTTTACTTATATTATGAATGACCTGCCCGGATGCGGCGACGGTGGCAGCACGAGCGCGGTTAATTTTGATAATTAATCATCATTATCAAGTAATTTTAAAATATTAAATTTTTTAAATAATATACTCAGATTTAAAATAATATCGTTTCCATGGCTTTACCACCATTAGGTGTATCTCTTAAAATATTTCGTGTTTGCATAGATACACCCTATATATACAAGGTGTTTTTTTATATCCCATAACTCTAGGGTATCAATGAGACAAAAAAAAAACACGTTGTATATTATATGATCGGGCATAACTTATACTTTATGAACCTATTTTTATATTTCTTTTATTTGGTAGATGAAGCTTGCGTGGTGGTCCTGTTAAATTGTATTAACTTTTCTAGGGTAGTTTTTGAGTTAGTTTCAATATTAAGTCCACTCGGTGTATAAAGAAAGAAAGAAAGAAAAAAAAACGTTTATTTGCGGTAAACATGACGCAATAAAGAATAAAACACAAAAAAAAAGAACACGATGAAAACATGATGTTCTATAACTTCCTGTGACTGTTGTTTACATAGCAAGGAGTGGTATATGAAACTAAAAAGTGAAAAAAAAAAATTATATATATTAAGAAAAAAAAAATGTGAAAAATAACTTCAATTCCGGAAGTCGGTGACAAAAAACAAAAATATAGCACCAAAGACACCGACTTCCGAAATTAAAGTTATTTTTCACTTTTTAGTGTTTGTTTGGAAGTCGGTTGTTTTCCTGGGATAGTTTTCCTTTTGACTTCGTTATATATACCTACCACTGACGTAAATTTTTTCATATAATCCAAAACTAACCATTTAGCTAGTAGAGGGCCATTTAGCAAGTTTAATACGAGTATTACGCAAACGGATCCCTGAAATACGTAGGTTTTCACTGACCCGCAATATGTATTTTTTAAACGGCTTATCCAACGATACTCCAAACCAAAAAAAAAAAAAACTAAAGTATACACGGTAAATATAAAAAAATTGGTTGTCTGTAAAGTTGGTTCACGGACGATAGTTTAACGTGACAACGTCATAACAAAACATTGATGCGGCGCAAGCGTACAATGAGCGTAACGGGACAATGAGCGTAACGGGACAACGAGCGTAACGGGACAATGAGTCATCCTTTTTCGTGCATGCAGCCGGCGTTCATCGATTTATTAGACGTTGTCACGTCAAAAATTAAAAATCAAGGTTTTATTTTACCACTTTATCGACGTGATTACTCGTAATATGTGTACCCATGCCGCGGACAGACAGACAGACAGACGGACATGGCGAAACTATAAGGGTTGTTGACAACGAAACCCTAAAAATGATGTGATGATAGGTTTTTTCAAACATATTTCGTAAAAACAGCCGTACGGGTCGATCCATCAGGTTAAGCTACGTTTGCCAGGGTTGGTCCATAGATGGGTGACCATCTTTACATACCTAGACTCCTCCGTGTCTCGGGAAGCACGTTAAGCCTTTGGTCCCGGCTGTCATTCGTGGATCTTTGACAGTCGTTACGGGTCGTCAGTAGCCCGATAGTCTGACAACCAGTCTTACCAAGGGGTATCGTATTACCTAGTTACTGGGTTGTGGAGGTCAGATAGGCTGCATCCAGTTAGACTGAAAGCCGACCCCAACATAGTTGGGAAAAGGCTAGGATGATTGATTGATTTACAAATCTACGTATTTACACATATTCCCTCAATGGCGAATTATTCTTCTTAAGGCGAAGATAACCGACTTTTAATGATTTTGTACTGAAGATTACGTCTAAACGAGTAGTGTTAATGATTTGGAAAAAATATATGTTGAATAAGAGCATTTTTTTAATAACTTAATATATGGATATTTTGGATTATTTTTATATTACATAGTGAAATTGATTTGTAAAATTATATCTAACGCGGATAAAAAACTGAGAATCACGTAAAATCTATCAAGCGTATTTTTCTGAAACCTTCACCTTTTTAAAGATAATTTAAATTAATGATCATTTAGTATATGTGTTTTATTAAGATGAAAAATTACTTATATTAAAAATAACTAATCGATTCAGTAAACGATTTTGAACAAACTACTTACATAATGTGTGTGTGTGTGTGTGTGCAAGTCACTAAACTTTACTGTTTAAAACAACTACGTCGATTTTTTTTACAGCATAGTTAACGTTGAATGGTTTTGTTACAGTCAGAACCAAATGGGACGCCGGCAAATAAAGCTGGTGATGATGGTACTCCAGAGCGAGCGTCTTGGGGACGACCCTTAGAGTTCATTTTAGCCTGTCTCGGATACGCCGTAGGCCTGGGAAATGTATGGAGGTTTCCTTATCTGTGCTACAGGAATGGCGGTGGTGAGTAAAAATGCCTCGCAGTTAAGTTAAAGTCAGAATTAAATTAAATTGTTTATGGTCAAGTCGATGAATTTAAATTGAGAATTTATAACAAGTGTATCGAACATAATAGCGAATCAATAGTGAAAATGTTTTTAGAGATTAAGTACAGTTTTGGCGGCACGTGTAAATTCACTAAAGTTGGTTGTTTAGTAAATCACGAGAAAGATTACAAGAAAGCAACACAACCAAATACAACGAAAATCCTTAGGTACAAAAGCCAATTTTACAATGTAAACGATTAACGATAAGTTATAAATTACCAACCAATAAATAAACAATAAATTTCTATATCACGACATCGTGTCAGCGAAGGGAGAAATAATGATAAAAGAGAAGAGCCAAACAAAAAACATATCGCTGTGAATCAGTATGAATTATTTATTGAATCCCTATTGGTCAATAAGGACCTCCTGTCAGGAAAATGAGTCTGCCCTAGGATTTTGAACGAAAATATTGTTTATGGCCCACGTTTCTTGGGATAAGTTTATCCCAAGAACAAACTTAACATTGTAGTTAAAAAACATGTTCTCCCATATAATCCAACTGCAAATGTAAGTTGGTCGACTATTACCTACTCGTTTACTTGTAAAGTCTACTTAGCTGGAAGAGTTTTCCTTTTAACTTCGTTATATAGATTGAGATGTAGTAATTATAGATGTGTATGTATACCTATTAATCCATGTAGTTAATCCCAATATATTCAGTATCTACTCAAACTTCGTGTGTTTTACTTGTCTCTTAAGTCCCATCCTTACATGGCGACCATGCCGTAAGAAGTTAAAAGGAACACTCTACTACTGCTGTGAATTTTTTCACATATCCAAATTTAACTATTTAGCTGGCAGGGGATGGGGACACTTGACTCTAACAAAAATTTGCAGTTTAAAGCTTAATATTACGCAAACGGGTCCCAAAATCGAAAAAAGATTTTCACATACTCGAAATATTTTTAAACGGCCTACCCAACGATAACCCACACCAAGGGACAGACGTGATTAATATGTATATCTATGCCAAATTACAGCTAACAACTATTACTAAGAGTCTCTGGGCTAAGCCGCGGACAGACAGACAGACAGACGGACATGGCAAAACTATTAGGGTTCCTTGTCGACTACAGAACCTTAAAAACGAGTTGGCGAGCAGCAAGTGCGCGACGGCGACGAGCGATTACTCGCTGGTATGCATATGTACCATGCGAGTACTGTTTTTAGGATTCCGTTTTCAACAAGGAACCCCTATAGTTTCGCCATCTCCGTCTGTCTGTCTGTCAGTCTGCGGCTTAGCTCAGAGACTCTTAGTACTAGAAAGCTGTAAATAGGTATGGGTATACATATTAATCACGCCGACCAAGTGGTAAAATAAAATCTTGTGAACATATTTTTTTTAGGGTACCTGGGAGTACACGTAAAGTGGGGATGATATTTTTTTTTCTCGTCTATCCATATCGTGGATATCGTTGGTTATACCGTTCAAAAATATTGTGGGTTTTTGAAAACCAATTTTTGATTCAGGGATCCGATTGCGTCATATTATGCTTTAAAGTGCTAATTTTTGTTAGAGACAAGTGTCCCCACCCTCCTGCCAGCTAAATGGTTGTATTTGGATATATGAAAAAATTCACAGCAGCCTATATAACGAAGTTAAAAGGTACTCGTCATTATGATAAAGGTTGTCTTTAAAATATCACTTTTAGCGATAAGACCGATATAAATCTGTAATTTTTATAGTATGTAATAAAGAGTATTCGATCTTCTATCTATCTATAAACTTTCACTTCGAGGCCAACCCTAACTTATCGCAAAAGTAGGTGGGATTGGAAAATGACGGATGTTAGTTCATTTTGTTAATGGAGTTTTGACCACGTTCTGGGGCCTAAGTCTACTAATTTACAAACGTTGCAATGGTCTCGCCATTGTGAGTATTTGACAGTGTTTGTATGGCAAATCTGTCAAAAACTCACAATGACGAGACCATTGCAACGTTTGTACATAAGTAGACTTGGCCCCCTGGTTTTATGAATATGATAATCATTTGATTAATTGAACGTGATGTAGATAAAATTGATTGTAAGGTTGTTTATATTATTTAGGTATGAGTGGTTAATTTATTAATAGCATTGGTTTGTTTTAATATTTTCATACACGTGGGTGTAGGAAACAATTAAGAACGCTGTCACCGGTCCAGAGACACGATGCAATAAAATACGATCTAGAGGAATGTGGCCGTTTTTATTTAGATCGAATTTTGTTGCTCCGTGTCTCAATATGAGACTTTAAAACAGGTATTAGAAAATTTTAGACACACTCACCGTTATAGTTGATTGAGCCATTTTTCATAATTCCTTCTCATTCACGAGATAACATGTTTTTAAAGGAGTAGCGCTAGTGGACCGGTGACAACCCTCTTAAAGATAGACACAAACTATCTGCAACTAATACTCGTAAAAATCAGCTGTTCCCTACATATTGTCGAGTTACGCGCCCATGGAGCAATTTTTTTGTTTTGCGATTTTTCTTTTGCTTCTATAGTCATAGTTGTCAAAATTATGAAAACAATGGCCCCTTTTCAGAAGACCAATTCCCATAATTAAAAATGTTGAATGTCTTGTCTTAATCTCATTCTCAGTGACATTAATGTCAATAACAATAAATGCGTGTCGGACCACGCACAATGAAGGGTTCCGTAATTGGAAAGAATTTATACTAAGAACAAACTTAACATTGTAGTTGGTAAACATAATCTCCCATACATTCCAACTGCAAATGTAAGTTTGTACGCACAATATCGAGAGATTTACCATGTTATTTTTAGACCATAGACTTATTATAGATTTTCCTGTAATCTATAAGTATAGAACTATTTTCTGCATTTTTTTTTCAAAAATTTAGGTTTAGTAGTTTCGGAGATAAGGGGGGAATGGTCAATTTTCGTCTATTTTGGCTTATAACTTTAAAACGATTTATTTTAAAATTATAAAAAAAATATGTTTGAGACCCTCATAGTAAGCCCTTTCATTTGATATGTCACACAGTACAGTTCGCAAAACTTTTTTTTTTCTTGTTTGCCCCCCAAAACTGACCCCCATATTCTAAATTCATTTATTTACGGTTCACGTCCGTGTTTGGGTCACTCAAATTGATATGTATACCAAATTTCAACTTCATCGGTCCATTACATTCGGAGCAAATTGGCTGTGACATACGGACAGACAGACAGACAGACACACGAGTGATCCTATAAAGGTTCCGTTTTTTCCTTTTGAGGTACGGAACCCTAAAAACGGAACCCATAATTATAGGATCACTCGTGGGTCTGTCTGTCCGTCTGTCACAGCCAATTTGATCCGAAGCAACTGGCCCGATTAAGTTGAAATTTGACACACATATGAATTTATGTAACCCAAACACGGAAGTGTAACGTAAATAAATGAGTTTTGAATATGGAGTTCACTTTTGCGAGGACAACAAGAAATGAAAAAAAAAAAAAAAAATATATATATATATGTATATATATATATATATATACATATATGTATATATATATATATATATAGCAAACTGTACCGGTACATATCAAATGAAATGACTTGTTATGTGGTTTCCATTTTTTTTTTATAATTTCATAATAATTAGTTTTATAGTTATTAAAGAAAATAGACGAAAATTTACCATTTCCCCCTTATCTCCGAAACTGCTGAACCTAAAATCTTGAAAAACATACAGAGAATAGTTCTATATTCCCTACTTATAGATTACAGGAAACCTGAATTCTATGGTGTTAAAATAACATGGTAAATCACTCAATACTGTACGTACAAATTTACATTTTCATTGGAATGTTTGACTTGTTGTTATTGTTTGTTGTTGTTTTTTATTGTTTTTCAACTACAATGTTCAAGTTCTTAGTTTAAATTCATCCCAACTACGGAACCGTTAATTGTGCGTGGTCTGACATGCACTTGGCTGGTTTCGTTGACAGATTGAAACAGATTAGAATGCGACCGTTCTTAAAAATACGGGAAATGCGTCAGGTTTTCAGTTATTTAAATTACACCGTATAGACAGTTCTACAATAACTAATATTTTCTTTTTGTTCCAGGTGCATTCCTTATACCATTCTTCATTATGTTAATCTTCATTGGACTTCCAATCTTCTACCTCGAGCTCTACATAGGCCAATATACTGGCATCGGTCCTTTACAAGCATTTAGTGCGATATCTCCCTTCTTTAGTGGACTGGGCTACTGCACCCTCGTGGTTATCTCAATTATATCTATTTACTACATGATTATCGTAGCTTGGACCCTGTTCTATACCATTGTCTCCATCGCTGGAAATCTGGACTGGGGATCATGCAACAATAGCTACAATACTGATGGTAAGTACCTAATAAGACAGTATTTTATGTCAATTTATGTAAAGTCAGAGTAATGAATTGTCAAGCAAACTGAATACCAACTTCCCGTAAATTCAAATTACAACTGTCATTCTTTGAGAGTTGTATGTAATGGCTTTAAAGTTTGTTAATTTCCCTAAATGTGCCATATCGTGAATAAATAATAGGAATGTGAATTTAATATTGCTGCAATCCTTGTTTTTTACTTAATAGAAAAATGAGAAATTTTTATAATGCATAATTGTAACCTAAATCAGATAACAAACAAATTTTTTCATCAGCTTGTTACAGTGGAGAATACGACACTGAGTGTAGGCTTGGCAATACCGGAGCAGCAACAGATGAGACGTACTTTCTACGGAGATGTATGAGTATCGGGGAGATCTGCACTAGTGTTGGCTTCCAGCCATACGATGGGTCTTACTGCTTGGATGGAGAGGAAAAAATCCCCTGGTACAGAAATGTTACAAGGATTTTAGCAGCTGAAGAATATTACAAGTAAGTTGGTTCATTATCATTATTAAAAAGAAATAAAGAATGAAGAATCAGAAATTAAGAGATCTGCAGGAGAACCAAGGTAACCGATAGATACACCAACCGACATAGTTCGAAGAATTGCCAAACTTAAGTGGCAGCGGACAGGGCACATTGCTCGCAGAACAGATGGCCGATGGGGCCAAAAGGTTTTGGAGCGGCGATCGCGTACCGGAAGACGTAGCGTTGGAAGATCTCCCACAAGGTGTACCGATGACCTTGTGAAGACCGCAGGAATCCGCTGGATGCGGGGAGCACAGAACTGGTCAAAGTGGCGGTGCCTGGGGAGGCCTATGTCCAGCAGTGGACGTCTTTCGTCTGAAATGATGATGATGATGATTTGGTTTTCGCTTTACAAAAATCCTGGTAGCAGCCAGTCTAGTTTTGTGCCCGGTTCATGGCAATAAAGTCAGTATTATAGAAAACTTAGAACACCATACTATACATATTTCTGCTAATCCCTTTGCAGAATATAAACAAGATCTTGTTTTGTATAATGGTATGTTTGTTCCGTGTGGTGCCGGACGTAAAGAATAGCACCACCCTATTTCCTCCCATGGGTGTCGTAAAAGTCAACTAAGGGACTTACTAGAGAATGGGCAGCAGCGTTCTATATTCACTTTTAACACCATACTGCGATCGCCAACCCGCCTACCAAGCGTGGCGATTATGGCAAACCGCCCCAATTGGGGGAGGCCTAAATCCAGCAGTGGTCGTCTTTCGGCTGAAATGATGAAAATGAATGATTTTTGTTAATGTTATGGTACGTCTAGTGCGCAGTACTCGCAGCTAGCGTGCGTGTATGACCAGATGTATGAACGTAAACGAACCAAAAGGATTGTGTAAGGATCTTAGCAGGTGGCATTCTGTAGTTTCTGCCTACCCCAATGGGAAGAAGGCATGAGTTTATGTATGTTTTTTAATTACTTACTTTTTTATAGAGTTTTAAATCAGCTAGTATTTCTTGTCTGCAACATTTTTGGAGTCAGATACAATATTAACTTTGCTTTTAAGAACAGAGCCCATGATTTGTTTCTTTATTGTACTACTAGCTTTTGCCCGCGGCTCTGCCCGCGTGGATGTTGGCTATCGACAAAAAAAAGTAGACACAGTCTTTAGACAGACTTATTGGAGAGTACCAGGTATAGAACCGACTTTATTTGGCCCGTTTATAAGCTGTTGGGTAGTTATACATAGTTTAAAAAAATATCGTGTCACTACTGTTGTAGCAGGTACATATGCCTACAACAGCTAAGGAAATGAATGTGGCGTATTTCATATTGTCTTTGAAAGAGTATCATAATTAATTATGTTGAAAGATAATATAGTTACATAACATCATTAAATAAAGATAAAAGGTTTATATATTACTAGCTTTTTCCGGCGGCTCCGCCCGCGTGGATGTTGGTTGTCGAGTTAAAAAGTAGCCTATGTCCTTCTACATATCTCTGCCAAATTTCATGACGATCGGTTCAGCGGTTAAGGTGTGAAAACGTAACAGACAGACAGGGTTACTTTCACATTTATAATATTACTAGCTTTTGCCCGCGGCTTCGCTCGCATTAATTTAGAATTTGACAATTAATTTGGGTTGTAATCTGCATTAAAAAAAAATAACTCTTAAAACACTACTAAAGTTTCTATAATAATATAATTCAATCATGATTCGAAAGACACGTGACATTGTTGTTTTCCTCGGGAACAGTACTTTTTTTTTTGGGGACCCTATGTCCGTTTCTGTACACATGACAACGTATATGCAAAATTTCAGGATGATCGGTTCAGTGGTTTAGGCGTGAAAACGTAATAGATAGACAGACAGAGTTACTTTCACATTTATAATATACTAGCTTTTGCCCGCGGCTCTGCCCGCGTGGATGTCGGTTATCGCGTAAAAAAGTAGCCTATGTCCTTCTCCATATCCCAGGTTATATCCCTGCCAAATTTTATGACGATTTCGTGAAAACGTAACATACAGAAAGACAGACAGAGTTACTTTCACATTTATAATATTAGTATGGATAAGTATGGGTCATTTGCAGATAAGTGCAAAAACATTAATGGCGAAATGTGGGTGTACCTATTATGGATACATCTCTGCCTTACCCTTCGGGGAAACAAGGCGTAATTTTATGTTTAGTGCAAAAACGAATACATTTTTATTTCGAAGTACAAGTGTACTTACTTTGGAATTTGATTTGAAATGATATCTAAAGAACCGTTATCAAAAGAAATTACCTTAAATTTAACATTCATGTCACGTTCTATTTAAAACTTTTGATAAAACTGTGAAATGATTGTAATTGATTTTGGACACAATGAACATTATCACAAAATGATTAACTTCTTTTTTATTTTAGGTTTTGAATTGCCCATGACAAAATGGCAACAGATGGCCTATTCTACGACTATCTTAATAATCTCCTAGTTTTCCTAATTTCATGAAAACCAAGAATGTTTACAAATACATAACTTTAAACGCATTTTTTTTTACATAAATATAAATGCAACGACTGTAAAAAAGCTTCAGTCATTGCAATTTTTATTAGATAAATTGATGAGTTTATCTAGAAGATAGACTCATATGCTCAACACTCAAAAACTTATCCACGCTACTTGATTTTTAGGTGTTCATTTAATGATCAGTGACTTATCAAGTATTCTGACCTTTCTATAATCAGCCAACAGCCACTGTTCACTATAGATAATTACAATTATGTTTTATATGATCTGATTAAAACGATAAATGGGCGTGGAAATGTGACGAAACGAGCTTTCTGATATACTTACTTGTGTTAGCAGTGACTGTGAATGGATTAATTGCGATAACGATGCAAATATTTCTGAACATTCGTTCAAGAAAAAGAATCTAGGTATAACAATCGAAATTTCTGTGCTTTGTGGCGGCCATATACTACTCCACATGAGAACAAACAAGATATTGAGTATGGAGTACAATGTATCAAAGACCTGACGTCACAAATCTTACATCCCGAAATCAGAGTTTACTGCGCGACTAGCATAAATACAACATCCCGAAATCAACCGTTTGGCAGTTGTCCACCAAACACGACACCCGTCTGCTCGGAGGATCCACCCTTTTCCATAGAGTATGAGTGAACTTTACACCCTGTTCCTTATACCTCTATAGCTCTATCTAATTTAAATATTAATGTATTATACTTTGTATGGGGCAGTAGTAGGTTAAGTTTACTAACATAGTTATTATTAATTATTTCCTTTATTCAAATAAATACATATAAATTATATTTTTAAATATTAGAATATAAAAAATATAAAAACATTTAAAAATATAAAAAAAATAGTAGCCCATCGGTATCGGGAACAGGGTCCAAGCTACCGGCGGTCAGGGCTCCAGAGAGAGGAACCTCCTAACAATGCGAGCAGTGTCCAGTAGTACCGCCCTCTGAATCAAGCCCTTGATCCAGCTGCCCAACGAGAGCCTCCTTAGGTGTTGGTCGAGGCTCTTGCTCTTGGCAATTATTATTATTATTATTATTTTTAAATGTTTACATATCTCGGGACCCTGGGGTCCCGGACCTTTGGAAGGCGTACGAGGGGCTGAAGCCAACTCGCAGAGGCCCGTTAGACGCTTTTTAATTAAATGAGGCACCAACCGACGATTATCCCTGTACGCACTATGCAAGTGCACCCAAGGACAACCCCCGGTTGGTGTAGGACTATTGCAAGATATGGAAACAAAGATATTGGACTATGGGTTTGGGTGGTTAAAATGGACTGGTTACCTAAAACTATTGAAGGACTATGGCCCCTGCCTGATCAATGTTTTTTTACACACGGATAAAATGGCAGGAGTGACTTGCACACTCAATAATGGGCCCCCGAAAACGGTCGCTAGCACATAGTGACGTAGCGACAAGGGGGCAACATGTCCTGAGGTGCTTGAGGAGTGGAAAGGTATTTCACGGCTCTCAGAACAATCCTAGAGCCCGGAAGATGGTCAAGATCCCTACAAGCACTTACAGGAATACTTCCTTACTCCGAGCACGTTTGCTCTTGCGAATTTCCACTCAAGCCGGCCAATAAAGGCAAGAATGAGGTGGGAGCTCAGTTCCTCGTCAGTGTTCACTCCAGCCGGCCAATAAAGGCAAGCTAGAGATGAGGAACATGACTTCTCCCGGGAGATAGGGTCCGTGGGGTCGCAACTGCCCAACAGCTCGCCACATGCTGCTCTGCGGGTTTCTGTATCTCTCTTGGTCTGGCTCCTCACCCTAAACATGTTCCGGTAAAGTAAACTCTACCGGCACAGACCCAGAGTTCGGAGCGCGCAAGCCCTACCACGACGTCAACGTAGAGATACGGTGGTGGGGTTATTATATTATTATTATTAATTATTATTATTAATTTATCATTTATTCTGTCTTCACAAAGCTGACTTAATGTGTACAAAAAACGTCTTAGCTGTATTCCACCTATGTGAGAGACTAGTGCCTGATAATAATATAGGTTTATTGGGAAAAACCTGTGTTACGGGTCACCAGGCTTTTACAGAGATACCGTGCAAGTAAACAATATGCATAACAAAAATATAAACTAAATAAAAGTTGTTACTAACATATTGAGCCCATTGTTACTTGTGAATTAAATATACAAATATACATAGAAACCTTCCGAAATGAAGGTGTCCGGAAAAGAACCGGAGTAACCGACATAGCCTGTAGATTAAGCAAGCTGAAGTGGCAGAGGTCGGCCATGTTTGTCGAAGGACCGATGGTTAGTGGAACAGACGAGTCCTGGAGTGGAGACCGCGTATCTGCAAGCTTAGTGTGGGACGCCCCCCAGCTAGATGTTGGATCATTAAGTTCCCTTCAAAATGGTTGAGCTAAATGGTGCTGATCCATGCGTCATGTTTCTGAACGGGCTTCGTCAGTTGGGACTGGTCATCTCTTAGCTGCCACGGCTTATTTTTATTTTTGAATTGTTTTTATTATGGACGCTTCTAACGTGCACGTCTTTCTACATTGTTCTCACATGTATAACTTCGACATGAATGATGTAACCCATATTTTGTAACAATATTTTGTTTTAAAAGAGTGTCTGTGGAGTTTCTTGCCCGTTCTTCTCCATAGGAACGTACTACGCTTTGGAATGGGCAACTAGCTTCATCTTTCTGACTGACCGACCCTTGACAATTCAAAAGTGCCTGTAATTGGTTTATTTGAAATAAATGCTTTGAGTTTGAGTTGAACTGACGACCTTAAAAAGGTGGCTGGGATAGACTGGATGCGGAAGGCTGAAGACAGGGTGTTGTGGAGCAGCCTGGAAGAGGCTTATGTCCAGCAGAGGACTTCGGTAGGCTGAGTTGATAAACGTTCCGGAATCAATCAGTTGTCTACTTTAGAAGAACTACTAATACGAGTTTTTTGACGTTCGAAAAGTGCTGATTCTCAGCCTAATTTTGAATAAATGGCTTTTGATTTTGATTTCGGTATATTTATTGTGTCGGTTCGCAATTTGTTTTATCTTTCATCAATAAACTACGTTCCAGCGCTAGCGATTCTTGGCTACTATTCCTACCTATGCGGCCAAAGACAAAGCGTGGAACTAATATAATAATTTATTGGTTCATTGTTACAAAAAAATTAACAAATTTATTTATTTATATAACATTTGCTTGCTGCACTAACAGTAAACACCAAAGCGTGCAGCAAGCCAACAACAAAAAGTCAACTAAAAAGTTCATGCAAACACTAATCACAAATTTACTGCTAGAAAAAAATATATCTAAATTCGGCTCCTGAGCAATTAGGGCGTTCAACAGATTGATCGCCTGGGTTGTGGGAGCGTATCGAGCAGTATGGGTTCGTACTGGCGGAGCCGCGAACAGCCACCGCGAGGCACAGGCGTGCGACCGCCGCAGTCGGTCCGGAGCAAACAATGAACAGCGGGCTAGGGTAGTCGCGTCATCGATCTTATTGTTGAGCAATAAGTAATAGTGCATCAACAGCGCACATTTACGTCTCAGTTCCAACGTGTTGATGCCTAATAATTATATTAAGTATATTATTCATTAAAATAATTATTTTGTACTGTAACTAGAATATTTATCATAGTTATTTGAACAGCGGTCCCTAAACTAGGCAGCGCCTGTATCTTGCCTGCGTAATTTTCAGTCAATTTCATGAATTTACCATCAGCCGGTCGATTCTGTAAAAATCTCACCGTGAAAACTTAGGTGAAGTAAGCGTGAAGTGACCTGTCACCCTACCTGACGCTAGGGAATCTAGAGATTGACAGCTCACTTTGAACTCACTTCACTTAATGTAGCGCTACAGGTGAAATGAAGGCCAAGAGCTTCACCCTTGAGGATAAATAAAAATAAATCTTTTGAACAGTAATAATATTAAAATTACCTTCATAACTGTTCAAGTTCGCTGCATTTTCAAGATTGTACGTTCCAATTGCTATCTACTAGATTAAGCTTAACCTACGTTTATCCTTTCATTCGTAAATATTAAAATACCAGAGATAAGCACAGTTGTTGCGTAGACGACTAATGAAAGTCTATACAATGAGTCAGTCAATAATTAATCAATAAGGCCGTGTTCACAACAAACGTATTGTCAGCCGCCGCCGACTCGCTCAGTCGGCTGAGTTTTATTTTCATAAGTACACTTTGGACATGTTCCTCGTTGATCTAGTGGTTTTAAGGGCTACTGCTAAATTAAATTAAAATTCATTTATTTGAGGTACAGTTGTCACATGTCTTCAATTTTAGGTTCTACGATATGCCGGTTTCCGCACAATGTTTTCCTTCACGCTTTTGAGAGCAGTGGTGATAAAACAATTTACACAAAGTAAAGCCCCTGCCTGGGTTCGAACCTACGACCTACAATTCGTAAGTCGAAGCCGTTACCTCTAGGCCACCACTGCTCTTAAAAACTGTATTGATTTGACATAATTAAGCTACCGAATTGCTGTCATTATAATGTCAATACACTGAAAAAAAAAAAAATGTTGCCATAATCAAGATTTTGTTTAGATTGACTAACTTGTTTGCATCTGAGCCTATCAAGCACAATGATCACAGCTACTACTTTCATTTGATTGAGATTTGAAACGGGATCTTGATTGGAGTTATCACAATACATATTTGCAGCAATCAAGTCAAAACATAGTTGTTCCAACGAAGATTATTAGATTAAAGTTTCAATGATCTTTATTGAAGTAATCAAAATGCTAGATTGACACAACTTAATTTTTTACAGTTAACTTTTTTTTAACTTGTCTTTTTTTTACTCATCTACAATGATGTCATGTTAAGGGTAATCGAGAAACTTGTTTGAGTGTTCAATCTTTTGAACTAGTATTGCTGCAACCATGTCGTGATGATCAACTTAACTAAGATTGTGATTAATCTAAACAAGATATCGTCAATCAAGCTAAAAATTCACTTGAATGGAGTGCATTTTTTTCAGTGTATGTATTTCTACTTCAGCGCCGTCATCTCATTCTCGTTGACGTCACAAGGTATGTACTCTCTAGCAACAAGCTAAAAAAAGCTACTTATCTAGGCTCTCTGTTGTACGAATAGCTCTAATACTATTGAAAATGTCAATGTTTTAAATACACATTCTAAAAATATTTATCGGAATAATGTCCATAATCGATAACGCCACCACAGTTTATATTAAGCCAACTACTTGATAAAGTAAACAGCCGAAGAATACAATATTTATAGACTTGGAAATTGACGTCAATAATGACACAAGTAGGTGGGCGTGGAAAAGGACAGATGTTAGTTTGTTTTGTTAATTAAGTTTTGAACACGTTCTAGTTTTGTGAATATGATAATATCATTTGGTTGATTGAACGTGGTATAGATAAAATTAATTGTGAGGTTGTTAATATCACTTAGATACGAATGTTTATTTATCATTAGCAATAGTTTTTTTTTTATACACCTATACTTCATGTATTATATATAACATTAGACAAATAACTGTTCTCACCCTTTCGTTATTTCGATGTAAACGGTTAATAAACTCCGTTATTTCACAATAAATACAAAGCACTGTAATCTATTGACCATTTACATTAAAAAATAACTCTAAAGTGCTGTAATTTCAACAATATTACACAATAACTGTCGTTAATTAGCCGTTATTTGTCTAATGCTATAGTAAATGGAGTATAGCTGTAGGAAGCAATTAAAGCTAGATACAAAGTAGGGTGACTCCTATAGTAATTGGCCACGCTATAGTAATTGGCCACTCATAATAAAAGAGGTAGAAACAAGGTAATACAAGCAAGCTCATTAATGAAAAGGACAAAAATATTCCTATGTCTATTGTATTTTCGTTTTAGTTCATAAAATGTTCATAAAACCTCTTTTGTTATGAGTGGCCCATCACTACAGCGTGGTCAATTAATATAAGCAGTCACCCTAGAATATCTGCAACTAGCAGTCGCTATAAAAAGGAGCTGTTCCCTCCATTTTGTCGAATTACACGAACATAAATGTATGGAGGTACTGCTTCTTTTTTGCGATTTCAGGGTATACGAGTAAATAACAAATGATTTTATATCTGTAAGTAGATTTGTACAAACACTTTTACACGTCAATCATACTTTTACAACTATATGAGGTCGACGTTACCTATCTGACTACTTTGAGAAGTTAGGCCGAAATAAACTAAGAGGTATATAATCTTGGTCAGATCATGTGAATACTGTGTAAATTGGTGTCTGAAATGATCTTTTTAGGAAAGAATCACACAGATTGAGTGGACTTGCCATCGAATCAGAAATGAAGAGATCCGCAGGAGAACCAAGGTAACCGACATAGCTCGAAGAATTGCCAAATTTAAGTGGCAATGGGCAGGGCACATTGCGCGCAGAACAGATGGCCGTTGGGGCCGAAAGGTTCTGGAGTGGCGACCTCGTACCGAAAGACGTAACGTTGGAAGGCCTCCCACAAGGTGGACTGCTGACCTTATGAAAGCCGCAGGAATTCGCTGGATGCGGGAAGCACAAAACCGGTCGAGGTGGTCGTGCTTGGGGGAGGCCTATGTCCAGCAGTGGACGTCTTTCGGCTGAAATGATGATGAAATGATAAGGGGACTGGTCCAGTCAGTTAACGCATTTGTCAGTAATCGTGCAGCTAAACTCAGAACTTAAGGAGGTCAACGATTTAACGAACAATACCAAACAAAGAAAGGAAATTTGGGTAGGCCGCATAACTTACTCAAACTGCCAGACCATGATTAAACCTAAGTGGAAAAAAAAAATCATTTCAAGGGTCATTGTTTTTTTTTAATTTTTTTTTTCTATTGTGTAATTTGTAACTTTACAACGTTACAAATAACCCAAGAGGTTACTTACAAGTTAACAATACATATTACAATACTACAACTACTACTATTACTATACTTTACAATACTATGTGTATTATATAAAAAGAGAATGAAAAATAATTAGATTAGGAAAATAGGTCAGCTTAAGGCTGACCTATTGAAGTGAAGAAAATGAAAGAATTTACTTAAAAAAAGTAAAACTGACAGATGACAATTCATGATAAATATGTCAAAGTATATAAATATTCTAATAGAAAAACAACAGGGAAAAATAATATAGTTTGGACAAGTTTGGATCTCAGATGCAGAAACAGCCAAAACAATCAAATGTATGCTTATAAAAGAGTGTAAGTTGAGTGAGTGTGATACGATTTTATACATGAAAACATAGATTTAAATGAAAAAGTCTAAATGAATGAATGAATGCCATGCACCGACCCCAGCGCTTACCCCAGCATATTTGATCTGAGCCCAGCATGAATAAAAATTGTAAAGAACATCGGCTTCTTGAAAACTATGTACATATAAAATAAAGACAAGATGATGTGGTTTTGTAAAGCAAAATAGCACACCAAGTCTTCACAGTAACAGTTGTTCCCATGGTAAAAATTGTTCATAATGATGAGTACAATGACCCCATATGGAGGTTTTCAGTTAATTCAATAACACCTTGTATGACTCTGCCACTACTATACCGTGTTCAACTGATTGTAAAATCCGGCGAGATTTCCGTCGAACGTTTGATCGCTCATGGCAACGTTCGTCAATCATTACTGATAGCTTGCATGTGTAGAAAATTTAGATGTAATCAAGATGTAATTTTACTGACTATATTATATTATCAATGTGTCCGATAGTATATTGCTAGATAAAGGGCTTCTACGCATAATGCGATCCGATCATCCGATCCGATTTTTAGAGCAATATGCGAAGTACGGTCAGGGCAGTCAACTTCTTATCAAATTCATCATATTATTATAAATGTCAAAGAAAGCTGAGAGTTGAATATACGGATAATGGTGGTAGTTAATTTGATAACCAATTAATTTCTCTGACTTCACTTACTTACTGGGCAAACCATAGCGCATGGTGTCATTGCAAACTGAACGGTTGATCGTCTATGAGCTATACTAAAATAGTCACAGAAACCTTATTTCCAGTAGTACAATTTTTTACAATAGAGAACACCTCATACATTTTATCAATTGTTTCCCTTACAAAGATTCTCTAGCCTGATTATTCTTCTTTCAGTGAACGTGTTTTGGGCAGGGGTGATGCTACTTGGGAGAACTGGGGTGAAATTCAGTGGCATTTAGTAGGGTGCTTGGCGTTAGCATGGCTCATAGCCTTCTTCTGTGTCATCAAGGTAAGCAAAAGTAATAATAATAAAGCCTCGATCAACATCTCTCGAGGCTTTCGTTAGGCGGTTGGATCGTGGGCCTGATTCAGAACAGTACTCCTCGATACGGCTCGCATTGTGAGAAGGTGCCTGTCTCTGCAGCCCCAACTACCGGTGGCTTGGATCCTGCCGATACCGGTGGACCACTATTTATTATATTTTAAAATGATAATATATTTTTTAAGAAATTACACATACACTAACACAGCAGGTTTATTGAAAAACCCTCATCTGTGGCCAAACAATCTTCTTCGGCCTGCTCTTATCCCGTGTTACTTGGGATTGGTGCAAACAGTTTTTCTATACCATTCTTCCTTGTTAGCTGTCACATTATCATTCACTCTCTTTTCATTCACATCATTCCTTCGCAAAATCCATCTTTGAAAGATCCTATTTATGTTAACTTGTGTAGTCCCACTTCCGGGCAAAGATTTCTCCCATACTTTTCAAATTCTCCTTATTGTTTGCCATCTCCGGCCAACTGAAAGATCATAATCTCATCGTCATGACCCCTGCATCATCACGGTATCATCGAAGCGCAAATTGTTACAATGATATGAAAGAATATAGAACAAAACGGACCCAACTTGTAGCAAATTGAGACTAGTACCATTTAAAAGGTCTTTAAAAATAAATAAATTTTTTCTATGGCGACAACTCTGTAGCTCTTGGGAGAAAAAAGTTATTCGTCGTTGAAAAATGCTGAAAACCCTTTGTAAATTCACCCCACGCGCCGTTTGACGATCGCGTTTTCGCAATTTTTCAATTTGTTATTCAAACTACTTATGCACTTGAGACACGGGCCCTACAATTAACAATTAACGGAACAGTTTCCACAATTAACAGAATACGTTATTTTATTCAGTTTGAAAACATTCCATCTAAAGTTTGCAAGATCCATGAATATAGAGGTATATTTAGTGCAAGCCCTAATATGTCACAGTACGGGCTACCAACGGAAAACTGTTCGTTAATAAGAGGCCGTATTTTATCCAGGCACATTTCGAATAAAATATACAACACGTATCTTTTAATCCAAGTGAATGTCCAAGGCGGAGAAGCAATCAAAGCCTATTAATGCTCCTGCATGACAGGTATGAGAACTCTAGGTGCCTGTGCTCATACCGTCTTAGGTTTTGGCAGGCACCTAGATAACTTCGTAGATCCGACAAATGCTTGGAATGAAACAATTATTGAGAGCAAAAATACCATTTATAAATGATATTTATTTTATGTACCTTAATAAATAAGCAAACTGTGCTTAATTGAATTGATGGCGTTTTAATTAACATTTTACGAAGCAAAAAGCAAACCTTAGGAAGCTGGGTCAGTCTCTATAAAACAGAACAGCTTCCTAAGGTTTGCTTTTTGCTTCGTAAAATGTTAATTAAAACGCCATCAATTCAATTAAGCACAGTTTGCTTATTTATTAAGGTACATAAAATAAATAATATTATATAATAATTCTTTGTAGTGTTACAAAGATGATAGAAAATGCAAAAGAGAAGTGATCATAGATTCATTCATTAATTCGTTCATTCATTTTTAAGTTGTTCACTTATGCCTCTTCCAAATGACACCTAGTCTAAAACGCTACAAGATGGGTAGGTACAGGTTCCAAACAAAATAACCCATTGACATCTTTATCGTCAGTTATTTAAAAAAATCTGCTCTTTCATACAAAATGCACTTTTGTATGAAAGAGCAATTTTTTTATATTATTTGATATTTACATGGACAAAATGTATAGAACAGCAGTTTTTTTAATAATAAACGACGAAAAATTTCTACCCTGGTGGGTTTAGAATCATGGAGGTACTGAATTCATGATAACAGTTTGTGCACCGTGTTAAACCCTGAATAATAATAATTGGTCTTAAAAAATATATTTTTTTTAGGGTGTTCAATCAGCGGGGAAAGTGGTCTACTTCACTGCTTTGTTCCCTTACGTCATGTTGACGGCTCTGCTCGTCCGAGGAGTGACCCTAGAAGGAGCTGGTGATGGTATTTTGTTCTACTTGTCACCAGACTGGGAAACATTGCTTTCAGCCAGCGTATGGGGTGATGCAGCGTCTCAGGTACCGGATTATTTGTTTTTAAAGGATAATATTTTCATAAAATAAGGCCCACATGCATCACAAATCATATACACCGTGGCATTTCAGTCGTCTTACAAAGACAGCCCACTTCATGTATCCAATTACTACTAATCATTCATGTAAAAAAAAAAAAAAATATTTTGAACATTTGAATTTTTAATTTTTATTAACTATGACGCATGACATAGTTTGAAACACCCTGTTACGAGTGCAGTCCGAGCCTTGTGATACAAGGGCGCCGCATAATGGATTTAGATTAAGGGGCCGTGCACGAAGTCGATTGATTTTGATCAATTTTGTTCATTGTTTGTGAGAAAGGAAAAATAATTTATACAAAATTATTTGTGATTTGAAAAGTCGTGTTCTTTGTTTTGCACGTGGCGGAAAGGTATTTTTCAAAAAAATTAAGTATTCACGGTAAATCACTAATATTCGCACCAAGTTTTCCGAAAAATGACGCGAGACTGACATTTGATCATCATTCTACAAGAAACTACTTTTGATTTTGAACATTAAAAAATATCATCAACAGCATTATATGGTTTACTTGCATGTGGCGGAACCACTTTTTTCAATTTTCATACAAAATGTAGTAGAAAAATAATATTGAAAAATCCTTTTTTTTTGTTTTATACCCCGTCAGTAATATATTTTTTCCAATTATTTAGCAAATCATATCAAGAAATTTAAAAATCACAAATTAGACTTCAGCTATCCTTGAAATACAATCAAAATTTTAATTAATGATTATACAATATCTTCATTAAGTAAATCAACGGCGAAATAAACTATATTTTGGAGAGCACAAAAGTGATGAAACTATTAACAGCTGCTGTGACTGACACGAATGGTTTAGCACCATAAAAACTGTTCTTTTATAGTTACACAGACTTAATATTTCGATTATTTCAAGTTTTCTCACAATTAGATAAGAAATTGACAAAAAAGAGGTTTTTTCGTGCACGGACCCTTAAGTTTAAGTTGCAATAGTAAGAAACACATTTTTGCGTTAGGTTGAATGAACTCTGATAAAGATGTCGCCGCTCCATTCCGCGGCGCTAATGATTAGTAGTCATTGGATACATGAAGTGGGCTGTCTTTGTAAGACGACTAAAATGCCACGGTGTATAATCATATTGAGCGCTAAATGAATTTTAAACATCGTTCTATTTCTGTAATTCATTTGAAGATGACAGAGATAGAATTATGTTTTACATACGTTCAATTGAGTACAATTTTTGTGACATTTTAATTAAAACATCCCTTCAATACGGCTTTTTATACAATATTCTCTATAAAATAAAAAATACCATTTCTTCTAATATTTTATTAAGATTAAAGTTATAGTGCTAAAATGATTTAATTCGATTTTTATGATTATTTATTATTTAACCATTTATACCTACATACATGTATACCTAAACAGACAAGAAGAGAGGAACAGAAAATACGAAAAATCTCCCCCAGACTAGGTACATGTGATAGAGAAGAAGAGAGAAAAAAAAAAAAAAAAAAAACACAACAATTCACTTATTTAAATAAAAATACAATATTTAAGTTTTAATATTATAATATGCATCTATGATGAAATGGCACAGTGCTATAATAAATCGGCTATCACTAAAATATCAAATGATTAAAAAGTAAAGCCGAATAGAATCGTTTAAAAACCTTTCAGCTAATCAAACGAGTTAAACATCAAAAAAAGCCTCACAAATTGACTTACCGCAAGTATTTTGAGCAAAAATGTTAACTAGAAAACTTACCAACTTAATAAACCCAGTTTAAAGAGATAGCTAAATAAAAGCTATTTGGACTGCCATAAAATTTTCAAGACTTCGGTAACAAACATCAATCCATCGAAGGAATCGGTCCATCAGAAACATTTTTGTCAGTAATGGTGGCCATTATTTCTTGAATAAATAAATGCGGCGCCTAATTATCTGGAAAAGTTGGGGAACGGCAATTTATGTTTTTTTCCAGACCAAAGACTTTCGAATTTCTTAATTAAAAAGTTTAAAACGCTCTGAAATTTGCTGGCGTTCTTTTAATTATTTTTATATCGTACTGTTTTATGAAATTTATCTAGTTTGTAAACTTATTAGCAAGAAAACAAAATTGAAATAAATAAAAGTTACAATATTATCATTTCTAGTCTGAACGCCGAACGTTGTAACACAAATCTTTCAGATACCCTTGGTACTGTAGAAGTTGTCTGCAAAGGGAACATTACATCATGTAGGTTTGTAGAAAAATGACTCTGGTTGCGTTTTTGATCACTCAAACGAATGTAGAATTAGTTTCAAAATTGAATATGCGGCTATTGTCATAAAACTACAGTTATGTGATAGGCGCGTAAAAGTGAGCACGTCCTCCTGAAATAAATAGCGAACATTCAATATTGCTTCGTATTATCTTATAAGAAAGAAAGAAAGAAAAAATATTTATTGAGACCCGCACAAGAAGATCACATTTTAAACTAAACACTCATAGTAGCATTATAAAAATAAAATAAAAAGGAAAACCCAAAGTAAAATGAAAAGTCCTTAAGGGCCGAGTCACACCGGAATGGCAGCAGCCGGCAGCGACGCGGCGAGCACTTTCAGTGTGAAATAATTTTAAACTTTATCTACATACATAAAAGACCAGTATCGCTTGAAAAGCTTGAAAAGGTCGCGAGGCCGCTGCTGCTATTCCGGTGTGACTCGGCCCCTACGGGACTAAAAGGCTTCCATTTCAGCAAGACATGATGGCATCTTATGTAGCGCCTACCCCATATAGATTCCGGTAGTGCAAGCTCGCCCAGCGTTTACAGTACACATGGGTAAAACCAAACTAGCTTCAATAATTGTCATAAACATATATCAAGAGAAGTCATTACGTCAACGCCGGCTGTCGCTGAAAACCAGCTCTGGGGCTCTGTCTTGCATAGGGTCGCAGCATAATGCTGAACGATAGCCGTTTTGCGTGGATGTGACGCATTTCCCCCCCATAGTTTTCTTATTTTTATTTTGTGTTTATGTTCTTTATTGCGTCATGTTTACCGCAAATAAACGTTTTTTCTTTCTTTCTTTCTTTATTTATTTATTATTATTTATTTATTTAAACTTCATGTACAATAGTGGTACATAGACGGACTTAATGCCACAAGGCATTCTCTACCACTAAACCTTTGGGTTAAATATAAAAACAGTGGTAGGGTACAAAAATAATGACTAAAATACTAACTTCTTGATTAAGAGAATTTATATAGTTTTATTGATACTAATACACATATACAAATAAAATAAACTAATAGATAATAAATAATATTGCCGTCTCACAACAGTGATGTGAAGATAACAGCTTTGACACAAAAGTAGATAATACGAGTATAGGGTGTATCTATTCAAACACGAAATATTTTAAGAAGCTATGCAGATGATTTTTTTAAAATTCTGAGTATATTATTTATTTATTTTTTTAGTAATTTAAAATTACTTGATATGATGATTAATTTTATCAAAATTCACCGCGCTCGTTCCGCCACCGTCGCGGCGTCGCATCGCCGCGTCCAGGCGGGTCATTCACAAAATAAGTAAATAAATGTTTTTTTTTTGCAAAATGTCACAAGCAATTTTAGTAAAAATATAAAAAACGTAGATAAAAAAAAAGAAAAAAAATTACGCTGCTATGGGCTTTTTTACCACCTACAGATTTTTCTCTTAAAATATTTCGTGTATGAATAGATACACTTTATAATATATAAAAGTATGTCAAGTTCCAATAAATAACTCACGATAATTCATATTATTTCTATAATGACGCAATTCTTCCAAAGGTATGTAGGTAGGTACGTAATGCGGGTTTGCAGGAAAAGCAAAAATTATTATAAAAGTGGACACAATACCTAGTGTTGAAATTAAAACACGTAAATTCAATTCAGAACTCTCGGGAAACAAAAAAAGTTGACAAACAAAACAAAATCACCTGCGTTTGATTTGATATTTTGTTGGAAAATATTGTGGCTATTGTTTTGTATTGCTGTTGGCTTAATTGGTTGTTTGTTTTGTAAATAATTATGGAAACATTTCTCGTGTTTCATATGTGTGTTTAAGGGAAACGATAATATAGGTAGGTAGAGATAAAATAAAGAAACGTTGCTTCAAAACATAAATTATAAATTAACACGATCCACAATCACTTCTAATCTACGTTATACACTTGTTATTAAGAAAGTATTTATATCATAACAACCGCAACATAGTTAAATCTGTGTGTTTAGATTTCTATAGTAAGACACAAATGCTCAACTAAACTTTTTTTAAATTATCGTTGATTATTCTGCTTTTTTTCTTACTTCGTAAACCACAGCAGTAAGTAAAACAACCACCTTCTTAAAACTCAACTAACCCAACTATTTATTCCACTAGATCTTCTACTCATTCGGCGTGGCCTGCGGGTCGCTCGTGACCTTGGCTTCGTACAACAAGTTCACCAACAACTGTCACTTCGACGCCGTCTTCGTCAGTTTCACCAACTTCCTCACTTCTGTATACGCTGGGTTTGCTATATTCTCGGTGCTGGGATTCCAGGCTCAAAAAATGGGTGTTGAAATTCATGGTACGTACTTTTCTTTTTTTTCTTTTTTCTGTATTTTTACCCAAGCCACATTTGATCTTCAAAAACGGTACACTAACGCACACATAAATAACGTAATATTGTATTGTGACGCTGGCGCTAGCGCGACACGGAGTTCAGGTTTACTAATTAGCCAAGGTTTAACGTACAGTCAGCTGCAGAGAGAGAGAGTGAGATTTCTCTGCAGCTGACCGTAACATTGCGCATCGCGGACACTGGCGGTGAACCACTTTTCAACCTTATTACTAAGGAAATAAAGGTGAAAAGTGGTGCACCGCAAATGTCCGTGGTTGTACCACTTGCGGAGCGCGTATATTAACTTATCTACCTTTTTTACTTATAATAATTATCATATGTAGGTTTTTTACTTGTACAGACTATCCGTAAAAAAATATTTTCGATCGAAAATACATAAAACAGCTCCAAGCTTGGCCTAGGCCTTGTGCCTTGGGCGCAGTTCTACATGGATCATAGCCTTCCTGTGTGACGATATCATTATGTCAACATAATTATGTGTGTTATTATCATGGGTAGTAAGCTCTGCAATCAAACTTGCTGTCTGTCTGATCATTTAACCATGACGAACTTTTCTTATACAGCTCATGTCAACATAGGAGAAGATAATTAGGATACCCTCAGTTGATAGGTTTAGCTTCTTCTTTTGTGTCTCTGGCCTAAATCCCCATTTTCACGATGCAAATTTCTTACCTGTGCGATACATTAAAGTTGATGCAACAATAACTTGCATCGTCTAAACACTGTTTACAAAATCAAAATATTTTATTTCCCATAAACCTACATGGGCACTTATGAAACGTCAGAAGCTAGGTGCACGGTTCCAATTGGTCGTTTCTTATGGAGAAGAGCCGGCAAGAAACTCCACGGTTACTCTTTTAAAAATAATTGGCTTTTACAATATTTTCAAATAATAGTGTTGATAGGTATGGGAGGACAGTGTATGGCCTTTCAACAATTACTAGGTACTTAACAATATAGAAAAGTGCCAACAAATCTACACTCTACTAGGCCTACAACGTTCTCACATTCACAAAACAGAAAAGAATCTAAAAAAAAAAAAAAAACAATATAAATATTATAAATGTGTAAGTAACTCTGTCTGTCTGTCAGTCTGTATGTTACGTTTTCACGCCCAAACCGCTGAACCGATCGTTATGAAATTTGGCAGAGATATAGCCTGGGATATGGAGAAGGACATAGGCTACTTTTTTACGCAATAACCGACATCCACGCGGGCGGGACCGCGGGCCAAAGCTAGTATTATATAATATGAAAACCTATTTAATCCAAATGACATGATTGCCATTACAACTAGATGGTGTAACATTTATTGTTGCTTCAACTTATGCCATGTTCTAATGCTTATTACTGAAAATAAGGATGATTGATATTGGCACTTTTAGCACTAGGTCACATATACACAGAGTGTAAGTGAAGTCAGTGTATCATACTAAGAAGACCGGTACATGAAATTATTTCAAGAACATTATGGAAATCCAATAAACATGATTAATTGTTTTATTACCTCACACGCAATGTATCGTTACCGTGGCAAAACGCAGGTAGCGAACGGCAGCGCAGCGAGTGAGTTCGATGAACTCTGTAGCTAGGCAGAAAGTGAACAGCTGATTTCGCGCGTCGTTTGTTAGAGTATTTCAACATCCATTGCTGGTTTTTTGATTTTAGCTGTTTTTTTTACATAAATAGAGTGCTTCGTACAGAAAATGTAATTTTACATTTAAAATAAAGGAATCGTAACTGAAAAAAAGAAAATGAAATATTTCCTGAGAAAATTTCCAGTGGAATATGATTCCAAATAAGGAGCTGAATGCACCCTGTTAGTTTGTGGAGGGCTTTCCTTACACCCTGTATAACTAAAGTCAACCAACCATTGAACACAAACGTTCATGAACATCAAAAAAGTGCAAAAAAAAGCTCTCTGCGATTACCTCAAGTTGATTAATCCGGGCGCCCGCGCCGCGCCGGGCGCTGCAATGCCGCGGGGCGGTAAACATACACGGGCTGAGCGCAAACAATACCCGGTGCACTGAAGCCCACTTAAATATTCCATTGCACTGTGCAATGATATTAGATTAATTTACTGTATTGTTGTTTTGTATATCAAATATTGAAATAGGTTATGTGGAAGCCGAAATTAGAAGGCTTTGTGAAATATTATTTAGGTATTTCGATGAGATATTATAGGTTAAATATATCTGCTCTTAAAAGTAAATTGAAGAGTTTACTAACTGAAGGAGCATATTACAGTATAGCAGAGTTTATGAAAGAGGACAATTTTTCCTAGTTTTTGAGATGACGATGTTGTATTTACTTGACACGTTATTGTGATCTATTGTATTTGCATATATTTATTTGACGTGACAACGTCTAATAAATCGATGAACGCCCGCTGCATGCACGAAAAAGAATGACTCATTGTCCCGTTACGCTCATTGTACGCTTGCAACGCATCAATGTTTTATTATCACGTTGTCACGTTAAACTATCGTCCGTAAACCAACTTTACAGACAACCAATTTTTTATCAAAAAAATATTCTTTGTGAACTGTAATGATACCTAATATTTAATGAATAATGATGATTTAATAAGTACCTACATAATTTCTTTAATGTAATTTTGATGAATATTATCATGGCTTATGCACCATCTCTTCCTACTAATTTATACGTCACGATATGCGGCAGTACATGTTAGAACTTTAATGTATCTGTTATTGTCTTACATGCAATATAAATTATGTATCATGTATACCTTTTTTAAACAAATAAGATCTTACTTACTTACTTACTAAGTTTTGGATATTCATGTAGAAAAAGGATTTAACTGGTATTCAATTAAAATAAATTCCAATGTCAACCAAATTCCAGTACAAAAGATTTACTGAATCGATTTAATAGTTTGGGAAAATCATTCACAATAAAAAAAAATCTACTGCGTATCAGCAAATACCGTATACAATAGTTTCTTCTTTTTCACGGTGTTACACAAAATTTATTGAAATCCGCATTCATTTCATATCGAAAACAGTAAAAAAAGAAACGAACCATTATTGCTGCTATTGCTGCACATAACATTTGTCCAGTTAAAACGATGGCAGAAAAGGAAAACGTATTGCGCTGGCTGGATACCTTAATTTTTTGAGGGAAAGTCCTGTTAAGCAGCCGACAATTTCCTAGGTTGACCTGCGAAATGCTATAAAAAAAAAACTGGCCAAGTGCGTGTCGGAACACGCACAATGAAGGGTTCCGTACTTGGAAAGAATTTATCCTAAGAACAAACTTAACATTGTAGTTGGTAAACATAATCTCCCATACATTCCAACTGCAAATGTAAGTTTGTACGCACAATATCGAGAGATTTACCATGTTATTTTAAGACCATAGACTTCTTATAGATTTTCCTGTAATCTATAAGTATAGAACTATTTCCTGTATTTTTTTCATAATTTTAGGTTCAGTAGTTTCGGATATAAGGGGGGGAATGGTCAAATTTCGTCTATTTTCAATTATAACTTTAAAACAGTTAATTTTAAAATTACAATATATTTGAGATCCTTTCAAAAAGCCCTTTCATTTGATATGTCACACGGTACAGTTTGCAAAACTTTTTTTTTTAATTTTTGTGGTTGCCCCCCAAAACTGACCCCAATATTCTAAATTCATATATTTACGGCTAACGTCCGTGTTTGGGTCACTCAAATTGATATGTGTACCAAATTTCAACTTAATCGGTCCATTACATTCAGAGCAAATTGGCTGTGACAGACGGACAGACAGAAAGACAGACAGACAGACAGACACACGAGTGATCCTATAAGGGTTCCGTTTTTCCTTTTGAGGTACGGAACCCTAAAAAGGGATAAAGAAAAGAAAGTAAATATTAAACTATTGTCAACAATGTGTTTACGATACATTTATTGGAAACTAGCGACCCGCCTTGCGTCGCTAACTTTTTGGATGTGATAAAACTTGAAAATTTCTTAATTATACATATCATAATATTCATCATATAATCATTATATTCATTTATTATTAATTATATTTCTTAATATTATATTATATTTATTAGTATATTATTATTATACTAATATTTTAAAGATGAAATATTGTTTGTTTCTATCAATTAAGCTCCGAAACTACTGGACCTATGAAGCTATTGAGATTACCAAATATAGGAACTTCAACCGGGATGATGGGTTTCAACTGTCGAGAGCCTGGAATCCAGTGGTTCAGCTTTGTAAAAACCGAAGAAGTGCCGAAAACAGTTCGCGAGCGGACACAGTCAGTTTCGTGTGTTGGGAACAGAATCGAGTTGCGAGTGACAGTGGTAGCGGTACTGAGTGCAAAAAATGAACAAGAAAGAGGGTAGACCGTTTAGTCTGCTCATGAACACCCACCCGCAATGACTTCATTTTATCCGTGATCATGGTGCTTGTAACAGCGCCGAAATATCGGGAGCTCAAAACAAATAGTAAACATGGTAAATATCCCGTTTGTGTTAATAATAATATTAGTGACCATGACAGTTTAAAAACTTATAAATAAGGATTACGATGACAAATTAAAGTATTACGATACACAATTTTTTTCTTGATGAAATTGCTGTAAATATTAATACAGGTAGCCATTAATAGCTAAGGAAGTGTATTGGTTTACAGGTAATATTGATAAATTGATTTCCTGAGAGTGTTCGCCTAGGGAATTTACCTGCGTTAGCCATAAAATTCGAGACTATTTCCTTTTACATATTTAAGGAAAAGGTATAATGGAACTTTGTTTTCAGGATCTGAGTGTAGCAGCAGCGGTGAGGTTTGGCGAAAACTTGTGTTTTTGATTGTGTTGAGGATTTTAAATAAAAACGATGCGTTAGCTTTAACGAACAAATTCTGTATATTCGCCATGATCTTTTACAATATTCAAGGAGAGGGGTATGGGAACAATATTTCAAATTAAGACCAATCACAGTCGCGCGATATGCGTATGGTACCATTTCTTGCCTCGAGATGTCGCTGTTAGTCCCTTATGTGCGTTAATGGAGTAGGAGTCCACAACACTGGAAACGACACGGAAGAATTGAAGGTAGTTTTTGTCGTCATGTGTCCACTTGATAAGTTAGAATAAAATAACTTTCCGGTATATCTTTTGGTTTCTTGGTTTGTTTTTATCAATTCATAGAAAGTTTCAAAACAGTTCAGTTTATTAGAACAGCTGCACGTCCATTTCTTTATCCATAACATCATAATGCAACATGCACTTTTAAATTTTACTAAAAGATTCGCTTTTCAATTGAAACTAGAAAAAAACTATGAATACGTAAAAAACATTTGTAATCAAACTCTAGCGCAGTATACCTCGGTGGTGTATTGTATCAAATCCTCTCAATCCACGGTGAACTCCAATCCCATGTTGATTTCGCCGTTACGAATGCAAGCGTTGTTTGTATTCTGTTTCAAGATA
Organism: Dryobota labecula; assembly: GCA_947523025.1. Taxonomy (NCBI): domain Eukaryota; kingdom Metazoa; phylum Arthropoda; class Insecta; order Lepidoptera; family Noctuidae; genus Dryobota; species Dryobota labecula. The sequence continues at coordinate 23,213,457 of OX383289.1, read as the reverse complement.
ATGGATTGATTAAAATCTAAATATTTCATTCGGCCGTACTGTGGTATGCTAACGTTTTTGGTTACTTACCGACGTATTAGTTCTTTGTGCGGCTTCAGTGGTATGCTTTGTATTGGAAAATTTAAATAAAAGGGTTCTTTCTTTCTTCGGCTACAAGTATGATGCCTTCTAATATGTGTTGTTGTTTAAAAGCAATAATCACGATGACGGTGTATTTTCGCTGCTCCCATTAATGGTATGCATATTATATTTCACTTAAAATGGCGAAAAAAACGGTTCCATTTTCTTTCAAGTACTGAATTTTTAATTATTATTTCTAAAATCAGTACTCAAAAGAAAATGGAACCTTTAGTTTCGCCATTTTATGTGACATACTATTAATGGAAACACCACGATGACAAGCGGTTATGATTTAAAAAATGAAAAAGCTAATTATGTGCACACTTAATTGTATCGTTTGAGATTTCGTGATAATAATATAATTAATTATGCTATTCTACAACTATACTCCATTTATTATAACATTAGACAAATAACTGTTTTTACCCTTTCGTTATTTCGATGTAAACGTTTAATAAACTCCGTTATTTCACGATAAATACAAAGCACTGTAATCTATTTACCATTTACATTAAAAAAAATACTCTAAAGTGCAGTAATTTCAACAATATTACACAATGGTGCCGATTCCCTTGTTCACAAACTAGACTAAATTTAAATTCAGTGCACCTTTTTCTTTCTATTTCATTAAGAAAAGGACAGCAGATAAATTTTAGTTTAATCCTGTCAAATTAATCAGCGCCTGTCACTACTCCATACAAGTTTAGACGTGATTAAAAACTTGTCGACTAAAATTACATCAAAATACGTCAAGCGCTGATTAATTTGACAGGACTAAATTAAAATTTATCTTCTGTCCTGTTCTTAATGAAATGTAAAGAAAAAGATGCACTGAACTTAAATTAAGTTTAGTTTGTGAACAAGGGAATCGGCACCAATAACTGTCGTTATTTAGCCGTTATTTGTCTAATGCTGTAAATGTAGTATACATAAAGTAGATGATATACATAGTCGATAGAAAATCAAACATGAGATCTCATTGTTTATAACTATAATATTTTTGTTAGCTCTATGTAGTTTTAGTTCAATTTTTCATTTTAACTTACAGCTTCATTCCATGTTAAAACCTTTGTTTGGCCAATCAAAAAGCCCAACGATTTTATTACAAAACACACAAGGTTTGTGACATAAACAATAGCGATATTCGTCCTTGTGCAAACGTGAAATGTTGTTGTTGCAAATCACTCTTATATCTATTAATTACTTTTCGTCTATCGATAAGGGCTATATTGCTTTACATGACACCATAACATCGATGTATCTGGTTCTTATCGGATGATAACACATTATTATAATATTGCTCTTTAGTTTCATATTAGGCGCTCATGGTCATGTTTTGTTATTTAATTTTGGATCTTCACGTGTCTCGCACATGGTGGATGGGGTTCCACAGATATTTAATTTGTCAGTAACTAGCTTCTGCCTACTTACTTCTTTATTTCTTTCTTCTTTCTATCTTACGACGCGAACAAAGATAGAAAGAAATAAAGAAAAATATTTTATTTGGTTTACGCACATTGGAAATACGAAAAACCTTAACAAAATTGGCATATTTTTTCGAATAAACAAAACAAAAAATTAAGAACTGTGCGACGCCAAAAGGCTCCTATCTCAGAATTACGCTGCGATATTTAAAAAAAAAAAAAAAATCCGCAGCGCTGGTATGCTGATAGGGCCCACTATGATGCCATGGACACACCTAAAATAAATAAAAATCGTACACAATATCGTACAAGCCACATTATCACACACATCGTACAAGCCACATTTTTATAGAACTCGGCCCCCGAACCACCGCGTCGCATCGCATCGCCAGCCCTATTACTTTATTTTCGCTTAGCGTACTCCCTGACTTTTTTTCTGTTTGTTCGGCTCCTATATAACGTATTGTTAAATAAACTATAAGCTTCCTCAAGAATTTTTCATATACGACAAATAGTTCCAGAGATTAGCGCGTTCAAACAAACAAGCAAACTCTTCAGCTTTGTTATAATTTCAGATTAGGAATCATTAATTTAAATGTCAATAATCATACCAAGTATGCTATCATTAACAATCAACAAGCCTGGTGATTATAACTAATATAAAGAATGTATCTTCGTAAAATATTATTGTCATTAGTCATAATAATTACCTATGAATAGGTTCAGGTTAGGTATCAGAAATAAATCCTTTTTTTTCATAACGCATTGTATTCAAATCATAATTATTTTAGCAATCTCCATATTTATAATAATTTCAACATATTATTATATTTAAATATAGACGTGCTTGCCAAGCATTCTATTAAAACTTTAGCTTCGTTTATTTTCACGTGTGGCACAAACGCTTCAAAATTTTATTAAGTTTGTCAACAATTTGATCCGAATATTATAATGTAAAGTCAGTTATAGCAATTAGCTGCATAAATAGTTGAGATGTTTTAGTATACGAATCGATAGAATTTTATAATTCTTAATTTTATTTAAATAGCTATACAAAATCTACCCAAAACTGGAAACATATCATCGCATAAGGTCACGTATAAAGTTACGTCTTATTCTCTCTACAGAAGTTTAACATGAAGATAAACACATGAGATTAAAAAAACTATACTGCATAAGATTTAAAAACACACATACATACATACGGCAAAAACTTTACAGAACGCCACATGCAGCTATATGATTCTTACTAATACTCCGTTTGCTTCGTCCACGTTAATACTTCTGTTATACACGCGCACAGGGCCTCAAGTCTGCTATTACAATAGTGTCAGAATGGTCTCTTCATTGTGAGTTTTTGACAGATTTGCCATACAAAAACTGTCAAATACTCACAATGGCGAGACCATTCTGACACTATTGTAATAGCAGACTTGAGGCCCAGGTTGCGAGTACTACGCAACTGACCTTTTTAAATCACGTGAGCCGGTTGCGAGCACTACGCAACTGACCTTTTTAAATCACGCGAGCCGGTTGTGAGTACTACGCAACTGACCTTGAAATTCCAGTTAGGCGCTCATCGTCATCATTTCAGCCGCAAAATGAACACTACTGGACATTGTCTTCGAAATAGACAGGTTCTGTGCTTCTCACATCCAGCCGCTTCCCGCGACCTTCACCAGGTCATCATCAGATATTCACAAATAATTTATTTTGCAGATGTAGCGGAGTCAGGTCCAGGTTTGGCCTTCGTGGCGTACCCTGAAGCGCTACTGCAAATGCCCGTCGCGAGGTTGTGGTCTGTACTATTCTTCTTCATGCTCTTCATCTTGGGGTTGGGCAGTCAGTTTGCTGGTATTGAAGCCATAAACACCGCCATTGTTGACAAGTGGCCACATCTTAGGAAGAATTATTGGAAGGTGAGTGAAATGATTCTTTTGTTTTTTACTTTAGTGACAAATTCATACAAGATTGTGTGTCAAACCTATACAAAACAACCAATTTATTATTATTCTCTGCGGAATTAAGACTCTAACTATGTTATGTAGTTATGGTATAAGGGTTTTTTTCAATGACAAGAACAGGCAAAATGAGCTATGAAATTCTTTTACCAATAAGCCAGATATACACGGTGCTTTTGGTATACCATAAGTATGTTTTGGAATCAAATTTTATAACGTTCAAGCAATGACTTTAGTTGTTATTATTACTTTTGCTGTTCACTCTTACATTTTTACTTTCATATTATTCTTGATTATTTTGTTAACTTTCAGAATTTTATTTATATTATTTACTAGCTTCTGCCCGTGACTTCGTTCGCGTAAAATTTCGGCCCACCCATCGCGTCGCATCCCATCGCTCGCGCACGCTATAACTTCGTTATCGCTTAGCGTTCTTTCTGACTTTTGTTCTTTTTGCTTGACTCCTAAGGATCTTAGCGTGATGATATATGGCCTATAACCTTCCTCGATAAATGGACTATCCAACACAAAAATAATTTTTAAATTTCAATCAGTAGTTCCTGAGATTAGCGCGTTCAAACAAACAAACAATTCATCAGCTTTGTAATATTAAATATAGATTAGCTGCACCCGGCCATGCCACGTTAAGTAAAAAACGTGTTTGGTCGAACATTTTTATTACCTTTCCCTACCAACGTTTCATCACAATCTGTTCAATGGTTTAGGATCGCATAGAGGACAAACATACAAATATTGATTTTTATTTATACAAATATAAATCGAGTTCATTTTATTTCAGGTTACGGCATGCACATGTTTCATCTGTTTCATTCTGGGGATTCCGATGTGTTTCAGCGGCGGAGTATACTTGTTTGAACTTCTAGATTGGAATACGGCCTCTTGGGCAATTCTCCTGATTGGTATGGCTGAGGTAAGTTTAAACCAACTTTATCTGAAGGCATTAGAGTCTATTTTTGAATTTGTTAAGGTTTTGTAAAGAAAATAACACACATTATTGATAAATAAATATAGCCATGTATCAATATTTATTAAGTAAAAAAAATTGGATAAAATAAAGTTATTTACATGGATTATTACTGTTTTACCTATATTATGTTGATGATTACGAGATTAATACAATTTAAGATGCATGCCTATAAGTAACCTGAATATACTAATGTTTCCTTGTAAATATAATATAATAATAATACCAGCCTATAACTGTCCCACTGCTGGGCAAAGGCCTCTTCTCATACAGAGAAGGCACGAGCATTGAGCACCACGCTTGCTCAAGACGGGTTGGCGATTTCAGACTTATATTAACTGTAAGTCCAGCTTTCCTCACGATGTTTTTCCTTCACCGATGTCAGTAATGTCCAAGATAAACTCAGAAAGTACATATGAATTGAAAAAGTCACATTGGTACTTGCCCAGATTTGAATACTATAATATAATAATCCTTTCAAATATTGGTAATAGTTTACGTCTTTCTTCCGAACTCTTAAACAATTACTCCGTAGCGTGACAATACATTGGCACCAACACTTACTCAGTATTCTCTTCCGTATTTCTTTTCTTTCCTCTTCTTTTTTTAATTGTTGATGTGTTATAACTAGAGATCGGATAATCGGATGCATATCTACCTAAATTTAATTATTAGCTATGAAAGTATGGAAGCAGTTTATTAAAATATATTTTTTGTAAGAAAATATCCCGTGATGCCAGGAATACCGGCAATGCATAATTAGTCGGGTGTATAGTATGGAAGTGACTTCTAAAATATTATTTATTAAAAAAAAAAAAAAATACCCGGGATTCTTGGATTGCATAACTATTCAGATGCATATTTATTTAAAATTATTTTAACCCCCTATGCAAATATGTGTATGTAGGGTGTAAGAGTAGGGGTGCGGTGTGTTAGTTAAAATAAAAATAAAACACCGGAACCGCGGGATTTATTCGATACAAAAGCACTTTCCATAATAGCAAACATTTCAACTTTAGGTGAATATGCATCCGAATATCCGATCTCTAGCTATAACCCTACTGAAGTGCTACAGGGGAATTTTGGCGTTTGAATGACACTGACATTGTTGGTAAACAAACTGAAATTATTTCGTAAAATAAAAACAAGATGACGGTTTTAGTTCAATTTTCTACGCGTTGTACAATTATAAATAATATTTTCTATTACAATATTGACAAATTATTGTTTTTTTTTCTGTTAGTGCGTCGCAGTTGCTTGGAGCTATGGAATCACCCGTGCTATGAACGATCTCGCGTCTATGGACATGAAGCATAACAAAGTGATGCGATTCTATTGGATGTCTGTTTGGACTGTCATCGTGCCAATTGGTAGCGTTGTAAGTATTTAGTGCATTACTACCGATTACTAATCTTATTGTGAGTTTGGTTTTATGAATAACGATTGCTGTATTTTTTATGACCTAATTGGACCTAATAATGGGGTATTAAGTAAAGAAAGAAAGGAAAAATTTGTTGTTTGTAAAGTTGGTTTACGGACGATAGTTTAACGTGACAACGTCATAACAAAACATTGATGCGGCGCAAGCGTACAATGAGCGTAACGGGACAATGAGCGTAACGGGACAGTGAGCGTAACGGGGCAATGAACGTAACGGGACAATGAGTCATCCTTTTTCGTGAATGCAGCCGGCGTTTGTACAAACAACGTTGTGTATTGTTTGCAACTGTAAATGTAAGTTGGTCGACTATTACTCGGTAACTAAGCCTACTTAACTGTAATAGTTGTTCTTTTAACTTCGTTATATATAACTACTGCTGAGAATTTTTTCACATATCCAAATACAACTATTTAGCTTGCAGGCGGGAGGGACGGGGAGGGACACACACTTGACTCTAACAAAAATTAGCACTTTAAAGCTTAATATTACGCAAAAGGATCCCTGAATCGAAAAATGGTTTTCATAAACCCTTCATATTTTTGAACGGCCTATCCAAAAATATACCCCAAACTATGGGATAGACGGGAATAAAAATATTATTCCCACATTACGAGTAGGGGTTTGCCATAATCGCCATTCTTGGCAGGCGGGTTGGCGATCGCAGTAATATGGTGTTAAAAATTCATAGAGAACGCTGCTGCCCAGCTGCTGCTCTAGTAAGTCCCTTAGTCGCCTTTTACGGCACCCATGGGAGGAAATGGGGTGATGCTATTCTTTACGTCCGGCACCACACGACACCATAGTTGTTTAGATCATTTTGAACAGTCTGTTCGACCAGATGTTATTTACGCTGACTGTACCTTTTTACTAAATGACGAACGATGTTGACTCGATGTTGTCACACAGGAATGAGTGACAGCGACGTTTTAAAAAACGAAATAAACGTATTTGCTTTCTTTTTCTTTCTTTAGAATGTCTTTCGTTCCTAAACTCCATATGTGCCAAATTATGTGCCAAATCACTGTATGAAAAGCACAATCAGCCTATAATGTTCCCACTACTACTCTACACTACTCTTTAGAGGGAGCGGGCCGTAATCCATCACGCGGGCCCAGTGTGGGTTGATAATAGTACATTATTGCAAAGGCCATGAAATAGGCAATTGCAAGTCGAGTATGTGTTTGAAGGCCGAGCCGTAGGCGAGGACTTCACTAATACGAGACAGGGAATTGCCATTTTTTCGCCAAGGCATATATAATGCTTTTCTCAAAAGAATGCAGGGAAATAAAACATACTTTTTATATTATACGTTTAATTTAATTAATATTTATTACGTATGTAAATAACAAATCAAGACAAATTTTCAGCTTTGCCGCCAATTTTCTATTTATCATCTGTGCCGAAAGGCAAACGCATTTATGGCTATACAAACACGTGAACGCAATTTGTGCTAAGCAAAGAGACTTTCTTTGGTATGCCAAGAATGATAAAAGAGATCCAATCAAAGAGTATTTAATAACCCCAGCACGCCGTTCCATACAACATTTCTGGAGCGTTGTAATGTTCCAAATTCAAAAAACGCTCCGGCAATGGATTTGAATTTCTTTCTCCGTAAATTCAATACTTCCCATGTTCTTTTTTCGAAAATAATGACAATTTATTTCAATGCATGTTTGACAAAATGTGATTTAATTTTCTTATTAGGCATGAAGTACTCAACTAAGTCATTAAGTCAACTCGGTAATGAGAAATCCATTTGCCACGTACTTGTACAAGTTAATCGATTGATAACATCATGGCAACAATTATCTCTAATTGATGTAATTGATTAATAGCTTGCGTGCGTGAGAATTATCTTGTACAAACCGAAGTAGGTAATTTCGTTTATATTGTGTAACATAGATGCTTGCTTGTGTATCGGATATTTGGTCATTATCATGCAGTTTCTTTTAACTCAATAATTAATGTGGGCTGGTAGATGATGCCTTGTGGCGTTTAACTGCCTTACGTACCAAAATTGTAAATATAATAAATATATATTGGTTACACAAAAATCAATCTGATTATGGACAACAAACAAGTCTGGTTGCACTATTAATATTTGTGAAATGAAATGAAATCATTTATTCTGTAAATAGGATATTGGAATCACTTTTACACGTAATAATATAAAAAAATAAGATAGATGAAGTCGACATTTCCTATCTGACTACCCCTGAGAAGAAATGGCAACACAAACTCTCTTTTAAAGTCCAGACATAATCTTGGTCAGATCATGTGAGGACATTGTAGATCCGTGTCGGAAATGGTTTTTTGAGGAAAGAACTCCCAAAATTGATTGAAACAGGCCTTTTTATATATAGCTACGCCACTGCTTCAGAGATAACTGCTAATAGAAGATGTAGGGAAGAACATATGCTGCACCGACGCTAAATAAACTGTGATAAGCGCAGGAGCTTGATGAACTAATAATAATTTATTTTGCAGGGTATCCTTATCTTCATATTATCTGGATGGGAAACTCCGAGCTATAAGGACTACGTATTTCCCCTATTCGCTGACCTACTGGGTTGGGCTGTGGGCCTTTCAACGTTGATTTTCTTCCCAGTAGGCGTAGCATGGGCATTTTATCATGGATATGTGAGTACCTATTTATGTATAATTAACCACGGATTATATTTTATTCATTAGTCAACGTTTTTTTGTGACTTGGTTTGAGTTTTCTTGGTACAAGCGGCCTCGAAATTGCTTTACTACTTCTGAAAAAAAAAAAAACCCCAGTAAAAAAAAAAAAAGCTGTCTTCTCATTGTACGATAATCCTATACAATGCGAGATCAGCTTATACTGGAAATGTATAGCTTGATATGTAGCATTTTGTACCATCCATAGGATCGTTATATTTTAAGGAAATGCTTGAGAAAACGCTCTAGTACTCACCTTAATATTTCACATTTTTGACGTTGCCATTTACTTCGAATAACATGACAAGGTTCTGTCAAAATCAAATCAAATCAAATCATGTATTTTTGCAGAATACACTGTTACAATGGTGTTATAAAAATTTACATGTTTCAAGTGATTCTACCGTAAGGCATGCAAAATACTACACACCATTACCATAAACCTTTAACCATACTTATACTCCATTAATTACAGCATTAGAAAAATAACGGCCAAATAACAACAGATAATGTGTAATATTGTTTAAATGACGGCTTTTTAAGTTACTTTTTAAATGGTGAACAGATTTGTTCATTTGAACATTGTTTTATATTTTTCGTAAAATAACGGAACTTATTATCAGTTGATATCGAAATCTCGAAAGAGTTATAACCATTATTTTTCTAATGCTATAATAAATGGAGTATAAGTATGGTTAAAGAACAATCAATCAATCAATCAATCAATCTTTATTTGTGAACATAGGTATTACAATAAAGGTCTTATGCATACATTTTAGTTGAGCTCTATGTCCTACCAATTAAATTGGTGTACAAATATATTCGTTTTTTTTTGTAATAGGTCTGAGTCTAGACAATACAAAGTCACGTTCGAGTAAATAATGGCAATTAAATGTATTGTTAATCTATATATATAAAAATGAATCCCTATTTCCCTTGGTCACGGCATCACGCGTGAACGGCTGGACCGATTTCGCTAATTATTTTTTTGTTGTGTTTGTTATTGTCAGGAGAAGGTTCTTATGCAAGAAAATTTTAAGAAAGTTAAAAAAAAAATTAAGAAAACGACCATATTTACATTTTTATTGTAATAATAAGTAGGTAACTCTATCTTCTAATGTAACTTTATGGCGTTTGACATAACGTGTCAGTCATCATTTGGTAGGTCTGAGAATAGATTTTATAAAAAAAAAAAAAAATGAAGTTTTAGTTAGGTAGGGTAGGGTAGGTAGGGTTGGTAGGGTAGGGTAGGGTAGGTAGGTGGGTAGGGTAGGGTAGGGTAGGGTAGAATAGGGTAGGGTAGGTAGGTAGGGTAGATAGGTAGGTAGGGTAGGGTAGGATAGGGTAAGGTAGGGTAGGGTAGGTAGGTAGTTTCCTTTGCGCGTAGACAAACTGCCACAGTCAAATAGCTTTTGACAGAACGAAGTCTGTCGGGTCAGCTAGTAAATAATAAATCAATACATACGCACCTTTGGGAACAGAGCGACACATCTGCAAGTTTTTGCAAAAACAACTTAAATATGCAGAAAAACCGCGATAATCGACTTTATATACACAGCACGCTTATCCGTGAGAAACTAATCAATTTAAGGCTGTGAGAATCGCCTTAAGACTCTAAAACAGTACAGAGTTATTAAAAAAGTAGGTTAAAAAAATATGCTCTTCCTGTAAAGTTGAAAAACATGCAGAAATGACCCTTTGTTCCCAAAGGTGCGAATTTAGTCGATCGTAGCTATGGTATTATCTATACATACATACATACTTAAAAATAAAATTGAAGTGTCTATTTGTAATGTCAAAATAACAGCCTTTTACTAAAGCCAAATTAAAGTATACAGGGTGGATTTTTGAGACGGGGCAGTTAGGGTAGGTACCTTATCCGTCGTAGTTACCTACAGGAGAACGGTCTTAGGAGACTATCCTTAACTTTTTGAGATATTTTGATGTGCATTCACAGATTGTGAAAAAAAAAAAAATTAACAGGCAGCAAAAAAAAAAATGGGCATTTTTCACAAAAACATTTTTTGATACGAATCGATCCAGTTTCTTATAAGGATCAAAAACTCTTTGGACCAACTGAGGTTTGAGTACTAGAAAAGTCAGAAATCCGAAAAAAACTTTTTCCATACTTTTGGAAGGGAAGAAACTCCGATAGATTTTTTTATGATGGATAGACAAAAACAAAAATTTTAACTTCGAACAAATACGCGTTACAATTTCATTTGCTTTAAGAACAAGATAGTTTGTTGCTTGGGATTACCGACGTTCTGAGAAAAAAATTACCTCAAATAATTTTGAACTTTCTGACTTGTATGGGAAACGTTAAAAAGTCTGTCCACTATAAAAGTCAGAAATCGCAAAAAAATAATAATTATGGATAAAGTTTTTTCAATAGCAACAAACTTGTTAAACGTTCTCCAAGCAAATAAAATTATAACGCGTATTCGTTCGAAATTTGAAGTTCAGTTTGTTTTAGTTTATTTTTGGCCTGTCTATAATCGTAAAATAGTGTACCTAAGTAATAAGAGTATTACTTCTAGTAGTACTAAGAATAAAAAATAAAAAAACAAATTCACTATCCATGCCAAGGTTGCCTGAAAGAGATCGCAGTATGTGATAAGGCCGCCCATTGTATATTTTATAGTGTATAAGTTTTCCTTTTCTGTTGTAATTTGTAATCTGATGTACAATAAAGTATAAATAAATAAGAGTCTTATTTCCTATAAGAAAGTTTTTTTGCGATTTCTGATTTCTCTACTACTCAAACCTCAGTTGCCCCCATAAAGTTTTTTGGTCCTTATAAGAAACAGGATCGATTGGCATCATAAAAAGTTTTTGTGAAAACTGCCCATTTTCTTGCTGAATTGTTTTTTTTTCAAAATCTGTGAATGCAGTTATAAATGTCTCAAAAGTTAAGGACGCTCTCCTAAGACCGTTTTCATGTAGCGACAACGGTTAAGGTACCTATTCTTACTGCCCCATCTCAAAAATCCATCCTGTGTACGGTATAACAAAATTAAATTTTTTAAATTTTTGTTTCCCCGATATGGCTGGGCTGATTTCGACGGGACTTTGATTGGCAAATAGCTGATGTTATAAGGAGTAACTTTTGGCTACTTTAATGTTAAACTAGCTGCTTCCCGCAGCTTCACCCGCCTGGGTATTTCTAAAATAAAAGACAAGCCATGCGGGCAAAGCCGCGGTCAAACAAAAGTGAAAAAAGTCTAAAGTGATTAATAAAACATTAATGTAATTAACTAGCTTTTGCCCGCGGCTTCGCCTGCGTGGCCCTTTTCACCACCTTGAGGGTTAAAAGAAAAAAAAAAAAAAAAAACAACGATGAACGTTATGTTCATTTCCAACCATAAGCCGAAATATTAGTGATTTAATTGAAAAAATAAAGAACTTTCATTAAAAACAAAATTTCATCCCCCTTTTCACCCCCTTAAGGATTGAAATTCTAACAACACCGTTACGTTAGCTTCCAACCTACCTACCTACCTACCCTACCAACGGTAAATTTAGTGATTTTTAATTCGAAAATTAAGAACTTTCCATACGCAATTTCATCCCCCTTTTTAACCCTTCGGGGGTGGAATTATGAAAAAACGCTGAGACACGTATAAATTAATTTTCAATCGTCAGCCTAAACACAAAATTTGAAGATCCTAACTTCAAAACTGACGGACTTTCATACAAACTTTCATCGCCTATTTTATCCCCTTAGGGGTGGAATTTCCAAAAACCCTTTCTTAGTGCACCCATAGACCTCGTAAGGAACCTACGTGGCAAATTTGGAATCTCTAGACCCAGCGGTTTGGGCTGTGCGTTGATATATCAGTCAGTCAGTCAGGACTTTGCATTTTATATAATAATATAGATTTTATCGAATTCACATAAACAATTTGAAAAATAAAATGATTAACTTAAACATTTCTTTTACAGCGTGGAAAAGAACTATTCACACCTACGGAAGCTTGGAAGCCAGCTAAAAGATCCTTGATAGCCCCGAGATCAGACTCAATAGTGACCACTGACGAGTCAGGACACCGGGGACCATATGACAACATGGGCTACATAATGTGAATATATCGTGATAATAAAACACTATTACGAGTATCTAGTCAAGTGATTTTGGTTGTATACAATCAAACTCAAAACGCTATCATTAGGTTCGAAACACACCGCAGAAGCGACGCAGAAATTATAATTTATCGCAAGATTCTGATTTAGTAAAGGATTTCTAGTTTTAAAATATATAATTATGTTACATACTGTCTGTTATTACATATTATTTGACCTACTGATATGAAAATAGACACTTTATAATAAAATAAATAGCGCTACCCAGGAGATAAACTTTGTCGTTGATTTGGGAGTTGCAACCTGGGTAGAATTTTTTTTCTTCATAAGTGGGATTTTTTCTTTCTATCTCACATCTAAGATGGAAGCCTTAAACTATCTTTAATTTTAGCTATCATCAAAGCTGTGATCACTTATAATCACATAGCCCATACAAAGTTAATAAAACATTATTCATTCATTTTCTTAGTCCTAATGTTTAGCTAAGGCGGTGTATTTGATACATTTTTGTGTATTGAGAACAAAATAGTTGTATTTTACTCGACTATGCTGCTACAAATAGTGATTAATTTAACCTTTATTGCCTGCAGATCAATTGTCCCCTTATTCATAAACTCGGACTTAAGTTACGCCAAACTTAATCCTCGAAAAATATTAGGTTAAACCGATGTTAATGTCAGGTGTAACTTTCTTCCGGCTTTATTAATAAGGCGGTCAAAGTTTTGCAATAAGTCTTGATTCTGTGAGCACTACATTTTGTATGACAACAAAAATCTAGCTTTTATGTGCAACGAATAAAGGGTTTTTAGGGCCGCTTGCACATCAAATCGCTAAATGCGTTTAGCGCTAATAGTTATTTATGCAACTGTTCTATAATAAGGGGTATTGAAACACGAATGTGGGTTTAACACACGAGGCGAAGCCGAGTGTGATAATGGTATCACATGAGTGTTTTAATACCTAATTATTATAGTTGCATACAAGACTTTATCTACACCCATGACATGAATCCTCTATAAAAGGTTCTGAAACAGTTTTTGCAATACTAATATCGAACAACAATGGCGGGATACCACGCTATGGTATAGTATAATGAAACGCGCGTGCGTGACAATGTTCTTTTTTTGAAATTGATAAAGATACCACGAATTGAGTAGTGAGAATGGAAGGGAGGGTGATGATCCCTTCCTTACTAATCAAACAGATGAGTAAGGAAGGGATCATCATCGTCGTAAAAGCAAAGGAGTTGCATTATGAAATTCAGTACAACATTATAACTCCCGTATGGATGCTATTATGGTTACTATGACACTGGGTGTTTTAATGTTGGCAATAAGCTGTTTCAGAAACTTTTATAGAGGATTTATAGCATGAGCGTAGATAAACATATTAAAATATTTATTATTAAATTAAATAAATCTGCATGTATGCTCCACCGTGTCCTCCGGGCGACCCACACAGTGGTAACACCCGGGCGTTTCCTCCCGCCTAATCCGAAAGTTTCGGGAGGTTCCTGCCTCCCGAAACAACCGTGTCCGGTGAAGACCTGTGTCAGACGGAAGGTGAGGACGCCGTGGCGCCTCTCTAGCCACTCCTCAAAGAGGGGACTTATCGCAACAAGTTGGTGACTAATCTGGTGTTAAAGTTTTTATGCCGTACTTGGCTACACATGTCTTACAGGCATGCCGGTTTCCCCACGATATTATCCTTCACCGGTTTTTTTAGCAAGTGATAATTAAACAATACGCACATGAATCCGAAAAGTCAGAGGACTTGGGTTTAAACTGCCAAGTCATAGATCTCGACCTATGACATGGCAGTCCGACGGTCAAACCACTAGGCTATCACTGCGATTATTTAGGCCCCTTGCTCACGGCGACTTTTTGTAGTGATGCTGTCGCGCATTTACGAAACGCGCCACAGCATCGATACTAACGCGCGTTAGTCGCATTTGGAACGCACTACAGAAGCGATGCCAATGCGCTACTAACGCGCTACAGTATCGCGACTATATCGATGCAAACGCGCGACTGTGTCGGTCGACATCGGGGAGAGAACGGAGGGCGGGTGGCGCGTGAGTGGAGAACCGAGCATCAGTGCAACTGTGGCATTTTTGTGCCGTAACTGAATCGCGTTTGCATCGCGACAGAAGCACGACAGTATGGCGTTTGCATCGCGACTGAGAATCGTGATGTGAGCGAGGGCAAACAGCTAGCGGCCGCACCGCGGCTGTATCGATGCGAACGCGCGAAAACCTTATGAAAGCCGGTCCGTTGTGGTATTTTGTAACATGACATATTAAAACGGTAAATAGCCCTTGCTCTGCTTTCTGTGTGATGCGATCTTTAAGATTAAGTAGTTTTGAGAAAATGTATGTATATTTTAAGCAAGCAAATGCACGTGAAACTTATCTGATAAAATATATTATATTTATTGAACTAATACACTGTATTGTGAGTGGTCAATGCAATTCAACTCTTGTGCTAATTAATTTATTTGTATGAAAAGTAAATATGTATGAGATAAGTTTAATCGGGACCATTATTACATTTATGATATGATTATGTAAATTTTATATTTATTCGATTTTTATAATCTTTTCTGTGCAGTTTTGATCTGTAAATGTAAAGGTGTGTCCAGACATTGCGAGGTATCTGCTTTGAATGGTAAGCCACATATGTGACGAATGCCTCAGGCTGAGGCATCAAAGTTAATAAAAATATGCATTAACGGCGCATACCTCACACTGTCTCTACGCACCTTAAGATAAACGGCCACTAGGTGTGCCTCAATTAAGTTATTTTGATAAATTAATTTTGTAATCACATATTTATTTAAAACTTGTCAACCATTAAAAGGTTCTTATAACATATTGAGACTTATTTCAAAATTACGATACAGAACTGACGGTGCGCAATTCCATTTAGTTATCAAAGTTCATGTGTGATAGCAAAACGTTTCTCTTATTTACATCAATTTCATATTTTGTGAAAGTGTGAAATATCTTTACTTTAGAACAAAATGTGATTTATGTGTATAAAGAAGTAGGTATGTACATATCTGCATGGTTTTATTTACTAATAAACTGTTAAACGTCGGAATAAAAAGTACAAAAAATGAAGTCTTTTAAAATCTCCTCGAGTCCTATCTGCTTCATAAACCAGTATAAAAAAATAAAAAATACTTTGTGAACACGATGTAAGCTAAATTATGTAGCCCGTTGCTTCATATCATATATCCCTCAAATACTTTTGAAAACACTTAAAGTTAGGTAAAATTACTTAAATAATTATTATGACTTATGTATTGTGCAAAAAAGTCTTACTAAGTGAATTATTCGTCTCAACGTTAAAAAGTTTCAATCAAATACAAGTTACGTTGACATAAACACAAATATTTACTTTGCACAGTATTTACAATTCCATATCAGTCTACAATCAAATCCACTGGGCAATCCAAACTAAAATACAAAACAATAATTGTTGTTTTAAAAAGAAAATAATAAGTCCTCAGTTAGGGGTGCTACACACTTGTTCGGGTCGGGACATTCGATTCGGCAGTATTTGTTTGAACAACGGAGACCCTAAGGCCTAAGCAATTCCTACACATATTCGGCTTTCGTTCGGCTCGTGCCATTCGGTAAACTTCGTTCGGTATCCGCCCTCGCTGAGTTCATGTTCGGGTCGTCTCGGCACAATACGAGCTTATCTGAGCGGGTTTTTTCTGAACATAATATAACATATCTAACATAACATAACATCACGCTTGTATTTCCGGATGAGATAGGCAGAGTTGTACCGTATAGTAGTTTGTATAATGTACCCACATTTTACGAGTTATCGAAGTTAGTTCGAACATAATATTTATCTATAATATTCGATTTTGCCGCCCCACTTTTGTTTATGTGGACTACTTTTTTTTTTCAAATTTCCATATCATCTAAACGGGTAAGTCTGGGAACATAATGTTGGTATTTATGTATTGGTGGTAGGTCCAGTCATAATACCCATTAGGTCTCAGCTCTACAGTTCTAAAAACTTTTGAGAAAAATGACTCGAAAGGTTGAAAATAAATTAAAAAAATAAAAATAAAATGAATAAATAGAAAAAAAAAATACTCAGTTCCTATGTAGACTACCGAGTTGAAATTGCTATATTAATTAATACTACGGAAGGTAGAAAAATATCTGACACATAATACTCACTGAAATTATAATTATGTCGTATCTCTATGTATTTAACTGTGTGTACATAAATAATAAAATAAATAAATAATAATATGAAAGTAAACTGAAGTTCAGCTCAGCTCTTCTCCTCCACATTTATAATGCGCACAGCCAAGACATTTGATATTTCTAAAATCTAATGTCGACTAGCGTCGATTTTGGCCCCATAGTGCACCCGGTTGAGCCGAATTGTGACAACTCAAGGAAGTGTGTAGCATCCCTTAGTCGTACGTGAGGTAGTGAACTTATCAAAGCTATCGGTAGACTACATGAAAAATCACTCACTCAAATGGTAGGGGAAACAAAGTTTTGCAGAGAATAAAGAAAAATGCGTCAACAGCACTTCTCTGAAATAGTGATAGACGAGTTCGTGGAGCCGAAGACAGCGAGTTGGTATCTAGATAATAGTAGTTTTGAGGTTTATTGAAGTTATAAACTATGAGGCTTGTAAAGCATTTTAAGACTAGTTATCAGATTTATTGAAGAAAAAAAAAAAGTTGAGATTATAATCCACTAGCTTTTGCCCGCAGCTTCACACGCGCTAAAATTATATTAAAAAAAAAAACTCGAAACACGCTACTAAAGTTTCTATGATAATAATTCAGTCATGATTCGAGAGACACGTGGCGCCATCTATTATCATAGATAGATAGATAGAATACTCTTTATTGCACACCATAAAAATGACTGATTTATATGTAGAAAATTTGACAAGGGGTGACACAATGGGTGTTCTTATAAAGCGATCTTAAGACCATCTTTCACCATTATAAGAACGTTATTGTTGTTTTTCTCGGAAACAGTACTTTTTCCGGGATGAAAGGTACCGTGGTGGTAGGTGTCCGTTTATGTACACCTGACAACGTATATACAAAGTTCCAGGATGATCGGTTCAGTGTTCAGGCGTGAAAATGTAACAAACTTACTTTTGCATTTGTATTATTGGTTAGGATACAAATATATAAATTTGAAAGTAACTCTGTCTGTCCGTCTGTTACGTTTTCACGCTTAGATTGCTGAACCGATCATCATGAAATTTGGCAGAGATATAGCCTGGGATATGCAGAAGGAAAATTGATACTTTTTTACGCGATAACCGACATCTACACGGGCGGAGCCGCGGGCAAAAGCTAGTAATATCTATCACCTTTTATCTTTATTTAATGATGTTATGTAACTATATTATATTTCACTATCATTAATTATGATACTCTTTCAAAGAAAATATGGAATACGCCACATTCATTTCCGTAGCTGCCGTAGGCGTATCAGCTACGCCGTAGCTGCCGTAGGCGTATCATCTACGCCGTAGCTGCCGTAGGCATATCAGCTACGCCGCAGCTGCCGTAGGTGTATCAACTACGTCGTTGCTGCCGTAGGCGTATCAACTACGCTGTAGCTGCCGTAGGCGTATCAACTACGCCGCAGCTACCGTAAGCGCGTCTGCAGTGACACGATATTTTATTACAATGTAAAACTACCCAACAGCTTATAAACCATGGGCCATATAAAGTCGGTTCTATACCTGGTACTCGCCAATAAGTATGTCTAAAGAAACGTAGTGCTGAAACTTGCAACGTTAAAACCTTCTTTACGGTTGCAATAAGTGCACTCGAATTATTGCCCTTGTAACTGTGCCAAACGGCGTAAAAAATGTTGTTTCGAACCTTAGCTTACCTTACGAAATATTTTTCGGATAATGTTTATTGGTTAGTGTTACAGGTCGATTGAAAGTTCAGCTACGCTTACCGCGGTTGGTTCGTGGACGGGTAACCATCCATTACATTTTAAAACCCCTCTGTGCCTCGAAAACTACGTTAAGCCGTTAGTTCCTACGTAGATAATTGACAGTCGTAACGGGTAGTCACAAACCCAAGTGGTCTGTTGGGCAACTGCCCGATGGGATGTTGTATATATGCTAGCCACGCGGTAAACTTTGAATGTGCGATGCAGGATTTGCGTGACGTCAGGTCTTTGATGCGTAGTTTGCTTGTGGCGTTATAGATGCCGCCACAAGTCTGCAACCAGTCATATCAAGGGGTACAATGCGTGACACGAAAAATCGTGTACTGCGCAGTACACGATTTTAGGTCTCTTTAGCGCTATGAGGTCTGTGCGCGGGACGGGATCGGTCATCATCGGGACAATGGAAAGGGTGCGAGAGACGCGGTCAAGTCTCAACTTTCGTGGCACGCATTGTATCGTGTTACCCGCAGTCAGTAACTGGCTGTCGGTTCATGTAAAATAGTGGTATTCAGTAGTTGCACCCGATTAGACTGGAAGCCGATTTCAACATAGCTGGGAAAAAGACTAGGTAGATTGATTTTTGTTGAATGTTTGTATATGATAAAGTGGAGGAGCTCGTGGCTAAGTAATAACAGCCGCACGGGTCGATCCGTCAGGTTAAGCTACGTTTGCCGGGATTGGTCCGTGGATGGGTGACCATCTTTACATATCGAGACTCCTCCGTGCCTCGGAAAGCACATTAAGCCGTTGGTCTCGGCTGTCATTCGTGGATCTTTGACAGTCGTTACGGGTCGTCAGAAGCCCAAAAGGCTGACAACCAGTCTTACCAAGGGGTATCGTGTTACCCAGTTACTGGGTTGTGGAGGTCAGATAGGCAGTCGCTCCATATAAAATACTGGTATTTAGCTGCATCCGGTTAGACTGGAAGCCGACCCCAACATAGTTGGGAAAAGGCTAGTCAGATTGTTTGTATATGATAAAGTGACATTGTTTATTTATAAATTAGGGTTTTCCGCAATAGTACATTATTGCAAAGGCCGGGAAATGGGCAATTGCAGGTCGAGTATGAGTTTGAAGGCCGAGCCGTAGGCGAGTACTTCACTAATAAGAGATAGGCAATTGCCATTTCCGCCGAGGCATATACAGTGCTTTTCTCAAAAGAATGCAGGGAAATAAGACATACTTTCATGTATTTTTTTTCTTTTGACTTCGCTGGAAGCAGGTTTTCCATTGCCAATTTGGCTTCTGATCTTAAATCTGGTGGAGCACAATCAATCTCCATTTCACTCTCTGAACCGTTGGAATTCATTTTAAATATTAAATTAATATTTATTAAGTATGTAAATAACAAATCAAGACGAATTTTCAGCTTTGCCACCAATTTTCTATTTGTCATCTGTGCCGAAAGGCAAACGCATTTATGGCTATACAGCCACGTGAACGCAATTCGTGCTAAGCAAAGAGACTTAGGTACTTTGGTATGCCAAGAATGATAAGAGATCCAATCAAAGACTATATTTATTAACCCCTTATACCGAAAGAGATTTAAGTTACTCTCTGCTGAATGTTTCAATGGGTATATGCATTCAATAGAAATCGGCATTCGTAAAGATTTGAAGCGTTTTTGGTCGTTTATAAAAAATCGAAAAGGTAATACAGGCATACCCAACACCATGCTGTATAGTAATGAGGTATGTAACGGACCTGTGAATGTATGTAAATTATTCTCAAAGTTTTTTAGTTCCGTGTATGAGCCGGCTGATAACAATGTTAGCAACGCTAATAAATATTGTACGTCTTCGTTAAACAACGAAGTAAGTATATCCAATTTGTCTCTGTCTAAGGACACCATAGCTAAATCACTTACACGCCTGGACGTAACCAAAGGCTCTGGACCTGATTGTGTTCCTCCATTCTTTTTAAAACACGCAGCTGAGTCAATGAGTGTGCCTTTATTTTATCTATTTAACCGTAGCCTGAGGGAAGGTATTGTGCCGCAATCGTGGAAAACTGCCAATATTACACCTGTATACAAAGGCGGCGCAAAAAATGATGTTACCAACTATCGTCCAATATCATTGTTGTCTACCATGTCAAAAGTCTTGGAGCGATTAGTTCATAATGCAATCTACCCCATCTTACATAATAATATTATCCCTGAACAGCATGGTTTTGTTCAAAATCGGTCCACAGTTAGTAACCTGGTTTTGTATTCTAACTTTTTGTTTGAAAATATGGACAATCAATTGCAAGTTGACGCAGTCTATACGGATTTCTGCAAGGCTTTTGACAAGGTGGACCATACCATGCTTTTACAAAAAATTGAATATAACGGTATCCATGGAAGCTTGCTTCGTTGGTTTACGTCTTATGTAAAAAATAGAACTCAGAAGGTTGTGGTCAATGGATTCTCTTCAGATGTGATCAGCGTGACATCTGGTGTTCCACAGGGGTCTATACTGGGTCCACTTCTTTTTATCCTATTCATAAATGACAAAAACTCATGTTTTAAAAATTGTGGTTTCCTCTTATACGCTGACGATCTTAAAGTATTTCGTAAAATAAGAACCGTTGAAGACTGTTTTAAATTGCAACAAGACCTTGATCGATTTTCTGCCTATTGTCTGACCAATAAACTACATCTAAGTTTATCCAAATGTAAGTATATTTCTTTTACCAAAAAAATTAATACCGTTCAATTCACATACTCTCTCTGTAACACTTCTCTGGATAAAGTTTCCCTAATTAAAGATTTGGGTGTACTCTTTGACTCAAAGTTACACTTTGATGCACACGTTGATCACATCACAGCCAAGGGTTTTCAACTGTATGGCTTTGTAAGGCGAAACTGTAACTTATTTAAGAAACCATCTACATTCTTATTACTGTACAAAGCACTTATTAGATCTCAACTGGAATATGCCACTTGTGTATGGAACCCCATCTACAATAAATATAGTGACCAATTGGAATCAGTACAACGTAAATATCTTAAGTTTCTTAACTATAAATTGTTTAATAGGTGGTCATCATATCACACTCTTCTAGCTAAATTTTCCTTATCAACTCTTAAAGTAAGGAGACTGTATCATGATCAAACGTTCCTTTACAAGATTTGTCACAATAAATTGGATTGCAATAACCTAATTAACCAAATATACCTTCGCATACCTAGTCGTTCCCATCGTATTCGTGATACTTACACTCACAGTCTATTCGCACCGAAGCGGTGCAGAACCAACGCAGGAGAGCGAGCTCCTTTACGTCGACTAATGAAAAGTTACAACGATGATTTTGCTGATATTGATATATTTGCATTGTCACTTGCACAGTTTAAAAATAGTGTTTACAAAAAATCCTATTAGTTTTTAGTTATATACACACGTCTAGTTTGTCACACGGTTTTTTTTTTTTACAAGACACAATAGTTGATCTATGATAGACAAATTGTTTGCTAAGTTTTCTTGTAAGTTGCTCAAACTATTTTTACTGTTGGATTAATTTGTGGATAACGATGCTGGTTGCGTGATTACTTAAGTGTTTTATAAAATATCTGTACCTAAATGTTAAGCATTATTGCGCAATTGTTTGTTATCCTGAAGAAATAAAAATAAAAATAAAATAAAACCCCAGCACGCCGTTTCATACAACATTGCTGGAGCGTTGTAATGTTCCAAATTCAAAAAACGCGCCTGCAATGGATTTGATTTTCTTTGTCCGTAAATTCTATACTTCGCGTGTTCTTTTTTTCGAAAATAATCTAAATATCCATGCATGTTTGAGAAAAATTAAATACGTTCAGTAAAACAAAGATGTACCTAACAAAAAAATTGTGAGTTTGGAGATTTTATAGCGCTCTCCGCGTGCAATATAATAGTGCGTCTAAGATACTGGTGGGGCTGCCCCGTTTCTGTAGTGCATCAGGGATGTTCGCAGATGCGCATGTAGATTGCTTTTACGCAACAATGCGTCAAAGGTGCGCTTCCCTGGTGCGCAGGGTGTGGGGCAGCTCCAACAGTGTCTTAAGCTTGGTTGCGAGTCGCCTGGACTGTGTCTACGTGGGTAACTGTTGTGCTGTCTCTCATGGGATGTCACAGCGGTGTCCAATCGTTATTTATTGTTAATCTTATTGTTTTCCTTGTTTTTGTTTAGTGTCTGTACTTACTAACATAACCGTAAGTTTTACTAACATTCTTGTTGAGTTTTGGTTACTCCAATAAAAAAAATCAATTCTATTCTATGGTAAAACGTGTGCTCATGGCGTAAAGAATAGACGAAATTCGACACCTGCCAAAGATTAATACAGATGGGACATTCCGCAAAATCATTTACATAAAAAGCGACTCTTGCTACGACACAATAAAGTTTATTACCGACAGTTATATTCACCTACAACTTGCCTCTCTTTTTATCGCGTAACTCTTATACTAGCAGTGCGCGGCAGTCCTTCTGAATTGGCCCAGTGAGATGGGCCCACCGCGTACTTGTAGCTTCATACCTAAACTGCGGAGTGTCCAATCAATGACTGCGCGATAAAAAAAATGCTTATTTTCACAAGTTGTGACTTTTTAGTTAAATCTTTGCTTTATTAAGTGTGCGTTATGTCAAATTACTGGGTAAACAGATAAACTTCTCAGGACACTTAAGAAAAAGACCACTTTAATGGCGACCCTCTCCAAATTCTTGGAAGACAAACCTAATTCCTCGCAGCACTTAATCCAGAAAAGACATGTACTCAAGTTAATTCCCAAAGACGTCCATCAGATACCGAGAAATACTAGATAACGTCTAGAAATTAATTAAATTTGAAAACACTTCCCACTGAAGCGCAATGTTAATCCAAACTCATCCGGGACCCACAATCTCGGATAAACTCTCATCCTGAATCAACCACCTAATCCCTCTTAGATTGAACAAAATTAATGTGGATTTAAAAAACCTTAACAGACGTTCCTAAAGTATTCTCTGAATTTTATCGAAATTTTATTATCTGTTGCCTTATTCCGGGACGACTTTAAAAAAACCGGTCAAAAGCGATTCGGACTCGCGCACCGATGGTTCCGTATCATGAAAAATCATCAAAAAAAAGTTACATTAGTTCCACTATTATTAGATCAAGAGATGGCGCTGACCTAAAACTACAATAGTAGAAAAAGTGTACGAGCATCGTTTTATTTTTCCTGTAATATTTACATAAACTTCTATCACATAGAATAATTTCAGATTTTTCTCGATGAAAACTTCGGAGATAAAGTATTTTTTTTAATATTTCGTCAACAGTCGAAAACTATGCGACCTTAGAAAAAAGAAAAAAATGTTTGTGAATGTGCAAGTAGCGCTCTTCCATATGATACCCCACATGTGCTAATAGCTCCACTTTGATTTTTAAGACCACCGTTTAGTCCCTGTTGCAAAAAAAAAAAAAAAGTATTCCTTTCTTATTTGCAAAATAGTTTGGTAAACGTCATCTAAAACGATTCCAAATTTCAAGTTGATAGCATAAGTGGTTCTTGAGATATCCAGGTGTGACAGACAGATGGACAGACTGAGGGTTCCTTTTTACCATATTAGTACGGAACCCTAAAAACTCAGTACGAGTTGCTGACGACGCGAATAGAACCCATCTTCTTGAAATATCGTTTTGATTGCTTTCAACTTTTTAATTAAGACCTTGTCGTGATAAACTGAAAGAAGTGTTTGACTTGTTTTACGCTTCTTTCCAAAAACTAATTTAGATAGCTGATCGGGGGCGGTACAACTGTTTAGGGTTGCGAGCGGTAAACACAAATTGGAGTTATCTTGCCACCGACTTCTTAAACTGTGTTTGGACATTTTTCTTTGCAATTGGGAAGATTTTTGGGGGCGATTACGGAGACAGAATTATTCAAAGGATAAAGTCACCTGCAGTTTAATGTGGTGTGACATAAAAACTGTATCAGCACAGTCGCTTGTCCCCGTAGCCACGAGCTACACGCTCAAGTGTCACATGTTTTGTGACAGGGACAGTGGAGAAAACAAATGAAAGAAGCATGACACGCGCGCATGTCGCTTGTGGTAAGTCGCGTCGCAAGTCGCATCACACGAGGTCATGTACGAGGCCTGATAGATTCATAACTTACTAGACGCAGACAATTTTTTTTTCACAGATCGACTGGAATATTTGTTAGGTTTTGGTTTTAATGTAACTAAATCTTCTTGAGAGTGATGAAGATAAATGTGGATGGATGGAGAGGGAGAGGAAGGCCCAAAAAAATATGGATGGATTGTGTGAAGAATGATATGAAAGAGAAGGGAGTGAATGATAGAGTGACAGTTGACAGGGGGGAATGGATAAAGAAAACGTGTTGCGCCGACCCCAAGTAACATGGGACAAGGGCAGGAAGATGATGATGTAACTAAATCTTGTTGATAGGGTGCAGATTATTTTGTAAATATTTTATTTAATTATTTGAGACTTTTCTGCAACCGACTTCCGATGCTGTAAAATATTTAATATTTTATTTCCGGAAGTTACTTGGCATGCCACCTATTTGCAGTTCTTAGATGTAGAAAGGTTCAAAAGCAAATGTCAGTGCATTTTGGAGTTAGTTCCGTGTAGAATAAACAGCTATAATGTTATACTGCTCGGTTTTTTATCCCAATCCACTCTGATTTCTTACATATTTATGTACTAGCTTTTGCCCGCGGCTCAACCCACGTAGATGTCGGTTATCGCGTAAAAAATCCCTTCTCCAAATCCCAGGCTATATCTCTGCCAAATTTCATGACGATCGGTTCAGCGGTTTGGGTGTGAAAACGTAACATACAGACAGACAGACAGACAGACACAGTTACTTTCACATTTATAATATTAAGTATGGATTGGCACAGGTATTGGTTAGTATTAGGAATGGAAAAAGGCATTCATCTTTGGTCGTCATTTATAACTTAAATAACACTACCTATAACACAGCCGTGACTAAAAATATCCGATATTTTAAGTCAAAACACACATCTGAATTTATTTTACTGACATGAAATTTAATAAAAAAGTGTTCCGTTTTTGTTAACAGTTTAACAAAAAAGTTCGAAAAGACCGGCCCTCGGGCGCTGTTGAAAATATTTTGAAATTCCGTAAATGCTGAAAACTGTGGATTGTTAAGCGGTTTGATTTAAAAAGTAAATTGTTTGTTTTGTATCTTCTCGTTTCTTTTTGTACAGTTGTTCTTAAATCAATTTGACAGTATAGAAATAGAAGAAAGTAATTTTGAAAGTAGTCCTCTAGTTTCGGTGTCTGACTCTGCAATGAAAGACAAAGTAACTATCGATTGAATTCCAACTACTCTCGATAAGTACAAAAATGTATAGATTTTTTCTATTTTTCTATTTTCAAAGTTGATGCGATTTTGATGTTAAGCAGAAAGATACCTTGGTACCAAGAGTATCAATCTTTTAAGCAATCAGGCTGCCCACTTGCAGCTCGCTGTACGGTAAGGACCAGGTCCGGGTCAACGGCGCGTTGTGTTCCACGCGCGCCTCATAGAGATGTCAGCACGTAGGTACTGACGGGGTCCGCCGGGACCGTTGCCTGCCAGGGTTGCGGGTTTATCCGAAAGGGATACCGTGGTCCTGGTACACAGTCAAATGAAGGAACACGGGTGGATTTTAGTTAGTAACAGTCTGACACATCCTCCTGCTTCGCGCAGAGCGGGAGAAGTTATTTGATAATTTCTCAACAAAAAAAAAGGCTGCCCACTTGGTGGTAAGTATAGATTCCCATGGGCCATCTGCAATTACTGACGCATTGTAGCGCGTTTCTACCCCAGAGGGCTAAATATCGTCAATCATACAATTGGTTGTATAATTGGATTATATTCTAAGTACTGTTTATTTTATTTTGTTACCTATTTATGTACAATTCATTAACTTGGTTGGTTTCCATACGTCTTTTTCGGGTGACCACTGAAAATCAGTGCTGTGTTGTGGGTCCCCCCTTAGCACAGCATCATGCTGAGGGGAAGTCTTCTTGGCACAGTCATGACGTGCAGCTGCCAACTATATCAGTTTTGAGCTCGTGATTTAAATGTAGATTTATTTTTATAAATTTTTCTGTTGACCAACCTACTCGAGTTAATAATTTTTTTGTATGCATGTGTTTCTTTGACAAATAAACCTATTTTTCTTTCTTTCTTTTAATCAACTCAGCCTATTGTAATTCACTCAAAATAAAAATAAAAATATTTTATTTCACAGCTTGGTGAACGGTTCCAATTGGTCGTTTCCTATATGAAGAAGAGCCGGCAAGACACTCCACGGTTACTCCTTTAAGTAATAATAAAATTAATTAAGTAAGGTCTTACGATATTTTCAAATAACAGTGTTAATAGGTATGGAAGGACAGTACCTTTCAAAGTATTGAAAATGGTCAAAAATCTACAGTCTACTAGGCCTACAACGTTCTTCTCATTCACAAAGTAGAAAAGAATCTATATAAAAGATTAAATTTAAAAAAAAAATAACCTATTTAAAACGAATGACATGATGATACGTACAACAACTACAACAAATCGGAATAAATATCATGTACGAGTACAAAAAAACCACTAAAGAGTTGAAATTAAAATTGTACGTACGTACAATTCTAATTTCAACTCTTTAGTGGTTTACTCTTTAGTGGTTTGCTCTTTAGTGGTACATAATATATAATGTCAAATAATGTAAAGATTATGTTAAGGAAGTACGAAAAACAAAAAAATATACATCGTTTACACAGCTACGCCACACCCTGACCCTGTCCTCCGCTTTCCGTATCCAGTCTATCCCATCAGCCACCAGTCGTCGATCCCTCTAGCTGGAGGACGTCCCACACTTTCTCTCTCTCTGTGGTCGGTCCCTCATGTCTGAGGATCGTGGTCAGCTTCGGAGTTGCATCTGGAGCGGATGATCCGCCTCGGTCATCGGTCGATCTTAATCCAGCTTCGAATAGAAACTCGCTTGTCGACCATATGTCAACAACGCATTCGCAATCGCAATCTCCTATTGAACTGATTGTGGTTGGGAACACCGAAGGAAGATCGCGCGGTCTTTCACCAACACGGTGGACCGATCAGGTGAAGGAATTATCGTCCTCTAAATTCTACATGGTGGTAAGGGATGCGCTGGACAGAAAACGTCCCACACTTCGCGTGCCGATATGCGGTCTCCACTCTAGGACTCGTCTGCTCCACCGGCTATAGGTTCTTCAACAAACATCTTGTGACAAATGGCTTCTGTTTCTCTAATGACACCAGCACCAACACCTCTTTTTATATAAACACAAAACTTTCGCAGGCACAGCTGGTTCATAATACAGCAATGTTCTATTTAACTTCTGTATGTTTATCTAAAGTTTGCCCACTGTTACCTTCTCTATAACGCCCGAGTGTTTCAGCTTCGTTTGCCCAAAACTTTCGCCATCGCATGTGCAAGTTTAGTAGTCACAGTATTAAGTAAGCAAGATCCGTGCAGTTTATAAGTGTTTGCATATTGTCGTGAACGTCTCTTGCTTATATAGGGCATAATGAAGATATGAAGGAAGTACATATTTGTGTTTTAGAATGATGTTGAAGAAGATTTAGAACAATGATGTTTTAATTTCACATTTAGTCATTGGCTTATGTCATTGCTAATTAGATGTTCAAAAGCTCTTCTTCTAGGATTCCGTACCCAAAGGGTAAATCTGGACCCTATTACTAAGACTCCACTGTCCGTCCGTCCGTCTATCACCAGGCTGTACCTCATGAACCGTGATAGTTCGACAGTAAAATTTTTCACAGATGATGTATTTCTATTGCCGCTACAACAGCAAATACAAAAAAAAAAAAATAAGAATAAAATAAATATTTAAGGGCAAAAACGGCAAAAAAATAATGTCTGTTGTATGGGAGCCTCATACAACAGACATAATTTTTTTGCCGTTTTGATAGATATTGTTACGGAAACCTTCGTGCGCGAGTTCGACTCGCACTTGATCTCTCTAAATCGATTTTTAGATTTCCGTACGTCCGAATGAAAAAAATGAAACCCCTATAAAAAGATCGAAAGAAAAATATTTAATTTGGGACACGCACAAGAAATCAAAAGAGTAAAAAAAAAATGAGCATTTAAAACTAAAACTAACAAATATTACATTGTAAAGGATCACCTATAGGATCACTTGTGCGTCTATTCGTCTGTCACAACCAGTTTGCTCCGAATCTAATGGACCGACCAAGTTGAAATTTGGTATACATATGAATTGCTGAATTTCCAAACACGGACGTGTAACGTCAATAAATTAATTTTATACCATTCCCCCTCTAAAAAGCTTATTTTATTCACTGAAAACAGTGAATAAAAAGCACTTTTAATCACTATTTTGGTGTTTGAATTTAGAACACACCAATATATTCGACCTCCATCTCAATGCTATACAACCTCCTTGCGAAAAATAGGTACCTACTCGATACAAACAATACTTGACGGCACGGTTGAAGCGATTGACTGCTGCGCTGCGTGTCGTGGGTCCGATTCCCGCACGGAACCAATATTTGTATGACCTACAAGTAGTTGTTCCGGGTCTGGCTGTTTGTGTATGTGGCATTAAATGTTTGTAAACGCACCCACAATACAGGAGAAATTCCTAGTGTGGGGCAAAGTTAAAAAAAAAAAATATATCTTTTGCACTCCACGCCCTTCAACGTCCAAAGATGCCCCAGAGTTTTCTCCAGCAGACAATTCTGACCATCGACAGGAAATAAATATCGCTTAACAGGTTGACCATCCTAATAATAATAATAAGAAAATTACTCCAAAATTGTTCCAATTTTAATGTGCATTTTAATTAATTACACCTTCCTTTTTTCTTTATTAAATGTCTATTTTCGCTTAAATCTTTCTTTTTCTCGTAGTCATGGTATAAAGTATAGTATGCAACACTTGAATAAAACGGATTTATATCGAGGGCCATGAAGCACTCGCGTCGCTCGGGATTCTAACACTTGAATCACTCGCTACGCTCGTGATTCAATCATCATGAATCACTCCCTACAATCGTGACTCAGTCGTTCGAATCCTTCACTTGCTCGTGATTTATCTATGGCCCTCGCTTTAAATCCGTCCTTTATTCACTAATTGCATAATATACTATTGAATATGTGTGTCACCTTTGGGGGACTAAAAATATAAAATAAAAAGTTTTAAAAACTGTACCGTGTGGAAAATTAAATGAAAGGGCTTACTGTGAAGGTCTTTTTTTTAGGTTTCTTTTTTTTTATAGATATTTATGAAAATTTTGGTAAAAAAAAAAAAAAAACGCTATAGTTCTGTACTTATATATTACCAAAAAACTTATAAGAAGTTAATGGTCTTAAAATAAAATGGTAAATCTATCAATAATATTGTGCGTACAAATTTAAATTCGAAATGACTTTACAGTTACTTTGGCTGGTTGTTAGCCAAGCATATCACCGCCCTACAACGAAAACCAATTAAATCATTAAAAGTGCAAACGGAGATATCGCGATTACAAAGTTGAAAATACCCTTTGTAGTATTATATTGTTATTATGACTACATAGCATCAGTACATTGATAAATGTTCTATTTAAACATGTTTAATGAGATTTAAAAAAGTTATTGCTTTGTTATGAAATTTTCAATAATTGTCACATAATCTGCTTAATGTTTTGTATTTGAAAACAAACCTTGGAAATGCTTGAAATAATCGTTTACCTAATTATCTAGTAAACCCATTAATCTCTAAGTCATATAGTTTCACTGCTAGCTGATAAGCTAGCAGTGAAACTATAAGACTTAGAGATTAATGGGTTTTCACAGACGAAAGAACACAAAATTTTAAGTACTGGCATTCATAATTAATTTTCGTAAAAATTTCGATATAATTGGTTTTCGTTGTATGTCGGCGATATATTGTAAGGTAGGTTATTACTTACCTTACGATATATCGCCGCCTTACAACGAGAGCAGAAAGAGGACTGGGTCTTCATTATTATGAAGAGCCAGTCCTATGTCCTTGTCCATGTTACTTTGGGTCGAAGCAACACGTTTACATCTTCCATTCTCCACTGTTAACCGTCTCGCTATCATTCACTCTCTTTTCCCTCATATCATTCCTTACAAATCCATTCATCTTTTCAATGAAGATCCAATATCAGCATTTTACAATCGGCGACGATTCCCACAACCTCACGATTTAACACGTAGGTAACCACAGCGGAAATGCCAAAAAAACTACAAAAATCCGTTCAGAAAATTTGCTTTCCGCACGAAGTAAGAATAAAGAAACAAAAAACGGAACAATTTCTAGGGGAAGTTGTGTAACAAGTTAACGGCAGCGTCTGCGAACAGCACCTGGCTGCCGACGGAAACTTCCACCGAAGCTTGGGGAATACTAGTGGTAGACCTGGGTTTTGCTTGCAAAGTGCAGGTATTTTTTAAACGACGACGTCTTGGTTGACGACTGACCATAAAGAGCAGATTTTTCGTGGGTCAGGTATCATTTATCTGTGGAAGAAAATTGACGTTTGACAGTATTTGTAGCGAAAAACTTAGAATTAAAAAAAAAAGAATCCGTACTAAAACTGTCAAAAATTCCAAATTATTCCTCAGGTACAGATATCTAGCGTTTTAACAATCAGCCATTTGTAGCAGTATTTATTTGGGATGTGTTTTTGGTAAGTCTCGAAATATGTTTATACTGGCTGGTTTTGCAGATTTCCTGATTTACTTTTCCAAAGCAGTTCCATCCCAGCCCAGGGTATGTTCGACTGTATTGAAGTTTGAATTTACTGTGGTTGTCCGAATGTTAGATTGTAGGATGCTTTTCATAGTAATTAGTTACAGAAACGAACCTAACAAACTAATCCATCGTAGTTTAATGTATCTGAAAAATATATTAACTAGAATTTTCGTCTTACCAAAAAATTTATCAGAATTTGTTGTCTAATTTAGAAGAGGCTAAATGGTATTGTTTTACTGCTCACAGATAGTTTAAAACTACTTTATATTATAAACAAAAATAAATTTCCAGCACAAGCAAACATTATTACTAGCTAGAATGAATTATAGGCAAAATGGTCTGGCAAAAATGCAAAGGTTGCACTGTAGTTACAGATATTAAGACGATTTGTTAAGAACAAAGTTAAAGTCGACTTTCTTTGCTGTTGAACGAAATGTTTCTATTTAACTTTTGTGTGGCAAATGTATTACAGAAGTTTGTTTTGCACTTTTAAAAGGTAAATTTGTACTCGTGACTGTTTCGCTCGTTCTTTTTGATTGTAGAAGACTTTAGGTAGTGGGAGAGTTAAGGGGGAGGCGATAAGGTAGCCCGCGAAGTTCAAAATTTCTTACGGATTTGCAAATTGCTGGTTAGTGTCAGGTTGTCACCATCATCATAATTTCAGCCGAAATCGTGAGAACGTCTCCACTGCTGGACATAGGCCTCACCAAGCACCGCCACTTTGACCGGTTCTGTGCTTCCAGCTCCAGCGATTCCTGCGGCCTTCACAAAGTCATCGGTCCAACTTGTGTAAGGTCTTCCAATACTACATCTTCCGGTACGCGGTCGTCACTCCAAACCTTTAGGCTCCATCGGTCATCTGTTCTGCGAGCGATGTGCCCTGCCCATTGCCACTTAAGTTGTATGTTGATTTAAATATGATTCGCAACCGTAAAACATATGGCCTTGCGCAATACAACTCCTTAAGTTAGAATTGACCTCAAATGTCATGATTTCATGAAATAGGAATTCAATAGGATTATATGAACTTAGAGAGTTGTATTGATGATATTTATGATAATAATCCTATAAATAAATATTTGATATGGCCGCGAATCATATTTACATCAACATAAAACCTGATACTGATCTGTAAATTGCAAAAAACACCTACCGCTACCCGGACGATTTCACCTTAACTGGCTACTAAAACCTCAGTTAGTCCCATAGAGTTTTCTGATCCTTGTACGAAACAAGATCGATTGGCATAAAAAAACTTTATGTGAAAATTGCCCATTTTCTTGCTGACTGTAATTTTTTTTCAAAATCTGTGAATGCAGATATAATTTTTTCTAAAAATTAAGGATAGTCTCTTAAGACCGTTTTCTTGTAGCGGCAACGGTTAAGGTACCTGCCCTTATTGACCCCTCTCAAAACATAATGCAACACTGCTCATCTCCCATAGTAAATAGCGTGAAAATTTATACCCTAAAGACTGACCAAACCTATAGGGAATATCTGTGCAAAATTTGAACGAAATCTATCTGGTAGTTTTTGCGTGATGCTAGACCACCTTAAGTATTTCTTCGGGGATTTGGATGAAAAGTTGCCGTTGTACAAGTTAGAGTTACTCGTTTTGTTTATTGGCTAATTTTGCCTGTCCGGCCTGGAAGGTGGAAAGTGCTCGACAATATGGACTCGCAACGGATCTAGGTTTTAGACATCGGGGCATATTTATAACTTAAACAGATCAAAGAGTTGCCACTAAATTACTTTAGAATGAAACCTAAAAATGACTCTATAATAATGTGTTCTACACAATAAGTGAGTTCTTAAATTATAAGGGAAATTCCAAATATGAACGCACTAGTAAAATTAAAAATATTTAAAATAATTATATAATATTTTAGAGATTTGAATTTTTTTACCACATGATTTCAAAAGTAACAGTTGATGTGTTTGTATATTATATAATTTTATTTTAAGGTCTTTTTTGTAAATAAAAATAATTAAAACTACTTATATTTATATTTTTTGTTTTATGTACTATATTTTATGCAAAATAAAGATGTTATAAACGTTGCATAACTCGCGCAGTTGTTCCTTGTGTTTAATAGACTCGTGAAGGAACATTACTAATATTGTCGTTGTGATCTTGTTCTCGTAAATGTGATTATCTATAGTCTTCATTTATTTTCGTGCCATTATATTTAGTATGTATGTATTTATTATTTAGGATATGTATATATCTGAGTATCTATTTTAGTATATTGTATACTTGTTATTTGCACCAACACGACAACCCCATTTTATGTCTCGAAAAATCACTGTCCATTCTAAGATTGCCTGAAAGAAATCGCATAAAGCAATAATGCTCCCGTGTATATTTTGGAGTGTTTTTTTTTTTTGGTGTTCTATAATTTATGTAAAAATAAATAAAGTAACGATTAGCGATTGCTTATCCATACATTTGCAACATTTATTAATAAAGGGGAAAATGTATTGTCACCATTAGTTTCGTCTTATGCAACCTGTTTTAGTGTTTTAGTTTCTATGTTCTGAGCTGAATTCATAACAATAGTATGCAATCAATCAATTATCCATAATAGGCATTTTGTTTATTACAAAAGTGCCCAATATTTTTACATAGGTACTTAGCGTTGTCCTTTACGTCACCACTACTCTCTTTTCTGGGGTACTTGCGAAAGACGATTTTCAAAAAAAAAAAAATACTCAACAATAAAAACTTTCAGCCAATTGGTTCCACAAACGCCAAATCATTAAAGAAACTTATACCATAAAACAAAACCCGGTAACTATCATCGACGATTATAGGATTTATACCAACACTAGCTGCTCTCTGCGGTTTCACCCGCATACGTTTCGATTCCTGGGTTTCTATGCAAAATTATGCTACTTTGGGTTACAATATTGCAACTTTCTTAGGGACCTCTAATTTTTTTTTTTAAATATATTAAAGCCTATGTTACTTCTTGATAATTTAGCTTTCTATTGGTGAAAAAATGGTTAAATCGATCCAGCAGTTTCGGAGCTTATTCGATATCGATATATCGACAAACAAAAAATCTTTCCTCTTTATAGAGACTAATAAAAACGCAAGTTCTGTCATAAAAACTACCAAGTGAAATACTTACGCTGATGGTTACATTGTTAAGTTTCATGGTTCTTATAAATCATTTCTTTATTGCGAACGTTTAACAGCGCTTTTTTGTTCGCATTCTGCGTTCATAATGAGGTTATAAAATTAGGTTTACGATTTTGGCTTTGATTTAGTCGTTAAGCATTTTTGAGTTTTGGTTTGACCTTGGCTGTTTTATAGAGGTAAAAATATGCTATGTGAAGTATAATATGCATACTATATTAATGGGGACACGGGCGGTGGGGACAGCGGGAATACACCTATGGATTAAGGTGTTAGAACAACTTGAAAAAGTTGAATAGTTTTACTAAAACAAGGCCTTGTTTTAATCAGTAGGTATTCGGCTCGGTTGGTCGGGATGTCTTCTACTACTGCTTGGCATCCTGCTCATTAGCATCTCGGTAAAGGAATAAATCAAAATTAAAGTCATTTATTCAAATTAGGCTGAGAATCAGCACTTTTCGAACGTCAAAATTACATAAGACAGTCCCCCAAAACGCCCGCCCTTCACCACTTCCTAGTGCTTAAGCTGGGAAGAAGAAGTGGCGCAACAAACTCCCCAGCAGCACATCTGTATGTTCAATTAGATAAACTTGATTCTGTACAATAGTAGCAGTGGCAGTGTACAATTACATCAGTGGAGCAGTTAGCCAAGTGCCTCTAAGCGGTTGGCAAGGCTCGGGAAAACGTAGCATTTTTATTTTATTTATTTTGTATTTCTGTACCTGTCCATGACATCACAGCGGGCGCTATACGGAATACCAGCGCTGCGACACTATTTTTTAAATGTCGCAAGATCATGCTGAAATAGGAGCCTTTTGGCCCCGTACAGGACTTTCTGTTTTCATTTTGCTTTTTTTTTTGTGTTTCTCTGATTGTGTTTCGTTTAATTTGTGATATTTCTGTGCGAGTCCCAATAAATACTTTTTCTTTCATTTTTTCGCTCTTCTTTCTTTCTTTAAGATGCGTCCAGACCTAGCGAATGCGCCGCTCGTGAGCCGCTTGCGAACTGCGCGCGTGCATTTCATGTTCGTACGCTGCCCCTGCGCCGTCCGCTCGCCGCTCGCGCGCAATCTACGCGCCGTACTCGAGCGGCGCAGGAGGTGCGTGAAGCAAATTTGAGGCTCATAGTTCACGAGTATGTGCGCACGAGCTGCGCGCGCGCTACACGCGCGCTCCACGCGCGCTCCACTCGAGCTTTGCTAGGGTTGCACTAGAGCGGCGCACAAAATGTAGGCTGTAACCGCACGCGAGCTACACGCGTGCAGTTCGCAAGTGGCTCGCGAGCAGCGCATTTGCCAGATCTGGACGCCGACCTTAAAATAACAAGCAATAGATGTGAAATAGATAACATAAGATTTTTGTTATCACCTCATACTTATCAAAATGAACGCTTTGGAAAATGATGCTCTCTCTCTCTTAGCATCATCAGCTTATGCTACCACAGCTGGGACACAGATCTCCTCTCTGTGAGAGGGAGTGCCATAGTCCACCACGCGGGCCCAGTGCAGGTTGGTAGATGTCACGTCTTCCAATTTTTGGTTCTAGGACATGCTGATTTCCTCATGATGTTTTCCTGCACCGTTTTGAGAGCAGTGGTGTTGAAATAATTTTCACAAAGTCAAGTGCCTGCTTGGGTTCGAACCCATGACCACCTACAACAATTAAGTCACGGCCGTTACCACTTGGCCCACTGGTTCTCTTAAAAGTCATTAAGATTTAGGTGCAAGTACCAAAATTTTAATAAGTTGCTAGTAGTACAAAGAGGAGCTCGTGGCTAAGTAATAACAGCCGCACGGGTCGATCTGTCAGGTTAAGCTACGCTTGCCGGAGTTGGTCCGTGGATGGGTGGCCATCTTTACATACCGAGACTCCTTCGTGCCTCGGAAAGCACGTTAAGCCGTTGGTCCCGGCTGTCATTCGTGGATCTTTGACAGTCGTTACGGGTCGCCAGAAGCCAAAAAGTCTGACAGCCAGTCTTACCAAGGGATATCGTGTTACCCAGTTACTGGGTTGTGGAGGTCAGATAGGCAGTCGCTCCTTGTAAAATACTGGTATTCAGCTGCATCCGGTTAGACTGGAAGCCGACCCCAACATATTTGGGAAAAGGCTAGGTAGATTGATTGATTTTTTGCTAGTAGTACAAACTCTCAAAACTAATAAAAGCTATTTAATTATGAACATCAACAAATTAACTCGCCCTCTCAGATAAGTATTCTGCAAATAATAGGGAAAAAGTAAAGCATTCGGTTTCCTAGCACGTCGAGACTAATACTACAAGCCCCCAGGGGCCTATAAATCGCTCGGCACCTTGTTTTATTTAATTACAACGGCCGCAGATAAGCAAAGTACTTTTTATTTCACCGTTTTAAGAGTTGACAGAAGAAATTAAAGATTGGGTCCATTTTTTTTCCTTGTAATCGGTGGGTACCTTTTTAAATAAAGTGCACAAAGCCAGCACAATTTATAGCTATAACGTAGTCATATTTTCGCAACCGTCCATCATATAGAACTATCACCAGAGTCCAATCCCCAGGGTGTCGTACTTTGAAGATGCTCAACGCTCTTCTGACTGCCAACCTGAATGAAATGTGTGTGCGGATGAATGGAGTAAAATTATGCGTATATGTTTGGTGTTCTGTGAGAGAAAGTATGCAAGGAAGTATCGTATTGTTACATTCTCAGTGTTGGCCGCAGTTGAACAGCTCTTTTCCGCAAAAGTATTTATCAAATGGCTCCAGTATTATACAATAAAATTCCCCGAGAAATAAAGAATCTTAATTCAGTTATTTTTTAAAAACGACTGAAGCAATTTTTAATTAATAAATGTTATTATTCAATCACTGAATTTATGGAGGACTATTGTTGACAATGATATTTTAAATTTTGACGTAATTGTGTTTGTATTTGTATTTTATGGTTTGACATTTTAATTAGGTTTCTAAACCTGTAATGATAGTTTAAGAGTTTTAAATAAATAAATAAATAAATAATAAATAAATTATACCTACCGACATTTAAACAATTCTTTAATATTATATTTCATTATTCTTGTGTGTAATATTTGTATGCTTGCGAGTAGAATGCAGCGCACTAACATTATCATTATAAGACCTAATTTAAACTATGTATCTGCATTGTGACAAATAAAATGATTTGATTTGTACCATTTCAATCAACTATAAATAAATTATTCCCTCACATTCCCACGTTGACGCAGTCACACATTACAAATCTTCTATAAGAATAAAAATTAAATGGTGTTCGTTGGTAAGCGCATCACTTGTGAAAGGCGGGACCGATTTTTTTAATTTTCTTTCTAAATGTTTGTTATAGTTCGTATAAGAAAGATAAATTGGAAAATTCGGGAAATACTGAAAATTGTTTTTTATAATTTTTGTATAAATTATTGGGACAGGAAAACGTCCGTCGCGATAGCTAGTTATTAGCTACAGTTCGATCCATAACACCGTGTAATGTGAGCTAGACACGTGTGTATAGCTCACATTTCAACTGAAGAATGAGGTCGATAATGTCAACTAACAATTCTAAGATAGTTATTAGAGTTGCATAGTATACATGGTAACATGCTACTTAGTAGAATAAGAAAA
This sequence comes from Dryobota labecula, assembly GCA_947523025.1. Taxonomy (NCBI): domain Eukaryota; kingdom Metazoa; phylum Arthropoda; class Insecta; order Lepidoptera; family Noctuidae; genus Dryobota; species Dryobota labecula. The sequence continues at coordinate 23,175,284 of OX383289.1, read as the reverse complement.
TCATACGACTAGGTTTTGACGCGCCATCATTTAATTAATATAAGTAAACATGGAAGCCGGGAGGTTGACCACAACGTTGCGTGTTGCATAAGGTACTGATAATCCTGTTAACTTCTGTGACTAAGCCCCGAGAAGTGGGGTAGTGTTATGTAGACAGGATTGGATCCGCATTTACCTTATTAAATGATGACTGAAATGTTTATTCTTACAATTCAAAAATCCATTTATAAAATGGGCGTTCCATTTTTCCTTATGAACTGTACAAAAATAGTAGATTGTTATATAAGGGGCTAAAATTACCCATTTATACGAGGTAGGTTTACTCCCGAGTTTTAGCGGGGGAGTTGATAGAACGCGAGTTATAATGGGTTTTTAGCGCCGTGTGTTACACTCTACTTTTCACTACGATTGCGAGAAAATAAAATAATCCAATACAATATTAAAAATAAATTACGGCCACTAATTCAATTTGCAAATTACAGAAATTTCTAAAGAATTCGCGCCAACGTTTTCCATCGAAGAGATCGCAGCTTCTAGTTCCATTTTCAAAAAAACAGAAAGAAAAAAAAAAACACTTTTTCCCCTAGAGGTAAATATGGTATTTTTTCCTCAGTCTGGTATGATACAATGATGGTCTTTTTGAGCAAGAGGAGTGAAAACTGTATTTTTTTGTAATGCCACATTAAACGGTTACGGGTTGTGAAGATGGACCGTTGACCTGGTGAAGGTTGCGGGAATCCACTGGATGCGAGAAACACAGGACCTGTCGATGTATGTGCAGCAATCATAATTTTCATCATAATTTTGTCATCAGCCAAAATGATGATGATGAACGGTTACGACTGCCATGTGTAACCTCTTAGCGTGTTTTCTAACACGGCTTGGAAGTGACTTGGATATGCAAAGAATGGTCACCTTTAAGGAACTGGTCACTTACAGATTGATCCATCCGTGCATTCTTTATTTAGCTACAAGACCTTCTGACGTCATCATCACACGAGACTTTAGACTCCTTGAAGACAATCTATAGATTCCGAGGCTCGAAGATAACTAACTTTTTGAACTCGCTGACAACGAAACATTATGTTTCCATTAAGGCTCGTACAGACTCGTGCGATATCGCGGGCGCGACGCAACACTATTAGCACAACTTCTTTATCGGTGCCTGTCGCGGCCGCGATATCGCGCGGGTCTGTACGAGTCTTTAGAAAAAACCAGTAAGAGTCTAATGAGATACTTTTAAACTCCTCCTCCTAACCTCAATTGATATTTCATCATGATCAGCGTAGTCATAACTACGCTGATACAAAAATCAGGCAAACACATAGTTTCGATTTTACTACACTACAAATCTTATTAATATTTGGAAATCATGACACAAGATTGTTAGTGATTTTTAATAAAAAGCGACATCTATTAATTAAAAAATCAATCTAAGGCTTATGATGAGGCTATGAAATAAAAATGAAACGTCAAACGGAATGAATGGCTGCCACCGACTGCATCAAGTTAAATGAGTCTAGAAGGCTGACTTTATCTGGTAGCTCTGTGCCACTGTTCGAAGGCACAGCTAGGAAGAATGGATGTGACATGGATTTAGTAAAAATAAAGAAGATTTTCATTATGTTGAAAAATAATAATAGTAGCTGTTAGTAATTGTTTGAGAATTGACATGAGACTCACTCATGTCAATTCTCAAACAATTAGAATAGAGATCATGCGAAATAAAATGAAAGAAAGAAGAAAGAATAACTTTTATTTGGCAACAGTTCGTGCCAAAATACAAAGTAAGATAGCCCAGTGCAGCTGTGTAGGAGGTACATAATGATTAATCCAGTCTCACGAGATTCACGAGTACCAATCACTCGTGAAACGAGACTGATGGTCGACGATGGCTAGAAATTATCTTCTAACGCAACTAAACCGAAAAAGTACTTAAGTAGGTAAAGGATAAGATAAACACAGACAATTAAATATATATTAACATATCATCACACTCACACATACACACACCCTAATACACAACACACACTCTCACATACTACACATACAACCAACTCATTTTCACACTACCTTAGCTAAATAATAAGACATAATTTTTGGTATTTCTGCATCCTTAAACTATTTTTTTTTATGTTTCATAATTTTTTGATTAATAAATATAGTGGTCAAATAAATAAATAATAAATTATTTTTAATGCCTTATAATGGTTACAGAAATTACATGCATATTTCTATTGTACAAAAAGCTTGTAATAATTAACGATATGCCACATCTATTATGATCTCACCTTTGTGTGTCCGCCTCCAATAGATTCCTTTGGGATCTGTTGGCTTAAAGTTTAATTAAAGATGCAACCTTCCATAAAGAACTGGCTTAATTCAGTAATAGTTTGTACGAGTGGAATCCACTGATAATACTAAATTAGACTTGATAAATAGTTTGAAAATTCAAAGCTTGATTGATCGCTTCAACCTGGTTTCAGGTAACACTTTGTCTGACCTGGGAATCAAACCCAGGACCTCATGCTAGGCAGTAGCGTTTGTGTCCACTACAACAACGAACGGCTCGTTCATCAGAAAATGTGGTAATAAAATGAATAAATATCATTATCACAAATAGCAGCGAGGTCAAAGACTACAATCACTCTAATTTTAATAACAAGATCTGCCACGTTTGTTATTTCTGTAATCATAATGCATGATGTCACTTATAAGGCATAGTTGGGATAAAAAAATAGTATCAGATAGGTATAAAAACACAGCAAAAAATTAAAAAAATAAAAACAAACCTGAATACCAAGATATACCTAACATAGCATAATATCACGCCTTGTTTCCCCGAATGGTTGGGCAGAGGTATACCTGTAGTACACATACATTTCACCGGTTATATTTATGTCCCATGTAATAGGGGGCAAGCATATTGCCATCAACCAACAAATCCAGACTTCAGGCTGCTACTGAGAAATTCCTAATGGAAAAACCCAATAACACTTTGCCCGACCTGGGAATCGAACCTAGGACCTCATGCTCAGCAATAGCGCTTGCGAGCACTAGATCAACGAGGCACCAGCTAATGAAAATTCAAAAATTTAATCGATCGCTTCAACCCTGTTGAAGGTACCACATAAAAGGAAAAAATTGTGAGCAAACATGAATAACAAGTGTAAAAAAGCAGGAGTTGGGCCGAATAAAATTCTAGAATACTTTTAACACAATGGTGTTCATAGCAAATCATTTTTCAAGACTAGCTGCTACAATTATGTTTTAACCTATTTATGATTTTACAATTTTTGTCAAATACAATCAAGTAATTATTCGAAGTTGCATATAACAACTATACTATATTAAATTAACAAACCAACCAACCAACACCAATTTACAATTTATTATTATTGTTGTACATTGAATTAACTATTTAAACATAAATGTAAAATAATCGAAGCAATTTTTTTTTTTTTTTTTTAAAACGTTGCCCCAACTAGGAATTTCTCCTGTATCGTGGGTGCGTTTACAAACATTTAAACTCACATACACAAACAGCCAGACCCGGAACAACTACTCGTAGTTCATACAAATATTTGTTCCGTGCGGGGATCGAACCCGCGACACGCAGCGCAGCAGTCAATCGCTTAACCACTGCGCCAACCGTGCCGTCGAGAATATAGAATTATAGAGCATTTGTTGATAAGAATTCTAATGCGATATATAACAATCACTGCATGATACGTCTGTCTACTTTGTGTTGCCAGCAGTCGTTAACACAAGATACATTTATGATAAATTGCAGTTCCTACCTACCCTGAGAGGAGGACAGAAATCATCAGTAAGCAGAAAGCAATTATACTGGTTATTTGATCAATGCTATAAAATTTTTGTCAGAAAACGACCGGGAATTATTTATGGTCATACTTCGGCCAATTACTGGATTCATACAATCACCTTTTAAGACATAGCTTCTGTGTGTACCTACGAACCTGTGTACCATGTGTTGCCGGACGTAAATAATAGTACTACTTCATTTCCTCCCGTGGGTGCCGTAAAAGGCGAGTAAGGGACTTACTAGAGAATGGGCAGCAGCGTTCTCTATGCATTTTTAACACCATACTGCGATCGCCAACCCGCCTACCAAGCGTGGCGATTATGGCAAACCCCCCAATTGGGGGAGGCTTATGTCCAGCAGACGACGTATTTCGGCTGAGATGATGAATGATGACCTACGAAACAAAAAAAAAAAAAAAAAATGCGTTAACGACGTTGTATACAGACAAATTACCACTATTATCCGATAAAAACTCACTAGTGATCAATATTTCCTAAGGAGACCTTACACGGCGTACACACAAGAAAGGCTCTTAGAGTAATATACTATTCATATTATTTCTATTTAAATTTAACTATAACGTATTGCAACTATAATCTCTTAACATAAGTGCCTTAAGCCCCTATTGTATCATCAAATTAACTACAGCAGTGCTTGTCAGTCAATCTACGAGACTGCCACGTCATCCCTCCACTAGGTCACGTGATTAATGGTCCGCCATCTTGGATTCTTGAGTCGCTGCCTGCGTTATCATTTCCTCTCTGTGTTTGTGTGTGAGTTACTAAATATAGTGATATTTATGTGTCTATTTTTAGGTAAGGAGCTACGGAAGTTGATTTGATATCTTTTGGTTTAAATAGGTTTTTAATTTTATTGTTTTATTTATTTTTTAAATAGATTATTTTCTATTATGTGAGAACGTTGTAGGACTAATAGAATGTAGATGTACTATTTTCTAAGTACCTGGTACTTGTTGATAGGCCTATATTGTTCTTCCGCACCTATTAACACTATTATTTGAAAACATTGTAAAAGCCAATTATTTTTAAAAGAGTAACCGTGGAGTTTCTTGTCGACTTTTCTCTATAGAAAACGACCAATTGGAACTGTGCACCTAGCTTCTGACGTTTCATGAGTGCCTGTTTAGGTATAAATAAATAAATAATATGTGAAATAAAGTAGTTTTATTTCTGATTTTGATTCAGCCTGGTTTAGCTAAAATGCTTAGGAATTATAAGAAAATTGCAATCCTTTACTTGATGTAAAACCAATAAAATCTTTGCCTCAATCTGAAGGAGGCTTTTTGATAATACGAGCTTGCTTTCAGAACGGGTGCACTGGATTTACAACAGTTTCAAGTGACCATAGATAGTATTTACTGCACCATACTGGCTGTCCAGGCCATTGTAGAGACGTGATTGAACTTTGGTCAGTTCATCATAATAATAATGTTGCCGGTATTTACCAGGCCAAGCTTTGAAACAATTACTGGTCGATTCCTGACTTCAAAAAAAAAAAAAAAAGTTTGGCTCGTCAGTCCTGATGATGATTAAAACCACGACCACGTGGGCCGTACATTGATTACGCATTACTTTAAAATTAAGTATAAAAGGCTGATTGGAATCATTTGTAATTTTTATTAATCTAAGTGAAGTCATGTTTATAGGTATTTCAATTTTTAGATTTAATTAATAGTTTATTTTTTATTACTTGATTAGAAATTTTAAGCAATAATTTCACTTGTGTCAACTGTTTCTCTAGTTTAAATCGAAAAATCTAAATGACTGACACTGATTGTGGATTTTTTTTTACATAATTTTTGTATTAATATACATAAAATATAATTTCCTATGATATATACTAAATCAGAAATTAGGTGTGCTCTAGATGACTTCGTGTGAAGCCTCAGAGCATTATATTAAAAAAATCATTTTAAACCATTATTAAATCGCTAAGTGTGATTTTAAATCATTTTAAACCAAAAAGACGGTTTAAAACCAAATGGTTTTAAACGTTTAAAATCCGTTTTAAATCTATAGTCCTGATGTATTCGTCCAAATGGTATAAAATTTAAAGATATTCAAAATGGTTTATTATTTTTACAAGTAAATACCTTAACAACTAGTACGAGATTGGAGCCTCCTTTTAAGTAAATAAGCCCGTGTTAGGAAACTCCGAAATCGGCCAATCCTACTTCATTTCATCTTTTTAAGACTTAGGTGTGCAGCCAACACGTTGTGCCTGTATTAGCACGTATAATAGTACATTACTTACCAAGGGTTGTAAAAGAAAGAAAGCCCGAAATCGCAGGTATTTGTGACCCGAGCCGCAGGGGGGTTGTAAATATGCGATAGAGGGCTTTCTTTTTTAATGCCCGTGGTGAGTACACAATTTTGCGTAGCGTGCGGTAAAACTTACATTACGGCCAGGTGTGGCGTAAAGTATATTATTATTTTGTTTTTATGAAAAACATCCAGTATGAGTATAATTTTTTATGACTACAGCATTTTCTAATGTAAATGAGCCTTCAAAATCATTGCCTCTCAAGAAAAGTTGAATAAAAGTTAATAAACGAATGTAATATAAGCGTGCGAGTCGAGTGCGAGATGTCGCCGTCAGTCGGCGTTAACCCCGGGGCGCTGATAAACGAGTGTGCGAGTTACGACTATATTGTGCCACTTAATTATACAGAGATACATTTATGCTATGCTTAATATTCGTACTGGTACTCCGCATTTTTTTTGGAGCGCATTATTTGAGACGTGTGATGAATTCGATGGTTCTTGCTACACTCGCCTGTATCTGCCGCTTAGTAGTGTTGTGTTAGCGATGTTTTATGGGTTCCGTACGTCCGAATGAAAAAAAACGGAACTCTTATGGGATCACTCGAATGTATGTCTGTCTATTCGTCTGTCACAGCTAATTTGCTCCGGTTCTATTGGATTGATTAAGTTGAAATTTGGTATACATATAAATTTCGGTGACCTAAACACGGACGTGTAACGTAAGTAAATGAATTTAAATACGGGGGTCACTATTGGGGGAAAAATTAGAAAAAAAAAATTGTACCGTGTGACACATTGAAAGAAAGGGTGTAATTTGTGAGGGTATCATTTTTTATTTAAAAACTTTTAAAATAATAGGTTTAAAGTTATTTAAGAAAATATATTTAAAAAAATACCATAAACCCTCTGTATCTCCGAAACTAATGAGCCTAAATTTTGGAAAAAATAATTAAAAAAATACAGAAAATATTTCTTTACTTATAGATAATAGGAGGATCTATAAGAAGTGTATGGTCTTGTAAAAATATGGTCAAATCTCTCAATATTGTGCGTACAAACTTACATTTGCAGTTGGAATGGGAGAACATGTTTTTCAACTACAATGCTAAGTTATGTTATTTGCTAGTTGCGAGTCATCATGTTGGGGTCAGTTTCCAGTCTAACCGGATGCAGCTGAATACCAGCATTTTACATGGGGCGACTGCCTATCTGACCTCCACAACCCAGTTACTGGGTAATACGATACCCATTGGTAAGACTGGTTGTCAGACTTTCGGGCTTCTGACGACTGTCAAAGATCCACGAATGACAGCCGGGACCAACGGCTTAACGTGCTTTCCGAGGCACGGAGGGGTCTTGGCATGTAAAGATGGTCACCCATCCACGGACCAACCGTGGTAAGCGTAGCTTAACATGATCGATCGATCCGTGCAAAAGTTTATACTTAGCCACAATCCCCCAATAAACTTTGGATGGATTACGGGGCAATGAGAGACAATACTGCAGGTAGTCTGTGGTGTACCATTTACTTAAATAGGGTATATCTATTCAAACACGAAATATTTTAAAAGATACACCTATAGGAGGTAAAGAAGCCATGGAAATGATTTTAAATCAGAGTATATTATTTAAAAACTTAAATAATTTATAATGACTTAATATGATGATTAATTATCAAAATTCACCGCACTCATGCATCGCCGCGTCCGGGCGGGTCATTCATAGAATAAGTAAATTAAGGTTTGTTTTTGCAAAATATCTCAAGCAATTTTAAAATTATAATAATTATGTAAAAATATAAAACACTTAGATAAAAAAAAAAATCGCTACTGTGGTGTTTTTACCATCTATAGATGTTTCTCTTAAAATATTTCGTGTATGAATAGATACACGTATACAATAAATGCCCTTTGCAGCAGAAGGACAGTTAAGCATAATCCCGGAATAGCAAAATCCCAGATTGGCAGAAGGACAGATTTGCATAAAGGCAGAAGTACAGACCCACACAGAAAACAAAAATAAAATTGAATAGAACAGTTACAATTCGAAAAAAAAAAAATTAAAGTATTAATAGTTTAAAACGAATTAAAATTGAAAATTGAAATTAATTCATCTTTGTAACTTTGGCCAAACGTATCAAACATTCTATTGCATAAATTTTGTCATTGAATAAACTCGTGACAATTTGATCCTTTTTTTAATCTTTAAGTGTAGTAAGATAGGAACGTTTTTGTGGTTTGCTATTGCCGGTTAACTTGAGATCTTGATGACAATGCTTATTTTTTTAACAGCTGAACAAACAGAAAGACTGAAGGTTTCACAGGTATTTTTGTATTAAACCTCCGGTGCCATCCCTCTACACCATTCGTTGTTCGAAATTTTTCAAATCGATAACAAAATTAATAGGGTTTGTATCTTTTTTGACGACGACTATATTATCTGCCTTTATGCAAATCTGCCCTTCTGCTTATCTGGGATTTTGCTATTCCGGGATTATGCTTATCTGTCCTTCTGCTGCAGAGGGAATAAATACACACATAGATAAAATATGTTGAACTTATCTATTTAAATATATACAATAATAATCATGAAACAAGGGGAATGAAGAGAGGTAGTGTTTCTCGAACTTCTCTTTAATCCATTGACCTGCAATTGATCTTTAGTTTACCCATACGTAGTTTAGTTTGTTGACTTCAGACTCCACTAATACAGTTTGCATTTACAGGATTAACAGCTGTCAGCCCAATTCGTTCAGATTCAGATTCAGATTAATTTATTTATTGTAAAACATACTACTTATTTGGTAATACATTGAGGGCGCTATGTTTTACCTCTAGGGCGTACACAAGTAGTAATACATGCAATATAATTAAAACAAGAGATTAATATATTGATGGCCCCACCGAATAAACGTGCAATACTTCTTACACGATTTTTTTTTACATTTTTCGTTTCTTTTGCCTATCCTGCACCCACTTAATTTTTTTTATGAATTTTAGACTCAAAACATGCCTATTATAATAGTGAATTTCTTTATTCTATGGAAATAATTAATTTTAACATTATAGGAATAACAGTTTATGTTATAATTACATGTTTTTGAGTCGCCAAGAAAGTAAATATACAAGTCGATAGCTTATTTTTTTACCAATAATTCGATTATACATTATTTATACCTATTTACAATGAAATGAGCGTTATTGAAGTTTTAACGTTTTTATTTTTTGCTGAAAAGTTGTCATTTTTCTCTTATATGTTTATTCGGTGGGGCCATCGATATATATATGAACCACAAATAAACAAGTTAATAAATTACATCATCTATCGCATTAAGAATTTTCAAACACACTGAACAATGTCGACACGATAAATTGAGTGTAGTGAGAAAAAAAAAATATGTCCGCAGTTATTGTAATAAAATTAAAATTGTCAGCACTTAATTATTTTAAGAATGCTAATGAAATTGAATGATGTCATAAATTTAAATTAAGTGTCACTAAGGAAGATCATTACTTATGAAATGTCAGAAATTTTATAACAACATGTCATTCAAATATTCGGTGCTTCATTTGGCTTTATTTGGAGCATTCTCCTATTAAAAAATTTATTAATTTTCTTTTAATGTTTTGCAAATTTTCATTCTTAATGCTATCAGGAATTTTATTGTCTATAACCGGACCCATGCCTAAAATACTTCTCCTTGCTAGTGCTGTTTCATTTACTCATTACTGATATTCACCATCATTCGTGAATATTACAGAAATTATAGTAATCATTTCACAGAGAACCTAATTATTATAAAGCGGTCTAAACTTGTGTTCTCGAAAAGACAAAAGAATCCTACCTACATTTTTATGGTATTGAGATTCTTTTGCCTTCTGGAGCTATAGCACCGTCAAAATAATTTCTATAACCCTTAAACTTTTCTAGATTTGCCAGAATCTAAAGCCGCTAGAATTTTTTAATTTTTTTATTTAGGGATTAAGCGTAGATGTTAGGTTTTGCATGAAACAAAAGTTTCCTTGGGTGGCCTGTTCACAATTTGATCAAACCCTCGTTAATAAATGAAGATAAAAAACACCCTCAAACAATACTTAACAAGAGCAGTACATTACCTATTCATCCCCACACTCAAATATTAAACCGAAACCCACAAACCAGTGGCGATAACTCTGATTTATAACATCCGTGTCTAGTAAAGGATTTAATCAAAAAAGCACCAGCATCTGTCAGAGCTATTAAAACGGTGAAAGCTTTAATATCAAAGCACATTACGCTGAGGTTATTGCAATAAGTCTCGTGACACACGGGTGACGTGGAAAAGGATCACGATTGGTCGTTAAATAGATTGTTCTTTTGTGACTACCTATTTAAAATCAGCGCACTGTACTGATGTCTGATATCATGCTGTTTCGAAGCCTTTTTGTCACAGCCATGACGTGCAGCCGCCGGTTTCTTTTTATTCCTGTGCTTGTTCTTCTTTTAGTGTGGTTAGTTCTAATGTTTATGTCGCCCATGGACCTCTGATTTCGCTACAAATGTTGTTGATAAATATCTATCAGGCATGACAGTTTCCTCACGATGTTTTCCTTCACCGTTTTTAGGTAGCAATGCAAGAGGTCAATCTTCGAGTGGGATTAGAGGTCAATCGTGGAATCCGACTCGGCTGGGTAGCATTCGGGAAGCTACGCAATATCTTCTCGTCCCTTATACCGCAGTGTCTCAAGACCAGTGCGTGTTGCCAGTGATGACATAATGGCACTGAAACGTGGTCGCTCACAATGGGCCTTATTATAAGGCTAAAAGTCACCCAAAGGGCAATGGAGAGGACTTTGCTTGCTACGTGATCGAATCAGCAATGTAGAGATACGCAGGAGAACCAAGGTAACCGACATAGCTCGAAGAATTGCCAAACTTAAGCGGCAATGGGCAGGGCACATTGCGAGCAGAGCAGATGGCCATTGGAGCCTAAAGGTTCTGGAGTGGCGACCGCGGACCGGAAGACGTAGCGTCGGAAGGCCTCCCACAAGGTGGATCGATGACCTTATGAAAGCGGCAGGAATCCGCTGGATGCGGGAAGCACCAAACCAGTCGAGGTGGCGGTGCTTGGGGGAGGCTTATGTCTAGTAGTGGACGTCTTTCGGCTGAAATGATCATAACAATACGCACATGAATCCGAAAAATCAGAGGTGCCTTGCCTCGTATACTCGTAATTATATATTTCTTTTGTTTTACAAGCTAACTTATCTTTTTATATTCACGTATTTTTGTGACACTAAAACATGTTTTCTTTTTTTTCTTCATTCTATTAGGTATTCTGTGCTTTTTAGGGTTCCGTACCAAAATGGTAAAAAAGAAGGGTTTATAGTACGACTCAGTCTGTTTTTCCGTCTGTCACAGCTGGATATCTCATGAACTACTAAAGCTATCAACTTGAAATTTTGAATAGTTAGTGGGGCTATTAGAGCATGTGAGGTATCATATGAAAGAGAGCTATTTGCACATTCTTAATAATTTTTTTCATTTTTTTAAGCCACATAGTTTTCGACTTTTGACGAAAAAAAAAAAATATTGTCGTTCTTCCCCTTATCTCCGAAGTTTGCACAGAGAAAAATCTGAAATTATTCTATGTGATAGAAGTTTATATAAAGATTATCTACAGAAAAAATTTAATGCTGTCTCTAAATAGCACACTTCTTCTAATAATGCAGTTTTAGTTCAGCGCCATCTCTTGATCGATAGTGGAACTAATGTATTTTTTGATGATTTTTGATGGTACGCTCTTGACCGGTTTTTATTTAATAGGTTCGCTTTTTACCTTTTTACTTTAGTTTTAATTTCATGTCAATTGATAACCCAAATTTCCGACTAGTATGTTGCAGATAGTTCCGTGCATCTATATCACCAAATGAAAATTACGCAATACATTGACGTTCACGCAAAATCCTACATCACGCAAGCAGAGTTTACCGCGCGACTAGCATATATACAACATCCCGACATCAATCGTCGGGCAGTAGCCCACCAGACACGGCACCCGTCTGGTCGGAGGATCCTCCCTTTTCTATGGAAAATATACCAAATATACCTCGATAGATCTGTCGTTCCTTCAATTCCTGGTACAGGGTACATGTGGTTGTGCATCGAGGGAAGGAATGAAGGCGAGAATGTGGTTTTGAATTTATGTACATCTGTCTCGAGTAAACTATTTACTGAAAACTACCAAGTTATACTCGCAGGCTATGTGGTTTTTATAAGTAGCCAGCAGTACCCTGGTATGTATTTATTTAGTTACATACGCATAGCCATCATTACAGACACCCATGAAGCCACGCTATTAAGTGAACAACGTTTGAATGCCAGAGGGCGTTTGATGAGAATCTAAAATATGTAAGTTGTAACTAGGGAGTTACAACTTACATATTTTAGATAATAATAATAATAATAATCTTTATTACATTACATTACATTAGATTTCTTATTTTTAAATAGATAATGTGTATAAGAAATTAATCGGGAGAAAAATGAAAACCAAAATAGTGCTTTTGACACGTTGACTGTCCAAGCAAAATTTACTACGTACATACCACGAGACGTCCGGATATTTATTTTTTCGTTGTAGGTATTTTTTTTTTTTGGTGTTTTAATTTCCTTGTAACCTTGTCTATACGTCTGCCAAAATATTTTTTCTAGTTCAAACGTCCAACTCACAAAAGCCAATGTAATTTGTTTTACCTAATGCATTACATGTAATGCACGAACGTCATGGCTGTGTCGGAAATGCATTACATATAATGCACGGACAGTAAACGTGTTAACAGCAAAGACTTTTGAATAAAGAAAATCAAAGCCATACAGGGATTGTAATTTAAAAGAAAATCTTGTAGTTTGGAATTCATTTTATTTATTGAAAACCCTTGGGAGGCCGGAAGCACGTATTGGTCACGTGCAGACCGTCGTGCACTGTAAGTGTTGGGGGAAACGACTTTTTTTCCCCCGAGATATGGCAATAACAGACCAGGACACAGGTGCATTCTACTTAGGGTTGCCCAACGTCCTTTATTTTAACGGACGTCCTCTTTTTCAGACCTAAAAATTGATCTTGTCCCCTAATTTGAAATTTTCAATAGAGGACAATACTTTGTCCTTTATTTTGTGAAAGATGAAATAAGTTAGATATTGACACTGTAAAAGCAGAATACAAATAAAATCGAACTTCAACATGCAATGCAAACAATTTTATCATTTCATTATAGAAAACGAAGAAGCTCTTAAAGCAGCCAAAAGTAATACCAGGTAAAAGTCAAATTAGGTCGTATTACCTACTTGGCTTCGATTCTAGACAAATTACGTTACATTGCGTATTAATAATAACATTGTTTTTTAATTAATATATGTCGCTACTGATACCATAATAACGTTTTAATAAAAATATGATGTCCTTTATTTAATCTTATCAAATCCTCTAAAACATAAAACCGGAGCTAGCAACCCTAATTCTACTAGAGATTTCAGAGCCTCCTCTATGCGGTCAGAATGGTTATGTTCTGGTTTTTCTGGATGGGAGTCCTAAATACTCCATCGCCAAGAGTACAGGAGGAACATCGTATACCATAGGAAGGTGAAAAGTCAATAGAAAGTTATCGATTACAAAGCATCAGATAAAACAGTTTAGTCTAAATGCTACATACTGTAACGAAGATCAAGTTTATATAACTGAACAGAGAACCTCCTTGGATGAACTAATATTGAATTAAAAAAAAAACAATCTTTTTAGGGTTCCGTTCCTCAAAAGGAAAAAACGGAACCCTTATAGGATCACTCGTGTGTCTGTCTGTCCGTCTGTTAAAGCCAATTTGCTCCGAATTTAATGAACCAATTAAGTTGAAGGTATGCATATCAATTTGAGTGACCCAAACACGGATGTGAACCGTAAATAAATGAATTTAGAATATTGGGGTTAGTTTTTTTTTTATTAAAAAAGTTTTGCGAACTGTACCGTTTGACATATCAAATGAAAGGGCTTGCTGTGAGGGTCTCAATTTTTTTTTTATAGTTTTAAAATAAATTGTTTTAAAATTATAAGTGAAAATAGACGAAAATTTACCATTCCCCCCTTATCTCCGAAACTAGTGAGGCTAAAATTTCGAAAAATAAATAAATAAATGTTCTGTACTTATAGATTACAGAAAAATCTATAAGAAGTATATGGTCTTAAAATGACACGGTAAATCTCTCGATACACAGTGCGTACAAACTTACATTTGCAGTTGGAATGTATGGGCAAACATGTTTTTTAATTACAATGTTAAGTTTGTTCTTGTTTATAGATAATACTACGGAACCCTTCGTGCGCGAGTCCGACTCGCACTTGGCCGGTTTTTTACTATAAATCCATTCAATAGTTTGAAAAGCGATGAAATATTAACCAAAAATTTCAACGCTATAAAAATTAAACCCTACAAAGCCACAACCAAGAGACCAGCTATCCGATCCCAACAACAATGTGTATTCAATATCACGCACGGCTATCAAACGTTACGTGAAAACTGACCGATTAAACAGCGCTTAAACCCCATTGATGGCTTGCTGATCAATTTTCGCCTTTATTTTGCAAACAATAAAGCCTAATACAAAAATAAGGGCCGGTTATAAGCGCTAGATAGAAATTGCCAGAAAAAATATTGCGTGCGGCCAAAAATATTGCGATGTCATGGTTATATAAGAGAGAATTTGTTTAATTTTAGATTTTAAATGATGGGGTCCTAGCTTAATAATAACCGTGTGTATCTGTGAGGTTAAGCGGCGTTTGATGCGGTCAGACCAGGGATGGGTGGAAGCTATAGAAACAAAATTTTACCAAGGGTTCATAGTTATTATGTACCTAGTTTTGTATTTCAGTTTTAGATTGTAAACCAGTTTATTTATTTATTTATTTATATAAACTTTATTGTAGATTAAATATTACAAAGGAAAATAATAACTTATACACTATAAAATATACAATGGGCGGCCTTATCACATACTGCGATCTCTTTCAGGCAACCTTGACATAGAAAGTGAATTTCTGGACATAAAATATTAGAAATATAAATAAGTTAGTGAAGGTCATTGTGGACAAAAATGTAATATACTCGTAATTATAGTTTTTCTCTATGACATTTTTAAATATATCAATTATAATCTTGACATTACCTTTACTGTATATAATAGAAAATGCTATGTTCTTATGATCCAACCATGCATGATCCACCTCTTTCCTCGCATGGCGGGTCGGGTTCTTCCTAATAGATGGGCTCCAAAAATGTATAATAAACTATTTAAAACCTGGAAGCAGTTAAGTGACGTAGCGTTCAAAAAGAAAGTTATAAATTTTCTAAGATATAAAACTTTATTAACATTTAAATAGAAAGATTTTGATCATGTTTTACTAATTTATTATTAAATTCGGAGTGAAATTATATATTATTGTATTAATAGGGTTCGTAAACACCATTTTTTGATTCAGGGATTCGTTTGCGTAATATTAAGCTTTAAAGTGCAAATTTTTGTTAGAGTCAAGTGTGCAAAAATTCACAGCAGTAGTCTGCTGTGAATTTTTTCACGTATCCAAATACAACCATTTAACTGGCAGGGAAGGGGCACACTTGACTTACGAAGGTACCTATCAGCTGTGCGCTCGCCCATTGATATTATTACGAATAGATTGTATCCATATTTTGCTGATTTCAAGTGGACCAAAAAAAAAAAGTATTGAACAAATAATGAAAATGTGTTCTATTACTGATACTGAACCACCAAAAGAAGTATAAAAACTTATCCTGTATAAGATAAGATAATCAATTTATTTCCTCAAACATGAATACAATAACAATAGTTTTCCTTTTAACTTCGTTGTATATTAGTATATACAACGAAGTTAAAAGGAAAACTATCACTGCTAAGTAGGCTTCATAATTTACCGAGTAATAGTAGATCAACTCAAATTAACAGTTGAAAAACATGTTCCCATTGGGGAACATGTTTTTCAACTGTTAATGTTAAGATTATTCTTGGGATAAGTTAATTCCAACTTTGGAACCCTTCATTCTGCGTCACGCACTGGGCCGGTTTTTATGTCTACTTTTAACATCTCATGCTCACAATTTATGTTGCATGAATTGTATTCATGTTTGAGGAAATAAATTGATTATCTTATCTTATACAGGATAAGTTTTTATACTTCTTTTGGTGGTTCAGTATCAGTAATAGAACACATTTTCATTATTTGTTCAATACTTTTTTTTTTGGTCCACTTGAAATCAGCAAAATATGGATACAATCTATTCGTAATAATATCAATGGGCGAGCGCACAGCTGATAGGTACCTACGTAACTGTGTTCCGCTTCACTGACCGCACCGCCGCCGGCGCGTTGAGCGACGAGTATCCATTATACCAGCTTCAAAATAAACATCTTTCGTTAACGATAACTTAATTTTTTTGTACTAAGACATATAAAAATAAGAAATAGGTGTATAATAAAACACGTTTAAGTTTAATTTGTCAAAATTTGCGCACTGATTTAAAACTTTTCCTGTAATTGTTAGAAAAATGATAAGAAAATGATGATAATAAGACATACTTGTCCAACCTTTTTGTTCTAACTACTGGGACTCAGGTCTTCTCTCTGTAAGAGGGAGCATGCCGTTATTACACCGCAGGACCAGTGCCGGTAGGTGCCTTAAGATGTTTGGTTCTAGAACTATCCGATATCCTCATTCTTGATATTTGTCTTCACCTTTACCACCGGAAGAAGTCACGGGCAAAATCTAGTTATTGACTAGTTTTTGCCCGCGACTTCTTCCGCGTGTTATTTCAGAGCCCGACCCACCGCGTGGCATCCTGTCGCTCGCCCGTGCTATTACTTTATTTTCGCTTAGCGTTCTTTCTGACTTTTTATCTTTTTGCTCGGCTCCTGAGGGTCGTAGCGTGATGTTATATAGCCATTAGCCTTCCTTGATAAATGGGCTTTCCAACACTAAAATAATTTTTCTATTGGAACCAGTAATTTCTGAGATTAGCGCGTTCAACCTACCAAACAAACTCTTCTTTATAATATTAATACACATATATACAGGGTGTAAGGGACAGCCTTCCGCAAACTAACAGGGTGCATTCAGCTCCTTATTTTGAATCATATTTAATTGGAAATTTGCTCAGGAAAATTTTCATTTTATTTATTGTTTTTTTCAGTTGCGATTCCTTTATTTTAATGTAAAATTACGTTTTCTGTACGAAGCACTCCATTTATGTAAATAAAACAGCTAAAATCAAAAAACCAGCAATGGATGTTGAAATACTCTAACGAACGACGCGCGAAATCAGCTGTTCACTTTCTGCCTAGCTACAGAGTTCATCGAACCAACTCGCTGCGCTGCCGTTCGCTACCTAAGTTTTGCCACGGTAACGATACATTGCGTGTGAGGTAATAAAACAAATCAGGTTTATTAGATTCCCATAACGTTCCTGAAATAATTTCATGTACCGGTCTTCTTAGTATGATATACTGAATTCACCCTATCAGTCTACAGAGGGCTGTCCCTTACACCCTGTATGTAAAAATATGTATATATAAACATCATCATCTGACAAGCCTTTTACCAACTATGTTGGGGTCGATTCGAGTCTTCGAGCTGAATATCAGTATTTTACATAAAGCGACTACCTATCTGACCTCCTAGGTACTGGGTAATACGATTATACCGCTTGGTAAGTATACCTAATTTAATAATAATGTTCATTATTAAATCCAATTAAGTAAATTACGATGTTACTTAAACCCATTTGAGTAAATGAAGAAATTAAGTGTTGTTTGCACCATAAAAGAAGGATTAAATGAAAAGACTATACGATGGTACAGTCTACCTCGTAATTTCGTTATCACCTTTGACAACTATCCGTATAAATTGAAATTTAAATCAAGTTGAAATTATTATAGCCGCGGTAAAAAACTTCGTTCTAATAGATTTTATGACGGGCAAGTGTCATTCAATCTTAGGGTGACAAGGCAAATGTGAGGTCAACTTTTCCTACATATATGACTTAATAAACTAGAGGTTTTTCACCGAGAAAATGAACTCTGTTTATAGCTGTAGTATATTATTTTTGATAGTTTCTTTAACATCTTTTGTTATCTGTACTGAATTTTAGTATTCTACTTCATAAAAGATGATAGTTACTTTACATTGTGTTTCTTTGTTGTATGTTTAGTGTTTAAGTTTATAATTATGTTCATGAAATTAAAGATACACGTTGCTGTTAAGTTTGAAGATTTTAATTCGTTTTCGAAGCGTGGAGGAGAAACCTCAGCGTCGTGTAAATAATTTATTTTGATGCTAGCGAGGACCGTTTGATTGTTTATCCTAAGGCAAGTTTACTTAAATAAATATAAATAAGCTTTTGTCTTAGCTATATTTAATTATTCTGTACACATAGTACACAGTCTGAAATAACGAAGTAATTGTAAATCTTTTGTCCAATTTTGTTTATTGTTTGACCTTTAGTTTGGTCTGCAATGATTATTCATTGTTTATTGGCTCACCAAATTATTAGGCTCGGTTAAGAAATATCCTTAGGCGAAAAGCTATTGCTGAAAATATGTCTAAAAGTATTACAAATGGAGGCCGCAGGAGCCGCATGAAAATAAAACAATCAAATTAATGTTGCGTATCTTTGTTAATGGTAACAATATTATTGTCTAGCCTCAAGTTAATTGTGCTTATAATCTTACAAGAATATATAATAGAATAGAATGGATAGAATACTCTTTTTTATGTACACCATAATATTACAGATATAACTGTAGAACTGTAACTGTGATATAATGTAGGTAATCAAATAGAAGATCGAAAATCATTCATGGAAAAGTCTTTTAAGAGGGCGGTCAACAGTCTTCTAGCGCGCCACTCCTTAAAAAAAAATATTATCTCGTGACTGAGAAGGAATACCGTGTGATGCCGGACGTAAAGAATAGCACCACCCCATTTCCTCCTATGGGTGTCGTAAAAGGCCACTAAGGGACTTACTAGAGAATGGGCAGCTGCGTTCTCTGTGCATTTTAACACCATACTGTGATCGCCAACCCGCCTGCCAAGCGTGGCGATTATGGCAACCCCCCCCCCCAATTGGGGGAGGCTTATATCCAGCAGTGGACGTCTTTTGGCTGAAATGATGACGATGAATGATGATCCACGAAACATAAAAAAAAATGCGTCAATGACGTCTTATACAGACAAATTACCACTATTATGCAATAAAAATCATAAGTGATCAATTTTTGCATAAGGAGACCGTACACACAAGAAAGGCTCTTAGAGTACACATTATTTCTATTTTGGTTTAAACTATAACGTATTGCAACTATAATCTCTTACCATAAATGCCTTAAGCCCCTATTGTATCATCAAATTAACTACAGCAGTGCTTGTCAGTCAATCTGCGAGACTGACTACTGAACATAGGCCTTCAGCAGTGGACGTCTTTCGGCTGAAATGATGATGATGATGAAAAGGAATTAAGAAAAACGGCTCAATAAGGGACCTCGGTAAGACACGAAGCAATAAAATGGGATCTAAAGAAAAGCGGCCACATTTCTCTCGATCCCATTTTTTTGCTTCGTGTCTCAATATGAAACGTTATAGAAGGTATTAGAAAATTCTAGACACACTTACCGAGGTCCCTTATTGAGACGTATTTCATAATTCCTTCTCAGTCACGAGATAATATTTTTTTAAAGGAGTGGCGCTAGTGGACCGTTGAGTGCCCTCTTAAGTCTAAAAATTTAACGGTCGACTGAATCAAATCAAATCAAATCATTTATTTCTTTGCAAACATGGGTATAGTACATAGGTGTTTTTATAATAAAGTTCTCCATATTTTACCGTCACATGGGCATGCAAAGGTTTACAATTCGTAATAAAAAAACAAAAATAAGTACCTAACAGATCATTGTAATTACAAATTATAAATAAAAAAATGTCAGCGTGGTCACAACAATAAAAAATAAAATAAGTCTATATAATGTCAAATGGAAATAAAAAGTACCAAAGTGAAACCAGGATCACAATAATTATGTCAATCAGGGTAACAGTAATGTCAATCAAAAAAAAAGCAATAAAAATAATTATGTTTAAGCTCTGGTGAAACTGATGCGAATCTCGCGTGGGACGAAAAAAAATCTATTGTTTTAATGATTAGAAAATCACGCGAGTATTTGCGTCAGTTTTTCCTGAGAGAATTTCATCTCAAATTCCACGCGAGATTCACCTTAGTTTGACCTAAGCTTAGGCTAGCCGCAAACGAGCCACTGGTCACAGCCACCGGCCACTACCACCAGTAGCTGTCTTGACCCGCTGCAGTGGCGAGCACTGCTGTAGCGGGTGGCCGCCACCATCCACACGTGTGCGACGAATCCATAGATAACGTATGAAAAAACACGTGAACAGCTTAACCACTCAGTTGATCGTCTTATTTTTTCAGGCTTAAAATTGTTTGTTTGTTGTCATTTACCAATGTTGCACAACGCAATAGATTACGCAACATCTATTGTCTGTGGTCTTGGCCTGACATCAAGCAATGGACAACAGACAAACTTTTTTATTTTTATTGTTACATTAAATTTTTGAATACGAGGCTTTTGGTTACTTTGTATTAATATGTGTATTTTGTCTATTTTTCATGTAATGTGCGTCTTTTTTGTGCAGAATAAACAATTTTTCTTTCTTTCTGTTCTTTCTTTTCTTAAAAGATTATTTTCCATTCATTTCTATCACGTTTTGACTGTTAATTTGGAACTAAAAGATACAATTTTCTAACAATACGTAGCGTTGTCATTGTAGATTACATAATTATTAATGCGTAGGTACTACGTACATAATTGTTATTTCACTCGGGAAATTCGTTTGCGCTGAATCATCTCAATCAATCAAGTTATGTAGCGAGGGGAGAGTGGGATGTCCGTGTATTTGGGTTTCTTAGGACTTTTCCTGGTATTTTATTTTACTTACAATCTATGTTATTTTTGTGTTTTCAGTGGCAATTAATCGTCTACTGTTTTAAAATGTTATCTCGTGATTGTTGTAAAAATAATGACCAAATATTATACAAAAAAAAACTACGCTGTTTGTTGTTGTCGTTGTGTTGTGTGTATGTAGCTATCCTTTTTCTGCGATATTTTATGTTTAAAAACTAAAAAGTGACACACATACCTTAAGAGCGTTCATCCGGCGCGGGCTGGCAACGTCGCATGTCTAGAGGTTTTTCGTAATTATTTTATTAAATTTAAATCAAAATACTGTTTTTTTTTTTCAGTCACTATATCGTTGTACCTATTATATATTTATTTTTAATATTTACTTTAATATAGTAAATACAAATATTTTGTAGTAATAGTGTAAATAGAAAATAATTGTCAAATTGTCCATTTTTATGAGTAATACCAAATTAACTGTAAAAAAATATCATAAATACTTATAAGTACCAAAGATGTAGTGCTTGGCTGAAAAAAATATTACTTTGATTTAAATTTAAACAATAATCACGAAAAATCACCTCTAGAAATGTGACGTTGCCAGCCCTTGACGGATGAACGCCCTTAAGTAGGTTATGTATGATACCATAAAAAAATGTAAACATACAACACATGAGTAAATAACAAAATTAATACACGAATTAATAAGATAGGATAAATTGTAGACACTGCTTTGTTTGAGGCCTATTGAACGAACAAACATTAAACAAAATCCACAAATATTGAATAAAACATGTAAGCACACAATAAAATTCATTATTACAAGCGGTTGTAAAATGCCCGATCGCAATAATATAATTTATAATGAAACCATATCCCATTATCCAGTGTATTGTACAAACAGTGGGTGATATTGATATAGAACACAAATAGCAATGATTGGAACAAGCCGCTAACGATTTGTTCACGCGGATTTAAAACGAACCTATGTCATGCGAAATATGGGGAGGTAATGTTTATTTTTGCTGCTGATATTTTTAAATGAACGTGGCTTTTGACTGAATTCCCAGATGAGATTAGCAGAGATCTTAATATTGTCCTCGAAAGTAGTGAAAATATCGGTGAGTTTCCAAGAAAATTGGTCAAAAATATGTAGATACAAAGGTCCCTATAGTTAGCATTCAATTATTTTTGATAGAGTAACCGTGGAGTTTCTTGCCGGCTCTTCTACATAGGAAACGACCAATTGGAACCGTGCACTCAGCTTTTGATGTTTATATTTTCATTCATTCATTCATTTCAGCCGAAAGACATCCACTGCTGAACATAGGCACCGCCACCTCGACCGGTTTTGTGCTTCCCGCATCCAGCGGATTCCTGCGGCTTTCATAAGGTCATCGGTCCACCTTGTGGGAGGCCTTCCAACGCTACGTCTTCCGGTACGCGGTCGCCACTCCAGAACCTTTCGGCCCCAACGGCCATCTGTTCTGCGCGCAATGTGCCCTGCCCATTGCCACTTAAGTTTGGCAATTCTTCGAGCTATGTCGGTTACCTTGGTTCTCCTGCGGATCTCTTCATTTCTGATTCGATCACGTAGGGAAACTCCAAGCATAGCCCTCTCCATTGCCCTTTGGGTGACTTTAAGCCTTCTAATAAGACCCATTGTGAGCGACCATGTTTCAATGCCATATTTTGTTATTTTGTTTATATTTTATTTTGAATGAAATGTTGATATCAAAATAAAGTACAAAGAAAAAAAAAAACCTGTTAAGTTTCAAAAACAATTGATTTTCACTGTAAAATAGTTCAACTAAAGTTTTCTTTGCTTTTTCTAACCATATCACCCGTTATAAACTGTAATAATCTTAAACAATCACTGTTTTAATTACATAATTGCATCAAGGTGCCTGTGTGTCTCGGTCATGCGATGCATGTAACTTCTAAACGAGTAAGATTTGCGATTACAGTGTACAATAGCTTTTAGTTATCGTTGCGTGTCTGAACGTTCCACTTCATGTGTTTGCGTTTGAAGAAAAAAGGCAAGAAAAAGTTTTGAACGATGTAGGTCGGGTGGGAAAAAAGTAGGCTTAGATCAATAGAGTTGGCTAGTGTTTGTTTATTTTGTTATTTCATGTCGCATGGTAGTTTTAAGAGTCAGTCAATTTCCCTATTGGCTAACGCTTACGGAAAATTCAAAATAAGTATAGTTTCTATTAGTAAAATATTTTTCTTTCAACTATGAATTAATGTTATCATTAATCACTACAAAACCGATTAAAAAGGTCGTATTTTTTATTTTTAACTAAAACAGTGCAGAAATGTTATAAGAACTCTCATTGTTGCACAGTTTTACATTAATGCAATGTTTAATAGATAGTTAGAATAAATACTCTTTATAATGTATGTGTTTTAGCCTACCTACCCTACCAACCTACCTACCTACCTACCTATCTATTTACCTACCCACCCTACCCTACCTACCCTACCCTGCCCTACCCTACCCTACCCTACCCTACCCTACCTACCTACCTACCTACCTACCCTACCCTACCTACCTACCTACCCTACCCTACCTACCTACCTACCCTACCCTACTCTACCCTACCTACCTACCCTACCCTACTCTACCCTACCTACCTACCTATAACTAAAAAAAAAATTGATAGTAGCCGATTCTCAGACCTACTGAATATGCATATAAAATTTCATAAAAATCGGTCAAGCCGTTTCGGAGGAGTATGGTAACCAACATTGTGACACGAGAATTTTATATAGGTATAAGATGTATACACAATAATAAACATGAAACAAGAGCAAGCTCCTTCATCGTTTTGAGAGCAGTGGTGATGAAATAATTTACACAAAGTAAACCGCCTGCCTGGGATCAAACATACGACCTACAACTCGTAAGTCACCCGTTACCACTGGGCCACCGCTTGTAACACAGTGAAAAATGTCCCAAACTTTCCTCAAACCATACCCACACTACCCAAGTCGCGTGCCGACCTTGCCTTCTATTCACAATTCCCTTCGATGCCTACCAATATCTCTGTGCATTATAACCAAGTCACGACATCGCAACCTTTTGTGACTAACGTGCCTAATATCATGAACTTTAAACAAAATTAAGTGACGTATTAATGGCTTTGAGAACTTGGAATATTTTGCGAGTCACGCCTCATTGTGTGTCAATCACTATGTGTGTAGTTTGACAATGTTCGGGAGCTCGCTTGATTGAGTTTCAGCTTTTGTTGAATGGAATGTCATTATCAGGTCATTTTGAATAGGGTCATGTGAATTTAAAAGTCATGGGGACTGCTGACATAAGTGGAAAAATAAAACTATGAATGCGTAAACAATAAACCTTCTAATAGCTACAGATATGTTGGTGACGCGAACCCATAAGATTTTCCCCTACCAAAAATTGTTCAACGCGGCTAATGACTTCCCTTCAATAATAAAAAAAAATCTGTATCTTGTAGAACTTCTACAATTTAGGGATCTCCTTTTTCCCAGTTTAAGCCCCATTTGGACCATATAATACCTTATTTTTTTTATGAAATCCCACTGACCGACCCAGACGACCACAATTCTCCTCTAGGAGAGCAGTATGGAAACAAGTACAACAGCTCTCAAACATAATACACAACCGTCATTCTGACCTCGCCGCCGAGGCCCATCGCGAAAACCCCGACTATATAGTCCTCCCCGACCCTTGCTCGTAAGCGAAGTGCCAGCCCGCGCCACAGGTGAGCCTGTAGCTTTAAATCCCCCAGAAAAAAATCATAACCCTGATTTTATCCAGCCACCGTCGGTACCTTGCCATCCTCGCTCCGACTCTGCCCTGAGCCGAGGTTCGTACCCCACAGGGGGTGCCCTTAGCGCGCAGTCGTTTAGTTTATAAGTTTTTGCGCCCTGGCTGGAGGCTTTAAGTTTTTAAAAGCTTAAGGCAACCACAGGAAAGACCGGTTAAAGAGTCACGACCTCTATAAGTTAACTCTGAGATGCCCTAGATAAAAAAAAATACATGAAATCCATCCATAGTTTAAAATAAACGATGACCAAATGGTCCTCCTCTACTCTTATAGCCATCTACATAAATTACCCAAAACTATTCTTATTAAGTTTTGAATTTTACTTCACAAAATTAATTTAATGTCATTACAGGTTAAAGTCTCCACTAAATACATAATAGGTGCCTCCCTATGTATGAGCAAAGCAATGTTACAACAGGTATCAATTAGTCAATTGGCTGTGGGTTCCAAGAAATTGATAACACGTTTGGCACATTTCCAGAGGGTCATCTTTTTGTATTGATTCATTTTTGATTGTCATTTTGACTGTCATTTTTTTGAGCATTGATTAAATTGCACTAGAGACTCTGAAGCCATTTTATTTCACGCCCGTTTGCCTATCAATAAATTTGCTATGACTAATTAACCTAGTTTTGAGCATTTTCTATGTTCAGTTTATTATTATTGGACATCACTGAATACGATAAAAAAACGGAGATGAAACCTGAGGGTATAGACAAAGTGACATTCTATCAGCAATAACGATGATGGAGAAGTCAAAAATGTACTGGATTGATATCGTCATCATCAGTTCAGCCGATACACGTCCAATGCAGTGCATAGGCCTCTTTTCCTAACGGGGTAGAAATCCTCATAGATATCATCCACCCTGGGGTGGACGGAGGGGTCTATCAGACTTCTACTGACTAAAACCACCCCGTGTTCGTACTCGTGTAAATTTATAATATTTAATTTAAGCTTTTACTCGGAACAGCACTGGTTTCATCTCCAACTCCCCACGACCTTAGTTCTTTCTGTTGAAGTTTAAGCTGGCTGGCATTTATAAGTGACTAGCTGACCCGACAGACTTCGTTCTGTCAAAAGCTATTTGACTGTGGCAGTATGTCTACGCGCAAAGGAAACTACCTACCTACCCTACCCTACCCTACCCTATCCTACCCTACCCTACCTAGCTATCTACCCTATCCTACCCTACCTACCTACCCTACCCTATTCTACCCTACCCTACCCTACCCACCTACTTACCCTACCCTACCCTACCCTACCAACGCTACCTACCCTACCCTACCTAACTAAAACCTTAAAAAATTTTTTTTTTTTTTTTATAAAATATTCTCAGACCTACCAAATGATGACTGACACGTTATGTCAAACGCCATAAAGTTACATTAGAAGATAGAGTTACCTACTTATTATTACAATAAAAATGTAAATATGGTCGTTTTCTTACAATTTTTTTTTTTTTAACTTTCTAAAATTTTTCTTACATAAGAACCTTCTCCTGACAATAACAAACACAACAAAAAAATAATTAGCGAAATCGGTCCAGCCGTTCACGCGTGATGCCGTGACCAAGGGAAATAGGGATTCATTTATATATATATAGACAATTATAGTCACCTACCTATTTTACATGTTAAATTAAATTGTAAAGGTTTGATGTCATAACTTATTATTGCGGTAGACTCCTAAAGGGTACAGTGTGATGTTGTATGGAGGAGATTTATTTTTATTATATATGTTATTTCAAACAGTTTATTGTTTCCTTGTATTTCGATAAATAACCACCTTGCATCTGGGCTTTTGTTCCTTTTCAACTAGAGGGACAAAATCTCATATGTAACAGTGGCACTTAAGCTTTCTTTAACGCAGCCCCCAACTGGTGCCAGCCCGCTTATGTGGGCTCCGTCTGGTCATGCGGGGAATGTTAGGCGTTTGACTCCCCCCGCGACGTTTAAGTGGGGCGCGCGTGGAATATTACGCGCGACCACCTCGGGTCTTATATGACAAGGGGCGGCGGACGTACCCGAGTCCACCGTCCCTGGACCCGTTTAGGGGGGCCGGATGAGGGCATTATCTGCCTTCTGCACACGCCCGATGCTACTGCTGCGGGCCGGGAGAGCACTCTAAATCTCCCTCTCCCTTTCTTCTGCAACATGATATTTTCGCAGAAGGAGATCACCGCGTCTCACGAAGCTGCGCTGCTAAATAGAACGAATCACAGCCGGCAGCGGCAGGTCACTTCCCACTTTCGAAACTAGGGCACAGCGCGGCTGCTTCCAAACTGCACACTCTGCAAGCGTATGCCACGCCTTGTCCTCCTGACAGTGCTGGGCAAAGGTCTCCCCCAAACACCGCCACTTCGAGCGGTTCTTTGCTTCTCGCATTCAGCGGATTCTTATGTCCTTCATCAGGTCATCGGTTTACTGGATCCGCTGTGGTCCTTTGAATTGATACAAGCTAACGAAAAGCTTTCGGCAATCATGTTGAAAGTTGTTGTAAAAATACGAAATGCTTTGAAAGCAATTCCCACTTGTGGCCCTCTGGATCTAAAAAGGTTCAAATTCCCAACACAAAATGAGTAAGCGGGTGATATTCTTGTATCTTCCTATACTGTGAAGAAGTATTTGCTACACAGGAAAACAACTGGTATTCTTTATAAGCAATAGTTTTCACAAACCCGCAATATTTTTGAACGGCCTATCCAACGATACCCACACATGGGGTAGACGAGTTTTTTTTATTTTAAATAATAACCTTTTACATAAATCAAGCTTTTAATTCAAAATCATTAAAATCAAAATATTCTATTTCACATAAACCTACGAGTACATGGGCACTAATGAGACGTCAGAAGCTAGGTGCATGGTTCCAATTAGTCATTTTCTATGGAGAAGAGCCGGCAAGAAACTTCACGGTTACTCTTTATCTAAAAAGTACTATATTGGACAGTTGAGGAGTTCCCTCGTCTCGAGCTAATTCTGTGTGCAAGGTCATCGTGGACTTTAAATTAAAACAGACTATCATAATTAAGTGCGTCTATAAAATTTCGTGTCTGTACTGTTGACCGTTGAGGAGTTCCTTTGTCTGGACCCAATCCCAGGTAGCATTTTTACGTCATTATGTCGTCCGTTTACGGTACTGCTCAACGTAAGAGACGTCATGTCTTGACGTCGGGGGATCCCATCAGATGACGTCAATTTATCACAGCCTCAAGACATGACGCTAAATCGATGTCACCAGGACGTTCCGTTGAGTACTAGACGTTAAAATGACGTTAGTGTGACGTATATAATCGACGAATAAACTACGGACCCTAAAATGACCTTGGGATGACGTCAATTTTTTTGCCGCAGACGTCATTTTCCTGGATCCTGGGTGTAGAATCAGGTTATGCATCATAAAAATGCATTGTCTCCATAATTGAACCAACATGAAAAATTTCAACTCCGTAGGATAAGAGGAAGTGGTTTTAATTTAGCTAGCAAGATTTGACGCACACAAACTAATAATTAAAAAGGCAAGTTAAATGACAGCTTGTAAAAAATATCATCTTTACTTTACGTGCAAAGGAGGGTATCCTACAAATTTTATTTTACCATTTTGTCGGCGTGATGTAATTATATCCCATGCCAAATTACAGCTTTCTAGTTTCTAGTACTAAGAGTCAATGAGCTAAGCCGCAAACAGACAGACAGATGGACATAGCGAGACTATAAGGGTTAACCTTATTGACTACGGAACCCTAAAAGTGGGTGTAAATAGACATTTACGAAATTTTAAGCCGAGATTCACTTGTTCTTCCTGTCATTGTGAAATGAGTTTGATGTAGAGCATGCATAGCTAGCGACTGTGGTAGGTCTTTTTCACCCTATATTTATTTAAAAGAACAACAATCAGCGTGTCTCAAGTAAGTAATGTTCTTATAACTATTGTGTTCCTGAAGTTACGTGCTCACGCGAGGCACAGTTAATTAAAGGAAACAGCTCACAGCGTGCACGGTAGACGTACGTCAGCAATCCATCACTGGACATGCACTGCGAGCTCTTCTTCATTGAAAATGGAAGAATTCTGGCTCAATATAAAGCTTGAAATAGTGTTACGCTGACGTCAGTCACCTGTTACAATTTTCTAAGTTTGTGGCTAATGTTTGTCAGTGTGATATTTGCACTGGAATATTGGACACTGACACTTCTTGGAGGCCGTTTTGATGTGTTGATTGTGTTCAATTTCATTGATGAAATTGGCCCGAAGAATCTTTGCTGATATTTTTAAAAACTGTGCTCTAGACTACTAGATATAGACACCGTTTTATTTTGGAAGGAGCAGGAAAAAACACAACCATTAAATCTCTTTATATAATCTTTCTGCGCCAATCTACTGAGGTAAACCCTACCATTATCAGTGCAACTTCGTCGAAATTTTTGCTTATACTTAAGGCAGTATGATCCGACAGAGACCGTTCTTACTAGTTTTTTGATTCCATGATGTCAAAAATTACAAAATAATTAATTGATTCTAGTTGCCCCATCCAAATGGTAGTGAAGACGATGTACCTAGAATAATATTACTATACCACAATAGATTTAAAAAAAAGTGAAGAAAGGACAGACAAATTAATTATGCGATAGATATATGGTGCTCACATATTTACAAACATTGTAACAGTAGATGATTTTCCAAAAAAAAAAAACATATAATAAGTGTGTGAGTTAACGTATATTAATCACAAAAAATAAAATTTATATCATAAAAATTATAAATTGAAAAAAAAAAAAAAAAAAGAAAAACATAAATCATATAAATTATTAATTGTCTTGTGGAGCAAGATAATAAAATGTTTTCAAGTATTCTTATCTTGGATATAATCCTCTAATTTGTAATTTATGCTTGTTTTTGACAAAGTGTGCTTTTAATATGAGTTTTAAATTTTCTTTCATTTAATATTGTAATATATCAGAAGGTATTTTATTGTAACATTCAATCAGGTGTAAATTCACGTTAACTGAGCACTTAGTACCTACACAATATATAGGTACAAAACCGTCTCGTACCGGTATCGTTACCGTTTTATTCCGATTTTCCACTTAGCAATATACACTAATCTACCCTTAATAGAAATAATAAAACATATTTTCATTCCCACAAACTGAATAAGGGTTTTCACCTAAACATTATTAACCCCGGTGCTTCGGGCGCCTTTCTATCATCGGGTATTAAGAGATAAGCTCTGCCACGCATTGTGTTCAACGTGATTATCGTTTGTGACATCCCTAAAGCGTTCGACGGCTCGTATGTACCTACACGCTCGTTTTGTGTCGCTGAAAGTAAGTATATTATTATTTGGATATGTAATTGGTACTCCATTTTGAAATAGTTATATGCAGCTCTAAAAATTAGATTCGGGATTGCAGTAGGCGCGCTGAGCACTTTTTGGGTGAACAAAAATCATGGAACTCGTGGTAACGTCACTGAACGCTTTCCATGAGCTATATCGATACCTTCCACGCAAAAAGTCGTAACATGTTTTTTTAGTAAAATGAGATTTTAATACTATAATGTAATATTATATAAATACTACACATTCTTAAAAACGATATTTTCAAATTTTCACTAAAAACCGAGTTTATAACCCGCTAATAGTCTTATCATATTATGTTTTGCGGCAGATCAACACAAAGATGACGTTAAAAATCTCTCTCCTGAAAATCACAAATTTAAACATACGACCTTATGCGCGGGAGGTGTCGATATGTATATAAGAACAGTTATTTCAAAGTTTTGTGTTTTCACTTCTGTCCATATGACTACTAATTTTTTTTGTATGTTTTGATACACAACTACTTTTTAGCTATCTGCCAGTGAAAGTCCCGTCAAAATTGCCCCAGCTATTGTGGAGAGCTAAATGCTAAAAGCTATTGCCAGAGCAAAAGACATAAAGTTTAAAATTATTTTTTTTGTTATAAGTGCTATATATACTTTCATATGCATTTAGTAAAAAGCTATTATTTTGACATTACAGACACTTAAATTTTATTTATTTGCATGTATATGTATGTATGAGCGTATGTACCTATAGATTACCTGGATTTACGAGTGTGCAGTCTCCAATATTCCTGGGAGAGGGTATTTTACATAATCTTCCTAATAAACATATCTTGTAGGTGAGACTGAGTTCAATTCTAGGGTTAAGCATCGTTTTAAATTTTTCGAGCAAGAAAATTATAGTATGTATAAATGGGGGACTACGAATCTATAGGACTATGAACCTATTAGAGATACGTCTCAACTAAATTGCGCCACGACTCTTAATTTCTCAGCCTTTCATAGCTAGTATGTCATCATAGTTATCATCTGTCCAGCCCTTTCTGTTCGGGTCAGCTTTCTGTCTAACCGGATGTAGCTGAATACCAGTATTTTACATGGAGCGAGGAGCGACTGTATACAGGGTGGGTAAAAAATCGTAAATTAAACGAAACAGGGCGATAGTTGGGGTTATTTGCAGTAAAAAAAATATATATATAAAAAAAAATATATATATATATATAAAATACTGCGAATAACCCTTGGCAATACTGGTTGTCAGATAACATATAAAACAAATACAAAACATGTTTATGAAAAAAAAATAAAAAAAAAGAAGAACGGGTCAGTCTTTGGACACTACCAATAGAAGTAAAAACTAAGTCACTTGACAGCGTTCGGTGACGATGACGCGAGTTCCATGATTTTTATTTTGTTGGTCCTACTTGAAATCAACAAAAAATGGATTATAATCTATTCGTAATAATATCAATGGGCGAGCGCACAGCTGATAGGTACCTACTACTGCGGTCTGCTTCACTGACCGCGCGGGCGGCGGCGCGTTGCGCGACGAGTATCCATTATACCAGTTTTAGTAGTTTTAGTAGTAATAATTATCTTTCGTTAACGATAAATTAATTTTTTTGTACTAAGACATATCAAAATAAGTTTAATTTGTCAAAATTAACTGTATATTTTTTCGTATAATTTGGGTGAATTCGCAAAAATCCTATTAAATGTAAGTAGGTAAGTTATGTTAGTAAATGTGTAAAAATGTGTGTTTTAGGATCATAACTACAATTTAATTAATAGAAGAGAGAGAGCTCTTTATTTTTTGTTGTTAATTTATTACCTACTAGCCTTTGCCCGCGGCTTTGCCCGCGTGAATGTCGGAAATTCACCCACGGAAATATACTACCGGGATAAAAAGGATAAGTATGGTCCGACTACCTAAATACAACAAATGCCTACAAAAAGACAATAAAATGGATATAGTATGTTATCCTTAAGAGATAGACATATGACATCGCGGACTTTTCAGGAGACCTATAAAAGATACACAATTCCACAATACATTATTTTGTTATATCTCAAAGGGTTTAGACAGCGTTTTCGTTGAAAGCTCCCAGACGGCTTATTTTTTTCCGACACCTCCAACAAATATCGTTAATATATATACAAAAATGTATACAAAAACTTAACAAATTATATACTAAAACCTTTCTCGAGAACCACGCTATCCACTGGTGAAAACAACATGAAAATCAGTGTAGCGGTTTTTGAGTTTATCGCGAACAGACAGACAGACGCGGTGGAGGACTTTGTTTTATAATATGTAGTGATGTTTGTTAGACTGATAATATACCTATATTTAGTAGTTTTGGATAGCATAATGTACATACTTCATTTAACATATATTTATGTGATGTACATAACATTAATAATAGTTGATAGCCACACTACCGAATTAGGTTATTAAGAGGGCGAACAACGATCCACTAGCACCACTCCTTTAAAAAAAATATTATCTTGTGACTGAGAAGGAATTATGAAAAACGGCTCAATAAGGAACCTCGGTAAGTGTGTCTAAAATTTTCTAATACCTTTTATAAAGTTTCATATTGAGATACGAAGCAACGATATACGATCTAGAGGATTTCTTGAGATCGTATTTTATTGCTTCGTGTCTTGGTTCGAACCTACGACCTATAACTCGTAAGTCGCGGGAATTGCTTTCACCGTATCGAATGTGGTCTTTAACATAACCAATAAATAACATGAAACTGTGTTTGAAATTTATAAATTAAGGCCACGTCCAACCGCTGCGTTGAACCTATAATATTTCATATGTCTAATGGTGCAGTCGCAACGAATTGTGCTAGTCAGACGGCTGATCGATGGTCCTGTGTTGTAAATTATAAATTGCAATGCTTTTACAAGAGTGGTATATCATCGGATGTTGTTAAATTGTGCTAGTATGAGTACCTGAGAGAACAGAATGAAAAAAAAAAAATATATATATATATATTTATTTGAACAGACTAAAAGGCACACAAAATATTCTGTGAAATACATCAGAAAAAAAAGCAGGGATGTGTGCAATTGGATTTTTTATAACCCGTTAAATATCTTAATACTTTAAAAGGCGATATCCACAAAGCGTTCCTGCCAATAGGTTCATGAAGCCCGAGAAGACTGTATGATCAATATTACAGTACAGTACTACTATTTTCTTACTGTCCCTCGGCAAACTTCGTGTTTAGTCAGTCGTCGGATGTCTATTAATTGTCCTTTGCACTTGGTGCAGACCGGCCGCTCTCAATCGACTTGGAAGTGTATAGAGTTATTAATACTATACTTGTATTTTTTGGTCAACTGATAGAAATCCGACGACTGACGAAACGCGAAGTTTTCCAAGGGACATTAAGAAAATAGTTGTACAGTACCCACGTTGAAATAATGACAACAATGAAGTAACAAGGACTAGATCAGCCTGCAATTCCGTCCAAAAACCTTCGTTTCTTTCAATCACTACATTGTATAAAAAAAGTCCTCCCGCTGCGTCTATCTGTCTGTCTGAACGCGATACACTCAAAAACTACCGAACGGATTGTCATATAGTTTTCACCAGTGTACGGAATGGTTCATAAGGAAGGTTTAAGTGCATAATTCATTAAGGTTTTGTATAAATTGGCTGAAATATGACGAAGTAAAATATTCTAAGTAGGATGAACTTTAGTTATATTTTAATCTAACCCACATGCTCGACGCAATAGGCTGAGAGGACACTAGATAGAAACAAAAACGTGCCTCATATTATGCTCTGCTACCCGTGCGAAGCCGGGGTGGGTTGTTAGTTTGAAAAATAAAATAAACTCTCTTCAAAGAAACACTTTGTTTCACTTTATTTTAAAAGTGGTGAAATAATTACATTCAAATCTACATAATGCCAGCCACGACACACATCTTTTTATTTTCATTTAAAAGTAGCTCATATATTTCGAAAATATGATATTTTGTGCGCGTCTGATGCTGGTGAAATTATAATTAAATTAAAAATGTTAATGCAATTAAGAGTGCAGTGTTGCCAGATGTATGTAAATGTTTTTTTTTTTTTACTGCACAGTTGGGGTGTAGAAATTGTAATGTTGCTGTGGGCGCCATTTTGTAGCGAAATAAAAATGAAAATACACAAAATTCCTCACATTTAATCATTTAATCTTAAAAAAAAAGTTGGTTTATGGGCGATAGTTTAACGTGACAACGTCTTAACAAAACATTGATGCGGCGCAAGCGTACAATGAGCGTAACGGGACAATGAGCGTAACGGAACATTTTCGTGCATGCAGCCAGCGTTCATCGATTTATTAGACGTTATCACGTCAAAAACGAACATGCAAATAAAAAAAGACTTCAGTAAAAAATAACCCTGACCCATAGAGGAATTTAACTATATTGTCTAAAATAAAACAGTACTTACCATGTTAAATTAATAAATAAATAAAATTATTTCAGAACAGCACGGCACGGTCTGAAACAATGTAGCTACAGAACGAGTATCCTGCAAATTATAGAAAATTACTTTTCCACATCTACTTAACAAAAGTCTTAAATTCATTCGCCGACAAACAACGCACAGCCTAATCCACTGTGTCTAGAAACATACAATTTTGTACAAGAGTTCCTTAAGTAACGAAAGGAAGGATTTTTGAAAAATTCATCCCCTATCGGGGTTTATTATGGGATTAAAGTTTGTATGTAAATCTCATCGGGCACACGGTTTGATATCTTTATAGATACATAAAATTCTTCTGTGCATGTGTATGTAACTGAACTCCGCTTAAACGGCTTGACCAATTTTGATGATTTTTTTGTGTATATTAGAGTGGATTCCTGTATGTTTTAGATTCATAATTGGACCTGGTAGGTAACGCTCCGATCGAATTCTAGAAAACAGGACAACGTCTGTCCGATCAGCTATTATCTTTATATATATAATTTTTCTGTGCGTGTGTATGTGGCTGAACTCCTTCTAAACGGCTGGAACAAATTTTATGAAATTTTTGCGCGTGTTCAAGGGCATTCGAGAATGGTTTAGATTCACAATCGAACACGGTAGGTGGCGTTAGCTAGTAATATTATTAATCCGTAACTCATACAACACCCACGTCATAAAAATTTGTAAATTATTTAAAAATGTCAATCATTATAACCATTATAAAAATTATTTGAAATCAAGGCACCTAAATCCAACACAAAATAAATATAAAAATCACATAATTTACGCTTACCAATACAAAAGTTACAAATCCTTGTCACAAATCTGACATCTAACAGAATAATAAAAAATAAAAAAACACGTGAATTCGCATTGTAACGTGATGAGACGTACGGCAATATTGTTTTCCTTCGTGAATAATATATTACAAGAGATAGCCGGAGAAGCAGCCTGCTTGTTTTAAGGTTGTCTCCACATAAATTCTCCGTTACCAGTTTAACTGCCCGAACAAATTGCTGTGTCTACAATTTTCTAAATCCAGTTTTTCAGTGTCCGATTTCTTGAGGATTAATATTCGTTTTTCGTTTGTGTTGTGAGTTTAAAGTAAGTTTTGTGTTGGGTTTATATTGTGTAGTACCTTTGGCTTTGTGAGTAATTATCAACTTTTTCAAATTAATATCCCAGCTCGGGTTATGGGGCTCGAGTGAGCGTCTCCTTTTTAAGGCGACGATAACAGATACAGAACTTTTAATGATTTTATACTGAAGATCACGTCTAAACGAGTAGTGTTAATGATTTGGAAAAAATATATGTTAAATTTGAGCATTTTTTTAATATCTTAATATGTGAATATTTTAGATTATATTTATACTACATAGTGAAATTAATTTGTGAAGTCTAACGCGGATAAAAAAATGAGAATCGCGCAAAATGTATCAAACGTATTTTTCTGAAACCTTCACCTTTTTTAGGGTAATTTAATTATTGATCTTTTAGTATACGTGTTTTGTTAAAATACCTTTTGTTTTATATATAATAAATTAATAATGCGTCTTATTTGAGACAGCGCTCCTAGCTGGGACGTACAACGCGTTGCGTGGTACTCAAGGTCACTGGCACATATCTGGGCCTTAAGGAAATTTCTTGCCGTTAGGTTGACACTTCACGTGACCAGAGTACTGGCTCGTTCTTTGGCCAAATAATTAGCGTTGCCATTCAACGTGGCAATACTGCCAGTCTTCTGGGCACGTTTCTGGATGACAGCGTTGTGGACGAGTACTTCGACGTAGTGTCCTTTTATTTTTTGTGTATTTAGTTAGTTAGTCATTTAATTTAGTACCTAGTGTAAATAGTATATATCAACTAATTGCTTCGTTATTAGAATGATGAAAAATCCTACTGGAAAGCTATCTGAGAAACCTTTGTGACTTTAAAGATGGCGAATTTACATTGGTAAGATTTAAGATGAAAATAATAAGTTAGTGCATAGCTACTACTTATAAAAACATGCATAGTTACTTGGTCTAGCTTTTATAACTAAAGATCATTAACCATAACATGCTTTTAAAAAAATCGATACATACTTATTATGCCCGACTTAAACTACTCCAATATCACAAGACTTTGTCATCAAGAAAATACACAAAGGATAATCGTCGCGACTGTACAATAATGATAGTGAAATCGAATATTCGTGTTGAGCAGTACGTAGGTACAGTGAGGTACAGCGCTGTTTGCATGCCAGAACTGTAATTATTTTAAATCAATAACTATTTTGTGTCTGTCACGCAATCCTTGCGTGATGCGGACTAGAGAACGTCAGTGTGCCGCGAAGATTTAGCTGAATATTGTGAATTACTGAGAAATTCGAGGTTCTTGATAACGTTTATTTGTAACCATTGCTGCCAATTTTACTTACCTACAGGCATACGATCGAAGCCTAAGTTTACAAATAGGGTTGTATCCTGGAAATAAAAATGAAAAACGGTTTATTTTTTGCTTTATCATAATTAATAAAAAAATGACTTAGATAAAACACATTAAACTTGGGGAGTGGGGGCTTGTTACGTCACAGCTACGTATAAAATCTAGCGAGCAGTGACGTCATGCCACATTTGAATTCAATGTATCGCCGTGATATTTAGATTACGTAAAAAAAAGAAAAAAAAAATACTTGTCCAATACTTTTTAATATTCTAAATGACGGACACAAAAATTTTTTTTTTGTTATCGTCCCTCTTGTAATAGAAATAATGAGGCGTCTAATTTCAAACCCCGCTAAAACGATTTTACCTTCAAACCGACCTTTTTCTCTCTTTTGAAAGTTTTCTCAATTCCGTACTAAGTGACAAACTCATTTCCGAGAATCCCTCTATAACAGTACTAAATTGAGCCTCCAACCTTAGACTTGCTAACAAAATCCACTATAAATGTCATGGGTAAAATTCAAATTCCTCTACAACGGAATCAACCGATCACAGCGCTTGCTTTTGCACCAAGTGAGCTTAAGAATAGAATGGCGGACCAATGGAGACTTGTGTACGCGTATAAGTGTTGTGCAACAAGGAGTGCGATTAAATTTTATTGAATTTAAAACTCATCAATAACTCAATTTCCAGAAAAATCGTTTTAGCGGTGTTTGAAATTAGACGCCTCTAATAAGCAGAGCTGAAATTGTGAAAAAAAAGAGAAAAAAGAGAAGAGATTTAAAAAAGAATTGCCGATGTGGTGCATGGTTCAGTGGTGGGTCGTTGGTTACTCCAGCCAACGCTTACATTGTAATGATTGCATATTCATCATAATCATCATCATCATTTCAGCCGATAGACGTCCACTGCTGGACATGAGCCTCCCCCAATTGGGGGGGTTTGCCATGATCGCCACGCTTGGCAGGCGGGTTGGCGATCGCAGTATGGTGTTAAAAACGCATAGAGAACGCTGCTGCCCATTCTCTAGTAAGTCCCTTAGTCGCCTTTTACGACACCCACGGGAGGAAATAGGGTGGTGCTATTCTTTACGTCCGGCACCACACGGTACATGACGGATTGCGTATTAATAACTCATAACTATCTTATTTGTTTGTTTACAGTCGCTCCATGTAAAATACTGGTATTCACTGCTTCCAGTTTGACTGGCAGCCGACCCCAACATAGTTTTTTATAATACCGGATAGCGCACCTACAAATCTATATACAGGGTGATTGGTAAAACACAAACAACCTTGTATTACTAACATCATAAGCAACAACTTTTGTTCTATGACTTTTTACAAAACATAATAAATTTACCAAAAACAACCCTTCACGATTTCGTTGTTCTATCTAACACATTTCAATTCTGTATTTTGTTGTACGGTGGCCAGCACATCGAGTTACCACAAACTGTCAAATCTTGTTTGACTTTGATCTTAATCATCAACATTTTAATTTAATCATTCTATATTTAATCAATTCAAAACACAAGATTCAAAATAACTTGAACATCAAAGTAAGTGTCTTCACAACAAAATGGTATACTAAGTTAGTTGCACAACTTCCTGCCAGTGACGCTCAGAAGTTTGGTGTATTAAGTAAAGACGTTAATACAATAATTCGAATAAGTTTGTGTGATGTAATATGTTTCTGAACCCCGATATTCTGGTGCTTCCGCATTTAATATTATTCTTACCTAAGCAACCGGCAGCAAGTTCATCATGCTCCCTTAAGGTCGTAGCACACGTATCAAATCGGAAAGGGATCGTCACCGTATCAACTCGAGCCGTTCAGTATTATTTGTATGAAACTCCCTACTGCAACGCACACTTATCGGAATCGTAACGTAATCGCCTCGCCTCGGGACAAGCTCACAACTGCGGTGCAGTGCGTGGTCGACTTGCAGTTCCCGCGCTTACGGTTCTCCGTAGCCTAGCTTACGGCTCTCTGTACCCTAGCTTACGTCTCTTCGTCCACGCCCCTCCCGCGCACAGTGGATCGTCCCCATACAAGAGGTGTGACATAGAATCAATGACTAGCCGTCAACCAGCGGTCGGCGAGCCGTAAGCGCGGCGTCGCCTAGCCGTAGCCGAGTCGACGTATCGGAGCTTCTGATCCGCTTTGGTTACGTGCTTACGTAAGGTTGACGACTGTTTGACGGCGACGCGAAAGGCGATACGGTTACGATCCCTTTTCGATTTGATAAATGTGCTACGACCTATAAACGTCACTGCTTGCGGTAGCGTCGGGGGTCGGGTTGCCTCCGTCACTCACATATGGTAATAGCTGATCTTTGACATATGCGCGTGAATGGGTGCTGTTTGTGGTGACTTCTCGTCTTGCTGACCATAGTTCGTTATATTTATTTGTAATTAATCGTGTATTTATTTTACTTCGATGGTCCTAGTTTATCATTTGTGTTACAGCTAACACAGCGTGTGTTTGTGTTTGTGTAACATAATCCAAAATTTTATATGTAAGCGGGCACGCCCTTCTTGCCTGGAGAATTTTCTCCCCCAATTAGGTATTTATTCAAAACAGTCGGTAAGCTGATCTAAACATAAAATAATCTAACACACAGAATATAACATAGAAAATATTGAATGTGAATTAAGAGCTCGATAACTGCGAAACATTCATGATAGATTGGCCAGAAAAGGGAACGAATAAAGTCGTTGCATTTTTTGTGTCTCCAAAGTCTTCTATAGAGGAGACCATAGAACATCAGTGGGACTGCATAGGCTTTATAAAACCCTGTTCCACCGGTTTATTTTAGACTACTCTGCTGATGGAGTATTGGAACGAAATAGCAAAAAATAAATAGTAACGTAAGTTCGGCTCCATGAAGCGAACAAAAACGCATCCACACATAGATACGCTTCATGTACAGTTGGTGCAAGCGCATTGGTGACTGACATTTGTTTCAAATTGACCTATGTACAGGCATGAGCATAAATAATTACATTACTAGGGACAGCTCGGCAATAATATCTGATTTCATGATTCATCCATTAATATCTGTTGTTAAGATGACGGCAAGTATATGTGATAATTTGTGGAAGGCATATACAAGTGGCAACGCACATAATAATTATAAATATGTTACATCGAAGGAACTCCAAAACTATCTGACGAGCAAAAATGTAGGATGCTGCATTGACTTCTAGAAGATGTGACGTGTGATGAACTGAGCCGATGTAGACTATTCTGCCAGTATCAATTACCCATCTTGTGGTATTAATTTCATACTTGATACTGACAGAATAGTCGATATCGGTTCAGATGCCAAAAAGGAAAAAGAAAAGAACCGGCGAAGTGCGTGTCGCATCACGCACAATGAAGGGTTCCGTAGTTGGGATGAATTTATCCCAAGTACAAACTTAACATTGTAGTTAAAAATAAGTCCTCCCAAACGTTCTAACTGCAAAAGTAAGTTTGTACGCATAATATATATATATATATATTTCACATATATATATTGAGAGAATTACCATGTTATTTCAAGACCATAGACTTCTTTTAGGTTTTCGTGTAATCTATAGTTAAAGAACTTTTTCTGTATTTTTTATGTAGAACTGCAAATTAACAATTTTCGGACTTTTCCTTTATTTGCGCTGCTTGCTTCTTGCTAAATTTCATGATTTTAGATCAACGGGAAGTACCCTATATGATATATGGTTTTGATTTACTTGCGAATATCGCATAAATGTCGCATAAATGGCTGTATCTTTTTATTGCGTTGACTTAAAAGCTTGATTTTTTCAGAGCTCCAAGAAAACAAACTTTCGTATTTGATATTAATTTCAACTTGATATAAAGATATCAAGTTGAAATTAATATCAAATAACGCGTAACGACGCGTTCCTGAGAAAAAGGGTCTTGACAGACTGACCGACAGATGGACAACGACGTGATCCTATAAGGATTTCGTTTTTTCCTTTTGAGGTACGGAACCCTAAAAACGCTTATTAATGACATTTCTACCTTCAAACATTACCGTCAGATATTTATGCTGCCCGTGGGATGTCGCATTTTTTTGCAAAATGACCGGCACTGATTGCGATTATAGAAGAAAACTCGAAACATTATATTGTCAGGTTTTTAGGCTGCCAAAGTAATGTCAAGTATTTTGTATCATAACGAGGTATCACATTCTTCTGAATTTAACTGGGTGGGAATATATTTATAACGCAAGAAATGACTGATATTATTGCATTCTAAAAGGTGACATATTTTTGAAGCCAATGCAGCATCCTATATTTTTGCTTTTCTTTAAATTATCGCTTATATTTTCCGTCATCTTGACGACAGATATTAATGGATGAATCATAAAATCAGATATTATTGTCGAGCTGTGTATAGTAAAGTATTTATACTCGTGACGGTTTGCGTCTGTTTTCGCTCGTTATATGGAGTCGATCCTCCAGCTGTACCTATCTATTTTATGGTATGTGGTTCCGACACAGAAACCGGCCTCTTCGAAAAGGCAGTATATACAGTCTATCGATTTTCAATTACCCTCCAATTATGAAACCTCTTTATCATGTGATTTGTGTTTCCTTATTTCCCTGTCGGCAATTTATGAAACTCCAATTTTGGAGGTAATTTTCTGATAAAGACTTTTGTGTTTTAACTTAACAAGCTAGGTAGGTAGGTAATTACATATGTTTTCATTTTTTATTAGTTCTGTATAGCGAACAGAAAAAACTGTCTATAGTAATAAAATGTAATTTAATTATAAAGTACTGTATCTCGCTCGGATTTCTCACGTTCTTGCCTCCTGCAAGAACGTGAGAAATCCGAGCGAGATTTTAATTAAGCTTTACAACGAATGGGTTTATGTGATTGTACAACATCTTTTTCCACTTTGCCACACTTTACTTTGCTGTTGACCATGTATTACACAAAGCAGAAGTAAATCCAGAAGTCAGTTAACAAAGAATATTTTAATAAGCCCGTTAGCTATTTCTGTATCATAGTTAGAGGCACGCCCGTGGAGTAATTATGAACATAATCACGACTTAATAACAACCCGTGTGAAGGAATAATTAAAACCAGTATTTCTAGGTCTAGTTTTTAAACGAATTCAGTTATTCAATAAGCTAGGAGAAACTAGTTACGATAATAGTAGGTTATTACAACCTGAAAATAAAATACTAGCAAAAGGCGTCACACAGATATTGTTTTCCATACATAGGCTTTCTCTTGTACTTCTTTTATGTCAACGGTGCGCGGCGGCGGCCTGCCTCTAATTGTGATACAAAAAATAGCTAACTGCCTTACTAAATTTTCATTGTTTATTAACTTGTGGATTAAACTTGCTCTATCACTATTCTTCTTCTTTTTCTATCTATTTTTTATCTCTTGTACATGTGTGTTATGTTACATGTAGCAAGTTGAATGGCGAAAAGATGATAGCCGTTTGGAGTCTGATAGAAAATAGTAGATTGTTATACAAGGGATGAAAGGGACCTATTTACGCACGAGATGGTTTGGCACAAGAGCGTAACGAGGGCGCCAATCGTTCGAGTGCTTAAATAGGTTCTTTCACCCGAGGTAAACACTCTACTTTTCATTTCGAATATGAGAAAAGTACAATCAATATTTTATTCCAGTACTGTTTTAGCCTATTCTCTAATGAAATCAGGCGTTAAATACATTTAACTGAATCTGATGAATTCATTCTATACAAATATACGTCAATACTGTATACGTAAATAGTTAGCACTCGACAAAACAACTAAA
Source organism: Dryobota labecula (assembly GCA_947523025.1). Taxonomy (NCBI): domain Eukaryota; kingdom Metazoa; phylum Arthropoda; class Insecta; order Lepidoptera; family Noctuidae; genus Dryobota; species Dryobota labecula. The sequence goes on along the minus strand of OX383289.1, from coordinate 23,132,331 downwards.
GACCGAATTGCCGCTTTCTTGCATTTTTAGGGTTCCGTAGTCAACAAGGAACCCTTTTGGTTTCACCATGTCCGCCTGTCTGTCTGTCTGTTCGCGATTTAGCTCAGATAATCTTAGTACTAGAAAGCTGTAATTTAGCATGTGTATACATATTAATTACGCCGACAAAGTGGTACAATAAAATCTTGAAATAGATTTTTTTTTTTCTGGTACCTCCCCTACACGAGAAGTGTGGATGATATTTTTTTTTCTCGTCTATCCAATGATGTGGGGTTTCATTGGATAGGCTGTTAAAAATATTGTGGATTTGTGAACACCATTTTTCAATTAAGGAATCCGTTTGCGTAATATTAACCTGTAAAGTGCAAATTTTTGTTAGAGTCAAGTTTCACCCCCTGCCAGATAAATGGCTGTATATGGATATGTGAAAAAAATCACAGGAGTAGTATATATAGTAGTAGTAGCTTGGGCTCAAGCTACTCTTCCCATTCGTATGGGAGGCCTCGGCGTCCGCAAAATTTCTAGTATTAGTTTACCGGCTTTCATTTCCTCGGTCCACGGCACTGAGAAATTAGTCAGGAAAATCCTAGCCTCCACACTGATTGATTTTGATGTGCCATGCTTCACCGAGGCAATGGATGCCTGGAGACTCGCTTGCCCGAATTCAGATCCACCCGACAATCCATCTTAACAGAGACGGTGAGATGAACCGCTCTGTAGGGTAGTACAGAACAATTTACTTCACACGTCTGCTTCTTCTGCGGAGCGTGCGCGCCTGTTGGCTGTGGGTAGGTGGGAGTCGGGTCTTTGGCTTCATGCACTACCATCGTCGAATATAGGCACTTTGTTCGACGACACTACTTTCCGCCTCGCTGCTTCCCTACGACTAGGAGCTCCTTGTTGTTCTCCCCATCGCTGTCACTGTAGTGAAGTTGTCAACAGCCTAGGACACCACGGCCTGTCCTGCAGCCGAAGTGAAAGAAAGAAAAATAGGTTTATTTGTCACAGAAACACGTGCACACAAAAAGATAATTAACTTGAGTAGGTGGTATACAGAAAAATAAAAAATAAACAAAATAGATCTACATTCCAATCACGAGCTCAAAACAAAATAGTCGGCAGCTGCACGTCATGACTGTGACAAGAAGGCTTACACTCAGCATGATGCTGTGCTATGAGGGACCCACAGCACAGCGCTGATTTTCAGCGCGGGTCGCTTAGCGCGGCACGCTAACATTAATGACATCATCCGTCGAGCTCTTGTCTCCGTCGGCGTTCCGGCTGTATTAGAACCCAATGGCTTGGCACGCGATGATGGCAAGAAACCGGACGGTATGTCTTTATTTCCATGGAAGGTGGGTAGGCCTTTAGTGTGGGACGCAACTTGTGTCGATACTCTTGCGCCATCTCATCTTCCTGGCTCGGCGAACTGTGCTGGCGCTGCTGCTGCGGCTGCTGAAAACCTCAAGCGGCGAAAGTATAGTAACCTTATCGGTAACTATATTTTCGAGCCGTTTGGGGTTGAAATCCTCGGGCCGTGGGGTCCCAGTGCTCATGTTTTATTTAGTGAAATCTCCAAAAGGCTGATTGACACTTCCCGTGACTCAAGGGCTGGCTTTTACCTTGGCCAGAGGCTAAGTGTTGCCATTCAACGTGGCAACGCTGCCAGTCTAAGAGACTGGCAGCCAGTCGACAGCGATGCTGAGGAATTTTTCGACGCCATATTTTAGTTTATTTTGTTATTAGTTTTATTTAGTTTAGTTTATTATATATTGTTATTTAGTTGGTAGGTATGTTATTATTACAGATTTTTTTTTAGTATATATTATATTGAAGTTATAAAGAAAACTATCACAACTAAGTAGGCTTTACAAGTTACCGAGTAATAGTCGCCCAACTAACATTTGCAGTTGAAAAACATGTTTTTCAACTACAATGTTAAGTTTGTTTTTGGGATTAATTCATCCCAACTACGAAACTCAACTCAACTCAAAGCATTTATTTCAATTAAACCATTTTCAGGTACTTTTGAATTGTCAAAGAGACGGTCAGTTTGTCAGAAAGAAAGTTGAAGCTAGATGCCCATTCCAATACGTAGATCACTATGGAGAAGAACGGACAAGAAACTCCAAGGACACTCTTTTAAATCAAGATATTACAAAATCCTGGGTACATTATTCTTGTTGCTTCTATATGTGAGACAATGTAAAAACTAATAAAACAATTCAAAATATAAAATTAAATATTAAAAATAAGCCCTGGCAGTCAAGAGATGACCAGAAACCCTTTATTGTGCGTGGTCTTACATGCACTTGGCCGGTTTTTATGTTTCTTTTTCTGTGGCATTCTACCAGCGATTGAGGTTTTATTTTTTATCATTGATGATGGAAATATTTAGCTCAAATCTATGTAAATTAAATAACAATTTAGTGAAAAGTAAATCATAAGTATATTGTCATGTTACAAAATTGTTGACAATATTTTTTATTACAATTTTACGCCGCTATTTAACAGAGTGGCTGTATAAAAAGTTGGGACATGGCTCGCATAGTTTTTAAACTTTTGAGAGCAGGGAAAATCGTTTCCCAGGGACAGAAAGTACTGTTTTCATCCCTCTGATCAGGTAACTTCAACCGTACTTTCCAAGTATGAGAAATGAAAATGAATTTAGATACAGTAAGCCAGGGGTAACAAAATCAGGTGACCTTGCATTCTATTGGAATTCTTTGCTACGCTAGGCCAGCTCAAGGTTAAGGTGTTAAACTGACGTCATGTATTTCGCGCTCAGAAATTTTGGAATTATGTGTTCATGAAAAATGCGGCAATAACCGATCGGTTTGCCTAGCGTAGTTATTAAAAAAAATTATTGAAGAGTTGATCTCTCAATGAATGATGGCCAAGAAAAAAATCATTATAAGCATCGCATTTGTAATTAGGTTTAAAAATAATGGGAAAATAAATAAAATTGGTGTTTTACTCCAACAAACAAAAATAAGGAAAAAAAAATTACATAAGCTTTTTCGGTAGAAAAAGCTTTATAATACTAGTTTTCAAAATACAAACACAAAAATCCGGATTCCGTTTTCATCTTTATTTACTTCCACGAAGGTTGAAAATCCTTTTAAAATAAACATCAACATTTTACATCGTGGTGTATTTCTTTCATCACACAATCAATCATACTTGATAAGATCTTGACGATTGCATCAAAATAATTGTGAACCTTATAACTTAAATAGAAGGTGTAAAATGGATTGGATTCTATAAAATAGCTTTAGTTCTTTTTCCCACTATTAACTTTAGGGATATTTCGTGTTTTGGTCAAAAAGTAGTAATGTAGTGTGATTGACCTTGTGTACCTACCTATTTAAATAATTTAAAGTAAAACCTAGTTTACACCTATACAGGATTTTTTTAAATCCAGTGCGCAAACTTTGACACATTAAACATAAAACGAGTTTTATTAACCACCTATTTTTTTATATTTACATGTCTTAGTACAAAAATAAAAAAATAAGTTATCGTTAACAAAAGATGTTTATTTTGAAACTGGTTTAATGGCAACTGTGTGAAAAATGTGAAAAATGGTTTAATGGCGCGATCAGTGAAGCGGAACCCAGCTGTAGGAAGTTATCAGCTGTGCACCTTTAAGCGCGCTTAAGCGGGTTATTAATCGCTAATTTTATCAAGTTCGAACTAGTTTTTTTAAGTTTAAGCCGTGACCTGAAGTTATTTGAAGAGTAATTTAAATTTTTCCTTCATACTTTCATGGGCTTAGAACCATCAAAATGCAGAAAATGAAGCATTGAGATCAATTAAATTAAGGCACTTATAACAGTTATAACACTTACACTTATTCGGGGTCCTGAATTGTCTGTGATCATTTGATCAAGTACCTAGCCGTTGAGTGGCTGCTAAAATGGTCCTTTCCACTTTTTGACGTGACAATGTCTAATAAATCGATGAACGCCGGCAAAAAAAAAAAAGAAAAGTAAAGGATGACTCATTGTCCCGTTGCGCTCATTGTCCCGTTACGCTCATTGTCCCGTTTCGCTCATTGTACGCTTGCGCCGCATCAATGTTTTGTTATGTCGTTGTCACGTTAAACTATCGTCCGTAAACCAATTTTACAGACAACCAATTTTTTTTACCACTTACTAAATACACTCGCGATTAGTAAAGTCTGACATCTTTTTACTTACCTTCAGGTAAGTACAAAACGTGCTGTGCATGCGCAAGTGAAGCGACGCGGTCAATTTTTTTTCCTGTATACAGTTGTCAAATCAACGCACAACCTATACCTACAGGTTGAGTAAATAGGTGTACCACGTGCTCAAATACTAAGATGAAATGAGAAACCATGAAAGTTTTAACAGACCGATAGACGTAAGTTTACTGCCGTATTCAGAGACGTTACTTGAAAAATAATTAACGAAGACAAAAAAAAAAAAAATATATCTGCCTTTTCCCACTATGTTGGAGTCAGTTTCCAGTATAACTAGGTGCAGCTGAATACCAGTATTTTACTTGGAGCGACTGCCTATCTGACCTCTACACCTCACTAACTGGGTAATACAATACCCCTTGGTAAGACTGGTTGTAAGACGGATAGTCTATACACTTTGTTCAAGCGTCCGGATGATTGTTCTGTACACTTGTGATGATGGAAACCCGGGGATAAAGAATGTGTTGAGTGTGGTAAAATCACAGATTTATTTTACTTAGCCAGTTCGCTAAATGATCGCGCGTATGCAAACGCTGATGTAGCTTAACCTACTTAATGTTACGACATGTGCGGGTTCATCGTACATACTACCGACTCTAAAGGATAAGACGAGGGAATATGTTGAATCTAGATGAAACCTAGTGTGTCTAAATACAATAAAAATGATGACTTAGGATAAATGATACAATTTTACGTTGAAAGCTGATATCTATATATATCATATGTCAGACTTTCGGGCTTCTGACTGTCAAAGATCCACTAATGACAGCCGGGACCAACAGCTTAATGTACTTTCCGAGGCACGGAGAAGTCTGGGTAGGAATGTTAAGATGGCCACCCATCCACGGACAAACAATAATCAATCGTTAATAATTATAATAATGTGCAGCAGTTAGTCTTCTTCTTCGCTTGAATTAATAGCCACTGCCGCAATGAAAAGATTATACAGTTTATGAATACTTTTACTCATCAAAAAGTAAACTCTTATCTAACAGTAATGTGCTATCAAAATTAACGAATAAAACAGTACAAAGTAACTAGTGCAAGGCTCGCGTGACCGCCCACTGTTCTCTTGTAGATTCTAATCACAAAATGAGATGTTACTTATTTGCTTGTTTTGATAAAAAGCAAAAATACTGCTTGAAGAATTTTAGATCGCTTAATCAAATCGTAAGTCGCAAACGACTCGTGGGCTCACGCGATGGAGATAATTTTTTTTGGAACTAATGTTTTATGGTAAAATTGTGTGAATTATATTATATTATTATTTTGTTTGCAATTTATGTAGTAAAAAAAAAACTTAATATTTTGACATTTTTATAACATTTTACAATTTAATATCTGACATTTTTTAATACGATTTTGACATTTTTATAATTTTTATTATTATTTTTTAATGAATTGTTGAATATTGAAATTTATTTTAATTTTATAAATGATTTATTCTCAATTTTTTTGTTTACCTGCTGGTACGATAAAAAAAGATATATTCCAGTCCATTTATACACACCAGTTTTTATCCTAGCGAACTGATAAACAACACAAAATATATTGTTACTTCCAGCTGATATCCTTCAAGATATTTCATACTAGACTTATTTCACGACTAACTCCATAAAACTAGCTTCTATTTATCACCCTTATCAATAATTTTCACGCCACATCAGGTTACCTTTCCTTTTCATTTGATGCCGTACCTTTGTTGGAAAATAAAGATAAGTTAATCAAGTATTAAAACGAAACAGGTCGAAACGGAATGAAAGAGGTCGAAACGGGTCGAAACAGGTCCAATTTGTGTCGATAAATTCTGGAAGTCTCTGAGGCAATAACAAACAATATCGTTTCCAATACGCCGCTTGCGATAGCTTCGCGTGAGCTTATGTGTTGTAGGGTGGCGTTGCGACGTCGTATGAAATGAAAAGGGATTTATTTTTGAACATTATTTTATGGTAAAGAAGTCAAGTTAGCAAAAATTATTGTGAATACCTTTTTTTTAATGTGTTTTCTTGGGATAGTTAGAAATTTATAGCTTTATATTTCAAATCAATCATTGTATAGCATTTGTGTCAATTCACAAACTATTTTTAGAACAAAAAATCAAAAAAAAAAAATCAGCATTGCTATCCAAATAGCAATGCTGATTTTTTGTTTAATGCTGCCAGCCTTTTGGGCACTTTTCCCACTGACAGCGATGCGGATGAAGTTTTTGGTGCTCAAGGAGCTCTTCCCCTTTTTTTGTGTACATATAAAAAATATTTTAGTGTTAAATTGTATATTGTATTAGATTTTTTTTTTTTATTAATGATTAAAGGGAAAATTCACAAACTATTTTAGTTAAACGTACATGCAACCGCACGTCAGAGGCACTTTGACTTGAGCTAACCTAGCACAGTATGGAGTTTCAATAGAATAAGTGGCCAACTTATACTGGTTTTTCGTTAGTACTCACGTGCGGCCTACTGTAACTACATAATTAATTATGTAGTTTTTTTTTTAATGGCTCTCTGTCATAGACGAGCGAAAATAAAACTATACGTCAGAAATACATTTATTATAAAACTTTGCTAACGTACTAAATTCCTTATAAAAATATTTATTTATCTCCGTCGCACAGAGCCACCGCTCCATAACCTCCGTACACAGGAATATGTTTTCCAATTCAATACTCTCGTTCAATGTTCTCAATGTACTCTGTATATGTAATATTTTGTGGGTTAACCCAGAACAAAGGGAATCCCTTCAAGCCATTGCTGCGTACCGGTACGCTAACGTTACCGTATAAATAAGAAGATATCCTTTTACCAAAATTAATTTTGTAAGGAAATCCGACTCGGTATTGTGTGAAATTATTTCTATTGCGAAACATAAGGCTGTGCTAGATTTTATTGGAGACATATTGGGTGTCTGAGGGATGAGTAAGGTAATATTACGTTACTTTTTTTTATGTAAAAAACGTTTAATGTCATTTTCAATAGAACGTTTATTGGATGTTATTTTATTGAATTTTAAGAACTTAGATTTTATTATGACAATTATTTTGATGCTTATTTTTTTATTTGTTTTTATTATTATTTAGATTATAATGTAATTTGGATTATTGTTATTTTAATATATAGATTGCATGCATGATGTTTCTTATATAGTTATAGAAATTCCAATGAAAAATTGGTATTGAATACCTAAATGAAATTGAATTGAATTGGATATTGTATTGAAAATGAAGCTGTATTTTTTATACGGATTAATAGAGAGACTAAAAATACCAATAATGTTGTGATATTACTATATTGGAAATAAAATACCGAGATGACGACTAATAGAAAAGTATGGCAAAAATATATTTTGCGCCGACCCCAAATAAATTGGTATAAGGACAGGATACTGTTGATGGAAATAAAACAAAGGCAAGAGTAGGTATAGTCACGCAAAAGCCCATCTTAAAGTATGTGAGTATAAATTTAAATATACCGTTAGGTTTTTATGCACCAAAGTGATGTCAGATATTTTTGATCACAATGAGGTATCACATTCTTCTGAATTTAACTGCGTAAGCAGATATTTATGACGCAAGATTTGTCCGTTAATATTGCATTGACACATATTTTTGAAGTCAATGTAGCATCCTAGATTTTTGGCGTCGCATGTCTCGCCAGATTCTTTTGATGTTCCTTCGATGTCACATATTTGTGCTACCACTTCTGTATGCCTTCCACAAATTATCACATATATTTACCGTTATATGTTAGTGGATGAATCATGAAATCAGATATTATTGCCGAGCTGTCCATAGTACATATTTATGGACGCGACTGTACACACAAAACATTAAAACAAAATACAAAAGCTTCAAAATTGTAGCAGTGAAGTTAAAAATTAACTATGGCAACCAACCGATTACCTTTTAAAGTAAAAGTTCGTGAGCATATTCGCAAGAAGCTGGCAGTATCAACATAACGGTAATGTTTTCCCATTGTTTGTCTTATTTGTTTTAGTATACATATTTATGTGTATTTATTTGTGCTTATATTTATATATAATAACATTTATATATTGAATTTATAGTTTGTAATAGGTTTATGTATATCTTTATATTTAAATGAATATTTATTCCTCAATTTTCGCTATTGGAACTACTACTGTTTGTCTCTGCATCACCCAAGGGTTGACTGGTAGTAAATGCCTATGGCATTAAGCCCGCCTCTGTAAAATTTTTGTGCTTAAAGTATTAAATAAATAATAAATAAATAACTATATTATTCGACAAAATAAAATAGTAAAACGGCAGATTAAAATCGAAACTAGAAATTAGAAGCTATTGTAGCAATAATCTATGATCTCGAAGACTTTTGCTACGCTGCAAAGAGATTGATACAAAATATCGAATTCTTGACATCGAGAAAACATTTTTGCTTTTCATTAAAAGGTGCTGAAATGCTTTCTTACATACTAAAAGTATCTAGTTCAGACAAAACTTATTCTGCGAAGTCTTCGTTGTAAAACTTGCTACGAAACTTCCATAGGACCGAGTTATAAAGGCGTTTATTTGTAAATTAGTTGGAGTAACTAATTAGCATACTCTTCATTAGTAAGTGGTAGCATCTCGGGACGTGGGGTTATTACCCAGGCGGAGCTAAATATTGTCGGAGTTTTCCTAAGAAATATGGTAAAACAATAATGATTGGGTTATCACATTTTTTACTTTTGCAGAGGTCAGTCAACTGTAGCTACAAGGATAACATAATAATACCCCACTGCCATAGCTCTATGTTGAGGTTGTGGTGGGGCTTGCTTTTTATTGACCGGCTGGAGTGAACATTGACGGGGAACAGAGCTCCCACTACATTCTTGCGTTTATTGGCCGGTTTGAGTGGAGATTCGCAAGAGTAAACGTACTCGGAGGAACGAAGTATTCCAGTAAGATGCTGGTAGGGACCTTGACCGTACTTCCGAGATTGTTTTGATATCTCTTCACTCCTCAAGCACCTAAGGATATGTTGCCCCCTTGTCACTACGTTACTATGTGCTAGCGACCGTTTCGGAGATCATTATTGAGTGTGCAAGACAACCCCTGCCATTTAATCCGAGTACTTTATAACATTGGTCAGGCAGGGGCCATAGTCCTTCCATAGTTCTAGGTAACCAGTCCATCTTAGCCACCCAAACCCATAATCCAATAATATTTTTTTCATTTCTCATACTTGGAAAGTACGCTTGAAATTACCTGATCAGAGAAAGATGAAAACAGTACTTTTCGTCCCTGGGAACAATTATCTCTACTGTCAAAAAAAAAAAAAACTATGCAACAGCCACTCTGTTAAATCGCGGCATAAAATTGTAGCTACAAAATATTAGCAAAAATTTCGTAACATGAATTCATACTTATAACTTACTTTTCCCTAAATTATTATTTAATTTACATAGATTTGAGCTAAGTATTTACCATCATTTTTTTATCATCAATGATAAAAAATACTGGTTGGTAGAATGCCACAGAAAAAGAAACATAGAAAAGGCTCCAAAGCGGTATTTGATCTTCAGTTGTTATGTCGAGTGCTAATTATTGACCTATATAAATATTTATTTGTATAAAATGAGTTCATCAGATTCAGATACGTATTTGTCTAACTAATCAAGTTTTTATTTACTTTCCCCATATTCAAAATAAAAAACAGTGTTTACCTCGTGTGAAACCTATTTAGGCACTCGAACTATTAGCGCCCCTTTCATTCCTTGTATAACAATCTACTATTGTTTCCATATTCTGCAACAGTCCTACACCAAACGGGTGTCATTCTTGGGTACACTTGCATACAGGGATATTCCTCGGTTGGTGCTTCAGTTCTTTTGACAAAAAAATTACTTTACAAACTTTAAGAGGTACTTTAAGACCATTGAACTGAATAACTTTTACTATGGGACAACTGAGGGAAACTGACCAGTGATACGCGAACTCAAATTTTTATGGTGTACATAATAAAGAGTATTCTATCTATCTATCTTATAATACCTCACTTTTGAATTTAACAAAAATTGGTTTTAAGTTTTAACTAAACATACAAGCGAATACTATTCAAATTGCGCATCTTTCTCTACTTGCAATTGCTAACCAGAAAACCACGATTTCTACAAACCTTTTAAAACCTTAAAACAAAACGTAAACCCGAGCGTTATCTCAAGTATGTAGATTTATTTCAGAAAGTTTCGTTGGTGACGGAACGCGAGATAAGGGGAAGCGACAAATCGCGGACTTTGTAATGCATTTAAATTATAGTTTTGTTGGAGAAAATCTTGATTTATTTGTTCTTCTACAATTAAGATCTGCTGGGTGCGACTTGAATGTGTAAGTAATATGTGTGTTGTTTAACTTTGTGTATCTACTCGAATGTTTGCAAAAGATGCACCTTTTAAGGCAGCGGCATAAATCAATCGGTTAAAATCAGTCTACAGTTTCAGAAGAATTTAAGATAGAAGACTTGCCTATTATTAGTCGCTTTTTAACAACCTAGGGAAAGTAAAAGGTAGGGAATACTTTCAAAAATAATGTTTTGTTATCATACTTAAAAATTAAAACCGGCCAAGAGCGTGTAGGACCACGCAAAACAAAGGGTTCCGTAGGAGCGATGAATTTATCCCTAGAACAAACTTAACATTGTAGTTGAAAAACATGTTTCTCCACATTCTCTCACATTCCTACTGAAAATGTTAGTTTGTACGCACAATATTGGGTGATTTACCATGTTATTTTAAGACCATAGTCTTCTTGTAGGTTTTCCTGTAATTTATAAGTATAGAACTATTTTATGTATTTTTTTCGGTATTTTAGACTCCGCAGTTTCGGAGTTATGGCGGGTCAATTTTCGAATATTTTCTTTAATAACTTTAAAACGAATTATTGTAAAATTATAAAAAATATTATATTTGAAATCCGTTGTTTGAATGTTGTTTGTATACAAAACCTTTTTATTTAATTTCCAAATTGTCCCCCAAAAGTGTCCCCCTTAAATAAAATTCATTTATTTACGTTAGACGTCCGTATTTGGGCCACAAAAATTCATATGTGTACCAAATTTCAACTTAATCGGTCTATTACATTCGGAGCAATTTGGCTGTGACAGACGGATAGACAGATAGACACACGAGCGATCCTATAAGCGTTCCGTTTTTCATTCAGACGTACGGAACCCAAAAAATTATTGGGTTCTACGGTATTGAAATTCTGAAAAGGACTGTGATAAGAAGACAAGACTGTAGGTATATGTTACACATTCTGCTTTCCTTAAACAACGTTTTGGATTCCATACCTACTTGCTTTCGGTACGCATGACAGTATGATAAAACGTGCTTCAAGCGCTTATCATCAGAACTTCCGCTTAAACTCAAGAACTTTCCAACGCTTGAAGCGTTATCAACGTATCTTATACCGCTTATGCTTTAAGGCGAAACGTCAGGTTAGCCTGCGAAATTAAAATATTCTTACGTTGTTTGCTATTTGCAGGTTAATATGAAGTTGTATTGATCTAAATATGATTCGCAGCCGTATCAGATATTTATTTATAGAATTATAAAAATCCTCAACACAACTCTCTAAGTTCATATATTATGATGATGATGATAACGATTATATTAAGTAACACACAACGCAAATTTCGCGTCGTGGTTGTTTTGAAACTGCCAGAAAGCATTGTGTTTTTAGCTTAATAAGCGTTTTCAGTCTTCGAGTCTAACAGATACAACAAGAGTCAATGATGTGGAAGAATATGATAGATGTCGATTCAGCATGTTAATGGGCTTTATTTTCGTTTTTGAAATATTTAAATAGTGTCATTGAATGTAGGTATTTTGTTTTCTATTTTGCCACGCTAAAACGCAAATCCTGCACATTCTCTTAGTCCTAATTTTATCATCATCATCTAAATTCAAATCCCCGTCTTCATAAACAAGGCCATACAACCTACATAGTTCAGCACTAACGAAGTTTATTACTCCATCGCTTGTTGACTCTACACTTACGGCTATCGCGTACACCTAATCCGTCATCGGCTACGTTCGTACGTACGGCGTCGGCTGAACTCAACCGATCGAACTAAGAAGATAATTAAAATAATGTAAGGTCGATTCCAACATTTTCTGCCGAAAATGGGAAAAAATAATGGTAAAATAAAAAACGAAATGGATTTAAAAAAAAATTGATGAAAAAAAAAACATAAAATTACCTGTGGATGCCAATTTGTAGTACCAATTACAAATAGAGTGTTTCAAAACCGAGATTCTAATTTTAAATGACCTTGAAGATAGGTTTTTTAGATTGAGGTTAGTTTTATAATCTCAATTTTCATCGACAATTCCATAATAACAATTTAATAAAGTTATCCAAACAATATTTTTTGAAGAAAATGGTGTGATATTAAGTTCAAAATACAGATTTATGTATTACTAATTACTTTTAGTGAGTGGTTGCGGAAGAATTTGACCTGAACAGGGTTAGTTTACACTTTTATCAGATTTTAAAAGACCAGACTATAAAAGAAAGTAACTGAGTACACTTCTTCAATCGACATCGTCAGATGATGTCTTATAATTAGGTATACGCACTCATTTTCTTTTACATAATAATATGTTTTGTTCGATCAGCCGAGTTCAGCCGATGCCGTACGAGCATAGTTCAGCCGATGATGACGTATGAGCATAGTTCGACCGAATGATGGATTAGGTGTACGGTTCGCGTTAGCATGATGTGTCTCTCACGTGCCCAGATTAACCTTTGTTTGTCTTGTACCTACTATATTGGCTTTATAATATTGATGTTGCCAGTTATGTTAATTTGAGGCTTTGTAGTTGTTTTGTATACCTGACACGTGGTAGAAGATGAATAGGTCTGTTGTCGCTTAGGTTGATAAGGGTAGAATTCTACTGCTGCGTAGGAGATGTTTGTCACGATAGCTGCGCGGTTCATTTGTTTGCCAGCCACGCATCCGACCTAACGTCATGGGTGGCAGTTGATGGTTTGACTACATTTTAATACCGTGGCAAAGTAAACGTTAATGTGTGCCTTTATGTTCAATGTTTTTTTCTCTTTTTTGTGCCTTTTCTTGAGATACACGTTGTTATTTTGTTTGTGTGGGTAATTATCAAATAACTTTTCCCGCTTTGGGCGGACCGCGCGTCAGATTTTTACTGACTAAAACCCACCCGTGTTCCTTCAGTTGCCTGTGTGCCAGGGCCACGGTATCCCATTCGGACAAACCCGCAACCCTGGCAGGTGCATTTGTAACCCTAGCGATTATTTTCATTATTTTCACTGTATTGCATCCTAAACTTAATCTGTGAACAGCGTTGTGGACTGCAATATTGTCTATAAGTTTGTGTATGTCTTATGTTTCTATGTTTTAATAGCGGATACCCGGCGTGTGGTACTACACAAAAAATTTCAGAATCCGTGTTCATTGTGACTTTTTTTTTGTCCAGGGGGCCAAGTCTACTAATGTACAAACATTGCAATGGTCTCTTCATTGTGAGTTTTTGACAGATTTGCCATACAAACACTGTCAAATACTCACAATGGCGAGACCATTCTGGCACTATTGTAATAGCAGACTTGAGGCCCTGCTCCTATGCGTCGTAACGTAAATAGCTTATAACCTACCTCAAGAATTGGACTACCAAATACAAAAAGAATTTTTAGAATCCGTTCAGTAGTTTCAAAGTCTATACTTAACGGACATTGCTAGATATTATATACTTTGTGTTTTACATAGATAGATAGACAGATAAATAATGTAGCTGTTTGTTTTTCCTTTGGAATAAGAATAAAATCAAATTAATTAATGGCAAGATTCTCATGTGCCGACAGCATTGTCATTATTGTTTAAAATTTTGAAGTCATTGTGGGAAGAACGTTGCAATCAGATTGAATTCAAATCATATATTGTTTCAAGACACGTTTTTAGGAGGCGAGTATGCAGCACTGGATACTGGCTGGTAAGTTGGAATATTGCACGAGTATCAACAGCATAATTGCCTATGTCTGTCAATCGAATAAAAGTCAGACAGTAGGTATCCATAAGTATGATACATGCATAAAACATTTCAAAGTTTTGAATAAGCTAGAACACAATACACTATCTATTTACAATAGGTATTCTTCATCATAGTAAAAACTAAAACAATCAAACCATCTACTGTCAAATTGAGTATACAATACTGATAATGATAAGTATGTATCATACCATAATACATATTATCATGTGTGGCTACTTGTGTACCACCTTGAGCCCAAGGCATTTCATTAGCCTGAGTAAACCCGACTAACCCTTTTGAAATTATGGTATCGAGGCATAGTATGGTTTCCTATTGAAGGTATGAATTAAGCAATTTGCACACTTGTCCTTTTCTAGTTATGTCTTGTATTTGTTTAAGATCAAACAGGTTATTCTGTAAAAACTTTATTAAAATTATCTTTATTTCATATTTCGTGTGAAACTACTACCATTATAATAATGTCTGTTATCAGTGCCAGAATTACGACTCGTTAATTATTTAGAATATAAAAACTACAATTGTGGTTTGCAGATTAGATCTACAATTTATTTATTTTTGGGCTAACAATATCTAAATATGTAGGAAAACTTAACCTGAGAAAACAATCTCTAACCAAACTTAACCCGTCTACTATTTGCATGATTTCACCGAACACATAATTGTTATTAAATATCTCGCGAAGCATTTTGAAGGACTGTTTTTCATAATGATACAGTCTCCAATGGCTTAAATGTATTAATGGATATTTAGTTACTAGCAGACTATGGTAAAAGTGGCCCTAAACATATCTACAGCTAATTAAAATAACACATCAAACGATTGTCTGCACCACACTTTAGAATTAATTCGGTAAAAGCATCAGGAAATACGTAGGTATTTATCTGAGAATTACCACTCAGTATAATTAGTTAGGGGCACCGTTCTACGACGGAATGTCGAGCAATTTATACTGTATTCATTGAATTTATTATCCACTTGCGCGCTTAATAATTTAGGGACGAAATTATCTAATGACTCCCGAGACGTTTGTTTTAATGACCTTGCGTTTTCTGTTTGCGATTTGGCTTCGAATTTTAGAATAAACTAGCTGACCCGACAGACTTCGTTCTGTCAAAAGCTATAGTATAAACTCCACTACTCTACCCTACCCTACCCTACCTACCTACCCTACCCTACCTACCTACCTACTCTACCCTACCCTACCCTACCCTACACTACCCTACCTACCTACCTACCTACCCTACCCTACCCTACCTACCTACCTAAACATAAAAAAAAATAGTTGCCGATTCTCAAACCTACTGAATCCATACTAATATTATAAATGTGAAAGTAACTCTGTCTGTCTGTCTGTCTGTCTGTCTGTATGTTATGTTTTCACGCCTAAATCGCTGAACCGATCGTCATGAAATTTGTCAGAGATATAGCCTGGGATATGGAGAAGGACATAGGCTACTTTTTTACGCGATAACCGACATCCACGCGGGCGGAGCCGCGGGCAAAAGCTAGTATGCATATAAAATTTCATAAAAATCGGTCAAGCCGTTTCGGAGGAGTATGGTAACTAACATTGTGACACGAGAATTTTATGTATAAGATTATGGTACGAGTATTAAGAGAAATAAAGGAACTCTTTAAAAAATTCTGTATCTTTTTCTTGGAGTGTCGGTGGCAATCTAGCCAATCAGCCAGTAATGTTAGCGTCCAAACGTTCACCGTGCAGTTATCAGAGCGGTACAGTAGGTGAATTTTATAATAAATACCAAGAGAAATGAAGGAACTCTTTGAAAATATCTGTGAAGAAGGTATCTACTTAGCGTGTTGGTGACAATTCAGCGAATCAGCCCGTCATTTCGAGTTTATATAGACTGCGACTAGAAATGCTATATAAAGTCGAAATGATGGGCTGATTCGGATCAGGCGCGTTCATACGTTCACTGTGCAGTACAGTAAGTGAATTTTAGATTAAATTTTAATTGAATGCCAAGAGAAATGAAGGAACTCTTTGAAAATGTCTGCAAAGTAAGTATTTTTTGCTTACCGTGTCGGTGGCAATCTAGCAATTAGCGTCCATACGTTCACTGTGACGTTATCAGAGCAGTACAGTATGTGAATTTTAGAATATATAATTGTTATAATATAAAGAGAAATTAACGAAATCTTTGAAAATATCTGTGAAGAAGGTATCTACTTTTTGGCGTGTTGGTGGCAATTTAGCAAACAATCCATCATTTCGAGTTTAGCAGTATCAGGAGCGTCCATACGTTCACTGTGCAGTTGTCAGAGTAGTACAGTAGGTGAATTTTAAAATCAATTATAATTTTATACCAAGAGAAATGAAGGAACTGTTCGAAGATGTCTGCAACGTAGGTATATTTTTCTTGGCGTGTCGGTGGCAATCTAGCCAAGCAACCCGTAATGTAGCGTCTATACGTTCACTGTGCAGTTGTCAGAGCAGCACTGTAGGTGAATTTTAGAAAATATATTATAATACTTACTAAGCGAAATTAACGAAATCTTTTTTTTTTTTTTGATTGATTATTGATTGTGTAATTTAGCGTAGATACGTTCACTGGACAGGTGTCAGGCGCTCGCAGGATAAGGACGGTAGGTGAGGTAAGGACTTCATATTAATTTACATCTTGAAGTCTCATGGTTACTCTTCGTCTACTGACAGCAATCGAATTTTTTTTGGACGTTTAATAATTGCTGATTTACATCGTAGTTTGATTAAATGACATTTGATTTTGAATGAAACCACACGGTGGCCATTCGAAGCCCAGAAGTGACCTGAATGCTCCAGAATGTACGGATACTTGATATACTTGTACAGATTCACGTATGTATAATTAGTAAAAGAAAAATAGTAAAAAACTTTATTCAGTTCAGAAAAGAAAAACACGGTACAATATAAAAAATAAAAAAATTGTAACAGGTTACATAAGCCTTAGGTGCTAGATTTTTACAAATTCCCTGGGCCCCACACTAGGATTCCTTGTGTCGTGGGGTCCAGTTTCTTCCGAAGTAAGGCAAGTAGTTATTTATTTATTTAGGTGAACAAATAATTAGAATAAAGAAAAAAACAAAAATAAAATGAAAAGATTATAATAATAATTAAAGACTTAAGTACAATGTAATAAAAAAGATGAGGGACAATTCTCGTATTTTTAAGGATAGACTTCGATTATGTTGGAGGTAGAAGCATACCAAAAAAACTACCTAAATATAAAAAAAAAAATTGATTGTATCCGATTCTCAGACGTACTGAATATGCCGTTTCGGAGGAGTAACTAACATTGCGACACGAGAATTTTATATATAAGATTTATGTCAAATTTTTGGTATTGGTAATCGATGAGCTGAGATTGCGACTTGAATTTTAAAGTTTATATAGGATTAAGCTTAATCCCACTCTCAATGATAGTGTTGATCTTACTACCTGTAACTCGTATTAATAGAACTCATCCTTAAACAATATTTATCGCCAAATTCAACAAAAATCCCCCAAAAAGCTTTACAACTATATCATGTTTCGCAAAGAAAAAGATTTTGTTACAACTTAGCGTTCCCGATTCTCGGGTCCATTGATATTTAAGATCTGTCGCAGAATAATGTAACTCTACGCTCAAGGGTTCTTCAGGGGCTGTAAACCCTTGCGCTATTTCTGAATTTAGAGGGCGGAGTGTTTGCCCAACCTTTGATTCGGTCCTTCGCGGCATTTTAGGTGCTCATTAAATTCTGATTTTAAATTGAAAATTTATGAAGAACGCAAATTAAATTTGTGGTCCTCAGGGGCTGTTTAAGGATCAGATTCACCGTTAATTTTAAATGTGAGACTAATTATTATACTAAAATTTACCTATTACTTTACTACTCTACTTAATTCTACGAGACCATATTTTGTTTACTTGGCAACAAAGATATTAAAGCTGAATTATAACTAGCTCAAAATCAAATATGTAGATCAATAACAAAACAGAAGAAAGGATGTCATTAAGCCAAACGTAACTTGTTGCTCCCTATCATAATCCATACTTATCCCTACTAATATTATAAATGTGAAAGTAACTCTGTCTGTCTGTCTGTTACGTTTTCACGCCTAAACCGCTGAACTGATCGTCATAAAATTTGGCAGAGATATAGCCTGGGATATGGAGAAGGACATAGGCTACTTTTTTATGCGATAACCGACATATACGCGGGTGGAGCCGCGGGAAAAAGCTAGTAAGTTAATGTTATTTGGTTGTTTTAGGTCTACCTAGCCTTTCCCCAAAAATGTTGTGGTCAGCTTCCAATCTAACCAGACGCAGCCGAGTACTAGAATTTTATATGGAGCGACTTCCTATGACCTCCACAATTCAGTTCCTGGGTAACACGATGACCCTTGGTAAGACTGATGGTCAGACTTTTGAACTTCTGAATACCCGAAACAACTGTCAAGAAATACGAATGACAGTCGGGACCAACAGCTTAATGTGTTTTCTGAGAAATGGAGGATGTCTGGATATGTAATGGATGGTCAACTTATCCACAAACCAAGTGATGGCAGACGGGGTGGTTTTAGTCGGTAGAAGTTTGACAGACCCCTCCGTCCACCCCAGGGCGGAGGACATCCATGAGGATTTCCAGCCCAAAAAAAATGGCACTAAGGACCGGGCTGGATAGGGTAATTTGCAAGTAATTGGTGGCACGCTTGGTTTGTGCGCAAAGTAAGAACGTGTTGACAATACCGTCTTTAGCCGTAGCATCCAAGGCGTCTCCGTACTCTGTAGTTAAACTTTTATTCACCCTTAGTTTTAGAGTTTTGTTTTGTTTGTAATATTAATTGTTTACCAGATACTGAGGGCAAAGTATCGGTGGAAGTTAAACAGTTACTATGTTTGTTCCATCGGAACTTTGGCCAAGACAAACAGACTGCCATGAAACATTAAACGTTAAGGTCAGAAATGTTAGACTTATGTACTTCCGAAAGTTATTATGTTGTATAGTTATAATTTCTATGTTAGAGCGAGGTTCTTGTTCAAATAAAAACCCCGTGGAATCTTCGATTTGTGAGGTTAAAATAAACTATTTCGGTCAGAAGATATATCATTCATATTTGGAAGTTGGCGGTGTGATACCCCCGTGCCTCGAGAAGCACGTTTTAAGCCGTTGGCCTACCGCCTGATCTCTCCCCGGTCGTGTCGAATTGCCGTGCCATCGGTCTATGAGAATGAGGGAAGAGTGTAGACACAATGTACCTGTGTCTACACACATACTTGTGCACTATAAGGGCTCGTGTACACGGCACCGCCGCCGCGCCGCCACCACTCCGCCGCCGCGCCACTGCGCTGTGTATACGAGCCGCCACCGCGCTGCCACCGCGCCGCAACCGCACCGCCGCCGCGGCCCCCGCCACTCCGCTGCAGTATTTTTATCGGTGCACTTGCTTACAAAATATAACTTTTTAGTAAACTATCATGGATTTTCTTTTAGTAGAGGACTGATAAGTGCTATGGGACAAACTGGACTTGTCAATGCCACACGTGTGGTATTCGTGCCTAGCAATGTATAACTAACAACCGTATAATGGTATGGTGAAATCAAGCGGCGGCGGCGGCACGGTGGCGGTCTCGTGTTCACAGCGCAGATTCGCGGCGGCGGAGCGGTGGTGGCGCGGCGGCGTTGCTGTGTACCCGAGCGCTAATATCTCCCGCGCAGAAGGTTGGTTTCCGCTGAGATTGGTCGTCATGTCCCATATTCGGTCTGTAGGACTATTATTATTATTTCCTTTATTCAAATAAATACACACATATTATATTTTTAAATATTAGAATATTTAAAAATATAAATTGTAGCCCCCCGGTATCGGGAACAGGGTCCAAGCTACTGAAGGTCAGAGCTCCAGAAAGAGAAACCTCCTAAAAATGCGAGCCGTGTCCAGAAGTACCGCCTTCTGAATCAAACCCTTGATCCAGCTGCCCAATGAGAGCCTCTTTAGGTGTTGGTCAAGGCTCTAGGCAATTAAGCCATTGGCTGATTCTTATTGGCTTATTCTTATTTATTGGCGATTTTTATTCGTTGATGAATGATATAATATATCATTCATCAACGAATTTTCTTTCTTTCACTATATGCAAAGGTCACCATAGGTGCACTACAGATGCACGAAGAGGTCGTGCAGCGAAGGTTCATCCCAGCTTTTACGTTTTTTAGAATGGGAAAGACAAAGACGCAGCTTAAATATTATAATTAATTTATCGACCAATCGATCTCATAAAATGCGCTTCGAATTATAGGTCTTTTACCTTTTTTTTTGGAAATTGGTAGGTATGCAAACTCAAACTCAAACTCAAAGCATTTATTTCAAATAAACCAAATACAGGTACTTTTTCATAGATGTATTGACAAGGTACCGTCATGATGTTAATATCTTTAAACAGTTCCCTTAGAGAATCGCGCCTGCGGAGGCCATATATTGCTCTGATGGCTCTTTTCTGTAGAATAAAAATAGATTCGATATCTGCAGCCCGTCCCCATAGTAAAATACCGTAAGACATGATACTATGAAAGTAACTAAAATAGACTAGCCTCGCGGTATCTACATCAGCTGTTATCTTAATATCGAAATGTCTATCACTAAAGTAGACAGCATACCTACTCTTGAATACTAATTATTAAACATATTAGTCATTAAATATTAATATTCTAAACCTAAATCAATCTTATGAGAAACAATTATTTATAAATAATTATTCACAGTAATATTATTATCCCTAAAATGTCAGTCAAATGTCTGAAGATGGCGTAAACGTCAAAGTTGTGGTGGTAAGGGTTGTGTAAGTAATATTAAGTAAGTTATATAGCCCCTATGAACCGATTTGTGGCTAATTATAATATAATCCACAATATCGGTAACATTGACATCTTTGCCGACACTTTTTACCAGTTTCGTAAAAAACTTATGATACCATTCATAGCATTTGATCCTAAATACACATATTTGCATCAGGGGTTAAACATTATTAAATAAATATGCATCTGAATAGTTATGCGATTCAAAAATGCCGGGGGGTATTCTTTTTGAAATCTCTTTCATAATATACACCCGACTAATTATGCATTGCCGGTGTTCCTAGCATCCCGGGATTTTTTATTACAAAAAATATATTTTAATAAGCCGCTTCCATACTTTCATACCTAAAAGTTAACTTAAAAAAATATTAGACTAGATTGAGGTAGCAGTCATCCAAAATATCAGGTGCATCAAGAATTTCAGTCAGGAGCTTGAGGAATGCCTTACTGCCTCGTTGGTCTAGAGGTCGCAAGTACTACTGCTTAGCATGAGGTCCTGGGTTCGTTTCCCAGGTCGAGCAAAGTGTTATTGAGTTTTTCTAACAGGAACTTCTCAGTAGCAGCCCGGAGTCTGGATTTGTGCCCGGTTGATGGCAATAGGCTCGCCCTCTTTTACATGGGACTTAAACATAACTGGCGAAATGTGGGTGTTTCTACTATGGGTACACCTCTGGCTAACCTTTCGGGGGTGATGTTATGTTAAGTAAAATTAAAATAAAATTTGTAAAGTCAAAGATGATTTGACTTTGACTTTATAAATTTTATTTGATATTGTGGCGGTATCAACAACGCCACATGCGAACTACGCATCAAAGACCTGACGTCACAAATCCTGCATCGCGCTATCAGAGTTTACCGCGCGACTAGCATATATGTATACAACATCCCGACATCAACCATTGGGCAGTTGCCCACCAGACACAATACTCGTCTGGTCGGAGGATCCTCCCTTTACTATAGAGTATGAGTGAACTTTACACCCTGTTCCTCATACCTCTAAAATATAAATGATTTGACTTTGACTTTATACATTTTGCACTCTCTTTAGAAGCTTTGCCTCTGTACGTTAACTCTGTGGCCAAGCTACGCTTGCATGCTTGTCTGGCAAATAAATAAACTGCGCAGCTAACGTGGGAACCTCTCTGTGCAAATCCTACTTAGCAGGACGGTCGCTTTATGTCCGAGTTACTTCAACCGTTAAAAATTTCTAAGAACCCCTAAATTGATGTCACCAGCAGCACTATCTTTTACAAAAACTACTCGGACTTTTTGCAATTCCCTAACTAGAATGAAAAACTGCTACTAACAGCATGAAATATATATTTCTTTAAAAAGAAACAATACAGAAGTTCTATAAAACATTTTGTTTTTACCTTTTAACACTTAAAACCTAGCATAGAAAATGTAGGTGACATTTTCATGAAAAGAATTCTAGAAATGGGTGAGACTTCATTAATTTCAGTGTTACGCTTTATAACAAAGCATTTTTGTTACGACAGGTTCCACCTTTATGCTAAACTTAATTAAAGAAATGGAATTATTTTTAGGTTTTTTTGAAATAACATTACTTTTTTAAGTGGTTGTGTGTGTTTATTAGTATATTATCTGGTATTAATTTTTTACACTCTTGCCAATGATTGCCTGAATATAGTCGTTATGGCTGGAACCGGCCTTGAATGTATTGAAATAAAAAATAATCTCATAGCCTGAGAATCAGCACTCACGAACGTCAAAACTACATAAGACAGTCTCCCAAAACGCGCCTTTCACCAATCACTAGGAAGTTACTAGGAAGTCCTAGTGCTGGGAAGAAGAAGTGGCACAACAAACTCTCCAGCTGCACAGTTGTCTGTTCACTTAGGAAAAAAAAAAACAGTTCATAACAGTGGTAACACTTGCGCTAAGAAAATCGCCCTTATTGCCACGATATAAAGGCGCTGTCAATGTCCAATTGTTACCTTTGATGTACGGTTGACTTTACCGCGGAGGCTAGTTCAAGACGGAGCAGAAAAAGAGCTCCTGAAATGATGATGATGATGATGCAAGCGCTACTGCTGGGCATGAGGTCCTGGGTTCGATTCCCAGATCGGGTAAAGTGGTATTGGGTTTTTCCATCTGGAATTTCTCAGTAGCAGTCCAGATTGGGTTTGGATTGGATTTGTGCCCGCTTGATGGCAATATACTCGCCTCCTATTACATGGGACTTATCCGGTAGAATGCTGGTTTTACTATAGTTCCACCTCTGCCTTACCCTTTGGGGAATAAAGGCGTGATGTTATGTTTTTCTTTTGAAATAAAAGAAGTCACATACCTAACTATATATTTAATCTGTGAACTTTCACTCAACCTAATTACGTCACTACGTCACAGTAACACTCAGAAACTCTCTTATAAGATTAATCACGTAAACTCCACAGCGTAGGTATCTCTTACACAATATCGAAGTTTTTCGAGACACAAAGTAACTTTACCTTAACTCCGGTTAACTTTTGGTGCAATCCTGCCGGCACCCTGAATGTGTCACAAGTGATATAGGTTGGTTTGTTTCACATCAAGACTTTTGAGACAGTTAGATAATGCGTTACTGACAATCTGGGTTATCTATGTATGTCTGCAGGCGTAAGGAAAAGGAAAGGATGGCTCCTTTCCTCTCCCTTACGCCTTACGAGGGCTTTATTTTATTTGCATTTTATTTTTTATCTCATTGTATGCTGCACCGAAACCTATAAAGCAGCAGCCTTTGGGCTAATCATACCCAAAAAGCATTCAATGCCCTGCGAATACAATATAATAATACCTTTAGGTTGCTGTTGAGGCTTCCACCCTATTGAAGTGCGTCAGATATGTTCGCCGATGCGCACACTGACGACTATTTCGCAATAATGCGTAAGAAGGTGGCGTCGATGATGCGTAGAGTAGGAGGAAGCGCCAACAGTATCTTGAGGGTGTTTGCTGAAAGGCTGTATGGGCCTCCCATGGGTAGGTTTGTCAAGCGTCATGTATTACATGGGGCTTGATGAAACTATCTGTCGTCTATATTTATCACCTTTATTTTTTTTTTCTCTTTTTGTTTCTAACTAACATAGTTTGTAAGTTAATTTAGACTAACACAATGTGGGCCTATGTAGTCTGTAATAAAAGATTTTAATTTCTTTATAAAAAAAAAAAAAAAAATTGGTCCGTTATTTATTCGTCGATTATGTACGTTACACTAACGTCATTTTAACGTCTGGTACTCAACGGAACGTCCTGGTGACGTTGATTTAGCGTCATGTCCTGAGGCTGTGATAAATTGACGTGATCTGATGGGACCCCCGACGTCAAGAAATGACGTCTCTTACGTCGAGCAGTACCGTAAACGAACGACATAATGACGTAAAAATGCTACCTGGGTAGCACGTCTTAAACCATACCGCACGTCTTAGATCATAGATGAACAAAAACAGTTACGCTATGGAAAGGCTCATCGGGTAAACGATATAGAGGAAGACCGCCCACTAGATGGGAACATGATATTAAAAAAAATGCTGGTCCACAATGGCAACAAATAGTCCAAGACCGAGAGAAATGGAAAGCTTTGGAGGAGGCCTTTACCTGAGGGGGGCTCCAGTGGAACAATAATATTATATTAGTGCCTACCTATTTAAATTATGTTACATAGATATTAATTAATATCTCTATTTTTCTAATTATTTTTAACTAAGAATAAGGTAGATACAACATTCTTTATGTTAGTCTGTAAAACTGGAAATAAAAGGCTTTTTATTTTATTTTATTATTATTATACTGCACCGGTCGGCGTCATGACGTCAACGCCGGCTGTCGCTGAAAACCAGCGCTGGGGCTCTGTTTCGCATAGGGTCGCAGCATTATGCTGAGCGATGGCCTTTTTGCGTGGATGTGACGCATATTTTCCCCCAACTTGTTTTATTTTTTGTGTTTGTGTTCTTCTTTTTGCGTCATTAAACATTTTTTTCTTTCTTTCTTTCTTTTCTCTTTATTTTTAACCAACTTTTGCCAGTGGCTTCGCCCGCATGGATGTCGAAAATATCACAAGGGAACCTAGTACCGAGATAAAAGTAATCTGTCCTAATTCAGGTAAACCCGTGTGCCAAATTCCATCCAAATCCGTGCAGCTGAGGCGTGATTGATTGACTAACATACATACTGATTATCACATTTTCTATACATATACAAATAAATAAAATTGAAGTGTCTGTTTGTAATGTCAAAATAACAGTTTTTTAGGGTTCCGTAGTCAACAAGGAATCCTTATAGTTTCATCATGTCCTTCCGTCTGTCTGTCTGTCTGCCTACGGCTTAGCTCAGAGATACTTAGTACTAGAAAGCTGTAATTTGGCATGGGTATACATAATAATCATGTCGACAAAGTAGTAAAATAAGATCATGAATATAACAATGGTAGGGTAGGTACCCTACCATTGTTATATTCATGATCTTAAAGAAAATATCATCATCACTTTACGTGCGAGGGAGGTCCCTCGCACGTAAAGTGATGATGATATTTTCTTTCTCGTCTATCCCGTGGTGTGGGGTATCGTTGGCCCTTCAAAATTATGGCGGGTCTCTGAAAATCATTTATCGACTTTAAAGTGCTCTTGTTTGTTAGAGTCAATTAGTTGTTTTTGGATATGAGAAAATATTCACGGCAGTAGTATTATAACAAAGATAAAAGTTAAATTATCAGAGAAAAAGTAGCCTTTACAAGATAATGAGTAATGGTCAACATTTGCAGTTGAAATGTATGGAAGAACATATTTATTTCAACGACAATGTTAAATTTGTTCTTGGGATAAATTCGTTCCAACTACAGAACCCTTCATTGTGCGTGATCCGACACGCACTTGTCGGTTTTTTTACTAAATGCATATGAAAGTATATACGGTACTTATAAAAAAAATACAATTATGGCTTTCAGTATTGGGAAACCGTGTCTGTAATTTCAATTCAAACTGAATTTCACACAGAGTAATGGCCTGTTCCCACTAAGGCAAAATCCCTACTTCCATAATAATAATATATATTATTTATCCTTATCCATACTATCCATACTAATATTATAAATGTGAAAGTAACTCTGCCTGTCGGAAGTGACAGACGTTACTAAAAAAAACAATGAAAAAATCAAAAACCTGACGTCACAAATTCTTCATCGTGCAGTTTACAACATCCCGATATCAACCGTTGGGTTTCTCACCGACCCAGATGACCCCATAACCCTCCTCCAAGAGAGCAGTAGGGCTGCCAGTACAGTTAAACACAAAGCACGACCGTCATTCCGACCTCGCTGCCGAGGTCCCTCGCGACAACCCCGACTAAACATACAGACACGTTTCTTACGTTTTCACGCCTAAACCGCTGAACCGATCGTCATGAAATTTGGCAGAGATATAGCCAGCGGATATGAAGAAGGACATAGCGATAACCGACATCCACGTGGGCGGAGCCGCAATCAAAAGCTAGTTTTATATTTTTTTTAAAGTTAAAAAAAAAAAAAATATATATTCAGGAGTTGTGAAACAACACATTAATGTTATAAACATTTAGTTATGAATTAATTATGTAATAATGGGTTTCAGTAA
Organism: Dryobota labecula; assembly: GCA_947523025.1. NCBI lineage: Eukaryota > Metazoa > Arthropoda > Insecta > Lepidoptera > Noctuidae > Dryobota > Dryobota labecula. The sequence goes on along the minus strand of OX383289.1, from coordinate 23,105,631 downwards.
GTATATTTGATTTTCAGTTTATTTGTATAATTATTTTGTCCTATGATTTTGCATACAAAATTAGCAACCAGCTGCTGCTCATCTGACCAAGAATGAAGTAATATTTATTATTAAGACGCGTGACAGAGGGTCAGACAAAATTAAAAGAAAAAATATTAATATTACCATGTTACACAATCCGTCTTTTGATTTATAGATTTGTTGCCATCAAAGTTGAAATTAACTTGGGGAGCAGAATGCAATATCGTGACACCAATACCTACTGAATATCAATGTTGAGAAACTTCCTGTACCTACCTACTGAAGTAACACAGCTACGTAAGACTCTGTTCATATTTCCTAATTACTTGTTGTCTAACATGTAAGTGTATCGGGAGTTTGAGATAGTGATATGCTATACTATTCTGAGCCATCTAATCGGACCTCTCAGTTTGAAGCAAAAAAACTTACCTTAAAAGTCGCAAATTTTTGGGAGTAAGTAATGGGCTTCCGACTTCGCACCCAGTAATACTTACAAGGTGAGGATGACTTCATGACATTATAATTATGAATGAATACGGTCAGAGGATACGAAACGGGGGACTATGAATTATTCCCAAAAACTGTCGCCTAATCAAGCCTTCGAAACCCGGTCGCATGTATTAGGATGGGAAACACTCCAGGACACCTCAAGGCAATTGACCTTGACCTTAGGGTTATTGACCTTGACCTCAAGGCTAGTGACAGACCAATGTCTTCCAGTAGTCCACGGTACACTCCATAGGGTCAGTGACCTCGAGGGCACGGTGAATAATCCCGAAGTTCAATTTCCAAGGTACAATGGCCCAAAGTTCCTCATGCTCACCTTAAAGGCGATAATCGCATAGCACGGCTCACGACTCGATCGCACAATGTATGCGTTTTGACCAATAGGAGCACGAAGCGTATTTTAGTCGTGTTCGTATTAGTATACTGATGTATACTCGTAGAAGTGTGACACTCACACTAGGGGCGTGCTATACTCACTTATTTGTAAGACGATTTTTGATCCTGATCCTCCGGCTTTTAAAAAATTGTTCCTTACTGGGACAATTCACATTTTTTTTATTTTACGATGGGTTTGCTCTTGACTCTAGTCTAGGTCAGAGGTAACAAAGACAACGTCGACGATGGAGTGAGCTTATCCAGAAGAAGCCTGTTTACTCTAACTTTGAATAGAATAGGGTTGTATGCGTTCGGAAACACAGACGCAGGCAGAGAGTTCCACCCCTTTGCTGTGCGCATTATAAAAGACGTTTGAAAACGCTTAGTGCGAGTTGGTGGAATATCAACTAGGTAGGGGTGGTAACTTGCAGTGCGTCTAGATGTCCGATGGTAGAAGAGGGGCGGTGGAATGAGGTCGTGGAGTTCATGGACACACTCGCCGAAGTACAATCTGTAGAAGACCGACAAGCAGGCAACCTCGCGGTGATGAGGCAAGCTGTGAAGCTTGGCATCCACCAGTTACATATTTTTAAGAACTAATTTCAGTTTCAATCTTCTTATTTCTTTTTCGTGTGGTTAGTGACTAACCTGGTGTCAGAGTTTTTATGCCGCCCATGGACTTGGCTACACATTCCGTCAAGAAATATCTCTCATTCATGCCGGTTTCCTCACAATGTTTTCCTTCACCGTTTTTTAAGCAAGTGGTAATAATATACGTATACCAAAAAGAAAAGTCAGCGGTGCGTACCTTGGGTTTGAACTGTAGACCTCATGACAGTTCGACGGTCACACCACTAGGCTATCACTGCTGTTAAGAAGAAAGTTTAAATCTGTCAATTTTTTTTATAGCAGTAGCTACAATGAAGATTCTTTCCTTTTTTAATGACGATTCACTAACTGATTGACATTACTGTTCCTCTAATTGACATAATTATTGTGATATTGGTTTCACTTACTTTTTATTTCCGTTTGACATTATATAGACTTATTTTATTTTATTTTTTATTGCTTTGACCACGCTGACATTTTTTATTTATAATTTGTAATTCCAATGATCTGTTACTTATTTTTGTTTTTTTATTTTTTATTATGAATTGTAAACCTTTCAATGCCCGGGCAGGCAGTAAAATATGGAGAACTTTTTTATAAAAACACCTATGTACTATACCTGTGAGTCTCGCTTGTGCCGCGTTCTGATGCGGACACGTTTGCATATTCTTTATATCGAATAGCGCAGCGCAAGCTCGTAATTTACTTGCCATGAATAATGAATTTGTGGTGAATGAACTGCTGGCGTTCCTGCAGCAGAAGCTGGATGTGATGGACGAGGTGTCTGCTATCCACATCTGTGTAACTAACTTCAGCGAGGATGACATAGCTGCTGCCAAGCTGTTTTTGTTCAGTGTGCTTAACAAGCGCGACCAGATGGTGTCCCGCCGGCGTGACGGGACTAAGAGAAGCCTGCAAGACATAATCGGGCTGTTCAAGGAGATCGACCCTGACGACGTGCCGACGTTTGTGGCGAAGGAGCTGCACAAGCTTCCTCCCGTCACCTTCGACCATGTCGATGTAACGAGCCTTCTGAAGGATATTTTCTTTCTGAAGGCCAGTCTTGCGGATGTGCTAACGAAATTAGATGCATCCCAAAACACCGCCGCCGATTTGCGCAAAGAAGTTAGCGAGTTGCGTAACACTGTGACGGTAATACGATCACCAGTCGATGCGTCTAATGTGTCGCGGAGCCGGTCTCGATATATCGTCGTCGAATTCCGCGTCAGCGGTTTTGTCGCCAGCGCATCCGTCGATTGCTGAGCACGCAGTGTGCCCCGCCCGCGCGCCCCACAGCCCCGCGCTCGTCAGCGCGGCTCCTCCGCGCAGCACCGCCCATACCCCACGTCCCGTCCCGCTGCCTGTGTCTGCAGCCCTAGCGAAACCCCTACAAAAGGATTTCGCTAGCGTCACCGCGACTGCCCCTGGAGCTCCAGCTATAAAGCCTATACCAGAAAAGGTACCGAGTAAGGCTGTTAATGATGAGGGTTTCGTGATGGTGCAAAGGCGAAAACGCCGATCGCAAATTAATAAGAACCGCTGCGGCAAAGCTCCTATAGGGCCTGAAGTTAGCCTGCGTGCCGCAATGCCGAACACACCGGTGTACATCTCCCGCCTGCACCACACCACTAAGGCAGAGGACATCGAGGAGAACGTGTGCCAGAAGACAAGGTACACGCCGAGGGTGCAGTTACTGGAGTCGCGCCGCAACGTCAACTTTAAAGCATTCGTGGTACGCGTACCGAATTTTTACCTGTCCCTCGTCATGGAAGAAGACTTTTGGCCGCAGAACGTGGTGTTCCGTCGCTTCCGCGGACAAGTACCACTGACAGCACATAGTCAAGGTAGTGCAAAGTGAAGTGCTACTAACATAGTTTTAAGTCTTATTTACTAACACAAGTTTCCAATAAAAATATGTATGTTTAGGTTAAGGTATTTATGTTATGGGCCTCCGTCGCCTGAAAATAAATGGATTTATTTATTTATTTATTTATACCCATGTTTGCAAGGAAATAAATGATTTGATTTGATTTGATTTACAATTTTGATAATGATTTTCGTTGATAAAAAGTGATTGCAATCAAATTTTTAACATTTTTAATTAATTACGGGAATTTGATTTCCGGTGTAGTCAGAGTAATGAATGGTTTATGAAATTGAATATCAACTTATATTAATAGTAATAGTATTTTTTTGAGGTCTCGAAACCTGAACTAGGGCATCCTGAACTAGGGCATATGACAGGGTTTCTCCAGTTACATGGATTAGCATGAGAAAGGCTTAGACTAATACAATTTGCACTGAACTTCTCCAATAATTAAAATAAATTGAAAAAAAAAAAACTAATAATTATATACATATATATTATATATAATACAAAAAATATTAATAATTCTAAAACATACTAGTAGTAGTGTGTAGTAATTTTTTTTTTCAATTTATTTTAATCATTGGAATGTGTCAACACAAAACAAAACAGAGTATGTTTTATAATTATTAATATTGTTTGTATTATATATAATATATATGTATACAATTATTAGTATTTTTTTTTAATTTATTTTAGTAACACACACATTCACAATGAATGAATGAATGTGAATGTGTGTGTTGTCTGAGTCTGACCACTAGATTAGACTACTGATAATGTTTTCAGTATCATTTTTATATTATCATAGCTATAAATTGCCCGTAAATTCAAAGCACAACTGCCATTCTTTGACAGTTGAATACTACGGCAAATTGAAGTGGTATGCCAATTTGAATAACAACTATTTTCTCTGCTATTTCACAACTTTTAACTTATTCCAACTTTTAACTCTTAACTATTCTCTCCTTTTATTATATAGCAGGTAATATGACTTGATGGTATGTCAGTCGTACAGCTGGATGCTGTGCGCTCAATATATCCATGTCGGAACAATGCTACTCCGCGTCGACGTGAACGATGGAGTCTGTCGACCACCAAGATACAAACATCTATTCTCTATGAAAATGGTATTGAGGATAAAAATAGTTCCTTGTGGAGTTTGCTTTAAGTTTTATTTTAGTTTTGGTTGTTTATGTAAAGTCTGACCAGGGTAGTAGCATTGACAAAGAGTCAGAACCTTAATAAATTTAAGACAAGGAAATTAATTGCTAAGCAAATAGACTACCAACTTAAATTATCCGTTTATTCAATTAACAATTGCTTCTCTTTTATAGTTGTATGAAATGGCTGTAGTGCGGTAAATAGGGATGATGACTTGGTGTCGTTTTGCTTGAAAATTAATGACTATATTATTTGCAACCGTACGGTTGCTGACAGAGTAATGCCACTTAATGGTTTTCAGATTATTCATGAAGATGCAATTTCTAATTAAAAAAAAAAAAAAATTGTTTACACATTTACAATTTTGCTATAAAAAATGTATTATGTGTAAATTATTGTTTTGTATTTATTTATAAAGTGCATTAGAACACGAAACAGCCAATACGAGCCTAAAACAAGATTTCAAAAACCAGGTGTCAAACGCTACAAAGCGTGAAAATCAACACTAGCTGAAGTGCAACGCCGCATCTGTGACTGACCGGGTCTTAAAATTGTTTAATGCCCAATGCCCGACTTCCATACCCGACTTCATGCCGGCTATGCCAAAGTGAAATTTGCACAAGGCGAATAAGAAATAGAGTTACTTTTTGCTTTTGCATTGCATGGGAGGTAAATTGGAAAGGCCGTGAGCATGCCCAAAGTTTACTATGGTGTGGCGTTGTAGATTCATACATAGTTTGAAACGTAAATGTTAAGGATAAGTGATAGGTATACCCTTATCTAATATATAAAATTTTCTTGTCACAGTGTTAGTTGCCATACTCCTCCGAAACGGGTTAACCGATTTTGATGAAACTTTATATGTGCATTTGGTAGGTCTGAGAATAGGTTTTATCAGTTTATTTCTTTTTTTGAAGATTTTAGGTAGGTAGGTAGGTATGGTAGGGTAGGTAGGTAGGGTAGGGTAGGTAGGTAGGGTAGGTAGGGTAGGGTAGGGTAGATTAGTGGAGTTTATACTATATATCCTTTGCGCGTAGACAAACTGCGACAGTCAAATAGCTATTGACAGAACGAAGTCTGTCAGGTCACTAGTAATTAAATATAATTTATTCCCCAATTTTCGCAATTACACCTAAGTACCACTGTTTGTCTCTGCACCACCCAAAGGTTGACTGGTAGAAAATGCCTATGGCATTAAGTCCGCTGTACATTTGTGTGCTAAAGTATTAAATTAATAAATAAATAATAAACCTACCTAAACGTAATAGTTTCACAAGACTGATGATAAGACTGAGACTGAGTTGGATAAATGGTACTCAGCTCATGCGTTGATTTAGGCATGTTCCTGTCTCAGTCTTGCACTTGTAGTTTCTCAATTCCACAACATTATCAGGAATAACGGTTCACCCAAGTCATCAAAGTCGTCTACCTGACTTCTTCCCAACTATGTTGCGGTCAGCTACCAGTCCAACCAGCTGAATCAACTCAGTCTATCGCAGTCCACTGCTGGACAAAGGCCTCTCTCAGGCTGCGCCACAATACTCTGTCCTCTGCCTTCCGCATCCAGTCTGTCTCAGCCACCTTTTTATGGTAATCGGTCCATCTAGCTGGGAGGTGTCCCATACTACGCTTGCCGATACGCGGTCTACACTCCAGGACTCGTCTGCTCCACCGGCCATCGGTCCTTCGACAAACATGGCCAGCCCACTGCCACATTAGCTTGCTTACTCTGCAGCTGAATACCAGAACTTTACTTGGAGCGGCTGCCTATCGAACGCTTAGCCAAAGTAAGGGCTGCTGAGTAACGTTTCTAGGTTCCGGCCTAAAATTGGAACATGTTTTTGTGTTGCTGGAAACATGTTTCACACTCAAATTATATGAAAAGTAACACAAAATGATGTTGCTGCAACAATACTGGGAAACTTTTTTTTACCATTAATAATAATAATCCTATAGTCTAATATCTTTGTTTCCATATCTTGCCATAGTCCTACACCAACTGGGGTTGGTCCTTGGGTGCACTTGCATAGTGCGTACAGGGATAATCGTCGGTTGGTGCCTCATTCAATAAAAAGTGTCTAACGGGCCTCTGCATGTTGGCTTTGGCACCTCGTACGCCTTCCAAAGGCCCGGGACCCCAGGGTCCCGAGATATGTCACAGACAAAAATAATAATAATAAATAATCTTTTTATTTCGGACACAAATATCCATATAGTGTTAGTAACATACAAAAAATAACTTATTGCCTAGTGTTAGTACAAATCAACTTTCGCACAAACTGCTGTATAATCGGAGAGCCGAAGCTCTCGGCTACAGTTTTCAGGATGCTGTTTTGACTGCCCCTCACTCTCCTCAGTAGCGACGCAGTTTTTAGCATAGAAGCTGTCGGTGCGGGCTTGCGCAAACATTTTCGATGCGCTACAGTAACGAGGCAGCCTCCATATCATCCTGAAAGCATTGTTATATTGGACGCACAGGACATCCAGCCATATCTAAGTACAATTGACCCATAGATTGCCCGTGTACAAACTTTGGCAATAAGCCTTGAAAAGTACTTTTACTTGGTCTTTACACCGCGCAAATCTACGGGACAACATATTGCTCCGTTTTTGAATACCAGATTATTAAAGAAAACACATGTTGCGTTGCGATTTATAATATTTTACAGTAATCTTCCCTGCAGGGTAAATTAATTGTTTATATAACTTTAAATAAAAATCCGGGTTATAAAAATATTGAACGGATTTAACAATTTCGCTGTAGCAAACGTGTTCTGACTAAAATATTAATAAAGCTTTCCGAATGATATTTTCATCTGTGTTGGTAAGATCAATATTGCATGCGATGTAAAGGATCAACGTTACCTTATTTAAAGTTTTCATTTAACAGCTGTAGTGAAGTTAAGGAACATGAACTTTCAATAATTCATCAGATTTAAATTCATCAGACTTTCATACAAAAATAAAAATATTTAAATTCATCGCTTTAAATGTATATCATAATGAAATTTTGAAGGTTTGATTTTGGTAAATGTATTATGTTTTGTAAAAAGTCATAGAACAAAAGTTGTTATTTAGAAGTGCTGCAAGGTTGAGTGTTTTACCAATAACCTATTTATATGTCGGAAACGAGTTGTATCCGGTACGCCAGCGCCATCTAGTCGCGTTCCATGGAGGTATTGGAGTTCGCGCCAACGAGTCTTGACTAATCGGGACGCCAGTGCTGTTTAGCGGCGCATAACGGAGTACAACATAACGTTCGACCGGCGACAAGTGATCGCGGCACATTCGACAAGCAACGGTGCAACAAGCGTGCGGTGGTGCGGTGCGGAGCATCGGTGGCGGTCAAGCAGTGAAGACGTCAAGAAACTGTTGCGCGTTCGATATAGTTGTGTTGTGTTCCTACATTAATTACGTTGCATACCCATTACTGTATAGAATCAAGTTCTTCTAACTAAACAGACAGATGTGCTGCTGGGGAATTTGTTCCCCTACTTATTCTTCCCAGCTAAAGCACTAGGAAGTAGTGAAGGACCGGGCATTTTGGGGGACTGTCTTATGTAATTTTGATTCTCAGCTTAGATTGAGTAAATGACTTTTGAGATTAATTCGGTTTTTCTATTGCGCAATAACCAACACTATCCACAGTATGCCCACAGTAGTTAAAATGTGGCAGATGCCAACGAGAGAAACCTTCCGTCCTTCGACATATATATGTATGTATGTATATTCTGTTACGAATAGAATTTCTAAAATACCTAGATAATTATTAAAGGGTTGTCTGGCCTTTGACCAAATAAACTAAAAAGGTAATAAAGAATTATCAAAGTCAAATTAAATTAGCTAGCGAAACTCCGCAGATGTGATGAGTACTGATTTTTACAAGCTTTTTAAACTGATAGTTTAAATAAGGACACTACTTACGGTCGTTGACCCCGAAAAACATCATCAAGTTTTTTTCTTGTTTTATCATCACGTTTGTTTTATCACGTCTGCGGTGTTTCGCTAACTAATTTAATTTGACACAGTATATTCCGATGAATTAAGAACCTCCTCATTTTTAGGAGACCGTTAAAAATAAATGAAAATTGAAAATAACAGGGGATTGAGATGTGAAGGTATGGAGGTAGGAGGATAACGTAATCGTGGTGACCAGTGGCAGTGAAAATTCTGTGAATTAGATGTTAATAGAGACTACTACGAAGGGTTTGCAGCTAAGTAATAACAGCCACACGGGTCGACCGATCACGTTAAGCTACGCTTGCCGCAGTTGGTCCGTGGATAAGTGACCATCTTTACATACCAAGACCCCTCCGTGCCTCGGAAAGCACGTTATGCCGTTGCGTTGGTCCCGGCTGCCATTCGTGGATCTTTGACAGTCGTTACGAGTCGCCAGAAGCCCGAAAGTCTGACAACCAGTCTTACCAAAGCGTATCGTATTACCCAGTAATTGGGTTATGGAGGTCAGGTAGGCAGTCGCTCCATGTAAAATACTGGTATTCTGTTGCATCTGATTAGACTGGAAGCCGACCCCAACTTAGTTGCGGAAACGACACAGAGAAACTCATTTATTCTTCAAATTAACGCTTTTGTTTACTAGTATACTACACTCACACACAGACGACAACATACCTAAACCTCACAGCAACACACTCACACAAACACTCCTCACAAATAACCATTAAACCCACTCAATAAAACAACATCACATCAACATCAACGCATCACATCACATTGACATCAGAATTATCACCCATATACGTTATAAATAATTGTTTACTTCTCATGCTCTTAAAGTACGCCAATATAGCCCTACGAAGCGGGACTAAAGTGACCACTTTAGTCTCTAGGGAGTGAAAAGTAATTATCTTTTTAATTTCCTTCATGTGACATAGACAAACTCAAACAGCCAGTAAATATACTATTTATCTGTGGAGTTCGGACCATCTTCATTGCGAAAATGTTGAGTGTTTTAGTTCCATGGTTTTTCCGCAAAGAAGGTGGCGCCATGTGTTTTAAATTGTTAATCTGTGACTGGTTTAGAAGAAAAACTGACCGCGAAATTTTAAGAATATTTGTCGAGTGTAAATTTGTTCGTTTTTAAATAAATTTTATAAGAATGTCCAGTGACGGTGAAGAGTTTGACGTCGAGCAAAAAACAAAAGACATACCTAATAGATAATCTTTTGCCACCAAAATAGCGGAAGATTTACCTAGAAACTTACGAAAGTTCTATGGACTGAAGGAATAATATTTATTGAATGTTTTTGTACTAAATTGACTATTTTTCTCGCACTCAAAGTGTTCGCGACGATGCGTCACCAACAATTTAGCTTGTATAAAATCAGTAATTTTAACTTAGCTTAAAGATATAGGAAATATAATTTCTTCGTCAATACTAGTAATAATAGCATAAATTATGTAGAATCGATGATGTGCGCGCTGAGGCGACATCAGAAATGAGTTTTATTCAAAAATGTTCCTATTTACGTAGGTGCCCATGTATTTTTGCACACTTTTTTCCACACAATATGTCCTACCTATAAATAGGAAAAATTTCATGTCGCAATAATGCGAAATAAAGCAGTCAAAATGATGTGCAATGACTATACTAACTCAAATATGTTAAAAGTATAGTCATTAATAGTGCTGCCTAGCAGCTATAATGTAATCAAAATGACAATTTTGATAAAAGTCGTAAACTCGACCATTGTACGCCTCGATTAGGTAAGTTAGATAGACAAAACTTAAAATCATTTACTGTATCCAGGTCACCTAGACCGAGACCTAGCCCTGGACCTAACTTCCTGAAATCTAGCCCTTGAGGATACCTACCTAATCGAGTCTAAATGCCGCGAAGCGGATTTCGTAAAATAAAGGCTACCCAACCTGTATACAGAGGCTCATAGCGGGCTGAAAAATCTAGGTACGAAAACTAAAATACTAGATTTCTCTAGGGCAATAGACTAGCTTGAGGTTTCTTTTGGTATGGTGGAGATCGGTTCAGCACTTTGCCAGTAAAGTCACTTGCAAACAATTTAATATTTTATTATTCACATAAATCCCGTTGTAACTGAAATATCTTTTCAGTAGGAATAGTTAGAGTCATGATAAACCTCATTAGAAAGGCCATTATTTTACAAATCTTATGATATATAACACTTTATGTAAAGTGATAGAAATAAGGGTGTTTAGGTGTAAAACACATTAGAACTTAAGATATTTTAAGACAATAAAGTTTCTAAAACGGGAGGCGATTCGCGGCTCTTAGTAAGGTAAAGGAGCACTACTACCTTAGTGAGCGCGCCACCTATAAATTTCGTAGTCATCGACATGGAACTAATTCCATCTAAATAGTCATATAGTAGTACTGGGGAGTCCTGAAATCGCTTCCTGAATATTTATGAAGTCTTATCAGTAATACGGTCTTATTATTTCTTCCGTAAAAACCCGTGATTCTTCAAGAGTAATGTCGCAGTGAGTATTGAAGATATCCTGAACTATTGGTGCAGGACTTCAGCGCCGCTTGGACTGGGATAGCCTTACAACCTTCCTGATTTTCGAGTCAAGCGATCACGCCCGTCCGGTACACAAAGTGAAAAGTATAGTTTGCACCTCGAGACTAAACGCCAACTTAATATACCCTCGGTTTCATTGACTCCTTCGCACGCTCGGGAGTTAAACCACCTCTGGTATATTATTATGACTTCGTTTAGTCCCTCGATATAAAATATACTATTGTAAAACGTGTCAATCCCAGTAAAGTTCACTGTCCTTCAAGATAAAAGATTTTCCTAGTTTGACGGGCAGGGGTCTTATTCATCTGAATATAAAAGCCATACCCATCCCTTATTTTAACAGCACTTATGTTACCTAGGTTAAGTTTTTTTGTAAATAAATGATTACTTACTTACTTAAAAGGCTAGGCAGATGATGAGAGATTACGCATAAAGTTGGCTTCGAAGAATTAAGTTTATCATTGTGGGGAATAGATTTCTGACTGCCAAAAAGGCTGGAGGATAGGTATCCTGCTTGCCCTGACACCTGCACGTCAAATCAGAGTGCTTAGACAAGTATCAATCGCTGTATAGATGTCTCGTCTACAAGTTGACGGCGGGCCGCTCAGTAAACGAGCGTTTAGTAAAAGGTGTTTCACAAATTGATCGGCCCCAGTCTGCGTGCAGTTGTCAACGAGTTAACAGCTATCCACAAGTCTTCACTTCAGTCTGGAAAAAAGGTTAACAAGTATCAAAGTGTGCATAAATTAGGAGTGAGGCATATTTATCGTAACAGATAGAAATAACAGATATTTAAAAATAACAAATAACAATTGTTCCTTCCAATAAAACTATCTATTACTTAAAATAACAAGCCCTCAAAGACTGTTACCACGGCTGTTACTGTATTTCACTATATCAGTCCCCCACACAGGCTCACAGATTGTTACCATGACTGTTACATACTTTCATACACATTCACACACAGGAAGGAAAATATAACAAGGATATTAATTTCTCTCTCTTCCTCATTAAAGAATGACCCTTGCTAAAGAAAGAAGCACCTATTATTTACTTCAAAATATGATTACTTCTCACTCTTATTAAAGCGGTTAAACTAAGCTAAAAAGAGAAGCACTTAGTATTTATTATCCCTAAATTACAGTTGGTGGTCTAACAAGAATCAATATTTATTATTGTAATTTTATATTGTTTAATATGTGTATCCTATGTTGGAGATCGTCCTCAATAAATAAATACGTATTTATCGTCGGTACAAAAATAACAGGCTAATTTATTAACAGATATTTGGATCTGTTATTTTTGTGTAACAGTAACAGATATCGTGGTTTACCTGTTACAACCCATCTCTTGCATAAATCCTAACCATTTTTCTAGTCTTAAATGGTTTGATTGCGACAGCTAAGTATGTAATTAAAGTGAAATTATTATGTGTGCTGAATATGGTTTAAGATTTGAGATGTGTTTTGACGTGAATACGTCTTTAAGTTTGCTTCTATAGTGGGAGGCAATTCAGAAAACTGATGACCTCGAAATCTGCGGATACAATTTAATTTGGTGTTGCAGCTACATCCAAAATTGAATTACACCACTCGATAGTAGGCTAACGAAGGCTGAAGAGATCCGCAGGAGAACCTAGGTAACCGACATAGCTCGGAGAATTGCCAAACTTAAGTGGCAATGGGCAGGGCACATTACGCTTAGAACAGACGGCCGTTGGGGCCGAAAGGTTCTGGAGTGGCAGCGGCGTACCGGAACACATAGCATTGGAAGGCCTCCCACAAGGTGAACCGATGACCTTATGAAAGCCGCAGGAATCCGCTGCATGCGGGAAGCACAAAACCGGTCGAGGTGGCGGTGCTTGGGGGAGGTCTATGCCCAGCAGTGGACGTCTTTCGGCTGAAATGATGATGATGATGATAGCAGGCTAAAGGATAAATAAATTCGTTATGTTGTATAAAAATATATATAGCCCCTAATAAAATTTAAGTAAGCTCTCACCTCGCTATTAATTGAGAAATGTCAATAAACTGTTCCAGATTTAATAAATGATAGTTTTTAATATTTTTTAGTTTATTTTTGTTTTGTTTAATTGTTTTTTTATTTAGTTTTTAATTTCATTTTAATTAAGAGTCTATACTACCTCAGCGCCACCTCACTCCGTTTCTCGCTCGCACACTATTGCTATCGGTCACGCGAGCAAGCGGGACAGGGCAGCAGGGAAAAGGCTCCAAGTCGCCGATAGTTAAGGTAATTTCTTTTTACGGTGAAAATAGTGGTCATTTAAAAAAAGTAAATAACATAAGACCTGCTTTATAGTTAGTTCAGTTATTATGCAAAGTTTCATTATCTAATTTGAAGTATTTTTTTAATACCAGCGGTTTATTGTTCGGTTTGGAGGTAACTTTGTTTTTTTTTTTTTCTATCGAGAAAATTTTATGGAATCGTGTTTTCAGCTAACATAGTACTTAACATTAATCCTCAACTTTACCATATATTTATTTCAAAATTAATGCTGCAGTATTTTCGACATAACGGAGGATAATGCTAAGCCATTTGAGGTAGTATAGGCCCTTAATATTTGTACGCCTTCACGGCAAAACATAGTAGGTACCCAAATAATACGAGTATATGTTAACCTAACCTGTTATCTTTATGTAAATATGTACCTATGTTTTGCAAATAAATATTCTGATTCAGGTGAGGACTGTGACTGTATGAACTAAATTACAACGTTAAGCGAAAGACAATCAATAATCATAAAGGAAGTTCGCGATCCGAACAAAGTTTTCATTAACAACATTGAGTTCAACGCTGAAACTAATTTTCTCGGCACTTTGTCGTATCCTTGGTTTCTCCTGTGCTCCGTAGATCTAACGTTAATAAACGTTCGAGCGCCAATAGCTCGGTTCGCTCTATTTACGTTTGACGGCAGCCGACTGCTGTTTCAAAATACGCTGCTCCTTTACTTATTTCTATGAACTACAACATTTTGCTACTTTCAATCAAGATGTTTCTTTGTTTTATGTAATGAGAAATAGCTTTGATGAGACCGCTAGCTTTCTCAGTTGGAGTGAGAGGTAATTAATTAAAAAAAAATCCTAAAATAGATTGTTTTTATTAGGGTTCCGTAGCCAAATGGCATAAAACGGAACCCTTATGGATTTGTCATGTCTGTCTGTCTGTCCGTCCGTATGTCACAGCCACTTTTTTCCGAAACTATACTGTTGAAACTTGGTAAGTAGACGTATTCTGTGAACCGCATTAAATTTTCACACAAAAATAGAAAAAAAAAAACTAAAAAATTTGGGGGTTCCCCATACTTAGAACTGAAACTCAAAATTTTTTTTCATCAAACCCGTACGTGTGGGGTATCTATGGATAGGTTTTCAAAAATGATATTGAGGATTCTAATATTTTTTTTTTCTAAACTGAATAGTTTGCGCGAGAGACACTTCCAAAGTGGTAAACTGTGTGTGTGTCCCCTGTAACTTCTAAAATAAGAGAATCATAAAACTAAAAACAATATAATATGATGTACATTACCATGTAAACTTCCACCGAAAATTAGTTTGAACGAGTAAGTAGTTTTTTTTAATACGTCATAAATCGTAAACCGCGCTTGCTGCTACGGAACCCTTCATGGGCGAGTCCGACTCGCACTTATTTTTAAATTACCATGGGTAACGTGAGCAGTGCGGGCCCCGTGGTAACAGCCGCGACTTATGAGTTGTAGGTCATAGGTTCGAACCCAGACATTCGCTTTACTTTGTGTAGATTATTTCATCAACACTGAACTGCTTTTATTTTGTCTACCTAAGCATTAACTTGTAACAGAACATCGAGTCGCTCCAATGTGTCACCTTTTCACGAACCGATCAATGAGTTTGACGTTCGACACTTTGTTACAACTTGATTTTGCAAACAGAAGCGAATTTGTGTAACATTTCATCGTGAAGCACACGCGACCTGCACATCCGACAATTCAATGAAGAGTAAACACAAAATAGACAGGAATGTTACAGGAACAAATGCTCACTCGCCATGAGCATTAATTCGAACACTGTGTCGAGTATTCGCAGGAACGTTAAGTTACTGTTTTAAATTGAACTTTTGCTTGTATTGTACCATTCGGAAGAACATAATTATTACATTACATGAATACGCTCGAGAAAATGCTCTAGTGTGTACTCACCTTAACATACTGAACCGCTGAGTTCGGTCAC
This sequence comes from Dryobota labecula, assembly GCA_947523025.1. Taxonomy (NCBI): domain Eukaryota; kingdom Metazoa; phylum Arthropoda; class Insecta; order Lepidoptera; family Noctuidae; genus Dryobota; species Dryobota labecula. The sequence continues at coordinate 23,090,344 of OX383289.1, read as the reverse complement.
GTTGGACAAAGATCGCCGTCACCGGGACGTCACGTTCGGTTCGAATAGTTCGTTTCTCGGTGACGTCCCGATGACGACGGCGGTGGTCAAACGCCCTAAGAGCTATTTTTACGATTATGGTACGGAACCCTAAAAAGTAAAGCAATTAAACACTCGTATCTTTTTACTACACTAGTTAACATAACCTAAACTGAAACAGTCTCACAAAACGTGTAATGTTATTGCCGTCATTGTAAACTCTTATTTTAGTTATATAAAAGTTTTAGCCGACAACCGTAATGAGATTATCCTTTCGTAATTATACCAAGGGTTTAATTACTGAATGTTATTAAGCTCAACAACTAAGGGCAAAGCTTTATAATATCTATATTTTACACAGAGAATTAAATTTATTAACACAAATTTTAACGCACCTACTTTTAAATGGAGTATGAACGTGTCTGGTAGTAAGGTAGTGGTATCGTTTAAATCATAATTATTCCTTTGATATTTTGTAGGAATCTTGTGTAAATATAGACGTTTTATTTCAGTTAAATGGCTAAAACCAAAGATAAATAGGTATTTTTATCGATTGGCCATTTCTCCCGTATGGCGGTCTTCCCCGGACTTACCCTAGCAACAAAATACGTTTAAATAGTAAATAAATGGAGTATGAACGTGTCTGGTAGTAAGGTAGTGGTATCGTTTAAATCATAATTATTCCTTTGATATTTTGTAGGAATCTTGTGTAAATATAGACGTTTTATTTCAGTTAAATGGCTAAAACCAAAGATAAATAGGTATTTTTATCGATTGGCCATTTCTCTCGTATGGCGGTCTTCCCCGGACTTACCCTAGCAACAAAATACGTTTAAATAGTAAATAATTCCTTAACAAATCTGTTAGCTATCTAAAAACCACCACTGAAAATCTGCAGCTGTGCTGTGGGTCCCTCATAGCACAGCATCATGCTGAGTGGAAGCCTTCTTGTCACAGTCATGACGTGCAGCTGTCGACTATTTCGGTTTTATGCTCGTGATTCAAACTCAAACTCAAACTCAAAGCATTTATTTCAAATAAACCAATTACAGGCACTTTTGAATTGTCAAGGGGTCGGTCAGTCAGAAAGATGAAGCTAGTTGCCCATTCCAAAGCGTAGTAGGTTCCTATGGAGAAGAACGGACAAGAAACTCCATGGACACTCTTTTAAAACAAAATATTGTTACAAAATATGGGTTACATCATTCATGTTGAAGTTATACATGTGAGAACAATGTAGAAAGACGTGCACGTTAGAAGCGTCCGTAATAGAAACAATTCAAAAATTAAAATAAGCCGTGGCAGCTAAGAGATGACCAGTCCCAACTGACGGCGCCCGTTCACGAACATGACGCATGGATCAGCACCATTTAGCTCAACCATTTTGAAGGGAACTTAATGATCCAACACACACGCCACCACCAGCGAGACATTTGAGTGAGCATGACATACTCTCAGCCGCCAGGGCACATTCAAGTCAATAAAAGACATATTACCCGGTAAATGGTAGCTCTATAGTACATAGTACTCACACCTGTGCTATGCAATTATATAATTCAAGGACATTGAGTTTATACAATGCAAAAATAGTTTACAATCTTCAGCAGCTCCAACATGATTGTCAAATGTTAATTAACTAGCTGAGGTTGTGGAGCAGGACCAGCATTCAGCCAAGCATTTTTATCAGCGATGTAATCCCCCAACTTATAATATGCCTGCCTGCATAGTGTGCGTTTTATACAAGATTTAAATTTAGTCTCATTCAGTTGAAGTATGTGGGGAGGAATTTTATTGTAACATTTTAAACAGTACCCCATGAAAGATGAGTCTACTTTAGCCAGTCTGAAACCTGGTTGAGCTAATAGGTCCCTATTTCTAGTACTATAATTATGTCTTTCACCTCTTTTTCTAAAAAGATGTAAATTTTTCCTTACGTACATGATGTTTTCGTAGATATATTGACAAGGTACCGTCATGATGTTAATATCCTTAAACAGTTCCCTTAGAGAATCGCGCCTGCGGAGATTATATATGGCTCTGATGGCTCTTTTCTGCAGAATAAAAATAGACTCGATGTCTGCAGCCCGTCCCCAAAGTAAAATACCGTAAGACATTATACTATGGAAGTAACTGAAATAGACTAGCCTCGCGGTATCTACATCAGTAAATTGACGGATTTTTCTGACAGCATATGCTGCTGAACTTAGCCGTCCTGCAAGAGATGTTAAATGAGGACCCCATTGTAGTCTTGAATCCAGCGTGATCCCCAGGAAAACAGTTTTATCGACGAATTCTAGTTTCTCTTGATTCAATACTATCTCACAATCACTACTTTTGACATTTGGTAAAGAAAATTTTATGCACTTCGTTTTTTTCCCATTTAATACTAAATTATTAGCAGTAAACCAATTTTGGACCTGCAATAGAGCGTTATTTACGTCGTCAAAATTTGTAGCACGTCTATCTACCTTAAAAATTAAGGAAGTATCGTCAGCAAATAACACCATTTGTGGTTGATTTTTTAATAATATTATAATTTAGACCTATTTTGTTATATTTTTCTGTATTTCTACCTACTCGATTTAATTATCTATTTGTATGCACGTGTTTCTGTAACAAACAAACCTGTTTTTCGTTCTATCATTCTTATTCTTTCTTTATTTCTATCTCAAAACAATAAACCAACAAAATTAATCTCCTAAACCAATTTATTTATGTAATCTAATAAAAAATAAATATGGAAAAAGTTTAGATTACATAATTTACCTCAATACATACCTATTACCTACCTAAAAGAATAATCTGGAAATTTTCTCTTTCAAACAAATGAAGCACCCACGTCAAACTTTGGAAATTTTATTCAATATTCAATAATTTATTCATCGTAGCATGGAGATTATTAAAAATCCCTTGACCGGTACAGGAGAACTTTAAATTTATTATGGCTCGAAGTTGATCGGGGCGTCAACCTACATTAACTGTGTCTGAAACTTTGGAGGAAAAAACTTTCTTTCATTTAACTTTTAAGTCAACATTAGAGCAGGTTGGTAGTTTGTTGGTAGATGTTCGGTAAATATTAGAAATGGAGAAGGTTCAGTGTGATTTGTTAGGGTTCCGTAGCACAAAACTGTCCAATTGCGTGTCGGACTTATTTTCACATTTATAATATTAGTATGAATAGTATGGCTAATATGGATAAGGATAAATAATATATTATGGAAGTATGGATTTTGCCTGTCAGGAGACTGGGAACAGGCCATTATTCTGTGTGAAATTCAGCAAGTTTGAATTGAAATTACAGTCACGGTTTCCCAATACTGAAAGTTATAATTGTATTTTTTTTATAAGTACCGTATATACTATCATATGCATTTAGTAAAAAAACCGACAAGTGCGTGCCGAATCACGCACAATGAAGGGTTCCGTACTTGGAATGAATTTATCCCAAGAACAAACTTAACATTGTAGTTGAAAAATAAGGCCTCATTCCAACTGAAAATGTAAGTTGGTACGCGCAATATTGAGAGATTTATCTTGTTATATTAAAACAATAGACTTCTTATAGGTTTTCGTGTAATCTGTAAGTAAATAACAATGTTTTTATATTTTTCGCAAAATTTTAGGCTCAGTAATTTCGAAGATAAAGGGGGGCTGGCTGGTAACTTTTCATCTATTTTCTTAAATAATTTAAATAATATTTATTTTAAAATTATAAAAAAGTGTGTTTGAACCCTTACAATAACTTTCATTTGATGTATCACACGGTACAGAATGCAAAACTATTTTTATATTTTATTATTTACCCCCCAAAAGTGACACCTAAATTCAAAATACATTTATTAACGTTACAGGTCCGTATTTGGGTCACAGAAATTCATATGTGTATTAAATTTCAACTTAATCGGCTCAGTAGATTCGGAGCAAATTGCCTGTGACATACGGACAAACAGTCGGAAAGACAGACACACGAGTGATCCTATAAGGGTTCCGTTTTATCCTTTTGAGGTAAGGAACCCTAAAAACAGAATATAATCTTTATTTATACAGGGTGTTTGGCGCATGGACCGACACAACTTTTTGGGGGGTAGGGAGGGTCATTAGCGAGGTTTCATCCAAAGATCCCATGTCCTAAGTGTCACGGTTATTAAGATATTATTTTTTTAGGTTTTTTCCTAAAATTACCCGGAATCTCGCCTTTAAATCGTCATTACTTTTTTATTCATGGTTGTAATTGCACGAAATAAATTTTATTGTATTCTGCAATGTATTTGTATTTTAAATAGATCATTATTTGATGCAATTGATCTGTAAAAACATACTTATGGGCTTCCAAAGTCAATTTTGTTTTTAAATGTGTGAAAAATTGCAACTTTTAAATTCAGTATAAAAAAATTTGGACTTAGTTTTATTTGAAAAAGTTCTTTGGATGAAACCTCACTAATGACCCTCTCAACCCCCAAAAAATTATGTCAGTCCATGCGCCAAACACCCTGTATAATTCTTCTGTGACTGAACTATCCCAATTTTGATGAAATTTTATGTGTATATTTGAGTGGGTCCCTGGATGGTTTAGATTCACAATTGAACCCGGTAAGTGGCATTGCGATCGAGTTCTAGCAAACAGGAAAACGTCTATCCGGTCTGCTAGTGTTTCTCAAAAAAGTTTCCATTCCCAAATAAAAACAATTCATTCCACTGATAGCCCCAAGTCTTCTTTCCATGGCGTGTTTAATAAGAATTCAATAAGGTTCGTCGGCATCGTTCCATTTTCCTTAATCGGTACTTTTCGCCCACCTCAATGAATCGATTCAACCGTCATCCGATTTGATTCTCGTTGGCTTGGTCTAAAATAGATCGAAGTGTATGTTCAATTAATTCTTTTGCGATTGGATTAGTCTTATTGTGGAAGGTTGAATACCCAAGTTGGAAAAAAAAGTAATAGCAATAAAAGATTTTTATATCTTACCAAGTTGGAAAAAAAGCAATAACTATAAAAGATTTTTATATCTTTTAAGAAATTAAAAAAAAAAATCTAATACGTAAGAACGGAATACACGGCTGTTTGTGTATGTGAGTTTAAATGTTTGTAAACGCACCCACGATACAGGAGAAATTCCTAGTGTGGGGTAACGTTAAAAAAAAAAAAAAATTGAAGTTGAAGAACATCCTATTAACCAACTACTTAAAAGAGTTTGGTAATAAAAGGTGCAATCACAAAGTTGACAACGTTGCAAACAGCTGTCAAATATTTCGCTATTTTGATTAATTTATCAATGTTGCTAAATTAAGTTATAAAATATCCTTACAATATTTTAATGCACCTTATATAATATTATATATTTAGATATATATATATACGAGTATATATTGTATATAGAAGTAGCTCGAGAAAATGATGCCTGGAAGGATTTGGGGAAGGCTTTTGCTCAGAAGTGGGACAGTTTAGGAAAAAAATATAAAAAAAATAAAAAAACCAACGGGGCAGTCTTTGGCGACTGCCGATAGAAGTGAAAACTAAGTAACTTGAAAGCGTTCGGTGACGATGACGCGAGTTCCATGATTTTTGTTCACCCAAAAAGTACACATATATACACAGTATACATATAGCTCATAGAAAGCGTTCGGTGACGATGACGCGAGTTCCATGATTTTTGTTCATCCAAAAAGTGCTCAAAGCGCCTAAAGAATTTCTCAATTAAAAAAAAAAAATTGAAAATTGCCAGTCATAAGGACTGCCGACAGACAGAAGTGAAAACATAAAACTTTGGAATAACTGTTATTTTATACATATAGCTCATGGAAAGCGTTCGGTGACGATGACGCGAGTTCCATGATTTTGTTCACCCAAAAAGTGCTCAACGCGCCTAAAAAAAAAGAAAGTTTATAAAAAATATTAACTTAAAGACTATGCCCCGCAAAACCGTTTTTTTTTTTACAATTTGTTTTCTCTTGACTCTAGTCTAGGTCAGAGGTGAAAGAGTCAAAGTCGACGATTTTTATGGTTTTTCAGTGGGAACAGAACAAAAAGTTATTACTAATAAGGTTAATTAGTGCGGACACTCAATTTTCACTTATTGCACATAAAAAGTAACTTACAATAATATCATAACTAATACGTATGGGAAAAATATCGTTTACGAACTCTTGAAAATTAACTGCTTAAGTATTTGGCAAATTTACCTTTTCATGCTTGTATGAGTCACAGTAAGACACATTAAGTCTACCATTGATCAACGGAGAGATATGACAGGTAAACTGGAACATTGTAAATAATTTTGAGCGAAACCCGTGTCAGATTTATTCCGAAGCTGCATATCGAATGGTACTCGTGATTGGAATAATTTGGTTATATCGCCATGAATCGATTTCAAACGTCATTCGATTTGGATCTCGCGGGCTTTATCTGAAATAGATTGATGTTTAATTATGGGACTTTTTATCGTTTGACTGATATTTTTGGATGAAATTTGTATTTTATTAAAGCAGCTCTCGTGGATGACGTAAAAGGTGGAATGAAAATTCACTATTTTACATTTTACTTATGAGTCATGTCACATTTCAATCCTACTTTCCTACTATAAATTTTATAATTGTGAACGTTAGTATATTTGGATGTTTGTTAGTCAATCACGCAAAAACAGCTAAACGGATTTGGATGAAATGATGACACACTTATAGATAGAAAAACTTTTTATTTCACACGATAAAGATTGTAGATTTAAAGGTAGTTATTTTATAAGGGGTGACACAATGGCCGGTCTTATCGCTAAAAGCGATCTATACTGCAGGTAGTCAGTGGTGTACCATTTACATATGTATATACAATAATACAATAAATAAATACATACATAAAACATGTTATACTTATCTATATAAATATATACAACAATAATCATGAAGCAAGTGCAAAGATCAAAACAAAAAAAAAAGAAGAAATTATGGTTGAGGAGAGACAGTGTTTATCCATACTAATATTATAAATGTGAAAGTAACTCTGTCTGTATGTTACGTTTTCACGCCTAAGCCGCTGAACCGATCTTCATGAAATTTGGCAGAGATATAGCCTGGGATATGGAGAAGGATATAGGCTACTTTTTTACGCGATAACCGACATCCACGCGGGCGGAGCTGGAGCCAAAAGCTAGTTTATCGTAATTTTAAAAGTTGACAAATTTTATGCACGCCTTTTCGACACGGGCAAGTAATTCCCTAACCGCACTGCTTGAACACAGACTGTTTATAACCTTGATAGAAAACTTTTATCCCAGTAGTATGTTCCCCTATTATTGACTGCCTCGTTGGTGTAGTGGTCGCAAGCGCTACTGCTGAGAACGAGGTCCTGAGTTCGATTCTCAAGTCAGGCAAAATGTTATTGGGTTTTTCTATCTGAAATTTCTCAGTACAACCCCGGAGTCTGGATTCGTGCCCGGTTGATGGCAATAGGCTCACCCCCTATTACTTAGGACTTAAATATAACTGACGAAATGCTGGGGTACTATAAGTACAGCTCTGCCTACCTCTTTGGGGAATACAGGCGTAATGGTATGTATGATTTTATGTAATTTTTCATCAAGCATTATCAAGCACGTATCGCTTGTCAAGCACATCAAGGTTCGTGCTAGAGATTTAAGTTGGGGTCGCTTCCAGTCTAACAAAAGCTGGATACCAGTATTTTACATGGAGCGACTACTTATCTGACCTCCACAACCCAGTAACTGGGGAATATGTTACCACTTGGTAAGACTGGTTGTTAGACTTTCGGGTTTCTGACGACCGGTAACGACTGTCAAAGAATGAATGACAGGCGGGACCAACAGCTTAACGTGCTTTCCTAGGCACGGGGGAGTCTCGGTATGTAAAGCTGGTCGCCCATCCATGGACCAACCCCGGCAAGCGTAGCTTAACCTGATGGATGGACCCGTTGCGGCTGTTATTACATAGGAACGAACTTCTTCCCCAAAAGTGATCCCCATATTCATAATTAATTTATTTATATATGTGTGTAGGTATACCAAGTTTCAACTCATCATCATCATCATCATCATTTCAGCCGAAAGACGTCCACTGCTGGACATAGGCCTCCCCTAAGCACCGCCACCTCGACCGGTTCCGTGCTTCCCGCATCCAGCGATTTCCTGCGGCTTTCACAAGGTCAAGGTCAAGGTCAACTTTAAATTTAATTGGTCCAAAATAATCAGAGCAAATCGGGCGTGACAGACGGACAGACATACATACGAGTGATCCTATAAGGGTTCTGTTTTTTCATACGGACATACGGAACCCTAAATAGTTATTTATGCAACTGTTTTATAATAAGGGGTATTAAAACAGGAGTGTGGGTTTATCACACGAGGCGAAGCCGAGTGTGATAATATTGTCACATGAGTGTTTTAATACCTATTTATTACAGTTGCATACAATACTTTATCTACACCCATGATATGAATCCTCTATAAAAGGTTCTGTAACAATTTTTGCAACACTAATATTTTTTTTTTTTTTTTATTCTACTATGAGTTTGCTCTTGACTTTAGTCTAGGTCTGGATGACAGAGACAAAGTCTACGATGGAGTGAGCTTACCCAGAAGAAGCCTGTTCACTCTCACTGTGAATAGATTAGGGTTGTATGCGTTCAGAAACACAGACGCAGGCAGAGAGTTCCACTCCTTTGCTGCGCGCATTATAAAAGACGTTTGAAAACGCTTAGTGCGAGTTGGTGGAACAAAAATGGCGGGATGCGACGCTATGGTATAGTATAGTGAAACGCGCGTGCGTGACAATCTTCGATCAATAATTGACAATGTTATTTTTTTGAAATTCATAAAGATACCACGAATTGAGTAGTGAGAATGGAAGGGATCATCATTCTCGTAAAAGCAAAGGAGTTGCATTATGAAGTTCAGAGCAACATTATAACTCCCGTTTGGATGCTATTATGGTTACTATGACACTGGGTGTTTTAATGTTGGCAATAAGCTAACTGTTTCAGAAACTTTTATAGAGGATTTATAGCATGGGCGTAGATAAAGCAATATATATTTTTCAACGGAACCAGTTAAAGAACATCCATAATTGATACAAAACAAAAGAATTTAATTATAGTTACCTTCATTTGAATTTTCTTCGCAACGCTAAGTACAGCTAAGTAACTTACGTAGAATGTGACGGCCAGTAGACTCCCCTGCCATTTTCAATTCATTAAGAAAATGTGTATTTTCCTTTCCAGTACATTACCAAGTTTTTCCGTAGTTTTCTTTGAGGTCGAAGAATTAAAGTGCGCTTCTTTTTTAACAATAATACTTATTTTTCATTCGCCTCCAGACGTAAAGTAGAAAGACGACTCAATGGAGTGTAATTAAGTGCAATGCAACCTTCTTACTCGTTTCGGGGTTAAGTTTTGTTCGAGAGAGTAATAGAAAGTTTGTTGGATTCCACACCCAAATGGTCCTACCATTTGGGTGTGGAATCCAACAAACTTTACGAGCTGCTATTACTAAGTCTGTCTGTCGGTCCATCTGTCTTTCAGAATATTATATCTTTATTATTTGAAAAAAACTAACGAAATCATTTATTGACGAAACTACAATTTGATGAAACTACAAAAAGTCAACAAGAACCGACTACAGTTTATTTTGATTCTAAAATTAAAACTAATAATACCCACGAAACTTTTTCTTTGTCCCGATAATGACTCATTTATAAGGTGACTGTAGAAAGAAAAACTGGAATTACAAAAATTAATTACATAGTACATGTTGATTCGTAACCATTCGGCGGGCAAGTTTAAACGAACCTGTGCCTGTTCTGACTTTAATAACAGTATTTTTAGTGTTTCCAAACACGCGATGTTTGGTAACTCTCAATTTCGGGACGTAATCGGGTTGTATATTACCTAATATTGCTTCATTGGTTTAGGGCCAAAAAAGAATGACAACCGATCTTACAAGGGGGAATCATGTTATTACCAAGTAGCTCGGCAGTGGAGGTCAGAGGCTCTTCTCCATAGGAAACGACTAATTGGAACCGTGCACCTAGCTTCTAACGTATTTTTTTTTACTAGGGCATCTCAGCGTTAACTATGATAGGTTGAGACTCTAACCGGACTTTCCTACTTTCCTGTGGTTGCCTTAAGGCTCGTACTGACCAGTGCGATATCGCGGGCGCGACGCAACACTAGTAGCACGATTTCTTTGTCGGTGCCTGTCGCTCCAGCGATATCGCACGAGTCTGTACGAGCCTTTAAGCTCCTAACGAAACTTAATGCCTCCAGCCAGGGCGGACGTTTCATAAGTGCCCATGTAGGTTTATTATTTGAACAAAAATATTTTGATTTTGAGATAGGCAGTCGCTCCGTGTAAAATATAATTAAACTGGAAATCAAATGAAATCGTTTATCTACACTCTACACTATATAATAATATTATAAAGAGGAAAGATTTGTACCTATTTTTGTATGTTTGTAATGAATAGGCTCAAAAAGTACTGGGCTGATTTAAAAAATTCTTTCACCAATAGAATGCTACATTCTTCCAATTTGACATAGGCTACATTTCATTTTGAAAAAAATTAGGGATCCTTGGTAAAATTTGAACAATGTAACCGAAGGTGTAGAAAAATGAGTCTTAAAATGTCTTTCGTATTGTCTACCCCGTGCGAAGCTGGGACGGGCTGCTAGTTCTGTATAAAGGAATTACTTTTACACGTGATGTAAAAAAATAAGCTAAAAGGAGTCATTTCCTATCTGAATACCCCTGAGTAGAAATAGTAATAAATTAGACGTAACAGCAGTTACCAACAACTTCAACGACATTGTTGTACCTATATTGTAGCGTTACCTGATTTTTATTGTGATAATAAGTATTTATTTATTTATTTATTTAATACTTCTACTACTATTTGCACAGAAATGTACAGAGGCGGACTTAATGCCATATGCATTTTCTACCAGCCAATCTTTGGGTGATGCAACGATAAACAATGGTAGGTGCAAATACGAAAAATCTCGGAATAACTATAAATATAGGTACTTACAAACTATAAATATAAGATATATACCAAATGTCCAATTTCTATATAAATACAAGCACAAATAAACATACATAAATACACGAATATACTAAAACAAATAAGACAAACAATGGGAAAAAAAGTATCTTATGGAGCTTATATTTTCAAGAATATTTTTGTAGTGTCATAAATTTCTTTTTATTTCAGATCAAACATTAAAAACTTACTCTATTAAAAGTATTTCGAGATTAAAAATGAAGACTTACAAAATTTACCTACTTATGTATTGACAACAGAAAGTTTTCAAAGCTAAAATCGAATTCATGTATGAAACTTGATATTTCTTATTTAAGTTTCAGGTAATAAGTTAGATTCACTTTCGTCTGACTTTGGTTTAGTTACAATTTTAGTTACTTTAAGGCATCTGTCTCACTGCCGGTGATTAATGGGAAGCAAGTAGTGTTAACCACAAAAAAAACCGGCCAAGTGTATAGTTTCACCATGTCCGTCAGACTGTCTGTCTGTCCGCGGCTTAGCTTAGATACTCTTAGTACTAGAAAGCCGTAATTTGGCATGAGTATAGATATTGATCACGCCGACAAAGTTGTAAAATAAAATCTTGAAATATTTTTTTAGTGTTAAAAATACATGTCATCCCCACTTTATGTGCCGGGGAGGTCCCCTGCACGTAAAGTGACGATTTTTTTTTCTCGTCTATCCGATTGTGTGGGGTTTCGTTGGATAGGTTATTCAAAAATATTGCGGGTTTGTGAAATCTACTTTTCATTTTAAGGATCTGTTTGCGTAATATTAAGCTTTAAAATTAAATTTTCTTTAGAGTCAAGTGTTCCCGGGGGAGTACACTTGACTCTAGCTAGCAGCTAGCAGGGGTGCTAGCTAAATCGTTGTATTTGGATATAGCAGTAGTTTAAATAACGAAGTTAAAAGGAAAACTATCATAGCTAAGTAGGCTTTACAAGTAACCGAGTAATAGTCGACCAACTTAAATTTGCAGCTGAAAAACATGCACAGGACAACACACAGACACACACACACAGGAAAACATGTTTTTCAACTACAATGTTAAGTTTGTTTTTGGGATCAATTCATCCCATGTACGGAACCCTTCATTGTGCGTGGTCCGACACGAACTTTGCCGGTTTTTATATTATCACTTTGAATTTATTAAAACGGACACATACGTCCCTATGTGTGCATTTTTCTTTCATTCTCTTTTTCTAATGTTGCCGAAACCAAGTGATAGAAGTAGTATCAGTATCACCATCAATTCCCATTGATGGTCAACGGGAATAGTGAGACCCAACCGCATGGTTCATTATGGGCCAATCCCTCTCACAGAGAGCAGGTCGGGACTTTCACGCATTTGTACCAGATCAAGTAGTTTCATTGGTGTAATCACAAGGGCGACTGCGGAGGGCCAATGCACGTCATGAAAAACGTTCAGAATCTAGACAGAATCTCGTCTCAGCAAAAATCAATATCGAAAATTGCTCATTCTCAGCAAAATATGAATAAATGACTATTGATTTTGTACGATCTTAAAAATACGGAAATTGCCCAGCTGAATGTAGAGGTAGTTTTAGGTCGACATAATTTTTTTAAAGGAAATAATAATAACTATATTAATTACTACAATCTAACCCGAGCACTTAGATGTTGTTACTATACTAAGAATATCCAACATTTGCATAATATAAAATTCTTGTATTTTGCCGCTATTTTCTTGAAAGCGTGTGTAATGTTCTGAGAGCAACGATAAGTGACGTCACCTATTTGTTTGCAGTAGTTACAGTACATGCATTGCTGAGACACCGGGAAATATAATATAAGACCGTAAGAGATCTGGTACACATACGTGAAAGCCCCGACCTGCTCTCTGTTAGAGGGAGTGGCCCATAATGAACCACGCGGGTGGGTCTCACTATTCCCGTTGAGCGTTCCCATTGATGGTAATACTGATACTACTTGCATCACTATTCCCGTTGCGATTTTATACCGCGACTAAATGCGGTACCGTGTGGTGCCGGACGTAAAGAATAGCACCACCCCATTTCCTCCCGTGGGTGTCGTAAAAGGCGACTAAGGGACTTGCTAGAGAATGGGCAGCAGTGTTCTCTATGCATTTTTAACACTAGACTGCGATCGCCAACCCGCCTGCCAAGCGTGTCGATTATGGCAAACCCCTCCAATTGGGGGAGGCTTATGTCCAGCAGTGGACGTCTTTGGACTGAAATGATGATGATACGCGACTATATTTCAATAATTCTCGACTCGGTACTTTAAGCTCTTTAACGATCGGACAAAAAAAAAATGTTTACAAATGTCCACGATGCGTAATTTGATACGTACTATTTGTTACACCCTGCTTTGACAGTTATTTGTTTTCAGATAACGATTCATTGTGTCTTGTTAGCCATTTTCTTTAGTATATCGTCGATTTTGATTTTTCACCCGGCGTTTTAAAATCGCTCTAAATGGGAATACGGAGATTATTTGTAGGAGGACATGCGTCTCACTATTTCCATTCGTCGTTTCCTAAGTCAATGTGTATAGTGAGACTAATTTGAAAACATCGTGCAGTCTCAGTATTACCATTGGGTAATGGGAATAGTGAGACCCACCCAACTGCGCGGGCCCAGTGCGGGTTGGTTATGTGTTTATGATACGCGTATTCAAATTTTTTGTTTTTTGTTGTAGGACATAGAAAAGTGGTGATAAAATAAATTATACATGTCTTCAGTTTCTGATTTTGTAATTTAACGTGTATATATTTGTAATTATTTAATGCAATTACAACAGTTAGTTTTTTCTGAGACACCCTGTATTTAACTTAAAAACAGCACAGCAAATCTCGATGTTTTGACATGTCACAACATCAGTACATTGCACCCTTGCAAAGCAGGGGCGGGTCGCGAGTCTTCTATATTTAAAACATACGTATAATTAACAACCCCAATACACGCTCTCGTAACAAAATTTTAACATATGCAATTATCCGGATTTCAACCCGTACAGTAACAGCACCCCTGCCACTCTACCATCAAGTGAAATTTTAAGTAAACCTGTATAAGTTGAATAAGCCAACAATGTAATGTTAACTACTTTCTGAACTACTAAACAATGCAATTTACCTATCCTGGGGAAATGCATAACGAAATACCGTCCGACAAACGACCATCCCACCAAGAACTGCCGATAATGCTTAAAATTAAACCTGTGCACCTTACCCTAAACAACATAAAGTCTCTTTTTCAATGTCATTAAATTACGTGACAGTTTGTGTGGAATTGGTGAACATGTCACGTAAAGTGTCCAACTAATGGGTATTGATTTTAATGTAACGCCTGTAAACATGATTCGTGTTATAGTAGTTGAAAGTTTAAAACAAATGTAATTGCCTAGAAGTCCAAGAATGCTTTAGATAAGTAGTAGGTAGGTAAGCATTAGCTAGCGCAGCGGGAATAAGGCAGGGTAAACATTTTTTCATAATGGAAAAATAAACCAATCAATAAAGTATAGTATCAATCAATCGAAGAATGTTGTGATGGCCCAGTGGTTAGAGGCTCCTACATACAGGCGCGACACAAAGGCACCGCTCGTCGCGCGACACGCGTTGCCTTTGTGTCGCGAGAAATTACCAATGGGGACCTCATATAATATCTCTTGCAGGGCGGCTAAGCTCGTCCGCTTATAATAATAATAAGTGCTTGTAGGGATCTTGACCATCTTCCGGGCTCTGGGATTGTTCTGAGAGCCGTTGAATACCTCTCCACTCCTCGAACACCTCAGGATATATCCCCCTTATCGCTATGTCACTATGTGCTAGCGACCGTTTTCGGGGGCCCATTATTGAGTGTGCAAGTCACCCCCTGCCATTTTATCCGTGTATAATAAAACATTGATCAGGCAGGGGCCATAGTCCTTCCATAGTTTTAGGTAACCAGTCCATTTTAACAACCCAAACCCATAGTCCAATATCTTTGTTTCCATATCCTGCAATAGTTCTACACCAACAAGGGGTTGTCCTTGGGTGCACTTGCATAGTGCGTACAGGGATAATCGTCGGTTGGTGCCTCATTTAATTAAAAATCGTCTAACGGGCCTCTGCGAGTTGGCTACGGCCCCTCGTACGCCTTCCAAAGGTCCGGGACCCCAGGGTCCCGAGATATATAAACATAAAAATATAATAATAATATATTATTTTTCCATATCCTGCAATAGTCCTACACCAACCGGGGGTTGTCCTTGGGTGCACTTGCATAGTGCGTACAGGGATAATCGTCGGTTGGTGCCACATTTAATTAAAAAGAGTCTAACGGGCCTCTGCGAGTTGGCTAAGGCCCCTCGTACGCCTTCCAAAGGTCCGGGACCCCAGGGTCCCGAGATATTACGTAAACATATAAAAATAAAATAATAATAATAATTATTATTAGTGGATTATTTCCAGAAACAGAAGAATGTATGCTGGCCATTCAAGACCAAATCGTAAATAACATAAATTATAGAAAATACATAATTGAAGATACTCGTAACATAGTAAGAAGCGAATTATGCAGAAAATGCCACAGCAAAAGCTGAAAATATATAACACATCACAGGAGATTACTAATTAGAGGATTATATCCAAGATATGAATGCTTGGAAATATGCTGGTCCTGCTCTTTAGGACAATTAGACACGAGACAAAATCAAACTGGATGTTTATTTAATTTTATAATTTTTATGATATTAATTTTATTATCTATGATTACTTTAACTCACACACTGAGTTGTTATTTGTAAAATTTTTGTATAATCATATACTCACATATTTACAAACATTGTAAAAACAGTAATTGTAAATATGTGAGCACCAATCATGTATCTATCACATTATTATTTTGTCTGCCATTACTTCACATCATTGTGTGTCATTGTCATTATATAACTTTTACTATGGGAACAACGCTGAAAAAAACAATGAGCTGCTATAGTTTTCGAGTTAAGGCTCCCACCCACTGGCGCGATATCGAGGTCGCCACAAGGGCCGCTCTGCCTGTCGCGCCCGCGATAATGCATGAATGGAGACGCAAAAAAAAAAAAACGCTATTTTAGGTTTGGTATCTTAGTTAAAAATCTGGTAATTACACTCACATAAGTGCCTAAATGCTCTCAGAAACTTCGTTGCGGTTTCTAAGGATCAATTAGATTTTGTGTTCTGGAAGTAACTTTTGGCTTGCTTTTTAACCAGTAATTTGTTCACAGAAACCTGAAACACTTTACAAATATCTAGGCTTTTCCATGTAACAATGTATGACGAAAAACTCCTACCGTGTGGGAAAACCCGGTGAACATGTTTACGTCCAGACGAGCTACATTAGATTACATTTTATTGACACCTGAGCCAGCTAATGATGTGCCAAGAGCCATTATTATCCCGATCATCTTTTTAGAGTTCCGTATTCAAAGGATGCCAACGGAATCTATTACTATTACTAAAAGGGGTTATTACACTTGGCTGAATTTTATCGTTTGAATGAAGGGGTTTATTTCAAAACTTTGCTTACAGTTATGCAATGATTGGCGACTGTTTGACCGTATATTTTTGGCGTTTAACGTGTCTTAGCTTTAAATAACGTTTATAAATAAAGGGGTAAGTAGCCTGTTTAGAAAGTTTCAGTACAAACTACACTGAATTAAATTAGTAATTGAATCTGTCTGCAGATTAAACTATGACCGAGATGGACGTATCGTGACCTTTCTTCTTTCTAATTAGGCTACTTTTTAGGAGGCTAACTTGTTAAATGCGATTACAGTTGTCTGAATTCAATAACTGAGACATTTAGACGACAAATAAGCCAAGAGGAATCCATACTAATATTATAAATGTGAAAGTAACTCTGTCTGTCTGTCTGTCTGTCTGTATGTTACGTTTTCACGCCTAAACCGCTGAACCGATCGTCATGAAA
Organism: Dryobota labecula; assembly: GCA_947523025.1. NCBI lineage: Eukaryota > Metazoa > Arthropoda > Insecta > Lepidoptera > Noctuidae > Dryobota > Dryobota labecula. Next base: position 23,073,350 of record OX383289.1, on the reverse strand, counting down.
TTTGGCAGAGATATAGTCTGGGATATGGAGACGGACATAGGCTACTTTTTTTACGCGATAACCGACATCTACGCGGGCGGAGCCGCGGGCAAAAGCTAGTAAGCCCATAAGCCAACGCCGTCTGTCATTCCAAAGCTGTATCTTGTCAACCGTAATAAGTAATCAGTTAATAGAATACGAATACCTAAGTAATAGGTAGGTAGGTTCCGCGGCGATCTCTCGTGTCCGGCCCTGGTCCAGGCCATGGTCCGGAGCGAGAGTGCATGGGAGGCAGTCACCTCCTTCTGTGAAGCAGTAATGCTCGCGAAGGAGGAGGCTGAACACGTGAGGGAGCGGCAGTCAGGCAAAGGAGTACCTCTGGCACACAGGCAACTGAAGGAACACGGGTGGGTTTTAGTCAGTAAAAGTCTGACACGCCCTCCCGCTCCGCCCACAGCGTGAGAAGTTATTTGATAATTTCCCACACAAAAAAAAAAGGTAGGTAGGTTATACAAAAAAGGTAAACTATCTTAGTTTTGCTGGTACGGAACCCTCAGTAAGCAAGTCCGATTTGCACATGTTATCAGTACAATCTTTGCTGAAATTATAGTCCATGATAACAATAACGAAGAAAACGGTCATTTGTAACGTTTAATAGTAATTACCCGACTGTTCCAGAAGGAGGGTAATGTTTTTCGAGAGTATGTATGTATGGCATGTCTATTTCTTTGGCACGCTCTGTTGCCTAAACGGCTTGATGGATTTTAACATAATAGGTGTCGTTAGATTCGTCTTAATTGTGGGAGTGACATAAGAATATGTTATTTTTATATAATGCATCTGCAAATAGAAAAAAAAAGTGAGTTCCCCACACTTTTTTTTTGTATTTGCAAATGCATTGGTTAAAAAAAAAAAAACAACAATATTGGTTTCATATAAAAGCTAGTAATGAGTCAATTCCAAATACTCAAATACAGTAAAAAGCTTGAAATTAAGCAATATATTAAAAAAAAAAAAAAAACCGACTGCAAAAACACATACAGCCATAGTTGCGTTTTTTTTTTATAATTTGCTTTTTGTCTTTATCAAATGCAATCTTACATAATTTATGTGTATAATGTAGTAAAAAGGGCAATAAAAGTTTGTCCAACAAAGTTGTATAAGTGAAAATACTATTAATTACGCAAAAAAATATATTTTTAATAGGTGACATTAGATGATGAGAAAATGGTATTAGCCACAGACACGCATGAGAAAGTTTATTTCAAGCAAATCCCTGACAAACAAAACAGTTTTAGAAATAATTTAATTCAGCATTAGCTTAAAATAGTCTCTTATTCCTAAAAACAAAGCCGCTGTTAAACTATTTGTGGAAAAGGTATTTGTAACAACAGTTTACCCATTTTAATCACATGATATTTCAATAAATCGGGTCATTCAAACAGGTTATTCATCTAATGTTCAGTAACATGTATTTCAAGGTTCTGTTATACAAGAGGGTTCGGGGCTATGCGGGAGTTGTAAAGTCCATCAGATTAAATAGTGGCACCCTTAAAAAATAACAACGAACGCGTCAGAGGAAGCTGCCTCGAAAACAAACGATGTCCCCCAACGACGTACAGTAGGCAGACACGACGTCTCTTTTACGTTGAGCAGTACCGTAAACGGACGACATAATGACGTAAAAATGCTACCTGGGATTAAAACTCCGTACTTTACCCGAGTTGTTTTAGCGTGGCAGTAGCGGTCATTGACCCACTTACGTTTTCTAGCATTGTTTATTTCAAAAACTGAAATGAAGTCCGTTAAGTCCTGAACTGAATCTATCATGATTTTCAAAATGTTCTTATAACGAAAATCACACACAAAGATACTTTATTGTTTGGGTTCCTCCGGAGAGATATTAGGGAAAGGGCAATGACCGCTATTGCCACGCCAACGCAACTCGGGTATACGCTAGACTAGCTCAAGGTTAAAAAGCTACCACAGACATGCTGTCGACTGTTTACCAGCAAAATATATTGTCATTTCATTATATCGGTACCTTATAAACACTGGTAGTATTCCAAGGACAAGTGATAGTGAATAGCGTTTAATTTTACGAAGTTAACAGAATTAAGTTTAATCTTAAAAAAAAACAGCCACCTCATTTTGTACTAAAATCGACGGTTAAAAGGTAATAGGGCTAAGCGACATTTTTTTAGAAAATGAGTCATGAATGCCATCCTTCTTAAAATTAGACTTTAAGTTGGATTTAATTCATGACTCATTTTAGAAAAAAAAAAAAAATCGCTTATGCATTTACCTGCCCCATTACCTTTTAAGCGTCCATATTTAATTCGTACCTCCCGTTTAGGTTTATGCACGACAACACATCAAGTTATGCATTTGCAGTATAAAAGGACCTCTCATTGTTTTGAAAGTCGATGTACAATGTGCGGTCAGTTAAAGACGAAAGCTTTAGAGTAGCCCTTTATAGAAATTCAAAATAAAAAATAAAAAATAGAAATTCAAAATTTCTTACGTCTTTTGCTATTTGTAGGTCGGTATCAGTTGTATGTAGATCTATATATGATTCGCGGCCGTATCAAATATTTATTTATAAAGAATAATTAAGAATAATACAGCTCTCTAAGTTCATATAATCCATAATAACTAATGACTATTTCATAAAATCATGACATTTGTGGACAATTCTAACTTAAAGAGTTGTATTGGTGATTCTTATGATTATAATTATACTAGCTTTTCGTAAAAAAGTAGCCTAAATCTTTCTCCATAACCCAGGCTATATCTCTGCTAAATTTCATGACGACCGGTTCAGCGGTTTAGGCGTGAAAACGTAACAGACAGACAGACCGACAGACAGAGTTACTTAGCCATATTTGTTATGGTCGCGAAACATATTTTATTTAACATACAACCTGACACTGAACAGGTAATTGCAAAAGACGTATGAATATTTGAATTTCGCGAGCTACCTTATCGCATACCTAGCTTATTGTGTCATCCTGTATACCGCCATTATTTGAGCAGTTAAACTATACATCTTATACATATGTACAAACTCGGAACTAACTTTAATGTAGCCAACACGTTTTCAGTCGCCCTCAGTTTCCTTTGTTCTCATTACCATAGCAACAGTGTATTTATTTACATCGCCAAAAAGCAACATTTGCATAAAAGTGGTCATGAACAAATGTAGCGTATTCAATCAGGCTGTGTCGCAACAAACTCTTCTGTTTTCTGGTAGCCTGGTGTGTAGCTTTTTGACGAAATAATTTATCCTCTTGTCTTTTAAGATACTTTTTTGGGTTCCGTACATCAGAATGAAAAACTGAACCCATCCAGGATCACTCGTGTTTCTATCTGTCTATCCATCTGTCACAGCCAATTTGCTGCGAATCTAATGGATCGATTAAGTCGAAATTTGGTACACGTATGAGTTTCTGATTGACCATTCCCCTCCAGCCTTATCTACGAAACAAATGAATAAAAAAAAAACAGGTATTAGTTCTATACTTACTTATAGATTACAGGAAAACCTATAAGAAGTCTATGGTCTTAAAAAAACATGGTAAATCTCTCAATATTTTGCGTACGAACTTACATTTGCAGTTGGAGTGTATGGGAGAACATGTTTTTCAATTAAAATGTTAAGTTTGTTCTTGGGATAAAGTCATCCCAACTACGGAACCCTTTACTGTGCATGGTCCGACTCGCACTTGGCTGGGTTTTGTGTATTAAAGAATACTTGATGATATTTCCAAATAGACAGTTAATCATTAAAACGAGTAGGTAATGAGATCGTTCACCAAATAAACCTGAAACAGGTTATGTAAGTTGGGTTGGACCCAAGAAAATCACATAGGTAGGTAAGTAGTTGTTGACGAACTGATCGAAATATTTGGCTTACCCAAATCATGGCGTCATATTCTTATTTTCTAACTTAAATATTAGGTACACGTCGTTGCTTAAGAGGCTACCGAGCGCACAGTGGTGCCCTCATCGTTTGTTCGTTGATATCTTTTATTTTAGAATGAAAATGCAGAAAATAAGCTCGTCAAGTTGTGCTTCACAAGACTATACGTTATTATTACTACTCGTACAAACAGTAGTTTTAAATTGTTATGTTTTATTGTAATCATTAAAACGGAGCTTAGTGGCCACTATTTTCCGTTTTAATGATTACAATAAAACATAACAATTTAAAACTACTGTTTGTAGTAATAATAACGTACAGTCTTGTGAAGCACAACTTGACGAGCTTATTTTCTGCATTTTCATTCTAAAATAAAAGAAATCACTGAAATAACGATGAGGGCGCCACTGTGCGCTCGGCGTAGTCTTAACTAACAATACCGCGTAAGTCAAAAAATTGGCCATGTGATGTTTTATACTTCATTGAATAGATCTTGACGCCGCGCATGGAATGATGTAATTTTTTTTAATTATTCTTCTTCAGCGCGTTATTCGAGTAGTTCTGGCACCGCGCAAATCATTTTTTGTGTCACAACCGCATAAGTCGGCAGTCCGCCATTCTATCTCCTGTTGATGTGTGACCGCGTAGCAAATGTACTTGTACATATATATATTTTTAATTTATCACAGGTTTACCAACTAGACAGACAGTTCTGATGCACCAAAACGATAAGCCAACTCGATTATTTACTATGTTGTAGTATAGTAGACTGAAATTACTGTTATTTAGATATTGAAATTACTGTTATAACACACGTCAATACATCGGCAGTTTTTCAGTGTAATGTTCATTAACTTAGGCGGTTTTATTTTGTTTAGACTTACGCTGTGTTCCGTAAACAGTTATTTGCCTCTCCTGAACACTTACCAAATTTAACTAGCACGGTATTGTTACCTAAACGACGATATTATGACAACAAACATCAATAAATACTGGTATTTTTAAACAAACAGTTACAAATAAATAGGCAAAACAACCTTGACTATCCTCCATTTCAAGATGATGTGAATCCCCCTTAGGCCCGTCACCCTAATGCCAATATTTATGTACAGACGTGACACGTCATTCTCACACGAGGCTTACACTCATATTGCGAGTTTATCTCGTACACTGTGACGTAAGAAGCAATTTATTTTTCTTAAAGACTCCGCGGTCTCATGAAGATTGATTGCCTGAGCAATGACGCAGCGCCATCTGATTGACATAGCAATTTACTTCGCGTTTTTAATTTATCCAATCATTGTCTCGAGCTGCCTTTAAATTGATTCAGTTCGAACGGTTCTATTGAGATGTGCTTGAATTGATGTTGTGTTATTTGGATCGGGAAGGAAGTTTTTTTTTTGGAAATAATTATCTATAGGTATCTATGAAGGTTATACGTTATGTTGTCTTAAGTCGTAAGCGTCAGGGTAGAGCGCGGATTGAAATTTTCTTACGTTTTTTGTAATTTTAGTTGTATGTTGATTTAAATATTATTGATTCGTGGCTGTATGAAATATTTATATATAGAAAGAATTATAATCATAAAAATCATCAATAAGTCCGTAGTCTAAGTCCGTATTGAATGTCTATTTCATGAAATCATGACATTTGTGGCCAATTTTAACTTGAGGACTTGCATTGCTGATTTTAATATTATAGACAAAATCAAACTGGTTACTAATTTAATTGTATAATTTATATTTTTCATCATCATCATCATCATCATCATCAACTTATAGCAGTCCGCTGCTGGACATAGGCCTCTCCAATTGCACGCCATTCACCTCGATTCTCGGCAACTCTCATCCAGCTGCTACCAGCCACCCTGCGAAGATCGTCGCTCCACCTAACCTGAGGGCGTCCTACCTTACGTTTGCCAATTCGCGGTCTCCACTCAAGAACACGTCTACCCCAACGGTCATCGGTTCTACGGCTAATATGGCCGGCCCATTGCCACTTCAGCTTGCTTATTCTGTGAGCTATGTCGACAACTTTGGTTCTCTGCCGATTGTCTGATTTATATTTTTATGACATTCATTTAATTTTTTGTGATTAATATACTTTAACTCACACACTGACATAGGTTATTAAATGTTAAAATTTTAGGGAAATCATCTACTTTTAAAATGTTTGCTTGTTTGTTTGTTTTTGCTTCACTTTTCATTATTTTTACCTATTGTGGTATAGTAATTTTATTCTAGGTAAGTGCATTGTCTTCACATATAATTAATAATAAATAATGTATACAAATATTGTTAACATGTTAAAAGAGTAAGTATGGAGTTTCTTACCCATTCTTCTCCATACGTACCTTTTGGAAGGGGCAACTAGAATCAATTAATTATTTTTGTAAATTTTGACGTTCAAAAGTGGCTTTTATGTGCCTTTTTGAAATAAATGATTTGACTTTGACTTTATAATTCTGTAAAATAATAGTTCTTACGGTCGCGAATCATATTTTTATCAATATTATAATCATATCATATAACCTGAAACTGACCTGAAAATTAAAAAAAAAAAAAAAAAAAAAACTATGTAGCTGAGACAGTCTGTGAAATAAATATTCGTATGATCTTGAATAAAGGTATAGAACCATAGGTATAAGTTATAAGGAACGTATGTTTCAGTATCTCCGTGAAGGATTATTTTTATTTGCGAAAAAAGCAGTTTCTCATATAGCCAGCAATGTTCAATAAATTAAAATTATATATCAGTCACATATTCATCCACTACCTTATAACGTTAAAACTCATTGTTCAAAACTCGACTCTCGCTACCCAAAATAGTTTTAAAGCGCCCGCTTTAGATTAATGTGAGAGTTATCAATCGCGCGATATGAGTCGAGCAGATGCCGCCTTTACAAATGGATAGCGTTCCGTGACGGACGGCATTAAGGGTCGTGTATAAATTACGTTACACGTTAAGAGGGAGCTGGCATTCGCAGATTTTTGACAGTCGATACGGGTAGCCATAAGCTTGAAAGTCTGACAGCAAATCTTAGCTCATTCATTCACTCAGACTTGATAGGCCGTCGCGCGTCGCTCCATATAAAATACTGGTATTCAGCAGCATCTTGAGAAAAGGCTAGGCAGGTTGATTGTTAAGGGGGGTAAACGAAGTGTGACATCGTGTGACAAAGGGGAGGTGAGTCATAAGCTTCGTGATATCACATGTATAAATCGAAAGCATAAAAACTCTAACCTTCAACTCTAACGAAAAACTTTAAAGTACGAGTATTACCAACTCTATAAATAATATTGTAATGTTTATTTTAAAATTGCAAAATGTGTGACATCACACCAGATCCAAATAATACGTCCAACTGTGACAATGGGGGATTGGGGGGAAGAAAAATCATTAAATTAGGGTGATGTAATATATGGATGGTCCCTTACGTTTAAGCGCTCCCAACAGGGCTGTGTGAACTACGCTTTGCATAACATTAGCATGCTTAGCAAAGATTATTGTTAGAACCTATCTCTAAATATTTGACGGAATTTTGCTACACTACTTTGGGTTGATGAATTGTACAATGACTGTAACTTTAAATGTCAATTTAGGTTGAAGTATCGAGGGATGAGTTATTTTCGACAAATTATATACTATAGTAGCTTTTGTGATGGATATAGGACAGATTGACTTAGATTAGGTAAGAAAAAGGTTGTATGTGATTTTTAGACTGATATACTGTCCAAATATGACGAAATAAAATAACGATGGAAGGTTTATTTTGAAAAGCTGATGAACGTAGAGAATGAATGGAATAGTTTGCTTAAAGAGGTACAAATAAATATGGATTTGGTGAGGGAAATTAGCATGGATGAAGTAAGAAAGGCAGATCAAAATAAGAATAATGGAAAGGCCGTGGGCCTAGATGATATACCCGTAGAAGTATGGAAGTGTTTAAAAGAAGATAGATGTATATTTAACGATGACTTTATTCTTCAATAAGCTGTTGTATGAAGGACCAATCCCACAAGAATGGTGCAATAGTTTTCTAGTGCCCATCTTCAAGAATAAAGGTGATGTACAGCAACAACTATCTCAACAACAAAAACAATCACAACAAAAACAACAAACAACAACAACGATCACAACAACTATATTGTGTAACAACTATCTATACTAATATTATAAAGCTGAAGAATTCGTTTGTTTATTTGTTTGTTTGAACGCGCTAATCTCAGGAACTACTGGTTCTAATTAAAATAAATATTATTTGTGTTGGATAGTCCATTTATCGAGGAAGGCTATAGGCTATATAACATCACGCTACAATCCTTAGGAGCCAAGCGAAAAGAACATAAGTCAGAAAGAACGATAAGCTATAACGAAGTTATAGCGCGGGCGAGCGACGAAGTCGCAGGCAGAAGCTAGTTGAGGGATAAAGCTCATGTCGCATTGTATGATGGTATGGGGGAAAGTAATAGAGAAAAGATCGCGAGAGGGGAGTGAGAGTACCTCGAACCAGTTTGGGTTTATGCTAGGTCGCAGCATAATGAAGACCACTTTTGCACTCCATCAATTGTGCGACTTCTCGCACAATTGTTGGAGTGACAACGAGACAGACGAGCACACCAAGGACTTGCACATGGTGTTGACTGACCTGGGGAAAGTGTATGATAAACCTTGGGATGTGTCATGATGGGCCTTGAAAGGGAAAGGTATGTCTGGGAGGCAGGAGGGTTTGTGGCCGCATCTACAACGCCACATGCGAACTACGCATCAAAGACCTGACGTCATAAATCCTGCGTCGCGCAATCAGAGTTTACCGCGCGACAAGCATTAATACAACATCCTGACATCAACCGTCGGGCAGTTGCCCACCAGACACGTTACCCGTCTGGTCGCAGGATCCTCCTTTTTCTATGGAGGATAAATAAACTTTACACCCTGTTCCTCATACCTCAAGTTAACTCGTGCTATGTTCAGTCAATCTCGTACCTTCTTCCGATCGGCTGCTGGCAAAACCAACGAGTTCAGTGTAGCTGTAGACTTGCCCAAAAGGTCAGCGTTGTAAGTCCTTACCTCTTCCTGTTGTTTATGGATGCTCTGACGTTGGAAATACTAGAAGCAGGCACCCTGGTGCATGCTGTTTGCTAATGAAATTGTTATTGTCAGTGAAGATAGACCTGAGATCCTGAGCAAATCTATCTAGTGAGCCGCTCATGCTTCGCACAAGTGCAGGTTCTGTGCTTTGTGTAAGTTATAAATATTAATCTATATCTACGAGTATACTAATAATAAAGCCTACCGGCCTTACAAATAAACACGGAATAAAGTTATACTTGGAATAACTTCGGTATAATCATAAATTTTTTACCTATTATTATAATGGTTTATGGGTTTATGGTTTATTTGTATTAGGGTAAGTTTGTTTTTTGTTTGAAAATGTATTTAAAAAAAAAACCTTCCCCTCCCTTTTCCTTCTTCTGTATAAATAATACAAAGCCTATGTCATTCCTACAATTAAGAAGAATGTAGCAACACCTCATATGTTAAAATCAATCAAGTCGTTTAAGCTACAGAGCGTACCGAAGTAATAGACATATGTACATACATACTCTCGAAAAACATTACCCTCCTTCTGGGGCAGTCAGGTAATTAATCAAATTAATCATTTAATGCTATTCTTAATTCCCTTAATGTTTGTCTCGTAATTATGCCATCAACTTTTATCATACTCGCGGAGGTTGCATGCTAAAACCATGTCAAGTCAAAGCCTCTACAGTACTACACCGAAACATTTAAGAAAACTTTTAAGCATAAGTACCTACCTACTTCTTTGTCGCACAAGAGTCAGCAAAACGGTAATTAACAGTATCCTACAAAAGATTGGAATCAAACGGTGTCGTATTCTAGAATTTCCAGCGTCGTTTGGAAACTCAAAATGAACAAACTCTGGGAACGTCCTCAACTGAAGGAAGCTATAATTAAAGTCAAAACATTGTCGTTTCTATAAGGCCCTAAAACTGGCGAGAAACGAGTTTAATTACTTAAAGTCTACCACGTGATACATAAATAATGATAATATTATATGTATCACCCTTTGCCCGCATCTATGATCGCGTTCCGGAGTTACTGGACTTTGGAAACCGAAAAAAATAAAAAACATATAATCATCCCATGGGTATTACACGGGATAAAATTATCGTATGTCCTAATGGTGGCGTGGTCAAATCAACTAAAATCCAAATTCACAAACAGCTAACTTTCTCATTTATACCTAGTACTATCAGGCGCCATCGCCACAGGCGAGAAAAGTGCGGCGATAGTCTCGCCGTGCCATCAAATTCAATAGAAAATCTATTAATCAATCTCCACCAATTAAATTAAATTAAATTCAATATTATCGCGGCAATAATTTGAAGGCACAGTGTGGCGCGCCCTGAGCGGTGGGAATCTATTGCCTATTCCCGGCCACCGTAGGCGAGGGCTTGCGGACGACGAGCAATGGGCAGCTCGCCGTCCGGTAAGGACCAGGCCCGGGTCGACGGCGCATTGTGTTCCACGCGCGCCTCAAAGAGATGTCAGCACGCGTTGACGGGGTCCGCCAGGATCGATGCCTGCCAAGATTGCGGGTTTGTCCGAAAGGGATACCGTGGCGCTAGAACACAGGAAAAAAAAAACTATGTCTTTCGCCACGATTCTCCCGTCCGTGAAGATTGCGCTTTAGTAGGAAATAGGATAATATTTCTTGCATTTTCATTACAACCAATCTAAGGCACGAAATCAGTAACAAAATACAATTAATTTATCAACGTCATGAAAACAGATCACATAGTTGGCGCAATACGTTCCTAAAATTTTAATAATGTTCAAGCTATCAGCCCTAACATGAACTCGTGGCGTAAACATAATAAAATTCTAACGATTTTTTAATCGAAAATGCATCTATCCTCTAGCATTATGGTTTAAACAGAATTAGTATCACCCATAGAGTAAATAAAGCCTTAAAACTAAGTAAATATTATGTGCGAAACGAGTATTTTCACTCGTACCGTACCGTTAAACCGTGTGGTGCCGGACGTAAAGAATAGCATCACCCCATTTCCTCCCGTGGGTGTCGTAAAAGGTGACTAAGGGATTTAATAGAGAATGGACAGCAGCGTTCTCAATGCATTTTTAGCACCATACTGCGATCGCCAACCCGTCTGCCAAGCCTGGCGATTATAGCAAACCCCCCCCAATTGGGGGAGGCTTATGTCCAGCAGTGGACGTCTTTCGGCTGAAATGATGAATGATGAGTATTTTAAATTTATCCCAGTCAATCTTTCCAGTGTCGTCGGTCGTCGGTTCGAACCCAGGCTAGCACTTTACTTTGTATAAATAATTTCATTACCACTGCTCTCAAAACGGTGAAAGAAAACATCGTGAGGAAACCGGCAAGTCCTAGAACCAAAAATTCGAAGACACGTGATATCTACTAACCCTCACAGGGCCAGTATGGTAGATTATGGGCCATTCCCTCTCGAAAAGAGGAAGCCAGTGTTCCAGCCACAAAACAGATAAAAGAGGTTAGAATGGCGATTTTATCGATACAAATAATCGAAGTTTTGCTAACCGTAACATGTATGAAAAATTTATTTGTATGTGAGTGTTCATCAAACGCAGTGTTTGCGTTAGTGTGATAAACAATAGCAAACTCGCGAACTAAGTGCGTGTGGTTTATTTGTGTGCATAATGCGCGTACGTATTGGTCTCGTGGGAGACGAGCGGCGACGAGCGTTTTAATACAAACCAGGAACTATTTCCTTTCTAACCTCTTTTATCTCTTCTTTGGTCCCAGCAGTAGGATAATTATAGACTGATTATGAGTATTTTCAATTAAAAATCGTTCGAATTTACGTCACGCGTTCGCGCTACGCCCACTCCTCGCAGTTAACAATGTGTTGGTTCGCGGATTTAATGGCCTCACTGTCACTTTGATTGGCCGAATGAAACAAAAGACAGGCAATTTATAATGACTCTCAGAAGTCGGAGGTAATCAAGGATTTTCTAATATAATTATATTATATATATATATATATTCCAAACTTGAAAATTTAATAGGCTTCAAACATTCATTAAGAGTACAGTCCTTTCACAGATATCTTACCACTTTCAGCAACCAAATACCAAGTCACTCTGATGCACACAATTTAACCGTCTCTATAGTCCAGCGGTAAGACCACCTGTCTCAGACCTAGGTTCGATTCCCAGCGGGGGAAAAATTATCTGCTCGGTTTGGTTGGTGATTGGGCTTGTTCTAAGTCCGCCTGGCTAGCTACCACCATCTTATCTAAGTCTGTCGCCATAACAACAATGTTAACAGCATCTGTTGTGTTTCAGCAGTTAGAAGTAAGATAGCCAGTTCCTATGTGGTTGAGGATTCCGGATGAAGCTCGCTTCCACCTTCGGCCTTATCATCACTTACCGTCAGGTTAGATGAAGTCCAAAAGATTCCACGCTGCGGATTAAAAAAAAATGTAATAAAAAATATATTTAAGTTTAAAAACATAAAACTTCATTCACAAGCAAAATCAGGCTAAAAGTCTTAACCACACACTTAGTTTATTACAGTACTCGAAATAAAAGCCCTTAAACCGAGCACAAATATGGCCTAACTATCCCAAAACTGTACCTAATCATTATTTAAAAGCTCACAGTTTAACTCGGTACTTTTATGTAACCATCTGGTTAGCAACAGAGAACTTAACCTTGTAATAGAAACCCTATGATTTGGGTTAGAAAGTTGAATTTTCAATGTGGGGGTCGTACGTGCTTAACACATTATAAAATAACAACGCTCATCTGCGCAAGTTTACCAAGCGTTTTCATTTGAAAACCGCAGGAGAGTCGCTGAAATGCCGGATTCGTTTTACTAGATTTGGCATTCTTCCAACTTTCGAGCAGTAAATAAATTATGACGCGAAATGTACGTAGGTAACTGTAGCGATGCTTAGATAAGGTTTTACGTGGCCATGGCTTTTTGGGCCGGTTTTATGCTTACATTTTGGTTGACATGGTAATCATCATTTTTTAATACTCCTTTGCAGGACAGCTGCAAATATGTGGGTGTCCGCACAAATCTATCTATCTCCGAGGCTATACCCAAAGTCTCAAATTCAGATAATTTATGTAAACAAAGGGGATAACATATCAAAAAAATATCTTCGTAATGGTAATTCACATAAAATGGCGAAAAAAAGGTTCCAGTTTCTTTTAAATACTGAATTTAAGAAATAATAATTTAAAAAATAATCATACCGTAATTATTTTTTATAAATTTTCGGTTTTAAACAAAGTTATTAAAAAAAGGAGATTTTCTGGTATAAAATATTTTATGATACTGGTAACAATGCAGGGGATTCAAACATTTTAATTTTCATTACATCTTCAACAATACTAATATTACAACTCTCATTCATAGATTCATATTGTATGTAGCATATCTAGCCAAATTTTGGATGAAAACGGCTGTAATCTGTTTCGAGTGGAAATCGATTTTGGGAGGCCTACGTCTAGCAGTGGACTTAAAAGGGCTGATTATGACGATCATAGGCCGTGTCTCCGACACACTACATAAAACATTGTTTGGCAATAGTACTTTGTTTGCATAGTTCTTATAATTAATTCACTTTAATTTCATAGATGATTATTTACAAAAAAAATATGATAAAATGTTTTGCACCACTGTCCTGTCATTTTGACAGTGACATTTCTTGACATTACTTTGTTTACATAATTTATCTGAATTAGAGACTTTGGGTATAGTTTGCAATTGCTACGTTTCAAGTTGACTGGTCACGGAGCCTAAAGATCAAGGCCTTCAATTACTGCGTACTGCGTTATGACTTACGGAGCCGAATCGCATCGCCCGCCTGCTCTATTATTGTCTTTTTCGCTTAGCGTTATTACTTTTATTTTTTAAACGCCACCTCCTTTGCGTTGTTTCTGACTTTATGTCGTTTTGCTCGGCTACTTGGAGTCGTAGCATGTGATGTTAAATAGCGTATAACCTATCTCAACACTGAAAAAAATGTTTACTTATAATAACCAAACTTTCGTCAACATGTAACACAAAAAAGTGACCACATAACTTTATGCAACATGTAACCAAAACCTGTGCTGGCTGTTGTGTATCACTTTTATTAAATCAAGTTAACTTTTATATAGTCTTGTCAAACTTTGATTATTCCTGAAATAGCCGAAGTAGTTAGGCTAAATATTTTTTTAAGTGAAGAATTGGGCTATCAAATGCAAAAATATTTTTTCAAATGCGACTGATAGTTCCAGAGATTAGCACGTTCAAACGAACAAAAAAACAAACTTTTCAGCTTTATTATTAATATAGAAGACAGATAGATAATAAGTGATACCTTATCAGTGTTATGGTGCTTCATTAAAGATACGACAATTGATTTTGGTAATTTCATAGAAAACTGGGCTTCAAAGGGAGACAGAATTAAGTCAAAAGTAAAATCCGTTATTTCAATTAGGCACATAAAAGGCATTTTGAACATAAAAGTTAACTAGAAAGTTTAATTGATTTTAGTTGCCCCTTCTAAAAGGTAGTTTCGTATGTAGAAGAATGGACAAGAAACTTCATAATTACAACATCACAGTATTATTCTGATATGGGAGAAAAATGAAAACTATCTCCGTTTATATTTCTTTTGATTTAATTAAATAATATTATGATAATATAAAAGTAGATACAACAAAAACTTAATCTATATAGTACAATTTATTAAGGTGTTTGATGGTTATTCAGCAGCACATAATAGATGATATACCAACTCCCAAACTAAGTCAAGCTTGTATTTTGGGAGTTAGTGGTTCTTAAGTTGCAGGACTTACACTTTAAAATGATAAATGCAATCAAAACATAGCTAATTATATAAACGATCCATTTCCCAAACAAAAGTTAAAAGCCGGGAAAATAAACGTTGTATAACCTTAAATTTTTCAGTAGTAGCTTTAATTCCTAAGTAATTTATCTTGCCAGCGGATCGGAGCCAAACAAAAAGGGGAAATAACACTGTCTATTGCTGTCTCAACACTATTCATTCGACAACAAAAGAATTCGACGTAATTTGGTGGTTATCCAAGCGGTGTCACGGGTTCAACTGACAACTGCGGATAGTGATGTAACATACCGATGACAATGCGAATCGAGTCGGCTTAAATTCGGACAATGGTTTAACGGTAGGTTTTTTTTATATTTTTGTTTGTAGATTTATGTTGTCATGTTTGGCGAAATGTCTAGCTGTTTTGTCACGTAAAAAATATATTGCCAGATTTGTATGTAGCGATGTGCTGGATGGTCGTGATGTTGGTACTTGAGGCAGGGTAACGTCATTGGGGCTTAGAATACAGTGATGGGTTTTATACGTAGTATCTCCACCTCTCATAGGTACATATAGTTTGTGGTCGTGATTTCAATAGAAGAGAACTTTCCGCGCGTTGTTTTATTACGCCACGCCATTTTAATTAGTTACGCTACGCAAGAGTTTGAGAGAGATGTTCTTACCGAAAGTGGAAATAAAAAGGTCCAGTATATAAAAAAAAGAAAAATATTGATTATGCCTGCTATCAAAATAAACAACATTTCTATGTCCTGTTCTTTAGTATTAACCAAACTAAACTTAATTAACATACATAATTATTATGATCGTTCAATATGAGACAAATGCAAAATAGTCTCGAATCAACGTGATAAAAAGTAGACACTTTCGAGTATCGTATTGGTTTGAACAAAGTACATCACTAGTTCGAGATGCTTACTGCGAGTATTATTGTAAAGGAAAACCTTTCAAAACGAGAGGACTGCCTTTATTATAGCTTTTACGATGTCAAGAGGAATTTATCGGACTGTGACGTAATTTGCCATGGAATATAATGCTGCCCTGAAGTTAGCAAATCCTTTCATTGATGTGGGCTTATAATGAAAGGAGCTAAGTTTAAGTCGCTTATTGAAAAGTCATCGCTGATTTGAAAGGAAATACATTTTGTGGTAATTATGAGACATTTGTGTATAAGAATATGAATATACAATACATACATAAACTCACGTCTTCTTCCCATGGGAGTAGGCAGAAACTATAGAACGCCACCTGCTATGCTCCTTACATACTCTTTTTGCTTAGTTTACGATCATACATCTGGTCATACACGCACGCCGGTTGCGAGTACTACGCACCTGACCTTTCTGAAGAACATCACCAATTAGGTCACCATAAGTCCTCCTAGGGCTCGCGAGAGGAGCTCGCGGCTAAGTAATAACAGCCGCACGGGTCGATCCATCAGGTTAAGCTACGCTTGCCGGGGTTGATCCGTGGATGGGTAACCATCTTTACATACCGATACTCCTTCGTGCCTCGGAAAGCACGTTAAGCCGTTGGTCCCGGCTGCCATTCGTAGATCTTTGACAGTCGTTACGGGAAGTCAGAAACCCAAAAAGTCTGACAACCAGTTTTTCAAAGGGGTATCGTGTTACCCAGTTACTGGGTTGTGGAGGTCAGATAGGCAGTCGCTCCATGTAAAATACTGGTATTCAGCTGCATCCGGTTAGACTGGAAGCCGACCCCAACATAGTTGGGAAAAGGCTAGGCAGATTGATTGAAGTCCTCCTAGGGCATCTATCCAAAACATAAAAACTATATTAGATACTTTGAAACTATTTAAGGTATTTAAATGTTTTTTATTTTCTGTGTATTTTTTTTTTTCAAATATTCATTTATATTCGTTACTAAAAATAAATATTGGTGGCAACTATACGTGGTCCACAAGGTTACGAGCGTAAAAAAACTGAATTATGTTTCAAAATTAAGCGGTACCAAGTATACAAGTCCTAGGAATTCACCAAGAAATGAAGTCGAACAGGAACAGTAGTTCCGTGCTCACAAAGTAAAAAAAAAACCCGGAATACCTAGATCGTATGTAAAATAAAACAGTAAAAAAATCTAACTCACTAGACACATCGCGTTTCAATATTTTCCAGGAACCTGATTAAAAATACCAGGCGCGTTTCAAAACTGGCTTTCCAAACCAGCTTACGGAGAAAATGATTTAAAATACCTGAATATTACTTAAAAGTGTATATGTATTTATTCTAGGCAGGTTTTGTCGTTATTTTCGGTGAAAACTAACTTATTTTTAGTAACGGGTTTGGGTCTCCCTCCTGTTTTAATTAGAGTATGTTGAACTGGGACGTTTTTTATCCTGTCAGGAATTGCGTCTGTATTTCGAATTGCTATTGGTATTTTTACATGAACGGCTACACGGTTTTAGAGTTTTTTTTCCATGTGATCTGAAGTAGAATTTTGGACTGAAATAGTAACGAGATTTATAAGCTTGAAAGTCGTGGAAATTCGGATGCTGGCAGTAAAGAATTTTCGTTGTGGCAATGCTTGGAAGAAGCCTATTTCCAGCAATGGACATCTTCTGTACAACTAACATAAAATTGTCTGTTTGTAATGGCAAATTAACAGATTTTTACTAAATTAGTGTTTAGAGGTATGAGGAACAGGGTGTAAAGTTCACTCATACTCTATAGTAAAGGGAGGATCCTCCGACCAGACGGGTGTTGTATCTGGTGGGCAACTGCCCAACGGTTAATGTCGGGATGTTGTATATATGCTAGTCGCGCGGTAAACTCTGATAGCGCGATGCAGGATTTGTGACGTCAAGTGTTTGGTGCGTAGTTCGCATTTGGCGTTGTTGATACCGCTACAAGTGAATGAAATTATCCGAAAGACAACCGGAGTTACCGACATAGCTTGCAGAGTAAGCAAGCTGAAGTGGCAGTGGGCTGGCCATGTTTGTCGAAGGACCGATGGCCGGTGGAGCAGACGAGTCCAGTAGGCTTACCCAAGTTGACAATCTACAATCGATAACGCTAATATAAAACGAATCAAATGTATAGGAATGACATCATCTCAACGTTAAGTCACGTGGTCAGAACAAACGAATAGAAAATTCGTAGACAATTTTACAACTTATCAGATCGTTCAAAATGTTAGAATGAAATCTGATCCTTTCTACAAGTTGGTCGCTACATCCCATATAAATGATCGGAATAAATGACCGCGCACTAAGTACATAACAGTAACTTTGAGGCGTCAACGATTGTAGAAATTGATTTGATACGAAACTTTTGTAACTTGGCTAGGCCTACTGGAGTGGAGACCGCGTATCGGCAAGCGTAGTGTGGGACGTCCCCCAGCTAGATGGACGACCTCAGAAAGGTGGCTGGGGCAGACTGGATGTGGAAGGCGGAAGACAGGGTATTGTGGCGCAGCATGGGAGAGGCCTATGTTCAGCAGTGGACTGCGATAGGTTGAGTTGATTGATTGATTGACTAAATTGGAAAAAAGGTGTTATTTTGTCATATTATGAAAGTAACTACGTTATTTATATTTTTAAAACAGCTTCACCGTTTTTGACAGGACTTTCCCTGGCAGATGGTTAATGTTTTAAGGACTAAATTAGGCTACTTTATAAAAAAAAAGCACGTGGTTGAAGCCGCGAGCAGTAATAGTTTGGCATATAAGTCGGCAATCAGTCTGATACGATGGTCAACCTCATATCTAATTATCACATGAAAAGTTTACCACTTCGTTATTCTTCATTCGCGTCAATAATAATAGTCTTCTTTGTTTCTTTTTTGAGCTCAGTAGGTGGCCCCGTTGGTTGCAGTATCAGCGGCATTCTTAAGGTCTGACAGCACGCTTGGCGCAATGGTTAAGCGATTGACTGCTGCGCTGCGTGGCGCGGGTTCGATTCCCGCACGGAACAAATATTTGTATGACCTACAAGTAGTTGTTCCGGGTCTGGCCGTTTGTGTATGTGAGTTTAAATGTTTGTAAACGCACCCACAATACAGGAGAAATTCTTAGTGTGGGGCAAAGTTAAAAAAAAGTTCTGGCGGCATCTACAACGTCACATGCGAACTACGAGTCACACTGACGTCACACAAAATCCTGCATCGCGCAAGCAAAGTTTACCGAGCGACTAGCATATATACAACGTCCCGACATCAATATCGTCGGGAAGTGGCCCACCAAACACACCACCCGTTTGGTCGGAGGACCCTCCTTTTTCTTTGCAGGGAGTTGACTGTACAACCTGTTCACTCTAAACAAGTGGGCCATGGTCTGATCAGAGGCACTCCACTTACACTGAGTTTTGGATGGGTCAGTAATCCCCCACTTCGACAAATTGTGTCTACAGTGGCCTAATTAGGTACCCAATCGATTGAGAACCTTCCAAATAAGCCAAATTATACTAATAATGGTGCCGATTCCCTTGTTCACAAACTAAACTAAATTTAAGTTCAGTGCATCTTTTTCTTTCTATTTCAATAAGAAAAGGACAGAAGATAAATTTTAGTTAAGTCCTGTCAAGTTAATCAGGGCTTGACGTAAATTGACGTAATTTTAGTCGGCAAGTTTTTAATCACGTCTAAACTTGTATGGAGTAGTGACAGGCGCTGATTAATTTGACAGGACTAAACAAAAATTTATCTTCTGTCCTTTTCTTAATGAAATAGAAAGAAAAAGATGCACTGAACTTAAATTTAGTTTAGTTTGTGAACAAGGGAATCGGCACCATTGTCTAACTTGAAGACAAAGTCGAGTGTTTTAAATTATAATTTTTCCTCTAAGCACCTATTTTTATCATTCAATTATTGATTAAAAGTCCAGTTTTGCTCTGCCTATTTTTGCAACAGCGAAATAAAAGTAAAACAAACAAAGCCAAAAGTAACAGAAACAAAAGGAAATGTAGTTTCAACAAAAATAAAGGAAAACGTCTAGTTGATACAATTACACCGTATTTTCCTTAGCAACGTAGGCTGACATGTCTAGATTATACCACAGGGGAAAATTAAATTATTTGCTCCTATGTATGTCTACTACTATACAGTATGGTTGAAAACTGGTGATTATTTCATGCATATCTAATTGCTATTACGAAGTTCTAATCAAATACTCGTAGAATCTAAAATATCTTCACAGTTGACGTCTTAAAACTAAAACTGTTTCAAGATAAGTCTATGATCAACGTTGTTAAGGCGACGGTAACCGACTTTAAATGATTTTATACTGAAAATGACGTCTAAACACTACTCGTGTTAATGATTTGGAAAAAAATATATGTTAAATTAGAACATCTTAATAGCATAATTTACCATTGACATTCATGTAAAAATATACCATAATAGATTAATTATTTATTAATAATACATTTAATTGACATTATTTTCAATATGATGAAATATGACATTACTAGCCCTTTAATATAATTTAATATTGACATGCATGTTTAAATAAATTATAATTGATTAATTATTTATTAACAATACATTTAATTGCCATTATTTACTCGAATGTGACTTTGTATTGTATAGATTCAGACCAATTACAAAAGTATGGGTTTGGGTGATTAAAATGGACAGGTTACCTAAAACTATGGAAAGACTATGGCCCCTGCCTGATCAATGTTTTATTGTACACGGATAAAATGGGAGGGGTGATTTGTACACTCAATAATGGGCCCCCGGAAACGGTTGCTAGCACTTAGTGCTGTAGCAACAAGGGGGCAACAAATCCTGAGGTACTTGAGGAAAGGAGATGTATTCCATGATTATCAGAACAAGCCCAGAGCCCGGAAGATGGTCAAGATTCCTGCCAGCACTTACTGGAATATTTCCTACCTCCAAGCACGTTTGCTCTTGCGATTCTCCACTCAAGCCGGCCAATAAAGGCAAGCCATGAGGAACATGACTTCTCCCGGGAGATAGGGTCTCCTTGGAGTCACTACTGCCCAACAGCTCGCCACATGCTGCCCTGCGGGTTTCTGTATTTCTCTGGGTCTGGCTCCTCACCCTAGACATGTTCCGGCAAAGCAAACTCTACCGGCACAGACCTAGAGTTCGGAGCGCTCAAGTCTCAACACGACGTCAACGTTGAGATACGGCGGTGGAGTTATTATTATTATTATTATATTTCCAGGTTGTATGAAAAACCCTTACCGCAACACACTGTATAAAAGAAACGATTCCTGGCACAGTGTTATGATGACGTCGCGCAAAGTAATATCTAAAACATCTGGTTACTAATGGGAAAACGCCAACTCCGTAAGCTTCGCTTTACATAATTTAGTTCTTTCATTATTATAGGTTGGACGTTTAATATTGTTTTTCGTGCTGTTTCAGTTTTGTTTCTGGGGTTTGATGATGATTTAGAACTTGATAAAACCCTTAAGAGGGCGATCAACGGTCAAATAGCAAATCCTTTAAAAAATATATTATCTCGTAGTGAGAAGGAATTATGAAAAACGGCTCAATCAAAAATGTCACACTTTCGGATCTCTGACGGCTCGTAACGACTTTCAAAGATACGCGAATGACAGCCGGGACCAACGGCTTGACGAGGTTAGCTTGCATATTCAAGAGTAAAAATTATAGTACCTACCATTTTTTTCATTTAAGTATATTCATGAAACCAGAAAGAAATAAGGAGTATAAAACCACCTAATTTTGTTTTTTTTTACTCTGTGTACAAAAATAGCTTTAAAATTTATAAATAATACTTGTTCTGAATTTTGGGCCACATCTAGCTGAAACCATCTTTAATATAAAGTTATAAAACACATTTTTAAATTTTTTGTTTCTTCATAAAGTTGTGACCGTACGCTTAGCTGGTTTTAAGTTAACGCTCTCAAAGCTCTGGCGAAATGATGAGTATCCCAGATAAGGACGGTTGGAGCTCGTTTTTATCCTTGTGTTCCTATTTAAATGCTTTCCGGGTTTTTTATTTCTGTGGTAATCTGAACGAGAAAAAATATTGAGACAAACACCCAACAGAGTTACAGCTGAATGAGAGAGAAATGACAAGTTTTGGTGAATGAGAAATTAGGCCATTAGTTTGGTGACCGGTTGTGAGGTAATGAATGAGTAAGAATGATCAATTAAATGCTTATTTTTAGCACTAAAAAGGACTGTGTGGTCAGACGTAGACTGTGAGAGGCTAAGATGTATTGAGGCATAATGTAGGAAACCATTATGAGACAAGCACAGAAAAAAAAGGTGACCGCAATCGCCACATGGATTTATATTTTTACCTCACTATCGACTTTAGCACCCTCGAACACTATGAAAACTACACCCAGTAGTTTTCATAGTGTTCGAGGGTAACGATAAATGTGATAATTTTCATTTTGATCTCACTATCTAGGCTATCCTATACACACTATAGGGCGCCGCAGAATGGATTTAGATTAAGTTTAAGTTGCAATAGTAAGAAACAAATTTTTGCGTTAGGGTTAATGAACTCTATTATAGATGTTGCCGCTCCATTCCGCGGCGCCCTTGTAACACAAGGCTTGGACTGCACTCGTAACAGGGTGTTTTAAACTATGTCATGCGTCATAACTAATAAAAAAAATAAAAAAATAAATGTTCCAAAATTTTTTTTGTGTACTCGAATGTTTAGTAGTCATTGGTTACATGAAGTGGGTTGTCTTTGTAAGATGACTAAAATGCCACGGTGTGTAAATAAAATAAAATAAATAAAATAAAATGTTTATTGCATCATCTTAGATAATGTATTCTAGTTACAACAGGGAGAATCCTTTTAAGCAATTAGATTGCTTGTGTTAGGATGCCCTAACACAAGCAATCAGCCCTTCCCCAGGTTATACAAATTGTTATCAAGTTATTGAGCCAGTTCAAGATTATGTAAACTTATAGAACTAAAAGAAAATAAAAACAAAAGAATGAAATAAAAACACAGTTATTTTTATGATAGGCTAAAACGCGCTGGGATGTGAGTTATGTGAGTAGAAGATGGTGTAGAGGTGAATGTGTATGTGAGTAGTAGGTGTGGGAGTGAGAGAGTGGAAGTGGAAGGTTGTACCTACACCGCATAAATGGTAGAAAACAGTATACATGGAAGAGATTAATTATCTACTGTAACTTTAGGCAAATAGCTATATAGTCTTTTGCACCCTCAAAAACCGTGAAAATGACACACATGATGAACATTTGAAATTTTTCGCAGCCACCATCTTGGATTTTAATTTATGAAACCAAATTTTTGATTAACGCGCATTTAAAAATAAAACAACGGTCCACCATCTGACGGCTAACTCTGCCACCGCGTGCGCTCATTGGTCAAATCAAATAGCGCGCGCTTTGATTTGACCGGCTTCTCGGCTTCCTGTTACACACTTCCGTCCCTTTATACGAAATCACTCCCATAGAAACAGAGAGGAAACATTTTACACATCAAAAAACGTCTATCAATGGTACTCCACAAATTATATTTTACGAGTAAATATTTTCAATTTACTCTCAGTGACTATTATGACAATATTACAAAGAATACCAACAGCATTGTCCGAACGCAACATTTTCTTTGAAAATAATGGAGTCTGAGATTTCTTTGAAAATACTTAAGATACAGTACAATGGAAATAATGAGAAAGGAACCAGTATCTACTGCAGTTAGTATTGCATCGACGTCACAACATTAACATTTTTCATTATTCATAACATTTATTTTGTGAAGCTGTTGGGGCGTTTATTTTTGAATCATTAAACGGTGCTAAAGTGTCATTAAGGAGTAAAAGAATGGGTGAAGTCTTACGAAGGGTGCTATTTATGGAACTCACTGCTGTTCACGAAAAAGAATCAATAACAATCTAAAAAAGTTAAAATAATAATAATCAATTGCGGCGATACTCTAAAAAACGTATTTGATCCCTAGAAACTTTTGATGTGTACATATACTTCAAGGTCAATTCTCATAGATTGTAAGCGAAAATAAAAATAAAGTGGTTACACTACCAATTAACGATTTTCGGACTTTATCCTTTACTAACTTAACTACAAAATGTCATGATAGGTCTAGGTCAACGGGAAAGTACCCTTTAGGTTTTTTGCTTTACGTCGACTAATGAAAAGTTACAACGATGATTTTGCTGATATTGATATATTTGCATTGTCACTTGCACAGTTTAAAAATAGTGTTTATAAAAAATCCTATTAGTTTTTAGTTGTTATATACACACGTCTAGTTTGTCACACGGTTTTTTTTTTTTTACAATACACAATAGTTGATCTATGATAGACAAATTGTGTGCTAAGTTTGCTTGTAAGTTGCTCAAACTATTTTTACTGTTGGATTAATTTGTGGATAACGATGCTGGTTGCGTGATTACTTAAGTGTTTTATAAAATATCTGTACCTAAATGTTAAGCATTATTGCGCAATTGTTTGTTATCCTGAAGAAATAAAAATAAAATAAAATAAAATAATTTATTGCGTTGACTTAGAAGGTAGATTTTTATTAGAACTTCAAGGGATTGAAGACTTACGTATTTGATTTAACTTCAATTTGATACCTCCACGCGTCCCTGAGATCAACCATATAAAAAAAAAAATACAATACAAGTGTAAAATTACTTAAATTTCGGAAGCTATATTTTAATAAAAAACGCAGACCTACAATTTTAGAAATAAGTGACTCCTCTATTCTAAACACCATTGCTTATGTCTTTAATAAATCAATGAACTCACTTATACAAATTAAACTATGTAATAAAAAACAGGCCAATCTCAAAAAAAAAAAAAAATATATATATATAGATACAGCACAAAATAAGAGATGAAAAATTTAAAAAAAGAAGGTCATTCAAATAGCGAACACCGTTTCATTACTGCACGTCTCGGAATTGAAAATACTTGCCGTTGATTTTTTACCTTCCAAGTCTACCGTTGTTTTCCTTTGCTTTTGATATGGACTTGCTTCAAATTGGTTTTAGATCGGAATTGTAAGAAGCGAACTTTGGAAGATATGGACAAAAAAATACATTTTTTGAACTGATTGAGGGTAGTTTGGAACTTACTCGGCAATACACGGTATTCTTTTTGTTTTCCACTCATAACGTGATAAAAGGTCGTTTTAATACTGGTACTGGTATGTAGCTAAGTAATAACAGCTGCAAGGGTCAATCGATCCGTTTAAGCTACGCTTGCTGCGACTGGTCCGTGGATGGGTGACCATTTTTACATAACAAGACCCCTCCGTTCCTCGGAAAGCATGTTAAGCCGTTGGTCTCGGCTGTCATTTATAGATCTTCGACAGTTGTTACGGGTCGTCAGAAACCCGAAAGTCTGACATCCAGTCTTACCAAGGGGTATCGTGTTACCTAGTGACTAGGTTGTGGAGGTCAGATAGGCATTCGCTCCATGTAAAATATTAGTATTCAACTGCATCCGGTTAGACTGGAAGCTGACAAAAATTAGTTAGGAAAAGGCTAGGCAGACTGGTTAAATTATGACAACCAATTTGAAACAATGTTATATTGTTCAGAAAAACATTTTAAAATTATATTAGTGATTTATGCAACTGTTGTATAATAAGGGGTATTAAAACACGAATGTGGGTTTAACACATGAGTGTTCTAATACCTAATTATGTACAGTTGCATACAAGACTTTATCTACACCCATATTATCTGCACTTTGATATTTTCCAATTCATGAAATCTTGGTACGCCTTTTCATATTGTTTTCTCGACTTGTCTGGTAATAATTGGTAAGAAATGTCCTTTGCTGCATTAGAAATATCTGGTGGTGTGTTATTGAAAAGCTTGTATCACTCATTTTTGTAAACAAAAAACTTAGAAATTTTTGCAACACTAATATCGAACAAAAATGGCGGGATGCGACGTGAACTCGAATAACCTACAATTTTTTATTTTTATTACGGCGCTGTGTTAGTAAAACGCGCCTGCATGACAATATTCTTTTATTGAAATGCATAAATGTGGCTGTTTGATGAGTAAGGAAGGGATCGAAAACGCAAAGGAGTTGCATAATTAAACTTAGTACAACATTATAACACTCGTTTTGATGATATTATGGTTACTATGACTACGGTTGTTTTAATGTTGGACATAAGCTAACTGTTTCAGAAAAATTTTAGAGGATTTATAGCATGGGTGTAGATAAATACGTAAATGATTTACATCATTTTACCATAAAAATGTCCATCTGCCCATTTCCATGCAGGCAATAAAATCACTTTGTTGATTCAAATGTTTTTTCATCCATTGATTTACAATAACGACCAGCAATATATCAAAGAATATTAGGGAAAATCTGTTATTTTATGGGTTTATTCATCATAAAATGTGACGAATGGTTTAATTAGAAATAAAGGTTACAAAAAATCTGATTTAATCAGATAGGTAATACGGGCTGGTGTCCGCAACTCCACGTCATTGCGCGTATTTTGCTGAAAATTCAATTAGATAGCAATCAATGCTGTGCCCGTTCGGGACACCTGAATAAATATTTCCTGAATAAGGCTTTTGGGTACGTCGGCAAATAAAAAGTGTGCAACGTCTCAGTTTAAAGATGAAACTATTCACAAGAAAACTCGAAATATTATACGTAAAGTAATAACCGTAAAAAGTTGACTGTGTGTGGTCTCAAGCTGTAGCGCTTAGCTTAGTTCCAAGGCATACTATAATGGTCAATTTTCATCGATTTTCTTAAATAACTTTAAAATTACATATTTCAAAATTAAAAAAAAAAAAAAAAAAAAACTGAAATCCTTACAATAATCCTTTTTATTTGATATGACACACGGTACATATACCAATAAAAAATTTAAAAAAATCTTGTTTGCCACCCAAAAGTGATCCCCATATTCAAAATTTACATATCAAATAAAAAGAACTACTAAAGTATTACTACTCTTACGTATTTGAGTGATAGAAGTTCATATGTGTATAAATTTTCAGCTTAATCGGCCCAGTAGATTCCTATAAGGGTTCCGTTTTTGCCTTTTGATGTACGCAACCCTAAAAACATCTAGAACGACCACTACCTTTTCAAAAAACAAACGTGAAACTGAAATTGCATCAGCAAATCAAACAAGTCCAATATCCTTTATTAATACTCGAGCGTGCCAAGAACGTGTTGCTTATGGTTAAGACAACTTACTACAATTGCAGAACTATAACGAAATCTTTGGGTTTCTGCCAAATGAATTACTGGTTGATAAGCACAAGGTTAATTTAGCATTGTTTCCAAGCGCCTGGTTGCTACTATTAAATTTAGCTAAGTGGGCTCGAGTACCTTGATTGTGAGCAATATGGCTTTGTACTATTAAAGTGTTTTATTAAATCTTCTGTTGCTATTATCTATACTAATATTATAAAGCCGAAGAGTTTGTTTGTTTGTTTGGTTGAACGCGCTAATCTCAGGAACTACTGGTTCGAATTGAAAAAATATTTTAGTGTTTGATAGCCCATTTATCGGCGAAGGCTATAGGCTATATAACATCACACTGCGATCCTTAGGAGCCGAGCAAAAAGATAAAATTAACCACACACACAAATGGTAATCCATCCATACTAATATTATAAATGTGAAAGTAACTGTGTTTGTCTGTCTGTATGTTACGTTTTCACGTCTAAACCACTGAACCGATCGTCATGAAATTTGGCAAAGATATAGCCTGGGATATGGAGAAGGACATAGGCTACTTTTTTACGCGATAACCGACATCCAAGCGGGCGGAGCCGAAGTTGCAGTTTTAAATCATATAATATATCATTATATCAGTTAATCGGTTTAAGGACACTGGACGAGACACAATACAAGTTTTATTGTTATTACGCCTATGGGCGGTTAGTGTCCCTCAAAGTATTAAAAAATATATTTTGTGAACAAATCATTCTTTTCTTTGAATATAATCCGAAGCACACCAAATCTCGGAATCAAAGTCAAACAAAGCCGCGGTCACAGCTAGTAATACGGACCACGGTTTTAATCCCCCAGTTAGTTAAAAAGCGCATCGTTAAAACAGATTTATATCCAGGTGAAGTATTACCACAGAATAGTACAGAAGGTTGGCTCGTTAGAACGTGCGAAAACAGGCGCACGCATACATAGGCGCGTAGGTATGGGAGGCGATCTCAAAAAAAAAAATGCCCGCCGAAAGCTGAGTAAAGAAACGTAACTGAGACAAAACTTCGAAAAAGCGTGCAAAATTGATACCTATTTTGGTAGGGTTAGCACAGGAGGATAAAACTAAGTAGGTATATAGAACGTTTATCAGCTTACGTATTTCAATTTATAAACGTAATTCATCATCATCACCATTTCAACCGAAAGACGTCCACTGCTGGACATAGGCCTCCCCCAAGCACCACCACCTCGACCGGTTCTGTGCTTCCCGCATCCATTGGATTCTTGCAGTTTTCACAAGGTCATCGGTCCACCTTGTGGGAGGCCTTCCAATGCTACGTCTTCCGGTACGTGGAACCGTAAATGTAATTATTCAATCACTAATAGGTAAGTTGTAAAAAAAAAGTTCACAAATAGTTTTTATTTTTGTTCTTGAACGCACGGTTTACGAGATACCTATTCTGTGCCACTCACTAAAAAAATATTAAACGATTTACGATCAATACTTAAACTTTTTGCAATACCGGCTTGAGTATTCTTTCGATGTTGTGGTATAAGGTACTTATCTATCTAATACAAATTAAAAATAATAAATTATAATCAAGTTCAGTCATTCAAAAATGATATGTTTTTATTCCTTCTACTATTGTTTATACACAAAGTACAGTAGTAGTATTTACACTTTTTTTTAACTAAATCACTATAATTCTTTACTCATGTGCTATTACTAAATTAAAACATGAAACGTAAACAAACACGACGCGCGTTGCGTACTCGCAGCCCTGAGTGATTCAACTGGCCGAGCCGGTATAAACCGGTTTCTCTTCGTACGCGACGAAGCCGCCAGTGATACGCACACACGCGTCTCATGCTTGTAGTCGTATACTTATCATAGCGCGGTTGTATGAAGCTTTGTCTCTGTTCCGTTTCTTTACTCATGTGCCGAAAGTGCGCTTGCACTCGCTGTACGAGAAGCGTGTCTATATGTGCGTGCGTTTTCGATCGTTGTATGAAACCGGGCCGTCTGTATTATTCTATGGTATAGAGTCTGTCCGCAGGAGCTAAAGAATTTAAGGAATAAGTTCAAGTGGACTTCTTATAAGCGCTCTTTAGGTTCCTAACTTTTTATGGAAGAAGCGAGTCGAAAAATCATGATGTAATGAAAGCTAGTTTCATATTCTGATATTATTTTTATAGGACATTTTTGATGATTGTGTCGCAGGTGAGCAAATAAGAAATAAATAGCCATCAAAATTCTTATCATAGTAGCTTTGAATAATACCACGACACGATCATAGAGTTCAGGGATTAAACAAATGCCTTAGCCTGGTCGAGTATAATTTCTTCTATGTGAGCTAGACGGCTGTTTCTCTCCAATTTATCACTCTAACAGTTCTTAAATCTTGGTCTACGCCATCCAACCATCTTAGCTTGGCCTGGCCTCATCTTCTCCAACCTTTAGGTTTACTATAAATAATATAAACGTTTGGGTGCTTTTGCCTCGTGTTCAACAACAGCTATGGCCTCACTTCATCATCAAATAATTTAATTTAATGTTGTATTGCGTATTGTAAATTATTTTGCGTACTAAAGTAAAAGTCAAAGTCAAATCATTTATTTCAAATAGTCACATAAAAAGCACTGTTGAACATCAAAAATTACAAATATAATTAATTGATTCTAGTTGCGGAGTTCCAAAAGGTAGTTACGTATGGAGAAGAACGAGCAAGAAACTCCATACTTACTCTTTTATAATGTTAAAAATATTTTGTATACATTCAATAATAATTGTCTGTGAAGACGATGTACCTAGAATAAAATTACTACGCCATAACAGGTAAAAAGAATGAAAAGTGAAGTAAGGACAGACAAATTAATTATGCAATAGATACACGGTGCTCACATATTTACAAACACTGTAAAAGTAGATGATTTTGCTAAAATTTTAACATATAATAAGTCAGTGTGTGAGTTAAAGTATATTAATCACAGATAATATAATTAATATCATGAAAAATTTAAATTATAAAATTAAATTAACAACCAGTTTGATTTTGTCTAGACTCTAAATTGTCCTGTGGAGCAAGACTACCATGTTTCCAAGCATTTTTGAAGTTTTTCTAACTGAACAGACAGCTGTGCTGCTCGGAAGTTTCTTGTGCCACTTCTTCTTCCCAACTAAAGCACTGGGAAGTGGTGAAAAGCGGGCATTTTGGAGGACTATCTTATGTAATTTTGAGGTTCTAAAAGTGATAATTCTCAGCCTAGTGTGAATAAATGTCTTTTGATTTTGATTGGCTGCCTTGTTCCACCCACTGCTTTCCTGGTCTGTGCGAGACTCATCTAAGGTTGTTAAAAAACATTTTTTTTTTGCTGAGATTATACAAAAAAAAAATACGTTTAAAAACATAAAAAAAAAGTTTTTTTTTTCAAGAGCACAAAAATAAAAATATTCTAAGGCAGTTATCGTATATGAGTTGATATTAGTTTTTTTTTTTGTTTAATAAGAAATTACCATTGCTTAGTGGGCAAGACTTTGCAAATCAACTGCTTTGTCTAAGCCGTCAAGTTTCTCTCGCTTCCTACTACATCAGCAGCATGCTAGAGAACATTTAGGTACAGCGACATTCATACCGAAAAACGTAACAGACTGACAAATGACAGGGCTAGGAAAATAGTGTACATTGCGCACAATTTAAGGTTGCAATCAGTGCAAACATCAACAATATTAACACACGCAGAAGTTATTAGAGTCCCTGATAGTATAGTCGTTGATTCCGAATTAGATGAAACAAATACAGACACAGAACATTTCAATTATTCTGATGCCGATAAAATAAGCGTAGCTACTGATACTGATTTTTATTTCATTATTATATATATTAAAATAAAAAAAATACAAATGTAGCAAAGAACGACGATGCCAAGTTTTTTTTTCAAGATTGTGAAAAAGAATCAATTCAATATTTCTAGTCTCATCCAGGTCTTCCTTACAATCTTCCGTAGGTCATCCACCCATCTGGCTATCGGTCTGCCAACGCTTTTTATACTATTTCTCGGCAACCATTCAGTTAGGGCTCTGATCTACCTGCCTCACTTATTCGTTGTTGTGTTATTCCAATAATAAAAAATAAAAAATGAAATGAAATTAGAAATTAAGAAACAAAATACGTTAGCCTATTTCAATATAAGTGGAACGAAAACGATTTGAGACAATGCCTTTCCATTTTCTAGAAAAAAAGAAAAACATTTACAAAATAGACATTTACAAACAACAAGCAATTGATAATAGAAAAGCGATGTTTAAGGCTGAAAAAACGACGAACACAGATCACAGAGATGTTATTCATAATCTTCAGTAAATATTCAAAGATGTTATAAAAAAAATCATGCTTCAGTAAGTCACAATGGGCGTTGGAGGTCCTTTGTGAGCGATGTCAAGTAATCCTATAGCTTTATCTCTACTTAGGTACTTTGAGTTTTATTCGAATGAGTGGTATTATTCTTTTCGTTCTTTAATGAGTTATTTTGTTTGCTCGAGGAAATTTTTCTTCGTACTAGATATGAGTGTTTTATTTTCAAAGTAACTCGACAAATTATCTATACATCATTTACAAATGAAAGTCGCTTTTTGTGTCTGTTTGTGTTACTGCGTTGTTCTTCAAAATTACGCAATGGATTTAGATGGGATTCGCACTATCACTTAGAGAATTTATTCCGAAAAGTTCGTGTGTATAAAATATTTATATTAAACTTACATAATATTATAAAGATAATTCGATGTTTTGTTAAGTCGATGTTTAGTAAAAGCCGTGCGAAGCAGGGGCGGGTCGCTAGTTTAGTTTATAACAGACATTAACTCTGTAGGCAATTTACTGTTAATCTTGTATTCCCATTAACGACTCACACTGGGGTAAATACCTAATGCTGTTGCTACGAGTAGGGTTTACATTACATTCAATTCGCCATTTAATGATTCTGTGATTTCATTTCAGTCGAAAGACGTCCACTGCTGGACATAGGCCTCTCCCAACTACCGCCACTTTGATCGGTTCGGTGCTTGCCGCATCCAACGGCTTCTTGCGGCCTTCACAAAGCCATCGGTCCACCTTGTGGAAGGCCATCCAATGTTACGTCTTCCGGTACGCGGTCGCCACTCCAGAATCTTTCAGCCCCATCGGCCATCTGTTCTGCGAGCAATGTGCCCTGCCCACAACCACTTAAGTTTGGTGATTCTTCGGGCTATATCGGTTACCTGTGGATCTCTTCATTTCTGATTCGTTCACGTAGGAAAACTCCAAGCATAGCATTCTCAATTGACCTTTGGTTGAATTTTAGCCTTCTAATAAGGCCCTTTGTTAGCGACCACGTTTCAGTGTCATAGGTCATTACTGGCATCACACACTGGTCAAAGACTTTCGTCTTGAGACACTGCGTAGGACTGTAATTATGTATTACTTTGATTTATTGTGGTGTAATTAATAAAGCTGCTTTTATGTCGCCGTATTATAAAAGTTCCGATCAAATTACAATATGACATACAGCAGTGTTTCTGTAATTATTAAAACACATTTCAAAACAACTCGATAATGTTCTGTCAGAAACTTCAGTATCTAGGAAAAAAAATGCATGTATACAGAGCTCTTTTTATGATTTAATGTGGCCCATAAAACTATTCTCTTGGGACTTGCATAGTGTCACAATATTTATAGCTTGTCTCAAATGCAAGCTTGGATGTTTTTAATATCAGTTCGTATCGCATGTCTTATAAAATTATTATTGTAGCCGTAAATTGCAGTGACACTTCTATTATATTGTAATGTCCTTCGTAATGTTTCATGGAACTCGTAATGGTATTTATTTTAATTTTCCATTGTGTAAGGCACTGATAATAGTAGAGAGGACTACACTAATACGAGACAGGCAATTGCCATTTTCGCCGAGGCATATATAGTGCTTTTCTTAAAAAAATGCAGGGAAATAAGACATACGTTCATGTATTTTTCTTTCGACTTCACTGGAAGCAGGTATTCAATTGCCAATTCGGCTTCTGATCTTAAATCTGGTGGAGCACAATCAATCTCCATTTCACTCTCTGAACCGTGGGAATTCATTTGAATTAAATTTATTTTTATTAAGTATGTAAATATCAAATAAATAAATTTAATTAATTAAATAAATTTTCAGCTTTGCCGCCAATTTACTATTTGTCATCTGTGCCGAAAGGCAAACGCATTAATGGCTATACAGCCACGTGAACGCAATTTGTGCTATCTTCTGACATCGTCACCAACTATCTGACACCGTCAGAAGATGGAAGCCAACGTAAGCCAATCTTCTGATACCATCAGAAGATAGTAGCCAACGTAAGCAATAATCTTCTGACACCGTCAATAGATGGTAGCCAACGTAAGCTAATCTTCTGACACCTTCAGAAGATAGTATTCAACGTCAACCAATCTTCTGACAACGGCAGAAGATAGTAGCCAACGTAAGCAATAATCTTCTGACAACGTCAGAAGATAGTAGTCAACGTCAGCCAATCTTCTGACACCGTCAGAAGATAGTAGTCAACGTCAGCCAATTACTGACACCGTCAGAAGATAGTAGCCAACGTAAGCCAACCCTCTGACACCACCAGAAGATAGTAGCTAACGTAAGCAATAATCTTCTGACAACGTCAGAAGATAGTAGCCAACGTAAGCCAATCTTCTGAGACTGTCAGAAGATAGAAGCCAGCGTAAGTAACAATCTTCTGACAACATCTGAAGATAGTAGTCAACGTCAGCCAATCTTCTGACAACGTCAGAATATAGTAGCCAACGTAAAGCAATAATCTTCTGACGACGTCAGAAGATAGTAGCTAACGTAAGCAATAATCTTCTGACAACGTCAGAAGGTAGTAGCCAACGTAAGCCAATCTTCTGACACTGTCAGAAGATAGTAGCCAACGTAAGCAATAATCTTCTGACACCGTCAGAAGATAGTAGCCAACGTAAGCCAATTTTCTGACACCGTCAGAAGATAGTAGTTAACGTCAGTCAATCTTCTGACAACGTCAGAAGATAAAAGCCAATGTAAGCAACAATTTTCTGACAACGTCAGAACATAGAAGTCAACGTCAGCCAATCTTCTGACACCGTCAGAAGATGGTGGCCAACGTCTGCCAATCTTCTGACAACGTCAGAAGATAGTAGCCAATGTAAGCAATAATCTTCTGACAACGTTAGAAGATAGAACTCAACGTCAGCCAATCTTTTGACAACGTCAGAAGATAGTAGCCAACGTCAGCCAATCTTCTGACAACGGCAGAATATAGAAGCCAACGTAAGCAATGATCTTCTGACAACGTTAGAGGATAGTAGCCAACGTCAGCCAATCTTCTGACAACGTCAGATGCAAGCTTGGATGTTTTTAATATCAGTTCGTATCGCATGTCTTATAAAATTATTATTGTAGCCGTAAATTGCAGTGACACTTCTATTATATTGTAATGTCCTTCGTAATGTTTCATGGAACTCGTAATGGTATTTATTTTAATTTTCCATTGTGTAAGGCACTGATAATAGTAGAGAGGACTACACTAATACGAGACAGGCAATTGCCATTTTCGCCGAGGCATATATAGTGCTTTTCTTAAAAAAATGCAGGGAAATAAGACATACGTTCATGTATTTTTCTTTCGACTTCACTGGAAGCAGGTATTCAATTGCCAATTCGGCTTCTGATCTTAAATCTGGTGGAGCACAATCAATCTCCATTTCACTCTCTGAACCGTGGGAATTCATTTGAATTAAATTTATTTTTATTAAGTATGTAAATATCAAATAAATAAATTTAATTAATCAAATAAATTTTCAGCTTTGCCGCCAATTTACTATTTGTCATCTGTGCCGAAAGGCAAACGCATTAATGGCTATACAGCCACGTGAACGCAATTTGTGCTATCTTCTGACATCGTCACCAACTATCTGACACCGTCAGAAGATGGAAGCCAACGTAAGCCAATCTTCTGATACCATCAGAAGATAGTAGCCAACGTAAGCAATAATCTTCTGACACCGTCAATAGATGGTAGCCAACGTAAGCTAATCTTCTGACACCTTCAGAAGATAGTATTCAACGTCAACCAATCTTCTGACAACGGCAGAAGATAGTAGCCAACGTAAGCAATAATCTTCTGACAACGTCAGAAGATAGTAGTCAACGTCAGCCAATCTTCTGACACCGTCAGAAGATAGTAGTCAACGTCAGCCAATTACTGACACCGTTAGAAGATAGTAGCCAACGTAAGCCAACCCTCTGACACCATCAGAAGATAGTAGCTAACGTAAGCAATAATCTTCTGACAACGTCAGAAGATAGTAGCCAACGTAAGCCAATCTTCTGAGACTGTCAGAAGATAGAAGCCAGCGTAAGTAACAATCTTCTGACAACATCTGAAGATAGTAGTCAACGTCAGCCAATCTTCTGACAACGTCAGAATATAGTAGCCAACGTAAAGCAATAATCTTCTGACGACGTCAGAAGATAGTAGCTAACGTAAGCAATAATCTTCTGACAACGTAAGAAGGTAGTAGCCAACGTAAGCCAATCTTCTGACACTGTCAGAAGATAG
Source organism: Dryobota labecula (assembly GCA_947523025.1). Lineage (NCBI taxonomy): Eukaryota > Metazoa > Arthropoda > Insecta > Lepidoptera > Noctuidae > Dryobota > Dryobota labecula. Next base: position 23,037,818 of record OX383289.1, on the reverse strand, counting down.
TAGCCAACGTAAGCAATAATCTTCTGACACCGTCAGAAGATAGTAGCCAACGTAAGCCAATTTTCTGACACCGTCAGAAGATAGTAGTTAACGTCAGTCAATCTTCTGACAACGTCAGAAGATAAAAGCCAATGTAAGCAACAATTTTCTGACAACGTCAGAACATAGAAGTCAACGTCAGCCAATCTTCTGACACCGTCAGAAGATGGTGGCCAACGTCTGCCAATCTTCTGACAACGTCAGAAGATAGTAGCCAATGTAAGCAATAATCTTCTGACAACGTTAGAAGATAGAACTCAACGTCAGCCAATCTTTTGACAACGTCAGAAGATAGTAGCCAACGTCAGCCAATCTTCTGACAACGGCAGAATATAGAAGCCAACGTAAGCAATGATCTTCTGACAACGTTAGAGGATAGTAGCCAACGTCAGCCAATCTTCTGACAACGTCAGAAGATAGTAGCCAACGTAAGCAATAATCTTCTGACACCGTCAGAAGATGGTAGCCAACGTAAGCCAATCTTCTGACACCGTCAGAAGATAGTAGCCAACATAAGCAATAATCTTCTGACACCGTCAGTAGATGGTAGCCAACGTATACCAATCTTCTGACACCTTCAGAAGATAGTAGCTAACGTCAGCCAATCTTCTGACAACGTCAGAATGTAGTATTCAACGTCAGCCAATCTTCTGACAACGTCAGAAGATAGTAGCCAACGTAAGCAATAATCTTCTGACAACGTCAGAAAATAGTAGCCAACGTAAGCAATCATCTTCTGACAACGTCAGAAGATAGTAGCCAGCGTAAGCAATAATCTTCTGACAACGTCAGAAGATAGTAGTCAACGTCAGCCAATCTACTGATACCGTCAGAAGATAGTAGCTAACGTCAGCCAATCTTCTGACAACGTCAGAAAATAGTAGTCAACGTCAGCCAATCTTCTGACACGGTCAGAAGATAGTAGTCAACGTCAGCCAATCTACTGACACCGTCAGAAGATAGTAGCCAACGTAAGCCAATCTTCTGACACCGTCAGAAGATAGTAGCTAACGTAAGCAACAATCTTCTGACAACATCAGACGATAGTAGTCAACGTCAGCCAATCTTCTGCCACCGTCAGAAGATAGAAGCCAACGTAAGACAATCTTCTGACACCGTCAGAAGATAGTAGCTAACGTAAGCAATAATCTTCTGACAACGTCAGAAGATAGTAGCCAACGTAAGCCAATCTTCTGACACTGTTAGAAGATAGTAGCCAGCGTAAGCAACAATCTTCTGACAAAATAAGAAGATAGTAGTCAACGTCAGCCAATCTTCTGACAACGTCAGAAGATAGTAGCCAACGTAAGCAATAATCTTCTGTCACCGTCAAAAGATGGTAGCCAACGTAAGCAAAGATCTTCTGACAACGTTAGAAGATAGTAGCCAGCGTTAGCAATAATCTTCTGACAACATCAGAAAATAGTAGCCAGCGTAAGCAACAATCTTCTGACAACGTCAGAAGATAGTAGTCAACGTCAGCCAATCTACTAACAACGTCAGAAGATAGTAGTCAACGTCAGCCAATTTTCTGACAACGTCAGAAGATAGTAGTCAACGTCAGCTAATCTTCTGAAACAGTCAGAAGATAGTAGTCAACGTCAGCCAATCTACTGACACCGTCAGAAGATAGTAGCCAACGTAAGGCAATCTTCTGACACCGTCAGAAGTTAGTAGCCAATGTAAGCCAATCTTCTGACATCGTTATCAATTATCTGACAACGTCGCCAATTATCTACTGACCACGTCAGCAACTATCTGACAACGTCGCCAATTATCTACTGACCACGTTAGCAACAATCTTCTGACAACGTCAGAAGATAGTAGTCAACGTCAGCCAATCTACTGACACCGTTAAAAGATAGTAGCCAACGTCAGCCAATCTTCTGACTTTATTCTATTAGAAGAATAGAAATTCATCAAATAAATTAGTCTTTTATTACCATGGCGAGATATTCGTATTCGTATTCGTATTTGCCGAATAGTAGGTTTGATATTCGTTTTCGTATTCGTATTCGTTGCATCACTAGTGCGTACTTTGGTATGCCAAGAATGATAAGAGATCCAATCAAAGGGTATTTATTAACCCCAGCACGCCATTTCATACAACATTGCTGGAGCGTTATAATGTTCCAAATTAAAAAAACGCTTCTGTGAGGGATTTGATTTTCTTTGGCCGTAAATTCGATACTCCGCGTGTTCTTTATTTCCATGCATGTTTGAGAAAAGTTATTTTTGATGTTAGTAGAAATGGGAAATAATGAATTGTTTCAAAAGCTTACTTACGGTCAGTTGTGAATTGAACTAGCGGGGTAATTTCGTAACACTGACAATTGCAATGCTTATCATTTTGAAAATTCAACAACCTTTATTGCGTTATTTACGTTGAGGAGCAGACGAATTTTTTAAACATAAGGTTGTAATGGATTAATAATTTATTTCAAAATTGTGTTACGCAATTCCGGTGCAGAAGTGAGTGAGAGAAGTACTCTTAAACATAAAATTGTTATGTTTAGATACGGCGTTTTTTACGTACACACAGCTCTATTAAGTGGTTACCCCCCCCCCCAAAGACATGTGCATTAAAATCTGTGATAGGCCCAAGTTGGTTTTTGTATTGTGAATCGTGTTAACATTTACGTAGATTTATTCAACGTCTAAATAGACCGGAGGTTTCAAGACCGTTTGCCGTTAAGATTGGAGGTTCAAATCCTCGATACAAAATGTGCTTTTTGTCATGCATTATATATTTGTCAGAATGTATAATTTAATAATAGAATAAACAATACAAATGTATAAATAATTATAAAATCTAATATTAATAAATGTAAAATCCTACTATGTTTGTGTTCACCGTAAAACGAAACGTGCGTCTGCAAGTGCAAACGCACGTTGTGTGATTCATAACTCCCGCCACTCGGTAGGCGTATAAAAACGGGTCTGGGGATCTCACCTAGCAGGGGTCTGGTCGCACGGGCGCCGTGAAGAACTTAGGGCGCTTCCACAGGTACACTACCAAAAACACACTTCAGTCCGCTGAGGGGAATCCCCACTCGAGCGGCTAGGTGTGCGATGAAGCACTCCCACGCAAACGTTGTAGTTTTAATCGTCGTTGTTTTTCATCTCTTAGCTGCCACGGGTTATTTTATTTTATTTTGTTTCTATTTGTTTTACCTACGCTTGACGCTTTTAACGTGTAAGTTTTTATTATTTTTGTTTTTACATCGTTCTCACTTTTAGTTATAAATGCAACATTATAGATGTAACGAATACTTTTGTAACAATTTACTTTAAAAGAGTGTCCATGGAGTTTCTTGCCCGTTCTTCTCCATAGGTACCTAAGCTTTGGAATGGGAATGTAGCTTAATTTTTCTTACTGACCGACTGCTTGACAATTCAAAAGTGCCTGTAAATGGTTTAATTGAAATAAATGATTTGAGTTTGAGTTTGAGTTTAACTTGAGGATGTATGGATTAGTTTTATTAAGAAAACTTAACTAAGTAAAATCAGATAAAGTGACTCGGACGATAGTAGATAACAGTTTTATCGCATTTCATACTGGCTCGCTGGCTAGTTCGTCAAACTGCCGACTGAGTATGACAACGTTCTGTTATAGGGCTCCACGTATTTGTCTTTAAAAAAAAAAGACTTATTTACTTTAGGATACAACGTCAGCCAATCTTCTGACAACGTCAGAAGATAGTAGCCAACGTAAGCAATAATCTTCTGTCACCGTCAAAAGATGGTAGCCAACGTAAGCAAAGATCTTCTGACAACGTTAGAAGATAGTAGCCAGCGTTAGCAATAATCTTCTGACAACATCAGAAAATAGTAGCCAGCGTAAGCAACAATCTTCTGACAACGTCAGAAGATAGTAGTCAACGTCAGCCAATCTACTAACAACGTCAGAAGATAGTAGTCAACGTCAGCCAATTTTCTGACAACGTCAGAAGATAGTAGTCAACGTCAGCTAATCTTCTGAAACAGTCAGAAGATAGTAGTCAACGTCAGCCAATCTACTGACACCGTCAGAAGATAGTAGCCAACGTAAGGCAATCTTCTGACACCGTCAGAAGTTAGTAGCCAATGTAAGCCAATCTTCTGACATCGTTATCAATTATCTGACAACGTCGCCAATTATCTACTGACCACGTCAGCAACTATCTGACAACGTCGCCAATTATCTACTGACCACGTTAGCAACAATCTTCTGACAACGTCAGAAGATAGTAGTCAACGTCAGCCAATCTACTGACACCGTTAAAAGATAGTAGCCAACGTCAGCCAATCTTCTGACTTTATTCTATTAGAAGAATAGAAATTCATCAAATAAATTAGTCTTTTATTACCATGGCGAGATATTCGTATTCGTATTCGTATTTGCCGAATAGTAGGTTTGATATTCGTTTTCGTATTCGTATTCGTTGCATCACTAGTGCGTACTTTGGTATGCCAAGAATGATAAGAGATCCAATCAAAGGGTATTTATTAACCCCAGCACGCCATTTCATACAACATTGCTGGAGCGTTATAATGTTCCAAATTAAAAAAACGCTTCTGTGAGGGATTTGATTTTCTTTGGCCGTAAATTCGATACTCCGCGTGTTCTTTATTTCCATGCATGTTTGAGAAAAGTTATTTTTGATGTTAGTAGAAATGGGAAATAATGAATTGTTTCAAAAGCTTACTTACGGTCAGTTGTGAATTGAACTAGCGGGGTAATTTCGTAACACTGACAATTGCAATGCTTATCATTTTGAAAATTCAACAACCTTTATTGCGTTATTTACGTTGAGGAGCAGACGAATTTTTTAAACATAAGGTTGTAATGGATTAATAATTTATTTCAAAATTGTGTTACGCAATTCCGGTGCAGAAGTGAGTGAGAGAAGTACTCTTAAACATAAAATTGTTATGTTTAGATACGGCGTTTTTTACGTACACACAGCTCTATTAAGTGGTTACCCCCCCCCCCAAAGACATGTGCATTAAAATCTGTGATAGGCCCAAGTTGGTTTTTGTATTGTGAATCGTGTTAACATTTACGTAGATTTATTCAACGTCTAAATAGACCGGAGGTTTCAAGACCGTTTGCCGTTAAGATTGGAGGTTCAAATCCTCGATACAAAATGTGCTTTTTGTCATGCATTATATATTTGTCAGAATGTATAATTTAATAATAGAATAAACAATACAAATGTATAAATAATTATAAAATCTAATATTAATAAATGTAAAATCCTACTATGTTTGTGTTCACCGTAAAACGAAACGTGCGTCTGCAAGTGCAAACGCACGTTGTGTGATTCATAACTCCCGCCACTCGGTAGGCGTATAAAAACGGGTCTGGGGATCTCACCTAGCAGGGGTCTGGTCGCACGGGCGCCGTGAAGAACTTAGGGCGCTTCCACAGGTACACTACCAAAAACACACTTCAGTCCGCTGAGGGGAATCCCCACTCGAGCGGCTAGGTGTGCGATGAAGCACTCCCACGCAAACGTTGTAGTTTTAATCGTCGTTGTTTTTCATCTCTTAGCTGCCACGGGTTATTTTATTTTATTTTGTTTCTATTTGTTTTACCTACGCTTGACGCTTTTAACGTGTAAGTTTTTATTATTTTTGTTTTTACATCGTTCTCACTTTTAGTTATAAATGCAACATTATAGATGTAACGAATACTTTTGTAACAATTTACTTTAAAAGAGTGTCCATGGAGTTTCTTGCCCGTTCTTCTCCATAGGTACCTAAGCTTTGGAATGGGAATGTAGCTTAATTTTTCTTACTGACCGACTGCTTGACAATTCAAAAGTGCCTGTAAATGGTTTAATTGAAATAAATGATTTGAGTTTGAGTTTGAGTTTAACTTGAGGATGTATGGATTAGTTTTATTAAGAAAACTTAACTAAGTAAAATCAGATAAAGTGACTCGGACGATAGTAGATAACAGTTTTATCGCATTTCATACTGGCTCGCTGGCTAGTTCGTCAAACTGCCGACTGAGTATGACAACGTTCTGTTATAGGGCTCCACGTATTTGTCTTTAAAAAAAAAAGACTTATTTACTTTAGGATAATAAGTTTATTTTGGGATAATACAAGGTTAGATTAATATAGTAATTTTAGGATAATACGCGAGACCTTTGGGCAGAACCGTCTACTACCGAGGTTGAGTGTCAACTAACTGTCAAAATGATGCCGTCTCCAGCCGAGAAGTACTTACTAGCTGGCAGCGCTGACAAGGCGCTGATCTAGCATTAACCCCTACAGATTTAGGGTATAACAGTTCGATGGTGCGATGATTCGAAACCAAGTCGAAATAATGAACTCTTCTTGAAGTATTCTTTAGATTATTCGTAACGAATTCGATGTTGTAGCATTGTAACATTTTAAAACTTGAGGGGTTAGCACATACGGACGCTGTGTGTACGTGCCTATAGGCGCTAGAAACGCAACTAGCACTGCTTTTTCAAGGCAAAAACATTGTCGATGCGCTTTACATGACACGCGTATAAAAACGCTCTGAGTGTAAGTCCCTGAGAAGCTTTAGAGGTATGAGGAACAGGGTGTAAAGTTTACTCATACTCTGTAGTAAAGGGAGGATCCTCCGACTAGACAGGTATTGTGTCTGGTGGGCAACTGCCCAACGGTTGATTTCGGGATGTTGTATATATGCTAGTCGCGCGGTAAACTCTGATAGCGCGGTGCAGGATTTGTGACGTCAGGTCTTTGATGCGTAGTTCGCATGTGGCGTTGTTTATACCGCCACAAAGCTATGTAAACAATATGAGTTAGTAAATTACCGTATGTTGAGAAACAATGACTCAACATTTACATAATTATGTGTAATTTTTGTTTACTTTGATTATGGAAGGTACGGTATATTTCCATCAACACTGCAACATTCCATGTTGCCAGCAACATATTTCCACAAAAGCATATTGTTAAACAATATTGCACAACTTCGTTTTCCAACAAATATGCGGCTTATCTATCACATCCAGCAATGAATACAAGAGCGTATGTAGTAGATCACAAATCAAGGTTTTATCGCGAGAGGCCGGTGCAGGGAACTATGTATCATAAGAGTATCGTCGATCCGGTACCAGATGCGATTTACTGCGGTTAACGGTAATATATGCTGGAAGTGGCCTGAAAGCGGCCTGAAAGCTTTGTATTAATCTGTATGTGACCTGCACCATGCGAGGATAGGGCCTTTGACCTTGCACTGGACTTTTCTTTTTATTTCTATTATATAATTACTGTTGTATCGCTATAAATACTGTTGTTTTTAGCTTGTATTTGCATGTCCATGTCCATGAACATGTGCATGGACATGCATGTCCCTTTGTGCATGTCCCAAAACATATATTTTCTTTCCTATGTGAGTTTATGAATTTGAACTTAGGTAGTTAGGTAAATGGGAAGCTCACCCCAAGGATGGATGACAGATCAAAAACGTCCAGCTCAATGGCGTTTTGTGAAGAGTAATAGATATCCAGTAGTAGATTATAAAAAAAAAAACGTCGAAATTTTTTAGTAGACATAGTTTGACGGAATTTTTAACGGAGAAAGGAATGCATTGATCACTTTTTACAATGATTAGAAATTAGAATAATATTATATTAAAATTTAATTTAATTTATTTTTTATTTATTTATTTATTTATTTAATACTTTAGCACAAAAAAACGTACAGAGGCGGACTTAATGCCATAGGCATTTTCTACCAGTCAACCTTTGGGTGGAGCAGAGACAAACAGTGGTAGCAGTGTGTTAGTGGTGGTGGCAGTGGTGGTTATCCAATACGAAACAAGTTGACTGCAGATGAACTGTGTATTATTTAAGTACCTAACGATTGAAGTACTTCATAATTAAATTGTAATTATAGTAAATCAATCTATATATTGACATTGTTTATCTTTATTATTATGTACTCATTTATGTACTTGCATGCCTTCTGGTTAAATATGGCTGTCACCGTGTTTTGTACCTATATTCGCAAAATAAATAACTTATGTTATCTAAGATGTCCGTTGCAACAAACTTCATCGTTTGTCTTCTACCCCAATGAAATATGTATATTAAGTTAAGGAAGAATAATAGTTTTAACTACTCTTATAATATTTTTTTTTTTGTGAATGCCGCCTGATTTCTAAACATTGTAGATAATTATATATCTAATAGTATCTAGGTACCTAATTCTTGATCAATCAAACTTAAACCCTCATCAGAAAGACAGTATTCTGAATCAACGAGCGATAGAACTTGAATCTAGGTAGGTAACTGTCTCATCCAGTACCATTATACACATCTATCTATCTCTTCACCATCAATATTGCTGTCATTTAAGGCTAGAATAAAATATGACTACGGAGTACATATATTGGTCGTATAAACTGTGGAAATGATTTCAGTTTCATGCCTTATTTTATAGACTCCACTGATCTACATAGCTATATTTTCTTTTATTCTTAACTAGCTACTGCCCGCAGCTTCGCCCGCGTTGCTTTTTCTAAAATAAATGTAGCCTATTTATTCATTTGGTACACCAAAACCAGTACATACAAAAAATTAAAACTCTCTCAAGACGAAAGTCTTTGACCAGTGCATGTTGCCAGTGATGACCTATGTCACTGAAACGTGGTTGCTTAAAATGGGCCGGAGAAGGCTAAAAGTTACCCAAAGGGCAATGGAGAGAGCTATGCTTGGAGTTTCCCTACGTGATCGAATCAGAAATGAAGAGATCCGCCGGAGAACCAAGGTAACCGACATAGCTCGAAGAATTGCCAAACTTAAGTGGCAATGGGTAGGGCACATTGCTTGCAGAATAGATGGCCATTGGGGCCGAAAGGTTCTGGAGTGGTGACCGCATACCGGAAGACGAGCCATAGGAAGGCCTTCCACAAGGTGGACTGATGACCTTGTGAAAGCCGTAGGAATCCGCTGGATGCGGGAAGCACGGAACCGGTCGAGGTGACCGTGCTTGGGGGAGGCCTATGTCCAGCAGTAGACGTCTTTCGGCTGAAATGATGATGAAGGTGAAAACTCTAGATGCCAGTCAATAGCTTGTAGATCTGACATGATTTTTGCGTAATCACATTTATAGACATTAAGGTGAAGGTTATTCTTTGAGCGTAAACATTTTGTATTTCCTTTTGATATTGAAATGAGGAGTGCAGGGTGCTTAGGATAAAGTCTACTGAGAAGGTCAGAGGTATGGGAAGATTAAAGATTTTGCATATTGCTTATAACTAAGTCCAGTATTTTATCGTCAATGTTACAAACGTAGTTAAATTGAAAAAGACCGTTAATTCCTAAAAAGTCAACAAAAATATCCCCTAAAGTGTTGTAATTGTTCATAGGTTTAGAATAGATTTGTCCGTCTTAAGATGACCATTTAATAAACCCGAGATTAAAATCTCCGAGGATAAGAACATCTTCAAAGTCGTTTATAATATTACTGATATTGTTCAGAAATTTGTCAATGACTGCTTTTATTGGAGAAGGTAAATACGAGACACAAATAGCTATATTATTTACAATGTAATTAAATTTTAATTTGACAGACACCCAAAGGTCTTCGTTATTACTCTGCCAGCCGTAGACTCTGGCTGATGGAACATCTCGTGAGACAGTTAAAAGCACTCCGCCGCCATCTTTTTTAGCATTATTTTGGTAAATTCTATTGCGGCGGTAAACAGTGTATCTGGAATCGAAAAACTCACTGCTCAGGATATTTAAATTCAGTCAAGTCTCAGTAAAATCTATTATTTTATAATTATTCTGTAAAGTGTTTTGGTAAAGATCATTTGTTTTTGTTCTTAAACCTCTTACATTTTGGTAGTAAATATCGAACATTGTGAATATAATTATAACCAGAAAATTTGTCGGAGTTTGGGAGAAAATTGTAAATGGTTGAGCTATTAATTGTTTTTGAGTAATGATAAGCTTTCTAGGTTGCGAATAAGAACAGCGGTATGAGGCACATCTTTTTGAACAAACACACGTCCATTTTGAACCCACACAAACTTATAGCCTAGCTGATTGGCCAACTTCAGGGTGTAACTGCTTGTTAGCTGGACACAAATGCTCCAAGACGTACACATGTGATCTCCACCTATTTGCAGGTATTTAGAGTTGAGCTTGTCTAGGGGTTGTTTTTTCTTGTTGAAGTTAACTACTGCTGCTATCAAGCTATCACGGAGACGAGGTGTTCGTAGTTTAACAACCATAGGACGCGGTCTATTGTTGTCCAGATTTAAATTTGGCCACTTGTATAGCATGAAGGATATCACTATCTCCATATCTCCTACTGTTTTTGCTAGTTGTATTACAGTGGTGATAAAGTTATCCGCATTAAATTCTAGTATTCCGTTAATTTCAACATTGTTCGCGAGAAAACTCTGCTCTACCAGTATCAGTCTTATTGAGTGGTCTGTGGATGTTATCGAATAGACGTTCGTTCTCATCTTGTCATATTTTTATTATAGTAGGTATCTTTTTCCTATAGACAGGATATAGCAGTTTCAAATTGTGCGTTATGGAAATTCATTGAGACTTTAAAGTCTGATATTTGTTCTGAAATTAGTTTAAGCTGGTCTATTACTAATTTTCTAATTTTAGTTTCAAAAAAGCAATTTAATTCCTGTTTTATGATGATCGGTAGTTTATCGTCTAAATCGAGACTTTGAACCAAGCTTTCAGTGGATAGATTACAGGTGTTCGACTTTTGTCTCATTGTTATGTTGCAGATTCCATTAACATAGGAACCTTAGAAAACGCTGGTATTTGTAAAATCTTTCTTTGGTGACATTTTCATAAAGCAGGTGGTACTTAGATTTACATTTGCAGCATTTTAGAAAGCCCTTAATTGGGAGGGTTTTCAGGCAATTTGAGCAGCTATGAATGGCCACTAGGCGCCATGATACGTAGTGATAAAACGCTAAGCAATTTGTTTACAATTGTGTACACCGTAATCCTGGTATCATATTCGAACATTCAATAATATTTGTAACCGGTGAATAGGCATAAAGGATTAATCTTAATCTTTTTAGAGCGTTGTTCTTTTAGGATCGTATTCACACAAGGGCACCGCTCGTCGCACGAAACGCGGTGCTTTTGTGTCGCGTCGCGTGTCGCTCCTGTTTGTAGGAGCCTTTACATTACTAGATATAATCATTGAACAACACGCCTCCTCGTTCAGTTCCACAATTAAGGTTTTAGCCGGTGTGAAAATTACTCGTGCCTAAACAGGAATGAATAAAGTAGAAATTTCAGAGTAAAACGACCTGGAAATAGGACAATTATGAAAGTAAAGATTAAAAGCGAATGTACCTATTTTTATAATTATTCATTTATTCACTCAAGTTACATGAATCATACACAATATTTACTTAATACATTACGCACATAACAAACATATTATAATATTGAAAGGAGATTGACAGGACCTAGTATCGTTATTTGTTCTGTGGTGACTTAAGTTTATAATGTTGATAATTCATGTTTTTAAATAGAATGATTTTATCTGGTAATGCGAATCCTTAAATTCTCCGCATAAAAAACATCATAAAAGAATTAGTTTTTATTTCGATTTCCTATTTTACCCATACATAGTTTTTTTTTTTCACGCAAGTATTGTCACATGTCATTGGCATGGCATTCAAAGAGTATGTAAATAATGAAACCTTGACTTACGCAAAATAATTAAATTACGCATCGGATTATTGAACTTATAGAATAATTAGTAAGAACAGATATTAATAACAACTAATTATTGTTATTACATTGTAATAACAACCTGATAAAGTGTTAAAAGTAGCTAAGCAAAACTTTTGGTTAATAGAAAGGCAGAATGTTTTCGAGACCTTAGCCTGTTTGATTCATCATTAAAAACTCTTTGAAAACAGAACAAACGCGCGCCATAGAATTCAATGCTCATTTTATTATTAGAGGAACTTGTGTATATTATTTACTGGAGTTTTAATTTACAATGTCTGTAACCTGCATTACGCATTCCTAGTTTAGCCTTTCTCTTGTAAAGTGAAATAAAACCTCAAAAGAAGCCTCCATATTAAAGGTGAGTAGAAACTGGAACATATTCATACACTTAAAAAAAGGGTTTTAGTGGTAACGCAGTTCTCAATGAAATGCTTTTGACACGTGATTTGTGTGTTTTCTGAATATTTATTAGACCAAAAATGTTCAGCGGTTTATTGTTATTGTTGTGACCTTGTTGTAACGTAGGTAATTGTTTAATAGTATATAAATTAAGTTGAACAAAACGGTAAGCATTGAAAGCGATTTATATTTCATAACGGACTACATTTTCGATCCAAGATTTCTCGAGCGAAATTAACGAGTATTAAAAATGCTCACTCGTAATTTTTACTAATTCTTATTTTGAATTTACCAGCATACATTGTAACAAAAACCAGGAGATTCGATTCGAAACTTAGATTTTTATACCTAATTACTGTGTAATGCTGAGAATTATGATAAAATAGTAAATAACATATGAAAACCCTAAAATCATTCTTTAAATTAAACCATAAATCTTTGAGGCACCGCATATTTCATACCGATACTAGGTTCCTTAGTCACTTGGTCTATGTCCTTTCAACACAAAATAAAACAAAAACCACCGCACTCCGGCCGATGAAAGAATGTGTTCCTGACACCTGTCAGCTGAGTACAAAAGAAAACATTTACGAATTTAAACTTTATTTTTTTCCTAATCGAGTCCAACTTTTATAATTGTGTCCCATGTTTTAACTGCCCCTGTGATCTAGTGGCAAGACCACATGTCTCAGATTCAGAGATTCAGAGGTTCCGGGTTCGATTCCCAGCGGGGGCTAAATTTTCGGCTCGGTTTGGTTGGTGGTAGGCTATTCTCCTCCCATTACCTCCGAAACTACTGGGCCTTAAATTTTTTAAAGCAAATACAGAAAATAGTTCTATACTTATAGATTACAGGAAAAGCTGTAAGAAATTTATGATCTTAAAATAACATGATAAATCTGCCAATAATATGCGTACAAACTAACATTTGCAGTTGGAATGTATGGGAGAACATGTTTTTAAACTACAATGTTAAGTTTGTTCTTGGGATAAATTCATCCCAACTACGGAACTCTTCATTGTGCGTGGTCTGGACATGCACTTGGCGGGTTTTTTGAAGTCGGTTTAAAAAGTAGTAGGTACCTACTCCTGGACACGGCTCATATTGTTAGGAGGTTCCTTTCTATTAAGGCGAGGTTCTTCAAGTTAACCTCTAGGAAATGTAATTTTAATGGTAATGATTAAACACGTGAAAAAATTATATGTTGCTTTTGAGACCTTTCTGTAGGTACATCGGGTACTCGTTACATAATTGAATAAAGTTCGCTCGATAGAAAAAAAATCCAAAAATACCCTTATTTTGTAGATTAAAATCATTTTATTTCAATATTATACCACATTATGTATTGAAAATCACATCAAAATAAACGTCTATAATAATGTAATATCCGTCGGGTTTAACATTGTTAATATCGTAAAACATATAATTTTTCAACCCAAAATTAACGAAATTCACGGCACAATTTACTCGCGCCCAGCTGCCACCTCAAGAAAAAAAATGCACGCTCGAAGAACCTCGCCTTAAGCTCTGACCACTTTACCCTGCAGCCAATGTTAGTGGGCTACTGTTTTTGAAGAGAAACTTCTTTAGGCGCGTTGAACGATTTTTGATAGGGGAAAAACTTATGGGTTCGCGATCGTCACCGAACGCTTTCCATGAGCTATAATTATGTATACTCTGTATATTTGTACTTTTTGGGTGAACAAAAATCATGGAACTTGCGTCATCGACACCGAATGCTTTCCATGAGCTATATGTATACTGTGTATGTAGGGTTGCCAACTTTTTGTACAATAAATAAAATATATGACGGTCAAAGTGGGAAAATAAACAGTATTTCGAAAAAATTAACAGTATTTCGGAAAAATAAACAGTATCTCGGAAAAATTAACAGTACCTCAGAAAGATAAACAGTATTTTTTTAATGTTTTAAATATATACATAATTCATTAGTTACTCGCACAACTCATCAATTTAGCACCAATTTTGAAGGCTTCGTAAGCCTCACCAAAATGAGTTTATTTTATTTTATTTATTTTATGTATTGAAGCTCTATTTCTATTATATGTATGTGTACTTTTTGGGTGAACTAAAATCATGGAACTCGCGTCATCGTCAACGAACGCTTTCCTTGAGCTATACAGGGTGTTACGGAAAGGGTATATCCATACAAACGGGGTGAAGAGTGTATCTGGTTCAGAATCTCTGTACAAAATTTCAGCTCAAAAGCACTAACTAGAAAATGCTTAATATTTTACTTTATTTCGATAGATTATTAAATTTAAATCATAACAAACGTGTTACCGCCGTTTCTTTGTGTGTAGTTTATTGACACCGATCAGCTGACTTGGTCTAGTGATGTGTAGAATTCAATTGGAAACATTTGATTTTTAGTTAAATGTTTCTTAAGTTTTTATTTATGTAGGTGTAGGTATTAAAAAATATTGCCCTGTAGTTTGTTATCACCAAAAGAATCCGGGACTTTGATATGTATATACCCTTTCCGTAACACGCTGTATGTATAAAAGAACAGTTATTCCAAAGTTTTGTGTTTTCTTCTATCGGCAGTCCTTATGACCGCCAATATATAAATATATATTTTTTTAAATTAAACATGGTACTCATAAGTAACAAAAGAATAAAATACAAACTCGTAACTTACATTTATTATTTAATATAATATTTCAAGAGGCACATAGGTAGGTGGGTGGAAAATGTGGGCTGATCCAATGAAATTGAGGTTCCAATACACACAAATATTATTATTCCCGCAGTAAAATAAATAATGTCCTTTTTAATTACGATATATGCGTTATTCCATTTGTTAAGTAAATAAAATAACCACAACAACGTGATCAATTTATGACAACCAACGCGTGCGGTCACAATATTCGTCAAATATCAATTCAGCTGTGATTTCGTTGAATGCCTATTACGATAAAATTATAGTTTAACGTTATTGATTATTTATTTATTTAACTATTTATGTACACACATATAAACAGACAAGAAGAAAGGAACAGAGAAATACTTACAAAGGTGATGCTTATTTCTAATGAAATCTCTTCCAGCATACCTGCGATAGGAAAGTAGATATAGAGATGTAGACAACGTGTGTAAGTGTAGAAGAGAAAAAATAAAATCAAAAATATACATAAAATCAAAATAGCTATACACTAATTATGATTGTGATGTATTAACAAAACAATATACTGCTTCTAGATCACATTAAGTTCTTGACTGAATGTCAAGAACTTAATGTAATCTAGAATCAGAATACACCTAAATATTCTTTAAAATTGAGCCCATGGTTTTATTCAGCATTTTTATCTATTCTGTGTTTTAGAACTTATAACTAGTACTTAGTAGCTAGCTAGAAAAAAAATTACCCAGTATAACATCATCATTATGTTATGCAATTTTATTATGAATATAAATTAGCTGGACATCACTAACAGTCGGTGGTGTCACGGAGAACAGTAATTTATTTCATTCCTCGTGATACCACCAGTGGTGTCAAGTTTAGTGGTGTTATAGAGGTATGAAGAACAGGGCGTAAAGTTCACTCGTAATCTATGGAAAAGGGAGGATCCTCCGACCAGACGGGAGTTGTGTCTGGTGAGCATCTGCCCAACGGTTGATGTCGGGATGTTGTATATATGCTAGTCGCGCGGTAAACTCTAATTGCGCGATGCAGGATTTGTGACGTCAGGTCTTTGATGCGGTTCGCATGTGGCGTTGTAGACGGTGTCACGGACTATAAAATGTAGGTAAGTACTTACTGTCTACAGTCTAAAGCTTCTAGGCTTTAATCGGGATGGCTTTCTCGTTCAAGCTCCACGAATATTTTAATCAATTACTGGCAGTAAGCTCGGATAGCTGACAACGTCCGTCTCGATGTAAATAAAAGGGGAAGCGCTGTAGCCCGCGAAATTCAATTATTTTTACGTTTTTGCAATTTGCAGTTTGTACGTTGATCAAAATATGATTCACAACCGTAATATGTATGTATTTACAGAATTATAATCATTAGAATCAGCAATACAACTTTTTAGAATAGAATAGAATAGAACGTTTTTTCATTTATTTGCTAAGAATGTAGGTATTTACAATAAGGTGGTTACAATAATATTAAAGATCCTTGTCCATTCTACCGATTTGGCATGCAAACATTGATGCAGTTCATCGTCAAACATTTGAACATTGATAAATAAATAAAATTTATCAACTAGGAAGTCCGATACGGAGTAGTAACATTTATTTAACAGAAATACTGTTAGTTTCTTTCTGAAAGTTGTTACTGGTTCCTCTTTTATGGAATTAGGAATGTGGTTAAAAATAGCTGGTGCCATACCAAAAACACTTTTCCTTAAAAAAGCAGTCCTGTGTCCACCTGTGCGTAACAAGTTTTGGTTTTGTTTTTTATTTTATTTTTTATTAGTGTTACTATGAGTGTGTTGAGTTTTAAAATGTGATCTTCCTGTATGAGTCCCAATAAATACTTTTTCTTTCTTTCTGTCAAAGTTACATCCCAGTATCTACTTTCTTTAAGTTAAAATTCCTATTATCAAATGTAATGATTTCGTGAAAAGTCATTCAATAGGTTTACTTGGTCTTAGACAGTTGTATTGATGATTTTAATGATTATAATTTTTTTAATACATACTTGGTACGGTCGCGTATCATGTTTTGATTTTGTTTTGATGAACATGTTTTTCAACTACAATATGTTAACTTTGTTCTTGGGATCAATTTATCCTAAATACGGAACTCTTCATTGTACGTAGTCCGACACGCACTTGGCCGGTTTTATATTATGAGAACAAGAAGATGTAACGTCATACCATAAATCTATGTGACGTCACAATATTCAATAAGCCCATCGCTAAACAAACGTTCACTACACAAAGTGTAACTGTTAGAACAGGATAAGCCCGTAGGTAAAGTTTACTGTTAAAATGTACTTAGCATTAAACTGAAAGCTTGTGGGATAAGTTGACTGTATATCTATCTGTGTTGTCTATCTATTCATCATACACGAAATATTCAAGAGATAAACTTGTAGGTGGTTAAGAAGCCAAAGAAACACGGAACCCTTATAGGATCACTCGTGTGTCTGTCTGTCTAACCGTCTGTCATAGCCAATTTGCCCCAAATGTAATGGACCAATTAAGATACGATTTGGTACTTATATTAATTTCTGTGACCCAAAGATGGATGTGTTACGTAAATAAATGGATTTTTAATATCGGTCACTTTTGGGAGACATATATGAGAAAATAAAAAAATAAAAACTTTGCACACTGTACCGTGTCACATATTACACGAAAGGGCGAGGGTCTCAACTCAGTATATATATTTTTTTTAGTTAATTATTTTAATTTTATTTAATTTTTTTAATATTTTTTTTTTTTTTTTTAATTAATTATTTTAATTTTATTTAAGAAAATAGGTCAAAATTTACCATTTCCTCCTTCCTCCCCTTATCTCTGAAACTAATGAGCCAAAAATTAAAAAAAAAAATACAGAAAATAGTTATGTACTTATAGATTACAGGAAAACCTGACATCAATGGTCTTAAAACAACATGGTAAATCTCCCAATATTGTGCGTACAAACTTACATTTGCAGTTGGAATGAATGGGATAACATGTTTTTCAACCACAATGTTAAGTTTTTTCTTGTTACAAATTCATCCCAACTACGGAACCCTTCATTGTGCATCTGTCCGTCCGTCGCGCACTCGGACGGTATTTTTAAATCAAAGTGAATTATTATTTAAAAAAATTAAGTAATTTAAAATGACTTACTGACTTGACACATAATATGATGATCAATAATGAAAAGGCATCGCGCCTTTTTTATCCTCAATGGCGCCGTTTGACTCTTGTGAAAACACTATTCGACTAACGAATTGGCAAATCAAGTAATTCAACCAAGCATGATAAAAGGATAGCCTCTAATGGTGTAGAAAGTAGTTATTTTACCTATACTATTAGCATAAATGATTATGTTGCATAATCAGCGTATAATGTTCCCATTGCTGGGACATAGGCCTCTTCTCTGTGAGAGGGAGTGGGCCATAATCTACCACGCGGGCCCAGTGTGGCTTGGCAGATGTCACATGCTTTCAAAATTTTGGTTCTAGGAGAAGCCGGTTTCCTCACGATCATACCTATTATTTAAATACACTATTATTTGAAAATATTGTAAAAGCCAATTATTTTTAAAAGAGTAACCGTGGAGTTTCTTGCCGGCTCTTCTCCATAGGAAACGACTAATTGGAACCGTGCACCTAGCTTCTGACGTTTCATAAGTGCCCATGATTTTGATTTTGATGTTTTTATTCATTTTTACTATTAAAGTTCTGAAATTATGAGAACACAATAGTTCTCATAGTTTTAGAAATATTGATATCCATTGCGTCTGCGGAGTTTAGCTAGCTAATTTAAAATAACCCTGTATACAGCTCGGCTGACTCTAGAAACGACAATGATAATAATTTCTCTCATGCGACAAAATAAAACACAACACAAAACAGTAAACACAATGGCAAAACAAAGATACTTACTATACAAGAGAAAATGGAATCCGATTTAGTGACAAGGAGGGAGATAATTCGATTATTTGCAAGTCTTGTGACATGAGATCTACTCTATTGGAAAGTCGACGTCTTGTAACCCCCCGCATGCGATGTTTTCACATCAATACACGGTTGTATTATTAACTTGATATACCTACGTGTTAAGTAAATTACTTATTTACATACATTATATTATAGGTAATTTATGTTTTTATTATTTGTTAGTATTTTTTATTTTTACATCTTCGACAGTCGTTACAGGTAGTCAGAAGCCCGATTGTCTGTCAATCAGTCTTACCAGGGGGTATTGTGTTATCTAGTAACTGGTTTGTGGAGGTCAGATATGCAGTCACTCCATACAAATATTGGTCATCTAGTCTGCATCTGGTTTTCGACCTCGCCGCCGAGACCCATCGCGAAATCCCCAACTAAATAGTCCTCCCCGACCCTTGCCCGTAAGCGAAGCGCCAGCACGCGCTATAGCTGAGCCTGTAACTTTAAATTCCCCCGATAATAATCATAACCCTGATTTTATCTAGCCACCGTCGGTCCCTTTCCATCCTTCCTCCGACTCTGCCCTAAGCCGAGGTTCGTACCCCACAGGGCGCGCACAGCGCGCAGTCGTTAAGTTTATACATTTTTGCGCCCTGGCTGGAGGCTTTAAGTTTTTAGGAGCTTAAGGCAACCACAGGAAAGACCGGTTAAAGAGTCTCAATCTCTCATGGTTAACACTGAGATGCCCTAGATTAAAAAAAAAATAAAAAAAAATGCATCTGGTCGGGTTACCCTAAGATAGTTAACCTAAGCGATGTAATTTCAATTATAATATCAACAGTTTTAAATTTTTAAGCAAAACTCTAAGAAGAAACTCGATAAGTGTTTGACAACATTTAAAATTCTAGTCACCTCAACAGATTGAAAACCGCTTGAAAACAAAAGCCGGTAGCTACAATTTATAACTTCAAACTAACATGGTGAAACGGCCGTAGTTAGCACTAAAAGTAATAAAATTGATCTACAAACTTCGTACAACGTCGTTTTCTAAACGATTGGTCGTATTATTTGGGCGCCTAGACATTAACACAAATAGACGCAGAAGGCTGGCTCGATATAACGAGCAAAAACGCATGCACACTTAGACGCGCTTCACGTACACCGAGCGGAAGCGCACTCGTGACAGTCATATTTTGTTTGAAACAGTTTGAGATCTCCCTATGTACGCGTCTAGAGTGCTACAATCAACGATCTTTTGGCACCTGAATGACACTGACAGAGCAGCGTTGTTGGGTACATTTGTGAAATTTTCACCGTCATTGTATATTGACAAAACAATATGGCGGCGTTAGTTCCGGCTACGCGCCAAAATAACCTTGTAGCGTTGTATGTGTGCGTGCGTTCGTTTTGACGTAAATACGTCTATAAATTTGCTTCCATAGTGCGAGCCAATTCAAAAACTGATGATAACAAAATCAGGGGTACAGTTTGGTGTTCCAGCTACACATCAATCATCTGGATCCAAAATTTAATTGCACTAATCGATAGCTAAAGGATAAAAAAAATCGTTACATTGGGTGAGGACTGTGATGCCACACGCGCGGTGGAAGGGAAAGCGCCCTATCCTGAGGTCGTTTCGTTGCATCATATAATTTCGGTTTAGAATAAATTTTGTCTCGGAAAAACTACGACGTTCGTTTGAGTTTCAATCGTTAGCTCTCGTCAAGATCTATCGATCGCGTATCATATAAAACATTCGTGTGAAATAAAGTTAAAGTAAAATAAAATGATTAAATAACGCAATGTCGACCTATACTTGTCAAAAAGTCAAATCAAAATATATAGATCGTATACGGATGAGGTTTGTAAGTGCTTCGTAAGAGCAATCGATATCCATAAAACTTCATATGACAGATTGAAGCGGTGCCGGGAACATAAAATAATGAAAGCTTCCGAGCGGATCAACGACGGTGTACATCTGCAGACGTACACGTATTTACATAAAACACGGCTGTGTCCACGACACAGCCAAACTTTTTTTCTCGTTATATGGAGCTCACCTTCTGCACATATCTATTTTGTATCAATAGGCATTGTAGTTTCTGTGACCAAACGTGAGGGTTATTAACAAGTTAGGGTTGCCACCGACTACATTGTAACATTTTATGTGTTGAAACTTTGGTGAACGTGTACGCATAACTCTGCAAGTGATTTCTTGAAGACTGAATCTAAATTGAATTTAAAATTTTATTTCCCCTGTTTGGATTTGCAGTTTCTTTACATTGTTGGAATTGAAATTCGGTTTCCTAAATCAATCAGTATGAAACTTACAGATAATAAAATAAAGGTCTTGTAGTGTACTTAAGGTGAAAGCATCAGGGTAGGTCGCGAATCATACTTTAATCAACATACACCCAGACAATGAGCTGCAAATTGTAAAACGCGTAAGAAAATTTGAATTTCGCGGACTACCTTAGCGCTTCCCCCTTAATAGAAAATCAATAGCGCCCTGCATGCAGTCAATATGGTGTCACAACAGATTGACTGCTTCAATACGGGTCGCATTTTGTAAAATTACACTTGGTTGTTCATAATATATGTAACTAGCTTTTGCCCGCGGCTTCGCTCGCACTTAAATTAAAAAAGACTTAACACACTACTAAAGTTTCTATTATAATAATATAATTCAATTATGATTCGAAAGACGCGTGGAGCCATCTATTATCATAATAACGTTATTGTTGTTTTCCTCAGGAATAGTACGTTTTCGGGATGAAAGGTTCTTATAAACCTTATGTCCGTTTCTGCACACCTGACAATATATGCAAAATTTCAGGATGATCGGTTCAGTGGTTTAGGCGTGAAAAGGTAACAAACAAACGGACAAACATACCTTTGCATTTATAATATACATATATTATACTAGCTTCTGCCCGCAGTTCCGCCCGCGTGGATGTTGGTTATCGCGTAAAAAAGTAGCTTATGTCCTTCTCCATATCCCAGGCTATATCTCTGTCAAATTTCATGACGATCGGTTCAGCGGTTTAGGCGTGAAAACGTAACATACAGACAGACAGGCAGACAGACAGACAGAGTTACTTTCACATTTATAATATTATAGTATATAGTATGGATTTTAATTAGGATTGTAAGTCTAATATTTGTAAGCTATAAAACTACACTATTGTATTAGGTAAGCCTGTGAAGATGTAGTATGTTATCAAAAATTAAAAAAAAAAAAAAAATTGGCTTCGAATTACGAACGATTTTACAGTGCAAGTACAAACAGTCCTTATTTCATATTCTGTAATTATTATTTTTATTATTATTATTAAATTAGCTGGCGAACGTGATGTTAATCATCACGTTTGCTAATCTATGCTATCTATGATTATAAAGCAAAAAATGAATTTGGTGAGTTTTTTTTTTGTTTTTTTGGGCTTATCAACCGTACTTTGAATGATCAGTAAAAAATCCGTTTTTTTTTTTGTGTATACTTCACAACCGTGATGGGTTTCTTATCGATAACTAAACACGATAAAATAAAAGCATAACAGATTTTCTCAACTCATACTTCCAGTATTATTAGCACTCCCAGCGGTCGTTGACCACAAAAAAAAAAAAAAACAAATCTTTTAATTTTTTCATGTAATTTTGATACCCATCACGTCTGCGGAGTTTCGCTAACTAATTTAATTTGACCCTGTATAACTAGTTATTGATTCCTGCTGACTTATACACTCCTGGCCTAAAGTATCCCTCCCTAATATAACCACGTCGGAATTAAGTCCATACAATTATCTCAATCCTTCACTAAATCTAAGATCCAATCAACCTAATATCTGCCTCACAAAACAGGTTATAACATCACAACTAGTGCAACTATAACTGGCTCCAAAGTTGAAATAAATTGCAACAATTGCTTCTCCACGTTCCGCACTGATTTCCCATGTTATAACCCCGAAGAAGTATCTAAAAGATCCGAATCGGGTTATCTTGCTCCTAAAATTGTGGGTGAACTGAAATGGGTCAACTGTAGCATATTTACACGAGTATAGTTTCACGCCGGTTGCATTACAAGTCTCTCTCTTACTTATTTGTTTATTAAGGGGCCGTGCACGAAATAGACTGATTTTGATCAATTTTGTTCATTGTTTGTGAGAAAGGGAAAAATAATTTAAACAAAATTATTTGTGATTTGAAAAGCAGTGTTCTTTGTTTTGCATGTGGCTGAAAGGGATTTTTGAAATAAATTAAGAATTCACGGTAAATCACTAATATTCGCAACAAGTTTTCCGAATAATGACGCGAGACTGACATTTGATCATCATTCTACAAGAAACTTCTTTTGATTTTGAACATTAAAAAATACCATCAACATCATTTTATGGTCTACTTGCATATACCGGAACCACTTTTTTCAACTTCCATACAAAAATTTGCAGAAAAATAATATTGAAAAAACCTTTTTTTTGTTTTTAACCCCGTCAGTAATATATTTTTTCCAATTATTTAGCAAATCATATCAAGAAATTTTATAATCACAAATTAGTCTTCAGCTATCCTTGAAATATAATAAAAAAAAAAATTATGTTTATACAATATCTTCATTAAGTAAATCAACGGCGAAATAAACTATATTTTGGAGAGCACAAAAATTATGAAACTATTAACAGCTGCTGTGACTCACACGAATGGTTTAGCACCATGAAAACTGTACTTTTATAGTTACATAGACTTAATGTTTCGATTATTTCAAGTTTTCTCACAATTAGATAAGAAATTGACAAAAGAGACTTTTTTTCGTGCACGGACCCTTAAGCGATGAGAAACAAAAACTAGTCTGTAATTTTTTCGAATCTGTTTTACGCGGACTCTTGTAAACGTAGAAGAAACCTGAAACTCCAAGAAAGTCGCATCACTTTCTTGGAGTTTCACGTTTCGATATACGACTATCGTAGTCGGCGTCAGTCGCGTCAGTGTTAATATAGAATATAAAACTTGTATTTCAAAACCGAATTACATTAACAACTTGCTGAACTATCAATGTCAATAAATTTGTCCGATTGGCTCATGGATACGTATAATTACACGAGTGATCTTTTTCTTTTCTTTACGAACTGCCTGTTCGAAGCAAGAAACTCTCCTCGTGTAAATGTGGTTCAAGAGTTGGCTAACGATCTTTGTGGTCGATAAGCTCGCTGTCTCTATGTCATGGTTAATTACTGCTGTGATGTGAATTAGGAAACAAAGAGAAGTTTTGGTGAGTGCAGTACCTAGTTTTTGGTTGTAGTTTTTTTAATTGAATTATTTGGTTAATGAAATGACAGTTAACTCTCATGCACATACCATGAAATACTTATAGTATTAACCGGTTAGATTATATAGAAGAAGAAATTAAAAAAAAATAGCTTCTCCATTTTTGATTGTCACTCCAGGCTCAATTCAAGCCGTTAGCTTTAATCCCGATATCTTTGATTTTTGTAATATATCGAATTATTAATTAATAAATATATCAAATTGAGTCATTTGGTGCCATTAATTAATAAGATTAATTCAAATTGAAACTAATTCGAATAAATTCCATCTTGATCTCGTTTATCATTTGTTTCGAATTACAAACTCTTTTCAAAATTAGAATCGCAATAATTTAACCTCTTTACTGTTTAATATCTCCTGGTTTCACCGCATGACACATATCCATGCATCCGTGAGATATATATTCCGCGTTTAGAATTCCTTCTCCGATCTTAGATCTGTGGAGCCACGTGTGGCTCCGGACGTGAGTGGCAGATGTGTTCACAGTCTGCCAAGCCCGTCTCCCTAAGTCTAAGATTTTGTTTTGATTTTGTAACGATACAGAGCATGGGTTGAATTTTATTTTAAGAAATTTTAAGTTGAAGTTTCAAAACATTTTAGATTTTTCAAGAAGAGCAGACTCAAGAATAGTATTTTCCATTTTGCAAATGTTTTTTTCGACAGTAGCTGCAATATTATGCCGTGGGAACTTGTACTTGAACCATTCAATAAAAATGGAAATTCTTCTAACCAGCCAGTAATAAAAAAAATTGTTCACCTATTATACTCCATTTGATTAGTAAAGTAAGTGAAATTGTTGCAATGTTGTCATAATTAATTTAATTATAGACAAAGTTTAGTCAACACCATACAAAAACTGCTACAAATTAGTACAAAGCCAACCACGACTATATAATTGTAACTGGTGATTTAAATTACTTTAAAATAATAGGCAAAACTAAAAAACAGATTATAAAACTGTTTTATCTACTCTCATGTCGTAAAATTCGAATTATAAACTTCAATTCGAGTTTATATTGACATACTTTATGAATAAAAATTCCGAAATTTAAAATAGAATCATGTTATAACATTAATTCTATAACAAAATTTATAATAGTACATTGTGATACAAGGGTGGGAAGTAGGTAGCAAACGAGGTAGCAAACGAGTTGTCATTAACAAGCCCGAGCCGAAGGCGAGGGTTTATAATGACAGAGTTTTTAAGAGTTTGCAATAATCTACACACCCCTATATCACACGACATTTTTCAATACAGTTGTGGGAAATAGTTTTTCTGACGTAGTGGATATATCTTTCCACTACGTCAGAAAAACTATTTACAACAACACTATCGTGTTCTTTCACCCTTCTTTTATAAACTGCAACATTTTGGCTGTCTCTAATGTCAGGCGGAAGTGAATTCCACAACCGAACCGCGTGCGTGTTAGAAGACCTGAGCTAAATTAGAAACACGAAAATGGCTTCTCCAACGTTACGTGGCGACAAAGATGGCAATGTAATCTGAATACATAGCACTTAGTGTTGACCGGGGGTAAGGGTAAAACCATGAATATTGTATAGCAGATTACGTCCTTCAAGGGGAAAAGTTAGCGTAATTTGTTCCCGTGTTTTTCTTATTTTCCTCACTAATATTGCAAATGGTTCACTTAGTTTGGGCTCGAAAAAGGCTAGATACATTATCCTTAGCTGAGATTTCGGACTGTCTCTTACAGTTCTTACGGATTACCTCATTTGAGATGGATTTTGTTTGTTAGTAAAGTGTGTTAAAAAAATAAGTGATGAACCTTTGTTCATGTTGACATGGGTGAAGAAAAGTCTAACATAAATAAACAATTTCCTGTTACGAGTAAATCAGAGCCAGTTTCTGATACTAAAAATCAAATCAGCTTATAATACGTTGTAGATAGATAGATAGAAGATAGAATACTCTTTATTGCACACCATAAAATTACAGATTTATATGTAGAAAGGATATGGATAACGCTCCCATACAAATTTGGCCCAGCATGGACATAAATAAAACAATGTATATCATGAAGGAATATTTGTATTTCATAGTCCTGTTTTTAACTTATTACTCTAGAACTCGGTGTTGACGAGATTTATGACATTTTAGATTAACATTCTGGTATGACATTTTGACGTTTAAATACATTTGGTATGTACAGTCACGTGCACCAATATGTATTCACTTAGCAAAATTCAAAAGCAATTTTCATGGTGAATAACGATTGCAACTTTGAGATAAGACCTTATTATACACTAGCACAAGTTTATACAATTATATAATAGGTCTTATCTCACAGTTGCAATCGTTATTCGCGAGGAAATTGATTTTGATTTAGCTAAGTGTATACATATTGGTGCTCGTGACTGTACATTGTCGTGATGGCCTAATTGTTAGGTTCAAATCCGCGTAAGTACCAATGTGTTTTTTTTTTCAATTAATAATGTATGTAGGTACTTTCTGAGTATAGCTTGGCCATTACTGATATCGGTAAAGGAAACATTACGAAGAAACCTGGACTTATAATTATTAAAAGTCCGAAATCTTCAACCTGTCTTGAGCAAGCGTGATGATCAATACGCGTGCCTTATCTGTATGAGAAGAGGCCCTTAACCCTGCATTATTATTATTTACTTTTAAACATTTTTAACTACTAGTGTATAAATAATCTATGAGTAGTATCACATAGATCAGTCCTGTGCTTCTCGCATACAGTGAATTCCCGCAACTTCCACCAGGCCATAGGTCCACCATGTGAGGGGCTATATGTAGCAGTGGATTTCTTCGGCTGAAAAGAAAACAACTTACTTACTTACGGCCAGACTTCGTCCATGTCCCTTTATACTGAAAATGTAAAAGTTTATACTGTAATTTTATACTGTGGTTTACTCTTGCGAGGAAACTTTACCTTGGTAAGGTAAAATGTCCTCCCTTGATTTCCAAATTGCCCAATTTGGCAAAAAATTACAACCAGTAAGCTGGATCAGTTCTATCAGTCAACGATTTCGACTTCGAAGGGCATATTAAGTATTTTTACCATATAACTTAATTACAAACTACTCCCTATTTCCCTAAATAGTTCAAACAGTTTACCCCAAAACTATGAACGACGAACGTACCCAAAACTTACTATGACAACCGCTACCGCGCTAATTCTATCATCCAAAATTAATTTCTATTACGCTTCCATACGTTTAAATTATAATCAGAACGTTAATATTAGCACTTTCGTGAAATTATAGAGCTTGTTAACACAATCCCTTAATTCTCGAATCTGATGTATCATCCATTTTAAACGTTATCCGCACTTTGGTTAACTGATGATTACGTCGGTACATATGGGTTATTTGTACGGCGTTGATCAATAGTCTTTAATGTTCCATCAATGAGTTCGGGAGAGTAGGACATCTCATCGTTGAGAGGTACTTTGAACGCTGCCGCTGTATAGTCAAGTGCTGTTATCCGATCATTGTTTGTAAGGGTTACCGAGTGAGTAGTTACACGATTGGCTCATAGGGAGTGTTGCCCATCGCGGGACTACTGGTTTTCGATCCATTGAGGTCGAGTTTATTTGTACCTTTTTTAACATAGCCTTACGTTATACATACATCTGTATATGAGAGGTACTATGGACGACTTATAGTCAAGTGCTTTTATCCGATCATTGTTTGTATGGGTTACCCTATTAAGTTACAGGATTGGCCCATAGAGACTGTTGCCCATTGAAGGGCCATCGGTATACGGTTATATTAGGTCGCGTTTGTTTGTACCTTTTTGGGGTTCCGTAGTCAAAAAGAAACCCTTATAGTTTCACCATGTTTGTCTGACTGGTTGTCTGTCAGCGGATTAGCTCAGAGACTCTTATTACTAGAAAGCTGGAATTTAGCATGGCTATACATATTAATGGCTGGCTGTACCTATCGCATTTATTAATTTTTCTGTCATTACTTCACTTTTCGTTCTTTTTACCAATTGTGGTAAGTAATTTTTATTTTTATTCTAGGTACATTGTCTTCACCTATAATTATTAATTAATGTATACAAACTATTGTTAACATTTTAAAAGAGTAAGTATGGAGTTTCTTGCCCATTCTTCTCCATACATAACTACCTTTTGGAAGGCGCAACTAGAATCAATTAACTATTTATGTAATTTTTGACGTTCAAAAGTGCATCTTCGTGCCTATTTGAAATAAATGATTTGACTTTGACTTTGACTTTAATCACGCCAAAAAAGTGCTAAAAAAATCTTTAAAAAAATCGCTCGCATAATCTATGGCCACCTTATATTTTTATACACTCGGAGTACAATGATGCCAAACTTAAACCTCGAAAATAATATGGTTAAATGGAAGCTACTACTGGTGTAACTTGACTAGTGGTTTATTAATAAGAGGGTGTATGGTGTACTTGTGCCTACACTTATGTATGCCTGGTATGGCAAACGATGCATGGAAGTGGAATAAATGCTGTGGAAATGCGTTTCTTGCGAAACATGTGTGGTGTGACTATGAATGATAGGCTGAAAAATGATGTGATAACGCAACAATCTTTTCATTATTTGACATTATTTACCTACAAATCGAATTCCAATTCTTTATTAGTGGCTTTTGTGGACATGATATTTATTCAGATATGTTACTGTAGTTGTAATTGCAATCATGTCATTAATATTTTATGTACTTAGATTATTTTATATTTTGTGAATGTGAGAACGTTGTAAGCCTAGTAGAGTGTAGATTTGTTGGCGGTTTTCTATTTTGTTAAGTACCTGGTAATTGTTGAAAGGCCTACACTGTCCTCCCATACCTATTATCACTGTTATTTAATAATATTGTAAAGCCAATTATTTTTAAAAGAGTAACCGTGGAGTTTCTTGCCGGCTCTTCTCCATAGGAAACGACTAATTGGAACCGTGCACCTAGCTTCTGACGTTTCATAAGTGCCCATGTAGGTTTATGTGAAATAAAATATTTTGATTTTGATTTTGAACGATGCAGTTTGAAAGAAGATGTAGTGACAAAAACGAAAACAGTAGGTATGCTTAGATGGTTTGGTCATGTTGAGAGGAGGAATGAAAGGCGACTAAAAATAGGTATTTACAAGGCAGATGTGAGTGGAAATGCCGGCAAAGGACGGGCCTAGGAGGACATACTCCTTTTACTTCGTTTACGTTCATATATCTGGTCATACGCGCACGCCAGTTGTGAGCCTGCCCTTCTGAAGCACGTCACCAATTGGATGACTATATAGTCAGATGAAAAAGGCGAGGTACATGATAGTCACCTAATTGGTGATGTTCTTCAGAAAGGTCGAGCGTAGCAGGTGGCGTTCTATAGTTTCTGCCTATCCCCATGGGAAAAAGGCATGAGTTTATGAATGTAGGTAATAAGAAAGTAGGTACGATTAAAAATATAATTATTCACCGTCACATAATCTTAACATACTATTATTTCCTAATTCCGGAAGCGTGTACACGGGACGCATCTCAAAGCACGATAAGCAAGGATAAGCTAAATTAATGCAATGCTTAGACGAATTACGATTGTACCTACTGACTGATGGAAGCCGAGGATTTAGCGCGTAGTACAAGACTTACCCTTAATTTTTGGATGATGCAAACGAGTTTTGAGTTTAGCTGCAACAGTTTTTAGCACAAATCTATAATACTCGTGTAAATAAATTGAAGCATTGGGAGCAACAAGGGCGTTCGGCACCCAAGGTCCGTTTTGATATTATTGCATCAAATTAAGTATTGCACCATTTAGTTTCATATGACAAAAACTCATTTTGATTCATTGATTCTAGATGGCGTGATAGGTATGTATTGAGAGAATTTCGCTACGCCGTTGATGCATGGATTATTGATAAGCGTTTGAATTTCGAACACGTTTCGATCTGCAGCTTGCAAAAGTTTATTTTAATGTTAAAACATGTCGAAGTCAGTGAAATCAGTGATTTTAGTGCAGATGATGATCAGACTGATTATGTTCTCCCAAAAAATGGGTCGTTTGTTCGGTTAGGTCGAGCGAATTCGGAGAATACTAAAACATACACACAAATATGTCCAAATGATTGCTGTGATTTACTTTTAAATCAAATTAATTTTTTTTGCACCCAAAGCTATTATTTATGCCTTAAAAACTTTTTAAAATATGATCACCTAATTAATTTACGGGTTGGATGCAACAAGGGCGAATAACATGTATTAAAAAAATATATTATTTTGAAGTTTCTAACTACCTTAAAATAATAATACTAGAATCTGATAACTGACTTATGGTATCCTTAAATTTTAAAAGTGCTAGAGATTTATCTTAATTTATTTAGAATTTATAATTTATCTAAAACTTTTACTTCACTTAACTCAAAACTCACTTTTTTGTGTAAAGCCCTTGTTGCACCCAATGCTTCAATTAATTGCCGTGCGTTATTCTCGCAACATCTCTGAAATGGTTCAAGCTTTTTGTTTTGTTTCGTTTGCCTCAATTCTGGGGTGGTTTAGGAAAAAAGGAAGTTTGGAAGAAACCAAACCAACAGCCGAAAAATGCAAAAAAAAACGACATTTTGTCTCATGTGGTACACCTGTAGAGCAATTCTGTAAAAATCTCACGGTGAAATCTTACGTGAAGTGAGCTTCAAGTGACGTGTAATTCCACCAATAGTGCTATTCTGTAATAAAACCGTCAAAATACAGGTGAAGTGAGCTGTCATTCCATTGACGCTAGGGATTGACACTGTGTATTGATGCTCCGGCGACACACGGTACATCCGTGTGTCGCCGGATGTAAAGAATAGCTTCACCCCATTTCCTCCCGTGGGTGTTGTAAAAGGCGACTAAGGGACTTACTAGAGAATGGGTAGCAGCGTTCTCTATGCATTTTAAACACCATACTGCGATCGCCAACCCGCCTGCGAAGCATGGCGATTATGGCAAATTCCCCCCCTTTTAGGGGAGACCTATGTCCAGCAGTGGACGTCTTTCGGCTGAAATGATGAAATGATGATTGATGCTCACTTCACCTGAGTTTTCACGGTGAGATTTTTACAGAATAGATCGGCTGAAGTGAGCTGTCAATCACATTGACAGATCACTTCACGCTCCCTTCACTTAAGTTTTCACGGTGACATAGTTACAGAATAGCACTGCGGGTCATCTAAAAAAAATTTTTAGAATATAAAAAAAAAATTGTACTAAAAATCTGTCTGCACAAATAGTTGTTCGATAATCTGTCATTAGGTATATGTAACTACAATCTGTTAAAGTGTATATATTGCCGTCTATCTAGAAAGAAAGAAAGAAAATACGTTTATTTGCGGTAAACATGACGCAAAGAAAGAACAAAAACAGTATTATCATCATTTATTGACGTTTACGAAATATTGTAACGGTTTATTTCTATAACAAACTGTATTTCGTGACTTTTGTTAAGTAGTAACAACACTAGAGATGATTAGCCTGCGGGCTAATTGTGTAACACACTTATAGTAGGTAGTGTGGCGGTATCAACAACGCCACATGCGAACTACGCATCAAGGACCTGACGTCACAAATCCTGCATCGCGCAATCAGAGTTTACCGTGCGACTAGCATATATAAAACATCCCGACATCAACCGTCGGGCAGTTGCCCACCAGACGCAGCACTCGTCTGGTCGGACGATCCTCCCTTTTTAATAGAGGATGAGTGAACTTTATACCCTATTCCTCATACCTCTATAGTAGCAATGATTTTCATTTTGACAGTTCAACAACATTCATTACGTTATTTACGTTGTTGAACAGACAAATTTTTCGAACATGCGAAGCAATGGATTAGATCCTTCAAAATCATTCAGATTGTGATTGAAAGTGTGTAACGCAATCAAGACTGCTGGACTACAAAAAACCGGCCAAGTGCGTGTCGGACTCGCGCACGAAGGGTTCCGTATCAGAAACCTTAGTTAGTTAAGTTTATTCTTGGGATAAATTCATCCCAACTACAGAACCCTTCATTGTGCGTGGTCTGACACACACTTGGCCGATTTTTATTTTATTTTTACATTTGAGTTGATTGAATGAAAGGTAAATTGCGGTTTAAGATTTATGACGTATTAAAAAAAAAACTACTTACTATATAGATCTCGTCAAAACAATTTTCGGTGGAAGTTTACATGGTAATGTATGTACATCATATTTTTTTTTGTTTTATCATTCTCTTATTTTAGAAGTTACAGGGGGGGGACACACATTTTATCACTTTGGAAGTGTCTCTCGCGCAAACTATTCGGTTTAGAAAAAAATAATATTAGAAACCTCAATATTATTTTTAAAGACCTATTCATAGATACCCTACATGAATAGGATTGATGAAAAAAAAAATATTGAGTGTCAGTTCTAAGTAAACCCCCAAAATTTATTGTTTTTGTTTCCTTTTTTTGTGTGAAAATCTTAATGCGGCTCACAGAATACATCTACTTGCCAAGTTTCAACAGTATAGATCTTATAGTTTCGGAAAAAAGTGGCTGTAACATACGGACGGACAGACAGACAGACAGACATGACGAATCCATAAGGGTTCCGTTTTTTGCCATTTGGCTAGGGAACCCTAAACAGTATGATTGTGTTTGTGTACCTATACTTAAGTGATTTTTATTGCTATATTCTAATATGATAATAAAACTTTTCTGTGTAAGTTGCCCTCCAGTGCCTTTATTCAATGCAATCAAAGCACGGGAACTGACTATTAATAAAATTTCATAGAAAAAAAAAAAAAAACTGTGTTCTTGCCGAGGCTATTTTCTACCATTTTTTAGGGTTCCGTAGTCAACAAGGAACCCTTATAGTTTCGCCCTACACGTAATGTGGAGATGATATTTTTTTCTCGTCTATCCCATAGTGTGGAGTATCTTTGGATAGGCCGTTCAAAAATATTGCGTGTTTGTGAAAACTATTTTTCGATTCAGGGATCAGTTTTTGTAATAATTTTTAATAGAGTCAAATTTTAGAATTTCCTAAGCGATCACTAACCCTTACACATACCTACTTGTAATCTTGTAACAACAATAGGCGTTTAAATCCAGATAATTGTCTCGTGCCCAACATCCAGTCCGACAAATGTCGGACACGAGACATAGCCCTGTGTAATGTGGCGTTAAGAACGATCGCCTACACTGGATGGTCCAGATTCCTGCTTTTAGAGGATTCTTTGGTGTTTTGATCGAATTTAGGGTAATGTTTAGAATTAAATCCGAGGTATGCTGTTGTATAAAAGGTAAGACCTTGTATTCTGGTGTCTGTGGTACAGGATTCAATATGTTATTATTACTTTTTTTTAATAAAAATGAAATAATAATTGTGGTGACACCAAAATTTACAGTTAAAATATCAAAATTGTAATACCATTGTACAAATATTTGTATAACATCTGCATATTGTTTGTCCATATTTGAAATTAAATAACTTTGAATTTGATGTGTTCATCAAATATTGTCGCATATGTCACAATACCGCGTAAGTTGAAATTTGGCCATGTGATGTTTTATACTTTATTGGATAGATTTTATCGGCGCGCATCGATTTTTTTTTTTTCAAAATTATTCAATCTCAGCGGGTTATTCAAATAGTTCAGATAGTCAGAACTACATATGTCGTCAGTCCACCATACTATCTAGTGTTGATATTTGACCGCGCAACAAATTTATTGTTATTTTTTTAATTTATCACGGTTTTATCAGAGAGAGACGGACAGTTCTGATGCACCAAATAGGTAAGCCAAGTCAATTATTTGTTATATTTTAGTATAGTAGAGGGAACTTACTTTTATTTTAGAGATTGATATTATAATATATACGAGTATGTACGTCAAAACATCGGCAGTATTTCAGTGTATTGTTCGAGAGATCGCCGCCGCCGATTGCCTCCATGAGGATACGGCGGTGCTCTGCCCAAGCTGGGCAGACCTACACCGTATGATCCACCGTGACCTCCGGGCGATCCACACAGTGGTAACACCCGGACGTTTCCTCCCACCTTATCCTGAACAGGAACCTCCTGAAACAACCGTGTCCGGTGAGGACTTGTGTCAGGCCGAAGGTGAGGACGCCGTGGCGCCTCTCTAGCCACTCCTCAAAATGGCGACTTATCGCCACAATTGTGGCGTGCCCATCCTCACTGACCATGTAATGATAGTTTGTGTTGGTGAATAAAATAATATATATATATATATAAATCAATTGCTGTTCGTTTGTCTCGCAAAAACTCGAGAACGGCTTGGCCCATTTTGTTGATTTTGGTTTTGAAATGTTTGTCGTAGTCCAGGGAAAGAAATATGACAGAGAAAATATGAAAAAAAAAAAGATTTCGCTAATTATTTCTATCTGGAGAAGGTTGGACGGTAGGTAGGGTAGGTAGGGTAGGGTAGGGTAGGGTAGGGTAGGGTAGGTAGGGTAGGGTAGGGTAGGGTAGGTAGGTAGGTAGGGTAGGGTAGGTAGGTAGGGTAGGTAGGGTAGTTAGGGTAGGGTAGGTAGGTAGGTAGGTAGGGTAGGGTAGGTAAGTAAGGTAGTTAGGTAAGTAGGGTAGGTAAGTAAGTAGGATAGATAGGGTAGGGTAGGGTAGCGTAGGGTAGGGTAGGTAGGTAGGGTATGTAGGGTAGGGTAGGTAGGTAGGGTAGAGTAGGGTAGCGTAAGGTAGGGTAGGTAGGTAGGGTAGGGTAGGTAGGTAGGATAGGGTAGGGTAGAGTAGTGAAGTTTATACTAATATATTTCCTTTGCGCGTAGACAAACTGCCACAGTCAAATAGCTTTTGATAGAACGAAGTCTGTCGGGTCAGCTAGTTAGGAATAAAATTCCTTACCTCTGACTTTTTGCATTCATGTGCGTAATGTATCACTGGCTTAAAAAACGGTGAAGGAAAACATCGTGAGGAAACCATGCCTGAGAGATGCTTCTCGACAGCATGTGTATCCAAGTCAGAGGCTCATGGGCAGCATAAAAACTCTGACACCAGGTAAGTCACTAACCACATGAAAAGAAAAAAGACGGAATTAAAATATAGTATGTTCAAAACTGCAAGAGCTTGTTACTAAATACTAGAACGTGTCATTGTAATAACTCAAATACATTAACATTAATCTCAGTATTATTATAAAATATGCTAGTTAACTCTGGCGTAGGACTGTTGTGATTTTGCTAATTAATTACAGAATTAACTATGCAGGATGCATAATCCTCGTATCTGCTGTGTTTATTTGATAAACAGAATGTTGCAGTGTGTTTAACATTAGTAGTCAGGATAAGATTGGCATTAATTATTTCAGGTTTCAATTAAATTGATAATGATTGTTTTAATTATACAAAACTACACTTTGCAACCCATAATGTAAGAATAAAAGTCAAACAAAAATGAAAAATAAGAGTACTTACATACATGTAAACTATCAAAGTTTAAAAAAGTCCTAGTATCCAAGTAATTTTTGAACTTCTTTGATTATTTTATTTTGTTTGAAATTGGCTTGTATTATTTTTTATTTTTTGTTTTTATTTTTGTACCGATACTGTTTTACTTTGGCTTTTACTTTTGATTTGATTTTGTTTTCCTAACTATGATTTTCGTGTACTGTAAAACGTATTGTACCTACCTAGATTTGAAGTGAATGGTATGGTCGCCTATAATTGGAAGCGCACACTTGTATTTGTCCCTGTTCATGTTAACATGCGTGTAATTGTGTAGCCTCTGTTGACGATCCAATAAAAAAATAAATAAATAAAAATACATTCGTTTTTTACTTATTACTGAGCGTATTCCTATATTCTGCATTCATGCATGATTTCATCTCTTGGATTCTCTTGGATCGCTCCTTTCATTAGATAATTAAATATTAAATTTTGCCACTCACTGTGATAAATGAATAAACTCGGCGGCGTTATTTGCCTGTTTGTTTAATTGATTATAGACGACCCTGAAATCAATAATTACGTTTTACTACCAAGCCTTTATTTCACATATATGCTACCAAATCACATTCTGCATCTATCTACGAGTAGCTAATGTAACTTAGTATAACAGATGTAACGTGAACGTATGCTTCAGTTCCGACATACATTGCACGTAATTCATGTCTCATGTCTTGCCTCATACGTTGACTGACTAACGTCCAGGAATTATGTCTATCGCTCTAATAGTAGATAGTTTGATTGACCTTTGATGTAAAAGTAAACCTCTATTTGGTACGTACAGTTAAACATGCTATTAGACAACATGTATAATAATTATTATTAATATTACATGTTGTTAACTTGCATCAACTTTTAAACAATGTAGTGAGTATGCTGAGTAATCTCATGATAATTCCAATAAGCTTAAACACGGCTAGGATACTTTATTTTACTACGGAGTTCCGGTGTCTACCTTTCGGTTTCATCATCAGATCAGTTTGATATTAAAATTTTGATCAGATCCATATAATTAAATTTATTTCGTTACGTCGCTTAACTCCATGAAATACTTATCATTGAGGAGATCCGGTAGCCATCTGTGATCTTATTTATCAATTCTTCTTTACTAAATGATACTTTCTGGCTGAAAATGCTTTGATGAAAATATAACAGTCGCTATATGTATGTCTATAATATTATTTGAGGAGTGCTGTTAACATTTTTGTTATGGCGACAGACTTAGATAATATGGTGGGAGCTAGCCAGGTGGACTTAGAGCAAGCCCTACCACCAACCAAACCGAGCAGAGAATTTTACTCCCGTCGGAAATCGAACCCCGGACCTCTGGGTCTGATACAGTTGGTCTTATCACTAGACCTCAGAGACGGTTAGATTCACTTGGAAAACTTAGACTTCAACATCATTGTAACAAACAGTTTTTTTTTTACATATTCCAAATAGTATATTTCTGCTTCAAATCTCAAAGTACCGACTCTAACCAAAATATTCCCCTTATAAATTGGAACTAACCAAAATACTTCACTGGAATCCGGACCGGACGTGTGCCATGGACGATCGCCCTTCACGGCACGTTAGCCGGATAGATGTCTGGTGTCCATCATTGTCCGAACCTTCCACAGCTGTTTGTCAGCAACCGGCGTAACTTTGACCACCCTTATTACTTTGATTAAACCAATCTTCGTTGAAAAAGCTACCGTAACTTTGGCTAGTAAGGTGGTAATTGTATCGGCAAGGAAAACAATACGTTTTGCTAACTTAATCTGTGTATTGTCCGCGGTGAATCTATTAATAATGTTAGTGATGAATGTACTAGGTATATTTTAGCAAGTCTGTGGTAGTGTAATCTCTGGCTTGTGTGAAAGATAGGATTCTGCATCACCCATGTGTTTTTGGAGCGAAGTTCTTTAATACGTAGATATCGTCACATAACATAAAAGTGTTATGTGCAAATCATTTCATTTCAGCCGAAAGACGTCCACTGCTGGACATAGGCCTCCCCCAAGTACCGCCACCTTGACCAGTTTTGTGCTTCCCGCATCCAGCGGATTCCTGCGTCTTTCATAAGGTCATCGGTCCACCTTGTGGGAGGCCTGCCAACGCTACGTCTTCCGGTAAGCGGTCGCCACTCCAGAAACTTTCGGCCCCAACGGCCATCTGTTCTGCGCGCAATGTGCCCTGCCCATTGCCACTTAAGTTTGGCAATTCTTCGAGCTATGTCGATAACCTTGGTTCTCCTCCGGATTTCTTCATTTCTGATTCGATCACGTAGGGAAACTCCAAGCATAGCCCTCTCCATTGCCCTTTGGGTGACTTTTAGCCTTCTAATAAGGCCCATTGTGAGCGACCACGTTTCAGTGCCATATGTCATCACTGGCAACACGCACTGGTCAAAGACCACACATAACACATAATTTGAACAAAACACTTTTTTCTTGCTAACACTTATATTCCACACAACTGTAGGTACTATTTCACAATCAAACGAGGACTGGCTCTGCACTTCATTTTACCATTTAAAACGACTTTTGCCCCCCCCCCCCAGAATTTAAAAAAATATTATAACCGTTATTTCTAAGAGAGAGAAAATATTAATTTGGTCAAAATGAAAATCCAAATTGAGGACACTAAAAAATTTCTTATTTTTCGTCAGAGGTGTCGTTTTTATCGTTTTTGAGGGCCCGGACAACGATTAAAGGGTCAAAATTAAAGGTCATGTGTGTGGTAAGTTTATGAGAGCTTCTAGAAACGTATACTAGATGGCTCTGTAGTTATAACGCGTCTGTGGGTAGGTAAAACAGTCTATGCGAGGTAACTAAGTAAACTTTAAAATAATATACCTACAGTCGAGATAAAACATCTCACATTTTACAGAAAGGTATTTTAGCAGACGTGAGGTTTGTTACAAACAGTTATACAGGATAAGTTTTTAGCCAGTGCACAATATTTTTTTGGTGGTTCAGTATCAGTAATAGAACACATTTCTATTATTTGTTCAATTTATTTTTTTGGTCCACTTGAAATCAGCAAAATATGGATACAATCTATTCGTAATAATATCAATGGGCGAGCGCACAGCTGATAGGTACCTACTACTGCGTTCCGCTTTACTGAGCGCGCCACCGTCGCGTTGCGCGATAAGTATCCATTATACCAGTTTCAAAACAAGCATCTTTCGTTAACGATAACTTAATTTTTTTGTACTAAGACATATCAAAATAAGAAATAGGTGTATAATAACACACGTTTAAGTTTAATTTGTCAATATTTGCGCACTGATTAAAAACTTTTCCTGTATATAGCACACAATGAGAGATAATGTTTATTTAGAACTCTTTTAAGTTGCTCCTGAGACTTGACATACGATATCAGTTTTGGGGGTAGCTTATTTACTAACGTACCTTCTTGTGCGCTTACTTAAGTTGAAGTTATATATGGAGCGACTGCCTCTCTGACCTCCATAACCAAGTAACTAGGAAACACGATCCTCTTGGTAAGACTGGTTGTCAGGGCTTCTACTACCCGACTACCTTTAACGACTGTCAAAGATCTACGAATGACAGCCGGGACCAACGGCTTAACGTACTTTCCGAGGCACGGGAGGTCTCGGTATGTAATGGATAGCGACCCATCCACGAACCGACCGCGGCAAGCGTAGCTTAACCTTTGATCGACCCGTGTGACTGGCCACGAGCCTATTAAAATAAAAATCTTTTAAAATAAAATTGAAATAAAAACAAAAGTTATTGCATTGTCAAAATGAAATCATTAAAGGCTTGTACAGACTCGCGCGATATCGCGTGCGCGACAGGCACCGACAAAGAAATTGTGCTACTAGTGTCGCGTCGCACCCACGATATCGCACTAGTCTGTACGAGCCTTTATTTCAAATATAGTGCAAGCTCCAATAGTGTTTTTTGCAAATTATGCATCTGTTGTAGTGATCCCAGGCTTCAATATGACTGATGTTGCCAGTGACTACTGTTGTCAGCCGCCCCCCTCCCCCACACCTATTAACATTTTTCACACATAAATATGTCACAAAAACAAAAAAAACAATTGTTTCTAGTTGCCCCTTCCAAAAGGTAGTTACGTATGGAGAAGAATGGGCAAGAAACTCCACACATTGTATCATAACAGTAACTAACAATGGCGTACATTAAAGCAATTCTCAAACTTATTGTTCTTACTATGATTGTAAACCACTACCTGTATTTATGTACTGTACAGTTTACCTGTTAACAATATTAATTATTTGACACATTGTTCTCAATATAATACACAAGGTGTTGTAATTCGATTTGAATAAACACTGCGATCAATCTAAGTGTTGTCAACTATGTTGTGTTTACTTTAATTAACAGGTTACCAATTAAATTGTGGTTTAGTTGTGGATTTAATGAGTTTTGAGAGTGATGTCAAGTAATATTGTTTATCAAATAGTAATGAGCTAGTGCGTGTAGCCTATGGCAATGGAACGTGGTCGCTCACAATGGGCCTTATTAGAAGGCTAAAAGTCACCCAAAGGGCAATGGAGAGGACTATGCGATATAGCTCGAAGAATCGCCAAACTTAAGTGGCAATAGGCGGCCACATTGCGCGCAGAATAGATGGCCGTTGGGGCCAAAAGGTTTTGGAGTGGCAACCGCGAAATCCTAGATTAAATAGTCCTCCCCGACCCTTGCTCGTAAGCAAAGCGCCAGCACGCGCTATAGCTGAGCCTGTAGCTTTAAATTCCCCCGATAATAATCATAACCCTGATTTTATTCAGCCACCGCCGGTCCCTTGCCATCCTTCCTCCGACTCTGCCCTAAGCCGAGGTTCGTACCCCACAGGGGGTGTCCTTACCGCGCAGTCGTTTAGTTTATAAGTTTTTGCGCCCTGGCTGGAGGCTTTAAGTTTTTAGGAGCTTGAGGCAACCACAGGAAAGACCGCTTAAAGAGTCTCAACCTCTCATGCTTAACTCTGAGATGCCCTAGATGAAGAAAAAATGACATCCTCTATGCCAGGTACAAACCTTAGTACAAACGCAGTGATTTTGATCGCCGGCAACTTGCTAGCGATGTCATTTTTGACAAAGCTGCTGTCAAAAATCTGTGTAATCTCCGGAAGTGAGAGCGTGCTTACGTGTACCGAGCATTAGGCGTTATCAAGTTTGTCTTTTGTCATTCAAACAAAGCCTATACAAAATACCCAAAGAAAATAAATGACACTGTCATAAAACATTGTAACTTTTCACTTCAATTTTATTGATATAAATCAAGATAAGCCCTCCAGTGATCCGTTAAATCGTGAAAATTTTGCAAAAGCTAAGCTTTGTGAAGTGTGTACGTGATGTGAAAATCGAATGGAGGAAGGGTTTAACGACTATTGTTTTTTTACAAATGCCAGCGGTATATCACAGGGCCGCACTATTTGGTTTGCCCCTCCCGTGTTTTACCTCAAATGCGGAGTTTTGTGGAAAAAATCGAATGGTCAGTTGTAATTGAGCCTTTTTTTTTTGTTGAATCCTCGAATATTCAACGATAAGTTTATTAGTGACGAATCCTGTTTTCCGTTGTTTATTTTTTGGGAATTATTTTTAAGCCAGGAGTGGTGATGATAATTGTTTACCTTGTGACTGTGACTTTGATTGTTGACAACTCTTCCAAAATTAAAGTTAATATGTGAGCTCTAATTATGAATTCTTAATCAAATAATGATGAATTTTTCATCTTCCATGAAAACGATACTAGGTACACACGGCCATAAATCAAGCTATACATTTCCAGTATAAGCTGATCTCGCATTGTATAGGATTTCGGTACAATGAGAGGTCTTCGTATACTGGAAATGTATAGCTTGATTTGTAGCCGTGCGTACTAGGTACTACACAAAACAATTTATATAAAAAGCTTACAAATCTTACCAAAATAAATAGCCCATTAAAACAACCAATCCCATTGACCCATCGCTTATTTGTTAGAAAACAACGTCGCAGCAATTCAATTAACTTTTAATAAAAGCGCAATCGTGAACCCCTTACAGTGTAAACTGCGGGACCTATTGTTGCCACCCGGCAACTTCTACTTAATTAACTTCGCCTGTCTTTCCAATCTTGAGCCGGTAGTTACTTACGTGGGTTTCGTTCGAGTTCGATACAAAGAAACAACGAATAACTTCGCTAAGGTATTTATTCTTTGAGGTTTTCTTCGAGGAGGACTTATTTTTGAAGTGAAAACTTCTTGACGCACGTTGGGCACTTTTGGACTGGGGAAAAAGCATTGAACTCACGTGACCGTCACGCACAGATACATATAGTACAGATGTGTGTGAGTTTGTGAAGCTAAGGTGTTTTCACTTCTGACGTGCAGTCCTACGATTATAATTTTTTTATAATATTTTTATTAATTAAATTGAGGAGCTCGTGGCTAAGTAATAACAGCCGCACGGGTCGATCTGTCAGGTTAAGCTACGCTTGCCGGGATTGGTCCGTGGATGGGTGACCATCTTTACATACCGAGACTCCTCCGTGCCTCGGAAAGCACGTTAAGCCGTTGGTCCCGGCTGTCATTCGTGGACCTTTGACAGTCGTTACGGGTCGTCAGAATCCCAAAAGTCTGACAGCCAGTCTTACCAAGGGCTATCGTGTTACTCAGTTACTGGGTTGTGGAGGTCAGATAGGCAGTCGCTCCATGTAAAATACTGGTATTCAGCTGCATCCGGTTAGACTGGAAGCCGACCCCAACATAGTTGGGAAAAGGCTAGGCAGATTGTTTTTAAATTAATTATTAAATTTTGGAGATCCGCAGGAGAACCAAGTTAACCGACATAGCTCGGTAGGTAGTTGCTGCATCTAAAATACTCGTATTGTTGTTATTGTCGGGGAAAAGCTAGGCCGATGATGATGATCATAAGCTGTTTATTATTAAGAGGCTACCGAGCGCACAGTGGCGCCCTCATCGTTTGTTCGGTGATATCTTTTATTTTAGAATGAAAATGCAGAAAATAAGCTCGTCAAGTCGTGCTTCACAAGACTATACGTTATTATTACTACAAACAGTAGTTTTAAATTGTTATGTTTTATTGTAATCATTAAAACGGAAAATACTGGTCACTAAGCTCCGATTTAATGATAACAATAAAACATAACAATTTAAAACTACTGTTTGTAGTAATAATAACGTATAGTCTTGTGAAGCACAACTTGACGAGCTTATTTTCTGCATTTTCATTCTAAAATAAAAGAAATCACCGAAATAACGATGAGGGCGCCACTGTGCGCTCGGCGTAGTCTTAAAGCTTCCATGAGTGACGAATTTTTAAATTACCTACGTCAGGCGCAGCCAAGGCAATCAGCCACTTAACTGCATGGCTAATCATCAAGGTGTAATTGAAATGACTGAAAACCTGAAACGGTATCACTGATTATATATTGTTTTTTACATTGGTACCAAACCTGAAATTGTGGGAACATAATTATCAGCTGCTTCATATATTTTATGTTCGCATAACATGAAACAAAAATTAATTTAAATAAAAATAGAAGACATTTTATTGTTCAAGTAATACAGTAAGCAGGTTCATAGGTTAACAGCAAGTTGAGACGACATGAGTAGCTTAAAATATTACTCGTACCGACAGCTAGGTCACAATATATTATTTGCCATTGAGCCCCAAACTAGACAGTTATTCTGTATTTTTGGGCTCGAGGTACGAATTCTAGAGTGGAGACTAGAAACGTTATGTCAGGTACATATGAAATGCTGTGTGTATGTGTAATTTTTCTATGATGGTTTTCAATATTTCAATAACATCTTGTTTATAACACGGCATGTGCCATTTAGGGCATGCATTCCGGGTTTCCGGAATTTCGTAATTCCGGAATTCCGGAATTCCGTAACAATTTTTCTGATATTTCAATTCCGGAATTGAGAGGAGGTAATATCGGAATTCCGATATTAATTTGTCAAAATTTGCGCATTGGTTTAATTTTTTCCTGTTTAAGGCTTAATGGCATAGTCAACGTAACGAAACTATAACGTTCCCACTCCTGGGACACAGGCCTCCTCTATATAAGAGAAAGTGGGCCATAATCCACCATGCAAGCTTAGTGCGGGTTGGGTTATATTCCTCATATTATATAGTTCGTATCAATTATAAAGAAGTATTTCATGGCAAGGTAACCGACATAGCTCGAAGAATTGCCAAACTTAAGTGGCAATGGG
Organism: Dryobota labecula; assembly: GCA_947523025.1. NCBI lineage: Eukaryota > Metazoa > Arthropoda > Insecta > Lepidoptera > Noctuidae > Dryobota > Dryobota labecula. Next base: position 22,994,115 of record OX383289.1, on the reverse strand, counting down.
CAGGGCACATTGCTCGCAGAACAGATGGCTGTTAGGGCCGAAAGTTTCTGGAGTGGCGACCGCGTACCGGAAGATGTAGCGTATAAGGAAGGCCTCTCACAAGGAGGACTGATGACCTTGTGGAAGCCGCAGGAATCCGCTGGATGCGGGAAGCACGGAACTGGTCGAGATGGTGGTGCTTGGGGGAGACCTATGTCCAGCAGTGGACGTCTTTCGGCTAAATTTCGTGACTGTATTTAAGTGACATCAAAGTAAGGTCAAGATAACAATATTTCCATCTAGCGAAGTTATGCCAATCCTTGAGAGACACGACTGTTATCTAAAGTAATGTAATACCCACATATTAACTGTCTAACTTATTCAATACTTGTGCCACTTCAGTTCTGAAATGATGGCTTAAGATATTTTTTCACAAAAACAGAATACAATTATTCACTTAGAATGAGAAACATAGGTTGGAAACATAAAAGAAAAGAAAGAAATAAAAATATTCCATAGCGTAAACGTTGTCGTAAACCTTCCTTGGGACGAGTATCGGAACGGTATGTTTGAATTTAGAAGTAAATACAATATTGTTAGACAATAACTTATCATTATGTTAGTAAAATGTAATAAAGTATGATCAAACACATGAGATCTAATTCAGAAGGATTTTTTTTTTTAAATATTTTTACTTCATTTAGGTAATCTGCAAAAAATATTGAGACTATCATAGTTGCTACTGAAAGCATAATTTTACCTTTTAGTATTTATTTTACTTTAGTTAGTGCGTCTGTCTGTCTGTTTGTTCCGGCTAATGTCTGAAATGGCTGGACCGATTTTGACAGGACTTTGACTGGCTGATGTTGGAGTGACTACTACTTTTATTTTAGAAATAATAATGGTAGATTATAAAGAAATCACGATGTTAAGGCGGGACGCTAGTTGCCTTGTTAAAACAACTTACTTTGACCAATAAACTGTTTGACCATTCAACCCATAACATATTGATTTCGTGTTCAACGCCCTTTAAATGTCAATCGGTAAACACGGTAGAAATCACATGACTACAAGTAGGTACAATATCGAATATGTCGGCACATCATCAATCATACTGATTAAGAATGGCTGCCTTGACATAATATTTAAGACATATTTTTGTAGAACTTTGTGGGTTCAAGGCGGAATGTGGAAGATAAATATTTTATAAATTTTTATGTTTATCCTTTACTGTTTGAACAAGCAATAAAATGTATCCGAAAGATAATAATAGATGTCAGATCTATGATAGTGCAGCCTCAAAAACATGTACGGTGGCCAGCACATCAAGTTCACAATCTGTCGAATTTCGTTCGATTTTGAATTTAATCATCAACATTTTAAAGTTTAAAATCGTTTGAGAGTTTCATCCAGCTTGATGTGTTGGCCACTGTACATTTCGACAAGAATTCATTTGATAATTTCTTACATCGCACTTTACACTAGTCTTTTTTTATCTTCAGTATATTATATTATATCTAAATTACGCTAGTCTTTTCTCTGTACAAAAGAAAGAATTCTAAAGTTTTTTTTTTTTCTTTTTTAATAAGAACTAGCTGACCCGACAGACTTCGTTCTGTCATAAGCTATAGTATAAACTCCACTACTCTACTCTACCCTACCTACCCTACCCTACCCTACCTACCTACCTACCTACGCTACCCTACCCTACCCTACCCTACCCTACCCTATCTACCTACCTACCTACCCTACCCTACCCCAATTTTTGGTAAAACCCATAAAAAAAAAAAAGTTGCTATAAACCTCACGGAGCCCGAGACCTTTCCAACGAATGCAAAACCGTGGAAATCGGTTCGTGCGTTCTGGAGTTATAGCGTCAGGAAGGAAAACCCGACTTATTTTTATATAGTAGACTAACGTTCTTAATAATTTATTACAATATAGCCTAATAGACTAATAAGCAATTTAACTCTGACTTATTATTTTACGTGATAGATTAAATAACTAAGAATAGTGTCAATTTGCACTTTTACATTGCACTTTCTTAGAGTCTGATAATTAATAAAAACACTTTGTTCACGTGTTAAATGTATAGCACAACATAGTTACTATTATGCATTCACTATTTATATACTACACTAACTCAAAAGGTTTAGTTCTCTTTAGCCTACGCACTATGTCCGTGTTGTCTAGCAGCTGAATTGCCTCGACATTCACATGTCGGTGAAGTCTGTGTTCGTGGGTTTCAGCAAATTTTTGGGTGATGGTGGGGACGAGTTCCATTTTAAGATCACGGTGGAGGTCATCATTTCTAATGTACCATGGTGCATTAACAATATCCCTGAGTACTTTATTTTGGTAATTCTAAAGTGAAACAGTAACTTGCTAATAAACAAACGCCCCGCATATTCCGATAGTAACAAAAACAAGAACACCCACCTAACAGACTAATAAAAGAGACAACAAAACTAATTAATAACTCGGTCTTAAATCCGTGCCGCAAACTTGGGAGCATGACGTAAAAAAACCTTCGATGTCCGGGGGGAAGTTTAGCCGGGGTGTCAGTGCAAAAACAATAAAACAACAATATGGGTCAAACTGATATAACTCTCTGAGCTAACTTCATTAATTAAGACTTCAGTCCTGAAGGCTTCGTGGTGCACAGACTACCGACTATAATGGATCAGTCTGTACTGGAATAGACTTCGTGAGTGGTGGTGTACTTTAATAGATGGATGAATGAAAACTCTTTGTTGTACGCCATTATGAATTACAATACAACTTTTGAGAGTCACGTTCAGTCGAACGAGCTATTTAGTGTCTATTCAGGTAGCAAACAAAGTTATTGTATACTAGCTGCTGCCCTCTGCTTCGCTCAGGTAGCTTACTTAAAAATAAAAGTAGCCTAAGTTACTTCTTATAACATCAGCTATCTCCCAGTGAAAGTCTCGTTAAAATCGGTCTAGCCGTTTCGGAGATTAGCCGGAACAAGCAGACAGATAGAAATTTGTTTTTCTGTTACAAGTACCGTATATACTTTCATATGCATTTAGTAAACAGCTGTTATTTTGATTACAAACAGACACTTCAATTTTATTTATTTGTATAGATGTATAGAAGATATAGAACATTTATGAGTTTTGTAATTGGTGTCCAAACACAAATCAAATAAGCATAAAATTCAAAACTCAAACTCAAACTCAAATAATTTATTTCAACTAAACCATTTACAGGCACTTTTGAATTGTCAAGAAGTCGGTCAGTAATAAAAATGACACTCTTTTCACGATCAAGAAAATTCTCATAATTTACGTTCGCTTAAGAATAAAGTATGCCTTCCCACAATATAACCTCCTTCAGAATCAAAGCCTGATAATGCATACATGTATTTTATGTTACCCTGGTAAGTGCCTGTAACTGATGCGTTGTCTCTCTTATTGTTTGTTCCTAGTTATTTTGACATTAAAAACAAATACTTCAATTTTATTTTATTTGAGTAGATTTGTATAGATTTTCAGGTTATGAGGTGCACGGGCTAGATAGACGTTGTAGATTTTTTTTAATAGTGGTGTAATCTATTTTCCTCACACATCCAACTTTTTAAACAGTGTGTACCTACAGCTAACTTTGTTTTGATAATAATTACAATCAGTTTATGAAAACGTTGATCACTTTTGGACAAGTCACCGATATTTACTTTATGCATTATGAGAGGTGACCAAAAAGCCGATGCGGTATCTTATTTTTTGGCGTCGCTTGTTTTGTCAGATTGTTTTGGTGTTTCTTCGAAGTCACATATTTGTGTCGCTACTGTATATGCATCCACATCCACAGATCATCACATAAATGTATTTATTTATATATTAAAACTTTATGCATAAGTAAAAACTGTACAAAGGCGGACTTAATGCCTAGGGCATTTTCTACCAGTCTACCTTAGGGTGATGCAGAGATAATACACAGTAGGTGCAATAACAGAAAACAATTTAGAAGATATTTATAACTGAGATATAAGAATAAATTTTTATATACACACATACAACAACAATTTTAAAGTTATGAGAGTTAAATAAGAAAACCTACAACAACTTAATTCTGAGACGAATCTGCCAAGTTCTTGTGTATGTGTTCTCGAGCTTTCATTTTAAATGTGAACTGATTGGTTACCGTCCTGATATTCTGAGAGAGCGCATTCTTCTTACATAACCAGCCTATAATATTCATGTCGTATGCTGGGACACAGGCCTCCTCTTTTTGAGAGGGAGTGGGCCATAATCCACCACGCAGGCCCAGTGCGGGTTGGTGGATGTCACATGTGTTCTTCTGTCTTCTTGAGAATAGATATTATTTTAAGAATCAATCATGAAATCCGATTTTATTGCCGAACTGTCCATAGTAATATACCGGATGACTTTTTTTACCGTCTCGAAAAAAATTGGGTATACTAGGTGAACGGAGTAGAAGCCTATGGCATAGCAATTTTTTTTTTTTTTTCAGAAATAAAACTAAAATAAAAGATAAAAATATTGAAATTTGGGTGCGTATGATTTACATTTAAATATTATTTATCGTATTTATTTATTGAATTATGTTTTTTGTTAAATTTCTGTGTTTATTGTTATAGTATGATAAGTTTACTTCAAATGTGTGGTATTTATCCATAGATCAATTTCTTTCTAGGTTAAAGAAAAAATAATAAAAACTATGCCATAGGCTTCTACTCCGTTCACCTAGTATACCCAAATTTTTACGAGACGGTAAAAAATGTCATCCGGTATTTATGGTCATCACTGTACCTAGTGTGTCCTTGATGAAAACATGTTTAAAAAAATACAGTCTATTCTCAGTCATTTCGAAGTCGAATATTTTAATGTTGCCATTTAAATCCAAATCAGTTCAATCAATCAGAATTGATTGAGTGAACAGATGGAAGTAAAAGTCATTCAAGTGATTACCTTGAACATTTCAATTTGAATTTTTGTTTATAGAATCATTTTAAATGGATTTTAAGTCCTTCCACTTTTTTTCACGTCCACATACTGCCAGTATTTTTATAGAAATGTATTTCTGTTGTATTTAAGTTTTATAACATTAACACAAAAACAGCAATTTTGTCAAAAAAAAAAAATATATTGGAAGAAACTCTAGGTTTTAATCCCGATAAATAATAATTAGTCATCCTTCCATGAAACGTGCGACTGAAATCTTTACCAAACAAACCTAGATTATAATGAAAAACTCCCATTTATTATTTATTTATTTATTTAATACTTTAGCACAAAAAAAATGTACAGAGGCGGACTTAATGCCATAGGCATTTTCTACCAGTCAACCTTTGGGTGGAGCAGAGACAAACAGTGGTAGGTGCAATTATGAAAATTTGAGGAATAATTGTATACATATAGGTATATCCTTAGATATACCTTAACTATAAATAAGATATATATACCTAATTATATATAAATATAAGAACAAATAAATACATATAAATACACGAATATACTAAAACTAATTAAACAAACAATGGGATAACATTTCCGTTGTTATGATACTGCCAGCTTCTTACGAATGTGCTCGCGAACTTTAACCTTAAAGGATAATCGGTTCATTTAGCATTCATCGGATGATTTATTATCTATTTCTTAATTTTGCTTATTAGCTTATTGATGGTGATATTATTTGTTAAATTTTTCATGCCAAAAATCAGGCAGAATGTAACTGGCTCACTATATTTTTATAACAACTTTATTGTACAATTCAGACGGCACGGTTGGCGCAGTGTTTAAGCGATTGACTACTGCGATTGAAATTTGCGGCCTGGTGCTAAAAGGGCCAATAATCCAATAAAAATAATAATTTCAGTAATAAGCATTAGAACAATAAGCCAGCATTGATAGTTACTATTTACATGTTATATTGTAAAATGTCAAAAATGAGGAGCTCGTGGCTAAGCAATAACAGCCGCACGGGTCGATCCGTCAGGTTAAGCTACGCTTGCCGGGGTTGATCCGTGGATGGGTGACCATCTTTACATACCAGGACTCTTCCATGCCTCGGAAAGCACGTAAAGCCGTTGGCCCCGGCTGTCATTCGTGGGTCTTTGACAGTCGTTACGGGTCGTCAGAAGCCCAAAAGTCTGACAGCCAGTCTTATGTTACCCAGTTACTGGGTTGTGGAGGTCAGATAGGCAGTCGCTTCATGTAAAATACTGGTATTCAGCTGCATCCGATTAGACTGGAAGCCGACCCCAACATAGTTGGGAAAAGGCTAGGCAGATTGATTGTAGAATGTCAAAAATCTGTTTCTGTTATTTGGTACATATTTGTAGGTTGTTTTATGAATTAAACTGAAATTGGAGATAAGTAGGTATTTTTGACCATATTTGCTTTTAAGCGTTTTTAGCATTAACAAGAATTCTGTTACTTCCAAAGTACGTATAAAATTAAAAAGGGCATAAGTTAACATTTATTGTTTTGATACCGACTCTGTTACAAGAGTAGTAAAAAAAAACCCTATTGTCAAACATGTATGCATGTAAACCATCGCACTTTTAACACTTAATATTTTATGTATCAGTATGAAAGCCACATTGGCCTTTTTAACATAGTATTTTTGAGAGATTGTGGTTACACTTACCCTTTTGTCACACATCACTTTTCCAATAATTTGACAGTAAAATCTCGTTTCTAAAAACGCCGTGAGACCACGAGAGTAAGACTTAAGACGTGAGTTTATGTATCTCATTTCTCAAAAAAAAAAAAAAAACCTTCCTAGTTTTTTTTTTTTTTGAGATATGAGATAGCCTTTTTTTCACCAAGCTACAGAAATAATAAGAAAACAATAACACAAGAAAAGTCACAAAACCAGCCTTAACGAGAAATACGTAATAACGTTCTGCTGAATATTAGGCAATCAATTAACATAATTTTATTAGCCGTATTTACTGCTTTCGACGCAAATAATAGGCTTTATTAAAACTAACTTTGTTTTATTATAGCCATTAAACGTCGGACTATCACGCGATATTAAAACGGGTTACTGAATTAGGTGAAAGTTCGTGAGCAGTTTTTGGAAATTCTCCAGAAATTGTACGGAGAACTACCCAATTATGCTGAGGACTCAGATTAACTCTTAAACGCATCACGTTTGGGATGACTTTATTTAGTATGAAGTAGAAATAACGCAGTGTTGACGTTTCTTTAAAGAAGTATTTGTTTCATTAATTAATTTTTAGGGTTCCGCAGTCAACAAGGAAATATAAAATTTCGCCATGTCCGTCCGTCTGCCCGTCCCCAGTTTAGCTCAGAGATTCTTAGTACTAGAACGCTATAATTTGGCACGGATATGCATATTAATCACGCCGAAAAAGTGGTAAAATAAAATCATGACAAAAATAGTTATTTAGGTTATTCTGTACATGTAAAGTGGGGATGTTTTTTTTTTTTTTTTTTTTCGCCTACCCTATGGTGTGGGGTATTGTTGGACGGGTCTTTCAAAAATATTGCTGATTTGTGAAAACAATTTTTCGATTAAGGGATCCGTTTCTGAAATATTAGGCTTTAAAGTGCTAATTTTTGTTAGAGTTACCTAAGTGTCCGCCCCTACCAGCTAAATGGTTGTACTTGGATATTAAAAAAAAAAATCAAAACAGTAGTTTATATAACGAAGTTAAAAGTAAAACAGCAAAGTAGGCGTCACAAGTTACCGAGTAATAGTCAACCAATTTACATTTACAGTTGAAAAACATGTTCTCCCATACATTCCGTATGGAAGAACATGTTTTACAACTATGATGTTAAGTTTGTTCTTGGAATAATTTCATACCAACTACGGAATCCTTCATTGTGCGTGGTCCGACACGCACTTGGCCGGTTTTTGAGTTTATCTTCGACATCAACCTGGACAGGAAAAAATAAATAAAATTGATGTGTCTGTTTGTAATGTGAAAATAACATAACAAAATTACTAAATGCTTATGAAAGTATCATCTGAGCCGAAAAACGTCCACTGCTGGACATAGGTCTCCTCCAATCGGGGTGGGGGGGGGTTGCCATAATCGCCATGCTTGGTAGGCGGGTTGGCGATCGCAGTATGTTGTTAAAATGCATAGAGAACGCTGCTGCCCATTCTCTAGTAAGTCCTTTAGTCGACTTTTACGACACCTACGGGAAGAAATAGGGTGGTGCTATTCTTTACGTCCGGCATCACACGGGACATAAGTATATACGGTACTTATAACATTATTTATTTTTTTGTTTTTCTGTCTTTCGGTCTGTCTGTCGGTCTGTCTGTCTGTCTGTTTGTCTGTTTGTTCCGGTTAATCTCCGATACGGCCGGACCGATTTTGATGTGACTTTCACTGGCAGATAGCTGATGTTATAGGGAGTAACTTAGGCTACATTTACTTTAGGAAAAACCACGTGGGGGAAGCCGCGGTTAACAGCTAGTAGTTGATATAAGTCTGACACGCCAATCCGTCTTAAGCAACCGTGGTGCAGATCCATGCTTATGCCTTCTCTGTATGAGGAGAAGCCTTTGCCCTACCTTTATTCGCATAATATGAGATGCTCAAAATAGCAGATTCTCAAAATATTGGATTCGCTAAATATTTAATTCTCAAAATAGCCGAAGTAAAATTAAGCACTTACTAATTAGTTATGGATTGCACAGGTGGGTCCTCAATTGATCGCGACGATAGGTCGTGGTGAAGCAAAATGAAAGATAGCGGACTGTATAACAAGTATAATGTTGAATAAGAATAAAAAGAAACTAAATGACAACGGTCGGTTATATAAATATGAAAACAAGAGAGCTTTAAAACGCGCAAGCGCAGCCGTGCATAAAGGCGAGCAACAGCTGACTCCCGTGGCGGTGTGGCGTGGGGCCCGCGCTCGGCCTTCGGCCGGCTGATTCCCCGCTGTCCCCGCGTCCCTCGTTCACTGCCGCTAGCGCGCGGCGATGTTGAGTGAAGGCGTCTCAACATACTCCCCCCGTTGAAGTGTCTTCAACAGTAGAAACCGGCAGCGGGCAGATGGTGTTAAAGGCGCGCCGCGCTGGGAGAACATGTGTGATGCGTCCTAGAAGCCACATAAGAGGAGGTAAGGTTTTGTCCTTTATGATGACCAATGTTCCCTCCTTGAGCTCGCCAGACGACCGGCACCATTTGGTTCTCTCCTGTAGCCACAGAACATATTCGTTGGAGAAGCGAGCCCAGAAATGTTGCTTCAAATATTCGATGCGGCGAAATCTTTGTAGGCTGTTGACGTTGGCGTTCTGGATCTGTGGATGAGGCAGCATAATTAGAGAACGACCAATAAGGAAGTGTGCCGGGGTTAAAGGAGCGAGGTCGGAAGGGTCGTTGGACAGTGGAGTTAAGGGCCTTGAGTTTAAAATAGCCTCAACTTGAATTAAACAAGTAGCCATCTCCTCAAAGGTAAGGTTTGTTAAACCCAAAATGCGTCGTAAGTGATGCTTGGTGGATTTAACTGCAGACTCCCATAGGCCTCCGAAGTGTGGAGTATACGCAGGTATAAATGAAAATTTTATGCCAGGGTCGATGTTTTCGAGATTTAAGTCTTGCGAAAGCAGCCTGGCCAACTCATTGAAAGCACCGACAAAGGTGGTACCGTTGTCGGAAAAGATATTACGGGGTTTTCCCCGTCGAGCAATAAAGCGGTTTAATGCAGCTAGGAAAGCTTCCTTCGTAAGGTCCGACACAAGTTCGAGGTGGATGGCTCTTGTAGCTAGACACACAAACACACAAATGAAGCATTTTATGAGCCTACATCCTCTACCTTTCCGGTCAGCTATCATGATGGGACCGGCGTAGTCTACCCCTGTGTCAAAAAAAGGAAACTCTAAATGTAGACGCTGCTCTGGAAGATTGCCCATGATAGGCTGAATTGTGTTGGCCTTGACTCTACAACATTTTACGCATTGATGTGTGATCTTTTTAGCCAAGTTCCTACCTCCAATAGGATAGTAGTGATGACGAACAGTGGCTAATAAAAGCTGTGGCCCAGCATGCAAAAGGCGTACATGAAACATGTTAAATGTTAATATCCGGCTCGAAGGACCAATGATCGCGACGATAGGTCGTGGTGAAGCAAAATGAAAGATAGCGGACTGTATAACAAGTATAATGTTGAATAAGAATAAAAAGAAACTAAATGACAACGGTCGGTTATATAAATATGAAAACAAGAGAGCTTTAAAACGCGCAAGCGCAGCCGTGCATAAAGGCGAGCAACAGCTGACTCCCGTGGCGGTGTGGCGTGGGGCCCGCGCTCGGCCTTCGGCCGGCTGATTCCCCGCTGTCCCCGCGTCCCTCGTTCACTGCCGCTAGCGCGCGGCGATGTTGAGTGAAGGCGTCTCAACATCAATCCTCTATGTGAGAACTGAGCGCCCAACTTTCAGTCCATTACTCGCTTATTTGACTTTCACAAAATCTGATTCTAACTTTCACAATTCTTTGGGCATGTTCACTAAATCCTAAGCACATTTTCAAAGAGCTTTAACAAAGTGGCCCTCACACGACACGTACATGATATTTTTATCAAACGAATCACAAATAGTTCATAATAATAAATAAAACGCACTTCTCGAGTTAAATGTACAATTTCGGCTATTTTGAGAATATAATATTTAGCGAATCTAATATTTTGGGAATCTGCTATTTTGAGAATCTGATACATATTATGCGAATAAAGGATTGACTCATTATTATTTATTGCAACTCGATTAACTGATGCTGCAGATGTTAATCTGCATAGTAGTAACTGATTTAGCTAGTTATAGCTAAATCAGTTACGAAATTAACCCTAATTTTCGCTTCTCAATCCCGCAAAAACCAGTATATGCTTTAAAAAAACAGCGTTGGTAGTAAAAATCCTGTAACAGGATATTTTAAAAAAACTTGAAGGTAAGGCGCTATCCTATTGGTAATCGAATGAGGAAGTGCGCGGTAGTGTAATTAGCGCACAACCGGGGAAGCAGCAAAGGGGAAAATCTGAAAATAACTACGTTACATTGAAAACTAAAGGTAGAAAACATCAGTCTGATATTTACTTTCTATGAAAACTGCTCTTATTATAGTGGTGGTCTATTTTTTAATACACTGAACGAGACAATAGAAGTTGTATTGATTGATTGTTTTTTTTTTTTAATTGTGGTGGCCCAGTGGTAGTGGCCGATGGTTACTGGAATCGCACCGGAACGTCAACTTCAAGGCGTTCATCGTGCTTGTTCTGAATCTGTATCTGCCCATCATCATGGAAGAGGACTTTTGGCCGCAGCACGTGGTGTTCCGTCGCTTCCGCGGACAAGTTCCACAGGACAGTACAAAGTGCAGCTAGTACTATTAGGCATAGCCTTTTTATTAACACAAGATTTATATTAAAATATGTATTTTTAGGTTAAGGTATTTTTCTATGGGCCTGTGTTGCCTGAAATAAATGGTATCATTATTATTATTTTATTATTAAGGGTTGTTATGTCGTGGGTTTAGTTTTTAGTTTACTTTTTTTTTTCACTATTGTCATCTAGATAGGCGCTTTTCTTTGTGTAAATAATTTGATCGCCACTGTTCTCAAAACGATGAAGGAAAACATCGGGAGGAAACCGACATGTCTTAGAACCAAAAATTCGAAGATATGTGTGACATCTACCAACTGGCACACTCGTTATCGAAGAGAGCCTGTGTCACAACAGTGGGAACGTTACACTGATTATCTTATCTTATGCTAAGTACCTACATACTTTCACATACTAGCCAACAGGACTAGGCACATAAATTATAATAGACATAACATTTTCTGTACATACAAACATCCGTTCAAGGCATTTAATCCTACGTCTTAGTTCAATGCAGAAAGAGGGATTTATAAGGAGCGTAGCAGATGTTTTGTACACTTGGCTAAACTTACTGTTAGCCAAAAATAAATACACCATTTTCATCTTTGACTCCTGAATGTTAAGGCTTGAATTCCCGTGACAGAACTCTCAATTAGAGGCAGAGTTTCCGTTGTCCTCGGTACTCGTAAGATTATTAATGCATTTAGTGTATATAGCTATGAAATTATCGCATTTCTTAGTTGTTTGTGTTATCTTTAGAATCTTTAATAAGAAACCGTAAGGGAACTTTATAAATCAACTAATAGTTCTCTCAAATTCGGAGAAAAACGTAAGAAACTGTTGTCTTAATGTATCAAATTTGTCCAGATTCATGCAATAAAATTGTCAAATCAATCATGTCTGAGAGACGGCTTGTAAATCGTAGTTCGTTTCTTCTAGGTAACATCTTAGTTGACTAAGAGATTAGCACTAAAAATAAAACCATATTTCATAAATTCCCACTAGATTATGAATTTAGGCCAAGTTTCATGAGACACGTTTGAGTTACAAAGAGCGTCGATATTTCAATCTATATCCTGAGGGAGTTTCTGCCAGGTTCGCATAAAAAGCAGATCGAATGTGCTAGATATCTTGATAGTATATTTCCTAAGGTGACCTAGAAAGATAAAAGTGATCATGTACAATAACTTACTTAAAAAGTTACACTAGGTATTAAACAAACAAAATGTGTGTATAATTAGTAACTATACATAATCATGTGAAAACAAAAAGTACGTGATAATGTGAAAATAAATACTATCCGTGTAAAAATGTGAAAGTAACTCTGTCTGTCTGTTACGTTTTTACGCACGTTTTTCCTTTAAGATGTCAGTGATAATCCGCATGGAAGGACCAAAAATATGAGCAGGATATACATAAGTTTATCTGTGGAGCTACTATTGATCAACTCAGCCTACCGCAGTCCACTGCTTGATATAGGCCTCGCCTAGGCCTCCGCCTTCTGCATCCAGTCTGTCTCAGCCACCTTCTTAATGGCATTGGTCCATATAGCTGGGGCGAGTCCCACACTATGCTTGCCGATACGCGGTCTCTACTCCAGCACTCGTCTGCTCCACCGGCCATCGGTCCTTCGAAACACGGCCAGCCTTCTGCCACTTCAGCTACTGTGATAAGACACAATAAATCAATAACATTCAAGAACAAAGACACAAATTATTAACAAAAGCCCTACATCAGACAAATTCTAATTGAAGCGCACTTTTGTCTCTTTAGGTACGTTTCTCCACAGTCACGTAAAGTCAAAATAGAAAAAAGATCCAATTTATTTATCAGATAAATATTATTATTGGATAAATCATAAAGTGGGTTAACGAACAGTCGTTAGTAATTTAGGGAAACGTCAATACGTTGAATATATAAATGAAGGCAATTGTACGCACGGCCGCTTGGAAAAATACAAACGACGCGTTTAGCTGACGAATCGGCCATGTTTCTGAAATATACTGGGCTGGAGATGATACGGGTGCTCCAAGAATTAGCCTCAAATACTATATTTAGATTTTTTTAATAGTGTTTTTTTTATTCATATTTTTTTCTTTCAAACGTTAGTTTTTTCAGAATAATAGTATGAAAATCGATTCGTAATGATTTTGTTGGAATATTCGAATCAAGTTAGATCCAGCAAGGTTTTGACTTTTTGCTGAAAGATGATGTTGATAAGTCAAATGAACTAAAATTTGTGGAAAGGAAAGAATAATTATGATGTGTAGGTATTCGGAGCCGCGGGAAAAAGCTAGTAATATTATAAATGTGAAAGTAACTCTGTCTGTCTGTCTGTCTATCTGTCTGTCTGTCTGTCTGTCTGTATGTTACGTTTACACGCCTAAACCGCTGAACCGATCGTCATGAAATTTGGCAGAGATATAGTCTGGGATATGGAGAAGGACATAGGCTACTTTTTTACGCGATAACCGACATCCACGCGGGCGGAGCCGCGGGCAAAAGCTAGTCTGCTATAAATAAACTCACAACTACAAAGCAACCTTTCCTTTAAAATCCTCCCAATTACGGCTCCGCAAAACATAAATCCCCGTACATTTCCGAACAGAATATACGAATCCGTATCTGAAATACAAATTGCAATAAACTAATTTGTTACATTTGTGCAAATGAAAACCTTTCATAAATCAGGCTTAGGATTGACGCGGTAACATTTGCGTTTTATCACCATCTTTTCTGGGGGTACATTTTAATTAGAGAGTAGGTACTGTGAACACGAGTTTCAGGGAAACGGGTCGCTTGAATTATAATATTATTTTGGTAGTGTTTTAGATTAATTGATATTAATTGATGTATGTTCAGCAGAGCAGTGATGGCCCATTGGTACCGGCAGTGACTTACGAGGTGTTGGTCGTTGATTTGAACCCAGACAGCATATATTAACTTTGTGTATATGATTTCGCAACCGCTGTTCTCAAATCTGAGCGGGAAAACTTCGTGATGAAACCGGTATGTCCTAGAACCAAAAATTCCGAGACATCTGACATCTATCTCTTTTAGTGTTAGATTGTATATAACAGTCAAATATTATAAGATATATCAGCTTTGTCTGGGACTGCGATCAACCTGCAATGTCCGACCATTTACCATCAAGTGGAACGCCTTGTTATGTGTCATCTAAAAACGAAAGTTTATTGTATTTTCATTGTAAACTTTCTTATTAATTCTCTAAGCTGAATTATATTCTAAGGCTTAAGCTTTAATTTAATCTTGTACAATTTTAAATTTATTTAATTAATTTTATTTGAGTTTGATTTTTAATGTTTTAGTTTAATTATTTTTTGTATTATATATACAGTAAAAATAAAATAAATTAATTTTAAAAAGTGAATAATATTATGTGAATCTTATTAAAACCATTTTTAATCAATAAAAAAAATAAGCTAAAAATTAATGTTTACATTTTTCCTTCATTTGTTCTTAGGAGCACTAATACCTAATGATGGTTTGTGTGGTATGTTTCAACGTCAACAAATTATTGTAAAAAGATTTTTGATTAATAAACGGTAAAAAAGGTATTTTTTTTTTCTTGGTCTTATTAACTATTCTGTTAAGGTAGAAAATTAAGTGTAGATATTGTCTAATATTGTATAACCAATACCTTTCCTTTTCTTAATGTGTTCCATTTTTTTTATGATGTATATTAAATTGACAACTGCCTAGCTGATCAAATTAACCATTACACTTGATTCAAACCATTGCATATTCGTTGGCTTCGGCTATCCACCGTTTCAGCTTTACTTATGCCTAACAGTGATCTTTAAACCTAACAAGTTACTGCTGTGCGTGACTTTGAATGGCGCAACACAAAGTGCACCGGAATACCAATGCACTCTGTATTTTCCGTCGAAGCTTGTTACTAAAGTGTTGATGCCCCTTTGTAAATTAGTAGTTTACAGATTAAGGTCACAGCATACATATCAACTCGGAAACGGATTGTAACCGTATCAATTCAAGCTGTTTAGTATTCTTTGCATGAAACTCCCTACTGAAAAGCACACTAATCGGAATCGTAACGTAAACGATTCGCCTCGGGACAAGCTCACGAACCGCGGTGTGTTGGCGCGTGGTCAACCAGCGGTCCCCGTGCCTACGGCTCGTCGTCCCCGCGCTTACGCCTCTCCGTCACCGCGCTTGCGTCTCTTCGTCCAACCTTGTCCCTCTTACCCCTCCCGCGTTCGGATTCAAACTGATCAGCAGCGGTCAGCGAGCCGTAAGCGCGGCGTCGCCTAGCTGTAGCCGAGTCGACGTATCGGAGCTGCTGGTCTGCTTTGGTTACGTGCTTACGTTAGGTTGACGCCTGTTTGACGGCGAGGCGAAAGGCGATACGATGACGATCCCTTTTCGAGTTGATATGTGTGCTACGACCTTTACTTTGTTACTATTCATGTTATATTTCTCCATTTCATGGGACTTATACATAACTGATGAAGTATGGGTAAACTATTACACCTGTGCTAATCCTTAGAGAAATATAAACATGATGTTATTATGCTTTGTCATCTGATTAAAAGCTAAAGCTGTTATTTTGACATTATAAACAGACACTTCCATTTTATTTATTTGTATAGATAGTTTCACGTTTGACATGTCGCCACGTTCACATGGCCTTGATCAGTTCGATATTGCTCTGTATAATTTTGGGATTACACGGCGGATTAATACTGTATTTCTTTTAAAAAATATAAATAGTTGAGATGCTGACATATGGCCCTAACTTTGCGCTGTGTGATCAAGCTGTGTGTACAAGTTCATGATAAGGACAGCTTTGTGATCAAGTCCATAGCAGGGGCAACTTTGTGAACAAGTCCATAATAGGGACGTGGACGGCTTTGTGACCAAGTCCATAATAAGGACGGCTTTGTGTCCAAGTCCATATCTTAGCTGTGTGACCAAGACATCATTTGTAAAAAGATAGCTGTGCAATACTTCTAAATGCGAGATCTGACGTATATTCTATAAATGGAACTATATATATTATTTGGACTAATAAAAACAAATCTTACAACAAAATAACATAAACCAAGGTCATTAACTAATATATTCAAACATACCTACCTATTATATTTCACAAACAACAAGTTACTGCTGTACATTATATCTATTTCAGGACTCCGGGCAAGCGATTATATATCGTAGTGACTATCGCCATTTGTTATTTCCATAACATTTATAAACATTTGGCTCTCATAAATGATACATCTACAGGAGCCCTCCGCAAACTGATGGGGTGAATTCAGTATATCATACTAAGATGACCGTTGTATGAAATTATTTAAAGAACGTGATGGGAATCTACTAAACACGCAATGTATCGTTACCGTAGCAAAACGCACATAGCGAACGGCAGCGCAGCGAGCCTTCAGCCGCCCTCCCCGTCACGGGGCGCGGCGAGTTGGATGAACTCTGTAGCTAGGCAGAAAGTGAACAGCTGATTTCACGCGTCATTCGTTAGAGTATTTCAACATCAATTGTTGTTTTTATTTTTATTTTAGGTGTTTTGTTTGCGTACATGGAGTGCTGCATACAGATAATGTAATTTTACATTTAACTAAAGGAACAGGAAAAAAAAAAAAAAAAATCCTGAGCAAATTTCCTGTGGAATATGATTCGAAATAAGGGGCTGAATGCACCCTGTTAGTTTGCAGAGGGCCGTCCCTTACACCTTATACCAAGAACCCTCCATACCTCGGAAAGCCCTTGGTCCCGGCTGTCATTGGTGGATATTTGACAGTCGTTACGGGTCGTCAGAAGTCCGAAAGCATGCAGTCTTACCAGGGGGTATCGTATTACCTAATATCTGTGTTGTGGAGGTCAGATAGGCAGTCGCTTCATGTAAAATACTGGTTTTCAGCTGCATCCAGTAAGACTAGAAGCTGACCCCAACATAGTGCGAAAAAGCTAGGTACATAATGAGGAATCCAATTCCTTTACATCTCAATAAACCAATAACCACCTTAAATCAAAATCCCACAATCCAGCTTTAAATTCCACGATTTCCACCCCACTCCCGTTATCGGACGATAGTCAACTCACGTTCGAAAACAATGAAAATTTTCCACTGCGGTTCTTTGAAATCTAACAAAGGAGCAAACCGATGACAATGGTCACGTTTGACCCAGTCACCAAGTTTCCTGGTCATATGACGAGGGATTGGAGACTCGGAACTATAACTGATGACGAACTATTTTGGGTAAAATATACCTTTTTGTTAGAGAACCTTGTATCACTAATAGTTACAGTCGGACCACGTACAATGAAAGTTCCGGAATGGTTCCGTAGTTGGGATGAATATATCTCAAGAACAAACTTAACTTTGTAGTTGAAATACATAGTCCCTCATACATTCCAACTGCAAATGTAAGTTTGTGCGCACAATATTAAGTGATTTACTATTTTATTTTAGGACCATAGATTTCTTATAGGTTTTCCTGTAATATATAAGTTTAGAACTATTGCCTGTATTTTTTTTTTTCAAAGTGTTTGGCTCAGCAGTTTCGGAGATAAGAGGGGAATGGTCAATTTTCTTAAATTTTCTTTAATTAATAACTTTTAAACGAATTACTTTATTTTATTTTTTATATTGAAATCCTCTCAATTCCTTTCATTTGATATGTCACACGGTACAGTATGCAAAACTTTTTGTTTTATTTTTCAAAAAATTCCCTCAAAAGTGAACTCCATATTTAATATTCATTTATTTATGTAACACGTACGCGTTTTGGTCACAGAAATTCACATGTGTACCAAACAACTTATTCGATTCAGTAGATTCGGAGTAAATCGGCTGTGATAGTCGGACAAACTTACACATAATTTTTTTTTTTTTAAGATGAGATCGGCAAAATGTAGTGACGTAAAAGTTGCTTTAAGTACACATCTCTCTGCCTAATTCTTAAAGTGTGACCAAACATAAAGCGGCTATCGTGCGCGGCTGCCACGCGCGGCTGGCCGCGCTATGATTAGACGACTGCCGCGCGCGGCAGCCGCGAGCTACCTGCCGCGCACGGCAAACGCCACGAACGATGTAGTGTTGGCTCGCCAGTGGTTGTGTGTGGACGGACGTATTTTATCAAGTAAAATGGATAACGAAACAGCAATTTGTCTTATAGAAATATGTATATGGCTCCCGTAGACCATTATCGGATACTAGGGAGCTACAACACACGCGGCCGCTCTCCTTGTGGTTTGAATTCGAAGTAAAGAGCGCGGCGTGTCTCGGACGTGCCGCGCAGCACTGCCGCGCAGAAGGTCTAAACTAGTCGCGCGGCAAATTTGTGTCTTGCGAATGCCGCGCGTAGCTGCCGCGCACCTTGCACGCCGTGTTTGGACACACCTTTAGGGGAACACGGTGTGATGTTAAAAAGCATTTTCTATTTCAGAGCAGAGGTATTTGTCTTCCCCAGCAAATCGTAAGTCTGGATTTTCACAAAGAGCTGTACCGTATGTAATATCGGATGCATACCGGTCACGTTGCAGACGAACGTCTGTTTTAAAATGAATTGAAAATCTGGACATGTAGCAACAAATAATTTGAAGGTATTGTAATGTTTTGAAGTAAAACCTTTGTCCAGGTGTTGGACAAATAGAGAGCAATAAGAAAAAACATACACTCGTATACATAATAAATGATCGGGCTTCCGAATAGCTAATTGAGGCTTTTAACAAAATTAAGGCGAGGTTCGTCAAGCGTACGTTCTTGTTCTTGAGGTGGCAGCGGGGTGCGAGTAAATTTTGCCGTGAACTTCATTAATTTTGGGTTGAAAATTATATGTTATACGATATTAACAATGTTAAACCCGACAGACATTACAAAATCATAGTCGTTTATTTTGATGTAACTTTCAATACATAAAGTAGTATAATATTGAAATAAAATGAGTTTTAATCTACAAAATAAGGGTTTGTTGTTTTTTTTTATAGAGCGAACTTTTCCAATTATGTAACGAGTATCCGATGTACCTACAGAAAAGTCTCAAAGCAACATATAATTTTTTCAGGTGTTTTTTTATTACAGTTTCTAAATAAAATGGCATTAAAATTACATTTCCTAGAGGTTAACTTGAAGAACCTCGCCTTTACATCTAGGTACCCCTTGTCGCATTGACTTTTAACTTTCTTTTTTGTTTTGACTGACTGGTTCAGAAAGACTTGTTGTTAATTTCTTGTTCCACCGTTTCCCAATCGAGATATCATCAAAAAAGAAGTTCCATACAAAATGTATGAGAAAATGTTTTTTTTTTTTCGTAATTTTTTGTTTGTGAATTTTTCGCATGTTTAGATTCTGCTATTCGGGGTAGAGACAAATCCAACAAATCAAAGATCATAGAAATCGGTCTAGCCGTTCTTGTGTTATAAATGGTGTAAATAACCCGACTTTGTTTTTTTTTTTTTTGATTAATCAAGAAAGAAAATTATGATGTCTTTATTGCATACAAGTAAATAACACCGGAATGGAATAATAAACTTTGCGTATCACAGGTTACTGCTGAATTCTTCTATCGTTTCGCCCAGGTTTCGATAAAAACCAGCTTTCAAAAAGAAATTGTTTTACGTATGACTTTTGCAACAAGAGTCATAATTTTGTGTGTTCAAATGTCTTCTTCAAATCCCCGTATAGACGAGAAGTTTAATCCTCCAGAACAAAAATCTCGTCGAAAATGAGTTGTCTTCCTAAAATCCGTAGTTTCCTTTGTCACAAAGCTGCACTGTGATCTCATCGAAGATCGCATGTACACTCGTCACGTCTCGTAGCACCCAAGCTACGATGCTACGGTGCTACGACGCTACGAATGTCTACGACGCCGAATTTGTAGCTGTGGCCGATAACGTTTTACGTAGACGCTTTTATTATGGAAACCACCTTGGGTATTGATGTTGGGGCCTTTCCCTGTAGCATTTAAATAGGTTTGTGAAAAACTGTTTGATTTTACGAAAGCCTAAAATTTGTACAAATTAGTCAAAATTCACAATCATTCAATTCAGTCAAATCACAATCAAAAACAATCATCAATAATTTGTAAAAAAATCATAACGCTGTAAGATTAAATTTACCAAAAATGTTTCTCAACAAAAACTGTACTCAAGATACTACTAAATTCTAAAACTGTAAGACAGCGTGCATACTAGGTTTTTTTTTTTTTTTTTTGCCTATTATAGAAGGCACAGTTATCAATCAATCAATCAATCATTTATTTCGAAAAAAAACATATTGCATAAGTATTATAACTTCGAAAAATATGTTAGTAGCATTAAAAATGAGATGAGCGTATGACTGTCGAGTAGTTGTATATTTTGTTAGTATCCTTAAATAATGTGTTTAAGTAAGTGTCTTTGTTAACTAACGTAATTGGCCTTGGCCGTTTTATGTTAAATAAATAAATATAAAAAAACAATCTTACAATCAAAACCACAAATTAATTTAAAATCAATATTAAATTAGAATGAAATCAAAATTAAATTAAATTACAATAAAAAAAATAATTAAATCAACATCAACTCAGAAATAAATTAACATTAAATTAAATTAAAATTAAATTCATCATCAGTTTTATCTCATACACAATCGATACTTGCATTTTGAGAACTTCGGCTAAATCATTTTTACTAAATAACCTAATCGTTTCAGTTAAGGCAAGGTTCTTCAAGTTAACCTCTAGGAAATGTCATTTTAATGTCATTTTATTTAGAAATGGTAATGATTAAACACGTGAAAAAATTATATGTTCCTTTTGAGACTTTTATATAGGTACGTCGGGTACTCGTTACATAATTGGATAAAGTTCGTTCGATAGAAAAAAAAATTCCAAACATACCCTTATTTTGTAGATTAAAATTATTTTATTTCAATATTATACCACATTATGTATTGAAAATCACATCAAAATAAACGACTATGATGATGTAATGGCCGTCGAGTTTAACATTGTTAATATCGTAAAACATATAATTTTCAACTCAAAATTAACAAAATTCACGGCATAATTTACTCGCGTCCAGCTGCCACCTCAATAACAAAAACGCACGCTCGAAGAATCTCGCCTTAAGATTTTTCTGTTTAGCGGGGTAATTGCGTAAAACACATACATTACAGTAGCAATGGGTTTCATTTTGACAGTTCAACGATATTCATTGCGTTATTTACGTTGTTGACCAGACAAATTTTTCTAACATACGAAGCAATGGATTAGCAATATCCTTCAAAATCATTCAGATTATGATTGTCAAGGTCAAATTCAACACATTTATTTCAAATAGGTTAAAAATGGCACTTTTGAACGTCAAAATTTACACAGAAATAAAATTGATTCTAGTTGCCCCTTCCAAAAGGTAGTTTCGCATGGAGAAGAATGGGCAAGAAACTCCACCGTTACTCTTTTAAACTGTTTTGCAATAGTTTGTATACCTCAATTATATCATTACATGTGAAGAGGATGTACCTAGAATAAAATTACTATACCACAACAGGTAATAACAATAAAAAATTAAGCATTGAAGAATAAATTAACCATGTGTTCGATACAAGGTGCTCACATATTTACAAATATTGTATTATTTTGTACAAATAAAAAGTCAGTGTGCGAGTTAAACTTATCATAAAAATAGTGTCTTAAATGAGAGTGTGTTTCCCAATTAGGGTCCAGGTTGATTTCTCCATGTATATGTAGAAACTTTAATAGACAGTCTTGCCTTACTCTGTACAGTGCACACTTCTTAGCTATTATAAGTCACGTCTCAGTACTTCCACTGCAACGCTGAATTTGGTGATAACGCTGTACGTACTTGTAAATGTTTTTATTATAGGAAGCATCTTTTCTATTGCTAGTACTTGAGAAGTAATAAAACGTACGAGTACATGTTATGTACTGTTGAGGAGTGAAGTTTTGTTATACTGTAATTTTTATCTTGGTCTGCGGTAGTCTGTAGCCGATAAATTTAATTGTTGAAAGGCCTACACTGTCCTCCCATACCTATTAACACTGTTATTTGAAAATATTGTAAAAGCCAATTATTTTTAACAGAGTAACCGTGGAGTTTCTTGTCGGCTCTTCTCTTTAAGAAACGACTAATTGGAACCATGCATTTAGCTTCTGACGTTTCATAAGTGCCCATGTAGGTTTATGTGAAATAAAATATTTTGATTTTTGATTTTGATACACACGGGGACATATCAAGGTATACATTTCCAGAATAAGCTGGTCTCGCATTGTATAGGATTTCTGTACAATGAGAGGTCAGCTTATACTGGAAATATATAGCTTGATATGCCTGCATATATACTTAGAAATGATGATTCGGTTCTCGCGATAGTTCTGTTTTTTTTAATTGAAACGTATGCAATTTAATAAAATTAAAAATTAAAAAAAACTTATGTATTGCATAAAGTAATTATGTCTTGTTGAGGTAACTCAAGCCTAGTAAGTAAACTACTAAAATTATCTAAAAAGGAATTCCCGTATTTGAAAACGTTCAAAATCTAGACGGAAACTGATCTCAGCGAGCATCAATTTCGAAAACTGTTTAAAATTTTAAATCAATCAAAAATACTTCTTATTTTTTACAGTTTAGGACTGAGATTAGAATGGGATCGTTCTTTTAACTTAATGAAAAACTCATTTTTAAACTGCACCCATATATCTGCACTATACCTCAACAATGACCACCAAATTTCACTGTTTTATTTTTTTTAATATACATACCAAACTTTCGTCAACATGTAACACAAAAAAGTGACACATAACTTTATGCAACATGTAACCAAAACCTGTGCTGGCTGTTGTGTATCACTTTTATTAAATCAAGTTAACTTTTATAAAGTCTTGTCAAACTTTGATTATTCCTGAAATAGCCGAAGTAGTTAGGCTAAATATTGTTTTTTCAGTGGTGTTGTTTATCAAAATCTATATTTCTTAGTCCCTTCACCTGATATATTTTACCCAGAAGTACATGAAACTGGTTCACTGCACTTTGTATTGCGGTAATCCTTGACTCGAGCATACGTACAGTCAAACGAAGAGATTGGAATACAGGCATAGTACAACCACGGTCAAAGATTCAATCGGTGATCTTCAGAAAAGCCGAAGTTTGTAAAATATAGTGAGACTGATCCGATAACGGTGTGATAGAAGCAGTGCGTCAATCTATTATAAAATAATATTTTTAATGATTTATTTTACTAAGCCTAAGTATTTTTCGAATGTTGAATACGTTGATAATTATATATACTCGGGGCAAAATATATGTTTTACCGATAGGACTATGAAAGAAATCAAACGAAGGATAACCATTGCTTGGAAGAAATATTGGTCACTTAAAGAAATATTTAAAGGAAACTTCTCAAACGACATCAAAAGGAAGCTATTGGACTCAAACATATTACCAACTGTTCTATACGGATGTCAAAATTGGGCTACAACAAATGCTATGAAAATAAAATTAAGGTTATTTCAAAGAGCTGCAGAAAGAAGCATGCTTTGCCTAAAAATAAGCGACCGCATAAAGAGCAGTGACATCAGAGCGGAGACCAAAGTCACTGATGCTTTGTATATGGCCGAGAAACTGAAGTGGAATTGGGCAGGCCACATTGCGAGGACCACAGACAACAGGTGGAGCGAGCGCGTCCTACACTGTATCCACGAAACGGAAACAGACGCCGCGGCAGACCATTGTAACGATGGCGAGACGATATTGTCGCACTGGCAGGGATAGAGTGGACCAGAGTATAGTTAGTTATAACTAACACAGTAAAAATGAATATTGTCAGCCGAGTGAACCTAGAAAGTAAAATGTTTTGGCCTGTATACCTATTTTGTTGACAGTACTAAGGTATGCCGTGACGTCACAGACCGTTCACACTGAGTGGATTGAAGAGGACTACAGTAACTGGTCAAAAGAGGCTGCTGGAATATTGTATCAATAGCAATACGGAAAGTAAGTTTATAGAGCTCGGTGAATGTAAATAACTTTGGTCTTTTTTTAGGGTTCCGTAGTAAAAAAAAAAAAAAAACGTCGGCGCCAAGTTCTTTTTCATGTTAGTTTTTTTTTCAACAGCTCTAGTTAGGTCACTACTAGACAGTAAAGTAGACAGCGACAAATACTTTTTAACATTTTGTAGGGGGAAGCACTAAAATAGTGAAGCCCGCTACTCGTATTGACTACTTTTGGCTGTCACAAGTGATCCGTGTGTGGGAAGCCACACCTTACCGTATTTTTGTCTTTTGTGAAATATATTCCCGACATTTAGGTACTTATTGTTTCGACTCAGATTTCTTCTCTAAATATATGAAAATAGCTTCGTCTGCGTTATCTAGAACATGCCCGAGGATATGGCTAGGATTACGTTGCATGTTTTCAGTTTCACAGATGTTTGTATTTATTTCGACACACAGTCACGTTTTTATCAACATTTTCTTTATTATTATGTTCATTATCTCCAGTCTGTGTACCCTAGTGTAACCAGACTATAGGTAAGTATGGCCATACTTAAATATGTCTTTGTTACTTCATGTAGTTCGACATTTGGGAAAAAAGTGACTGTCTTTTGTTGAGAATCTACCAATTGCATAATGAGTGCTTCCAATTTTTTTTTATATATATTTTTTTTAAATTTATTTATCATTTATACAAAAGAACACAGGATTACTTAATAAACAGCAACCAAAAACCACTAAGGTTTAAACTTGTGCTATCATGAGTCTATCTCAATATCTAACTATACAATGAAGCATTTTATATGTACGCGTTATTGTCGATACAATTAATAATATCTTTAGTTCCATAAATAGTTACAATCATTCCTATATAATACTTAAATAATATTGTTTAAGTTTACATTTGATATTATTATTATTATTATATATATATATATATATATATGTCGGAGACGAGTTGTATCCGGTACGCCAGCGCCATCTAGTCGCGTTCGATGGAGTTATTGGAGTTCGCGCCAATGATTCTTGACTAATCGGGACGCAAGTGCTGCCTAGCGGCGCATGACGGAGTCTACAACATAACGTTCGACCGGCGACAAGTGTCCACCGCACAGTTGACAAGTGGAGTTCATCGATGGCGTGCAAGCAGTAAAGACGTCTAGGAATTGTTGCGTGTTCGGTATAGTTGTGTCGTGTTCCTACATTAATTACTTTTCATACCCATTACTGTATAGAATCAAGTTCTTCTAACTGAACAGACAGATGTGCTGCTGGGGAGTTTGTTCCGCTACTTCTTCTTCCCAGCTAAAGCACTAGGAAGTGGTGAAGGGATGAGCGTTTTGGGAGAATGTCTTATGTAATATTGATTCTCACCTTAGATTGAGTAAATGACTTTTGAGTTCTATTGCGCAATAACCAACACTAGCCACAGTACGCCCACAGTAGTTAACGAGAGAAACCTTCCATTCTCCGACATATATAAAGTATGACAGACGGTGATACTTTATTTACATTACAATCTAGCCTATTAGCTAATAAGTAATTTAAATATAACTTAAACTGCTAAGAAATTATAAAATTAAGAAATCGTCCAATAACGTCTTTCTTATTCTCTATGTTAAGGGGAAGACACTTGATTCATGTGTTCTTATATTAGTCATCACTCGCACTGCAGTTTATATTCGCTCACACTGCACTAAACTAACTCAAAAGGTTTTATCCTTTTTAGTTTCGTACTAGATCCGTGTTGTCAAGGATCGCCTCGACATTCACGTGATGATGAAGTCTGTGATCATGAGCTTCTGCATATTTTTGTATTACTGTGCTCACGACATCCATCTTGAGGTCCCGGTGGAGGTCGCTGTTTCTAATGTACCAGGGCGCGTTGACTACATCCCTTAGTACTCTGTTTTAAAATCTTTGTATGGTTTGACGATTACTTTGACTGGTGCAGCCCCACAGTTGAACACCGTAGGTCCATATAGGCTTTAAAACTTGTTTATATATCAAAAATTTGTTAGGTATTGACAATGGCGACTGTCTACCAAGTAGCTAATACATTTTTTGTATCGAATATCTAATTCAGCTCTTTTCTTTTTGACATGCTCTTTCCAGCACAGTTTTGCATCCAGAGTCATGCCGAGATACTTAGCAGTATTCGCGTATGGTATTTGTTGTTTATTTGTGAAAACCGGGAAGTATTTTGGCTTTTAATTAGTGAAGTCAATGTGGATAGTGGTTGTAGTCCACTCATAGACACGATTTATGGACACTTGAACTTTTTCTACAGTTTCCTAGTGACTATTTCCACATTTTTTTAAACACTGCTCTCAAATGGGTTCATGAAAACGTTGGGAGGAAACCGGCTTGTCCTAGAATCAACAATTCGAAGACATTGACAACCACCAACCCGTACGGGCCCTCGATTATGGCCCGATTTCAAAGAGAGGAGGCCTGTGTTCCAGTAGAAGAATTGTTATAGTTTGGTGACTACACTTACGTACTCACTTAATAGTTCAACTCCATAAATAAAATGTCGCTCAGCAAGCTATGGAACGGACTATGGAGTCTCTCTGAGGGATCTAATCCGGTACGAGGTGATGCGGCAGAGAACCAAAGTTGTCGTCATAGCTCACAGAATAAGCAAGTAGGTGAAGTGGTAATGGGCCGGCCATATTAGCCATAGAACCGATGTCAGTTGGGGTAGACGTGTTCTTGAGTGGAGACCGCGAATCGACAAACGTAAGGTAGGAGACGCCCTCAGGCTAGGTGGAGCGACGATCTTCGCGGGGCGGCTGGTAGCAGCTGGATGAGAGTTGCATGGCGTGCAATTGGAGAGGCCTATATCCAGCAGTGAACTGCTATGGGCTGTTGATGATGATGATATGTACTCGTATCAGCTTTATGATTTATGTCCAAAAAATAAATCTTATTAGGTATCTGCATAAAGTTCACAAAGCTCTTTTCTCAATCAAGAAAATTCTCAAACTTTACGTTCGCTTACGAACAAAGTATTCCTTCCCACAATATAACGTCCTTCAGAATCAAAGCCCGATAATGCACACAAGTATTTTATGTTACCCTGGTAAGTCCCTGTAAAATATGAGTTGTCTCCCTTACGGCACACCTGGGCTTCAAACGATGTACGTACCTAAAGTGTATCTTTTTTATTTGTCATATTTTGTATACAAATATTGCGAACCGAAATTTTGATTTTGAGAAAATGAATGTATTAAATGGTTAGTTAACTTTATGGTAGCTCCTCAATTTAAACGTCTGAAATGAGAAGCCACCTTAAAAGTCCTTATCTTTTAAGGGTTTTACTACAAATTTCAGGATCGGGCCCACAAAACGGCTAATTTACTACTAAATATTGGTAGTCCCCGCGTTTAATTATGAGACATAGATGCTCAATCCATACACACAACTTTTTTATGATGTAATTTGTATTGTTTTTAGGATTTCGTAGTAAAAAAGGAACCCTTATAGTTTCGCCATGTCCGTCTGTCTGTCTGTCTGCGGCTTGACTCAGAGACTCTTAGTACTAGAAAGTTGTAATTTGGTATAGGTAGGTATTCAATCACGCCAACAAAGTGATCTAATATAATCTTGAAAAAGAAAAAAAAAATAGGGTACAGTACACAAGTCCAGTACCTACACTTAAAGTGGGGATGATATTCTTTTTCTCATCTATCACATGGTATGGGGTATTATTGGATAGGCTGTTTAAAAATATTGCGGGTTTGTGAAAACCATTTTTCGATTCAGGGATCCGTTTGCGTAATATTAAGCTTTAAAGTGCTAATTTTTGAGAGTCAAGTGTCCCCTCCCTTGCCAACTAAAAAACGTTTGTATTTGGATACGTGAACAATATTCACAGCAGTAGCATATATATCGGAGTTAAAAGGAAAACTATCACAGCTAAGTAAGCTTTACAAGTTACCGAGTAGTAGTCGACCAACTTACATTTACAGTTGAAGAATATGGTTTTCAACTACAACTACATACAATGTTAAGTTTGTTCTTCGGATAAGTTCATCCCACCTATGGAACACTTCATTGTGCGTGGTTCCACACGCACTTGGCTAATTTTTGTTTCTTATTCCTCCGTTCACATCTAAGCTAAAATGTGTGCTTGATGCGAAAACAAGTGATTTTTGTACCGTGTTTGTTTACCAAAAAAGACATGTAAGCGAAAACACACTCTAAAGGTTTACATGGAAGGACGGTGGGTAAATGAATAATATAATCAACTTTCCACGAGACCGTGTTAATGTCGGATTTTTACTTAGCCGCATGATTTATGTATGTAACCTCCTGAATTTCTGAGAAGTTTTTTGCTTGTGGTCAGGTCAGTTTGAAAGCCAGTCTTTTCACCACACTTAAGTAGGAACACTCACTAAGGGAATCGTCTTAACTGTTACGACATAAATGCTGGCAATGCACATCGATACCTTTGCGGCGGTATCTACAACGCCACATGCGAACTACTCATCAAAGACCTGACGTCACACAAATCCTGCATCGCGCAATCAAAGTTTGCCACACTACAAGCATATACAAGGTGTTTTTTTTTATATTCCATAACTCTAGGGTATGAATGAAACCATATCAAGGAATCAACTGGCATATGAATTACTTTTCAACTATATTTTTTTAATTTTAGTTTTTCATCAAAAATAATTCGCCAGTCACGATTATAAATTACGTGAAATATGACAATGTCGTATTTTTTAGCTTTAAATAGGAATGATTGGTTTGAATTAAAATGAATTAATTACTCGTATTTAGCAATGAAACTTAGATACCTACACACATCGAGGGTCACAGTTTCATCAGTTTGGCAACGTCGCAAAAGGAACAATTCGTCATACGGGTGACAATTATAGACCTAAATTAATATGATTGATGATAATTATCTTCGAAACTATACATTTTTGGACCACATAATCTACGACTTTTTGTATTATTTTTACCCTAGAGTTATTGGATATAAAAATTAAAAAAAACATGTTGTATACAACATCCCGACATCAATCGTCAGGCAGTAGCCCACCAGACAACACCCGTCTGGTCGAAGGATCCTCCCTTTTCTATGGAGGATGAGTAAACTATACACCATGTTCCTCATACTTCTATACTATTGATGTGCGGTAGATTGCCTGTTTTATTGCCATTTAATAATCGCGCATTCGAGGCAAGAAACTCAACGTGTAAATGAGCATTTAGTTTATGAGTTCGAGGCGAAACTAAAAATATTGTTTGCCGTCTTTATGCAAAAATCGTAACTCAACCCCAGTAACATCATCATCAGTCTTGCCTTTTCCCAACTATTTTGGGGTCAGCTTCTAGTCTAACCAGGTGCAGCTGACTACCAGTATTTTATATGGAGCGACTGCTTATCTTCACAACCCAGTTACTGAGTAAAGGAATATTTATTAATATAAAATATAATATTTATTTATATTAATATTATTTTAATATTTTTTTACGATACCCCTTGGTAAGACTGTTTATTTTAATGTTATTCTACGATGGGTTTGCTCTTGACTCTCTTCTAGGTCAAAGGTGACAGAGACAAAGTCGACGATGGAGTGAGCTTACCCAGAAGAAGCCTGTTCACTTTCACTTTGAATTCAATAGACTTGTATGCGTTCGGAAACTCAGACGCAGGCAGAGAATTCCACTCCTTTGCTGTGCGCATTATAAAAGACGTTTGAAAACGCTTAGTGCGAGTAGTAAAATATTACCTGCAAAAACTCTAATCAAATCATCTTAGATGTAAAATTAGTCTCAGAAAAGTGCAGAGAATTAGATTGATATTCAAACTTACTCAGTCGAGCATAAAGTAAGTGGATGATTGTGGAACTGCAAGTCAAAGGAGTAGAAACTGTAGCTAGCTCTACATGACTGAGAATATTCTATCAAAGTTAGTCTCGAAACTTGTTCGGTTTTAGGATGATTTTAAGACAAGACTAAGATGTGATGGCTTTCGTCAAAGTTTTTATGGTCTCGTGGTTTTAAAACATTCAGTCTCTGCCGGGGATATCGTTATAAATGCATCAGTACTCCTGAAAAGTTATTTTTGTACAGTTCACAGTCCGTCAGTCCCGTACGTCCGAAAGAAAAGAACTCTTATATGATCACTCGTGTTTCTGTCTGTCTGTTCATTTGGCGCAGTCAATTTTCTTCGAATCTAATGGACCGTTTATGTTGAAAAAAACACAATACATACATGAATTTTGTGACCATAACAGAGACGTGTAACTTAAATAAATGAATTATGAATATGAGGAACATATCAAATGAAAGGGCTAACAGTGAGAGTCTCAAATATAATAATTGTAACTGTGTACATAAATAATAAAATATATATATATTTTTTTATAATTTAATAAAATATAGTTTTTAAGATATTTAAGAAGATTTATCTGCAAATTATTTTCGGTCTGTCTGTTTATTCGCGCACATCTCCGGAACTATTGAACGGATTTTTATGTGGTTTTCACAGATAGATAGAGATTAATTTGGAGATTGATTTTGGCTTTGTTTCATTAAAATCAGTTGCACGTTGCTAAAAAAGGTTTTCGCAATTTTTGAAATTTATTTTATACTGTTAGAAGTTACATAATACAATAAGACAACACTAAATTCCATGCGGACGATCTCGCGGGTATAGTTTGAAAAGTATGGATTTGTCATCTATACTTTTACTTCAATCAAATTAAACTAATAATCAGATTTAAAATTTGTTCCTTCCTTGAGTTCAAATCGGAACTTTGTACAAAGTGTCTAATCTCTACTTGGCCCATTTCCAAATTCTACGCGCTCTTTCGTCAAAACCGCAGAGTGAAAACTTAAAACAATGAATCTTCGTCGAGACCTTAATCAAAATTATGCGATTTCAAATGGTTTGTAAATGGCAATACCGAAACCCCAGCTCATTGTTAACATCTAGATTTTAAGTTTATATTTAGGAAACGAAATGAAGTAGGTAATTTTAAAATAAGTTTTGCAAACTGTACCATGTGTGACATAACAAACAAAAGGACTTATTATAAGGATTTCAGATACATATTTTTTTATAATTTTAAAATAAAACCTTTTTAAAGTTATTTGAGAAAATATATGAAAATTTACCATTATCCCCTTATCTTAGAAACAACTGAGACTTAAATTTTGAAAAAAAAAAAAAAAAAAAAAACAAATAGTTTTTTACTTATACAGCGTGTTGCAGAAAGGGTATATTATATACATATCAAAGGCACGGATTCTTTTGGTGATAACAAACTACAGGGCAATATTTTTTAATACCTATACCCACATAAATAAAAAGTTAAGAAACATTTAACTAAAAATCAAATGTTTCCAATTGAATTCTACACATCACTAGACCAAGTCAGCTGGTCGGTGTCAATAAACTACACACAAAGAAACGGCGGTAACACGTTTTTTATGATTTAAATTTTATAAACTATCGAAATAAAAAAAATATTAAGCATTTTCTAGTTAATGCTTTTGAGCTGAAATTTTGTACAGAGATTCTGAACCAGATACACTCTTCATCCCGTTTGTATGGATATACCCTTTCCGTAACACGCTGTAGATTACAGGAAAACTTATGAGAAGTCTATGGTCTTAAAATAACATGTTTAATCACTCAATATTGTGCATACAAACTTACATTTGCAGTTGGAATGTATGGGAGTACTTCTTTTTCGACTACAGTGTTAATTTGTTCTTGTGATAAATTCATCCCAACTACGGAACCCTCCGTTGTGCGTGGTCGAACACGCATTTGGCTGGTTACATTTTTTTTTACATTTTTCTATATAATTGCTTAAAGCTGGCCATAACTGATTGTATACGTGAATAGCAGTTACATAAGTACTGTTATAATAAATCAGTTATAAATAACAGGTAAATCTATATCATATTTATATTGTTTGCGGATGTTTCTCTTAGAATCAGATTTGAAATTAAAATATTGCATATTTTTTTTAGCAAATAAACATAATTCTAGTATATAAATGCCAGTCAGTGTGTTAGGAAACCCTCCTTCCTGAAACGATTCAGTACTATGCATGTTACATTATTGTCCTAAGATATATTTTTTTGGAGAACGAATGTAGTCTGCACGTTTGTTGAGTTTCCCCAGTAACACTTTTTCTAGTTTACCATAAGTTAGCAGTGGATAAACGTTACCGAAATGGTAATTTCTAGTAACACTGATATTTATAGATATATGATGAATTAATGAGAAGAATCCCAAATATTGCATCCACAATATAACCAGCTATTTATCTACCTACTCGTAGGTACACCTGAGCTCTCGTCCTTGTATTACCAGATCATTCATCTGTGTTAGGGCAAACACTGACTAATGCACTTCCCTTGTCGCGGTCCCATCGCTCAATCTGCTCTTCAATTTGTCCAATTTGGAAGTCGCTACACGCATGCTTGGTGGTCTGTCATATGACGGTAAAAGGTTTTGTCGAAAGATTGATAATGGGGGATGTCGTTAATGCAGTCACCCTGGAAATTCGGAATGATATTTGTTGAAATTAATGTTGGTATCGTAGGAGCTCGTCATTTTACTGTTGCTTAGTAGATGTCGGAAATTATACCGCGGGAACCTACTACCGGGATAAAAAGTATCCTATGCTAACGTTCTGTGTGCCAAATTTCATACAAATCCGTTTGGACGTTTTTGTGTAATTGAGTAACAAACATCCAAACATACAGACTTTCGATATTAAGTAGGATGTTGATCTTTAATTATATTGTTTGAGTTATTTCAAAAGCCTTTTAAAAACTTGAAGATTTTCCGTCAGAAAATTTCATGTCACTTTCGACTTCGGGGATAGTAAGATTGGGAATGATAGTAGGTAGGTACTGCTAGTTTACTAGTTTTTAGACCATTCTGTAATAAAACTGCTTCACTCCAGTCTAAGTATTTATTACCTTAGTACTACAATATAACAACGAATAAATTATTATAATAATGCAGATGGAGAATAAAAATGCAAAAGACCAATTATGCGTCAGACCTCGACGCGACCACCCAACAACCAGGTTTTTAGATCGCTCTCCCGAAAAAGACACACTAATTGAATCGTTTCGGTGTTTCCAGCACAATTAGTCGATTACAAATAATTTAATACCAAAACAAAAGACTATATATTTTTTTTTCAAATCAAAAGTTAACAAATATATTAAACTAAGGCTGAGAATCAGCGTCAAATTTACATAAGACAGTCCCTCAAAATGCCCGCCCTTCACCACTTCCTAGTGCTTTAGCTGGGAAGAAGAAATGGCGCAACTAACTCCCCAGCAGCACAGCTGTCTGTTCAGTTACATAAACTTGATTCCATACAATAGTAGGTATACAAAGTAATTAAAATTACGAAACACAACAGTAAAATAAATTATTTACCCTATGTCAGCTAACACACTCCAGTATACCAAAAAATATACAATGACATACTCAAGCAAAAAATAAAAAATAATATGTAAGCAAATATTAAAACCTAAATATCTATAAAGGTCTTCAGGCATAAAGGGCGTGCCCGCTTACATATGCAATGCTGGATTATGTTCATATAGCTGTAACACAAATGATAAACTAGGACCATCGAAGTAAAATAAATAAACAGTTAATTACTAATAACAATAATGAAGCCATGGAGAGCAAGACAAGCAGGCACCACAAGGAGCACCCGTTCCCGAACATAACGCAAAGATCAGCCATTGCCTCGCCATATTTGAAGAAAGGCGACAAACCGACCCCCGACGCTACCGCAAGCAGTGACTTCTAAGGGAGCATGACGAACTTGCTGCCGGTTGCTCAAGCAAGAATAATATGTCAATTATCGAGGTCGCTAGCTAACCACATATTTCAATACAACTCATTAAAAACAGTGTAATGAGTAGATCATGTCAATAATAAACGAAATAATTAATTTTAAACATGATTCAACTTTAATAGTTTGATCAAATTGCGTTAAATAGTTCAATTATAAACCAAAACCTTACAATTGGATAGAAACAGACTAATAAAAACTGGTAAAACTAAAATACTATGATGGACTAAAATTCTGGTATTCAGTTGTACTCGGCTAAACCGGAAGCCGACCTTAACAGAGTTGGGAAAAGGCTGGGCAGATGATGATGGACAGAAAAAAAAAAAAAAAAAAAAAAACTATGCTGTCATCAGTCTTTCTCATCGCTGTTATGATTCAAAATATTCTCATCGCGTACTTGGGTTGTACTCCAAATGATCGTTATTGATCTTCGTTTACAGTCCGACTTTCACTCAAATTGTTAATACCCAAAAATAATAAATATAGACGTAATATTAATTGGATGGATACGCGAGGGAATCGAGAGAATTGTTACGAGATACATTCTTTTATTAAAACACGTACATTTTTAATTATTTCAGTGGCAACATGACGAGTGGGCTGAGATATAGCAACCGTGGAGTATGTTATGTTATTGTTCCTCGTTTACATTGTTGCTTTTGGCGGTATAAAAGGTAAGAAGAATGAATAAAAACCTCTCATTCAATATGCTTTCTCAAAATAAAGCCCAATTATTCACTTCAGGAAAAAAAAGGTAATCTGTGG
Source organism: Dryobota labecula (assembly GCA_947523025.1). Classification (NCBI taxonomy): domain Eukaryota; kingdom Metazoa; phylum Arthropoda; class Insecta; order Lepidoptera; family Noctuidae; genus Dryobota; species Dryobota labecula. The sequence goes on along the minus strand of OX383289.1, from coordinate 22,959,167 downwards.
CTATTCTATGTTCTATGTTAGAAGGTTTGGTTTCCGCACTTAGTCATTAAGATGGACTATTGTGCGTGAGCCATGGCGGCCGTCGGTGGTTATTCCAACCAGCCCACCTCCTTCCAGAAGCTAATCACGTCTCCTAGTCTGTTCAGAACATCGGTAAAGGATCTGGGCGCCCCGAGGGTTTCTGTTCTAACCTGGGTGACGCCTGTGCATTCGAAGAGTACATGCGCAACGGTTTCTTCCGCCTCCATGCAGGCCCTGCACAGAGGGCTGTCCGTTATCCCTATTGTGTGGAAATGTTTGTTTAGCGAGCAGTGTCCCGTGATGGTCCCCGTCACCAGGCGCAGACCGTTCCTGTCCAGGCGTAAACGCCTGGTCAGCCTACCATCCAAAGATGGCATAGCCTCTCTGGACTGTGGCTATTCATTGCATTCTGAAAAATTCAACACATTCTTAGGGCCGGATACACATAGCGAGATGCAGCGTAGCGCATTCGTCACTGCCAAACAAATATCGACCTTGAAACATTTGAAATAATGTTTAAAATAAATAAACTTCCATTAGCTCGAGAGCGCGTCTAAGCGGAAAGAGGCACGCGTCTCAGGTTATTTTATTCTCAACTTTATTTTTAGGCACGCAACGTTGATATTTGTTTGGTAGTGACAGCCGTGCCGCGCTGCGCCTCGCCAGGTGAGCACCGGCCCTTAACAATTAATGGCATGAGATATTATTATAATCTTTTAACACCTTTTCATTGCTTATTCACAAAATATCTAACCAAAAAAGTGCCCAAATGTTTTGCCTCGCGTTATCTTTGTGGCTTTCTCCACAGGCAGTTGGAGACACAAAGTAAGTACACACGGTGACTTTAAATAATTAAATATCCATCCAGTATGTTCGGGTCGATAGATACTTAATTATGAGCCCCGTACGTACAAAACCTTAGTACCTACTTTCTTCAATAAAGTCAAAATCACAGTTAATTTCTATAATTTCATTCCATCTAATAAATCTCTTGGTAAATCTGCCACAAATCATTAAATTTGATTTATTGTCATGACAATTACATAACGCACAGGTTATTTGCGAGATGATTTATTCATAGCCAGCAGGCTAAGTACGTCAAACTGATTACATGGAACATTACTAGAGAGGATAATACCTCTTTTTTTTTGCACATGATAAGTTTTCTTGCCAAATTTGCTTTGTCAAAATATTATATATAAAAAGCCAGCCAAGTGCGTGTCGGACCACGCACAATGAAGGGTTCCGTAGTTGGGATGAATTTATCCTAAGAAAAAACTTAACAAAATTATTGTAGTTGAAAAACATGTTCTTTCATGCGGAATGTATGGGAATGCATATTTTTCAACTGTAAATGTAAGTTGGTCGACTAATACTCGGTAACTGTTAAGCCTACTTAGCTGTGACAGTTTTCCTTTTAACTTCGTTATATATACTACTGCTGTGATTTTTTTCACATATCCAAGTACAACCATTTAGCTGGCACTGGGGGGAAACTTGACTCCAACAAAAATTAGCACTCCCAAACTTAATATTACGCAAACGGATCCATGAATCGAAAAATGGTTTTCACAAATCCGCAAGATTTTTGAACGACCTACCCAATAATACCCCACACCATAGGATAGGCGAGAAAAAAAAATATCGTCCTTACTTTACGTGTAGTAATAAAAAATATTTTTCTACATTTTATTTTACCACTTTGTCGGCGTGATTAATATGTATACCCATACCAAATTACAGGTTTCGAGTACTAAGAGTCTCTCAGCTAAACAGCGGAACACGTGGACATGGCGAAACTATTAGGGTTCCTTGTTGAGTACGGAACCCTAAAAAGAAGTGCAAGTACATATAATCGATCTGATTGATAGAGTAGATGCAGCTGTGAATATTTTATTTAGTAGACACTGTCGCCAGTGAGCTTGGTAAAGGCCTCACCCAAATAAATTCTTCCCTCACCTCTAAAAAAAATGCGTTATATTTCATATTATTACAATAAAATTAGGTTTAAATAATTTACTTAAAAAAAGTTTTTTGTGTGATGAAACAGCTAAGGCATTAACCTCTAAATGTTAATTACTCAATCACCGGTCTGTGATATAATCATATAATACTAGGGCGATAACGGCTAAACCACCCGATTGCGAGTACAAACAGGCGCGACACAAAGGCAACGATCATCGCGCGACACTCGGTGCTTTTGTGTCGCGTCGCATGTCGCGCCTGTTTGTAGGATCCTTAACATAGTTAATTGTACTCGTATGATAGCGAGTTTTATGAAGAAGTTTGCATCATGTAGGTATACAACCTCCATCAATGAGTATGGTGAGCATAGTGGAAAAGGACCGATGGTACTCGGACATTGGCTGTTCGAATCACGTTACAAAAAAATTTTTGAATTACAAAAGGCAACAGAATGACCTAAAGATAAAAGTTGCAACCGTGGAAGAAATTAATTACTATTTTCCAGGGGAGGGGCCTGGCCCCTGAGATGCGATGGCCGATGAAGCCGAGTCGACGCCGAATATAATTTAGAAAAACATGAAACCTATGTTACATTGTTTTTCAAAATATCAAAAAATCACCAGACCATTGTAGGTTGGGCACGAACCAACCCCCCCCCCCATATATGTTTATGGGAATGCCATCCCCTAAGTAAATAATACCGCTGAACTCCACCCATTCGCTGCCCAGCACCCAGCATATGGGTCAAAAAATAATTCGTTCGTGTGCTTACAACCCGAATCTGAGTCGTCGCTATACGTAGCTATAGATGACTTCTGTTCATTCCCAGGACCAGACTAGCGATACCAAGTCTAAGTATGTTTTGCCAAACAATTTGACTTATAAGTAAAAATATATTTTTTAACTGGGCAGCAAAAACGAATGTCCATCACTGCACTACACATTCAGACAAAAAGACTCATTAAAAATATTTTAAGTCCTTTTCAGAGTTTTTATTCATTGATTTCCTACAATCCATCTCCCTACCTATAATCGCTGTCCAATGATTACACCGTCGCATTGATTAAACAGTTTCCAATATGGTAGCGATGCATCGAATTGACACCATGGGCGCACCATGTTTCAATTTTAAATTGTATAAATATTAATCATTCAGAATGATCGGATATTACTTTTGTTTTAAGTGGATAAATATTTTGATGAACATCACCATCTATACATACAGATAAATAAAATTGAAGCGTCTGTTTGTAATGTCAAAATAACAACTTTTTAGTAAATGCTTATGAAAGTTAATAAGATTTAAAAAAAATGTCTGTCTGTGTGTTTGTCCCACATAATCTCCGAAACGCTCAAACAAGTTTCTCGATGACCCTTAACATGACATCATTGTAGAAGAGTTAAAAAAGAGACAAGTTAAAAAAATGTTAACTGTAGCAAAGTAATCAAGCATTTTGATTACTTCAATAAAGATCATTGAAACTTTAATCTAATAATCTTGGTTGGAGCAACTATGTTTTGACTTGATTGCTGCAAATAGGTTTTGTGATAACTCCAATCAAGATCCCGTTTCAAATCTCAATCAAATAAAAGTAGTAGCTGTGATCATTGTGCTTGATAGGCTCAGATGCAAACAAGTTACTTAGTCAATCTAAACAAAATCTTGATTGTGGCAATTACTTTTATTTTCAGTGCACTGTAATAATATAATATAATATTCATTTGTCGTAAAAAGTACACGAACGTAGTACGGCGAACCTATAAGGGTTTCTTGTTGTCTATGGAACCCCTTTTTTTTTTTTTTTTTGGGTGGATATTATCAAATAACTTCTCCCGCTCTGGGCGGAGCGGGAGGGTGTGTCAGACTTCTACTGACTAAAACCCACCCGTGTTCCTTTAGTTGCCTGTGTGCCAGGGCCACGGTATCCCTTTCGGACAAACCCCTAAAAAGCTTACGTTTAAACTCATTCATGTTTTTGCTGGATAAAATTTGATCAGGAAACTTAGTATTAAGTTTTGTCACAGGGTGGGTATATAGTGTACTGAGCCTTTGCCACTCCACACAGCGTCAAAGAAGCTTAAAGGCTCCTACGAGCAGGCGCGACACAAAGATACCGCGTGTCGCATGACGACCGGTGCCTTTGTGTCGCGTCACGTATCGCGCCTGTTTGTAGGGGCCTTAACACTCATACATCACTACATTTACAAAATATGGTTATTCACTTTGAAATACCAAAGAAGTCCACTCCCTTACAACACCACATCTCCCATGTTGCAAGTATAAGTTTCAAAAGCAAATGGATGATATAAGCGTCCCGTCCGAAGTGTTAAATTTAATTTACGATATGACAGGGAACCGGCTGTCTATTCCCGGCCAGAGAGCTATGGGAATACGCCAAAGTGCAAACATTTTCGTTCAAGTTTATATAGTGATGGCAGACGAGCGATGTCTAAGAAAATGTGCCGAGTAGTTTTGTGAGGCTGATCTCGGATAGAAAGGAAAATCTTTGCTATGGAGATACAGAGGAGACTTGCTTACATGTAGGTTTATTGTGACGGATCGCATGGCGTATGGCTTTTGTTTCCCCGAAAAATAAAAGTTCACATCCGAATGTGTACCATGCTATTTTACATTTCGGAAAAAAACTAAACCCTTCGACAATCTACCTCAAAAAACCTACCTCATTATTATCAGATGGTCTAATTTACTATATGGGCCGGCAAAAGATAAAATTGCCACAATACCTATCAGCTTATGCTTAGCAAAATATGGTTAGTAAACCAATTGCTAATTAAGGGGGATCTTACCAACCAACATACAGCGTAAAACAGCGCCGTAATTTAGAAAAAAAAAGTGGCCAAGTGCGAGTCGGACTCGCCCATGAAGGGTTCCGTAGCAGCAAGTAATATAATATAAAAAGTTTTCGTAGTTTGTTGTAATCTATTTGATTGAATGAGAGGTAAATTGCGGTTTACGATTTATGACGTATAAAAAAAAACTACTTACTAGATCTCGTTCAAACCAATTTTCGGTGGAAGTTTACATATTTTTTTTTTTTAACAAAACGTTGCCCCACACTAGGAATTTCTCCTGTATCGTGGGTGCGTTTACAAACATTTAAACTCACATACACAAACAGCCAGACCCGGAACAACTACTTGTAGCTCATACAAATATTTGTTCCGTGCGGGGATCGAACCCGCAACACGCAGCGCAGCAGTCAATCGCTTAACCACTGCGCCAACCGTGCCGTCAAACACATGGTAATGTACATCATATATTTTTTTTAGTTTTATCATTCTCTTATTTTAGAAGTTACAGGGGGGGGGGCACACATTTTGCCACTTTGGAAGTGTCTCTCGCGCAAACTATTCAGTTTAGAAAAAAAATATATTAGTAACTTCAATATCATTTTTGAAGACCTATCCATAGATACCCCACACGTATGAGTTTGATGAAAAAAATGTTTGTGTTTCAGTTCTAAGTATGGGGAACCCCTAAAATTTATTGTTTTTTTCTATTTTTGTGTGAAAATCTTAATGCGGTTCACAGAATACATTTACTTACCAAGTTTCAACAGTGTAGTTCTTATAGTTTCGGAAAAAAGTGGCTGTGACATACGGACGGACAGACAGACAGACATGACGAATCCATAAGGGTTCCGTTTTTTGCCATTTGGCTACGGAACCCTAAAAACGTAAGAATGTCGAATTTCGCGGGCTACATGACCGGCGATTAGGGACTTACGTTTTAAGGATGTCCATCATAAAAACATTGCTGCGGCGTAAGTGTACAATGAGCGTAACGAGACAATGAGCGTAACGGGACAATGAGCGTAACGAAACAATGAACGTAACGGGACAATGAGCGTAACGGGACAATGAGTCATCCTTTTTCGTGCATGCAGCCGGCGTTCATCGATTTATTAGACGTTGTGACGTCAAAAGTAAGTGATATTGAAATTCACACTTGGAGGTTTTAAAAGGAAAAGGAAACTTGAGTAGAACCCGTAAGTTAAATTAATGACTGAGTGAGAGAGTGAAAATAAAATTTTTATTGCAACCACTCTTTGAATTTCTTAAGTAATTGCAGATCGTACACTGGACATCAAAATCAATATTTTTATACACATTTTAATCGATTATTTTGTTATTTATTTACCTTTTGTAATGAAACTGACTTAGCGCTTCATGAACTACTTCATATTCAACATCATCTGCCTCTTTTTGTCCCGAAAAACTTCTAGCTACTAAACTAACATTTTTTTTTTTGTTTTAATATTATTAAACCATATGCGACTGAAATATATATACCTAGTTCCAAAAATACTAACATTTCAAATACAATATATCATCATTCTGTTAATTCAGCCCTTCACAATTCCTATCATATTTACTTACACACCACGCGCATACCACACACACCACGCACACATAAACCACACACACACATACCAACCCTAGAATAAGTAAATAATCAATACTATAATCTGTCTTTTCTTTGGTTTTATGTAACTAACCACATTTGTGTACGAGTGCACAATAATAAGTCCTTTTATTCTGAATATAATATTTGCGTTGTGGTATTTTCAGTAGTATATAATTACATGTCTCTTAGTTCAGTGTGCCTTTTGGCGAAGGCTTCCTCTAACAACATATACCGAGTCCTATCTCTCGCAACTTTTCTCCAATTGGACCCGCTGTTATGTGAGCTACAATTCATAACACCGAGTACGAGTACATAATCCTAAATAAATGCAGCTGTAAAAAGCAGCCAATGTCCTTCTCGACATCCCATGCTATATCTCTGCCAAATTTCATGACTATCGGTTCAGCGATTTAGGCGTGAAAACGTAACTGACAGACAGAGTTACTTTCACATTTATGTATGGACTAGCTTTTGCCCGCGGCTCCGCCCGCGTGGATGTCGGTTATCGCGTATAAAAGTAGCCTATGTCCTTCTCCATATCCCAGGCTATATCTCTGCCAAATTTCATGACGATCGGTTCAGCGGTTTAGGCGTGAAAACGTAACATACAGACAGACAGACAGACAGACAGATAGACAGACAGACAGAGTTACTTTCACATTTATAATATTAGTATGGATAAGCAAAACACACAGACAACAACAGCCATGCACTCTCTAACAAAAGTCCATTCCCTTTAAAAAAGCCAACCACATGATGAGAGAATACAGGAATAGAACCAGATATTGTCTTAGCATTAAAATGTACGAAGCGAGATGAATACATCGCGTATTACCTACGAGCGTGGCTGAGATTAATCTTTACTTACTCAGCAAAGAACATGATACTTTTATTGTTCTCTTGGAGAACAACGCCTTTGTTTTAGCCCCCCCCTACCCCCTTTAACAAATGCATTCGCAAACGAGAACAAATCCACGCACGCGACCTTAAGGGGGATATACACTGGCGCCGCATAATACATTTGTGTTACGTCATACATTAGCAGGGCTCAGAGAATGTGTTGCATTATACATTTTTGTTTGATGCTCTTATACGTACGGTTGGACGGAAACACAAAGGTTTTGGGTAGTAATGTCTTTCCGTACAATGGTATAAAGCTATAGGATTCAGATCCGCACAAAAATGTTTCACAATTTTTAAGCTCACGCAACGCGTCGTACGTCCAGCCAATAATAGGACTCGCCCATACAGGAGCGCTGTCCCAAATAAAATGCAATATTAATTTAATAGACATTAAACAAAAGGTATTTTAACAAAGTTCAGTTATTAAATAATCTTTAAAAAGATGAAGGTTTCAGTAAAATTTGATTTGTTTGATAGATTTTGCGTGATTCTCAGTTTTTTATCCGTATTCATAACTTATAACATAATATAAAATATTAATATATTAAGTTATTAAGAAAATGCTCTAATTTAACATATATTTTTTTCAAATCATTAACACTACTCGTTTAGACATGATCTTCAGTATAATAGTTATTTATGCAACTGTTGTATAATAAGGGGTATTAAAACACGAATGTTGGTTTATCACACGAGGCGAAGCCGAGTATGATAATAGTATCACATGAGTGTTTTAATACCTAATTATTACAGTTGCATACAAGACTTTATCTACACCCATGACATGAATCCTCTATTAAAGGTTCTGAAACAGGTTCTGAACAGAGAATGGAAGCAAAGGAGTTGCATTATGAAATTCAGTACAACATTATAACTCCCGTTTGGATGCTAACTAAAGCTAACTGCTAACTAAGCTAACTGTTTCAGAAACTTTTATAGAGGATTTATAGCATGGGCGTAGATAAAATCATTAAAAGTTGGTTATCGTCGCCTTAAATGCCAATAACTACAATAATTGTCCAAAGTAATGTATGGAAGTACAATTCGTTTTTTTTTTTTACGTTGTAGGCCTAGTACGAGTAGAGTGTAGATTTGTTGGCACTTTTCTATTTTGTTAAGTACCTGGTAATTGTTGAAAGGCCTACACTGTCCTCCCATACCTATTAACACTGTTATTTGATAATATTGTAAAGCCAATTATTTTTCAAAGAGTAACCGTGGAGTTTCTTGCCGGCTCTTCTCCATGGGAAACGACTAATTGGAACCGTGCACCTAGCTTCTGACGTTTCATAAGTGCCCATGTTTTTTTTTTTTACTTTCTTCAGAAAAAGTAAAGCTATTTATTTTGAATTTGTTCATAATGTTTCACTCACTATCCGTCATCAAATTACCGGTACCTATCGTCATCAGTAATCACAATTTCACATTGACAGCGCCTTTATATCGTAGCTGTCAGAGTGAGTAAATACAATTAATTCATTAATTTAATTAATTGACTGTACCTACATCTCACCAGGGCTTGAAATACCAGTATTTTTTGGAACCGATACCCTTGGCCTTGGTGTGATACTAATACCAGACGTAGAAACACCGGCACTACGTGAATACCAATAGTACCGACTATTGGTATTTCTTATCCGTATCGGTACTGTACTGGTACCAAAACCTTTCCGTACGATAGCGTGAGAAAACAGATATAGTAGTAATTAAAAAGGATAATATTAATAGGCATTAAGCCGACTCCAATATAGTTGGGAAAAGGCTAGGCAGATACATAATATTAATAGGCATTAGAAAAATAACTTCAAGGTACAAATACGAGATTTGTGGTTCGCGGCGGGTACCTGTTGTGCTATTCTGTAAAAATCTCACCGTGAAAACGCAGGTGAAGTGAGCTGTCATTCCATTGGTGCTAGGGATTGACACTGTGTATTGATGCTCACTTCACCTGAGTTTTCACGGTGAGATTTTTACAGAATAGATCAGCTGAATTTGGTACCTGCCAGTACTTGTTATTAGGAGTATCGGTACCCGTCTGGAACCGGTACCCAGGTACCAAAATAGCAAGAAGCGCTAAGTACCGGTACAGAACCCGTATGTTCAAGCCCTGGAACTCTCACAAAAATATTCCATTTCACAGCTCACAAGAATAATTGCAGCTCCATATAAAATTGGCTCCCTTAAAAAAGAACATCTCTGCCAACTGTACATACTTGGTACCAACTTACCTTTATTTTTTTTCAGAATGCACGTGCATAATTTGTCTAAATGAGCTCGCCGGAGGTGGCTCGGCGCTTTTATTCCGCTCCACTGATATTAAAAGTTGGTCAAATGTGCATCTCCATTGTACCTTTGGTTCTCATTGTTTCTATTCTATTCTAAGCGGAATCCAGTGTTTCTATGCAGCCAGTAATTTATTATGGGCGGAAAGGCTTGATTGTTCGTGGCTAATTTGTTTGGTACGTGGTTTCGTATAGATTTATTTTAAATTGAGGTAATGGCTCTTAAAAGGCTAGAGACCCGTGCGGCTGTTATTACTTAGCCACAAGCCCCTGTGGCTAAGTAATAACAGCCGCACGAGTCGATCGATCAGGTTAAGCTACTCATGTCGCGGTTGGTTCGTGGATGGGTTGATTGGATCTTTACATACCGAGACTCCTTCGTGCCTCGGAAACCACGTTAAGCCGTTGGTCCCGGCTGTCATTCGTTGATCTTCGTTACGGGTTGTCAGAAGCCCGAAAGTCTGACAACCAGTCTTACCCAGGGGTATCGTTTTAGACAATAACTGGGTTGTAGAGGTCAGATAGGCAGTCGCTTCATGTACGCAAATACTGGTATTCAGCTGCATCCGGTAAGACTAGAAGCTGACTCCAACATAGTTCGGAAAAGGCTAGGCAGATGATGGCTCTTTAAACATTTTATGCCCAGCTGTGTTTAAAACGATGGTTGATAATTTCATTTTGTGTTAAAAAATGAAACAATTCAACTATGAGTTACAACATTAAGCTAGATAGTTTAAAGTGTATGAAACAGGTAAGAACATAATTATTCTCTGTGTAATGAAAAATGGAATACAAAATATTTTTACCATGCATTATAGAGACACCATCTCAGTGATTAGGTAGGTATCTACATTACGACTGATAACTTTTTTTTTTGATAATTACGCTCCGATAGTAACTATTATTTTTTTCAGTAGATACTTTTCCATAGCTTTTATATTAGTTATTACTTACTTGTGACATGTTCCAAATAAATATATTGTTTTATTTTTAAATTACAAACAGCTTATTCTATGGATCATCATGGTACTACAAAGTGGAACGAAGTTCTTTAACACGGCTTGCGGTAGGAGTTGACTAGTAGAAATAGTCACGTAACGAAAAAGCGTTATGCCCCCACCATGCGACTTACTCTCTCTATTATATGTAGGTATTAGAAAGAGAAAGAAAGAAAGTATGAATTTGGTCAAAATGAAAGTACTGCGAAAATTAAAAAAAAATATCATAATGGTTGTTTCTTTCATGGTTTTCGAGGGCGTTCAAGCCGATTGTGTCGTTAAAATGTAAATCAAAGATGGCGACTGCAAATATTTTCAAATTTTCTAACATGGGTGTCGTTTTCATGGTTTGCAAGGGTGTTAAACCCGATAGCAAGGACAAAATGTAAATCCAAGATGGCGGATACATAAATTTTGTTTGTTTTAAATCCTACTTGAGCAGAAACTTCGTTCCCGAAGGGGTCTCCCTACCGCACAGATTTTTATTATTTTTCTGCTACTGAACCCTGAACTCTTAACTAGCCTACGTCTAAAGCCTGATAAATGAGAGTAGTCGTTAGCCTATTAATCTGAGTGCCTACAGACGTCAACGACTCACCTCACCCAGTTGACCCGGTGCCTGTGTCTAATTACCTAGACCAGGGATGGGCAAACTACGGCCCGCGGGCCATCTCCGGCCCGCGAATATTTGCAATCCGGATCGCAACCACCAATCCAAAAGTATATAATAGCTTAACATAAATCGCGCGAAACTAAAATTCATCAAGTCAAAAGTGTCGCATTGATCAACGCGTACAGTGCAGTGCAGTGACGCGTACTTGCTACTTGCTTACATAAGTAAATCTATGTTCCTATTTTTTCGATTACCTGCAATAAATATCATGTCCCTATATGATAGTGTAATTGATTTGAATAACACTTAATTTTGTATTAATAAACGAGTCAATAAATAATTTTATTTCAGAAAATACAAATACATTTGTATTTCAATAAAGAAATATATTATAGCCAAAAAGTATAAAACATGGACCCCCATAGATTCTGTTTTTTTCAATATTGGCCCGCATTGGAAAAAGTTTGCCCATCCCTGACCTAGACCCTTTTTTTATCTAATTACGACTTAAACGATTAGGCAGTATTTAGTCTCGTAACTCGGACCAGACAGCTCTTATTTTTTTCTTTATATTGGTTTTGTATGTTTTAATAATATAGTATATTTTTCGAGGGAGTTTAACATACAGAGCATAACAACTTGAATTATTCATCATTTCCGCCGAAAAACGTCCACTGCTGGACATAAGCGTTCCCCAATTGGGGGCGTTTGCCATAATCGCCACGCTTGGCAAACGGGTTGGCGATCGCAGTATGGTGTTAAAAATGCATAGAGAACGCTGCTGCCCATTCTCTAGTAAATCCCTTAGTCGCCCATTACGACATCCACGGTTCAATACATTACAAATACAAAAAACAATACATTAACATTGCAATGCAATACAAAACATAAAACAACGTACTTTCAACACTTACACTTACCTACATTAATGGCCGAGGACTGTAAGTGACGTGCAAGTCACTGCAGCGTCGTCGTATGTATGGACAGTCGAGCCTGTCAGATGTCACCATCAGCACGCCTTTGGGGCTGACACCCTAACAGCGCTGTTGGGGTTGTTGGGTCTTACTATGACAATTTACAATTACTAACAATTATTATTATTATTATTTATTTATTTCAGACTATATACACATACAAGTACAAACAATCCATATGGTATTAGTAACAATGACTTAAAAACTATGTTAGTAACATAAACCGCACTTTAATTACACATACATACACAAAATATACATACCTACCACACCTACCACGTCCAACTCACTCTAACTCAGTTTTATTATTGTTTTTACTTTTTCTTCTTTTTATGCACATAAATAATATTTACATTGTTATGTTAACCATGTTACTGGTGAACACAGTTTTACTAAAATATTTTTGCTCATCTACCCTTATGGAATCACTGGTCCCCAAGTCACAGGCTATAAACCTAGTTTGGGTGCCAGGAGATAATACTCAATGCACTTTATATTGTACCATATTACTGTACTTGTAACCTTTGTGAACATTTTACTGGAAATAAACATTATTATTATTATGACGTTTATTTATTTTTTATCCATATCAAATACATTTTTAAATATTTCTTAAAATATATATAAAAAAACATTTAAAAATATAAAAAATAGTGGTCCGCCGGTGTCGGGAGCAGGGTCCAAGCTACCGGTGGTTAGGGCTGCAGAGACAGGAACCTCCGCACAATGCGAGCCGTATCAAGGAGTACTGCCTTCTGAATCAGGCCCTTGATCCAACCACCTAACGAAAGCCTCGAGAGATGTTGATCGAGGCTTTTGGCCAGTAGGCCATTGGCCGTCACGACAATCGGCACAATGATAGCTGAGCTCACATTCCACATGTCAACAACCTCGTGTGCTAAGTCGAGATACTTTATTTGTTTCTCTTTCTCAGCTTTCACGAGGTTCTCATCATGTGGGATGGTAACATCAACTATCATTGCGCGGCGCGCTAATCGATCTATCACCACTATATCAGGTTTCTTGGCAACAATAGTCCTGTCAGTAATGATAGACCGATCCCAGTACAACGTGACATGGTCATTTTCGAGAACTGGGTCGGGCACATACTTGTAATACGGTACCTCAGAATCCACAAGTCTATATTTCAAAGCAAGTTGCTGGTGAATAATCCTAGCTACTTGATTATGCCTGTGCAAGTACTCGCCGTTAGCCAGACGAGAACAACCAGAGATAATATGTCTGATGGACTCACCCGGACGGTGGCATGCCCGACACACGTCAACCGTCCCATCCCTCATAATATGTCTCCGGTAGTTATTCGTTAAGATAACTTCGTCCATAATTGCACAAACAAAACCTTCAGTTTCCCCGAAAAGGTCACCAAAACGTAGCCAGGATACGGACGCTAAGAAATCTACATCGGGCTCATGGAGAGCCCGGTAGAAGCGCCCGTGAAGCTCCTTGCTTTGCCATACTTTCCTGCGGTCATCTGTAGTAAGTACCACAGGTTTGCGCCAGTTCTCTTTAGCCATGGACAGCGGGGTGAGACCCTTGTCCACCGCGACCACATCACGGAGCATACCCACTTCGGCTTTAAAAAAATATTCTCTGAGGCTGCACACCTCGCGGTTGTGGAGGGTCTTCGCATTTAAAAATCCTCGGCCCCCGCACTTCCGCGGGATGTACAGTCTCATCACCGATGATCGTGGGTGATGCATCCGGTTTGCGGTCAGCAGTGTACGGACCCTCCTATCCAGGGCGTCTAGTTCGGTCTGAGTCCATTTGAGTATGCCGAAAGAGTACATCAAAACCGGCATGACCCAACCGTTGAAGGCGCGCACCTTGTTTCCGCCTGAAAGAAGGCTAGTTAATACCTTCTTCAGACGACCAAAGAAGCGTTCCTTCAACGATTGTTTCATGTCAGCAACGTTGATGCCTAACGCTTCCGACATACCCAAATACTTATAGCTTTCGGATGAGGAGAGGGATCTAAGGTGTATGGAATCCGAGAGTTGTATTCCCTCGGATTCCATAATCTCCCCTCGCTTTACATGCATGACTGCACATTGGTCTACACCAAATTCCATCCTGATGGCGCTACTGAATGTTTCAGTTACCTTCAGTAGCTCCATCAGTCGCAATTTGTTGGGGGCAAAGAGTTTCAAGTCATCCATGTAAAGGAGGTGAGATATGACCTGACCACCTCTCCTCAACCGATAGCCCAGACCTGAATCCTCCAGCAGGGTGCTTAGAGGATTCAGGGCTAAGCAGAACCAAAGTGGACTCAAACTGTCGCCCTGAAATATTCCCCGTTTAATCCATACAGGTTCATCATTCCCATGAATTTGTCGACATCCTGGATAGCGAAGGACCGTCTTCCATTGCCCCATACACGACATCAGGAAGGTGCGCAGAGTTGTATCTATCTTGTACAACTCCAGCACCCTCATGAGCCATGTATGTGGCACTGAGTCGTAGGCCTTCTTATAGTCTATCCAGCATGTCGACAGATCCTTGCGGGATCGACGAACCTGTTGGCTTATGGCCATGTCGATGAGGAGTAGCTCCTTAGTACCGCGGGACCCATTCCCACATCCATTTTGAGAGACAGACATGATGGAATTACTGTCAATGTGCGTACTAATTTTCGTTCTCAAAATGGATGTTAGAAGTTTATAGACCGTCGACAAACATGTGATCGGTCTATAATTCTTGGGTTCCGCGGGACTACCTGACTTATGGAGCAAGTGGGTAATGCCTGTTGTTAGAAACTGCGGTAGCGACCCAGATTCTAAGGATGACTGGAACTGAGATGCCAGGCAAGTGTGCGAACTACTTATCCATTTTAACCAAAAGTTGTGCAGTCCGTCCGGTCCCGGTGATTTCCAATTTGGTAACGGATGAACTGCCCTGGCCACGTCTAATGGCATTATTATTATTATTATTATTACTTACAAACAACAAAAATTTACGTGGCCCAACACACGTTGGCACATGCCTCCGTACCCAGTGCCTTGTGAAGGGACTGTCTACCTTGTCTAAAAATGTTTAAAGGATGCTGTTGGAGCTTCCGCGCAAACTACCCATTATTGACGCTCTTCTCTTCCTCATAAGAGTATGAAAATCGTCAACACGGGCTTCCGCGAACATCTGCGAAGCGCTGCAGTAGCGCGGTAGCCCCATCAAAATCCTAAATCCAATATTTTACTGTACGCGCAGGGCGTTGTAGGCTCTTTGCGTATATTTCACCTACAAGCTGCACGTGTAGAAGGTCTGAAAGTATGCCTTGAAAAGCGATACTTTAACACCCTTACTACAACGCGCAAACCTGCGGGCTACCATATTACATCGAACCGCCAACGCCCTTTACTCCCTCTCTATATCAGCATCGTCAGATACTCTTCTCAGTCCTCAGTGACGACTATATGCCCTAAGTATTTAAACTGCGTGACTCTCTGTAGTGGCTTTCCGTTTAAAGTCACTGGAGGAACATTATCCAACGAGCTCGACTTAGCTTTATAAACCAAAACCTCACTCTTTCTAACATTATATATGTGAGTCCATGAAATTACGTCCTTAGTTAACCAATCTATCAAAAAAATGACTGCAACTAAAAAGTTCAAAACAAGATCACTATTGTAGCTGTCTGATGCAGTTAGTGGCAGATATTTTAGTGGTTCGAACTTTTTAGTTACAGTCTGGTTATTTTTATACCGTTATATTTATGGAATCGTCTCCTAAAGCCTTTTGATTTTATAAGAACGAAACCTATAACCATTGCATGACCTAGACGAGTTAATGGACACCTCATCTATTAAAATCCATCCAGCAGTTAGGATGCTTCGAGGGTAAAGAATCCCACATACAAAGTTACATAGATACGCGTGAAAAACATAATCTTGCCTTAGCTGGAGCGCAGTCAAGCCATGACAGCGATTGTTGCACCGCCAGCAATTTTGGTTATATTTAAAATAGTTATAGCAATATGCGACCCAACATAACGGCGGCACTTTTAATAAAAATACTTTGTCAACTTACATCTAAGTACCTACCTAACTATAATTTTAATACCAGCAAACTTCCAAAATTGTTGACTGTTGACCAACGCTTCAAAATTCAATACTAACTTCAACAATTTCAACATAACCATACCATCTTTCAGAAACTTTGGTCGTCTTGCCGCGGTCATCCCAACTGTTGTCAAGGGGGCTATAATTCAGTTACGGTCCACTAGGGAGCAATGTACGGGATCTCTAACTGAGTGCGAGCAAGTTTACATGGAGCAATTAAAAGTATTATAAAAGGTCTGCGAGTTATTAGATGTCGTGTTTTATTGCGTACAAGGCCTCTGTGGAGGTCGGGTTTATTGTAGGATGACTCTTAAGGGATAGGAGGACAATTGGGGCAGTTGGAATAAATGTCGTTTGTGAATAAGACTGCGTCGTTGGTCTTGTAGTCGATGTAGATGATCCAAGGCCGGGCAAAATATTATTTGTGTTTTCATCGTGAAATTATTGGGTAAGCCTAGGTTCGCACGGGCGTTATTTTATCGCGACGATTTTTTTCGCGCACTGGATTTCCAATGCTCTGCTAAGTGCTGAGAGTTGAAAATCCATCAGTGTGTTTCCTTGACGCACTGGGATGCACTCTATTGGATTCTCAATCAATCAATTCAGCCTATCGCAGTCCACAGCTGTCATAGGCCTCTCCCAGGCTGCGACACAACACACTGTCCTCTGCCTTCCGCATCCAGTCTGTCCCAGCGAACTTTTTGAGGTCGTCGGTTCATCTAGCTGGAGGGCGTCCCACACTACGCTTGCCGATACGCAGTCTCCACTCCAGGACTCGTCTGCTCCACCGGCCATCGGTCCTTCGATAAACATGGCCAGCCCATTGCCACTTCTTCTTGCATTCTCTGCAAGCTATGTCGGTAACTCCAGTTCTTTTACGGATAACTCCGTTTCTGATTTTATCTTTCGAAGAAACTCCGAGCATAGGCCGCTCCATAGTGCGCTGAGCGACCTTGAATTTGTGGACCAGCCCGACTGTCGGTGTCCACGTTTCGGCACCGTATGTCATAACGGTTCAGACGTACTGGTTGAAGACCTAAGTCTCCAAACATTGCGGGCTGATAGATTTTATATGCTTGGCTCAATACCGAGAGTTGAAAATAGAGTGCGTGAAAAAAATAACGCACGTGGCGCGTACCTGGGCTTATACTAGCCAGAATTCACGAAATACAGGCACGATGTTAAGTTTTGACTAAGCATTTGTCAATGTTATTAGTTTTGGTCATTAAACCTTTCCTCAACGAATTTTCCACGGTTCAATATTAATATTATATTTTACACAAAACAACTGCCATCCGATATTAATACAATTTCATGGCAATTAAATTCTAACAGTACAATTATGACAATAGAACAGCTCCATAATAATCATATTGGTTAATGTCAAAAAGAGGATTTTAATTATCATTTTATAAGATTTAAAAATAAATGACTCGAAGACAACAGCCTATTAAATTCCATACAAAAATAAAAACTGAGGCGAATACGGAACAAAAAATGGGGCGAAACGGGAGCTAAATGTGACGCGAATAAGGAATATCGAATGTAGGGCAAACTTTGTGAGGCGAATACGGAAAAAATCTTTTAAGTATACAGTGCAGTGACGATTACGATAGCACATTAATTGAAATCACATATTCTATGAATATTACGTATGTTGATATACACAATTACAATTAAAATAATTAATAACAATCAACATTCTAGCCATGTGACCTTTTTTTTTCAGTTTAGTATACAGTAACAACATTAAACTTAAGTTGTTATTATTTTAGTAACAATACCATTGTGTTGAATTGTTGATACTATCGCCCCGCGCGTGTTTAGTGCCTTATTATCAAGGGTGTTTTATTTCGTGCCAATTTTTACGCTATTCATTTTGTTTGGGAAATTCCGTTTTCTATTTTTAGAAACAAATATATATATATTATTTTAACAGACTGATAACCACTTGTAATAACCGCTGGGGCAGATTTTACAATAGTCATTTGACTATTGAAAAATCAAATACGATCTAATATAATGAGGCCGCTTTTGTTTAGATCGAATTTTGTTGCTTCGTGTCTCAATATGAAACTATATGTATAGGTAATGTTTTTCATAATTCCTTCTAAGTCACGAGACAATATTTTTTAAAGGAGTGGTCCTAGTGGACCGTTAATGATGATAATCGAATTGCTACTCTGTATATTTAAAAACAAATGAGCGAACGATACTTCCTTGAAACATCAGCTGCGTCGTATTTTGTATCGGCAGGTGTATGTACTGACCTACTTGGTAGCTTACGAAAAATCGATAACCACTTCCAGAATATGACTTAATGTCTCCATAATGTATTGAAAAACTTTTATCGTGGCGCTACCGATATTTTTCTCCGAAGTTTCATATGTACGGAACTACGTATATAAGGAAGATTGCCTTATGCTGGGTTCCTGTCTTACCGATGGTTAGTGGTTTAAACGCACAGTGTTTCTTTGCCAGTAATGTTGCGTAACTTTTTAGTATCTATACTAGTATTACAAAGAGGTTTTTTTTTGTAAATTTGTAATTATAAAAAAAATTACAACAAGTTCCAGACATTACTTTTGTAATTCAATTTTTATGAGCAATATTGCAACATTATAATAAATGAGATTTTTACAACAATATAAATGCAAAACTTTGTTTTAGGGTGACCTAGCATACAGGTTTTGAAAAAAACTTAGTTTAGGCATCAGTCTTCCACAAATTAATTATAAAATTGTGTCTCAGGTAGACTTTGTACTAATTCTCTGTAATTTGTAGTAAGAAATAAATAAATAATTATTATTAAAGGATTTGAAAAAATATTTTTGCATTTGATAGCCCAATTCTTGGGGAAGGTTAAAGACTATTTAACATTATGCCGTGACCCTTAGAATACGAGTAAAAAGATTAAAGTCAGAAAAAACGCTAAGTGAAAAAATAATATCGCGGGCGGGCTATGGGTCGGAACAAGAAATCTCACGCGAACGTAGTCGCGGGCAGCAAGCTATATTGAATAAAATAAACGAAGTAAAAAGTTTCTTAAAAAAAAAAAGTATGAATTACATTACTAGTTTTAGAAATTAAATTATGTACATTACTGGTGTAAGTTCTGCCTATACAAATAAACAAAATTCATGTGTCTGTTTGCAACGTAAAAATAACAGCCTTCTACTAAATGCATGTGAAAGTATATATGGTACACACGGCTACGTATCAAGCTATACAAAACCAGTTGACGCTGGTCTCGCATTGTATAGGATTTCCATATAATGAGAGATCAGCTTATTCTGGAAATGTATAGCTTGATATTATGTAGTCGTGTGTGCATATGACAAAAAACCGTTTTTTTTTTTCTGTCTTTCGGTATGTTTGTTCCGGCTAATCTCCGAAATGGCTGGACCGATTTTAACAGAACTTTCACTAGCAGATAGCTGATATTATAAGGTGTAACTTAAGCTACTTTTATTTTAGACTAGCTGAGGCGGCTTCGCCCACGTGGCTTTTTCTAAAATAAAAGTTTTGATGTCCAAAAGTGCCTTTTATGTGATGATATGAATGACTTTGACTTTGACTTAGGAATTTCTCAGTATCAGCCTAGAGCCTGGATTTGTGCTCGGTTGATGGCAATAGGCTCGCCCCCTATTACATGGGACTAAAACATATCAGGCAAAATGTGGACGTACCTAAGAGTACCCTACGGGTTAGGTAGCCCTCTACTTAACTGTTAGGGGATTTTTAGCGTGATGTTTATGTATTATATGTTATATATTATCCATAATTTTATATTATAAATTTAATGTGAAAGTAAATCTGTCTGTCTGTTACGTTTTCACGCCTAAACGGCTAAACTGAACGACATGAAATTTGACAGAGATATAGCCTGGGATATGGAGAAGGACATAGAATACATTTTTACGCGATAGCCGACAACCACGCGGACAGAGCCGCGGGCAAAAGATAGTGTACTATAAAAATAAAATAAAACATTAACGCTTTTTTGTAATGAAAATTATCAATTAAATGTTAATATCCCAAGGGACTACAATCGAAGTAAACAGCCATTATAAGAGGCGATTATCAATCAATCTATTCATAAAATATTCTACCGATTTTATTATTCACGAACAACGTTAGTGGGTACTTATAGATGTTAATAATGAATGAGGTTTCGAGAATATTTTGAAAGCCGAGAAAGATAAAGAAATCATGTATTTTGACTTGGCTTGCGAGGTTGTCGACATGTTGGATGTCTCATATCATCGTTGCGACTTTAAGATCTCTTATGTGTAAAATTCAACTTTATGAGAAAATCGATATTTTAAGCACTGACATTTTATTAGGAAGCACATTGTAGATCTTGAAATTGGTAAAGAAATGACGATTAAATCGTCGTATACACACGAGAGTTTTTGCATTCGATAGAGCTTCAAAATGTGAAAAAGGCTGGCGTAAATTTTTTTTTTGACAAAAGTGACACATAAGAGGTCTTAAAGTCGCAACGACGATATGTGGGTGTGTCCATGTGGGACTCAACGGCCACTGTGCCGATAGTCGTTTTTGACATTACAATATTAAAGTATGACAGACTGAATCAATTTATAACTATCATCATCAACATTATCATCAGCCTATAGCAGTCCACTGCTGGACATAGGCCTCTCCAATCGCACGCCATTCAGCTCGATTCTCGGCAACTCTCATCCAACTGCTACCAGCCACCCTGCGGAGATCGTCGCTCCACCTAGCCTGAGGACGTCCTACCTTACGTTTGCCGATTCGCGGTCTCCACTCAAGAACACGTCTACCCTAGCGGTCATCGTTTCTACGGCTAATATGGCCGGCCCATTGCCACTTCAGCTTGCTTATTCTGTGAGCTATGACGACAACTTTGGTTCTCTGCCGGATCCTCGTTCCGGATTCGATCCCTCAGAGAAACTCCAAGCATAGCCCGTTCCATAGCTCGCTGAGCGACCTTGAATTTATGAACCAGCCGTACCGTGAGTGTCCACGTTTCGGCTCCGTAAGTCATAACAGGCAGGACGCACTGATTGAAGACCTTGGTCTTTAGGCTCTGTGGAATACGCGACGAGAAGACTCGACGAAGCTTCCCAAATGCTGCCCAGCCCATCTGAATTCTTCTGTTAGCCTCCCTCTCAAAGTTGTTCTTACCAAACTGCAGAGTTTGCCCGAGGTAAACATATTCCCGAACAACCTCGTAACTATACTCCATTTGAACTAGGATAAGACATTTAAGTAAACCTATTTTACAGTCCGTTCAACCGATTTTGATTTCTATTGCGTTGGTGTCACGACAAATGACAGCTGCAGTAAACAGTTGGCATTGCAGCAACTTTTTTGCTTTTAATGCCATCCTTATGCCTACGGAATAGAAGTCAAAATCGGTTGAACGAACTGTAAAAAAGATTTATTTAAATGTCTAATGTTATTTAAAATTAAGTATAGGTAAACGTGAAACTCGCATCAATGTCCACGAAATAATGGTTAAGATATACAAGATAAGTTTTTAACCTGTGCGCAAATTTTTTTTGGTGATTCAATATCAGTAATAGAACACATTTCAATTCTTTGTGCAATACTTTTTTTTGTGGTCCTTCTTGAAATCAGCAAAATATGGATACAATCTATTC
Source organism: Dryobota labecula (assembly GCA_947523025.1). Lineage (NCBI taxonomy): Eukaryota > Metazoa > Arthropoda > Insecta > Lepidoptera > Noctuidae > Dryobota > Dryobota labecula. The sequence goes on along the minus strand of OX383289.1, from coordinate 22,937,255 downwards.
GTAATAATATCAATACTAGCACACAGATGATAGGTACCTACTACTGCGTTTTGCTTCACTAACCGCGCTGCCGGCGCATTGTGCGACGAGTATCCATTAAACCAGTTTCAAAATAAACATCTTTCGTTAACGATAACTTAATTTTTTTTTGTACTAATACATATCAAAATAAGATAAAGGTGTATAATAAATCACGTTTAAGTTTAATTTGTCAATATTTGCGCACTGATTAAAAACTTTTCCTGTATATACATCTATACAAATAAATAAAATTGAAGTGTCTGTTTGTCGGTTTGTCTGTCTATTTGTTTCAGCTAATCTCCGAAACGACTGGCCTGATTTTGACGGGACTTTCACTGGCAGACAGCTGATTTTATAAGGTGTAACTTAAGCTACTTTTATTTTAGATTAGCTGATGCTCACGGCTTCCCCCGCGATTTTGACTTCTATTGAATTGGTGGCATGAAAAATGGCAGCTGCAGTAAACAGTTGGTATTGCAACCACTTTTTTTGCTTTTAATGCCATCCTTATGCCTACGGAATAGAAGTCAAAATCGTTGAACGGACTGTAAAAAAGGTGCATTAAAATGTCTAATGTTATTTCAAACTGGCTTCTGCCCGTGACTTCGTTCGCGTGGAAGTCGTAAAAAGCCAGTCACATTTTGATAAATCTTTTCTGAATACTATGTTTGTAGTTTTGCTACGTTTTTAGGTTTAACATAATTACAAAATACCTAGAAATTATAATTGGAATATGAAAATATTCCAATATTGAGTTATGAATGAGGAATGTTGTGTGTTCCCAAATATGATTTAGGAGTATTGGAAAATGTAATTTAGGTATATACAATTTTGGTTATGTTTTCAAATTAAATTCTCGATAACATTTTTTTTGTGTAAGTGAAAACACTGAACTTACTGATCAAATTGGATTATGTGGGAGTACTAACAACTCTGCCTACCCCTTCAGGGATTAAAAGCGACCTGTTATTATGTTATAGTGATGGCTGCTTTGCAGCAAATAATAGTAAGTTTAGCAATATTGTTAAAATCGTACTTAATCTGTACTGTACAATACTATACTATAAAATATTTAGTCATAATATTAATATAATAAAGCTGAAGAGTTTGTTAGTTTGTTTGAACAACGCTAATCTCTGAAATTACCTATCGCATTTGAAAAATTATTATATTGTTACAAGCTTGCGGTTCGTGACAATAAAAACTGCCGATTTAATAACCAAAGATTACACTTTAATTAAACAACACTGGTAACAACTCAAACACACTAATTATAAAACACAACTGCACTACTGGGCCTCAAGTCTGCTATTACAATAGTGTCAGAATGGTCTCTTCATTGTGAGTTTTTGACGGATTTGCCATACAAACACTGTCAAATACTCACAATGGCGAGACCATTCTGACACTATTGTAATAGTAGTAGTAGTTGTCTTAAAAATTCGAAATGCCGCTACTAGGGCACCTGGGGTATCATATGAAAGAGCGCTGTTTGCACATTCTCAAACATTTTTTCTTTTTTCTTTAGGCCGCATGGTTCTCGACTTTTGATGAAAAATTAAAAAAAAAAAAATACCTTTCCCCCTTATCTCCGAAGTTTGCATAGAGAAAAATCTGAAAATATTCTATGTGGTAGAAGGTTATGTAAAGATTACAGGAAAAATAAAACTATGTATGTCTCTAAATAGCACAATTTTTCAGAAATCAACAAAATTACATTAGTTCATTTATCTGTCAATAGATGGCGCTGACCTATAACTGCAATATTCTACACCGCAGTCTTAAAATTAACTGACGAATAAAGGCCTCGCCGATGAAAATTTAAAAACATTTCGCGGCTCACAACTAAAATATCCTCCTTCCTACCTACTCGCAGGTTGCTTTGGGTGAAGCACAGTTGTAGTTTTTTCTGGGCATATAACTATTTAGGTCCTACTTATACGAATGAAGCTTATGAAGTTATATAGTTATGATGGTACGAAACCCTCGGTGTGCGGGTCCGACTCGCCCTTGACCGGTTTTTTTTTGTTTTTGTTTGCTAGGGCATCTCAGAGTTAACCATGAGAGTTGAGACTCTTTAACCAGTCTTTCCTGTGGTTGCCTTAAGCTCCTAAAAACTTAAAGCCTCCAGCCAGGGCGTAAAAACTTATAATCTAAACGACTGCGCGCTAAGGGCACCCCCTGTGGGGTACGAACCTCGGTTTAGGGCAGAGTCGGAGGGAGGATGGCAAGGGACCGACGGTGGCTGGATAAAATCAGGGTTATGATTAATATCGGGGGAATTTAAAGCTACAGGCTCAGCTATAGCGCGGGCTGGCGTTTCGTCGAGAAAAAAAGTGTTTGTAAAAACCTATTTATAGAAATAAAAATCATTTATCATAAAATTCCCAAAAACACAAAATTTAAAACAGTTCAAAGGAACAATTCGAAAGAATATTCCTACGTAATCCCAACAAATGGAGCACCGAACAAAAGCGAGCTCAGCAAATCGCTCGACAAAGGTGCAGACTTAATTTTTTAAATCAACGGGCGGTGGAAGCACGTATTGCCACCGCACTGCACTTTTTTAGTCTGTGACTCAAGTAAAATTATATTGCCAAGACTTTTGCACTGCGACTGTTTACTCGGAGCAGATGGTGCGAGTTATGTCTTGGAATTACTGTCTGTTCTTGATTGTTTTACAGTAGATTCTGGCTTAGAGAATTTTCTTTGGTTCAGTGTTTTCAGATGGCAAGTAGAAATGTTGAATTATTATGGTTTAGTCAAGTGTATGAATAACTCGTAGGCATTACTTATTATAAACTCTTTTGTCAGTGCTGAGCTAAGGTAGCCCGCGAAATTCAATATTCTTATGTTTTTTTTTTTTCAATTTGCAAATCAGTCAGGTTGTATGTTGATTTTACCGTAACTAATAAGTATTTACAGAATTATTGTCACTAAAACCATTGAGGCGCTCGTGGCTCAGTTATAACAGCCGCACGGGTCGATTCATCAGGTTAAGCTTCGCTTGCCAGGGTTGGTCCGTGAATGGGTGACCATCTTTACATACCGAGACTCCTCCGTGCCTTGGAAAGCACGTAAAGCCGTTGGTCCCGGCTGTCATTTGTGGATCTTTGACAGTCGTTACGGGTCGTCAGAAGCAAAAAATCTGACAACCAGTCTTACCAAGGGGTATCGTATTACCCAGTTACTGGGTTGTGGTGGTCAGATAGGCAGTCGCTTCATGTAAAATTCTGGTATTCAGCTGCATCCGGTTAGACTGGAACCCGACCCCAACATAGTTGGGAAAAGGCTAGGCAGATTGATTTATCATTAAAACCATCATTGATACAACTCTCTACGGAATTTCGCGGGGTACCCAGGCGCTTTGGTCTTAAAAAATTTGAGAGGGCGTCAATCATTAGCTACGTGTAAGTAACTTAGGTGAATAAGTTTGGCATTTCTAGCTTATGTTTTCTCTAAGCGTACTTAAAAAAACTGCACGGATTCTGATTGTGAAATGCCTTTTTAGCCATAAATGATCAATCGTGTAACGAAAGAGAAAATAACTGTTTTAAACGTTGACCTAGTTCTTAAAAAAAACTCATTTCTGCAGATACAGAATATATCGTGTTGCTTTAAGACTTTTTGAAAAAAGTAATAACAGCTATAACGTAACTCACAGACAAGACAACACAATTGGCGGAATAGCTGCATAACACACTATCATTAGGAATCGGTTTTATTTTGACAATTTAACAATATTCGTTAAGTTATTTACTTTGTTGAACACACACATTTTTCGAACATAAGAAGCAATGGATTAGCAGTCTGCTTCAGAATCATTCAGATTGCGATTGATTGTGTATTACGCAAAGGGTACAACCTAGTTTAACGTATATATCGCGAAAAAATTAATACTCTTTAACGTAGGTATATCACACAGCTTCCAAGACGTGAACATACGCTGTGAAAGGTTGACTGTAGGAGTTACATACTTATTCACTTATAATAAGGTCCAATTTAGAATAAACTTTACCTTTTTAATTAATTCAAGGAAAAAGTTCTTCTTTTTGAATAAAACAATTGCAATGATAGAAACATAGTTTAACTGTTCAGGCGAAAACTAAAAATGACTTTGTAAAGGTAAACTTTATTATTTATTTGTTTAATATAAATATTAAAGTACACAATTTTATTTAAGTTATTTATATTTTTTAAATCGAAATTTAAAAAGTGACAGGTCTCAGGAGTCCGGCTGATACTTCAGGGATTAATTCTGCCGTCATAAGGAAAAAGGGCACATCTAACATTTTGTAAATATGAAGAAAATCGAGTTTAAAATTTTTATTGGTTTTTGGCGAAAAATATCGACTATAATATTATTTTTCGGAAATAAATGAATTAAAATAAATTAATTTCACGATTCCGATAGGATTATTGAAATATAAGTTTTTATTTTATTGGTATTTATTAAATAATCAACATTTTCTAATTGGTAAACTTTAAATCAAAGAGCACATCTGTGGTAGTTATGCCTTTAATATTTAACGCAGGTTAATTATGCCTTTTCAACTAAATAAATAATACTAATACTATTTTTTTTTAATTTATGGTGGTACAAATAAAAGCCGCATTTATGCATTATGTGACCTTTTGACGTACTATAAGTCAGATGTGCTCTTTTTACGTACAATAACTTAAAAATTGGCTCAGTTGTGCCTTTTGAGCTTACGGTATTTTTGTTTATCTTGTTCCTAAAATTATACAAAAAATATTGGCAGATGGGTCTTTTTTTTCTGATTCCGAATATGTATATAACTCAATTTCGGAAAAAATGTTAGTTGTGCCCTTTTTCCTTATGACGGCAGAATTACCATTCTCTGGAACATAATTATTATACAATTTTTCAGCTTAATTATTAATTTTGTAATTGAGATCATATTAATCAATCAGTCTTCAAGGGAAACAATTTTTGTTTTGTTAGCCTATACTGTCCCACTACTGGGCAAAAGCCTCCCCCCAAATCCTTCAAGGAACTTTTTTCTTGCGCTACTTCGAACCAGCCCTCGCGGTACACGTCCAGGTCATCTCGCCATCTTTTTCTGGGCCGTCCTTGGCGGCGCCGTCCATCTACAGGCACCCATTGTGTCGAGAATTACTAAGAAAGTGTTATTTCTCAATGCGTTTTTGCATTGCACTTGTTGCAAATGGGTAGTAGATTATTAAAACGAATAAAAAATAAAATAAAATGGAAGTGTCTGTTTGTAATATCAAAATAACAGCCTTTTACTAATTTCTTATGAAAGAATACTACTTAAAACAAAAATTCAACTTAAAAAAAAAAAACTGTCTGTTTATTCCAGCTAATCTCCGTAACGGCTGGACGGATTTTGACGGGACTTTCACTGGCAGATAGCTGATGTTATAAGGAATAACTTAGGCTACTGTATTTTAGAAAAAGCCACGCGGGCAAACTCGCGGGCAGCAGCTAGTAATAATTATCTTTAATTACCGACATACTCATACTTTTACTCGACATACCGTAAAAGTAAAATGAACAAAAAAAAATTATATATATAAAGCCAATGTTATTGGATGATTAGTTAACAATCAAAATAAAATTAATCTTCATAAAATAAAGATTAACAAAAACAGATTTAACTTTTGTAAATAAAATATTGTTTTCAGCTTTCAACATATAAATAATTTAAGCTAACACGACATTACTAACCAGAATAATATCTCTCAAATTAATATTATCAAAATACAAACATGAATTTAAAGTTTTTCTTTGTACAAATGTCAAAGCAAATTAAATACTTACTAAACAAAATGACAGAGTGAAATCATTCACACAATTTTTTACTTATTAAAGCTAGGAGTACAAAAGATCGAAGCCATGTTTTAGTATGTTTCGTTAGCGAACTGGCATATCATACAGTTCGCTAGCGAAACATACTAAAACATGGCTTCAACTTTTGTAATCCTAGCTTTCCCTTCTTAATACACACTACTTCACCACTTCACTACTTCTTACTATAAATGGAATAATAACAAAAAATAATGATAATATTATAATATAATGCAACCTCATGAAAATAATGTTCTAATTGATAACGTCACAATATTCTAGTTTTATCTTGCTGCGCCCTAACGGGGTCATGTACTCATTAGTTTTTAGCAAAGCCTGTAACTGTTTGTACATTGTGCTATAAATGAATAAATAAATAAATAAATTCTTATTTTTTCTGCACTGCTTTTATTTATTTATTTATTAAAACTTTATGCACAAGTAAAAAATTGTACAAAGGCGGAATTAATGCCTTGGGTATTTTCTACCAGTCTACCTTAGGGTGATGCAGAGACAATAATACACAGTAGGTGCAATAATAGAAAACAATTTAGAAGATATTTATAACTAAGATACAAGAATAAATACATATATACAAACAACAAAAAAATAAAAAGTTATGAGAGTTAAAAGAACACCTACATCTTTTTTTTTTCTTTTCCTTGCTTTGTTTTGGTTTGTATTTTCCCACCTTCTAATGTATCTCTCACTGCTTTTTTTGTATCATCTTCCTTAATCTCTTCTATAATTGTCTTAAATGTCTTTTTGAATGAGAAACACTTATATTATCAACTTTCTTTCTTTTTGACCCATCAGCTTCCTCACTTTGTTCTTTTTTTCTTCGTCTCTTCGTCACTTGTAACTTCATCGCCTTGTAGAATAATATCATTTAAATAGTGTTTTTTTCTATGTTAATAATCTTTTGTATACTGTTTAGGTATCACCTTATCGTCACAGAGTTATTTAAAGTTTTTTTGAGAAATTGGCAGTCGTTGCGCATAAAGTTTTTGCAAAACAGTTTGGCGAACCCAAACTGCTACTACATCATCAGCTATATTTCTATCAATTGACTTTCCTTTTCCTGTTCCGAAAAGGGGCGATTCCACCAAAATTGTGTTCAGTACATTTGTTCACAAACAATTTTGCAGAACTCCAAGAGTGCACGTACTGAGCTGGAGATATCTTTGTCTCTGTTTCCACCGACAAAGCTGTATGTAACTTTTATAAGCGTACAGTGCACACAGGCAACTGAAGGAACACGGGTGGGTTTTAGTCAGTAAAAGTCTGACATGCCCTCCCGCTCCGCCCAGAGCGGGAGAAGTTATTTGATAATCCCCCCCCCCAAAAGGCATACTAGTTTCCTCACGATGTATTTCCTTCATCGTTTTTGAAGCAAGCAAATACACACATGAATCCGAAAAGTCAGAGGTGCGTGCCTGAGTTCGAACACGAGACATATGAGTTGGCAGTCCGACGGTCACACCACTAGGCTATCACTGCTATTATTAAATCAATAAAAACATACAAGACCCTAATGTCACAAAAACAGTATTCATCGAGCTACAAACAATCGCAGCTCCGAGCCTAGATGTGGTAACAATGTTCCCAAAAAGAAGAGCTAGGTTGTTTCGTTTTTGCCATCATTTGCAGATCCCATACAAAAAAGTATACAAAAGGGGATATGCCCCAGAACCCTTTCATTCGCTGAGATAATAGCCTTTTTTATTTTTTGAATCAGAAACAGTTACAGTTCGCTGGATTTTTGGTTCCTACTGGCTTTATTCTACTTTGTTTAAGAATTTGTGCGAGATGCATCGGAATTGTTTTAAAAATTCTATTTTGTATTTTTTGTCCGCGATTTTGTATGTATCCCTATTTAAGAATTTGAATGATTGTTAAACTGACAAAAATTTATCCCAACTTAAAACATAATTTTTTTTTTCTTTTTTTTTTGTACTTTAAAATAAAAAAAACTCACTCATTCCAAATTTTATCAATCCATATTAATATTATAAATGTGAAACTAACTCTGTCTGTCTGTCTGTTACGTTTTCACGCTCAAACCGCTGAATCTATCGTCTGCTGGGATATGAAGATCAAAGTCTACTTTTTTACGCGATGACCGACATCCACGTGGGCTAAGCCGCGGGCAAAAGACAGTTATTAATATTTTAACTTTGCTAGCTTAGTTGTTAACTTTATTGTGCATACTTTGGTCTCCTATAAGTGAAGGAATACACCTACTTCATACCTGATGTTGCCGTTTATTTATGTGTCATGTATTGTAAACATGTCATTCGTGAAATTAATCTACTTGAAGTTTGAAAACAAGGACCTTTCCAAAAAATCTTTACCAATGTATCTATTAATGTTAAAACAGTCTATAATAACAAACAGCAGATACCAAATACGCAATAGATACCCAGTGGGAAATCTGAAATCCATTTCGGTAATAATATTGCCCATTTCGGAATCCTACCAACAATACATAGCAAATATATTATGTAACTAGTCAACATTGAGATGGTAAATGAATCAAACCTGGCAAGGTAGAGCACAGACGATCGACTACAAATAGGAGACCGATTTTTAATCAGAGAAAAATAAAGTTAATTGAACCACGCTCTTTAAATTCCATAGACAGTTTTTTTTATCGATTTTCTACCACTTTACCAGGCTTATTGGTGACAATACACACATACATAAACTCACGCCTTCTTCCCATGGGAGTAGGCAGAAACTATAGAACGCCACCTGCTACACTCCTAACATACTTCTTTTGCTTCGTTTACATTCATACATCTGGTCATACATAAAAGCCGGTTTCGAGTACTACGCACCTGACCTTTCTGAAGAACATCACCAATGAGGTCACTGTATGTTCTCCTAGGGTGTCTCCTCCTGGCGTTTCCACTCACATCTGCCTTGTAAATACCTTTTATACCATCCCCCCTCTAAAAAGCTTATTTTATTCACAGAAAACAGTGAATAAAAAGCACTTTTAATCACTATTCTGGTGTTTGAATTTAGAACACACCAATATATTCGACTTCTATCTCAATGCGAAAAATAGGTACTCGATACAAACAATACTCGACGGCACGGTTGAAGCGGTTAACTGCTGCGCTGCATGTCGCGGGTTCGATTCCCGCACGGAATCAATATTTGTATGACATACAAGTAGTTGTTCCGGGTCTGGCTGTTTGTGTATGTGACTTTAAATGTTTGTAAACGCACCCACAATACAGGAGAAATTCCCAGTGTGGGACAAAGTTTAAAAAAAAAGGACCAAAAAATTCCACGCCCTTCAACGTCCATAGATGCTCCAGAGTTTCCTCCAGCCGAAAGTTCTGACCATCGACAGGAAATAAATATCGCTTTACAGGTTGACCATCCTAATAATAATAAACCTGATATAGTGGTGATAGATCGATTAGCGCGCCGCGCAACGTTAGTTGCTGTTACCATCCCACATGACGAGAAGCTCGTGAAAGCTGAGAAAGAGAAACAAATAAAGTATCTCGCCTTAGCACACGAGGTTGTTGACATGTGGAATGTGAGCTCAGCTATCATTGTGCCGATTGTCGTGACGGCCAATGGCCTACTGGCCAAAAGCCTCGATCAACATCTCTCGAGGCTTTCGTTAGGCGGTTGGATCAAGGGCCTGATTCAGAAGGCAGTACTCCTTGATACGGCTCGCATTGTGAGGAGGTTCCTGTCTCTGCAGCCCTAACCACCGGTAGCTTGGACCCAGCTCCCGACACCAGCGGACCACAACTTTTTATATTTTTAAATGTTTTTTATATATTTTTTAAGAAATATTTAAAAATGTATTTAATATGGATAAAAAATAAATAAACGTCATAATAATATTAATAAAATTACTCCAAATTTTTCCAATTTTAATGTGCATTTTAATTAATTTAACCTTGCTTTTTTCTTCATTAGATATATATTTTCGCTTAAATCTTTCTTTTTCTCGTAGTCATGGTATAAAGTATAGTATGCAACTCTTGAATAAAACGGATTTATATCGAGGGCCATGAATCACTCGCGTCGCTCAGGATTCTAACACTTGAATCACTCGCTGCGCTCGTGATTCAATCATCATGAATCACTCCCTACGGTCGTGATTCAGTCGTTAGAATCCTTCACTTGCTCGCGATTCATCTGTAGCCCTCGCTTTAAATCCGTTCTTTATTCACTAATTGCATAATATACTATTGTTATCATCCTGTCAACATGACCAAACCATCTAAGCATATTCTTTTCAGTTTTTGCCACTACATCTTCTTTTATACCACACCGTTGCCTTATCACATCATTTTTCAGCTTATCTTTCATAGTCAAGCCACACATGCTTCGCAAGGAACGCATTTCCGCAGCATATATTCTACTTTCTTGCTTTTTTTGCGACATTAGTCCTATTAATTTTATTCACTGTTACGGTTAACGGTTACTGCAGTATTTTGTTAAACGCCTTTTCTGTTAATAAAAGGCAACACAGTCATTGACGACTATTCTGCCAGAGTTGACACAAAGGTAGGTGATTCAACTAATAAACACCATATTTATATTACATACAGACAATCCATAAAAATATTTATAAACTACCACATCTATGCAACATGATATACATGCATATGACAGACTGGGTAAATTAGTTTGTCAGGCGCAGTGGCCCGACAATCCTTTGTGTCATCAACAAAACAAAGTTATTCATATAAAAGTTGGTACATGCTATCTCGGGGCTGTTTTAAAAGTTACTGTTCTACATTCATTTGACCTATTTTGTTATGTTACCGCTGGATGAAAAGGATTTTCTGAAGAATTCTGGAAAATGAAAAATATCTTGTTCTTTGTTGTGGCCAGGGTGGGTATCTAGCAGTTCTAGCATTTGTTATTCTTTAGGATTTGTTTGAAAGGAGTCCTAGAATAGCTATTGTGCCTACAAGTCATATTATTGGACATACGGTAATTGACAAAGATTACCTATCAATAAACTTGACACAGTCATACAATTTTCTCTCGTATCGAGAGAAAGGAATGAGAAAATAGAGTAAGACGAAAAGAGACAGAACGAGAGGTAAGAGTTTAAACTCTTAGCTCTGTACTTAAAGTTCCTTGCTCTTGTTTCATATATAAAGATAAGTATCTATATGCTTTATGTATGTATGTATTTATTGTAGGTAAATGTTACACCACTGACTACCTGCAGTATTCTCTCTATTAAAAGTACATAGAATACTTTTAATCCATCAAAAGTATTCCAAAGGTCTGTAAAAGATCGCCTGTAGCGATAAGACCAACCTATATGACATTTCTACATTTATATCTGTAGTTTTTATGGTATCCATAATAAAGAGTATTCTATGTACCTATCTATCTATCTCTATCTCTGTCTCTGCAATTTTAAAGTAAAAGCATAAATACTTAGGAAAGTTAAAATAAATCATGAAAGATACATATTTTGTACCTTATATGGTATATATATTACTACAATGGGACCGTCCATGTATGATATTCAGATTTTTCGAATTTAATTAATAAATATGCTATCAAACGAATGCTTATTAAAGAACCATTCATTTCGGATTAATCATGAACTGCGCCATTTTAAATTCATCATTCAAACTTAACGGCTGATGCATGTTACAAATACGTTTTTAATTATTAACTCCTGATTAATTTTGCGTATACCCACGAAATATATTTGTATTATAAACAAATAGCGTTGAATATTTTAATGTTTATTTTAGAGCGGCTACACCTATGTAGGTACAGTCAACTGCACATCAGTCATAACAATTTGACACTGACAACATTTTGATGTTGTAGCAGTAAGGGCGTAGTACACGTGTTGTCACTGATGTATGCGACTGTACCTGGCCAGGAGGCGGAGCATGTGCATGTATATCTCGAGCTATGGTATAGTATTTTAATCTCACGAAGTAACGCGTGCTTTACTCGTGGTAACCAAGCTTTCAAACACACTGTCAATGTGTACGTGAAGACGAGTAGCGTCAGCACATTACATAATACACACACACTCTTCCGACTCGCCGTTGTGTCGGACAGTGCCGAGAGCTCCTGCGCTTACACACACTTTCACAACTTGTAACTTGGTAGCCGAGATCGGAATCATACCTTTAATCCGTCATCGGCCGAAATAAGGTACGATTCCGATCTCGGCTATACGCAGCAGTACTGCCACAGCAGTACTGCCACTGTGGTGCCGTGCAGTAGTGCTGCCCGCCGCGCTGATTCCGAGCAAGGCAGCCGCGGCAGTGTGGCGCTGTTCATGGTGTTGCGCTGTTGTTGTTTATTTATTCAGTCGCTTTGAGTTGACAAGATTTCGATTGAGGACCAACTTTTATTTATGTTGTTGGAAGAGGAAGAAGATGACGATGATGTGTTGTTGCTCTTCTGAATCAGAGAAATTCATCGTTTTGTTGCCAATTTACTTATCAACATTCACGTGTACTATCGCTGCGGTGGCGGACGCGTCACTACTGGTCTGTCGCGGCGGCGCGGCGGGGCGACACTGCCTCGGAACATTGCTGCCACTAGGGAGCTCGGAATGTTATCTCATATGAATCTATAGAGAATATATGGGGACCAGTAGTGTTGTGGTAGCACTACTGTGGCAGCATTGCTGCGAGCAGCGAAGTTTGGAATCATACCTTTATGCTCGTATGTCGTCGGCCGAGCTCGGCCTGTCGAACCAAACATTGTAAAATAAAAGTGAATGCATACACTACTTCAACCGATCTCATCCGATGACGTCCGATATCTAGGTGTAAGCACTCACTTTCTTTTACATAATATTTTTGGTCCGATCGGCTGAGTTCGGCCGCCGCCGTACATACAAGCACAGTTCGACCGATTACTGATTAAATGTACACCTCGCGTTCATAATCCTATAATGTTTCCACTGCTGGGAAACAGGCCTCCTCTCTTCGAGAGGGAGTAGGTTTTAATCTACCACGTGGGCCCAGTACTAGCAGATGTCACATCTCTTCGAGTTTTTCAAAATTTGAAAACGGCCGTTTGAAAACTGGATTTCAAGATCAAGACGACTTTTCGCCCGTCGTGCGAGTCTGGTTCCAGTCTGTGGTCATCATCTTCGGCGCCTTTGTAAAGGAGCGTATTGACGGCACGGTTGGCGCAGTGGTTAAGCGATTGACTGCTGTGCTGCGTGTCGCGGGTTCGATTCCCGCACGGAACAAATATTTGTATGACCTACAATTAGTTGTTCCGGGTCTGGCTGTTTGTGTATGTGAGTTAAAATGTTTGTAAACGCACCCACGATACAGGAGAAATTCCTAGTGTGGGGCAAAGTTTAAAAAAAAAAAATTGTTGGAGCAAGCAGTTCTTCAGTGGTCATCATAGCTAGGTCATCACAGCGTAGCAGCCCAAGCAGTGCCCAATAACATCAAATCAAATCATTTGCAAACATGGGTAATTGGTACATAGATGTTTTCTTAAAAGAGTAGTCCTTCATATTCTACTGTCTCATGGGAATGCAAATAATATTCAATTACAAAACATTGCTTCTCGCCGATTCAAATCTAGTTAACCGTTTGTTTTCCTTTTAAATCTTTGTAATACAGACCACTATTATCTAGTTACCGTGTTTTAATCGTCGTAACACCTGGAGGATATACCCATTCTTGGTTCTAGGACATGGCGGTTTCCTCACGATGTTTTCCTTCACCGTTTTGAGAGCAGTAGTGATGAAAATTAAGTAAAGCAACTGCCTGGGTTCGAACCCACGACCTACAACACGTAAGTCGGGGTCGTTACCACTACACACTCTCTGCCTCGCGTTAGTCCATAGGAATCCGGCTTAACTCTTTTTCTTCCCACGATTAAAACAAAATATCTTACTTCCTTATTATGTGACCCTTCATTTACTTAAGGCGGAGATATATGCCAGTAACCTTGATTGGTTAGCTTGCGCGTTTTGTACTGAGCTCACGCAACGCGTCGTACGTCCTGCCAGTAATAGGACTGGCCCATCCAGGAGCACTCTCCCAAATAAGACGCATTATTAATTTATTATATTATACATAAAACAAAAGGTATTTTAATAAAACACGAATACTAAAAGATCAATAATTAAATTATTTTCAAAAAGGTGAAAGTTTCAGAAAAATGCGCTTGATAGATTTTGTGTGATTCTCAGTTCTTTATCCGCGTTAAACATAACTTTAAAAATTAATTTCACTATGTAATATAAACATAATCTAAAATATTCACATATTATGTTTCCATATCATTAACACTACTCGTTTACACGTGATCTTCAGTACAAAATTATTAAAAGTCGGTTATCGTCCTCTTAAATCAATAAGTTAATCACAGTTCGAAACGGATATTGGATACTGTATCTTATTTTTCGGGTTCATTTATTACCCGACTGCCCCAAAAGGAGGGTAATGTTTTACGAGAGTATGTATTTAAGTATGTCTGTATGTCTATTTCTTTAGCACACTCTGTAGCCTAAATAGGTTGATGGATTTTAACACTATGGTGGTATTGGTCGTTAGGTATCAAATGAGAGCTAGTAACGGGACAATTCCAAGTACTATATTTATTACAGATGGAGATGAAATGATACGCAGAATTAGTTAAGAATCAATTCGGAGGGTGCAGGTGGTTGCCGGGCTTCGAAAATACAGCTTTTATCAATAATACAATTTTACAAATTTGCAGCGACGTGGTGCTTGCTCACAGACAAAAACGAAGTTGCCAACAAAAAAAAAAAAATACTTTGTCCCGGGACCACTCGCACCTTGCAACATTGTACTTTATTTTAAATAATGCTTTCACGCGTTGCCGACAGATGGCACTAAGAGTCCTTAACATAATACATAATTTACTTAAACCGATATTGAGGCGTGCGTCGTCCACAATATTTATTAATAAAACTACAAAAGCTTGAAGAAAAGCAAATAAAAAAAAGAAAAAAAAGAAAAATAACTGAAAAGAGAAAAAAAAGCATCATAATCTATAGAATTTTGGTATTGCAGGCCGGGGGACACAAACCAATAACCTAATATGGTGTAACTTTTGTTTTTCATTTACAATATGCTTGTTGTTGTCAATGGCGGTCCATATAGATATAGTCACTGATCTGTTGTTTTAACGGATGCGAAATATCGTTCGATCATGTCAGCTCGCTTATTGAAAAAATACATGTTCCTCTATCACAAATATATATTTTTTTTGTTTGCAAGAGTCGCGAATATGACCTCCATTGTTCCTGCTGATATCTGCCCCAACCAGCAAAACAGTCGAATAAGAAACGATTTCAGCCTATAGTCCTATAACAGCTGAAATTACGTTGCCAAAATACCAATCTGACGTATAAAAGTGCTTGTGTCGACTATTTAGCAATTTTCACAAAAAAAATTGAAAAACTAAAGCAAAGAACATGTTTTAGCTCCCACAGCATGTTGAGGGCATTGAGTGACCGGTGGGACTGCCCGATGCTTGGCCGATGGGTGAGACTACACACACAGATCGGCTCGAAATAGGACGGGCATCTTGTTTTGTTTATATTATTTTTGTTATGTTGTATGTTATTGTTTGTTGTTTGATTATGTGTTACTAATAATAGTTAAATAAGTATATTTCATGTTATTACTAACACTATGGACTTCAAGGTCTGCAAATAAAGAAATTATTATTATTATTTTAAATGATAGATTGGTTACTTTTTTAGGTATAATAGGAGTAAACAAAAAATAGAAAACAAATGATTTTTATTTCAGGCATTGTATAAGTACACAGTTGTACACAAATACATTTCACCCATAGTGACTACATGTCATAAATAAGTAAACATTAAGTATTATTTATCAAGTAAACAAGACGCTAGAATACAGAGGACCCAAAAAAACTATCTCTTTTCCTGTTAAAGAGAACAACAAAACAAGTTTGAACTGAAACTAAAAGTAATTTCCTGATCAAATTGTTCCAACCCAGATAGTGTGAAGTCGTGAGGTGTTTCCAGACTGATCTCAAAATTAAAGGAAAACATACAATGTATCTAAAGTTTTCCGTAAGCTGTGGGTGTTGTATGAGGTAACTTGTTTTTCTTCCTACTGGAAACTCAAAGTATCCGCCTAGCCTTTTTCCATCTATGTTGGGGTCAGTTTACAGTCTAAATCCAGATACAGCTGAATACCAGTATTTTACATGGAGCGACTGCTTATCTGACCTCCACAACCCAGTAACTGGATAACACGATACTCCCTAGCTGATGACTGGTGACTCCTTTTTTTTTTTGTGTTTGGGAAATTACTAATAACTTCTCCCGCTCTCTGTGTTAGTCTTTTACTGACTAAAACCCACCCGTGTTCCTTCAGTCGCCTGTGTGCCAGGGCCATGGTATCCCTTTCGGATAAACCCGCAACCCTGGCAAGAACTGATGACTCCCTGACTACTGTCAGACTTTCGGGCTTCTGACGACCCATAACAACTGTCAAAGATTTACAAATGATAGCGGGGACCAAGGCTTTCCGAGGCACGTAAGTGTCTTGTGTTACGTAAAGATGGACCCATCCATGGACCAACCCCGGCAAGCGTAGCTTAACCTGATGGGTCGACACGTGCGGCTTTTATAACGTAGCCATGAGCTCTTCTAGAAACTCTGGAAAGTATAATTGAGTTAATTATTGTTCAAAATTGTTAATTATTGTTATTGTATAATATAACTTATGTTGTACTATTCTAACGATTGGTTTGTTATTTTTCATTATTTCGAAGAGCCGGTTGTATCAAACGGTTGGTTAACGTAATAAACGTACGTCAAATAATAACGATTGTAATATATTATGATGTTTAACGTTCGTTAAATACAAAGCGTTGTTTCACTGCATAAAAAAACGATCGCCAAAGTTCAAATGTACAAGAATAAAATGACGTTAACCAGTGGATATGACACCGGTTACTGTAATCGTTATTTTTAACGAACGTTAAGTGCATAATTTTGTGAAAGAACGCTTTTTTTGGTTTGACGATAGTTAGCGCCATTTATGACGTATGACGCGTGCGTCAAGTGGCCGTGAAACAACCCGCCCTTAGTGTGTCATTTTTAACAATTTCTCATGTTCATTATGTTTTGTTAAAATTTTACTGTACAACACCTTAGAATTATTTATTATTATTTATTTATTAATTTAACATGGTAAGTACTTAACTTATAAACTTAGCCCCACAAAACCATTGCATTTAAATCTGTTATGTCGTAAACGTACCTTAAATAAATAAATACAAATATACATGACATCTACTAGCGACCCGGCCAAACATCGCGAGATTTTTACGATTTCAAAATATATCAAGTTTTCATAATTATAATTATGTAATAATATTTATATAAAATACACAATTATACCTGTTATGTTATTTTTATTATTTTATTGATCATCATTGTAATATTTTAAGCACAACGTGTGTTGTTATGAAATATATAAATGACTTATTACATGACTTTACGGAATAAATGGTTTTAGTATATAATTTGTTAAGTTTTTGTATACATTAACGATATTTGTTGGAGGTGTCGGAAAAAAATAAGGTGTATGATTGAATTGTGTATCCTGCTATGCTACTTTTATTTTAGAAAAAGCCACGCGGGCGAAGCCGCGGGTAGAAGCTAGTTACTTTATATAACCAAGCAGAAAAACAAATATTTTTCATTTAGGTTTTCCTAGATAAATAATTCATGTATTATGTCAAGGAAAATAAATTGTTGATTGCAATAACTAGGTATACCATTGGCGAAAGCACCATACAACACGATTCGGTGTATTCCCGCTGACCCCATCGCCCATGTCCCCATTAATGGTATGCATATTATATTTCACATAAAATGGCGAAAAAAAAAAAGGTTCCATTTTCTTTTATAAATAATATTAATAAACATTTACGTCACACCTGGTCATAATGTGAGTTTTATCGCACGCTAGGCGTACGGTAAAACTCGCATTATGGCCAGGTGAAAACGTAAAATTGTGTACTCACCATGGGCAGTAAAAAAGAAAGCCCTCTATCGCATATTTATAACCCTCTCCTGCGGCTCGGGTCACAAATACCTCCGATTTCGGGCTTTCTTTCTTTTACAGCCCTTGGTAAGTAATATACTATTATTTCAGAAAGTAAATTTCCATATTATACACACATTTCTTAACTAATAAAATTAAACATCAAAAACAGTATTCAGTAGCGCAGCAGTGGACAGTCCCACCTGCCCGCGAACACGCTTATTACGGGTATACTGTTGCTACTGGACCTAACACGACTCAGCAGCGACGCACACTGCTTCCTTATTAGAGCATGAAACCCATCAGTGTGCGCTTCTGCGAACATAGTCGAAGCACTGCAGAATCGTGGTAGCCCTAAACGCGTTGTTGTATTGAACACGCAGGGCGTTATATGACCCAAGTGTATAGTTAATCCACAGGCTGCACGTGTAAAGTGTTTGGCAGTAAGACTTAAAAAGAGTCACTTTCACTTGATTATTGCTACACGCGAACCTGCGAGCCAACATATTACACCGGACAGCCAACGCCCTACGTGCCCTTTCCACATCCGCGTTACCTTTAAGGACCTCGGAATCCTAGTGAGTAAAGTACTGATTTTTTAATAATTATTTCGAAAATCAGTACTTAAAAAAAATGGTACCTTTAGTTTCGCCATTTTATGTGAATTACCATTCATGGGGACACAGGCGATGGGGACAGTGGGAATACACCCACGATTCCTACCGGCTTCTCTTCAAAGGTTCGGATAGTACCTAATATACTGCCGTCATAAGAAAGAAGGCCGTTACTGACAATTTTGTCAAAAATGAGTTATTATATAATTAATTAATTTCATAAATAATCTAATAATTATGTTTGTAATAGTTAAATTAATGAGTTAATGAATAATGTAATGAGTGTTCTTAATTAAGTATAATAGATATTTGCGTGATTTTGATTTTGAACATATTCGGAATCAGCAAAGAAAATTCTATTTTATGGTCTTACACACAAAGCTGTAACTCGTATTACATTAGAGTTATCATAAGGATTTTAGCCTTATGGCGAGGTTCTTCAAGTTAACCTCAAGGAAATGTAATTTTAATGTGATTTAATTTAGAAACGGTAATGATTAAACACGTGAAAAAATTATATGTTGCTTTTGAGACCTTTCTGTAGGTACGTTTGGTACTCGTTACTTACTCGGACAAAGTTCGCTCGATAAAAAAAAAAACCAAACATACCCTTGTGTTGTAGATTAAAACTCATTTTATTTCAATATTATACTACTTTATGTATTGAAAATCACATCGTCTATGATGTCGGATTTAACATCAGTTAATATCGTAAACATATAATTTTCAACCCAAAATTAACGAAGATCACGACACAATTTACTCGCGCCCCGCTGCCACCTCAAGAACAAAAATGCACGCTTGAAGAACCTCGCATTAACTACGACATAAATTCTGGTTTTTGAATCTGAAAAGCCTTAATTCCACAATAACGGCCTTTTGTGTTAGTATTTTCTTATTGCTAGTCTAAAAGGCCGCAATTACCAATTAGGACTTTTTAACTAAGTGAAACCTTTAAATTTACTACAAGAAAAAGCCCTAACTTCGCAATAAGGGCTTTTCTTAAAAGTATTTTGAAGAGATACGCGTGCGGGAGTGACGAAACCATGTTCTCCCATACATTAAAACTGCAAATGTAAGTTTGTACGCACTCTAACGTGAGATTTGCCCTGTTATTTTAAGACCATAGACTTCTTATAGGTTTTCCTGTAATCTATAAGTATACAGCGTGTTACGGAAAGGGTATATACATATCAAAGGCACGGATTATTTTGGTGATAACAAACTACAGGGCAATATTTTTTAATACCTACACCTACATAAATAAAAACTTAAGAAACATTTAACTAAAAATCAAATATTTCCAATTGAATTCTACACATCACTAGGCCAAGTCAGCTGATCGGTGTCAATAAACTACACACAAAGAAACGGCGGTAACACGTTTGTTATGATTTAAATTTAATAAACTATCGAAATTAAAAAAAATATTAAGCATTTTCTAGTTAGTGCTTTTGAGCTGAAATTTTGTACAGAGATTTTGAACCAGATACACTCTTCACCCCGTTTGTATGGATATACCCTTTCCGTAACACGCTGTATAACTATTTTCTACATTGCTTTCCAAATTTTAGGCTCAGTAGTTTCGGAGATAGCGGGAAAATTTTACACAGGATAAGTTTTTAAACAGTACGCATTCTTTTGTGGTTCAGTATCAGTAACAGAACACATTTCTATTATTTGTTCAATACTTTTTTTTTTGGTCCTACTTTAAATCAGAAAAAATATGGATCAATCTACTCATAATAATATCAATGGGCGAGCGCACAGCTGAAAGGTAGTTACTACTGCGTTCTGCTTCACTAACCGCGCTGCCATGCGTAGGCTTAGCGGCGTGGGCTGGCTCGAGCAAGGATCGGGGCGGGGATGTATACCGGGACGTCGCGGCGGGCCTCGTCAGTGAAGACGGAAGGACGGCTGTCGGGAGATGTACTTTCTAACAGTGCTAGTGGAGAGATTGCCCTCCTGGAGGAGAGTGGTCGTTGAATGGTGAGAGTATGCCTCGGTCGGCGAAACCTACTAATGCGGGAGGGAATGTATCGGGCGGTGATAGTTTTTATTTTAACTTCGTTATTTATATGCTACTGCCGTGAATTTTTTCACATATTCAATTACATTCATTTAACTTGGAGGGGTTGCACTTGACTCTTACAAAAAATAGTACTTTACGCAAACGGATCCCTGAATCGAAAAATGTTTTCCACTAACTATTTTTTAATGGACAACGATATCTTACATCATGAGAAAGTCGATATTTTTTTTATCATCTTACGGGCAAGGGAGGCACGCTACAATTTTTAACCACTTTGTCGGCGTGATTAATATGTATACCCGTGTCAAATTAGCGTTATCCAGTACTAAGAGTCTTTAAGATAAGCCCCAGACAGACAGACGGACATGGCGAAACTATAAGGGTTCCTTATAATTTAAATAAGACCCTAAAAATAGTATTCATTTGTAAGAAAAGAGCAGCAATGTGTGAAGAACTAGCTGTACTACTTTGTACCACACCCACTAATAATGGAGGAACTGAACTAAGTAAACACAAGTGTCATATGCGACACGGGTGACCTAATATTGATGAAACTTGTGTACAATGGAGAGGTCGTGACTTGAGTCAAAGTAACACCGTTATTGGCATAACTTAGGTGTTCGACAGTGCACCTTTAAGACAGTAGTATATTGGAGCTCTGTATTCCTGGTAAGGTTGAATTTCAAAACGTAACGAATGCTAGATATAGTCATCATTTCAGCCGAAAGACGTCCACTGCTGGATATAGGCCTCCCGCAAGCACCGCCACCTCGACCGTTTCTGTACTTCCCGCATCCAGCGGTTTTCTGCGGCTTTCATAAGGTCATCGGTCCACCTTGTGGGAGGCCTTCCAACGCTACGTTTTCCGGTACGCGGTCGCCACTCCAGAACCTTTCGGCCCCAACGGCCATCTGTCTGCGCAATGTGCCCTGCCTATTGCCACTTAAGTTTGGCAATTCTTGGAGCTATATGTCGGTTACCTTGGTTCTCCTGCGGATCTCTTCATTTCTGATTCGATCACGTAGGGAAACTCCAAGCATAGCCCTCTCCATTGTCCTTTGCCTAGATATAGTAATATTTTGGAATTTAGGTTTAGATTTTCTTAACTTGAAGTCAATCGGTGGTATAAGTATTAAGAATAAATCTATTGATATAACTAATTGTATATTATTAACATCAAACTCGAGAGCAGTGGTGGCTCAGTGGTATCGGTCCCGACTTACGAGTTGTAGGTCGTGAGTTCGAACCCAGACAGGAGCTTTACTTTGTGTAGATTATTCCATCACCACTGCTCTTAAAACGGTGAAGGAAAACATCGTGAGATAACTGGCATGTCCTAGAACCAAAAATTCGAAGACATGTGACATCAACTAACCCGCACTGAGCCCGCGTGGTAGATTACGACCCACTCCCTAACACTGAGAGGAGGTCTGAGTCCCAGTAGTGGGAACATTATAGGGTCATTATGGTGGAATCCATACTGTCTTTCTGTTACGTGTTCACGCCTAAAACGCTGAACCGATCGTCATGAAAGGAAATCGTCGGAAATGGCCCCAGGACCAACAAACATCTGACCTACATAATAATTATAAATATATTTTATTAAACTAATTGCGAATATCTGTATGAAATGGACATTCTGCGTTCCATAGGTAATGAACAATTCAATGAGCGACTATCGACATTACATAAAATATGCCGCCATCTTTGACAATTAGACATGACAATTAGTGATGGCCAATCTTTCATTATCATGACTAACATACACAGACGTAATATAACTTCCTAAGTATAAATAAATAAAATCAATAAAACATTAGGATAAAGTGTTTTTTTTTATTTTATTTATTTATACCTAGGAAGTATATAGGAAAGTACTTAAATGTTTTTCTGAGTCTCTTAGCTTAACTAACCACATACAGGCAATAGAAATAACAGTGATATGTATTAATGCATGTATTTCGAAGTATTGAAAGGATTGTTTCTTACTAAATATAACCTCAAAATCTTTGTTTTCTTTTGAAATAAATCCTTTCTGCAAGTTGTCCGTCATTAAACTTTGTATTCATGGGCATAATTGTAATTAATATTATTATATTATTAAATATATTATTAAAAATAACTTTGCATGTTCTAACATGCAAAGTAATTTTCCTTTGCTGTTGGTTCTGGGGCGGACGACGTATGGATGCAGAACAATCTCCTTTAGTAGAGATATAGCCTGAGACATGGAGAAGGACATAGACAATTTTTTACGCGATAACATGACATTCACGCTGGCGGAGCTGCGGGCAAAAGCTAGTAAAATAATTTGATGACGGTTTTAATTTTACTCCACGAAACAAAGATGGTCATGGAAGTTATAGATATAACGGTTGTAAAAGATGCTTAAAAAAATCGAGACTCACTTGTTACTCATCGTGATTGTTTTACCTTCTGGTTACGGAAATATTGAAGGTTAGAGAACAAAAAAAAATAAAAAAAACTAAACGTAAAAAAAAATTTTTTTTTTTCATTAATGTTCAAAAAGTAGATCGCAGAGTTTGAAATAATATACTAAGAACCACACAAGCCTTCGATGGCTTATACATGGTTAGTGAGTTCAAAACAAAAATACATATATCTAATACTACTTCTAGTACTTACTACAAACAAACTTAGACGGTAAGTTTGTAAGTTTATTATATATACAGGTTGAAATCGAAAACATGCGACAAACCGAAAAGGGAGATTGTATTCATCATTATGAACAACTTTTACTAAGCGACCAAAGGTGCAATCGCGAAAAAAATATCAGCTTTACCCTACATTTTGACGAGTTATGCGAACATAAATATAGGGAAAAGCTGTTTTTTTTTGCGATTTCAACTTTGGCCGCTTAGTAAAAGTTGTTCATAATGATGAGTACAATCTCCCATTTCGGTTTGTCGCATGTTTTTAATTTCAACCTGTATAAAGAATATTGTAAGTCGTTACTCTTCATATATGTTAATAGCACAAATAAAGATGGAAGTAAGTGTATCAAACTAAAGTACGTACTCATAGTTTGTAATTTGCAGAAAATGCTTTTTAATAAACATTTTTAAATATAACTTTCAATACCGCTACGATCCTTGTACATTATCGTATCGTATCGTTGATCGTATCGTTGCATACGCCTATAAGCATAATGTTTCGCGTGCGTTAAATTGCGCACTACCACTAACAAATATTCACCCCAAAAATAAAATCGTTCTAAAGCAATAAAAGATAGATATCAATTTTCTGTCACATAACCACAAAAAATATTCACAACCATAAACCCAATAAACAAGTAAAAAAGATATCAATCTCGAAATCTAAACTGAAACTAGAAATCCATTTCTGAAACAGAAAAAGCCTTCCATTTTTATCCAAATGACATTTCGGCATTTCGGCCGCTCGCAGGCCGATCCAAAAAGTCGAAAACCTCTCACTATGAACGCGAAAAAAGAATGTCCTAGGTAAATCGACCCAAACGAGGTTACAAAGGTTCCCGTCCTCGTCTCGCAAAAATTTGATTTGTAAATAAAGCCCTTTAGAAAGGACAAGTACTCCTATATTTAATTCAGAAATCAGTTGATTCAATTGTGAGACTTTGTCGTTTGAGGCCCTGACGACTATTATAAACTTCGAGCTTCGACGATTATTCTGTTTTGTGTCTGTATAAATTAAGGATCAGTAACGACTGACGGCACAGTTTTTTGGTAGAAGCTTTTTCGATCGCTATGTCTGTCTGTCTGTTATAACATTGGGTAAGTTTCGGAACACACTAACAGTAGAAATGTGCTTTATTTTGACAGTTCAACAACATTCATTGCGTTATTTACGTCGTTGTGTAGACAATTTTTTCGAATATATGATGCAATGGATTAGCAATATTCTTCAACTCATTCGGATATGTGACATGAGTAGGTTATCAACAGAGCTTTTACAATTTTTATGATATTAATTTTATTTATGTGATTAATATACTTTAACTCACACACTGACATAGGTTATTGAATGTTAAAACTTTAGGGAACTCATCTACTTTTGCAATGTATGTAAATATGTGAGCACCATGTATCTATCGCATAAATAATTTGTCTGTCATTGCTTAACTTTTAATTATTTTTACCTAGTGTGGTATAGTGATTTTATTCTATTTGAGTGTCTTCACATAATAATGAATGTATACAAAATATTTTTAACATTTATGGAGTTTCTTGCTCATTCTTCTCCATGCGTAACTACCTTTTGGAAGGGTCAACTAGAATCAATTAATTATTTTGTAAATTTTGACGTTCAAAAGTGCCTTTTATGTGCCTATTAGAAATAAACGATTTGACTTTGACTTTGATCAATCAATGCAATAGGTGATAATGGCCACCAAGAGAACGTTACGCATATGGCATAATTTATGTGTGCACGACTTTGGAATTTGGTAGCGTACACGATAAGCAAGACAAAGCAATAAGGTCTCTGTAACATATCTACTCTTTTGCATCTAGGGAAGGTATCGCACAGACACTCAAGTCAGAGAAGAAAACAATTTTATTGTATTTCCTCAAAAGAATTTCTTGCGAACAACACGATTTCTTTTGATAAGTGCTCCGTAATTGCTTTCAAACTGTCGCAATGTATGAAGAACGTTTGGCATAAGTGGAGCTTGTTTGAATAAAGAATTTATATGAAACGTGATAAATTTCTGAAATACTTGACTTTTAAGAGTTTACTTATGTAACTAAATTAATCTTATTATGTCCAACGGTACGCTGCGACAGGCTTGGATTAGTAATTCTGTTTTTTTTTTTCTTTTATAAATTACACGGTTGGTGATACTTTATAGAGTAAGTAAATAATATTAATCAATTAATTATTTAATTAATTGAGGATATAGAGGTATGAGGAACAGGGTGTAAACTTCACTCATTCTCTATGGAAAAGGGAGGATCCTCTGACCAGACGTGTGTTGCGTCTGGTGGGCAACTGCACCACAGTTGATGTCGGGATGTTGTATATATGCTAATCGCGCGGTAAACTCTGATTCCGCGATACAGGATTTGTGACGTCAGGTCTTTGATGCGTAGTTCGCATGTGGCGTTACAGATACCGCCACGTTACTCCCCTCCGGAGGCCGGAGGTCGATAGTGGGCTGAGTCAGTGCATATGATGCTTGCCAGAGCCAGTTGAGATTCCAGTGAGTTGGAACCGGGTGCCGCATAATTCACGGTGAGTCGGAACTGTCTGCGGTGATTCCCCAGTGAGTCGGGGTGGCGCTGCGTTTTTTGATCCAGTGAGTCGGACGTCGTACAGCGCCGGGTTGAGGCTGACTGCTGGCGTCGACCAGGAGAGCGTTGAAGGGCTCTGCTTATGGACCGGCCGAAAGTGCAGTGTGCTGTGCCAAGGTTGCTGATGAGGCTGAGGGTGATGACCAGGTATGCGCGTTCGCTGCATGCTGGTGGTCAGGATACCCGTTGAAGCCGTGGGTGCTGGCTGGCTGTGTGACTCGCCGCTCGAAAGCTTGAGGAAGTGATGGATGACGTCACGCTGAAGTAGTTGCACGAAGGCTACGCTAATGTCCATGTTCGGGGTCACCAATTTAGAGGTGTTAGGAACAGGGTGTAAAGTTCACTAATACTCTATAGTAAAGGGAGGATCCTCCGACCAGACGGATGTTGTGTCTGGTGGGCAACTGCCCAACGGTTGATGTCGGGATGTTGTATATATGCTAGTCGCGCGGTAAATTCTGATAGCGCGATGCAGGATTTGTGACGTCAGGTCTTTGATGCGTAGTTCGCATGTGGCGTTGTTGATACCGCCACAAGGATACAACATCTCGACATCAATGCAGCAGTTGCCCACCAGACACAACACCCGTCTGGTCGGAGGATCATCCCTTTTCAATAGAGGATGAGTGAAATTTATACCCTGTTCCTCATACCTCTATACACTAAACTAACTCAAAAGGTACTTTTTAGTCTTCGCACTAAACCAATTATGTCAAAGAGTTAGGTACAGACGCCAGCAGGTCAAGCTACCCGAAACTGTCAAATTCTCGCAATCAACCTTGAACCTTATAGGTACTGTAGTTATAAAGTTGAAAATCTATTAAAGAAATTTGACAGATTGTAGTAGCTTGATGTGCTGGCGTCTGTACATGAATATTTAATTACATTCATTTGTGTCATTATGTGACATTTCAACCTTACATAATTTTTCATTAATTTAAACAAATGATGTTGCCGCAGCAATTCCTGATGAGCTTAAATAAAATTATACACAAATAATTAAACAAAAAGCAATATTAGACACGTTGAGTTTATCCTCATGGATCGTATCTTAAGTACGGCCTACATTACTACAATATTACTGCAATTTATCTTCCCTTAACTTTCAAATTGTGTTTGAAGTACATATATAATATTTGATATACCCTGTCTCCCTCTAACACTCAAAATTCATTACGCGTGAAAAGGACAACGACACAACAGTTACGAAATTGCGGTATATCTAACGCGAAGTCATGAAACAATTCTACATCCAAACATTTACATCGAATTATATACGTTTTAAACTATTCGTGTTAACGTTAAGTATATCGTAAAGGGATATACTAGGACATCATGACTCTATGAGTGGTATGGGACATCTCGTTGGTTACAGAATACGATAGTCCGGTGTCTAGTACGGACACAAACTGCCAGTTGTATTTTACTTTGTAACGAAGCTTGCCTCCACGCATACAAATAAATACACCCACACATTGATAGTTACATCATCGCGAACGCAGAGACTACACAGATGATATCCATGTGTGTGCTCAATACACCTACAGAGATACTATCGTAGTGTGTGTAATGTCTGTCTTCAAAGTTCACACAGTGAATTTCGTTTCTGTTAGCAATGGTGAGACCAACCGTGAAAATGGTTTAACTGCTCTGCGGCAATAAAATGCAGTCATCAAGTTCTTGCGAGAAATGCGCCCTGAGAATTGGACTATTTATTGAATTAGACGTTTTATGTTGTCATGTTATTGCTTATCGTAAAGTATCACATGCTAAAGTAGAACATTTCATGGAAATTCTGTCTTTTATTAATATCATAGGACTACTTTTTTACCATATACACATACATACTTACGCTTTTTTCCCAAAAGGGTAGGCAGAAACTACATAACAGCCACCTGCTGCGATCCTTACATACCTCTTTTGCTTCTTTTATGTCTACACAAAAAGGAGGAGGTTCTCAATTCGTCTGAATTTGTAAGGTCGTTTATCATTTATGAAATTAATTATTATAATTAAAACTAAACGTTCCCGATGTAGGTTTCATAGAAACATTCCATTTAAAATAATATTTTACGAGGTCCCACAAACCATTCGTTAGACGATTATAATCTAGTCTCTAATGCAATTTCATTTAATCAAGCGATCCAACACGCTCGTTTCAAACCCAATCTAAATGAAATCAAATTTAGTGTAACTAAAGATATTTTTAATGGAGCAATTAGCACCGCCAAAGTAAATAACTCGAGCGTACGATCCGAAGTACTAAAATGCTCGAAAAAGAACTGAGTTTCGGTTTAAAAGTCATTCAATTAAGTGCTCGGTAATTAACTTCTCCTAGAATGTTCCAGCAATAACAAATGACAATCAAAAGGAATGAATGAATGAGAAACTCTTGGTTATATTGCACTTAGGGGTTTTTGATAAATTAACTGTCAATTTGGGTAAAGAATAAAAAGTCTTTTAATGTTGAATGTAATTTGAATTCACTTTACAGTTTTGTTAATTTGAAAACGCTCTAGCTGCCTTTTTAGGGTTCCGTAGAACATGGAACCCTTACCGTTTCGCCATGTCCGTCTGTCTATCTGTCCGTCTGTCTGTCTGCGGCTTAGCTCAAAGACTCTTAGTACTAAAAAGCTGTAATTTGGTATGGGTATACATATTAATCACGCCGACAAAGTGGTAAAACAAAATGATGAAAAAGTTTCTTTTTTTTTAGGGTACCTCCTTTTCACGTAAAGTAAGGATGATATTTTTTTTTCTCGCCTATCCCTTGGTGTGGAGTATCGTTGGATAGGCCGTCTAAAAATATTGCGTTTGCGTTTTTTGTTTATTTTGTTTTTATGGTTTGTTAAAGTGCTAATTTTTGTTAGAGTCAAGTGTGTGTCCCCCCCTACTAGCTAAATGGTTGTATTTGGATATGTAAAAAAATAACACAGCAGTAGTAAAAATGACGAAGTTAAAAAGAAAACTATCACAGCTAAGTAGGTATGTTTTTCAACTACACTGTTAAGTTTGTTCTTGGGATAAATTCATACCAACTAATGGAACTCTTCATTGTATGTGGTCTGACCCGCATCCTACCCTTCCCTACCCTAACTACCTACGCTACCCTACCCAAAAAAATAAATAAAATGAAAAACCCTACCCTACATATCCTACCCTTACTACTTACTCTATCTACCCTACCCTTCCTATCTACCTACCTACCCTACAATACCCTACCCTACCCTACCTATCCACCCTACCCTACCTAAAAACTTCCCGAGCGCATATAAAATACAACATTGACATTATGACGTACGAGTTTGGTCTGTTTGAATTTAAGAACTTCTTACTAAACAATTGAACGAATATTTTTAAACAGATTTTTTTTTTAAAGTATATTTATAAACCTTGTCCTGACAATAACGAACAACCAAAAAATTATTATTATCCATTTTGGTTCAGCCGTTCTCGAGTTTTTGCGAGACTAACAAACGTCAATTCATTTTTATGTATTATGTAGATTTATACAGACTACAATGCTTACAGTGTTAGTAAAATTTGATTAAGGCGAAAGCATCAGGGTAGCCCGCGAAGTTCAAATTTTCTTACCTTTTTTAACCGACTTTCCAAAAAGGAGGAGGTTCTCAATTCTGTTGTATTAGTTTTTTTTTTTGCAATTTGCAGGTCAGTATCAGGTTGTTAGTAAAAAATAAAATAAATATGATTCGCGTCCGTATCAAATGTTTATTTGTATAATATAATCATAAAACCGGCCAAGTGCGTGTCGGAACACGCACAATGATCGCTTTTAGCGATAAGACCGCCCATTGTGACACCCTATGTAACAGTTCTACATTTATATCTGTAATTTTTATGGTGTACATAATAAAGAGTATTCTATTCTATTCTATTCTAATGAAGGGTTCCGTACTTAGAAAAAAATTATCCTAAGAACAAACTTAACATTGTAGTTGATAAACATAATCTCCCATACATTCCAACTGCAA
The DNA here is from genome assembly GCA_947523025.1 of Dryobota labecula. Taxonomy (NCBI): domain Eukaryota; kingdom Metazoa; phylum Arthropoda; class Insecta; order Lepidoptera; family Noctuidae; genus Dryobota; species Dryobota labecula. Next base: position 22,907,416 of record OX383289.1, on the reverse strand, counting down.
TGTAAGTTTGTACGCAGAATATCGAGAGATTTACCATGTTATTTTAAGACCATAGACTTCTTATATATTTTCCTGTAATCTATAAGTATAGAACTATTTTCTGTATTTTTTTCAAAATTTTAGGTTCAGTAGTTTCGGAGATAAGGGGGGGGAATGGTCAATTTTCGTCTATTTTCACTTATAACTTCAAAACAATTTAATTTAAAATTATAAAAAAAACACATTTGAGACCCTCACAGTAAGCCCTTTCATTCTATATGTCACATGGTACAGTTTGCAAAACTTTTTATTTTAATTTTCTTGTTTGCCCCAAAACTGACCCCAATATTCTAAATTCATTTATTTACGGTTCACGTCCGTGTTTGGGTCACTCAAATTGATATGTATACCAAATTTCAACTTAATCGGTCCATTACATTCGGAGCAAATTGGTTGTGACAGACGGACAGACAGACAGACACACGAGTGATCCTATAAGGGTTCCGTTTTTCCTTTTGAGGTACGGAACCCTAAAAATCATCAATACAACTCTCTAAGTTCATATAATCATACTGAATGACTATTTCATTTATTTATTTATAGTTAACTAACACGGTACAATACCAATTACATTAATTAACATAGAAAATGAAACAATTGTGTCATAAACAATTATTCGCTACTTAGGTGGACAGTGGACACTCTCGCATACTGTTTCTCACAGAACATCAGACATACGCGCTTAATTTTATTCCATTCGTCCGCAAACACATCACATTCAGGGTTGGCCATCAGGAGGGCATTGAGCATCCTTATAGTACGACATACAGGCGATTCAGTTCTGCAAGGCAGTTGCACGAACTGATTGTGAAATCATGAAATCATTACTTTAGGATTATACTAACTTAGGGAGTTGTATTAGGGATTCTAATGATTATGATTATGTAAATACATATTTTTTACGGTCGCGAATCGCGGTGACAATGAGCTGCAAATTGCTAAAATCGTGAGAAAATTTAAATTTTGCGGTTACTTTAGCGCTTTCTCCTATTTCTATTCAATATTCAATTAAGAACATAGGTAATACTTTGGAGAGGCAATTATTTTAGTAACCCTGTTGCTTAGACGGACATGTTTTACGCGCGTACATTAATATCTTTATGGGATTTTTCATGCATATTGGTAAACTCTCATAGTTATTTCAATAGCAAGCTTGAATTATCCTTTTCCCAACTATTTTGAGGTCAGCTTCCAGTCTAACCGGATACTTTTTTTTGTTATGGCATCTATAAGTTGACCTTGAGAGGTCGTGAATCTTCACTGAAAAAAATGCACTCCATCAAGTGACTTTTTAGCGTGATTGACGATATCTTGTTTAGATTAATCAAAATCTTAGTTAAGTTGATCATCACAAAATGATTGCAGCAATACTAGTTCAAATGATTGAACACTCAAACAAGTTTCTCGATACCCTTAACGTGACATCATTGTAGAAGAGTTAAAAAAGAGACAAGTAAAAAAAAAAAAAATAACTGTAACAAAGTAAGTTGGTTGTGTTAATCAAGCATTTTGATTACTTCAATAAAGACCATAGAAACTTTAATTAAATAATCTTGGTTGGAGCAACTATATTTTGTCTTGATTGCTGCAAATAGGCTTTGTGATAACTCCAATCGAGATCCCGTTTCAAATCTCAATCAAATAAAAGTAGTAGCTGTGATCATTGTGCTTGATAGGCTCAGATGCAAACAAGTTACTTAGTCAATCTAAACAAAATCTTGATTGTGGCAACTACTTTTTCAGTGCTTAACCATACTTTCCTGTAGCTCCCTTAAATGAACTTAAAGCCTCCAGCCAAGACATAAAACTAAACGACTGCACGCTAAGGGCACCCCCTGTGAGGTACGAACCTCAGCTTAGGGCTGCGTCGGGGGGAGGACAGCAAGGTGGGACAGGCTGGGTCAAAACTGGGTTATGATTATTAATAGGGAAATTTAAAGTTACAGGCTCAGCTGCGGCGCGGGCTGGTGCTTCGTCGAGCAAGGGTCGGCGGGGCTAACCGGCTGCAGCTGCATATTAGTATTTTACATGAAGCGACAGCATATCTGACCTCTATAACCAAGTTACTGGGTGACACGATATCCCTTAACAAGACTGGTTGACACTTTCGGGCAAACTGTCAAAGGTCTACAAACTACCACGGGTAGTTGAATGTTAACGAATCACAGCCGGGACCAACTGCACGACGTGCTTTCCAAGGCACAGAGGGGACTCGGTATGTAAATGGCTTCTAAAGTGTTGGTTTTATAGAATTAAGGAATTTATGGAACATAAAAATTTAATACGAATATTAACAATATAAAAATAAAAAAGTGAATAAATGCATGGCAATAGTATAATAATATTGAAATTTGCACGGTTTGCTTGCAGGCAGAATACAATTCCTGTTAGGTTATATGATCTCACCTTTACCAAAACATTTATTTTTATTTTCAAAGTAAACATTTGATTTGATTTTATTTAAAAGGCTAGTCACCCATCCGCGGACCAGCCTCGGCAAGTGTTAGTTAACCTTGAAGATCGACTCGTGCGGCTGTTATAATAATTTAGCCACGAAGCCCTAGCAAGCTTGAATATTGTATAATTTTCATAATGTATCTTTTCCAACATGTATTTTTCTCTCCACAGCCCTGGCCGTCAATATCGCAGTGAACGAAGTAGTATACTGGCTATAAGACGGAGTGTAATATATCAATGTACGGATAGCGAGTAATGGAAGTGGTGCACTCGACAAGCGTCGACTAGGGACAGGCCGTCGTCGCCTATTGTATGCTGCGCTTCGCAAAGAATTTACGCTTTAAAATGCTGGTTTTGCTTTTTCTTTAGAGTTTTTTTGTAGCCTGTATCAAATCAAATGATTTGTGTACATAGGTTATAGGGTGTTACGAACTAAAAGGGTCTCTCTGTGTCCTGCCACAGTAAATGGCATACAAATAATACAAAAAGACTTACAAATATTAGGTAAAGAAAGAAAAAAAAAAAGTACGGCCCTACATAGGTACAAAAAATGACAATTACCAATTACTAGTCAAAATATTGTGTGAAATAATTCAATTAATTATAATTCACCTTGGTCGCATCGTTCACTTCCCGCCTGATGAGCGATCCGGAGTGTAACTGCACAGATGCTGGCCATCGCAATTCAGCGTGGAAACGCAGCGAGTGTGATGAGCACTTTTGGGCTGGGAGCGGTCAGGGACTTTTAGTTAAAAATGTACGACTTGTGTAATAGTGTATTTGTTTCATTTATTGTATTAATTTATAAGGTTATTTAATATATAATTTTAAAATGTAATGTATGTAAAAGTACTTGATTGTGTAACATAATTAATTAGCTCATCTAAAATAACTATAAGTAAATATCTCAATTTTAACAGAAGTTAATATATTATAGTTAATGTTACTATGAAAAGTTATAAGTTTATAACATAATAATGAACTTGTTTGTTTTAAACCGTATTCCACCCTAGCACAATGTTAGGTTATATATTATGTGAATTATTTTCTACCAGAATCGTAGGTTGTTTTGTAGTCATTTTAAGACGATGATTCCAGAATATTAAAACGCTCAGTTAGTGGTTAACTTTTCTTTAAGAGGGAGCTCACCGGTCCACTAGCGCCACTCCTTGAAAAAGAAACTTATCTCGTGACTGAGAAGGAATTATGAAAAACGGCTCAATCAGGAACCTCGGTACGTGTCTACAATTTTATAATACCTACTATAAAGTTTCATATTGAGACACGACGCAACAAAATATGATCTAGAGGAATGTAGCCGTTTTTCTTTAGAAGATTAGGCTTAATTAATAATAAAAAAGCTGTTTTTTTTTTCTCGGGGTCCTTTGACTTGGAGCCGAAGCAACTTGCAGAGGTTCGTCGCACGTTTCATTAAATAAGCCACAAACCGACGATTATCCCTGTTTGCACTATGCAAGTGCACCCAAGGAGAACCCCGGTTGGTGTAGGACTATTGCAGGATATGGAAACAAAGATATTGGCTTATGGGTTTGAGTGGCTATAGTGAACTGGTTATCTAGGATTATGGAAAAACTATGGCCCCTGCCTGAGCAATGTTTATTGAAATAATTATATAGACAAATTGACAACGTGCCCCTCAATAATAGGCCCCGAAAACGATCGCTAGCACATAGTGTCATAACGACAAGGGGGCAACATGTCCTAAAGAATGGAGAAGTATTTCACGACTATCAAGACTGTCCTGGAATTACGGCAAACATCCCTACCAGCATCTTACTGGAATACTTCCTTCCTCCGAGCACGTTTGCTCTTGCGAGTTTTATTAGGACGCAGATATATGCCAGTGACCTTGGGTGTTCTGTACTGAGCTCGCGCAACGCGTTGTACGTCCAGCCAGTAATAGGACTCGCCCATTCAGGAGCGCTGTCGCAAATAAGACGCATTATTAATATATTATACAGAAAAAAAGAGGTATTTTAATAAAACACGTATACTAAAAGATCAATAACTAAATTATCTGTAAAAAAGTGAAGGTTTTAGAAAAATACGCTTAATAGATTTTGCGTGATTCTCAGTTTTTTATCCGCGTCAGACATAACTTTATAAATTAAATTAATTATGTAATATAAACATAATCTAAAATATTCATATAATAAGTTACTAAGAAAACGCTCTTAGTTAACATATATTTTTTCCAAATCATTAACACCTTCAGTATAAAATCATTAAAAGTGGGTTATCGTCGCCTTAATAGCAAGAAAGAATAGAAATAATAGTAGAAAGTATAAAATTGTTTTTGATAATATTGATAGACTATAATTAATTATCTTTCGAGATACTCAGCTTTATTTTAAACACAAATCCTAACTTTCATTTTTTTTTAAACACGTGGATCCCGAATCGACCTTGACCGCTATTTATTTTTATTTACAAATCAATGTGAACAATTACAGTAATGCGTATAATTAAGCAGAAAATAAACAACTACTAACGAGCGATCTGCTCATCATTATCATTTGAGTCGGTCACTCGGTAGAATTACGTAAGTTGAGCGATAAAAATAACTGAATTATCTTAATTCCGTGTTTATTTCCATTCATTTACCTAAAAAGAGATAAGAAAAACTTTATCGATTTGTTTTTTTTTAATTTCTTTATCGATAGTTTTTTTTTGTTTTGTTAAATGTAACTATCGAATCGGGAAACAATCCATACTAATATTATAAATGAGAAAGTAACTCTGTCTGTCTGTTACGTTTTCACGCCTAAACCGCTGAACCGATCGTCATGAAATTTGGCACATATTTAGCCTGGGATATGGAGGACATAGGATACTTTTTTACGCGATACCCGACATCCACGCGGGTGGAGCCGCGGGCAAAAGCTAGTTAAATTATAAATGTGAAAGTAACTCTGTCTGTCTATCTGTCTGTCTGTTACGTTTTCGCGCCTAAACCGCTGAACTGATCGTCTTTGGCAGAGATTTAGCCTGGGATAAGGAGAAGGACATAGGCTACTTTTTTACGCGATATCTGACCTCCAGCGGGTGGAGCCGGAGACAAAATCTAGTTGTTAATAATTCACCTTTATGAAGTTCAGTGAAGAAAAACATAGTGGGTCTGAAAATGGTCTTATTAAGCTTTGAGTCTGGTGAATCAAAGCTTAATGAATCACCAGACGAGATAAACTTGAGCGACTTCAAAACTTTTGCATTAGATTTATATTTGGCCTGCGCAAATATGATCACATTTCTGAGTTTCGTACAAAGCTCAAGTGGCTTCCCATACGTCTTCGCCGGAATTCTCATATCTTATTTCAGCTCTACAGTATTCTATTCAATCCTAAAACCCCCTCTTATCTTAAAGAACGTTTCAAGTTCCTTCATGACACACATAATAGATATCTGAGGTCATCGGAAAGCTTGAGACTAGAGATGCCAATGCATTCCACTAGTTTTTATGACAAGTCTTTTACAGTTCAAGCAGTACGGTTATGGAATGCCTTGCCCGTCTCGATAAGGCGTGCTCAATCTTTGTCCACTTTTAAAATTTTGGTTAAAAATCACTTCCTCTCTCCTTAAACATCATCATTACTTAAAGTTCCTTGCTCTTGTATCATGTTTATTATTGTGTGTGTATATATATATATATATTTATATGGATAAGTATCTATATGCTTTGTGTATATGTATTTATTGTATATATGTAAGTGGTACACCACTAAATACCTGCAGTATTGTCTCTCCTTCTACTTTTTGATCCATCCAAAGGTTGTCTGTAAAAGATCGCTTTTAGCGATAAGACCGCCCATTGTGACACCCTATGTAACAGTTCTACATTTATATCTGTAATTTTTATGGTGTACATAATAAAGAGTATTCTATTCTATTCTATTACCAGTTCTTCTCAATAAATCAATCATATTATTATCTTATATTATCTTTTCATCATATGACAGGAGCTGGTTAGTAAATTCACAATCTTAAATAGAGAAAGGTGTCTGAGGTTGGAGGGCCCTTTTTGTTTGATGCTGAGAAATGCATTACGCATACCCGCTCGTCGGGGGACGAGACGGGGTATGTGGGACTCCCTGCCAAAATGGCAGTATACCCACTAAAACTCAGCGGAGTTCCCTCATCGCCTTGATGGGAGGGTCATGGGAAACCGGCACAGCCTTTACGTCCACAACCCTCCCGGCGAATGCCCGCCTAGCTGGCGGGCCCCGCATGCCCCTCCACCTGGGGGGGATATGGGTCAGGTCAGTGGCCCCGCTGCCTATCACTTTTCGGCCGCAGAGGATAGGGAGAGCGGCCAACGCAATACCAACACTCCTCTTCCTCTGCGGCCCCACCGCGTCCGCCATCTAACGGTGGCGACCCCTTCAAGGCCGCGGAAGGTAGGGAGAACGGCTCACCGCAATACCGGCACTCCTCTCCCGCCGCGGCCTCTCACCCTCAGCCGCAATGTCGCCCATCCCACATCGCGGCCCGCCTCAGTTGCGATGTCGCCGAAGCGGCACCGCAACCTACGGCCGCTACGTCGTCGGCTTATCCGCTAAAGCCCTGACGAGCGGCCCCCTCCAGGGGTTCCTCTTAGCTTCACCGCGGCCCTCCAAGCCACGGCTACTGAGCCCCCCGCCTCGACAATGCGGGAACCCCAGGTACTGTATCCTAAAAAACACGTTTTAGCACGCTGATATGCTGATGATGATTTCGTTATTAATTTCTTAACACGTTGAATGTCCAAGCATAATTTACTACGTACCAAGAGACGTATGGTTTTTTTTTTTGTGTTTTAATTTCCTTGTGTCCTTGTCTGCCAAAATATTTATGTTAGTTCAAACGTCCAACTCACAAAAGCCAGTTTATACCTAATGCATTACATGTAATTCACGAACGTCATGGCTGAGTGGAAATGCATTACATATAGCACGGACAGTCAACGTATTAATGTGGATCTGAATAAAGTTTTATAAATCAAACGTTTCAATATTTAACCAAATTGGTTTAATAAACAGGGATTTGTGTGCACGAATCGTCGTACTAAACAGTGAGATGAACAAACAGCAATACAAATAATGATTGATTAAATTGATTATGGACACGATTTAATTTCGTGAATTGTAATTGTGTAGTTTTTTTGGTTTTCGATTAAAGGCTCCTAAAAACAGGCGCAACACGCGACACAAAGGCACCGCTCTTCGCGCGCAACGAGGTGCTTTTGTGTCGCGTCGCGTGTTGCGCCTATTTGTAGGAGCCTTAATGATGTCTACTTAGTCTAGATGGTTACTTGGTAGCCGCTTGGTAACTTATGTAAATCCTACGGACATTATCACTTTCGTTTGCCAAGCTTACTTAGTACCTACCTAATTTATATATACTGCAGTATTTTTTTGGCATTTATCAACCAGAGTTCAGCGGCGGAATCTAAAAAGAATAAATAGAGAATAAGAAGGTGAAAATTGCTGACATTCTTTACAAAATCACACGGCATAATGGCGTGTTACAAAGTGTCTGCCCTTATCCCGGGTTATTTAATATTAAGATAACCTAAGCCTACTCGTGAATAGCAATTGAGTTCATGACTCGAGGTTCAGGCTGTCATAAGCTATCGGAAGAACATTATTACTGTACCAGTCATATGCACGGACCGATCTTTGTCCTTCGTGTCTCGAGAAACTGGATAAAACTGGATATTTCTACTGCCGATAACGTTGTGTTTGGGTTATATTCTGATTACATCTAAGTAGGGAAGGAAGTTCTAGACTCAGCCGAGTCAACCCGTCAATGCGTAGCATTCATTGCTGCATTAGTCTCTAGTCTCATAGAAGGTTTATATACAGAGGGAGCAATGGATATAAATCTTAGTAATTCGGTATTCTGTGATTGATAAAAGTTGTAAGTCAAGAGTGAAGTGTATTGCCAGTGACACGTGCCAGTGTTTTGATATCAATCAGTTAAACCGTTTTACTTTTTGCGTTGCTAACATGTATCGTGCGTGTTCTTTCCCGATCCCAATGGAAAAGACCGAGGAATATTACTCAATATCAATTCGGTGTTATCAGTTTCAAAGTCGTATTGGAAGCAGGTCTATCATCAATAATTATATCGACACAGTTTCAGCCAAACGGAAAATTTTGTAGTTCACAATTCATGTTATCAATTTACAATCTCCCGGGAATTCGGAGATCCCATAGTATGGAGCCCATTTGGGATACCAAAAATAACTCGTAGTTTAATATTGCGATCAACACTTAAAAGTTAGTGTTCCTAGAAAATTTAAAGGGTTTCTTTATACGTAGAATAACATAATAGAAAGTGATTTTCAAAATGTTGTTTATGGTTCGGCGTGGTTGGAAATCAGAATTAAAACTTGGACAATTTTCGACATGAGATTTCAGTTTTATGTCTTGAATTACAAAATCTGCCACGTTTTTGTTTGTTTGTTTGAATTACAAAAAACAATACATCTGTTTATACAGGAAAAGTTTTTAATCCGTGCGCAAATATTGACAAATTAACCTTAAAACGTGTTTTATTGTACACCTATTTCTTATTTTGATATGTCTTAGTACAAAAAAATGAAGTTATCGTTAACGAAATATTATGTTTATTTTGAAACTGGTATAATGGATACTCGTCGCGCAACGCGTCGGCGGCGTGGTCAGTGAAGCGGAACGCAGTAGTAGGTACCTATCAGCTGTACGCTCGCCCATTGATATTATTACGAATAGATTGTAACCATATTTTACTGATTTCAAGTAGGACAAAAAAAAAATTGAACAACGAAATGGAAATGTGTTCTATACCACAAAAAAAATAAAAAATTGCGCACTAGTTAAAAACTTATCCTGTATAATCTATTTAGAGCAGTGTTGGCCCAGTGGCAACGTCCGCGACTTACGTGTTGTAGGTCTTAAGTTCGAACCCAGACAGGTGCTTTAATTTGAGTTAATTAATTCATCACCACTCCTGTCAAAACGGTGGCGGAAAACATCGTGAGGAAACTGGCACGTCCTAGAACCATAAATTCAAAGACATGTGACATCTACCAGCCCGCACTGGCCCCGCGTGGTAGATTCCGGCCCACGCCCTCTCACCGATAGGAGGCCTGTGTCCCAGCAGTGGGAATATTATACGCTGATTATGCTGATTTATTCAGGCTGTAACGTCCCACAGCTGGGTGAAGTACAGCCTTACTCTTTTCCACATACAGCTGTCCACTGCCATTGCGGGTCAGTCCCTTAGGAGTACAAATACCAGTATTCTAGTTGATTTTCAACTTCACATGTCAAATTCCAGTATACATTCTTCGACACTGAAACTAAAGGTCTTTGCACACAGCCGGCGTGGCGTGGCAGGGCGCGGCGTGGCGGGGCGTCGACGTTGCGCTGGCGCGGCGGCATCGGTCACACTGCGGGCGCGATCACGTCCGCCGCTCCCATTCACGCCAACCGTGTCGCGACGCGATTCATCCAACAAAAAGATGTTGAGCGATTCAGACGTGGAAACGCTCTTGCTCTTATTTGCGCTTGCTAAGAAAGAACAACGTAAACGGAAATGGGTGCATGAAATACCGCCCCGCCGCTTCTGACTTGTATTCCCACTCGGCGCGGCGGTGGCGCGGCGGGACGGTTACCGTCGCGTTGAGCGGGATGGCTCTGTGTGTCGTCGTCCGTAATATAGCGTCGCGTCGCCGTGCCGTCCCGCCGCGCCGTGCCCGCCGTGAGTCTTACCTTAAATAACTCCAAGTTACACTTGAGCAATACTTTGAAAATGTACATACTATACAAAGGTAATATCTTCGGAACATAGACGTATCTAACCTTTCAGAAGACCACAGGGGACATTAGCGACGACTCTCTCAAGTTACTAGGCAATATGAAATAGATAATATTTATGCTAAGACTAGCACATTGCCTGGGAGTTAGTCTACATGAATTTTATATTTTCCCCTACTAAATACAACACCCCCTTTAAAAGGCGGTTTTCGAAAATTAATGCTAACGATCTTTTTTAACCGACTTCGAAAAAGGAGGAGGTTCTAAGTTCGACTGTATGTATGTTTTTTTTTTTTATGTAAGACCATCGATTTCTCCGTCAATTGTGAACCAATTTTAAAAATTCTTATTTTTTATAAAAGTGTATACTTTCTAGGTGGTCCCATATAAATTTTAATAACTTTTCTTAGATGGTTTTTGAGTTAGCTTCGATAGTACGAATTTAATCCACTTTGTGTATCTTGGTGATGTTTTAATACTTTCTGTCACTGTTGTTTACATAGCAAGAAGTGGTCTATGAATTGGTGTGAGGTAGATACCATAACTTAAAAGGGAAAAATAAAATATTTCAATTTGAAAATTTCACGTCCCTAGTCCCAGTAGTTTTGGCTGTGTTGATATGTCAGTCAGTCACTCAGTCGGTCAGTTTCAATTATTATTCAATTAATCTTTATTGCAATCCATAATGTACACATACAGGTGGTAAATATTAATAAATATAAATAATTCTGGGCCCTTTTTTTTCTCCTTTTATACAATATACGAGTATATAGAAGATAATTATATTGACGTGATATGTGACGTGACACTGGAATTGTTTTGTTGTTGAAGTTCTTTAAATATTGAAGCGAGATATGGCTTTGCTTCGAGAGTTTGCCAGCGTTTTTTTTTTCCTTAGCTTAAAGAGAAAAGTCTGTGTTCAAGGACATACATTGACCTTTTTAGTGATACTCTCCAAAAAAACTCAGGTGCAAAATACTTACGTTTTTTATGTAGAAACGTGGGTGTAGAGAAGTATGTGAGGATCGTAGCTTGTGGAATTCTTTAGTTACTAGTACCGGGGGGTATTGAGGCAAGGTGTGAGCAATATTATGTACTAGGTGCTGACCGCGGCTTCGCCCGCGTGGCTTTTTCTAAAATAAAAGTAGCCTAAGGTTACTCTTTACAACATAGCTGATGTTGTAAAGAGTAACTTAGACTACTTTTGTACTGTTGAGTTGAGTAACTTTTCATGACCTTTTTGTTTATTTTATACTAGTTAATGCCCGTGGCTTCATCCAAGTGGCTTTTTCTAAAATGAAAGTAGCCTAAGTTACTCTTTAAAACATAGCTGATGTTGTGAAGAGTATCTAACTTGGACTACTTTTGTACTGTTGAATTGAGTAACTTTTCATCACCTTTTTGTTTATTTTATACTAGTTACTGCCCATGGCTTCATCCAAGTGGCTTTATCTAAAATAAAAGTAGTCTAAGTTACTCTTTACAACATAGCTGATGTTGTAAAGAGTAACTTAGACTACTTTTGTACTGTTGTGTTGAGTAACTTTTCATCACCTTTTTGTTTATTTTATACTAGCTGCTGCCGGGGGCTTGATCCGTGTGGCTTTTTCTAAAATAAAAGTAGCCTGAGTTGATCCTTACAACATAAGCCAATAAAAGTCCCGTCAAAAATGACTCTGCACAACCGAAACTTTACAAAAAATCGATGTGTCGTATTTACGGCAGATTACATACATACAGTTACCGACGAGCTACCGACATAGCTTGCAGAGTAAGCAAGCTGAAGTGGCAGTAGGCTGGCCATGGTTGTCGAAGAACTGATGGCCGGTGGAGCAGACGCAAAGATGGACGACCTCAAAAAGGTGGCTGGGACCGACTTGATGCGGAAGGCGGAGGACAGAGTGTTGTAGCGCAGCATGGGAGAGGGCTATGTCCATCCGTGAACTGCGATAGGCTGAGTTGATTGATTGACATACATACATAAACACACACCTCCCAATGGGGGTAGGCAGAAACTACAGAACGCCACCTGCTACGATCCTTACAAACTCCTTTTACTTCGTTCATACATCTGCGGGTTGATTGCTTAACACAGTTAGGTACTGTAGCAACGGGTTAAATTTTGACAGATCAGCAACATTCATTGCGTTATTTACGTTGTTGAACAGACAAATTTATCGAACATATCGACGCTTGAAGCTGCTTTCAGACTACGCTATAATAGCATATAGTATAGCTCATAGCACAACAATATCGCGCACCATAACTTTAACAATTTATGCAATAAAAAATAAAAATAAACTATAGGGTACATATGAAGCAATAGATTAGCAATATCCTTCAAAATCATTCAAATTGTGATTGATAATGTGTTACGCGATTAGGGTGACCAGTAGAGGTGGTCGTTAAAACAATAAACAGTTTTTTTTTTAAAGACTTCATTCGTCAACGAGATAACTGTTAATCTTTAATGAAAAAACAGGTTGAAAATAATTAGCTGTCAATTTACGTCAACGCACAAATATTCTTATCAAATAATAATCTTCAATTAATTATTTGCAACAAAATTGTCAATGATTGAAAATGTTGACATAAATTGACGCTACTCGTAAACGCTACCGATTGAATTATTTTACTCAGTTCCAAAAAAAAAATAGTTGATAATAAAATGCTTCCAAAGCTGCTAATAAATGCGTCAACGGCTCAACTCACTATAATTTTATTAATTTCTGAGAATCAACTAGTAAGCGAAACGAATATTTCCGAACGATACATTTTTCACAATTCGAAACCTGTTAATAATTTAACAGCTATTTTAACCTGTTGACCATTGATGATTAAACAGTTAAATTACATTAACCAAAAAACCGTCAATGACCCACCTCTAGACTGACCAGACGCCGTCTGGTCAGTCTAGAGGTGGGTCATTGACGGTTTGGTGGAGTACCTGCCCAACGGTTTATGTCGGGATGTTGTATTTATGCCAGTCGCACGGTAAACTCTGATTGCGCGATGCAGGATTTGTGACGTCAGGTCTTTGAAGCGTAGTTCGCATGTGGCATTGTAGATGCCGCCACAGTTACAGTGATTTATCAGCTTCAAGTTATCTGCCTCAATGCCACATGATTTTTTATTGATCTTTCAACTCGGGACGTTATTTCTACATATGACATCGATACAATAATCGACAAAAAATGTGGCGCAATTAAAATTAAAAGATAAGGTTCGATATGTAAACCATATGAAGTTTATTGATGGAAAACTTCTCTCACATCTTAAGGGGGAAGCATCAGGGTAGCCCGCGAAATATGCATTTACGGAATTATAATCATTAGAATCAGTAACACAACTCCTTAAGTTCGTATAATCTGATTGAATGTCTATTTCATGAAATTATGACTTTTAGGATTAAACTAACTTAAGGAGTTGTATTAGTGATTCTAATGATTATAATTCTGTAAATGCATATTTGTTACGGTCGCGAATCATACTTAGATCAACACACAACTTGATACTGATCTGCAAATTGCAAAAAACGTAAGAAAATTTGAATTCCGTGGGCTACCCTGACGCTTCCCCCTTAAGATCAAGAATTACTCTGGGTCTAAATAAAAAAAACAAAAAAAAAATCTTTTAGGTCAATAAAATCATTTTAAAGTTCACTCATTGACTAAACAAAATAAAAGTATTTTTTCAAATCGCAAATCGCGTATTTATGTTTATTATGGTTATTAGGCAAATAATGTAAAGAAAAAAGACAATCACCTCAAAAAACACCAAACCAGACAGTGTCTAAACCAAAATAATAATAAACAATTTGAATATTTATATTATTAAAATGCTTTATCATTAAAATTAAACATAATTGCATAAATGTCTGCCGTAGTCCCGTCTTATCACCAAAACGCGACCCATTGACTTCTCACGCGTGGCTCAAACCGGTTTCAAACCAATTATAGGGCGACCTATCACCTAAATATGATAGCCAGTCATGGACATGAGTGATTTTAGTGATCAATGTAGGTGACTCTACTGCGTACAAAGTGTAAGTGCAATATAAAATTATTACAAGATTATCTCTTTTTTAATACGCATTATTTAAAAGAAATGTGCTAATAAAATTATAAGTCTCGGATCATAAATGCAGAGGGAGTCATGATTGTTCGATCTACTGAATTTTAATGCACGATTTTATGGTTTGGGCTCCACTCGCCCCTTAGATCTTGCCCCTAATTGCCTAAGTGTATCTACTCGCACCCTTGAATATTAGATACCCCAAATTCGATTGTAAGTGACAGTACTTTTAACTAAAAGTACTGTCAGCACTCTAAGTTTTCATTTATTTTTCTTTCTTAATACTTCAATAGTGTCTTCTTGGGATTTGAGGGCCCAGATATATGCCAGTGACCTTGAGTGGTTAGCTTGCGTGTTCTGTACTAAGCTCACGCAACGCGTCGTTTATCCAGCCAGTAATAGGACTCGCCCATCCAGGATTCCTGTCCCAAATAAGACACATTTTTAATTTATTATACTTAAAACAAAAGGTATTTTAATAAAACACGTATACTAAAAGATTAATAATAAAATTATCTTTAAAAAGGTGAAGGTTTCAGAAAAATACACTTGATGGTTTTTGCGTGATTCTCAGTTTTTTATCCGCGTTACACATAACTTTAAAAATTAATTTGACTATGTTATATATACATAATCTAAAATATTCATATATTAAGTTATTAAGAAAATTCTCTAATTTAACATATATTTATTCCAAATCATTAACACTACTCGTTGAGACGTGATCTTCAGTACAAAATCATTAAAAGTCGGTTATCATCGCTTTAAGTAATGGTGAAGATTAAAATTAAACTGCACATGGGGTTTTAAAAAAGTGTAATTTGGAATCTAATCACGTATCTTTACAATATTTAACAATTAAATTTTGTTACACTTCAAATCACAGATCAAAGTTATGGAATCAACATTTACATGACTAAAAAAACCTACAAAATAATCACAGATTTTCTAATTAATATAATGGTTTTGTACAAAAACCATTATATTAATTAGTTAGTTAGTTGGTAATATATATATATAATAATTAAAAAATAACAATAAAATCTCAATAAAAAAAAGTTAATTTTGACATCTAATAATATATTTTAATATGGAGACTTGACCTATAACTAAAGTTAATTTTTGGCCATGAAATTATGGAAGCGGCTTCTTAAATATTTTTTTGTTAATATAAATCCCGGGATTCCAGAAAATCCGGGAATGCAAAACTAATCGGATACATGATATGGAAACGACTTCTTAATTAAGTGGTATTATTTTTAACTTTACTTACACCATAAGCTAGCTTTCGATTTTATAGTTAAAACGTTGTAAATTTATCAATTTTGGAATCGCGAGATTTTACGAATGATACACTAATACATTCTATAATAGCCAACACCTCAACTTTAGGTAAATATGCATCCTGTTCCCATCATGATGTTATAGAGACATGGCTCAGTTCAGTTCAGTCAATTTTTTTTCTTTCTCTCGTTTCTTTTGTAGCAATATCCTTCGAAGACCATTCGTTGTAGTCTTCATCTAACATCATATACCTACATTAACGACTTGTTATGAAGGTAATGAAAGTCAGTATGACGATTATTAAAAATGCTAAGGTTTAAATTAAAAACATAAAACTCGCAAAGAAGCAAGGCTTGCAAATCAACTCAGTTTTATGATACATTTAATGGCGTAAGATTATGAGACCTGTATTATAGTAATTTAAATAAAATGAAGATGTAGTAGTATTCACGGCATTAGGATTATGCAAGTATTTAGAAAGAGGAGATTTATGAGAAAGAGGTCAATGGGCAGCGAGTGAGGACTCGGCTGGGCAGCGTTCGGGAATCTTCGCAATATCTTCTCATCCCATATACCGCAGTGTCTCGAAAGTCTTTGACCAGGGCGTGTTGCCAGTGATGACATATGGCACTGAAACGTGGTCGCTCACAATGGGCCTTATTAGAAGGCTAAAAGTCACCCAAAGGATAATGGAGAGGGTTATGCTTGGAGTTTCCCTACGTGATCGAATCAGAAATGAAGAGATCCGCAGGAGAACCAAGGTAACCGACATAGCTCGAAGAATTGCCAAACTTAAGTGGCAATGGGCAGGGCACATTGCGCGCAGAACAGATTGCCGTTGGGGCCGAAAGGTTCTGGAGTGGCGACCGCGTAACGGAAGACGTAGCGTTGGAAGGCCTCCCACAAGGTGGACCGATGACCTTATGAAAGCCGCAGGAATTCGCTGGATGCGGGAAGCACAAAACCGGTCGAGGTGGTGATGCTTCTGGGAGCCTATGTCCAGCAGTGGACGTCTTTCGGCTGAAATGATGATGATGATGATGTATTCAATAGATTTTAGTCTTTCTTTCATACCATGTTTTGTAACCCAAAATGGTTCCACTAGCTTTGGTGTGGTACCTAAACGAAACAACATTCAAAACACTCCTACTGTCATCTGCCTTTTGTTTCATTTGTAAATAAATAATAGTTACGTTTAATGCAAACTGAAGTGATATTGGACTGACCATGTTTGTCGAAGGATCGATGATCGGTGGAGCAGAAGAGTGCTGGAGTAGAGACCCCGTATCAGCTAGCGTATAGTGGGACCCCTCAGAGCCATATGGACCGGCGCCGGCGATCTTATGAAGGTGGCTGAGACAAACCAGATGTGGAAGGTGGAGGATAGGGTGTTGTGACGCAGGCTGGGAGAGGCCTGTGTCCAGCAGTAATAATAATAATAATTTATTTTTATAAGCCTAATACATAAGGAGAGAAAAAGGGTTGACAATGAATTACTTAAGTAACTTAGATCCTTATAGTAATCGCAGTGGACTGCGATAGGCTGAGTTGGTTGATTGACGTTTAGTTTTGAAACGAGGTAGCCCAAAAAAAGATGGATTGAAACTAAAGGATGGTTGTTAGCGCGGGGAGCAAATGAAAGAGTGGACTGTATTATAAATAGGCAATGGTTTAATGCCGTGATGATAACAAATTATAACTATCCCGGACAAACAGTAATTATTAGTTTGAGAGAGAGGTATCGTCCGTCGCGGTAGGGTCCGTGGAAGCGAGTGTCGTCCGGAGCCGAGCCGTGTGGCCACCGCGCTGCCCCTCAGCTGTACTGATGACGCGTCCAACACGCTGCTTGGCGTGCAAACCGCGCGCACGGTGTTGTGTTGGGTTCGATTCCCAACAATGGTGATGGTGGATCAGGGCCCAATGATTGAATCGAAGACTAAACTAATATAACATCACGTCTGTATTCTGCGAAGCGCGACTGCTGCTGGAGGAAAAGGTCGGGCAAAGTGTTACTGGGCTTTTTCATCAGGAATTTCTCAGTAACAACCCGGAGTTTAGAAGTTGGCGGTGTGATAGCCCCGTGCCTCGAAAAGCATGTTAAGCTGTTGGTTCTACACCTGATCTCTCTCCGGACGTGTTGGATTGCCGCCGTCCCATCAGACTAAGAGAGTGATGGAAGAGTGAGTGCACCCGTGTCTGAACACACACTTGTGCACTATAATATTATTATTATATTATTATTATTATTTCTAAGACACACTAGCAGCTAATTTATTAATTAGCTGATGCGTGTGTTTCAAATAGCTTGAAGATATTTAATCTGTCCAATCGGTTCTTGAAGCAGTTTAGTGTGGGAGCCGTCACATCATTTTCCGGGAGCTTATTCCATGCTGTTACAACTCGGTTAGAAACAACAACAAATATGTTACAACTGTCATGTTGTTAATATCTCTCGCGTAGATGGGCAATCTCCGCTGAGATTTGGTGCCATGGCCGAAATTCGATCTAAAAGATTATTATTATTCTGTACTACGGATATACCTATGTCTGTAGTACACCAAAATTACGCCGGTCATATTTAAGTCCTACGTAATACGGACAGCCTACTGTTGTCAATCGGGCACATGTCAAGACTTCGGGCTTCTACTGGGAATTTTTTATAGAATAACACACTGCCCTTACGTCGATAAACAGAAAATAATTGTTCATTTTAATTACTTTTTCCGGAAACTACCCACGAATGAACAACGCGGGTAGTCTTATGTATCAATTCTACCTACACTGTTATTAATTGAAATAAAAGTCTTTAAATATAAATAGAAAATTCTCGACACCTTGGAATCGAGTGCTGAAAATATAGTCTTTATCTATTTCTGTCCTCTGACTTTTCCGCAGACATTTCACTTTTTTGTCGCCATGATTGAATTGCACCGTTCAATCTTTTGTTAACGATAATTGTAATGTTTTTGTCACCTTGCTGTGGTTAGTATAACAAAAGACTATATTCTGGTTTTATTGAATTAAAGGTTTTTTGTTAAACTAGCTGGAGGATGAAAAAGTAGAATTTTCCAGCTGTTTCGGAGTATAGCAGTTGTTAGATTAAATTTTAATTTTAACCAATAGCGCAATGTGTTAATCGGTCACTGTATAATTTTTATTTTTTATTTTTTTGTAATTAATGAATACTAATAATTTAGGAAAAAAAAATGAAATTTTGTAATCTGGTGTAAATTTTATATGGGTGTGTATTCCTGAAATAAAAATGATTTGAAACAACAGTATATAGTAATAGTGTATGTACATTTAAAAAGACGGAAAGTTTTTGAAAGTGTGCGTTTCCTCGTTATAGCTCTAGTGATTAGTTCAGATTAAAAACATAATAAAATGAAAGAACTCAAGAACGTACCTTTCCGTACAACCATATCATAAACTCAGATCAGTTAGCATCTCCGATGAAACCAGTACCTATAGGTACTGGTATCATTACGGTCAACAGAAAAATACTTGTGATTTTGGAATAATGTAACCAAGAACTAAAAAAAAAGAAACAAAAAAGTACTCAAAATAACAGCGAGGTTTTACAGCGCAACGAATAAAAACAGCCGAATAAATAAGAACTTGCTTGATAAGCTAGCAGATAAAAAACTTTCAAATTGATGGTAAAAATTGTATACTATAATAAAATACTGGAATGAACTGAATCCGTTATTTCTATTATGATTTATTGTACCTTTATGTCAAGATTTAGTGCTGAATCACATTGGAATTTATGACATTTCATTCATAACTTTACAAAAGTTTTTTTTTATAAATTCTTTATTTTACACACTCATCTCTTTGGTAAAAACAAAAGACTTACAAAAGGTTTTAACAAGGCAGATGTGAGTAGAAACGTCGGGAGGGGACGCCCTAGGAGAACATAAAGTGGCCTAATTGGTGATGTTCTTCAGAAAGATCAGGTGCGTAGCACTCGCAACCGGCGTACATGTATGACCATATGTATGAATGTAAACGAAGCAAAAGGAGTATGTAAGGAGCGTAGCAGATGGCGCTCTATAGTTTCTGCCCCATGGGAAACAGCCGTGAGTTTGTGTATGTATGTATGTATCTTTTTCGTAACCTTTTGGTAGGTAAATACACTGCGTTTTATAATTTTTGTAAATATTTTGGGTCACCAAAAGATGACGAGGTATAAGTTATCATGATTCATCCATCATTATTCGCCCTTATCCCAATTTAATTGAGATTGGCGCAACATGTATTTTCCTTCCAAACTTCTCTATTCGTCGTCATCGTCGCTCTAGCCATATTATCCTTCACATAGTCCATCCATCGTTTCTTTCATCTTCCTCTACTCTACTACTCGCAAAGCCATCCTCATTCATAGTCAGAACGAGGTTTTAATCTAATTTGTTGAGTTCCCACCAACCAGTACCATTACTAGAAAAAGGTTACCGGGTCCATGGTTATCAATGTATTCAATAAAGTTATTTTCCCTGACCTGAGCTGCTAACCGAAAAAAAACAAGACCTGATTTTCTGAGAACAATACCACTCAAAAATAAATACATCCTACCAAAATTCAATAATGTGTATGGGATGAGGGTTGCAGAATATTTAGTACCTATTTTTTCTTAATAAATTTCCAGAAGACTTGCAAACGTTATACAAAACGAGTTCAAAAATTTAAAGTTATAAGTACAAATCTAAACGTTTCCTTACACAAAATTCCTTCTAATGTGTGATGTATTGATGTAGCTTTAGATTATTATCATCATTAATAAAGTATCATGTATCATTGTAGTAATAAACATTTTTATAAAATCTTATTGAACGGCTCGTAAGCACACAGATAAACCTTGAGAGGTTTTCGTTGTGTGGCCAACATTGTAAAATAGGCTAAGTTTTTTAGAAAAATAAATAAATAAAAAATATATCAACCCAGTCATCAAGATTGCTAATACAGAATGGTGGATACACGCAATGCCATTATGAGTAACACGAGTCTATCAATGGACACAAAGTCCACTGATGATGAACAGTTATAAGACTAGCAATCTTAAACACCATGTAAAAGACAAACAAAACAGACACTCAAAATCACAGACAAGTAATGAGGTTACGTCGAATATCTATTGACACACGGATTGAATGAATATTTTATTTTTATTTGTTTATTTATATTCTATTTTATTGATAATTATTTATATATTTCTGAATCTGCATGGACATCACAGCGGGCCCTATCAGAATACCAGCGTTGCGACGATAATTTTTAAAGGTCGCAGCTTCGTGCTGAGATAGGAGCCTTCTGGCCTCGTACAAGACCTTCTTTTATGTTTTTTTTAATACTTTTCATTGTATGTTTAGTTTAGATTGTGACCTTCCTGTGCGAGTTCCAATAAATACTTTTTCTTTCTCTCTTTCTTAAAAAACTCAAACTCAAATAATTTATTTTAATTAAACCATTTACAGGCACTTTTGAATTGTCAAGGAGTCGGTCAGTAAGAAAAATGAAGCTACATGCCAATTCCAAAGCGTAGTAGGTACCTATGGAGAAGAACGGGCAAGAAACTCCATGGACACTCTTTTAAATTAGATTGTTACAAAAATAATTATTAGTTACATCTATAATGTTGAATTTATAACGAAATGTGGGAACGATGTAAAAATAAAAAAACAAAACGTACACGTTAAAAGCGTTCAGAGTAAAAACAAACAATTCAAAAATAAAAAAATAAGCCGTGGCAGCTTAGAGATGACCAGTCCCAACTGACGGCGCCCGTTCACGAACATGACCTACGATAATAATGCGGTCTTTAACCTTTATCGGCTTTACTGTGTTTTAAGTTCTTAGGGTGTTTGTGAGAGCTACACTGAAAAAATATTTAGCCTAACTACTTCGGCTATTTCAGGAATAATCAAAGTTTGACAAGACTTTATAAAAGTTAACTTGATTTAATAAAAGTGATACACAACAGCCAGCACAGGTTTTGGTTACATGTTGCATAAAGTTATGTGGTCACTTTTTCAGTGTATTTTCATCTTTAGCTGTCACTCCTGGACAACATCCTTTCTCCTTTTGTTCCATTGCAATCGCCGTTACCAAAAATTAAGCCAAAATTTGCAGACATTTCTGACATCCACCAACCCGCACTGAGCCCGCGTGGGGAATTACAGCCCATTCCCTGTCATAGAGAGGAGGCCTCCGGCCTGTGTCCAAGCTATGTGTAAAATACTAATCATCTTAAATCCCGTTAATTTTACTGAAAAATAAATCGCTTATTCACTATGACTAGTCAACCTAATTGCACAATTCTATTTTCGGAACAACACAATCTAAATTCATTCATTTTTTAGTCCTCTAAATTGAAGCCTGCATGAAGCGGGGAAAAAACTAGTTACATTTATATAAATGTAGTTGTATTTATAAATATGTAGTTATAGGTAGGCAGTGTTTATTTACAAACACAGACTATATATAATGGGCTTCAAGACAGTTCGTTATCAGTGTGTGTTTGAGCTTGAGTTAAGTAACTCGTTAGCTTCAGTGATAACAGTAGAGATGATTGAGACTATCGTTCCGGCGTTCGCTGAGTTAAGCGAGTTCGGGAGTATTGGGGTGAGTTCTTTTCCTACTTTATTATTTCTGTGTTTATTATTTCATTGGTTAGCTTACACGGAATCTATCAGCTAGCTAGATGTTTTAATACAAATCGATACGTAACTTTTCCACCGACGGTTCCTTGCCATTCTCCCTCCGACTCTGCCCTAAGCAGAGGTTCGTACCTCACAGGGGGTGCCCTTAGCGCGCAGTCGTTTAGCTTATAGGTAAGTATGCCCTGACTGGAGGCCTTAAATTTCTTTTAGGAGCTTAAGGCACCACAGGATAGCCTGGTTAAAGAGTCTCAACCCCTCGTGGTTAACTCTGAAATGCCATTAATAAAAAAATAAAAAAAATACGTAACTTTTAGTAAAATTTGGTTTCGTTAAAATATGCTATTTTATTCTGTAAAAACCTCACCGTGAAGAAGGTGAAGTGATCTTGAAGTGAGCTTTCAATAGTGTCAAACCCTAGCATCAAGGAAGGACAACTAACTTCAAGTTTATTCACTTCAGTTTTCATGGTGAATTTTAAAGAACAGATCGGTTTTTTTGGGTAAATTTATCGATACTTTTGTAAATTTCAGTTTTGAATACTCGATATTTAATTTGCATTCCACATGCGTACTTAGGTGGTAACTTAAAATTATATGATAACATTATGGACCCCTCGGGCATAGCAAAAATAGTAGGAGAGAGGAAGCTTCAAAAACTTAGCTTATCAGTCTTCTGAGCGAAATCTAATATTATAAAATAAAGGGTTAGTGATTGTGTCCCATACAAATACCAAAAAGTCGCTAACTAAAATAATTGTCCCACAGTCTGGTGGAGAAGTAGTCTTTGCAACAGACGACTTCTTCGCTACATGCGAGAACATGATAGCCGACTCCGAGCCGATATTCATCGAAGATAAGTACACAGAGTACGGCAAGTGGATGGACGGGTGGGAGACTCGCAGAAAACGGATCGCGGGTCATGACTGGTGTATCTTGAAATTGGCGACCAAGTGTGTTATTCGTGGTACGTATCCCTTTATTAATATTATAAATAGGAAAAGAAACTACGTCTGTCAACTCTGTATTTATTACATTTTCTCGCCTTAACGGCTGAATTGCTTTCGATGAAATTTGGCACCCATGTAGACTATGACCTGGGTGCCATAGGATACTTTTATCTCGGTATAAAGTTCCCGTGGAATAATTTCCGACCTCAACGCGAACGAAGCCGCGGGCAAAAGCTAGTTCTTGATATTTACATTGTACAGTCAAACAATGAAATAGGTATACAGGCAGATAACTTGCAAGTACTTTTACGTCACTGTTGAAATGTGTCTAAAGCCCCAAATTTTATTAGTTATGGAAAAAATCGGTTAAAAATGAACACCTATTCTTGCTTGTATACCAAACTTTTGTAGACTGTACTTCTAGGTAAACGAAATTATTCAATGGTATGATATGTAATAGTCATGAAACTGTTTTTTATTACTAATGTAATAAATGTAGAACGTAAACGAATAAATGTCTCAGTATGTGAAGACGTTTGTTAATCACACGGCTGACAGAGGCTGTACTTATTTTGACATGCACATAAACCATGATGTCTTTGATTAAAACATGATACTTTCGGAAATCGTGAGCAATAATACACAAGCATGTTTTTGGTTAATTCACAAAAAGTCGTAACCGATAGTTCTAAAAATTTATCAAGTAAATGGAGGCGATGAATTAATAAAAATTTTGGTGTATTCTTGCGTTTTTTAATTTTTGTTTGTTGTTTCAAGATAACAAATATAACACTGACCTATAAAAAAATAATTTGATTGATAACTTTTGAACCTTATTAGGCAATATTATTTGGATTCATTTGTAGTCTACACGCTTTCTGACTTTTAGACTACATAAGAAAATGAGATAGGTGAACGGAGACGAGGGGAATGAAAGACATGGAAAGCATAGGCTTTCTATCTCTTTCATTCCCCTCGTCTCCGTAAAAATATGAAGCCGTATTTGGCCTAAGTAGCAGACTGCAATACTTAGGCCAAATTTGGCTTCATGTTTATATTTTTATTTTTTATTTTTATAAATTCTCTATTAAATTATTAGCCTCATCATTACAAAGCTACCACTTTGGGAAGTGTGAGACAGCTCCGATACAAGTATTATTGTAACTTATTGCATAATCGGCATAAAAAGTTCCCACTGCCGGGACACAGGGCTCTTCTCGATGAGAGGGAGTGGGCCATAATCCACCACGTGGGTCCAGTGCAAGTTGGTGAATGTCATATGTCTTCGAATGTTTGGTTCTAGGACATGCCGATTTCCCCTCAATGTTTTCCTTCACCGTTTTGAGAGCAGTGGTGATGTAAATACGAACCCATGACCGAAAGACTGCAATACTTAGGCCAAAATCGGCTTCATATTAATTTAACATGTATTGTTTCAGGTTTGTTGGTTGACACAGCATTTTTCACGGGAAACTATGCGCCAAAGTATTCGATACAAGCGGCGTGCTTGACACCAGAAGGTGAGTGTCTTAATACAACATAACATAACTTCATGTCTGTTTTTCTCACAGGGTTTTTAATAAGCGAAATTGGATATGGTTTTAGAAAGCTAATGTATAGTTCCATTAACGAATTGGACCTGGGAATTAAACCCAGGGTCTTGTGCCCAGCCATCGCGCTTGCGACCACTACACCAACGAGGCATTGTTTTAGTATACTGCTATTTGGGTCACTTGCGCTGTAATAAACAGATTTTTTGAGCTTCAAGAGGAAAACGACTAAATAGGTACTCTCAAAGGAATAATCACATAATAGTTATTTATGCAACTGTTGTATAATAAGGGGGGGTTTTAATACCTAATTTTGTACAGTTGCATACAAGACTAATGTTATCTGTTCTTTGATATTTTCCAATTCATGAAATCCTGGAACCTTTTTCATATTGTTTTCTCGACTTTTCTGGTAATAATTGGTTAGAAATGTCCTTTGCTGCATTAAAAATATCTGCTGGTGTGTTATCAAAGCTTGTATCACTCATTTTTGTAAACAACAAACTTATACATTTTTGCAATACTAATATCGAACAAAAATGGCGGGATGCGACGTAAACTAAAAGTATTCTTTTTTAATTACGGCACTGTGGTAGTAAAACTCGCGTGCATGTTCTTTTTTGAAATTCATAAATGTGGCGTGTTTGATGAGTAAGGAAGGGATCGAAAACGCAAAGGAGTTGCATAATGAAATTTAGTACAACATTATAACACTCGTTTGGATGATATTATTGTTACTATGACATCGGTTGTTTTAATGTTGGCAATAAGCTTAACTGTTTCAGAAACTTTTTTAAAGGCTTTATAGCATGGACTTAGATAAAAGTATCTTTGCGGTAAAACACATGATATAATAATAATATTTTCCTTTTAATAATTTATTGAGTTATTATAAAAAAATGGAAAAATGGTACCTCGAGTACCTATTTACCTATTATTATCTAATATTGACAACATTTTCCTATTTCCTCAATTCTACGGGAAAATGGGTACCTATGAAATAAACCTAAACGCACGCCTTCTTACCATTGGGGTAGGCAGAAACCATAGAACGCCACCCGCTCCTCTCCTGATATAGGTACTCCTTTTGCTTTGTTTACTTCTTACATCTGGTCATACACTCACGCCGGTTGCGAGTGCTACACACCTGACTTTTCTGAAGAACATCACCAATTAGGTCACCATAGGTATGTCCTCCTAGACGCCACAGGAGGACATAAATAGTGACCTAATTGGTCACTATATCTATACGCCATGCCTTGCTACTCACAGCTGCCTTGTAAATACCTTTTGTTAGTCGCCTTTCATTCATCCTCTCAACATGATAGTAATAGTAATAATAATAATATTCACCTTTCAAATAGTCTAAAAATAAATCACAATTCTATATCCGTTAAAACCTACGACTAAATTACATTGAAGACAATATTATAGTCAACCTAATATTGCGAGGTTCCTCCCAAAAACTGATTGCTATCAGTAAATCCTCTTTTTACAAAAAACCCCACATGTTTCATTGGCCACAAGTACACATTCAAGTACAGTCAACAAAAGAGTTAGGTATACACAGGCACAAAATTAATATCGTACTAAGCCACTGGTCCCGGCTGTCATTCGTGGATCTTTGACAGTCTTTACGGGTCGTTAGAAGTCCGAAAGTCTGACAGCCAGTCTTAACAATGGGTATCGTATTACCCAATAACTGGGTTGTGGAGATCAGATAGGCAGTCTCTCCATGTAATATACTAGTATTCAGCTGGATCCGGTTAGACTGGAAGCTGACCCCAACATAGTTGGGAAAAGGCTAGGCAGATGATTACATATGTATGTAACACAATATAACACATAACAAACAACAACAAAACATATAATTCAACATAACATAATTATAATTTTAAGTTACCACCAACTTAAAATCATATGTGCATACATAATTATATCATCAACCTATAATGTAACAAGTGCTGCAATACAGGTCTTCTCTCTGTGAGATGAAGTTGCCTGTATTCCACCACGCGGGCCCAATGTGGGTCGATAGATATCACATTCCTTCAAATTACCACTTCTAGGAGATATCGCTTTCCTCACGATGTTTTCTTTATCCGCTTGTTAAAAGTCCCTCACAACAGGGATCATGACTTAAAAATATTTTTTGTCCGTCATGTAGATTATTACATAATATTTTTTACGTAATCAAAACATTACGACGATACATTGAGTTTAAATGTGGCATATCACTTCTCACTTCTCACTAGATTTTATACTGAGCTGTGACGTAACGAGTGGGACTCCCCAAGTGTAATGTGTTTCATCTAAGTCATTTTTTAATAATATGATAAAGCAAAAAAAATAAACATAAACACACCCAAAACAAGTGCTGTTAAAGACTTCACTACCCACCACACAAACAACACGAATAAAAAATACTTGCAAGTTAGCCTGTATACTCGTCTATTTTGTCGACGGTACCTACATACCTAGTACTGGGAAAGCACTTAGTTCTAGCCCAATGAGGCGTGTCCTGGCAATTTGCCAATGCTATTTACCGGACACTCGTTATTTTTGCCAAAGAAAGGTCTTTGAAACTGAGACTCTTTTCTATCCCTAGGACCTAATCAATCATAGTAGAACTGGAGATACTTTTTCAAAGTTTATGAAATGTTTCCAAAAGCTTTGTTGTTATGTTTTTGAGAATTGTATTGCGTTCTTAAATGATGTCTTTTGTGAGACATCGCAATCAATGGAGATGAAAATGGTTGTGAGAGACAAAACTAAAACTGATTTTAACATCTACGAGTATATAGATGAAATATGAATCTTGCGATTCATGTATAATCCAAGACTGGTTAAACTTCGGTTAAATATCTGGAAGATTATTTCGTACAAATAACGTCATCATCGTCATAACATCACGCCTATATTTCCCAAGGGTACGGCAGAGATACACCCACATTTCGCTAGTTATATTTTTAGGTCCCATGTAATAGGGGGCGAGTCTATTGCCAGGGCTGCTACTGTGAAATTCCAGATGTAATTACCCAATAATTATTTCCCTCACCCGGGAATCGAACCCAGGATCTCAGGCTCAGAATTAATAAATTGGTTAGGAATATTTCTAGAACAGTTTTGAAAGCATTCACTTATTTACTTTATTTTCGTAATTATTTCCTCCTTTTTATACTCCATTTGAAGTAAGATTTTAAATAAACCTTTTTTTACAGTCTGTTCAACCGATTTTGACTTCTATTCCGTAGACATAAGGATGGCATTAAAAGCAAAAAAGTGGTTACAATACCAAATGTTTACTGCAGCTGCCATTTGTCATGCCGCCAACGCAATAGAAGTCAAAATCTGTTGGAGTGTATAAAAAGTTTATTTTAATGTCTAATCTTATTTCAAACGGAGAATAAACTCGAAAAAGTCCCTATGGTTATTGGTATAAATGTACGAGAAATGCTGTCGTCACTATATTAGCTTATATTTTTACTGGAACGCAGTGTCCTCTCTAAAATCCTTAGAGACAAAAAGTTTTTGCAGTTTACTGCTCATTTACGTACCTACCTACTATAATGTTTAGGCGTATCTTATGACACCCACGGGGCTGTATGAGTAGCCTTGCCAAGGACTATGCCGTAAAATGCCGCGTTTATTAGACTATGGATACCTCTTACTAAGTTGGTTATTATGATGGGACGACTTATTTTTAAATGCCGCAGCATCATGCTGAGATAGGAGCCTTTTGGCCTCGTACAGGACTTCCTGTTTTTGGTTTTTTCATTTAACTTTTGTTTTTTTTATTTTTATTCATTATGTTTCCACACACTCCACATAAGCAAGCATAAGCATTAAGCAAGCAAGCAAGCATTTTGTATTTCATTAAGCGAACTGTTATATTTATATAAATTCTTTAAACTTAACTACAAAGAAAATGTTTTTATTGTTACAGAAGAAGAAACAATTCCAACAAGAGTCTCCAAAATGGGCGCGGCATGCAACAAATTCGACTTGAAACATATTGAACGACTTAAGTCTGACAAATGGGATGAGTTAGTACCCGTTACAACCCTACGGCCCGGCTATGAAGAAACCAGGCTCAGTTACCAGAAGGTAATTTTCCAAAGACGATATTTGTTGTAACTTTAGGAGTTGTTGGTATCATAATGTATTTCCACATTTATTCTTTTAATTAAATCCCAACAAGAAGAGACCTTTATTTTGTAAAATTATGATCAGAACAGTAATTAAGAACCTAATCATTATTTCAAATTAAAAAAAAAACCGGCTAATTACGTGTCGGATCACGCTCAATGAAGGGTTCCGTAGGTGGGATGAATTTATCCCCAGAACAAACTTAACCTTGTAGTAGAACAAAATGTTCTCCCATGCATCGATATACGTCACGGTCAGTTCTCCAACTGCAATTATGTAAGTTTGTAATTGCTAAAGATTTTTTTTTTTGTGATAAAACTATAAAACGTTAGATTTTCGTATTTTGTCTGTGATCCGCGGCATCTACAATGCCTTATGCGAATTACGCATCAAAGACATGAAATCACACAAATCCTGCATCGCGCAATCAGAGTTTCCCGTGCGATTAGTATACAACATACCGACATGAACCGTCGGGCATAGCCCATCAGACACAACACCCGTCTGGTCGGAGGATCCTCCCTTTTCTATGAAGGAGGAGTGAACTTTACATGCTGTTTCTCATACCTCTATATTTCTACCTAACGTTCTTCAAAAAGATATACAGCCAATCCCTTATTGTTACAGCGTAAATTGCACGCGGGATTTGTCTAGATGCCATAAATGGCACGGCAAATATGATTGACTCCCTTATACCAAATACCAATTTATATAAATCCCCAATAAATATTGCATTGCTTTCAAATTGCAACTTTCCCGAAATCGCACTTCGTCTAAATTGGGTTTCTGAAAATAAGACGGATGGAACTTGTGTCTTTAGTGCAAAAACTTTTAAAATAAATCCAATTGGACGTGGAAAACTCATCGCATAGTTGCAAGAAACGGAAAAGATTGTGTTGATACAAAACAGGGAAGAAAATGAATCTCCATTTCATCTACACAAATAAATAAAATTGAAGTTCTGTTTGTAAATTCAAAATAATAACTTTTGACTAAACGCATATGAAAGTATATACTGTACTTATAACAAAAAACAATTTTAAACATTTTGTCTATTTGTCTGTATGTATACAAACTATTGTTAACATTTTAAAAGAGTAAGTATGGAGTTTCTTGCCCATTCTTCTCCATACATAACTACATTTTGGAAGGCGCAACTAGAATCAATTAACTATTCATGTAATTTTTGACGTTCAAAAGTGCATCTTCGTGCCTATTTGAAATAAATTATTTGACTTTGACTTTGACTGTCTGTCTGCCGGTCTGTCTGTTTGTTCCGGCTAATCTCCCAAACAGCTAGACAAAATATATACCTACTAGCTTTTGCCCGCGGCTCCGCCCGCGTGGATGTCGGTTATCGCGTAAAGAAATAGCCTATGTCCTTCTCCATATCCCAGGCTATATCTCTGCCAAATTTCATGACGATCGGTTCAGCGGTCTAGGCGTGAAAACGTAACATACAGACAGACAGACAGACAGACTGCCGTATTTATGAAAATTTCCTTGAACTTTGTTAATGAGCATAATATCCTACAAAAAGTAGATGTGACACCACTAAAATAAAATTCAAAAACCCAAAAAACAATCCCATAATTTCAAATAGAAAGTTTGAAACAAATTCGCGACATTCTCGCCTCTAGCTCTAATTTATGGCACACTAGAGTAGAATTTTAAAATCCAGGAATAAACTCGTAGAAATTAAAACACGGAACTACACTCAAGATATTTTTGTTTTAGGTCCTGAGTGACGATGCTTGGACCCATATTCGTGTGAACATTTACCCGGATGGAGGCATTGCACGCCTGAGGGTGTTTGGTGAGGCAAAACCAGAGCCACCTACGAGAAATCAAATTATAGACCTAGTGTCTTTGCTGAATGGTGCCGCTTGCCAAGGTAAGGATAATAACACTCGGCGAAGTGTTTGTGAGACGTTCAAACTTGATAGTACGGAGACACCCAATTAATTTGGTTATTGTAAGCTTCGTAGTGAAGAGAAAGTTGTTGAAATAGTTTAGGGGGAAGAGCTAAAGCAGCCCGCGAAATACAAATTTTCTTTAGATTTTGCGATTTGCTGCTCTTTGTCTGGGTTTATGTTGATTAAAGTATGATTCGCGACTGCAACAAATATGTATTTACAGGATTATAATCATTAGAATCAGTAATACAACTCCTTAAGTTAGTATAATCCTAAAATGTCATGATTTCATGTAATAGTCATTCAATAGGAGAGAGTTGCATTGATGATTTTTATGATTATAATTCTATAAATATTTATTAAGGCCGCAAATCATATTTAGATCATCATACAACCTGAAGTTGACTTGCAAATTGAACAAAAAAAAAAAAGTCACTAAATTTAATTTGGCGGGCTACCCTGATGCTTTCGCCTTAAGGCCCAGATATATGCCAGTGACTATGAGTGGTTAGCTTGCGTATTCTGTACTAAGCTCACGCAACGCGTCGTACGTCCAGCCAGGAATAGGAATCGCCCATCCAGTAGCGCTGTCCCAAATAAGATACATTATTAATTTATTATGCATAAAACAAAAGGCATTCTAATAAAATACGTATACTAAAAGATAATTAATTAAATTATCTTTAAAAGGTGAATGTTTCAGAAAAATACGCTTGATAGATTTTGCGTGATTCTCAGTATTTTATCCGCGTTAGACATAACTTTAAAAATTAATTTCACTATGTAATATAAACATAATCTAAAATATTCGTTTATTTTTAAGTTATTAAGAAAATGCTAATTTAACATATATTTTTTCCAAATCATTAACACTACTCTTTTAGACGTGATCTTCAGTAAAAAAATAATTAAAAGTCGGTTATCGTCGCCTTAAGTTAAACAGAATAATTTTCCATCGTTAGACGAGTATGATTTGGAACAGCATTTTTCACATACAATTTAGATATAGATAACATTTTAAAAGGTGCACTCATTTTAACCATCACATTATCCTTGTTTGTAGGTTTTTCAAATGCCCATTACGGACACCCCAAGAACGTAATTAAGCCTTCAAAGGGTAAAAGTATGCCGGACGGTTGGGAAACAGCCAGGAGATTGGACAGGCCTAATGTGATCGAAGCCAACGATGATGGAACAATGAAAAGCACAGGTAAATACAGGATCATTTATTATTAGTGT
Source organism: Dryobota labecula (assembly GCA_947523025.1). NCBI lineage: Eukaryota > Metazoa > Arthropoda > Insecta > Lepidoptera > Noctuidae > Dryobota > Dryobota labecula. The sequence goes on along the minus strand of OX383289.1, from coordinate 22,875,304 downwards.
CCAAACAAGTTCACAGAATTTGAGCTAACAGTTGGCAAATACAATATTTATTGTATCAATTTCTGAATTCCGGAAAATAGTCATTAATTCAATGCTTACTGTAAATTGATTGAATAAATTTTAGCATTCTAGTCAATATTTACTACCATCACTTCCTTGAATTTATATTTCTGTCACTAGCCGCTTCCCGTGGCTTCGTCCGCTTGGCTTTTTCTAAAACAAAAGTAACCTCAGTAACTCCTTATAACATTAGCTATCAGCCAGTGGAAATTCGGTCAATATAGGTCCATTCATTTCGGAGATTAGACGGAACAAACAGGCAGACAGACAGACGAAATTTAATAAAGAAATAAAAATCGTTTAAATTACCGTAAAATTATACTTATGCATTTAGTAAAATGCTGTTATTTTGACATTACAAATAGACATTTAAATTTTATTTATTTGACTAGATAAATTATTGAGTTTAAAATCACTGTCAATGACTAACAGTCAAATTATTTCACAAAGGTCAAGAATGGGCCGTCTTCAAATTGGGCTACCCGGGGAACATTAAGCAAATTTGTGTGGACACAAACCACTTTAAAGGCAATTATCCTGACTCCGTCAAGATTGAGGGAGCGTACTTGGGACAGGATTGGTACCCTGAGACAGATGTCAGCTGGAGTAATATTCTGAAGCCTAGCAAGGTAAGGAAGTTTTTAGATTATGATTCTTTCAGTTTCAGCATTTGTTGGTCTTCTCCAATGATGTACTTTAAAATGTCATTGGATGTCATTGGTCTTCCCATTATTAACTTTTTTTTGCTATCCGTATAAACAGGAAAAGTTTTTAATCAGTGCGCAAATTTTGACACATTAAACTTAAACGTGTTTTATTATATACCTATTTCTTATTTTAATATGTCACAATACAAAAAAATTAAGTTATCATTAACGAAAGATTTTTATTTTGAAACTGGTTTAATGGATACTCGTCACGCAACGTGCCGGCGCGGCGGCGCGGTTAGTGAAGCGGAACGCAGTAGTAGTTACCGATAGGTAACTACTACTGCGTTCCGCATAGCTGATAAGCTATGCGCTCGCCCATTGATATTATTACGAATATATTGTATCCATATTTTGCTGATTTCAAGTAGAACCAAAAAACAAAAGTATTGAACAATAGTGGAAATGTGTTCTATATTACTGATACTGAACCACCAAAAAAAAATTGTGCACTGGCTAAAAACTTATCCTCTATATATTTTTTTTCTTAAATAAATCCCTTTTTCAAATTCAAAACTACTCTCCGATTATATCCGTACAAGTTTATAAATTTATTTACACAATTTTTTAAAATTTTAAATTACATTCCAATTCTAACCCTTCAATCTCCGCGGTGCCATTTCCAAACATTACTCTTCATTAGCAAGGGTAAATAAAACGAGAACCGCCGCTGAGTTACAAAATCCAATTTATTAAAGCCTCCATTTTCAATTACAGCTATCAGCCCATAATGAGCACTGGTTCGACTGTGATTCGGGTGTCATCACACACATTAGAGTAACGATGGCCCCAGACGGCGGTTTCAGCAGAATTAGGGCGTTGGGATACGTCGACTCTCAAATTATTTGAGACTAAATCACGGTTCATGAAGCAACTCTGCAGTAGCTTAACAGCGGTTACACAATGGAGTGTTTCTTGCACGTATAAGCTCGTTTTTCTAAACTCGTATAGCTTATAGTCCCGTATCTAAAAAAAAATTTCTAATAATATACTCACAGGTTCATAAGAACGTATATTCGAGTATAGACCCATTCGGTTTTTTGAAGCGCGTAATGGCACGAAATTGTAAACGAGCTTAAACTGCCAAAGTCTGTAACCACCCTTAAAATAGGAAATGTATTCGGCAGTGCTGTCAGCGACTGTACAATGATGCGGAAGCCAAAAGAGCAGGGCCATTGTACAGTTGTGCACAGCGGTAGTTGGTGCATACGTATAATAGATGCAGGTTAAGACGCAGCCACGTTGCGCCACGTAATATCAGTGAAGCTCAGTGAAGCAGCAAATTGTTATAATAGTCTAATATTTTATTCTGCGCTGCTATCTTTAGTAATTTATGCTTCTTAAAAATGGATTTTAGTTGTACTTTTATTTCCTTTTGCAATCTGCAGAGTTGTTAAATGCTGTTATGTATTGCCGTCCTGTATTATTTAGATGTATAAGGTCAAGCCTAATAGAATTAAATTAAATAATAATATAATTAGTGAGCTTTAAGTTATAATGTTCAATTGGTTACGAGGAATTAATATTTTGGGATATACCTACTAATTTTCATTCCGAATAAGTAGTAAAACAAAGCAGTTTGTTGTGAGGAATCTCTAAAATATAGAATTGTTTAAATATTTAATTATTATTTAAAAACTTTTATTCAAAAAATGGATGACAATGTGGGTGGAAACACATACGAACGAAGCAAGCTAATATTAAGCTTATAAAAATATTGCTTTGATGTAGTACCTTAGGCCCTTTGTACACGGCACGGTTTCTTTACGGTGCGGCGTCTAAACCGCGCCATATAAAAAACGTGTCCGTCAACAAGCTTCCATAGACAACTACGGTTTCTTCGCCGTGTCTACACACGGCGAAGAAACCGTAGTTTTTCACGGCAAGAAAAACCTGTGTGTACAAAGGGCCTATACCAAAGATATAATATTTTACATTCACATAAATAAAAAGTTTAATTGTATTACTTATAATAACTTTAGTTTATAAGTGACAGAAATAACTTAGTTATTGATTACTTTGAAAGTGATACACGTGCGACTACGTAGAAGGAAGTTGAAGAAAATACTAAATTATTAAACAAAATTGTAGCGTGAATATTGAAGTAAGGAAATCATTATAACTTTGTATTCTACAAATAATCAATTTCTAATGTTTTCAAGTATTACTAATTAAATAATTATGTTTATAAAACTGTGTTTTTGTATCACTTCCCCTTTCACTTTCATATTCAAACCAGAATTACATACCAACCATAAAGTCGCATAAATAATATTTCTTCATCATCATCATTTCAGCCGAGAGACGTCCACTGCTGGACATAGGCCTCCCCCAAGCTCCTCCACCTTGACCGGTTCTGTGCTTCCCGCTTCCAGCGGATTCCTGCGGCTTTCATAAGGTCATCGGTCCACCTTGTGGGAGGCCTTCCAACGCTATGTATTCCGGTACGCGGTCGCCACTCCAGAACCTTTCGGCCCCAAAGGCCATCTGTTCTGCGCGCAATTTTTCTTAGCCTAAACTTATTATCTGGGGACCTGTAAGACTTTTTTTTTTAATGGGTCATATTGATCGCCTTATCAACATTCAATCACCATTTTTTTTATATTGGAGACTAGCTGCTACCCGCGGCTTCGCCCGCGTGGCTTTTTCTAAAATAAAAGTTGCTCAAGTTACTCTGTTAGCTGGAACAAACAGACATTCAGACAGACGGACGGATGGTATTATTCTATGAAAATTATTTATTTATTTATATACATATACTTTATTGTACACCAGATTACACATTATAATAAGAAAAAACTTATACACTATCAAAATATACAATAGGCGGCCCTATCGGTTACTGCGATCTCTTCCAGGCAATCTTGGCATGGGCAGTGATTTTATGAACATAAAATGGGGCTGTCATTGGTACAAATAAAAAGTATAAAAGTACATTATACTGTAATAGATACACAGATAAATGCAACATAATAAATGCATAGATACATGCATACTAACTATATAACCAACGAAAATAAATTATGACTATAGATGATTACAGCTAACAACGAGAACAAAATCACAACGACAAGTAATGTTCCTTCACGAGTCTTAAATACAGGCAACGATTGCGCAATTGAATTTTAAGAAAATAAGTTCTATTTTACATCAAAACAAACGCTCGACAACATAAACACGGCATCTCCCAACACACTAAAAACTACACAATAAAAAAACCGGCCAAGTGCGTGTCGGACCACGCACAATGAAGGGTTCCGTAGTTGGAATGAATTTATCCCGAGAACAAACTTAACATTGTAGTCGAAAAACATGTTCTCCTAAACAGAATGTATTAATGTGACATGTTTTTCAAATGTAAATGTATGTTGGGCGACTGTTACTCGGTAACTTGCGAAGCTTACTTAGCTGTAATAGTTTTCCTTTTAAATTCGTTATATATACTACTGCTGTGAATTGTTTCACCTACCCAAATACAATCATTTAGCTGGCAGGGAGAGGGACACTTGACTCAAAACTTAGCATTTTAAAGCTTAATATTTCGCAAACGGATTCCTGAATCGAAAAAAGAAAAAGTATTTATTGTGACTCGCACAGGAAGATCACAAACTAATAAACACACAATCACAAAAGTATAAAAAATAAATTAAAAGAGAGTCCTGTACGAGGCCAAAAGGCTCCTATCTCAGCATGATGCTGCGACATTTAAAATAAGTGCCGCAGCGCTGGTATTCTGATAGGGAAAATGGTTTTCACAAACCAGCAATATTTTTAAATAGCGTATCCAACGATACCTCACACTATGGGATAGACGAGTAAAAAAATATCATCCCCACTTTATACCCACCGAAATAAATTTATTTGTCAAGATATTATTTTACCCCTTTTTCGCCGTAATTAATATACCCATAACAAATTACAGCTTTCAAGTACTAAGAGTTTCTGAGCTAAGCTGAGGACAGACATACGGACATGGTGAAGCTATAAGCGGGTTCCTTGTTGACTACGGAACCCTAAAATAAGAAAAAAAAACCTACCAAGTATAAAACGGACATCTAAATCCCAATATCCCTCGCTGAACAATTTCATGGAGATCGAATGTTTGTAAGTCGAGCCGTTACTTTATATTGTCACTATAAAATGGCAATATATTTGAGAGGCGTTTAAAATAACAAAATATCCAAGACAATCCCTGGTGGGCTTTTAAGCAGAGTTGTGCAATCTCCTCTACAATATCCGGCTTGAAACTTTGAGGCACACGTGAATCGGTAAGTCTTAACTTGTGGTAAGGTTCTGAAAGGTGCAGCTAGGGAACGGTTATGTTGTGAGTGTAACTTCATAGCAAGCCGCTAAGGCGAAGTCAAAGTCAAACCATTTTTTTCAATTATGCACATAAAAGGCAAGTTTGGCACGTCAAAATTTACAGGAAAATAGAACTGATTCCAGTTGCCAGCCGTTTCCACAAAGTAGTTTCGTATAAAGAATGAGCAATAAACTCCACTTCTTCTTTTAAAATGTTTTGCAATATTTTGTACACATTAATCATATTATTACCCGTATAATATATGTGAAGACGATGCACCCAGAATAAAATGACTAAATCACAAACGGTACTGTCAGCGTCTGTGTTCCCCCCTTCCACATATAACCCGTCTGCCTGCAAAACTAGAATGCACACACTCACCGTTCGACCTCCGCCCTGGACGGTCGTTACGCTGCTCCCGCTCCCTGCGCCCGCCCCGGTGCGCTTGTTCGGTCATTCCGCGTCGCGACACCGTTCGGAACGGTCGTGTGCTGCAGCTCCGGCTCGCTGCGCCCGTGCCGTGTCAAGTGTCCGCCGCCGCCGCCATCCGGTAATCGTTACGCCCAGTCGTAACGATTGCACTAGTAGTCCGACTACTAACAATAATATCAACTATTGTCTTTTTCAAGACAGGTTGGTATTGGTTTCTTTAAACCTTGTCATCTAAAACGTTGCGCGCGTTTTTACCCCGTCAGGGAAAAACCACAGTTTCGTGGTCCTTGGTTGAAACCTAACGGTGCTAACGAATCCAAGGGGGTGTTGACCCAATCACACCCGCCGAACCCCATCAGGGCAAGGCAGTCAATTGGACGGGTCCCAGAGTTAACCGGCCTTGGGGGATCTCCTAGTCGGCTCTGGTGACAGTTTTCCTTCCTCAGCTACTCACCCGGTGTCTTTAGGGTGTGTCTACACCCTTCGCACCGGATTTGTAGGGCCCCGTTCGCACAATAAGACTGGCGACGGGTTACAAGCTTAGGGCTCACCATTAGCACACATCTCCCTGCCTGACCCGGCAGGGAGGCTTCACTCATCCCCGGGCAAACCCACCCGGGGAGTTAGGGATATAGTCGTAGGGATAACTTCCCCGCCGCCATCATGGCCCCCCCCCCCCGAATATAAGAAAAACCCCGTCATCGGGACGGTGTTGATTGACTTCTTGATCGGAGTAGTACTAAAGGACCCCGTATTCCAGTCCAAATATGGACAGGAATACGGAGCCCTCGCGGCTGCCACCCTCTCGGCGTCCGTTCGCACCCACTCGACAGATAGCCCCCGCTCTCCTTCTCCTTCTCCATCGCGTTCGCGTTCGCGTTCTCGCTCGCCTCTATCGCAGGCTGGCTCATCTGTTTCCGACATGGAAACAGAAGAGGCAGTCAGTGGTGGAAGAGCCGACACCCCGCGTCCCGCTGGTTCCGACTCAGAATCGGACCGTACCGTCACGACACGGTCGGCAGCGTCCTCTGCCTCTTCCCCCTCCACCTCGGACGAAGGCTTCAGCCTAGTCTCGGGACGGGGGGGCAAGAGGAAGAAGACGAAAGCCCAGAGAAAGGCCGCCAAGAAAGGGAGAGCAGAGGCCCTCAGCCCTCCTGCGTCCCCCACTCCGTCTACCGCGTCCGCGCCCTTCGCGTCGCAGGTCCCCACCCCCACCCCGTCTACCGCGTCCGCGCCCTCCGCGTCGCAGGTCCCCACCCCCGCCCCGTCCACCGCGTCCGCGCCCCTCGCGTCGCAGGTCCCCACCGCCGCGCCCTCCGCCGCGCCCGCGTCCGTTAAGAAAATCCCCCCCCCACCGCCGGTATTTATCCAGGACAAGTCCAAATGGACTGATATATCTAAATGGTGTGTCGAGCTCCGGATAAATTATTCTCACGCTAAGTCAACTCAGACCGGCATCAAGGTGACGGTTCCCACGTCCACGGACTACAGGAGCCTAACTAAAATGCTTCGATCCAAAAACGTGTCTTTCCACACGTATTGCCTCCCCGAGGAAAAGGAAACACGCGTGGTAATCCGCAGGATCCCCCGGGAGATCCCTTGTTCCGAAATCTTAGCCGATCTTAGGTCGCAAAACGTCCCAGTTAACGAGGTCCACCGTATGCACCGCGCGCGACGCGGTGAGGCCTTTGATATGATCCTCGTGATCTGCCCACCCTCCGAGGGTCATAACCCGATATTCCAGATCAAATCGATCTGTAGCCTCTCGGGTCTCGAGATCGAGAGACCCCGCAAGTCAAGCGTGATTGCCCAGTGCCACCGTTGCCAACTCTACGGGCATACGCAGAAGCACTGCTATGCGACACCCAGGTGCGTAAAGTGCCTGGGTTCGCATAGCACTGCGGAATGCGAACGTCCAAAGGACCGCGCACTGTGCACTGAGCCACCTAGCTGCGTGCTATGTGGCGAGGCAGGCCACCCCGCGAACTACCGTGGCTGCGCTAAAGCCCCAAAATCCGCGCCCCCTCGCTTAGCGAAGCGTACCGACGCGCGTCAATTCCGCGAATGCCCGTCCTACTTGGAACCAGTAAGACTGAGTCCCCAGAGACCCAGTCCCTGGAATTACCTGCACCATCAGCAGGCGTTCCCTAATCTCCGGACTAGACACGCCCCTCAGGCAGTCGCTCCCCAGGCCCCTCAGGCCAGTATACCCCGATTAATGGACCCGCGAACCCGATTCGAGAACTCGCAATCGAGACCCGCGACCATCGCGCCCCTCACCGCACCCGCGCCCCTCGCCGCCGCGCCCGCGCCCGCGCCCGCGCCCACGCCCGTCGCCGCCGCTCCGTACGCGCGCCCCCCTCCTAACCACACCCCCACTCCCGTGGCCGGTGTCAACAAAGTAGATCCCTTCCAGGTGATCTCTTCCACCTACATGGTCTTCCTCACCCCCCGCGCGAGGAGGATGGCCGATGAGATAGTCGCCGCGACCAACGCCGGTGACTTATACCAAATTCAGGCAATATACAATGCGTATCCCGAGATCACGCAAGTATTGTCTAGATTCGCGAATAACACCCCTAGACCACTTAATGGATACTAGGTCCCCCGCTAGAAACAAACCCCGATCCCTAATGTTAGGTTATTTTAACGCCAATGGCTTGGACGGCCAAAACTCAGAGATCACCGAATTCCTCGGCGATCATAAGGTAGACGTTTTCCTAATTCAAGAGACCTTTTTAAAACCCAGGCACCGTAACCCGTCAATTGCGAATTATCGTATAATTCGCAACGATAGGTCGCGGTGCCACCTGGGAGGTACTCTTATCTATTATAAATCAGAGCTCTATTGCACGCCCATAGACCCTCCTGTCCTAAAGTCCCTACTAGAAGTCTCGATCTGCCGAATCGGTATGACGGGCCACCCATCTATAACGATAATATCAGCTTATCTGCCCCCTACCACTTCAATTGATCCTATCCAAGATCGACTACTGACCGACGACCTTAACACCCTCTTGAGCATGAGTGATTCCGTCATCATGGCGGGTGATCTCAATGCCAAGCACCCAGCCTGGAATAGTAGACTCACCTCCCATAGAGGCAAAGCCCTCTTTGACCTCTGCCCCCTCCTAAATTTTGATATCATCGCCCCGATGAATCACACCCACTATCCGCATAATCCTGACCATGCCTCTGACGTGCTCGATGTGGCACTTCTAAAGAACATCAACCTACGGTTGGTCTCTATAGAGGTGCACCACGAGCTTCACTCTGACCACCGACCTGTTCTCGTAGAATTGGCCCCTCGCATAGGTCTTCACGACCCCGATATCCCCCCGCGTACCAAAAGGATAACGGACTGGAAGCGAGTAGGCGAAAGCTTGAAAGCTAACACGTCCCCCCAATTGGATTCGATCCCCGACCAGTTCGACTCTATCGCAGACACGACGACCGCGATCGACTCTCTCACAGAGCACGTACAATCTGTCCTGAACACATGTTCAAGGGAGGTTCCGGCGACGGATAACCGTCGCGGGAAACTGCCGGACGATGTACGTGCACTGATGACGGAGAAGAACGCAGCCGTCCGTGCGTACAGTAGCTTTCCCTGCACGGCTAACAAAATCCACATGCGCTACTTGCAGCGTGCTGTAAGTAAACGCGTGAAGGAATTTCGTGACGCCGACTGGGATAAGCTACTGAACAGCCTAGAGCCGAACCATCTAGCATTCTGGCAACTCCAAAGGAAACTCAATCCCCGAGGAGGTGGCTCAGCCTCAATGCCCCCACTGATCCGCCCAGACGCGTCTCTCGCTTTCGAAGACATCGACAAAGCCGAATGCTTAGCCGACAGTCTAGAGGCCCAGTGCTCGCCCAGCTCTCAACCAGTAGACCAGGCGCACCTCGATGAGGTCGACGCTGAAGTCGAACGTAGAGCCTCCCTCCCGCCCGTCGAAGACCCTGAGTATCCTCTGGCTCCCGTCACACCGGCGGAAGTGCACGAGCTCATAAAGGGTCTGAAACCTCGTAAAGCCCCTGGCTCTGATGGTATCACCAATAGGGTGGTCCAATTGTTCCCCGCCCACCTGATAATGCTCTTGGCCACCATCTTCAATGGAGCCATGAACAATAATGTCTTCCCGCAAGTGTGGAAAGAGGCCACAGTAATCGGTATTGCCAAACCCGGTAAACCCAAGAAGGAGCCCGCGAGCTACCGCCCCATTAGCCTGCTCACAGTCATGGGCAAACTCTACGAGAGGCTTATTTATAAGCGTCTCAGAGACTACGCCGAGACTAAGGGCCTTATTCCCCACGAACAGTTTGGATTCCGTACCAAACATTCGTCGACCCATCAGGTCTACCGTATTGTCGAGGACATAAGCGCCGGCTTTCAACGCGGCCTTATGACAGGAGCTATCTTCTTTGATATAGCGAAAGCGTTCGACAAAGTCTGGCACAACGGCTTGATTTACAAGCTGTACCAACTCGGTGTGCCCGAGCGTCTCGTGCTCATCTTACGAGACTTTTTGTCGAATCGCACCTTTCGCTATCGCATAGAGGGAGCCCTCTCCTCCTCCCATCCCATACGCGCAGGAGTCCCTCAGGGCTCTGTGATATCCCCCCTGGCTTTTACGCTTTACACCAGCGACATCCCGAAGTTTAAAAAGGCTCAGTTGGCTCTGTTCGCAGACGATACGGCCGTTTACTACAGAGGGAAGAGTCATAATGTCATCACCAACACTCTCCAGACTGCAGCCGACAAGCTCGGTGCGTGGTTTAGAAAGTGGCGGATCGAAGTCAATCCTGACAAAAGCCAAGCGGTTCTTTTCATAAAACCGAGAAAACTCCCCCCAAAGCCCAAACCTGTCACCATGTTCGGCAAGCCTATCCCTTGGGAGAAGCGAGCCAAATATCTAGGTGTCACTCTCGATCAACGCCTCTCCTTTTCTGAGCATGTAAGTAAGGTGCGTTCGCGCGCCGCCTTCGCTCTCTCTAGGCTTCACTCCCTTGTCCACGAAAATAGCAAATTGTCACTCAAGTGCAAATTGCGATTGTACACCGCGTGCATCCGCCCCATCATGACCTATGCGAGTCCGGTCTTTGCCCAAGCAAAATCACATGTCATCCATAAGATGCAAGCCATTCAAAATCGTTTCCTCCGTAAATGCACGGGAGCCCCCTGGTTCGTTCGGAACACAAACCTCCATGTAGAGCTTAGAATGCCTACAATAGCCCAATTTCTGAAACGCTCTTCCAAGCGATTCTTCGACTCTGCCGCCACCCACCGCAACACTCTCGTTGTGCAGGCCGCCAATTATACCCCCTCCCGCATTAGCGCGATCCGCCGTCCAAGGCACGCACTGACCGACCCAGACGACCCCACCACTCTCATTCAGGAGAGCCGTAGGGAAACTAGTACAGCTCGAAGAGTACACACAACACGAACACGATCACAATTCCGACCTCGCTTTAGAGGTCCCGCGCGAAATCGACGACCCCGATTAATAAGCCCTCCCCGTCCCTTGACGACGCTTAACGATGTGCCAGCATGTGGTTTAGCTGAGCCTGTAATCCAAACTCCCCCGACTAATAATAATCAGAACCCTGATATTATCCAGCCACCGACGGTCCCTTGCCACCCTCCCTCCGACACTGCCCTAAGCCGAGGTTCGAGCCCCACCTGGGGTGCCCTTAGCGAGCAGTCGTCTAGCATAAGTAGATTTTAGTATAAACCCCCTGGCTGGAGGCGTAAACTTCGTTAGGAGCTTGCGGCACCACAGGAAAGTCCGGTTAAGGAGCAGGAACCCCCAGTGGTTATACCTCCGAGATGCCATTACAAAAAAAAAAAAAAAAAAAAAAAAAAAAAAAAAAAAAAAAAAAAAAAAAAAAAAAAAAAAAAAAACTAGAATGAACAGACATCTTCTGGGTATGCTCGTTCCAACATAGACTTTATCCATTGCTTTCCATCATGCGAGATCGAGGTCAACAGCGGGCCCAATCGGTACAAAAAAATAAAAATTGAAATGCAGATTAAAAACCAAACAATGACAGAAAAATTTATTAGATACATGGTGCTCACACCATTAAATTAAATAATAAAAAATAAAAAAATTACAAGTAATAAGTCAGTGTGTGAGCTAAAGTAAGCGAGGTGCAGTTTCCAGTTCTCTGAGTTTAAAAAGTACACTGATTATCTCTAGGTGCCATGTTTCTATTAACAATAAATAGGATATACTATTCCGTCAAGATGGTTTGAAACTCAACCAAACATTGTTTAAGATAAGCGACATAACTTATCTGTTAAAACAGTTAGCTTGACCATAGAATACTTTATAACCGTAATAGCAATAGCAAAAAGAATACCGAGACAAAATTTAAGTGTAATTTATGCATTTCAATACATGAAGAAACTATTGATATAATTAATAGTATATTATTAACATCAAACTTGAGAGTAGTGGTGGCCCAGTGGCAGTGGTGATGGTCGCGATTTACAAATTTTAGGAGAAACCGGCATGTCCTAAAACACAAAATACGAAGACATCTACCGACCCGTACTGGGCCTGCATGGTCGATTATGCTAACATCAAACTTAGGTACTCATTTCCTTAATGCATGGGGAACTGAGTAATTAACCTTTCTGTCTTGAAGGTCACACAAAGTTGGATGCTTTGGAAAAAGTGTAAACCTAGGTGTCTTTCGAAGTGTTATTTGATTCTGTGGTCACAAGTACTATTTTTTTAAGTTTATTACAAGCTTTTATTCAACTTGCAATGTTTGTTTGTTAGGTTGTTTAGGCCAAATCTTGCAAGCTGAATTAAAACCACTTCCTCATAACTTATGAAGTTGACTTAAGAGTGGACTACGAAAACCAAACCAGCTTAAATGATTTTTCTGGCAATCGAGTTATTGATGATTGATATAATGTTAATTCAATATGTTATAATGTTACAATAAAATGTTGTCGCACTCCTTGCTGCACAACACAATTACACAAGTCGCCATTGGTACGCTATACTATTCGTGAGGTCACTTGGTGCAAAATCAAGCGTTGGATTAGTTGATTCCGTGGTAGAGGCCATGTGGTGCCGGAGTGCCGTGTGGTGCCGGACGTAAAGAATAGCATCACCCTATTTCCTCCCGTGGGTGTCGAAAAAGGTGACTAAGGGACTTTCTAGAGAATGGGCAGCAGCGTTCTCTATGCATTTTTAACACCATACTGCGATCGCCAACCCGCCTACGAAGCGTGGCGATTATGGAAAACCCCCCCAATTGGGGGAGGCTTATGTCCAGCACTGGACGTCTTTCGGCTGAAATGATGATGATGATGATGATGTGGTAGAGGAATTTGAATGTTACCCGTGACATTAATATAGTGGCTTACGTTACCAATTCTACTTCTCTTCTAAGGTTGGAGGGTCAATTTAGTACTGTTATTTGCTCGGAAATTAGTTTTTCACTTAGAGCAGATTGGAGAAAACTTTAAAAAGAGAGAGAAATTACATTTCAAGGAAAAATCGTTTTAGCGGTTTTTGAAATTGGACCCCTCATATTACACGTTTTGAAGACAATGTATTTATATGATAAGCATGACCTGATTCTACACCCACGATTGGCTCCAGACGAAAGAACTCCTCAATGGTCAACAGTACAGATACGAAATTTTACATACGATTTAAGTTTTAGTTAATTTGTTTGTCCCACTGCTGAGTAAAGGTCTCCCCGATAATTTTCCAATTTCCTTTATGTTGTGCCTTCTGTGGGCAATTAAATTGTTTTCTGATTTTTTATTACATTGCCTCGTTGGTCTTGTGGTCGCATGCGCTACTGCTTAGCTGAGTACTTGGGTTCGATTCCCAGGTCGCGCAAAGTGTTATTGGGTTTTCCATCTGGAATTTCTCAGTAGCAGTCCCGAGTCTGGATTTATGCCCGGTTGATTGCAATAGGTTTGTCCCCTATTACATAGGACGTACATAACTGGCGAAATGTGGATGTATTATTATAGGTACACCTCTGCCTAACCCTTCAGGGAAATACAGGCGTGATGTTATGTTTTGTTAAATTTAAATAATAAAATAAAATAAAATAAGAATGTTTATTGCAGAAACTTGTACAACTTTTATAGTAAATTTTACATTGGGACCTCCTTTTAAGTAAAAGATATACCTGTGCTAGGAGATCCCACTCCAATCCCAGTGGTGTACAAAAAGAAAATAGAACTTGAACAAAACATTACAAATACTAAACAAGACAAGACTTGAACTTCAACTAAATAAAAGAAAAACATACTTAGAGATATATCTATGCTAATACTATATGGATTGTTTGTATTTTTATGTGTGATCCGCAATAAATGAGAATAATAATAATAATAATAAGAGCGTCGCACAATGATTGTTAATATCGCGGTCCCGCATGACGAGAACCTAGTGAAAGCTGAAAAAGATAAACAGATTAAGTATCTTGACCTGGCTCACGAGGTTGTCGACATGTGGGATGTGGATACAGCAATCATTGTGGCGATAGTCGTGACGGCCAATGGCATAATAGCTAAGAGCCTCGACCATCATCTGAAGAGGCTCTCGTTAGGTGGCTGGATTAAGGGCTTGATCCAGAGAGCAGTACTTCTGGACACGGCGCGTATCGTGAGGAGGTTCCTCTCTCAGGGGCCCTGACCACCGATAGCTTGGACCCTGTTCCCGATACCGGTGGGCTACTATTTTTATATTTTTAAATGTTTTTATGTTTTTATAAAAATATTAAAAAATGTAAATGATATGTTTTTAAATAAAATAAAGGAAATAATAATAATATCCTAAAATAGTGTGTGTGAGTGAGTGTGAGAGTGTGTGTGCATGTGAGGGTGTATATGAGGGTGTTTGCGTTTGTGAATATTTTCAATTCATATTGAAGATGCTTGCAGCAGTAATTAAATGTCATCATAGGTATTCAGTTTTAGCCATTGAGCATTTTTGCAGTTTTGGGTTGGTCAGTCACGGGGATGTTAATTATTTTATTTTAAAGGGCAGCGGAATTTGTACTGTACTGCATTTTGTCATAACCAGTTTTAACTAATTTTACTGGTGCAACACTGTACTTTCGCCTATTTATTTATTTATTCAACCCAACCCTTCGGGGAAATACAGGCGTGTTGTTATGTTAAGTTAAATTGAAATAAGAAAAGAAATTCGCAAATTTTATGGAAAAGTAACAGAAAGATCACAAAAGCACGTCGAGTAAGTATATCACACCTCTCGGTTCTGCAATATATCAAAAATATAATGAAAATTTTCTTGCAAAAAATCTCATATTCTGTGAAGTCTACAGCCGTCAAGTCTTTGTGCCACCTTACTTGGTAAAGCGAATACCATGTCGGGTAAGAGTACCGATTATCATTGTATAAAAATTTTGTTGGTCTTCTTTCTTTTTCGTATGGTTAGTGGCTGGTGTCAGAGTTTTTATGCCACCCATGGGCCGCTGACTTGGCTATACATGCTGTCAAAAAATATCTCTCAGGCACGATGTTTTCGTTCAACGTTTTTTAAGGAAGTGATAATTATACAATACGCACATGAATCCGAAACGTCAGGGGTACGTGCCTTGGGTTCGAACTCGAGACTTATGACTTGGCAGTCCGACGGTCACACCACTAGGAACTGCTATAAAAAAAATATGTTTGTGAAGAAAAAGTTTTGAGTAAGGCTTTACCTACTGTTTTCTGAAAAAAAAAAGAAAAAAATGATTTGTACACATAAACATACATAACATCACGCCTTGTTTCCCCGAAGGGTTGGGCAGAAGTGTATCTATGTAAATAAAACCCACATTTTGCCTGTTATATTATTTTAAGTCCCATATAATAGGGCGCGGGCCTATTGCCATCAACTGAGCACAAATCCAGACTCCAGGCTGCTACTAGATAGGAAAACCCAATAACACTTTGCCCGACCTATAAATCGAACCCAGGAACCTCATGCAATAATAAAATTTGTGTAAGAACAAAAATAGTAATACTTATGATAGTCCACCATAATTATTGGGGCATTACCATGCCATGGTCATAAGAGTACTTACCATTACTTTAACGAGACCTCTTTTATTGGAAAACCTACACTTTCGTGACTTTTATTACAGGCGAATGCCAATTACTCTCGAAACCCGATCCGATCAACAAACTTAATTATCATTCATTACCCAAAAAAGTGCGACGGCTGACAACTGGGGAGTCTACCCCAATATTTTAAATGATACAGCTCATATATCAACAGGGTCAGTGAAATGTGTGAAATTGTAATTTTGTGAAGCGAAGACGTACCGTCGACCTGTGTTTTAGGGTTCCTTCCATATCTTACAACGAAATAAATGAAATCATTTCAGTTTGGCTTTTTATTTCTTTAGGCTCTTTTACTTCCATTATACACGGTGGAGAGCAGTAGTGGCTCAGTGGTAATGGCCACGATTTACGAGTTGTAGGTCGTAGGTTCGAATCAAGATAGGCACTTTACTTTTTTTTTTCATTTCATCACCACTGCTGATCAAAAAGGTGCATGAAAACATCGTGAGGAAACCGACATGTCCTAGAACAAAAATATCGAAGACATGTGACATCTACCAACCGCGCTGAGCCCTCGTAGTAGATAACGGCCCACTCCCTCTCACCTAGCCCGTGTCCCAACAGTGGGAACGTTATAGGCTGGCTATTATGAATGACACATAGTAAGTTACAAGGTTCAGTACAGTAAGGTTTCGTGTGGTGCCAGACGTAAAGAATATCATCACCCCATTTCCTCCCGTAGGTGTCGTAAAAGGCGACTAAGGGACTTACTAGAGAATGGGCAGCAGCGTTCTCTATGTATTTTTAACACCATACTGCGATCGCCAACCCGCCTGCTAAGCGTGGCGATTATGGCAAATCCCCCCCTTTTGGGGGAGGCCTATGTCCAGCAGTGGACGTCTTTCGGCTGAAATGATGATGATGATGATGTTACAGGGATCAATATAGCAGCTATGTCTACCTTGTGATCCCTATTGAATCTAAACCATATTAAAGAAAGAATATAGATTTATTCCAACGAATTAGCATTGCCATTCAACGTGGCAATGCTGCCAGTCTCTTGGGCACGTTTCCGGATGACAGCGGTGCGGACAAGTACTTCAATACCTAAGTGTGTTTTTGTATTTATTTGTATAGTTAGTTCTGTTAAATATTGTAAAAAATTTGTATTTCGCCGTTTAAGTTCTAACACCGCGGATGTCAAAATACGCAACTTTTCGGGAGTTCAAAAAAAACTGTTGCATTTTGCATCAAACAATTGCTTAAAGTTATGTTTGTTTGTTTGTTTATAATTATAATTTGTACATTGAATAAACCTAACTAAAATAAAGTTTTTTGATACAAAATGAAACGGCTTTTTACTCTCCTGAAAAGTTGCGTATTTTGACATCCGCGGTGTTCGAACTTAAACGACGATTTACAGAATAAACAAGTTCTATAACATACTTTGATACATATACCCTCATCCGCCAGAATCTCAAGAAATAATAAAAAAATATTCCCAAAACACTCACACTTGGCCAGTTACAATAATAAAAAACTCTCTTAGCAGTGACACGTATTTTTATTTCTATATCGAAGTTCGAGCTGTGTATCCGAGTGGAAGTAACACTTGATAATGAAAAGCTACGAGAGTGTTCGAGTGATATTACTTTTTTACCGAATTACAATCGATTTACTTTCTTCAGGAGTTGAGACTTCTTCAAAGGCCTACACTGTTCTCCCATATTATTATTTTAATATATTAACACTGTTATTTTAAAAATATTGTAAAAGCCAATTATTTTCGTGGAGTTTCTTACCGGTTCTTCTCTTTATGAAACGACCAATTTGAACCGTGCACCTAGCTTCTGACGTACCAATTTGAACCGTGCACCTAGCTTCTGACGCTTCGTAAGTGCCCATGTAGTTTTATATGAAATTTAATATTAATTAATTAATTTCATATTTGGATTTTGATTTTGAGTTTTCAGTATTTCAGAGGTCTATTTTATTCTCATAAAAGACTACAGTCACTTACATGAGAAATACAATATAATAGTGCTTATTAATAGGATTTTCGTTGTTCGTTTTTTTTTTTTTTGTATAAGCAGGTACTTCTATAATGCATTCAGTAGTACCACTTAGATACTTATTGTAAGGATCGTAGCAGATGGCGTTCTGAAGGTTCTGCCTACACCATGAGAAAAAGGCGTGAGTTTATGTAATAGGTTGGGGAAAAAGTTTCTTCGCATTTTTTAAGAAAATTCAAAACTTTTTTTAATATAGTTTATTTACATTTAACTATAGTATGTAGGTACCATTTTGTTCGATAACTTTTTGCCATCTTGTAGGTAGAGACATGATCCCATTGCTATAGAAATTTTGGGACTTCTGATCAAAATACCGCGACAAGTGGTTTTGGCAGTCCTCTCGTGATGTTAACCTGACACTGCCTAAAGAATTCTGAAGAGACCGAAACAGGTGGAAATCTGAAGGTGCAAGGTCAGGACTATACGGCGGATGTATTAACACCTCCCAGCCAAACTCTCTTAATTTTTGCTGAGTGGTTAAAGATGCATGAGGTCTAGCGTTATCATGATGAAAAACCACACCACTTCTCTTGATTAATTCCGGCCGCTTTCTCTCAACTTCTTGCTTTAATCTCATCAGTTGTTCGCAGTAGAGTTCAGAATCGATAGTCCTGCCTGGTGGTAACAGCTCATAATGAATAATGCCCTTCCAATCCCACCACACACACAGCATCACCTTGTTGCGAGTTAACCCGGGTTTCGCCACAGTCTGTGAAGCCTGACTGGCCTTTGACCACGACCTTTTTCGCACGTTCTTGTCGTACGTGATCCACTTTTCATCACCAGTTATCAGCTTCTTCAAAAATGGTTCGGTTTCATTACGTCGTAATAAAGAATCACAAATGAGTACACGGTTCATTAGGTTTCTTTCAGTGAGCTCGTGAGGTACCCAAATATCGAGCTTTTTTGTGTACCCAGATTTTTTCAAATGTGCCAAAAAAGTTTTGTGGTCAATTCCCAGTTCTTCAGCTACGTCGTAACTACTGCTATATATATATGCCGATCTTGCTCCAATTTTTCAAAAATGACATCTATTTTATCCGTAATAGGGCGATCAGAGCGACGTGCATCTTTGACATCAAAATTTCCGGATTGAAAACGCTTAAACCAAATTTGTGCTACTCTCACAGATACTGCACTAGGTCCATAAACATCGCAAATTTTTTTCGCGGCTTGCGTTGCATTTTTACCTTTTTTGTAGTAAAATTTTAAAATGTATCGAATTTCTTCATTAGATTCACTCGTCTTGACAGTACGAAAAACAAATGAAAATCACACATTTTCCTAATTTGAATTTGGAATTATGTTCTTTAAAATTTCTATGATACCAAAACCAGCCAGATACAAAGAGATTTTATTACAAGTTCATAGGTACATACTATAATGCGAAAATACTTTTTCCCCAACCTAAATGTAAGTATTAACTTAACTTTGGTAGTTTGTGGTCTTTGATAATAACGATGCTCTATGATAAATTATACAACATATCCCGGAATTAACGCATACCACCAAACACCCCAATTAGAATATTATGTTACTAGCTTTTGCCCGCGGCTCCGCCCGCGTGTATTTCGGTTATCGCGTAAAAAAGTAACCTATGTCCTTCTCCTTAACCCAGGCTACATCTCAGCCAAATTTCATGACTTTCGGTTCAGCAGTTTATTTTCTAAAAAATTGAGAGAGAGAGAGATGAAAAATTGAGAGTGAGAGTGACGGAGAGAGAGAGTGAGTGAGTGAGAGAGTGAAAGTGAGCGAGGGAGAGTGAGAGAGTGAGAGAGCGAAATCGGCGTGAAAACGTAACAGACAGACAGATAGAGTTACTTTCACATTTATAATATTAATAATAATATTATACATGTGGAAATATATATTAGTAATTAGTATATTAGTATAGATGGATACTAATAATTCATTCACTGAATTTTTATTATGTATAAAACATTGTTTAGTTATAAATTAGTTATACTGACTGGGAGAAAATTGTGGTCACATTACCAATCTACGCACGCACACAGCCGCACACGTATAAGGGTCTAACGTAATAGGTACATCGTCCATTTTAGTTTTTTTTTTACTGTACAGGAAAATGTGACTGTAATTTACTTTGTTTTTTTTATTTTTGGGATATAAAAATACCAATAATAAAAATGACAGAAAACCATTTTGAACAAACTGAATGAAATAACATTAGACATTTAAGTAAACCTTTTATACAGTCCGTTCAACCGATTTTGACTTCTATTGCGTTGGTGGCATGACAAATGGTAGCCGCAGTAAGCAGTTGGTACTCGTATTGTAACCACTTTTTTGCTTTTAATGCCATCCATATACCTACGGAATAGAAGTTAAAATCTCATTAGTGAAGGAATGCTAACCAACAACACTTATGATGTAGTGATACGCGATTTACCCATTTTTTTTAAATTCTGAATTAAAGAGTTTATTATTATTATTTGTTGGTATACATGTTTGTATCTCGGAACTGTCCTGCGGGTTTTATAGGGTAACACGGGCCAAAGCCAAATGCTACCCCTGAGTGTATTAAACTAAGTGATAATTGATGATGATGATTGGCGTGATGATATTATTTGTGCGTCATTGCCGTTCTGCAGAAATTTTCGGACAATTCTGCAAGTGTTCAGGATAGCAGCTTTCTGTAGGGTTTGGTGTTAAGTTATTCTTTTCTCAAGTGTGCATAATGATAACCCATTTATTCAAGTCTATCAAAACCTCTCAGATGTACTAAGTCCTGATATTGTAACTGTTATCGCAAAACATAACATATACGATTCACGTGTACATAATTGGATAAAGACCATACGTGTCATAATGATGACACGGAGGCACGTTTGGAGCACATAAGTAGCAGATACACTTACCATACGTCCCGTTTTGAACGGGACCGTCCCTTTTTCGGTTCTTCGTCCCGGTGTCCCCGAAAAAACCTGGGGACGCAAAACTGTCCCGTTTTTAGAAACTGCGCTATAATTGGCGGGCGGATATAAAACTTTAAAAAATATATTAAAAAAACGTGCCATGATTTATTCTTACTTAAAATAATCACCAGCTGTTTTAAAAAAAAATTGTTCTGCTGACAACTATAAAAATTTATCTTGCTTTTTGTAATAATATATGTTTTTTGATGAATATAAAAATAAATTTTTAAACTGTCATGGTCACTAACATTATTATTAACATAAGCGGGATATTTACCATGTTTATTAATTGTTCTGAGTTCCCGATATTTCGGCGCTGTTGCAAGCACCATGATCATGGATCATGGCGCTGTTGCAAGCACCATGATCATGGATCATGGCGCTGTTGCAAGCACCATGATCACGGATCATGGTGCTTGCAACAGCGCCGAAATATCGGGAACTCAGAACAATTAATAAACATGGTAAATATCCCGCTTATGTTAATAATAATAAAAATAAATGTTTCTTTTTTTTCCATTGATTACCTAGGCTGGTATTCTGAAAATTGAGTTTCCTTTATGAATCGGCCCTACTAATTGAGATAGAAAAACTGATGTCCCGTATTATGTAAAAAAAAAAATTGTCACTGAAATACACACTTGCTTACACTTTCTCACACACCCTCGCACAGATATTCACACTAGAATTATACTCTCATTAACATACTTATTATTTGATATTTTAAGTGCCTAAGGTTTTGTTATTACGTAATTAAGCTGTACTATGGAAGAGCGGAGTCTCGTAATACAAGCATTGTTTGCTTAAAAGGAGGTTCCAAACAGTAACCTGAAACATAAATATTATTACTTAATGTTAAATTTACTTCTTTTTTTATGTCCTTTAAAATTGTATTAACTTTTTCAATATGTAACCTATTATTCCTTTGTTAACTTTATTGTCATTTCAGCCGAAAGACGTCCACAGCTGGACATAAGCCTCTCCCAATTGGGGGGGCGGGGGTTGCCATAATTTCCACACTTGGCAAGCGGGTTGGCGATCGTAGTATGGACGAACTTTATTGTGCATGGTGTGTGGTATAAGTGAAGTAGTTCACCTGTTTAATTAATACCTGATGATGCCTTTTATTTATGTGTCATGTATTGTGCCACTTACAAAAAAAAAAAATACTAAGATGAAACTAAACACATGACTTCAAACACTGGATTACCCACAGACAGAAAACATACTTAAAGAACAATACTCGTGATAAGTAAATAGTACCTAAAGTAGGCACACAAATCCTCACATATACCCAAAGTTCAGCCACCAAGCACAATCACTCTCACTCACTCACGCACAAATACACATACATACACATACACAAAAACAAAACAAACACACACGCACACAAACCACTCAAGAGCATGCATGCACTAAATTGGATTCTTACATTTTAAAGTTTTAATTCCTATTTAATTTTTAATTTTATATATTGCATAAATTGTTAAAGTTAAAAAAACGGGTGAAGACACACACCCGGGTTGTTCCTGTAACACAGGTACAACCTAGCTCAGGAGTCAAGGCTTCAAATTAAAATGTAATAACTTTTTTTAATGTCAATAAAACATATTTATTTTTTATTGTGTATATCTTTTGTTGGAGATCCTAAATTAATAAATAAATTACATAAATATTCACCAATAGGTGTGCAACGTATGTACCACTAAATATGCTCTCGATAACCCTCTGATAAGTCGACTCGTGTACGTTGATACAAAGTTCTAGAGCGATGCTCAACTGGTAATAACCAGAATTTTGTGGCGGGATTGATAAGGTTTGAGGATTGATAATACACGATCGAATTACCTCGAACTATGGACGGTGTGTCTACAATATTATTATTTATCTTACTTAGGATGTTTGAGCTTTGAGGGCTCATGGCTAAATGATAAGTACATACCTATCTTCTAAGAGTGATCCAAGGTTGAGATTGTCGTGGTCAGCCGGCAAAAGCGTGAGAAGGACTAACCGTTCTTTATTAATATCGAGACCTCAGGAAACCTTCGTAGTTGCCGGTTGTATGTAACAAAGTAGTGCTATAAAAATACCCATTTATTGTTATAGAGGATTGAGGAACAGGGTGTAAAGTTCACTCATCCTCCATAGAAAAGGGAGGATCCTCCGAGCAGACGGGCTTTGTGTCTGGTGGGCAACTGCCCGACGGTTGATGTCGGGATGTTGTATATATGCTAGTCGCGTGGTAAACTCTGATTGCGCGATGCAGGATTTGTGACGTCAGGCTTTAATGCGTAGTTCGCATGTGGCTTTGTAGATGCCGCCACCAGTGTCTATCATCAAGGGCGGTCAAACGCCCTCAAGGCTGATCAGACTGACCACTATTCCATAAACAAGTTGATTTGATGAGTTATCGCAGGTTCCACAATAACTATTCACCAGGTTACTTAATTCTTCTTCTTCTTCGCTTCGCTCTTGGCAGAGCGGTCGTGGTCACAATGAGTTTTTTCTAATCGCAGGTGTTTTCGTAACTCGCCTCACGATCTCCCTCCATCTCGTTCTATTAGATGACAGTCTGGCGCATTCACTAACAGGGCCTCCAATTGAGGATTTAATTTGATCTGTGCACCTAATCGGTGACCTCCCGCATGGCCTATTACATTCTACTCTGCCCTGCACCACTAGATGCTCTATGGAGTCATTATTGTCTCGAGACATGCCCAAAGAACTTCAGTATTCGAGACTGTACTAGTGCTGATAGACACTGTATGATGCCGAGTTCTTGGAGTATGGACACGTTTGTATGGAATTCTCTCCACGAAATCCCAAGCATTCTTCTTCAGCACCACATTTCTAGAGCATCTACTTTTTCTTTTCCAGTTCTCGTAATATACACGTCTCAGCTGCGTATAGAAATATGGGGATTACGAATGTACGAACGAGCCTGATCTTAGTGTGAAATAAATGTAATAACAGTGTTGAAATTTTTCGTCGGTCATTAAATAATATTTATTTATTTAAACTTCTCACACACAATAAGGTACAAAGGCGGACTTAATGTCATTTTCTCCATTCTTCCAAGGGTAGTGAAAAGATAAGATGGCAGGTGTTTTATTTAAGAGGAGATAATAATAATAATAAAAATATTAAAAAGATAACAAATAAAATAGATACACAAATACATAAATATGTTATAAACTTATAATAGACATACATACAAATTACTATAATATAAAATATTTACTTATTATATATAAATACAAATTCAAGGAGAAGAGATGATTGAGATGACTCTACACTATTTGTTGTGAAAATAACTCCGAAATTTCCACTTAAATGCATACCGACTGGTGGCCGTCCTGATATCCAGAGGAAGCGCATTCCAAAGAAGAATGGACTGAATATAAAAGGAAGAATGAACAAAGTCAGAAGTATAAGAAGGACAGAGAGAATCAGAGAGTATGGGCATATCAGTTGTTCCATGCATTTTGACGGTGTAGGGAGAGTGTGATGAAGCCGTATAGCTAAGGATTTATGGTTACGAACATA
Source organism: Dryobota labecula (assembly GCA_947523025.1). Lineage (NCBI taxonomy): Eukaryota > Metazoa > Arthropoda > Insecta > Lepidoptera > Noctuidae > Dryobota > Dryobota labecula. Next base: position 22,851,191 of record OX383289.1, on the reverse strand, counting down.
GGTACATACATAATCAGTCTACAATGTTCCCACTGCTAGGAAACTGGCCTCTTCTCTTCGAGAGGAAGTGGGCTGTAATCTCTACGCGGACCCAGTGCGAGTTGGTTCATGTCACATGTTTTCGAATTATTGGTTATACACGATATTTTCCTTCACCGTTTTGAGAGCAGCGGGGATGAAATTATTTACACAAAGTCAAGCGCCTTCGAACCCACGATCTACAACTTGTATGTCGGGCCGTTACGGATTTAGAGTTGTAGGTCATTAATTTCAAAACACAATTGTAATAAATAAACTTTAATTAGTCAGTCTCATTAGGTATATAATCACATCGACATACTTATGTATGATAATTACGATATTAATTAATAACAATAGAAAAAAACAACGAATACTCTGCTTATTCCGGTTTGCCCCGACACCGTGTACTATATTATACGATACTGCCCCGGAAATTATTGTGAGGAAACGCAACCCATATACAAGAAATCATCAAATTCCTCTGAGTCATAGCCTGTACAGCGTTCATGTGCCCAGCTTTTGCACCCAACCTTCAACTATGCGGCGTGTTCCGTATTCCTTCGGACAATACAGGCAAATGTTTTCATTTGTGGATTTTGCTGTTGTGGCTTTAGTTGGCCAGTTCAAATTAAGTTTAACCGTTTTCTTGTTTTAAGTGGTGGTTATTAACTCTTTTTGTAGGGAGAGGATGTGATGACAGTTGTTTTGCCACTTCGATGATCGGTTTATCGTTTTCGATCCATTCTTATCTTGGGAAAAGGTATTATATCGGCTGGAGACAGAGTTGCATGTACCAGTTTAACAGCAGGAAGAGTTAACGGTGCAGCAGAAGTAGATGGGCAACGGATAAGCGTGGGGTATAGAAGAAGTTGATGGTAATGGGTCAACAAGTCGCGCAAAAGAGGTGGATGGAATAGGGTTATCAAGTGCCGCGGAAGCAGTTGATAGCATCGGGTCTCACCATGGGACCACCGGTAGGCAGGCAAGTTGAAGGTATCGGGACCTGTATCTCCGCAGTTTGAGCCGCAGCAAAATCTGCTTAATCAAACACGTTCCAATTTGTCGGATAAATGCCCGTTTTTGAAAAACCAGACACGGAATTTTGTATTGTGGCCATATTGAGACCAATGACCCGACGTTTACGACGAAGGAGCTCAGGTTTGTGACGGAGAGCTTCAATCCGAAGAAGACACTCGGTGTAAACGGCTTCACAGCCGATAAGCTGTACCAAAAAGTCTCGACAGCGGAAATTGTGTTACGACACGACCAGGAATATTTCGTAGCCACATGTCCACTTCTTGACTATAGTAGATGCTCAATGGACCCATGATGACATCAACGGGTTGTAAGCTGTGGGTGCAATGGGGAGGGAAGCTTAAAATTGTAACCCTATTTTTCTTGGCCATTTCAATCAAGGAGAGACTTTGTATGGATTGATTGATCATCAAGTAAAAGTAAAACTGGGTCTTCTTTCTTGGGCTCTTTACATGATTGTGGTGACTTTATAGTGGATTTTCGTACCTGTTAGGCCTTACCAGCTTTCAAATATACCATAGTTCCGTCATATACCGCTTGGACCGCTTTTCTCATATTTTTCATATCCCATTCCTGTTTGTTAGTCTTCCTTTTATAGTTACACGGCATCTTTGTAGCATCTGTAATGATAAATTACAAAGTTATCTCAAATTCATACATCCGGGTCAAAATCATGTGTGGGCCGGTTTTACCCCGAGCGGTTTTGCCCCAAGGCTCCGTTTGTGTAAACATATCATTCCCTACTATAAACGCAAATCATCTCGCCTGTAAAAACATTGTTAAATACAAGCAAATAAACACTTTTGCTTTGATTATTAGATACTTAAGGCGACGATAACCGACTTTTAATGATTTTATACTGAAGATCAAGTCTAAACGAGTAGTGATAATGATTTGAAAAAAGTATTTATGTTAAATAAGAGCATTTTTTAAAATAACTTAAGGCTTTGACTGCCAGACAACAGACACAATAGAAAAACTATTGTTAGCGGTCACCAGTGACCGCGGTGGCAGTTAATGTGTTAATAAATGAATATTTAAGATTATGTTAATATTACGTAGTGAAATTAATTTGTAAAGTTATGTCTAACGCGGATAAAAAACTGAGAATCACGCAAAGTCTATCAAGCGTATTTTTCTGAAACCTTCACTTTTTTAAAGATAATTTAATTATTAATCTTTGAGTATACGTGTTTTATTTAAAAATCTTTTGTTTTATATACAATAAATTAATAATACGTCTTATTTGGGACAGCGCTCCTGAATGGGTGAGTCCTATTACTGGCTGGACGTACGACGGCGTTGTGTGAGCTCGAACACGCAAGCTAACCACTCAAGGTCACTGTCATATATTTGCGCCTTAACAATTGTGAAATCTACGTATTATATTACGTAGATTTCACAATCAAGATCACCGAAAAACAATAAACAAACTCCTACTTTTCGGGGTACATCTGTTCCTGTAACTGATCGGCTCGAGCTCCTAGGCATGGAGTTGACATCTGGTCTCAACTTCGGCTCCACCATCGAGTGCAAAGCTCAAACTGCGGCCAAGAAACTGGGCGTCCTAAATAGGGTGAAGCGATACTTTACGCCTGGACAGCTTTTAACCCTTTACAAAGCACAAGTCCGTTCCTGCATGGAGTATTGCAGCCACCTTTGGGATGGCTCAGCAAAGTACCAACTTGCTGCGCTTGACTCGGTGGAACGCAGAGCTAAGAGGCTCATTGGCGACGTAAAACTGGTGGATGCCAAGCTTCACAGCTTGGCTCATCGCCGCAAGGTTGCCTGCTTGTCGGTCTTCTACAGATTGTACTTCGGAGAGTGTGCCCATGAACTCCACGACCTCATTCTACCGGCCCCCTTCTACCATCGGACATCTAGACGCACTGCAAGTTACCACCCCTACCTGGTTGATATTCCACCAACTCGCACTAAGCGTTTTCAAACGTCTTTTATAATGCGCGTAGCAAAGGAGTGGAACTCTCTGCCTGCGTCTGTGTTTCCGAACGCATAAAACCCTAATCTATTCAAAGTGAGAGTGAACAGGCTTCTTCTGGGTAAGCTCACTCCATCGTAGACTTTGTCTCTGTCATCCAGACCTAGACTAAAGTCAAGAGCAAACTCATAGCAGAATGAAAAAAAATAAAAAAAAATGAAATATATTACTAATGAGGAAATTCGAATGATTGACCGAAATAAAAGTGTTATACTGTTTTACCCTGGTATGTGGTTTTAAACAGTTCTGTATTGCGCTTTTGTATGAAACAGCAGATGTTTTTTAATTGACGTAAAATTTCGTAACTGATATACAATCAGGGGCTGAATTCTGAATTTGTAGTAACAGTTTGCACGTCGATGCACTCGTTGCACTCTGTATATACTACGCAATAAAATCAACAAAGGCCCGATAAATCAACATTATCTTACTTCCACCACGGAACAAAGACTACAAAAATAAACAGACAAATTGTATTCAGAACATCTTCACTTGCATACCTACAGGTGTGACGTGTCTTGACGCACCACTATAATTGCCACTTGCGATCCCGTGTCACACCCGTGTCAAACTCCCGCCATTTGCACTGGAATATTCCCTATAAATTGGCTTTCATAATGCCTTGACGACGGTTTATCAATAAAACCCTTCGGTTCTATGGAGGTATCAAACGTTTAAATTGTTTTTTTTGATTTCACATTGCTCTGTTTGCGTAGAATTGTGCAAGTGGGAAATGCAAGGCTGAAAGGAAATCTTTTCATTATTAAAAGAGTCTTTATTAGGGTTCCGTACCTCAAAAAGAAGAAATAAAGACCCTTATAGGATCATTCGTGTGTACACACAAGTGATCCTATAAAGGTTCCGTGTCTGTCTGTATGTCAATTTTTCACAGCTAATTAGGTCCGAATCTCCTGGACCTGCACATAATATATGAACTTCTGTGACCCTAACACGGACGTGTAACGTTAAATGAATTTTGATTATGGGGGTCACTATTAGGGGGATAATCAGAAAATATTAAAAAAAAAAAATGGTCTCCGTACCGTGTCATCAAATGAACAGGCTTACTGTGGGGGTCTCATGTATGTTTATTATTATTTTAAAATAAATATTTTTGAAATATTTAAGTAAATAGAAATTTACCATTACCCGCCCCTCCTCCTTATCTCCGAAACTACAAAGCCTACAACAAAAAATAGTTCTGTACTTATAGACTATAGGAAAGTCTTATGATCTTAATATATTATGGTAAAACTCTCAATATTTAGCGTACAAACTTACATATTTTGGAGTTCGAATGTATGGGAGAACATGTTTTTCAACTACAATGTTAAGTTTGTTCTTATTTATTTATTTTATTATTTATGTACACACAGTAAATATATATAGAGATACGACACAATTATAATTTCAGTACCTACAAAGGTACCTACTGCTTATTTCTTAAGACATTTCTTCCAGCAGACTTTCGGATAAATTTATCCCAACTACGGAACCCTTTATTGTGTGTGGTCCGAGACGCACTTGACCGGTTTTTTTGTTGTGTGTTAAGTTACTAAGGCATCACATAATTGCAATCAAAGACAGTTTAACCCATAGCATGTACGGGCACCGTAAACACAGGTTAAATCTTGCTCTGGTGCATAGTTGTGCATTGTTCATCGAAAACACTCTTTCCCTTAGTTGTAACGCTGCATAGTGTTTTTGTACAACTGATGGTAATAAAAACCATTTTTTTATAGAGTAAATGGAAATAGATTACGTAATTTATTTAAATTTAAAAGGTCTTTGCCTTTCTTTTCCATTACACGTTCTATGAACCTGTAACTCGTTTTGACGTAACCTAATTACCTCGGGGTCAGATATACCCAACTCGTCTTGAGCAAGCGTGGTCATGCCTTCTTGTATGAGAAGAGGTCTTTGCTCTATAGTAGTGCACTAATGGGCTGGTATAATTAGGATATATGTAAAAATAAAAGAAAGAAAGAAAATACGTTTATTGGCATTACAGCAAAAAAATACTCCTTAGTTCCTTACTATAAAAACAGAAAATAATGATTATAATGCCGAAAGGGCCTCAGCTCAGCATGATGTCAGATGACAAGACAAGGTGTACCTGACGCTGATTTTCAGCTGCAACCAGGCAGGCAGGCAGGCTACTGTATACAGGTATGTAAGAATCCAATCAATTTTAATACAAATATAACCGTTGTTGTAAGCTAAAGATAGTGAAGAAACTCATCTCCTGCCCTTGTCCCATGTTACTTAGGGTCGGCGCAATATGTTTTCTCTTTACATTATCTCCTGGCAACCGTCACGCTATCCCCTTCCCCCTCTTTCCCTTCCCCCCTCTTCGCCTTCCTTTCCATACCTTCTTCATTTTCCTTTCTCTCCTTTCCTTTTCTTTTCCCTTCTTTACCTTCTCTTTCATATCATTCCTCACACAATCCATCCATCCATAGATATGTAGATTGATGGTAAGCTAATAAAATGGTCAATAAACTACCAGACATGATTGAAAATTCTGTGACAGGCGAATAATCTACTTAGTTCTGTCAGAAATATCACTTTTTCCATAAAATTTAATTTATGATATTCATCAAAATCTTGAAATTGAATTTGCGGACGATCATATTGCGAACCTTATCCATGGCTCGAAATTAAAAAAATATTTTTTGTTGATACATTTTGAAACCTTTTCGGTAAAATTTGAAATGAGGTTTGCATGTTATATTATTGCCCCTGTTGAATTATAAATAGCGCAGTCTAGCTTGAGTACTTTCGTAAAATATAAGACCAGGCGACAAAATAGATCATCATCATCCGCCGAAAGACGTCCACTGCTGGACATAGGCTCCCCCAAGCACCGCCAATTCGACCGGTTCTGTGCTTCCCGCATCCAGCGGATTCCTGCTGCTTTCACAAGGTCATCGGTCCACCTTGTGGGAGGCCTTTCAACGCAACGTCTTTTGGTACGCGGTCGCCACTCCAGAACCTTTCGGCCCCAATGGCCATCTGTTCTGCGTGCAATGTGCCCTGCCCATTGCCACTTACAATATTATAGATGTAACTAATATTTTTGTAACAATTTAATTTAAAAGAGTGTCCATGATGTTTCTTGCCCGTTCTTCATAGGTACCTACTACGCTTTGGAATGGGCATGTAGCTTCATTTTGCTTACTGACCGACTCCTTGACAGTTCAAAACGCCTGTAAATGGTTTAATTGAAATAAATGATTTGAGTTTGAGTTTGAGTTATGACGATTTTAGGTGACGAGTGTGTGCTCTGAATTTTTCATTTAATAACTAGGTATCTATAAAGTCAAAGGTGATATTTTTTTCCAAAAGAATTTCATTTTTAACTATTTACTAATTCCCATCATAATTTTTCAAAGACTTCTACAATTTCTACAAAATAATCACAGGGGAAAAGACCAAAAGTAATCAGAATCACCATGTTTGCTAGACGGGTATCTGCTGGGGTGTAATGCCCAACAGTGAAAATGTTATGCACTTGTTATGTTAACGTACTTGTAAGGTAAGATGTTATGTTATGTAAATGACTAGACGTATGATTTCCTGCTACTGAATATAATTACACAATTGTTCTACTGAAATGCTATGTTAGAGGAATGCACAGCTAAACAATATTGATGTGCATAAATGAGTGTGACGTACAAACTACTACAAAGGTCAATGTACAGCGTAGCTCGAACATACACTCTGTGATTTTCAAACAATAGGTACTTCCATAACAAAACAAAGCAACGTACGTATTAAATTCCACTCAATTAGATCTAGTTATAAGCCTGACTAAGCATTACATTTCACTCTGTGTTCCACGAATGGATATTGCGCCAAAGAAAATATTTACCGCTTAAAGCTTTTGAGCTCAACTTGTTTTTCCTCTACCGCGGGAACGTATTTTCCTTTGGAACTTTGGAATATTTTTCCATGTCCGTCCCGAAGGTACGGGCATTTGAAAACACGGATCGCTGATAGCAGAGTTTATTCTATTAGAGAATTCTTTGGACAACGGTTTTTATTTAAATTATTTTCTTTTGTTTTTTTTTTGTTTAATCGGATATACCGCATGAATTCACTTAGGTAACTTTACGTTTTTAAAGAAAGTTATGAGAATGTTCGATAAAGGTTCAAAGGTGGTTTAACTTTTGAAGATAAATGAACTACTGTGCCTGTTGCAGTGATTATTAATCAAAGGTGGAGGTTTAAAAGAAGATATGCAATTCTTTTGAATTCCGTACCTGAAAAGGAAAAACCGGAACCCTTATAGGATTAATCGTGTATTTTTTTGTCCATCTGTCTATCTGTCTGTGCGTCTGTCACAGCCGATTTACTCCGAATCTACGGACCGATTAGAAAAGTTTTGCAAACTGTACCGTGTGACATATCAAAAGAAAGAGCTTATTGTAAGGCTTTCAGATATTTTTATAATAAACTAGTTTTTGCCCGCGGCTCCGCTCACGTGGATGTCGGTTATCGTGTAAAAAAGTAGCCTATGTCCTTCTCCATACCCCAGGCTATATCTCTGCCAAATTTCATGACGATTGGTTCAGCGGTTTAGGCGTGAATACACACAGACATACATACAGACAGACAGACAGACAGAGTTACTTTCACATATTAGTATGGATACTTTTAAAGCTATTTAAGGAAATATTTGAAAATTTACCCCTCTTATCTTCAAAACTACTGAGCCTAAAATTATGAAAAATATACAGGAAATAATTATTTATTTATAAATTTCAGGCAAACCTATACTTAAGAAGTCTATGGTCGCCTGGACTGTATTTACGTGGGTCACTGTTGTGCCGTCTCTCATGGGATATCACAACGGTGACCTAACATTATTGTTTGTTAATCGTATTGTTTTCCTTGTTTTTGTTTAGTGTCTGTGCTTGCTAACATAGCCGTAAGTTTTACTAACATTCTTGTTGAGTCTTGGTTACTCCAATAAAACAAAATTCTATTCTATTCTATTCTATGGTCTTAAAATAATATGGTCAATCAGCAAATGTATGGGAGAACATGTTTTTCAACTACAATGCTAAGTTTGTTCTTGGGATAAATTTATCCCAACTACGGAGCCTTTCATTGTGCGTGGTCCGACACGCACCTGATTGAGAAGTTATTTTTCACTATGTATTTTATTTTGGAAGTCGGTTTTTTTGTTTGTTTGTTATTTTAGTAACAAAAAACCGACTTCCAAAAAAAAAACACTAGTAAAAATTAACTTTACTTTCGGAAGTCGGTGTCTTTGGATCTGTATTTTAGTTTTTTGCCACCGACTGCCGAAATTAAAGTTATTTTTCAATTTGCCGTTTTTATTTATGTTTTGTTAAAATAAATTATTTTTCGCTTTTTAGTGGGTCTGTTTATAATTTATCTAAGTCACGATATCTCAATGTCAACTTGCTCATCACTTTTTACAAAATAATGCTTTTCCCGATGCAGGGACGTTAATTGTTGAGTAGTTACTCTGGTATTTCACCATCATTTCCATTTCACCATTCGTATTGTGACGAGCATAAATTGCTTAACCATATTAGAGTAATCAAATCGCAACCCGTGAAATACTTATTATTGAGTAGTTCCGGTGGCCATCTGTGGTCTTCATCATCAGTTCCAGTTCACCAAATGGTGCTTTCCGAGAGAAAATGCATGAGTTACTATAAAAAATACCCAAATCGCTATAGGTGTGCTTATAATGTTTGAAAAGTTTGTTCGACTTCTCTAGGATCCCATCATCAAATCCTGACCTGATGACCCTATCAAAAATAAAAAAAATCAAATCGGTTTATCCGTCTTCGAGTAATCGGGAAAATACATTAAAAAAAGATTCCGACGAACTGAGAACCTCCTCCTTTTTTTGAAGTCGGTTAAAAACATTCCAGCATGCTTATAATTAGCAATATTTCACATACATGCTTCTTTGTAGTAAAGGCTGAATCAAGAAAACTTCCACGCTAGTGCGTGCTTTGGACAATGCCTACTCTTCATCACATTCATTCTTCACTCCACCATATAGAGTGATGAGTTACGCCAAGGGCACATTACAGCTACATCGGGCCGCAGCGCAACGCCTTTTCATACAAAAAGTGCGGTGCGGTCCGCCTGTAGTTTGCGTTGGCTCATAGAATATGTACGAAAATGATAAAAAAGATTTTGATGTGAAATATCTATTGGCACGCCTTGGAGGTAAGACCGACTCATATGGCATGACACCCTATGACGTGATCTCCCTTCCAACCATGTTTTGTTTTTTCTTCTTTAAAATAACCGAAATATTTTTTTTTTTATTATGCCATATTGATTTCCTTTAATTAACCATCCTTTCATGCATTTATTTTCTACACAAAATACGTTCGTTGTCCCCTATCTGCCAGACGTCCCGCGACGGCATGGCTTGCCCTAATCTGCAAGCCTATAAAGGTGGTTTAAGAACACCGTATGAGATTAGTCCGACAGTTTAATTCTGAAAAAAAAAAAAAACGGAATTTATTAAAATAATTATATAATACGAGTATAATACCTACCAAATGCGCGAGGCAACCACTCGCGACTTAGTGAGCCGACTTCAGTTGGCTCGAGCATAGTGCGTTAAACCATTTGTATCAAACTATACCATGTTATTAATTCTGCTATCCGTCAAGCTTACAGAATTATCAAGCCGTACCATACAGAGATATAATTTAGGGTCTATTATTAACGTCCATTCTATACATATAACATAAATGTGCTTATTATAAGCAGTTCGGACAATACTCTAGACGGCTATTGTTGGTCTTGCCATTCAAATCGGTACAACGGTCGACGGGAATGAGTAAATGTGTTTGAGAAATATGACCCTTCTGTATGGTGAAGTCGAATGTTTGTTAGAGTAGAAAAACTATATGGTGGGTATTTTTATTAGGGAGTTAGGTATAGTAGATTGTTATACAAGGGATGAAAGGGACCTATTTAGGCACGAGATGGATTGGTGCACGAGCGTAGCGAGGTCATCAATAGTTAACAATAGTAAACACTGCTTTTCATTTAGATTATGGAAAAGTAAATAAAAATCTGATTAGTTAAACAAATACATAACTGAATCTGATGAACTCATTCTGTACAAATATCGGCCAAAAAAAAATTTTTTTTTTCGAAAAATTAATTTCAATCGAAATCATTTTAATACCTTCATCATTCATCATTTCAGCCGAAAGATGTCCACTGCTAAACATAGGCCTCCCCCAATTGGGGGGGGGTTTGCCGTAATCGCCACGCTTGACAGGCGGGTTGGCGATCGCAGTATGGTGTTAAAATGCATAAAGAACGCTGCTGAACCTTCATTTGGTCTGAAATGCGTGAAATCCGAGTTTGCGCAATCCCAGGAGGTGTGCATAATTTTTTGGAGCAAAGCAAAGAAAGCTGAAAAAAGTTTTTTCGCTTGTAGGTCGAAAACGGTACGTCATAATATAATTACATTCAATATTAAAGAAGGGGTAAATCTTGCGTCAAATGAGCATCTAAAACTTCAAATTTGGTTCAGTGGTATAGCTGAAATTAAAAGTTAGTAACCGGGAAACTTTCTCATTTAATTGCAAACATATTTTTATTAAGAAAAAGACCAAAGCATTCTCTCAGCTGGGGTTAAAAGAGGACGGACCTTGGCCTGCTCCCCACCATGAACAACAAGGATCCAGCTCCAGCTGAAATCTTCAACACAGTGTCCTGCGGATGTAAGAAGGGGTGTACAGGGAAGTGCAGCTGCCGGGAAGTAGGTATGAAATGTTCAACACCAAAAAATTATGCACACCTCCTGGGATTGCGCAAACTCGGATTACACGCATTTAGAACCAAATGAAGGTATTAAAACGATTTCCAGCTTAATGGAAATTAATTCCGCAAAACGATTTTTATGGATCTAATTTGATTGGCCTAATATCTGTATACGTAAATAATTAGCACTCGACAAAACAACCAAAGTGCCGCTTTCCCGTCTTTTCAGAGAAAATTTCTGAGTTAAATTGTCAAGAGTAAAAGTTCAAAGGAAGTGTTTTAACACTGTTCACGGGATTTCAAAAATTATATTCTTCAAAAAAAAAAAAGATTTAGCTATGCCCGTAAGAAGGATGATGAGCATTAAAACGAAATTCAGAATTACGTTTTTAAGAAAAAGGAAGTCAGTGCAAGATGTGTCTTTTATTACAGTGTGCGCTTTTAAAATTTCTAACGTGACGTTATTATCGTGGACGTCCACGTCAAGTTATTGTATAGAAATATGTTAACGTTATAAAGTTATCGTGGACGGAAATTTAAAAGCGTCTTCATTTATACGTCTATGCATTTTACTTCCCTGTGTTATCGTGATGCTGTGACGTGGACGTCCACGTCCATGATAAATATTGACACTAAGTAACTAAAACTACAACTGAAAGAATTAACTTGAATTGACTAATTGAATTGATTAATTGAACTTGTTGAATTGACTGAATTATAGGTGACTGATTTTATAATTTTTTCTTGTTTTAAGCAAAGTAGAAGTAAAAAGTAATGTAAAGTAATGAGCCCTATTCTCCCTATCAAATTCCCTTGAGACTATACTTCTTCCTGTAAAAATCCAGCGGCACTTAATTCACCCTGTCATGTTCCTCTGGCAATATAATTCTCCCTGTCAAATTCCCCTGAAATTATTATCCCCCCATCAAATTCCCCTGGCACTATAATTCTCCCTGTCCAGTTCCCCTGACACTATACTTTCCCCTATCAAATTCCGCTGGCACTATTCTCCTCTCTGTCAATTTCCCCTGATCTATACTTCTATATTCTTCTATATTATAAACTAACCCTAAATAAAGTCAAGCAGACACTTAAGCCATGGCTACTGTCGCTCAACTATGACGAAACAGAGAAAATCATCATATCTATTTCGTAACATTAAAACCCCTCCTGATCAATCATTGACACAAACGCATATACACTCACCCACAAACAAACACACCCTCACATACACACACACACCCCCACACACCCTTACGCTCACTCTGAGACACAAACATGCACACAAACACTCGCAAACTCAATACAGGTTTCTATTAACCGTTTTTAGTTTATTTTTTTTTTTGTTGTTACCATATTCTTTTTGTTAATCTTTTTGCATAAGATTCTGTAATATCTCCCACTGGGAGAGGGCACTGGCTCTTGTAACACAGGTATATCACCTAGCACAGGAGTCAGGGACTTCACACTATTTTGTAACCACTTTCTTGTGTAATAAAGATTATTATTATTATTATTATTATTCTACCTGTCAAATTCCCGTGTCATATTGCCACTATTGGTATATACCAATCTTACTTCTTCCTGTTTCACACTAATCCTCTCTTTTTCACTAAACTTTCTCTTCTTCCAAAATAGTTACCGAAACATGGTGCTAAACATTACCTAAATACGTGCACCTGTACCTTAATGGGGTTCCAGGAAAATCTCAGTTCATATCTTGCTTAGAATTACAACGTTTCTCATAAAGATAAATTATCAGCCGTGTTTACACCGTAACTGTCTTAAATATTATCTACCTAAGTATTTTATTAGGGGCTCAAGTTATTATGAGATGTATCTTTTGGATTAAGCATTCATTTAAGTACTGTTTTTGGAAAGTTCGGTTGTTTAGTATTTTGAAGTGGAAAATGAGTGAACATCGATGGTTTATTACGAATTGTTATGAGCTTTGTAAGTAAACAATTGCAGCCATCTTGTACTTAAAAAAGGTCCAAAATCAAAAGGCAATTTCATTACGATTTCAGAAATAGGAATCGACTGTTTTTCTATTACCAAAAACACTTTGTCGCCATTTACGACAGTTAAGGGAATTGGCTCATTCTCGGCTAAGAGCCACAATTCGCTGATTTTTTTATTGGTGAATTCCCAATTGTAACTTACTAATTAATTGAAGAACTAACAAATTCACAGTCTGCCAACAAATTCTCACACCAACTGCAATCCTATAAATCCACAGAAAACTTGCTAATCACTGTACAAACGTTCTGCACCGAAGTTCGGTGTGACGCATCGAGTTCGAGCGACCTGGCACCGTGCCCAATGGAACGCCGGTTACCCAAACATCAGCTCTAAGATCGCCTCTACGTATCACTGCCTCGGTTTTATGTCGTCCTAGTACTTTGTTTGGCATTGCCTTGATTGCGAAGCTGTGATAGCCTAGATTGGCTTTGGCAGTAGGGGTCCCATAACCGTTTGCATTCGTAAGTCTTGTCGTATGTGTTAAGCCGTGCCAGTAACCAACTTCATATCGTGGATAAGTATGTCTTGAGATTGGTGTGTATTTATTATAGCTGAATGTGACTTTACCAGCTAGTTCGATGTTCGGAGTTAGTTTTTACGAAGAAAAGTAATGTAACTTATGCGATATCACCAAAAACTTAGCCACATTTTAGCACAGCCATTTCTGTTTTCACTTAATTTTCACACCATAATTTGGTAAAATTCCTTGACAAAAACGTATCCATCCGGTACGAAAAAACACATAAACATGTTTACCGCATTCCATGTTTTTTTCCGTAATCACCCCACCCTATCACGAAATAAGTACGCAAACGAGAGGTCGGGAATTATCCCCTGCCACTAATTGAGATTCCTCTGGTCTCAGTTCCCTGAAAATGGTCCCCTGTCTTCTCGATCCTCATACATTTTTCCTGCGAAGCGACCCGGGCAATTTAATCCCTGCATTTACGAAGTTGCTAGGCGAATTACCGAATAAATGCGACCCTCGGCGTCTTAAGACAGGTACTACTTATCTTGTAAAAGGTATTATGTATTCCGGAATTAAAATTCAGTGAGGTAGATATTTGGGATGTAATTGTTTTGGTACGTAGGTGATTAATCTGTGTTTAGATGATTAAACATGCAACTGAATGTCTTTTTGTTTTGTTAAAGGTTTGGTTGTAAACTACCAAAACACGATATTTTGCTATGAGATTGAGCAAATGCTGGAAGCCACAGCGCATATACCACACACTAATCACAAAATTAAAATGAATAAAAGAATTTAAAAAAAAACCGACTGGCCCGGGGACAAACCAATAACCTGAAATATTAACTTTTGTTTTCCCGCCTGCAATACCAAAATTCTATAGATTACAACACTTGTTTTTGCGGTCGGGTTTTTAAATTTTAGGCTCAGTAGCTTCGGAGATAAGGGGGGGAATGGTAAATTTTCGTCTAGGTATTTTCACTTATAACGTTAAAACAATTTATTATAAAATTATAAAAAATATATATTTAAGACCCTCACTGTAAGTCCTTTCATTTGATATGTCACACAGTACAGTTTGCAAAACTTTTTTTTTAAATCTTCTTATTTGCCCCCCAAAACTGACCCCAATATTCTAAATTTATTTATTTATTGTTCGCGTCCGTGTTTGGGTCACTTAAATTGATATGTATACCAAATTTCAACTTAATCGGTGTATTACATTCGGATCAAATTGGCTGTGACAGACGGACAGACAGACAGACAAACGAGTGATCCTATAAGGGTTCCGTTTTTTCCTTTTGAGGTACAGAACCCTAAAAAAACCTGCAATTTTACTGTACCGATCGAAAGGCTCAATCATATACATTTATTTCTTCTAAATAACATAGCATCTAAAATAAAAGGAAGACCATGTTTAACATTTAGTTCAACAGAATACCTACTTTAAGGAGAGCAGTGGTGGCTCATTGGTAACATCCCCGACTTACGAGTTGTAGGTCGTGGGTTCGAACCCAGGCAGGCTCTTTACTTTGTGTTAATAATTTCATCACCACTCTCTCAAAACGGTGAAGGAAAACATCGTGAGGAAACAAAAATGTCCGGGAACCAAAAAATCGGAGACATGTGACATTTACCAACCCGCACTAGGCCCGCGTGGTATATTGCAGCCCACTCCCTCTCGAAGAGAGGAGCCCTGTGTTCCAGCAATGGGAACATTTTAGGCTGATAATGTAATGTATTCTGTTTTTCATGTTTCAATTTAAAAACTAGGACAAAGTGTGGACAAAGCACTGATCAAAATAGAGCATTTGTCGCATAAAAGAGATGCATTAGAGCATTATGTGGGCTTAAACCCGACGAATCTTGCAGGCCGCTATTTAAGAAACTTGATTTGTTACCGCTGCCGTCCCTTTATATTTTTGAAATCTGTGTATTTGTGTGGAGGCATAGGGAATTGTTTGCGAAAGCAAGCGATATAAATTCTCGCAGCAGGCGCGACCCCTACAGGCTCGTGTTAGATGTCCTCCCAAGGCTTGCGAAATATAATAAAAGCTGCATGTTTGTGTGTCCAGGTATACAATAGAATACCAAATAGATTAAAAACTTTAAATACAAGATTGTTTAAAATTAAACTGTACAAATGGCTATCTGTTAATAGTTTTTACAGTGTTAAGGAGTTCCTGGAACATAAAATCGCATGATAACTGATTGTATCGTTATGCATGTAAAATTTGCACGCTTCTATCTTTTAGGCAAAACATGTTTGTTCACATTACTAACACTAACATCTTTTATACCATGTTTTTTGGCAAATAAATATAATAATATAATAATACCAGCCTATAACTGTCCCACTGCTGGGCAAAGGCCTCTTCTCATACAGAGAAGGCACGAGCATTGATCACCACGCTTGCTCAAGACGGGTTGGCGATTTCAGACTTATATTAACTATAAGTCCAGGTTTCCTCACGATGTTTTCCTTCACCGATGTCAGTAATGTCCAAGATAAACTCAGAAAGTACATATGAATTGAAAAAGTCACATTGGTACTTGCCCAGATTTGAACCCACAACCTCATGCATGAGAGGCGAGGCCTTAACCAACGGGCCCTCATGACACTGAAACCGGCAAATAAATGATATTATTATATTATTATTAAAGTGTAGACGAAATATTCTTCACGTTTAGTTACTAGTTTTAATTGCGAAGAAGAGAATCAAAGTATTGAATTTGTTAGAATTGTATCGTTTATAATGTCTTATGTAATTTCTAATATTGTTAAATTAATAGTGTATGCCCCTAAAGGGTAGATTTTTGAGTTTCTATAAAAATCTGTAAGACCTGTTATATCACCAAAAATCGGACTAATAAATACTTTAACTTTGACTTTGAAACTGAACTTTTCTATGGTTTATAATGTCTTATGTAATTTCCGTGTGTTGCCGGACGTAAAGAATATCACCACTCCATTTCGACTAAGGGACTTACTAGAGAATGGGCAGCAGCGTTCTCTAGTCATTTTTAACACCATACTGCGATCGCCAACCCGCCTGCCAAGCGTGGCGATTATGGCAAACCCCCCAATTGTGGGGGGCCTATGTCCAGCAGTGGACGTCTTTCGGCTGAAATGATGATGATGATGATTTAATTTCTAATATTGTTAAATTAACAGTGTAGCCCTAAAGGGTAGATTTTTGAGTATCTATAAAATATCTGTAAGACCTGTTATATCACCAAAAATTGCACTAATAAATACTTTGACTTTGAAAGTGCGCTACGTCTTGTTACTTTGAGAAACTGAACTTTAGTATTGATGTCTATGAACAGTAGTGTAATAAATTGTGCCTTTATAATCCCTAAATTAGGTAATATTTTAAGAAATGATTAGTCAAACATTAATAGGTATTTGGTCTTCATCAATATTTGTTGAACATTAAAAAAATATGTATGTACATTTTTCAGTGCATTTTAGATTTATTTATCAGCACTATGAACTTTTACTAAGGCTCCGCTGTCCGTCGGTCTGTCTCCAGGCTTTATCTCATGAACCATGATAGTTAGACAGTTGAAATTTTCACAGATTATGTATTTATGTTTCCGTTATAACAAAAAAAACTAAAAAACAGAATAAAATAAATATTTAAGGGTTCTCCCATACAACAGACATGATTTTTTGCCGTTTTTATAGATAATGATGCGGAACCCTTCGTGCGCGAGTACGACTCGCACTTGTCCGGTTTATTTCGGTGTATGTGTAAAGCTTTTTAGTTATTTATCCAAAGGTGGGTGACCAAAACTGATATCAAACGCTTCACTCGAGATTATGTTCATTTTATTTTATTCCACGTTCACACAATACCGACAAATTACATAGAAATGAACGTTTGGTCCTGATACTTAGGGTTTTATTTATAAACGCTGATTAAAATTAAGTAATGATTAGCGACTGTTTAACCATAAATTTTTGACCTTTGAACGTCACTTAACTTTAAGCAACGTTTATGAGTAAACCCCTTAATTCCGATTAAAATCGATTATTGACAGGCGGAAGTGACAGATGCCGAAATTCAAAATCATTGGATCGGTTCACCACATTCATTCGTTCATTTTATAATTTTCATCAATTTTGCGTTTAGACGTTTCACTTCGAATGAAAGACATAAAGAATAAAAAGTGAAGCGTCTGATATCAAATTCACCATCAGAAGGGCCCACCTGTTTGCTAACCAAATCAGCAGCTCTTTATTCACCAACGAGGGCCGACTACTAAATAGACACACATACTTCAACCAGGGTATAAGTAAAGTGATTCGTCCGTAATTGGATAGACCGACACCGACACCAAACTTTGGACAGTTCGTTCCGTGTTGTGCTAATTCTGTGCACACCGAACTCACCCTTTAGTCGAGGAACTTTCCTAATCGAAAAGAACTTGACGAACTTAACGTTGGAATACGTGATTTATTCCATTCTAATACCAACAAATAATACCATTAGTATTTGTTTCAAATCATATTTATTTTCTGCTCCGAACGAATCATTCATTTATCATTGATACCGATGAGATGCCGCCACAAGAGAATTGATTCCGGAAACGTTATATGTATAAAACAGTGATACACAACTTAAACACAAATAAATATACTTACCTTGTTGTCAAATTGGGCAGCTGTATTAACTTGTTTATATGTAACTACCCACACTTTTGCTTTGTTTGCTGTTGATCTCGTACGTTGTTGTTACAGTTTTACTTATTCTCAATGATATTATATTAACAGATATGTTATACACTCACAAAACAACCGAAAAAAGTGTTCCGCGCAGCAGCGGCAGCACACTTTTCATTCATTTTACATTTCATTATAAGTAAGAATCATAGAAAAGAAATGGCTTGATAAAAACAACAAAAACAAAAGAGACAACTAGTGTTTGCTTCAACTCGTCGCCATGCGTGTCGCTGACTAAAGTCAATACGTCCCAATTAGGACGTTTTCGATTCTTCACGATTGCGCGCTCACAACATAACCTTATATAAGTGAACTGTATCATGTTCTTATGAGAAATAAAGATTCTTTAAACCTAACTCAACATGAACTTAGTTAAGCACTGAAATATATTATATTTTCGATGTATTGACATGTCGTCGCACCAGTAAATAGCACCCATGCGAAGCAGGGGCGGGTCGCTAGTTACTTTTAATCTTTTAGTAGCTGTGTTTTAATGACGTAATCGGGAGAAAAACCATGTCCTTAAGAGGGCGTACAACGGTTCACTAGCGCCATTCCTTTAATAGTTATTTATGCAACTGTTGTATAATAAGGGGTATTAAAACACGAAGCCGAGTGTGATAATAGTATCACATGAAGGTTTTAATACCTAATTTTTACAGTTGCATACAAGACTTTATCTACACGCATGACATGAATCCTCTATAAAAGGTTATGAAACAGTATTTGCAATACTAATATCGAAAAAAAATTGGCGGGATACGACGCTATGGTATAGTATAGTGAAACGCGCGTGCGTGACAATGTTCTTATTTTTAATTCATAAAGATACCACGAATTGAGTAGTGAGAATGGAAGGGAGCAAAGGAGTTGCATTATGAAATTCAGTACAACATTATAACTCCCATTTGGATGCTACTATGGTTACTATGACACTGGGTGTTGGCAATAAGCTAACTATTTCAGAAACTTTTATAGAGGATTTATAGCATGGGCGTAGATAAAAAATATTACCTCGTGACTGAGAAGGAATAATGAAAAACGGCTCATTAAAGAACCACGGTAAGTATGTCTAGAATTTTCTAATTCCTTTTATAAAGTTTCATATTGAGACACGAAGCAACAAAATACGATAAAGAGGAATGTGGCTGCTTTTCTTTAGACCGAATTTTGTTGCTTTCGTTGTTTGACCGTTTTATATGCTCTTAATGGTCATAATTTTTCGCTTATCTCCATTTGTACCATAATTATTACTACATAATTATTGTTTTCTGAATTTCGTGGAGGCTTTTTTGTCAATGCAGTACAGTAGAAGAACCACTAGCAGAAAACCTACCTAGTTGATATTCCACTAACTCGCACTAAGCGTTTTCAAACGTCTTTTATAATGCGCGCAGCAAAGGAGTGGAACTCTCTGCCTGCGTCTGTGTTTCCGAACGCATACAACCCTAATCTATTCAAAGTGAGAGTGAACAGGCTTCTTCTGGGTAAGATCACTCCATCGTAGACTTTGCCTCTGTCATCCAGACCTAGACTAAAGTCAAGAGCAAACTCATAGTAGAACAAAAAAAATAAAAAAATAAAAACCAGGATAAGCTGGCCTCGTGTTCTACTGAATCTTCGTACTACGCCAGCTCAAAATGTTACCACCGACATGCCTACATGATGTTTCGTGGTCATGTAGGATAACTACGTCATCACCACTCTGTATGTATAAGTAAATGTATACCAATATTTATTTTAAAACCTTTGTTTTATTGTAAAAAATAATAGTTTCTGCAATGAATATAAAATAAAATGTTTTCGGCTATTTTTTAAAGTCCATTCTCGTTTTTTTATCCACGGCTCTTTTTAAAACCCTAAAAGCAATGGAATTATAAAAGTATTATAAAACGTTTCCTGTATCTACGTTTAAATCTGGCCAAGTGCGTGTCGGACCACGCACAATGTAGAGTTCCGTAGTTGGGTAAATGAATTTATCCAAAGAACAAACTTAACGTTGCAGTTGAAAAACATATTCTCCCATACATTTCAACTGCAAATATAAGTTGGCTGACTATTACTCGTTAACTTGTAAAGCCTACTTAGCTGTGATAGTTTTCCCTTTGACTTCGTATTTTTTTTTTTTTAAACTTTGCCCCACACTAGGAATTTCTTCTGTATCTTGGGTGCGTTTACAAACATTTAAACTCACATACGCAAACAGCCAGACCCGGAACAACTACTTGTAGATCATACAAATATTTGTTCCGTGCAGGGATCGAACCCGCGACACGCAGCGCAGCAGTCAATCGCTTAACCACTGCGCCAACCGTGAATTTTTTCACATAATAATATCCAAAAACAACCATTTAGCTGGCAGGGCACTTGACTCTAACAAAAATTTACACTTTAAACTTAATATTACGCAAATGGATCCCTAAATCGAAAATTGGTTTTATTTTTGAACGGCTTATCCAACGATACCCCACACCGTGGGATAAACAAGAAAAAAATATCGTACCCAGTTTACAAGTACCTTTACTTGTAAACTGGGTACGATATTACCCTTACAGTAAAAAAGAAAAACAGGACTTTATTTTACTTCTTTGTTGACGTGATTAAGAGCCTATACTACCTCAAATGGCTTAGCATGATCCTCCGTTATGTCGAAAATACTGCAGCATTAATTTTGAAATACATATAGGGTAAAGTTGAGAATTAATGTTAAGTACTATGTTTAACGAAAACACGATTCCATAAAATTTTCTCTGTAGAAAAAAATGCTAATGTTACCTCTAAACCGAACAATAAACCGCTGGTATTCAAAAAATACTTCAAATTAGATAATGAAACTTTTCATATTAACTGAACTAACTATAAAGCAGGGGCCTAAGTCTACTAATTTACAAACGTTGCAATGGTCTCGCCATTGTGAGTATTTGACAGTGTTTGTATGGCAAATCTGTCAAAAACTCACAATGAAGAGACCATTGCAACGTTTGTGCATTAGTAGACTTGGCCCCCTGGTCTTATGTTATTGGAGCCTTTTCCCTGCCGCTCTGTCTCGCTTGCTTGCGTGACCGGGAGAAATAGTGTGCGAGCGAGATAAAGAGTGAGGTGGCGCTGAGGTATTATTGTACACCCATGCCAAATTACAGCTTTCTAGGACTCAGACTCATTGAGCTAAGCCGCGACCAGACAGACAGACAGATGGACATGGTGAACTATAAGGGTTACTTGTTGACTACGGAACCCTAAAAAGTATAAAGTTTCAGCTATTCAGGTTTAAACCAAATGGACGTATTGATCTGTTGAATATGACTTCAATGTTTTAACTTTTTAAATGCTTTAAAGTGATTTGCATAAAATCTATTAAGGTGCGGATAGGATGCAGAAGTTTCCATAAAAAATGCTGATCGTTATTATTATACATAATCAGCCCATAATATATCCACTGCTGAGAACAATAATGACAACAATAATATTAATGTTCCTCTCTGTGAGAGAGATGGGCCATATCTACCACGCGTGCCCAGTGTAGGTTGGTAGATGTCACATGTCTTCGAATTTTTGGTTCTAGGACATGCCCGTTTCCTCACGATGTCTTCCTTCACCTACGACCTGCAACTCCTAAGTCTATGCCGTTAACACTAGTCAATTATGATTACAACCATGATAGTTTTTTTATTTTTTATTATCACTATTACTGTTAACTATTACTACAAGGATATAGGGATTGAATCCGGAACGAAATGATCCAGCGGAGAATAAGCAAGTTCACATAATAACCAAGCTGAAGTAGCAATGGGCCAGCCATTTTTTTTTTGTCTGAGTCCTGATGACCGTTAGGGAAGAACCGAGCTGAATGAAGTGCAATTGGAGACGCATATGTCCAGCAGTGGACTGATATGGGCTGATGGTGATAATTAGAATATAATAGAATAGAATACTCTTTATTGCACACCATAAAAATTACAGATTTATATGTAGAAAATTTGACAACAACAGAGGGTGACACAATGGGCGGTCTTATCGCTAAAAGCGATCTTTTAAAGAAAACCTTACTTCTACAAGAGATTAGAATAGAACATAATAGTCTTTATTATACAGAGTGACTTGTAATTCAACGCATTCTTTCCAGCACGTGATAGTGACAAGATGAAAATCCATGGGATTGGTGAAAATCCAAAATGTATGTGTTTCTGAATCATTTTTTTTTTCTGAACTGTCATATTGAATGGCTTATTTTAACTGGTAGTTTATACGTCAACAAAGCCTTCGATGGAACCAAGAGTGTTCTAAAACATTAAATAGTTTGATGTTTTTTTACAAACGATCCCATGGATTTTTGCCTAAGCTGTATGGGGTGCTTAAATGTTGCAAAGAGGTCACACTACCACGTCTTGGAAGAAATAGGTTTAATTACAAATCACCCTGTATACAACATCATATAACTTGCAGATATTAAGGGGTTTATTATGTAAAAAAATACATAGGGTGCTGGGCTGAGCTTTACAAGATTCAGATTAACTTCTTCAGATGAATCTAGAACTAAAATTGACTTACACTCAAAACTCATACTTTAAACTTATGTTTAAAATGTTAGTTTTCCTTCCAGTTTTCCTTCCTTGGAGAACTTCATAAATCTTTAAAAAAATGATTGCCCAACTTTGACACAAACAAATAGGAAGCTATTTAAAACAAACAAAAAACAATTGAAGCATTTTAATACAAAAAAAAAGTTAAAAAAAATTAAAATAAACTTCATAAATCTTCTTGTCAAACACAAACAGATTGAGAAAGAGGCCGAGCAGAAGTGGCAAAAAGTTTTGTCTAAATATACGGAAGGCACTTCTTTAGAGTTGGTCTTAAGCTTTGCCTTTTTTGTCCGTTTGAAAACTCGGATTGTACAGTTTTGGATTGCTTTAATCCCTAATTAGAGATATTTTTCATTTTTAGATGTTGTTCAAATTTTTGGTAATAGCTATCGAAAGTAATAATTTTGTGTAACAGCTGCTACAAATAATATACTAATCTGTTTGTTTATCAATTTGTTTAGGTGATGGCAATACGTATTGGTACATACATGGATAACCGAATGAATAACAAAAAATAATAATTGTGGAATTTATTTAGATAGGATTTAACTTTTTTGAAGATAATTTACAAGGACACCACAAAAATAAAAATAAACGAAATTTATAAAAATAACATAAAAAACCGGCCAAGTGCGAGTCGGACTCGCGCAGCGAAGGGTTCCGTATCTATAATGAATGAAAGGTAAATTGCTGTTTACGATTTATGACGTATTAAAAAAAAACTACTTACTAGATCTCATTCAAAGCAATTTTCGGTGGAAGTTTACATAGTAATGTACATCATATATTTTTTTTAGTTTTATCATTCTCTTAATTTAGAAGTTACAGGGGGGGGACACATTTTACCACTTTGGAAGTGTCTCTCGTGCAAACTATACGAGTATAACCATAGATACCCCACACGTATGGGTTTGATGAAAAAAATAAATTTTGAGTTTCAGTTCTAAGTATGGGGAACCCCAAAAATTTTTTGTTTTTTTTTTTCTACTTTTGTGTAAAAATCTTAATGCAGTTCACAGAATACATCTACTTACCAAATTTTGAACAGTTTAGTGTTTAGTTTTGTGACATACGGGCGGACAGACAGACAGACATGACGAATCCATAAGGGTTCCGTTTTTTGGCATTTCGCTACGGAACCCTAAAAATGTACTGTCAGACTATTCATAAAAACATTTCTAAGGCTTTCTTATCCACGTTTCAACAATCGTGGGACGTCAAAGTATGTACTGAAGTGGCCTTGCAAAGTTAACAACGAGGACTTTTACCCTACTTTGAAAAAAGTTTTCTTCATTGTAAATCCACAATTGCACTGCAACCATAACAGTTTTATTGGGCTCTAGCGAAGTTTTGACCAAACAATGAAATAGTAATGAGGATTTTTTATTAACAAAACAAAAAGAAAAGAGTAAGTTGAATTGGCCTGTTATTATCATTATTGGCCTGAATTGAAAAGGAAATGTTTCCATTGGAGTAGCGAAAAAGCCATATAAATCAATCAAAGATTAAATAAAAATAAATCGGGGTATGGCTGTGTCGTGGACACGGGTCGTGTGTTTTACGTGAATACGTGTAGGTACTGTACATCTACTGATGTAATAACGTTGGCGTTGATCCGCTCGGACGCTTTCATCATTTTAAGTTCCCAGTACCGCTTCACTGTCATATGGTGTTTTACGGGTTGCTCTTGAGGAGCCCTTTCCAACCATATATGATCTCTTTATTTTGTTTTAGCGTTTTAACGAGTATAAGCCGACATTGCATTATTTATTTCAATTATTTACTTCAACTCCATATCTATTCACTAAAACTATTTCACACTAATGTTTTATATACGCTATCAACATCAAAAACTCAAACGAACGTCGTAGCTTCTCAGAAACAAAATTTATACGAAATGGAAATTATGTAACGTATCGAAACGACCTCAAAATGGCGGCGATTCCCCCTCCTCCTCACATGATGCGTCACAGTCCTCACTTAATGTACCAAATTATTTGATCCTAAAGCTATCGAGTGGTATAATAAAATTTTGGATGTAGATGATAGATATTTAGTTGCAACACCAAACTATATCCCCCGATTTTGTTATCGTCAGTTTTCTGAATTATCTCTCACTATAGAAGTAAATATCAAAACACGATGAGCAATTCATATTAAAATGGCAGGACAGCCTAATAGAGTCAAGCCAATAGTCTTCTTGAAAAAAACAATTCTTCTTCAAAAAGCCAGTATTAGTAGCTCTAATATATTTCTAGAAAAAGACCGACTTTTATAAGAATTAGTAACTTACCCAAACTGTCTAGTGGCCAGTGAAAAATCAAAATAATGAGGCTACTCGCATTGGTAAATAAACTACTAAATAATAGAAAAATGCTGATGCACTAGCGTGCAAATACTAATAATAACCATCCAAAACAAGTAAAATCTCAAACCACCATTAATTTCGTGAAACATTTAAGCCAACCTCAGCCAGCATTTACCAACGGCTAATCCACTAAGTCCCACTATCAGACAGTAAAGTACTTTAGATAATAATTCAAACAAGAAACATCGGAACAACATTGTTTGCTCTGTTTTAATGGCCAAATATTGGTGTTAAGCGCACTCCGAACGTGACTATGGGCGAAGCTCAGCGATACAATTGGGTTATCATAATGCCGGATTATGCTCGCCCCTCAACTCGCTATATGATTCGGGTGCAACACGTCAGCATTCACCTTAATTGTATGAGCATCTTAAAAGATGGCGCCCGGGACGTTGACTTGTTAAAGACGGTCTGAATTCGTTTTGGCTAGCCAGAGGTTAAGTGGATAAACTTACAGTGATCTTATTGAAGTGGAATTGTAGAATTTGCATGAATATTTCATTTAATTCGTGGGTCTGATTAATTTCGTTTACTTTATTGGATCTTTAAAATTGGAAAACGAAATCAAAAGAAAATATACTGCATTAAATTAACGAAAAAAAAACATGTAGCGGGTAAAAGCAACGAAATTTCGCAGAAACATTGAGAAAAAGATTTAAAATATCAGGAACATTGTTACTCAATATCTCAATGATAATAATATTAGCTGCACCCCGCGGTTTCATCCGCTTATGTCTCGATTTCGTGGGAATATCGGGATAAATCATGTGTTAATCCAGGTTATAAGGTATCCGTGTGCCAAATTTCATCCAAATCCGTTTTGCCGTTTTTTCGTAATTGAGTAACAAACATCCATCCATCCTCAACAAACTTTCACATTTAAAATACTTATTAGTAGGAAGTAGGATGGCTAGATAAAGGAGACAATATAAAAGAACGAGGACATTGAAAAGAATCTGTTGACAATAAAAGAATAATAGACAAGAAATTATACTGGATTCCGAATCGCTGACGAATCAAGGGCTCCATAAGATTTGACAACAATGACGGCAGACGGACCCGAAAAAACGACAAAGACTTAACATGACAGATTTGCAATCGATTTTCCTAACAATAATACTGTCCTTTTAACGAAGGGAGAAGATGAAAATAATGAAACGTCCCTACAAGTCAACGTAAAAATATATTCTTTTGAGACGGCTGTCCCAACGAATTAAGATTGATCACCTTGCTTGCTACACTTTCTCCCTAGGCGTGAATTTATTCTATTTTTAAGTGGAAAAAGGGCATTCTCAGTTTCGTTGTCATTTCCAAATTTTTTAATGAGATTTTATAACTGAGGGAGATTTGGCGTATCTTTGTTTTTAATCGCTGAAAAGGGTTAGTGTCATTAAGATTATTATGATTAAGATCACCCGGAATTTATTTTGGTTAAAAATTATCTGAACGATGGTCTTGATGATGAATGATTTTGGTGTTATCATTGTTTTCCTAGTACTCGTACGAAAATGATGAATACTTTACAATGAGATCTTTAGGTAAGCTTTATATCTTTTTTTTTTTACATACAACGTGGAAGCTCTTGGCCTTCATCTCACCTGATGGTAAGTGATGATAAGGCAGAAGATGGAAGCGAGTTTCACCCGGAATCCTCAACCACAGAGGAACTGATGATTTAGAATATCAATCAGGATTAGAATATCAGTCTGTATCAGCCTATCACATCCAAAAAAATATAGTTTCTTTCCAATACTGATGTTATTTAGTTTTTTGAATGATAGCCCACTAGCATCCAAAAAAATACACAACAATTTTTAAAACCGCCATGTTTCCTTAATCGAAAAAGAGTGACACCGAAAAATACCCGGTACGTGATTTTAGCGTGTCATCAAATACAGCTAAACGTGAATTACGAATGGAATCAGAAAAAACCCGTAACGTTAACCCTGTGTGTGCTGCGCAGTCGCTAATTGCGTCCGCAACCATTCCTTTTGTATTTCGCCATGTTAAATTTAAATAAAATTCGTTATTTCGTGACCTGTGGAGGGTTATGCATGTGTTTATGTGAGTGTGGAAAAAGTTTTATATTTCTGTATGCTAGCCATAGTAGATGGTGAGAATTGGCGATGAAATCTCGTTAACTTAGTTGGTAAACGATTGTTTGTTATTTTCGTGCTTGAAAAATCACAAGACATCATCCTTCTATTCTATTTATTATATATTTGTGCCCTGGCGGCTGAGAGTATGTCATGCTCACTCAAATGTCTCGCTGGTGGTGGCGTGTGTGTTGGATCATTAATTTCCCTTCAAAATGGTTGAGCTAAATGGTGCTGATCCATGCGTCATGTTCGTGAACGGGCGCCGTCAGTTGGGACTGGTCATCTCTTAGCTGCCACGGCTTATTTTAATTTTTGTGAATTGTTTCTATTACGGACGCTTCTAACGTGCACGTCTTTCTACATTGTTCTCACATGTATAACTTCAACATGAATGATGTAACCCATATTTTGTAACAATATTTTAAAAGAGTGTCCATGGAGTTTCTTGTCCGTTCTTCTCCATAGGAACCTACTACGCTTTGGAATGGGCAACTAGCTTCATCTTTCTGACTGACCGACCCCTTGACAATTCAAAAGTACCTGTAATTGGTTTATTTGAAATAAATGCTTTGAGTTTGAGTTTGAGTTTGATTTTAAACTAAATTTTCAAAAAGGAGGTTTTCAATTCAGTTGTATATATATATATATTTTTTTTTTTTTTTGTTACCTCGTAACTCCGTCGACCGATATGAAAAAGGTTTTTTTCTGTTTGCAAGGATATACTTCCAGATTGGTCCCATTTTTATTAGAATCAAGTTCTGATGTTGGGATCCATGAGCAATTGAGGGAACTCCTCAAATATTATTGGCATACATATAGCAATTTTTATATTTTCATCGACAATTCAAGCATTTGCATTCAGAAAGTATCATTTGATGAAGCGGAACTGATGTAGAAGACCACAGATGGCCACCAGAACTCCTCAATGATAAGTATTTCACGGGTGGCGATAAGATATCTCGATTAAGATAGTTAAGCGACTATGAAGCAAATTTAAATAAATCATTCTGATGAAAATGGTATCATCGAACTGATCTGAAGATGAAGCTCCCGGCTTCATCTTCAGTACCGGACGGGTATGTACCTACCGGAACTCCGTAATTAAATAATGTATCCTAGCCGTGTTTGGGCTTATTAAAATTATCATGAGATGCACTCGGGATATAAATGGTTTTTAACCGATTTTTATTAACTTAGATTGGGTATTTTTTGAGTTAGCTTCGATAATACGTATTTAATCCACTTTATATAATCTTGTGTCACTGTTGTTTGTGCAGTGTAGCAAGAAGTGGTAATCGAATTGTTGTGGTTTCCGTTAATTTCGGATTTCGGTGGCAAAAACTTTCACTTTTTAGTGTTTTTTTTTTTTTGGAATTCGGTTGTTTTTTGTTAAAAAGTTTTTTTAAATATATATATGAAGTTTATTTGATTTTATTTTCTATAATATACCTAATAATATTAATGTGAAAGTTTGTGTTTGAATGTTTAGACGTTTGGATGTTTTACTCAATCACGCAAAAATAATCACAGATAGTTTAAATGTGAAAAAGTAAAAAAAAAGCTTAAATAGAATACTTTTTTTCCAGTGGTACGTACTGACAGCAAAAGATGGAATATATAAAACTAATAAACTCATGAACCATACAAAATTTAAGTCCCTTTCCGAGAAACATTGTATCAAAACACGCTTCATTTGACTATACTACCTATACTAATACATGCCAGTAAACTTAATTAATAATAATTTTGTCTAGAACAATTTTCGAAGTTCGACACAGATGAAAGTTTAAGCTAAAGTCTACTCGTTAGTCATAACTGCGAAGACTTACTCACACAAGTACAAACAAGTTAGCACACTTAAGTACTTAATTAAGGAATTTTAACTTACACAGTAAGCATTTGTGCAAATAACATGACGGCTGCCTAATTTATTATGCTATTATTTATACCGCACAGATACACGCATACACTATCAATATTAATAATTGTGTCACTCTCCGTATTACTTATTTTTGTGTAATTCGTAATTGGCGTAATGTTTAGAATAATAATTGTGTTATACTTACTGTCAGAAAAACTGAATCCGAGAAACTGTAGTAGAATTAGGCAGGCCACATCGCGAGGACCACAGACAACAGTTGGAGCGAGCGCGTCCTGCACTGGTATCCACGAAACGGAAACAGATGCCGCGGCAGACCATTGCAACGATGGTGAGACGATATCGTCGCACTGGCAGGGATAAAGTGGACAAGAACGGCCCAAGATAGATACAGATAGAAACAGACGGAGGAGAAAAAATGATTTGCTTTTACAATATTTTCAAACGGCAAGTTTAGGCCTTTCAACATGTACCAGGTACTTAACAAAATAGAAAATGATCATCAAATTTACGGTCTACTAGGCCTACATCGTTCTCATATTCAAAAAAAATAAAAGAATCCTTATAAAGATAAAAATAAAATTACAAACCTATTTAAAACAAAAGACATAGTTGTCATTACAACTGCAGTAACAAATCTGAATAAATATAATACACATCCATGGCAACATAGCTTAGTAAATCTCTTGTGGAAAATCACCCTAGAAATTCTTCGTGACACAAAAGGTACATAGCAACATCTTAAATCAAATCCGCGCCACCATTAGCACTGCCGACAGTTTTCCAGAAAAAATACTGAACAAGAAAAATATACGGAAACAGAATAATTACATCACTTTCAAATAAAATTGTATTTGAATGGAAGTGGCGTGAATTTATGTTTTTTGTTAGGTACTGTTTAAGTTGACCTTTGGAGGCACTTTAGGCATGAGAATCTTCAAGTAAGGAAATAAGGTGTCAATGATTGTGTACACTTTCACCCTAGAGTGGGCGCGCTATTCCGTAAAACATCAGTAGGCGCGTGTGGAGCATTTTGCCGCTAGGAATACTGTTTTTTTTTTTTAGGGTTAAGTGAAAGACAAACAGTATATAAGAAAACAACATATTTATTAAAAAGGCTTATCAATTAAATACTTACTTATTTAAAAATGCAATATAAAAGACAAAGTATATAATTTAACTTGGCAAAGAAAAAAGATTACAGAATTTGTACTTACGTGAGTGCGGTGAACAAAATGCCGCCACGCGATACCTGATGGTGAAAACTTTCCGTTCTTGCACAGGGGGCTGTGCACTGAGTTCAACTTTTCGGTCGACGGCGAATGTGAAGGCAGCTACTAAAAACCCTAAACTCAACGCGCGGAGGGCGGCAAAATGCTCATAGCGCGCTGACTCTAGGGAGGCAACACTTAGGTTCCTATGTTTATAAATTTAGCGCAAAGCAGAGACAAAGTAATCTGCCTTTTTATTAGGACGTAATTGCATGAGAAACATTGTAACGTCGTTTTTGATACCTAATAGTAAAATTTACGATTATAGAGATTATAAAAAGCAGTCGTGAAAATTTTCAGCGTTTTTCTGCAAAGCTTATCGATCTGATCATGGCCATGTATCGTTTCAAGACTGTTATTTGTGTAGTTTAGCAATTTCCACTGTAGTTGATTACCATGTGAAAACTTTTCAAGTCTGATAATGTTACTTTTATCTTGCACATTATCATCATCTCAAAATAAACCATAACTTGTACAACGAACCTACTTTTCTATTCATTTTCCCCACAAGAATGTAATCTTTTAAAATATTATACGTCTACAACACTAAAGTCGGGTCTTATAAAATATATCCCGGAATTACCGCACACCACCAAACACCTCAATTAGAATTATTATGTTATACTCATAATACAGTAGCAGTAATAGCCTAGTGGTGTGACCGTCAGACTGCCAAGTCATTGGTCTCGAGTTCGAATCTGAGGCACCTCTGACTATAATAATCACGTGCTTATTAAACGGCGAAGGAAAACATCGTGAGGAAACCTGTCTGAGAGATATATCTCGACGGCATGTGTAGCCAAGTTAGAAGCCCATGGGCGGCATAAAACGCGAAAAGAAGATCATAATACATGCACTGAATTTTTATTATCTTTATATATTATATAATAGGGATGATGACTAAAAAAATATTTTTTATCCGTCATATAGATTTGATACGTAGCTGTGACGTAACGAGCCCCCATTCCCCAAGTTTAATGTGTTTTATCTAAGTCATTTTTTATTAATATGATAGAGCAAAAAATACGTGTCTAATATTTTTTTAATTATCTAATTGACGGACTAAACAGTTTTTCTGTTTTTTACCCAGGACACATCGTCGCTTCTCAGGAATAGGGTCGTAACAAAAAAAATCTTTAAAATTAGTTTTATACATAAAACCGGCACGTAATTTCGTAAACTTTCTCGTGAGTAGCACATTAAGACCTAGTTCCAAAAATTACCAATGTGGCGCGGTTGTGCCGTTATTCCATTGGTCGAAATTGCACGCGATTTTCTCATGAATAACAAGTTTTTTCCAGTTGTACATGTGCGTTCCAAGTAAAACGTCACACTTTTTCGTGAATACCGTACCAAGTCGAAATATACAATTTTACTTCAGTTTATTTTTGGTGAACAGTGTCACATTTTGGATTACAATGGTATTGCAGGTAAACTATTTTGCGTTATGACGATATTCTTGAGAAACTTTTTAACTATTATGTTGAATTTATTTTTCAATAGTGACGTGTTTTGTGTTGAGTCTACATTCACGAAAAGTTATTAAAAACTTTAAGTTTTTCGTTATTAAACAGTGAATTATAACAAAATAAATAATTAATTTTGAATAAATATATTCTTATGATTGTAAAAACAATCATAAGAATATTTTTTTTTCTAAATTATTTATTTAAATAAACAATGTCTCAAATATTTTTTTATTTTTTTATTTGAGAAATTATTTATGATTATCATAAACAATGTCTCAAATAAAAATAAAAACAATCATAAGAATATTTTTTGTTTGATACCAGTATACATACTAACATCATTATTATTAATATTGTTGTAAGCAATAATCCGATAGTATTCTTTAAACTTTGTTACGTAATTGAGGACTGGACAGGAGTGCATTATTCATTAAAAAATATTATAATATCATTGTTAATTTACCGATATTTTTGTTTACAGATATGAATAATTCGAGAGGCAAGTTGATGTTAAAGCTTTTAGAAATGGATACTCAACAGACGAAAATAAAAAATTCTTTAATAATAAAAAAATTGCGGATTCTATGGGAAATAATTATTAAAAAAATACCGAGAACGGAACTGTAAAATTAACTCAAATTAAAATACTTAAAATTCAAGCAAATAATGAAACTTTTAGATACTCTACATCATATCAGACTCAGAATTTTAAAGAGGTAAAATTAAGCATTAGTAGAAGGAAAAGACAGAGTGCAAATAATGGAGATATTATTGATATTCAAAAAGCTTACAAGCAAAAATTTTCTGTACCAGAAAAAAATAAAAAAAGATTGCTGGAATTAGTTAGAAAAAATATTATTCCAAGATTCTATAGCACATTTTATACAAACCTTTAAAAATTGGAGAAATGAGGTTAAGCTGCTGATAAAAAAAAAAGTTTCAGCAGCTTACTGTTTCTTTCTCGGTATTATGCCTAACTTTGTTATATAATATTTTTCATAATTCTTCTTTTGTGATTGTTAATTAATAAGACTGATTGTGATTATTAATAGATAAGACTGATTTCATTCTTAATAATTCACTGCGATTCCGTCAATTGTAAGTGCCATTAAAAACCAAAACATAGATCTTAGAGTTAATAAGTGCATCTAATAATTATTTTTCTGAACAGTCATTATATCAAAACGTTTTTGAAGTTTTTAAGTTGTTTTTTTTGTTTTTTTAAGAAAGAATTTGAGTTTTTGAGTTTTTTCAAGTTTTTGTTTTTAAGTAAATAAGTCTAGGGTCACTTTGAGATTAATGTTGTAATTTGATTACTGAGGATTTAATAAATCTATATTGAAAACATTATTGTTTCTTTCCTATGTAATGAAAAAATAAACTCCACAAATACTTGTTTATTTTTATAAATAGTGTCATAAGTCGAAAGGGTTCCAGTTTTTTATATATTTTTTATTTTTAAATGAATTTAATTTAGACAATTTTTTTTATATGGATAGTGAAGGGTATAATATAAATTATATAATTAATATTACCTACTAATTCCATTTCGCTAGGTAGATTATACACAATCTCTTCAGAGTAATCTTCGAAAGGCTTTCCTGTACAATTTACTTATTTTTTGTTACGACACTATTCCGGAGAAGCGACGACATGTCTATTCATATTTATATTCAAAAGTTGTCCGTAAAAGATCACTTTCAGCGATAAGACCGCCCATTATGACACACCCTATGTAACAGTTCGACATTTATAACTGTAATTTTTATGGTGTACATAATAAAGAGTATTCTATTTTATTCTTCTGAGTGTTTGTCACCTAACTCCTCCTAAACTGCTGGTCCAATTTGGATGAAATTTTGTGTGTGTATTTGAATGGGTCCCTGGATGGTTTGAAAATACAATTGGATCCGGTAGGTGGCGCTGCAATCGGGTTCTAGGATCGTTCAGACAGGACAACGTCCGCTATTTCCGCTAGTTATGTATAAAACATTATTTATACTGATTGTAGGAGAAAGATTAGGTCAAAACTACGCATGCTCACAGTCGCACACTTATAAGAGTCCAGCGTAGTAGGTACTTCGTCCATTTTTGGTTTGTTTTGACTGAACAGTGGAAGTGTGACTGTAATTTATATAGTTTTAATT
Organism: Dryobota labecula; assembly: GCA_947523025.1. Taxonomy (NCBI): domain Eukaryota; kingdom Metazoa; phylum Arthropoda; class Insecta; order Lepidoptera; family Noctuidae; genus Dryobota; species Dryobota labecula. Next base: position 22,817,321 of record OX383289.1, on the reverse strand, counting down.
ATTTTTGGGATAAAAAAATACGTACATTAAAAATGACATATGATTCTTTACAAACTACTTTTATAATAATATGCAATAATTCAGTTACACATTGTATTTATTTCATGGACAACCCGCATCGGAGTTTTGGAGTTATTCGAGTGAAAACGAACAAACTAACCAGAGGTTGGTCAGTATCAGAGATATTTCCCAGATAGGTACCTACTGCATACATGAATATTAAAAGTAAAGTAGAAGTGAAAGGATTGAATGTAGATTCTTAGGTATAGAGTTAGAGATTTACGATGAAGGATTTTTGTAAAGCTCTAAATGAAAATTATTTATACATACGACGCGTGTAAAATATTTTTGATTGTTTTCTGTTTTGGACTTGTTTGTTTACTGAATGATTTATGTAAAGTGAGGGAAATTAATAATTAAGCAGGTTAAATACCCACTTAAATTCGGACGATTATAAGTGTTATAACCGGGCGACTGTCCTATTAAAAATACAGACACAATTACAGCAATGGAATCAACGGATTTATATAAATATTTAGGTTACAGACAACTCTAAGGACTAGATCATTCAGGAATAAAAGACATATTAAACTCAGATAACAAAAGAGAAGTGAACGCAGTATGTAAAACCCAACTCTCCGGAAAACATTCAAAAAAAGCGTTGAACACCTACGCAATCCCTATATTAACATACTCGTTTGAAGTGATCAAATGGTCCAAAACTGACATTTAACAAATAGAGAGAACAACATGCACCACACTGTCCAAACACAATAACTTACACCCTACATCTGCAATAGAAAGACGACCATTAAACGGCAATACGGAGGGAGAGGCCTTATAAATGTCCATCATCTTTGGCAGAAACAGATAGCCAAACTAAGAGCATTCTTTTATTCTAAATCACACACAAGCAACATTCATAAAGCCGTAGTTATGGACGATATCAGCTACACCCCACTTAACATACACGAACAGATAGACACACAACACACTAGCATTGAAGACCTACATAAGCAAAAGTTAGAATACTGGAAAAAGAAAGTATTGCATGGATGGCACCCCCATGACTTAGAACAATCTCTTATAGATACAATAGCATCAAATAAATGTCTTAATATCGGTAATTTTATTCCGGAAACCGAGGATTTTATTACTGCAATACAGGACCAGTTCATGAATACTAAAAACTACAAGAAATACATTATAAAAGACCCCACGATAAATGCCACAAATGTCACACACAACCAGAGACCTACAACACATGACAGGGGCATGCACAACACTCACACAAAGAGACTATACACACAGGCACAATCAGATAGCAAATATCTGGGCACGTCACAATTGTGGCGATAAGTTCCCTCTTTGAGGAGTGGCTAGAGAGGCGCCACGATGTCCTCACCTTCCGCCTGACAGGTCCTCATCGGGCACGGGTGTTTCGGGAGGTTCCTGTTTCGGATTAGCATACGGTGGTCAGGTCTGCCCGGTTTGGGCAGAGCCCATCGTATCCTCACGGAGGCGATCGGCGGCGGCGATCTCTCGCGTCCGGCCCTGGTCCAGGCCATGGTCCGGAGCGAGAGTGCATGGGAGGCAGTCACTTCCTTCTGCGAAGCAGTAATAATCGCGAAGGAGGAGGTGGGACGCGTGAGGGAGCGGCAGTCTGTGCGCCCTCACGCCCCTAGTCGCCGCAGGAGACGCCCTGGGCGGCGGGAATCGGTATCCGATTCCCGGCCACCGTAGGCGCGGGCTTGCGGACAGCGAGCTATGGGCAGCTTGCCGTCTCATAAGTACCGGGCCCCAGTCGACGGCACGTTGTGTTCCACGCGCGCCTCAAAGAGATGTCAGCACGCACTGACCGCCGGAACCGGTGCCTGCCAGGGTTGCGGGTTTGTCCGAAAGGGATACCGTGGCCCTGGCACACAGGCAACTGAAGGAACACGGGTGGATTTTACGACCCGTCTGGTCGGAGGATTCTCCCTTTTCCATAGAGTATGAGTGAACTTTACTCACTGTTCCTCTTAATAAATGGGTGTCAATTTGTTTAAAAAATAATTTCTCTGACCATAACTACCCATTTGAAAAGTGTTTACTTCATTATTGTTTTTGTCCTTAACGACTTTGCTGAATAACAGTGAGTGGCAATAGAAAATAAGACTTTTGTTGATCGTACGTCCGAACTGAATTTTGCAAGTTTTCGAGCAGCTTAAGTATGAGGTATATTTCACTACTGTTTATTGGCATATAATAAATTCACACAATATTTTTATCCATCCTTACAAAAACCTTTGTTCGGTACAATATTTGCAACCGAACAACTCAGCACTTTTGAATGCGTGTGTGATAATATTCATATATAGGAGAATATCTGATTGTATTGATCACATAAATTGATGTTGTATACCAATAAATCACACTAAGAACGTCATATGTCAGAATAATAGATGAGATTGACGTATGGAAACGTTCCATTTCAACAATGTTTTATTAAATCTAAAACTTACGTTTGGAAATAAAAAGGTTGTAATTTAAAATATATTATTTTGATATATGCATTTCTTTAATTGATATTTCATAGACAGATGATTGGACACATGTATTTTCTATAAATGGTTTTTATTGTTACCTAATAGGCTGTTTAACAAACAACGATTCTAGAGTTTCTGAACAAGTCATGATTTGTAGTTTTTGAATAATTAATATAAATGTTTATTTACTTAGCAGTACAATAAATGATTAAGTAATAATTAATATGATACTAATGACATTTATCACGATTTTATAATGCAATTTTAAAGTAACAAGGTGTTTCAAACGATATTCGGAACATCAAGTTGATGTTATTATATTATTCGATTTTACATATAGATTACAAATAAATACATACTATATTGCTAAATAATCGTATTATGTTTTAAAATAATACTCTATTAAATCATATTTCTGTCTCTTAGAATACAGGCTATGCTAGTCTAAGAGACAGGGTTATATACATTTTGTACAGATTTTGCAACTTGTAATGAATTGTAATGTACATTATAAATGTGTTTCTGTATTTTTTGTGAATAAACCTTTATTAACCATTATATAAGATTTGTAAATTATTAACTATGTTAGAAGTTATTTAACAATTATGTATGACTGTCTAGCATTGGTTTAAAATGGCGGCAATGTTGGATGTACTTGAGTAATATTGGGAGAATAAAAAAATATGTATACCCGCCAATTCTGGTAGTTTTTTATATAGGTAACTGTGGTGAAAGATGGACGTCCTATAATGTTCACGTAAAATAATTGATATTATAATCTTGATTATTGCTGATGACTATGTTGTTCTGTATGTGTTATAATATGGCTAATATTGCATATGTGTTTAATCAATAGAATATTCATGTTCTATTTCTTACCACTGGTAAAGTTTCTAACTTTAAGAAATGGTCCAAGAGATTAATGTTGTAACAAAATATAGGCTAATGTAGAAATGTGTTAATAAAATACTTTAAAACAAGCTGCCTTGGAGTTTCTTGTCCATTCTTCTCCACGAAGACCTAGTTTTGAAACGGACAACTATGATAGCTTTCTCAGTAACGTTGCTTTGACAAGCCTAATTGAAATAAGTTCCTAGTCTTGTCTTTGTGTGCTTTTCTTTATAAAATCCTTTGCCTATACACCATATTCATAGAGACTTTCATACATAGTAAATTACTAGTTACCATTCTGACACACAAAGCTTGCTAATAAAGGATATCAATACCTATAAATGTAGTTTTCATCCACTTTCTAACACGTGCATTTCCATATAATGCATGCAATTATTACCAGTTAGTACGTGTTCGACTACCAATTGCATAACTCAAGCCAAATCAGATCAAACCATCTTAGTGCTAATTTACCTTAGATTCACCATTTGGTAATTATAACAATATTGGATAATAATATCATTATAATAATATTCAATAGCTTTTAAATCATAATATTTCGTATCATTAAACCAGTCGTAGTAAGCCAACAACCAAACCATAACCTGTCAGTAAGTTAGAGCTAAACTACTCAGGCACTCAATTCTACAAACTTTCTCAAAACATAAGTAACTTATACAAAATACATTCTCTACCTATCTGAATATTGAAGAGGATGATAATAATATAAAGCTGCAAGGTAAAGTCAATACGAGCTCCGGACAGGACCGCAGGGATTCTGTTAACGCATTTTCCAGTGCTATACGCCCTTATTTCAGAAGAAAAAAATTAACGGATAAAAATAAAAGGCACATATTGTTATATGATGATTAATTAATGCATTGGAACTGAGGTGGACGCAAAGGAAAATATAGCGTTTTCAGTTGGACCTGCACTGTTATTAGATATGTCGCAGCATGCTGGAATAAGGGCCTTTTGGCCTCGTATAAGTATATGACTTGGTTTTTGTTTGTTTTGTTTCTATTTTTTAAGTGAAAACTTCTTTCGGCGCGTTGAGCACTTTTTGGGTGATCAAAACTCATAGAACTCGCGTCATCGTCACCGAACGCTTTCCATGAGCTATATGTTTACTGTGTATATAATATATACACAGTTTGATATTATATTATTTCACATTTTTGATCACCCAAAAAGTACACATATTATGTGTACTTTTTGGGTGATCAAAAATCATGGAACTCGCGTTATCGTCACCGAATGCTTTCATATGTACACTACAAGATGTACATATAGCTCATGGAAAGCGTTCGGTTTTTTTAAAAGTAAAAATTTCTTTAGGTGCGTTGAGCACTTTTTGGGTGAACAAAAATCATGGAACTCGAGTCATCGTCACCGAACGCTTTTCATGAGCTATATGTATACTGTGTATATATGTGTACTTTTGGGTGAACAATAACTACAGTAACAAGTCCACTCATAACGGACGTCGATATTAAACGGTTTACCGGTTAACTGAAACCGTACTGTTTGCAGTGACCGCACAAACTTCGTTTGCACTAACTTCCGTTAGATCTTTAACGTATATTTATTCTGTGGAACTTTCTCGTTTGAAGATAGGATAGCTTCAGGGCAGTGGACCTAAATTGACCGTTTATCAATTGGTTTTTGTTCGTCATGTGAATGTCAATATACTGTAATACCAGACACACTGTATACAACATCCCAACATCATCACCGTTTACACCCTGCTCCTCATACTTCTATATCATCAGAAATAGGTATGTGGTACTGGTGATAGTACTTCCCCGGACGATCCCCTTCGCAAATAGAACTCTACTCCTATCATATACGTAAGTACAAATATCTCAAGAAGTGTACGTTTCGGGAATGATCCTGTATCTTCGGAAATACTAACGCGCGAAGATGAGATCGAATATAGAGCTGTTACAGCCATGGAAGTGCTTGCCTATTTTGCTGATTTTGTGTTACTATGATTACAAAATAACTCACTAAAAACTTTTCAAAACTTTTGCGTGGCAAATGACGACCTGAGACTGGAGTAGGCAACAGACAGAGGGAAAACATCTGAATACAACGAGCATGGTAAACACCTATTATTGCGAGTTTGTTTGAAGCCACGCGCGCTTTGTAGTAACAAAGGGCCTCTGTGGGCAGTTACTCTGTGGCGCCACGTTCATGCTAATTCAGAAACACGAAGATTACCGAAGCGCATACCTTTGTTGGTTTACCTGTACATTTGTTTTTGAATGTTTGCACTACACTTGAATAAAAGTATTTGAATCCAATAAGGGATAAAGAAATCTACAAAATTCCATTATTTTCTCATATGTATTTGTGATTCACGGTCTCACACATGCCATCAAAAATATTGGAAAACATTTATTTTATGACCATTTGTTTACAAAAGAAGAAGGATCGAACTTAATTCTTTACAAACAATCATTCTTTCAAAAGCTAGTAACGTCTTAATAGTTCGAACCCCCAAGGCTATTTCCTCCTGACCTCGAACCATTTATAAATGGAGCAAGCGACGACATTAAACAACATTTGTATAACAAAATAATAAATAAACAATATACTAAACATAATTGTAAGTTCGTGAACGCAGTTGTTCACGCGATAATGAAGCTGACCTTTGATACTTATCGAGCGACCAAGTTTCGAGTAGTTATATAATAAAAGTTGTTTTTGGAAATTAGGGTGGTGTGAGCCTGAAAGAAGAATCAATCAGTATCTAAGACAGACAACTGGAAAATAAAAAAGTATTGGCTCTAGAAATGTTGTGCTGCAAATAGTAAAGAAGATCTATAACAATACACTTACACTGAAAAAAAAAGTAGTTACCACAATCAAGATTTTGTTTAGATTGACTAAGTAACTTGTTTGCATCTGAGCGTATCAAGCACAATGATTACAGGTACTACTTTTATTTGATTGAGATTTGAAACGGGATCTTGATTGAAGTTATCATAAAACCTATTTGCAGCAATCAAGTCAAAACATAGTTGTTCCAACCAAGATTATTTCAATGATCTTTATTGAAGTAAACAAAATGCTTGTTTGACACAACTAACTTACTTTGTTACAGTTAAAATTTTTTTAACTTTTCTCTTTTTTAACTCTTCTACAATGATGTCATGTTAAGGGTAATCGAGAAACTGGTTTGAGCGTTCAATCATTTGAACTAGTATTGCTGAAATCATGTCGTGATGATCAACTTAACTAAGATTTTGATTAATCTAAACAAGATATCGTAAGTCAAGCTAAAAAGTCACTTGATTGGCGTGCACTTTTTTCAGTGAACTACGTACTTAGAGATTACACTCACTAACTCACTGCTCAAGCTCATTCACTGCTCTTTAACTTCAAATAATTCTGATTGTATACAAAGACTTCTAATTGAATCATGTTTCTTCCATCTTTCATATAAAAAAATGGAATAAATATGAATGTAACTAAGTGGTGTTTAAGAATATTCGCAATCCAAAATTCAGGGAGGAAATTGAATAACAGACTGAAGATTATATTATACTAGCTGTTACCCGCTACTTCGTCTGCGTACCAGGATGAAAAGTAGCCTATATCCTTATCCAGGTCATGGTCTACACATGTGCCAAATTTCATTCCAATCCGTTCAGCTGTTTTAGCGTGAAAGTGTAAGTAACGAACAAACTCACTTTCGCATTTAATAATAATATAATATTTGTAAGGATTTAGGACTAGGTGACCCGACAGCCGCTGTCCGGTCCAAATTTTTTATGTAAAAATCCCATAGAAAAAAAAAAAGTTCTGTTTTTCCGAATTTGAAAATATACCGTTGAATCCTTTCCAGTTTTTCTTTCCATAAAAACCCAATTCAGAAAATAGCCAGCATTTTAAAACAAAAAATAGCCAAATCGGTACAGCCGTTCTCTAATGATGCCTTACCAACAAACAGCATTTCATTATTATTTATATAGAAGACTAGCTTCTGTCCCGCGCCTTCGTCCACGTGAAATTTCAGCCCCCGACCCTCCGCGTCACATCCCGTTGCCCACCCGCGCTATTACTTTGTTTTCACATAGCGTTCTTTCTGACTTTTTTTTCTTTTTGCTGGGCTCCTTAAGGTCGCAGCGTGATATTAAATAGCCTATAACCTTCTCCAGGAATTGGGCTCTCAAATACAAAAATAATTTTTAGAATCCTTTCAGTAGTTTCAGAGATTTACCGCTACATACAAATATAGAAACTTACAAACAAATACCTGTTTCTATTATTAGTATAGATAGATTGCATTCTGAATTTGTTTAACGGAACGCTGAATATATATTACCTTTAATTTGAAATGTAGGTGTAGAAAGGAGAACCTACTTATAAAAATAAAGTTCAAGTCCCCTGACATACAGAGGATTAAAATTATGATTGTATAAAAATTTATATTTAGAAATCTTTTATACGTAGCATAATAGTATATGTTTTATAAATGTGGAAGCTTGTAATTTAGAAAATTTCCTACCTACGAATGATTTTTAATTTAATATTAGTCTGTAAGCTTTCTGTAAGAATAAAAATACTAAAAAATTAAATATAACGAGAGTGTCTATGTAGCTCAAATTGGTTTTGTAGTATTATAGATTCAGGTCTACTAGAGACACTTTTTATTGTTTTCCTTTGTCTCTAATATTCTTAAGTCTATGTCGTGCATACCTTTTATTTACGTGGTTACTGAAATGCCAATTTTAGATGTTACGAGTATTTAATTTGAATAAAATTGTAAGTGACTGTGTTGTGTTTTTATTAAAAAATATATATATATATATAAATAACAGTCTTCAGTCTCTGCTGAGACTCTGGACCTCATTTTAGTGAGAGAAAGCCAGCTGTAGTCCACCCAAAGCGGCATATTTCGGGTTAGTGGATGTTTCTGCCATCTTATTTGAAATTCATGATAAAAATTTTTTTGTGGCTTTTTCATTAATATTTCAACAGCATTCACATTATTATGTTTACTGAAAACGGGACATCAAAGAAATCATTATACCGGGTCCTGATTGAGAGCTAATAGAATTTTATATGCGGCAGTTATTTTTAAGCCAAAAACTTGAAATTTTGATTGATTTCGTTTCGATTATAATTGTAATTTCTAATTAGCTGTTATCGTTCGTTAATACACTTTAATGTAATTAATTAATATCCGGAAATTGATCTAATAGTGAATATAGCAGAAAATTATTGGAGTTGATTTTTGATATTTGATTTTACATACATACATACATAAAATCACGCCTTCTTCCTATGGAGGTAGGCAGAAACTATAGAACGTGACCTGCTACGCTCCTTACATACTTCTTTTGCTTCGTTTACATTCATACATCTGGTCATACACGCCCACCGGTTGCACATATGTTCTCCTAGAGCGTCCCCTTCTCCCCGCTGTACCCTCACATCTGCCTTGTAAATACCTTTTGTTAGTTGCCTTTCATTAATACTCAAAACATGACCAAACCATCTAAGCATACTCTTTTCAATTTATGTCACTACATCTTCTTTTAAACCACATCGTTGCCGTATCAGCCTATCATTCATAGTCACGCCACACATGCTTCGCTAGGAACGTATTTGATTTTATCTCTTTAAATAATATAATAATAATAATGTAAAAGTGATTCCGATAGCCAATTTACAGACTATACGATTTCATTTAATTTAACAAAGCCTTCATGCAAGGTGGTTACGTATCGAAATACAAGGAAACAATAAACTGTTTGAAATAACATATATTTAAAAAGAATACTCCTTCTTAAAACAATACACGGTAGCCTTTAAGGGACTACCGCATAAATAATTAATTACTTATATCAAACACATAAACTAAGTTAACCTTTATAAAAAGTATGTGACTATAGCTGTCACTTAATAATGCCAGCCAGCTCAAACTTCAGCCGAAAGAACTAAGGTCGTGGGGAGTTGGAGATAAAGCCAGTACTGTTCCGATTTTAAGTTCAGATTAAAATATAATAATATTTATTTTTCATTTCTCCTTTCGCAGGTCTGCTGGAAGAAATTTCTTAAGAAATAAGCAGTACCTTTGTACTGAAATTATAATTATGTCGTATCTCTATGTATTTAACTGTGTGTACATAAATAATAAAATAAATAAATACAAGTTCCATTTTCAAAACATAATAAATTACAAAATAAAACACTCACCTTTATTATAAAACAAAGCAAAAGAACAGGAAAGACTACTGGCAGTTAATTAAGAAGTCGTCAGCTGCTACAAGACATGTAGACTTAAAACTGCTTACAGCATTGTACAGAACTTGAGAATACATAGACTATACGCGGCAAGTTCTTTGTGATGAGGGAGAAGCAGTAAGACATGTTTGAAACGTCTTTGAGATGTGGCAGACCATGAACATTGTGGTAACTTATTACCCCTTTTGCGCTACAGAAAAGACAGGGTTCGAGAGGATTCCAAAAACCCGTAAAACGAAAAACCCGTAAAAATTGAAAAAAAATCTGACGGCAACTTAAAAGTTGAAAACAAGCTCAATGTTCGCTTTTATAATTCCTTAGGAAAAGATATTATCGTGGACGTCCACGTCCATAAAATGTATGGCAATATGTGCACGTTATAATGTTATCGTGGACGGAAATTTAAAAGCATCTTCATAATTTTTTCATGCATTTTATTTTCTTGTGTTATCGTGATACCATGACGAGGACGTGGACGTCCACGATAATATCATAATGTTAGAAATTATAACAGCGCAAATTGGTGGCATTAAATCTGAGATTGAACTAAACTCCCAAAAACTGCATCGGACTATGGAAATATGAGGAATAGGGTGTAAAGTTCACTCATCCTCCATAGAAAAGGGAGGACTCTCCGACCAGACGGATGCAAAGTCTGGTGGGCTACTTACTGCCTGACGATTGTTGTAGGGACGTTGTATCTAAGCGCGGTAAACTTTGCTTGCGCGATGCAGGATTTGTGTAACGTCACCTTTTTGATGCGTAGTTCGCATGTGGTGTTGTAGATAGAAGTAGATAGAAGATAAAAGATAGAAGACTGCTAGAAAAAGTGAGCTAGTTTTGTACTTTTTAGTTGCAGTTGGTTTATTTTTTTTTTGTTTCTTTTTTAATGTAAAACTAGCTGCTGCTCGCGGTTACGGGCGCGTGGCTTTTTCTAAAATAAAAGTAGCCTAAGTAACTCCTTATCAGATATCTGCCAGTGTAAGTCTCATCAAAATCGGTCCAGCCGTTTCAGAGATTAGCCAGAATAGACAGACAGACCGACAGACAAAAAAAAAGTAATAAGTACCGTAGAAACTTTCATAATTATGCATTTAGTAAAAAGCTGTTTTTTTAACATTACAAACAAACACTTCAATTTTATTTATTTGTATAGATTTGTATAGACTTAGCTAAAATTAAGGCCTACTCAATGCAGGCGGTCCTGTGTAATGGGAGCGGAAATCGAAACATACCTTCCAACTAAATTACCGTTTCCGCTCTTTATCAAAGATTTATGCAAGTGTGTTTATCTTGACTGTGAATGTTTCTAGGTGTATTAAAATATTTTATTTTAGTTATTAAAAGTTTCTTACGTGAACATAGATGTGATGAAGGTACCTACTCACCAGGATACCTTGCTTTGTCACTTACCTACACTCGCCAGGATAGCATGCTCTGTCGCATACCTATATAATACTCACCATGATAGCCTACTTTGTCACTTACCTACACTCACCAGGATAGCCTGCTTTGTCACTTACGAGTACCTACACTCAACAGGATAGCCTACTTTTCACATACCTACACTCACCTGGATAGCTTGCTCTGTTACCTACACTCACCAGGATAGCCTGCTTGGTCACTTACCTACACTCACCAGGATAGGCTGGTCTGTCACTTACCTACACTTACCATGATAGCCTGCTTTGTCACTTACCTACACTCACCAGGATAGGCTGGTCTGTCACTTACCAACTCTCACCAGGTTAGCTTGCTTTGTTACTTAGTTGCACTCACCAGGATAGCCTGGTTTGTCACTTACCTGCACTCACCAGGATAGCCTGCTCTATCACTTACCTACACTCACCAGGACAGCCTACTTTGTCACTTACTTACACTCACCAGGATAGCCTGGTTTGTCACTTACCTACACTCACTAGGATAGCCTGTTTTGCCACATACATTGCTGACTGGATATTACAGAATACAGGGTCAAATTAAATTAGGTAGCAAAATTCCGCAAAAAAAATCTAAAGTCTTTCTTTCAAGTATGGCTGACTATGGGGTCAACGGCTGCTGGTAGTGTAGTTACATGAAATTATGAGTGTAAAAAGTATTTTATTTTATTTTATCGATACCATCATATCTCCGAAGTTTCGCTACCTAATTTAATTTGACCCTATATTTTGAACGCCATGAAGATGAGAGACACCGGATCTTCGAATTCAGCTACATTGTAAGCTTCTCGATAATTTCCTTCAAAAATGTTTTTTTACTGCAAACATCTGTCGACTGTCACAGAACTTAATATACATAGGTTGCAAGATGTTCCCGTTTTATCAAGAGACCGCGTATCGACTTTTGTACTTAGCATAAATTTGCATGTCAAGATATACATACTCACCACTTGTTTATGCTAAACATGATACCCTTTAATATTATGCGGTATATCGTTAACTTGATCAAGTTTTCTGTGAGATTGATCTTGGTAATTGAGGATGAAAAAGCTTATGAGTGAAATACGCTGAAAAGCATACCGTTTCGACAAACTTTTGCTTAATATTTACAGCGAAAATCGTTAAGCCGGGTCCGCTGTGGTATGTTTTCGTATTTTACAAACATATAACATTGTTAGCTAACCGCTTTGAGGGCGTGGCCTAACATTTTTTTTTTGCAAAAACGTTTACTAACATGTTTTGTTAGGTAAATTGGCGCAGCAGACCCGGCTTAAGAAGCCGTCAGTTACCATGTACTAGTATTTTATTTGTGGGTGGCCATCTAGCAGGCGAACTTTTGGGTAAGTTATCTACGCCTGATGCCTATGGACGTCTGACGTCATCCAGAGGTATGTAAGGAGAAGTGTATGGAGGTATATGAGGTATGGTGGTGATTGACGGCACGGTTGGCGCAGTGGTTAAGCGATTGACTGCTGCGCTGCGTGTCGCGGCTTCGATTCCCTCACGGAACTAATATTTGTACGACCTACAAGTATCTAGTTGTTCCGAGTCTGGCTGTTTGTGTATGTGAGTTTAAATGTTTGTAAACGCACCCACAATACAGGAGAAATTCCTAGTGTGGGGCAACGATTTAAAAAAACAATGTATCACAGGTGTTGTTAGTTTATATTGTGATATTGATAGCATAGATGATAGATGATGATGCGTTTACTAAACACAAAATTACTATCACAATAGTGGAAAATATTGCGTGTGTAGAAAATCAGTTTCAGCTTGTGGAAAACTTAAGCTGTGAGACATCGAACAACTAATAATATTTGATAAGTATAAGAAGAGCAATGGTAGCCCAGTAGCAACGGGTTACGAGTTGTAGGTCATGGGTTCAAACCCAGGCACGCTCTTTACTTTGTGTAAAAATTACACCACCACTGCTCTCAAAAGATAATGGAGAAAATCTTGAGCAAACCGGCATTTCCTAGAACCAAAAATTCGACGACATCTTCGAAAAGAGGAGGCTTGAGTCCTAGCAATGGAAACATTATAGGCTGATTAAGAAATACGAAGATTTCGCCAAATAATACAAATTCAAGTTACAAAATTTTGTACATTTTTGCTGAACGCAAATCCTTATCAGTAGGTAATTCTATTGCTGATTTTACTTACATCAAAGCCCAACATTTGATTGATTGCTAAAAATACTCTTTAAATCCTCGCCGTATCCAAAAAGATGACGGCAATGGCAGTATTACTGTTGCCGCAATTCCAAGGATGGAGTTAATCCGCTCGGATTTACTGACGTCACGTATTCACATCATCCCGACAGAGTACTATGAACTGTATTATTTGTAGGGAGATAGGTTATTCCACGTGATTCTTTGAGCAATTGAGAAATGGAGATTGTCCGGAAAGTTTTCTCACCATTGATTATAATAGAGAGGAGCTTGTGGCTAAGTAATAAAAGCCGCACGGGTCGCATCTACGATGGCTCTCGTACAGCAAATGTCCTAAGGTGAAAGTGACCACTTAACATCGATGAACGCCGGCTGCACACACAAAAATCATGACTCATTGTCACGTTCCGCCTGAGCCGAGTGTGCAAGCGAGAGCGCGGAACAAGCGATAGAGAGGCACGATCTTCGGCTTGTGACGCAATGTTTTCTTATGAAGTTATCACGTAAAATTATCGTCCGTAAACCGACTTTACAGACAACCAATTATTTGTTTTTTTTTGGGAATTTGGCAACCCAGGGCAGTGTTTTGAGTGGCCACATTATGGTATCACGTTTAGTCAAGACATCAGTCTTCTTAGGGGTACGTCCGAATGAAAAATGGAATTACTCGTGTGTCTGTCTGTCTGTCGGTCTGTCACAGCAAATTTTCTCCAAATCTAATGAACCGATTAAGTTGAAATTTGGTACACATATGAATTTCTGTGACCCTACTAAGGGCGTGTAACGTAATTAAATGAATTTTGAATATGTGGTTACTTTTGGGTGGTAAATAAGAAAAAAAAAAAAATTGCAAACTGTACCGTTTGACATATAAAATAAAAGGGCTCTGGGACTGTGGGGGTCTCAATATTTTTTTTATAGATTTAAAGTTTTTTTAAGAAAATTGACGAAAATTGGCCATTCCTCCAACTGTTGAGCCTAATGTTTGTAGCCTAATTTGAAATACAAAAATAGTTCTATACTTATAGTTTACAGAAAAACCCATTACAAGTCTATGATCCTAATATAACATGGTAAATCTCTCAATATTGTCAGTACAAACTTACATTTGCAGTTGTAATGTATAGGAGAACGTGTTTTTCTACTACAATTTTAAGTTCGTTCTTGGGATAAATCCATCCTAACTACGGAGCCCTCATTCATTCAGTCATTGCGCGTTGTCCGACACGGACTTGGCCGGTTTTTGTAACGAGTTTTCGAAGAAGTCCGACCTCCACTACGTGACTTGTCTAGTTTGTAAGCTTGTTTTCCCCCAATTGTATGTTGTGAGTACCCCAAATATATCTATCCATATTGTAAATTGAAGTAGATTTTCGTCTGTGTCTGTGTAACCACGTTGTTCTTCCATACTTCGCAACGGATATTGATGTGGTTTTTAAAGATTTTATTCTGGAAGGTTTTTAATGTATAACACATTAATATTAAACTTACATATCGATGCCTAACAGCCAAAAAGGGATAAGCGACATTTTTTTTTTTGCGAAATCGACTTTTGTTTTATGGTTAGAAACAGCTTTTTTTTCTGCGTCTATTGTTTGTCGATTTCGCATAATAATGTCGCTTATCCCTTTTTGGCTGTTAGGCATCGATATGATATGTACCTATTAAAGAAATCTTGATGTTTTTTCAAGTCCTAAAAATCGTGTGTTTTTTTTTTGAAATGGCAACTCAGAGTGTAACCACGAGGGGCTCAGACTCTTTAACCGGACTATCCTGTGGTGCCTTAAGCTCCTAACGGATTTTAAGGCCTCCAGCCAGGGCATACTTATAAGCTAAATTCTAAATTCCGTCTGCTCGCTAAGGGCACCCCCTGCGGGGTACGGACCTCGGCTTAGGGCAGAGTCGAAGGAGGGGGGAGGGTGGCAAGGGACCGTCGGTGGCTGGATAAAATCAGTGTTTTGATTATTATCATGGGGAGTTTGGACTAAATGCTGCTCAGCTAAAGCGCGTGCTGGCGCTTCACTTACAGTCTAGGGTCGGGGAGGACTATTCGTTAGTCGGGGATTTCGCGTGGGGCCTCGGCGGCGAGGTAGGAATGACGATCGTGTAGTGTGTACTCTTTTGCGAACTGTACTAGTAGACCTATGACTCTCCTGGAGGAGAGTGATGGGCTCGTCTGGGTCGGTCAGTGAATCGTGTGCAGCAGGGGTGAACTATAAATAGTGGATTAAAACCAGCATGTTGATTACAATTCTTTATTAAAAATTAATTGAAACATCCAGTCGATACAAATATGGGAACATTCATAATTATTTCAAAAGGAAATATTTTGTATTTCGCTACGAAAATTTTGCAAAAAATTACAGTTGAGAGCGAAATTTTAAATGGACTTATTTATTTTTCGAGTTTGTCTGAATTAGTTCACAGATTAATTTATTTGTGATTTAAATCGGAAAGTTCTTGATTTGAATATCATCAAACAATTCTGCCCACAACTGTAATTTTCACGTAATAATTAAATTTTTCATACAACGATTAAATTGATCTCCGCAGTAAAATAAATTGAAATAAGCAATTCAATATTTACTTATGTACTAGTTGTTCCTCATTTACAATTTCAAAATTAAATTATACTTGTAATTATTTACAGAGCTTTTAACGTTAAAGTTACGGCTAGAATTATTTTAATAATTATTTAATGTTAATTGTAATGTTTTGATTTTAAAGACGACTTCAGTTTTATTTAAATAAAAGTCCAAAAGCTAGGGTCGCCCCCTTTTACATGAAACTTAACAAAACTGGCGAAAGGCGTCAAGTTATGTTATGCAATACTCGTAAATAAAAGTTCGATATCATAATTAATTGAATTTCGGGTTTCACTGCACCACTACAGATATTATTTTATAATTAAATCAACGAATACCAAAAAGTCTTATTAGTAAATTTTGCACATGGATTTTTAGAAAATGTTCGGCTTTTAGGGCGTCCGTCGTCCGTCGTGTATAAAAAGTACATGAAACAAGTAAGACACATCGAGCATTAGAAAAAGACTGACACAATTACCAGTGACGAAGATGACGGACGCCCTAAAAAGCCGAACATTTTCTAAAAATCCATGTGCAATATTTACGGCCGGTTACTCAATCAATCAATCAAAATATTTTATTTCACATAAACCTACATGGGCACTTATGAAACGTCAGAAGCTAGGTGCACGGTTCCATTTAGTCGTTTCCTACGGAGAAGAGCCGGCAAGAAACTCCACGGTTACTCTTTTAAAAATAATTGGCTTTACAATATTATCAAATAACAGTGTTAATAGTTATGGGAGGACAGTGTAGGCCTTTCAAAAATTACCGGGTACTTAACAAAATAGAAAAGTGCCAACAAATCCACACTCTACTAGGCCTACAACGTTCTCACATTCACAAAATAGAAAATACATTATATAAAAGTTTAAAAAATAAAAAGATATATGTATATATATATATATATATTAAAATGAAAACCTATTTAAACCGAATGACATGATTGCCATTACAACTACAGTAAGAAATCTGAATAACATACTGTAGGTACTACCTACTAGCCATTTTCTAAATTGATCGAATATCAGAGAGAATTTAATTGAACAGGATATCACTCAAACGAACTTCAGATTCAATAAATTCTTATTCATAAAAGTCAAGCAAGGAATTTGTAAAAATAAAGCAACACAGCGACACAGTAGTGTCACATAATACGTTACAAACCAGCATTCCAATTGCGTAACACAATTTTTTCCCAATCCAACGGATTTTGAAGTAAATTCCGTATCCATTGCTTCATACGTTTGAAAAATCAGTCTTCTCGGCAACATAAATAACGCAATGAATGTTGCTGAGTTGTCAAAATAAAAGACATTGCAATATTGTTAGTGAGTTACCCAATGACCTCGTTGGCTCAGTTCAAACTTAGACTATAAAATCACATTTACTTCCATAGAAGCATCGTATGTACAGTACAACTATTTTTTTAATGTCCCTCGGCAATCTTGGTGTTTCAACAGTCGTCGGATTTCTATCAGTTGCCCTTTGTACCTGGTGCAGATCGGACGCTCTCAATATACTTCCAAGTCGATTGAGAGCGTCCAGTCTGCACCAAGAGCAAAGGTCAACTGATATTGTTTTTATTTTTTATTTAAGCATGTTTTTATTATTAATTACTCCAATAGGTAATAATTATTTTCTTTCTTTTTTGGTAGTTCATTTTTATTCAGCTCTCAAATACCTTGCAAACTATAGTGCTCTGTATAATTTAGCAGCATTTTTTCAATTTTGTAAATGTGAATACCATGGAGCCGTTTATAATGTTATTATGATTTATGTTGACTTGAAAGAGCATGGCAGTTGAGAGTATGTCATGCTCACTTAAATGTCTCACTGATGGTGGCATGTGTGTTGGATCGTTCGGTTCCCTACAAAATGGTTGAGCTGGATGGTGCTGATCCACGCGTCATGTTCGTGAACGGGCGCCGTCAGATGGGACTGGTCATCTCTTGACTGCCAGGGTTTATTTTTAATATTTAATTTTATATTTTGAATTATTTTATTCGTTTTTACATTGTCTCACATATAGAAGCAACAAGAATAATGTACCCAGGATTTTGTAAATATTGATTTTAAAGAGTGTCCTTGGAGTTTTTTGCCCGTTCTTCTCCATAGTGATCTACGTATTGAAATGGCTGACTAACGGACCGTCTCTTTAACAATTCGAAATTTCCTGTAAATGGTATAATTGAAATAAATGCTTTGGGTTTGAGTTTTGAGTTTGATAAAAATCTGACGACTATTGAAACACGAAGTTTGCCGAGGGACATTAAGAAAATAGTTGTACTGTACTTTATTTCTATTGTATAATTAACAAATGATTAAAAACAAAACAATGTATTATTAATAAAATAAGTAAACAACTAATAAACTCGCTGCTTTGACAGTGTAAAGTCCAATTATTCAGGGACAAACTTTCAAGGAAATAATTTTAATTAAATTAGTCCAATATTTCAAACTTACTAACTTTCAATTACTCTTCTACGATCTCATTACTAATTTATGCCTTTTATTAGGCCCATTGTAGTGTTTAATGACCTTTATAAAAATCCTACTTACGTAATTTTATTTACAATAAAAATACACCGATTTTACATTCAAAGCAAGCATACTTAAATGACATAGTTTGTTACAAAAGAAGTTACTTAATAAATGCTAATTTATAAAAAATTATGTTTTCTGAATTATGAAACATTCTGTGAATGTTTTTCATTTAGTTTAGACATGAATTTGTTTGACAGAAATGAAATTGCTATCATAACTTACAGTCTCGACTTTATACATCGTTATTTTTTCTTCAATTTACTTTATCATAATCCTATATGACTAGAATGTCTAAAGCATTATTTTTACAATTATTATTATTATTAATATTAAAACTTTTACTAACCTATTCACTTCACGTTTCATTAAGCGTTATCACAAATGCCGTCTGAGCTACTATACCTCATTACACTTTGCTCGTTATAAACCTACTTAGGTACCTACCTATGTTATACTTTTGAAGCACATTCATATTTACATGTCAAAAGGTAAATCTCAGAATATTCATAAAATTATAATATTATGTATTTGAGTCAATAAATAGAGTGCTTTTTGTGGAGTCGAATGATTTTAATTATCCAGGGCTTGTTAACGTTACCAAATAACAAAATAATAACCGTTACGTAACCTTAAATTTCAATGTTATACCTACTAACGTAACAAAAATTTAACGTTACTTGATAACATTACCAGTAATGAAACGTTAGTTAACATTAACAAAAATACGATAGCTAACGTTAATTTAGCTACGTTGCCGTTCTGTGGGTAAGAATCAGGCAGATTCAGGCAACGTTTTGATCAGCACGGCATCAGAGAGGCGAGAGGGCGGGCTCCCGCCGCGCCGCACGCCTCAGGCCCCACTAGTTACATCTCACCCGTTTAAAATAACAATAAAATTAATAGTCACATAAATAACGTTTACTCTGTCAATACAAGGTAACGTTGTGAAAATTTACCGGTATTTAAAGCCCTGAATTATCCTATGTAAATAATAATTACTAATGCAATGTATAAGGAATCAAATAAAGGATCATGCATTTTTTCAATGTGTTCTGAAAACTAAAAGCATAGTCAAATTCAAAACCATGTCGAAATTCGAAAAAATTTGCGCAGTTTTCTAAATCAATATATCAGAAAAGCCAATAGAGACAAAAAAGTATCGCACTTCCATGAAATATTAAATGATAATAACACAAATGATCAAACACGGCAACAATAATAGCAAATCCAATATTATTATTATCACACCAGAAGTTATTGAGCGAAACGGAAACGCTCACGGCTAACACGTTGCGATCGCTGTCACGTGTTTCAAGTCTGAGCGGAAATTCGTGTAATTTTAACTCCTTTGTAGATGTATTTCTAGGATGTACAGGAAAATGGTTTGCTAAAAATATTTCTTCAATCAATAATATAGGAAGGATTTGCGATTACAAACATATTTGTAACAAATATATGACTGAATAAAAATGTATTAAAGCAGACCGAAAAGCAACGCCGCCGCCGGTCCTTACACAAAAACTATAGATAATATGTGTGTATATATGCGAACAAGGAATAATGAAAAAAGATTAATAAACGCATTGCAAAAAAATACAGTTTACCCAATAACCATGATACAAGCGATTAAAATCAACAAAGTATCGACGAGCGGTAAAGTAAGCGGAGCGGAATCCCCGGCCGCTGCGAGAGCACTTGCGGCTGCTTCCACGCACTGACGGTAAGCGACGTGCTCTAAACACGTGATAGCACAGAAGTGTTGGTGAGCGCACGCGCCATCACACGACTCTGAGCTTTCGTGACGGACGCGATATGCGCGCAAGTACCTGGTGGAAAAAGAAAGTATAGGTTGTAGTTTTCGTAATTAAAACGGGGTCTCATCAGCCTCACGTCATGATGTCATTTGTACTAAGAAAAGAAAAAAAAAAGAAATCATGTAGGTATTTCACAGCAACGATCAATCGTTTCCCTAAATACACCTATTTAGATACAGGCTAAGTAGATAAGGCTTCAACAGAAAAATCCTAATAATTGAAATGCCCATGCGCTTTTTTTACGAAGTACCTTCTGTTTCAATTCTATTGTCATTGATGTAATCTTATTTGTTGTTTCAAAGCCATGATGCAGTTTCAAAATTTGATAAGGTATTGGTATTTAAGTATTTGTCAAACAGAAATCATTATAATTATTATATCTTTCATAACACTTACTTGTGAAATATATTAGTCTCATGCGGCGTGCCTATCTGCAGCTTATCGGCCAGATTGTGCAGGGATATGGCAGAGACTTCATGAAGTCCGTAGTACTGGGTCAGGTTGTACTCCGCCGTCCATTCTGCCAGGTTACGGTTGGCAGCAGCCAGGTCGAAGAAGTATTGGGTATAGTCTAATACCTGGGGGCAAGCCGGTTAGGTGAAGAAAATGCAATATTGCAACTTATTTATAACTACATTGCTGTCGAGGTCACATAAGCAGTCGCTCCATTTAAAATCCACGTAAAATATACTATTCAGCTGCATCCCGTTCAGAAGAATTGCTACTAGTAGAACTATTTTGAGGTCAGTTTCCAGTTAGACTGCAAGCTGACCCCAATATTGCCGGGAAAAAGCTAGGCAGATTAGATTTTATTGGACCAGTTAACGGCGTGACTAATAGAGATTGTGTGATGGTGACCCTAGAAACAGTGAGGCAGTGAGAAGTAAAAAAATCCAGGTATTTCAGGAAGTGCAAAAGATTGAAAAGGATTTTCGATGGTGGAAAGATAATAATGAAGTTCATAGAGGAACTTTTAAAGTTATCCTTAAAGATAAAGAAATTAATGATAATTTAAAGGTAATAATGATGAACGGAAATACTAATTTCTGGTTTGATGAAATTTAAGTAGGATGAAAGAGGTTGGAACTTACCTTCCCTGTATTGGTATCAAACTTGTAAAGCCTGAGACCAGGGTTGGAAGAATCAGATGGGTCGCGGTGAGGACTTACTGATGGAGCCATAAATGTCCAGGATACTGGTCGATCTAAACAAAGAAATAAAAATTAATAAAGAAATAAAGAAATTTCAAGCAGAAATCAGAGAGTATTTACCATCGAAACTTTGATAGCAAAATATTGTATGTTTAAAGATTGGAATACTAGTTATATTGATATTGAATATGTCCTCCAGCAACAGCTTATATAATATAGGATATTTTTTGAATATATTTGCAAACAGTCGACAGGCCAGAAATATAATTTCAGCAGATCCAAAATATCATAAAAAATACATTAATCCATATTTTAAACGCACCGGTGTTTATATTCGGTGATTTTAATTGTCACTGACATAAAACATTAGAAAATGGACCGCCTTAATTGAAACTGTTTACCAATAAAATGTTTTACTCCACTCTAAATCCACTCATTTCGTTGCGAAATTTTCACGACAACTGCCAGACACCGTTACACAATTTATTGGTTCCCAAAAATATCATCGCAAAATACATAGGTACAAAAGGGCAGCTTCATACGACAAGCGTAAATAAGGGCACGCACATAGACGCGTACACGGTACGTACGGAGATCTCAAACTGTCTAACAAAAGAGGTTATATATTACTAGACTAGAGGAGCAGCGTCCTACTAATAATTTCAGAAAAATGTAACCACTTACGAGTTTAAAGTCGTAGCTTTGAAACGGAAACATAAATTATGTCAATCTATCAAAATAATCTGCTTTTCTCATTTCTAATTACGTTGGAATGAGAAAAGACATTGTCATGGGAAAACCGGCCAGAGTGGCCAATAATTACCGCATAATGAATGAAGGTATTATTTATTGAATCAATTACCTACTACGAGTATGAAGGATTGTATTATGGAACTTTCAATAGATTAAAGATTTAAAGGAATTAAAAGATTTCGTACTTATGGGAGGAAAACAAAATGTGCGTAAACGTAAATATTATATTTCAAGATTGTGTCAATTAACTATTGTTTAAAATGGAATGATATTTTTTCAATGTTTACCAAACAGACTAATACCTAATAATTTAGACTTACAGAAACATACATTCTTCATTAATTAAACTCCCAACAGTCTGGCAAAATCAAAATCATTTTTACTGGTAACACTGATGGCAAAAACAATATTTGACAAATCTAATTACTCTCATAATGTTTTTTAAATAATCTACAGAAAATTTAGCAAACTTACTTGAGGAAATGTAACACCACTTGCTTTATTAATCTTTTCAGACCGTGACATACAAATTTTAACCGCAAATTTCACCATTTTGATATTTTTTATCGTTAAGCAATCGCTCATTTGACATCAAGTTGATAACTGAAGTCGGATATGCCTGCGGACATATACGATATAGTAACGCGTCGGCGCCGTACACTGCTGATCTAGTCCTATAAAACATCATTGGTCTAAAACAACACACGTAACGCTTGCAGTCACTGTACGTGAAGCGTGTCTATGAGTGCGCTCGTTTTCGCTCGTTGTATGGAGCCAACCTTCTGTACTCATCTATTTTGTATCCCCTAGCCGATAAACCGGTTTTACGGTAATTATTCGAACGCCAGCTTCGGGCAAATAAAACATCACGGCTGCTTTTTGCTGAACGCATTGAGTGCTCACTGCTGACATTATTTAATTACTGATGTCCATTTCTATAGTTTGTATTGCTATTTTCTCCTATGGGGTGGGTTCTTTGAATCGAGTTGTTACTATACGGCTTTAAATTTTCGACAAAAAAGTTGTTTATTTAGTTCCAAGTTAAGGTCCGAACATTTTCTCTCACTATTTTTACAAAAACTGTTACAGTTACCTATTTCATCTTGAGGAGTGGTTGGTTTTTAGAAGAACTCATTCGAGCTTATTTCAAAGGTATAAATAAGAAAGAATTGCTTTAGTTAAAAAAAAAAAAAAAAGTTATAGATAAAAACTTTACGATTTATTTAGTGTACAAATAATATTGTGAACGTCAGTTATATGCCAAACAGTTAACGGAATGCAAATTCAAATTTTGTCAGGCTGATTAACACGACTACGCCCATAGAAATATAAAAAACAGGAGAAGTGGCAAGGGGGCGTGTCTGTGTCCGCGCGCAATGATCAAAATATTTATCGCATAGGCAAGTGGCGGTCTTCGCGAACTAGTGCGCTTTCGACCGTGATCGTAACAAGTTACAAGAATGTCGTGTTGTTCAGTGGTTTTTTGTAAAAACCGAAGCCAAAACAAAAGTTTTGTACATCATGGAATCACTTACCATAAGTACAAGTATTTAACTTTAATTGTCTTTAAAATCATGAAAAACAATAAATCGTAAATATTTCTTGTTTTTACTAGGTGATTTTTGTTTTCAAATATCACAGTGACTATAATATTTTTGCAGTAAATACATTGCTCCTTAACCACTACCTAAGTATGTCGCTATGTGACTGGACAAGCAATGTAAAAATCATAAAACGATACTTTATTTATGCGGATACATCGCGTAGTACGGCCGCTGTATCTTGCCGCGAGCTAGTGTTGTGCTTGTGAAAATCCACACTAACGTAGGCTATCGACAACAATGTCGATTTTGTCTAATGAATATTGTTAAATAAATGGCTTTTGCAGAGCACAACGACAGAGCTGAGATGTTTTCGTGTGAGTGAGTTATACGGGGCGTGGTAAATGCGCGTTGTGTTTGATGTGATATGTTTTATAATTGATTGTGTAGTAAGTTTTGATTTATGAATTGCCAGTGTGTGCACGACTTCATATCTATTGCTTTTACTGAACTGCATGTGTAGTTGTGCCGAGTGGTAGGGACCGACTGAAGACATTGGGTTATGTGATACATTTTTAGCTTCCGGGCATATCCTCTTCTTTCTTATATCTATGACTACGACTGTGTCACCCTGTTATATGGAAAATTGAACTCGCCCGCAACACCCACAAAAATAAAGAAACAATATTTCAACAAAATGCAGTAAATAAAAACAAAATAATTGATCACGAAAGAATAAATACAGCGACATTATTGGCTGCCTTTTGTTCGCAAGCGTATCACATGCAAATAATCAGCGCACCCTCGCTGACATTATTTAATGAAAGCCGACTGTACGTTGCTGAAGGCAAATGAAATGATAAATAAATATATTCGTCTCATATAAAACATACGGACTACAAACGTAATGTTATGAAGTAATTATTTTGTATTTCGTATCCGATAATTACATTTTGTGAGTACAATAAAGTATTAATGAAGAAGCATTTTTGTTGTAATCAGTCTTATATTGCGAGAGACCTCGAATTTATACACCTATCATTCTGTCCATAAATAAAACTTAATTTGGCTACCAAATCAAGTTTTATTTATGGATATAAGTTATAGTTTTATTTATAGAATAAGTTGTCCAGAAAATGCGATATATCCGCATGACGCGTAAACGAGACACGAGCGTAATTTATAAACGTGCGTTGAATGTAGGATTGTGAACACAATGTATGCCTCTAGTAACCCTCTATGTTTCCTGATTCATTCCGAGATCGGAATAGGTACAGCTAATTTACCTAAACTTCGAGGAAGGATTTGAGGAGATGACATAGAGTGGATAAACCACGAATTATTTATTAGACTTTTTTTGGACTCTTAATTATAGATTTGAAAAATCATATAATTTTTTTAGCATTATGTACAAAAATTGCTGAAAAAGCTCTTTAATTTAATAGTTTTAGTACGAAACCCTAAAAATGTTATGTGATTTTTCAAATCAATAATTTGTAAATATAAATACAGTCCAATAAATAATTTGTGGTTTTTAAATCCCGGGATTTAAACGTCATTATAATTATTCCGGGATTTTAATGGAGGTATTATCCACTCTATATTACAATCCTTCCTCGAAGTTTAGATAAATTAGCTGTACCTATTCCGATCTCTGAATGAATCAGGAAACCTAGAGGTTTACTAGAGGCACACATTGTGGAGTAGCATACCTACATTGTGTTCACAATCCTACATTCAACGCACGTTTAGAAATTACGCACGTGTCTCGTTTACGCGTCATGCGGATACAAACGTAGATATTCGCATAAAAGCACGTGTCGCTACGTTACGCGCGTAAAAGCACGTCTCGCTACGCTACACGCGTGAAACACGTCAGCTGGCCAAACTCATTGTGACAAAAATGTAATAATAAAAAGAAAATACCTTGCGTTTTAAAAAGTAAATGGTAAAGAGTCAAGAAAATTGGATTACTGGGACGCTCATAGAGATGAGAACCACTTCCCTGAACATACGTGGTTGACACAGTCTGTTTTCTTTTAATTTCCAATTTTAGCAAGACTTGAGTTTTATATTGCAATGAAACTTGACTGGCTATAAATCGTGATAGGCAAAGTTGACGATACAGCTACATAGTTTGTGCTTGGTAGTATTTGCCTCTATATTTCTAACGTTTTCGACATCATCGGGCTAGGTTTGAATTTTCATGAGGGTGTAGTAAATTTTGTGTTTAAATTACGGGAAATTCGAAGACCAGAATATTTATTGAAATTACGCATGCAATTTGTGGATGGTATTACACAATACTCGGATGTTAGAATGGCACATTGAGTTTTAAAGACAAAAAATAAATAAAGGTAAAATTCGATGTGTTTATAGGGTATTCCCAACTTACTTTTTTACTATGGATAGACTGGCTGCTATAGTAAAACCTGGCCGCTGTAGTAAACCCTGGCCGAAAATTTAAAAAAAAATACGTCAGATTTCGAACGAATACGCGTTATAATGTTATTTACTTTGAGAACAGAATTCAGATAGTTTGTTGCTTCTGCTTTCGGTAGTACTGAAAAAAAAAACCTTCAATAGTTTAGAACGTGTTATGGAAAAAGTTTTTTTTGCGATTTCTGGCTTTTGTAGTGGCCAGTCTTTCCATCATGAAAAAGAAAGTTGGAGTCTCATTTCCTGCGAAATGTATGAGAAAAGTTTTTGCGATTTCTGCTACTCTATTACTAAACATCAGTTGGTCCGATATAATTTTTTAATCCTTATAAGAAACAGGATCGATTGGTATCAAACATTTTTTTTTTTGTGTTCACCCAAAAAGTACACATATATACACAGTATACATATAGCTCATAGAAAGCATTCGGTGACGATGACGCGAGTTCCATGATTTTTGTTCACCCAAAAAGTGCTAAACGCGCCTAAAGAAGTTTTCAAAATTGATGTGTAATTAATAATACTCGTATCCCTTAATTTAATTATTAAAGCACACCTCGCTTGCTCTTGTGATCAAAATTAAACTTATAACATAACATCACGTCTGTATTCCCCGAGGAGTTAGGCAGAGGGTATTTACACCCACATTTCGCCCATGTTTAAGTCCCAGGCTACAAGCAAATTTCAGCAGGTCGTGATGGCAACGTTGGACCGAAGTCGATGAAGGCAGATTGGTCGCTTAAAGAGGTCCAGTGACCACAATCCTCAGTGATGACGGACCGATTGAAGAAGAGAGAAGAGCGGACGATCCTATTGCCAATTATAACTAATTTACTTACCATTATCATAAATAACTCGGAAAGTGTCAGCATGTAGATGTCCAAAGAATTGTCCTGCGATAATCTTGGCGTGTCGTCTGACAGTGCGCAGGTACTTCGCGTTGGCGTCTGCGGACATGTCGTAGGGAAGTCGTGAGTCTGATCCTGGTGCCGCGTGGCCTACGATGTAAACCTGTTGAATTGAAATAGTGGTTCAGAAAAAATATATCTGGTGAACTTTGCATAATCAGCCTATAACGTTCTCACTGGCCACAGGCTTTTTAGGGTTCCGTAGTCAACAAAGAACCCTTATAGTTTCACCATGTCCGTCTGTCTGTCTGTCTGTCTGTCTGTCTTTCCGCGTTTTGGCTCAGAGACAGTACTAGAAAGCTGTTATTTGGCATGCGTATACATATTAAAACATTGAATATATTTTTTTAGGGTACCTCCCCTACACGTAATGTGGGGATGATATTTTTTTCTCGCCTATCCCATGGTGTGAGATATCATTGGATAGGCCGTTCAAAAATATTGCGGGTTTGTCAAAACCATTTTTCGATTCAGGAATCCGTTTACGTCGCATTCAGCTTTAAATTGCAAATTTTTGTTAGAGTCAAGTATCTCGCTGCCAGCTGAATGGTTGTATTTGGATATGTGAAGAAAAAAAATCACGGCAGTAGTATATATAACGATGTTAAAAGGAAAACTATCACAGCTAAGTAGGCTTTGCAAGTTACCGAGTAATAGTCGTCCAACTTACATTTGCAGTTAGAATGTGTGGGAGAACATGTTTTTCAACTGCAATGTTAAGTTTGTTCTTAGTTATTCATTGCAACTACGGTACCATTCATTGTGCGTGGTCCGACACGTACTTGTTTTTCTCTATAAGAAGGAGTTGTCCATAATCTACCACGATGACCCGATGTGGGTTGGTTTGTTAACGAATATAATATGAGATCCTTGAAATTGTGGTGTATTGGTGAAGGTAGTTAATATTTACTCGCTTGACAAAGGTCATGGCGTTCAGTAGTAAGTAGTAAGTTGTAATTACCCTACGGCCTTTCCTCTGGATATCTCGCAAGTTCTACTTGCCTAAGGCTGAGGCTACAGTAGGCAGCGATTTTCGATGCGACTGGAAGAGCGAAACGAGATAAACATGGTATGGCTACATTATAAGCGAAAATCCCGTGTTCGGCGATGACATGGCTACAGTAGGTATACATGCTACGAGTACACAACGAATTAGCAAGAGCGATTTATGCGGCTAAACTATAAAAAGTATAGTGTAGCCGCATGAATCGCTACGCATAATGTAGCCAAACGCATATTTAGTAGCACTATTGAACTAGTCGTGCAAGTGAGAAATTTTCTAATAAATTCGATTAAATTTCGCTGATATATTGATGTAGCCAATGCCGTAATTACAGTAATGTTGTTCTTATCGCATAAAAAAATAAAAAATCGCTAGTAATATTTGATATACGGTTTAGCCATATACGTGAGCATTCATTTATTTGTTTAAATCGCTCACGTGTCGCAGGTCGCGTCGCGGCCTAATGTAGCCTCAGCCTTAAGGGATAACAAGTGGCAACAATTATTATTCTTATTAAGTAAGAACGCTTACAAAGAAGACGATTTCCTGTACAGCAAAAATGTATACACATTTCCATAAAATCAAATTGGAAACATCTTTGTAAGTCTTATTGAGACATTCAGTGTTACTGGTGCACGAAGCTTCGATTGCATAAAGTTGTGTGACGTAAATTTTTCTATTAGAGGCGAATTTATATGCGATCATAAAATTTTATCTTTCACCGACACTGAAAATCTTGTGCACCTTCCAAGAGACGGAATTGCAAAACTGAGGACGGAACATCTTTATAAAGATTATTAGTCCTTTGCAGAATATTTTAGTTGCAAAATATTTACTTGGAAAACCGTTGATTAAATGGAAAGTAGATATTGAAGATCGTAATTTCGCTCCAGAGACTTTAATTTCTGACGGAAAGGCGATGAATCACAAAATGTTAGTGGTTATTAAAACGTTAGTGGATATAAAACACACTTGGTATGGAAGTGAGTCTTCAACCATTAACCCTGTAACTATCCAAGGATCGTTTAAAGCTAGCTATAAAGCAGCCGATTAAGGCTAAGCTGTTATAATTAAATATTTGATGTTTTCCATTTTGTTTCCTAAATTAATTCGTAATAAATGGCACAGAGCTGAGATGAAATGGCTCGGAGTTTCTTATAAGGATAAAATTAGGAATTAAATTATCCGGAAGAGAACCGGAGTTACCGACATAGCTTGCAGAGTAAGCAAGCTGAAGTGGCAATGGGCTGACCATGTTTGTCGAAGGACCGATGGCCGATGGAGTAGACGAGTCCTGGAGTGGAGACCGCGTATCGGCAAGCGTAGTGTGGGATGCCCCCCAGCTTGATGAACCGATGACTTCAAAAAGGTGGCTGGGACAGACTGGATGCGAAAGGCGGAAGACAGGGTATTGTGGCGCAGCATGGGAGAGGCCTATGTTCAGCAGTGGACTGCAATAGGCTGCGTTGATTGAAATGGCACAGCGTTTCAGCAATTACTTTTTATGAAAGAGTTTGATGTAGGTATAAGAATTTACTTCATGGGTTTTGACTTTAGCTCGCGAATTCCTGCTTTTTATTTGCATGAACTGCTATTTAGGTATTCCTTCCTATTGGAGGATTTTCTGTGAGAACAATTCCACGTAATATTTGTACATCAATAGAACAAATAGACCTAGAAGAATTGGATGGGACACAGCTTCAAAAGGGGTACTTCAATAAAGAAAGCAATGGAGTGAAATTGATAGGATCGAGTTTTTTGTTATACAAGATAGTAAATAAAATAGAGCTTGCAGTTTGGCCTAGCATTTTTGAAACGAAGTTCTTAATAGGAGTAAACTGGCAGAAATCGCCACGTACCGAAGAAGCGGTATGCCCGAAAAAGTCAGTTACAAGTGTAAACTTGAGACCATACTAGATGGCTCTGTATCAATGACTCGTATGTGTGGTGCATACTATATAATTAATTAGCGTCTGCCCGCGACTTCGTCCGCGTTAAATTTCTTGTTCCCCCGACCCACCTCGTCGCAACACATTGCCTGCCCGTGCTTTTACCTCGTTTTCTTTAAACTTTCATTTAAAAAAATGGTGTTCTAGCTAACAGGAATGTAATTCTTCCTCAAGAATTAGGCCGTAAAATACAAAAAGATTTTTCAAATCCAACTCGCAGTTCCAGAGATTAGCGCGTTCAAAAAACAAAAAAACCGGCCAAGTGCGAGTCGGACTCGCGCACGAAGGGTTCCGTACCATCCATACAAATCCTTTTCCTTACTAATATAATAAATGTGAAAGTAACTCTGTCTGTCTGTCTATTTGTCTTTCTGTCTGTATGTTACGTTTTCACGCCTAAACCGCTGAACCGATCGTCATGAAATTTGGCAAAAATATAGCCTGGGATAACCGACATCCACGCGGGCGGAGCCGCGGGCAAAAGCTATCCATACTAATATTATAAGTGTGAAAGTAGCTCTGTCTGTCTGTCTGTATGTTACGTTTTCACGCCTAAACCGCTGAACCAATCGACCTGGGATATAGAGAAGGACATAGGCTACTTTTTTACGCGATAACCGAAATCCACGCGGGCGGAGCAAAAAAAAACGGCAAAAAAATCATGTCCGTTGTATGGGAGCCCCCCTTAAATATTTTTTTTTCTGTTTTTTAGTATTTGTTGTTATAGCGGTAACAGAAATACATCATATGTGAAAATTTCAACTGTTTAACTATCACGGTTCATGAGATACAGCCTGGTGACAGACGGATAGACAGACAGACAGACAGACGGACAACGGAGTTTTAGTAATAGGGTCCCATTTTACCCTTTGGGTACGGAACCCTAAAAACTAACTCTTCAGCTTTAGAATAGACTACCTCGCAGAGTTGATCATTATTTTGCTTCGGAGTTATTATAAAACAGTTATATCTCCCAAGATATTCATTGAAATTAAATGATGTAAGGGCAACTTTTTTCAAAATTAAATACTTGTTATGAATAACGTATTTATTTGGATAAGGATTAATATCATGTTTATGAAAACTCCTTCGCTAATAATACATTAATTTCGAACAAATTTGATTACCATAAAAAAGGTTATAGTGAGTCAATCTTAAAAGATAGACATATGCTGTCTCGGGTTTTTTTTTAGAAAATTTAAAGGGTAACAATTCCATCATACATGATATTTGTGTAACTTAAACCGTTTACGCAGCGCACGCAACGGAAGCTCTCAAAAAGGAATAATTCTTCCCGTTTTTGCAACATTTTTCATTTATGCTCCACTCCTTTTGGTTGTAGCGTGATGTTATATAGCCTATAATATTCCTCAATAAATGGACTATCCAACACAAAAAGAATTTTTGAATTACAACCAGTAGTTCCTGAGATTAGCGCGTTCAAACAAACAAACAAACAAACTCTTCACCTTTATATATTAGTATAGGTATAGATTAATTAATAGAAAAACATAATATACAGCAAATGGAACTGCGTTCCAACCGGGAGTCCCAAACCTCCCGATTTTTTGTTTATTGTACGGTTTATCGTCGTTTATAGGTACATAAAACATGTTAAGTGTACTTATCTATATAAATATTTGCAATAAAACTACATAAATTCTCGTAATCAAGAAGTTAGTATTTTAGAAATTATTTTTGTACCCTATCACTGTTTTTATATTTAACCCAAAGGTTGACTGGTAGAGAATGCCTTGTGGCATTAAGTCCGCCTATGTACCACTATTGTACATGACGTTTAAATAAATAAATAAATAAATAAATAATAACCATTAAATAAGTGCAAAGCACAAAAAAAAAATGTTAAGGAGATAGTGTTTTTTTAATCATAATTTAAAAAAATGGACAAGATGAACACTCCAAACAGCCAAAGAATTACGTCAAGAGAATTGACGACACAATCCTACTCACCAAACCATGTTGAGTGTAACTTTCTCCGACTTTAAAATTATTTCCCTAACAAAATGGTAATCCATTCAAACCGCAGAATCGCTCTATTCAACTTTAACTACGCCATACAGCCTCCGTTTACTCAGCCCTTAAACCCAACTATTGACTACGCCATTCAAGGGAAGCTCTCTACCAAAAAGGGTAGTGTTGAAGCACAGCGAACAAAGGGACTATACTTTTTTATATATAAAATTGACTTTAAATCCCCAGCTCAGGATGTATTGACAGTATGGATGGAATAAATTGAATTTTCCGACACTGTCTGACTTCTGACATATCAGAAGTCAGAACACCCGTATTTTTGAGTCTGAAATGTATTTGGTAAAGCCTTTTCTCTTTTATGACGTCATTACAATGGATGTTGATAAGGTTGTGCTATTTAATGTATTGGCGTTTTATTGATAATTTTGTTGAAAGGATGAGTCGATTGGTGTGGTATAAAATTAAAGTATGTGATTGAAAGTATACATTTGTTGATAGAGTAGGTAATGCCTGCCTTTATCGTTAAAAAAGAAATTGTATCGCTTAACGATGCTAACTTTTGTATCACCAACGACGGTTTACATATGTATTTGCCTTGGAAGTGTTCGAACTAAGTGCACGCTCGACTCGAGCGCCCGGCGGAGCAGCGCATGCGACATACAATCCCTCGCGAGTGTCCTGAGAGGCGCGGGGAGCGTGCTTGTTTGCGGTTCAAACCAATTTGTGTTTACAACGGTGACGGAAGCGTGCGCACCATGTCGTTCAATGATATTATTATAGAAATTCATCATAAACCAGAATTATGGTCAACATCTCATGCCCTATCCAATTTTATCTTAATTTAATCTCAAAGTTTCATGCAACGTAGAAAACTCCCAACACAGCCTTCTTTGTTTAATTATCGAGTTATAAAAATATTTTAACCACACATTTCCTTCTAAATACATATCAATAATGTTGTACGAACCCAACGCCATGATGAAAACTGTGACCGGCTCACACGAACGCTACGTGTTCGAACTGAGCGCACGCTCGACTCGAGCGTCCGGCGCACAGTGGGCTGGGATTACAAGGTTGGGTCTTAAGAGATCAAATGTATTTTTTTGGTATCTAGGCATAAATTTAAAACGTTTTTATTCTTTGACTTTTTTTAATTTAACGAGTACTTTCGGAGATATAGCCATATCAAATTTGTATGAAGAGTCATGTTATTTTAGTTAAGCAATTTATTCCAATTAAATTGGAATTGAAAATAATGTATACTAAACGGCCTGAAAACCTCAATACCTACTTAGTTCTGTGGCGGTATCAACAACGCCACATGCGAACTACGCATCAAAGACCTGACGTCACAAATCCTGCATCGCGCTATCAGAGTTTACCGCGCAACTAGCATATATACAACATCCCGACATTAACCGTTGGGCAGTTGCCCACCAGACACAATACCCGTCTGGTCGGAGGATCCTCCCTTTACTATAGAGTATGAGTGAACTTTACACCCTGTTCCTCATACCTCTAAATTGATGACCCCGAACATGGACATTAGCGCAGCCTTCGAGCGGCGAGTCACACAGCCAGCCAGCACCCACGGCTTCAACGGGTATCCTGACCACCAGCATGCAGCGAACGCGCATACCTGGTCATCACCCTGAGCCTCATCAGCAACCTTGGCACAGCACACTGCACTTTCGGCCGGTCCACAAGCAGAGCCCTTCAACGCTCTCCTGGTCGACGCCAGCAGTCAGCCTCAATTCGGCGCTGTACGACGTCCGACTCACTGGATCAACAAACGCAGCGCCACCCCGACTCACTGGGGAAAAAACCGCAGACAGTTCCGACTCACCGTGAACTATGCGGCACCCGGTTCCGACTCACTGGAATCACAACTGGCCCTGGCAAGCATCATATGCACTGACTCAGCCCACTATCGACCTCCGGTCTCCGGAGGGGAGTAATGTGGCGGTATCAACAACGCCACATGCGAACTACGCATCAAAGACCTGACGTCACAAATCCTGCATCGCGCTATCAGAGTTTACCGCGCAACTAGCATATATACAACATCCCGACATCAACCGTTGGGCAGTTGCCCACCAGACACAATACCCGTCTGGTCGGAGGATCCTCCCTTTACTATAGAGTATGAGTGAACTTTACACCCTGTTCCTCATACCTCTAAAGTTCTTTAAAAAAAAAAACAATGTTCGATATTTTCCACCACCATAGGTAGGTATGACGTAATTTGTTTTGAGACTTATTTCCGGGAATCAAGGGATAAGAGTGCGCGAGCGCAACAACAAATTATGACGTGTCGTAAACTTTTTATTGACGTGAATGAACATTTAATTTTAATTAAAACAGTGCAGTGGCCAGTAGTAATTGTGATTTTTACTTATTTATTTATTTATTTTATTAGTCCTTAGTGGATTAGGCCTAAAGGGGAGACCACTACATTAAAAAAAAACGCGCCTAGTTCTTAACCTCTATGGTGATGTGGAATAGAGAACAAAATTTGAAATTGCGACCAAATCGCAGAAAATCGCAACCCGAGAATAGGCGCTAAAATAGGACAAATATATGTACTATGCATACGTAGAGTCAATTCTTTGAGAAAATTTGAGAATTTCGAGATTTTCACATTTTTTTCTTTTGCTTCATACAAAAATTACTTTGGATATTTATAACTCCGAAAATACTAAGTTATCTGAACGACCCTCATAGAAATAATTACTTATAATCGATAGATAAATCCAACACAATATTTAAAATTTCAGAAAAAGAAACTTTTTTTTTTTAATGCTAAGTCCTTTACCGGCCCGTTTCAGCCCACTGTGCGGCGGGGCGGCACGTACGGCGTTCATGTTAAACACATACAATCCCTCGCGAGTGTCCTTAGTGGCGGCGAGCGGCGCGACGAACAATCTTTCGCCGCTTGCACGCGACGCAAAACGCCCCGCCGCACGCCTTTTCACTCAGGCCGTACACTAAGCGTGCATTAAGGCCACCCGGTGAACGCTTTTTCACGGCTTGCACGCAACGCTGAACGGCCCGCCGCCAGACGCCTTCTCACTCAGGCCGTACACTACTACTAAGAGTTGTAAAGCTGATTTACATCAATGATCCAGTATGAAAATCGAGCGTTTGAATCTACTGCACTAGAATCTTTTTGCAGCTGCCCTATTCTGATCCGGCGCTAGATACTGGATTTAAATGTGTTTACATTGACTAAATAACGATTGTAACACTGGACTTCAACGCTGGATTGAAATACTGGATCGATGTAAGTCAGCCTTTAAATCGTTTTAAACACATATTCGTGTATCTACTGGAGGGGCTCGTGGCTAAGTTATAACAGCCACACAGGGTGGATCGAACAGGCTAAACTACGCTTGCCGCGGTCTTTCCGCGGATGGGTGACCACCTTTATATTCTGAGAGCCCTCCGTTCCTCCCGTCCCGGCTGTCATTCGTGGATCTTTGACAGTCGTCACGAGTCGCCAGAAGCCCGAAAATCTGACAATCTTACCAAGGAGTATCGTATTGCTCCTTAGCTGGAATGTAGAGGTCAGATAGGCAGTCGCTTCATGTAAAATCTGCATTCGGTTAGACTGGAAGCCGACCCCAATATAGTGGTACGGTTGGCACAGTGGTTAAGCGATTGACTGCTGCGCTGCGTGTCGCGGGTTCGAGTACGGAACACGAAACAAATATTTATGACCTACAAGTAATTTTTCCGGGTCTGACTGTTTGTACACACGGCCAAAAATCAAGCTATACATTTCCAGTTTAGGCTGATCTCGCATTGTATAGGATTTCCGCACAATGACAGGTCACCTTACACTGGAAAAATTATAGCTTGACTAGCTTTTTTCCGCGGCTCTGCCCGCGTGGATGTCGGTTATCGCGTAAAAAAGTAGCCTATGTCCTTCTCCATTTCCCAGGCTATATCTCTGCCAAATTTCATGATGATCGGTTCAGCGGTTTAGGCGTGAAAACGTAACATACAGACAGACAGACAGACAGAAAGACAGACAGACAGACAGACAGAGTTACTTTCACATTTATAATATTAGTATGGATTTGTGGCCGTGTGTATAATTATGTGAGTTTAAACGCACCCACAATACTGAATAATTCCTAGAGTAGGAAAACGTTTAAAAAAAAATTGGTTGTCTGTAAAGTTGGTTTTCGGACGATAATTTTACGTGATAACTTCATAAGAAAACATTGCGTCACAAGCCGAAAGCTTAGGCCGATCGTGCCTCTATCGCTTGTTCCGCTCTCTCACTTGCACACTCGGCTCGGGTGGAACGTGACAATGAGTCATGCTTTTTGTGCGTGCAGCAGGCATTCATAAGACGATAACACGTCAAAAAATTGTTATGTAAAAGGCTTGGCAAGTGATGTAAGTTTATCAACTGGCTTCTTTGTTATTCTTGTTAGGTGTGTGTTCCTTTTTGTGACCATATTATTTCCTAAATAAGAAATTCGTCAACCATTCTATTCGTCGAAATCACACTTCACGATTTCGATTAACCTCAAACATTTCTCACCATCAAAATTATTCCGTCACCTTTCGTAGTCAGAATATATTAGCGGAGTTGTATGATTTATACAAAAAGGGAACATTCCTGACTGTAATCACGTGACAAAGATTGATGCTTGGCTGCAGAAATTTATTTATGAATCAAAATAATACGAGAGTGGTTCTTTATTTCTGTTGTATTTTTTCACCAAATTGTGCGATGTTGTTTTGCGTAGGTCACAGTATGGTATGTAACAGTAGGTAAATGATACTGTCATACAGTTTGAGAGCTTCCATGAAACATGGGAAGTGTTTACATACCTATATACTATTTGTGTTCGAATACATAACATTACGCCTGTATTTCCCAAAGGACTTACTTTTAAGCAGAGGTGCACCTATAGAATACCCATATTTTGCTATACACCATTTGAAATAAAATTAGATTTTGACTTCTATTGCATTGGTGGCATGACAAATGGCAGTTACAGTAAACAGTTGGTATTGTAACCACTTTCTTGCTTCAAATGCCATTCGTATGCCTACGGAATAGAAGTAAAATCAGATTAACGGACTGTAGAAAAGGTTTATTTAAGTGTGTAATCTTATTTCGAATGGAGTATAGTTATTTTTAGGTCCCATGTAACAAAGGGAGGGCCTTTTGCATCATGCAAAAACCCAAATAAACTTTGCCCGATCCGAGGATCGAATCCAGGTCCTCATACTCAGCAGTAGCGCTTGCAACCACTGGACTAACGAACAGTGTACTTGAAGTGCGAAACTAATCATCTAAATCAATTAAATATGTCATATGGTTTTTGTAAAGGAAGATACTCTCCGCGCTTCACGAATATGTATTGTAAACATTCGTTGGGTGAACTTTTGGAAAACAACGATCATTTATTCGCGAAACGAACAGATGGCATGGTTGGCGCAGTGGTTAAGCGATTGAGTGACTGGTGTTAAACATAATTCTTTTCGTAAAAAGAAATCTGAAGCTCGACAGTTTATGCCTGGTTCAATCTAAAGGACAACATAATCAGTCCAAACTCATTATCTTTTAGGCAAAAAGTTTGCTTGAATAAAACCTCATTAAAACATAGCCCACATACCCAAAACATTATCAGCATAAACCACCCCGTTCCTACCTACTTTATGAATCGACAACCAAATCATATAAAATTATGTTCTTAGTTGATTTACTGTTACCCAACGCACAGTGGTACACCGTCGCTATTTACGACGGTGAATTACAACCGGCTAACAATGATTCATAATTGTGGACGAGGAATTCATATCAGTTGTTTTGAATGTACTGTAGTTGGCTTTATTATTGAGTGAAGTATTTGTATGAAAGGTTTTTGGATATTTAAAGTATAGTTACAGTATTTTTATTTCACAAAGCAACGCGCGCTTACCTTGTGGTTACCAAGTGTACAAACACGCTGTAAATGTGTGCGTGAAGACGAATAGCGTCAGTACATAACACACACACACAATTCTGACTACGCCATTGCTTCGGTCTTTACCGAGAACTCCTCCGCTCTTACAAACACATTCACAGCGTGTTAGTACACTTGGTAACCACAAGCAATGCGCGCGTCACTTGGTGATATAAAGAGAAATAAAAAGAGGAAGTTGTTGAAATCCCGTTTAAAGTTTTATCTATAAAATATGAAAGGTGAAGAGTTTGTTTTATAATAATAATAATACCATTTATTTCAGGCAAAACAGGCCCATAGAAAAATACCTTAACCTAAACATATATATTTTAATATAAAGCTTGTGTTAGTAAAAAGGCTTAAGACTATGTTAGTAGCTTAACTTCACTTTGCACTAGCTGCACTTTGTGCTGTTCTGTGGAACTTGTCCGCGGAAGCGACGGAACACCACGTCCTGCGGCCAAAAGTCTTTTATCCCCGCCCCGACCCATATTCGAGCCAGCCCGTGCCCCTGAGCATTAGCTTTAAATTTGTCCCTAAATAATAATAATCTGATGCAGCTCGTCCCTTGCTGTCCTCCCCCAGCGACGCCCTAAGCCGATGTCCGTACCCTCGCAGAGGGATGCCCTTAACGTAGTCGCTTAGTTTTTATGCCCTGGCTGGAGGCCTTAATTTTTTGAGGCACTCACAGGAAAGTCCGTTTAAGCAGTAGACAACCTCCTAGGTTGAACTGCGAGATGCCAAATATAAAAATAAAATAAAAATTTGTTTTATTGTTTGTTTGAATACACTAATCTTTGGAACTACCAGGCGGATTTGAAAAACTCTTTTTTGCATTTGATAGCTCAATGCTTGAGAAATGCTATAGATTAACATCACGCTAGTACTCTTAGGAGCAGAGCGAAAATTTAAAAAGTCAGAAATAACGTTAAGCGAAAACGAAGTAATAGCGCGGACTGACGACGGGGTGGATCGGGGTAACAATAAATACACGGATAGAGTCGAGTGCACAAGCTAGTGTGTTTTAAATGGACTTTTCATCATCATAATTTTATTAATTTAAAACTCTTCTAAGTTAGGAGTTAGTTAGATACTTCTTAGTTCCAGTACCTATATCGACTTTATCTCAACACTATTTATTGCCGTGAACGAAAACCACAGGTTAGATGTTGAAGATTCGAGTCTATTTGTGATTTAATATACACAAAGTTCAATGTTTTAGGAAGGCCATTCTCGGTTCTTCACATAGCACAGTCGGCATTGTCCCTTGCCTCTTATGTAGCTTTTAGAATGGCGACATTATTAAGATTACGTATTCACAGTACAAATGGTTCGTACATTAGATGAGAAGATATTCAGCTATATATATTGTTCGCTCCGGTTGGCGGGTTCGAATCGCAACCGGCTTGTATGACGAGGTGGTTAACTGACTTCTCGTGAACATCGGTGGCAAGATGAAATGAAAGAACTGATGATATCACCTTAGTAATCGTTGTATTGTAATTATCAAGATTAGCACACAAAACTGACCGTTACTTAAACTTAATAATTATTAGTTTTATGAAATTACCAGGAGATTCGTTGAAATGAACCAGTCGCTCCGTGACCAGAGAGCAAAGAGCGAGAGACAGACCATAGATTCACATAAGTAGTGAACTAGAGTGTTGCTCGCAATGAAAATTAAAGCTTCGATACAAATACAGATAAAATATGATCAAGCTATGGAAGCCAAAAACTTACAACTAACACTATTATAAAAAATATGCAAATATGTTAATTTGAGTTAACATATATCTTTACATAAATTAAACAAAAACCATATGTCATAATATATCATATTTTGCCACTTTTAAATAAGAACCCTCTAAATTCGATTCAACAAACAATCCTTGTAAAAGCCAAACAGCAATTTAAGGCAAAGCGATTAGATTAACGATTTTCTAATCTGTAATTTATTAAGGAGCGGCGGCCGGCCGTACCGGACCGAGCCGGATTTCCTACAGTTCCGGTGCCGTAGTACCACTATGTAGTTCCTCCACTGCTTGTTAAAACCGTGTTTTGAAACGGAGCCGGCTGAAGTGCGCATATTTATGAAGGAAGTTTACAAAGTACTGTTTGTAATTTGTATGCGTCAAATCGGACTTTATAGGGTTCCGTAGTCAACAAGGAGCCCTTATAGTTTCCCCATGTCCGTCTTTTTGTCTATCTGTCCGCAGTTTAGCTCAGAGACTCTCAGTACTAGAAAGCTGTAATTCGGTATACATGTTAATCACGCCGAAAGGTGGTTAAATAAAATCATGAAAAAAAAAATGGAGGGTAGGTACCTTATCCTTGCACGTAAATTTGGAATGATGTTATTTTTGTCGTCTATCCCATGGTGTGGGGTATCGTTGGATAGGTCATTCAAAAATATTGCAGGTTAATAATAAAAAATCGCTTTATTATTATTGTAATGCAAGTAATTGTTATTTATACTAATCAACAAATAGTATTCAATTTCAACGAGGAAATCATGCATCTACACGCATTTTTTTGACACGCCTTTTAGGTAGTTTGAAAGTACTATAATCGTCCTTATGTTTTGGGTAGACATTACTTCCTTAATTTACTTCATAAAGTATTTTTCTACAATACTTAAACATTCACTTATAGAATTGATGTGTTCTAGTTTAACATACATTTCTTACTAGCGTTAAGGCTCCTACAAACAGACGCGACACGCTACGCGACACAAAGGAATCACCAGTGGCGCGACGAGTGGTGCCTTTGTGTCGCGTCGCGTGTCGCGTCTCTTTGTAGTAGCCTTTATTTGAAGGCTTAAGCCTTCAAATAGAGGCTCCTAGCGGGGTTAAACAAAATTATTATCTACAGATCCTGATCCTGGTCTTAATTATTTATTAAATACTTTAAGCACACACATAATACAGAGGCAAATTTAATGCCTCAATGCTTAGTTTTGATACTGTTTAAGGTAAAAATGCCCATAGTTATTATTCACTGATTGATATTCGACTATGATAATAAAAACATGAAAATTGCAACTATTCCCGTTAAACTAAACAAAAGTAAAACATGAATCAAGCACAAACATGTTATTTATAACAACTATTGATATTTGAAAACGAAAATAAAATCATGGTTTACAAAACAATGAATAAACAAAACCCGCTAGGCATTTACATACTTAGCAAATATATTGTTTGTTCGACGTAAATCGGTATGTTTTACAATAGCACTGTATTCCACACTAGAATTGTTCGGACAAAATTCAGGTTTTTATTTTTCTACTTTGTTTTATTTTAGCAACACACTTTGTTGTAAATTTTGGACGCTAGCTTATTTTGTTACGGTTCATTTTTAACAAATAAATTTCAATTAGAACCCCCTAAACTAGCAACGTGAAAATTTATTTTTTAGTTGTGTAAGTATGATGAAATCATAATAATTTTCACGTATGTACGTGTATCTATTGAATTCAGATTATGTTCTTCTTTCGTCTTTGTTCAAAACACGGTTTACAACAAAGACAGTAATAGCTATTTTTTTATGAATGGAACCTAATCAATGAGGGGTAAGTTAGCACGATTTATTTCCGTTTGAATACAAGTTCGTCAATCTTTCTTGATGTGAAACGCTTTTGAAACTTAAACAAAAATACATGGTGTTAGGGACATCGACACGCAAACAGCATTAATTCAGCACACGATTCTAGACCCCGCAGAGTAGAAATTTACCGATTTTTCTTTACTTGGATCATGAACTGAATTCATGTTAATAGTTTGCGCGTCGATGTCCCTAAAGCTTTCAATAATTTCAGCCGAAAAACGGCCGCTGCTGAACATAGGCCTCCCCCAAGCACCGTCATTTCGACCGTTTCTGAGCTTCCCGTATCCAGCGGATTCATCGTTCAACCTTGTGACCTTCCAACGCTACGTTTTTCTGGTACGCGGTCGCAACTCCAGAAACTTTCGGCCCCATCGGACAACTGTTCTGCGAGCAATGTACCCTGCCCATTGCCACTTATGTTTGGCAACTCTTCGAGCTGTCGAGAATTTTTCTCTTCATTAGCTGCGTTATATGAGTACCCTGCCTACGGCCACTTAACTTTGGCAATAAAATTCTTCTGGATATGACGGTTACCTTGGTTCTCCTGCGGGGATCTCTTTATTTCTGATTTGATCACGTAGGGAAACTCTAAGTATAGCCTAAAGCTTTTGTTTCATATGAAAGCGATGAACGGTTACAACAATAACGGCTGTCCATACACAGAGTGTTTTTTGACACCTTAAGGTCAAATACTTGTGAAAATGACAGATTGTTATGACGGCCGTTACAATATAATGAAGAGTAAATTCATGGTATTTGGGGATAGTCTAAGAAATGTGAATAGTGTACCCCCTGTGTGTATAATGAATGTACCGCTTGAGAACGAAAAGACGATGAGGACATTGAGCGGGAGCGAAGGGCGTTGCCAGTCAGAGGTAATATGATAGCGTGTAGCTTATTGTACACCCCGCTACACGTGCAGCCATGGACAAAGTATACTCGTGCGGCATACAGCGCTCACTTTGTCCAGTTCAATAACGAGTCCAGGGCAGTGTTAGGGCTTCCCCGCCACTGCAGCGCCTCGGGCATGTTTGCGGAGGCGCGCACCGACTGCTTTCATGTGACGATGCGCAAGCGGTGCGCGTCTCTATTACGCAGAGTGTGCGGCAGCGCCAACACCGTCCTGGCGATGATCGCCAACAGACTGGATGACCCTTATATCCGGCAATGCTGCAGCAGACATATTGCTACCTTGTGAGTGTTATTCTGTCTGTATCCTTCAAACTAATTTTATTTTTACTTATTTTATAATATGACGGTCACCGCTCTTCTAGGATACCATAGTTTTACAGCCTGTATAGAAAGTGTATCACTAGAAAGTGTAAATTACTCACCATCTCCTTATTAGTAGTGGCTTTATCCAGCACAGCATCGAGCCACTCCCACTGCTTCCTCGCCTGTACGCTGTTCGAATCCCGGATGCTGAACAGGTTTGTGTTGAGTGCCACTATCCGAAGCTTGCTTTGTTTCTGCTCTATCGTGTAGTAGCCACCTGTTTTTGAAGATAATTTTGTGATTAGAATGATTATAAGTTGGTTAATCATCATCATTATTACAGCCGAAACATACACTGGACATAGGCCTCCCCCAAGCACCGCTACTTCCACCGATTCTGTGCTTCCCGCATCCAGCGGATTTCTGCGGCCTTTACAAGGACATCGGTCTACCTTGTGAGAGGCATAAGTTGGTTAAGAAGGTGGAATTATAGAGAGTTTGATAGACACACAGTTGATATTGAAGATAAGGAAAATACGGATTCAGAAATGAAGTATACGAAAAGCTTGATGGCTTTTTAAATTGGAGCAATTTCCATTGCAGTAATGTTCGCTACTTTTATGAAACCAACTGCTAAAGTTTTACAGGTAATTTTCAAATACGAGAGTAAGTTTTTATATGAGTATCTAAATAGCTCAAACTTTCCGTTTCAAAAACACTATAAAAAATTATTAGTATTTATTTCATCGATATATCTCCAATTGCTTTTTTCTTTTAAGGAATGAGATCTTTTGTAACAATATTTTGTTTTAAAAGAGTTTCCGTGGAGTTTCTTGCCCGTTCTTCTCCATAGGAACCTACTATGCTATGGAGTGGGCAACTAACTTCATCTTTCTGACTGACCGACCCTTTAACAATTCAAAAGTGCCTGTAATTGGTTTATTTGAAATAAATGCTTTGAGTTTGAGTTTGATCAACAACCTTATTTGTCCTTCTAAATTCATACACCGTCATAATCTTAGAACAGTGACGGATCTGAAATTTATGTTGAACTCTGCCGCGCGTGCAATAACAGCAGTAAATATAATTTTTGTCCAAACTGAGTCAAACATAGATTCGGAATCAGCGCAATGAGCTGATTCCGAATCAATGCT
The DNA here is from genome assembly GCA_947523025.1 of Dryobota labecula. NCBI lineage: Eukaryota > Metazoa > Arthropoda > Insecta > Lepidoptera > Noctuidae > Dryobota > Dryobota labecula. The sequence goes on along the minus strand of OX383289.1, from coordinate 22,773,408 downwards.
CAACTAAATTTGGACAAAAATTATACTTACTTATACTTACTGCTGTTATTGCACGCGCGGCAGAGTTCAACATACATTTCAGATCCGTCACTGTTCTACGATTATGACGACACGTTCCTTTCAAGTACCAATATAGAGCAAGCCCCAATTCAAGTACCAATCAAGAATAATTCACAAAGCGAACTACAAAAACGCCCAATACGCAGTTTCGTTCAGCAAACTTCGTGTTTCTTATTTCCCGTCGACTCCTGGGAACTTTAAACTTTTATAAAGCGGACTCAGGCAGTAACTTAGAACTGATGGCAGAAAAGTTAGGCGTTCCAGACTTAAGGCATCAAAAAATCACCATATTTAAAAGTCTGCAGTGCTTGCGAAGCCGTTGCATCTAGTATAAGGCATTATGTTCTTACGGAGCTGCCTAGCTGATTGCAGAACGTATTATTTTGAAGGATTATAACAAGATGGCATCTTGGGAGCTTTATTAAAATCTAGTTTCCTGGGAGCGCTGGATTCAATAGGATTTTACCTTGGTAAGATTTTGTTATAATATAGTTTTAAAATATAGTGATACTATTATTTGTATGGTGTTTGAAATAGCTATCTAACCTTAACTACAGCTATAGTTGATATATCGTGGATTAACGTTAGTTATTTTTCACTTGATGGTGCTTTTTTGGTAGTCGGTTGTTTATTTTTATTTTTTGTAAAATAGTTTTTTATTTTTCCCTTCTTAGTTATGATATCTACCCGACACCAATTCGCATACCACTTCTTGCTATGTAAACAACAGTGACAGGAAGTATTATATCATCACCAAGGTACACAAAGTGGATTAAATACGTATTATCAAAGTTAATTCAAAAACTATCCAAGTAAAGTTAATAAAATTTATATGGGACCATTTCGAAAGTATACCCTTTTATACAAAAAAAAAGTCACATTAAAAATCGGTTCACAATTATACACAGGCGAGTTACAATGCCCTTCGCGTCCAGTACAACAACGCGTTCAGGGCGGTTTTGGGGCTGCCCCGCTTCTGCAGTGCCTCGGGCATGTTTGCGGAAGCGCGCACCGACTGTTTTCACACCACAATGCGCAAGCGGTGCGCGTCCTTGGTGCGCAGGGTGCGGGTCAGCTCCAATGCTGTCCTAATGTTGTCCAAAGGTCCTAAAGCTGATTGCTGGACGATTGGACTGCCCTTATATCAGGAAGTGTTGCAGTAGGCATATAGCCAGGGCATGTTAACGAGCGACGTGATATTGTGCTGTGTTTTATTAATTTATTTTATTATTTTTGTTCATTTGCCTGAAACTTTTATTTTAATTTTATAATATTAATTTCCGATTGATTTTAAATTTTATTTGACATTGTATTTATGATTTGATGACATTGTATTTATTGTTATATTGTGATTTGTATTTATCCAGTGTTTTGTAACGTGTGGTTGTAATATGGGTGAACCTGAAATAAATGTTTTTTTTTTTTTATTGTCGGAGAAATAGAAATAGTCGAACATAGAAGCTCCGCCTTTTTCAAAGTCAGATAAAAATAAAAATACATACCATATTTGAAAGTCTGCAATGCTTCCAGTGGAAGCCAGTGCATCCACAAATTGGTGAGGCTTTCGGACGGCGCCGGGTCCAAGTGACCCAGTACTGGGAAAACGAAGTGTGAACTGAATGTTCTACTCAGAAGATCAGTCATGTTCCTGATGGCTTGGATCTTGTCATCTTCGTTGCCTGTGTACCGGGCTGCTATGATGTCGCTGCAAGAATTATTGTGTTAGAGACGAGGGTTTTTTTTTTTAAGACTCAACTAGCATTTTCATCACTGATAGTCAGAGACGAATAGGAGGAATAGGTAGAGTTAATTTATCTAAACTTCGAAGAAAGATGACAGAGTGGATAATACCTCCTCTAAAATAAGGAAATAATTATAATGACGTTTAAATCCCGGGATTTAAAAACCACGAATTATTTATTGGACTTTATTTATAGTTATAAATTATCAATATATCAAATCAATAATTCGCAACTATAAATAAGGAGGAGGTATTTCCACATATGAACTCATGTTATACAAATTTTAATACGTAAATAATTAACACTCGACAAAACAACTGAAGATAGAATTGCCGCTATCCCACCTTTTCTGTTTCTTTTTCTGTGGTATTCATTGATGGTCAATATTAAGCTCAAATCTATGTCAATTAAATCATATTTAGTGAAAAGTAAATTAATATAAGGTCATGTTACAAAATTGTTGATAACATTTTTTAATTAAAATTTAACGCCGCAATTTAACAGAGTGGCTGTATAAAAAGTTGGGACATCGCTTGCATAGTTGACAGCAGGGAAAATCATTTCCCAGGGACGAAAGGTAGGCACTGTGTTCATCCCTTACATCGCAATCGTCATATCATCGCAATATCTTACTTAATTTATCTTAGAAATTTTTCAAATTGTTTTTTTTTTTTCTATTTAATTTTATAGTATACCTAGTGTTTGTGGCACATTAATTACGTTTATGGGGTATGCGGTGCTAACCTATAAGAAACTGTTATACTAACCTTAGATTTTTAGTCAAAGATTATTTTATCATTTTAAACAGTGTAAACAATTGTTGGTTGGCCATTAAAGAAAAATAAATAAATAAATATATCCCTCTGATCAGGTAACTGCAAGCGTACTTTCCAAGTATGAGAAATGAGAAACCTTTTACAAACAGCTTTACCTTTTTAAATATTATGCGTTTAGAAGTTTAGGCATTAAACTCACCCAGTCCACAACACAAACTCGACGTTTTCTGAATGACGTGTGCGCATGTACCGCGCGGCTGACTCGATCAGCTCCAGTGAACTGTCGCAGGAGTAGTCTCCGAAGCGGCCCAGCGCGCGGTGGTGGCCCGAACTGCCTCGCTCGTCTGCTCTGCGACAATCTGCAATACAAAATGGTTAAGCTTTTTTTTTCTTTTACGATAGATTTATCCTTTGATTTCCTAAACATATGGGGGTTTATTCATAAACGTTGCTTAAAGTTAAGTGACGTTCAAACGTCAAAAATGTATGGTTAAACAGTCGCTAATCAGTACTTAACTTTAAGCAGCGTTTATGAATAAACTCCATTAATGCTAATAATAAATATAATAAATAATCGCCTTTTTAGCCTTTTTAGCTAAACTTGAGATGCGATGAGTATCGATATCTTAACACGATAAAATTAAATTATAACAAGATTTAATGTTTTTTTGAGAGGTTAGCGACCGTTGTTTTATTTTTTATTTTATTTTTAGTTAGTGTTGGTACTTGAAGTGTGAGTTGAAAAACTATTTTCTTATGTTTTATCGTGTTTAAATATCGACAACCGTGATGATTCTGTGTAGTTCACACAAAAAAAAAAAGATTTTTTAAACTGATATCTCAAGTGACTACAATAACGGTAGTCGATGACCCTGCAAAAAAATCATAAAATTAATTAATTTTTTGTTATATCATGTTTAGATATCGATACCCATAGCGTCTGCGAAGTTTAGCCAGCCAATTTAAAATATTTCTGTTTATTACTTATTTATTTATTGTAAATAAGTAGGTAGATACCTACATGAAATTAGGTGTATGTCTACCCTATATCATGTGGGTATCTACCTAATTATTTAAATCGGTAATATAGTCGGTACGCGTTATTTTAAAAGGAACGAAACATCAATTAAACCACTACCTATTAAGCATCGAACAAATATTTTATCAGTAAAAGCGTACAAAATTCTTCTATATATGGGAACAATGACTGGGAGCGCTAATTAAACCGATGTTTTGCATACAATTTACGATATCCATATTGACAAAGTAAACCAATATTGGGAATCCAAATTGAAAACAATCCGGTTAATTATTTCCGGAGTAGGTTACCTGGAAAATGTACTTTGCCAATCTTTTCTCAATTAATCAATTTGGACGTCACAGCCTAAGTCTCTTGTAGTGAGTAGGATAATTATAATTTTCCCAGTTAAAACCTCGTGAATATTTACGACATCAAATATAACGTCAACAAGGTGTTTAGAGGACTACTTCGGCTAGACTTACCGCCAAAAACGATTTTTTTATAATATCCAGCAATCAATTTCACACAAGCTGTACCTACCAATTTTCATGAATTAAAATTATCAAGAAACGAGTTTTGTAAGACAGAATCCAAAAGTGATTAACGTTTTTGTAAGTTAATTGTACAATGACCAGCACATCAAGCTACCCGAAACTGTCTTTCTCCAAACGATTTTAAGCTTTAAAATGTTGACGATTAAGTTCAAAATCGAACGATAAAATTTGACAGATTGTGGTACTATGTGGTGGTATTATGTGCTGGCCACCGTATATAACTTTGTGTGTTGCTAGTAGGTAGTAATGCATTACCGTTGATTGACGTCATTACATAGTCTAATATGTTTATCTCACAAAACGACGCGCGCTTTACTTGAGGTAACCAAGTGTACAAACACGCTGTAAATATGTGCATGAAGACGAGTAGCGTTAGAACATGACACACACGCACAAACCCGTCATACCTTACCGACTTCGCCCGTGTCTCGGACGGTACCAAGAGCTCCTGCGCTTACACACACATTCACAGCGTATTCGTACGCTTGGTTACCTCAAGTAAAACGCGCGTAAAAAAATACTGTAAGTAACACTTTTCTAAGCCTCACTTATAACTTGTACGTCAACTAGTACGGTTTTCTTCACAGTATAAGTTGACTGTGGTTAACATGGTTCCTACACAAGTTAACTTGAGTAACTTAGAAATAGTTAACATTTTATACCTACGTCTTCTAGTGTCGCCCTGTGATGTGTAGAGGGGGTCATAGTGGAAATCCGTTATGTGCCAAAAGTAACCTGGAACAAAGAGAAAACATTGTATTAGTATGTATATCATAATCAACATGAAGTGTAAAAAGTTGTAGATTCACATATTCGAATCTAGTATGCATTCGGTAAGACGAGCCCTAGTTTGGAATTTTCAAGGACTATTCTGGTTTACCGTGTGGTGCCGGACGTAAAGAATAGCACTATCCCATTTCCTCCCGTGGGTGTCGTAAAAGGCGATTAAGGGACTCACTAGAGAATGGGCAGCAGCGTTCTCTATGCATTTTTAGCACTACACTACGATCGCCAACCCGCCTGCCAAGCGTGGAGATTATGGCAAATCCCCCCCTTTCGGGGGAGGTTTATGTCCAGCAGTGGACGTCTTTCGGCTGAAATGATGATGATGATGATGATTCTGGTTTATTATTTAAGTATTTTTTTTTAGGCTTATTGTCTTTTTATTTTAGTGTTTTTTTGTTTCCCTCTACATTTATATTCACGCATTTAAGCGTGGAGACCCATTATTGGCATAATGCAATACACGCTGGTCTTGTAAATAGTAAATAAATAAAACATTACAAAGAATGTATAAGATCAATGAGACATTGGGTTACTGCAAAATGTAGCTCTAGTTTTCTAATACTCGTAGTCAGATCAATAACTGTTTTCAAACCTCAGGTATTGATATTGCTTAAGACTAAGTATTGCTATTCTTTTTATATTTTTCATTTATTAATCATAATTTAAAAACTACGATGCCATTAGTCGAATACAATAAGTTTTAAAAATGGCATTAGTAAATCTAGTTTAGATCCAAAAATAAAAATAACTCGGAAACATCATCATCATCATTTCAGCCGAAAGACGTCCATTGCTGCACATAGGCCTCCCCCAAGCAAAGGGTTTGCCATAATCGCCACGCTTGGCAGGCGGGTTGGCGATCGCAGTATGGTGTTAAAAAGGCATATAGAAAATGCTGCTGCCCATCCTCTAGTAAGTCCCTTAGTCGCCTTTTACGACACCCACGGGAGGAAATGGGCTGGTGCTATTCTTTATACCCGGCAAAATACTATCTATTGTATATACCATTTTAATTTAAAAAAAATCTAGAGTAGGAGATTGAATCTTTAAGGTAAAGTAACCACTCAACTCAGCAAACACTAACCTATAAATATATACCTACGTAAGTTTCTCCATATTCATTTAAAAACATTGAAATAAATTCCTAGAAAACCCTAAGAGTATTCATCAGTTCATCCTATATTCACTTTGCCTTATACTAAAATAACAAGATCTTTGACTAATTTTCCAAGAAGCTGTATCAGGAGGTATAGTAAAGGAAAACACTTGAGACTTGTATTGCTTCCAGTAAATGTTAATCTATTCTTAGTATGCGGTTCTAGCTGATAGATAACTAGCTTTTGCCCGCAGCTCCGCCCGCGTGTAGGTCGGAAATTATCCCACAGGAACATAGTACTGGGATAAAAGTATCCTTTGTATTAATCCAGGTTATAAACTATCTGTGTCCCACAATCAAATGCGTTCGGCTGTTTTTGCGTGATTGAGTAACAAACATCCAAACATCTAAACATCCAAACATCTAAACATCCAAACAGCTAAACATTCAAACATCTAAACATACACACTTTCACATTTATAATATTAGTGGGGATAGTAGGAATACAACATGCAAAAAGAAATCTTGGTAGTTACATAACTAGGTGGATACCTATTTTAATTATCGAAATTTATTCGTTATTTCAAACTAGAAAGCACATGACCGCGAAATTAAACGTTTAGAGACATAGGATTTTTTTATTTATAAATTGCATGCAACAAGATATAAGTTCTTAATGATGACATGAGCCCTCGATGCTAATGCATAAGCTATTTAATAATTATTCGATCTTCGCCCCAGTCTTATTGGCTTAGGTATGATTTCAGACACAAATTTTTCCACAAATTGTAAGCGGTTTAAAAAATAAAAACTACTTCGCAATTTTTTTAACCCATTGCCTATTTTTCTCCAAAAAATAATCAGACACGCTATGTAACTTCAATTATATCGAAAAATATATCGCCGGCAAAAAAAGTACTCAAGTTTTTTCTCGTCTCCGGAGATTACCCAAAAGAAAATCATGTTGTAGTAATTCGTCGGAATTTATTTGCAGGCCCACATTGGGTTAGACGAGGCAAAAACATCTGATTAATGATGCCCCGAGTCAACTGATGAACACGTTCGTATTCAAACATGGATCATGGAGACTGTGTTGCTGGATGTGAACTGTATTTTTAAGAGAGTATATTAGTCCAGAAGAAAAAAAATAAAGAAAATATGCTTATTAGCGGTAACAACATGACGCAACAAAAACACAAAAGAACAAGTTGGGGAAATATTGCGCCACAACGCTGGTTTTCAGGGACAGCCGGCGTTGACGTATACTGGTTACCTAATAATTTATCTATCATAAAAATAAAAATCAATGTTTTTATGTTTGTCCTCTATGCGTTCCTAAACCATTGATCAGATTGTAATGAAACTTTGGTAGGATGTTCTCAGGATACCCGCGAGGGAATCTGGGTCGAAAAAAATATATTGACCGTACACTTTTTTACTTTACGTGGTTTTATAACGCGATGCAGCTAGTAAGTAATATAACGCGAACCGCTCCCGCCACAATCCGGTAATCCAACGAGGGCGCAGCTTCTAGAATGTTCTAGAAGCCGTGTGACAAACAAACGAGGCGCATCCTCCTTTGACATTAACCGTCTGACGTCCGTCAACTGTTCACCGAAAAAAGGCTTCTTTGTGATAAAACTAACGTTTTGCTTAGATCTTCGCCCCGCACCCTATTGTTTTGATATATATTAATGTTACTGGAAATAAAGCATTTACAGAACATATGTGTGTACCTATATTAAAGTAATAAATATATACTTATTACTTTAACACACCACCATCGCCACCTTTTACGACATCCATATGGATGCGGTAAAAGGTGACGAAGTACCTGGTGTTAGTTGAGAGAAAGGGACCACCTATACCACCTATTGATGGTCCCTTTCTCTGGTACTGATCACCAATCTGTCTTTGAAGCACGCACAGTTAGTCTGTAAATATCATCTATGATGTTGATGACGTACATTCGCCACCTTTTACGACACCCATATGGATGTCGTAAAAGGTGATGAAGTACCTGTTGTTAGTTGAGAGAAAGGGACCACCTATACCACCTATTGATGGTCCCTTTCACTGGTACTGATCACCAATCTGTCTTTGAAGCACGCACAGTTAGTCTGTAAATATCATCTTTAATGATGATGACTCGGTGTTGATGACGCCTACATTCGCCACCTTTTACGACACCCATATGGATGTCGTAAAAGGTGACGAAGTACCTGGTGTTAGTTAAGAGAAAGGGACCACCTATACCACCTATTGATGGTCCCTTTCTCTGGTACTGATCACCAATCTGTCTTTGAAGCACGCACAGTTAGTCTGTAAATATCATCTATGATGTTGATGACGTACATTCGCCAGCTTTTACGACACCCATATGGATGTCGTAAAAGGTGACGAAGTACCTGGTGTTAGTTGAAAGAAAGGGACCACCTATACCACCTATTGATGGTCCCTTTCTCTGGTACTGATCATCAATCTGTTTTTGAAGCACGCACAGTTAGTCTATAAATATCCATCTATGATGTTGATGACTCGATGTTGATGACGTACATACATTCGATATAATTGGTTGGATTTGCGTATCCCTATCGTGATCGTTTACGATTTTGGTAAGGTTTTTTTATTGTTTATCTAACATAACATGACGCGCATATTCCCTGAAAGGTTAGGCAGAGATGTACCTATAGTATACACACTTTTCGCCAGTTTTATTTAGGTCCCATGTAATAGGGGGCGAGCATATTGCCGCTGACCGGGCACAAAACCAGACTCCGGGCTGCTACCAGAAAACCGGGCTGCTAACACATTACCCGACTCGGGAATCGAACCCAGGACCTCGTGTTCAGCAGCTAAGCAGAATGATACACGCTTGAAAAGAAAAATAAAACTTCATATTGACTGCTACTCAAGGATTTAGGTCATTCACCCTAAAGAGAATACTTCTAAAAGAGTTCATTAATTCGACCTGGATTCGAATCATCGCACCACCGAATGTCGTTATACTCATACGCCAGCTTGATGAACTAGCCAACGATATTTTTGTTTCCGTTAATAGGATGTCACTTGTCTAGGGACACGTTTATGTCAGTTGGCAAAATATGTATAATAAGATAACGGTAAATTATCAAATCAAATTTCAAAATATAAATCTTTGTAGTAAAACAAGATCAAAGTTTTGGTTAAATAATAGCAATAATAAATATTATTAAATGATAATTAAAATATTTTATTTTTCTTGATTTTAAATTCTTTATAAATATTACTAAATCAAAATAGAAAAATACACGAACATGCATTTTAGCCTAGGATTTGACCTTTAATCTTATGCACGGAAAGTAGTCTTGAAACCCTCGGTCTTTTCAGATTTCACTGAAACTATACATTACTAACAAAATACAAAAACCAACTTGGGCCTATCAAGGATTTGAACGTATATGTCTTTTGGGGGGGTAACCACTTAATGGAGCTGTGTGTACTATGAGGCACATCCGAATTGGCACACTTTCAAAACAAAATCCCGTGCTCATGTATGTTCACCGCCGCTGTTAACGACAACGAGCGCTGCAAGCAAGAATAGTCCTTATGGTGGTCCGATTCGGATGTCCTCTATCATAAACTCTGCAACTAAAAGCAATATTGTTACATTATCGCTAGATTACATAAGACCATTTCAAAACAACCATAAAGTGTTGCCCAGCCGAACAGCTCAGAAATGTACACCTTACTAATGTAACAAAGTTATAAGTGCCAGTCATCGTGGCCAATAGCTAACACTTCCGAAGTTCATTATAAACTCTCGCTTGTCCAAGTCATGCTCCAGGTACACGGGTATCGGTTGAAAGAGAAACAATAGCAGTAGGTATGTATAATAATTGTTTTACGGCTGTAATGACTGAGCGATTGGCTATACGTTTAATCCAAGTTCAAATTCAAATGTTTTATTGGAACAAAAAACAGGTTACAGGGAACAATCTCTTCAATGCTTTTTCCCAATTTTTGGTGAAAATATCACTAGGAATTTTTTTCTTTTTCTTTGTAGCTAGAGTACGCAGCGTCCCGTTTTATACATATTTCAAGGAAACACAAAAACACATACCCACAATTTATTTAGAGGCTGACAGTTTTAGTTTAATAAACATTAGCGATACCTAGATGGTGCTAAAAGTGCATTTTTATAATTTCTAACGTGACAGTATTATCGTGGACGTCCACGTCTTTATCATGTATGATAGCGCTGGCAAATAAAAACTGTGCCACAGACTAAAACAAACGTCATAACGGCTGATGACGTAACGGAAATACGAATCAGTGCAATAAATTAATAAGTAATTTTACATTAAATTATAAAATCGTATAAATTAAGTAGGTACCTATTGTTAATTTTAAGGTTTGTTAAACGTATAAATAGGCTCGCTCTAGTCGCGGAGCGCAATTCCCGACTAAATAGTCCTCCCTGACCCTTGCTCGTAAGCGAAGCGCCAGCCCGCGCTATAGCTGAGCATGTAGCTTTAAATTCCCCAGATAATAATCATAACCCTGATTTTATCCAGCCACCGTCGGTCCCTTGCCATCCTCCCTCCGACTCTGCCCTAAGCCGAGGTTCGTACTCCACAGGGGATGCCCTTAGCGCGCAGTCGTTTAGTTTATAAGTTTTACGCCCTGGCTGGAGCCATTAAGTTTCGTTAGGAATTTAAGGCAACCACAGGAAAGACCGGTTAAAGAGTCACGGTTAGAGATTCCCTAGATAAAAAGAAATAAAAAAGTCGCGGAGCTCAAGAGTATTGAATTGTATTTTGAACTGTGTGCATCTCGTGTAAAATTAAGTTGTGTAAATCATTGTTGGTTGTGAGTGATAAAAAGTATTTACAAGATCGATCAGTCGGTGTCTGATCATTGTTATTTTTGAGAAATTCGTGCAGGTTATAACGATACCGTGGACTGAAATATAAAAACATCTTTATTATATTTCCATACATTTTACTTCCCTGTGTTATCGTGATGCCGTGACGTTAACGTGGACGTCCACAGGAATACCTTCACGTTAGAGGGTACAAAAGCGCATAGTGACAATTTTTTACAAAAAAAAAATTATGTCCACATCCTCGCTATGAACAAATTACCTACATAAATACCTACCTCAACTTTAAAGCCATGGATAACAGCTATACGAAACAGTTATAAGAGAAATCGTCTTCATCTCTATGGTTTGCCAAGACATTAGTGCCAGATTCTTATAAATTTTGGCCGTGATCTTCATCCTTGATGTACGAGTAATATCTTACTGGTCTATTGAATACCCAACATCATCTACTTAGGCTTTTTCAAACTATGTGGTCAGCTTCCCATCTCACCAGATGCAGCTGAATACCAGTATCTTGTATGGGGCGACTGGACAGGTCTGCGGGGTACTTCGTAACACACATTAAATGACAATGGGGACTATAAACGTCACTGCTGAACTGGCGAGTAAGGTCGTGTCAGTACTTTTATTTTATATATTTTGGATTTGTTTAAGTACCCATTACTTCATTTTAAAATGTTTATTTTATTACATTTTAAAATATTAAATGAATATTTACATTATAATGTTCGTAAAGTTGGCAAGCATTAAGCAGACAAATATTATTCTGCTTCCAAGTGCTCCGAAATTAGATCCCAAGTTGTTACTTAAAATTTTAAGGCCCAGATATATGCCAGTGACCTTGAGTGGTTAGCTTACGTGATTTGTACTGAGCTCACGCAACGCGTCGTACGTCCAGCCAGTAATAGGACTCGCCCATCCAGGAGCACTGTCCCAAATAAGACGCATTATTAATTTATTGTACATAAAACAAAAGGTATTTTAATGAAACACGTATACTAAAAGATCAATAATTAAATTATCTATAAAAAGGTGTAGGTTTCAGAAATATAAGCTTGACAGATTTTGCGTGATTCTTAGTTTTTTATCCGCGTTACACATAAATTTACAAATTAATTTCACTATGTAATATAAACATTATCTAAAATATTCACATATTAAGTCATTAAGAAAATGTTCTAATTTAAAATGTATTTTTTCCAAATCACTAACACTACTCGTTTAGACGTGATCTTCAGTATAAAATCATTAAAAGTCGGATATCATCACTTTAAGCCATAATTAATCAAGAATGGTATAGAATCTTTGCGATTATACAGCGTGAGTCTTTATAATGTTTAATTTTATCTACGGAAAAAATACAAAAAAAAAAATCTAAATTGAATATTTATTTTTAAATTTTTATTTCAAAATTTCTCAATAAGACCTTATTGAGAAATTTTACAATTATTGTAAAAAATGATGAAAAAAAAAAACAACTGATTTTTGCTTAAAGAACATGTTTCTTTTCAATTGAGGGTAGTTTTTTTCCCAATTTTTGGACGTCTAATTACTTCCAATCATTATGGAGTTTGTTTCATCGTGATAGATCATTTAGTTTAAAAGTTACACCGTTTTGTTTACACTGGGAGCAATTTATTTTAAATTCCATTAAAAAAAAAAATTAAAAAAATTGCCGTAGATAAAATTAAGCATAGATTCCCTCATTTCGATATGTGCACATTATAAAGACTCACACTGTATATATACATATATTTTTTGTTACTTATTAGTAACAATTTTACGATAGCAAATACCGCAAACAGTGAATGTTCAGTTTCACATTTAACATTTCTAGAGACCTCACTCTACACTAGCGCCTGTAGCGGCGAATTCAAGCACAATAGACCTCATTGACAGGAATGGGATTCATTTTGACAGTTTATCCAAGTCCATTGCGTTGTTTCCCTAGTAGCATTTTCCGTTGGCATTTAGTTGGGCTACCTTCAGAGGTATGTGGCCCAACCAAACGCCAACAAAAATGCTACTAGGGTTACGTTGTTGAGTAAACGATTTTTTCGAACCGATGAAGCTATCGATTAGCAATATCCTTAAAAATTCTCGGATTGTACTGTGTTACGTCATAAGGGAGCTGGTGTATAAGATACCCACGATAAGAAAAAAAAAGGTCTACTCTCTTCGCTCTAATAAAGAACATTCCAGAACTGAACCAAGATTTTTCTGAACGACATTTTTCAAGAACAAGTTCGAAGTAAGAGGGTAGATTAAAATAATCGATTTACCAACTTTGCGGAACTTTCCGTCTTTGATCATTTTCAGTGCATCTTGATAAACTTATCTGAGTCAAAGTGGGCATGAACTTTGTGTCACAGACAATTTGCTCTCCGGTATTTTGAGAGAGGTTATCAGGCCGTTTTTTTCTTGTAATAGAGCTTATTGGTAAAAGAATTAAGTAAAGTTTATTCAATTTTATCTGTTTTGAATGTAGATCAAAAGGATTTAACCTCTTGACTTTTTCAGAGACGGTTATGAGACTTTTTACACACTCGACATATTTAAAATCTGCAGCGCCCCGCGATTTTACCAGCATAAGTCTCGATCCTGTGGGTATATCGGATAAAAAGTATCCTATGTCCTAACCCAGTTCATGGTCTACCCATGTGCCAAATTTCATACAATTCATTTAGCCGTGAAAGCATAGCAAACAAACATACAAGGATACAAAAAAAAAAAAACAAATCACTCCTCTATATAATATTAATTTAGATATAGGCATATAAGTATAGATGTATGGATTGATAGGTGGAGAATGTATTACAAAACATGTTAAGGTGCCTCAGTTATGAATAGTATCGCCTGATGTATTAAAATTAGTATAGGTATCTACTAATAGTTGCTAGGAGATAATAATAATAAAACGCAAAGTCAAGTTCAAAACGTTATATAAAACGAATGAATCGCAGTTATAACAATCAAAACATGTTGAACAGAACAAATAAAAACATTTCCTTACACATTCTTTTTGCAATTAATGTATCTTTTAAATAAATTATCATTATTTATACTAATAATAAAGCTGATATGTTTTTTTTTTTGGCCTTTTGAATGCGCTAATCTTTGGAATCACCAGTCGGATTTGAAAAATTATTTTTGCCTTTCTTAGCCCAAATCTTGAAGAACGCTAGCTATTTAACATCAAGTACAACCGAGCAAAAAGTCAGAAATAACGCTAATCGAAAATATAGTATTAGCGTGGATGGGCGATCCAATGCGATGCGGTGAATGAATGTGACCAATGTGACAATATTTTTTTAATGAGTTTAAAAAAAATGTGGCTGTTATTTTATAATATTGAGCATCTTACGACTTACACACGATCGAAGAAGCTAGTAAAATGTTGAGATGATTGCGATTTTATATGTATAAGTGAATAATGTACTTCTGATAAATAATTTTAGTTATAATACGTATTATTGTAGTTTGTGTTTGAATCTTGGGTTACTAACCTAATTCCTAAGTATACTAACAAACATATAGATCAGTGTCTGAAGTAAAATAAATTAAATTAAAATTAATATAATAGCAGTTGCCAGGAGATACAAAAAGCAAACTCTAGATTCTAGACTTTGCTTTTTGTATTTCTAGAGTATATGTGTATATTCTAGACTCTAGAACATACACGCTTAACCAAAAAAAAAACCACCTACGCACAGACCGTGATATTTTTCTTTAGATCCACGTACCATCCCATGAGAGACGAGTTGGCAAATCTCGCTGAATTCAACTCGCGAAATAAATTAGACAAGTGATTTGTATTTCTAGCGGATTAAATTGTTTCATTTATTAGGCAGCCCTAGAGGCAGTGGTTGTCGTTAATTTGTTATGTTTTAATGTATTCTGTTTCAAGCTTTCTTTCTACTTTAATGTTGAAATGTAGAGGTGATTTATCATTGGTTAAGCTTGTAAAAACTGATGCTTTGTGTGGAAATGAGTTTGTGAGCACCGTGTATTTTTAAATTAATGATACGTTATTGTATTCTTAATTGTTGTCATAACTTTGCATCAGTAGAGTGAATAAGCATTTTCACCGTAGGTACGAGTATTATTTAAAAAATACAGTTATTGCCGTTAAGAGAACTCTAAATTAAACAGTTTTTTTTTTCTGAAGTGACAACGTCTAATTAATCGATGAACGCCTTCTGCATGCACGAAAAAGGATGACACATTGTCCCGTTACGCTTATTGTCCCGTTACGCGCATTGTCCTGTTACGCTCATTGTACGCTTGCGCCTTGCATCAATGTTTTGTTATGACGTTGTCACGTTGAACTATCGTCCGTAAACCAACTTTACAGACAACCAATTTTTTTTTTTAATAATTACACATAGTTCTTAATAAAACATATTTTTGACGCGACAACGTCTAATAAATCGATGAACGCCGGCTGCATAAACAAAAATGTCCCGTTACGCTCATTGTGCCGTTACGCTCATTGTCCCGTTACACTCATTGTACGCTTGCGCCCTGCATCAATGTTTTGTTATGTCGTTGTCACGTTGAACTATCGTCCGTAAACCAACTTTACAGACAACCAATTTTTTTTTTAAATGAACATAGTAAATTTTTTCTACGTCTTTCTCTTTCACGTTTCCGAATAAATCCTACGTAGATTAAAGGAACGTTTCGTACCAAGGCCGATTACAAAAGGATCAATAATATTTGGACGGAAATGAGACTCCCTAACAACAGACACATTTCTTAGTCGAAAACTAGACATACCTAGAATATCATACCAAGCTGATCAATTAAATAAATGTCTGTTTAAATTATTAGCAAAATTGAATTCAATGTTTTATTATTAATGATCTCAAAATGAATTTACAAAATCAGTCAATCCGTTCTTGAGTAACCATCAAAAAACCGTTCCATATAAAATCTATGAGTTTTTTTTTTTTGTGATCTTTTTGCTTGTTATAATAGTTATTCTGCTATTCGGGGCGGAGACAAATCCAACAAATCAAAGTTCATAAAAATCGGTCCAGCTATTCTTGAGATATAAATAACAATTAACTAACAATACAACAATACACTACAACATCAACTACCAATACAAAAACAACTACTCACTCACACACACTCATTTTTATACTAATAATTTAAAAAATAATGGAAAAACTCGGTAGTTTTTCCATTATATTTAAATTGTTACTTAAATTTTAAGACCGAGGAGATATTTTAACCATTCTATAAACCGAGATTACGATTTTCCATTTATGTCGAAATCTTTTTCGTAATTACTGGATAAATTTTCGTACTTTTCCGGACAAATTAATATCATAAAATTTACTTCGAAAAAAAAAAAAGTTAACTTATCTTGATAAGATTGGCCAAGTGGTCGCAATCGCTAATGTTGAGCAAAAGGTTCTGGGTTCAATTCCCAGGTCGGGCAAAGTTTTTTAACCTATTATAAAAACAAATTAGAACGTCGGGTATTTTTTTTTTTTTTTTTTGTATTAAATGTATTATTAATAAAACTTCTACATTCACGAACGTATTTCATACATAACAGTAATGATACATGCCAAGACGTTATTATGACCTTTGAAACTGACATTTTACGACTATACGAAGCACCCTTTGCGTATATTCTAACGTTTAAAAGATTATGTATAACAAACGACAATAGTATTGGATAGATTCCAAATTGTCGAAAAAGGTAACTACATAAAAACAAAACTGTTTTCCTGACATATTGTTGCGGCTTGTGAGATTTATATGACAAAATAACATTTATATTTTTAGGATACTAAAGTAGCCTGAAAATAGATCATTTTCGAATGAAATATACATAGTATCTTTATACTTTAAGCAATGGTTAACCGATAGAAATCGTTAGTCTGTAAATAAATCAGGGCCATTATTAATGTTTGGGGCCTAGGATATCCCGTTGGATAAAAATATATCTAGAAAAGGTACCTACAGGAAATGGCTGTGATATTATACCATACCTAGTATTTATATGTAGTTGTTATCATATAGTTAGTAGAATGTACTGTTTGAACGTCCACTCTGTTAAAAGTATGTAATTATATTTTCGTCTACGAATAAAAGCAGAATATTAAACGCTATCAAAATATCTTCGTGTGACGTGTTGACATGCTGGGAATGTTGCAGGGCTGTAAGTCTTTCAATAGTCTAGGAGATTCAGTCAATAGTCTTAACTGACTATTGACTGAATCTCCTTGTTTTTTTTTATTGTTATGTCCCCTTGTTTCATGATTATTATTGTTTTGTAAACGGTCGGCGCCGCCGTTTGCAAAATTACAAATTATACAATCTGCCTGCCACATATATATATAAACTAGCATTTGCCCGCGGGTCCGCCCGCGAGGATGTTAGTTATCGCGTAAAAAAGTAGCCTATGTCCTTCTCCATATCCCAGATTATATCTCTGCCAAATTTCATGACGATCGGTTCAGCGGTTTAGGCGTGAAAACGTAACATACAGACATACAGACAGACAGACAGATAGACAGACAGAGTTACTTTCACATTTATAATATTAGTATGGATATATATATAACGGATTCTTGCGGCCTCCACAAGGTCAT
Source organism: Dryobota labecula (assembly GCA_947523025.1). Lineage (NCBI taxonomy): Eukaryota > Metazoa > Arthropoda > Insecta > Lepidoptera > Noctuidae > Dryobota > Dryobota labecula. The sequence goes on along the minus strand of OX383289.1, from coordinate 22,755,895 downwards.
CGGTCCACCTTGTGCCTTTGTCTAGCATTTAATTGGACCCAATCGGTGGTTATTTTAGCCCACAGCTCAATCGCATCAATAAAATAGAACAGAATACTATTTATTGTACACCATACAAATTACAGCTATCGATGTAGAACTGTTTCATAGTGTGTCACAATGGGCGGTCTTATTGCTAAAAGCAATCTTTTACAGACAACCATTGGATGGATCAAAAGTAGAAGGAGAGACAATACTGCAGGTTGTCAGTGGTGTACCATTTACATATAGGTACATACAATAAATACATACATACATAAAGCATCTAGACACTTATACATATAAATATAATTTAAATATACATACAATAATAAACATGATACAAGAGCAAGGAACTTTAAGTAATGATGATGTTTAAGGAGAGAGGAAGTAATTTTTAACCAGAACTTTAAAAGTGGACAAAGATTGAGGACGCCTTATCGAGACGGGCAAGGCATTCCATAACCGTACTGCTTGAACTGTAAAAGGCTTGTCATAAAAGCTAGTGGAATGCTTTGGCATCTCTAGTCTCAAGTTTAGTTTAGAGATAGGTTTTTTTTTTTAAGAAGACTATTAGTCAGACAGAGTTATTTAGCCAATTTTAAAAGACACCCATTTCCCACCCTAATTGCGTAGCACACTTTGAATCACAATTCGAGAGTTTTGAAGGATATTGCTAATCTATTGCATCATAGGTTTGAAAAAATCGTCTGCTCAACAATATCAATAACGCAATTAACGTGGGTGAATTGTCAAAATAAAACCCATTGCTATCAATTGTAATTTTATGTGTGTTACGCAATGACCCCGCAGATCGGGGAAAGTGTTTTTGGGTTTTTCTATCTGGAATTTCTCAGTAGCAGCCCGGAGTCTGGATTTGCGCCCGGTTGATGCTCGCCACATTTTTTTTTTTTTTGCTAGGGCATCTCAGCGTTAACCTTGAGAGGTTGAGACTCTTTAACCGGTCTTTCCTGTGGTTGCCTTAAGCTCCTAACGAAACTTAAAGCCTCCAGCCAGGGCGTGAAACTTATAAACTAAACGACTGCGCGCTAAGGGCATCCCCGGTGGGATACGAACCTCGGCTTAGGGCAGAGTTGGAGGGAGGATAGTAAGGGACCGACAGTGACTGGATAAAATCAGGGTTATGATTATTATCGGGGGAATTTAAAGCTACAGGCTCTGCTATAGCGCGTGCTGGCGCTTCGTTTACGGGCCAGGGTCGGGGAGAACTTTTTAGTCGGGGATTTCGCGATGGGCCTCGGCGGCGAGGTCGGAATGATGGTCGTGTATTGTGTAATCTCTTTCGAAGTGTACTCGTTTACCTACTGCTCTACTAGAGGAGAGTTATGGGGTTGTCTGGGTCGGTCAGTGAAGTGGGCTCGCCCCTTATAACATAGGACTTAAATATAACTGGCGAGATGTGGGTGTACTTATAGGTATACCTCCGACCAACCCTTCGGGCAAACATGCGTCATGTTATGTTTATTATGTATAAAAGATAAATAAAAACATATTCAAAAAAAAAAAAGAAATACCTTGACGAAAACTACCTATAATTATTTATCACGTACGTAATCAATCATATTACCTACACGTTTAAAACAAAAAAGCTATACTACATAATTGGTTTAATTCCAAGCACACGAATTTTCGTCAACCCTATCCGAATAAGTGTACGTGAGGAGAATTTAGCCTTTTTTTTTGTTCCGTTTCATAACAAAAACCTTCGCAATTCAAGAGGAACGTACTGAATATCCTTTTTGAATAAAACTGTGCTTTTTAAGTTTCCCTTTATGTTATTTTCTTTGAATAGAGTTTCCTCCTTAATGTTATAACGATTATGTTATTGTTCCTATTGTTATCTGTTTTTTTGGAAAAAAGGTTATCGGCATTATGTATGTTTTATTTTTATTTTGTGTTATTATAAAAAAAATTGTATTTAGATTTAAATTTAACAAAATAATCACGAAAAACCTCTAGAAATGCGATGTTGTCAGCCTGCGACGGATAAACGATTTTAAGTAATTATACAAATATTATTTTAATAATAATTTGAGGTACGAGAAACAAGAGTTATATTTAACTAGCTTCTGCTTGCCACTTCGTCCGCGTGAAATTTCGGCCCACCCATCGCGTCGCATCCTGTCGCTCGCCCGCGCTATAACTTCGTTATCGCTTAGCGTTCTTTCTGACTTTTGTTCTTTTCGCTTGGCTCCTAAGGATCGTAGCGTGATGTTATATAGCCTATAGCCTTTCGCAATAAATGAGCTATCCAACACAAAAATATTTTTTCAATTCCAACCAGTAGTTCCTGAGATTAGCGCATTCAAACAAACTCTTCAGCTTTATAATATTAGTATAGATACTGGTCAAATAACTTCTCCCGGTCTGGGCGGAGCGCGAGGGCGTGTCAGACTTTTACTGACTAAAACCCACCCGTGTTCCTTCAGTTGCCTGTGTGCCAAGGCCACGGTATCCCTTCCGGACAAACCTGCAACCCTGACAGGAAAAGGTAACAGCTACGGTACAAAAACCAAATTCTCAATGTTAACCTACTGAAAAATACTGAAAGTCATTCACGTCAAGTCATCCATATAATATCCCGGATCAAAATAAATTCTTCACACAAAAAAATACAGCCGGTCCGATTAAATGTTTTCCCACTTACAATCATAAAATAATCACTAAACGAATTTCTTCATCCCCAAGCGTGCGAAACGTATCGGGAGAGGAAATAATCAACGAAAAACTCATTCGTCATTGGGAATAAAGATTTAATACAATGCCCGAAGCGTGAGTTGCGTGATCAACCTGTTTTGTACTCGCACGACTATGTATACTTACCTACAACCTATATAATAACCCCATTTGATTGATGAATACGAGTAAGTACGAAGTTTTACGAGGAACGACGAAGCTTAGTGTTGTTACTCGGTGTATTGTACGTGAGAATTATGTGCGGCGGGTTTTACGAGTGACTTTGAATTGGTATTATTTATAGTACGGAAAATGTATTGTGATGTTTGTGTGAGACGGCTGTTATGATAACTGATGGCATGTCGTTGACAGCGGGTGTATTAAAGTAAGGTCGAGTTATGAATGTCGTAATAGTTTGTGTTTACAGACTGAAACTAGGTAAACACAAATGTTATTATCATGTGAGTCAATAATTCTGGCCCGCACTGTAATATATTCTTCGTCAATTGTTCGTGGAGTTTTTAAGCGTCAGTAATTTTGGCCCGCATTGTAATATACTTTTCATCAATGGATATTTTTATGGCTTGACTTGAGAATCAATTTATTTTATGATCACGTATCTAATATTCACGTATTAAAGCGATGAAACTAAAAGTTACCATTCTTCATTTTTATAATTACCTACTTATACGAAGATTCAAAAATGAGGTTGGTACTAGGTACTCATTCTAAGTATATCAAACCCAATCTGGAACGTAAAATCGACATAAGAACCATTTAACGAAGACATTAATGGATAAATTGACATTTAATTAGTCAAATTAAATGATAAATACGACTGAAAGAACATACGATTATGTCAATTTACATTAATTATTTTATGAGAAAATACTGAGAACGAAGTGGTATGGAACACCTGTGGTTATTAAATAAACAAGAACGGAAATAAGTAGATATTTCTGACGTCATTACCGCTATGAAGTAGTTAGTACCTCTTAGAACAAAGATAAAATTGATGTACTGATTATTTATTAATTAAAACTTTATGCACAAGTAAAAACTGTACAAAGGCGGACTTAATGCTTTGGGCATTTTCTACCAGTCCACCTTAGGGTGATGCAGAGATAATACACAGTAAGTGCAATAATAGAAAAACAATTTAGAAGATATTTATAGCTAAGATAGAAGAATAAATACATATATACATACATACAATACAAGTGTCATGATGGCCCGTTGGTTAATGCCTCGCCTCTTATGCATGAGGTTGTGGGTTCAAATCTGTGCAAGTACCAATGTGACTTTTTCAATTCATATGTACTTTCTGAGTTTATCTTGGACATTACTGACATCGGTGAAGGAAAACACCGTGAGGAAACCTGGACTTATAGTTAATATAAGTCTGAAATCGCCAACCCATCTTGAGCAAGCGTGCAATGGTGATCAATGCTCGTGCCTTCTCAGTATGAGAAGAGGCCTTTGCCCAGCAGTGGGACAGTTATAGGCTGGTATTATTATATTATACATACAACTAAAAATTAAAAGTTATGAGAGTTAAACAAGAAAACCTACAACAACTTAATTCTGAGATGAATCTGCCAACTTCTTGTGTATGTTCTTCTTGTGTGTGTTGTGTAATCTACGTTAAATTACATAAGGTAACGTACGGGACAAGACACGATGGGGTTGGCGTATCTCTTTAGGTAAAAACCCCTAAACAAATAAAAAGGTTAAAAAAAACTTCTATGTTAAGTTTGTTCTTGGGATCAATATTCAACCCAATTCTCTTCTCTTTCCAACACCATGATTTTCGACATTTATATAATTATTCACAAAAATTGATTGAACAAAATTATTGTTCGTTAGCCTTCACAAAAATGTTCAAAACAAGATGAAAAGGCGCGTTTGCTCTCGCGTTTCTCAGCGAGCAGAGGTCAATGACACTAATTAAATATACATTTGGATTTCCTTTTACATATTTCGTCAGCAAAAAATATTACAAATTAATGCTTGATTCCGACGTAGATTGAACACAGCGTAACAGGCTTTCGTAAAGCCTGTTAAATGTAGATAATATAAAATGTATACATACGTATAATTTACAAAAATGTATAATTTTCATGTAATGTGTATCTACAAGAATTTGTTACATTTAGTCTCATGTTCAAATTTTTATGTTTTTAGGATTTAGTACGTGCAAATGAAAAAAAAAAAACGGAACCCCTATAGGATCACTCGTGTGGCTGTCTGTCTGTCCGTCTGTCACAGCCAATTTGCTCCGAATGTAATGGATATTGCGGTTTGGTATACCTATATGAATTTCTGTGACCCAAATACGGACGTGTAAAGTAAGTAATTTTTTTTTTTTATATGGGGGTCACTTGGGGGCAAATTAGAAAATTTAAAAACTGTAAGGTGGAGACATTAAATAAAAGGGCTTACTGAATGGTTCTCAAATATATATATTTTTATAATTTTAAAATAAATCGTTTTCAAGATCCCCCTTTTCTGCGAAACTACTGAGCCTAAAGTTTTGAAAAAAAAAAAAAAAAAACATCAAATACCTAATTATAGATTACAGGAAAACGTATGAGAACGCTATGAAGTTATATTTTTTTTAATGTCATGTAGATGAGATGTAGTGAGTGTATGTCCCTGTAGAGGTGAAATTATAGTGAAAAGTTTTTTATGTAGGTACGTACCCAGTACCCAGTTTAATTATACTTGACTACCTAGTCAAGTATAATTAAACTGGGTACTACTAAGGCAATTTTGTTGTTACAACAGAAGGTCAATGGTAATGGGTACGATAGTACCCAAAAAAAAAAAAAAACGTTAAAAATGTAATCGCAATTTCATCTCGGCGACAATCTATTTAAAAGCTTGTCATAAATATAGGAAATATTATTGATGAGTTCTTTTTATTCTTTATTGAAAAGAACCAGGTTCTTAATAATTAATTATAATTTAGCCTATAAGACTAATAGGCAATTTAAGTCCGTGATAATTATTTTAAAACTTTGAATAGTGTTGATTGTACTTTATACAAGTCTGTTGCACTTTATTGGAGTCTGATAATTATAATAATATAAACACTTAGTGCATATTAATTGCTTTTACGCAACGATGCGAATGAGGTGTGCATCCCTGGTGCGCAGAGTGCGGGCCAGCTCCAACAATATCCTGAAAATGATCGCTAGCAGGCTCGATTGCATGTACAGACGCCAGCACATCAAGCTACTACAATCTGTCAAATTTCTTTAATAGATTTTCAACTTTATCACTACAGTATAAGGTTCAAGGTTGATTGCGAAAATTTGACAGTTTCGGGTAGCTTGACCTGCTGGCGTCTGTACATATATCAATCACTGCAGTGCCATCTCCCATGGGATGAAACAAATTAAATTTTAATTAAAATAAAAAACTAACATAGTTCATAAGTTTACTAGCACAATGAGTCCTTGTTACTTGATTAAATAAATTTATTATTATTATTTTATTTTCATATTTTTACATATCTCGGGACCCTGGGGTCCCGGACCTTTGGAAGGCGTACGAGGGGCCGAAGCCAACTCGCAGAGGCCCGTTAGGCGCTTTTTAATGAAATGAGGCACCAACCGACGATTATCCCTGTACGCACTATGCAGGTGCACCCAAGGACAACCCCCGGTTGGTGTAGGACTATTGCAGGATATGGAAACAAAGATATTGGACTATGGGTTTGGGTGGTTAAAATGGACTGGTTACCAAAAACTATGGAAGGACTATGGCCCCTGCCTGATCAATGTTTTATTTTAAACACGGATAAAATGGCAGGGGGTGACTTGCACACTCAATAATGGGCCCCCGAAAACGGTCGCTAGCACATAGTGACGTAGCGACAAGGGGGCAACATATCCTGAGGTGCTCGAGGAGTGGAGAGGTATTCCACGGCTCTCAGAACAATCCCAGAGCCCGGAAGATGGTCAAGATCCCTACAAGCACTTACTGGAATACTTCCTTCCTCCGAGCACGTTTGCTCTTGCGAATCTCCACTCAAGCCAGCCAATAAAGGCAAGAATGAGGTGGGAGCTCAGTTCCTCGTCAGTGTTCACTCCAGCCGGCCAATAAAGGCAAGCCAGAGATGAGGAACATGACTTCTCCCGGGAGATGAGGTCCGTGGGGTCGCAACTGCCCAACAGCTCGCCACATGCTGCCCTGCGGGTTTCTGTATCTCTCTTGGTCTGGCTCCTCACCCTAGATATGTTCCGGTAAAGTAAACTCTACCGGCACAGACCCAGGATTCGGAGCGCGCAAGCCCCACCACGACGTCAACGTAGAGATACGGCGGTGGGGTTATTATTATTATTATTAAATGTTTGCATATCTCGGGACCCTGGGGTCCCGGACCTTTGGAAGGCGTACGAGGGGCCGAAGCCAACTCGCAGAGGCCCCTTAGACAATTTTAAATGGAATTTTATTATTATATTTGTGATTGTCACTATTAAAAAAAAAAAAATACACTATAGTAACTCAACAGGTTTCGTTCGTTTTAGTCTTCGCACTATATTTGTTTGTTCTAACAGCTGAATTGCCTCAATGTTCTCATGTCGGTGGAGTCGGTGTTCATGGGCCTCAACAAATTCTTGGAATATGTTGGTGACAATTTGGCATATGTTGGTGACAAAAGCTGGGTTCAGATTTTAGGTCACAAAGGAGGTCGTCACTTCTTATATACCAGGGTGCATTAACAATACTCCTGAATACCTTATTCTGGAATGTTTGAATAATAATTTTGATGTTAGTCGGTTCGGTACAGCCCCACAGTTGGATGTCAAATGTCCATATTGGCATAAGAATCCATACTAATTATTATAAATGTGAAAGTAACTCTGTCTGTCTGTCTGTCTATATGTTACGTTTTCACGCCTAAACCGCTGAACCGATCGGCATGAAATTTGGCAGAGATATAGTCTGGGATATGGAGACGGACATAGGCTACTTTTTTTTGCGCGATAACCGACATCCACGCGGGCGGAGCCGCGGGCAAAAGCTAGTATCTTATATATAAAATTCTCGTGTCACAATGTTAGTTACCATACTCCTCCGAAACGGCTTGACCGATTTTTATGAAATTTTATTATATGTACATATTCAGTAGGTCTGAGAATCGGCTACTATCAATTTTTTTTAAGTTTTAGGTAGGTAGGTAGGGTAGGGTAGGGTAGGGTAGGTAGGTAGGTAGGTAGGTAGGTAGGGTAGGGTAGGGTAGGATACGGGTAGGTAGGTAGGTAGGTAGGGTAGGCTAGGGTAGGGTAGGGTAGGTAGGTAGGTAGGTAGGTAGGTAGGGTAGGGTAGGGTAGGGTAGGGTATTGGAGTTTATACTATAGCTTTTGGCAGAATGAAGTCTGTCGGGCAGCTAGTGCTTATATATAATAACATTTTGTTCAGTATCGATAAGCAGGAATCCCGGACAATCAACCAATGCATGTTTTTAAAATGCATGTTGATGAACATGCGAACTTCCTTAAAAATACGGTAATTGCTGATGCCGAGTGAAGTTTCAAATTGACCACGTCATATTTTATAGATAAATGAATGAGTCTAGCCACCGTGCAACAATTTACCACAACACAACAATATCCCCATACATTTCGAAACAGAGGCCTCCCCTAACATCAAAAAGTCCTTCCATACATTTTCGTCATTGTGGCTCCAAAGGCCAAAGATTAGTATTCCAGCCTCATCACTCACACGGCCGGAATAAAAAATAAGAGAGTACCTAATACTTTTTCTCCTTAATACAATGACAGCCTGTCACAGTTATGAAGGACACAGTCTACGTGATTTTGCGACGTCTGGTAATAAGCTGATAAGGCCGTCGATGTGAAATATTTGGGAGACTTAATTTTTTCATTGTTTTGGTTTTTGCGGCATTACGGAAAATTCTTTGGTGTCTATGGTTATAACAACGTGATGGCAGAGTGAATAGGTTAATACTGATAATTATTATTAGAGCCATTTATAATCTACATCGCCGCGAATCTCTTAGAGAACTATTTAAAATGATTAATATTATGACGGTACCTTGCCAATTCATTTATGAAAATATTATGTATGTAAGAAAAAATCTACATCATTTTAATAAAATCAGTGATAGGCATAATTTTATTACTAGAAATAAAGATAAAATAGATCAACCATTTTTCAGATTATCTAAAGTACCTACATACATCTTTTATGGGGTACTGTGTTAAATGTTACAATAAAATACCTTCTGATATATTACAATTAAATGAAAGATAATTTAAAACTCATTTATAAAGCACATTTTGTAAACAAGCATATTACAAATTAGAGGATTATATCCAAGATAAGAATGCTTGGAAACATGCTGGTCCTGCTCCATAGGACAATTTAGAGTCTAGACAAAATCAAACTGGTTGCTAATTTAACTGTATAATTTATAATTTGTATGATATTAATTTTTATTTTCTGTGATTAATATAAATTTAAATCACACACTGACTTATTATATGTTTAATTTTTTTAAACTATACTATATAACCACTAACTATTGTTAACATTTTAAAAGAGTAAGTATGGAGTTTCTTGCCCATTCTTCTCCATACATAACTACATTTTGGAAGGCGCAACTAGAATCAATTAACTATTCATGTAATTTTTGACGTTCAAAAGTGCATCTTCGTGCCTATTTGAAATAAATGATTTGACTTTGACTTTTGACTTTATTACTGGGAAATATTTTAGAAAGAAAGAAGAAAGAAAATACATTTGTTTGCGATAAAACTTGACGCATAGAAAAACACACAAACACAAAAAGCAACTAGGGGGAATGTATGCGTCACATCCACGCAAAATGGCCATTGCGCAGCATAATACTGCAACCCTATGCTAGACTGAGCCCCAGCGCTTTAAAACCTTCTTGACCTTCTGATGGTGACATGTACGCTGTTTATAAATTAATGCACTTCTATAAACTTTTTGGGCGTCTAATGATGCATGCTTTTATTAATAAATGAGGCACTTTCTAGGCCTTTTTAATGAGGCCTTTTCCCACAGTTGGTCGCAGTAAGAAAGTACGGGCACACCGACCAAATCTTAGAATCTTAGTTAGAAATGTGATTAAACTCGCGTGAGCCGAGCAAGCGAAGCGAGCGGTGCCGCCACAACGGCCAGCGAGCGCTACATTCAAGTTGATCGCAGTTACTTGGCAATTTAGTATTATTAAGACACCAAATAATTTAATAATTTGAGGTCCACAAATAGAGGCGCATTCATTATAAAAATATAAAAAGGAAAACGAAAGCGAAATGGGAATTACTTGAGGGTCGATTAAATACATGTCATTATTAATCAACATTCCCATTTTCTTACTGAATATCCTTTTCAACCGTGTGGTGCCGGACGTTAAGAATAGCACCATCCTATTTCCTCCCGTGGGTGTCTTAAAAGGCGACTAAGGGACTTACTAGAGAATGGGCAGCAGCGTTATCTAGCGATCGCCAACCCACCTGCCAAGCGTTGCGATTTTGGCAAACCCCCCCAATTGGGAGAGGTTTATGTCCAGCAGTGGACGTCTTTCGGCTGAAACGATGACGACGAACCTTTTAAAATAAAACACTTGCTCTAATAATCGAGTTTTTTATTAGATATTGGTATTATTTTGACGATGTCGATAAATTTGTACTTGTAAAACTACATCTTTGTATGTAATTTACAGTAAATTACATCCTTCGTATACATACGTGTACAACATTACACATTGAATGAATTCTAAAACGTTTATATGTGATACAGGACAAGAATGAGAAAGAAGAAGGCGATGAGGAGATAGTAGTCGGTGGCCATTTGTTTTGTGCCATTTCGAGATTTTGTCTTACGAAATGTTATGAGGCACAAATTCAATTCCACGATGTATGCTACTGAAGTTATAGCAGCTTCTGAAAGGTTAGACAAAGTGACATTTGAGCAGCGATAACGATGATGGAAAAGCCAAAAATGCATCGAACTGACATAAGCTACCGAAACAGGTAAGGTAGGAAGGTCCGTAAGGTAGGACATCCTCAGGCTATATCGAGCGACGATCTACGGAGGGTGACTGGTAGTAGCTGGATGAGAGTTGCTGAGAATCGAGCTGAATGGCATGATATTGGAGAAGTCTTTGTCTAGCAGTGGACTGCTATGGGCTGATGACGAAGCTATCGAAAATCTAATGTCAATCTTGTTGAAAGTCATTTTAGAAATACGAAACGTAAGCTCAGTCCGTTTTTTTACCTCATTGTTTGCAGGAAGTTTAAATAAATAAATAAGTGTATCCCACTTATCCAGGGCCTCAAGTCTGCTATTAAAATAGTGTCAGAATGGTCTATCATTGATTTCATAATTGTTGATTTTGACTAGTTTGGTAATCTACTAATATAATGGCGTCATTATGACCTTCCAATGGTCAGCCACTGACACTCCATTGAAAGAAATGATAATCTCGTACATAATGACAAATGAAACTTCCTACTACTTCAGATTGCTTATAGCACTAATAAATAATATGTAAAAATATATATAAATGAAATCTGGCATTAATAAATGTTCAAAATGCATACAATTCTATTACGAGACCATTGGCCGACCAATGATCGACCATTACTAATTTAGCAGATTACGAACTTTTAGCAAAATGACAATGGCATCGTGTTGGAGTGACGAATTTATAAAAATAGCAGACTTGGGCCCCAGACCTTCTGACCAAGTTTGATTAAACTGGCTTGAAATTGGCTGAATACGTTGCTGACGATCTTGTACTCACTAATCAGGAAGCAGTCCTAAGTGAAAATACATAGATTTGTTTCCAAATATGTACTACGAGTAATTTTCATAAGACGCATTATTCCCGAATATATACCGTTTTGCTTAAAATGGCGCAGTGAGTATTGTTGCGGCGCAGTATTTTAAGTCACGATTTCAACCTCTTTTGATTTGATTAGGACCTACAGTTTAACAAACCAGCAATTAACTTTTCACGAAATAAAAACGTTAATTTAAAAGTACAGTCGACGAAAACATCTATAACGAAGCTATTGTTATACTGTGACGTCAAACCTCATTATAGGTTCCTATTTATAAACCAAAAACCGGCCAAGTGCATGTCGGACCACGCACAATGAAGGGTTCCGTAGTTGGGATGAATTTATCCCAAGAACAAACTTATCATGTAGTTGAAAAACATGTTTTCCTATACAGAATGTATGGGAGAACATTTTTTTCAACTGTAAATGTATGTTGGTCGCCAACTACTCGGTAAATTGTAAAGCCTACTTAGCTGTGATAGTTTTTCTTTTAACTTCGTTATATATAGGACCTACTGCCGTGACATTTGAATTTCTAACTACAACCGTTTAGTTGGTAGAGTGGGAGGACACTTGACTCTAACGAAAATTGGTACTTTAAAGCTTGATAAATCACGAATGGTTTACTTAACTCTTGAAATGTCAAAAAACGGTTTTCCCAAACGTCTAATATTTTTGAAAGACCTATCCAACGATATCCCACACTATGGGAAGGACGAAAAAAAAAAAATATCATCCCCACTTTACATGTAGGGGGGAGGTACCCAGGTAATTTTTTTTTTTTTTTTCAAAATTTTATTATTCCACTTTTTCTGCGTCTTTAACGTGTTTACTCATGCCAAATTACAACTGTTTTTACCAATAGTATTTGAGCTAAACCGCGGACAGACAGACAGACGGACATGGCGAAACTATAAGGGTTCCTTATTGACTACGGAACCCTGAAAATTGTTTACAAATAAGCATTTTTTTTTTATATTTCAGCATGCTGAAATTTAAATACCACTTCAAAATAATATATTATATTTATTTGGATGCCATATTTTAGTTAATTCCTTGATATAGTTTAGGTTATTATATTTTTATTTATCATTCATATTATATTTCATAGTTTATCTATTGTTCCTACAACACTGAAAGAAATAACTAGCCGAACTAATTAAGTTACTTCAAAAATAACTTAACTTTAGTTATAAGGAAATAAACTTTGCTTAAATTAACAAAACTGATTTGTATTTATTTATTTAACAATTTACGTACACACATATAAACATACAAGAAGAAAGGAACAGAAAAATACATACAAAGGTGATGCTTATTTCTAATGAAATCTCTTCCAGCATACCTGCGATAGGAAAGTAGATATAGTGTGCAAAACAGGGTTTTGTAACAGATAACATCTAGTTCGCAAGTCACAATTTTTGTGTAAACAGTAACCAACACTTTTGTTACAGTTATGCAAACATTTTCTTTCAGTGTATAATAATATTATAATGGTAAGTTTTTTAAGATCAGGTCCGTGATATTTTACACTTCTTATGTCATTCAACTTTTAAACTGACACATAATGGTTAAAGGGCAAAGCATAAAAGTTTTCATTCTTTTGAAAGACTTTTCTTTTTTTTTTCGCATCTTCAAGAGGGCGCTCACAAGTATAATAGCGCCGCTTAAAAAAAAAATATCTCATGACTGAGAAGGAATTATGAAAAACGGCTCAATCAGCAACATCGATATTTGTGTCTACAATTTTCCGATACCTTTATAAAGTTTAATATTGAGACACAAAGCAACAAAAAGCGGCCAAGTGTGAGTCGGACTCGCCCATGAAGGGTTCCGTAGCAGCAAGTAACATAATATAAAAGTTCTTGTAGTTCGTTGTAACTTTGATCGATGTTTTAATAATGGTGTATATTTTTTTAAATTACGTTATTGATAAGTAAACATTATAGTTAGGTACCTCAATGATGGGATTTAGATCGAACTATACGCGAGCAAAAATATATATAAAGGTAAATTGCGGTTTACGATTTATGACGTATTAAAAAAAACTACTTACTAGATCTCGTTTAAACCAATTTTCGGTTGAAGTCTACATGGTAATGTACATCATATATTTTTTTTATTTTATCATTCTCTTATTCTAGAAGTTACAGGGGGGGACACATTTTACCACTTTGGAAGTGTCTCTCGCGCAAACTATTCAGTTTAGAAAAAAATTATATTAGAAACCTCAATATAATTTTTGAAGACCTATCCATAGATACCCCACACGTATGGGTTTGATGGGGAACACCCCAATTTTTTTATTTTTTTTTATTTTTGTGTGAAAATCTTAATGCGGTTCACAGAATACATCTACTTACCAAATTTCAACAGTATAGTTCTTATAGTTTCGGAAAAAAAGTGGCAGTGACATACGGACGGACAGACAGACAGACATGACGAATCCATAAAGGTTCTGTTTTTTTGCCATTTGGCTACAGAACCCTAAAAACGATCTAGGAAAATGTGGCCGCTTTTCTTTAGATCAAATTTTGTTGCTTTGTAGCTGTTACTTTATAAAATCATAATTATTATATAAATAAAATATGATGAATGTAACAAATAAATAGTAAAACTGATAATATATTACTATTAGTAAGCTTCCACGTCGCGTAACATCCGCAAATACCACAACAAAACAAACAATAATCCATTTAGCTTACAAAAATTCACCAGATAACATCCTCACCTCGTTTCACGAGTTTATACCCGTACACATACATACACACACCTAATAGTGTGTTGTTTGAAGATTAACCCGACATCGGCAAAGTCGGATCATCAATCAAGCCTTACCCTCAACAAAGAGAAGCGGGCAGCCTGTGATTAGCGCTTCTAAATTATCTACCATCGCATCGCTGTGTGTGGAGTACTGGTGGAGAAAATGCTTTCAAACTAATTGCTCAAAGAAACTGATGTTTTTGTTGGCAATTTAAATTCGTTGATTGTCACGGTAATGATGACTATCAGTCAAATTTATAGATGTTCAGTAGTTTTAACTTTATGTTGTTGTAAAGTTTTTATATACGAATAAAGTTGGTACACATTAATCGATTGATCGTCCCAGTCGGATTAATTACGGCAAATGTTTTCGTGCCCGTCCGCCTCAGTCGTATTTATACGACTAAAAACCTGTGTTCGTTTTTAGTTTTTTGAATTTATGAGCTGGGCGCTGGGGGCACGGCCGGCTGATACGAGTATAATATCAGGCGGTCAATAGGTTAAAAAGAAAAAGAATTATAGAATGCCTAAAATACTGGCTTGAAATAAAAACATAGACTTAATACCTATTTTCTACGAGCCTGTTTTAGGCCCATATAATACAGAGGGTGTTTTGATGGGGTTCCCTCTATCTGGCAGAATCTTGATGCTCCGAAATTTATTTGGCATAACACACCTGGCATAATCTTCTTTAAACGAATATTTTTAGGGCATAAAATTTATTTAATATAATTATTTTTTGGCCAAATGTTTAATTAACCGAATTCACAATGGCATACTTTTAAGATGGCAGAATTTTATTTGGCATAATTACCTTTGACAAAGTTAATATTCTGCATAATTTCGTTTAGCATAACGTTTATTTAGAGCGACAGTTATTTGGTACAATTTCACTTGGCATACTATGAAGATGGCAGAATTTCATTTGGAATAATTTTATTAGGCGTATTGCCATTTATATAAAAAATCATTTTTAACCTTAAATTAAAATATTGTCTTAAAAAGTCAATATGTTGTACTTCAAACGTTAGTGACAGAAACGAATCGCTGCAAAACCGACTCCACGTAGTTTTGTCCGTCCTACCCCTAGAGTGTAATTTAAGCCCGCAGAGGCGCGGAGGGGCAAGGCGGCCCGCGAGTTGAGGAGCAGGTGGTTGTAACGCTCGCCGCCGCGGCTGAGTGCCGCAGTGCCGGAGCCGTGACAGAAAGCATGCCTGCTGCATGCTTGCTGTATGCTTGTTTGCATGTATGCACGCTATATGCTTGCTTGTATGCTGCATGCTTGCTGCATGCATGGTGTATGCTTGTTTGTATGCTGCATGCTTGCTTGCATGCTGCGTCCTTGCTTGTATGCTGCGTGCCTCCTGCATGCATGGTGTATGCTTGTTAGCATGTTTGCATGCTGCATGCTTGCTTGCATGTTGCATGCTTGCTTGCATGATGCATGCAGCGTGCTGCATTATTATTTAGGGTAAGTACTATAAAATTATTTTAACTATGAATTTGTGTCTTTCAATTATGGATATGAAATGTATGCCAAAAGGTGATTCTAACTGTAAACCTTCTGAGATATGATAATTCTGCCTTTTAATGATTATCGATATGAAATGTATGCCAAAAGATGATCCTGACTGTGAACTTTCTGCGATACGATGGTTCTACTTTTTAATTATTATGTATATGAAATGTATGCTTAAAGATGATTCTGACTTACAAAATTATAAGTTTCGAATGTATCCCAAATGAGTGTATGCCAAACGATTTTCTGCGAAATGAAGTTTATGCTATCCGCTGTTATGCAAAATAATATTATGACATAAAAAGTTCTGCTATAAAGGGTAGACCCGTTTTAATGATGCTACAAGATAGTTTAGCTCAATTCATACGAGTATTCATACTATCCCGGGTGTTACCACTGTGTGGATCGCCAGGAGGACATGGTGAAGCATACGGTGGAGGTCTGCCCGGCTTGGGCAGAACACCGCCGTGTCCTCACGGAGTCGATCGGCGACGGCAATCTCTCGCGTCCGGCCCTGGTCCAGGCCATGGTCCGGAGAGAGAGTGCATGGGAGGCAGTCACCTCCTTCTGCGAAGCAGTAATGCTCGCGAAGGAGGCGAAACGCGTGAGAGAACGGCAGTCTGTGCGCCCTCACGCCCCTAGTCGCCGCAGGAGACGCCCTGGGTGGCAGGAATCGGTAGCCGATACCCGGCAACCGTAAAAAAAAAAAAATTACTATGACTTCATACAGTGAAAAGAAGCTTACAGTATAAGATTGCCTGGAAGAGATCGCAGTAAGCGATAAGGCCGCCCAATTTATATTTTGTAGTATATAAGTTTTTTCTTTTGTAATGTGTAGTCTGGTGTAGGAAAAATAAAGTGAATATAAGAAAATAAAGACCGTTTAAATAAATTCAAAAACTCACAACAAATAAAAGGAAAACAGAAAAGTACTCACAGCATAATAAATCATCTTCTCGCACAAATTTTCTTGTTCAACCATTTAATAATAACATCCTTTACAAGCACTGCGTTCGATTGTACCGCCCTACTTTTGCGAACCGCCTGAGCATATTAAATTATCGTAATGATGAATTTACAAAAGGGGAATAACCTCAGAGGTATTACAAAAATTCAACCACCACCGGCTATATTTTATAAATTTATTTATCTGACATTCATAGATCTTATCTCTTGGTATGTAGGTTGCAAATTATGACCGAGAGAGATATACAAAAACGAAGCGGAATGAAATACCAACAAAGGATATTTTGTGGTAGGTTCTTTGTTGAGTATTTTTGAATGTGGTGTAATGGGGTCAGCGCAATTGAATAATCATTATTCCCCCGAAAAAGGAATTGAATAAAATCACGAGCAAAGACTTCTAAATATACTTAAGATAGACAAGACAAAGCGAACAACATCAAAATCTACTTGGTTACACTGTTTAGTTCTATGTCTAAGAAAGAAAGAAAGAAAGAAAGAAGAAAGAAAAATATTTTATTTGGGACACGCACAAGAAATACAAACAGTAAAAAGGCGCATTTAAAACTAACAAAATTTGACAGATTGAGACTGAGATAATATTGCGATTATTTAGTAAACAAACGTTCTAAAAGTACAGGAATTGCCCCTCAGTTATTATATAACGGCTTAGACATTGCAGTTTGCTACAACTAGTTCCCAACATTTGAATGTGCTAACCCAAATGCCTACTAAACGTGCAGAGGGCATCATCAATCAAGCTTTACCTGGACTGTATTTGCATCAATCCAGTGAGTTCTACTGGACTTATCGTTGTATAGGTAAATACGTTCCACTTCAGTGTCATGGCGCGTTTTTGGTTAAAGGCTCCTACAAACAGGCGCGACACGCGACGCGATACAAAGAGACCGCTCGTCGCGCAGCACGCGGTGTCTTTGTATCGCGTTGCGTGTTCTAAATTCTCGGTTACGAATGTTTTAGAGATAGGTATCTAGTGCTTTCCTAAACAAAGCCTTTTCTTCCTGATTCTAGCTTTTAATTCCAGATAATATTGAATAATGTATTTTTACGTCGACCCTAAGGGCGTTATCACACTGGCGACGCGTGTTTCCAGCAAGGCGATTATTCAACGCGCTCGCAGTGTGTGCGTCGCAAGCACGCTACGTGATCGCCGCGTTTGCGGAAAGAGAGCGAATGACGAGACTGTACAAGAGAGAGTGAGACAACCGAATGGACAATATTGTAAAAACGGGGAGATAACGTAGCGTAGTCTCCGCTATCTCGTTTCGCACCCGCGGCGAGTCGGCTACGCTTTCGCCTCGTTTTGAACTCGCTCGCAAATCGCCTGTGTGATAACGCCCTAACATCGTGGGGATAGAGCTATTTTGATGATGACTGTATGCGTCTTTTCAAAAACTTATCATCTAGCTAGCCTTTTCCCGGCTATGTTGGGGTCAGCTTCCAGTCGAACTGGATGCAGCTGAATACCAATATTTGATATGGAGCGACTGCCTATCTGACCTCCACAGCCCAGTAACTGGATAATACCCCCTTGGTTGGTCTGGTTGTCAGACTTTCGGGTTTCTGACGACCCGTAACGACTGTCAAAGATCTACAAATGACAGCCGGGACCAACGACTTAACCTGCATTCAGAGACATGGAGGGGTCTTAGTATGTAAAGATGGTCACCCATCCATGGACAAACCGCGGCAAGCGTATCTTGACCTGATCGATTGACCCGTGCGGCTGTTCAGGCTCAAACAAACAAACAAACAAACGCAACGCGACACAAGGACACCGCGTGCCGCGCGATGAGCAGTCTCTTTGTGTCGCGTCGCGTATCGCACCTGTTTGTAGGAGCCTTTATTATTCCTACTAAATTCTATTACAGCCCTCATCAGCCTATCGCAAAATTCTCATGACTGCACAGGGTGTCAGAAATTACGCTTCCAAGTTCCACTGATACGGTACAGTACCTGATTTCGTATACAAATCAGATTGAACAAAAACCCAGTGACGCGTGAAGTTTAACATTTATTCAGAAACAATCAGGCGTGCAAAGCGAACAACCTTTCCAATGAATAGCAATGCTGCTAATCTTTTATACTACGAACTAATTTTCTGGTCACGCAAACCATCGATCACGTATTTAAATTCATTTCTTTGCAGACGTTTTACACACTGATGAAATAGTAAGTACATTGTAACAGTCAGTTTGATTTGATAAGGTAGGAATAAAAGTAATCGTTTCCTCGTAAACAACTCTAAGCTCATTTTAAGTCTGGTCTCCTAGGGTGTCGCGTAATTACGAAATTAGGCGACACCCTAGGAGAACATATAGTGACCTAATCGAGGATGTTCTTCAGAAAGGTCAGATGCGTAGTTCTCACAACCGTCGTGCTTGTTTGATCAGATTTATGAAAGTCATCATCATTATCATCATTTCAGCCGAAAGACGTCCACTGCTGGACATATGCCACCTCCAATTGGGGGGGTATGCCATAATCGCCACGCTTGGCAGGCGGGTTGGCGCAGTAAGGTGTTAAAAATGCATAGAGAATGCTGCTGCCCATTCTCTAGTAAGTCCCTTAGTCGCCTTTTACGACACCCACGGGAAGAAATAGGATGGCGCTATTCTTTACGTCCGGCACCACACGGCACACTTTTTAAAGTCATCATCATCATCATTTCAGCCGAAAGACGTCCACTGCTGGACATAAGCCTCCCCCAATTGGGGGGGTTTGCCATAATCGCCACGCTTGGCAGGCGGGATGGCGATCGCAGTATGGTGTTAAAAATACATAGAGAACGCTGCTGCCCATTCTCTAGTAAGTCCCTTAGTCGCCTTTTACGACACCCACGGGAAGAAATAAGATTGCGCTATTCTTTATGTCCGGCACCACATGGCACACTTATTAAAGTAGACGAAGTAAAATTAGTATGTAAGGAGCGTCGCAAGTGGCATTCTAAAGTTTCTGCTTACCCCCAGGGACGAAGGCGTGAGTATATGTATGTATGAATTACGAAGCCTAACGTAAGAATAGTTGAGGAATAAGGTGCTAGTTTGACGATCAAATCATAATTCTGCCCATCTGAATTTTCTTTAATTTTGAGTCAACGACGACACGGTGTCGGTGGTGACGGGCCAGTGTGTGTTTTGACGGCACGGTTGGCGCAGTGGTTAAGCGATTGACTGCTGTGCTGCGTGTCGCTGGTTTGATTACCGCACGGAATAAATATTTGTATAACCTACAAGTCTACAAGTAGTTGTTCCAGGTCTGGCTGTTTGTGTATGTGAGATTAAATGTTTGTAAACGCACCCACAATACAGGAGAAATTCCTAGTTTGGGGCAAAGTCTATTAAAAAAAAAACATTTTTGTAAATGCACCCACAATATAAGATAAATTCCTAACGTTTAAAAAAAAAAAACTACGATTTCCCATAGATTTTCATATGTACCAAAAAGTATCTCAACTAATAATCCCTTAGTAACTTAATCTTTATCGGCACATTTTTGGGATAGGTACCTACCTAATATTATGATACGCATATAAGAGGATAAATAAATAATAATGATAATTACACTGAAAAACCGAATAGTTGATTTTTTTATTGTTGGTTCCTTTTGGTTGAGTTGACATTAAATTGTATTAAAAAAACTGTTCCATGACGTTCGTTTTGACAAAAATTTTGTTGATTTAACAAACATTTTGTTGAATTAACAAATCATGTCGGTAGGTGCTATATTAACCCAAAATATAGGTTAAAAAAAGGTTAAATCAATTTAAAAAGTTTTTCAGTGTAAGCCCGAAAGTCTAACAATCAGTCATACCAAGGGGTATTGTGTTACTCAGTTACTGAGATGTGGAGGTCAGATAAGCAGTCGTTTCATGTAAAATACTGGTATTCAACTGCATCTAGTTAGACTGGAAACCGACCCCAACATAGTTGGGAAAAGGCTAGGCAGATTGAATGATAAATTAATAACGAAGTGAAACAAAATCATTTACCTTCGATATCTAGGACATGATTTAATTTTACACCCGAAACATTTCAAAAACAAGGAAAATAAAAGTAGTTGTTCCGGGTCTGGCTGTTAGTGTATGTGAGATTAAATGTTTGTATACGCACCCACAATACAAGAGACATTCCCAGTGTGGGGCAACGTTTAAAAAAATTATAATAATAATATATATAATTTACATAATCTTCTTAATAAATGAAACTAGTTATTTACACTATTTATAACTCAAGAACGGCTGGACCGATTTTTATGATCCTGGATTTGTTGGATTTTTCGCCGCCCCGAATAGCAGAATAACTATTAAAACACACGAAAAAAAATTATGTAGTAAATTCACTTTCTCATACCTACATTTTGTAAGGAACGGTTTAAAAAAAAAATATATCTCGAAAATGGATTGAGGAACGGGGGTTCAAGAAATTTCACGCGGGTGAAATCGCGGGTAGAAGCTAGTATGGGATAAAAGAATACGACAGTACCTTCCGTCAAATAAAAACGGTGTCTCAGAAAATACGTAAACCAAATGTCATAAACCACTAGGTCGGCAAAAAAGGGCAATATACTGCCGCAACACTAAATATAACCTATATTAGTACATACAGTACCCGTAACTATGTTACGCGGTGTTTAGCCCCGAACAAAGGCATTCGATCCATTACCGGGACACTAAAAGCCTATTAGTGATAGGCAGGAACATCGTTAGTATAAAAGATTAATGTTTTTTAAATGAATGCCTGAAACCTGAACATGGCTATATTCCTAGACAATTAAGGAAATTGGCAACATCTCGTCTAAAGCCAGTCGGTTATCTTTTACTTTTACAGTGAAGGCATGTGAACATATACGTTTGACAGACATCCTAGCGCGAATTTGCTGGATTCGTTATCTCCTCTACCGATCGTTATTTCTCCTGACAAAATTTATTCTGTTTATATGTATGTAGCGGTTAGCACCGTTGGTTTGTAATAAAAAACAACTTTATAAAAGTATTGTAAACAGTACACATACAGAGCGCATTTCTTAACCTATATTTTCCCCCGTTTGACATGTCAGTGTCACTGTCAGTTGAATGTGTCGTTCGTCATAGACAACACAGGTTCAGGTGGTGGTGGTTCAGGCTTTCTGTAAGTTTGAGGTCTCATAACTTTTTTTCTAGATGATATCTGAATAAAGCAATAATGTTATAAGAATCTACCATCATTAAGGATAAAAAAAAAAAAAAAAAATTGCCTGTTTTACTCATTTTTAATACAAATTACACTTTAAAGTTAAGAAAGTGGTGAAACTAGACGAAAGCATTTTTTTTTTTAATATCCAAGGGGCCAGGGTCAAATAAATTAGGGCTGAGTAAGTAGCAGATGACCCCACCTATCCACCATTTTCGTATGTTCAACGTTCTGCCAAACACCCTGTATACATATTTAACTATTCTTATAATTAATTACACTCCACAGTTAATAACCTAAATGATGTAAATATAATATGACAAAGCTTTAGACGTGAAATGAAACACGAGATGATTGGCAATAAATTGAGCTCCAAAGTTTAACGACCTAAGTATTTGTCCTTCACAAGTCAATATACGTTTTCTTTGTCTGCTATCTCCTAAACTCACTAGAACCATCTAGAGTCTTAATTAATTTGTTAAGTAATTTGTATGTACATTATGTCTGGTCACCGGTGTCCGTTAAGGCGAAGCAATACGATCAATTTTATCGACAAATACAACTTTTTTTTACTTTTTTTTAGGTAATATCTTAGTGCATCTAAAAAAGTAAAAAAAAAAGGTATGTTAAGTCTAGTTTTTTTTTCAACATTTAAAAAGTAAAAAAAAACAAACAATATTTTTTTATAGTTTTAAGACTACGCCGCACAGTGGAACGAATGTATGGGAGCGGTTGGACGTAGACATGTCCGAAAAAAAAGAGTAAAATTATGCCAAACTAATGATGCCATCTTATTCGATTACTTAATGCCTTCATAACTTGTGGTGATGAATTTCTTCACAACTCCCATATTTCGGGAGTAATTTGAGAAAATGTGAAATTTTACTATGAAAATGAGTGTATCGAGCTCTCTCCCTCCTGATTCCGGGCTTGTTTCAAGTAGCGGTCTCTAATATCATAATGCTAATACTAAGAGCTATATTTAATACTAAGACACATAGTGCGCCAAATGTGCACTTTCTGGGATAAAGAGTGATGTTTATTTTATAACACAATTTTTTTATTTTTTGTTTATTTTGTTGATTAAAACCGTTTTTCTAAAGGTTTACCTTATTACAATAACATTTCTGAGCAGCCAATTAGAGAAGATATAAGCTAATTAGGATATATAATTAGGGACTTAAGGTTTACATATAAAACTGACGCACAAATGATTACTGATAAGAACATTGCTATTATTTAATTACTAAATGGCTCTTAATACACTAATTTAGCATGCATCATTTACTAATTATCACAATAACTAATTACCTTGCAATATTTAACAAAGGATACCTGGGATACCTGGATTTTATATAAATAGGTCACTATTAGTAACTTTAAAATCAGTGTTGATTTACACCTCGTTGTATCCAAGCTAATCTCGCAATGTATTTTCCAAATTTTAATACAAATCTTGATATTCACGTTGCTTTATGCGCACGCGCACATAAAGATTTACGCGACTTTAACTATTTGTTCAGTGTTTTAAAAGATAACAGTTGTGTTCAGTTATGTGAAAGTGCTGAAACAAGTTTAAAAGACTGGTGTCGTCGATTTTGCTACCGCATTTATGCAAAATGGACACAGTCTGGAAGAAGCACAGATAAGTTTCGGAAGAAACATGAGATTTGGCTACAGGCTGCAATTCAATGGCCGGAGTTACAGAATGAAAATATGGAACCTTCTACAGAAAATATAAGTGACGTCATCGAGCCCATAATTTCTCCTGCTAAATCTGATGCTTCAACTTGTACACATCCTAGTCCTCGTAAATCTTTTGAGGACCTTAGTAACCGGCAAAAAAGAAGACGCACTGAAGATAGTCTTTCATGCAGCAGTAGCAGCGCTGAAATTATGTTTTCGGCCGAAAGGGCGCTTCAAAAGGCAGGACAAAGCGATACAGCTTATGTTATGAAATACTTGACGGAGAATCCAGAAGAGGCCTCAAAAATCAAAGCCTTCATTGAAGGTAAATCAATTCAGGTACGGGAAATATCCCCTTTGAAGGCATTGGCTCTTTATGTATCGATGAACTTATCGAAATGGCGCTATAACACTCTTCGGGATTTCAACACTCAAGAAGGAGCTCTTCAATACCCGAGTTACTACATGTTGGTTAAAGAAAAAATTAAGTGCTATCCGGCCAAAGAAGATCTCACAGTTACAGAGAGCTCTGCAAAAATCAAATTACAAGCCTTGATGGATTTAACCTCAAGAAGACTTATTAGGTCGTTAGAAACCCCTGTTGATCCCAATCAACAGCTCGTATTGACCAGCAAATGGGGTTTTGACGGATCATCTAGCCAAAGCATTTATCATCAAAGGACGAGTGAAGATGAGCAAATCGATCTTGCTAGTAATTTTATGATTAGTCTTGTAACACTGCGGCTCGTCTCAAAAGGTGTAACAATTTGGGAAAACGAGCGACCATCTTCCACTTCATTTTGCCGGCCAATATTGTTTAAGTTTATAAAGGAAACCAAAGAAAATGTGCAGAGAGAGATGGCTGAAATCGAAGCAGAGATTGAAGCCTTAACTCCATCCACCATCACTGATGGAATTAGTGTCAAACACCAACTGCTGTTGACAATGATTGATGGTAAAATTCATTCCATTATATCCAATACAGCAGCTTCAGTGTGTGACATATGCAAGGCTTGTCCTAAAGAAATGAATAATTTAGAGTTAATCAAAGATAAACACGCAAACGAGGACATGTATAAATATAGCTTAAGCACCCTTCACGCTTGGATTCGCTCAATGGAATGCTTATTACACATTTCCTACAAATTAGACATAAAATCATGGCAAGTAAGGGGTGATATAGCAAAAAGGCAAGTTGATGACAGGAAGAAAAGAGTTCAAGAGGCTGTAAGAAGAGAAACGGGCTTACTTCTCGATGTTGTGAAACAAGGCAGTGGATCCACCAACAATGGCAACTCGGCAAGGAGATTTTTTGAAAACTACACTAAATCTGCTGAACTGACCGGAATAGATGCTATGCTTTTAGGAAAATCTGTGTGATCTTGCAGTGTATTTCATCAGGAGAGAAGATCAACGTAACTAAATTCCGAGAGTTCTGCTTTGATACTGCTAAGCTTTACGTGGAGTTATACCCATGGTATTATATGCCTTCTTCACTTCATAAAATTTTAATGCATGGGCCAGACATAGTTCAGAACATGTCAATTGTGCCCATTGGTTTTCTATCCGAAGAGGCATCTGAGGCTAGAAATAAAGATTTTAGAAAATATAGAGAGGGGCATTCTCGAAAGCATAGCAGTATCTCATGCAATGAAGATATTATGCACAATCTTTTACTGTCTTCTGATCCACTTGTTACAAGTATCCGTCCAAAAGGAAATAAGTTTGTAAAAAAATCTTCTTTTAAGGAATTTTATGAGCTTACGGATTCTGAGAAAAGTGATATCGAATTTGTTAACATAAATGATTTAGCGGACATCGATTCTGAATTTGAATTAATTGATGATGATGATGATGACGAAGATAATTAAATGATGTTATTGTTTTAAAATGTGTAACTTAGTAAATTAGAGCTTACATCTTAATTATTTATTGTACTTTTAATGAAACTAGGTAATTTATTATCAACTTACTTAAAAGTCATACTCTCATCAGTTCTTGTGAATATTTTTGTTAATATATATTTCTGTATATATATAATATATTTATAGACCTCTTAATAAGTCTGTCTGCGGTTTAAAGTAAATACAAATGGGGAAAAAACGTTTTTTTTTTTAAATTTTCATTTCCTTTTATCCCAGAAAGTGCACATTTGGCGCACTATGTGTCTTAGTATTAAATATAGCTCTTAGTAATAGCATTACGATATTAGAGACCGCTACTTGAAACAAGCCCGGAATCAGGAGGGAGAGAGCTCGATACACTCATTTTCATAGTAAAATTTCACATTTTCTCAAATTACTCCCGAAATATGGGAGTTATGAAGAAATTCATCACCACAATTTATGAAGGCATTAAGTAATCGAATAAGATGGCATCATTAGTTTGTCATAATTTTACTCTTATTTTTCGGACATGTCTACGTCCAACCGCTCCCATACATTCGTTCCACTGTGCGCCGCTCGCAATTGCGAGTCGAGCTGAGCGCAAAATTCATTCCAAATGATTACTATCTTTGTTTGAAAAAAGAAGGCGAGCGGGGGACGCGGTGTGCAGTGCAGTGTGTTTTTGAGTGGATAGATAGCTATTATTAACTGTACTTACCATTCATTCATAACGAAGAGTAAAATAAGAAAAAAATTACCGTCATTTCAAAACAGTAGGGTCGAAAATGCCTTATTATGGTGGATTTGTCGATAAAATTGATCATATTCCTTCGCTTTAACGGGTCGGATGCCGGTGACCAGACACACTGTATATACCTACGTATTTATTCTTGTTTATTGTAGTTATTCTCGTTTTATCTATCCCTTATGTTGCACCTGCCATGTTTCCTCTCCGCATCACCCTAAGGTAGACTGGTAGAAAATGCCTCGGGTATTACGTCTGCCTTTGTACGATATTTTTTTTAATTGTGCATAAGCTTTTAATAAATAAATAAAGAAGAAAGAAATTTCTAAAGTCCGTTTAAAGTTTCTACAGAGAATTTTGCCATCAAAATGTTTTTAAAATATTATGAAACAGACTCTTAAGTTATGAAAGCTTCACTTCAATATCGGCGAAGATACAAATGCGTTTAATCAATAACGATTCGTAAGAGATATTAGGAGAGTAAGTCACTTAATTTTATCGTTGAGTGTGGGCTGGAAAATGCTCCCGGTTGTTTCGGGAGGTTCCTGTTCAGGATAAGACGGGCGGAAACGCCCGGGTGTTACCACTGTATGGATCGCCCGGAGGACATGGTGGAGCATACGGTGGAGGTCTGCCTGGCTTTGACAGAGCATCGCCCTGTCCTCACGGCAATTGGCGGTGGTGATTTTCGTGTTCGGCCCTGGTCCAGGTCATGGTACGGAGCGAAAGTGCATGAGAGGCCGTCACCTCCTTCTGCGAAGCAGTAATTCTCGCGAAGAAGGAGGCGGAACGCGTGAGGCTGAGGCAGTCTGTGCGCCCTCACGCCCCTAGTCGCCGCAGGAGACGCCCTGGGCGGCGGGAGTCGATAGCCGATTCCTGGCCACCGTCGGCGCGGGCTAGCGGACGGTAAGCAATGGGTCGCTCGCCATCCGGTGAGGACCAGACCCGGGTCAAGGCGCGTTGTGTTCCACGCGCGCCTCAAATAGATGTCAGCACCAACTGCCGTCATTCGGTGCTGACATCTATTCGAGGTCGTGACCCCGTGGTTCACTAGGACCGATGCCTGCCAGAGTTGCGGGTTTGTCCGAAAGGGATACCGTGGTCCTGGCACACAGGCAACTGTCAAACACGGTTTTAGTCGGTAAAAGTCTGACACGCTCTCCCACTCCGCCCAGAGCGGGTGAAGTTATTTGAGAATTTCCCACCCAAAAAAAAGGCCGGAAAATGCTAGATTTATATTATTACCTATTGTCCGCGGCTTCGGAAGTTCGAAGTCGGAAAACATCCTACGGAATCGTACTATCGAAATGAAAAGTATCCTATGTCCAAACCCATGGTCTGCCGAATTTCATTTAAATCCGTCAAGCCGTTAAGGCGTGAAAAGATAGACCGACCGACAGAATTACTTTCGAATTTAAAATATTAATTAAATATTATGTAGTATATTAGAATGGAAGTATGGATATAATAGGTAGACTTAAATGGACAGGCGATTCAATATCCACACCGAATAATTCAAGTAACTAGGACATAACTGAAAGTAAATAATTTCTACAAGCTTAAAACGGTCACAGCCACTAAACAGTTAAGTCTAATTTACAACAAAAAACAACCTGTCATTCAAAGTTCTCAGAACAACAGGAGCGTCAGTCAAAATGTTTCAAAACATACTTCGTGCGCACACAGGGTAAGGCGCAGGTCACACCGCGAGTTAAGCTAACTCAGCTGAGCTTACGAAGCTGTGACGTCTTTTCATATTTCTGTCGTTAACTAGAGAAATACGAGAGACCTTACTGAACTGTGCGTCGTTTCACTCCCGTGTCGCTTGGCCATTATAATATTATAACGGAAATACGATCTGCAAGAATGTGGCCGTTTTTCTTTAGATCGAATTTTGCTGCTTCGTGTCTTAATAAGAAACTTTATCAAAGGTATTTGAAAATTCTAGACACACTTGCCGAGGTTGCTGGTAGAGTTTCATAATTCCTTCTGATTCACAAGATATATTTTTTTTAAAGGAATTAGGGTCAGTTTAGCTTGCGGTGTTACCTGCGCTTTATACAAACCAACTAAAAATTCAGAGGCGGAACCCATGGCTTTGCATTTTAAGGGTCGGTTGGAAACCGCAACCATGAGTAAGGGGATAGAACAGAATCCCATGCTTTCCCTAAACAACGCCCCGTGAAATTACACCAACACCTAAATAATGGATATAATATGTGGTGTACCGATTTTGAGGTACCTACTTACATAGATCCACCATGGTATATGCATGAAGTAGATTATGTTACAGTGGAAAATGTTGTGAGAATGAGGGATCAATAAGGCTGGCAAGAAATACAATCCTTTTGTGAGTTTGTTGGAAGATATGTATACTTGTATACTTATATACTTATAGAAATATGAGGAACAGGGTGTAAAGTTCACTCATACTCTATGGGAAAAGGAGGATCCTCCGACCAGACGGGTGTTGTGTCTGGTGGGCAACTGCCCGACGGTCGAGGTCGGGATGTTATAAATGCTAGTTGCGCGGTAAACTCTGATTGCGCGATGCAGGATTTGTGACGTCAGGTCTTTGATGCGTAGTTCGCACGTGGCGTTGTAGATGCCGCCACATTACTCCCCTCCGGAGACCGGAGGTCGATAGTGGGCTGAGTCAGTGCATATGATGCTTGCCAGGGGCAGTTGTGATTCCAGTGAGTCGGAACCGGGTGCTGCATAGTTCACGGTGAGTCGGAACTGTCTGCGGTGATTCCCCAGTGAGTCGGGGTGGCGCTGCGTTTGTTGATCCAGTGAGTCGGACGTCGTACAGCGCCGGGTTGAGGCTGACTGCTGGCGTCGACCAGGAGAGCGTTGAAGGGCTCTGCTTGTGGACCGGCCGAAAGTGCAGTGTGCTGTGCCAAGGTTGCTGATGAGGCTGAGGGTGATGACCAGGTATGCGCGTTCGCTGCATGCTGGTGGTCAGGATACCCGTTGAAGCCGTGGGTGCTGGCTGGCTGTGTGACTCGCCGCTCGAAAGCTTGAGGAAGTGATGGATGACGTCACGCTGAAGTAGTTGCACGAAGGCTGCGCTAATGTCCATGTTCGGGGTCACCAATTTAGAGGTATGAGGAACAGGGTGTAAAGTTCACTCATACTCTATAGTACAGGGAGGATCCTCCGACCAGACGGGTATTGTGTCTGGTGGGCAACTGCCCAACGGTTGATGTCGGGATGTTGTATATATGCTAGTTGCGCGGTAAACTCTGATAGTGCGATGCAGGATTTGTGACGTCAGGTCTTTGATGCGTAGTTCGCATGTGGCGTTGTTGATACCGCCACACTATGATTAAACCTAAGGAGCGAATAGGTATGTGCTTATATGCGGAATCTTCCTCCTTCTAAATTCTAAAACCCGTCATTGCTACCACATTACATAATTACTAAATTGCTACACGAATTCGTCGAAACATGTCAAAAGGAATCCCTTGACACAAACATTTTTGAAGTGCTAGCTAATAAGCTATCGATACGCCGTATGATTTTTAATCAAAGGGTATGGCGAAAAAAATATGTTTCTCATTTTATGTCGTACACATATTTGTTACACATTTCCCGGAGAGACCGAAAGCAATCTGGTATCACGACAAATCACGGGCATAGAGACCCAAACATTTACGACTTAACAAAATGGCGACTTAATAAACTTCGTACTCACGATTTTTTCTCTCGTCATATGCCTAGCCTTTCAACTATGTCGGGGTTAATAAGACTGGTTGTCAGACTTTCGGGCTTCTGTCAAAATGACAGACGGGACAAACAGCTAAACGTGCTTTCCGAAGGACCAAGGAGTCTCGGTTTATAATGGATGGTCACCAATCAACGGACTGACCTCGGCAAGCGTAGCTTAACTTTCGATCGACCCGTGCGGCTGTTATAACTTAGCCACGAGCACCTTTTTCCTCTATTGTGACATAAATTCTGGCTTAAACTTAATTTAGCCTAACGGGTCCGCCTAATAGCCTATGACGGTAAATAAAGACGTTTTTCAAGACAATAATGCTTAAGACTTGATAGGGTTGCCAGATTCTTTTTTATTTTCGAATAGGAGCTCGACTTATCGCAATCCAATCTTTCGTAAAAGGCCAATAAAAGAAATGCTAGGAAAAAGTTACGGAGGAACTGATAATAGTTTAGGCTTTATATTGCATTAGTTTACATTAAAATGTAGTTCAAATCCACTGGCAATATCTACCAAAATTTTCCCAACTATGTTGGGGCCGCTCCTTTTTTTTTTTCGTTGATAAATGCGCACGCATACTACACTACCACTGGGAGGCAGTGCAGTTATGTGGGACTCCACCCCACTAAAACTCCACGGTGTCCTCCTCTGCTGCTTATGGCGGGAACACGGGAACTTGAATTCATCCGCGAACCCGCCGCGGCCGTCCGTCACCAGACCCTCCTTTGGGGAGTAACCCCCATCACCGGCGCACTAGAACACACTGCGCACCGTAACCACCCCAGGGACCAAACCAGCACAGGGGCGCCAGATAGGGTCAGCTCCTAGTTTAACCTGATGCAGCTGAATACCAGAATTTTACATGGAG
The DNA here is from genome assembly GCA_947523025.1 of Dryobota labecula. Classification (NCBI taxonomy): domain Eukaryota; kingdom Metazoa; phylum Arthropoda; class Insecta; order Lepidoptera; family Noctuidae; genus Dryobota; species Dryobota labecula. Next base: position 22,724,991 of record OX383289.1, on the reverse strand, counting down.
CGAATGCAATTTTATGACCTCCACAACTCAGTTACTGGGTAACACGATATCCCTTGGTAACTTAGTTTGACTGGTCGTCAGGCTTTCGAGCCTTCCCGACCCGTAATAACCGTCAAAGATCTCCAAATGCCAGCTGGGACCAACGGCTTAATATGATTTTCGAGGCACAGAGGGGTCTTGATATGAAAAGATGGTCACCCATCCACGGACCAACCACGGCAAGCGTAACTTAACCTGATCGATCGACCCGTGCGGCTGTAATTACTTAGCCACACTCCCTCAAGTTCAAATCGACTGATATACTTTTATTATTATTATTATTTATTCATAATCAAGTAACAAAAAACTTATACTAATTATTCATTTCTCATCATCATTTCAGCCGAAAGACGTCTACTGCTGGACATAGGCCTCCCCCAAAGGGAAGGGTTTGCCATAATCGCCACACTTGGCAGGCGGGTTAGCGATCGCAGTATGGTGTTAAAAATGCATAGAGAACGCTGCTGCCTATTCCCTAGTAAGTCCCTTAGTCGCCTTTTACGACACCCACGGGAGAAAATAGGGTGGTGCTATTCTTTACGTCCGGCACCACACGGCACCACGGTACTAATTATTAGGCATACAATTCCAATAACAATACAAACATACAAGACATTAAATTAAACTTATTCATTAAATTATTGGTCACAAAAAAAAAAAAAAAACACAATAATCGTAATTTTCTAACCGGCAGTGGAACAGCAACATGCCTGCCACAGTTATGCCGGACATAAGGGCAAAGCCTGTTGGCGATCATTACCAAGATAGCATTGGGACTGGCCCGCACCCAGCGCACCAGGGACGCACACCGCTTGCGCATAGAAGTGTGGAAACAATCAGTGCGTGCCATCGCAAACATCCCTGATACATTACAGAAACGGGGCAGTCCCAACACCGCCCGGAACGCGTTGTCGTACTGGACACGGAGGGCACTGCATGCCTTTTCAGTATAGACAACCCATAGGCTCCACGTTTATAGGGATTTGCAGTACGCTCTAAAAAGCGTGACCTTCACAACAGTAGTACAACGCAAAAACCTTCGGGCTATCATGTTGGCTTGCACTAACAGCGCCCAATAGTATGTGTTTATGAGAGAAATGTGTATATTTTACAAGACTTATCGGGACTTGTTACCATTTAAAAATCTCTTGCAAATTTTGGGTAGGTACTATAATTATGTACTACAAAAGAATGATTCCCAGGACGTCGGGCAAAGTGATATTGGGTTTTCCCATTAGGAATGTCTCAGTAACAGCCCGGAGTTTGAAAGTTGGCGGTGTGATACTCCCGTGCCTCGGAAAGCATGTTAAGCTGTTGCTCCTAAGCCTGATCTCTCTCCGGTCGTGTTAGATTGCCGTCCCATCGGCTGAGAGTCTATGAGAGATCTATGAGAGTGAGAGAATAGTGAGTGCACCTCAAAACTTGTGCACTAAATCTCCCGCGTAGATTGCTAGTCTCCGTTGAGATTGGCCGCCATGGCCGAAATTCGGTCGGGAAGACTATTTTTTGGGGAGAATGTACAAGAACAACGCCGACTGTCGCTAAACCAGCACTGGGGCTCTGTCTTACATAGACATAGTCTTGTGGGTCGCAGCATTATGCTGAGCGATGGCTGTTTTGCGTGGATGTTACGCATATTTTCCCCCAAATTGTCCTTTTCGTGTTTGTGTTCTTACTTCGCGTCATGTTTAGCAAAAATAAACGTAACTATTTTCTGTATTTTTTCTTCTTTCTAAGAAAATTTTTAAATTTTTTTTAGGGTTGTTGACAAAAAAAAAAAATATCGATCTAACTATTACTTATTTATTAAACTAAACTACTTAAAAGTTGTATGTGAGAGCTAATTCTAGGTATACTTATTTTACTACGCATTCGGGGACAACCCTAATTGCGTGAATATGTCTGTAGGTACCCCATAACTCAGTGGCCTCGCATTTTATCGCCTCATACGAGTTCATTCCTTTTAAAGGTTCGCCTTGTAAATGGAAATCCTTATATTTACGATATATTCTGAAACGCTTGTGTATACAGTCTTTATGTTAGGGACAGATGAAAAGCTATATTTTTTTCCTTGATAACCATTTTGTTAGCTACATTTTATCGCTTGTGGTACACTGTTGATATGAGATAGAACAGTGTGAATTCTGAACTATATCTGAAGTCCTAATTCAGATAATATATGTAAACAAAGTAATGTCAAGAAATGTCACTGTCAAAATGACAGGACAGTGGTGCAAAACATTTTATCATTAAATGTTTTTGTAAATAATCATCGATAAAATTAAAGTGAATTAATTATAAGAACTATGCAAACAAAATACCGTTGCCAAACAATGTTTTTTGTAGTGTGTCGGAGACACGGAATATGATAGTCATAATCAGCCCTTTTAAGCCCAGTGCTAGACGTAGGCGTCCCAAAATCGATTACCAATCGAAACAGTTTACAGCCGTTTTCGTCCAAAATGTGGCTAGATATGCTACTTACAATATGAATCTATTTGTGAGAGTTGTAATATTAGTGTTGTTGAAGATTAAAAAATGTGAAAATGTTTGGATCTCCTGCATTGTTACCAGTATCATAAAATATTTTATACCAGAAAATCTCCTTTTATTAATAACTTTGTTTAAAACCGAAAATTTATAAAAATAATTACGGTATGATTATTTTTTAATTATTATTTCTTAAAATCAGTACTTAAAAGAAAATATAACCTCTTTTTTTGCAATTTTATGTGAATTACCATTACGAAGATATTTTTTTGTTGTGTTATCCCCGTTGTTTACATAAATTATCTGAATTTGAGACTTTGAGTATAAGTTATTTTACAAGCTTTATTTTCTGTAGGTATTAGAAATTTACAAGGCAGATGGGAGTGGAAACGCAAGGAATATATCTACACTCCCTGCGTTTCCACTCACATCTGCATCTGTATCTATAGGAAGGGATATAGTGACCTTATTGCATATTGTTGAGGTTCTTCAGAAAGGTCAGGTACGTAGTATTCGCAACCGGCTTGCGTGTATGGCCAGATGTATGAACGTAAATGAGGCAAAAAGAGAATTTAAGGATCGCAGCAGGTGGGCTTCTTCTGTAGTTTTTGCCTACCCCCATATGTGTATTATAGACATGTTTATCTCGGTCTTATATACCTTGTCGACAGGAGCTACACAAGAATAACTCATGCCTTGGAAAAAAATCACGCCCCTAGGATGCACCAGATCCTAGGAAGTAGGTACTTTAGTACTGCCACTGTGTTGAACCTGTATTGGCTTATTTGGAAAGCACTGAATCAAATACGCACCCGAATTGCGGCTACTGCAAACATAATTTGGCGAAATGGGGTATTACCGCTTCATCCAACACCCAATGTGAGTGCGGTACTCCTGAACAGACTATGAGATCTGCTAGTGTCCGTTCACTTGCACCCTTGACTATATGAACAACGCCTGTGATGCCGCAATAAATTTGGCCGAGAGCCCAAACAATATAGGAAACATAATTCATATTTGTAAATATGTGAGCACCATGTACATATCTAACACATAATGAATTTATTCGTCATTGCTTCATTTTATATTGTTTTTATTTATTTATTATTTATTAATACGAGTACTTTATGCACCATTAAAAAAATACTGTACAAAGGCGGACTAAGGGGTTTGTTTATAAACGCTGCTTAAAGTTAAGTAATGATTAGCGACTGTTTAACCATACATTTTTGACATTTGAACGTCACTTAACTTTAAGCAACGTTTATGATTAAACCCCTTAATGCGTGAGACATTTTCTACCAGTCAACCTTAGGGTGATGCAGAGAGGGTTTTTACCTGTCGTGGTATAGTATTTTTATTCTAGGTATATCGGCTGATGTATACAAAGTATTGTAAAGCAGTTTAAAAGAGTAACGGTGGAGTTTCTTGCCCATTCTTCTCCATCCAAAACTACCTTTTGGAAGAGGCGACTAGAATCAATGTAAATTTCTTCGTACAAAAGTGCCATTTATGTGCCTATTTGAAATAAATACTTTGACTTTGATTTTGATGTACCGCCGAAACGAAAAAATTAAGTAGTCCCACTTTGCCAGCATCAAACTAAAATTTATTAGCTATACCTAATCCGGAGTTGAAATAAACAGTCATAATCATATACGGACTGCCGACAGAAGTGGAATTCAAAATTCAAAAGTCATTTATTCAAATTAGGCTGAGAATCAGCACTTTTCGAACGTCAAAATTACATAAGACAGTCCAGAAAAACGCCCACCCTTCACCACTTTCTAGTGCTTTAGCTGGGAAGAAGAAGTAGCGCAACAAACTCCCCAGCAGCACAGCTGTCTGTTCATATATAAAATCTTGATTCTAAACAATATTTGGCATGCAAAGTAATTAACATTACGAGAGACAGAACAGTAAATAAATTTATTTTGCCCTATGTCAGCTAACATACGCCAATATACCGGAAAATACAATGAAAAGTATACTCAAGCAAAAAAAAAAACTTTGGAATAACTGTTATTTTATACATATAGCTCATGGAAAGCGTTCGGTGTCGATGACGCGGGTTTCATGATTTTTGTTCACCCAAAAAGTACACATATATACACAGTAAACATATAGCTCATGGAAAGCGTTCGGTGACGATCGCGAACCCATCAGTTTTTCCCCTAACAAAAATCACTCAACGCGCCTAAAGAAGTTTTCACTTCAAATGGCGATTAGGTAAAACCAATTAGGTAAACTTGAGTGTTTGTTGGTCTAGCAGTTGTAAAGCGCTATTGCTGAGTATGGTCTTGAGTTCGACTTCCGGGTATGGCAAACCGTTATTGGGTTTTTCCATCTGGAATTTCTCAGAGGCAGCCTGGAGTCTGGATTTATGCCCAGTTGATGGCAATATGCTCGCACCGACTTAAACATAACTGGTGAAATGTAGGTGTCCTATAGCCTAACCTTTCGGATAATACAGGCGTGATGATGATGTTTTGTGTTCCCGCATCCAGCGGATTCCTGCGGCTTTCATGAGAAAACCGGTCGAGGTGGCGGTGCTTGGGGGAGGCCTTTGTCCAGTAGTGGACGTCTTTCAGCTGAAATGATGATGATGATGTTATGTTCACTAAACGTGGCGAAGTAAAAATACCAATACATATTATTTTAATTATCATTCGTTACCTCAAACTTCAGGTCCAATTTAAAACCAGCGTTAGACACTAGTTGTGTGGCGGTTTTGCTGAACTGGATCTTCTTGCTCCATCAGTAAGGCACACATTCCTGCTAATTTCATACTTTATACCTAACTACCACTAACTATAACTAACGATTATTAATATTACCGCCCATTGTGACACCCTACGTAACAGTTCTACATTTATATCTGTAATTTTTATGGTGTACATAATAAAGTATTCTATCTATCTATCTATCTATTATTTTTATTAAATATAAGCATTTTTAACTTTTTTTGCATCGCACTTTAAATTAATTTTTTTATCTGCTGTATATTATAATATATTGTGTCATTTGTGCCTTTGAGTCTGTGCTAAATAAATGTCATTGCTTTATTTCTTTCTTTTTCTTAACTAGCATTGTGAATGAAGATTATTAACCGACTTCAAAAAAGGAGGAGGTTCTCAATTCGACGGTATGATTTTTTGTTTTTTTATATTTGTTACGCGATTACTCCGCCAATTATAAATTGATTTTGATGATTCTTTTTTTCTTTGGTAGGGCATACTTCAGAGGTAGTCCCATATAAATTTTATCGAAATTGATTCAGCACTTTTTGAATAAATCAAGAATAACAAAAAATATGTACACAGATGAATATTGGAAAGGGTATACCCCGATGTTGGTCCCATATAAATTTGGAAAAAAAAAAACAACCCTAAGGGTAGGAAAACAGGGGATGATTGATTGTTCACGCATGATTGTAATGTATGACCACGCATAACTTTTTACTAGTGTAACGTGTGCGGTAAGTACCAAAAACTGAAAAGAAAAATAAAAAATAAACTTTTTACAAAAATAATAAAAATAAACAACCGACATAAAAAAACGGAAAAATAACTTTCATTTTAGAAAGTCCGTGACAAAAAATGTAAATACGGATCCAAAGACACCGACTTCCAAAATTAAAGTTATTGTTCCATGTTTTGTTTTTTTTTTATATAAGATAAGCAAGATTCCAACTTTAGTAAACAAATGGCCAAAACTATTACGCTTGATTGGAGGATAAGTAATCACAGCATCACGTAATTAATTTCGGAACGAAATTCCCTACAGGAAGCAAAAAGGTCGCCTCTATTGGAAATCACATAGCAGTAACAAAATGTTCGCATAAATCGCGAACAAAACAAGCAACAGTAACTCCCGAAACGAAGCTTACTACGCTTGTTATTACGAGGTATTGGCATCAGAGAAGATACAATAACAGAGACCGAGCTTCTCCGTACCATTGCGTTGTGTATTACAGAAAATGATAAGAGTGTAGAAAAGGGATAAGAAGGCACCTAAATATACCCACTTGTAGTTCAATTACTTCTTAACCCACGTTCGATGAGTGCTAAGTAGCTAAGTCGTTGATATACCCCGTTTGCGTTGAACATGATGAATATGATACTTCCATAGTGCATTGTATAAGTATTTATAATTATGAAAATCAGCGTGATTTTGCAAGAAGCATTATTGAGAAACATAATCCCACAAAAAAAAAAAAAACCAAGCCAAGACTTACGAGGGGAGGTCAAATAGTTCGCGTAATGAAAGGGAAGGGGGTGAAATTAAACATGAAATTATTTTATCTTTTCAATATATTCTCCATTTATCCTAATAAACTTTTCAGACATTTCTAATAATTTGTTTATACCTTCGAAAATAATGATTTGTCAAGGCCTTCAAAATAAGCAGAAATTGCCGACTTCATTTCTTCATCATCCGTACATTTCTTTCCACAAAGCTCTTTTTTCATCATTCATCATCATAATTTCAGCCGAAAGACGTCCACTGCTGGAAATAAGCCTCCCACAATTGGGGGGGTTTGCCATAATCGCCACGCTTGGCAGGCGGGTTGGCGATCGCAGTATGCTCATTCTCTAGTAAGTCCCTTAGTCGCCTTTTACGGCACCCACGGGAGGAAATGGGGTGGTGCTATTCTTTATGTCCGGCACCACTCGGTATTTTTTTCATATTTGGGACCAAATAATAATCAGAACCTCCAAAACCTCCGACAACCTCAAAAAGGTGACTGGGACAGACTGGATGCGGAAAGCGGAGGACAGGGTGTTGTGGAGCAGCATGGGAGAAGCCTATGTTCAGCGGTGGACTGCGATAGGCTGAGTTGATTGAATAATCAGAAGGAGCCAAATCTGGACTATAGGGAGGGTATTTTAATGTTCCGAAGCCGTACTTGTGTAAGGCAGCCATCGCAACATGACTCTTGTAAGCAGGTCGGCGTGTCGTGCAAAAGGAGCACACCTCGAAACCATATTCCCCTTCTCTTTTCTTTAATGGCTACTTTTATTTTTTCTAGTAGCGTAGCGTAGTATTGCCCCGTGATATCGACACCTTTATCTATATACCTAATCGATTTATAAAATCCCCTCTGAATACCAAAAACCTGTAGCCATAGTCTTTCCGGTCGATCACCGATTTTGATACCTTAGGCGTTGCTGCGCCTGGGCACGCCACAATTGTGGCGATAAGTCCCCTCTTTGAGGAGTGGCTAGAGAGGCGCCACGGCGTCCTCACCTTTCGCCTGACACAGGTCCTCACTGGACACGGGTGTTTCGGGAGGTTCCTGTTTCGGATTAGGCGGGAGGAAACGCCCGGGTGTTACCACTGTGTGGATCGCCCGGAGGACACGGTGGAGCATACGGTGGAGGTCTGCCCGGCTTGGGCAGAGCACCGCCGTGTCCTCACGGAGGCGATTGGCGGCGGCGATCTCTCGCGTCCGGCCCTGGTCCAGGCCATGATCCGGAGCGAGAGTGCATGGGAAGCAGTCACCTCCTTCTGCGAAGTAGTAATGCTCGCGAAGGAGGAGGCAGAACGCGTGAGGGAGCGGCAGTCTATGCGCCCTCACGCCCCTAGTCGCCGCAGGACGTCTCCTGCGGCGACTAGGGGCGTGAGGGCGCATAGACTGCCGCTCCCGCTCGCGCCGGGAATCGGCTACCGATTCCCGCCGCCCAGGGCGTCCCCTGGGCGGCGGGAATCGGTAGCCGATTCCCGGCCACCGTAGGCGAGGGCTTGCGGACGGCGAGCTATGGGCAGTTCGCCGTCCGGTAAGGACCAGGCCCGGGTCGATGGTACGTTGTGTTCCACGCGCGCCTCAAAGAGATGTCAGCATGCACTGACGGGGTCTGCTAGGACCGGTGCCTGCCAGGGTTGCGGGTTTGTCCGAAAGGGATACCGTGGCCCTGGCACACAGGCAACTGAAGGAACACGGGTGGGTTTTAGTCAGTAAAAGTCTGACACGCCCTCCCGCTCCGCCCAGAGCGGGAAAAGTTATTTGATAATTTCCCACCCAAAAAAAAAAAAAAAAAGGCGCAGCAACGCATTTTTTTTTTTTTTTTTTTGGGTGGGAAATTCCACGCGCGCCTCAAAGAGATGTCAGCATGCACTGACGGGGTCTGCTAGGACCGGTGCCTGCCAGGGTTGCGGGTTTGTCCGAAAGGGATACCGTGGCCCTGGCACACAGGCAACTGAAGGAACACGGGTGGGTTTTAGTCAGTAAAAGTCTGACACGCCCTCCCGCTCCGCCCAGAGCGGGAGAAGTTATTTGATAATTTCCCACCCAAAAAAAAAAAAAAAAGGCGTTGCTGCGCCTTTTTTTGCTACTGCATTGACTCCTGATTTAAGTCAGGTTTATAGTGACGAACCCAAGTTTCATCTCCAGGTACAATTTAGTTCATAAACTAATCCCTGTTTTCACTACACCGCTACAAAAATTACTGCCGCGCTGCTGTTTTTGATGCGGTGTGAGCACTCTCTTCCAGATTGACTGGTTTATCCAGCGATATCTCAAAGGATAATGAATCGATTGGAGTGAAACTTAGTATTTATAATTGTTTTAAGTCTCCAAGTAGTGACAGCTAAAAATAACTACCCGACCTCCCCTGTAACCCTTCTATCCCGCAATCTTTTTGACCCGCTTTCGGACATAACGCTTTCACTATTAACCCTTACACGCTTATAACTATTCCAAGATAGTAAAAATGGGTTTGTTTATATATATCTATTTATTTTGGTCTATTTTAACATAAAAGTAATTTAAAAGACAGCATTTGTGTATTTTTTTGTGTTTTTGAGAAGGGGACATATACGTCCCTATATGCGTTAAGGTATATTTTTATTAATGAAACGCGAGAACGCTTTTATATCTAAATAGAAATTGTGAATGTAGAAACTTATTTTTATAATACAAAATATAATATTTAAATGATGTTCCACAAAAAAATTACGTTCTGAAGAAAAACGTTACGTTCTGAAAAGTTTGTTACGAATAGCAAACTTTTTTTTTGGTTCATGTGATCGACTCCTCCCACATGTTATTGTACTTTACAACAACTTCAGAGCAAGTTACAACTTGTCACAAGTAAAATGCAAGTTCCTAGGTACTTCTTCAATGCGGCTTATAGGCATCACATTAGCAATGTGTCGAACGCCCATGTAAGGATCTGTAGACCATTAGCTCCTGAATGTGGGTAAGCAATAATATCCCATTACAACGTTTATGCCGAAGAAAGCTTTGGCTTCTTCATTAGTTATCGTAAAATATCGGTCATTTTGTTCAGCATAACCTATGGATGCTCATCTATCAATTTGTCGAAGCTCGCTACTACATTGAATTTTTTGACAGGAGCCAGTTCCTCAGAAGAAGTGTGGGTTCTATCTAAAATGTGCACATCACTGAAATTATACACTTGGATCTCAATAAAATTGTGCGGTGGATATGACATTTTTGGCCAGTTGAAAGAAAGAACTTATACTAAGTTGTTGATTTTCTATTATGTTCTCTTCTAGAGACGCTGAGCTTGGTTCAATTTCAAAAGTCGACAAATCCGACATTTCGCTCAAATAGTTCAAAGCAAATCATCCTCGTCGTCGTCTTCCCGCAGGGAAAACTATCTATGTTAATTTAAAGAAAATATATGAAAATAAGAATGATAAACCGAAAATAATAGCAAGGCAAATGATATCATCATTAGTTTGAAGCAAGAGTCTCCTTTGATGCATATAGGGACACCCGCGTCCCTTTACATTTTTTTACATTATATGCATTACTTTTACTAAGAAAACCGAAAATTTGCAATAAAACAATAATTGTACTTACTAGTGAATAAAACTCTGAAGAAAAACAGTCGTGAAAAGTCGCTATAAAACAATAAAATATTTTTAAAAGTTGACGTCTAGCAAAAATATTTGTCATTTTTCGCACCCGTAACTTTTTTGACAAATAAAAGTTTTTTATCTAGTTGCCTACGCGCAAACTTGAAAAGATACAATAAAGTTTAAAAATATAAATCTAGAAAACGTTTTACTTAGCCAGTATTATTGTAAAATGTAAAAATTATGTGGGGACAAATGTGTCCCATATGCGTGAAAGGGTTAAAAGTTATCAGATCTAGTGTACAGCCAAGCCCCTAATTCTACAAGGCCAAACTTTACAAACCTTGCGTCTTGGTCATAATGTAGTGTTGCTTTTTAGTTTTGGCCCGTACCCCCAGATATGACAATTTTTTATGTTTATTTTATTTGAAAGGTACACCAACGACCTATTCACTAGAAACATTAACATAAAAAATAACATAAGGTGAATTAGTCACTTACAGGCGTACACAGCACTTAGAAGAACTTACCTACCTAATGTTTACTTATCTATGACATGTAGTCACTATGGGTGAAATGTATTTGTGTTTCTGTGTACCTACTTATGCAATGCCTGAAATAAAAATGATTTGTTTTTTTTTTTTTAATCACTTAAAAGTTTAATGCTTTTGTTCACACATTACGTACAGTACATACATTTTATTCCATGTCTGCATAACATATTCTGTTGAGCGAAACCAGTGGTAATAGAAACCTTAGTTTCTGTCATTAATTTACGCTGTGTCGGCGTTACAAAAATAACTTAATAACAGCCGGTTTATTTTCTCAGAGGAAAGTTATCATAATATTGCTGAAACGATCAAAACAAAAGCCGAGCGCTTATTGTTATAGTCTACTATAAACTAAGGTGTGTATAAAGGTGTGTTTATATGAGACGTTAATATTAAGGTGTTTAGTGTTTACCCTTAAAGTTTTTCCGAGAAATTGCACTGCTTTTATATGGCTGATAAGGAGGAGTGCGATTATGGGTTGTAAAACATTTCAAATAGCTTTTCATTTCGCTAAGAGTACCTATGAGTTGCAATATTTATCTCTACCCTTGTAATACCATAAAAAGTTCCTTCGAACATGGTGTTCTGTAGCTTGCAATCCATTTGGAAAAAGCGATTTATGTAGGTACATAATTTAACAGTTACCCTAACGGGGTAAAAGGGGTCACCAAAGGAAAGGCCGTTCTAAGGATTTCAATTATAGAGAGAAAGAAAAATATTTTATTTGGAACTCGCACAGCAAATACAAAAAGTGAAAAAGGAGCACTTAAATCAGGGTCCGATATCAATACTCGAAGAATACCGATATTCTTAAGAAAATACCGATAACAGTATCGACATCTGGCATAAATACTGGTATTTTATATCAGTAATTTGATTATCTGTATAAAATATCGATAATTATATCGATACTCAGTACTAATATCAGGCTACAATGTGACGTCACAGAATCTTTATTGATGATTTTTAAGTAAATACATATTTTTTACAGTCGCGAATCATATTTTGATTAAGATACAACCTAACACTGACCTGCAAATTGCAAAAGACGCAAGAAAATTTAATAATAACGGTATTATATCGATACCCAAATACCGGTATTTATAGCGATATTTTGGCATCATGTATCCAAATTATATCGGTATTCAGTCCCTGCTTTAAACTAACAAAATTGTTCGAATAAACAAAAAACAAATAAAAAAGACCCGTGCGACACCAAATGATTCTAACTATGATCATAAACAGTCTTATTTCCACGTGAATCATTCTTCACCAGTCAGTACTTAAATAATGAGTAAAAATATTAAACACAAAGAATAAAAAGTAGTCGGATAGCAAACACCGACCTCATATTGTATTAAAATAATTTATTTTTAACGAGCAACATGATCGTCTGTCTGTCTGTTTGTCTGTTCGTGGCTTAGCTCAGAGACTCTCAGTACTAGAAATATGTAATTTGGTATGGATATACAAACATTAATCACGCCGACAAAGTGGTAAAATAAAAACTTGTTTTTTTATTTTATTTTTATTGTAGGTTACCTCCCCTACACGTAAAGTGTAGTGTAGTGAGTGTGAGTGTGTGTAGTGTGTGTGTGCGTAAGGGTGTGTGTGTGCATGTAGTGTGAGTGTGTAGTGTGTAGTGGGGATAATGTTATTTTTCTCATCTGACCCATGATGTGGGGTATCGTTGGACAGGCCGTTCAAAAATATTGTGGGTTTGTGAAAATAATTTTTCAATTCAGGAATCCGTTTGCGTAATATTAAATTTTAAAGTGATTATTTTTGTAAGAGTCAAGTGTTTCCTACCTCCTGCCAGCTAAATGGTTGTATTTGGACATATGAAAAATATTCACAGCAGTAGTATATATAACGAAGTCAAAAGGTAAGTAGACTTTACAAGTTACCGAGTAATAGTCGACCAACTTACATCTGCAGTTGAACAATGTTAAGTTTATTCATGGGATAAATTCATTACAACTACGGAACCCTTCATTGTGCGTGGTCTGAGACGCACTTACCCAGTTTTTTGTTAAACCTGTTTACAGTAATAACTCATTTTATCAATAAAAAAATAAAAAAACGATTAATATTTTTCCACAGAAAAATACGTAACCCTTATCAAATGTTGACTTATTTAAATAAAGAAAGCATAACACAAGAAAATTGTCTACCCAATGATTGGCCAATTAAAGAACCGTACAAATAAAACAGGAAAATTAAGGGTAAATACGTCTGACAGTCAATTGACCTACATACCCTGTGGATTGACTACCTATTGAGTGGGCAGGGGCAACGTTCTTGAATGATAACATCATTACATTATATGAGATTGTTGACCTGAACAGTTTATTGAAAATGTTTGGTTTTTACTTTCAACTCGATGCTACTTTATTTTGTTTCTAGATTTATCAATCACTTCTACAGCCGCAGATAGTAAAGAAATTACGAATTAGCAGACATAAAAAATGTTGTTTTAGTCCCAATAATAAAATGGTGTATCACATAGAAAATTTCTTGTTACTGGTCACAATAACATCTTACTAAACAGTGATAATTCTAAATCAAAATCTTATCAAATAAAACAAACAGATCAAATACCTAAAAGCTACGAATTCGTACAGCTGCACCTCAAATTAACATTAGATATTTTAATATATTGTCTTTTGTCTTTAAGCCAATTTTCCTGCCGCAGGTCCGCAGGAAGAAATTTCTAATAAAATATACAGTGACTTTGTGCTTTTTGGTCTTAATGTATTGTAATTTATTTATTCTCATTTATTGCGGATCACACATAAAAATACACACAATCCATATAGTATTAGTAACAACAACTTAAAAAACTATGTTAATAAAGCTTACAAACTAATAGCATCGTTGCTCAAAAATGTTGGCACGTGCCTCCGCACCCAGTGCCTAATAAAGGGGCTATCCACCTTGTCGTATAATGTTTTCAGGATGCTTTTGGAGCTTCTACGCAACCTACCCTTAATTGACGCTGCCCTCTTTTTCATTATGGCATGAAAATCGTCGACATGGGCTTCCGCGAACATCTGCAAAGCGCTGCAGAAGCGCCTATCAACATCTTAAAACCATTATTATACTGAACGCGCAGGACGTTGTAGGCCCTCTGCGTATACTTCACCCACAGGCTGCACGTTTAAAAGGTTTGGCAGTAGGCCCTAAAAAGATACACCATTTTAGTCTATTTTGTATTTTGTGTGTACATAAATAAATAAACCGCTATAAATAAATTGAACCCGAAATATATTTTTGATCGTTTCTGTGATATTTTTTCAATCCAAAATTATACAGCAGTGTGGTGTGTCATTCTGTATGAATAATATTTCATATTCACAGCGCAGTGATGCCAAACATTTTTGCTATCAGAAATCTAGAAAAGCAATTCGTTTTGAGATAACCAAATTAAACAATTCAATTCCCCGAATTCATATCTCCCTAACTGTTGTAAATGATATGCACAACTAAGCCAGCGGATACCCGCATTCATGCATAAATGATGCGAGGGTTTCGTGCATAAGTCCTGGCTCGGAGGGCAGAATCAATAAGTCATTGGTTACCTGTGCGTCAGTTTGTTTGTGTGGGAGAATACGGTGGAAATGGTGTGAAACACTATAGTAAATTGAAAGCTATTAAAAAAAAAACACCCAAGTGTGAGTCAGACTCGCGCACGAAGGGTTCCGTACCATTATCTATAAATACTGCAATAAAAACACGTTTGTTGTTTGGAGCCCCCTTAAATAGTTTTTTAGTATTTGTTGTTACAGTGGCAACAGAAATATATCATCTGTGAAAATTTCAACTGTCTAACTATCACGGTTCATGAGATACAGCCTGGTGACAGATGGACGGACGGACAGCGGAGTCTTAGTAATAGGGTCCCGTTTTACCCTTTGGGTACGAAACCCTAAAAACCGGCCAAGGGCGTGTCGGACCACACAGAATGAAGGGTTTGATAGTTGGGATAAATTTATCCCAAGAAGAAACTTATCATTTTTGTTGAAAAACAATGTCTCCCATACATTTCAACTGCAAATGTAAGTTTGTACACACAATATTAAGAGAGTTACCATGTTATTTTAAGACCATAGATTTCGTATAGGTTTTCTGTAATCTACATAATTAAGTAAAGAACTATTTTCTGTATTTTTTTTCTTCAAAATTGTAGGTTCAGCAGTTTCGGAGATAAGGGCGAATGGTCAATTATCATCTATTTTCTTAAATAACTTTAAAAGTATTTATTTTAAAATTTTAAAAGAAATATATATCTGAAATCCTTACAATAAGCCCTTTCATATGATATATCACAGTGTACAGTTTGCAAAACTTTTTTTAAATTTTCTAATTTGCCCCCAATAGTGACCCCCATATTCAATATTCATGTATTTATGGTACACGTCCGTGTTTGGGTCACAGAAATCTATTCCAATAGATTCAGAGAAAATTGGCTGTGACAGACGGACAGACAGACACACGAGCGATCCCATAAGGGTTCCATTTTCCTTTTTAGGTACGGAACCCTATAAAGCAATGATAAAAAGAAATTTTTCAAGAAAAAGTTGTGAAACTTAGACTATACCTAAATAGTGCAACGCTAGACTGTCAAGGTAACATACATACGCCAAGAAAATCATGCACTTTTTTTTCTGTATATTTTATGTAAAATTCTACAACTAAATCGTTTTTGAATTCGCGTGATTAGGTATACTAAATTAAAGTCATCAAATATTTCACATCTAATCGCCTAACAAGCTTTATCAATATCGAGCAAACAGATAGACTATTCACCGACCGCAATAACATTAACACTTTACAATACAATGCTGTAATTACTTAGTATATCCAATAAACAGTCCGAGCCAATTAATTCTAGGCCAATCAACACGCAAACTGAAAATTACGATATGGGATATAAGATCGTTATTATAACGTTCGATTGTAAGTTGTTTGAGGTGGTGGCGTGTTGAAAATTGGTTAATATTTTTGGGGTGTTTATTGGCTGAAAAGATTTTGAAGAGTACCTACTTTACTAAGCTTAAGGTGAAGCTAGTCGATGGCTCGAACTCGTTGGTAGGCGTGGTCAAAATGCATGCTATTTCACCCAACATCGTATGCGAAAGGGACAGACACTGTGATAAGCAGTAAGAAGCTAGTGCAAGCACGGATACACACTCCCGTATAGTATAACTACGCTAATACACACACATGCACGACGTCGTAGTAACAACGTCTTGTGATGCGGACGAATGAGGGTTATATAGAAAGAAAAGAAGAAAAAATACTTTTATTTGTGGTGAACATGACGCAAAGAAAGGTCACAAACACAAAAAAGAACAAGTTGGGGAAAAATTTGCGCCACATCCACGCAAAACGGCCATCGTAAAGAAAGCTTTGATTATGTTATAATATGTATAACTGAAGAGCAAAGGAACGATAAAGGGATTACGTTTTATTTTTTTATTTTTATATAAAATCGTTTGAAAACTGAGATTGCTCTATAAATTAATGTAAAAGAACACAAATACTGCACCAGCCCCAAGTACACTCATATTTACATAATATATTATCAATTTGTAGCAACAAAACATATAACACGTTCTGTACTTAATCATTGTAGCCACAAATTGTTCCAATATTGTAGACACCCGAATGATTCTTAGTCCGTGTTTACATCTTTATGGGGCTGACTGTACTTTGGCAAAAGGGCTGACGTCGTAGAACATTGTGTTGTAATAGTGACAACTTCCGTTAATTACGTACATATTTTTGCAAGTCAAGTTATGTATCGCACAAAATACTTTCTATGCAATATTAAAATTAATGATACCTCTAAAAACGTTCCCATCGTTTTTTATAATATTCTTTATCGAAATATTTTCTTTCTTACTTACCCTCTCTCGCACAAACAGACTAAACCTACAACAGAACAAAAAAAAATTGCCATCAGACATTTCGCAACACAATTTCAACCCGGCTCAAACTAGATAGTGCATGTAAGGTTTGTACCAATTCCGTTCAAAGCGCAAAGCCGCCTGTAAGCCCCCCTTGCATGTCATGACAATGTATAAAGCACATTAGAGATCACGCACATTGCTTTATATGTATTGGTTTTGATAGAACAGCATTTGAGCAGCCGTTACAAATTTCTCAAGGTATTATGCTATATATTGATTGTACGATTATCGGTGGCGCGTGTGTTGGATCATTTAGCTCCCTTCATAATGTTTGAACTGAATGGTGCTGATCCATGCGTCTTGTTCGTGAACGGGCTCCATCAGTTGGGACTAGTCATCTCTTACCTGCCACGGCTTATTTGATTTATTTTTGTATTCTTTCTATTTGCTGTACCTACTCTGGACGCTTCTAACGTGGACGTCTTTTTTTTTTATTCACTACTCCATATAAGTTTAGACGTGACTAAAAACTTGCCGACTAAAATTACGTAAATTTACGTCAAGTGCTGATTAATTTGACAGGACTACACTAAAATTTATCTTCTGTCCTTTTCTTAATGAAATAGAAAGAAAAATATGTACTAACTTAAATTTAGTTCAATTTGTGAATAAGGGAATCGGCACCATTGTCACTATTACGAACTTGGTTGGTGGGCTTGGTTTGTTGGGAGCTTTGGATTTTGACGATAAAAACTGCTGATTAAATAACCAAAAATGACACTTTAATTAAACAATACTGATAACAACTCAAAACACACTAATTATAAAACACAACTGCACTACTGATCACTCTAATGTCGCACTTGAAGATCGCTTGTATCGTTTTAAGTTTACTTGTCGCTTGATCGCCTGTTTTTCGACTGACCAGATGTCGATAGTGCTAGAAAGTTCTAGCATCGAACTTTCTAGAAACATCTAGTTCTGCTACTTGATACTAGATGGTGCTAGTGTGGTCTACTAGTTCTGCTACCCAATACTAGATGGCGCTAGTGGTACTTAATATTACGATGTACCAGGCATTGTGGCGCGCAACATTACTTTGTGAATGTTCGTTTGTTTTGTGTAATCCTGTCTGTATCCTTTTATGTATATGTTTGTATATGAGTCTTGTTACTTGAATTAAACTATTTTTTTTATTATTAAAACATTACCATTTCCTTTTGAGTTTCACCGCAGTTGCGTAAAAACTGTCAGGTTTCTTTAAGTAGCAGTAGTAGTAGTTAGGTTCTGAACTGCACGCCACAGAGTACTATAAACTATACTCTGCACGCACAGATAACTTTAGACGGCGGCGCGTACGCCGCTGCCGACGGAATGGACTGTTGCCATTTTTTTATTGTTAAAATATTATTTTTTATAAAAACTATTAGTAATAATTATGTATTGTGTATTTATGTTATTTTTTATCTCATTGTATGCTGCACCGGATACTGGTCGACGTCATCACGTCAGCGCCGGCTGTCGCTGAAAACCAGCGCTGGGGCTCTGTCTCGCATAGGGTCGCAGCATTATGCTGAGCGATGGCCGTTTTGCGTGGATGTGACGCATATTTACCCCAAACTTATTTTTTTTTTTGTGTTGTGTTCTTTTTTTGCGTCATGTTTACCGCAAATAAACGTTTTTTCTTTTTTTGCTTTTTCTTGAATTAATTTTCAAGCCAAAATTAATCTTCTCTCTCTCTATACGCAAGCAGCAAATCATTTTGATTTAAACACTTCTAGTGCTGCTTCAAGTGAATTTGTAATGGAATATTTGAATAGGATTAACAATTCTGTTAATAAATCCTGTACGGACTGGGTTCCTCTTTGGTTGCATTTGATTTACATAGAAACCTCTAATTACACTGTGTGTTGTCTTGTTGGAATACGGCAGTGTGGATGTTGAATTTAATTAATTATAAATACAGTATGAGTCTACATAATTATCACTTCTTTTACAATAATGACGTCTATGGATGCCTACTCGATTTTATTTTTATTAGTATTTGGATATACGATCATTTCCAGAAGTAAAGTTAAGTAGGTACCTAAACTGAAGAATTTTATCAATCCTATCATAACTTCAATTAACCTACTGCACCGTTTTAACCGCCAAACCTTCGTTTAACTACAGATTGGTCTTTTACCCTTAGTCAATAGAATAGAATAAGATGCTTGGTGACCAAAATCAGCGGTAAAAATCACTGATACCAGTAATTCAGTTTTTAGTAGTAACCTAACCGTTACTGAGATATGGGGTCCCGCTGGCAGTGTTTGTGTTAAACCCTAAATCCTCACCCTGATAAAAAATAAATATTCATAAGTGAACAATACAATTTTTAATTAAAAACGAGTAAAACAATTGAAACGAAAGTATGAAAATTAAATTCACAATCTTTAAAAGGCTCGTTCGTGTAATTGGTTTCCAACATTGAATCACGCCCATAAAATTGTAGCTTCAAATTCAATTTTGAACCATTTAACTCAATGTATCATACATCAGGTATCAATTCTGTGAACCAACTTTAATTTATACGGGACTGAACGGAAATTGACATACCCTTCTGCTCACAACCCTTCTACTGTGACAACCTGTAATGCTAACATATTCAACACTTTAAGGTACCTGCCCCAACGCTGGCGAGCAACGAGCAGCGACTGCGCAACAGCAACGAGCGTTTATTGGTATGCGTATGTATACCTAGCGTGAGTATCTCAGCGAGTGTTCTACCAAGTGAGCGTCCCTGAGCTAGTACTCTCCTTGAAAGCTCTTGTCGCTGTAACAAACGAGTACTCGCTGGCGGTGTGAACAGCCAGCTATCTACTATTAATATTTAACACGGGACCTACATATATTGTACGTGGTCCCGTGTGAGTAAACGAGATAAACACTGACTGTTCACACTGCCGGCGAGAACTCTCTCTATTGTTCGTTTCTTGAGCGAGAAAATAGTCGATAGTTACTCGTTTTCGCCCCGGCCGGGTGGCTCAGGTACCTAAAGGTAAAATCTCGGTTAAAATTGTCCTTTCGAATGATCGAAGTTATCATAACTTCGATCATGATGATCATGCTGCATCATGCTCTTGATGCTTGCTTAAGGCAACGATAACCGACTTTTAATGATTTTATACTGAAGAATACTCTAAATGAGTAAACGAGTAGGTAGTATTAACGATTTGGAATAAATACGTGTTAGATTATAGCATTTTCTTAATAACATCATATATAAATATTTTAGATTATGTTTATATTACATAGTGAAATAACACTTGTGCACTATAATATTCCCCCGCGCCGAAGCTAGCGTCCGCTAGCTTCGCTAGGCTAGTCTCCGTTGGGATTGGCCGCCATGGCCGTAATACGTTCTGGAGGACTATTAATAGTGTGCTTGGACAATAGAGTAGTTATCTAAAAACTTTTCAATGACGGAACTTTTACATACAATTTTCATTGAAAGTTTTGGTGATGTAAAATTATTTTGATTCAGTAAGAAGAAGAGGGTAGAGAAGAGCATTTTTTTATATTATTATTATATTATAGTATCGAATTCACTGAATGAACGACGTACAGCTGGCTGGCGTTACCATAACAATATTGAGTGAGGCCACCTAGACCTAAACCTTAACAGCGTTATCACACTGACGATTTTGCAGCATGTCTCCAGCGAAGCGATTTGTGAACGGTTTCTATACGGGTGCAAAGCGAGCTAGCTGCACCTACGCGACGTGTTCTCCGCATTTTCACAATATTGTACACTTGCTTATCTCGCTCTCTTTAACACTAACTTCAATTGCTCTCGTTACGCAAACGTAGCGAACACAAAGCGCACACGCAGCGATCGCGTAAAAACGCCTCGCTGGATACACGCTCGCAAGTCGCCAGTGTAAGAAAGCCCTAAAATGGATGAACCCTTTCTGCCGTGACAACACAATAATGCAGTGGTTTTCTTCAATACCCTCAATGATGAATCTCAATCAAAGTCGCTACTCATATCCTACACACAATGAAAGTCAATCCTGACTGATTACTCGACAGCTAGCAATCAGGAAGATTTCTTACTTTCTGATAGCAATCAATCAGTTGGAATTGATGTTCTTTTGTTTTGCCAGTCAATCGACGACGTTGATGGGTATAGGAAAGATGATTGTGAGTAATCGGAACAAAAATAGGTACAATGAGCGATAAGTTTAAACGGTCTATCTAATCAAACACGAAATAGTTCAAAAAAACATCAACACATTGTTTGAATTTTTTTTAGGTCAGTCTTTTTGGGTTCCGTACCTCAAAAGAAAACAATGGAAACCTTATAGTATCACTCGTGTATCTACAACTAACTAATAATTATATTTTTTTTTTTTTGAGAGAAAAAAGTTTTGCAAACTTACCATGTAATATTACCATTACGATAACAAAGCTAAACATGTTTTAATTTTAAGTAAGTACTATGAATGGATAATTTATCATAAAAAACGGATTTGACTGCCTTAAATCTAAAATAATTTAAGCAAAATTTAAAAAATGTATATAGACGGTCCCCCTCAGCTTTATTAATTATATTCGCCGTCGAGGTAGACCACGGCCAAGGTGGTGTGACGATCTGATAATGTTTGCAGGAAGACTTGATTTGGAAGAAAAAGGGGAGGCCTTTGCCACAAACTTGACACAAAAGATACAACAAAAAAGCCCAAGTATAATAAATGTTTTATTTTATAAGTACTATTTTTATTCACCAATAAAAAATTTAAATATTTTTGGTGTTGCTTGGGGGAGGCCTATGTCCAGCAGTAGACGTCTTTCGGATGAAATTATAATGATGAATGATGTATATTTTAAAATAAATTAGAAAGGTATTTTAATTTTTTTTTTTTGTGTAAATATCCCTTAACACTTAACAACTAAAACTCACCTGTTTTGGCGTGCGTGCAGGTGAGGGAAATGACACAAATGAGTGTCAACACTAAATTAGAGGTCTTCATATTGACACTTTACACTTAAGTCACTCGCATTTTCACTATACACCACTATGTTTATCTGAAAAGAAGAAAATTTTGTTATTAGTTATTCTGTAATGCAATTTTAGTTTCTGAGAATAGTTAAGAAATAATATTATACATAGTATTAATAGCATTTTTTTATTTTACATAACTATATATATATATATATCTATGTACAGACAGTTACTGCAATTAGCTGACCCCCCCCTTGCATAAATGATTGAATTTTTTTAGAATACGAATTGACAGAATTAAAAAAATAATATATATATATAATAAGTAAATAATAATAGTTAATAGTAAAAGTAAATAGTTAATAGTAATAGTTAAGTTAATAGTAAATTTTTAAATAGTTATAAAAATAATAATTCTTAATTTTATTTAAATACCTATACGACATCTACCCAAAACTAAAAAAATATGAAAATCATAAAATGAAATGAAATGAAATTTATTTATTTGCCAGAATATAGGTACATACATAATGACGATGGTAGAATAATTTTAGTCTCACTATATTCGACATATCAGTCGTGCAAATGTTTTTAATAGGTGCATGCAGTATTTTGAAATTACATCAATTAAATTAACCTTTCGGGGAAACAAGGCGTGATGTTATGTTATGTTAGTGAAAAAACCTCAACTATTTGAGCAAAGCGGGGTCACCTAATTGCATTAACTGACTGTACTTCAGAAAAATTAATTGTTTATCAAATTGATTTCCAACCTAAATTGCCCGTAAACACAAATCACAACTGCCATTCTTTGACAGTCTTTGAAGATGGAGTCATTAAGGACTGTCAAATAATGACAGGTTATAATATAACAAGGCAAATTGGCGGAGTGCGTCAACTTTATAAACAACGAACTGCTGCCCGCAGCGCCTTTTCTATAACAATATAGTTTAAGTTACTCCGTATAACATCAGTTATCTGCCAGTAAAAGTCCCGTCCCGAAATCGGTCCAGCCGTTTCGGAGATTAGTCGACAAATTAACAAACAACTAAACAGACAGACGAAAAAAAAAATGTTTTATGTAGGTACCGTATACAGGATGTAAGGGACAGCCCTCCGCAAACTAACAGCATTCAGCTCCTTATTTTGAATCATATGCCACCGGAAATTTGCTCAGGAAAATTATAATTTTCTTAATCGTTTTTTCAGTTACTATGCCTTTATTTCAATGTAAAATTACATTCTCTATACGTAGCACTCCATTTATGTAAATAAAACAGCTAAAATAAAAAATAAAACCAGCAATGGATGATAAAATACTCTTACGAACGACGGGCGAAATCTGCTGTTCACTTTCTGCCTAGCTACAGAGTTCAGCGAACTCACTCGCTGCGCTGCCGTTCGCTACGTGCGTTTTGCCACGGTAACGATACATTGCGTGTGAGTTAATAAAACATATTAGGTTTATAGGATTCCCATAACGTTCCTGAAATAATTTCATGTACCGGTCATCTTAGTATGATATACTGAATTCACCCCATCAGTCTGTGGAGGACTGTCCCTTACACCCTGTATATTTTATGTATTTATTAAAAACCTGTTATTTAACAGTAAAAACATAGACTTTATTTGTATAGATTGATTTCCCTGACCGTACCTTTCTTTCAAATTATAACGGGAATGGGCTTTTTTATTAGATTTGAGCTTCGAGAACAACGGCTGAGCAGCGCCGAATAAAATCAATCTAGTTTGCACGAAAACAACTTTTGGTCAAAACAATATGAGTAGCAGTAAACAGTGGCCCTGTGCGAGTCGGACTCACACACGAAGGGTTCCGTACTGCCGTACAATATTTAACACTACATATTTTAATTATATTTTGTTATAGCGGCCAAGTCTTTGTAGCTCGAATTGGTTTGCTTTGTAGTGTTCTAGATTTAGGTCTACTAGACACACTTTTTAGAGTTCCGTAGTCGACAAAGAACCCTTATAGTTTCGCCATGTCTGTCTGTCGGTCTGTCCGTGGCTTACCTCAGATATCCTGAGTACTAGAAATCTGTAATTTGGCATAGGTATACATATTGATTGCGCCGATAATGTGGTAAAAGAAAATCTTGCAA
This sequence comes from Dryobota labecula, assembly GCA_947523025.1. Lineage (NCBI taxonomy): Eukaryota > Metazoa > Arthropoda > Insecta > Lepidoptera > Noctuidae > Dryobota > Dryobota labecula. The sequence continues at coordinate 22,701,062 of OX383289.1, read as the reverse complement.
TATAATTTGTTTAAGGATACCTCCCCTACACGTAAAGTGGGGATGATATTTTTGTTTCTCATCTATCCCATGGTCTGGGGTATCGTTGGATACGCCGCCCAAAAATATTGCAGGTTTCTGAAAAACATTTTTCAATTCAGGGATCTGTTTGCGTAATATTAAGCTTTTAAGTGAAATTTTTTGTTAGAGTTAAGTGTGCCCCCTGCCAACTAAATGGTTGTATTTGGATAGGTGAAACAATTTACAGCAGTAGTATATATAACGAAATTAAATGGAAAACTATCACAGCTTAGTAGGCTTTACAAGTTACCGAGTAAGAGTCGAACAACTTACATTTACAGTTGAAAAACATGATCTCCCGTACATTCCGTATGGAAGAACATGTTTTTCAACTACAATGTTAAGTTTGTTCTTGGGATGAATTCATACCAACTACGGAACCCTTCATTGTGCGTGGTCCAACATTCACTTGGGCCGGTCTTATTGTTCTCCCTTGTCTCTAATATTCATATGTCAATGTCATGCATACCTGTTATTTGCATGGTTACTAAAATGGCAATTTTAGATGTTAGTAGCTGACCCGACAAACTTCGTTTTGTCAAAAGCTATAGTATAAACTCCACTACTCTATCCTACCCTACCCTATCCTACCCTACCTACCCTACCTACCTTACCCTACCTACCTACCCTACCCTACCTACCTACCTAAAACTTATAAAAAAATAGATAGTAGTCGATTCTCAGACCTACTGAATATGCATATAAAATTTAATAAAAATCGGTCAAGCCGTTTCGGAGGAGTATGGTAACTAACATTGTGACACGAGATTTTATATATAAGATTTAATTTGAACTTTATGTGACTGTGCTGTCGGTATTCATGTTAAATAAATAAATAAATAGAGGTACACACTCTGAAAATTTCAAGTGTCTACCTATCACAGTTCAAAAGATACAGCCATGTGACAGACAGATGGACGGACGGACGGAAGGAAGGAAAACGGAGCCTTAATAAGCCTTAATCCTAAAAACAAACCAAAATACTGTGTGGACCAGTAGTTTCTGTAGTCAAACTATTTAGAATGCAATAAATAACTACATCAAACCATTACACCAAACTTCTAACAGAAAACAGCAATAAGAAAAATTCTATTGACAGCAACCCAGACGTGACACACTTGATACCAGATTGAAAGGCATTGTCACTTCATGTCGGAATTTATTGAATACTTTCACTCGATAAGGCCTACCGCAGAATTTAGAACAGCATTCCATCTCGTCAATATAAGTCAGAACGATGACCTAAATCACACAGAAGACGGAGTGTTCGCCTTGTATTCGTGACTCCGATTCTTGCTTTGAGACAAAAGACTTTTGGTTTTCATTATTTTCGGTCCTAGTTTTGTGTACTTACTGATACCTTGGTATAGCTTTTGTTTTGATAGTTCAATTGTTACAGGACTTACCCGTTTAAATGTAATAATATTTATTATTAGATAAGAGTGATAAGAGTGTGGAGCAAGTAAGAATGAACTGGGCTTTTATTCGATTTACCCATTATACAATAATACATTATTTATTATATTTAATTTATTTATTTATTTATTTTATTAATTCTTGGAAGTTAGGTCGGCCTTTGGTGTGGGATGCAACATGTGTCGAAACCCTTGTGCCATCCCATCTCCCTAGCACGGCGGGCTGTGCTGGGTCGGCTGCTGCAGGTGCAGAAAACCTCAAACGGCGCAAATATAAACCTTATTGGGAGCTATATGTTTGAGCCGTTTGGGGATGAAACTCTGGGATCATGGGGTCCGAGTGCCCACTTAGTTTTTCGAGACATCGCTAGGCGGTTGGTAGACTCTTCATATGACCAGAGGGCTGGCCTATTTCTTGGCCAAAGAATCAGTATTGCCATACAACGTGGCAATGCTGCCAGCCTTTTTCGGCACTTTTCCTGTTGACGGCAATGCGGACGAATTTTTTGATGCCCTTTGATTCTTTCCCCTCCCTTTTTTATATACTTGTATATATTATTATTACTTAAAAATTAATTAACTATAATAAATTACTTAGCAAGTAAGTGAGTTTGTATATTTGGGGAGTCAGTTTACAAGGAATGGAAAGATTGATGAAGATGTGGAAAGGAGTGTAAATGTGGGGAATAAAGTGAATGGTGCTATACATGCGATTGTGGCCAACCTATCGATGCCCAAAAAGGCTCGGCTGTTCACAATGGTGTGCTGGTGTGATGGGTGGGACGGAATGTTGGGTGTGGCAAAATAAGCATGAAAGTAGAATAAATGCTGTGGAAATGCGTTCCTTGCGAAGCATATGCGGCGTGACTGAATGATAAGCTGAACAATGAAGGCAACGGTATGGTTTAAAAGAAGATGTACTGACAAAAATTGAGAAGAGTATGCTTAGATGATTTGGTCATGTTGAGAGGATGAATGAAAGGCGACTAACAAAATATATTTAAATGCAGATTTGAGTGAAAACTTGGGAAGGGGACGGCCTAGAAGAACATAATTATAGTGACCTAATTGATGACGTTCTTCAGAAAGGTTAGGTGCGTAGCACTCGAATCGCAACCGGTGTATGACCAGATGTATGAATGTAAACGAAGCAAAAGGAGTATTTAAGAAGCGAGAGCGTAGCAGGTAGCATTCTATAGTTTCTGCCTACCTGGGAAGAATGCGTGAGTTTATGTCTGTATATATATATAGTATAGTATATAACGTGTCATGATGGCCCATTGGTTAAGGCCTCGCCTCTCATGCATGAGGTTGTGGGTTCAAATCTGGGCAAGTACCAATGTGACTTTTTCAATTCATATGTACTTTCTGAGTTTATCTTGGACATTACTGACATCGGTGAAGGAAAAACATCGTGAGGAAACCTGGACTTATAGTTAATATAAGTCTGAAATCGCCAACCCGTCTTGAGCAAGCGTGGTGATCAATGCTCGTGCCTTTTCTGTATGAGAAGAGGCCTTTGCCCAGCAGTGGGACAGTTATAGGCTGGTATTATATAGTATATTTTATATACTATTATATACTATAGTATATAAGGTGTATATATTCAAACACGAAATATTTTAAGTGATTCACCTACAGATGGTAAAGAAGCCATGAAAACGATTTTTTTTTTAAATCTACTCTTTATTTAAAAAAATTGATAGTTTAAATGACTTATTATAATGATCAATTATCAAAAGGCTCCGCTCTCGCACCGCCACCGTCCTCGCGTCCGGGCGGGTCCTTCATAGAATAAGTAAGTAAAGGTTTTTTTGCAAAATATCTCTAGCAATTTAAAAAATATAATAATTATGAAAAATAAAACACTTAGATAAAAAAAAAATCGCTGCTATGGCTTTTTTACCACCTATAAATGTTTTTCTTAAAATATTTCGTGTATGAATAGATCCGATACACCTTATATTAAGGAACATTATTACATTAACACAGGCAAGTAAAAGTTCTTGCTATGCACCCCGCATCTTATAGAAAAACCTCCATGAGACTGATGGTACTTATGTTCGGGTAATGGGCCCCGTTACTTATCATCCTACCCATTTCCTCCCGTGGATGTCGTAAAAGGCGATTAAGGGACTTACTAGAGAATGGGTAGCAGTGTTCGCTATGCATTTTTAACACCCTACTGCGATCGCCAACCCGTCTGCCAAGCGTGGCGATTATGGCAAACCCCCCCAATTGGGGGAGGCTTATGTCCAGCAGTGGACGTCTTTCGGCTGAAAGGAAGTGAAAGGAAGGAGGAGGACTTACCATCCTAGGTAATTAACTAATATTTTTATTTCGAAATAAGTTATAAAATGCCGACAAGGGAATAAAATCCTGAATATCGGTAGACTGTAATATTACGTCTATAAAAGTAAGATAACACTTCAAGTAAGAATTCATGTATGCGAATCTGACCCCAATATGTTTGCAAAAAGGGTAATGATGATGAAACGCGGGGCGATATGATACTAGCATACGTAATGTAGTTTACGACGGAAAAGAGTGCCCCATTTTATTGTCCAGTATGTACTGACAAGTCATTTTATTCACAATAAAACACAAAATTCTAACTCCAGTCTTGCTTTATCGTCACAAAAATCCACCAACGAAAATAAAGCCTTTGTCAAACACGTATATAAACAAGGAGAAACAAGTACGAACGACCAGTTATTACGTATTGCTCACGCATTCGCGACCACAGCGAAGCTTTGTCAGACACGACCTCTTTTTATCTTCCCCTTTCTGTATCGAACGGCCTTTGTTTGTCATAGCGAGCCACGGCAGCGATTTAGCAATTTTCCGGTGCCAAATAGTCGCGTTATTAGTGCTCCTACCCTACTTTTATGTTTTACTAATATCATAATATTACGATGAAGGCGTTTTGTACAAATTGGGGTTTATAAATGCGAATAAAGGGTTAAATATATTTTTTGTGTACTGTTATTGGTATTTGTGAGTGCAAAATATTGCTATCGTGATTTTTACTTTGACAATTCAAAAGTGCCTGTAAATAAATGGTTTAATTGAAATAAATGCTTTGAGTTTGAGTGTATTTAGCACTAGCTGCTGTTCGCGGCTTCGCCCGAGTAGCTGTTTCAAAAATAAAATCCTAACCCAAGTTACTACCTCTAATTAATCCTTATAATATCAGCTATCTGCCAGTGAAAGTCCGGTCAAAATCGGTCCAGCCATTTTGGAGATAAGCCGGAAAAAAACAGACAAAAATTTTAATAATTGTTTTGTGTTATAAGTAAATACATTTAGTAAAAAGATTTTATTTTGACATTACAAAAAGACTTTAAATTTTTTTTATTTGTAAAGATGTAGATATAGCCACCGTAGGCGCGAGCTTGCGGACGGCGAGCTATGGGCAGCTCGCCGTCCGATAAGGACGCGCGCCTCAAAGAGATGTCAGCACGCACTGACGGGGTCCACTAGGACCGGTGCCTGCCAGGGTTGCGGGTTTGTCCGAAAGGGATATCGTGGCCCTGGCACACAGGCAACTGAAGGAACACGAGTGGGTTTTAGTCAGTAGAAGTCTGACACACCCTCCCGCTCCAGCGGGAGAAGTTATTTGATAATTTCCCACCGAAAAAAAAAAGGCTGTTATACTGCTATATAAGAGAGAAATGTCCCATAACTTATAAGGAATACTTTGGTGACTCATCGGAAATTCAATCTGATAGTTCTGTGGAAGTTTCTTTTCGAAATTGGGAACTTTTTTTTTCCTAAGGGATCAAACTACCTCAGTGACAAGTTAGAAACTTTAGTAGGTAGATCTAAACTGACAAACTTACTTTCATAGAATTTTCACAAAACGAAATAACTCTTATTTTAAACCTCAGTTCATCTGTTTATTCATCTAACTGGACGTTTTACTTAGAAACTTCTGAAATAAGCCTCATTTGTCTAATTAAAATATCACAAAGGTCGGCCATTATTGTAAGTTCTTGTCACACAATTGAATTTAACAACGAACTTATTTAAATATAGCCTTGCTTTTATATAAATTTTCTATAGAATGAACACTTAGTTGATTAATTTTCTTTGTACCTAATCACCTATTATAAATTGAGAGAATCCATACTAATATTATAAATAAATGTGAAAGTAACTCTGTCTGCCTGTCTGTCTATTACATTTTCAAGTCAAACCGCTGAACCGATCGTCATGAAATTTGGCAGAGATATATCCTCGGATATGGAAAAGGTCATAGCCTTCTTTTTTACGCGATAACCGACACCCACGCGGGCGGAACCGCGGGAGAACTCTAGCAACTTTTAAATGAGACCATATCAAAGGCAAAATCAAATCATTGATTGGCAAACAAAAGCACTTTTGAACGTCAAAATCGTCATCGTCGTCTTTTGAGAGCCATTGTACTTTGGTTTTTTTTTTTAAAGTAGATGTTTCTAATATTAGAAGAATGTATTTATTTTTGTTTAGATTCTATTCTGTACCTACGTAAATAGTTTAATTAAAATTAAATAAATTATTTAGTAAACGAATTATCGGATAAGCTACATATTTATCTATCTTATCAATTATATATCTATATTATCATCATCATCATTTCAGGCGAAAGACGTCCACTGCCGTACATAGGCGTTCGAAGTGGCGGTGCTTGGGTGAGACCCTCCCCCAAGCACCGCCACTTCGAACGGTTCTGTGCTTCTCGCATCCAACGGGAAACAGAAACTACATAATAATCCAAACTCATTTTTTCAATGTTTATTAGGACTCCTAGAAGTACCTAATTGTTTAGGAGATTAGCCAATGAAACGTTTGATTTTAAGTTTTGTTAATACATAAAAAATGACAATAATTTCAGTTTACTCATGAAATAAATGTGTCCTTTATTATTTTGTAACTGGAAAACAAAATCAAAAGTCATTCACTTGTGGCGGTATCAACAACGCCACATGCGAACTATACGCAACAAAGACCTGACGTCACAAATCCTGCATCGCGCTATCAGAGTTTACCGCGCGCCTAGTATATATACAACATCCCGACATCAACCGTTGGGCAGTTGCCCACCAGACACAACACCCGTCTGGTCGGAGGATCCTCCCTTTACAATAGAGTATGAGTAAACTTTACACCCTGTTTCTCATACCTCTAAATACTCGAACTAGGCTGACAATCAGCACTTTTCGAACGTGAAAATTACTTAAGATAGTCCAAAGCGCCCGCTCTTCACCAGTTCCTAGTGCTTTAGCTGGGAAGAAAAAATAGCGCAACAAACTCCCCAGCAGCACAGCTGTCTGTTCAGTTAGAAAAACTTGATTCTATACAAAAGTATACAAAATAATTTCCATTGCGCAACATAATACATTAAATTACCATATGTCAGCTAGCACACGCCAATATACCAATAAAAAAACATCGAAAACTAAACTCAAGCAGAAGTAATAAAAAATAAAACAAACTTAATACCTAAATAAAAGCCTCCAAGCATAAATGTCGTGCCCGCTTACACATAGCTATTTATAGCTGTAACTCGAGGTCACAAATTATAGACTAGGACCATCGAAGAAAAATTAATAAACACTAAAATTTAAAAACCATGGCCAGCAAGACGACGAGTCACCACAAGTGCTGCTTGTGGTGACGAGTCATCTTGCTGGCCTAGTTCTTGAGCATAACGCATAAATCAGCGAAATATGCGAAAAATATAGTAAAGTATGTGTACTCGTATATGTTATGGACCAAGTAATAAATAGGGGCATTTTTCATAATGCCCGCGCATTATTAATAATATCGGGGTTCGATCCCCGCACGGAACAAATATTTGTATGATCTACAAGTAGTTGTTCCGGGTCTGGCTGTTTGTGTATGTGAGTTTAAATGTTTGTAAACGCACCCACGATACAGGAGAAATTCCTAGTGTGGGGCAAAGTTTAAAAAAAAAAAAAAAAAAAAAAAAAAAAAAAACTTGGTTTTAATTGTGCTGCCCCATAGTTGACTAGCATTATAAAAAATGCCCGGTCAATTTGATTATTTCTATAGTTGTTATCACACTGCCCTCTCATATTGGGCATATTTCAAACTGCCCGGGCATTTATTATTGGTCCATAATATATATAAATAGTACGAGTCTGTATGGCCAAACTGATATTCGTCTAAAAGCAGTTGCATGTTCCTCATTAACGTTCATGATTGTTGTTTTATTTCTAACTTGCGAATAATTTTATGGTATAAATAAATATTTCTTTGATGAAGCATTTCTGATGACCTTATTTTTATAGTTAATAGGTAGTCATATAGTAGGTACTTATCGGTGATGTTTTTCTGAAAGGACAGGTGTGTAGTAATTGGAATCGGCGGAGTGCGTGTCAATACCTTTTTAATTCGTCGGCTGTATATAAATACGTAAAGAAAAAAAGACGTGTGGCACTCGGGGACAGCCGCGGTAAAGCTATTGCATAGCATTTTGTATCAACTTATGCAATTATAATTATTTATTTATTTTATTTATGCAGTATTTCTTTTTCTTTCATATTTTTTTTTTTTTTTTTTCGTTACAGAATTTCTGGATTCGGTCCCCGCGCTCAAGGCCCGCGATAGAAGCTATGCAATAGCTTAAAAACAAAATAAATAAGTGCTGAACGTCGTAAAAGTGTATAACTACGTAAACAAAGTCAAATACTATTCAAATATAAGCATAATAACAACTTTAAAATAGACGAAAGTGTTGAACCTAAAGTAATTTTAAATAAAAAAAGAGTGACAAACTGTTTTGACAGCGAAAAAATTCCATGTACATGAGTCATTTCCGACCGTCTAGTCAAGTTTAAAAATTGTTCAACTGGAATGGTATCAACTATTTGGCAAGCTTTAATTAAGTCATTGTAGCCTTGCGGTGCAACAGGGGAACTGAATGTACTCGTAATCGACTGGTCGAGAGTTCAAACCCCACTATCAACATTCAATTTTTGTGAAGATCATAATTTTATAAACTAATATTTATAATAATAAAATACGCAGTACACAGAAAAAAGAACTGCCAGAAATTATTAGATCACTAGAGGGTACTGGTGTAGTAAAACCGTCGGAGTGGGGAGCGTGAGGTTTTTTCGTTACGGAATTTCTGGATTCGGTCCCCGCGCTCAAGGCCCGCGATAGAAGCTATGCAATAGCTTAAAAAAAAATACTATCTGCTTAGCATTTTCCCAAGTATGTTACGGGTAGTTAGAAGCCCAAAAGTCTGACAACCAGTCTTACCGAGGGGTATCGTGTTACCCAGTAATTGAGTTGTTGTGGTCAGATAGGCAGTTGCTCCATGTTTATAACTGGTATTCAGCGACATTCGGTTAGACTGGAAGCCGACCCTAACTTAGTCGGAAAAACGCTAGGCAATTTTTTTTTTCTTTGCATATTTACGTAAAGCTAACTTAAAAGGTAAATTCTGTCACTAAAGATTAACATAATTATTTATTATCAACATTATCATTCCATTAACTTTAACAAAACAGTCAGGAAAGCATAATATTTCTTCATTACCAAACCAAAATGGTAATGACGTGCCCCAAAAATATTCCATTTCACGGTGCGTCATTATTAATAAAGGTGCATAATGCGACAAGCAGAGAATAACGTAACGGAAATGAAACCGATAATGATGACAGATACGCGGCAATGAATTGACAGAAACGTGGCAACGAATTTGACAAAACATGGCAATGAATTGACAGTCCGGGCAAATGGTAATGACATGGTTTTAATAAGATACTCTGGGTTTCATTTTATGGGTGGAAAAATGCTTTTCTCTCTATGGAATTTTCAACGTCAATCACATCAGATTGCAGAGGTGTGAATGGAAATATTATGTTATGTCGCGTTCAATACTTGCTGTTGACTTTGCCTGCTATTTGTCGATTGCGTATAACATTAATATAGACACGACTTTTTGGTGTTATCTAATACTAATATTTTGAAGCGACAAAATGTGTGAGTTCTTATTTAGTTCGGCTAATTTTCGGAACTACTGATTCAATTCAGTTTTTTTTTAATTATAAATAAATAAAGTTATTACAAATAAAAAAGCTTTTACTAATCCTTAATACAAAAAATAAAGTTCTTAATAAAGTAAGTAATATTAATCAATTAATTATTTAATTATTTGAGGACTCCTCGACGAGTATAGGCCATGGGTCATAGGATATTTTTTTTATTTTATGTTAAAACAAGAAATTTCACGCAAACAGTTGCGGGCAGAAGCTAATATAAAATGATTTAAGTAGTTTAATTTTTAGGTACATAGTTGTTGCGGCATTGTAATGGTTTCTCCGGCTATGGAAAGATTTTTGTTCATAAATGATAATGATAAATGATTTTATTTCTGTAAGTAGGTTTTTACAAACACTTTCACACGTCAATCATATTTTAAAACTAGATGAGGTCGGCATTTCGTATCTGACTACTCTGAGAAGAAAGACCGAAACAAACTCAGAGGTCACAGTCTCTTTTAAAGTCCAGACATAATCTTGATCAAATCATGTGAAGACCATGTAGATTGGTGTCTGAAATGGTCTTTTGAAGAAAGAACCACACAGATTGAGTGGACCTGTCCGTTCAGTGCACGCATTTGTCAGTAATCGTGCAGCTCAACTCAGAACATAAGGAGCTCAACGATTCGACGAACAATACCAAAGAAAGGACATTTGGGCAGGCCGCATAAATTACTCAAACTGCCATACCATGATCAGAAAAAAAAAAATACTGAGAAGAAGAAAAAAAAAACAAAGTAGTAGTGACATCAGAAGGTTCCTCATTTGAACGCATCTATATTTGGTATTTGATTAATAATTTCGACAATACTTGTCATAAGTTGTCGTAATATGTCGTGAGGAAAGTTTTGAGTATGAATGTGCATGGCTATTAGAGTAGTGGAAGATCAAAGAAACGATAAAAATAGAGTTTGTAAAAAATTATATGCCTAGAAAGGAGGACCGAGATGGCGACTAATAGAGAAAGAAGTATGGAAGAAAAAGACATGTCGCGCCGACCCCAAATAAATTGGGATAAGGCCAGGAATGATAAAGATGATGTTTCTTATAATACGTACTTAATTCAAATATTAACCCTCAAATAAAACAGTTTACAATCTGATAGACATTCCACTTAAAAATAAACCAACAACATTTAAAATCCGCATTTCAACTTCAATTTACGGGTTCGCAACCGTTGAGATTACGTCAAAATTTCAACGGGGAAATATATTTGGAATTGTCGGTGGCGATACGGTGCCCCTTTCTCGGTACTACGGTACTTCGGACCACGACGTTGCCACCTTGACATTTCGTTTAGGCTTGGAATAAAACTACAAAAAACATGTGAAGGGTTAAACCGTTGACTGCGACCGTGTGTGGGCGAAGAATTGTGCGCCGTGATTGTGAATTGTTGAATTTCTTTTATTGTGTTTGAGTTTTGGTTATGTAAGGAATTTTGTTTAGAAGGAAAACGAAGACTGTGTAACTCAATGGAACTCTTGTTCGTCAATCTGCTTGTCTTACGCGCTATTATAGTGAACATGGTCGTGTGTATTGTTATCAGGATTTTGATATTTGTAAGTCTGTGGTGTTTGTTTTGTAGTTCATGTTTAAATGTTTTGGCTTTTTCCAACGACATAAAACTATTTCTCATACAGACGTAATATTTAGTAGGAGCAATTAAAAGCTTAAATGAAAAACTAATCAACATTGTCTTCACAGGATCTGAACAAGATTATATCTGTACTTTAAAAGAGACTTTGACCCCTGAGTTTGTTTCGCGAATTCTTCATAAAAAAAAAAAATATATAAGTTACATGGAATTGATATTTCCTATCTGACTACCTCTGAGAAGGTTTCACGTACAACGACTCCATGTAGATTATTTTTTATATGTTGTGTAAAAGTGATTACGTTATCCTATTTGCAGAATAAACAATTCCATTTCATTTCAGAGAATTATCAAAATTCCAAGTAGGTCAAAATTCACATTTGCAGCAACATTCTGTAAAACAGCGCATTCACCAAAAACATTACATACAATTCAAGCCAAAAAGATATGTTTTATTTTAAAGCCTAGGTGAAAAAGAAAAACAGCATTGCAAACCAAAATGGTTGGCGCTGAAAGCGGCTAGAAAACTGCGAACTATCTCTGCATTACGGTTGGAATCTCGCCATAACAGTCACCCGCAGGTTTACCGCACGGTCCTAGTGTTATTGTAGTATTATTACTTTTCACGCTGGCATTTAAGGGTTACGAAGTGGCGAAGAATATTTTTATATTATGTGTCGAGTCTTTCGTGTGCGAGCGTGACTTGTAGCTTGTAGCTGCATTCTTGTATATGTTGGTATTATCGGAGTTACCAAGTTGAATCTGTGGGAAATGTATGTTACGTTTCTAGCTGATTGTACAGATTGCGAACTGTGTTTGTCTGTGCACTTGTACGCAATTTTCTTTCTTTGTTTAGTACTAGACCGATTCTCACATTTTCTTTGCATTTTGACTAGTCATACTGCAGAACTAAGTGTATGGCTACTTGTACTAAGCTATTTTGATGTAGTTTTGCACTTTAAAAATTAAACACTAGGCTTGGACTCAAATCCATAATAATATTATAAATGTGAAAGTAACTCTGTGTCTGTCTGTCTGTCTGTATGTTATGTTTTCACGCCTAAACCGCTGAACCGATTGTCATGAAATTTGGCAGAGATACGAGTATAGCCTGGAATATGGAAAAGGACATAGGCTACTTTTTTACGCGATAACTGACATCCACGCGGGCGGAGCCGCGGGCAAAAGCTAGTATTGTATAATTTAAAAACAAATTCAGACATCTATTATTGGAAAAATGTTATTATAATATTGATGAACTCCTTAATGATAAATTGTAAGTTATTTGACATTGCATTGCATTTTACATTACAATTAAATGAAAGAAAATTTAAAACTCATATTAAAAGTACACTTTGTAAACAAGCATATTACAAATTAGAGGATTATATCCAAGATAAGAATGCTTGGAAACATGCTGGTCCTGCTCCATAGGACAATTTAGAGTCTAGACAAAATCAAACTGGTTGCTAATTTAACTGTATAATTTATAATTTTTATGATATTAATTTTATTTTCTGTGATTAATATTTTACTCACACACTGACTTATTATATGTTGTTTTTATTTTTTATTTTTTTTGGGAAATCATATACAATGTTTGTAAATATGTGAGCACCATGTACCTATCGCATTTATTAATTTTTCTGTTTTTACTTCACTTTTCATTCTTTTTACCAATTGTGGTAAGTAATTTTGATGAATTTTTTTATATTTTTTATTTTTTTATTCTAGGTACATAGTCTTCACCTATAAATATTAATTAATGTATACAAACTATTGTTAACATTTTAAAAGAGTAAGTATGGAGGTTCTTGCCCATTCTTCTCCATACATAACTACATTTTGGAAGGCGCAACTAGAATCAATTAACTATTCATGTAATTTTTGACGTTCAAAAGTGCATCTTCGTGCCTATTTGAAATAAATTATTTGACTTTGACTTTGACTTTGATTGATATTTATTTAATTTTGACAACGTATGTATCTTTATTTCCATTAATTATTTTTCAGTATACTCAATTGTTAATGTTTTTATTACTTTTTCTGTCTTAAGTTATGTTGTGTTTCGTTGTAATTATTTTATTTTAATATGTTGATTATTCTTTTTTATAATAATTACTAATTATGTGGAAGTAGATTTTTGAGGAACAAATTATTTATTATTATGATCTCATGTAAAATGTACCACCAAATCACGCTAATAAATGAATTTGAATTTGACCGAAGATTAACCAAGTCAGACAAATAAAAGCGACAAAAAACTTTCCACTTCATAACGTTCCACGCGAATATTCTTCTTTCACATATTAACTATCGCATGGAGACGCATTCGCGGGTACTTGATGCTCCAAGTGTTATTATACTTTTATTACCACCACGCCAGCATTTAAGGGTTATGGTAAGGTAAGGAATATTATTTTATATAACGTGACACGTGCTGTCTTGGGACCGAGTGACGTGCGTGTAATGTGATTTTGATCGCAGTCATATTTTTTTTTTGTGATCGTTTTTAGATGTAATTTCTATTGTTTTCCCAAGTTTTTGCCATTATTGGAGTTATATTGCGCCAGGCACAGTTAGTGGGGATCTATTTTAAGTGAAGGAAAATAGGCTAGCTATAACTCTACTGTGAAAGACACAATTATAGTACTAGAAATAGGGACCAATTAGTTCAACCAGGTTTCAGACTGGCTAAAGTAGACTCATCCTTCATGGGGTAGTTTAAAATGTTACAATAAAATACCTGACATACTCCAATTGAACGAATCTTATATAAAACGCACACTATGCAGCCAAGTATATTATAAGTTGGGGGATTACATCGCTGACAAAAATGCTTGGCTCGATGCTGGTCCTGCTCCATAAGGGCGCATAAACTAATTGATTAGCATTTGAAAATATTATTGGAGCTGCTGAAGATTGTAAGACTATCTTTGCATTGTATAATCTCAATCTCCTTGAATTATATAATTGCATAGCACAGGTGTGAGTACTATGTACTATAGAGCTACCATTTACCGGGTAATATGTCTTTTATTGACTTGAATGTGCTCTGGCGGCTGAGAGTATGTTATGCTCACTCAAATGTCTCGCTGGTGGTGGCGTGTGTGTTGGATCAGTTCCCTTCAAAATGGTTGAGCTAAATGGTGCTAATCCATGCGTCATGTTCGTGAACGGGCGCCGTCAGTTGGGAGTGGTCATCTGGCTTATTTTAATTTACTTTAATTTTTGAATTGTTTTTATTACGGACGCTTCTAACGTGTACGTCTTTCTACATTGTTCTCACGTGTATAACTTTAACATGAATGATGTAACCCATTTTTTGTAACAATGTTTTGTTTTAAAAGAGTGTCCGTGGAGTTTCTTGTCCGTTCTTCTCCATAGGAACCTACTACGCTTTGGAATGGGCAACTAGCTTCATCTTTCTGACTGACCGACCCCTTGACAATTCAAAAGTGACTGTAATTGGTTTATTTGAAATAAATGCTTTGAGTTTGAGTTTGAGCTTGATTCTAATCAAATATTATATTTGTCTGTCTGTATAAGGTGTATCTATTTAAACACGAAATATTTTGAGAGATACACCTATAGGTAAATAAATCTAAGTATATTATTAAAAAAATTGAATAATTTAATATTACTTATTAGTAGGTAGGTAGGGTAGGCTTATTAAATTTCACCGTAAGACACGGTCTTGCAGCTAGTACACATATCTATATATCAAGCTATATATTTCCAGTATAAGCTGATCTCGCATTGTATAGATGGCACCTAGCTTCTGACGTTTCGTAAGTGCCCATGTAGGTTTATGTTTTTTTTTTTTTTTGATAGGATATCCGTACAATGAAAGGTTTTTTTTTTTAATCTTGGTCATCTCAGAGTGTAATCACTAAGGTTCCGACTCTTTAACCGGACTTTCCTGTGGCTGCCTTAAGCTCCTAAAGAAACTTAATGCCTCCAGCCAGGGCGTAAAAACTATAAACTAAACGACTGCTGCTCGCTAAGGGCACCCCCTGTGGGGTACGAACCTCGGCTTAGGGCAACGTCGGAGGGAGGGTGGCAAGGGACGTCGGTGGCTGGATAAAATCAGTGTTCTGATTATTATCAGGGGGATTTTGGATTACATGCTGCTCAGCTAAAGCGCGTGCTGGCGCTTCACTTACAGTCAAGGGTCGGGGAGGAATTGAAAGGTCAGCTTAGACTGGAATTATATAGTTTGATATGTAGCCGTGTGTACTCGATCCTAAGTGCGAATAGTGTGTTTACGGTAGCCTTAGTTAAAGCCTTTTAGCCAAAAGCTTAACTAAAGGCTACGTACAATTCTAATTTTATTATGGAGATGATTTATTATGGACTTGATTTTTATTCAGATTTTTTACTGTAGTTGTAATGACAAACGTCATTAGGATTAAATAGTTTTTTTTTTTTTCAAATTATTTATATAGATTCTTTTCTATTTTGTAAATGTGAGAACGTTCTAGGCCTAGTAGACTGTAGATTGATTGACCATTTTCTATTTTGGTAAATACCTGGTACTTGTTAAAAGGCTTAAACTGTCTTCCTATATACCTATTAACACCGTTATTTGAAAATATTGTAAAATCCACTTATTTTTAAAAGAGTAACTGTGAAGTTTCTTGACGGCTTCTTCATGAGAAACGACCAATTGGAACCGCGGACGTAGTTTCTGGCGTTTCATAGGTGCTGTTCCGTCATCGTACAAAACTAAACGTAATTTATTATAATTCTAGTAGGTGCCTAATCGACGTCCAAGGTTCCATCAGTTTTGAGATAACGAAACGCAAAGTTTCTATAATCTGTGGTGCATGCATACCGTGACTCGTAAAAAGTTGGAAAAAGTTCTAGAAAAGTCCCGTGTGTGAGAACATCTCCTTTCGCGCTTAACGTTCTCTCCTGTCCCGAGACTGGACAAACCATCGTTTTCATTCTTCTACGCGCGTAAATCTCAGACTCGTATCCCGGAATTCCTGTGTTCCTACCCTTCGAACCATTGGAGGTGGAAGGCTCAGCGTGTGTCATAGCAGTCCAAGGTACGTGTATGCACTGTATTTGCTATTGACATTCTGTGGAGTTTTTGAACATCGTGTTTTACCGTCATCGTTGTGTTCCCTAGTAGCAAAAGGCCACCCTTGCTATTTCGGCTTTGGTGCGCATGCTACAGGTGCCCATGTAGGTTTATATATGTGAAATAAAATATTTTGATTTTGAAACAGCCTAAATGCAGATTAGTTCTTTTCATCGGCAAAATCATCATAAATAGTTGACAGTAGAACTAACTAATTTTGTTAAACATTAAATAGTCCCCAATCATAGCAGCAACGCGTCAAATACCTAACAAATGAAGTTCACAAGTAGTGCTATTCTGTCAAAATCTCACGGTGAAAACTTAGGTGAAGTGAGTTTGAAGTGAGCTGTAATTCCACTTGATGCTTGGAATCGACACTATTGACAGGTCACTCCACGCTCACTTCACCGTCGTTTTCACGATGAAATGGTTACAGAATAGCACTGCTGCACCTACCACCTAATAGTTCACGTAATGACGTATAAGAATGGGCTCATTCGACTCGCATGCACTGTCGAGCACAATTACATTTCTATTCATTAAAAGGCTTCTTCTGTGGAACGTGTTTCCTGCTATAAATTAAATTTCCCAGATTCAACGCCATAAGTGTACAATGCACAGGTTTAAATTTTACAAGCGTTCGTGTGTGGCTGATAGGATAGCGGGTTGTGTAGTCATTTATTTAACACTAGCAACTCGCTTCGGCTTCGCACGGTTACAATTTTTATATAATATTTTACCTTGTGCATGTGGAATAATGTACCTTTCAAATGGTGTTTTTTTTTTTTTAATAGGAGCTGTGGTTCTCCACTTACGCCGACTATATATGGAGGGTAATCCATATATAGTCGGCGTAGGTGGAGAACTGAATAACTCAAATGTTCTAGTTTGGAGAAAATTGCGATTTATGGTTATTTGATTATAATATTTAGAGTCGAAGAAAACTTAAACGACTTATTTTATGTAACTCTTGCAATACTCAACTTATCACAAAGCGGTTATGGATTTATTTATTGAGTTATTTACTTTTTCTTCTACGATTTAGTGATAGTTTTGAACACATTTATTTTTCCATTTGGAACATAAAAATCCTATATTTCTGAACAGGACAGGAATATGAAAATGCTTGTCCGGCGAAAATATGCAACATGGTTGGGATATAACGAAAATGGTAAAGTCATTTTGACGTAAATCGTAGCTTACTCAGTTCTCCACCTACGCCGACGATATATAAAAACTCACAAAATTCGCTCTTTCTCTTTATAATATTAGTATAGATAACATAATAAATGCAAAGAGAACGCTGCTGCTCATACTCTAGTAAGTCCCTTAGTCGCCTTTTACGACACCCATGGGAGGAAATAGGGTTGTGCTATTCTTTACGTCCGGCACCACACGGTACCACACTGTGATCGCCAACCCGCCTGCCAAGCGTGGCGATTATAGCAAACCCCCCCAAATGGGGGAGGCCTATATCCAGCAGTGGACGTCTTTCGGCTGTAATGATGATGATGAGATAACATAATATCATGCCTGTGTTCCCCGAAGGGTTATGCAGAGGTGACCTATGGGACACCCACATTTCGTCAGTTATGTTTAAATCCCATGTAAGAGGGGGCGACCCTATTACTATTAATCGGGCACAAATCCAGATACCGAGCTGCTACTGAAAAAATCCTGATGGAAAAACTCAATAACACGTTGCCCGAGCTGGAAATCGAACCTAGGACTTCATGCTTAGCAGTCCTTCGTAAGTTGCATAAAACCATACGAAGAAACTTGTAGGGCCTGAGGCCCTGAACAGTGCGTGGTACAAACTTAGCAAGGCATCGATCTTGATAGAGTTTCGATACTATCTAAGCATGGGGTGGTGTGAATTTATTAGCTACATTCGAAGAACTGTGCATGTCGGGTTCGTAACAATAATATTATATCAACCGAGTTAAATGTAGAAATCGTTCGTTAACACTACACCGCACTGTTGTGTCTGTACTGTCTCATTTATTTGGTTCGACAAAAGTACTTACATTATTTTTGGAACGAGGTTCTTTGAAACTGGCAGGAATCGTCACAAAACGAAACAAAAAAGCGTAACAACCCAATATTACAAGTTAAATGTATATACAGGAAAAAAATTAACCAGTGCGTAATTTTTTTTTTTGGTGATTCAGTATCAGTAATACGAGTAGACCACATTTTCATTATTTTATCAATACTTTTTTTTCGACTTGAAATCAGCATAATATGGACACAATCGTAATAATATCAATGGGTGCGTGCGCCATCCGGCACACGCGGCGGGTGTCGGCGGGGTGACGCCGTGCTGTCCCGTTGCCGTCCCGCCGTATATATAAAAGAAAGAAAATTAAAAAAAAATATATTTTAT
Organism: Dryobota labecula; assembly: GCA_947523025.1. NCBI lineage: Eukaryota > Metazoa > Arthropoda > Insecta > Lepidoptera > Noctuidae > Dryobota > Dryobota labecula. The sequence goes on along the minus strand of OX383289.1, from coordinate 22,682,461 downwards.
ACCTGGTTAGGATTTAGACTAGGTTGAGGTAGTAGTAATCCAAAATATCAGGTGCATCAAGAATTCTGTCAGGAGCTTGTGGAATGTACCTTGTTTTATTTTTCACTGAAGATGGACCTTTGGCCTGTGAATATATAACTCTAAGTCTGTCCTGGTAGCCTTCCGGAGCGGCCGGAGCCTTGCAAGTGCACTGCAGAAGTCGTCCAGGTTCTGTGTCCGTGAGCGCTCGGTCAATAGCTTCCCCGGCTGCTGTTTAAGTCACTACCTCTTGATTCTTGTCTTCGTCACGGCTCAACATAATAATGACATAAGTCATAGTAGAATTAGGAGCGACTGATATTTTGGATGACTACTACCTCAACCTAGTACAATTCTTTTTTTTTATTTACTTGCTTTTATTATAGTTACTTGTATATTAGGTTATTTGTTACATTACAAGGTGTCAGCGTTCCTTCCTGCCAGTTGCATTGTGAAGCCTAACTTATAGTTGCACGTTTCAATGATGATGAGCTTAAAATAAAAAATATTTAAAATTTCTTTGTTTTCTTTCACCCTTAAATCCGCTCACAGGTACAAAGTCTCAGAAATCGCTAATTCTATAGCCTAAATATGTTATTATAAAACCCTCTAATTGGACGCAATATCGCGTTGCATGTGAGAACAACGTATTTCATAATACATAAGTGGACGTTTTTTAATCACTTCTGAATCGCCACATACCTTCTTTGAAATGCGAAAAACGTTAATACAGTGCTGAACAATTTAGACACGGTGTTAATGGGCATTGTTCTAAGAATGGAAGTGGTATGGAAGAATGGTGAAATAAAACCCAATTTTAAAGCTGTAGAAAAAAAGAAAAAAACATTTTATGTGGGACACGCACAGGAAATACAAAAAGGAGTATTTGAAACTTAACAGAATTGACATACTAGGATAAATAAAATAAAAAAAATAAAAATAAAGACCAGGGGCCCAAGTCTGCTATTTTTATAAATTCGTCACTCCAACACGATCCCATTGTCATTTTGCTAAAAGTTCGTAATCTGCTAAATTCATAATGTTCGATCATTGGTCGGTCAATGGTCTCTTAATAGAATTGTATTACAATGGCGTTTTGAACATTTATTCATGCCAGATTTCATTTATATAATATATTTTTACACCTTATTTATTAGTGTTATAAGCAATCTGAAGTAGTAAGAAGTTGGAAGTTTAGTAGGAAGTTTCATTTGTCATTATGTACGAGATTACCAATTCTTTCAATGGAGTGTCAGTGGCTGACCATTGGAAAGTCATAATGACGCCAGTATATTAGTAGATTACCAAACTTGTCAAAATCAACAATTATGAAATCAATGATATACCATTCTGACACTATTGTAATAGCAGACTTGAGGCCCTGTGCGACGCCAAAAAGCAATCTTTCTCAGCAAAAGCTGCGATATTTGAAAAAATAAATACCGTAACGCTGATATTCTGATAGGGCCCGATGTAATGGTATAACTTGATTATGAATAAAAGTTATCAGTAGCCCAAGCTCGAACACGCAGAGTTAACTTAATTTTAAGTTATTTATTTTAAGTTAAGTTAATCTAAATTCAAACCATTATAACATTGAAAATAGTCGTTTTGCACATTATATTAACTTACTTTATTTTACTTAGTTCCAGACTTTATCTTTGCATATTTATTTATTTATTTAATACTTTAAGCACACACAATGTAGGTACAGAGGTGGACTTAATGCCATAGGCATTTTCTACCAGTCAACCTTTGGGTGGTCCAGAGACAAACAGTGCACAGTGTACTTACATAGGTACATAAAAATTAATAAAATTGAAGTAGTTATCTGATTGTAATGTTAAAATAATGGCTTTTTACTAAATACATATTAAAGTTTGTACGGTACTTATAACAAAAAAAACTTGTTTTTTATCTGTCTGTCAGATATCTATTTTTTCCGGCTACTCTCCGAAATGGCTGGAACGATTTTCACGGGACTTTCACTAGCAGTTATCTGATGTTATTTTAGTAACTTCACTTCCTTTTATTTTAGAAAAAGTCTCACGGTTGAAGCCGCGGGCACCGGCTAGTGCACGTACCTCAAAACATTACTTAACAAGCTCATAAAAATTACTTTATTCAAAGGTTAAAGCTGTCAATACGCTCTTTAAACATTTTATAGTAAAAAACGCTTTTACCAACCCGAGTTTATGACAGCCCCAAAATGTTCTAAGTATCCACAAAAGAGGCACACCATCCCGTTACTTAGCCATAATCTACTACAAAAAGAAAGAAAAAAATCTTAACACTTTTACCTCGTAAAAGAAAGACTGGAACACATTTCATAAAAGAAAGCAAAGAAAAAAAAAATGAAGCAGATTTCCTCTCAAACGTACCGCGGACGACGGAGAATTCAATTTCCTGTGAAAAAATCCAGAATGGACGGAAAATAAATCGAGTAAACCATGTATTGACCGAGCGTTTTACATAAGATTAGTGTTTGAGAAGCAAAGGGACTTTGGAAAGCTTGAGGTAGGATGATTACTGTTGGTAAAACAAGCATAAACCAGTTGTATAACTATTTTTTTATGTACTATCTTTAAATTGTATAAATTTAAGTGACATTGCTCTTATAAATTTTGCAACGGATTTTGTAGCAGGTTTCGCCAATCCATACTAATATTATACTAATATTTTAAATGTGAAAGTAACTGTGTCTGTCTGTCTGTCTGTCTGTATGTTACGTTTTCACGCCTAAATTTCTGAACCGATCGTCATGAAATTTGGCAGAGATATAGCCTGGGATATGGAGAAGGATATAGGCTACTTTTTTACGCGATAACCGACAACCACGCGGGCGGAGCTGCGGGAAAAAGCTACGAAACACATAAATAAAATTGAAGTGTCTGTTTGTAATGTCAAAATAAAAGTATATACGGTACCTACTTATAACAACACTGACAACTACTTCATGACTTTGACTTTGAATGTACTGACGTTTATAAACTAAATTAAAGCACTAATTCAATTGTTATTTTAAAAAAAATAAGCGCCTCGAAGTCTCGCAGCGCCTTTGTTATATACATCACAAAATATACGAATGTTATACCAGGAGCCGCATGTCCTCTATATCAAATTATTTAAAGCTAGCAAAGAATTTTAATTGAAACGAAACTCGGGGATACCTTCGCTGCAGTCACGTTTTAATTTAATTACATTAGTGATTTCATGCGCCGGGTTCTTGTACCAAATTATTTAGTACCTACATGGTAGGAAATTTCCTTTTAAGGCAGTACGTTCGAGGAAGTTCAATCATCACATGACTAGCTTAGGCTGGCCCTTTTTTAAATCCCAACAAAAAACGAGAAAGTAATTTTCTCCGTCTGTCTTTGTTTGTCCTTTTCACGCCTTAACAGCTGAACGGATTTCGATGAAATTTTGCACACTGGTAGAACATGACCTGGGTTAGGACATAGGATACATGTCATCTCGGTTGTATGTTTCCGTGGGATAACTTTGGACCTTGTCGCCGCTGAAGCCGACAGCAAAAGGTATATAGCGGGATCACAACTGGCAAAATACAGGAAGTACAGGGTTTTTCAACTAAAACTTTGTTTTCTAAAACAAAATAAAACAAAGAATTTAGATTTTTCAAATTTTTATTGTATTACGAAGAGAAAAGTTTGGCAATTATGAATGAAAAATTATATCTGGCAAATGTCCACCACGACCACGCTGGCAGATGTCAATTCTTTCATCAAACTTTTTAATCACTTTTTGTCAAAATGGCGGGTCTACTTCGTTAATCACATCACGGATTTTGAGTTTTAAGGCTGCAATCGACCCGATTGGCTCCGTATAGACTCTGTCCTTAACATAACCCCACAATAAATAATCGAGTGAAGTTAAATCACACGATCTGGCTGGCCACTTAACAGCTTATGTTGTCCGAAAATATCACGAATTTTACGAAATGTAATTTTAACAGAACCACCATTTTCATAGTGGATTTTAATTATTTTAATTAGATTTTCGAGCGAAATTGAATTCATTGTAACAATTGCCAAAGCGTCTACTACGAATACGTCATAAAACTAGAATAAAAACCCCCCAATTGAAAAACAAAGTTCTTGTTGAAAAATCCGCTATAACCTACCCCTTCGTAAACGCAGGCGTGATGTTATATTAAAGCCTGTCTCTTTGAAGCTTTTCAAGTAACATTAACCCAATGAATCGACAACGCTAAAAGACGCAACGAGACTGACGCAGTACCTGCACGCATAAGCGTCAATTTGAATTAAGGCATTAGACACACTGATCACAGAGTTAATCTGTACTGATAATGTAGCTCGCGTGAATGCGTGCGAAGGCGTCGAGACGATTGTGCGTTGTCATTGAGGCGTGAACACACTGGTTTTACAAACAACAATGTAATCTCGACGATTTGAAAGATATACAACCTCCTTTTCTGGTGTTGGTGTCAGTGGGGTTCGAGAATTATTAACAAAATTAATTATTATTATTAGCTCGTACACATATTGTGGGTCGAACAACTTCAAATCCAGGTCAAGCAATAGTTGTCTGCCATTTTTGATGAATTGGACCTATTTAGCGCAGCCGTGAGGCACATATTCCATGGATTTCCTTTTTAGGGTTACGTAGTAAAAAAGGAACCCTCATAGTTTCGCCATGTCCGTCTGTCTGTCTGTCCGCGGCTTAGCTCAGAGACTCTTAGTACTAGAAAGCTGTAATTTGGTATGGGTAAAATAAAATTTTGACAAAAAAGAAAAAAAAAATTACCCTTGTACACGTAAAGTGGGGATGATATATATTTTTTCTCGTCTATCCCATGTTGCGGGAAGTGTTGTTATCTAATTTTTTGTTTTCTAGATTGGGTAGTCGAGAAGGTTGGTTGATTGGTTGGTTTTTTGCAATCGGCATTTTGTTATGATTGTTTGTTTGATATCATTTGCCTGTGTCGCAACTCAGTGTAATTACCAGAGATCGGAATAGGTAGTGCTAATATACCTAAACTTCGAGGAAGGATGTAACATAGAGTGGATTATACCTCCTTTAAAATCCCGGAATAATTATAATGACGTTCAAATCCGGGGATTTAAAAACCACGAATTATTTATTGGACTTTTATAACAAATTATTTATTTGAAAAATCATGTAATTTTTTTTCGGGTTCCGTACTAAAACTATTAAATTAAAGACCTTTTTTAGCAAGTTTAGTACGTAACCCTAAAAAATGTTAAGCACTTGTTTTAACAGAACAGAGTGCTTAAAACTCGTTCCTATTTGAAAGAAAGAGCAATCGAGAACTCTCAAACAATGTTTACCTATCCAAAAGATAACTATAGGTTGACTTAAACTTGAAACACAATTATAATGTGGTTTGTAATCAGCTTGTATCGTAATTAGTTGCTTGATAGTAAAGCGGTGCCATATATCTTGAAACTTTTGGAATAATCAGATTCCACGCTAACTGATTAATTAGTTTCAAAGGCTTTAAAAGACAGCCATTTGTATGTCTGGAGTTGAAAATAAATAGAAATAGTTTAGATTAAGATGAATAATTAAGAATGTCTTTATTTTCTAATACAGCGATCTCTTGCTGTATCAAACCTTCATCTGATACAGAGAAGGAATGAGTAGGTATTTATTTAACCCCTTATCTACACATATATTAACAGACAAGAACAAAGGAACAGAAAATACGTGCCTATAAAGGAGATTCTTATTTCAAAAGCAAGTGTGTGGTATGTGTGTCAGTGTTTTAATTCCATAAAATGTGTAGTTTTTCATCTCGATGTACACACACACACACACACATCACAGTATACCAATATCACACAGTATACCGACAGTATATCGATGAAACAGTATAACTAATTTATTTAAAATTGCATTGCATTTATTAATTTGTCCGTCATTACTTCACTTTTCATTATTTTTACCTATTGTGGTAAGGTAATTTTATTCTAGGTACATCATCTTCACCGATAATTATTAATTAATGTAATACAAACTATTGTTAATGTAATACAAACATTTTAAAAGAGTAAGTATGGAGTTTTTTGCCCATCCTTCTCCATACATAACTAACTTTTGGAAGGGGCAACTACAATCAATTAATTATTTTTATAATTTTTAACGTTCAAAAGTGCTTCATATGTGCCTATTTGAAATAAATGATTTGACTTTGACTTTGAAAACCAGGAAGGAAGGAAATTGATTTAAAGGAAACCCGTACTTAAAATTATTGTTCGGACATAGAAATACGGTGGGGAAGCATGGTTATCAATACTCATACATTCTGTATATAAAGAAGCTTTTGCCCTGCACTAGAATTGCTGGCTGGTATTATAGACCAAAAATGAGGCATTAAAATTAGAAGAATAGACTAATAGTATAGACTAGACTTTAACGTGGTCGCTCACAATGGGCCTAATTAAAAGGCTAAAAGTAGGCTAGACTAGGTCACTAGGGCTCTCCCTAGTGACCTAGTCTATGCTTGGAGTTTCCCTACGTGATCGAATTAGAAATGAAGAGATCCGCAGGAGAAACAAGGTAACCGACATAGCTCGAAGAAGGTTCTGTTCTGGAGTGGCGACCGTGTACCGGAAGACCTAGCGTTAGAAGGCCTCCCACAAGGTGGACCGATGACCTTGTGAAGGCCGCAGGAATCCGCTGGATGCGGGAAACACAGAACCGCTAGAAGTGTCGGTGCTTGGGGGAGGCCTATATCCAGCACTGGACGCGTTTCGGCTGACATGATGAAACACTTAAAATACCAGGGCGTAATAATCCACAAGAAGTAATAGCAAATAATGCATCATAAACACCAATCTATCAAAAAGTTCATGATTGAAATTCAAGCAACCGACGAATTTCATTACAGAACTTTCTACTACGTACATAATGCGATAGTGTGGTGCCTTGATAAACGCGAGTGCATTACGGGCACATCAAAGTTTTATGATCCATGGGGTAAAATAAATGCCTATTTATAGTCACGACCAGTGGTTAAATGGAATATTGGATTTTATTAATATAATGGATTTTCTAGAGCCGTTGGTCCCGGCTATCATACGTAGATCTCTGACAGCTGTTAGGAGTAGTCATGAGCTCGAAAACTCAGACTTGCCAAAGAGTATCATAATGCTCAGGATTTTTTTTTTGAGTTGTTTTTACTTAAAGAAATTATATAATACAGAGGTGTTACTTAATTCTAAACTCACCAAAATTTTACGTTTGATGGCGAGAGGCGCTCTTTTTCATAACAATGAACCACCTTACGTACATAGCCACTACTTATATATTATACTGCTATGGTTTAATCTTATATCTTATCTTGTTTTATCTTTCTTAATGAATGCATTTTGTTAAACTCTTTAGGTACCAAATACTTCGATGTTCTCATACCATAATAATTTATTATCTCTTAACTAGGTTGTAGAGGACAGATTTGCAGTCGCTCCATCTACACTAAAAGAGAAAAGATTTGTATTATTGTGTTTGTATTTTTGCTGGAAAGAGTATTCTTAGATTTTTTATTCTTTCTCTTTATTTGTTTAGGAACCCCTTAACAAATAACAGATAGAAAAAAAAATTATCTAAACAGATACGCCAACCCCATCGTGTCTTTTAACATTGTTTTTTTTTTTTTCGTCATGAAATTTTGCAGAGATATGGAGAAGGACATACGCTACTTTTTACGCGATAACCGACATCCACGCGGGCGGAACCGCGGGCAAAAGCTAGTTATTTGTAAAGATATCATGCGAGCGAAGCCGCTGGAGGAAGCTGGTGTAAAATAAAGGTACTCAGCTGCATCTGGTCAGACTAGAAGCAGACCCTAACATAGTTAAGAAAAGGCTAGGCAGATGATGATTTATTTTTTCTAGATTTATCATAATAACTTGCCCCATTAGCTATTTTAAAATCGTGCTATAAAGTTTAATTCGAATTTTATACATGGAAAACCTTTTGTCATGAAGAAGTGACTTTGAGATACTCATCAGATTATACTATATGTATATGATCTGATGAGTATCTCAGAGTCACCTCTTATACGAGTATATACGTGACCTGCGTACATTATGTATAATCTGATCAAACAACATTCGACAATATAAGAAACACAAAGGGGCTATAAAAAATTGTCAAGTATTTGTCCAATAGGTAAGTTATATATTATCTTTAGCTTAAAAGTTCAACTTACTAGTATAACATTATTTTATATGATAACACTTTGAATCCTCGAAAACGTCGAAACTCGGAACCCACTGAAATGATGTATTTTCAGAAATAGGTACCTATTTTTTAAAATACATCATTTCAGTTCTAATCATTATATGCGCGAAATAAGCTAGAATAATGCCCGGTATTATTTATACACTATTCATTGAAATATCTTAACTTTACGGTCAGATGCTTTCGTAATTAAAATTGCTCTTATGCTAACAGTTTGAGCCTTGTAGTGGGTAGTACTTGAACTAAGTAGGTATACCCAAAGTCTCAAATTCAGATAATTTATGTAAACAAAGGGGATAACATAACAAAAAAAATTCTTTGTAATGGTAATTCACATAAAATGGCGAAAAAAGAGGTTTCATTTTCTTTTAAGTACTGATTTTAAGAAATAATAGTAAATAAATAATCATACCGTAATTATTTTTATAAATTTTCGGTTTTAAACAAAGTTATTAAAAAAAGTAGATTTTCTGGTGTAAAATATTTTATGATACTAGTAATCGTAACAATGCAGGAGATACAAACATGTTCAAATTTTTTACATCTTCAACAACACTAATATTACAACTGTCATTCATAGATTCATAATGTAAGTAGTATATCTAGCCACATTTTGGATGAAAACGGCTGTAAACTGTTTCGAGTGGAAATTGATTTTGGAAGGCCTACGTCTAGCACTGGACTTAAAAGGGTAAAAATACAAAAAAAATATATGATAAAATGTTTTGCACCACTGTCGTGTCAATTTGGCAGTAACATTTCTTGACATTACTTTGTTTACATAAATTATCTGAATTAGAGACTTTGGGTATAGTTTATAAGTAACTCAGTTCATTTTTGTGCTAAACTGGAAGAAAGGTATATCTGTGTTGGTTTTTCAATAGTCATATAATTTTTATGTGAACGTAACGAAATTTCGTTTTTTTTAAAGTACACACAAGAAAGAATGGTTGCCATAAATCAAACACAATGGGTATAAAATTTTAGCTCATTATTTATTTGAAAAAATTTTAGTTTGCTCACTAAACGCTTTAGGATATAATTTAAAGTTTGATTTTACATCGTACTTAACTTGCTACTCATAGAAAAACGTGGAGAGTGCAAAAAAAATATTATTCCATGTAACAATAACCTTACAACATACTCGTAGGATAAACATAAATCTTTTAAATAAAAATATTTCCCTCATTCAGACGGCCAAAAAGTCAAAGAAAAAAACGGGCACCTTATGAAAATATCCCTACAGAAAAATTGTTTCCTTTTATTCTTGAAATAAAACATTTTAATAGAAACGACTTTAGATCCATTAAAACCGTACCATAATTTCATCTGTCACGGCACTTCCCGTCATTTCTTCAACTTCCAACATTTCCGTTCTTAAACTTTGTAAGGAAAAAAATGTTGGTAGCTGCGAAGTTTTTATACATCCTACGCGGTTCAATAATAAAGTTTCGATCGATTTACATCAATCAAAAAGTGGATTGTTGTCGATTCCGGTAAGAGAAACTTTGGGTTAGTTGTGTTTCACATACAGTACGTATTCTATTTATATTTTAGGGTAGCTGTCAACCAGTGTTGGGAAAAATGTAATCTAACTACTGATTACTAACTACAACTACTATTATTATGATTACTAACTACTCTTGTAGTTAGTAATCATAATAATAGATTGCATGAAATAATCGTAGTTAAAATTTTTGATTACTAACTACAAATCGTAGTTGCAATCACGGTTACATGATTACTTTTTGTAACTATTTACCTACGTTTACTTCAAACTTCTTCGTTTTGTGTTTTACATGCAAACAATAATTGTAGGTACCTACAGTAAAATAAAGACAAGTGTGATGTTTTTTTTTTTCGTATTTGATAGCTCGTCTTCAGATACTGAGGATCCCTCCGACACTGCCCTAAGCCGAGGTTCGAACCCCACCTGGGGTGGGGCTTAGCGAGCAGTCGTCTAGTTTAAGTAGCTTTTAGTAAAAACTCCCCTGGCTGGAGGCGTAAACTTCTCTTAGGAGCTTGCGGCACCACAGGATAGCCCGGTTAAGGAGCAGGAACCCCCAGTGGTTATACCTCCGAGATGCCATACAAAAAAAAAAAAAAAAACGTTTGTAGAGTCCAAAGTTCAAAAGCATTTACTGTTGATTAATTAACGAATGCTCGTAAATATTAACTTTTAAACATATTTGCTTACAATACAAGATATTCTTAGAACTAAAGTAATCAGTAGTTATAACTACTCGATTACAGTAATCAGATTAACGATTACTTTATGTAACTTGATTACTGTATTTAGATTACATGTAATCATAACTATTTGTAGTTACTTGTGTGTACTTGATTACTGTAGTTAGATTACATGTAGTCATAACTACTTGTAGTTAACTACTTTTAGTCGTAATTAGTAGTTAGATTACAAAATAGTAGTTTACTACGCCCTACACTGCTGTCGACTTTAACTATACCTACTCGTACGTAAAATGAAAACCATGTCATATATATAAGCCAATAAGACGTATACGTCAATTGACAAGTAATGAGTTAATGTGTTGTGTGTGTAAAGTCAAAAGTCAAAGCATTTATTTCAAATAGGCACATAAATGGCGCTTTTGAACGTCAAAATTAACACGGAAATAAAATTGATTCTAGTTGTCCCCTTCCAAAAGGTAGTTTCGCATGGAGAAGAATGGGCAAGAAACTCCACCGTTACTCTTTTAAACTGTTGTGTTGTCAAGGCATAATCAGCCTATAATATTCTCACTGCTGGGACTCGGGCCTCCTCTGTGTGAGAAGGAGTGAGCCGTAATCCACCATGCGGGCCCAGTATGGGTTGGTAGATGTCATATGTATTCGAATTTTTGGTTCTAGGACCTGCCGTTTTCCTCACGATGTTTTCCTTCACCGTTTTAAGAGCAGTGGTAATGAAATTATTTACACAAAGTAAAGCGCCTACCTGAGTTCGAACCCTTGATCTAGAAGTACAACTCGTCAAGTCATAAGTCGTAATGCTTATTACCTCTGGGTCATCACTGCTCTCGCGTTTGTATAGTATCTTATTTTTTTTTGTATATAGGCACCTTGTAGTTATTTCGTTAAACTGACTTATTATATGCTGTTTTTTTTTTTTTTTTTTTGCGAAATCATATACAATGTTTGTAAATATGTGAACACCATGTACCTATCGCATTTATTATTTTTGCTGTTATTACTTCACTTTTCATTCTTTTTACCAATTGTGGTAAGTAATTTTGATGAATTTTTTTATATTTTTTTATTCTAGGTACTTTTTTTTTTTTTTTTTTTTTTGTGTATGGCTTCTCGGAGGTATAACCACTGGGGGTTCCTGCTCCTTAACCGGGCTTTCCTGTGGTGCCGCAAGCTCCTAACGAAGTTTACGCCTCCAGCCAGGGGGTTTTTACTATAATCTACTTAAGCTAGACGACTGCTCGCTAAGGGCACCCCAGGTGGGGCTCGAACCTCGGCTTAGGGCAGTGTCGGAGGGAGGGTGGCAAGGGACCGTCGGTGGCTGGATAATATCAGGGTTCTGATTATTAATCGGGGGAGTTTGGATTACAGGCTCAGCTAAACCACATGCTGGCACATCGTTAAGCGTCGTCAAGGGACGGGGAGGGCTTATTAATCGGGGTGGGTTTCGCGCGGGACCTCTAAAGCGAGGTCGGAATTGTGATCGTGTTCGTGTTGTGTGTACTCTTCGAGCTGTACTAGTTTCCCTACGGCTCTCCTGAATGAGAGTGGTGGGGTCGTCTGGGTCGGTCAGTGCGTGCCTTGGACGGCGGATCGTACTAATGCGGGAGGGGGTATAATTGGCGGCCTGCACAACGAGAGTGTTGCGGTGGGTGGCGGCAGAGTCGAAGAATCGCTTGGAAGAACGTTTCAAAAATTGGGCTATTGTAGGCATTCTAAGCTCTACATGGAGGTTTGTGTTCCGAACGAACCAGGGGGCTCCCGTGCATTTACGGAGGAAACGATTTTGAATGATTTGCATCTTATGGATGACATGTGATTTTGCTTGGGCAAAGACTGGACTCGCATAGGTCATGATGGGGCGGATGCACGCGGTGTACAATCGCAATTTGCACTTGAGTGACAATTTGCTATTTTCGTGGACAAGGGAGTGAAGCCTATAGAGAGCGAAGGCGGCGCGCGAACGCACCTTACTTACATGCTCAGAAAAGGAGAGGCGTTGATCGAGGATGACACCTAGATATTTGGCTCGCTTCTCCCAAGGGATAGGCTTGCCGAACATGGTGACAGGTTTGGGCTTTGGGGGGATTTTTCTCGGTTTTATGAAGAGGACCGCTTGGCTTTTGTCAGGATTGACTTCGATCCGCCACTTTCTAAACCACGCACCGAGCTTGTCGGCTGCAGTCTGGAGAGTGTTGGTAATGACATTATGACTCTTCCCTCTGTAGTAAACGGCCGTATCGTCTGCGAACAGAGCCAACTGAGCCTTTTTAAACTTCGGGATGTCGCTGGTGTAAAGCGTAAAAGCCAGGGGGGATATCACAGAGCCCTGAGGGACTCCTGCGCGTATGGGATGGGAGGAGGAGAGGGCTCCCTCTATGCGATAGCGAAAGGTGCGATTCGACAAAAAGTCTCGTAAGATGAGCACGAGACGCTCGGGCACACCGAGTTGGTACAGCTTGTAAATCAAGCCGTTGTGCCAGACTTTGTCGAACGCTTTCGCTATATCAAAGAAGATAGCTCCTGTCATAAGGCCGCGTTGAAAGCCGGCGCTTATGTCCTCGACTATACGGTGGACCTGATGGGTCGACGAATGTTTGGTACGGAATCCAAACTGTTCGTGGGGGATAAGGCCCTTAGTCTCGGCGTAGTCTCTGAGACGCTTATAAATAAGCCTCTCGTAGAGTTTGCCCATGACTGTGAGCAGGCTAATGGGGCGGTAGCTCGCGGGCTCCTTCTTGGGTTTACCGGGTTTGGCAATACCGATTACTGTGGCCTCTTTCCACACTTGCGGGAAGACATTATTGTTCATGGCTCCATTGAAGATGGTGGCCAAGAGCATTATCAGGTGGGCGGGGAACAATTGGACCACCCTATTGGTGATACCATCAGAGCCAGGGGCTTTACGAGGTTTCAGACCCTTTATGAGCTCGTGCACTTCCGCCGGTGTGACGGGAGCCAGAGGATACTCAGGGTCTTCAACGGGCGGGAGGGAGGCTCTACGTTCGACTTCAGCGTCGACCTCATCGAGGTGCGCCTGGTCTACTGGTTGAGAGCTGGGCGAGCACTGGGCCTCTAGACTGTCGGCTAAGCATTCGGCTTTGTCGATGTCTTCGAAAGCGAGAGACGCGTCTGGGCGGATCAGTGGGGGCATTGAGGCTGAGCCACCTCCTCGGCGATTGAGTTTCCTTTGGAGTTGCCAGAATGCTAGATGGTTCGGCTCTAGGCTGCTCAGTAGCTTATCCCAGTCGGCGTCACGAAATTCCTTCACGCGTTTACTTACAGCACGCTGCAAGTAGCGCATGTGGATTTTGTTAGCCGTGCAGGGAAAGCTACTGTACGCACGGACGGCTGCGTTCTTCTCCGTCATCAGTGCACGTACATCGTCCGGCAGTTTCCCGCGACGGTTATCCGTCGCCGGAACCTCCCTTGAACATGTGTTCAGGACAGATTGTACGTGCTCTGTGAGAGAGTCGATCGCGGTCGTCGTGTCTGCGATAGAGTCGAACTGGTCGGGGATCGAATCCAATTGGGGGGACGTGTTAGCTTTCAAGCTTTCGCCTACTCGCTTCCAGTCCGTTATCCTTTTGGTGCGCGGGGGGATATTGGGGTCGTGAAGACCTATGCGAGGGGCCATTTCTACGAGAACAGGTCGGTGGTCAGAGTGAAGCTCGTGGTGCACCTCTATAGAGACCAACCGTAGGTTGATGTTCTTTAGAAGTGCCACATCGAGCACGTCAGAGGCATGGTCAGGATTATGCGGATAGTGGGTGTGATTCATCGGGGCGATGATATCAAAATTTAGGAGGGGGCAGAGGTCAAAGAGGACTTTACCCCTATGGGAGGTGAGTCTACTATTCCAGGCTGGGTGCTTGGCATTGAGATCACCCGCCATGATGACGGAATCACTCATGCTCAAGAGGGTGCTAAGGTCGTCGGTCAGTAGTCGATCTTGGATAGGATCAATTGTAATGGTAGGGGGCAGATAGGCTGATATTATCGTTATAGATGGGTGGCCCGTCATACCGATTCGGCAGATCGAGACTTCTAATAGGGACTTTAGGACAGGAGGGTCTATGGGCATGCAATAGAGCTCTGATTTATAATAGATTAGAGTACCTCCCAGGTGGCACCGCGACCTATCGTTGCGAATTATACGATAATTCGCAATTGACGGGTTACGGTGCCTGGGTTTTAAAAAGGTCTCTTGAATTAGGAAAACGTCTACCTTATGATCGCCGAGGAATTCGGTGATCTCTGAGTTTTGGCCGTCCAAGCCATTGGCGTTAAAATAACCTAACATTAGGGATCGGGGTTTGTTTCTAGCGGGGGACCTAGTATCCATTAAGTGGTCTAGGGGTGTTGTTCGCGAATCTAGACAATGCTTGCGTGATCTCGGGATACGCATTGTAGATTGCCTGAATTTGGTATAAGTCACCGGCGTTGGTCGCGGCGACTATCTCATCGGCCATCCTCCTCGCGCGGGGGGTGAGGAAGACCATGTAGGTGGAAGAGATCACCTGGAAGGGATCTACTTTGTTGACACCGGCCACGGGAGTGGGGGTGTGGTTGGGAGGGGGGCGCGCGTACGGAGCGGCGGCGACGGGCGCGGGCGCGGGCGCGGGCGCGGCGGCGAGGGGCGCGGGTGCGGTGGGGGGCGCGATGGTCGCCGGTCTCGATTGCGAGTTCTCGAATCGGGTTCGCGGGTCCATTAATCGGGGTATACTGGCCTGAGGGGCCTGGGGAGCGACTGCCTGAGGGGCGGTTCTAGTCTGGAGATTAGGGAACGCCTGCTGATGGTGCAGGTAATTCCAGGGACTGGGTCTCTGGGGACTCAGTCTTACTGGTTCCAAGTAGGACGGGCATTCGCGGAATTGACGCGCGTCGGTACGCTTCGCTAAGCGAGGGGGCGCGGATTTTGGGGCTTTAGCGCAGGCACGGTAGTTCGCGGGGTGGCCTGCCTCGCCACATAGCACGCAGCTAGGTGGCTCGGTGCATAGTGCGCGGTCCTTGGGACGTTCGCATTCCGCAGTGCTATGCGAACCCAGGCACTTTACGCACCTGGGTGTCGCATAACAGTGCTTCTGCGTATGCCCGTAGAGTTATTCTAGGTACATAGTCTTCACCTATAAATATTAATTAATGTATACAAACTATTGTTAACATTTTAAAAGAGTAAGTATGGAGTTTCTTGCCCATTCTTCTCCATACATAACTACATTTTGGAAGGCGCAATTAGAATCAATTAACTATTCATGTAATTTTTGACGTTCAAAAGTGCATCTTCGTGCCTATTTGAAATAAATTATTTGACTTTTGACTTTTAATATTCATGTTATTTTTTATCACTAAGTTGTGCTTGTGCTGTTAACACAATTTGATTTGATTTGTGAAAACAATTTGATTTTGTATTCGCCAAGCTAAAGACAGTAGAAAACTTTCTAATCGACGGCCACAAAGTAGGTATATACGGTTTTCTATAATCATGATTTTATAGGAGAGCGTTTTGAACGCGAAACTGTGATAATTAATAGAACAACGAAGCTATCTTGTCCTACTTTACATCATTTATTTAATAGGGCATTACCAAGGAAATGGTTAAGGGCAATATTAGGTACTGTAATATTGTTTTGTTCCAAAGTACGGTACTTCGACAATTTGAGAAAAATTGTTGTAGTTATCTTTATATTCGTGATAAAAAATCCTATGAAAAAACAAAGAATTCTGAGTCGAATTATGTAAAAGAGTGAATTTCGTAAAAAGTGCAGCCGACTCTTTCTTCTTTGCTGCCGTCGTACTGTCTACACGGAACGTCATTTTTGTCTACTCTTCCGTGGATAAAACTGTGCTCGAGATAAGCCTGCTGAAGTGAGCAAGAGGCAGTTTTTATCCCCATTGCGTAACACACTATTAATCACAATCTTAATAATTTTGAAAGATACTGCTAATCCATTGCTTCATATAAAGCCATCTCTGCGCCATTTTTTCATGTTTGGGCCACGAGGGTGTGGCCTAAAATTTTTCTAAGGTAAAACTTTCTTAACATGTTTTGTCGGATAAATTTGCGCAGCGGACCCGGCTTAATGTTCGAAAAATAAACAACACATAAAACGCAATTAATGTAGTTGAACTATCAAAATGAAACCCATTTCTACTGTTAATATGCGCATTTACCCCGCAGGAGACATTGACGTAGATTATTATTTGTACATAAAGTAAATGTAGACGAAAACGAGAGACAACATTCAACACCGAAGTTCTGCAAAATAACAATATTTTCTCGAAAATTATAGCATCTTCTAACTTTATCCGATCAAGATATCTTTTGGAGACAATTTACCACTTTTACAGGTACTTTCTGTTTTACCCATTATTTGAGATAAAAGCCTGAAAACACCAATAAACATTAATAGATTGTCTCGTGTCATCGGGGATTATTTTTGACGCGACATTGGAGTAACGAGTCTGCCCTTTGAGAGTGTAAAGGGTTGGGGTTGAGGGTTGAGTGTAAGGGTTTGTATAGGATACCTATTTTTGCATTATATATTTTTTTGCAATAAATTTGCAAAAAAAAAATATATATAGTACAAAATGTTTGTGCATACAAACTTATATTTACAGTTGGAATGTATGGGGGAATATGTTTTTCAACTACAATGTTATGTTTGTTCTTGGGATAAAGTCATTCCAACTACGGAAACCTTATCATTGCTTACACTTGACCGGTTTTTGTACCAATAAAATAACTGACAAATCATAATTCAGATTTACATATATCATTCCTTGCTCGTAAAAAAATGAGAGGCTAGCAGCAACACAGTTGTACTAGAAGATAGCTGCCGTTAGCTGGCAGCCTGCCACACTATAGTGCGACTTTATCAATTTTTAACCCGCAGTATTCATGCCAAAAGGGCAGTTTCAAGCATAAGCTTAAAACTATCAAGTTTCGAAACGGTCAGCAAAGTTAAATAAGAGCCAAATAGTCTAGAAACAAAATACTGTTGTGTCTGGTTGATAAAATTACGTTTGGTGCGAAATCACAGCGCTTGGCAAGACACTTGTGCAGTTTTGTGTTGCACAGTCTTCAACCGTACCTACCTATATAATATATTAACGCTGCGGTCGACACAAACGCGCGTCTTTTAGCTTAGGTATATCTTATATTGCAGTAGTTGGTGTAACTTTCCTAATTATTTTTATTTATTTATTTCAGACTATATTATACACATACAATTCATATGTTATTAGTAACAATGACTTAAAAACTATGTTAGTAACACTTACATACAACTAAAAACGACGTGGCCCAACACACGTTGGCAGTTGCTTCCGTACTCACTGCCTTATGAAGGGACTGTCCACCTTGTCTAATAATGTTTTTAGGATGCTGTTGGAGCTTCCGCGCAACCTACCCATTATTGACGCTGTTCTCTTCCTCATAAGGGCATGAAAATCGTCAATACGGGCTTCCGTGAACATCTCCAAAGCGCTGCAGTAGCGCGGAAGCCCCATCAACATCCTAAATCCATTATTATATTGTACGCGCAGGATGTAGGCTCTTTGCGTATATTTCACCCACAAGCTGCACGTGTATAAGGTCTGACAATATGCCTTGAAAAGCGATACTTTAACATCCTTACTACGACGCGCAAACCTGCGAGCTTTGTTTTTATACTTTTTTTTCTTTAATTTAAGATACTATGTTATTTCAAAGAAATTGATCCTTATGAATGACTCTTTCGGTGGGTATCATAAAATACAGGATGTTTTTTTTTTTTCACATTTCACCGGTTCTATTCCCGGCTCAAGCAGGTGATTTTTCAACAATCCTTAAATGCAGTTTTAATTATTTTTGAAAATAAAGAAATGTTTCCTTTCAGTAAAATTTGCCATCATCAATATTAAAGGTACTGTTCCTCCAACCACGGTCTTTTTTTTCCAACCTGTATATATATATATAAAACACTAACAAACTTGCAGAACTGTATTACTAACATCATAAAGACCAAATTTTGTTCTATGACTTTGTACACAAAAACAAACTTTTAAGATTTCGTTGTTCTATACATTTAGAGCGTTAAATTCAAATATTTTTACTTTTGTATGAAAGTCTGATGAATTAAGAGGGCGCTCACGATCCACTAGCGCACTCCTTTAAAAAATGCCCCCTGACGCGGGCGCTTCGCACCCTTAACCGTGCAGCAGAGGAGATAGACATTTTTTGCTTGTACACTGTGTGAATTCACAAGAATAACATTTTATGTAATAAGTTTTAGAAAATAAGTAGGTATTGGGTTTGCTTCGCTATTCCATTGGGTTTTGTACCTGTAATAATAGTTGTAAGTGATTATAAAAAATAAAAATAAATATCTCGTGACTGAGAAGGAATTATGAAAAACATCTCAATCAGGTCCCTTGGTTAATGTGTCTAGAATTTTCTAATACATTTTATAAAGTTTCATATTGAGACACGAAGCAACAAAATTCGATCTAAAGAAAAACGGCCACATTCCTCTAGATCGTATTTTGTTGCTTCGTGTGGTGCGCACATATTTACAAACATTGTAAAAGATTTTCCTAAAGAAATTTAAGTTAACGATAACGCGATCGAATAGATATAAGAACTCACATTAAGGCCACTGTTGAGAGTAATGGTGGCCCAGTGGAGACGGCCGCGACTTACGAGTTGTAAGGTCGTAGGTTTGAACCCAGGTAGGCAGTTTATTTAGTGTAAATTATTTCATCACCACTACTCTCAAAACGGTGAATGAAAACATCGTGAGGAAGCCGGCATGTCCTAGAACCAAAAATTCGAAGACGTGACATCCACCAACCCGCACTGGGCCTGCGTGGTGAATTACGGCCCACTCCCTTTCATAGAGAGAAGGCCTGGTATCTCAGCAGTGGGAACATTATAAGCTAATTATGCTTAGGCCACTGGTCGCCTTTAAAAACACCCACAAATGGAGAAGCTTCCACGTGATTCCCATAAAGATAGGTCTACTTATCTCTATGGGAAACCTGTGGAACCTATTCTCATGAGGTAATCTTCATGGGTAACCTAAGACTGGAGAGAACGGTTATGTGGGACTCCTACCTACTAAGGGCCAATTTCACCAATAAAACTGAACGCGATCAGCACCGTAGTGACAGCTCTTCAGTGTCATCTCTCTCTCAGTTTAGTAAAATCTTATTTAAATGATAGACAACAGCAAGTTCAAATAAATGGAGTCAATTCACTCGGCTTAAGAGTAAAAATGGGTGTGCCACAAGGCTCGATATTGGGTCCTTTCCTCTTTTTAGTATATATTAATGATCTAGCCCATTTTTAAAAAAATCAACCACAAATGGTGTTATTTGCTGACGATACTTCCTTAATTTTTAAGATAAATAGACGTGCATCAAATCTTGACGACGTAAATAACGCCCTACTGCAGGTCCAAAATTGGTTCACTGCTAATAATTTAGTATTAAATGGGAAAAAAACTAAATGCATAAGATTTGCTTTACCGAATGTTAAAAGTAGTGATTGTGACATAGTATTGAATAGGGAGAAACTAGAATTCGTCGATAAAACTGTTTTCCTAGGGATCACGCTCGACTCAAGGCGGCAATGGGGTCCTCATTTAACATCTCTTGCAGGGCGGCTAAGTTCAGCAGCATATGCTGTGAGAAAAATCCGTCAATTTACTGATGTAGATACCGCTAGGCTAGTCTATTTTAGTTACTTTCATAGTATCATGTCTTACGGTATTTTACTATGGGGACGGGCTGCAGATATCGAATCTATTTTTATTCTACAGAAAAGAGCCATCAGAGCAATATATGGCCTCCGCAGGCGCGATTCTCTAAGGGAACTGTTTAAAGATATTAACGTCATGACGGTACCTTGTCAATACATCTATGAAAACATCATGTACGTAAGGAAAAATGTAAATATTTTCAGTAAAAGAGGTGAAAGACACAATTATAGTACCAGAAATAGGGACCAATTAGTTCAACCAGGTTTCAGACTGGCTAAAGTAGACTCATCCTTCATGGGGTACTGTTTAAAATGTTACAATAAAATACCTCCCCACATACTCCAATTGAACGAAACAAAATTTAAAACTTGTATAAAACGCACATTATGCAGCCAAGCATATTATAAATTGGGGGATTACATCGCTGACAAAAATGCTTGGCTCAATGCTGGTCCTGCTCCATAAGGGCGCATAAACTAATTGATTAGCATTTGAAAATATTATTGGAGCTGCTGAAGATTGTAAACTATTTTTGCATTGTATAAACTCAATGTCCTTGAATTATATAATTGCATAGCACAGGTGTGAGTACTATGTACTATAGAGCTACCATTTACCGGGTAATATGTCTTTTATTGACTTGAATGTGCCCTGGTGGCTGAGAGTATGTCATGCTCACTCAAATGTCTCGCTGGTGGTGGCGTGTGTGTTGGATCATTAAGTTCCCTTCAAAATGGTTGAGCTAAATGGTGCTGATCCATGCGTCATGTTCGTGAACGGGCGCCGTCAGTTGGGACTGGTCATCTCTTAGCTGCCACGGCTTATTTTAATTTTTGTGAATTGTTTCTATTACGGACGCTTCTAACGTGCACGTCTTTCTACATTGTTCTCACATGTATAACTTCAACATGAATGATGTAACCCATATTTTGTAACAATATTTTAAAAGAGTGTCCATGGAGTTTCTTGTCCGTTCTTCTCCATAGGAACCTACTACGCTTTGGAATGGGCAACTAGCTTCATCTTTCTGACTGACCGACCCCTTGCTTGACAATGCAAAAGTACCTGTAATTGGTTTATTTGAAATAAATGCTTTGAGTTTGAGTTTGAGTTCATAACCCTTACAGAATATTGACACTGAGAGCTATTGAACGAGTTTTAGATGTGCTGATAACGTTCAGTTTCATTGGTGAAATTGGCTCTTCAATCCCACGGTTTTCCTCTTGTTACTATGCGTTTGGAGCGCGAGATATACTCACAAACGTAACACGAATCCTACACTTTCTATCATAAAACCAGTACCATATTTTCACACCTTAAAAAAATAAGCACACACAAAAAAGCATTAATTAAAAAGCTTTCTTCCATTCTTTACATCGCTTTACCCTTCCAGTGTTCCCCATTTCATTGTAATTTATGTACTGACGCAAAGTTAACTTCACAAAGAAAAGTGTTACAACACAAAAACACGGCAATATAGGAAAATTCTTATTTTACGAGAAAACTCCCAGCTTAAGATTTATCCACAGTTTTTCCGATCCTCAACTTCCCTTTTAATGTTTATATTTTATCTTTCAAAGCGTAAATAATTATTTATAACAGCTAAATCGGTTCCCTTAAATTGATAAGCCGTTTCATTCAAGGAAAAGTTGATAAGGAATGGAAGTATGAAGTTTTATTGTTTCTTTTTAGTATTATGAAAAGATTTCTGTTTAGTTCATCACAATTGTATACCTGGAAAAATATTTGGCGAGTAATCTTCAGTGCAATGCCTGCCTTTAAAATTATATTCATAAACAAATACAGCAGGCAGCGACATGGCAGTTGTGTTTTTAGTTTTGCATGCTTTTGTTTTAAGCAAAACATGTTCGTTCTAATATTTTTTATAACAACCTGTATACCATGTTTTATGCAAATAAAAATATCTTATCTTATCTTATCTTAGGGTTCCGTACAAAAGTGGTAAAAATGAACCCTTATTGTGTCTGTCTGTCCGTCTGTCACAGCTGGATATCTCAAGAACTACTAATGATATTAACTTGAAATTTGGAATAGTTTTAGATGACGTTTGCCCAAGAATTACCACAACCAAGTAAAACAACAAACTTTACAGACAATTACAAATAATAATTTGAACACAAAATAAAAGAAACAGGATGCGATGCGCTGGGTCAGTGGCCGAAATTTCACGCGGACGAATTCGCGGGCAGAAGCTAAACATAATAGTCTACAAGTACTTTCACAAGTGTCAAAGATAAAAGGGAATCGCATTCACATGGAAACATAACATAACAATCACACCTTTTTCCCCAAAGGCTTGGGCAGAGGTGACCCATAGTACGAGTACACCCACATTTCGCCAGTTATGTGTTATCGTATCAAATAATATCTTGGATGAATTTATTAGGTAAAATTATGTAGAATTTAGTTTAAGTTCACACTGACCAATTTATTTGTTGTTGCCAATGGACTTATTTGTTTTACCTATGTTTAAATACTAAATGATTGAGTTTGTAAGTTCCATTAAATTATTTTGTTAGGGATATCTAAGAGATAAATTTACGTATCAATTATATTTTTGTAAAGGCATTGTCACAATTTTTTGTACAAAAGTATTTGTTTTGTATTTATAGTTCAGTTCATTTTATCTGTTCATCAATATTCATGTTAGACAGATCGTTTATCGTGATCGATTATTCGTGTAACTTTATTTCGGGTCTCTGTTTTGTACGAGTCGCTGGACTGGTAACAATATAACTTTTTTTTTATTTATTTTTTTACTATGGGTTTGCTCTTGTCTTTGGTCTAGGTCTAGGCGACAGAGACAAAGTCTACGATAGAGTGAGCTTACCCAGAAGAAGCCTGTTCACTCTCACTTTGAATAGATTAGGGTTGTACGAGTATGCGTTCGGAAACACAGACGCAGGCAGAGAGTTCTACTCCTTTGCTGTGCGCATTATAAAAGACGTTTGAAAACGCTTAGTGCGAGTTGGCGGAATATCAACTAGGTAGGGGTGGTAACTTGCAGTGCGTCTAGATGTCCGATGGTAGAAGGGGGCCGGTGGAATGAGGTCGTGGAGTTCATGGGCACACTCGCCGAAGTACAATCTGTAGAAGACCGACAAGCAGCAATTATCTACAAAGTTGGAAGTAATTGATTATCATTTATCATCAATATTCTTTGCCATCACGTAATAGGGGACGAGCCTAGTGCCATCAACCAGGCACATACAGACTCCGAACTCACTTGTAAACTTTTTAGAAACAAATGAACAACTAGTGATAAAACCTTGTATAAAAATCTATAAAAACTTGCGCTGCTTCGCTCGCGTGGCTTTTTCTAGTCTTAGTTCCTCCTTATAATATCAACCATCAGCCAGTGAACGTCCTGTCAAAATAGGTTCAGCCGTTTCTGAGATTAGGCGGAACAAATAGACAGACAGTCTTTTTTATTTTTATTATCTACCGTATATACTTTTGTATGCAATTAGTAAAAAGACCCCGTCTGGCAAGAGAATATGAGGTGGGACATTGTAATTTCTCATCTAGCGTGATTCCTAGGAAAACCGTTTCATTAATAAATTTCAGTTTTTCTCCGTTCAATATGATGTCACATTCGCTACTTCTAACATTCGGTAACTTAAATCGAATGTATTTGTTTTATTTTTTTATTTAATACCAAATTATTTACGGTAAACCAATTTTGGACCTGAAGAATAGTCATTCACGTCGTCAAGTTTTTGTGACCGTCAATCTATTTTAAAAATCAATGATGTGTCATCTGCAAATATTCGTAACACCATATTCGGTTGATTTTGAAGTAATATACAATCTAACACTAAAATATTTATATTGTGAGTATGCTCAGATGCTTTCGTCACGTTGTGAGGATGAATGAAAGGCTACTTACAAAAGGTATTTACAAGGCAGATGTGAGTGAAAACGCCGGGAGACACCCTAGGATGTCCTTCAGAAAGGTCAGGTGCGTAGTACCGGCGTGCGTGTATGACCAGATGTATGAATTTAAACGAAGCAAATGGAGTATGTTAAGAGCGTGGTAGGTGGCGTTCTATAGTTTCTGCCTACCCCCACGCGAAGAAGGCGACAGTTTACGTGTGTATGTGACAAGTATATGCAGGAAAAAAGAAAGGGGAAGAGCTCAGTGGGTATCAAACAATTCGTCCGCATCTCTGTCAGTGGAAAAAGTGCACAAAATGCTGGCAGTGTTGCCACGTTGAATGGCAATACTGATTCTTTGGCCTAAAAATAGGCCAGCCCTCTGGTCACGTGAAGAGTCGAGCAACGGCTTGGCGACATCCCGAAATACTCGATGAGCACTCGGATCCCTCGGTTCTTGTGTTTCAACCCCAAACGGCTCAAACATATAGCTTCCAATAAGGTTGTTATATTCGCGCGCGCGTTTGAAGTTTTGAGTTCTGATACGATACTTATTTTAGTATAAGCCGAATTATTTTTTAAATTAAGGTACACTAGCTTTTGCCCGCAGCTCCGCTCGCGTGGATGTCGGTTATCGCGTAAAAATAGCCTATGTCCTTCTCCATATCCCAGCCCAAATTTCATGACGATCGGCTCAGCGGCTTAGGCGTGGAAACGTGACATATAGACAGACAGACAGAGTTACTTTCCCATTTTTAATAATTAGTATGGATGTCTTCGAAGCAGTATTTTTCTAGATGATTGGAAGGATGTAGTTTTAGCTTTTTGTGTTAGGAAATTACTCGTATTAACTGAATGTGGACTTGTTATTGAGGGATTGAATATATACTTCTTGTCAATCTTTTTATGAACTTAGAGGAAAGCAGTAACAAAATCATACGGTTCTTCGTAAGGAATGTTAAAGTTTCTGTCATCCGAAGCTGCTGCTTGAGATTCAATTGCTATGTCGTTGGAAACCGTTTTTTTGCGTTAGCTACTAATGAATAAATTACCGAAATGGACATTAATAACGCCAAAAGGTATTAAAGGATAGTCTTTTTCTGAAACGAGCTAGCTTCTCATGATAATAGCTATTGGAAACTATACTTTAGCTGTGCAAATTAATGGACCGATAATTATGTGGCGGTATCAACAACGCCACATGCGAATGACGCATCAAAGACCTGACGTCACAAATCCTGCATCGCGCTATCAGAGTTTACCGCGCGACTAGCATATATACAACATCCCGACATCAACCGTTGGGCAGTTGCCCACCAGACACAATACCCGTCTGGTCGGAGGATCTTCCCTTTACTATAGAGTATGACTCAACTTTACACCCTGTTCCTCATACCTCTAAAATTAATAGCGGATTTTTTTTTTTGGTCACAAAAGTTTAACTGTCTCAAGGCCTTCATTTCACCTGATGGTAAGTGATTATAAGGCCGAAGGTGGAAGCGAGCTTCACCCGGAATCCTCAACCAAAGAGAAACTGGCTATCTTAGTTCAGCTAGCCAGGTGGACTTAGAATAAGCCCTCCCACCAACCAAACCGATCAGACATTTTTGCCCCCGCTGGGAATTGGAAACCCGGGACCTCTGGGTTTAGGACAGGAGGTTTTATCACTACCACAGAGGAAGTTCATCATTTCTACCTAAAGACGTCCACTGCTGGACATAGGCCTCCCCCAAAAAGAGGGGGGGGAGTTGCCATAATCGCCTCGCTTGGCAGGCGGATTGGTGATCGCAGTATGGTGTTAAAAAAGCATAGAGGACGCTACTGCCCATTCTCTAGTAAGTCCCTAAGTCGCCTTTTACGACACGCACGGGAGGAACTATGGTGTTTCTATTCTTCTAGTCCGGCATCACACGGTCAGTGGCGGTCAAAACAAACCAAATATATAATTCCCGCTATAACAAGACAAATACATTTTCCCAGAAGACTACCCAATTATTAACGCTGGAAAATGAAATACCCAACGAAATGATATCTAATCAACATACATAGAACAATTAATTGCCTCAACTTTCATAACGACACAACTTGATAATTGATAAGTAGTTATGTTTTCGTGCGTGTGACTGAAGAAATATTCCCCTTTCTTGTTCTTTATGATTTACAACGAGCTACAATTTGGTATAATAAGCGTCAAATTGTTATACTAAGCGTTCGCTAAGTTACTTTTGATTATTTTGTTTGTTCGTTTCTCTAAAGTTTTATTCCCTTGAGGGTTAAGGCGCTAAGGGATTTGGGTGGGTTTGATTCGCGGCCAAATTAGACTTTTGATGTTATTATTAAAATGCTAAATGCCCTTCTGACTGCCAACCCTTTTAGTTTTCCAGCCAGCTTAGCTCAGAGACTCTTAGTACTAGAAAGCGATAATTTGGCATGAATATACATATTAATCATGCCGACAAAGTGGTAAAATAAAATCATGAAAAAAATAGTTATTTAGGGTACCGTACATGTTAAGTGGGGATGTTTTTTTTTTTTTCGCCTACCCTATGGTGTGGGGTATTGTTGGATGGGTCTTTCAAAATAATTGCGGGTTTATGAAAACAATTTTTCGATTAAGGGATCCGTTTCTGTAATATGCTTTAAAATGCAAATTTTTGTTAGAGTCAAGTGTCCCCACTCCCTGCCAGCTAAACGGTTAGTTTTGCATAGGTAAAAAAATTCACGATAGTAGTTAAAGTAAAAGTAGTAAAGTAGTAAGTAAAGGAAAACTATCACAGCTAAGTAAGCTATTCAAGTTTATGAGTAATAGTCGACCAACTTAAATTTGCAGTTGAAAAACATGTTCCCCCATACAATCTGTATAGGAGAGCATGTTTCTCAACTACAATGTTAAGTTTGTTCTTGGGATAAATTCATCCCAACTACGGAACCCTTCATTGTGCGTGGTCCGACACGCACTTGGCCGGTTTTTCTTGTTTGTCAATCATGTTGTCTACATAGCTTCCGAAAATCGCTGTTTGCTAATGCTAAAAGTATTGTGTTCTGTGGCACCAATATGTGAATGAACTGTCCCATTAGCTAGATAATACACTTAACACACATAAACTCACGCATTCGTCCCATGGGGGTAGGTAGAAACTACAGAGCCGCACCTGCTATGCGATGTGATATATTCAGAGACATGCGCGTATGCGTAACTAATAAAGATGAAATTAAAAAGAAACAGTCCGTTCCTTACAAAGAATATGCTAGTACTATGCTTTCCGTAATTTTCTTTGAAAAAAACAAGCACTAATTACTTATTTACTGAACAATTAAAAGGCCTTTGTTTAGCAATAGCATTTGCCGACTATAAACAGACAATTGTAGCATCGTCTGAAATTAAAAGAGGCGACGAATAAAAATAATAATTTTACGATGATTAAGCTTTTTCTTCTATTTGTTTACTTTATTTCAGGTTGAGCTTCTAGACAAGCTTGCACCACTGATGGTAACATCATAATTTATATATCTATCTATATATTGATTGTTTATCAGTGGAAATTTGTAAATGGCCTTCATTTTCATAAAGGTTAAGAATACTGTATAAGTTTAGCTTTAAGTTCCCTAAATATAATATAATAAAATCTTACCGCCTTACTTATAAACGCCGAATAACGTTATATTAGGTATAAACGTCAAAAATTTATGTTGCAAAAACGGGAAAAATTATTCCTATTTGAGAGCTTCCGTTACGTGCGCTGCAGTTTAAGTTACGCAAATATGATGTAATTGTTCCTCTTTAAAAGTTCTAAAAAAAGTCCGTTACAGCATATGTCTATTTTCATTATTATATATTTTTTTAAATATTTTATGTAAAATCTTAATAATTTGTAACAATAATGTAAATGTAATTTCTTTGTACCTTATTGTGTGTATGATTCTATTGTTTGCCCTAAAGGGCGGGACATAGCTGGTCACAATTTTTTTTTTTAAGACTTGTATTATGTACCTACCTATGATCTACAATAAAGATATTGATTGATTGATTGATTAATTCTTTTTTGTTTTGTTATTTAGCACTTGATTCATGATTATTATTGTATATTTTTATATAGATAAGTATAAATTAAAAATTAAATTATTATAAAAACACTAGCTTCTGCCCGCGACTTCGTCCGCCTAAAATTTCCGCCCACAACCCACCCCGTCGCATCGCATCGCCCGTCCGCGCAATTACTTCGTTTTCGCTTAGCGTTTTTTCCGACTTTTTGTCGTTTTGCTCGGCTCCTTAGGGGCGTAGCGTAATGTTAAATAGCCTATACACTAATTTTGTTGCAAATTTATTTTAAAATTATGATATCTCCTAAGATGTTCATTGAAATCAAGTGATGTCAAGGACAATTTTGTTTACATTTAAATACTTGTGATTATTATGATATTTATTTGGATAAGGATTAATATTATATTGACAAAACTCCTTCGCAAATAATGCATTAATTTCGAACAAATTTGATTACCAAAAAAAAGGTTATAGTGAGTCAATCTTAAAAGATAGACATATGCTGTCGCGGACTTTTATTTAGAACTTTTAAAGAGGAACAATTCCATGATACATGACATTTGCATAACATAAACCGTTAACGCAGCGCACGCAAAGGAAGCTCTCAATAAATAATTTTTTTTCCCGTTTTTGCAACATTTTTCATTTATGCTCTGCTCTTATTGGTTGAAGCGTGATGTTATATTAGCCTATAATATTCCTCAATAAATAGACTATCCAACACAAAAAGAATTTTTCAATTTAAACCAGTAGTTTTTGAGATTAGCGCGTTCAAACAAACAAACAAACTCTTCAGCTTTATAATATTAGTATAGATTATTATCTCTCTCCTTAACCTATATTTTTTTGTTTTGTTATTTTGCACTTGCTTCATGATAATTATCATATAAATATTATCATATATTATTATATTATCATATTTATATGTATTATGCATGTATGTATTTATTCTATGTAAGTAAATGGTACACCACAAACTACCTGCAGTAATGTTTCTCCTTTCCCCTTGATCCATCAAAAGGTTGTCTTTAAAAGATCGCTTTTACCGATGTCACCACTATTGTAAAATTTCTACTTAAAAATGTGTAATTTTTATGATGTGCAATAAAGAGTATCTATCTATCTATCTAAAATTATCTATACAACAGTCTAAAACCAGTGTTACTCCCTACTGAATGACCATTTCATGAAATAATTACATTTGAGGGCGATTCTAATAGTGTCAGTGTCAGCCCTTGTCAATTTTTCTACATATAAATCTGTATTTTGTATGGTGTGCAATAAAGAGTATTCTATCTATCTATCTTAAAAAACTTTGACACCACACCAGCCAAAACAGTCACGATACAGAAAAGGCTGAAATTGTAGAAACACTATTACTTATAAAAGAAAACTTTTGCTACAAAAAAAGCGAAACGGGTTTCCAATAAAACGATATGGAATGTACAGTGTTAGTATAAACGTCTCTTGTCGGGTAGTCTGAATAACGCTTTCTCCTTTGTTCCTTACTTTGTATTTTTGTCAAGAAAATTCTTGTTCTTATTGCACTTTTTTATTTTATCAACTAATGATAGCAATAACTGATGTAATGAGCCTCGTGATCATGCCTAGCCATAACATATGGGCCTACTGATGATGTCATTATCTCCAGAACTTAATGAAAGAGTCATTAGAACTTAGTGATTGCGGCAATACTTTAATTTCATATTTTATATTTTAGTGAATATATTACAAAACGTTCCATGGTGACTTCAAAATGGCGAATTTCTTCGATTTGGTCATAATTAACGAAACTATGAAACCTAAATCTCGCAAAATGTCAT
The DNA here is from genome assembly GCA_947523025.1 of Dryobota labecula. Lineage (NCBI taxonomy): Eukaryota > Metazoa > Arthropoda > Insecta > Lepidoptera > Noctuidae > Dryobota > Dryobota labecula. The sequence continues at coordinate 22,652,483 of OX383289.1, read as the reverse complement.
TACTTCCAGTACTTATAAATAAATTCCGAAACTTTTTAATTGATAAAGCATACAACACGATACAAGATTTCTTGAATTATTGATTGATTTGTTGACCATTTATTATTTTCACTGTATTATGGCATTTTGACATTTATAATAACTAAATTTGACATGTAAAATAATTTTTATTTTTTTTATTTTACGATGGATTTGCTCTTGACTCTAGTGTAGGTCAAAGAGGGCAAAGACAAAGTCGACGATGGAGTGAGCTTACCCAGAAGAAGCTTGTTCACTCTCACTTTGAATAGATTAGGGTTGTATGTGTTCGGAAACATAGACGCAGGCAGAGAGTTCCACTTCTTTTGCTGCGCGCATTATAAAAGACGTTTGAAAACACTTATTTAATGTCAATACATAATTATTGTATGCCTATTGGGCAGGACATATTGGAACTTTAATTTTTTGTTAAGACCTGTATTAAAAATTATAATTAAAATTAAAATTATTAATGACCACAATAAAGATATTTTTAATTTTGAATACAATCACGATTTTGTAAAGTATGAGATATGTTTGCTTTTGTGCTTGTGAATGTCATTAACTATCCTTTCCTCAGAAGCTTAGCAGATCCGACACACAAATGAGTGATTATAACGATTTCTCACAAGCTTTTATGTACAGCAGGATAATAGCTGGCTGGTTGTCACATTTTTGGGCTTCTGTAAACAGAAGCCCAAAAATGAACCCGTAATGAGGAAGGAGTGGAACTCTCTGCCTGCGTCTGTGTTTCCGAACGCATACAACCCTAATCTATTCAAAGTGAGAGTGAACAGGCTTCTTCTGGGTAAGCTCACTCCATCGTAGACTTTGTCTCTGTCATCCAGACCTAGACTAAAGTCAAGAGTAAACTCATAGTAGAATAAAAAATAAAAAAAACGACTGTCAAAGATCTACGCAAAGGATCCAAAGGTTGTCTGTAAAAGATCACTTATAGCGATAAAACCGCCCATTGTGATACCCTATGTAACAGTTCTACATTTATATCTGTAATTTTTATGGTGTACATAATAAAGAGTATTTTATTCTATTCTTTTCTATTCTAAGAATGACAGATAGGACCAACGGCTTGACATGCTTCCCGAAGCACGAAGGGGTCTTGATTTGTAATTGATGGTCACCCATCCATGAACCCACCGCGGCAAACGTAGCTTAACTTGGATTGACTCGTGCGGCTGTTATTATTAAGCCACGAGTCCCTCTAGTATCTTATCTTCTAAGTAAATATGACAATAAGTATCCCAAGAAGTTTTTGTTAGTTTCACCAGCTTAGCCCTTTTGACATCGTACATACATAAATACATAAACTCACGCCTTCTTCCCATGGTGGGTAAGTAGAAACTATAGAACGCTCTCGAACTCCTTACATACTACTTTTGCTTCGTTTACGTTCATACATCTGGTCATACACGCACGCCAGATGCGAGTACTACGCTCCTGACCTTTCTGAATAACATCACCGATTAGATCACTATATATTAGGCACTAGGGCGTCCCCTCTCGGCGTTTTCACTCACATCTGCTATGTAAATACCTTCTGTAAGTCGCCTTTCATTCATCCTCTCAACATGACCAAACCATCTAAGCATACTCTTTTCAATTTTTGTCACTACATCTTCTTTTAAGCTGCACCGTTGCCTTATCAACGAAGATCATCTTCTGACACCATAACTTGTCATAATCACTAAGTTATGTTAGTGATTATGACAATATCTCACAAAATGACTGTGACAATAAACCACTGGGTTTTCTGAATACCGCTTTTGTTCAATGTTCCTAACTTCGTATTCCAGTGGACATACCCGTATTGTACTTATCTTACACACGTGCAGTTGTAAATAGTTCAGTAGAATGTTTTGTTATGCACCAGGAATACGCTCGTGTGGTTTATTTTGTTCATGTTTTTGTGAAGAGCCGTTTAGGTTTTTGGGCTAAGTATGAAACGCCAGTGGTATTTATAGAAAGGTTGAAATCGGGTATTTTCTCGTGGTCCTACTATTTTGTCCTACCAGTAGGTCCACGAGGGTATGTTATTGCTGTTGGTCCTACTGAAGTTTTGAAACCAAAATATACCTACCTCCAGGTTGTTTTATTAACACTATGAATTAATTCTAATCGAGATTTTAGAATGTTATCAAGTAATTCATTATTAAAGTATGAATGAAATGTTATTTTAATTTTAATAAACCATTTAATGCAATGTTGTAATTTATTTGTATTTATTTATCAATGAGAAAAAAAAATTATACCAACATGGGTACTTTGGCTTTGGCAACTTGTTATAAAAGCGGATACTGTTTATAAGAAATGACTAGCTTGTTTTAGTTAGGTATCACAATTTCATGTTTTTTACGTGTATTTAAACTTATTGTGGAAATCGCTTTTCATCTTGAAAAGTCTTAAGTTTTTGCGAATATACAAAATGCTTTCTAAGATATAAAGAGAAGGCAGTATGATGACTGAAACTGAGATAGACACATAATCTAACTTCTTTGTACCTACAGGAGGTATATTTTGGTTTCAAAACTTCAGTAGGACTAACAGCAATAACATACCCTCGTGGACCTACTGGTAGGACAAAATAGTAGGACCACGAGAAATTACCCTTGAAATCAGTCTTCGGAATAGGTTAGGAAAAGATTTTTCAAATATAAGCTCTAGGACCTAATCTGTCTGTTTGCAGGTTCCCTTAAAACAAAGGCTTCGTTAAAGCGACTAAATGCTTATGGGCATCTTTCTATTCAATTTTTATGATGATAACACCAGACTGAAATCACCAAGGAGTCCACCAACAGTAATGGTTATGGCAATCAACCTCAACTCAAACTCATTTATTTGAATTAAACCATTTACAGGCACTTTTGAATTGTCAAGGAGTCGGTCAGTAAGAAAAATGAAGCTAAATGCCCATTCCAAAGCGATGTACCTATGGAGCAGAACGGGCAAGAAACTCCGTGGACACTCTTTTAAATTAAATTGTAACAAAAATATTAGTTACATCTATAATGTTGAATTTATAACTAAATGTGAGAACGATGTAAAAATAAAAAATAAAAACTTACACGTTAAAAGCGTCCAGAGTACGTACAAAAAATAGTAAGGTTGTAAAGACTGGTTGTCAGACTCTCGGGCTTTTGACTAATCGTAACGATCGTCAAGGATCTACGAATCAGCCGGGAAGAACGACTTAACGCACTTTCCAAGGCGAAATGATCTCGGTATTTAAGATGGTCACCCATCCACGGACTGACCTCTGCAAGCGTAGCTTCACCTGGAAGATTGACCTCTGCGACTGGTTTTATTAAGCTACGAACTAGAGTTAAGTTAACATTCATCCGATTTTCATCTTTCCTGCGACACCGAATTCATTGAATTGTCTTTAAAAGCTAACAATGTAACATAAAAGATCTTACACAAATAAATCGCTTTAAAAGCTCCATACTCTTGAATATTTAATTTACACGTAATAGCAAAAGGGAAAATTTTACAAAATAAGGGACATATCTTCACGTGTTATATATCCATAAAGCTATAGCTAAACATTGATCAAGGTTTACATTATTTTAAGAAAATATAATATTCAGCAAAACTGCGAAAATCCGTTTGATAAAAAATAAAAAAAGAGAAGAGAGGAGAGAGAGAAGAGAAGAAGAGAGAAGAGGAAGGGGAAGTGACCCCTCACTTCCCCCTCCTCTTCTCTCTTCTTCTCTTCTACAGGTTTACATTATTTTAAGAAAATATAATATTCAGCAAAACTGCGAAAATCCGTTTGATAAAAAATAAAAAAAGAGAAGAGAGGAGAGAGAGAAGAGAAGAAGAGAGAAGAGGAGGGGGAAGTGAGGGGGGAAGAGGTTTTAAAAAAAATCGAGCATTTATAAATTTATGTAGTTAGTGAATTACAATTTCAACAAAACATATTAATTATTCTAGTATTTTTAAAGCATTGTAGAACCCGAACGCAGCGATACGAAGAAATTCGCTTTCAATTCACTAGTACAAAAAACCAATAGTTTTCAATCTGCATAAACCAATTTCCTGAACTTATACCATGAATAAATAAACGCCAGAATTCATGCCAGTTCAATCTCAAATAAATCTTAATACTAACTTCCTTCCCGGGAGTCTCAACTCCCCGTAGAAAATAAAATTAAACTACTATTAACTCGTAGCGACGGCGTAGCTCCTCGTAGCACCGCGTAGCGAAGCGCTACGAGATATTCTTCAAACACACATTTACGTTTGCGGATACGGCGGACTTAATTTAATTTGCGAAATGAATTTCGAGATATTATTCCAGAATTAACATTTATGTATGAGATTTCTCGCGGGAGTATGATGAAATTTTAACGTTGTGTTAGTTATAGTAAAATAACGTGAGCGTACACTGATTTTGCTACCGATTTGCAATTCATACTTTGATCTGTTAAACTTTTGAATTAGTTGACGAAATTTTTGTGGTAATTAAATTATGGTTTATGTTAATATTTCCTGAGATTAAAACAGCTAAAATAGAAATCACTAAAACATACATACAAAAATTCTCAAGTAATAACAACAAAAATTCTCACCTTATTACGTCCTAAAATCTTTCAAAGCAAACACCATTTATGTCCTCATACCGTCAAACACAACAACATTAACCACTCGTTCACCACTACACCAAACGTACGACCGTAGATATTTTCAGCCGACCAAACATGTGCGCACAATACAACAGTCGGCGGCAAACTGCGCTTCTACTTCGGTTAGCATTCCAAGTTTGAAAACCGCTGCTCGGAACGCTTCGGGAAAGCTCGGCTCGCGGTGCAACATGATTATTCAGTATTTTCTGTAGCGTCTCCCAGCATCGGATATTTGTTATCTATGCACTAGAAGTATGCAGGAGACGGATGAGTCCAATATCATAAAACGTGTTTCTGAAAGTATTCTTGTAAGTTATTGAGATTGTGTTTACGCCAACTCAATTTCCAATTTTTATGTGACGTATTTGTATTGTTGATAGTAAAATCTGTATGCGCATGTTCAGACGATACACCGTATTAAAAAGAGAATGTAGAATATTCAAGGGTTAGACATGGCAGGAATCGAAATAAAATATATTGAAAATATTGATATATTGAATATGATGTACCCAGAGTTAGTAATTACTATGGCGGCAGAACTTTAAAAAAACGCGTTCCCTATTTATTGAACAGTTTGCCTGCTGACATCAGACAAGAAGATAATAAAGTAAAATTCGCACGTATTCTTAAAAAAATATTTATTAGAATCTATGTAAGTGTAGGTACTAAGTATGAATAGGCTATAGATGTACCTGACAATATGTTTATTGAAAGAGAGTCTCAACGATCTCACAGTTAAACTGCGTAAGCAGTTTTGTGGGGCAATGTATCTAGTGTTAAGAAATTTAAGTGAATAAATCATTCATTCATTCAAACCAAAATTTCTGAAAGATGTGTGTGAAAGAACGAACAAATAGCCGAACAGTAAATCTGCAATTTTTTTTTTTATATATAAGGTAGCTTCACAGCTGACATTAAATATAATACAATTATTATTCTAAACATTACTCCAATCACGAAGTACACAGAAAAATAAGAAATACAGAGAGTGACATAACCTATTAATATTTATAGTTTATGCGGACGTGTATCTGTGCGGTGTAGGTTCTGTAAATGTGTGTGATGTTGTGTGTATCTCTATGTACTTATGACTAAACTGGCATCATTTTAGTAAGATGAGTATCTGGCGTTTGCTGGAGGATTTGGATAATCTCCTTTTTAAGTCTGTTTCGTGTGGTATTAAAGGGGTCCAAATATGGAAATTTATCATTATATCATGCAGGTAGAGGCAAGAATGGTGACATTTTTAGATAATTAGTGGAGACCGATGGTACTGATAGCAAAGTGGTATGTCTGGTACGTCTGAGTGGAACGTTAAAGTGTACTCTGTGGAGTAGCTGTGGATAGTCAAATTTATGTGAATTCTCGAGCGAAATTAACGAGTATTAAAAATGCGATTTTGACTAATTCTTATTTTGAATTTACCAGCATAGGTACATTGTGACAAAAAGTCACTAAGAGATTCGATTCGATTTTTATACCTAATTACTGTGTAATGCTGAGATTTATGATAAAATAATAAATAACATTTGAAAGCCCTAAAATCATTCTTTAAATTAAACCATAAATCTTTGAGTCACCGCATGTTTCATACCGATACAAGGTTCTTTAGTCACTTGGTCAATGTCTTTTGTGGTATCGACAGGAGGACAGGATTATAAATGTTTAGTAGCTTTGATTGGTTGACTGAATAACAAAATCGAATCACCGGACAAGAGATTAGATAACAAATGAAATATTGAAAAGATGTACATAAATTGGGATTGTTCCGGTGCCAACAGGAATGGACTTTAATGTAAAAGTCAAAAGGACCTTCAGGAAAAAAAACAGTTTTTTTTGTTAATCTATACTAATATTATAAAGCTGAAGAGTTTGTTTGTTTGTTTGTTTGCTTGCTTGTTTGTTTGTTTGAACGCGCTAATCTCAGGAACTACTGGTTGGAATTGTTTTTTTTTTGGGATAGTCCATTTATCGAAGAATATTAAAGGCTATATAACATCACGCTTTAACTAATAGGAGCGGAGCATAAATGAAACTGTTGCAAAAACGGGAAAAATTATTCCTTTTTGGGAGATTCCGTTGCGTGCGCTGCGTAAACGGTTTAAGTTACGCAAATATCATGTATCATAGATTTTTCCTCTTTAAAAGTTATAAAAAAACGTCCACGACAGCATATGTCTATCTTTTAAGATTGACTCACTATATAACCTTTTTTTATGGTAATCAATTTTTTTCGAAATTAATGCATTATTTGCGAAGGAGTTTTATCAACATAATATTAATCCTTATCCAAATAAATATGTTATTAATTACAAGTATTTAAATGTAAACAAAATTGTCCTTGACATCACTTGATTTCAATCAACATCTTAGGAGATATCATAATTTTAAAATAACTCCGTAACAAAATAAGTAGAAAATTCATTACTTAAACCACTCTCTCTCTTAGGTGACGCAGAAGAAGTTGCGCGGGTCAGCTAAAGCTGAAGAGTTTGTTTGTTTGGTTGAATGCGCTAATCTTAGGAACTAGATACTGGTTCGAATAGAAAAAATATTTAAGTGCTGGATAGCCTATTTATCGAGGATTTTATATAACATCACGCTATGACCCTTAGGAGCCAAGCGAAAAGAACAAAGGTCAGAAAGAACGCTAAGCGATAACGAAGTTATAGCGCGGGCGAGCGATGGGATGCGACGCGATGGGTGGGCCCAAATTTCACGCGGACGAAGTCGCGAGCCGAAGCTAGTTATCAATAAAACAGATATATGTTAAAAGTAAATAAATATGGAATGGCGATTGACAGAAAGCTAAAGTGGTCCCCAGTAAACATTGAGCAGTGGTGGCCCAGTGGTAACAGCCGCGACTTATGAGTAGGTCGTAGGTTCGAACCCTGACAGGCGCTTTATTTTGTGTAAATTATTTCATCACCATTGCTGTCAAAATGGTGAAGGAAAACATAGTGAGGAAACCGGCATGTCCTAGAACCAAAAACTCGAAGACATGTGACATCCACCAACCCGCACTGGGCACCCGTGGTGGATTATGGCCCACTCACAGAGAACCAACAGTGGGAATATATTTATTTATTTAAACTTCATGTACAATAGTGATACATAGGCGGACTTAATGCCACAAGGCATTCTCTACCAGTCAACCTTTGGGTTAAATATAAAAACATGGTGATAGGGTAAAAAAATAATGTCTAAAATACTAACTTCTAGATTACGAGAATTTATATAGTTTTATGACACTAATACACATATACAAATAAAATAAACTAATATATATATTAACAAATACCACCTAATAATAATTAGTATGACTAGACTATTATTTAAGACTATTTAGTCGTAGAGAATTATTTAGTCTGACTTATGTAGTGGTTACGAACTTTTCTTTTAAAAGTAAATTTGTTTTCAGATTTTTTAATGCCAAGAGGTAGCGCGTTCCAGAGCTTTATAGTACAGATAGCGCAAGAATTTGACATAAAACCGGTACGGTGTGAAGGAATTTGGAGAAGTAGATTCTTGGAAGGGTTATGACTATGAGAACTGCCCAACACTTTGAAATAATTCTTTAGATAATCGGGAGCACATGGATCGTTCATAATCGTTAAGAGCAAGCAGAGAGATCTGAGGGACCTCCTGAGTCGGATAGGCAACCATTTAAGCTGAGAACGGAAGGAAGAACTGTGATCGTATTTACGAAGGCCAAAAACGAACCGAATACAATTGTTGAGAAGTCGATCCAATTTATTTAGAAGTTATTGGGAAAGATCAGAACAACAAACATCAGCATAGTCTATAATAGGAAGCACAAGTGATGGACCAAGGTGAGTTTGGTGCTAGATGGGAGGAAATGCTTGAATCTATAGAGAGACCGCAGTGAGAACGAGACTTTCTGGCTCACCTGAGCCACGTGTTTATTCCAACTCAAACTGCCGTCAATGTACAGACCCAAGTCCTTTACGTGAGGTGAAAGAGAGATAACGGAGTTCTAATCTGTCTAATCTTATTTCAAATGGATTATAGTAGCATCTAATTGTACAAATCAAGCACGCTGTCTTTGACTGATGTTGTTTTTTTTTTTTTTTTAATGAAGTCCTGTAGGGTAACGGCTGGTGGCTGTAGTCTTTTTCAAACACACAAAAGTGATGGACTCAACAATTGGTGGCCACACAAAGGTCATTCAAGGTCACGAAACAAAAATTCCCACAGCCTTTCAGCACGAAAACAACGCTATTTTTCACATCGCACGGTAAAAGAAACAAAGGGAGTTAGCCAGTTAGCCTAGCCTAGCGGCCCACGTCGCGGACAAAAGCTAGTTTTTGATAAATGTTACGTTCCGAGTTCAATCTTTCATGTTCGAGTGAGTTCGATCAAAGGTTCTCAGGTGAATGATGCTTTTATGAAAAAGACAGTCCTTTTGAATTTTTTGTTCCGCGTTCGCGTTTCAGAGCTCAGTTACCGTTTTTGTGCCAAGTGTAAGTACTCGCGTTTTGGTAGAAGCTGTACGTTCCGTTTTGTCACTATGTTTCACTAATGATTTTACTTAAAAGTTCTTTTGTTTGTTGTCAGTTTCGGGAACAAAATGAAAATCCTGAATCGTTGAATGCTGGAAATGCAACTCACAACACAAAGGATGCTGAATTTCAATAGGTGGACAGATTTCATCAGAAAAAAATATAAAAAAATGTTTTGTTTGCTGTCAGTTTCGGAAACAAAATGAGAATCCTGAATCGTTGAATCCCGGTATTACTGGGGATTGACGCCATTATGTGTGATATGATTTTTTGTAAGCTATTTAAATGAATAGGTAATTGTGTTTTTACGTGTTTTTTGTTAACTTTAATACACTGAAAAGCTGAAAAAAAAATTTACATTGCTTAAAAATCAAACTTGAACGATGATAGATTGCAACTTCTCGTTTTTGTGAATTTTGTAGCAAACATCAATTTAATTAGGTTTGTCTACATATTTTTACAAACATGTAAGGCAGAAGATACACGACCATTGACCTAAAACCTATCCCTTTTGACTTATTACGTAATTGATGTAAGTACTGTAACGAAGTAGGAGTTTGGTCGAATAAAATTATTGAATACTTTTAGTCTCGTTCTTAGCAAAGCATTTTCCAAGACTAACTATCACAATGATGTTCTACGCTATTTATACTCCTACCCTAAATATAAACGCGGAATAAAGTTATGCTAGGTATAACTTCGGTATGACCATAAATTTTTTGACGTTTTTATCTAGCATAAATTTATTCCGCGTTTTTTTGTAAGGCCCTTACAATTTCAGTCAAATACAATCAAGTATTTATTGGAAGTTGTATACAATTTTTTAATTAAATATTTAAACTCAAAAGTAAAATAATCGAATCAACTATAGAACATTTCTTAAGACTACGTCGAGCGCACAGTGGCGCCCTCATCGTTATTTCGGTGATTTCTTTTATTTTAGAATGAAAATGCAGAAAATAAGCTCGTCAAGTTGTGCTTCACAAGACTATATGTTATTATTACTACAAACAGTAGTTTTAAATTGTTATGTTTTATTGTAATCATTAAAACGGAGCTTAGTGGCCACTATTTTCCGTTTTAATGATTACAATAAAACATAACAATTTAAAACTACTGTTTGTAGTAATAATAACGTATAGTCTTGTGAAGCACAACTTGACGAGCTTATTTTCTGCATTTTCATTCTAAAATAAAAGAAATCACCGAAATAACGATGAGGGCGCCACTGTGCGCTCGATGCAGTCTTAATATGAATTCTGATGTGATACTTATCAGTCACTGCATGATATGTCATACCCGGTGAATGCCTACTTGACGTTCAAAAGTGCCTATTTGATATAAATGATTTGATTTTGACTTGATGTTACCAGTAGTCGTTAATAGTATAAACTCACGTCTTCTTCAATGGGGGTAGGCAGAAATTGATGTAGGTAGGTACTCAGCTCTTAATTTGAAAGGTCTTGTTTCCCGGCTATCATATTACGTTATAATTATCAGCAACCTCAAAACCACAACAGATAATTAGGGTCAATGACAAGTCAACAATTAATTAGATATCCATGGCAAAACACATGTTATGATGTAATACAGGATAAGTCTTTAACCAGTGCGCAATTATTTTTTTTAATTGGCAAGTTACCGTCCTAATATTAGTTCCCTAAGAGATTCGTGGCGACGTAGATTATAAATGGCTCTGACAGCTCTTTTTTGCAAAATAAAATAGATTCAATGTCAGCAGCTCGATCCCTACACACTATCGGGATAATAATGAACCCACGGGAACTATCGGGATAAAATTTAACCCACGGGAACAAACTATTGGGATACACTGAAAGAAATGTTTAGCAAAAACTTGGTTACTGTTTACACAAAAATTGTGACTTGCGAACTAGATGTTATCTGTTACAAAACCCTGTTTTGCACACTACAAAATCGTTTTGTTTTTAAGCAAAGTTTATTTCCTTATAACTGAAGTTGAGTTATTTTTGAAGTAATTTAATTAGTTCAGCTAATTATGTTTTTCAGTGTAGAAATGAACCCACGGGAATACACTATCCCCCCCTATATACGCCGATTTTTTTTACTAAATACCACGAAATTGACATTCCTCCTTCGACCAACTAAATAGAGGTGTTTCAATTTTTTATCATAGTCTTCGGTCAATAACAATCAGTTAGTAATTATATGCCTGAAAGAAGTTATCTATCATCTCTCTGTGGTCACTATCTTTTGCGCGTAACATGCAATCGCAATATTATTACTGACAGTTATGATTGATGGTTGTATGTAGCTTTATTTTCTTTTCTCCGGCACTCCTACTGCTTACCAACCACTTGTAGTCAAACCTAAAATTATCTGTATCACGACTGCTTACTGAAAGAAAGTATAAAAAATTTGTAAAAAGAAGAAAAATTGTTAAAATTGTTAAAATTGTAAAATTTGTTTCTAAAAGAACTTAAAAAAATACTGGTAAACAAATGTTATTACTCCTTAGAAAAATATTTAAATGATAAACATAAATAATAAGAACAAAAAAAAGTATATGTTTAGGAAATGACTATTATAAAAATAAATAATAATAATTGATAACAATAATTAATGATAATCACGCAATTCATAGGTATGCCTATGAATTGCGTGATTAAAATAAGTAAAATATATTTATGATATAGTAATTATTAATAAATAATATAATAATTAATAAATAATATAAAAATAATAATAAATAAATAAGAAAAAAAATTATAATAAAAAAAAATATATAATGATATCGTATCTCTATATATTTAACTGTGTGTACATAAATGATAAAATAAATAAATAAGAAGTAATAATTAATCAAAGAAAAACAATTTATATAAATGAATAAACAGAATAATAATACATATAAACAGGTATATAAAAATAATCTAAAATATTTAGGTACATTTGCAGATAAAATAATATATAAATAATAGATTAGTGAAATGTTATTTAGTCGTCTTACAAAGACAGCCCATTTCATGTATCCAATGACTACTAATCATTGACGTAAAAAAAAATTTTTTTTTTTAACTTTAGATACATATATTTTTTATTGTGCTTGCTTTATACACATTGACATGAATATTTACTTGTGAAGTATAATGTTATTATTTTAATTATTGTGAATGTGAAGACTATGTGGGTCTTTGTTTATTTTTTATTTTTTTCCTTCTCAGTATATTTTTTTTTTCCTGTTCATGGTATGGCAGTTTGAGTAATTTATGCGGCCTGCCCAAATATCCTTTCTTTGGTATTGTTCGTCGAATCGTTGAGCTCCGTATGTTCTGAGTTGAGCTGCACGATTACTGACAAATGCGTGCACTGAATGGACAGGTCCACTCAATCTGTGTGGTTCTTTCTTCAAAAGACCATTCCAGACACCAGTCTACATGGTCTTCACATGATTTGACCAAGATTATGTCTGGACTTTAAAAGAGACTGTGACCTCTGAGTTTGTTTCGGTCTTTCTTCTCAGAGTAGTCAGATACGAAATGCCGACCTCATCTAGTTTTAAAATACGATTGACGTGTAAAAGTGTTTGTAAAAACCTACTTACAGAAATAAAATCATTTATCATTTATTAATTATGACGCATGACATAGTTTAAAACACCCTGTTACGAGTGCAGTCCGAGCCTCGTGTTACAAGGGCGCCGCGGAATGGAGCGGCGACATCTTTATCAGAGTTCATTCACCCTAACGCAAAAATGTGTTCCTTACTATTGCAACTTAAACTTAATGTAAATCCATTCTGCGGCGCCCTTGTATCACAAGGCTCGGACTGCACTCGTAACAAGGTGTTTAAACTATGTCATGCGTCATAATTAATAAAAATAAATTCAAATTCAAATTCAAATGTTAAAAAACAATTTTTTTGTTACATGAATGATTAGTAGTCATTGGATACATGAAGTGGGCTGTCTTTGTAAGACGACTAAAATGCCACGGTGTATAGTTACCACCTAAGTACACATTATGGAAAAGCAATAAAGATATTGAGTATATAAAAAAGTCGAAAGGTGTCGTGGGAGTGGGACAGCCGGTTGGAACGAAGCTCCTTTCGCTGTATATTATGTACTAGCTTCTGCCCGCGACTTCTTCGGCGTGAAATTTCTTGTTCTCTCGACCCTTAGGAACATCGCATCGCCTGCCCATACTATTACTTCGTTTTTGCTTAGCGGTTTTTCAATTTTTTTTGCTCGGCTCTTATGGGTTCTGGTGTGATGTTAAAGCCTTCCTCAAGAGTTATGCAAAAATATTTTTTTAATCCGACTGGTTTTCCAGCGATTAGCGCGTTCAACGATACAAAAAACAAGTTTTGTTAATAAAGATATATTATAGATTAATACATAGCCATCTAGTATGGCCTCAAGTTTCAAGTGCTCGCTCCTCGACGTGGACCGCATAAATTATGCCGACCGGCACAATTGACCTTAGTCAAAATCGAACTGGCGTTTGTGTAACAAGTTAAGTAACATTACCGTAATCGTCTAAATAAGCAACAACAATGCCTTCCATTGTTTTCAAAATGTGCACAATTAATTCACAAACCAAAAACAAGTTCCACGGGATTACTTTCCACTCGTAAGTATCTACGAGTACATACGTCAAAACTTATTTTCTTTCTGAGAGGCCACCATTTATTTCTGAGTTGTTATGGGTACGTAAGCGAAACAATTATTGCTATCTCGTTCCCGCTACAGCCCGCGTCATATCTCTTCTTTTCGGTTGTTGATGCATGATGTACGACATCGGGAAATTTTGTTGTGTGTGTGTTTACATATAATTGTTTCTAGTCCAATAATGTTTACGTGACATTAGAGCGGTGCCAATCATCTTCCTTTTGTATACATTAATAGTCAAGTTTTTGTTTTTTAATATAGAGCAATGTAGTATAAGGGTCTGTGACACCACGTTTTTTAAACGCGCCGTTGACGCGCGTTTGTAACAAACGCGATAGCACGCGAGTCAGACGCAGCCTGTAGACCCTTGCACCTGTTCTGTAGGATAAAAGCGCGCCGTCGACGCACGATTCCAAAACGCGCGTCAACGGCGTGTTTAAAAAACGTGGTGTGCACAGGCCCTTACTTCCACCGCAAGCCACATTAAAGAACTTCGTTCCAAAAGTTCACAAAACATAAGCCAGTAAAATTCTATGTAAAGTAAACTTCTTCAATACATAATTAAATTCCCAATCAACTAATATACCCCAACCATTAAAACAACGAAACGAAGCAACGGATAAGACTGCAAGCTAAATAGCACCTCTCTATTCTATAAGCTAACCCTCGATGCAGCATGAGATATAGGGCTGTCCGCAAACAGTTATTTATCCACCGACGCACAGTGGAACGAATGTATGGGAGCGGTTGGACGTAGACATGTCCGAAAAAAAAGAGTAAAATTATGCCAAACTAATGATGCCATCTTATTCGATTACTTAATGCCTTCATAACTTGTGGTGATGAATTTCTTCATAACTCCCATATTTCGGGAGTAATTTGAGAAAATGTGAAATTTTACTATGAAAATGAGTGTATCGAGCTCTCTCCCTCCTGATTCCGGGCTTGTTTCAAGTAGCGGTCTCTAATATCATAATGCTAATACTAAGAGCTATATTTAATACTAAGACACATAGTGCGCCAAATGTGCACTTTCTGGGATAAAGAGTGATGTTTATTTTATAACACAATTTTTTTATTTTTTGTTTATTTTGTTGATTAAAACCGTTTTTCTAAAGGTTTACCTTATTACAATAACATTTCTGAGCAGCCAATTAGAGAAGATATAAGCTAATTAGGATATATAATTAGGGACTTAAGGTTTACATATAAAACTGATGCACTAATGATTACTGATAAGAACATTGCTATTATTTAATTACTAAATGGCTCTTAATACACTAATTTAGCATGCATCATTTACTAATTATCACAATAACTAATTACCTTGCAATATTTAACAAAGGATACCTGGGATACCTGGATTTTATATAAATAGGTCACTATTAGTAACTTTAAAATCAGTGTTGATTTACACCTCGTTGTATCCAAGCTAATCTCGCAATGTATTTTCCAAATTTTAATACAAATCTTGATATTCACGTTGCTTTATGCGCACGCGCACATAAAGATTTACGCGACTTTAACTATTTGTTCAGTGTTTTAAAAGATAACAGTTGTGTTCAGTTATGTGAAAGTGCTGAAACAAGTTTAAAAGACTGGTGTCGTCGATTTTGCTACCGCATTTATGCAAAATGGACACAGTCTGGAAGAAGCACAGATAAGTTTCGGAAGAAACATGAGATTTGGCTACAGGCTGCAATTCAATGGCCGGAATTACAGAATGAAAATATGGAACCTTCTACAGAAAATATAAGTGACGTCATCGAGCCCATAATTTCTCCTGCTAAATCTGATGCTTCAACTTGTACACATCCTAGTCCTCGTAAATCTTTTGAGGACCTTAGTAACCGGCAAAAAAGAAGACGCACTGAAGATAGTCTTTCATGCAGCAGTAGCAGCGCTGAAATTATGTTTTCGGCCGAAAGGGCGCTTCAAAAGGCAGGACAAAGCGATACAGCTTATGTTATGAAATACTTGACGGAGAATCCAGAAGAGGCCTCAAAAATCAAAGCCTTCATTGAAGGTAAATCAATTCAGGTACGGGAAATATCCCCTTTGAAGGCATTGGCTCTTTATGTATCGATGAACTTATCGAAATGGCGCTATAACACTCTTCGGGATTTCAACACTCAAGAAGGAGCTCTTCAATACCCGAGTTACTACATGTTGGTTAAAGAAAAAATTAAGTGCTATCCGGCCAAAGAAGATCTCACAGTTACAGAGAGCTCTGCAAAAATCAAATTACAAGCCTTGATGGATTTAACCTCAAGAAGACTTATTAGGTCGTTAGAAACCCCTGTTGATCCCAATCAACAGCTCGTATTGACCAGCAAATGGGGTTTTGACGGATCATCTAGCCAAAGCATTTATCATCAAAGGACGAGTGAAGATGAGCAAATCGATCTTGCTAGTAATTTTATGATTAGTCTTGTACCACTGCGGCTCGTCTCAAAAGGTGTAACAATTTGGGAAAACGAGCGACCATCTTCCACTTCATTTTGCCGGCCAATATTGTTTAAGTTTATAAAGGAAACCAAAGAAAATGTGCAGAGAGAGATGGCTGAAATCGAAGCAGAGATTGAAGCCTTAACTCCATCCACCATCACTGATGGAATTAGTGTCAAACACCAACTGCTGTTGACAATGATTGATGGTAAAATTCATTCCATTATATCCAATACAGCAGCTTCAGTGTGTGACATATGCAAGGCTTGTCCTAAAGAAATGAATAATTTAGAGTTAATCAAAGATAAACACGCAAACGAGGACATGTATAAATATAGCTTAAGCACCCTTCACGCTTGGATTCGCTCAATGGAATGCTTATTACACATTTCCTACAAATTAGACATAAAATCATGGCAAGTAAGGGGTGATATAGCAAAAAGGCAAGTTGATGACAGGAAGAAAAGAGTTCAAGAGGCTGTAAGAAGAGAAACGGGCTTACTTCTCGATGTTGTGAAACAAGGCAGTGGATCCACCAACAATGGCAACTCGGCAAGGAGATTTTTTGAAAACTACACTAAATCTGCTGAACTGACCGGAATAGATGCTATGCTTTTAAGAAAAATCTGTGTGATCTTGCAGTGTATTTCATCAGGAGAGAAGATCAACGTAACTAAATTCCGAGAGTTCTGCTTTGATACTGCTAAGCTTTACGTGGAGTTATACCCATGGTATTATATGCCTTCTTCACTTCATAAAATTTTAATGCATGGGCCAGACATAGTTCAGAACATGTCAATTGTGCCCATTGGTTTTCTATCCGAAGAGGCATCTGAGGCTAGAAATAAAGATTTTAGAAAATATAGAGAGGGGCATTCTCGAAAGCATAGCAGTATCTCATGCAATGAAGATATTATGCACAATCTTTTACTGTCTTCTGATCCACTTGTTACAAGTATCCGTCCAAAAGGAAATAAGTTTGTAAAAAAATCTTCTTTTAAGGAATTTTATGAGCTTACGGATTCTGAGAAAAGTGATATCGAATTTGTTAACTTAAATGATTTAGCGGACATCGATTCTGAATTTGAATTAATTGATGATGATGATGATGACGAAGATAATTAAATGATGTTATTGTTTTAAAATGTGTAACTTAGTAAATTAGAGCTTACATCTTAATTATTTATTGTACTTTTAATGAAACTAGGTAATTTATTATCAACTTACTTAAAAGTCATACTCTCATCAGTTCTTGTGAATATTTTTGTTAATATATATTTCTGTATATATATAATATATTTATAGACCTCTTAATAAGTCTGTCTGCGGTTTAAAGTAAATACAAATGGGGAAAAAACGTTTTTTTTTTTAAATTTTCATTTCCTTTTATCCCAGAAAGTGCACATTTGGCGCACTATGTGTCTTAGTATTAAATATAGCTCTTAGTAATAGCATTACGATATTAGAGACCGCTACTTGAAACAAGCCCGGAATCAGGAGGGAGAGAGCTCGATACACTCATTTTCATAGTAAAATTTCACATTTTCTCAAATTACTCCCGAAATATGGGAGTTATGAAGAAATTCATCACCACAATTTATGAAGGCATTAAGTAATCGAATAAGATGGCATCATTAGTTTGTCATAATTTTACTCTTATTTTTCGGACATGTCTACGTCCAACCGCTCCCATACATTCGTTCCACTGTGCGACGTACCAACGAAACAGCTTCAAGTTAATGCGCTAAACATTAGTTACGACTCCAGTCCCACCGCCGACGATAAGGGACAAGCGAGCAGAGCTAGAAACTAGAAACGAGTTGGCGAGCAACGAGCAAAGATTGTGCAGTTTGGATAGTTTTGTCGCTGGGAGATATTGCATTGCATTCGGCATGTTTAGGTACTGACGCCAGCCTAGATGACTTCTACGCAATTATGCGTAAAAAAGTTGCGTGTGGTGCGACGAGTACAGGAGAGTCCGAATAGCGTCCTAAGGATGATAGGTGAGAGAACCGATACTGTTCTGCTCAGTAGGTTTACTGAACTCCATGTGTTGCGAGACCGATGAGTCTAGTGTGCAGGGGTAGACGATGTATCTAGTTGAAGTGAAAACTACTTTAGGCGCGTTGAGCACTTTTTGTTAGGGGAAAAACTTATGGGTTCGCGATCGTCACCGAACGCTTTCCATGAGCTATATGTATACTGTGTATATATGTGCCAACCCTGAATGTGATGTGTTTGCGGATGAATGGAATAAAATTAAGCGCGTATCGTGATGATGTTTGTCTGATGTTCTGTGAGAAACAGTATGCGAGAGTGTCCACTGTTCCATGTTAGTACCTAAGTAGCGAATAATTGTTTATGACACAGTTGTTTCATTTTCTATATTAATTAATGTAATTGGTATTGTACCGAGATACAAAAACTATTAAGGGAAACGAACGAACGCTTATTTAATACCCACTCTAATTACTGATGTTCCTACAAAAATTCAATCAGAAATAACAGATATTAATTATAAAAATAAATACAAAAAAATCTTCGATCCTCTTTAAAAATACACCATCCTGTTTAAATTTCATTCATTTAGTAATTTAGTGACGGCACGGTTGGCGCAGTGGTTAAGCGATTGACTGCTGCGCTGCGTGTCGCGGGTTCGATTCCCGCACGGAACAAATATTTGTATGATCTACAAGTAGTTGTTCCGGGTCTGGCTATTTGTGTATGTGAGTTTAAATGTTTGTAAACGCACCCACGATACAGGAGAAATCCTAGTGTGGGGCAACGAAAAAAAAGAAAAAAAAAATATATATATATTAGTATCGACGGGCTGTCTGACCCGCGCCGCTGTTGTTTTTGTACTTTTTTAGTTATTATTGACGAACTACCCACAATGTTTTATAAACGATGTTTTAATCATTTTGGATATTTAGTTATTTTTAAGATTGCTTAAGTGTTTCAGCATCCAGACAAACCTATTGAGGTTTTTGTGATGTTTCTGTTTATATTTTGTTTTAATCTTTAATTAATAAGCAATAAAAATAAAAATAAAGTTAACTATAAATAAATAAATAATAAATAAATGTGTACTTTTTGGGTGAACAAAAATCATGGAACTCGCGTCATCGTCACTGAACGCCTTCCATCAGATATATATATATAAAAGAACAGTTATTCCAAAGTTATGTGTTTTTCTTCTTTTTACTTTTTTATTACTAACATTAGATATGCAAAATTCTTGTTACTAACAACCTTGCCTTGCTTAATGATTTTTTTTTTGTCCGAAATATATGATTATTATTATTTTATAAGCGAGGGGCCGAGTGCGGCAAATAGAATGACTGCCCAGTGACTTTCTGCTATGAATTTCCAGAATAAACTGACCTCTCATTATACGGAAATCCTATACAATGCGAGATCAGCTTATACTGGAAATGTATAGCTTGATGTGTAGCCGTGTGTACAGTGGCCAGCAAATCAACACGAAACTGTAAAATTTCTTCAAACGATTTTAAACTTTAAAATGTTGTTGATTACGTTCAAAATCGAACGAGAAAATTTGACAGTTTGTGGTAACTTGATGTGCTGGCCACCATACCAAGCGAGAATCTCTCAGCGAGTGTTCTGCCCACCAAACGAGCGTCGCTGAGCGAGTATTCGCTTTGATAGGCCTTGTCGCTGCTACAAACTAGGAGAGAGAGAGTTATTGCCGGAAGTGTGAACAGTCAGCGATAAACTATAACTACTTGCATCTCAGTAAAAGAGATGCAAGGATGCATCTCTTTTACTGACGCGGGACCTACATCTATTGTACGTTTCTTGAGCGAGAAAATAGTTGGTAGCTAGTCGCTTCCTCGTGGTGGGACAAGTGCCTTACAGCCACGGTTATTCCGACTGTAGGAAGAATGCGCTTGCAGTTGGCCGCAGGTTGCTGTACCATACGTCAAAGTCTCTCGGTGTAAAAAAATACGGGTGGAGCTATTTTTGTGGACACACAGCGGAAGAGTTTAATGTGCAGGCGAACTATGAACATGGTTAGTACGCATTTTTGTTTAGGTAATGACATTATTATTTTATACGTTAAACACAGCACGGTTTACTTTTAAATATTTGTAAAAATAATAAAGTTACTATTTGGATTGCCTGTTCAAATTATCAACATACATTTGCAATGAGTGAGCCAGTGTGAAAATAACGTTTATTTATATCTTCTGTATGATGATAAACTTTTCCTCTCCGTAGGATAAATTAATTAATGATTAACTATAAATTAATATCACATGATTTATAAAAATAAAACACTTGGGGATATTCAGCGATCAACACAAGCTAATGTTCATAAGAAAGTAGGTGCCGTGACCTGCCTGCACCCTTATTTCTTTTGTTAACAGTACATCATGTTGAGTAATGTGATATTTCGACCATTTTCGAGCGCAGTGTTGAAGTGAATCACTTTAATTATGTTTTTATATCGCGGAACGATGAGGCCGTAGTGGATGGGAGGTTGATTGTGTCAGAGATATCAAGTGGAAAAGCGGCCTGGCATACTAAAACGAGTAATAATAACTTAATTTATTGATTGAATGTGTATCATTTAGTGAGTGAATGAGTTCATATAGGACTTTGAATGATACACATTGATTAAAGGTACAATTCCAAAGGCGACTGCGGGTGTCCGCAAACCGCAGCGACAAAGCAGACCAATCGCAATGAGAGACAGCAGTAACACTACGATGGCGAATTGGTGACACAGCGGGCGGCAGTGTCGCTGCGGTTTGCGGACACCCGCGGTCGCCTTTGGAATTGTACCTTTAATCAATGTGTATCATTCAAAGTCCTATATGAACAATTTCGAAGACGACTGGTCTTCGAAATTGTACCTTTATTGGTCTTTAATAAATACTATCAAGTTTAGTTTTTGATCACTACTAGTGATGCCATCTTCACTTTGAAAGCTTCTAAGTCTGTCGCTCAGCGAGCTATGGAACGAGCTATGCTTAGAGTTTATCTGAGGGATCGAATCCGGAACGAGGTGATCCAGCAGCGAAACAAAGTTTTAGACATAGCTCACAGAACAAGCAAGCTGAAGTGGCAATGGGCCAGCCATATTAGCCGTAGAACCGATGATCGTTGAGGTAGACGTGTTCTTGGGTGGAGACCACGAATCGGCAAACGTTAGTTAGGATGCCAGGTAGAGCGACGATTTTCGTAGGGTGGCTGGTAGCAGCTGGGTGAGAGTTGCCTAAAATCGAGCTGAATGGCATGCAATTGGAGAGTCCTATGTCCTACTATGAGCTGATAAAGATGATGATGAAATTGGTAACAAAATTACTATGATCTAAAATACTATAATCTAAAATACACATACACATTGCAGCAGTGCTCGTGGTAACACACTGATTATGTGTTATTTTGTCATTGAAATCTCTGAACTAAAATATATTCAAAACACTATATTTATTAGCAATTTTGTTCCAAAACGATTTCATCAAATTACTGATTGAACTCCCAACAAAATGTGTTCAGAATTAAACCACCATTTTTCTCCAAGCTCTAATTCTGAGAACAATTTTGAAATATAGCCAGTTACTTCACTGATACGGCGTCTCATACGCGATGCTATGCCTTAGATATAAGTCTGTATCTCAAGTAACCTATTACTGGAATTGAATCACTTAAAGCCTCCCCGGAGCTCGCTTATTTGAATTTTATACCAAGGTTACCTAATTTTGTAAAGGCAAGTTTAATTTTAGAAGGATTTTTCTTCGTCAAATTGGGATTGCTTTTCATGGAACTAGAATCGGGGAATTGGACTGGAGATGTGAGTGAAGGAATGTTACATTAGCACATAGGAATTTATTATCTCATTTATTAGTTCCGAAAGCTTTCTTCATTGTCAATTATATATTTTTACCTCTTTATTTATCTGGGGACATACGACCACTTAAAGGTTATATCAGCGCTAATATTATTAAGCAACTTCATCATTATCTGCCTTGACTTTTCCTAACTATGTTCGGGTCAGCTTCCAGTCTAACTGGATACACCTGAATACCAGTATTTTAAATGGAGCGACTGCCTATCTGACCTCCACCCACAGTTACTGGGTAATACGATACCCCTTGGTAAGACTGGTTGTCAAAACTTCGGGATTCTGACGACCCGTAACGAGTGTCAAAGATCCACGAATAACAGCCGGGACCAACGGCTTAACTTAATAAACTTCGTACTCACGATTTTTTTCTCTCGTCTTATGCCTAGCCTTCATATGCCTAGCCTTTCAACTATGTCGGGGTTGGTAAGGCTGGTTGTCAGACTTTCGGGCTTCTGTCAAAATGACAGACGGGACAAACAGCTAAACGTGCTTTCCGAAGGACCAAGGAGTCTCGGTTTATAAAGATGGTCACCCATCCACGAACCAACCGCGGCAAGCGTAGCTTAACCTGATCGATCGACCCGTGCAGCTGTTATTACATAGCCGCAAGCCCCGTCATTATTATTGTTATTATACAACTTACGATTATTTAAAATAGTTTGGGCTAGAACTGCGGCTATAAAGAAAACTGATAAAAAAGTCAAGAGATGTCGTGAGACACCCGGTTGGGACGAAGTTCTGTGGCGATATCAACAACGCCACATACAAACTACGCATCAAAGACCTGACACCACAAACCCTCCCTTTATTATAGAATTAGCGCAGCCTTCGTGCATCTACCTCAGCGTGACGTCATCATCATCACTTCCTCAAGCTTTCGAGCGGCGAGTCACACAGCCAGCCAGCACCCACAGCTTCAACGGGTATCCTGAACACCAGCATGCAGCCAACGTTCATACCTGGTCATCACCCTCAGCCACATCAGCAACCTTGGCACAGCACACTGCACTTTCGGCCGGTCCACAAGCAGAGCTCTTCAATCCTCTCCTGGTCGACGCCAGCAGTCAGCCTCAACCCGGCACTGTACCACGTCCGACTCATCATCATCATCATAATTTCAGCCGAAAGCCGTCCACTGCTGGACATAAGCCTCCCCCAATTGGGAGGGTTTACCATAATCGCCACGCTTGGCAGGCAGGTTGGCGATTGCAGTATGATGTGAAAAATGCATAAAGAACGCTGCTGCCCATTCTCTAGGAAGTCCCTTAGTTGCCTTATACGACACCCACGGGAAGAAATGGGCTGGTGCTATTCTTTACGTCCGGCACCACACGGAACAACTCACTGGATCATAACGCAGCGCCTCCCCGACTCACTGGGGAATCTCCGCAGATAGTTCCGACTCACTGTGAACTGTGCGGCACCTGGTTCCGACTCACTGGAACCACTACTGGCCCTGGCAAGCATCATATGCACTGACTCAGCCCACTATCGACCTCCAGTATCCGGAGGGGAGTGATGTGGCGGTATCAACAACGCCACATACGAACTACGCATCAAAGACCTGACGTCACAAATCCTCCCTTTACCATAGAGTATGAGTGAATTTTACACCCTGTTCCTCATACCTCTATAGTTCCTTTCGCTATATATTGTGTTCTAGTTTCTGCTCGCGACTTCGTCCGCGTGAAATTTCTTGCTCCCCCGACCCACCCGTCGCATCACATTGCCTGAACGCGCTATTAGGTACTCGTTTTCGCTTAGCGTTCTTTATGACTTTTTTTCTTTATGCACGCGTCCTAGCGTGATTTTATATAGCCAATAGTCTTCCTCAAAAATCGCTCAGTCACGCACACAGAGAAAATGTAAGTAAACGCAGTGCACACATACAAACATTATTGTCCGACTGCCCACCGGCATCCGATGTTAAGTTACCACAAACTGTAAAAATTTCTAGTTCGATTTTGAACTTAATCATCAACATTTTAAAGTTTAAAATCATTTAGGGAAATTTGATAGTTTTGTGTTGATTTGCTGGCCACTGTACATAATACATTCATTTTACTTGCCCCGAAATCGTATCGGACAATCTGAAAACACTCTAACGTACGTAAGGAACTTCGTTTCAAAAGTTTAATATACATATTTACTTACGAAACTCCATCTGATTTACTAGGTACTGGCAGGGTATCGTACCAAGAAATAAAAAACAATATATGACATAAAACACGACTGTCACATATTGTGACATACTTTTATGATGTCAATTTTCGGAAACTGTCACCGATTTCGTTGGAATTTCTTGTAAAATGAGCGAAAAACCCATTTCGGAGAAAGAACTATTGGTTGCAATCAAAGACCTTCTAAAGAAAAGTGGATATTTAAATAAAATCAATGCAGAGGTATGTAATTCCTCGATATTTATGTTTATTGTTGACTATGGTACCCAGAGAGTAAGATGCCTCGTGGTGGCCGCTGCTGGTGTAGCGATTTTGTGTTCTATGATGGTGCCTATTGAGTATTTACATTCGGCAGGTAACCTGCCCGATGTAAAAGGTCCCGGAAACGATTAATTGCAATCAATTGTAATTATAGTAATGTTGTCAATTGCTTCAATTGCAATTGGTAGAAGATAATTTGCGCATCAATGTGTATCAGTCACGTGAAAATTGACAACAGCAATTGATCGTCTCGGGGTCTTAAGGCCCAAATCTAACTTTCTTCATCTTTTTGGCAATTTTGATACCGTCGACAGTACATCTTATTGGCGGTTTATTAAAATTCATAGATTTAAATCTTTGACTAACATTTATACCTATTTAGTTTACAAAAGCGTACAAGATATAATAACTAGAAGTATTGCCTACTTTTTCTCCAAAATACCTTTTACATTTCAGCGTATCACCAACATATTTAAAACAAACAAAGCCAAAAAAAATCCATGACAAAAAAGTTTTTGCTCCGTTTTCCGATCGCCCAACTATTTGTTACCAGCAGTCGTGGTCGCTGTATAATGTGGTTTGCATAATAATACGCGCCATTTAAGTGCTTGGCTGAATTAAAACTCAATGTTTAAATACAAATTAAGCGCTGATCATTTTTATTTAATTTGTGCTCTGATCCGGAACGCATTACGTGTGTTTCGGGAATTTTCCGGGATCTGTTCTCAGCAGTTTGTAATTTTATTGGTTATTTTAATGTCGATAAATTAAATAAACATGGACCAGTGTTCAAATTTACGTTATGGAAGTGGCTTTATTTACCAACTATTTTAATTAATCATAATGTAATTGTAACAAATTTTAAAGGAAGAAAAAGACTGTTTAACCATACTTGAACAACAATTTATTAATAAAAGGTTTATATTCAATATAATATAACTCCTCCCCTGGCTCGAACACATACGGTGATCCTCCTGGGCATGCTGAGAATCAAGATATCCAGCATTTCTTGGGGTAACCTGTCCCATTTTTGAATAGCGGCTTCCCTGAGCTCTGGCACTGTCTGGGGACGTGGCTGACGGTTCCAAACAGCTCGCTTAAGAGTATCCGATGCGTGCTCTATTGGGTTTAAGTCAGGCGAGCCGAATCATAATATAATCTACCGTACCTAACAAAAAAGATTTCGATTTTTCAAAGTGATCGCAAACTTTTTTTGATATGTGTATATTAAAAAAATACCTACTCACACACCCACATCATCACAGCCACTTTTCGCAATGTCTACGTGCCAAATTGCAAAAAAAAAAACTATCTACTGAGCACTGACTTTGCATGCACGTCACGAAGTTCCCCACACACATACACCTACATTTAAACTCCATTCTATCTTTACAGGTTCGAGCCAAAGTGACAGGACTCCTCCAAGACCGCCAAACCACAGGGGTTGCTTCAACACCACCCACTCCAGCAGATGAAGTACTCCTAGTCAATGAGCTGGTGAGAGAATACCTGGAGTGGAATGGATACCTGTATACGACCTCAGTGATGATGTCTGAAGCTGCTATGCCGAAGGATAAGAGAACCAGGTAAGCTTTTTCATTAGCAGGTAATTTATTCGAGGATGGCGCGGTTCGATTATTTTTTTACTCAAATCTCTGTCACCCGACGTGCCTATAAGTGATCTCTCTGATTCCTCGTCGAATCATCTTTCACATAATCTATCTTCTCCTTGATCTGGGCTTTCTATAATTATTCTACTCTTAATAAGATAACCTATGACGTGTTGTTTTATTATTTCTTTGCTTCCAAGGGCCACAATTATATAATAAACTCAATAGGAAATTGAGACTTTACTCTCTTTCAACCTCTTCCCTCAGGAAATCTGTGACAAACTTTCTACTTACAAATAACTACCTGGATACAGAACGCCTGCTTTTCTCTGATTATAACTCACCCTAAAAACTCACACTCACACACATATGCGATTTATCCAAATGTCAAATAAATAAATGTGAAAGTAACTCTTTCTGTTTGTCTGTCTGTCTATCTGTCTGTATGTTACGTTTTCACGCCTAAACTGCTGAACCGATCGTCGCGAAATTAGGCAGAGATATAGCCTGGGATATGGAGAAGGACATAGGCTAATTTTTTACGCGATAACCGACAACCACGCGGGCGGAGCCGCGGGCAAAAGCTAGTAAATTATAATTTGTAATTTTCGAATTCTGCAATTATGGCAATATGTTAACTTTTTTTTTTTTTTAAACACTTGTTCTGCCTGCAGTCCTTTTGAGGAACTGAAATATGTATGGGCCGTGTGTACCACTGCCCTTAATACAAGTTATTATATAACTAAGTAAGGGTGCTGGTTACAACACCTACCTGTCTTTATAACTAGCATAATTCAAGTGTACCTCAATCAATCAATCAGACTAGCATTAATTGGTACGAACAAGATAATTTCAAGCAATGTTCTTTTGCGTGACTCATCACTAGAGATCGGATATTCGGATGCATATTTACCTAAAGTGAATATTCTGCTGTGAAAGTATGGAAGCGACTCCTAAAATATTTTTTTTTTTTGTAAAAGAAAATCCCGGGATGCCAGGAACACCAGGAATGCATAACTAGTCGGATGTATAGTATGGAAACGACTTCTAAAAAGTATTTATTTAATAAAAAAACCCCGAGATTCATGGATTGCATTACTATTCAGATGCTTATTTATTTAAAATTAATGTTTAACCCCCGATGCAAATATGTGTAATTGTGTATGTAGGGTGTAAGAGGAGGGGTGGTGTGTGTTAGTTAAAACAAAAAACAAAAAAAAAAACATTAATTAAACTACTATACACCGTGGCATTTTAGTCGTCTTACAAAGACAGCCCACGTAATGTATCCAATGACTACTAAACATTCATGTAAAAAAAAAAAAAAATTGACATTAGATTTTTTTTATAAGTTTAAAACACCCTGTTACGAGTGCAGTCCGACCCTTGTGATACAAGGGCGCCGCAGAATGGATTAAGATTAAGTTTAAGTTGCAATAGTAACAAACACATTTTTGCGTTAGGGTTGAATGAACTCTGATAAAGATGTCGCCGCTCCATTCCGCGGCGCCCTTGTAACAGAAGGCTCGGACTGCACTCGTAACAGGGTGTTTTAAACTATGTCATGCATCATAATTAACAAAACAAAAAAAAAACTAATGTTCAAAAAAAAATGTTTTTTACATGAATGATTAGTAGTCATTGGATACATTACGTGGGCTGTCTTTGTAAGACGACTAAAATGCCACGGTGTATAATAATAACTATAAATTAAAGTACTATATCCTGATTGGGCGTAAATATTGCCTCGGCTACTTAGGTACGTAGATATGCATTCGATTCTTTAGTCAGAAAAAAAACACTAAATTTGTCAATTCCGGAATCGCGGGATTTATACGATCGATACAAAATAAGTCAACATTTGAAAGTAAGTAAATATACATCCAATTCTATCATCAGAAACTAAAATTCGTCGATCCCGGAAACGAGGGATTTTTCCGATACAAAAGCCCATTCCAAATTAGCCAACATCTCAACTTTAGGTAATATTGCATCCGAATATCCGATCTCTACTCATCACATACATTATCAGTCTTTTCTTTGAGAAGGACTGGACCGTACTCCAGCACGCGGGCCCAGTGCAGGTTGGCGGATGTCACATGCCTTCGCATTTTTGCCTCTAGGACTTGCCGGTTTCCTTACGATTTCTTCCTTCATCGTTTCGAGAGCTGTGCATGCTGATGCAATTTTTTTTTTCGATACTACGACCTACGGACAGTAACTGGCCCGCACAGAGAGAAGGCCCGAAACCACGCAGTGGGAAAATTATAGGCTGGTTATGATCTGGAATATAAAGCTGCTTTTGTCTTCTTAGGGCAGATCTGTGTACTGCAGTAGGAGTGAGAGATGATGAGAAGTCTTCAGCCTTACCACTATTGTCTAACATAGTTGCTGCGTACACTGAGAGGATAAAGAGGAAGATTAGCAAAAGCAAGCGAGATGTGTGTTGATGACCTGAATATATCTTTTTAGGTACCTACGGTTGTTTTATTTACACACCTATATCGACTTCACATATAATGATATAATTGATGTATACAAAGTTATGTCATCATCATCATTTCAGCCGAAAGCCGTCCACTGCTGGACATAAGCCTCCCCCAATAGGAGGGGTTTGCCATAATCGCCACGCTTAGCAGGCGTGTTGGTGATCGCAGTATGGTGTTAAAAATGCATAGATAACGCTTCTGCCCATTCTCTAGTAAGTCCTTTAGTCGCCTTTTACGACACCCACGGGAGGAAATGAGATAGTGCTATTCTTTACGTCCGGCATCACACGGTACCACGGTATAAGTTATATAAAACAGTTTAAAAGAGTAACGGTGGAGTTTCTTGCCCATTCTTCTCCATACGAAACTACCTTTTGGAAGGGGCAATCAATTTTATTTCCGTGTAAATTTTTAACGTTTAAAAATGCCATAGTGCCTATTTGAAATAAATGCTTTGACGTTGAGTATATTTATTGTAACTGGATAAACCGCAACAAAAACCACAGTTTCTAAAATATCTCACAATTTCTATCGATACTTATTCATTTTTGAATTATTTACACTACTAATTACTTACTGCAAGACACATCTTGGCACATCTTTCTTTATTCTTTTTTCTTTTATACATCTTTTTAAACGCACTCCGGCTAGACAAACATTTAATTATTAAATGTAACTTGGAAGCGAGGCAATCATTTCCAAGTTACATTTAATAATTAAATGTTTAATTATAACATAATATCAAGCCTGTATTCCCCGAAATGTTAGGAAGAGGCGTGCCTACTAATATTTAATTATGTCACATTATTTATTACACATCACAACCAGAAACAGTTTATCAAAACTCACAAACAATTACATTTTCTTTAACAGACCAGGTGCAGGATTTCATAGACAACAAACATTGTTTTAACTAATTCAGCATCAAAACATCTAGAAGGAAGGTAGTTTGAACCTGAAGTTAGACATCAGCTGTTACAAGCTACAGCATAGGCTAATTTATTATGCTGGAAGTCTACGTACAAGAAATCTTAGAGAATCTTTATTACGTGCGGAGTTGTAAAACATAGTGAAATAATGTAGTAAGTTTGGTGAGGCATTGTTTTTTAACACTGGAGATTCTGTGAGTTAGTGAATGGTATATTTTCAATTTTATTCTTTCTTTCTTTTTCTTTTTATTCAGAACAGAACGAGTTATCAGGATGTCATAACAAAAACATTAATAGATATTTAGAATTTCGAAATAACGTGTGTCCCTCGTAATAAAAGTGTGATGTACCAAGTTTAATACAGATTGTATAGTTAAACCTAAAGTTCTAGTATTTGCCTGTGACTTGGTAAATAGCTCAATTTACTTCATTAGTTATAGACAAAAATTATTACCAAATCACGTGTCTCATTTCACACTCGATACTAGCGCACAAATGTACCTCCTGACACTTGGGCTCGTACACTTTTTTTTTTCTTTTCTTTTCTTTTCTTTGCTTTGTTTCACGATGAGATGATCAATGCGTTTCGTCGAAAAAACGGTATAAATTATTGTGGTAGCCCAAAGGTCAAGGATCCCATTTCTTAGCAAAAAAATACGGGTTTGAGACCTAACCACAATACCATTATGACTTTACCAAGATCTTATGATGACTACAATCTAATCTTGAACAACATTGAGTAACGCTGTAGAAAAACATCTCAATGCAATAATTATCTCTTAAACCAATAAATAAAAAGGAAGTGTATGTTTGTAATGGTAAAATACTAGCTTTTACTAAATGCATAATAATATTAGATAGTTAAGTCGAAGGGTTAAATGTCTCGTTTAAGGCTCCTCCACACACGCGCGACGACGCGCGAGGCGACACAAAGGCACCGCGTGTCGCGCGGCGAGTGGTGCCTTTGTTGCGCGTCGCTTGTCGCACCTATTTTTAGGAGCCTTTATGCCCGAGACTGCTTTTCACTTCGATTACGAGAAAATGAAACAAGCATAAAGTATATTACAGTATTTTCAACATTTGTGTCATTAGAATTGGATACTTCATGCTGCGAAGTCATAAAAACGTTTCTTTGCGTTTTTAAATAATAAAGACAACTATTTTATCTCGTTTTATTAAATTAGCGATAGAAAACACGATAAAATAATGCCTTTAATCTGCGACGTTTTACTGTGCGTGTGGCTGTTGGGCCAGATTATCTTATACTAGGGAAAAAAAAAAAAAACTTTTTGCACTAGAGCATATAAAGCGACTCGGTTGATCGGTTAAGTCTCTCATTTATTTTTAAATGATATCAAATTCTATGCTTTCTTTGAAGCTGCTTCAAATTCACTTACGCTTAACAATTACTAAATATTTGTCGCCCAGTCAATAAGATAACCATCAAGACTAGTATAATTATCTCGTGTGTGATTGGACATCCACCACAATTGCTGTAATTACTAGTCTAGTGCTCTGTGGTTATGGTCTAAGCTATGGTAATCTGATAAAGGAGCATGCACGCATGGCGCACGGCGCGGGCACAATTAACCGGATTGGCTTTGTTTCGGACGCACTGGACGACAGGTTGCCTCAAAGCGGGTATCCTAATCTAACTTCGTTAAAGTTGATATCATACGCTTATTGATAGTGTTCAAGCTCAGTGCAGATGGGTGACAGGCTTTAACGGACTTTTTGTCTGTAAAAATAAAAGAGTTGGAACTCGTCACTGCGTCGCATAGCGCACATCGTGGATAAAAATTTCAAAGTACAATTCGATAAGTCATTATGCGCTTTTATAATTTCTCACGTACCGTCCACGTCATCACAATAACACAGGGAAGTAAAATGTATGAGAATATATGAAGACGTTTTTGAATTTTCGTCCGCGGACGTGAACGTCCACGACAATATTGTCACTTTATTAGCCCTTCATGTTGATAGAGAAGAAATTCTCTACCAACATTAAGGAAGTGTTAATATTCTCTGCCGTGTTCCACACTGAATAATTGCGACGCTTCACACTCATTTACAAAGAGTGACACTAGAGTAGACATTTTTAGGAGATTGTGCGCTCTCGTCGGAAATCTTGGTAGATAAGAAATTCTTAACCAACATTAAGGAAGAGTTAATATTCTCTGCCGTGTTCCACACTGAATAATTGCGACGCTTCACACTCATGGACAAAGAGTGACACTAGGATAGGCACTTTTAGGAGATTGTGCGCTCTTGTCGCAAATCTTCAGTCACTTTTCGGTGTCAAAATATTTGCGACAAGGGCAGCTGTCCTCTTCTCTGCTATGTACAGCAGAATATATCCTCCTACTATTAATAAAACCTGTATTTTTGGGTTTCAAGATTCGGACCAGCAGATTTTCACGAAAAACTGCTACTTCATTTATCAAATATCTGTTCGATTTGACGCCCCACTAATAATAAAAGCTACATCAAATAGTCGAACATACCTCCCAATGATATGCACATGTTAATTGGTAATCAAGTTCGATTAAACCACCATTGTATCAATCTCTCATGGAACCTACACCTACATAAATATTATCGTCCGTCAAAGTCAAAGTCAAATCATTTATTTCAAATAGGCACATAAAAGGCACTTTCAAACGTCAAAAATTACATAAATAATTAATTGATTCTAGTTGCCCCTTCCAAAAGGTAGTTGAGTATGAAGGATAGTGGCCAAGAAACTCCATACATACTCTTTTAAAATGTTAACAATATTTTGTATACATTAATTATTAATTATATGTGAAGACGATGCACTTACCTAGAATAAAATTACTATATACTTATATCACAATAGGTAAAAATAATGAAAAGTGAAGTAATGACAGAGTAATAATAGTAACAAGTAATTATGCGATACGCAGATACCTACATGGTGCTCACATATTTACAAAAAGGGTGTCATTCTGAATTTCGACAGCTAATTATTTCGACACAGTCTTAATTTCGAAGAACAATAGTTCGACTACTTATTGCTTCGACAGAACATAAATTCGACAAACATTAGTCCGACAGAAAAAACTTCGACAACACACACCATCGAAGAACACTACTTCGACAGAAGCCTTCTTCGATATGCACTTGTTCGGGGGATCTCTATTATTATCTCTCTCTATTCTTATTATGATGATCTCTATTATTATTATTATCTCTATCTCTAGAGATCCCCCGAACAAGTGCATATCGAAGAAGGCTTCTGTCGAAGTAGTGTTCTTCGAAGGTGTGTGTTGTCGAAGTATTTTCTGTCAGACTAATGCTTGTCGAATTTATGTTCTGTCGAAGCAATAAGTAGTCGAATTATTGTTCTTCGAAATTAAGACTGTGTCGAAGTAATTAGCTGTCGAAATTCAGAATGACACTCTTACAAAAATATTAAAACAAGATGATTTTCCTAAATTTTTTACATTAAATAACTTAAGTCAATATGTGAGTTAAAGTATATTAATCACAAAAAAATATAAAGTAGACAATTAAATTAGCAACCAGTTTGATTTTGTCTAGACTAAATAAATTGTCCTATGGAGCAGGACCAGCAAGTTTACAAGCATTCTTATCTTGGATATAATCCTCTAATTTGTAATATGCTAGTTCACAAAGTGTAGTTTTAATATGAGTTTTTTTTATTTAATTTAATTGTAATATATCAGAAGGTATTTTATTGTAACATTTAAAACAGTACCCATAAAAGATGTATGTACTTTAGATAATCTGAAAAAAGGTCGTCAATTGCTAACATCAATCCCGTACCATCGTGTATGTTAACTCATACGAGTACCACATTCCCCCATGTCTGTACCCACAACCGGCGGTAACCCCCAATGAATAGGGCCTGTGAAGCTATGCGTAAAGTAACTGGGGGACGCCGCTTGTATGCACTGTACCGAATAGTGCGGGAAATGTATCGGACCGCGTACGTGTCCGATATCGATAGTGTGTATACTGCTTTAGGTTATAGAAGTTTGTTATGTAGATTTAGTATTAGGTTTAATTTGGTATGCAATTGTCAAGAGTACTTACAATTCTTATTAGTATTGGTCACTAGGGCCCTTTAACCACAAAAATTTACAACTACAATTTACTTAATATTACAAGTGTTAGAATTTAGTTGAAATGATAGGATATTTTTGATGTGTAGTAATCTGTTAGTTATTATTGTGTGGGTATGATGACAGTCATTTTTACATTAGATATGACTGTCATCTTATACCCAAAGGGCCTTACAAATAAACATGGAATAAAGTTATGACAAGGATAAACGTCAAAAAATTTATGGTTTTACCGAAGTTATTCCTAGCATAATTCTATTCCGTGTTTATTTGTAAGGTCCTAATGGTATAAGATGACAGTAAATGGTGTAACTTTTGGTATGGTTACGATCCATTTATTTTGTTAAATATTGATTTAACATTTAAAGTTTTCAGTCTGTTACTAACTCTGTTGCAAGCAATTGAAAAAAATAAAAGTAATAAGTGTAAGCTTTTGCTATTAATTTCATCTGAAAATATTAAAAATAATTTAACTAACGAGATCTAAATTGTTTGTTTTATAAAAATAATATAATAACATAGTTTGTGTTTTGACTTCCATGAAAGCGTACTTGACTGCGGTCGGCCATATTGAAGCGAATTAGGATTCTTGTAGTTACCAAAGTGTAGGGATTTAGAAGTTAAGAAATTTATCGAAGTTATCATAAAATCAGTGCGAGAAATGAATTGTTAACAGTGTCTTTTAAAGACGAATAAATGTTTGTTTTTATATTGAGTATTAATTGTTTCATTGGTACACTTCTAACTATCTTAAATAAGGGTACCTAAAAGTAAGTTTTATTGGAGAAAACTTAACACAAATGCGTGTACCACAAAACTGTAAGCCATACAATTATAACGGACAAAACTTACAAATATGTAAATTGTAGTGACAAGCCTTTTCTGTGTTACTCAATTTTTTCTACACTTTAACGATTATGTGAAATTGTAGACTTGAGGTTTTGTGGTATGTTTATGGCCCAGGTTGCAGTTGTTTATCCAAGACACTACTGTCCGACTATGAAAAACCTGTCAGAAAATCGAAAATTATCAACAAATTACAGTCTACTATTGTCTACTATAGTCTACGTTGTAGGCCTACCTACAACGTCCTCACATTCATAAAATAAAAACGATTTTAAAAAACCTATTCAAACCTAATTACATGATTGCCATTACAACTATTTTGAGTAAACGCAAACTCAAACTCAAATCATTTATTTCAATTAAACCATTTACAGGCACTTTTGAATTGTGAAGGAGTCGGTCAGTAAGAAAAATTAAGCTACATTCCCATTCCAAAGCGTAGGTACCTATGGAGAAGAACGAGCAAGAAACTCCATGGACACTCTTTTAAATTAAATTGTTACATAAATAATTATTAGTTACATCTATAATGTTGAACTTATAACGAAATGTGAGAACGATGTAAAATAAAAAAATAAAAATGTACACGTTATAAGCGTACAAAGTAAAAACAAATAATTCAAAAATAAAATAAGCCGTTGCAGCTAAGAGATGACCAGTCCAGACTGACGGCGCCCGTTCACGAACATGACGCATGGATTAGCACCATTCAGCTCAACCATTTTGAAGGGAGCTAAATGATCCAACACACACGCCACCATCAGCGAGACATCTGAGTGAGCATGGCATACTCTCAGCCGCCAGGCACATTCAAGTCAATGAAAGACATATTACCCGGTCAATGGTAGCTCTATAGTACATAGTATAAGCATAGAATGAGCCTTATGGATAATTATTATAATATTTGCTTCTGACATAACTTCATTAACATAATTTAATTCATTGTCCTATTTAATTAATTTTTATTTTGCTCTTGTACTTTTGACATTAATTGAATTGATCTGTAATTTATTCGTTATATAATAATTGCATCTTAACATTTACAACAATATAGGTATTGCTTATAAAATTTACAAAATTGTGTATTGTTTATGAATTAATATGGGTCAAGGACCTGAAATAAATGAATCTTATAGTACTCACACCTTTGCTATGCAATTATATAACACAAAGGAGATTGAGTTTATACGTATACGTTTATAGTACTTTATGCGGCCTACCCGAATGTCCTTTCTTTGAATTTTTCTTTTCTTTCAAACGTTGGTCGAGTCGTTGAGCTCCTTAAATCCTGAGTTGAGCTACACGTTTACTGACAAATGCTTGCACTGACTGGACAGGTCCACTCAAAATTGTGTAGTTCTTTCCTCAAAAGACCATTTCAGACACGGATCTACAACATGGTCCTCACATTTTCTGACCAAGATTATGTCTGGACTTTAAAAGAGACTTTAACCCCTGAGTTTGTTTCGCCATTTCATCTCAGGGGTAGTCAGATAGGAAATGTCGACTTCATCTAGCTTATTTTTTTTTTTTTTAATATGACGTGTAAAAGTGATTCTGATATCCTATTTACAGAATATTTAATTTTTAATTTCATTTTAACGATTTCATTTCATTTTACTACGGTAACAAATCTGAACAAATCATGTCCACAAAAACCACTAAGCAAGAGTTGAAATTAGAATCATAGGTATATAATGTCAAATTTAACCCTTATGTTTCCTGATAAAACGTCTCGCTCCTATTCCCCCAAAACATACAATACTTTGTTAACTTATTGCTTTCCCAACGTACCATCTGCAGTACCTTAAAATCAATTCAATTTAAGTCCGCCCATACGAAACCGCTCCGAGGTAATTGATTGATAAGCTTCTATAAAATTAATGGTACGACTGTACCCTGGGTTTCGAGGTCAACAACACTTTAAGTACAAGTCTATACATCGTACTCAATACCTAATAGACTTAATTTATCTTCGTAACTGTTCAAAGTTTAACATGTGAACGTAATCAGTCTTCGGAAGTGCGTTACGTGTTTTTGAAATATAAAAATGTATTGGTAGTTGGTACAGGATGGTGGTAGATTCTGAAGGAGTATTGACAGATCTTGATGGTAATTGAATGAGGACAGAAAACGGTTTCGCCAGCGTGGCTTTTTCTAAAATAAAATAAAAATAAAGAATATTTATTCAAAAATAAAAATTGGAAAAATACAGTATAAATCTTAGAAATAATGTAGGTATTACAGTCATTCCGACCTCGCCGCCGAGGCCCCGCGCGAAATCCCCGACTAAATAGTCCTCCCCGACCCTTGCTCGTAAGCGAAGCGCCAGCACGCGCTATAGCTGAGCAGCCTGTAGCTTTAAATCCCCCAGATAATAATGACAAAAATGGACAACAATTTACATTGTCTCTGAAACTGTAGATCGTTAGCTAAGATGATATTAAATTTATTACATTTCTAAGCATTTTATCTACAAAACATCGCGCGAGTATTCACAGAATGGTTGAACAGAGGGGCATGACATAACCACATTTGGTCAGTTATGTTATAGGGGGAAAACAACCAGACTCTTCTGAAAATGTTGTAATGGAAAGTCTGCTTCGCCGTCGCACTCGCGACCGCTAGACAACAATGAGGCAGTGTTAGTGACACAAACACTGTTTACAAAATGCATACCTACACAATTACCCAATGCAGCCCTTGTTATTGTTATTTATACAGTTTCATTATAACCATTAATTATCTAATGCGCCAGTGCCGTAATAAATTATTATGTAACCAATACGTCAAAACGTCAAACAAATTGTTATGACAGCTGCTTGCACAGATTACATTATGCCAGCGTCGCACAAGTGGTTCAGTCGTTACCGACGGAACGGAATGTTGCCATTTTAAATATTATATTTATATAAATTTTTAGAAAAAAGCATTGTATTTATTTCACTTTTTTATCTTATTTTTATCTCATTATATGCTACACCGGTTGACGTCATCAGTCAACGCCGGCTGTCGCTTAAAACCAGCGCTGGAACTCTGTCTCGCATAGGATCGCAGCATTATGCTGAGCAATGGCCGTTTTGCGTGGATGTGACGCATAATATTTTCCCCCAACTTGTTCTTTTCGTGTTTGTGTTCTTTCTTTGCGTCATGTTTACCGCAAATAAACGTTTTTTTTATTTCTTTGCTTACTTTTCTTTTTTTCCTTTTCTTGCCTTTATTTTCTTTTTTTTCTTTCTTATCTTTGTTTTCGTTCATTTCTTTCTTTTCTTTCTAATAGAAAATTAAACATTCCTAAAGATTGATTTCTGCAAACATAATTTCTCTGCCCTTAATATCTTCAAATATTTATTTATTTGCTCTCGCGCGCGCTTACGCCGCGGTGAGGAAGAGGGTGAAGTACGCTCCGTTAGCGTACCGTTACATTTTTTTGCCCATTGCCGTTGAAACCATGGGTTGTTGGTGCACTGAGGCCAAGAAGCTCATTAGTGAGATAGGGCACAAGATAAGTGACAAAACGGGTGACTCCCGCTCCGGCTCGTTCTTGGTGCAGAGGTTAGACATTACCATCCAGCGTGGCAATGCAGCAAGCGTTTTGGGCACTTTTGCGCCGGGAACAGTTAGGGGCGGGTTATTTGAAAGTGTTTGACTGTAGCTTATAATATGATGTAAATAATGTATGACCTAATTTAATTTTTATGTAATTAATGTGTTGTAATAATAATGTAAATGTATAATATGGATTTATCATGTTTGCTCTCATGGACATCATATATTTTACAATAGATTAATGTCGGTTTTTGTACACGAACCCTATCAGGGCGCTGCATAACATAAATGCTGGTTTGCTGTTGAGTTCAAAGAATTAACATAATTTGAGTCAAAACTTATAAAAATACAATATAAGTTTCAGAAAAATTATATGTCTAGAGGTCGTAAAACAGTAATGAACACTATACAACAACACACAAAAACAGATACAGTCATAAATCAGATAGTATTGGTAGGTAGGTAATCAAAAAAATTAATAAATTAACAGAGAGGGAGAGGTGTATATTATACCTCCCTTCAATCTTTACTTTATCGTACTGTATACAGAATTAACGATTCCAATTGTAACGATAATAAATTATCAGTCCCTTTATGCTTCGTAATAGCGTGAGGTTAATAGCACCGAGTCGAGTGGTTGATGGAGTCGAGTTGTCGACTGATTAAGGCTTCGGTGATTGAGGTCCATGATTGGGCACCAATTACCTGGACCGCCCTTAGATGTGGCCGGTGAGGTATTGTCTAGCTGAAGGTTTGCGTGTGTAATGCATGTAGGGATGTTCTCGTTATCTAAATATATAAAACAAACTCGGGTTATTTACACCATTTATAACTCAAGAATGGCTGGACCGATTTTTATGATCTTTGATTTTTTGGATTTGTCTCCGCTCCGAATAGCAGAATAATTGTTAAAAAAAAGCGAAAATTTCACGAAAAAATAATTATGAAAAAAATTTTTTGCTCATATATATTTTTATGGAACGGCTTTTTTATTATATCTCGAGAACGGATTGGAGAACAGGGGAACAAGAAATTTCACGAGGACGAAGTCGCGGGTAGAAGCTAGTTTATTATAATAGCGAAAAAAGGTTGATCTTTGTCGCGGTGCTGTGGGTATTTTTTTTTTTATCAATGAGTGATGCATTAATTTGCATTGATTTTATGCTACAATACAATAATTTGTACAGTATAAATTATCCTGTGATGCACTTTTAATTATAGGTAACCACAATACAGAACGTCCCACAACTTTGCCACATGGAGGGAAAGTACCTCAAATACTGTAGATAGAAAATTATACTGAGTGAAGACTTCATTTTTATTTTAAAAACGATATGGACTGCATTCAAAGAATTTTAAATAATCGCCTGTCTGAATCGGGAATCAAACCATAAATGTGAATGGTAAATGTGAATGTGATGTGCCTTTCGATGGGTACGGTAAAATTACAGTTTTTTTTTCGATTCCTGGTTCAGACAGGCGATTTTTTTAAATTCTTTGAATGCAGGTCATAATCTTCTTAAAATAAAAATGAAGTCTTCATTCAGTAAATTTTTCTATATACAGTATTTATGGTACTTTCCCTCCATGGGGCAAAGTCGTGGGACGCCCTGTATATTTTATTTTTATATTTTTTACGTCACACCTGGCCATAATGTGAGTTTTACCGCACGCTACGTGTACAGTAAAACTCGCATTGTGGCCAGGTGAAGACGTAAAATTGTGTACTCACCACGGGCAGTAAAAAAGAAAGCCCTCTATCGCATATTTACAACCCTCGCCTGCGGCTCGGGTCACAAATACCTGCGATTTCGGGCTTTCTTTCTTTTTCAGCCCTTGATAAGTAATGTACTAATACTTAAGCATTTATAAAAAAAAATGAAATATTCAGTAGTTGCAAAATAAGCTAAAGATTACATTGATAAACTCGACAGTTTAAAAGTTTTTTTTTTGTTCATGCATCTTTCACTTTTACTTGAGCAAAACTACTTTGCAGCCGACAAAACATCGTTCCCTAGTATCTATCTACATAATAAAATAATTGAAACAGCTTCAACGATACGTAAATACACAAAAAAAAAAAACCCGCGGCTCCCAGTTTTGTCATGCGTACCTCGGTTGTTTCCCAAATACCTTCAACATTGTAACATTACACAAAGGAACTATAATAAAAGAATCTGTGCATATCAACCTTTTACTGGGCTTGGACGATTCGACCTCACTTTATATGTCGTACGGTTTTAATGTGGGTTAGATTAGAGGATATAGGAACATCTAACATGTCTCAGGGAAAAT
The DNA here is from genome assembly GCA_947523025.1 of Dryobota labecula. NCBI lineage: Eukaryota > Metazoa > Arthropoda > Insecta > Lepidoptera > Noctuidae > Dryobota > Dryobota labecula. Next base: position 22,612,060 of record OX383289.1, on the reverse strand, counting down.
TGAATAGAGAACCCGCCCACGAATCGGAGGTAAGGATATTCAGGAATCGCTCTCACTCGAACCCATGCGAGAGTGGTGACTTACGGATGGGTAGTTCAGATAGCATGAGGAAAATAGGTTTTGGAAAGGCAGATTACTTCTTAACGTGGCGTGCAATTATCTTCCCTATCATGAAAATCATGGTGTTGTCTAGTGAACTGAACTTTACGGCGATTATATATAAACGTTACTTAAATTTAAGAGCGTTCATCCCGCGCGGGCTGGCAACGACGCATTTCAAGAGGTTTTTTGTGATTATTTTATTCAATTTAATTCAAAGTATTTTTTTTCAGCCAAGCCCTCGTCGTTGTATTTTATAATTATTTTTAACATTTACTTTATAGTAAATACAAATATATTTAGTTGTAATACTGAAAATATTTGACAGTTTGTCCATTTTTATGAGTAAATTATACCAAAATAACTGTAAAAAAATAGTACTTTGATTTAAATTTAATAAAATAATCACGAGAAACCTCTAGACATGCGACGTTACCAGCCCGCGACGGATGAACGCTCTTAAGTAATGATTAGCGACTGTTTAACCATACATTTTTGACGTCTCAACGTCACTTAACTTTAAGCAACGTTTATAAATAAAACCTTACAAGTTGAGTTCACACCAAGTCATTTTTCGAAATCATAAAATCCCAAATAACATAGAAATGCAAATTATTTAAAAAACACACAAAATAATTTAAAAATAAGTACATCATGGTGTATATTAATTCTCCATAGCACACCGAAACAATATTTTGAATTTTTAGATTAGGTTCGTCAATGGTCGTAGTTTAAAAATACTACACCAATTTCGCAACCCCAAATATCTGTCCCGAACCGCTCGCCATCCTTCGTAAAACTGAATCCCACCCATTCAAGCGCGATGAACATCCCATTGTGATATTCTCACATCTATTACCTGTTGTAATCAGTTAAACCACAATGGCTCCCTGACTCAATGGGTGAGATGTCTTGAGATAAATCCACTACGATTACTACCCCTGTCTCATTGTAGGTGGACGATCGAGTGGCCATTTCAAAAATGGCTTCTTAGCTGATTCAGCTTTCGGCTTTCGGCGTCGTCTCAGCGGAAATTGGCCGAGGCGTTCGGCCTCGTTGCTATAATGATCGGGTATTGGAGCTGATGCAACTAATCAAAGCTTGGTTTCGTATTGATTTTGGGTGTGGGTGCAGGAATTTGAGCTTTGTAGTGTGGTTTGAAGATGTACTGAAACAAAAATACCTAACATATACATTCTGTTTTTCGAATGAAAATAAAAAACTGTATGAGAACATGAAACACTTTAATGCCTGTGATTATTTGTGCTCTTGTGGCCGGTTACTCTAGACAATCATAATCAACTTTATTAGATTTTGTTTTGGTGAACGTCAGATAGAACGCTTGGGTGTATCCCACTATTTCTATTAGGTATTTCTATTGATGGAAGTACTGCGCTGATTCAGACTGATAGTCCCACTATTTCTATTGCTGTTGGCTGTGACGAAAAAAAAAACGCTGCATCACCTGTTATGACGGCGTGCACATAGAAACTATTAATTAGTTCGCCATTAATTTTTTTTGAATACCGAGAAGTCGTATTTTAATTTTAATCTATTCATTAAAAGTGGTAAACTTTTCAAAATAACATAACTGCGTTTTTTATCGCAATAGAAATAATGGGATATAATTTGTAAAAAACGCTGGTCCCACTTTTTCTATTTTGTATTTCCATGGCAATAGTGGGATACACCCGAACGCTTTCAGCAGAGTACTGAACTGATTCACTTTTATTCTTCTCTAATACAGTACCTACGAAGTATTTTATGTTCCCAATGCCAATGTTATTAACTAAAAATAAAAATACTAAACAAGCAAAAACAGATTACTAGAAAACTCTATATCAAAAATAGCAAATCGTTCTCCAATTACATTTTCCATTAGTTATCACAGTAAAAGCGACGTGTTACAGCTGCATACTATGTTACTGTAACAAGCTAGTCACAAGTTCGTTTTACATCGTCTCTCGCCCTAGTTATGACCGTGTCGAGTGGCTGAGAGTAACATGATGCCTGCCACTTCAACTTTTTGTTCGCTTAAACTGGTGTAGAAAGATTTATGGAAAACAAATTGTTTGTGCTATATTAGCTTGAAATTTGGTTATATTTTCGATACGGGAGAAGAACATCAAAAGGAAGTTTTGTCAAAGAGTTTCCAGTGAATGAACTCGTCTGTAAAAGACAATCTCTACAGGTAATTATTTATTTTGTTGCCACGTTGAAAAAGGTTTTTTACATTTCTTAGTGTGTAAGGCGCGCTCTTGGTCAAGCAGTGTTGCTTTTTCGTTTTTTGTGCATTTGCATAAATTATCTCCAATATCACTTGTGTTTCAGTTGACACAAAAGACAGAACTGAAGAAAAACTGACTTATTGTTAGTTTTTTTATAAATTTTGATGCTACTTATTTTTAGGAAATTAGCAAATTAGGCTTATTTTATACAGCTTCTGACTATAAGAGATGCTTAACTAAAATTGATTTGGTTGGCTTCCGATAACATTGATTGGGCACAGTCAGAAATATAAAAAAGTATCAATTAGTATAAATAAGAGAACAATAGTTGAAAAATAATTGTGTAAATTAGAAATCAGGCTATCCCGACAATAGGGTTTCCAAAGATTTTTCTTCTTACAAAATCTTATCGTTGATTTTCCATACTTTCCCTCGCTTGCAGTTTTGACGGGAATATTACTAAGTATTCCAAATTATAATTGAAACAAAATTTGTTTATTAAAGTATAACAAAGATTTACGTCTCTCTCGTTATCATCAGCCATATTTTAACTACTGTGGGCCTACTACGGGTAGTATTGGTTATTGCGCAATAAAAAACCGTTTGCAGTTCAAATCGAATTAATAACACTAGTTATTCACACACTAGGTACAAGACACAACTATACGGAACGCATGATAGTTTCTAAACATATTCACTGCTCGACTGCCAACGACAAACTGAACTTAAATCCGGTCGAGCGTTGTGTTCTAGACTCTGTCGAGCGCCGCTAGGCAGCGCTGGCGTCCCGATTAGTGAAATCACTGACTAACGTATTTCCATTTGATTTAATATTAACAATAATTCTAATGTGCCAGCTACATGCATCCCAACGCCCGGAACTTTACGTCGATATCGAAATTCAGTTGAAAATGGGACGTTTCATGCTTTGCTACAAATATTTTGACGTAGTCGCATACTTTTGTGGGCGTCATTTTATTTGTTGTATTTTTATTTGGATTTTATTCGGACATTTCATGTCTGGAATTTCTGTAGGCTAGTTTTGTGCTTGGGTGTTGATTGTATGGAAAATGTAGATGGTAGCTTAGATATTAACGATGAAAGTTAGGTAATATTCAATATGCGTTTTGATATTTCTTTACAAATATGTATTAAGTGTGAATATAGTAATGATAATCACAAGACCTTGTTCTTATGTATCTACCTACCAGGTATAGTGACTGACCAAGGCATACTATTTTTAATGCAAGTAGATTTTACGTTAATTCCCAGTTTCTAGAAGCTTAAATAGCAAATGTAATGTCTAATATTAATATTGATTAAATAATTATTTAAAACTAATTTTGAGATGTCTCAGAGAATCACTATCATCAGAAAAAGGCTATTTTTCCTACTTTAGCCTAAACCCCGTACGTTTATCGAAAAACCAAGTATATTGTGATTCCTCTCACACACCTTCGGAGGCTCCCACCTCAATTCCGTCCCTCTATTAAGTGACCCGTGTTAAGTGTCACTCTCAAAATGACATCACATTATTTATAAATATTTAATATGCCACTTTGTAACACGAATAATTGGGTCAGCCTATGTAGACACCTTTTATCCAACAAGTATTTTTTTCGTAAAAATGCTTATAGGTAGGAAAAAACATTAAAGTGAGTAGTTGCTAAAATAGCGCGTTCACTGCGCTTAGGCATGCTCGAAGCATTAGCTTACGAGTAGCATGGTCGTAGCACAAGCTAAGTTCATAGCACATGCTCAGTGCGAAGTTTGAGCGTAGCAGCGCAGCGGCGTAGCTGGGTATACGCACCCAGCCAATGAGCGTATACCCAGCTACGCCGTTGCTAGGTTGGCTTATAACCAATTTAAAATGTATTCATCATTAATGTTTTTCTACATATTAATTAGGAATGTTACTTCAGCTAAGGGTAGCGTATTTGTGTAAATATTCACTGTATAGGTCAATCTGCCTAGCCTTTTCCCAACTATGTCGGGGTCGGCTTCCAGTCTAACCGGATGCAGCTGAATACCAGTATTTTACATGAAGCGACTGCCTATCTGACCTCCACAACCCAGTAACTGGGTAACACGATACCCCTTGGTAAGATTGGTTGTCAGACTTTCGGGCTTTTGACGACCCGTAACGACTGTCAAAGATCCACGAATGACAGCCGGGACCAACAGCTTAACGTGCTTTCCGAAGCACGGAGGAGTCTCGGTATGTAAAGATGGTCACCCATCCACGGACCAACCCCGGCAAGCGTAGCTTAACCTGACGGATCGACCCGTGCGGCTGTTATTACTTAGCCACGAGTTCCTAAATATAGGTACTAGTGCGACGGTAAAATAGTTTTCTGAAACGGTTAAAAACTTGTAGTGATTTTTTGTCGGTCATTCCTAATGCTTTGCTAGTAAAGATGTTTAAAGTATTCGTAGGTGTAATATACCTACAACATGTATTGAAAAATAACCCTTTTCCACTCGAAATTCCCCTACATTGGGTCAAGTAAACAGAAACGTACCTACAGCTTATAGGTAAGAGTAATTAATAGTATTTCGTTATTTATTTTATGAGAAAAAAAAAATTTCTTTTGCTGCGATCCATCCATCTTGTCCTGGTGGACATCGAACGGGCGGCGATGAATCACGCACGCTCACGCAGCCTCAAGACACCCCATAGTTCCATAAAAACTCTATCCATATTGCGCACATTCTATGCGATTTTTTTGAGACTCAATGATTGTTTTAAAATAAATACATTAAAATTGAGAAAACGGAATATTTTGATTTGCCTGACAGAACTGATATCTAGGTAAATTCTTAAGATAAATAAATTATTTAAACCTAATTTGCTACACAAATAATTTCCCTGATATCTGCAAAATCAGCATTTACAGAATCGTCGCTCGTGGAGGCCCATTGAACTACAGCTTTTTTCATTTACCCACGTAAATGCAACCCGTGTGATCAAGTATTCTAAAAAGCCACAAACCTTTCCAACCTGTCTCACAAATGACAGGACGTCAACAAAAATGGACAATCCCGAACTTCTGCACGAAACTAGCGGTTGTCCGAAATATTTTCGGGAGAATCCTCGAGAGTTTCACAAACGGTAAACGTCGAGTAACTGGGCCGATAAATTAGGCAATTTGCGGTTACCGTCCGGTCCATACTGGGTGTTTCGTCCCAGTGTCCGGGGCTCGTAATTAATTATCCACATGTACGAACCGTTGCGTATCACTTAATCAACCATCAGAATGCTAACTATACGTATTGATTGGAGTCTTTTGCTTGTTCATTTCGTTGAGTGTGTGTTTATTGGCTTATGTTTGGCTTGTTCGAGGTTCGCGTTGTTTTGAATGGGTTCCAGTGCAGTGCATGGCTGTGTTCGATTGGATGGGCTGTATTGGGTAGCTATCGTTACCGGATGACGGGATCTGGATTAGTTCTGGTCAATGTTTGAGTTTGTTGTGCTTCCTTGATTTCGAATGCTGGAGGTTTCATAGTGTCCAATGCAGTAAGCCGAATTTATTTATTTATTTTTATTTATTTAACAGGAACTATTTATATTGTGTTTGATATATTACATACATCATAAATAATAATAATAACATAAAATCTAAAAGTGAACCTGCAGCAATAATAATAAAAGTAAAAAATAAAAACATGTTTACAAAAATCAATAAAAGAAAAAAAAGAAAATTGGAATATTAATATTTTACAGATCGACCATTGAGTACAAGTTTTTGTCTAACAGAAATGATTTGAGCTTAGCTTTAAAAGAGCTAGTATTTAATCAAATTTTATAATCTTATCCAGTAAAACGAGTGCATACATTTATTAGAAAAAAAAATTATTAAGCTATTTAAGTATTTATTTTATTATTATGTACGCACAGTTAAATACATAGACTTACGACATAATTATAATTTCAGTATAAAGATACTGCTTATTTCTTAAGAAATTTCGTCCAGCAGACCTGCGAAAGGAGAAATGTAAATGAAATGTAGACAATAGTAATAGTAGTAGTGTAGTATATTTCCAAATATAAAGGAAAATAAAAATAAATAAAAATTGAACGATTTTTTTAGTAGGTACCAAACAATAAATTGTCAGAGACAACGGAAATATCAAGAAAATGTGATTAAAAAATTTGGCCGTCACAAAAACACGTTACGATGTTTACGATGGTAAACATCTATGTTAATAATATTAGAATCCTTGTATCTATAAAAATAAAAATCAATGTTTGTATGTTTGTCCTCTATGCGTTCCTAAACCGTTGATCAGATTGTGATGAAACTTTGGTAGGGTGTTCTGAGGAAACCCGCGAGGGTATTAGACCAATAAAAAAAGAAAATGTTCAGCCAAATATATTTTTACTTTACGTGCCATTGCAACACATGCCTGCATGGTGCAGCTAGTAGGTACTTAATAAAAACCTATAACGAATTGTGGAGTAAAATAAACAAAAAATTGAGTTTCTTTAATCTCTTCAATTTGTATAATATGAATGCCCTGATTGATTCGCTTAGCAGTCATCATGTCGGTTGTCATATTGACGGTGTCTGTGTCAATAATTTAAGTTACGCAGACGACATGGTACTGTTGAGCGCGTCAGTCGGCGGTGTTAGGACACTATTGGCCACATGTGAACGCTACGCAACAGAACATGGGTTACTGTATAACGTTTTGAAAAGTCAGTTCATTGTTTTTGAGGCAGGGACCAAGTACGATCTTGATGTGCCTCCCATACGGCTAAACGGTGTTCCTCTTGAGCGAGTGGAACAATTTAAGTACCTAGGTCACTTGGTCACCACTGACCTTAAAGACAATGCTGATACTGAAAGGGAACGGAGGGCTCTGTCCGTGCGAGCAAATATGTTGGCTCGCAGGTTTGCACGTTGTACTGCAGACATAAAGGTGACGCTCTTTAGAGCATTCTGTACCACCTTCTACACGTGCAGCCTGTGGGAGAAATATTCGCGAGCATCGTATGGAGCCCTTCGTGTCCAATTTAATAACGCATTCAGTAAACTGATGGGGTTGCCATGGCGTTGCATTGCATCAGGGATGTTTGCGGAGGCACGTGTGGATTGTTTTTACACTATAATGCGCAAGCGCGCTGCAACAATGGTGGCACGAGTCATGGCCAGCCCCAACAGGGTTCTGAAAATGATAGTGGACAGAGTGGACTAGTTCACTGTTGTCAGTTACATGTGTCACCGTATTGTGTTGTTTACTAATATGTAGTTGTAAGAACATTGTTACTAACCCTTTATGAGTCTTGGCTCGAAATAAAGTTTTTATTGTTATTAATAAAATCAATTTATTTTTCTTGTTATTATACAATAGTCGGATAGAAACATTACACAGCTCACACAGAGAAGCAACAAAATGACACGCGCGCAGTATACGCGCGCGCACACAAGGGAGTCGAGAGCGGTGGCGTAGAGGGGGCATCACGGCATGACGGCGTCATGCCATTTACTGTCACGGAATACGAGTCGATTTTACTGCCAAGCCGCGCCAATAGACGTTTTACATTTAAAAAAACCTACATAGGTATAATTAATGACTTATCGAAAAAACAGACTTCTAGATTTTTAATAAGGCAAACTCATTTCATACTGGTTTTTTACACAATACAAAAGACCAGATTATTTTGGACCTTGAACTCTATTGACCTCCAATTTGTGTTTCAGATTTTCCATTCGAACAACTTGCCCTTAAAAGTTGGGTAACCACAGCTTTGTCGTTTCTTTGATGAATTAAACAAACTTCTATTTTGATCATAATCCAATTAGAATTGTTTTTCGATAAAATTGGGACTTTGAAAAACGACCGCATGTTTCTTAGCTATGGTAACAGTTATATAAACTCAGTACAAACTTTTTCGTCACCGGCGTTTTTACGCCAATTTTTAAGAATCTAGTAGTAGTACGCTCGTTTTTCTTATAACTTTTTCCTTATATATATGTTTTTTATTTATCCGTTAAATAATATTCAGAGTTTTGGAAAAGACTCTGAAACCTTTAATCCTAATCATTATGGTTTACTAGGTTTTCCCGCGATTCCGCTCGCGTGGATGTCGGTTATCGCGTAAAAAAGTAGCCTATGTCCTTCTCCATACCCCAGGCTATATCTCTGCCAAATTAAATGACGATAGCTTCAGCGGTTTATGCATGAAAACGTAACAGACAGACAGAGTTACTTTCACGTTTATAATAATAAAGTATGGATTAGGTAATATTTCAAACCTTTGCTTGATAAAAAGTGTGGGAATTCATTATGACATGAGTTGAATTAAGAATTAATTTTAATAAAAATTAACCAAGATGGACAACGACGTGGACGGAGCAAAAGAAGCATTAGCAGATAGCATTCTATAGTTTCTGCCTAACCCCGTAATAAAGAGGCATGAGTTTATGTATTTATGTCTAAGCTAATCTAAGAAGCCTGTACTACCCCATTGTAGTTCAATGTAAGTATGTATGGTATAAAAATTGCTTTGAAAGTGTCAATCAATTAAAAGTATCTACTTGTGTTAATATCACATAGACATATAACCCGAAAATCCACTAGGTACATTCTCCAACTAATAACTACAACCCAAGATTTAAATATAATCCATTTCTCTCTGTCGTGAGCAGACTTAATAAGCTGGCTGTCCAGCTAATGGCTGGGAATAGGAGCCGATAAATAAGAACATTGGCGACTCCACACACGTGGCGGTCGAGTTCGACGGAAATACTATTAATTACTCTTATAAGCTGTAGGTACGTTCCTGTTTACTTGACCGAGTGTAGGAGAATTACGAGTGGAAAAGGGTTATTTTTTAATACATTTTGTAGGTATATTACACTTACGAATACTTTAAACATATTTACTAGCAAAGCATTAGGAATGACGAAAGTTTTTATCCGTTTCAGAAAACTATTTTACCGTCGCACTAGTGTCTATATGGTCCTACACAGTGGATATTTACACAAATACACAACCCTTAGCTGAAGTTACATTCCTAATTAATATGTGGAAAAACATTAATGATGAATACATTTTAAATTGGTTATAAGCCAACGTAGCAACGGCGTAGCTGGGTATACGCTCATTGGTTGGGTGCGTATACCCAGCTACGCCGCTGCTACGTTCAAGCTTCGCACTGAGCATGTGCTACACACTTAGCATGTGCTACAACCATGTTACGCTAATGCTACGAACATGCCTAAGCGCAGTGAATGCGCTATTACAGCGACTACTCTTTAATATTTTTTTCCAATATAAAAGCATTTTTACACAAAAAATACTTGTATACGCTCATTGCCAGCCAATGAGCGTATACCCAGCTACGCTGTTGCTAAATAAATAAGTTTTAAATCTTCACTTAAAATGTCATATCATCATAACATCACGCCTTGTTTCCCCGAAAGGTTAGGCAGAGGTGTACCCATAGTAGGAACACCCACATTTTGCCAGATATGTTTAAGTCCCATGTAATAGGGGCGAGCCTATTGCCATCAACCGTGCACAAATCCAGACTCATCAAAAAATACATCTAAGTAATTATAATTATCATACTTGTCTCTGGGATGTTGGCGACGTTACAGGGTACATACATAAATATTTCTTAAGAAATATTAGTAAATTTCACCAACTTAAATTGTCCGTATATTCAAATCACAACTGTCATTCTTTATCATCAATCATCATTGTATTTTTTTTTATAACTAATTCAAATTTTCTTTTCTTTCGTTACAGTTTTTTATACATCAGACACAGCCTTCCTCTCTTCGAGAGGTAGTCTTTGACGTAGGAACCTATTAGGCTTTGGAATGGGGAACTAGCTTCATTTCTCTGACTGACCGACCCCCGCAAACAGTGATCGTTTATTTTCACATTTGTCATTTCTAGAGACCTCACTCTTCACTAGCGCCTCTAGCGGCTAATTCAAGCGCGATAGTCCTCATTACAGGTATATAAGATATTTCAGCTCAGTCTATGGGTTTACGCATCCACAATATCACATACCATCAGGGAGACCGCTACATAATCAGCCTAAAATATTCCCACTGCTGGTTCTCTGTGAGAGAGAGTGGGCCATAATCCACCACGCGTGCCTAGTGTGGGTTGGTGGATGTCACATGTGTTCGATTTTTTTTGTTTCTAGGACACGCCGGTTTCCTCGCAATGTTTTCCTTCACCGTTTTGAGAGCAGTGGTGTACGAAATTATTTACACAAAGAAAGAAAGTGAGAAAGAAAGAAAAAAAAAAGAAAGTCAAGCGCCTGCCTGGGTTCCAACCCACGACCAACAAACTCATAAATTAACAGTTACTAATGAGCCACCACTGCTCAAAGTAACAGTTGAAAAGTGACAGTTGTATAAAATGGGTTTTTTTTGGGTAGGAAATTATTAAATAACTTCTCCCGCTCGCGGGAGGGCCACGTGTCAGACTTTTACTGACTAAAACCCACCCGTGTTCCTTAAGATTCCTATATGCCAGGGCCATGGTATCCCTTTCTAACAAACCCGCAATCCTGGCAGGAAAATGGATATAACACGGCAATTTAATGTAGTGGTTCAATTTGATAAACAATTAATTTCCCTGACTATTCATACGTTCCCAGGCTAATAATTTTCATGACTTGGCTTTCTTTCCCACACATTTACAGCTGCTCTTGTAATTGCCTACGCTAAAGGAGCAATCTATTTGCTAAATCTTTTGATAACTAAAAAAAAATATAGTTATTTTTGTACGGAAACATAAACATTGTTGTCAAAGCAACGAATATTTATAGTACTTACATTATTCGTTCCAAAGAAATTAGCCTTGAATGAAATCCGATACAAACAAATATAAAAGAAAATAAATTGCCTCAAAATAGAGACACACAAACTAATGGCTTTTACGGGTAATCGAATACGTTATTTTCGTATTTAGACATAGACAAAATATTTGTTTTCGTGTTTACATGTAATTCTGTTATTTATTAAGTAAACCTACCTACGGTAAATACTGTTATATCTAAAGGATACAGTGACTAAGTGCGATCTCCCGTTTGTGATGTTGGGCGATCAAATATCATAACGGGCACTTCAGAAAATTGGCTTCAACATAGTATCCTATAACATGCCAAAATCTAGCCATTGGTTTTCCAGAGTAGCCTGAACTCGGAAAAACAGGTTTACGAAAGAGTAAGATTTTACTGATAAATGATTTTATTTCTGTAAGTAGTTTTATACAAACACTTTTACAAGTCAATCATATTTTAAAACTAGAAGAGGTCGGCGTTTCGTATCTGACTACTCTGAGAAGAAAGGCCGAAACAAACTCAGAGGTCACAGTCTCTTATAAAGTCCCGACATAATCTTGGTCAAGTCATATGAAGACCATGTAGATTGGTGTCTGAAATGGTCTTTTGAGAAAAGAACCACACAGATCGATTGAGTGGACCTGTGCAGTCAATGCACGCATTTGTCAGTAATCATGCAGCTCAACTCAGAACGCTCAACGATTTACTCTGTTCTGCTGTAAAACTACACGCAATCAAGACTTTTTAATTTAGTCTCTGAATGACGGTAAATGACGGTAGAGATCTGCAAGTAGTCTTGGAATAGAATCAGTAGAGGTAGCCCCGAAATATTTATTAAGGAAAGTCATCAGTGCCCGGTTGTTCCGTGTGGTGCCGGACGTAAAGAATAGCACCACCCCAATTCCTCCCGTGGATGTCGTAAAGAGCGACTAAAGGACTTACCAGAGAATGGGCAGCAGCGTTCTCTATGCATTTTTAACATCATACTGCGATCGCCAACCCGCCTGCCAAGCGTAGAGATTATGGCAAACCGCCCCAATTGGGGAGGCTTTTGTCCAGCAGTGGACGTCGTTCGGCCGAAATGATGATGATGATCAGTGCCCGGTCGGTCAATATTCAATCCACTTTCACCCACAAGTCTGTATCGATCTCCTGCTGTATTCATTCAAGTCTTATCTTTACTTTTTTACTCGAATAAAGAAAAAAACAACTTTATGTACCTATGCTCAAACTGTGACGAAAGTCTAAAGGCAGTCCCAGCCCAGTCTTCTAAACATAACAAATTGTTTCTTATCTTGATTTGTGTGAGACCTTAGCATCACTATTTCCCAATGAATGGGGCAAGAAATTCCCCCTTACCCTAATGAATAGCCCGCTCTAAGTTCGTCGAGATATTTTTAGGGCTCAGAAAGGTCGTGGCGTAATGACACAGATAAGAAAATTGTTCAAACGTCCTATTAAGCCTGCAATTATTATTCTATTTACTGTTGCATGTCAATATTAAAGTTTGGGACTATTTAGTTAGCTTCGTGTTACAATTAAAGTTCTAAAAATATTTTAAATCAAGGATGTACACACATCAAAAAAAGTTTGTGACCACTGGCATAAGCTGATACAATTTTTTAAATTGAACTTTATCAAGAAAAAATATTTGCTGTGTGTTTTCTTTAAATAGAAATACCCTGTTTGAAATTAAAAAATAAAACTATTTTTATTTTTTGTTAAAAAATATTCAGTAATTAATCATAATGTAATTGTAACAGAAGATAGAAAGAACTGTTTAACCAAACTTAAACAAAAAAAAATATTACTAAAAGGTTTATATTCAATATAATATAACTCCTCTCCTGGCTCGAACACATACGGTGATCCTCCTGGGGATGCTGAGAATCAAGTTATCCAGGATTTCTTGGTGTAACCCATTGTCCCATTCTTGAATAGCGGGTTACCTGAGCTCTGGCACTGTCTGGGGACGTGGCTGACGGTTCCAAACAGCTCGCTTATGAGCATCCCACACGTGCTCTATTGGGTTTAAAGTCTGGCGAGCCGAATCCTAATATAATCTACCGTACCTAACAAAAAAGATTTCGATTTTCAAAGTGATCGCAAACTTATGATGTGTGTATGTTGGCCCAGTAGTTAAGGCGACTCTCATGTACGAGGTTGAGGTCTCAAATTCGGGTAAGTACCAATGTTACTTTTTCAAATCATATGTACTTTTTGTGTAACTTTGCTTTCTTTTACGGCATCTCGTCTTCCTGGCTCGGCGTGCTGTGCTGGCGCTGCTGCTACGGCTGCGGAAAACTTCAAGCGGCGAAAGTATAATAACCTGTAGCGGCATCTACTACTCCACATGCGAATTACAGACCTGACGTCACAAATCCTACATCGCGCAATCAGAGTTCACCGCGCGACTAGCATATATACAACATCCCGACATAAAACGCCGGGCAGTTGCCCACCAGACACAACACTCGTCTTCGATTATGAGTGAACTTTACACCCAGTTCCTCATACCTCTATAAACCTTATCGGTAATTAGTCTGTCTGTCTGTCTGTTCCAGCTAATCTCCAAACCGGCTGGGCTGATTTTGACGGGACTTTCACTGACAGATACTCAGATAGCTGATGTTTCATGGAGTAACTAAGGGTATTTTTATTTTAGAAAAAGCCACGCGGGCGAAGTCGCGGGCAGCAGCTTGTACCCTATAAAATTATCACACACTTTTTTCCAAAATCTAGTTTCGTTTTCGACATTAGTAAACACCCTTTAACTCCATTTTCATTTACGAAGACACAAATTCAGTTTCGCAAAAAAAATACTCCACTATTACCAAAAGGCATAATCTCCATATAAAATAAACTAATAGCCATCAACCATAGTAAATCAATCAGATACAGCATCACACAAGAAGTAATGGATCACGTCTGCTACATTTGACAAATTATTGAGGACTGCTCGTGTTACGACTATAAGGAAAATGCGATAATAACTAGAAAACCGGCCAAGTGCGGTCGGACCACGCACAATGAAGGGTTCCATAGTTGGTATTAATTTATCCCAAGATCAAACTGAACATTGCAGTTGAAAAACATGTTCTTCAATTCTAGGTCCATTTTTATTTCTAATTTAGGTACATAAATGACTTACCTTATCACTTATATATCGTAGGTTTACTGCAAGAACCCATTAATGGCAAAAAATCATAAAGTTTATAATGCCTTGAACTCGTCTTTGCGAGTTTTATAGGTGTAGGTAATGCAAAAACTCATTGTGTTTAATTTTTCTTTATCATAAGCATAATGAAGATGATAAAGGGCAATCAATACAACTAAAACTAATTTATTGCTTATTTCGATGAGTTTGTAGGTCTCTTGGTGTGTACCTACGGGATTTGCCACGGGAGTTACCACGACACTTGATTGTATAAATAAAGACACTGGCTTGACTACTGTTGTATACTTATTTATTTCCGAAAAAGGTCCCACGAGTAAACAGGAGCACACGGATCGGCCAGTGCGCAGTAACTAGCGATCGCCCATACATACTTCTCTTTCATACTACAAACCGCTGACGCATAACATTCATACTTACATTGTCCCTACAAGTTCTTGCAGTAAACCGAAGATAATTATACTACTTGTGTTGTGAATTTTTTCACATAACCAAATACAAAAATTTAGCTTGCAGGGGGGGGGGGACACTTGACTCTCACAAAATATAGCACTTTAAAGATTAATATTACGCCAACGGACCCTGAATCGAAAAATGGTTTTCGATTCAGGGCCGCAATATTTTTAAACGGCCTATTCGACGATACCCCACAAAATGGGACAGCCGAAAAAAAATTCATCCCACTTTACGTGCAAGGGACTAAAATTTTTCTTTTGCTAAATTTTGAGTTGCCACTTTGTCGGCGTGATTAAACTGCATACCTAAGCCAAATTACAACTTTCTAGTACTAAGAGTCTCTGAGCTAAGTCGCGGACAGACAGACAGACGGACATGGCGAAACTATAAGGGTTCCTACTACGGAACCCTAAAAAGCGGGCAAGTGCGTGTCGAACCACGCACATTGAAGGGTCCAAACTTAACATTGTAGTTGAAAAACATGTTCTCCCATACATTCTAACTGCAAATGTAAGTTGGCCGACTATTACTCGGTAACTTGCAAAGCCTACTTAGCTGTGATAGTTTTCCTTAGAGCAGACTGATGAATGTCCAGAATGTAATTTTATCGGTGTCGTGTGAACGTGGAATGAAACAAAAGGGTTCCGTACCACCGGACAATATTTAACACTACTTTTATTTTTTTAAACTTTCGTTTAAAAGCGAGCGAGTCTTTCCGGTGGCCATCTGTGGTCTTCTTCATCAGTTCCACTTTACCAAATTATACTTTCTGAATGCAAATGCTGACTTGTTGATGAAAAGACAAAAATCGCTATATGTATGCCTATAAAATTTGGGGAGTTCCCTTAATTTCTCATGGATCCCATCATCAAAACTGGATTTTGATAAAAATGGGACCAATCTGAAAGTAAGTTCTTTCAAACAAAAAATAATTTTCCAAATCGGTTCATAAACGACGGAGTTCTGATAAATTATAAATGATTTTATTTCTGTAAGTAGGTTTTTACAAACACTTTTACACGTCAATCATATTTTAAAACTAGATGAGGTCTGAAGACCGAAACAAACTCAGAGGTCACAGTTTCTTTTAAAGTCCAGACATAATCTTGGTCAAATCATGTGAGTTAAAAAACATAAATAACAAACAATAAACAATAAACAATATTTAAAGAAATAGATATTCTGACTGTAGCCTCTCAATATATATTTGAAAATCTATTGTATGTACACAAAAATATATCAAATTTTAAGAAAATGTCCGATATTCATAGTCTAAATACCAGAAATAAACACAATCTTGCTGTACATCGCACTCGCCTCCACAGAGTAGGCAACTCATTCTTGGGTCAATGTATACGCTTTTACAACAAACTTCCCATTGAAATTCGAAACTTACCCATTAAACGATTTAAAAGCTGTATTAAAACCAAACTTTGCAAAAAAGGGTACTATAACATTTCTGATTATTTAGAAGACAAAAAAGCTTGGGATTGAACTGTTCGCTCTGCTTAAAGCCGTTTGATTAAACCCTAAAACTTGACATTTTAATAATTATACAACGTTTTATATACATACCTAATTATTGACATTATTAAATATTATATACAAAATGACATGAATATTTACTTTGAAAAGTATTACATATATTACTTTAATTATTGTGAATGTGAGCACTATGTGGGTCATTTGTTTTCTTTAAGATTATCTCTTTTTTCCTCTTTCTCAAGTAGTTTTAATGATAGTCTGGTTTTTTGAGTACTTTATGCGGCCTACCCAAATGTCCTTTCTTTGGTATTGTTCGTCGAGTCGTTGAGCTCCTTAAATCCTGAGTTGAGCTACACGTTTACTGACAAATGCTTGCACTGACTGGACAGGTCCACTCAAAATTGTGTGGTTCTTTCCTCAAAAGACCATTTCAGACACGGATCTACATGGTCCTCACATGATCTGACCAAGATTATGTCTGGACTTTAAAAGAGACTTTGACCCCTGAGTTTGTTTCGCCATTTCTTCTCAGGGATAGTCAGATAGGAAATGTCGACTTCCTCAAGCTTGTTTTTATATTTTTTATATGACGTGTAAAAGTGATTCCGATATCCTATTTACAGAATAAACGATTTCATTTCATTTCATTTCATTTCATAAAAACATCCGAATTGAGAAAATTCATACTCCTTTTTGGGAAGTCAGTTAAAAATTAAAATGGATGCCGATTATTATCATGCTTTTGTAACCAACAATAAACCTAGAAACAAGACTACGCCATCCAATAAAACAGTCAACTGAACCGCCCTTATAGTTATAGAACACTTAACCAGAACTTGGATAATAGCTTATGAATCCTATGAATTTCAATATCTTTGAGAACTAGACGCGACTTGTGTAAGTATTCAGACGGACGTGTTTCAAGAGTTCACAAGGACCGCCATCTTTTGTAACGCATTGAATTTACGTACAATTTATAAATGTACTAAATTCTGGATGCCTAGGTACATGGTTTAGGACTACCTTCATCATCATCATCATTTCAGCCGAAAGACGTCCACTGCTGGACATAGGCCTCCCCCAAAAGGGGGGGATTTGCCATAATCGCCACGCTTGGCAGGCGGGTTGGCGATCGCAGTATGGTGTTAAAAATGCATAGAGAACGCTGCTGCCCATTCTTTAGTAAGTCCCTTAGTCGCCTTTTACGACACCCATGGTAGGAAATGGGGGGGACCTTAGATACGATTTAATACCTAATTGGGCAACGAATTCTATCAAAATCTGAAGGAATTTGAATAAATATCATATTCTGTGGCTTCATAATTACGTTTGAAAAGTTCGTTTGCTCGACCACGTCATCATCTGCCTAGCGTTTTCTCAAATATGTTGGGGTCAGCCTCCAATCTAAACGAATGCAGCTAAATACCAGTATTTTACATGGAGCAACTGCCTATCTGCCCCTTGGTAAGACTGGTTGTTAGACTTTCAGGCTTCAGACGATCCGTAACGACTGTCAAAGATTTCAATATCACACACAATACAGGGTCGTAGGGACATCGACGCGAAGCCTGTTACCATGGATTCAGTCCATGATTCTGACCCCTTGCGTTGAAATATTTCCTCAGTAATTTAAAAAAAATATATGTTTCATACATTTTGACCGCGTAAGTATAACACTTTTGTAGGAAATACATGTAATAAAAAAAAATTGGGTATTCATTATTATTTTTATTTTACACAAATTTATTTTATTTTATTATGCATACACACATTGCAATATAAAACTGATTTCACATCACCTCATACTTCAGTAGAGCAATTCTGTAAAAATCTCACAGTGAAAACTTAGGTGAAGTGAGTGTGAAGTGAACTGTCATCCTAGCTGACGCTAGGGAGTTTAGAGATTGACCCACTTTGAACGCACTTCACCTGAGTTTTCACGGTGAGATTTCTATAGAATAGCACTACTGGTCCAGTTGAAAACCAGCGTCAGGCACTAGTCTGGCATTTTTGTTGAACTAGGCCTTTTTTGCGCAGGTGTGAGGCACACTTGCCTGCTAATTTCTTACATCGCACTTCACACTTTTC
Source organism: Dryobota labecula (assembly GCA_947523025.1). Lineage (NCBI taxonomy): Eukaryota > Metazoa > Arthropoda > Insecta > Lepidoptera > Noctuidae > Dryobota > Dryobota labecula. The sequence goes on along the minus strand of OX383289.1, from coordinate 22,593,717 downwards.
ATTTAGTTTATTATTTTATTTTTTGCTTCTGTAAATTATATTGTGTCATGTGTGCCTTTTAGTCTATGCTAAGTAAATGTATTTTCTTTCTTTCTTCTTTCCATTCACACATATTCTTTTCCGGAACTTCGTAACAATGGTAAAAGCCGAATCAAAATCCGTTGTGTGCCTACATTAGAAGAACAACGCGGTCGTACAGACATACACGAAAATAAATAAATAATCCAATATATAAATGCGAAAGTAAGTTTGTTTGTTACCTTTTCACGCCTAAACCACTGAACTGATCATCCTGTTATTTTGCATTTACGTTGTTAGGCGTACAAAAACGGACATAGGTTACCTTTTATCCCGAAAAAAAGTTCTGTTCCCGAGGAAATCAACAATAACGTTCTCATGATAATAGATGGCGCCACGTGTCTTTTGAGTCGTGATTGAGTTATATTAAAAGGACATAGGCTACATTTCATTTCATTTCATTTCTGGAACGCAGACGAAGTTGCGAGCAACAGCTAGTAATAAATAAAACCTTTATTGTCCGACTACAGAGATCGAAAACTTAAAATTAATCTTAGTATCCTAATCATAATCATAATCTTATACTTAAGTCTGGAGTCGGACCTCACACTATCCACGTAGTAAGTACGAGTAGTACGTATTTGTAGACGTGTGAAATCTGTTTCAGTGACGCAGCATCGGACAATCCCAACTACCGCACAACGTGCTTAGAATGCTGTGGGAGCTGGAACGCATTCTGCGTAGGATCGGTTCACACCGGTTCACACCGGTTTCTAATGATGGCATGAAAGCTGTCAATCCTCGCCTCAGCAAACATCCCCGAGGCATTACAAAAACATGGCAGCCCCGCCAGCATCCTGAACGCATTGTTAAAAGCGACTTTAAATTATAATCTGTATAGATGAAAGTCTTCACTTCTAGTAGGACAATGGTGCCGATTCCCTTGTTCACAAACTAAACTAAATTTAAGTTCAGTGCATCTTTTTATTTTTATTTCTTTAAGAAAAGGACAGAATATAAATTTTAGTTCAGTCCTGTCAAATTAATCAGCGCTTGACGTAAATTGAGTTCATTTTAGTAGGCAATTTTTTTATCACGTCTAAACAGTCGTGACAAGCGCTGATTAATTTGACAGGACTAAACTAAAATTTTCTGTCCTTTTCTTAATGAAATAGAAAGAAAAAGATGCACTGAACTTAAATTTAGTTTAGTTTGTGAACAAGGGAATCGGCACCATTATCGACCAATTTTTTCTACTACCTACAGTTTTGTGCTGAGTAAAAGCTTTGACGTCAATTCTCTTGAGTAAACCTTGACTCGTAAGTAAATAAAACACACATACCTACTAGCAAAGCAGCTTCTATAGATAAACTTGAGACTGTGTATTTGCACTGTTTTACTAAGAAAACCGGCAAAGTGCGTGTCGGACCACGCACAATGAAGGGTTAATAAAATGTACTTTCGCACACACAGCACGTAACTGAGCTAAATAAAATATAGCGTTGTATAATATACAATATGTCCCGGAATTAACGCAAACCACTGTTTAGTGGTTTGCGTTAATTCCGGGACATTCCGGGACTCCAATTAGATTATTATGTTACAGTCGTAATACATACACTGTACCGTGTGTTGTCGGACGTAAAGAATAGCACCACCCCATTTCCTCCCGTGGGTGTCGTAAAAGGCGACTAAGGGACTTACTAGAGAATGGGCAGCAGCATTCTCTATGCATTTCTAACACCATACTGCGATCACCAACCCGCCTACCAAGCATGGCGATTATGGCAAATCCCCCCAATCGGGGGAGGCTTATGTCCAGCAGTGGACGTTTTTCGGCTGAAATGATAATGATGATGACATACACTGAATTTTTATTATCTTAATATATAAAACAAAGTCGGGTTATTTACACCATTTATAAGTCAAGAACGGCGGGCTCGATTTTTATGTTCTTGGATTTGTTGGATTTTTCTCCGCCCCAAATAGCAGAATAACTAATAAAACATGCGAACAATACCTGTTACCGTTACTGTTAGCCTGCATCATCCCACTGCTGGGCAAAGGCCTCTCTACATGACTTCCAGCTCTCTCGATCCAGGGCTAATGAGGACCAAAACAATTAACGAAAAAATTTTTTTGTAGAAAATTCACTTTCTCATACATTTTGTACGGAACGGCTTTTTGATGATATCTCGAGAACGGATTGGGGAACGGGGGAGCAAGAAATTTCACGCGAACAAAGTCGCGGGCAAAAGCTAGTTAAACCTATAGGATTTTTATTTATTCAATTATAGTTATACTGATGGTAGGAGAAAATTGTAGTCACATTACAAATCTAGGCAGGTACACAGTCGCATACGTATAGGTATGGATCTAGCGTAGTAGGTACTTCGTCGATTTTGTTTTTTGTTAGTGTACAGCGGAAATGTGACTGTAATATACATAGTTTTAATTAGTTTTGGGACCAAAAATTACGTTTATTAAAAATGACAGAAATCATGATGACTGACACGTTATGTCAAACGCCATAAAGTTATATTAGAAGATATTTATGTAAGATTACATTAAAAAAGTAAATATAGTCATTTTCTTTAAAAAAAAATATATATATATATTCTTAATTTTTTTCTTACATCAGAACCTTCTCCTGACAATAACAAACACAACAAAAAAATAAATAGCGATATCGATCCAGCCGTTCACCACTGTTTTTTTTTTTTTTTCATATTTTCTCACCGTATAAACCTTCCCTGGACTACGAAAAACATTTCAAAACCAAAATCAGCTAAATCGGCCCAGTCGTTCTCGAGTTTTAGCGAGACAAACGAACAGCAATTGATTTTTATATATATATTCAATAAACGATTCTGAACAAACTTCTACATAACAGTTACATATTACATAGCTAGTAGTAGTAGTTAGTTACATATTTTATATATAAGTTATACTAGCGGACCCGATAGACGTTGTCCTGTTTGAACGGTCCTAGAACCCGATTGCAGCGCCACCTACCGGGTCCAATTATAGTTTCGAACCATCCAGGGACCCACACAAATATACACACAAAATTTCATCCAAATCGTTAAACGTTTCGTCAAAGTTAGGTGACAAGCACAGGTACAGAAGAATTATATATATAACATCATCATCATTATCATTCCAGCCGAAAGACGTCCACTGCTGGAAATAGTCCTTCACCAATTGGGGGGGTTTGCCATAATCGCCACGCTTGGCAGACGGGTTGGCGATCGCAGTATGGTGTTAAAAATGCATAGAAAACGCTGCTGCCCATTCTCTAGAAAGTCCCTAAGTCGTCTTTTACGACACCCAAGGGAGGAAATGGGGTGGTGCTATTCTTTATGCCCGACACCACACGGCACCTTTATAAATATATATAAAGATATACAATGTGTAACTGAATATATACATACCATAATAACGACCCATTCCATTTCGAGCACTACTCAAGAAAACATCGATTTAAACTCAGACAAATTAAAAGAAGAAAAACAATCCGTGACTCCTTCAATTCGCACGAAGCGAGTGCCCGCTCGACAATTGGACGCAAAGTAAAAATTAATTATTCAGCAAGGAGTACAATTGTACGGATGAAACTTGGTATAACATATACTAAAGATGCATGTGTATAAAGATTTGTATGTAGCGTAATTAAATTGAGCTCAAACGAGGAGCTCTGTTTCTTTGTGACCCTGGTAGCTGTTGTGAAATTTGTAAAGAGCTTGTTCTGCGTGTTGATTTGAAAATGAAGGAAAATGTGTTATCAACTTAATCTCACCTTCAAAGTTTCTGTACTCGTGTATTTTTATATATAAAAACCTCTCATTTATAACTTTTTCTCTGACTAGTAGGTACCTATCAATCCTTTTGACTAACAGTGACCCCAGGCATTGTAGTTTAAAGCGACTTTCTTAGAAACAACTTTTCTTAATAACCTCGTGTTAGTATGAAAAAAAAAAAAGACTCAAAGCAACTAGAGCTGAAATAACGTAATACTTTAAAACCATTTCGTTAACGAAGCCACAAACTTGAAAATAACGAACCAACATTACCCGAAAAACCTTTTATTAATGCCATAGTAAACAAACGAGAGAACCAACAAAGAAAGTCACAACAGAATTAATTGTAAAACACTTTAAAGGAAATTAACAAGGGACGGAAAAAAAAGTCTTTCAGCTTTGATTTCTGAGCAATTTGATTGTGGCCTTGGCACTTGTTACTGGGCGGAGTATAGATAAAAGGAATTCCTATCTGGTATATTAGATTTGGCTGTATCCACCTGTCGGGCTTATTTAATTAAGAAATGTTTTCGTTGGGAGAACGGAGGACAATGTTGATCTCTAATATTGCATTTGTGTATAATATTGCCAGTCTAATCTTGCTTTTTGTTTGCTGCCAATGTTTTTCTCTCTCCATTTAGTTTGGTTGGTGTTTTTGTTGGTGGGGAATGAAAGAATAATATGGCTGGATTTGGTGCCCGAATGTCTGATAGACTAGATTGAATAAATTGGGATTAAAGTGGATAGGTGCTCTACTATGTATTCATCAGTTATCTTTCGACAATCTGCTCGGTCAATAATTTTAATTTGAAGATAGATATTCAATCTGGCTCATCTGAATACCATTATTGTACATGGAGCGACTGCCTATAGGAACTTCATCTGATCTACGAGTGACAGCCGGGACCAATGATATAACGTGCTTTCTGAGGTACGGAGGTGTCTATACTACGTTTCAAATATGACTATACATTTAAATAAACTTTTTTTACAGTCCCGTCCAGTAGGACGGGACTGTAAAAAAAGTTTATTTAAATGTTTATTTAAAAAATAATTGTGATTTTCATAGAAGTCCAGGTCAGTAGACCTGGACTTCTATTAAAATCACAATTATTTTTTTATTTATTCACACAAAACTGGCGGAAAAAAAAAGGTTAAATTTTCTTTTAAATTATGATCTTAGTAATAATAATTAAAAAATCAGTACAAAAGTAAAATTGAACTTTTTTTTACGTCATTTTATGTGAATTACACGCTCACTCACACCACAACACACTGCAGAACACAAAACAACATTACACACACCCTCTTACGAGTACACATCAGACATATACATTTCCATCTCACACAAATAAGAGGACATGCATGCACGCATGCAAACACTACACAAACTGTTTTCTTTTTCTTTTATTACTTTTTCCTTCTCTTATACTTAAGTAAAGTTTACACATTATAAATTGATAAAATGATTATGTACAAGACAATAACGAATTGTAAACGGCTATTATATTTATGTGTAATATTCGAGGGGTTTGGCGCTAATAGCCGAAATACAGGCTCTGCCTAGTTCAGCTACAGATGAGCACACCATTTACTGACCTAAATTAGCCTGTTAAAATATATTTTTTTGTAATTTATGTCTAAGTTTTCCTTAAACAAACGTAACCTAGCCTACCCTACCCTACCCTACCCTACCTACCTACCTACCCTACCCTACCCTACCCTACTCTACCCTACCCGAATTTTTCGTAAAAACCACAAAAAAATAAATAAAAAAAGAAACGTAAAAACCATCCTTGGACTTCAACGAACATTAAAAAAAATAATTGGTTAAATTGGTCCAGGCGTTGTTGAGTTATGCGCTAATAATTACCATTAATGGGGACAGCGGGAATATACCCTTGAGAACGGCTGGACCGATTTTATTGTTTGAACAATTCAGTCAAAACTGAAGGTGCATTTTAGGGTTCCGTACTTCAAAAAAAAAAAGGAACCCTCATAGGATCACTCATGTGTCTATCTGTCAGTCTGTGAAAGTCAATTTGCTCCGAATCTACTGGACCGATTAAGTTGAAATTTGGTATACATATGAATTTCTGTGACCCAAACACGGATGTGTAACGTAAATAAATGAATTTGCAATATGGGGGTTACTTTTGGAGGGAAAATAAAAAAATAAAAAAAAGTTTTGCAAAGTATACCGCCCATAGATATGTATACTGTTATTTATATTTCTATGGTACCGCCTGACATTATCCACGTGTAGTTTATGGGTCAACTACACACAGCGAGTATACAGGACTCTGCGTGTAACGCGTTTAGTGTGTTGTTTGGGCTGCCTCATTTTTGCAGCGCGTCGACTATGTTCGCTGAGACGCACACTGATTGCTTTTATGCAATCATCCGCATGTAAAGCGCTTCGCTGCTCCGTACGTGGCACTGCAAACAGCATCCTGTAGGCTTTGTCCAAGTTGACAATCTACAATCGATAACGCTAATAGAAAACTAATCAAATGTATAGGAATGACATCACCTCAACGTTAAGTCACGTGATCAGAGCAAATGAATAGAAAATTCATAGACAAGTTTAAGCTTATCAGATCGTTCAAAATGTTAGAATGAAATCTGATCCTTTCTATAACGTTGATCGCTACATCCCATATAAATGATCCGAATAAATGACCGCGCACTAAGTACACAACTAAAACTTTGAGGCGTCAACGATTGTAGAAAGAGATTCGATATGAAACGTTTGTAACTTGGCTAGGCCTACTGGACGCGTTGGAAAACAGGCGGGATTCTCCACTGTTGAAGCAGTGGATGAGTGCTCATGCGATGGGCGCTCAGCTTGGCAATTAATTTAAATAAATAAATAAACTGTAACTGTTTTATTGTAATCATTAAAACGGAGCTTAGTGGCCACTATTTTCCGTTTTAATTATTACAATAAAACATAACAATTTAAAACTACTGTTTGTAGTAATAATAACGTATAGTCTTGTGAAGCACAACTTAACGTGCTTATTTTCTACATTTTCATTCTAAAATAATATAAATCACCGAAATAACGATGAGGGCGCCACTGTGCGCTCGGAGTAGTCATAAGTAACACAGTTAGTACGTTTTTGGAGAGCATATCTGGTGCGACTCAATCTCTTTCATTAACCTCATTAGGTTTAATCGTTATGCCATTTGTATTACTAAAATATAGTTATCTATATAATCTTCAATCTTAGTTTATCTTAATTTCACCCGAACCACGAACAGACATTATTATTTCAATATTTCTGACTAGTATACTTTCTCTTAGTTTACACAAGCTTTTTCTGTTTTCCCGCAAAGCAATATCAATTTCCAGCACAATGCCAAACATAACAACAATCAATCTGCCTAGCCTTTTCCCAACTATGTTGGGGTCGGCTTCCAATCTAACCGGATGCAGCTGAATACCAGTATTTTACATGGAGCGACTGCCTATCTGACCTCCACAATCCAGTAACTGGGTAACACGATACCCCTTGGTAAGAATGGCTGTCAGACTTTTGGGCTTCTGACGACCTGTAACGACTGTCAAAGATTTACGAATGACAGCCGGGACCTACGGCTTAACGTGCTTTCCGAGGCACGGAGGAGTCTCGTTATGTAAAGATGGTCACCCATCCATGGACCAACACGTGTAGCTTAACCTGACGGATCGACCCGTGCGGCTGTTATTACTTAGCCACGAACTCTTATGCCAAACAAAGCAACATACTTACAAAAAAAATACACCCAAACTTACCTGCACTTGCATGATAAATATAAACACGAAAGCAACCCTATTTTCGCTCCAAACGTCCGAAATTGACATCATAGTATCCAAAAATGTACACAGGATGAACTTTTGACATGCATACGTGAGCCTTGCAAGTCTGAATGTTGTCGAACAGAGGCCCTCGCACGAACACGCGCAGTTAACTTAACGTCGGTGAGTGCGAACGACTTTTGAATCTTTTTCTTTTCGTGTCGACGGTAATTTCGTTGATTATTATTATAGTACATTACTTACCAAGGGCTGTAAAAGAAAGAAAGCCCGAAATCGCAGGTATTTGTGACCCAAGCCGCAGGCGAGGGTTGTAAACATGCGATAGAGGGCTTTCTTTGTTACTTCCCGTGGTGAGTACATAATATTACGTCTTCACCTTGCCACAATGCGAGTTTTACTGTACGAGTAGTGTGCGGTAAAACTCACATTATGGCCAGGTGTGACGTAAAATTGTTTTAGCTCAGTAGGTGGCCACGTTAATAACGGTATCAGTGGCATTTTTTAGGTCTTCAAAGGTGCAAGTGAATGGGCATTTAGGATGTTCCAACAAGTGGAACATGTGGTCTTATCAGAAGCACCGCACTCGCACTGAGTGTTGGATGGGTCTGTAATTCCCCACTTCGTTAAATTGTGTTTGCAGCGGCCTACTTGCCGGCCACTGCAGTTCACGCCCGGAAGGCAAATGTCCAAGAACATTTGGCTTCCGGCTTGACGATGTCGGAAAGTAGTGAATACTCGTCTCCCCACAATTTGCTTCTCTCTTTGGGTGGTTTATCCTGGATGGCCTGCGAAAATACATCTATCCTACGTATAGCTTTTTGGTTCATAAAAATGTATGCGGCAAGCACAGTTTGTATCTGCTATACCATGAACTTAATAAAATCTTAAAAATAAATTATTATTATGTGCCAAACGGGTATATTCATTTATAAAATCGTTCGAATTTTAAATTACGTTTACTCCGCGCGTTGGTGCTAGGCCCACAGTTCCGTGTGTTGGACTCGTAACGTGTATGGGCAGCCCGGAATATCAAATAAGATGGCCAGTGCTCCGTCATACTTATTAGCCTCCCTTTTGACTTTTTATTAAGACAGTTTTCAGACTATATCTGTTTGAATTTTTTTTAAAGTTTGTTAAGTTGGTTGGTGGGTTGGATAGTGTGGTGGTAAGCATTTAGGTAATTTATTTATTTAGTAAGGCACCAAATCCCAATATACAAATCAAAAATACACAAAATTCATAAAATTGATTCAATTCATTACACCATTAAAATAAAATACATTAAAATTTAATAGTCATTAAAAATATTTTCATTACATTATCACTAACTATCAAAACAAAATCTAATTTATTCTAATTTTAAAATATGTCAATCCTACTTTATAGTAGTAGACAGATATCTACATCCATACTAATATTATAAATGTGAAAGTAACTCTGTCGGTCTGTCTGTCTGTCTGTCTGTATGTTACGTATTCTAAATATTCGTATTCTAAATCGCTGAACCGATCGTCATGAAATTTGGCAGAGATATAGCCTGGGATATGGAGAAGGACACAGGCTACTTTTTTACGCGATAACCGACATCCACGCGGGCGGAGCCGCGGGCAACAGCTAGTATATCTATATATACATTATTATAAATTAAAGTCGCTTTTCGTGGCAGTCTGCGTGACCGCGTTGTTTTTCTAAACGTGGCAACGGATTTTGATGCGGTTTTCACCATTATTTAGAGAATTTATTCCGGAAGGTTTATGTGCGTTTATACATACATACATTCATATTACACTTATTTGACTTGATTAAACTTTACTCAACTCTCCTGTGAGTATCACAAAAGTTGGAATTCATTTATTTTAGTGTGTGTGGGTTTGTGTATTCCCAATCAATTTAATTCGCAATCAGTTTTTGCTAAAAATCATTAATATGAGAACATTTTCTTACGACTATTCCTTTTAGCGGTATAATCCTGTGAGTATCACAAAAGTTGGAATTCATTTATTTTAGTGTGTGTGGGTTTGTGTATTCCCAATCAATTTAATTCGCAATCAGTTTTTGCTAAAAATCATTAATATGAGAACATTTTCTTACGACTATTCCTTTTAGCGGTATAATCCTGTGAGTATCACAAAAGTTGGAATTCATTTATTTTAGTGTGTGTGGGTTTGTGTATTCCCAATCAATTTAATTCCCAATCAGTTTTTGCTAAAAATCATTAATATGAGAACATTTTCTTACGACTATTCCTTTTAGCGGTATAATCCTGTGAGTATCACAAAAGTTGGAATTCATTTATTTTAGTGTGTGTGGGTTTGTGTATTCCCAATCAATTTAATTCCCAATCAGTTTTTGCTAAAAATCATTAATATGAGAACATTTTCTTACGACTATTCCTTTTATCGGTATAATCCTGTGAGTATCACAAAAGTTTGAATTCATTTATTTTAGTGTGTGTGGGTTTGTGTATTCCCAATCAATTTAATTCGCAATCAGTTTTTGCTAAAAATCATTAATATGAGAACATTTTCTTACGACTATTCCTTTTAGCGGTATAATCCTGTGAGTATCACAAAAGTTGGAATTCATTTATTTTAGTGTGTGTGGGTTTGTGTATTCCCAATCAATTTAATTCCCAATCAGTTTTTGCTAAAAATCATTAATATGAGAACATTTTCTTACGACTATTCCTTTTAGCGGTATAATCCTGTGAGTATCACAAAAGTTGGAATTCATTTATTTTAGTGTGTGTGGGTTTGTGTATTCCCAATCAATTTAATTCCCAATCAGTTTTTGCTAAAAATCATTAATATGAGAACATTTTCTTACGACTATTCCTTTTAGCGGTATAATCCTGTGAGTATCACAAAAGTTGGAATTCATTTATTTTAGTGTGTGTGGGTTTGTGTATTCCCAATCAATTTAATTCCCAATCAGTTTTTGCTAAAAATCATTAATATGAGAACATTTTCTTACGACTATTCCTTTTATCGGTATAATCCTGTGAGTATCACAAAAGTTTGAATTCATTTATTTTAGTGTGTGTGGGTTTGTGTATTCCCAATCAATTTAATTCGCAATCAGTTTTTGCTAAAAATCATTAATATGAGAACATTTTCTTACGACTATTCCTTTTAGCGGTATAATCCTGTGAGTATCACAAAAGTTGGAATTCATTTATTTTAGTGTGTGTGGGTTTGTGTATTCCCAATCAATTTAATTCCCAATCAGTTTTTGCTAAAAATCATTAATATGAGAACATTTTCTTACGACTATTCCTTTTAGCGGTATAATCCTGTGAGTATCACAAAAGTTGGAATTCATTTATTTTAGTGTGTGTGGGTTTGTGTATTCCCAATCAATTTAATTCCCAATCAGTTTTTGCTAAAAATCATTAATATGAGAACATTTTCTTACGACTATTCCTTTTATCGGTATAATCCTGTGAGTATCACAAAAGTTTGAATTCATTTATTTTAGTGTGTGTGGGTTTGTGTGTTCCCAATCAATTTAATTCCCAATCAGTTTTTGCTAAAAATCATTAATATGAGAACATTTTCTTACGACTATTCCTTTTAGCAGTATAATTAGATTATTTGATTTAAGGCTCCTACAAACAGGCGTATCGCGCACAACATAAAAGCACCGTTCATCGCGGTGCCTTTATGTCGCGTCGCGCGTCACGCCTGTTTATCTGTTTGTTTCAGTGAAGAAAAAGTTTCAACACATAAACTGATCTCATAGATAATAAGGAAGTAAATACAAACATAGGTAGGTATAGCAGGTTAGTATGTATGTAACTTCCACTACAAACGGAGAATTCGCTGCACAAGCCTGTAATCTAATGGATTACGTATGTACCGACAACTGTCGAAGCTCGTCGGGTAGCCTGCCCGGCCGTCTCACAGACAACAACATTGTACGTTTGGCAAAATGTGGACGAATAAATACAACATAGCTTATGATTATTAAAAAAAGTTTTTTATTCATTATAAGTCACAGCTACACAATGTTATAGCTCACATCCATCATTTTGGTTTTATTATTTTTCCTTACTACAAGAATTACAATAAAAAAATAAAAATAAAAACTACTTCCTCCGGACCAACTAGAATAGTTCTATATACAATTTAATTTTGGATAAATCCTGATCAAAAATAACAATTAACTTATTATTATACGAACAAAGATATAAAAAAAGTATGCGTGTGGGTACGTGGGTGTGGTGTGTGAGGGTGTGAGTTTGTGTTAGGGTGTGTCTGTGTTCAGAAGTCCAGAAGGTGAGTATGCGTTGGTGAAATAATCACTTAAACCACTAATTGTATAAGTCCCTCAGATTCTTCGTTGGTGAGACCTTTTAGCCAGTTACTTACAGCGTTCTTGCATTGCGGTCGGGTAAGTAAGCAAATATTTTGAACAGCGTTGAGTTTATTGTAAGCCCGTAAACCCAGTATCTAATATTGCTGCTGAGCAAGAGCAGTTCTATGTCTCTCCGCAATATTGTGGGCAGGCTAGTCTCTCAACCTGTATATGCTGAAATTATTCTATTATTTAATAATTTATTAATACAAGGAACCAACTAGATGAAAAATCAATATACTAGCTGTGGAATTGAAAATCGACAAACTTTTTCGATAAAATATTCGAACTGCCAATAATGGCATTAAAACTTTAGATGTTTTCGTACCTACCTACTGAAAACGGGAGTGATAAGACGATTCTAATGACGTTTTTGTGAAGCACGCAGTTCAGACAAACTTTGCGGAAGGTACGCTAGTCCAAAAACATACATATTGAATCGAAAACAGCTATATCGAATGACGTTGTCGCGAACACGCTGATGTGAAAAACTTTTTGAATGTTACGCTGATACGAAAGTGATGGTATCGAAATCCATTGTTGCGTTAATTTGTCTGGGAATCGAACTCGCAACCCAGTGATTACCAAGAACTACCTAATATCACGAATGCAACCCTTGTTTCCACCTAAGTTCCGTCCTTCCTTGTTTCCACCTAAGCACCTAGTGGCGCGGTAAACTCTGATTGCGCGATGCAGGATTTGTGACGTAAGGTCTTTGATGCGTAGTTCGCATGTGGCGTTGTAGATGCCGCTACAAGGCCGAAGGTGAAAGGGAGCTTCACCTGGAATCCTCAAATACAGGGGAAATGGATATATTTACCTTTAATTGCCGAAACACAACAAATGCTGTTAACATCGTTGTTATGGCGAGACTTAGATTAGATGGTGGTAGCTAGGCAGGCGGATATTCTAAATTTTTTTCACACTAAAAACGTTTTGTTCTCAAAGGAGACTGCATAGAGATTTGTATCTCTGCCAATGAATTCACTAACTTCATAGACACACTGCCCCATTTACTTTGGCAGGGTTCCAACACAAGACACTGATTGCATGTATTGACTCATATTGCAACTATATTTCTTGCTATATTAAATTTGGGTGGCACAAATAAGACAGGTAAATACTTATTTTATGGGAATCGTGTTTTATTGAATACTTTTTCCGCCTGATTTTCTCCACGTGGACTTTATGAAGATTCCTTTGGGTATCTGGTGCGTAAATATTGTTTTTTTTTTTTTTTTGTTCTAAGATAAGAGCTGACATTGCGTTCTAACATTGCGTAGGTATTACGTACCTTAAGGCGAGGTTCTTCGAGCGTGTATTTTTGTTCTAGAGGTGGCAGCTGGGTGCGAGTAAATTGTGCCGTGAATTTCGTTAATTTTGGGTTGAAAATTATATCGTCGTATCCTACGAATAGTGCCCTAACGAACATAGGGGCTTTCTTTTTTATTGCATAATTCAATTCTGCTCATCATACTACCATACATATAACCAGTTCAACAAAACAATTAAAAACGGGATTTAAAGGACTAAATTCGTATAATATATAAAGATAATTTATTGAAAATAATCTTAGCCAAACCTTAAAATACCAATTCACAGTATAAGAAATCACCAATACATATTTTTTCATATTTAATTTAATTAAACACTAAAAAGTGTCTCCTGAAAAGTAGCTATTATGCAGTTACGCCCCTATTCGTAGGATACGACGATATGTTTTACGATATTAACAATGTTAAACCCGACGGGCACATAGACGTTTATTTTGATGTGATTTTCAAGACATAATGTGGTATAATATTGAAATAAAATGATTTTAATCTACAAAATAAGGGTATGTTTGGATTTTTTTTCCTATCGTGCGTACTTTTTTCCAATTATGTAACGAGTACCCGATGTACCTACAGAAAGGTTTCAAAAGCAACATATAATTTTTTCACGTGTTTAATCATTACCGTTTCTAAATAAAATTACATTAAAATTACATTTCCTAGAGGTTAACTTGAAGAACCTCGCCTTAAAAAGACAATAATAATTTATTAATCTTTGTAACTGATAAGTAGTGGTCTACTAAAACTGTGACTAAATATTATATTGTTACTGCAGGTGATTATCAAACAAAGTCGGTCATAATTAAAAAAAGGATTTAGGTATATTATTCATTAAAAAGGCGCCCGGTTAATGGCAATATAAAATTGTCCCATGTCACATGTAATTTATCTACGAAGGCATGAGTATGAACACTACCAAGAAACACATTGTTATTAAGGTTCCGTAGGCAACCAGGAACCCTTATAGTTTCATCATATCCGTCTGTCTGTCTGTCTCGTCTGTCCGCCGCTTAAGGTGCTCATACACGGGCAATTTTTTGAGCAATAATTGCTCGACAACACTAATCGGTAATCTGAATCAATTAAGTGGAGCAATCTGGAGCAACAACAATAAGATGCGGCAACTGTTTCGGGAATATTGCTTCTAATTGCTCCGTATATTTCACATTTCTCAATGTCGCCGTTATGAGTTGCCGAATATCCAATCGGTTTGGAAATTTGTAGTCAATTTTCTTTCTATCTTGTTTGTACTTATAAAAAAAAAATTAAAAAAAATATCTTTTATTTCGGACCCATAAATATAGTCCACTTGGTTAGTATACACACAACTTAGAAACTAGTGTTAGTACTTACATCTACCAGAAAAACAACAAACTACTAATTACTACTAGTGGCATGTAGGCGTATCCAATGTCCCAGTATGGGGCTGTCCCACCTATCAGCGAGGGTTTTCAGGATGTTGTTGGGGCTGGCGCGTACCCTGCGCATAATGGAAGCGCAACGCTTGCGCATGATGGCGTGAAAGCCATCTATTCTTGCTTCTGTGAACATGCCGGAAGCACTGCAGTAGCGCGGCAGCCCCATCAACACCCTGAAAGCATTATTGTATTGTACGCGCAGGGCACTACGTCTCGTTTTCGCGAGAGGAACCGACCGGCCGGCGCAGCCGCCGCCCCCGCCACCGTTTTCTTTCTTTCTACGTGCAGTCTCAAGTGTCTCGTCGGTGTATTGACTTGTATTGCCTAGTTTTTTGAGTTGCTCCATATTGCCTGGTATTGTGTGGCCGTATCTCTGGCAACAGGTTACTACATGTTGCCATCGCCCTAAATTGCTGGATGATGTAGTCGTGACGTCATATTTGACAAGAATTGACCAGGATTGAGAAATTTTAGTTGCACGTGTAAGCGCACGACTTAGTACTAGAATGCTATAAATTGGCATGGGTATACAATGACATATTAATCACGTTGACGAAGTGGTAAACCAAAATCTTGTATTTTTTTTTATGGTACCTCCCTTAACATGGGATGGGGATGATATATAGATATTTTTCATGTCTATCCCATGGTATGGGGTATTGTTGGATAGGCGGTTCAAAAAACATTCTGGGTTTGTGTACGATTCAGAGATCAAAGCTTAAAAGTGCAAATTGTTAGAGTCAAGGGTCATCAAGTGTCCCTGCCTACTAAATGGTTGTTTTTGGATAATGATATGAAAAAATTTACGGCAGTAGTATACCTATTTATAACGAAGTTAAAAGGAAAACTATCACAGAACAGTAGGCTTTACAAGATCATAGCCATAGCCTACCAACTTACATTTGCAGTTGGGAAGTATGGGAAAACATTAAAAAAAAAACAAAAAGTTTTATTTATCTCCACAATTTTAATTTTTTATTTTTACTTACATTTTCAGTTGGCATGTATGGGAGAATATATATGTATTTCAACTACAATGCTAACTTCCTCCCCGACCCTTGACTGTAAGTGAAGCGCCAGCACGCGTTTTAGCTGAGCAGCATGTAATCCAAACTCCCCACGATAATTAATAATCAAAACACTGATTTTATCCAGCCACCGTCGGTCCCTTGCCAGCCTCCCTCCGACTCAGCTGCCCTAAGCCGAGGTTCGTACCCCACAGGGGGTGCCCTTAGCGTGCAGTCGTTTAGTTTATAAGTATTTTTACGCCCTGGCTGGACGCATTAAGTTTCGTAGGAGCTTAAGGCAGCCACAGGAAAGTCCGGTTAAAGAGTCGGAACCTTAGTGGTTACACTCTGAGATGCTCTAGATAAAAAAAAAACAATGTTAACTTAGTTCTTGGGATAAAATTGTCCCAACTACGGAACCCTTTATTAAACATGGTTCGACATACACTTGGCCGGTTTTTTTTATACTATTATATCATATCTTCACACAAACAAAGATAACACCAATACGACATACTTCGATTGAGACTGTAACGAGCGTCTATTAATTCTTAGCGTTTGTGTAACAGTCACGTTTTATTCTTTACTGCGCTGATACGTGCCCGAGGCTACCAAGACATTATTGATACCGCTCCAAAGTACTCACGTACACACGGCTACATATCAAGCTATACAAAACTAGTTTACGCTGGTCTCGCATTGTATAGGATTTCCGTATAATGAGAGATCAGCTTATACTGGAATGTATAGCTTGATATGTAGCCGTGTGTACAGTCACGACTTCAGGAGCGTAAATACTTAAAAAATAAATATTTTTACTTAAATTAAATTAGTTTTACTTCAGGCAAAATACTCATATTATACAAAAAATAGAATAAAAAGTTAACAGTAAAAAACATTAAAATATAAAACATGGAGCTATGTATACTTGTATAGGTAGGTACTCATAGTCTTCACAAAACATAATTGTGGCAACCCTCAAAATGCTGTTACTGGAGCGTCTCAAACTTTACCAAAAAGAAGCGACCCTCGACCTGATGATGGCGTAACAGTCCGGGACCTTCGCTTCAGCTAACATGCTCGAGGAACTGCAGTATCTTGGCAGTTCCATAAGGTTTTTACAGTTACGCAAAATACAAAAGCGTTTTTCTCGTGAAATAAAAATTGCAACTCTAAAAACCTATTTCATAATAGGTTAGTTTCGATAATACTATGTTTGTAACACCATAAAATATCTATGAAAACTTTAAAGAAAATCGCTTTGGAATCTTGCGTAAGCGTAAGGTATTTATGCTAGTGACTGTACCCGGTGTAAAGGAAACATAAGTATCGTTTCCTTTTGCCATTCCATTTCGGAAATTTTCAAAGAAACCAGTTCTAGGAAGTGTAGCAATTTGCTTTTTAATTATTTCTAGAAATAAACTAAAAAGAATGAGGTGCTGCTAATGAGAAAGTCACAGAACAGATAAAAGAGGTTAGAAGGGCCTTATGGTCGGGGCAGGCGTGCCGCACTTATGAGCAGACGCTCATAAGTCAACCGAAATTTGCTTCACCGGCCAACAATCGCGCTCTTATTGTGACAGCGTACGAAGCTCCGCGAAAAATAAAGAATTATGCCGTCTTATGCTATTATAATGTGTCGGAAAAGAAGCCAGGTGTATAATGTGTCTCGAGAAGAGATTTCTTTTCACCAGTAAGACCAAAAACCTTATAAGGGTTCCTTGTTTACTACAGAAACCTAACGAGGTGGGGTCGGCGTTTCCTATCTAACTACTCTGAGAAGAAAGGCCGAAACAAACTCAGAGGTCACAGATTCTTTTAAAGTCCAGACATACCTAATCTTGGTCCGATCTCTCATCAGGCACTCCTAGAAGACTTAGAAAGTAATGAAGATGGCGTTACCAGTTATATTGCCAAGGGTAATAAAGTCTCGAAAGAGACTCTTATTTGCCTGATGCAGCTGAACCCACAAAGTTATAACGTAAACCGCCACCATGAAGTTCGAATGCGTTATTATATGCAGGCGACGCTTTTCATTATCAATTTGGATGAGAGCCAAGTTCAGAAATCGAAAGTCAATATCCCAGATGTTATTAAATACCATTGCATTGAAACTTGTGGGAAGACTTCCGAGGAAAATTGGATAACCTGAGTAGATAGTGCCTACAACTATGTACCTAGTTGCAACCTACCTACTACTATGTAGTTTACTAGAATAAGATTAGGAACGGAGACTCCAGTATTCGGATTCCGCTCGCAGAGAGTTTGTGAAAGCAAGGTGTACCATCTGACTACACTATAATCATTGGATATGCTGCGGCTATCAAGGTAATCTTGTACTTATTTTTTTTCTCCTTATAAATCCTTTTCAATAATGCAATTACTTGAGGGACTCGTGGCTTAATAATCACTGACACACGGGCTGATCGAAGATTAACCTACGCTTGCCACGGTATATTCGTAGATGGTTTACCATCCATTAGGTACTTACCGCGACCCCTCCGCGCCTCGAAAAGTACGTTAGGCCGTTGGTCTTGGCTGTCATTCGTAGATTTTTGACAGTCGTAACAGGTAGTCAGAAGGCTAATAGTCTGACAACCAGTCCTACCAAGGGATATCATGTTAATAATAGTCCCCCAGACTGTATTTCGGTCACGGCGGCCAATCTCAACGGAGACTAGTTTTCAGCGTGGAGATGTGCCCAAGTGTGTGCGCAGAAAACAACTATGTAACTTTTTGTCAATTATGTATTTTATCTGGCGTGTGTGGTCTTCTACACATTTCTTGCCTACATGAGCTGGAAGTGTGTCAGAGAGCTGAAGCACAGACCTCGTAGCTGTAACTTTGTGAACAAAGTTTTTTACTCTAGTTGTCATCGTTATTTGCGATTAAGCTTTGGGTGATAATTAGGTCGAAACCTATAATGTAATCTTACTGATATACTGTGATTGTTACCTGTTGTAATTGCCTTGTGAATAAATAAATAAATAGAAACAGGTGCACTCTCTCTTCCCTCACTCTCATAGTCCGATGATGGGATTACGGCACGATGCACGGCAATCCGACACGAACGGGGAGAAATCCAGCGCAGTACCAACGGTTTAACGTGCTTTCCGAGGCCAACTTCCAAACTCCAGGCTGTTTACTAAGAAATTCCTAATGGAAAAACCCAATAACATTTTGCCCGACCTCAGAACGCTCAGAAGCTCAGAAGTCGCGCTTGCGACCACGAGATCAACGGGGCAGTCAAAATATATTGTGATACCAATAATAGATCTCGTGTTACCAAGTAACTGGGCTGTGGAGGTCAGATAGTTTGTCGTTCCATGTAAGTACTGTGCAGTATTGTTTATGTCATAGGTTGAAAACGTCAAACAAATAGTTTTCTGACAGCTGCATGCACACATAATTATACTCCATTTAAATTATAACATTAGACAAATAACTGTTCTCACCCTTTCGTTATTTCGATGTAAACGTTTAATAAACTCCGTTATTTCACAATAAATACAAAGCACTGTAATCTATTTACCATTTACATAAAAAAAATAACTCTAAAGTGCAATAATTTCAACAATATTACACAATAACTGTCATTATTTAGCCGTTATTTGTCTAATGCTAGTAAATGGAGTATAGTATTGTGAATTTATGTTATTTTTGGTTACTTATTAATATCTCATTGTATGCTGCGACGGTCGACGTCATCACGTCAACGCCAGCTGTCGCTGAAAACCACCTGGGGCTCTGTCTCACATGGAGTCGCAGCATTATGCTGACGATGGCTGTTTTGTGTGGATGTGACGCATATTTTCCATTTTTTTGAGCATGTTTTTTTATTGCATTATTTTTACCACAAATAAACGTATTTTTTTCGACTGCTTGATATATGGAACAATGCTTAGCTATGTTAAAATTTGGCGCCTTTTTGTGTTTGAATACCTTCCTTCCTTCCCCAGACCATATTGTAACCATATTGTAATGAAACAAACCTCTCAACTACTCTAGTACCCCCCTACCGATAGGAAAATAAAGTACACGTCTGAAGTTGCTGGGCCGATTGCCAAACGATATTAGATGTACTTGGTAGATGTCCATCCTTATAAGCCAATTGGCGTTAAGCAATATACGACCTTTTACGAAATGGAAATTGGGTAAAAGGATATAAGGTTACTTTGTTAAGGCTCGTACAAACAGGCGCGACACAAAGGGACCACTCGTCGTGCGACACGCGGTTCCTTTGTCACGTCGCGTGTCGCGCCTGTTTGTAGAAGCCTTTATATGAGTTGTTTATACTGGAGATATTTTTGTATTTTTGTCTGTTTTTATTTTGTTATGGTTTTTGCGAATAGGTGCTTAAGGACAGACCAAATTTTGAGGCAGCAAGTAACGGATCAAACGGGAGTGACATATTTATGATATGACCTTCAATGTAGTTTAACAATTTATGCACTTTTTGGTCTAAGATCACACCGATGCCCGCAGAGAAAAAATCCTGAAGTTAGTCGTAACCTATAGGTACTAAACCTTAAAACTTTTTAAATAAATAATATATAATATAATATTAATTCATAATTTCTGTAAAAAATCAAGAACCAGTCCCAAAAAGTCTGAAACTAACCTCAACATCACGAAAGCATGTTCTCCACTTCGATTTACATACCCGTACAACAAACAGAACAAAAAAAGTAGAGTTAAAAATTTAACTAACGCGAAGTGACAAGTGAAACTGACTAAAAAAGCTCAAGCGTGCAACACACGCGAGCATAGGAAGTTTCTCGAACAATGGTTGTCAATTCTAGTTGTTAAAAATTAAAATATAGCTCGTTCTCGAACTTTTCGACTGGAACGGGACAGCAGTTTTTTTTTTTACGAAACTGTATTATGTTCGTAAAAAAGGTATGTATAAAGGTATGTTTTATCGATCGACATCTAGCGACTGACTTTCGATGCTGATTATGTAGGTACCTAACAAACGTACCTACCTAATTTTCATTTCCGATATACCTACTGGAAATGGGAAGAACAGAAAAAAATTGTGAACTTTGTCGCGCAAAGGAATTTGCAATTTAGGTTACTTAGTCGTTCACAGCGTGGCATTTTAATCTTCTTACAACGACAGCCCACTTTATGTTTCCAATGACTACTAAAGGTTCATTAAAAAAAAAAAGATTATTATGAACATTTGAATAATAATAAAATAAGTTTTTTTATTAATTATGACGCATGACGTAGTTTAAAACACCCTGTTACGAGCGCAGTCCGAGCCTTGTGTTCGAAGGGCGGCGCGGAATGGAGCGGCAACATTTTTATTTCTCAGAGTTTATTCACCCTAACGCAAAAATGTGTTTCATAAACTATTGCAACTTAATCTTAATCGCAATCTTTCTTTAAAACTGTGTTTCTTACTATTGTACTTAAACTTAATCTAAATCTCAATCTTTCTTTTCTTTAATCGCGCCTAGAGGTATTTTATGTCGGATACATTGAGTGAACCACCTTTGTAAAGGCTCGTACATCGCGCGATATCGCGGGTGCGACAGGCAGCGACAAAAAATTGTGCTATTAGTGTCGCGTCGCGCCCGCGATAACGCACCAGTCTGTACGAGCCTTAAGACGACAAAAATGTCACGGTGTATAGACAAATACGATTGTCTACTAATATCATCAATATCATGTTATTGTTTGCTCGTTTTCGTAGATGGGTGTATTCATTACATATCGCAATTCGTAGATCTTTTCGTTGACAGTCATTACCGCCAGTCTTCCCACGGGGTTTCGTGTTACCCAGTAACTGAGTTGTGGAGGACAGATAGGCAGTCGCTCCATGTAATATACTGGTGTGTTGGATCCGGTTAGACTGGCACATTAATTAATTGATTGTTAGTTCGTATTCCATTGATGAACACGGCATTAATGACTGATACAATACATTTTGTATTAATAAACATGTTTGACAGACGTATTTGATACCCATCGTTTGGTGATGCGCAAACTTGAGTCAAAACCGTCTTTGGGCTAACTAATGTGACCATTAGGCCGCTTGTAGACGTCCGTTTGTTTCACCGGGCCACGGTCCGTGTTTTTCATATTTATATGAGTTGGACACCGGTATGGCGTCCGCTGTATGTACACACATTCATTATAAGCCATACAACACTGTAAGTCCGGCTAAAAAACCGGTCCGCTGTCCGGTGAAAACAACGGACGTGTACAAGCGGGCTTAGCGTTCATGCCCACGAGACGATTTTTTGCCAGAGCTAAGCCCGGCGTCAAATCGGGTCTACGTCCGATCGTCAGTCGTGTATGGGACACTATGAAGCCATGCACACGACGCCGCCGCTAGCGCCGGCTTACCGCGCAACCAGGCACGGTGCTCGCCGCGTCTACACCCGGTACGCAGTTAAGTATGGCAGTGTATGAGCACATGTCCACGAGACCGGACCTACGCCCGGCGCGTACCGACTACCTACGCGAAACGAAATGTGCAACATTTTGTTAAATGTTTTTTTTTTTCATTCGAAAGTACTTCTCAAATTTCTCTTCATGTTTCATTAGTTGCTTCTGAATGAGCGTATGAAATGCGCCATAATCTTCTCTTTCTGTTAACATAAGATGTACCCAATACCGTCTTTGTATTTTTTTGTCGTCTTTTTTTAGCTTTTTATACATGTACCACTCAATAATAAATTTTCTCTTTTTAAAACTCAACATTTTGTACATCCACAATTCACAGATAAAAAGAGCGAATGAAGGCTGCACCTCCATGAAACCGGGTCGTGTACAAACCGTCTTGTGTGCAAGCTCGGACGGTTTCTACCCAGCGCCGGCAAAAAACCGGGCCGTGTTAAAACCGTCTCGTGGGCAGGAGCCCTTACTCTATGTAATTAAAGGTTTTACCTAAATGTCCAAAAATATTGAGAAGTTTACGTTATAAAACACAACTCCAGTTTCATAACATAAGTATTAAGTTCCTATGTAAATAACCGTGGTTCCGTGTGTTGCCGGACGTAAATAATAGCACCACCCCATTTCCTCCCGTGGGTGTCGTAAAAGGCGACTAAGGGCACTTATTAGAGAATGGGCAGCAGCGTTCTCTATGCATTTTTAACACCATACTGCGATCGCCAACCCGCCTGCCAAGCGTGGCGATTATGGCAACCCACACATACATAAGCCTCCCCCAATTGGGGGGGGGGGGGGCAATTGGGGGAGGCTTATGTCCAGCAGTGGACGTCTTTCGGCTGAAATGATGATGAATGATGATGTAATTAACAACCGTAGTGCTTGTTTTTACAAATAAACAAACAACAAATAAATGTGACGCAAAACGTGCTTACTAGAAAGATACTTCAATGCTCCAGGAAATTCTCAGGAACTTCAGAATATATTCCTCATATCAGTACAGTCAACAAAATTCTCAGAACACAAACAAAACAACTGAACAATATAGCTTCCCATAGATACTGATGAAACTGATCAGCTTTCGGATTCACGTGACACGATAACTCATTTGTCATTCGATTGGCTTTGAAACCGTGTATTTGGATCTACCCTGTAATTTACTAAGTGGATCTACGTCTTTTTTTCAAAATACTCATATGGAATGGATTGTCCAGTTTTCGTAGTTATAGTGCTTGGTCACAGACTGGCAGCGCGATGCGGGGAGCGGTGCGAGTGCGGGAACGCGCCCGATTGTCCGCCCGCAGTCGAGCGCGGTTTCGTTCCGAGTATTGTCGCGTCCAGTGTTTGTCAAAATATATATTAATTTGGATGAAGAAGACTTATTTTACTGGAAAATTCTTACTTTACGAGTAAATGGCAAATACTACAAATTAAATATGGTATTAATGAAATTAATTTAACCAGAGAAAACGAAGGAGAATTTCACGCTGTATGAAAAATTGCGAGAGAAAATAAACAACAACGCGCGCGGTCAGCTGGAACTAGTCTGAGATCCTCGCTCACGCGCGGGTTGTCAGTTGCCGCCCGCGCACTTACTGCGGCTACTTGTATGAACGAGCTACGGCGTGCTGTTGCCCGGGCCGGCCGCTACCCGCGTCTGCAGCGCACGTTGCTCCCCGCGTCCACCCCGCGCCCGCGTGCCTTCATGGAACGGCCCGGCCACGACATTGCGCGAATTGTGACACGGCAAGTGTTTTTTCTGTTAATTGCGCGGTCGAGACGCACAACGCACTGTGGCTAGTTGGGATCACACGCAATGAATTAGGAAAACCGCTGCCGCTGCCGCCGCCGCGCAATGTCGTGGCAGGGCCGGAAGCTCAAATGAAGTTCTTATGTTAGAGTACGTCGCGCCGCGCCCGCCCCGAACCCGCGTTTGCAGTCTGGCTTATTGATATCGTAATAGAATGAAAAAACAAAAAACATATTTTACTAGGTTTTAGGAGGTTTACTGGGCTTAGGTTGGTTTAGGTTTTGGCAAGAAACAATCTAGAGAATACTTGCGTAGCATATGTGCAATGATTAGGTACTACCTTATTGCATGTTCCACAATCAAGTATTATTTCCCAGCGCCCTATATTTTCTGGCTGTACATTATATTACAAGACGATATAAAACTAAGTATTGTTATAACTACTTAAAGAGCAATTCTTGGAGAACAACGTATGTGATACCGTTAATCATAAGTCAGTTAAGCTCTTACTCCGAATGTGTGCATAAATCAAAACTTTGCGCTCGTTTTCTGAAATGTTTCTTGTAAGCATCTTGCTAAGGAAAGGTTGTATTTTTAAGTATCTACCTACATATGTGCTACTTCCGAGAACTGTAGGTAAAAAGAGCCTTGGTCAGAAACTAAGACAGTCGTATTAAAGATCCTCCCGTACACAGTATTATTGGTTTTAACTCTGGCAAATACGAATGTGACTTACAATACAACTTCATAAAATTTAGATACGTAAGGGAGACCGGGGATCAAAGTGCTGATTATCAAACAACACGTCAAGAAACCTTTGAAACAAGGTCTGATCTCAAAGACTTTCGGATATCTAGAGGCATAATGTATTCTAGTTTTAAACTAAATGTTCATATTTATGTTAGTAATATGTTCTTGGCCTGAAACAAATTTTTGCGAAAACTCGGCAAGGAACAACACACCCTGTCCTGGTGGTTGGTTGTTCCATTGTAGAGGTATGATGTTCCTGTAACAATTGTGAAAATGAAAATGGATTTACATAAATTAAAGCAAAAATATCTAGTGTCAAATATTCATGTCCCATTTGTTAAAAAAAGAAATTAGTATTACAGTTTCAAATAAGTGACATATTTCTTGATCCCGAGCTACCGTTTTATGCTTTGTACCATATTTGATGACAGCATCAGCTACCCGCTGACGTAGTTCACTTTGAGTTCTTACCCCATTCGGCTTTCCTTTTGTTTCTGTCCTTATTGTAAAGTATATTTTTGTATAATAAAATGTTGTGTACGTTTTTCTCGGCACAACTGATCAAATCGATCAGAAAACCAACCGATCTTCCCATTCACACAAATTCCATATTTCAAAATTATCTCAAACGCAAAAAACACAAGTAAAAAATTACCAATAATGCGATTAAAAAACATTATCTATAGTTTTTCAAACTGACAAGTGCAACTTGCACATAAATAGCTGTAAAATCGATTGAAGTAGACCAAAAAGTGTTAGAACAGAAAAATTTACTTACGGTAACAAATACGTGCCACTAAGCGCCACCAAGTGCCAAAATGGCAGCCAAAGCAGCGCGATGGTACAAAGTTTAGTGATGCATTTCACATTTACTGCTACCTCTTTTCTTAACGAAGTTATTCGTGCCGGAACAACTTACCCCCGGCTCTTTGAACCCCGGCCCCCCTACTTTCAAGGTTCTTCACTTTCTGAAATCACGCGTGTATTAGGGAGAAGACACAAAAGTCCTGGCTTCCCTGTTTGAGAAAGGCACATAGCCCTGGACAAACGGCTGGTGTTGTTACCCTACTTTAATACTCACCTTTTTTATTAAAATTCCATAATGACAAAAGGCCATAAAATTACACAAACTCCGATAAACACACAGGTATGTTAGGCATGTTAGGTTAGTTTTGCACTGAATTTTACTAACGTTCAGTAGAGTATAAAAAAAGATTGCGTTGTATATTGGTTTTAAAAGCAGCCAAGCGTGAGACGATAATAACTTAGGTGGTGGCTTCCACGGCATACCTATAGGGTAACTACTGACTAGTAGTAGATACTTATATCACAGTTTATGCTATGCATTATGTGGTTCGTGTTACCAGGTTTGATTTTACTGACATTGAAATTATAGCCTCGCAATAGGGATTGCATGGGACTTAAAAATAATTGGCGAAACGTGGGTGTACTATTAGGTATACCTATACACCTCTGCTTAACCCTTTAGGGATTAGAGGATTGAATGAACCATTAATTTTATGATAAAATGATAGGTTTATCTAATGAATCAGTAGCAGTTTTAAAGATGTTTGAATCGTCAAAGACTGTAGGTACAACACATGAAAAATCCTGGCAATTTCCACTTTTCTATTAATTAACACTAGCGACTGACGGGACTCTCGGAAATAAGGTCATCCGGAAATAGTTTCAGAAAATAACGCTAAAATTGTCACAAGCTTTTCATGCAACATTGACCCTAATACCTAATAAACACGGAATAAAATTATGCTACGTATAAATGTCAAAAAAAGTATGATTATACCGAAGTTATTCCTAGGATAACTTTATTCCGTGTTCATTTGTAAGGCCCTAAGTGTTTACAGAAATATTCTAACAGACAACCGATACAGTTATGAGTTAATATTCCCAAAAAAAACATTAATTAAAAGGAGACCTCATTCAGCAAAATTGAACAAAGATTTTCACAAAACTATCAAGTTACAAGCGAATCCGACTAATGAAAAATAAAAGCTCCTTCAAGTCTCACTTTTCATTAACAAACTCTTGTAAAGATAACATCGAGAGGCCAATAAGCAATTGAAGATACGAACTTAAAACTTCAGAAATCCTTGAAGCACTCAAATCAAGATCGACACCGTATAACTAAGCCATTGTGTAAGTTCTTCTCACCAATAAATTGTGTCCCGGACCAATAGTTGAGAAGTTCCTCTTCATCGATTTTCTTACGTCCCGACCACAAATTGTGAAAGTTGCTCCACCATTGTTGTGGGCGGTGCAATATGAACCGTCCGCTTGCAGATTGCAATGACTTTTGTAACTTTTGTCGCCATTGTCGGGGCTTCGTGGTGGAGGTCCCTTTGAGTGTGGATAACGTGTATTGAGGAAGTGTGGTCAGGCATTGTTGGGTTGTAGTATTCATTATTTAGGTCTGGCTGTAACCATTCTAAGCTTCAACGCGCTGAGGCTTACACATTGTTCGATTGAGGGGTTTAGGCATCCGGCCAAATAGATTCGGTTAGAGTTCTTTAATTAAAATATAGGTAAAAATCTTATTAAAAACAAGGTTTAATTAACTGAAAGTACTAATGAAACTTGCGTAAACATAGAACTTAAATATTTTCTTAAAAGCTTTAAGTGTAAGAAGAACATAGGTACAAGCCTCAAGCTTTTAAGAAAATATGAAAGTGCTATGTTTACGTATGTTTTATTTAGTACTTTTTGGTCATTAAAAGCTTGTTTTTAAAAAGATTTAAGTAACATTTTATTTTGTACTTTTAAGTATTAGAATTTGTTTA
Organism: Dryobota labecula; assembly: GCA_947523025.1. NCBI lineage: Eukaryota > Metazoa > Arthropoda > Insecta > Lepidoptera > Noctuidae > Dryobota > Dryobota labecula. The sequence goes on along the minus strand of OX383289.1, from coordinate 22,566,276 downwards.
AATATCTTTTCTATCATCTTCACTTGTAAGGTACTTGTCAAGATAAATCCAACTAGCCCAACACAACAGGGCTATCTTTTAAAGTTGAGGAGTTCCTATGGCCATCTTCCAGCTCCATCATCAGACCCTGCACCTTTGGCTATAGTTTTTGTCAATAAAAAACAAACGGGACCAAACTTGACCGTAGAAGTTCCTATGGCGAGCTTCCAGCTCAATCATCAGATCCTGGACTACACCTTGAGTTAACATACCTACTTTTCAAAACAAATCCATATGGCCTATAGTGTAATAGCACTTGTCAATACATATTCAATCAGTTCAAACACGATGCTGATATCTGGTTTGGTTGAGGAGTTCCTATGGCTACCTTCCAGCTCCATTAACAGCCCCTGGATGCTACCTTGGGTTATATTCCTTATCAAGACAAAAACAACGAGTCCAACCAAACACGAAGGTGATATCTAATGATATTTAATTAATTAATTAAATTTTATCACTATTTCAAGACTTCTAATGTTCAATATTATTAAAAATATGTATTGTCTTAAAATTACCATAAAGTATGTGCTCACGCCGCCTGTGATACAGGTTTATCCTAGTATAGGCATCTAACATAACATACATAACATACCTATATAACATACTTTTGTAAATTATTTGTAAGATTTTATGTTAATATTTTACCTATTTTAATACTGACTAAATATTTTTATCTTGTTTTGTTGACAAGTTCCTAAAGCCACCTTCCGGCTCCATCACCGGACTCCAGATATTACCTTGGGCTAAACAAAGCCAACGAGAGCTAACACGATCGTGCTATCTTTTTTTGTTGCGGAGTTCCCATGGCCACCTTCCGGCTCCATCATCAGACCCTAGACACCACCTAGTGTAATATCACTTTGTCAATACATAACCAATGAGTCCAAATACGATGGTGCTATCTTGTTTGACTTAGGTTTTCCCATGGTCAACTTCCGGGTCTATCATCCGACCCTGGACACCACTTAGTGTAATAGCACTTGTCAAAACATAGCCAATGAGTTCAAACACGATGGTGCTATTTTGTTTGATTGAGGAGTTCCTATGGCTAACTTCCGGCTCCATCATCAGGTCTTGGACATAACCTAGTGTAATAGCACTTGACATACACGATTGTGCTATCTTGTTTGATTGAGGAGTTCCTATGGCCAGTTTCCTGGTCCATCATAAGATTTTGGAAACCATCTTAAGCCATAGTTCTTGTCAAGACAAGACCAACGAGTTCAAACTCAACGATCTATCTTATTTAGTTGAGGAGTTCCTATAGCCATCTTCGGGCTCCATCATTAGACCAGCTCCATGATGGCATAGTTTTGCGTTATCATCGTAGTTGTATAGGAATGCCAAGTTTTAGCTCAATCGGATGCCAGGAAGTGCTTGAAAAATGGATGACAATGCGAGTAACTGCAAATATGTACATACGAACGAAGCAAAGTTTGTAAAGCTAAAATGCAAAGCTTGTAAAAAGGAAGTCTTTAAAACAGTCTTAGGCCTCATATTTTTATAAGACCATAAGACGCGATTGACGACGATGAACAGTCAAGTCTTCTTCAAGTACATATCGAGACAAAAATAAATAGGTACCTATCTAGGAACGAACCAAAATTAGATCGACATTAATTTGGTGATAGTTAATCTCAAGAGAGAAAAGTGTGAAGTTTTAGTCTTAAAGATCTAAAACTTCACTCTTTTCACAAACAAATCCATCTGAAAACATTACCATCCCTACGAAGTTTATTACTACGCAAGATACCGTCCCCAATTACGTATAAGAACATAACGGGGACCCAAAATCTCTGGTAATATTTTATTGCTAATGCTCTAACAAATATGAGCGAACACTTACGTATGGTTCAGACGGCCACAAATAATCCAATAAGCTGCCCTTAATTTGAATAGCGCTTTGCAATTGTGTACTGTTAAGAGTGGTGTGAAATATGTGGGGTTTAATTTAGTTATGATATAAATTTTTCTAATAATGATAATTTAAGCGGGATGACAATTATTCTGTTTTGTGGGGTATATTTAAAACAATTAGTTGAAAATGAAGGTTTTGGTATTGCGAGTCGTGAAAAATAGGGAATTGTTGTATTAGTTGAAGAATAAATTGCTGATAAAAGCTGGTTCTTGATCGGCAATTAGTTGTGACCTCTAATACAGGGCTGATGGATTATTAAACGAATCTATTCTAATCGTGAGCTTAGCGAAAGTCAGATATGACGTCGAAGTTATGAATCTTCTTTAAATTTTCTTCTATAGTGTGAGGCAATTCAGAAAAGTGATGATACCAAAGTCGGGGATAAAGTTTGGTGTTGCAGCTCCATTTTTATCATCTACATCTAACATTTAATTACATCATTCGATAGCTAAAAAATCAAAGAATTTGTCACGTTGAGTGAGGACTGTGACGCATCACGCGCGTTGGAGGGGGAAGCGCCGCCATTTAGAGATCGTTTCGCTACGTCACATAATTCCTGTTTAGCACACATTTTGTCTCGGAGAAGCTACGACGTTCTTTTGAGTTTTAATCGTCAGCTCTCGTCAAGATCTATTGATTGCGTAATAAGTATTAATATGAAATAGTTATAGTAAATTATGGAGTTAAAGTAAAAAATTAAAATAAATAATGCAATGTCGGCCTATACTCGTCAAAAAGCCAAATCAAAATATGGAGATCGTATACGGTTGAAAAGGGCTTCTCATGAGTAGATACCTTCAGTGATCACCATATGACAGAGTAAAGAGGTGCCGGGAACGTAAAAGAATGAAGGCGCCCGAGCGGATTAACGACGGTGCCAGTACATCTGCAGACGTACAGTATTCACGTAGAACACACGACCGTGTCCGACACAGTCACACCCCGATTTCTTTTTTGAGATAGGAAGAAGGACAATACCCATACATAAACTCACGTCTTTTTTCCATGGGGAATAGACAAAAATTAATAAGCGCCATCATATTCATATGACCTTCATTAGCCCATCCCGTAAAGTCATCACAATCTGTACTTAGTAACAGAGTCAGCTGGTACGTGTAGTACAATGAACTTTATAACAAGTCTGATTAGACTTAGGAAACACTATACATTGGCTCCTATCAAATACACCATCATATCAAAAAGCAAATATAAAAAAATAAAAAAATAAAATGTAATATACATTTTTTTTTTCTGTAAGAACCCTTTCACAGGTGAAAGCGTCCTTCAAAGATAGATACTCGTAGATAGCGTCTAGTTTTCTCTAGACTGGGCTGTTTCAATCCAGTTTATTCCCGTTAACTTTTTAATATAATCTTCCTATCTAGCGTAGGGTCACCACTTCTTACGTTTTCCTTGGGGGCCCAGCCCTGCCGTTATTTTCGTCCACCTCTGTCTTGTAGACGTGCTACATGCCCGGCCAATTTCCATTTTAATGCTAGGGCTTGTACTAACCTACCTTCGCTTATTCCAACTTATTTGTGGTTGACGCAGCATGTCTTCTTCCATCGCCATCTTACTTTTCGCCCTTTTTCTAACCACTTCAACTTCCACGCAATACGTCCATCATATTTTCTTTGTCACCGTCTTCCTCTTTTCATAAAGCTATAATACTGAAAACTTTTCTCACACAAGTCCCTCATATTCACACATTACAATCTTCGTACCTATCTCATAAAGTCCACACAATCTGTACTTAGTAACAGAGTCAGCTGTACGTGTAGTACAAAGCACTTAATAACAAGTCTGGGCATAGTTAGGAAGCACTTTGCTGCAGGCAGAGTTCGGTAGCACTCAATATGGGACACGAGTAAAACATTTAGAGAAAGGTTAATGTAAGTGTTGTTTAGATAGGTTGGGCTATAAATGTGTTTGGTTACAAAAGGTTAAGGGACTTTTATAGTTTGAAACTTGCAAAGACATTGGTGCCAATTCCCTTTTTCACAAACTAAACTAAATTTAAGTTCAGTGCATCCTTTTCTTTCTACTTCATTAAGAAAAGGACAGAAGATAAATTTTAGTTTAGTCCTGTCAAATTAATCAGCGCTTGTCGTAAATTGCAGTAATTTTTGTCGGTAAGTTTTTAATCACGTCTAAACTTGTATGGAGTAGTAATAGGCGCTGATTAATTTGACAGGACTAAACAAAAAAAGATCTTTTGTCCTTTTCTTAATGAACTAGAAAGAAAGAGATGCACTGAACTTAAATTTAGTTTAGTTTGTGAACAACGGAATCGGCACCATTGTTAGACTTATTTTTAAAAGAGTAACCGTGGAGTTTCTTTCCGGCTCTTCTCCATAGGAAACTACCAATTGGAACCGTGCACGTAGCTTCTGACGTTTTATAAGTGCCGTTGTATATGCGAAATAAATTATTTTGATTCGATTTACCAAACTTGTGCACTGAAAGGATATAAAATCAGGTAAATTTTATCAACACTAGCGACCCGCCCTTCCTTTACATGGGTGCAATGGTCACAATCGTCAAGATTTCTTTATCATAATGTAAGTTTAGGTAATATGAATTAACATTACAACTTCCGCAATAAATTCTCTAAATGATGGTGAACACCGTATTAAAATCCGTTGCGAAGTTTAGAAGAATAACGCCATCACACAGGCAGACATGAAAAGCGACTTCAATTTATTATATTTATTTATTTATCGCAGGCAGATTGTATAATTCGTATTTTTTTGTAAATGGCGCTCGCTCGGCTCGCGAGGGTGTGCTTGGACGTCGAAATTAAAAAAAAAATACGAGTTGCCAATTTGCCTTACGCACTTTGTATAACGCCGCGCGTTTGTTAACAGTCGGCGCCGCCGTTTGTAAAATGACAAATTATACAATCTGCCTGCCACATATATATAAACTAGTATTTTCCCGCGGCTCCGCCCGCGAGGATGTCCGTTATCGCGTAGAAAAGTAGCCTATGTCCTTCTCCATATCCCAGGCTATATCTTTTCCAAATTTCATGACGATCCGTTCAGGGGTTTAGGCGTGAAAATGTAACAGACAGACAGAGTTACTTTCACATTTTTATTATTAAGTATGGATAAACATCACGCTTATATTAATTCCACGCCTTTATAAAGTGTATCTATTCTTACACAAAATATTTTAAGAGAAACATCTAGGTATATGTAGTAAAAAAGCCATAGCAGAGAAAACATAATAAACTATAAAGTTATTCCAAGATTTTTCGTAATTGCACCTACCACTGTTTGTCTCTGCATCACCCAAAGGTTGACTGGTAGAAAATGCCTATGGCATTAAATCCGCCTCTGTACATTTATGTGCTTAAAGTATTAAATAAATAAATAAATAAAACATTTTTTTTTTATCTAAATGTTTTTATTTTTACATAATTATTATAATTTTAAAATTGCATGAGACATTTTGCAAAAAAAAACCTTATTTATTCCCCAGGTAGCATTTTTACGTCAGTATGTCGTCCGTTTACGGTAATGCTCGACGTAAGAGACGTCATGTCTTGACGTCGGGGGGTCCCATCAGATGACGTCACCTTGTGACAGCCTCAAGATATGACTCTAAATCGACGTCACCAGGACGTTCCGTTGAGTACCAGACGTTATAATGACGTTAGTGTGACGTACATAATCAACGAATAAACTACGGACCTTGGGATGACGTCATTTTTTTGCCGCAGACGTCATTTTGCTACCTGGGTCTATGAACGACCCGCCCGGACGCGGCGACGGTGGCGGCACGAGCGCGGTGCCTTTTGATAATTAATCATCATAAAAAGTAATTTTAAACTATTTAATTTTTTAAATAATACACTCAATTAAAAAAAAAAAAAAAAACGTTTCCATGGCTTCTTTACCACCTTATAGGTGTATGTCTATTGTATGTGTATTTCGTGTTTGACCTTACATAGTCGGAGGCACAGATGAAGATGAATTTTATTATAGGATTGACGAAATGTGGGTGTCCACATTTCGTCAATCCTGTAATAAGATTCATGTTATAGTGGGCAAACATACTGCAAAGATTTGCCTACAATTACACCATTGCTTTTGCAGACAGATACCTACAGGATATAGGTTCTTACCAGAGTCATCTTTTTTTAATGAATATCTACCTAATGATATTGAAATAAGGATCTATAACATACACACGGTTATCAAATCGCAGCATTTCTCACAAATGGCCTTCAGACGGCTTTCCATCCCAATTTAAGCCCCTTTAAATATATAATTTCGTTTCTATTGAATTAAAGTCGAATCTCTCAGCAAAAATTAGTACAATATTAAAATAGGAGCCCTAGGTATTGAGAGATGAAACAATGAGACTTCCGAAGACAATGTTCCTTTCTATCGATTCAGGTCAAAGCTTCGTCGGCTTGATCTGAGAGAGTATTTTAATTAACAGAACACGAGAAAAACGAACTTTTATTGAAATTAGTTTTTATTCTTTCGTGTGGTGATGTAATTTTCTTTTTAATTTAATGGAGTTTTTGGGTACCTGAATGAGATAGGTAGTTAATTAGTTCTTGACTCAAAACTTGTCATGTGGTTTTGGCTGAAATTAAAGTGAAATTCAAATGAATTATTTAGGTGTTTATTGAATTTATCTATTATATCAAATGGTTTATGTTTAATTACGTTTTAGTTTTTTATAAATCAAACATGAAGAAGTTTTAAAATAAATTGAATAAAAAAAAACACTTCCATAGTTCAGGTACTACTTACGTCACCTACGTCATTGTCTTAAATCTTTTTAAGTGTTTTAATTAGTTCCTCTTCTCTAACACAACTGCCGACCGTTGCCATTAGTTTGAAGTTCGGTCATACAAAATGTAATTGGTACGTTTTTCTGGTTGTTAATTCTTAATGATAGTCACGGTACGAAGCTTGGCACTCGGAGCCAAAATTCAGGTGGACCTTTGCTTAATAGGACCATTGCGTAGCTATGTATAATTCTTTAAACCTGAGTTGGTTTAAAGAACCACCGTACGTCCGTACGTTCCGTACGTCTTTTTCGGGTGACCACTGAAAATCAGCACTGTGCTGTGGGTCCCTCATAGCACAGCATCATGCTGAGTGGAAGCCTTTTTGTCACAGTCATGACGTGCAGCTGCCGACTATTTCGGTTTTGTGCTCGTGATTATAATGTAGATCTATTTTGTTCTATTTTTCTGTGTTTCTACCTACTAGAGTTCTAGATCTTTTTGTATGCACGTGTTTCTGTGACAAACAAACCTATCTTTCTTTCTTTTCTTTCTTTCTAATGTTTAAACAAAACCCGAAAGGACCCAAGTTTTTTTTTTTTGTAAGTCTCGATTTTCATCTAAAACTGCCGAAGATATTTTTTAGGCCTCTGAACCTAATCTCAGTTATTTCCCCTACCTTCTACACAAATTTTCTAACGTCTCCTCCCCTTATTACAGTTCAACAAAAGAGCAAGCGCCAAAGCTGGTCTCAATTTACTTAGCAAATACCTACACCAACACAAGCCAACTGCGCCCAGAGCTACTAGATAGCTCACAAAAGGAGACATTTAGTTTCCAAACTATTGGCTGGAGACACAATTTATGCTTACTCCACAACTTCGTCAATAGTTCTCGAAGATTGTACGAGGTCGCCTCTGTGTAGGAAATTGGAACCTATTGTTTATGTGTTTCGGATATAGTATGATTAGTAATAAGGTGCAGTGTGGTTGCATTGCGAACTGGGAAAATGGGAACGTTTGGTTATTCCCCACTATTTCATTTGTGACCACACAAATGAAATAGTGGGGAATAAAATGTAAACTGTACCGAATACTTTAGACAAGCTGGGAACTACTTATCTTTTGTGGAGTGACCGGATTTGGAATAACCAGATAAATTACGCGCTTCAACAGATTTTTTTGTATTGTCAGAAAGCTAGAAATATCCTGACAGTAAAAAAAAATATGGTTCATTAAAGAAAATAAATATGCATGATAAAAACTATTTAAGTTTCTTTTGGGTGTTGGCTGTTAGCCGTGTCGCCACGGCAACAGCCGATCTATGTTTCACATCAAAAAGAAAAGTTGGGACATGCTTCAAGACATTGACTTATATAATATATTACTAGCGTAGACAATCACGTCCTTGACGTCCTTTTGAAATCATTGCTTCAAGAAGACAATGTTGAAACAAGAGTAGTAGAAAAGATATCAAAATAGAAAAGTGTTATGATAATATCACGATCAGGACTCATAACTAAGCGGTTCTTATTTTGCTTTACCCGATTATTATAGTTCAGATAAAGCAGAACTTAAAAGCAACACGATAATTAATGCAAACCCAAGGCGATTAGAAATATATCCTTTATATAATTTGTTAAAAGCGTAGATAGAGAGCACGGAGGGAGAGCCCCATTTAATGTCAGCTGGATTTTATGGGATGAATTATGGTAATGATTACCATATCCACCCATGCTTACTGTGGACTATTATAAACCTACCCATAACGCTAGTGAATATATTACGTCGATAACGGCTATTTAACCACGATTACGCAGTATTACACTCTAAGCAGTCAGCTAGGAAATGCCGGAGCCATCTAGTTTTAAAATAGGTATTGACCAAAAAATTGACGTGTAAGGCCCTTTGTACACATACGTTTTCTGGCCGTGAAAAAATACGGTTTTATTCGCTGTATGTAGGCACAGTCGTCAGAGTTGTATGGATCACTATGGAAACTTTTTGACTATGGAGACTGTGAAACGGCGACACTACGGCGTGGCGTGGCGTCGTGATTCATATCAGTGTTGTATGGCAATCTAATGGGGAGTCTGTAGACGTCACTTGATGTTTTTCCGGCGGCAATTATTTTCGTGACCGCTTACCTACGCTTTGTTTTAAAATGGATATAAATCCAGAATCATTAATTACATTGATTCATGAAAAGTCTGGGCCTATATGGGATAAGTTGATCGGATGTATCCAAAACCTTCTTTTAATTTTTGAGTTTTCTATTATTATACACAATTATATCTTTTCTTTACCTATATCGATTCATGATGCATCTCTATTTTGGCACAGAAAAAAATACAACTGAGGTGTACCTAATGTTGTTACATCCGGTTATTTGGCCAGTTTATACGCCGTACCGTAATGAAACCGTGACGTGTACAAAGGGCCTAAAAGTGTCTGAAAAGATCTACTTAAACAGACATCATTTCATTTCAACAGTACTTATACCTAGAGCCATTTTGCTGTTCGTTTGGTCAAAGCATTTTTTCGTGAACGGAGTCACATTTCATCAATAAATTGAAAGGTAAAATCCGAACTGATGCCTTCCAATTTATCGTCAGAGATTCCGCGAAATATTTCCGAGCAAAAAATGGGATGAGACTAAAAATTGCATTGTTCGAAAAATGTTTTAGTTTATCAGTGACCCGCATCACTTTGTAGGTAGGTATGTTATTGCAAAAGCAAGCTGAAGTGTGTGCTGACTACGAGCCTAAATAATAAAAAAAAACAGTGCTTGAAACCCATTCATGAAGGCCTAAATCAGGGAGCTGGAAAATAATTCCCCGTGGAAATACAATTGATAGATATACGTGACGTTAAACAGGGAAATGTAGGATTCAATGGCAATGGAAATTAAACATGAGAATTATGACGTATTCAAAATTCAGATAACACAACAAACAATGTGAAGCTCGGGCTTTGTATGCCTAAACACGTTTTCATTTAATTCCCTTTCCAAGAACTTGATCCCACGTCAGAACCCAACAAAATCAGTCGGACATTACCGAAAATGTAAAGTGGAACAAAAGGAATAAATCAAAATTTGATTGGAATCGTCCCGGAATGTAACAATCGCATCACGTCCGCGGCGCGCTTTGAATAAACAATTCCGGGACAACTTCGGTGATCCGACCCCTACCCTGAGTTGGGAAGTCACTTGAGACTCGCTACTTTTTTTAAGAAGTATTTTCTTTTTCTGGTCTTTGCTATTTGCTGCTAAACAGACATAATATTGTTTGTTTACTAATTCCGACAACTTCATTCAAACAACACAAAAAAGCGTTTGGATTAAGAAATAATCGCGATTTCGAAATTATTCTTAGCATAATCGCTTTCCGACTTCATTGACTCTATTCCTTTTGCAGGAAGATTCGAGGTGCTATACTTAGGATCTTGGATATCTATGTTCTGTCTATTCATACACGAAATATTTTAAGAGATACATCTATAGCTGGTAAAGAAGCCATAGAACCGACTTCTTTTAAAATCTAAGTATAATTTAAAATTATTTAATTGACAATGACCAAATGGCACCGCGTCCGTCGCCGCGTCGGCGTCGGGGCGAGTCATTCATAAAATAAGCAAGTAAAGGTTTTATGCAAAACGACTCAAGCAATTTTAAAATTATCATAATTCCGTAAATAAAAAAAAAGCACGGATAAAATTTAAAATCGTTGCTATGGTTTCTATACCACTTGAAGAGGTTTCTCATAAAATATTTGGTGTATGATAGATAGACCTCTTACAGGAATTTAAGCAAATATCGACAGAAATAATTTTATACCCTTTTCAAAGTTTTTACCTCGACGTGATGCTTTAAAAAACTTTCATACCAAAAAAAAAAAAACTTTCAAACTTCATTACCAATGACATTAAACAATGATTCAATAGTAGATTGTACAGCTAGTGCATAAAAGAAGCCATTGTAATGGCTTATTTTATAATAGAATGATGATTTCTTTTATGGTAGCTATATACGTCTCCGGGTGTACCCCGAGACGTATATACCTACCCGAGCCGTAGGCGAGGGTGTATATTTAAGTCGACGGGAAAAATGGCTCGTTTATGCCCGAGTTACATACTCTGCTTTTCACTTCGATTGCGAGAAAATTAAACATGCATAAAGTATAATATAGGTAATAGTTTATTTTTTTCATTTTCAACATTGTGTCATTCGACTTTGATACTTCATACTGCCAAGTCATAAAAACATTTCTTTGCGTTTTTAAATCATAAAGACGATTTTTTTTATTTGGTTTTATTAAATTAACGATAGAAAACACGGAAGTGATATAAATTAAAGCAAATAAAATAAAATAAAGACTTTAATCTGCAACCTTATGGTATAGTAATTTTATTCTGGGTACATCGTCTTCACTTGTAATTATTAATTAATGTATATAAACTATTTTTAACATTTTGAAGGAGTAAGTATGGAGTTTCTTGTAAAGAAATATACTTTATGCACTAGAGCATAAAAAGCAACTTTATGACACCTACGCACAACATAAAGATGAACTTTTAGAGCATGAGAAGTGAAAAATAATTATTATAACAGTTTTAAGTCCACGCGACATTCTAACCCCTGGTTATCATTTGACTGGTTCTCAATTTACATCTAACATGTCGAACAGCATAGAGCGTAACGTGTAGCAACACAGCGACAGTGTTTGCCCGCCAAAGATTTGGGCTTCGAACCCCAGTTCAAGTTTATTTGCATCGGTTTCCGATACACCGTTTTCGTGGCTTATAAAGCACTTGGATTTGCGTTTCGGATTTAGTGTGTTCTTTGATTAGTTTTGAGGTTTTGCAGGTGGGCGATATTTTCTTGTATTGGGTGGAGAAGTGTGTCCGGTAGAGGATTCTGGTTTTAAAAATCGTGATAAAAATTGGGCTACCAAAATTAGTAACACGTTAGTCCTTGTGAATTTGTAAGTAATGGTTTGGCTATAAGCTGATGATTCTCAGTGTTCTTAATTCGTAGCCTTAGGGGTTAATTATTTCCTGCTAGGGTTGCGGGTTTGTCCAAAAGGGATACCGTGGCCCTGGCACACAGGCAACTGAAGGAACACGGGTGGGTTTTAGCCAGTAAAAGTCTGACACACCCTCCCGCTCCACCCAGAACGGGAGAACTTATTTGATAATTTCCCACACAAAAAAAGGGGTTAATTATTACACATCCTGATGTTTTTTATACAATTTATGGGGACTATTTAACCAATAATTAAGTACTTTTATGAATTTAAGATTCTTTCTCTCTCTTTAAATAACGATATACATATTATATCTATCTACCATCACAGTAGAAATAACATGACCCCTTAAATCGATTTCTTACCGCCACATGGTGACCCAAGGGAAAAATATAGCAAGCTTTAAACTTTCAAATCTCCAATAACAAAACACGGACGTCACACGGGGAAAACTTTTCAAAAAGAAACTACGGTTGCGCGTTTAAAATATCAGATATCGGAAGAAAATTACGATCTTCTAGCCTCCTGGCTCCCGACACTCCGGAAACTTATTACCAACCAACTCCTAATAGAATCTACTGTGTTTAAACTTATGAAATGTCAATGTCTATGGAGGGAACTTGAAGTCCCGTATTAAACTTATGACACAGACTTCCAGTGAAGTTACCCCAACCAACTTCAGTTCATGAACTAAGAGGAAAAATGTTTCACAATTCATGTCCTTGTGAATATTTTATTGAAGAATTTTGTATTTTATACGGAGTTGTGGACTTACGGCAGTGTTGACATTTTATAGATATTGGCGGCAGATTGGATAGGCTTGATATGAGTGGTGGAGATTTTATGGCGCTTGTTTTTGGATACAAATTCGAGATTTATGTTCGTAAAGGAAGTTTTTCTTGTTGATTTTATTGAAATAATTTACTAACTAACTGAACTGTGTTTTAAGTTTGTCTTTTTTAGGGTTCCGTAGTCAACAAGGAATCCGTCCGTCTGTCTGTTTGTCTGTTCGCGGCTTAGCTCAGAGACCCTTAGAACACGCCGACAAAGCGGTAAAATAAAATCATTATTTTTTTAGGATGATATTTTTCTGCTATCATAGTAATTTTTGGGATAAATGTAGATGTATTTATTGATTTTATTATATAGCGCAGCAGATCGTTTACTAAATTGTACATGTAACAGTTGTTACGTCGGGTACTGACACGCGGATTACAATGATTTTTATTAAATAAATATTTTATTTCACACATACTTATCAATTTTTTATTTCTGTATCTGTCCGTGACATCACAGCGGGCCCTATCAGAATACCAGCGCTGCGACACTTATTTTTAAATGTCGCAGCATCGTGCTGAGATAAGAGCCTTTTGACCCCGTACAGGGCCGACTTTCTGTTTTTATTTTAGTGTCGTTTTGGTATTTATTTTTATTTTATTGTTTTCAATGTTGCTATGAGCGTGTTTAGTTTAAAAATGTGATCTTCCTGTACGAGTCCCAACAAATACTTTTTATTTTTTTCTTTTTTACTGCTGAGGTCCTGGTAAAGTGTTATTGGATTTTCCCATCAGGATTTCTCAGTAGCAGCCCGGAGTCTGGATTTGTGCCCGGTTGATGGCAATATGCTTGTCCCCTATTACATGAGACTTAAACATATGTGTGTTTACTATAGGTTAGGGCTTTAAATACCGGTAAATTCTCATAACGTTACCTTGTATTGACAGAGTTAACGTTATTATTAAAATAACGGTAACCGATTTAACTTAATTTATGCGACTATTAATTTTATCGTTATTTTAAACGGGTGAGATGTAAGTAGTGGGGCCTGAGGCTTGCGGCACGGCAGGTGCCCGCCCTCGCGCCTCTCTGATGCCGTGCCGATCAAAACGTTGCCTGAATCTGCCTGATTCTTACCCACAGAACGGCAACGTAGCAAAATTAACGTTAGTTATCGTATTTTTGTTAATGTTAATTAACGTTATATTACTGGTAATGTTATCAAGTAATGTTAAATTTTTGTAACGTTAGTAGGTATAACATTGAACTTACACGTTACGTAACGGTTATTATTTTGTTATTTGGTAACGTTAACAAGCCCTGTTAAAGGTACACCTCTGCCTAACCCTTTGGGGATTACAGGCGTTATGTTACGTTATGTTCAGGGAATTTTTAAGCAAATACACACTACGTCAATTTGTCGTGTTATAGCCGTTTTACACAACTGTCAAAGAATTGCAGATGTGATTGGCATATACGGACGAATTAAGTGGGAAGTCAATTAAATAATTATTTTTACCAATTATGGTTCATTCTTTTTACCAATTATGGTATAAGTAGTAATTTTTATTCTAGGTACATCGTCTTCACCTATAATTATTAATTAATGTATACAACCTATTGTTAACATTTTAAAAGAGTAAGTATGGAGTTTCTTGCCCATTCTTCTCCATACATAACTACCTTTTGGAAGGGGCAACAAGAATCAATTAACTATTTTTGTAATTTTTAACGTTCAAAAGTGCCTTTTACGTGCCTATTTGAAATAAATGATTTGACTTTAACTTTGAATTCGCTTAACAATTACCTTCCGTGAAAAAGTAACGACTTGTTTGATTAATATCAATCTGTTTTCAGAAATTTGCCATCGAATCGTAGGTAACAGGGACAAAGAGAGTGCTATGAAGTAAAAAAACCTTAGTAACAGTATTAATGACAGTGGTTTATTTTAGATCAATATAACATCATCAAATCAATCAATATATACCTACTACATAATAATAACTCTTACATGCCATTTATATTATGATCGCGTATGTAACAAGTTTATATTTTCACAGTTACATTTAATTACATATGTCTAAATACTGTTTTACATTAAGGCACAAAAATACAGAAATGACAATAAAATTAGTGCATTAGATAAACTCCGAACATTCCTGAACTCACTTGAACACACTACAATGGTCCTTCACTATAATAATTATTGGAGTTGAACATAGCACAAAGTTGCATCAACTGCTTGTGACTTCAATTATTCACACTGCGAACGTCGCCAGGCCCCGACATTCCCCGAACATTCCCGAACTCATCCAAACACACTACAAAAGTCCTTCACTATTGGACTTGCACATAGCACAAAGTTGCATCAACTGTTTGTAGGACTCTCCCTGGGTCTTCATATTGCGGACGTCTGTTTATGTGAACCTGACAAGCCCCGAACATTCCCGAACTAACTCGAACACAATACAAAAGTCCTTCACTATTGGACTTGAATAGAGCGCAAAGTTGCATCAACTGCGTCTCCTGTGACTTCAATTCTTCACACTGCGAACATCGTCAGGACCCGACATTCCCGAACTCATCCAAACACACTACAAAAGTCATTCACTATTGGACTTGAACAGAGTACAAAGTTGCATCAACAGCTTCTCCTGTGACTTCAATTATTCACACTGCGAACGTCGTCAGGCCCCGACATTCCCCGAACATTCCCGAACTCATCCAAACACACTACAAAAGTCCTTCACTATTGGACTTGAACATAGCACAAAAATGGCATCAACTTTTTGTTGGACTCTCCCTGGGTCTTCATATTGCGGACGTCTGTTGATGTGAACCCGACAAGTCCCAAACATTCCCAAACTAACTCGAACACATTACAAAAGTCCTTCCTTATTGGAATTGGACTTGAACAGAGCACAAAGTTACATCAACTGCATCTCTTGTGACTTCAATTCTTCACACTGCGAACGTCGTCAGAGCCCGACATTCGCAAACTCATCCAAACACACTACAAAAGTTCTTCACTATTGGACTTGAACAGAGCACAAAGTTGCATCAACTGCTTCTCCTGTGACTTCAATTCTTCACACTGCGAACGTCGTCAGGACCCGACTTTCCCCGAACATTCCCGAACTCATCCAAACACACTACAAAAGTCCTTCACTATTGGACTTGAACATAGCACAAAGTTGCATCAACTGCTTGTGACTTCAATTATTCACACTGCGAACGTCGCCAGGCCCCGACATTCCCCGAACATTCCCTAACTCATCCAAACACACTACAAAAGTCCTTCACTATTGGACTTGAACATAGCACAAAAATGGCATCAACTTTTTGTTGGACTCTCCCTGGGTCTTCATATTGCGGACGTCTGTTGATGTGAACCCGACAAGTCCCAAACATTCCCAAACTAACTCGAACACATTACAAAAGTCCTTCCTTATTGGACTTGAACAGAGCACAAAGTTACATCAACTGCATCTCCTGTGACTTCAATTCTTCACACTGCGAACGTCGTCAGAGCCCGACATTCGCAAACTCATCCAAACACACTACAAAAGTTCTTCACTATTGGACTTGAACAGAGCACAAAGTTGCATCAACTGCTTCTCCTGTGACTTCAATTCTTCACACTGCGAACGTCGTCAGGACCCGACTTTCCCGAACATTCCCGAACTCATCCAAACACACTACAAAAGTCCTTCACTATTGGACTTGAACATAGCACAAAGTTGCATCAATTGTTTATTGGACTTTCCCTGGGTCTTCATATTACGGACGTCTGTTCGTCTGTTGATGTGGACCCGGACTCCTTCCAGACCAGACCAGGCTTTGGCTACGGAGACTAACTTGCTCCAGGGTATAGGCCATTCGCCGCGGAGGAACTAAGGAAATAAACATTATTGCTTAAATTTCACATTACGTTACGTAACGTGTACGTTTACAATTGTATACTAGCTTTTGCCCGCGGCTCCGCCCGCGAGGATGTCAGTTATCGCGTAGAAAAGTGACGAGTGACGATCGGTTCAGCGGTTTAGGCGTGAAAAGGTAACATACAGACAGACAGAGTTACTTTCACATTTATAAGATTAGTATGGATAGGGTTATTGGTATAACAATAACATTGATTTCAAGCTAACTCTATATACTTAGTTTAAGGAGCCCAGCCACGTCACATTTAATGTGATCGAACTGGGTGACAAACTTAATTTTAAATCACAATGTTACTATAAAGATGCAACCAAACTACGGTCGGTGCAGATAATTTATGTAAGCAAAGTAATGTCAAGAAATGTCACTGTCAAAATGACAGGCCAGTGGTGCAAAACATTTTATCATATTTTTTTTTTTTTTTTTTTGTAAATAATCATCTATGATATTAAAGTGAATTATTTATAAGAACAATGCAAACAAAATACAAACAATGTTTTATGTAGTGTGTCGGAGACACGGCCTATGATCGTCATAATCAGCCCTAAGTCCACTGCTAGACGTAGGCCTCCCAAAACCGATTTCCACTCGAAACAGATTACAGCTGTTTTCATCCAAAATGTGGCTAGATATGCTACATACAATATGAATCTATGAATTAGAGTTGTAATATTAGTGTTGTTGAAGATTTAAAACATGTGAAAATGTTTGGATCCCCTGCATTGTTACCAGTATCATTAAATATTTTATACAAGAAAATCTCCTTTTTTAATAACTTTGTTTAAAACCGAACATTTATAAAAATAATTACGGTATGATTATTATTTAATTATTATTTCTTAAATTCAGTACTTAAAATAAAATAGAACCTTTTTTTCGCCATTTTATGTGAATTACCATTACGAAGATATTTTTTTGTTTACATAAATTATCTGAATTTGAGACTGGGTATAGGTCAGAACATAGTTAATAGAAAAAAAAAAAAAAACTATGTTGAACTAACAGTAAAAACGCTTTTACTGACTCACCTGATCAAAAGGTTGTTTTCCGATATGGAACATGGTGTACAACAGCGGTGTCTTGTTCAAGGGTATGTCGACGTCACACGAGTCTTGAATGCCAAGCTCTTTGTATATCCACTCGGAGTGTAGCGCAAGATGCTCGTAAATTACCTTAAAAAGTTACAGCACTTGTAAATTTTCTTAACAATCAAATATGAGCTCACTATTACAACGAACGCTATATTAGCTTCAAATTTTTTTTTTTTTTTAATTAAAATTATTCTTATTTGTATTGTCAATTATGTGTTGACTGTATTAGACATTACTTAGATAACATGACATAATATTCTGACATTACATGATAATTAATTTGAATTTATGACATTGTGTATGGTACTATTTTGAAATTATTGTATAACTTATTAATGTAAATTTATGAAATGGTATAATTTTAATGGTGCTTATAATTTTAATTATAATTTTGCATGCCTGTATTGGTGCAACACAGTGGAATGCGCATTCAGTTGACATCTAGAAATGTATGATTATGCAAGTAGGTACTGTATTGAGCAATAAACATTTGAATTTGAATTTGATAGCGCAAAGGCCCTAGCACAAACGTGCGAAATAAACCTACTTTATATTTTTTTTTTGACCTGACAGCGTCTAATATATCGATGAACGCCGGCTGCATGCACGAAAAAGTATGAATCATTGTCCCGTTACGCTCATTGTCCCGTTACGCTCACTGTACGCTTGCGCCGCATCAATGTTTTATTATGACGTTGTCACGTTAAACTATCGTCCGTAAACCAACTTTACAGACAATCAATTTTGACGTGACAACGTCCAATAAATCGATGAACGCCGGCTGCATGCACGAAAAAGGATGACTCATTGTCCCGTTACGCTCATGGTCCCGTTACGTCCATTGTCCCGTTAAGCTCATTGTACGCTTGCGCCGTATCAATGTTTTGTTATAACGTTGTCACGTTAAACTATCGTCCGTAAACCAGCTTTACAGACAACCAACTTTTTTTGTGATTATTGCCTCTCGCATGTCAACCTAGGAGGTTGCGTCTGCTTAACCAGAGTTTCCTGTGGATGCCTCAATAAATTAAGGCCTCCAGCTAGGGCTGAATGACGTACCCAGTAAATGGTCGCTTTATAGTAGGTACATATTACTCACACTTGTGCAATGCAATTACACAACAGTATTTTCTATTTTAAAATCACTCGCATTTTGTAACGTTTATTCCGCGCGTTCGTGGTAGGCCAACAGACCACTTATCTAAAAGCAATGTTTATCGTTACAGTGCCTAGTGTAGCGCCTATTCATACTTACTCGGAGGCTGTCTCTTCCAGGCGACGTCATTAGTACTTGACTAGTTAGGGCAGCAGCGTCGCTTGCTCTCTCTGCATTTGACCCAGGAACATCACCCTAAAAAGATCGAAGTTTAAATAGTTTCGAAATGCATACAATGTTTTGACCCCCACGGAACCTGCAATACTTGGATTTGGTCATTGCTTCATGTACAAAAGTGGTATTTATATTTTACATAAGAATTTTTATGACCAGGTGTAAGAACGTAAACGAAGCAAAAAGAGTATGTAAGGAGCAGGTGGCGTAGTTTCTCCCATGGGAAAAAGGAACCTACATACCTCCTCAAACAACTCAGCAAATTCCGGAAAGTCTTCCAGTCCGAACTGTTCAGATAACACAACTTTCCTCTTGGCCCGTTCTATAAGCAGTTGTATGTCTCTGGTATGTTTGTCGTCTTCGTCTATAGAACACAGAGCTTCGGCGACTGCGAGGGCTATTGATGACGCACTGCTGTGACTGCCGTCGAAACTTAGAGATGTGGAGGTGGCTGTAGGGATAATGGTTTTAAAGATAAACATATATTTTTGTAATATTGGGGGAAAAGTAGCTACAATGTTTTGCCAATTGTGCCGTACAAATTTTTTTGATGAGCCAGAAAGTTCTTTGTCTAATTATTACCCGTTGGTCTCGTGATCGCTGAGCGTGGGGTCCTGGGTTCGATTTTCGGGTCGTGGCAAAGTGTTATTGGGTTTTTTCATTAGGAATTTCTTAGTAACAGCCCGGAGTTTGGAAGTTGGCGGTGTAATACCCCTTTAGAAGTATGAGGAACAGGGTGTAAAGTTCACTCATACTCTATAGTAAAGGGAGGATCCTCCGACCAGACGGGTGTTGTGTCTGGTGGGCAACTGCCCAACGGTTGATGTCGGGATGTTTGTATATATGCTAGTCGCGCGGTAAACTCTGATAGAGCGATGCAGGATTTGTGACGTCAGGTCTTTGATGCGTAATTCGCATGTGGCGTTGTTAATACCGCCACACCCCCGTGTCTCGGAAAGTACGTTAAGCCGTTGGTTCTGCGCCTGATCTCTGTCCGGTCGTGTCGGATTACCGTCCCATCGGAATATGAGAGTGAGGTGTGCTCTATGATATTTCCAGTGCCAAAGGCTGGTCTCTGCTGAGATTGGTCGCCATGGCCGAAATTCGATCTGGAGGACTATTACAAGTTACTCAATCAACTCAGCCTATCGCAGTCCACTGCTGAACATAGGCCTCTCCCATGCTGCGCCACAACACCCTGTCCTCCGCCTTCCGCATCCAGTCTATCCCAGCCACCTTTTTGACGTCGTCGGTCCATCTAGCGGGGGGGCGTCCCACACTACGCTTGCCGATACGCGGTCTCCACTCCAGGACTCGTCTGCTCCACCGGCCATCGGTCCTTTGACAAATATGACCAGCCCACAGCCACTTCAGCTTGCTTACTCTTGAAGCTATGTCGGTAACTCCAGTTCTCTTCCGGATAATTTCATTCCTGATTTTATCCTTCAAACTCCGAGCATAGCCCGCTGAGCGACTTTAAATTTGTGGACCAGCCCCGACTGTTAGTGTCCGCGTTTCGGCACCGTATGTCATAACGGGCAGGACGCACTGGTTGAAGACCTTAGTCTTCAAACATTGCGGTATAGGCGACGAAAACACTTGACGGAGTTTTCCAAACGCTCCCCAGCCCAACCGAATCCTCCTGTCGACTTCTTTCTCAAAGTTGTGTCTACCGAGCTGGATAACTTGCCCTAGGTAGACATATTCCTTCACAACTTCGAGAAGCGACCCTTCGATGTGGATTACAAGTTAGTGCAGAACTATAATTCTAATTCACATGCAAGACAAGGCTTCTTCTGTCTAGCCTTTTCCCAGCTGTGTCAGGGTCAGCTTCTAGTTTACCCGGATGCAGCTGAATAACAGTATTTTACATGGAGCGAGTGCCTATCTGACTTCCACAACCCAGTTACTGGGTACCACGGTGCCCCTTGATAAGACTGGTTGTCAGACTTTCGGGCTTCTGACTACCCGCAACGGCTGGCAAAGATGTACAAATGCCAGCCGGGACCAACGGCTTAACGAGCTTTCCAAGGCACGGGCAAGCAAGACAAGATAAACGTTACAAATTATTGTCAAATAGTAAGTGGGCATTTTGGCGAAAAAGTGTACCTACCAATAAGCTTTTAAATTTCAAAGTGTGTAATTTATTGGAATTTTAAACTGTTTTTGCTTCCAAATATATTAAATTTTAAGGAAAATACAATACCTAGAGATATTATTATACTTTAATAGTATTTTTAACAAGTTTTGTGAGAAGTGAACTCAAAGCACATTTCGAAAGTAGTTTGTTCAGAATCGTTTCCTGAATACGTCATTTTCTCCCACAATCAGAATACTTTAATAAATAAACTATGTTTTAATCATACTAGTACAAATTTTGTGTATGTATTATGATTCTAACATAATATTCCAATTTGGGGTTTTTGGTGGTGTACCTAAATTCCGGGACAAATCGTCATAATCGTAGAACAGTGACGGATCTGAAATTTATGTTAAACTCTGTCGCGCGTGCAATAAAAGCAGTAAGTATAATTTTTGTCCAAATTTAGTTGAGCATTGATTCGGAATCAGCTCATTGCGCTGATTCCGAATCTATGTTTGACTCAGTTTGGGCAAAAATTATATTTACATCTGTTATTGCACGCGCGGCATAGTTTCACATAAATGTCAGATCCGTCACTGTTCCACGATTATGACAAAATGTTTTATAGCGATTATTTTGTTGTAGCACTTACTTGTCTGTCCAAGACCAGCGATCCTGACATGCTTAGACCTCGGTCTATTAGATTTTGCGCTCATAGTGTGTGGCTCCCCATTCGCTGCAGATGCTAGATAGATAGATAGAATAACTCTTTATTATGTACACCATAAAAATTACACATATAAATCTAGAATGGGCGGTTTTATCTCTTAAAGCGATCTTTTAAAGACAACCTTTGGATGGATTAAGGGAGAAGGAGGGGCAATACTGCATGCTACTGTCAAATAAAACGAACTTTAGTATAATAAATGATTAATTTCAAGAGAGCAGTCTATAAGAAAAAGGAATTACATCTCCTTGTTATTAAAATACAAAATCATTCGATTGTAAAGACGACGGCCTGAAACGGTCAATCAAACAAGTTTTCTCACCATTTAGGTACTATTTGGAACCGAGCTGCCAACTGCTACTGCCGACAGCACGTGCAGCGCTTGGAAGCCATTTCATATAAATAAATACATACAAACCAGCGACAGATTGCATGCAGTCGCTGCACGTGCTGTTGGCAGTTGCAGTCGGCAGCTCGGTTCCAAATAGTACCTTTAGAACTCAGTCGAAGCGTATTAGTTCCATTGTCTGTCAATAGATGGCGGTAACCCCAAACAAGAAGTTTCACATCAATACCAATAGATGGCGCTTACCTTCCTTTTCCTTCTCAACTTCTTCATCAGCCCATTTCTGTATTTCTTCGTAGGTGACAGTTACAAGCATCTGTAGTAGTACGGAACCTCCAACAGGGTTTATATGGGAGGGCAAAGTGCCCTCTATGATTGAACATGCGTTCACGAAGCTGCGGGGAACACAGTCTAGGGATCTTGAAATGCAGGATAGGCAGAGAGCCATGGTCTAAAAGTAAAAGAAAGATGTTATTGAGTCTTGTTGCATTCAAAATAGCTGCGGAAATTGCAGTGTGTTAAAGTTTAATAATTAGCTCGAAATAATTATTGAAAGGTTTTACCATTCCCAGGCGCGAGGCCAAAACAAATCCTGGCTGGACGCCAGCCAAATATTTATTTGTTTATAATATAATAAAAACCTTTATTTTCTCCACCACATAATGAAAAATTTGTACAATACATAATTGTGTATACAAAAATACATTGATGTTGTGGAGACTGGAGCCTGTACTAGGAATACCTGTGTTACAGGTCTCTAGGCCTCCAAACTACCCGGACAAGACACAGTAATACAAACATCTACTAATAGATAATGATGATAATGTTGGGATGGAAGATAAAATAAAATAAAAACACAATTTAAGACAAAAAAAAACTATTAGACAGCAAAGTAGGTGTGTGGGTGTGGGTGTGTGGGTGTGGGTATGTGGATGTGGGTGAGAGGGTGTGTTTGTGTATTGTGTTTATGTATGTAAAAGTCGACTATACAACCACAGGAAAGGAGGATTGCCTAAGCTTTTTATTAAAATACTTCAATATTTTTTTTATTTCGTCCGAATCTCCCCTTTTACTAGGAGTTCTGATAATATTAAATTTATTATTTAGATGCGAAATGTGGGTGTACTATAAGTTCACCACTGCCGTACCGTTCGGGGAATACAGGCGTAATGTTATGTTATAATGCAGCTAAAAATAAAAACTATCAATTACTACATGAATCTACCTGATACATTGAAGCCCCGCCCTGCACAGCATTAACTAAGATTGGGGGTATGAAGTGTAAAATAGAGCCCACTATTGCTAGTATCCCAGCCAGCCAAGGAGGTCTTCTGTCACACCACACCTGAAAACAAAACAGAACAAAAGTATTAAACTAAATATTTGTATGACCTACAAGAAGTTGTTCCGGGTCTGGCTGTTTGTGTATGTGAGTTTAAATGTGAACGCACCCACAATACAGGAGAAATTCCTAGTGTGGGGCAACGTTTAAAAAAAAATCTCCTAATGACATCTTTGAATGTTTTCCAATTTCGATATAATTATTGTTTGTTGTTATTGTTTGTTATCTGTTAATCTGTTATTGTTTGTTCTGTTGTTGTTGTTGTTCTGTTATGGTTATCTGTTGCCGCCCATTGCATATTTTATAGTGTTTATGTTTTTCTTTTCTTTTGTATGTGTAATCTGATGTACAATAAAGCATATATAAATAAATATAATAAATAATAGTTTTGCTTCTGAACTTCTGAAGGACTAAAGTACTGTAACTCTTTAGGGCCTGTCCAGATAACGCGTTTTACGTTACGTTACGCGATAATATTAGTCTGTCGCGCGTTCCCGAGGTACTAGAGCTACATACATCCCATCCAGATGCTCTCACGCGTTTCCTCGCTCGCTCGTGCACGCGCGTGTGTCGTGCGAATCGAGGTATTCAGGCGCCATTACTTCGCCGGTCGCCCAGTAGTACGCGCTACGCGCGAGTCTGCGGCGGCTGAACTTATTTGTCTCGAAATGGAGCGTGATAATTTTGATACTGAACTTTTTATCGACGAAGTTGGAATAATTCGTCGAACGATGTTTTTGTCTGTCGTGTGTTTTTGTGATTTTCTCTTTGTTGACGACGTTTCCATCGACGGTATACAAGTCACTACACAATCGCTTCATCTGGCTCCATGTTAATATCTGACTGAATCCCTTCCATTAAACTCACGCGTAGGAACGCGCGTAAAACGTGGCATCTGGACAGGCTCTTAGCAAGGTCATTATACATATGTAAATCAATGAAAGCCAAATCAATAAAATCTAGGTGCATGATGAACTTTGAAATATATTCCTTACCTGTCGTTTATCCAGACATGCTGCCCAGTCTCTTCCAGAGATTTCCAGCGCGTAACACAGCGTAGACTTGAGTTCAGCTTTACTGCCGATAGTTGTCAAAATGTATGTCAGAGCGCCCGCCGCGCGAGCTAACTCTTCACCCGCTAAAATGAAATCAAAATATTTGTATAACTTTGATATTAAAAATGTGAAATGAACTGTATAAATCTAGTTGCTGGTTAAAGGCTCCTACAAACAGGCGCGACACAAAAGCACCGCTCGTTGCGCGACACGCGGTGCCTTTGTGTTGCGTCGCGTGCCCCGCCTGTTTGTAGGAGCCTTAAATGTTCAGACCGATAAATAATAATAGATAAACGTAATGTTTCGAAGGACGTCTGACATGTTTAAGGCTCTATCCCACAGGCGCGTTATTATCGGTTGATAATATCGGATGCGTTATTAGCAGAACTATTTTCTAGTAGTTTCGGAGATAAGGGGCAATTTTTATCTATTTTCTTAATGTTAAAAGTTTTTATTTTAAAATTATTAAAAATATATTATCTGAAATCCTTACAATAAGCCCTTTCATTTGATATATCACAGGGTAAAGTTTGCAAAACTTTTTGTTAAAATTTTCTAATTTACCCCCTAAAAGTCTAGTCAAGGTGAAATGTGTGACCCAAACACGCAAAAGTGTAACAAAAATAAATTAATTTTGAATATGGGGGATATTCAAAATTCATTTATTTTTGTTACACAAAAAAGTTCATGTGTACCAAATTTCAACTTAATCGGCCCAGTAGATTCGGAGCAAATTGGCTGTGACAGACGGACAGATAGACATAAGAATAGAATAGAATAAACTTTATTTCCAAATTACACAAAATCGATAAGTTAATACTATGACAATATTATTTAATTAATTGCATAAATCACTAATTATTACCTCTGGTACCCAAGCTAAGATTAAACTTGTGTTATGGGTGCCAGGGCTCTATTAATAAAATTTAGGAGTGATCTTGTATGGGTTCAATTTTTTACTTTCGAGGTACGGAATCCTAAAAACATATAAAAACCTTTTTAAAGTCTCTTTAGGTACTTATACTTTTTCATTTTTTTTGTATTGTTGAAATACTCACGATTAACATCCCCCTTAAACCTGCAGAACCCGTCGGCGGTGCACAGGAAGCCGCTGCACTTCTTCTGCCTGTCATGCACACTATACCACAGCCCGTCTGCGGGCCACTTGAGGTTGTCCACGCACATGTGACGTATGGCGCGGACGATGAGCAGCCGGGAGAGGTGGCAGTCGCGCATCATTAGGACCTGAGTGGAAGCAAGTATTCTTATAAAGCAATTAATATAAAATAAACATGTTACATGTGGCGAAACAGTGCAGAGCGGTTTTTATTTCTAAACAAATTTATTTATTTAAACTTCATGTACAATAGTGGTACATAGGCGGACTTAATGCCACAAGGCATTCTCTACCAGTAAACCTTTGATCAAATGATGTTAAAACAGAAAAGATATGCGCAAGGAAGATACGCTACGTTCATACTGAGCGGCGTTCAAATATCGTTACGTTGTTATTACAAATTATGGTGTGTAATTCCTTTACTCTTATTTATATTGGAACCATAGTTTTAACACTTTCTTAAGAGGCTACCGAGCGCACAGTGGCGCCCTCATCGTTTGTTCGGTGATATCTTTTATTTTAGAATGAAAATGCAGAAAATAATTTGGCAAGTTGTGCTTCACAAGACTATACGTTATTATTACTACAAACAGTAGTTTTAAATTGTTATGTTTTATTGTAATCATTAAAACGGAGCTTAGTGGCCACTATTTTCCGTTTTAATGATTACAATAAAACATAACAATTTAAAACTACTGTTTGTAGTAATAATAACGTATAGTCTTGTGAAGCACAATTTGACGAGCTTATTTTATGCATTTTCATTCTAAAATAAAAGAAATCACCGAAATAACGATGAGGGCGCCACTGTGCGCTCGGCGTAGTCTTAATACACAACCTGACATTTTAGATATATTATTGTCACGCCACGGATACGATTCGTTTCGCTCGCTGCTAATTGCTATGATATATATTGCTCGAGCATACTCACTGGCCGCGCCACCACGGTTTTTGTTAACTATTAGGTGCACCTGGACATATTATACACTAAAAAATTGTACCGAAATTGTTCTTTTCCGTACGCTTTAAACAGATTCGATCATTTAATTACTTTAGAAATTATATTCTGCGTTGGTGGCGCGGCCAGGGCCTCAAGTCTGCTATTACAATAGTGTCAGAATGGTCTATAATTGATTTCATAATTGTTGATTTTGACAAGTTTGGTAATCTACTAATATAATGGCGTTATTATGACTTTCCAATGGTCAGCCATGCACTGACACTCCATTGAAAGAATTGATAATCTCGTAAATAATGACAAATGAAACTTCCTACTAAACTTCCAAATTCCTACTACTTCAGATTGCTTATAACACTAATAAATAATATGTAAAAATATATATAAATGAAATGCATGAATAAATGTTCAAAATGCCATTGTAATACAAACCTATTACGAGACCATTGACCGACCAATGATCGACCATTATGAATTTAGCAGATTACGGACTTTTAGCAAAATGACAATGGAATCGTGTTGGAGTGACGAATTAATAAAAATAGCAGACTTGAAAAATACCAGGGAGTTTGCTCTCCAGCCGCGCCACCAAAACTTCATTATATTTCATTATTCGTTGAGGTACAATTTTTTTTATTACACATTCCGAATAGAACATAAACGGTACAATTTATGTAGAAACATGTATTTTTTTTAATTTTCCACTGTGGCGCAGCCAGGGAGAATCACAAAAACAAAATCAATTTGCTTAAAAAATAATTTACATATATACCCAAAGTCTCTAATTCAGATAATTTATGTAAACAAAGTAATGTCACTGTCAAAATGACAGGACAGTGGTGCAAAACATTTTATCATATTTTTTTTTTTTGTAAATAATCATCTATGAAATTAAAGTGAATTAATTATAAGAACTATGCAAACAAAATACCGTTGCCAAACAATGTTTTATGTAGTGTGTCGGAGACACGGCCTATGATCGTCATAATCAGCCCTTTTAAGTCCACTGCTATACGTAGGCCTCCCAAAATCGATTTCCATTCGAAACAGTTTACAGCCGTTTTCATCCAAAATGTGGCTAGATATGCTACATACAATATGAATCTATGAATGAGAGTTGTATTATAAGTGTTATTAAAGATGTATAAAATGTGAAAATGTTTGGATCTCCTGCATTGTTACCAGTATCATAAAATATTTTATACCAGAAAAACTCCTTTTTTTAATAACTTTGTTTTAAACCGAAAATTTATAAAAATAATTATGGTATGATTATTAATTAACTATTATTTCTTAAATTCTTAAAAGAAAATGGAACCCTTTTCTTCGCCATTTT
Source organism: Dryobota labecula (assembly GCA_947523025.1). Classification (NCBI taxonomy): domain Eukaryota; kingdom Metazoa; phylum Arthropoda; class Insecta; order Lepidoptera; family Noctuidae; genus Dryobota; species Dryobota labecula. Next base: position 22,538,445 of record OX383289.1, on the reverse strand, counting down.
ATGTGAATTACCATTACGAAGATATTTATTTGATATGTTATCCCCTTTGTTTACATAAATTATCTGAATTTGAGACTTTGGGTATAGGTATTATTTTGGATTGTACCTTAACAATCAACGCCCAGTTTGGTTGCGGTTGTGCCAACAGCACAATCAGCTCCAATCCTATAGCGGTCTTATTGCACAGGTCGTGCGTACTCCTTACAGACGGGTCATCTAACTTGTCGAACAGTTTCGGATTGACAAACGTAAACCACGGATACGGACATTCTCTTGGAATCGATGGAGGATCCCTTTCTTTGAATTCCTGGAAAATTTATAGTTAAGATAAGATATATTTATTTGCATAAACATGTGTACACAAAAAATAAAAACGTGCATGCAAGATAACATAAAGACAAAAATACAGGCTCAGACATGTTTGCCACATACTATGGCGTGCAAATATGAATAGGTATGATTGTTAATAACTAATTAATTTTAGATCAATATCATTAATATGAAGTGAATTCAGGAAACAAAATAAATTAAAATTAGTAAAAATACAGAGGAATTGCGGAACTGTAATTCCATTTAGTCCGTGATTGCGTAAGAAGAAGAGAAGAGGGTTTGTTTACACTTTCATTAGATGCTTTTCGAACAGACATTATGTCTTCGAAGAGTGAAAGACTTACTTGATGTATAAAATACAAGTCAGCCCTCCTATACACAAAGCACTTGAACAGTTCATGTCTTCTGAGAGTGAGGACTTACTTGATGTATAAAATGCAAGTCAGCCCACCTCCCTACTAGCATTTTTGTTTGCGTTTGGTTGGGCCACATACTTTTGAAGTTGGCCCAACTAAATGTCAACGGAAAATGCTACTAGGGCTATACACAAAGCACTTGAACAGTTCATGTTTTCTGAGAGTGAAAGACTTACTTGATGTATAAAATGCAAGTCAGCTCCCCTATACACAAAACACTTGAACAGTTCGTTGCACTTCGCGTGCACATCCCTGACGTCCCGAGTCTGATGCTTAGCGTCCAGCCCTGCCAGGTCAGACCCATTCGCACATATAGACGGCAGTAGCTGAGCCACGCAGAGAAGAATGTTTAGTATGTCGTTGAGAAGAAGGCGGGTTGTGGTTTCTGTTGTGTTAGTCTGAAATGGAAAAGAAATAACTACTAGCTACTTCCCGTGGCTTCGCCCGTGTGGCTTTTTCTATACAAATAAATAAAATTGAAGTGTCTATTTGTAAAGTAACATGTTTTCTTTTTATTTTATCCTCACGGGCGAAGCCGCGGGCAGCAGCTAGTCGAAAACAAAAGTAGCCTAAGTTACTCATCATAATATCAGCTATCTGCCAGTGAAAGTCCCGTACCGTATATACTTTCATAATGCATTAAGAACAAAGCTGTTATTTCGACATTATTATAAACAGACACTTCAATTTTATTTATTTGTATAGATAGGTACTTTAAATGACACTATCTTCTGTCCGTGACTTCGTTCGCGTGAAATTTCTTGTTCCCCCGTCCCACCCCGTCGCATCACATCGCCCGCCCGCGTTTGTTAGGTACATTATTGTATTTTTGAAGTGAAAACTTCTATAGGCGCGTTGAGCACTTTTTGGGTGAACAAAAATCATGGAACTCGCGTCATCGTCACCTAATAATGCTTTCCATGAGCTATACGTATACTGTGTATGTATGTGTACTTTTCGGTGAACAAAGATCATGGAACTCGCGTCATCGTCACCTAATGCTTTCCATGAGCTACACGTATACTGTGTATGTATGTGTACTTTTCGGTGAACAAAGATCATGGAACTCGCGTCATTGTCACCGAACGCTTTCCATGAGCTATATGTATACTGTGTATATATTATGTACTTAGTTTTCTCTTCTATCGGCACTTAAGTATAATATTAGTTAATTATTATTTGTATGCCGTTAACGGCTAAACATGGTGATCTCTATACAGTAGCGACGTTAGGGTAGGGCGCGGTTGGGCGACCGCCCAGGGCGCCAGATATATGTAAACGGGCGCCTGTTGAGCGAGTCCTACTTAGGTACTGGTAAATTCCCTAAGATCCTTCCATTATCTATTTACACTCATAAATCACGAGTTTGACACCTAGTATCTAGGCCGACTCCCAGATGGCGTTATAAAACTACAGTCTCTGGCAATTAGTGAGTCGCTGATGCTGCCATGTGTTAAAAAACCGAGGAAAAAAATAGCCAGCTCAATAGCTAGCCTTAGGGATGTGTCATTTATTTTTATGGGATTGGGTATCCGTACGTAGTATTATATTATGTGTGCTTTGGGTAAAGCACAGCTGTAGTTTTTCTGGGCTGGTACGGAAACCTCGGTGCGCGAGTTCGCCTCGCTCCTTGACCGGTTTTTTCGTATGGGTTTGAATGGCACTTAGGGGGGCGCAGTAGAAATCTCGCCCAGGGCGCTGGTAGTGCTAAAACCGGCACTGTCTCTAAACCTATTTTATTTACAACACCTTTAACACCTATGCTTTACAAATAAAGTTATGACTTTGACTTGACTTTGTTTTGACTTTTTTAATAACCTTTATTATTTTCTCGATATTGCCTACGCACAGGTCTGTTAGCAACTTTTCTAGAACATTATTGTCCACTTACTTGACAGTATCTAACAGTAAGTATAGTCAGCGTTTCGTTGAGCATCCCAGCGAATATCCTCTGTGCCATCCGCGGTGGTACCGTGTCCCAAAGGTCTCGTCTACTACCTAATTACAAAAACATAAAACTTACTACAAGTCATGTTTTCTTCAGCAGTAAAAGTAGTTCTCAGTTTTCACTCAACATTGGTGCCGATTCCCTTGTTCACAAACTAAACTAAATTTAAGTTCAGTGCATCGTTTTCTTGCTATTTCATTAAGAAAAGGCCAGAAGATAAATTTTAGTTTAGTCCTGTCAAATTAATCAGCACCTGCCACTAGTCCTTATAAGCTTAGACGTGATTAAAAACTTGCCTACTAAAATTACGTCAATTTACGTCAAGCGCTGATTATTTTAACAGGACTAAACTAAAATTTATCTTCTGTCCTTTTCCTAATGAAATAGAAAGAAAAAGATGCACTGAACTTAAATTTAGTTTAGTTTGTGAACAAGGGAATCGGCACCACTGTTACATGTACCTAACTAAAGTCCAAATTAAACAAAGTGAAGGTAAAATATAAAGTCAAAATATACATATCGCTATAAAAATAGAATAAACCTACCAACTTTTTAGCTAAAAATGCACCTAACAAGCACCCTAATTATTTCCAATTAAAAATATAATTAATTACCGGAAATAATAAAGAACAAAAATGTTATACATTCATAAATAAAATAAAACAATTTCTAATACCAACTTAAATGCTATTTATAATATCAATGAATATCTAAATGACGAATTTTAAATTAGGACATGTTTTATAAAATAATTTTATAGTATAACAACTACGTTGTCAAATTAAAGCTCTCTTTCTCTCTATTACTTTGCTGTGCCTAAGAGGATCCATAATTGATGCGTCTAATTGCAAACCCCGCTAAAACGATTTTTCTGGATATTGAGTTATTGATGAGTTTTAAATTCAATAAAATGTAATCGCACTCCTTGGTGCACGACACATTTACACAAGTCTCCATTGGTCCGCCATACTATTCGTAAGGTCACTTGGTGCAAAAGCAAGCGCTGTGATTGGTTGTTTTCGTTATAGAGGTATTTCAATTTTACCCATGCCATTTATAGTGGATTTTGTTACCAAGCATAAGGTTGGAAGCTAAATTTAGTACTGTTAGAGAGAGATTTGCTCGAAAAATGAGTTTGTCACCTAGTACAGAATTGAGAAAACTTTCAAAAGAGAGAATGAAGTCGGTTTCAAGGTAAAATCGTTTTAGCGGGGTTTGCAATTAAACGCGTCAATTGTGGGTTCCGTGAAGGAAAAACCTCCAGCGCCAGTAATAGTTACCATTCATATAAAGCCACCATCCTTGCACAGATGGCGTGCCAGTCTCGTGAACCGTCCTAGTCTTGCCATCTATCGGCCGGCCCCCTGAATCTTGTAGAATGTACAGAGATAGCACTCGGTTGTGAAGATCGAGGACCCTTTCGCCAACAGCTTCTGACATTGTAGTGTAGCGTTTGTAGCAACCCTAGAAATAATGTAGGGTGTTAAAATATATAGTCTTCACCTATAAATATTAATTAATGTATACAAACTATTGTTAACATTTTAAAAGAGTAAGTTTCTTGCCCATTCTTCTCCATACATAACTACATTTTGGAAGGCGCAACTAGAATCAATTAACTATTCATGTAATTTTTGACGCTCAAAAGTGCATCTTCGTGCCTATTTGAAATAAATTATTTGACTTTGACTTTGAATATAGATGGCGTTAGCAATTATTTATCATCTGACCAAGATTATGTCCGGACTTTAAAAGAGACTGTGTCATCTGAATTTGTTTCGGTGTTTCTTCAAAGAGTAGTCGGATAGAAAACATCGACCTCATCTAGGTTTTAAAATACTAATTGAAGTGTAAAAGTGTTTGAATAACCCCACTTAATTACATACAAAAATAAACATCATTTAACACTATCATTATGACGTGTAAAATTCGATATAAAATAGGTACTACCTAAAATTAATTAACCAGTGTCGTAAGTTAACTGGTAGAAAATGCCTATGACCGCCTCAGTACATTTGTATGCTTCAAATATTAAATAAATACAAGTTTAAAGGCGAATAAAAAATTGCAAAAAATATCTACTTAACTAACATAAAATAAAAATAAAAAACAAAAAGCCAACGTCACGCGGTGTTCCCAGGCGGTCACCCATCCAAGTACTGACCGCGCCCGATGTTGCTTAACTTCGGTGATCGGACGAGAACCGGTGTATTCAACGTAGTATGGACGTTGGCGACTGCTACACCGAAATTATCAAACTTTATCAAAACAGTGCGTGCGTATGACGTCATATTGAAGTCAGTTGAGTCCAAACTCGCTTTTGCTTTGTTTTTTTTTCTATTTGTATCCGAATGCTTGAGCACATTTATCTACTTACTTAGTAAAAATCTTAAATTCGTTCATCTACTGACAGACTTCGCACAGCCTTAAACGGTGAGTTGCACAACACGATCTTGACATTTTGCACAACAGGTCCTTATATAGCGAAATTGAGCTATGAGGAAGGATTTAAAGAAATTTTGATGAAAGTTTCTATTTTTGAGGATGGGAAGTCCTATCGGGCGCATGCCTTACAATAAAAAAAAAATGAAACCAGTTTAATAGGTAAGTACCTGAAGCAGCGAGTATCTCTCAGGATTGCCACTATCCTCAATATGCTGCACATAGCAATACAGGCTGTTCTTCAACAACGCCGCGGCTCCAAGCGTAGCGGTCAGTACTGGGAGATCAGCGTGGTCGAGAGCTTCTTGAGCGAGCATGTGGAGATGTTCTGGAAAAATGAAGTCTTTTATGATGAACAGAAGAAGTTTTGTACAGGCCTCCCTAGTAGCATTTTTGTTGGCGTTTGGTTGGGCCCCATTCCTCTGAAGGTGGCCCAACTAAATGCCAACGGAAAATGCTACTAGGGGACCGAGGTAGCTGCGCGGTACGGGAGGGGTCTTTCTTTACCAAGCGGCTGCATACATGCACAGCCAATTTATGTAGACAGCACAAATGCACCGAGACTTTTCACATTGCAAAAAATAATCCTTGTAAATATAGAAGACACCGACAGCTGCAAACCTCATTTCCAAGAACATAAAATACTAACCCTCGCCTGTCTATACACTCTAGAAATACGCAAATTCGTTCGAAATTACTAACACTTTTACACGACAAGAGAAAATAACAGCCAAAATAAACATTGCGCCATAAAAATAGGTTAAGCTTACCAGGCTCTAAGCCAAAAATAGGTACACTCAACAAGAACACTAGTCATGTCATTAAAATATAAGTATAACAAATTACCAGAAACAAAAATATAAATTCATAAATAAATGAATACAATTTCTATTAAGTATATAAATTAAAATATCAATGAATATTTAAATGACGAACTTTAAAATAAGTACATGTTTTATAAAATAATCACAATATAAATATAATATAACAACTAAGAAGTCAAATAAAATCCCTTCCTCTCTCCTACTTTTGTTGTTCCCGACAGGGTCCACAATGATCAAATTTTTGTTAAACCTACCACAGTCTACATTTGGAAGCAGTAAATATATTGAGTACCTATATTTCAATCCCAGATCAGCGGGGTAGGTAATTGTGTAACACACACATAAAATGGCAATCGGTCCACCTAATCGGGGACCTCCCGCGTGGGTCACACTGCCCTGCACCACTAGACGCTCTATGGAGTCATTATTCCGCCTCGAGACATGATCAAAGAACTTCAGTATTCGAGACTGTACTAGTGCTGATAGACGCTGTTTGATGCCGTGCAATGAATAAATAGTGAAAGTTATCCAATTTTGATGTCAACATTAAAAAAAATCATTCAGAGTATAATAGCATTTTTCGTTTTTTAGTAAATATTTCATCATTTTGTTCCATTTTTATGTCGTTAGGTATTTTAATTGATGTTAAGCTACCCTTAGGTCGAATATAAATACTACATAGATAGCAGAGAATACCTACCGAGCAGAGAATCACCAGACTTGATAGCCAGCTGCACAAACTTGTCTGGGTCAGAAGTCTTCGCTACACCAAAATCTCCTTTCTCATCCTCTTTTGTAATCACAAACATGCCTGATCCTTGTCTGTAAAGGATTAGTATTTGGGTTAGTCTTTCTACTTATAATATTAAGTTGCAGTTTTACGGATAGGTACTTACTCCTTATCTCTAGCTAGTAGGTACGGTTAAGGAAATTATTAATTAAGCAAAGCGACACCCTACGTCAATTTGCCGTGATACAGGCATTTAATTCAAATCTGTCAAAGAATTACGGTTGTGATTTTAATTTAAGAGAGCTGTCTCGGGTCCACCAGCATCACTCCTTTAAAAAAATATTATCTCTGGACTGAGAAGGAATGAAGAAAAACGGCTCAATCAACTGCCTCGGTAAGTGTGTCTAGAATTTTCTAATACATTTATAAAAGTTTCTTATTGAGACACGAAGCAACAAAATACGATCTAAAGAAAAACGGCCACATTCCTCTAGATCGTATTTTGTTGCTTCACTGGACATCTTAAGTTGGTGGTCAATTTGCAAAGGAAATAATTTCCTTGATTTCACCTATTAAAACACGGTTTCTACTCAAAAAAGAAAAGCCACATCAGTATAATATGGAACAGACACAACATGGTCATGAAGTTGAGATTACCCAGGGTTATGTGTCTATAATAGGTATTTACTTAATATATTATACAATGTAGGTTTATCACAAATTAACATTCTGATCGCTTTTTTCTGATTTTTAAGCTTCAAGTATAATCTCTTTATGACTAAATAATCTGAATATACTTTCTTCTTCTTTTCGTATCGTACCCAGTTATCATATTGTTTGAGCCCAATAGGTGGCCAAGTTAATTGCGGCATCAGAGGCGTTCATTAGGTCTTCTTTAGCGCAAGTGAACGGACACTTAGGACACTCCAGCAAGTGGGACATTATCTGATCAGAAACACCGCACTCGCACTGGGAGTTGGATGTGACAGTAATCCCCCACTTCGACAGATTGTGTTTGTAGCGGCCTACCTGCGTACGCCATCGATTGAGAGCTTTCCATAAAGGCCACTGCAGATCACGCCCGGGCGGCAAATGTTCCCGGGGTTTAACGAAGTCGGGAGGTGGTGGATGCTTGTCTTCCCTAATATACCTTAAAGTCCAGGGCTTTAAATACCGGTAAATTTTCATAACGTTACCTTGTATTGATAGAGTTAACGTTATTATTAAAATAACGGTAATCGATTTAACGTTATTTATGCGACTATTAATTTTATCGTTATTTTAAACGGGTGAGATGTAAGTAGTGGGGTTTGAGGCGTGCGGCAAGGCGGGAACCCGCCCTCGCGCCTCTTTGACGCCTTGCCGATCAAAACGTTGCCTGAATCTGCCTGATTCTTACCCACAGAACGGCAGCGTAGCTAAATTAACGTTAGTTATCGTATTTTTGTTAATATTAATTAACGTTATATTACTGGTAATGTTATCAAGAAACGTTAAATTTTTGTAACGTTAGTAGGTATAACATTGAAATTTAACGTTACGTAACGATAATTATTTTGTTATCTGGTAACGTTAACAAGCCCTGCCTTAAACCTTGTGTTGTAGGGATCGTGGCTAAGTAATAAATAACAGCCACACGGGTCGATCGATCAGATCAAACTACGCTTGCCGCGGTTGGTCCGTGGATGGGTGACCATCTTTACATACCAAGACCCCTCAGAGCTGCGGACAGCACGTTAAGCCGTTGGTTCCGGCTATTATTCGTGGATCTTTGACAGTCGTTACGGGTCGTCAGTAGCCCGAAACAACGACAACCAGTCTTACCAAGGGATATCGTATTGCCTAGTAAATGGGTTGCGGAGGTCAGATAGGCAGTCGCTCTATGTAAAATACTAGTATTCAGCTGCATCTGGTTAGTCTCAAAGCCAACCCCAATATAGTTGGGAAAGGGCTAGGCAGATGATGATGAATCTGAATATACCTACTGAACTGCAACCCGCAGTACTGGTTTTATATTTTGAATGCAATGGAAACACGAAAACAATACATACTTGAATGCAATTGAAAACTCCTCTTCCAACCATAGTACTATTTTGACTGAAGCAAATGAAGCATTTCTGGGAAAATCTAGTCTTCCACCCACTACACCTTTGCAAATAGTTTCAGATAGTACTGTCTGGTTTTTCTGAAAAATGATTTAATATAAATATCAGTCTAAATGTTAATCGATTATCAGTACCTAATGATTATTCAGAGCTAATCTTAAACAATGGTCAAAAATGTTTATAGCTAAAAAAAAAAAAAACTACAAATGGAAGATAAAGCAGAGAATAAAATTGACTCAAAATAGTCAATATTAACTATTTTACTAACATGATTTTACTTTCATACTACTAGATGCAGCAAGGAATAGATTAACAATTAATTTATTATGTACGTACCTGATAATACTCCAAATCCCTTTGCAACAAAATCGGTATGCGGTCCATAATATTCCCATCTTCGATAACCTCCATTTTGGGTTTAAAAAATAAAACAAAACTCAAACAATAAAGCCTATTTACTATAAAATAAATAAAATATACAGTTTTCAAACTGAACTATGAGAACACTTATTAAATTCTACTTTGCTTTTAACTATTTTTGATATTTCTTCTTGTAATAATTTATGTAAGCTCATTCCGTCATGTTTGTAAACCCAGTGGCCTCCATTTTTGAGAACTAAGTCATAACGTTTGGGACCGGAGGCTGGTGAACTGAGCCAGATTTGTTTGTTAGGGGTTTGTCTATTGATCACGTATGTTCCATAGTTAGATCCGAGGGCTACCGTTAGTACTCCATCCTGAAACGAGAAAAATAATATTTTATTTAAATGTTGTATTCCTTCATTAACGCAACTAGAATTAATAGAATTTTTTCGAACAATAATGTTATTCAAGTAAGCCACATAAATAAGATATGTATATCTCTACATTTTATGTCTACTACCTACTTGTACATCAAAACACTTTATTAAATAATGTATGAGAAAAATCGTTGGTAATATTCTGTAAGTAAAACTTATATAACTTGGTGAATTATTATTAAACCAGTAAATTGTACTGCTACATGGCCTAATATATATTTCTGGCTACTCTAATTAAGTTTTTTACATAGATAAACTAAATAAAACGGGAATCAATTAAATTTTCACTTTAATACGTACACGGGAATGTTTTTAATAGGAATACTCACACTGTACGTGACGTCAGCCCCTTTTAAATTTGGAGAGGAGTCCACAATTTCTTCGAAATAATCACAAAGAGATTCGAGAGTTTCGTTACAGATTTCTTCAAAAACTGCTTGATCCACTTCGGAAACTTCAGGGACAGTCGGGTTTGATGAAAATTGCCGGTCAAACGATAAACGAGTGACTTTTGACGATACACGCGGGCAATGGCGCAGTAATACTGGAGTTACACTATTGATCTGCCTTCGTGCCAGCCAGCGGCTGGTACGCAAAATATTCCTCAACATTTTGTTATTGACTGGTCTAAGGTCAAAATTTTGTAGGTTACCTTTTTGTTGATGTACGAAACGACATTTACTGACAGTGACAGTGACATAAGACAAGCGTTTTAAATTTTTACCACACTGGCACCCAGTCTTTTCATTAATATGTCTTTAGTTCCGTCGGTTTCTGCTCAAAAATATTGCAGTATTGTGGAGGCTATTAGCATTATTTTTATGTGCATACTGAGATAGATAATATCGAAATAAGTTCCAGGATTTCTTTTATTGACAGGACAAGAATCATAATTACAAAGTTAAAAAAAAAACAAACAAATAAATTACGTAGATACGGTGGCCAGCACATCAAGTTACCACAAACTGTAAAATTTTCTCGTTAGATTTTGAACTTAATCTTGAACATTTTAAAACTTAAATTCATTTGGAGAAATTGGACAGTTTAGTGTAACTTGATGTGCTGGCCACTGTACCTACCTATCACAAGACAATTTGTGTTTGTGACCAGTTGAAACTCATTAAAACGCCTTTATCCGGAAACCCTTGCCTCAGGACTATGTGGATCAACAAGAGTATCAGAGCCAGTTTTGGTTTGAGTTTCCTGTACGGCAGTATCTTCCTCTGTCCGATTCTGTGGTGGTAACATCCAAGGATTCCTTAGATAAGCCGGAGATAGCATAGATATTGATGGCTCTGGTAGTCTTGGTATAGGCAACAATGAATTGTACTGGGACCAATGTGGATTAATGTAAAAGACATGTCGATCTTCACGTTCTTGAAGTGGCCTGTAATTCCTCAAGATAGGTGCGTCCCAAGGGTCCCACAGCTTACGGAATTCTCTCATCTGTAACAGAAGAGAAAAATGATAATATGTTATCTTATCACCCTGAAATTTTATTGCAGGGTGAAAATTAATTTTGTACACCTATTAGCATGCTACTCCCGACAATTTTTATTTAATTCATTGCATTTTGTTTAAAAAAAAAACAACATTATAGTCCTTGCAATTCACTGGCGCGTGTCTTGTGACTCTTGTGCCATTTTAATCCAGATATCTACCGGATGACTTTTTTTACCGTCTCGAAAAAAATTGGGTATACTAGGTGAACGGAGTAGAAGCCTATGGCATAGCAATTTTTTTTTTTTTTTTTTTTTTTTTCAGAAATAAAACTAAAATAAAAGATAAAAATATTGAAATTTGGGTGCGTATGATTTAAATTTAAATATTATTTATCGTATTTATTTATTGAATTATGTTTTTTGTTAAATTTCTGTGTTTATTGTTATAGTATGATAAGTTTACTTCAAATGTGTGGTATTTATCCATAGATCAATTTCTTTCTAGGTTAAAGAAAAAATAATAAAAACTATGCCATAGGCTTCTACTCCGTTCACCTAGTATACCCAATTTTTTTCGAGACGGTAAAAAAAGTCATCCGGTATATATCTTCTTCTATCTAAACATCAATCGCTGTGCCTTAGTCTCACAAAAACATTTTTTTTTTTTTTGCATGCTTAAGTAAGTATTTATTATTAATTTAGTTATTAGGTATTTGTTATACCTACCTATTTACAATTTTACTTCCAGGCACTCTGACAGGTGGTCCCATATGGTTTCCGTTTTACAATTTTGACTTACGGATGGACGGATAGACGGTCATGGCGAAACTATAAGGTTCCCTTCCTTGTTATAATATTTTACGAATAGACATTAAGGTCAAACGGAATCTTACTAAGACGGCCTACAAACCCATTTTAGTACCTACACACGGCTACATATCAAGCTATACATTTTCAGTATACAAGCTGGGCCTCAAGTCTGCTATTACAATAGTGTCAGAATGGTCTCTTCATTGTGAGTTTTTGACAGATTTGCCATACAAACACTGTCAAATACTCACAATGGCGAGACCATTCTGACACTATTGTAATAGCAGACTTGAGGCCCTGGCCTTAAGGAAATCATAGACAATGCGAGATCTACAAACCTATTAAAACAAAAATACGAAACAAACAGGAAACGAACAATAATACTTCTATATAGGCGGTAAACCATAAAGGCTACGCGACACAAAGGTACCGCTCGTCGCGCGACGAGTAAGTAGTAGGTACCTTTGTGTCGCGTCGCGTGTCGCGCCTGTTTGTAGGAGCCTTAAGAATAACAAATAATAATTATTAACATTGGAAAACCTTATCGCCATCTTAGTTATTTTTGATAAATTACCTGACTCGTAACTAAATACTTCTGTAATATGCATTAAAAATGCGTAAGTACTATTACCTATACTCCATTTACTATAACATTGGACAAATAACGACAGTTATTGTGTAATATTGTTGAAATTACTGCACTTTAGAGTTATTTTTTTTTTATGTAAATGGTAAATAGATTACAGTGCTTTTATTTATCGTGAAATAACGGAGTTTATTAAACGTATAAATCGAAATAACGAAAGGGTGAGAACAGTTATTTGTCTAATGTTATAATAAATGGAGTATACACATTTTTGATCCTTATTAAATGGTAATTAATACGGGACGGATACGGTTATTGGTAATTATTATGGTGGTTGGTGGCTTTATTATTGGTTGGTGGATTATGGTTGTTTGGTTTGGTAATTAGGTATCTATATCTACCTCAAAGTCAAAGTCAAAGTCAAATAATTTATTTCAAATAGGCACGAAGATGCACTTATGAACGTCAAAAATTACATGAATAGTTAATTGATTCTAGTTGCGCCTTCCAAAATGTAGTTATGTATGGAGAAGAATGGGCAAGAAACTCCATACTTACTCTTTTAAAATGTTAACAATAGTTTGTATACATTAATTAATATTTATAGGTGAAGACTATGTACCTAGAATAAAAAAATAAAAAATATAAAAAAATTCATCAAAATTACTTACCACAATTGGTAAAAAGAATGAAAAGTGAAGTAATAACAGAAAAATTAATAAATGCGATAGGTACATGGTGCTCACATATTTACAAACATTGTATATGATTTGCCAAAAAAAAATAAAAAATAAAAACAACATATAATAAGTCAGTGTGTGAGTTAAAATATTAATCACAGAAAATAAAATTAATATCATAAAAATTATAAATTATACAGTTAAATTAGCAACCAGTTTGATTTTGTCTAGACTCTAAATTGTCCTATGGAGCAGGACCAGCATGTTTCCAAGCATTCTTATCTTGGATATAATCCTCTAATTTGTAATATGCTTGTTTACAAAGTGTACTTTTAATATGAGTTTTAAATTTTCTTTCATTTAATTGTAATATATCAGAAGGTATTTTATTGTAACATTTAACACAGTACCCCATAAAAGATGTATGTACCTTAGATAATCTGAAAAATGGTTGATCTATTTTATCTTTATTTCTAGTATTAAAATTATGCCTATCACTGATTTTATTAAAAATATGTAGATTTTTTCTTACATACATAATATTTTCATAAATGAATTGGCAAGGTACCGTCATTATATTAATCGTTTTAAATAGTTCTCTAAGAGATTCGCGGCGATGTAGATTATAAATGGCTCTGACAGCCCTCTTTTGTAAAATAAAAATGGATTCAATGTCGGCAGCCCGACCCCACAGTAAAATGCCATACGACATAATGCTATGGAAGTAGCTAAAATAAACTAAACGCGCGGTTTCTATATCTGTTAACTGTCTTATCTTTCGAACAGCATACGCGGCCGAGCTTAGCCGCCCCGCAAGAGATGTTATATGAGGTCCCCATTGTAATTTCTCATCTAGCGTGATTCCTAGGAAAACCGTTTGATTAATAAATTCCAGTTTTTCTCCGTTCAATATGATGTCACATTCGCTACTTCTAACATTAGGTAACTTAAATCGAATGCATTTGGTTTTTTTATTATTTAGTACCAAATTATTTACAGTAAACCAATTTTGGACCTGAAGAATAGAGTTATTCACGTCGTCAAGTTTTTGTGACCGTCGATCTATTTTAAAAATCAATGATGTGTCATCTGCAAATAACACCATCTGCGGTTGATTTTGAAGTAATTGGGGTAAGTCGTTAATGTAAACTAAAAAGAGGAATGGACCCAATATCGAACCTTGAGGAACGCCCATTTTCATTTCAGACCCTAATGAGTTTACGCCGTTTACCTGAACTTTAACCTTCCTATCCGTCAGGTATGATCTAAGTAAATCAAGAGCGGTATTCTTAATTCCGTAGTGCTCCAGTTTCAGCAGAAGTGTCTCATGGTTTACGCAATCGAACGCCTTAGAGAGGTCGCAAAAGATTCCAATGGCATCTTGTGCTTCTTCCCAAGCATTAAAAATGTTCTTTATTAGGGTGACACCGGCGTCAGTTGTACAACGCCCCTTGGTGAAACCATACTGTTGTTCCTACCTATCCTATGTATTAATAGGTAGATATAGATACCTAATTACCTGATAAGATACTTTGGATATACAAAAAAATAATCTCTTTGGTTTTCCTACTACCATTGTTTCTACACACAGTACAATAGTTCTTAGTCGGGCGTCTTTAGTCTAGTCAATGATTATTGATATTAAGTTACAAAAAATAAATAAAAAAACAACAAATCTAGGTATACCAATTATTATTTCAATCACCTGATCAAATGACGCAAACAGAACGACTCTTGGCACCAGCCACTTGATCACAAATTGATTGCCTTTAACCGTTTCCAGTTTGCCCAAGTAAAGGAAATAGTCTTCATAGAACATAGGTATGAGCCGAGACATTGGGTATGGGCCTATCCGAGTGTGTTTTTGTGCCTCTTGGACTCTTGGGAAGCCTTCAATCACCCAGGACAGTCTGTCATCTGGGTTGACGCCGTACTAGAAATAATGTCAGGGGTTAAATACAGAATTGAGGTTTTTGAAGGCAGATACGGTAGGAAGGTGAAAAATCCAGTCTTATTTATGTAGAAAAAAAACAAAAATTCCGACTGCAAAAATACATAGTAGGTATTATCTAAGAAAGAAAGAAAATACGTTTATTTGCGGTAAACATGACGGAAAGAAAGAAAACAAACACAAAAATGCACAAGTTGGGAGAAAATATGCGTCATGTCCACGCCTCAGACCAAATAAAAACCAAGACCTGTAAAACAATAATAAACAATAACCCTGTCAACAGTGACGTGAGGCCGGTTTCGTAAACATGTGTGCATTTATACTCCATTTATTATAACATCAGACAAATAACTGTTCTCACCCTTTCGTTATTTCGATGTAAACGTTTAATAAACTCCGTTATTTCATCATAAATACAAAGCATCTATTTACCATTTACATTAAAAAAATAACTCTAAAGTGGAGTAATTTCAACAATATTACACAATAACTGTCGTTATTTGGCCGTTATTTGTCCAATGTTATAGTAAATGGAGTATAGTGAGGTGTAGTTTGATTGTAAATGTGTGCGTGTGAGCGTGTACACACGGCGCGGAAGCGTAGTTTTGGCATGCTTCACTGTATTGTTCGCAGCGCTCTCTTTTCGTTTTATATTTGGTCTGAGGTCCACGCAAAACGGCCATCGCTCAGCATAATGCTGCGACCCTATGCGAGACAGGGCCCCAGCGCTGCGATATCAACGACAGCCGGCGTTGATGTGATGACGTCTACCAGTGCAGCATACAATGAGACAAACAAAAGCTACACCATATTTCAGGTTATTGGTTTGTTCCCGCCTGCGATATCTTACAAAAATCAAAGTTGAATAGTCTCTCCTTCTGGAGCAGATGGGTAAAAAAATGACGCAGTCGGAGGTTGAAATTCATTCAAATAGGACTTGTCTTGTCTGGGACACACCTACTTTTCCTGGATAAACTTTGTTGGTAATTCTTCGTATTATTTTCTACAGTGAATCTGCCTATACCTAACTCCTAAAATGTGAATTTGTAATTGTATGGGTAATATTGGAGCCGCTTACCTTGATCAAGTAGCAAACCATAGTCACACCATCAGGATGTTTTATAGCTTCCTCTTGTGTCAAGTATTCCGAACGAAAAAAGGACACCTGAAACGAGAAATTTCAACATTACTAGAAAACACTTGATTTTAGGGAAACGACGTCACTGAACGTCATTCGATGCAAACGACATCCATCAGTCGACGGCAGTAAACTTTTTGCAGAACTAGCCGCTGCCCGTGGCTTCGTCTACATGGCTTTTTCTAAAATAAAAGTCTACGTTAAACCTTATAACATCAGCTATCTGCCAGTGCGAGTCCTGCCGGAACAAACAAACAGACAGACAAAAATTAACAAAAAGAAAAACTACAGGCACTACAATAGTTCTAGTCATCTGACTGGGCAAATACTCATGACTCACACAAAAGTTATGGAATATTACCAACACTCTTGTTAAATGAGGACCCGCATACCTGAGGTGCTCGATACTCAGACCATCATGACCTGGTGAATTTCCTCGAAACATGGTAGTGATGACACCCTTGATCTTCTTAGCTGTAAATCTAGTCTGAAGATCACTATGGTCTGGAGCATCAGGCATAGACAAGCTGGGTCCCAGTGGTGATTTTATTTTAAATTGTTCCATATAGAGATTAGCAATGTCTACAGGATTGTTCACACCGTTAACCGATATAGGGAGGCCAGGCCTACTACTCATACTTTTCGTGTGCCGCCAAAAGGAGCGTTATTCCTTGTTTGAATGATGTGAGCCAAAATATTCACTTTTCTCTGCTCTTGGTGTGTTTGACACCATTTCAGACAAGATTTAAATATCCTTCTGGCCTCACACATGTCAGCAAATACAGGTCCTATAGACGGTTTATTACAATCCTGCCACACACTAAACTTTAAGTCAAAGTCAAATCGTTTATTTCAAATAGGCACATAAAAGGCACTTTTGAACTTCAAAATTACAAAAAAAAAATATTGATTCTAGTTGCCCCTTCCAAATTACCCATTGAGAAGAATGGGCAAGAAACTCCATACTTAGTCTTTTAAAATGTTAACAATATTTTGTATACATGAATTAATAATTATATATGAAGACACACTATACCACAATTTAAAAAGTATTAAAAGTTAAGCAATTACAGACAAATTAATTATACGATAGATATGTACATGGTGCTCACATATTTACAAACATTGTAAAAATAGATGAGTTCCCTAAAGTTTTACCATTTAATAATCTATTACAGTGTGTGAGTTGAAGTATATTAAACACAGAAAATAAAATTAATATCATAAAAATTGAAAATTATACAATTAAACTAGCAACCAATTTGATTTTGTCTAGATTCTAAATAAATTGTCCTATGGAGCAGGACCAGCATGTTTCCAAGAATTCTTATCTTGGACATAATCCTCTAATTTGTAGTATGCTAGTTTACAAAGTATGCTTTTAATATGAGTTTTAAATTTTCTTTCACCTTTAGCCTGGCGTCCCTGTATGAATCACTAACATGTCTGTTCCAGCCTGCCACAACCTTCTTTTTCCTATGTCTGCTCCTCCCTCGACCCACCACACCTGATTCCGATAAAGCTCGTACAATATTATTATACATATTGTCTATAGTGTTGCGATGATAATGTTGTTTACAAGCTTTATCGAATAGTTTCTGAACTCTTCGGGAAAGTCAATAAACCTAAGTCTCTCATGAAATGCCAAGGTATAATATTGTATTTGTTCAGGACTTCTCTCCCCCCATACACATTACATTCTCTATATAATTAATATTACACTGCTTAGTTGTCCTAAGCAGTGTAATATTAATTATCTTCTTATCTTATCAAATACCGATTACGAGTGATCACAATACGTATTAAATGACCCGCGCGTTAACTACAGAGCTACGAGCTGCTTTTGTGACCACACAATGGTCTAGCCCCCTGCGTATACCATGTGCGTCGCTTATAAAAGTCTAAGTGTCCGAGTTTATAATTTCAAGCTAAATCCTGACAGTAAAAACCTCGTAGCAACATCATGGAGGTCATGGTACGATTCCGTCGAACAGTATTTTGGATGTACCGGTCCTGTCTGCCAGTGGTCATGCGAGAACGTCCTCCATGTCGCTCGGCCTCGCTGCCTGTGATACGATAGCGAGTCCAGAGGCGGCTTATAACGCTCTGTGTAGTGCCAAAAGCGACAGCCACATTACGTTGCCTGAAACCAGCTTGCAATATTCCGATGGCATCATCTCATCTCATGTCAAATGATGTCGACGCTCCATATCAATGCAATCTTTTTTAGTTAAGATGCAGAAATTGGAATGGTTTTGTAAAAACTATTACACACTTTTATAGGAATCCTGATTGACAGTGGATTTTCTATTTTTGATCAAAATTTAAAGAAAATTCTTTATTTAAATAGTGATTTAATGAATTCACAAAAAAAGAACCAACAACGATCCAAAAAAGTTAAAATAATAATCCTCAATTTCGGCGATACTCTAAAACGTGCTTGGTCCCTAGACATTTTTGATGTGTGTATTTGAAAATGAATACACAATAAATACCTTTCATTCCACAAGTGTTCCTCTTAAAGCTATCGATTGATCGTCTGAGTAAGATGATGAAGAGGCATCATTGAAAGGGAAACCCCGTAACAGATCACTGCGTGTGAATAACGATGGTGTTAAACCCAATACCTTACTTGAAAGCATTTATTATTCAGAAAAGGCTTTTGAGCCTTACACCTACTTCAGATGAATAGAAGTAAGTAAGTAAGTGTAAGTGGTCCTTAGGGTCTCATTTTAGCGTAGAAGGACCAAATTTTTATCCGTAACAAATTTTGCCCATGTGTGTAGTGGTAAGTACGTAAACATATACATATTAAACAGACTTATCGTGTGAAGTAGTCGAGCGAGACCTTTTTTACTACCTTTTATTTAACAAGGTAAGGTTGTTAGTAGGTAATAAGTATGTAGGTATGGGTCAAGTCTTGCAAGCTGAATTAAAACTCTGAAGCTAAGCTGAATTAAACCTGTTGAAGCGTGAACGTGCTTCTTTACACGTTTTCATTTAGTAAGAAGATTGATTTTAAGAAGGTTTGTACTTAAATTTTAATTGAATCTCTGGGCCCTGCCCCTCCTTGGCGACGCCTTTGATGATACGTTCGAGCTACAATCCCTAGTTTCATTACTAATTTACCTACATTGAGACCATATTCGACCTAAACTTTAATAATATCAGTTACGGGTACGGTTGGCTTCAGAAATCACAGAAACCCAAATGATAAACTATACTTGTATCAGAACCAATGAATTTCCTAGAAAATAATGTTCAATTTTACACATAAGGATCTAAGGTTTAATTTTCGTACTATACTTAAACCTAACGGAAATATTCTTATTGTTGGGACTGTGGGAGAGTGGGTGAATTAACTGTAGGAGTTCCCGTTTCATATTCGAAATTGTTCACATTATTATTCCGAGAAATGTAGAGTTATATCTGTAAATACAAACGCTTGTATACCTAGTTACTTATAGGTTTGTGGTTTTACAGAATCTTATTACTTACTGTGTAAGATCAAAATCCTCTAAGATCATGCTGACTAGAAATCAAAACGTCTATGCCAACTACTGCCTAAACCTTATATTGACTAGGAAGCACAATGCCTACCTTGAAATATGTCTATACAGTATTTGAACTAAACCTTATTCTGACTATGACCCAAAATGCCTACCGTGCAATATGTCTATTTTAGCAGAAGAAAGGGAGTACCATTTCTGGCACTTGCCGGCCACTACCGCGGCACGCTCGCTAGGCTCGCTCGGACCGTGCGTTATGTGGTCACAGTTCTAACCTAACCTAACCTACAGTTCAGAGGCCCTAGTGTGAGTTTATTTTAACCATCTTCAACTACATAGAAATTATTGCATTTTTGGTATTTTGCTTGTTAAACTTTTTGATCTCTAGGCGATTTACAGCTTAGGCAATTTTCTGTGTAGACATTAATTTTAGGGATTTTGCTTCGTAGACGATTTGAAAGTTAGACACTCTTTGTTGTTCAGTACAGTAGGCCTAGTGTATACAGGGATATTGGTAAAATATTATCAAACTTCAGGACTGTATTACTGACACACTTTTGTTGTATAACTTTTTACAAAACATAATACATTTACCAAAAACAAATCTTCAAGATTTCGTTATTCTATGCATTTGGAGCGTTGATTTTCAATAATTTTATTTTTGTATGAAAGACAAATGAATTAAAATCTGATGAATGATTAAAAGTGATAGAACAAAAGGTGTTGTTTATGATGTTAGTAATATAATCGCAAGAGATTGTTAGAATTTATGATCAGAGTGTCTAACTTTAATGTTTATTTAAACATAACAAAAAATAATTACTATGTTTAAATAAACATAGTAATTATTTTAATAATTTTATCAAGACAAACGCAGCGGATTATGCTAAACAATTTTACTATCTTTTCATTTATATAAAAAATCAGCTGTGTCTCGTAAGTTTTCACAGTGAAATTACAGAATAGATCGACTGGTTTTGTTATCACTGACGTATGGCCTACTTTGCCTACTTAGAATTAGACTGAATAATAACTGAAAATTGACTGTGTCATTAGTACCTACAATGCAGCAGAGTGAAATCTTAAAGCTTTATTTTCAATCCCTTGGGGGAGCTGACAAAAAAGTAAATGTGATTTGCTTGTATTTTTATGCTGGAATACCTTTTATTTCAACTTAATTTATTGTTGTACAAATACGAGGTGAAGTTAATAGAAAAACGATTGATTTATATAAGGATAGGCAAGCAAAATTTTGATCTATTCTAGTTTTTTCAAGTTGACTACGTACGGTAAACGTTATTGGAGCACCTATCACCCAGAACATTGAAGCAAATTCTAAATAATACGTTTTTAGTAATGAAGTTTCTAAACTGTCAGCAATAGTGTTTTAGAACACTATCAACAAAACTAAACTGCTTCAAAAATAACTTTTGAAGAATAATTTATAAGAATAATATAATAAGAATAAATTATTCTTAAAAAGTTATTTCGTCATATATCCTAGAAACACTAACGGAAAAAACTTATCAGCCCAAGGGAAATCAAACTGATATCCCGGATCGCACGAGTGCGTAATATGGGTGTTCCTACATAAATTTATATGCAGGATATGGTTTATGTCATGGGTGAAAGCTACCACCCACACACAAGGCTGCTCCTAATATTTTTAATACAAAGCACGATTCTAATTATCTGTTTTGCTCCGGGCATAATATTAGACATCTACACTAATATTATAAAGAGAAAAGATTTGTATTATGTTCGTAATGAATAAACTCATAAACTACTGGACCGATTTAAAAAAAATATTTCATCAGTAGAATTATATATTATCAATTTATCACTATACTAATATTATAAATGTGAAAGTAACTCTGTCTGTCTGTCTGTATGTTACGTTTTCACGCCTAAACCGCTGAACCGATTGTCATGAAATTTGGCAGAGATATAGCCTGGGATATGGAGAAGGATATAGGCTACTTTTTTACGCGATAACCGACATCCATGCGGGCGGAGCCGCGGGCAAAAGTTAGTAGGTTATAATTTCTAAAGATATCATTATCTAGCGTGCGAAGCCGCTAGCGGAAGCTTTTAGACATTATGATTATTACATTATTTTTTTATTATTTCACACTGAGATTACAGCCGATAGTTTCGACTCAAACAAAAAGCTCTTATAAAAGATGTATAATCTTTTATTATACAGATAAGATTTATATATCAACATAAATAAACCTTTTATACTTAAAAGCTTATTATTAAATGAACACAAACTTAGTATAATGTCGAAGGTACGTTCCGTTGTAATAGAGATCCGCCGAACAAGTGCATATCGAAGAAGGGTTTTGTCGACCTTCACATTTTCACACCTTCGAAGAACACTACTTGTTTTCTTCGAAGGTGTGTGTTGTCTATGTATGTTCTGTAGGACTAATGCTTGTCGAATATATGTTCTCTCGAAGCAATGAGTAGTCGAACTATTGTTTTTCGAAATTGGGACCGTGTCGAAATTCAGAATGATACTCGAATGAGCTGTGGCTGTTTAGCTTATCTTAATGCACGAGTTAAGGCTCGTACAGACTCGCGCGATATCGCGGGCGCGACGCGACACTAGTAGCACAATTTCTTTGTCGGTACCTGTCGCGCCCGCGATATCGCACGAGTCTGTACGAGCCTTCAATTGTGCATTTGTAAAATAATCAGGAATATTTACCTACTCTATTATAGCTAATACCGTTGCTTTACAGCTTACTCTGTCAATCTGTCTCCGATTCTAAGAAAAGAAAACCGGCACACACAATGAAAGGATGGAAGGAATTTCGAAGTAGGGATGAATTTACCTCAAGAAAAAAACATTGTAGTTGAAAAACATGTTCACCCATACATTTCTACTGCAAATGTAAATTTGTACGCACAATATTGTTTTAACATTTTAGTTTAAGACCATAGACTTCTTATAGGTTTTTCTGAAATCAATAAGTATAGAACTATTCTGTTTTTTTTTTTTTTTTGCTCCGCAGTTTCGGAGATGAGGGGGAATGGTAAATTTTCATATATTTTCTTTAATAAGTTTAAAACTGATAATTTTTTAATTCCTTATATAAAAAAAATTATTTGAAATCCATATCCAAGTCCTTTCATTTGATATGTCACAAGATACAGTCTGCAATTTTTATTTTTTTATTTTAGATAGATAGAATAGGTACTCTTTATTATGCACACCATAAAAATTACAGATATAAATATAGAACTGTACGTATTATTTTTTTCTTATTTTCCCCCAAAAGTGAACTAATATTCAAAATAGAATTCATATTTATTTACGTCAAACTTTCATACTTGGGTCACAGAAATTCATGTGTACCAAATTTCAAATTAATTGGTCCAGTAGATTTGGAACAAATCAGCTGTGACAGACGGACGGACAGACACACAAGTGATCCTTTAAAGGTTCCGTTTTTTTCCTTTTCAGGAACGGAACCCTAAAAAACTTTCTTTCAACTAACCTGCATTTCACCAGGATATCTTCTCTCGTCAACGGTGTGGTCACTACCTTCCGTCATATCGGTACCCCAATGGAAATGAATTTGAGACAGCACATGTTTCTCTAAAAATGGGCCTCCTTCCAAGTATGGGCGTTCCGTCCTCCATTTTGTAGAGATTACTACTGGTGATAAAATAATTATGATGTTTTAAAGAAAGATAGAACTGTGTGTAGTGACAGATTTGATCACCATAATTTACTTAATGATCCGTTAGGTGTTTGAATAATAATGTATAATTTATTTATTTATTTATTTAGGCAACCAACAGCGATACATATATAGTATATTACAAAGTATGTATAATTACAGATTGTATGGCTAATAATAGGTTTCCCTGTTTAACTAGGATAAGTAATAAAACATGCGGACGGACTACTGAGATATTTAAATTCAATAGCTTAAATTTTTAGGTGTATTACAAATAGTTAAGTTTAAATTTTAAAGAGAAAAAAAAAAGGTTGATTATTAAGAAAAATAAAATTTTGAATATTAAGAGCTTGGTAGTCTGTCACTTGCCTTCGTTTATGGTTTTTACAATTTGTTTTTTGAATGTAGGTTTATTACAGTTAAATATATCCACTTGAGAGAAATCTGTGTTATAAATTCGAGCAATACGGGTCAATACACAATTTTTGGCATTATTAGTCGAATGCCGAGGCACGTGCAGCATCGTAGTATGACGAGTGCGACGCAGGGGAGTGTTAAAAGTTACCTGTGTGACCAACTCCGGGCAATCGAGGCATCCATTAAGTATGTCGTAAAGCAAACACATATCATATAAATACATAAAAAAAATATAAATACATAAATAATATGTATTTATATTTTTTAGCTTTTTTAGGTAGGTATATGTTATATTTAATATTTTAGTTTAAGACTGCATATTCATATTATTCTCTTTATGTTCTCAAACACTATTGTCTACATTTATTTATCATTTCTCCTTTCGCAGGTCTGCTGGAAGAAATTTCTCAAGAAATAAGCAGTACCTTTGTACTGAAATTATGATTATGTCGTATCTCTATGTATTTAACTGCATGTGTGTACATGAATAATAATAATATTAATACTATATTATTATTATTACCTATATTATTATTTTATTTTATTATTATTATAATAATATTTTAATTTGTTTTGTGTTTGTTTGTTTGTTTGAATTGTCTTTTTACTTGGAAGCATCAAAATCTTTCATGTTATTGCAGTTCGCAATTCTAAATACTTGCGTACCGGAACAAATTAGAATTAATTATTGCATAACTATGCATTTTTATGCAGATCAGACATTTAAATTGATTAAGAGAGTTTATCCCGCCCGGGCTGGGTACGTCAGATTTCTAGAGGTTTTTCGTGATTATTTAATTATTAAAAAATCAAAGTACAATTTTTTAGCCATGCACTAGATCGTTGTATTTTATAATTATAGGTAATTAACATTTACTTTATAGTTAATACAAATATTTTAGTCGTAATACTGCAAATAGAAAATAATTTTCAATTTGTCAATTTTTGAGTAAATACCAAAATAACTGCAAAAAATAGCATACATACTTATAAATACCATAAATAGGGCTTGGCTGAAAAAAAATTGTACTTTTATTTAAATTTAACAAAATAATCACGAAAAACCTCTAGAAATGCGACGTTGCCAGCTTGCGACGGATGAACGCTCTTAATAGTGTCGCTTTGAAATGCTAATGTGATCTTATATACTTGGCAATTCTGTTTTAGATGCTAGTGTGACGTCCATCGTATTTGGACAGCTCTCCAAACATAATTAGGCTTAAACACGATAAGCGTTGAGACACGGTTTAATCTTATGCATTTGTCGTACTATACAGTCAATCAATCTCGATGATATACAACGTGTTATTTAAATAACTGAAATCCTCTGGGCCCATAGTACTCATCAATTTAAACAACTTTGACTATAGGACCAACCTTGAATTCTTGAAGCCTTGCTGACGTTTAGTTATGCCGAACATAAATGTATGAATGGAGCAATTGATTGTTTCCCCGTAAAAGGATTTTGTTATTTCAATTACATATATGTATAATTAGTATACGAATTAACAAAAACACCAAAATACCACAAAATAGGCAAGTCTTTTAATGCCAATTTTATTAATATAACAATTGTACAAAAGCTACATCTCAGGTTCCCAGACACATAAATAACACCAATAAATCACCCACAAGCCAAAGCACACTTCGATCCCTTTCTAAGATTACCTATCACTCACAGTATTCCAGCTTTTATGCATATCTTTCCCACACAATGCCCTAACAAATGACAGTATTATACTAACTAGCAAGTTACCATGTTCCGAAGGACGAACGATTTCGCCCAAGTAATTATTTGGAGCAGCTAGGACCGCGTCTAGGCATAATAATTAATTCGATGTCAGCACAGAAGACGGAGGTGCCTCGGCGACCTCTACTAGAGGCGGCATTGTCAACATTTTGTATACAAAACTAGCGTGTCGCAATTTTCTCGCACTACGACACAAATGGCAGTCGGTGACAGAAGTTCTGCGCTCAATGCACCTTGAAAGCCACGAATTTTATTAGTACTGCACTGCCGTCTCTAGACTCTGCCGGCGTGCGGCGATTCCTTGCTCTATGGATGCCAGGCCGCTTGCGTGGGCATTTTCATGCCAAAACCACTCTTGCCTGTTCCGTTAATTAAAGTTTTAGGAGCTTCTATGTAGACAATTTTGGTGTTGTTTTGCTAGCTATCCATACTAATATCATAAATGTGAAAGTAACACTGTCTGTCTATCTATCTGTCTGTCTGTCTGTCTATCTGTCTGCCTGTCTGTCTGTCTGTATGTTACGTTTTCACGCCTAAACCGCTGAACAGATCGTCATGAAATTCGGCAGAGATTATAGCCTGGGATATGGAGAAGGCCATAGGCTACTTATTTACGCGATAACCGACATCCACGCGGGCGGAGCCGCGGGTATAAGCTAGTATACATATAAAGTAGGAAAATAATATAAAGTTAGGAAACCAGAAATGGTCTTTTGCAATGGAACATAAACGCACTATCGACAACGATAGTAATTAAAAAAAAAAAGTATACAACGGGGACCCTCGTCAGGAATAAAGTTCCTTACGCGTTATTTGCACGCACACACACGTATATCTTCACCTTGGAGGGCAATGGAGCAAAGCCACAATTTTTGAGGAAAAAGCAATAGTTTATAATTATTCAATAAATCTAACAGATACCAATTTAAAAAAAAACCTGCTTACAGTTATGTAAGTAGTTTTTTTTTTTAGATTTGTCAGTATTTTTAGTGTAGTTTCAAAAAGTTAAAAATTCTATGCCGCTAAATTCATTGTGATTACAAGTCAAAGAAAGGAATTATTCAGGCGACAATAGTTGTATAAGAGCTTGTAAAACTCTTGACCACCAAAATTATGACATAATATTGTGTTATGACGCTGATTTATGTTAAAATAACTGTTCCGTTTTTTTTCCTGTATTTTCGTTTTTTGGCACTGACTTCCAAAATTTTAGTTATTTTTAACCCCACACCACTTCGTATACCACTACTTGCTATGTAAACAACAGTGACCGGAAGATTTATAACATTATCAACATACACCGAGTGGATTAAATACGTATTATTGAACCTAACTCAAAAACTACCCTAGAAAAGTTAGTAAAATTTAACGGGACCACCCCGCAAGCTTCATCTACCAAATGAAAGAAATACAAAATCGGTTCATAAACAAATACGCTATGCTCAAACATATCTATATTATTACCTATTTTAGAGAGGAAATATTTTATTTTATTTATTTTTTTCTTTTGATCAGTAACTATCATAATCGAGATATTTTATCACCACCCGTGAAATACGTATCATTGAGGAGTTCCGGTGGCCAAATGTGGTTTTCTTCATCAGTTCCACTTCACCAAATGACACTTTCTGAATGCATATACTTGAGTTGTTGATGAAAATACAAAAATCGCTATACCTATAATATTTAAGGAGTTTCCTCAATTCCTCATCGATTCAACCATCAGAACTAGATTATGATAAAAATGAAACCAATTAGGAAGTATAAACTTTCAAATAAAAAAAAAATCCAAATCGGTTTATAAACGACGGGGACCTGAGGTAAAAAAAAATATAACCGAACACAAAAAGGAGGAACCCTCCTTTTTGTGTTCGATTTTTTTTTTTTGTGAAGTCACCTGAAGAGAAGCAACTAAGTAAATAATATAAATACTTACGTGTATACCCAGTATTCGTCAGCTTCACCTTATGTGGGTACACATCAAAATTGAACCATCTGAGGTCAGGACATTTGTATACCATGGACCCTGTTATGGATACATTTATTGGTGTAGGAAGATGACCTTCAAATTCACTCCAATACTGGATCCATTCTCTGGTCCCATACGGGGGCTCAACAGTCGGCAATATTTCTGCAGGCCTTTCTTCTAGTACTTCTTCATCTACATAATTTAAAAAAAACATGCAAATGTCTCCAGTCTATCCAAGTATGGAGTCAAGTTCAACCCATTAGTTTTCTAAGGTAACCTTGAAAACCAAAGGATTGACCTTGTATTTTACCATAGTTGGATCCTAAGGGTCAATAGTATTTAAGGAAAAATAACTTATTTATTTTGTTGTGTAAATTTAACTCAGAAGGAAGTCATAGGATTTAAACAACAAATAAATCAATGCAATAACAATTTTAACGCGGATGAAGTCCCGGGCAGAAGCTAGTTTATTTTAATATAAACTCACGCCTTCTTCCCATGGGGGTAGGCAGAAACTATAGAACGCCACCTGCTTCGCTCCTTAAATACTCCTTTTGCTTCGTTTTACATTTCATTCAGTACATTTGACTATTTATTTAGTTTGTTTTGTTTAGTTTATTTTTCCTAAATTTCATTCTAATACGGCAGTATTTGCATCGCTAGATATAATATAAATGATTGATGAAGGGAAGTGGTTGAGGATCGAGCAAATGAGCTCGATCTTCTAGGTTTTAGAGGGTGGGTACTAGGTCTTTCAAATTGCACATCAATGGATGTGCAATTTGAAAGGTCTAGGGTCTAGCTGTGAACTGTTTGGCTTATGGTGAAGTAAGGAATAACCATATTATCTATCAATATCATGAAAATGGAAAATACCTCCTTCTGCTGCTGCTTGTTGTTCCATTATTTAGGCAGACACTTATAAAATTTTGTGTTATGGTATATTACACAAAATTTTAGGACATTATATAATTTTTCTGAATTTTGCACTAAAACATAAAATAAATTAAAATAAGACAAAAATTTACATTATTCGTAACGACAGTTCGTAACCATGGTAATGTCAAAATAGAGTCAAATTTATTTACATGACAATTGACATAACAGAAAGTACAGATATGTCATGACGATCCTTCTCGTAATCATAAAAGAGCTTTAAAAAAACTGGAGATTATAAACAAAAATGCAGAAAAAGGATAATGACATACCGTTCCACAAGATACCTATTTCACCAGACAAAGAATTATTACTTTGGGAAAAATGGATACGAATCAGAGAAGACGAGACCACTGGGCTTGGAAAAAAGCTGAAACGTCCACCAGTGGATCTAGCAATGAACCTGTTAGCAAATATTCGGGAGGACAAAGAACGGAAGATTGCTTTAGAACATGCGCAGATAGAAAAGATAACGGGGGTTAGAGGATCTTTATGGGTTCGACCACCAAGACTAAAACAGCGTTGCTACTGTGCACCAGCTTATGAGCTGCAAAGAACACCAGCTGAAAAGGGTCGTCCAACTATAGTGGAACATATCGGAGTTCCTGCTTATATTCGAGAAAAAGAATTGGGAATGACTGGTGAACCTCTTCGCCTGTCTTGTCATCAATTAAATGCTGATTATAAAATTTATAGAGAAAAACGAGAAGACGAGCTCATTGAAAAGATAATGAAAATTGATCCTTACAGGTATAACATGTTTTTTATTTTATTTTTTTATTTTATTTAGGTTTTCGCGAAAACGAACGATTACACATTAAGAATTACAAAATGATAGGATACAGAAGTGATACAAATGTGAAATCAACCACGTTCTCCACAGATATACAATGAGACAATTTCATAAATTTTAAGACTAGCGTTGCAAACAATGAAAATAAAATATATATAATATGTATATATATTTGCATTGTTTTTTTTTCTGCCTGCCTTGTTGACTGATTCGATGGTCTAGTTTTCTAGGTTGCAAGCGATACTGCTGAGCATGAGGTCTTGGATTCCATACCCGGGTCGGGCAAATTGTTATTGGGTTTTTCCATCTGAAATTTCTCAGTAGCTGCCCGGAGTCTGGATTTATGCTCAATTGATGGCAATAGGCTCGCCCCCTATCACATGAGATTCAAACTTAACTGGCGATATGTGGATGTACTATAGGTAGACGTCTGCCTAACCCTTCGGAGATTACAGGCGTGATGTTATGTTGTGGTTTTTCTCTCATATTCTTACTATTTTGCTGAGGGGCTTGTGGCTAAGTAATAACAGCCGTACAGGTCGGTCGGTCGTACCATGTGGTGCCAGACGTAAAGAATATCACTACTCCATTTTCTCCCGTGGGTGTCGTACTCGTAAAAGGCGACTAAGCGACTTATTAGAGAATGGGCAGCAGCGTTCTCTATGCACTTTTAACAACATACTGCGATCGCCAACCCACCTGCCAAGCGTGGCGATTATGGCAACCCCCCCCTCAATTGGGGGAGGCTTATGTCCAGCAGTGGATGTCTTTCGGCTGAAATAATGATGATGATGAGGTCGATCGATCAAGTTAAGCTACGCTTGCCGCGGTTGATCCGTGGATGGATGAATACCACTTTACATACCAATACCCCTCCGTGCCTCGGAAAGCACGTTTAGGCTATATAGTATAGTATGTGTATATATCTAGTATCTACATGCTTTATGTATGTATGTATTTATTGTATATGTAAATAGTACCACTGACTACCTGGAGTATTGTCTCTTCTTCTACTCTAAATTCACCCAAAGGTTGTCTGCAAAAGATCGCTTTTAGCGATAAGATCGCTCATTGTGTCACCTTATGTAACATTTGTACATTTATATCTGTAATTTGTATGGTGAACATAATAAAGAGTATTCTACCTAAAGATTTAAAGCGTCGATTCATGGATCTTTGACAGTCGTTAAGGGTCCTCAGAAGCCCGAAAGTCATCGGTATATAAGAAAGACATCAGTATATCAAGGGGTATCGTATTACCCAGTAACTGGGTTGTGGAGGGCAGATAGGCAGTCGCTCAATGTAAAATACTGGTATTCAGCTGTATCCGATTAGACTGGAAGCTGACCCCAACATAGTTGGGAAGAGGCTAGGCAGATGATGATTCAGACTCTTCTGTTGAGGTGTAATTATGCAGATAATTTTCGTTACTAGCAAATGTTTTCCTAAGCTTAGTAAATAGATTATTATTCATACCGTAAACATTAAAATCGGTGGTACTTTCAATCAGAATCCAATCAATGTTGCTTTTATTCAGTAGGTCACTTTAATCCACAAGGTATTTCACTTTAATACAAAAACAACAATTATGTTTCAGGCCAGATATCGACGGCTTACTAATAAGAGGCATAAATCCTCCACCTCCACTACCCAAGCGGCCTCCGTTACCAGAAATTATCATTGAAGATGCAAAGAATCTGCCTAAAGAACCACTCAGTGGTATTTATGCTTTGAAAATAAATAACTCTGTCTTTTACAAAAACATACCTGGACAAAGTTTAGACGTCTTTTCATCGTATGCAATTCAAGAAGATGATTCTAAAGAACTATGCACTTTTTGGACTTATTACTTCAATGTTCCTGCAAAAAGAGCAGGCAGGTGTAAACTGTTTCTCCAGAACCTTGGAACTGTGACTTTGAGATATTGTTGGAAGAAAGTAAAACGAATAATTCCTTTCATTCCCGAAGATGCCTATGAGCAAGTTTTCTTTTTCAACAAAAACGAAGACGTAATATCGCCTGGTCAAAAGAAAGAGATATTTTTCACATTTATTGCCGATTCGCCTGGTATATATAGCGAATTTTGGGAACTGAGTATGTCTAATATAAACTTATTTGAACACGGTGCAACAAAATTAATTGTAAAGTTATACGCTGACTCAGTGAAAGACAAAAATGTGATAATGAAGAAAGTCGCACTTCTTAAAACAGGAATTCAGAGAAAAGTTGAGAATAACTTAGCGTTAGAGTTTCTTGAAGAAATAATTGAAAAGGTTTTCGAAGTTATTCCGCAAATCTATCCATACAAGAAATTCTTCGTGGAAGCAGAAATGTTTGTTATGAAAAATCCAGTGTGCTTTTATCATCAGACAGAGGTTAACAAAATGAAAGGGCTGTACACAGAAATGGTTAAGGGGGAGAACTGGGATCTGTCAATAGACTCTTGGAGACAGAAGATGATGGCGAAAGAGTTTGATGACAGAATGAAATATTACGAGTTCTTACGAAAATCTCACGCAGAATTTTTAAAGCCTTGGTACGAAGGTGACGGTCTTATAAAAGAAAAACTTCGCACGGTAAAATGTTTGTTAGGTCAGTTTGCCGATCTATTTGATAAAGAATTTGCGTGTGTAACGGATTCATTCGTGGATATACTACCTCCAGCTGAACCTAAAGGTGTACGGCGTAGTAAGATGCAAGTTAACAATAGCAAAACTGGTGTTATTGATCCTGTTACCGAACAGTTGATGCGTAATATTTTCTATTTGCGTATTTATGACCATCTTGCGACTACAATTGAGCTGTGTGCAGGAGTATTGAGTAGTTTGGATCTGAATAGATGGATCGAATTTGATTTTTGTCGGCATTAGGTACAACTAGGTGATAATTTGATTGAAATAGTTCAATTGAAATTTTATTATTAATCAATCGTTAAAAAAAAAACATGGGCCTTTATTTTATTTTTTGATCGTGTAAATAATAAAATATTAAATAAACAACCATTCATGTTTATTCCACTTGAAGTACCGAATAAAGATGACAAGATCTCTAAAAAACAACAAATTTAATCTATTTTTCTATCTTCAGATAACTTTTATCAAGTGATTGGGAAAATTAGATCTTGGCAGGCCGCACGGCAAATATACGCTTTTGTAGTGCCACATTTGAAACGCGACACTTTTAATGCCCCTGTAAAACGAGAGATATATCTTGACGGCATGTATGTAAAGCCAAATCAGAGCCCCATGGACGGCATAAAAACTCTTACACCAGGCTAGTCACTAACCACACGAAAAAGAAGAAGTCCCGTATAAGTACGACAAGGACACACTTGCACTTCCATACAAATTTTGTAGCGGGTGCAGTTTGTAGCGAGACGTTTGTAGCGCTACACGAAATCAATATCGAACACGTTCGTATTTTGTGGAGCTGTGATTTGCAAAAATGAAAGACAACATTAAATTTTACGTTGAGTTTATTGCAGAGGTTGAAAAAAACCCGTATGTTTTTTGAGACATTCGATGATGTAAATGAAACTTTTATTAGTCGAACCGCAACTCTTGCGAAATTTTGAAATGGTCGTAAATCATTTGGTAGTATCTTGATTTAACGGGTGAACCCAATAATGCCTTTTTTTCTCATTAATTGCCATATCAATAAATCTGTAAGTATTGTCGGACGATGATGTCAACATTCTGGAAGCTGCGTCACAACTGCGCGTCGGACGTGCGTGTACAGTACACAATACATTTGCTCCGAGCTAAAATATATTGCAGTAATTGTGGCAACGTAAATGTAGGTGCGTGTAGCATGTGGCACCGGTGCGCGGCCTCACTGAGTAGGGGAAAGGGGGAGGAAGAATGATCGACTAGCATCGCGTAAATTCTGAATCAATAGGACTTTAATACGGTAGAAGGTCCCTGTTAGGCTGTCCCTTACAACCTGTATAATATTCAGGACACGTAATCAAACAACTGTTTCTATGCGCTAGGATGCAACGACCGTATTGTTGATATTTGTACTGACCATTCGACTGTTACTTACACCGTAATGAACTTTACGCTTGAAATGCTGAATTGTATTAAAGGGAGAGTGGTCGGAGGCATTAATTTGGTCTGAATGCAGAATGGGATTAAGTATGACTATCAGATCCTAGGCAGTCAGCCTTACGTTAAAGGTCACAATGCTTTTAGGCTTCTGGGCCACCCAGGTTTAATGGTGTGTGTATAGATTGAATGCTTCTTTTTAAAAGTTAAATATATTTTTACGAAATCAAGGAAGAATTTACGAAATAATTGTGAACACTTCATGGTGAAGATAAAAAAATTGTGAAATCTATGGTGAGAAAGTCGTAGTCAATTAAGTAGAACACTTAGTCTACTAATTTGAGAAAATACTGTAATTCGTGTCTCTAAATATACTATATGTTTAACTTTATGTAGAATAATTGTATTAAATTTGTGAAAACTATTTCACGGTTTATTTAGATTTTATAAAGGTTTATTTAGAACACTCAATCATCCTATGGGGTAGACGGAGTGTTCCATAATTCTCCAAGTTTAGCTTAATATTTTATTTTAATTTTTACTCTATTTTACGAGTATAATTCAGAGTCAATTTGTGAAACAAAAACCTTGACGTAAAACATTATTTTTTTTTGGGGGGGGAGGGTATTTTGGTGCACGCATAAATTGTGTTGAAACTTAATCACACACAAAACAAAAGGCTTTGGAAAGCCCGGAAGAACCCGTAAGAATATAGATAAAGTTCAAGCCATTCTCATACAGCTCACCAACAGAAAAGATTTTATAAAAGTACTAGCTGCGTCCCGCGGTTTCACCCGTATAAGTCTCGATTCAACGGGAATATCGGAATAAAAAGTATCGTTTTTAAATTATCAAGGTTATCCAGGTTATAAATTATCTGCGTGGAAAATTTCAGCCTAATTCGTTCTGCCGTTTTTTCGTCATTGAGTCACAAACATCCATCCATTCTCAAAAACTTTCGCGTTTGTTATATTAGTATAATATTATAATATAATATTAGTAGGATTACAGAGGTTGTCTGGTGGGCAACTGCCCGACGGTTAATGTCGGGATGTTGTTATATCCTAGTCGCGCGGTAAACTCTGATTGCGCGATGCAGGATTTGTGACGTCAGGTGTTTGATGCATAGTTCGCATGTGTCGTTGTAGATGCCGCCACAGGATCATAAAATTATTATTTACAATTTAATATAGCAGGATTTGTAATAAATAAAACGAGTGTATAGTAACATAACAACAATATAATTAACATATTTCAGAGCTTAGACTTGACTTGCTTTACGTAAATAACAGAGTGACCGGGCGGGTGTCGCTGAGTTGGCCTGACGTTGCGTTCAATGGGTATACTATCGGGGCCCTCCAGTTGTCTTAGAAGTCCAAGCTGTGTGCAAAACATTACAGAATTATTTTGTAGACTGTTATCAGCGTCTGTATGAATTCGGATTGGATTCACTCAAGCTAAGTTTCTACAGTTCTTAGCATTGTCAAAGATACTAGTACAGGGACCTAAGCTTAACAAACAGCTACCAAATCAGACATACACAGGGATATGACGCCACTGCCTGTGTATGGATACTACTTTGGATGTTTATTACGACTTTTTTTGACTAATGTGTTGATGGCAGGATTTATAAATAAATAATAGAAACTTTATTGTTCAAGAGAACAGTACAAATTCAAATAGCACTAGCCTCTACACTAGGATTCCCTATGTCGTGGAGAGATGACTTTAGAGATGTGGCTAGGACATTCATGTCTCTAAGCAATTTTGAGTACCGTTTGATTTCATACCTGTTCAGTACCAATATGCACCGGTTTTTCGTATATGATCCAGGTGACGCACTCAGTGTATGGCGGTGTTGTTAGGGAGCCTTTGTATGTGACGTAGTTGCCGTCGTGTAAGTCGTCGCTGTCCATCCATGATAGGGATTCTGTAATAATATAGAAGAACATTTATTTAAATGAGTCAAACAACAGAGGCCAGTAGACAACACATGAATTTTCCCTTTGAAGCTTTCCTTTCTTTAGGCTTGTAAAAGTTTAATTTGTTGTTGCCATTGCTGGTAGGCAAAGGCTTCAAGAGTATAAAAAATTGGGTTTTAACTTCCGAATTTTAAGAAAATATTATGTTGCTAATATTACATTTACGTTAATATTACACACAGAATATTTCATGTTATTTCAAGTTTAGAATCAACCTAATAGTCAGTTAAAATGATCAGAGTATTATTTCAAGTATATTTCAAAGTATACCAACCTGAGGTAACTCTCACAGAGTGTTCACTTTTCTTAATTCTTTCAAAACCTTCGACAAGCCTGTCGAACCTAGGGTTAGGAGCATCTACGGCTTCTAGAAGAAACCCAACTACAGCCAGCCCGTCTGGATGACCTACTGCCGCTTCCATTGATTCGTATTTGCTGTTGTAGTGTACGAAGTGGCATTCTGCTGCGTATCTGAAAAAAATGGAGTAAAAAGGATATTATTGACTAAATACAGGTTCCTTGTTCAAATTGGGAAGTTCCTTATTCGTTTTTAACCATTCCTAATGTTCAAGTTAGGAAGAAGAAACGACGTAGCATAACAACATTTACAGTCCCAGCAACAAGATTTATTTTAAATTATGTAATTACATAATAATATCCGGATTGTCAATTTTTTATTTTATTTACTCACATGTCGTAAATGAAGAAACTAACGAACACTTCATCATTCTCGTTTTAGACTTCTTTTTGAGAGTTTATTTTTCTCTCGGATGAACTGTTTTTATTTCAAGTCATAGGACTCGAGTTCAAACCTAAGGCGCGTGCCTTTGACTCCTCTGACTTTTCAGATTCATGTGCATATTTAATAATTATCACTTGCTTAAAAAACGGCGAAGGAAAACATCGTGATAAAGCCTGAGATAATTTCTTGACGGCATGTCTAGCCAAGTCAGAGGCTCATGGGTAGTATAAACACTCTGACACCAGGTTAGTTACTAACCACACGAAAAGAATGAGAACATTTCAATTTTAAATGTAGTAATAAGTTAAGACTCACCCTTGACCATCTAATAAGTGTTCACAACCAGAAAAGTCATCAACCGACCAGTGGAAGTGCATTTGTTCAAATACATATTCACCAATGAGGGGCCCGCCGCGGAGGATCGGCCGGACTTCAGATTCAAATGTGAAGTATGCTGGAATAATAGAATTTAACATGAATAATTAAGATAATAATAATATATTTATTTGCGAAAACATGGTAGGACAATGCCATTACAATAGGGATGCGTCCTGGGTAAAAAAAAGAAAAACTGTTTAGTCCGTCAATCAGATAATAGAAAAATATTAGACACGTATTTTTATACCATTCCCCCTCTAAAAAGCTTATTTTATTCACTGAAAACAATGAATGAAAAGCACTTTTAATCACTATTTTGGAGTTTAGAACACACCGATATATTCGACCTCCACCTCAATGCTATACAACCTCCTTACGAAAAATAGGTATTCGATACAAACAATACTCGACGGCACGGTTGAGGCGATTGACTGCTGCGCTGCGTGTCGCTGGTTTGATTCCCGCACGGAACCAATATTTGTATGACCTACATGTAGTTGTTCCGGGTCTGGCTGTTAGTGTATGTGACTTTAAATGTTTGTAAACGCATCCACAATACAGGAACAATTCCTAGTTTGGGGGCAACATAAAAAAAAAGAAACTCGCTCTACAGATTGACCATTCTAATAATAAGAAAATTACTCTAAAATTGTTCCAATTTTAATTTGCATTTTAATTCATTTAAATTTCCTTTTTTCTTCATTAAATGTCTATTTTCGTTTAAATCTTTATTTTTCTTGTAGTCATGGTATAAAGTATAGTATGCAACACTTGAACAAAACGGATTTATATCGAGGGCCATGAAGCACTCGCGTCGCTCGGGATTCTAACACTTGAATCACTCACTACGCTCGTGATTCAATCATCATGAATCACTCCCTACGGTTGTGATTCAGTCGTTAGAATCCTTCACTTGCTCGTGATTCATCTATGGCCCTCGCTTAAAATCCGTCCTTTATTCACTAATTGCATAATATAGGTACTATTTGCTTTATCATATTAATAAAAAAATGGCTTAGATATACTTCACACATAAAACTTGGGGAGTGGGGGTTATGATTCTTAGAGTAGGTTGAAGATAGTTTGGGGCAGGTCAATCAGAACGAATAGAATATCTGATCTACATTTTCTAGAGGGTTAAGGAGGGTGGAGGGTTGTCACCGGTCCATAGCGCCACTCCTTTATAAACATATTATCTCGTGACTGAGAAGGAATTATGAAAAACGGCTCAATCAGCTATATCGGTAAGTGTGTCTAGAATTTTCTAATACCTTTGCAAGCAAGAAAATACGGTCTAGAGTAATGTGGCCGTTTTTATTTAGATCGAATTTTGTTGCTTCGTGTCTCAATATGAAACTTGTGTTGTTCAATTACATGTAACTATTGGTTTGTTGAGCTCTCTAAAGCACGGAGAGGTGTCGATGTGACCCATGTATGATCTAACCGTGCCAGGTCAGCTTAACTTTGCAAGTCAAACAATCTGTGTAGGCAGGAAGGTGACTCTTATTAAGGTACAAGACGCTCAAAGGCCTATCGGAGCATTAATGTGGTTACTACGAGACGGGATGGTTGGATGTCCAGAATGTAGGAAAATTAGATTAGTCTAGGCTAGAGTCTCACAAGACACCTCGATGTCAACAGACTATTTTGATCCAGGGTTATTTTGGGGGTAGTACTCAAATTAACTACTATTTGTATTGCGCAAAAATTACTTCTTATTTAGGTACTTGATTACTATAACTAAAATGAGTTAGATGAAGGAGTACCTACCAATTTTTTTTTTCTTTACTTATCTTACTTGGGACAATCATCAAAATAATGGCGTAGTGAGATTTCGATTTTAGATTATGTATTTAAATTAATGTATTTACAATTTTAAATGCAAGGAAGCACCCCTTCAAATTCATAGATAATTTTTCAATATATCAATATCGTTTTTACATTTTCTCTTCAATAACAAGAAAACCGTGAACAGCAGCTGCGTCCGTTTTTCATTTAATACTTTCCACGAGTAGGTATAATAATAAAACGATATCCTGAACGGACTGTTAATTAAGCGAATTCTCTGAAACAATATCTGGAACCCGGAAGAAATTGCTTCAGCAGTGTATAAAGTACAAAGCACTTAATGTAATTACCCGATTGCCAAGTATTTGAACGAAGAGATTTCATAGTAAAGCTAAACCTTTCTTCAAAAGGATTGGCAAAATCTCGTTAACGGGCGCATTTCTGTGCAAAACACGTCACTAATTCTGTTTTAATGGGGGTTTTAATTTGAATATATGGCGTTTTCTCCCGTTTTAAGGAGGAGCCGGATGGCAATGGAATTGAGAAACCATAATTATAAACTTAATAGCATTTCTCATATTTTTTGGTGAATTTTGTATTGACTTCAGGCTTACCTACTAACATGAAACCTATTTACATTAGCGCGTTTATAAAAAAAGTCGGTTAATACGGGTTTACTGAATATAAATCCATCATTAGATATGTTCAAAATTTTTTGTATACTTATAAAACTGCGTAGACCTTAACCTTAACAAGTTTTTTTAGTATTATTACAGCAATTAAAATATTTTTTCAAGCAATTTATACGCTCTTTGATAGCAAAAGATGAAGTGTAGCTTAGTTAGTTCAAACTTAGGGGATAGCTAAACAATATAAATTTATCTAGGATAATAAATAGGATAAGAGATAATATCTCTTATCCTATACTAATAATATAGCCTTTTATTCAGATCCATATTACAATTTCATATATGACAAAATACATAGAAAACTTTAATTTAATGTAAACCTTAATCTAGTCTCTCACTTCACTGTTACTAATTTTCTGTAGATCTGTTTGCCAGTCGACAAAAGCCTCCTCCAACCTTTTCCACTCATGTCTTTCTTGAGCCACTCTTCCATGTGACGCCTGCCACTTGTCTTATGTCGTCATCCCATCTTTTTTGTGGTCTACCTCTTTTCCTTTTGCGTTATCTAGGATACCATCGTGTCACAATTTTGCTCCATTTGTCTTTCCCTCTTATCATATGGCCCGCGCACCGCCATTTAAGCCTTCTAATTTTGTACGTTATGTCTATAATATATATATCCTATACTAAATAATATATAATATATATTATACCAAACTTTACAAATAATTCATATGTCTATGTTAAAATATAAGCATTTAACTAGGACGAGAACTCACAGACCTAGTACGTGATCAATTGATCGTAGATATAATTTTATTATGATGATGTAATATCTTCTAGAGCGGTGGTGGACTAGAGGTAATAGCCCAAACTTTCGAGTTGTAGGTCGTGGGTTTAAACTAACACTAGGCGCTTTACTTTGTATAAATTATTTCATCAACGCTGCTCTCAAAACGGTGTAGGAAACATCGTGAGGAAACCGGCATTTTCTAGAACCAAAAATTCGAAGACATGTGACATCTGCGACATCCGCACTGGGCCCGCGTGATAGATTACAGCCCTCTCCCTCTCGAAGAGAAGAGGTCTGTGTCCCAGCAGCGGGGACATTATAACTAGATAATGCTAATGTTCTCTTCCTAACCTAGTCATCGGAAACAAAAAGAGTCACCGTAGTTGGAATCTACTTGAGCGGGGTGAGACAGGAAGGCTTTCTCCCAAACTCCTCAACCTGACTACATCGTCGAGCTCAGCAGCAGTCGCGTCGATTGCTCGACAAATGGCGTTTGTATGAACAACATGAGCTACGCGGACGATATGGTGCTGTTGAGCCCGACGCCGACGGCGGTAGTTCTTAGTGAGTTGTTAAATGTGTGTGAGGTCTATGCTTTTTTTTTTCTTTTTTCGCTAGGGCATCTCAGAGTTAACTTTGAGAGGTTGAGACTCTTTAACCGGACTATCTGTGGTTGCCTTAAGCTCCTATAGAAACTTAATGCCACCAGCCAGGGCGTAAAAACTTATAAACTAAACGACTGAGCGCTAAGGGCACCCCCTGTGGGGTACGAACCTTGGCTTAGGGCAGAGTCGGAGGGAGGATGGCAAGGGACCGACGGTGGCTGGATAAAATCAGGGTTATGATTATTATCAGGGGAATTTAAAGCTACAGGCTCAGCTATAGCGGAAGCTGGCGCTTCGCTTACGGGCAAGGGTCGGTAGGACTATTTAGTCGGGGATTTCGCGATGGGCCTCGGCGGCGAGGTCGGAAAGGCCTATACACATTTACATGGCTTTTTATACAATTCACAGAAGAGTGAATACATGGTCTTTAAGACCACGGGTGGATGTCCTGATAATTTTCACAATATTACCCTAAATGGCTTGAGTATAAATCGTGTCGCAAAGTTTAAATATCTGGAACATTTCCTTAACGCGTGAAATTTCTTGTTCCCACGTTCCCCATTTTGTTCTCCAGATTTCATCAAAAAAGCTATTCTGTACAAAATGTATGAGAAAGTGAATTACCAAAAATTTAATTTTTCGTGAATCTTTTTAGCTATTCTGCTATTAGGGGCAGAGACAAATCCAACAAATCCAAGATCGCATAAATCGGTCCAGACGTTCCTGAATTATAAACGGTGTAAGTAACCCGACTTTGTGTATATTAAGAAGATTGGTTTTATGGCCTGAATTAAATTAATTATATTTATTTTATTTCTTTATTTATTATTATGATTATTATAAATGACCTAAGGAACCTTTTTACCTAAAGTCAAAATCAGGGCCAATGTCCATCCAAACACTACCTAAATAATAAACATCTCGTTAATGTTTTCCACTACCTTTAATCTCCGTATCATACACAACCGAACTGAAACCGATTTGATTATCTTCCAGCCCCTGATAATAACCGGTGTTAAATATTAAGGTGCACTTGAAACTAAGCCTTATCTTATCAGTAACATTCACAGTTGTTAACAGATTTTTATTTTATGTAATATTTGGATTATTTTATCGTTTGGCTTCCTTATTTTTAGTGCACTATTGATTTCTGTGTGTCAGTGACATAATCTTAAAAAATCGGTCGAATTAGGGCAACAAATCACGATTCCATGTTTTTATTGCCTGAATTGCATCGACCATTATTACGATTTGTCTTTTGTATCTTGTATCTATGGAATAAGGGCAGGAACACACAGAGTGGCAGGGACATCGACGCACAACCTGTTACATTTGTAACATTCATTTGTTGTTTGTTTTTCATTTTTGTTTTTGTTTTGTTTGTTTTTGTCATTGTATTTTTAACTTTGTGTATTTATGCATAGTTAAAAATACAATGAACACAAAAAACATTGTTAATCACTACATATTATAAAACAAAGTCCTCCGCCGCGTCTGTCTGTCTGTCTGTCTGTCTGTCTGTCTGTTCGCGATAAACTCAAATACTACTGCACCGATTCTCATGCTGTTTTCACCAATGGATAGCTTGGTTCTCGAGGAAGGTTTTAGTATATAATTTGTTAAGTTTTTGTATGCATTTTTGTATGAATTAACGATATTTGTTGGAGGTGTCGGAAAAAAATAAGCCGTCTGGGAGCTTTCAACGAAAACGCTGTCTAAACCCTTTGAGATATAACAAAATAATGTATGGTGGAATTGTGTATCATAAAAAGGTCTTCAAAAAAGTCCGCGATGGCATATGTCTATCTCTTAAGGATAACATACTATATCCATTTTATTGACTTTTTGTAGGTATTTGTTTGCCGAATTTTACTCTTGGAAATACGATTACGATAACAATACGCTATAATAAAAATCGGCCGTATGATCAAAATTTGTGCATTCCAAAACTTTCGTTACTTTTTCACTGACATATTTATCACTTTTCGATAAACTAACACTCAATACGAAATCTACACTTATTTCTCAGTAATTCTGTATAAGATTCTTCTTAGATTAAACCGTTTTCTCATTGAATCCATTACTTTACGCACGTATAACCTTGATGAATGTTTACATTAAGCATCGCGTCACACCGCCACACGACCACAGAGTATAGACGTATTTTGTTTTCTTTTTTCGTTCGTTTAGTGGTGTTCCCGCTAAAATGTCAACCGGTCAAGTATTAGTCGATTAATCGAATTCTACATCCAGATCGTGTTGCAAGTACAAAATAAATGTCAAATATTTCGTCCAATTGCGAACGTGACCCTGAGAAAAGTTATGCACCAATGGTGTTCATTAGACATTTCGAGCGTTTTTTCAGGACAAACTGTGTACCATGAGACATTTCGGAGGATTTCGTTTTGTTTTTACATCGTTGGTACTTACGTGAATTATTCTAAAATTATTATTTGTGTCGCAATTTTATTTCGTGTTGTATTTGGTACAATTGATTGCTTTAAAAATTTGAGTGAAATTTCGTATTTTGATTTTGTGTTTGTTATCTTTAGGTAAAGACTCATTCACGTTCAGAACATAAGTACTTTTACTATATTAAATCATTTGTTTCGGTTTCTATTCACATAGTGTTCATGAAGAAACCATAAAACCATAGTTATTATTGTGAAATGTTAAAAGTTTGATGTCAAGCTCGATAGATGGCGTTGACGTCGAAATAGATCTCGCTATGGTTTCGTTACCGCGATTTGGTTGGGGTCTCGCAATTTTAATTAAATATACCAGCTTAGATCAGTACACAATTGTGGTTTTATTTTCAACCCTATTAGTGTGCACATTAGTTCGATAGTTCAACTCATTACCAGTAATAAACACATAGTGAGTCACATTAAAATTAATATTAAGTTAGAATTTTGAGATATAGCCTGGGATATGGAGAGGGGTAGTACATAGGGTACTTTTTTATGCGATAACCGACATCCACGCGGGCGAAGCCGCGGGCAAAAGCTAGTCGATAAATACAATTGCGATGGACTTGATCGTAATACTATAATACCCATGTTTTAACAAAAGTGCTTTTGTCACGATCTCGGGTATTCGGCACTTAAGAAATAAAAATCAAAAACTTTAAATATCATAATACACCCTGTATTATGATATTTAAAGTAGGAACATCGACGCGTAATCTGTTACCATAGATTCAGTATCGCCTCTTTACAAGAACAACGTGATATTTAACAAAAAAGTTTTTATGAAATGACACGTTGCTCTTGTAAAGAGGCGATATATTATTCTGGACATTACCCCCGCGTTGAAATTTTACGTAGGTTATCTTAAGAAATTCTGCTGTTTCCTACAAAAGTGCAATACCTACGCGGTCAAAATGTATGGAATAGCTAATTTATTTTTTAATAACCGACAAAAAAAATACCTCCTTTATTTTTCTTCCTTTTGCTGTTTCTTTTATTGTTTTTTTTTATTTTTTTATTTTTTCTTTTTTAATACCTATTAACACTCTTATTTGAAAATATTGTAAAAGCCATTTTTTTAATTTCTTGCCATCTCTTCTCCATAGGAAACGACCGATTGGAACCGTGCACCTATACTCCATTTAACACATACACATCCACACATTTAACATTTAATTTCCATTAGACAAATAACGGCTAAATAACGACAGTTATTGTGTAATATTTTTAAAATGACTGCACTTTAGATTTATTTAAAAAAAAATGTAAATTGTAAATAGATTACAGTGCTTTGTATTTATCGTGAAATACCGGAGTTTATTAAACGTTTACATCGAAATAACGAAAGGGTGAGAACAGTTATTTGTCTAATGTTATAATAAATGGAGTATAGCTTCTGAAGTTTCATAAGTACCCATGTAAATTTATGAGAAATAAAATATTTTGATTTTGATTTTTAGTTGAACTGTTACCTAACATGTTATGCATAGGTACACCTACGTAATCTATGAAACATGTGGCTTTTAGAATGTGACGTTTATAGTAATCTTAAGAATATTGATAAAAATGGATTACTTCAGCAACGATAACAGAAATAATACGCGAAACTATGCGATAACTTTGATAAACACATTCATATTTTAACTATATTGAGGGGCTCTGTTAAACACGATAAATGGCATTTTTTTATAATTAAGTACTTTTTTTATTTTTTATTTTACGATGGCTTTGCTCTTGAGACTCCTCCGTGCCT
Source organism: Dryobota labecula (assembly GCA_947523025.1). Classification (NCBI taxonomy): domain Eukaryota; kingdom Metazoa; phylum Arthropoda; class Insecta; order Lepidoptera; family Noctuidae; genus Dryobota; species Dryobota labecula. Next base: position 22,493,993 of record OX383289.1, on the reverse strand, counting down.
CGGGAAGTACGTTAAGCCGTTGGTCCTGGCTGTCATTCGTGGATCTTTGACAGTCGTTACGGGTCGTCAGAAGCCCAAAAGTCTGACAGCCAGTCTTACCAAGGGGTATCGTGTTACCCACTTACTGGGTTGTGGAGGTCAGATAGGCAGTCGCTCCATGTAAAATACTGGTATTCAGCTGCATCCGGTTAGACTGGAAGCCGACCCCAACATAGTTGGGAAAAGGCTAGGCAGATTGATTGATGGGTTTGCTCTTGACTCTAGTCTAGGTCAGAGGTGACAGAGAATAGAATATTTAGGCATTTTATTATGTTATTTAGGTATATTAATAAAAAATGCGTTTATCTAACGTATTAATTAATCTTTAGAGCAATTTTGTTTATGACAGAAGCTTACCTATATCAATCTGTGAAAAATCAAAATCAAAATATTTTATATCACATAAACCTACATGGGCACTTATGAATCGTCAGAAGCTAGGTGCACGGTTCCAATTGATCGTTTCCTATGGAGAAGAGCCGGCAAGAAACTCCACGCTCTCTTAAAAATAATTGGCTTTCACAATATTTTTAAATAACTGTGTTAATAGGTATGGAAAGACAGTATTATTTTTAAAAGAGTAGCCGTGGAGTTTCATGCCGGCTCTTCTCTATAGAAAACGACTAATTGGAACCGTGCACCTAGCTTCTGACGTTTCATAAGTGCCCATGTAGGTTTATGTGAAATAAAATATTTTGATATTGATTTTTTGATTTTGCCTTTCAACAAGTACCAGGTACTTAACAAAATAGAATATGGTGAGCAATTATACAGTCTACTAAGGCCTACAACGTGAGTTTACACTAATAATAATAGGTTCCTTCTAAAAGTGGGTCAGAGAACATAACATCATGTCTGTTTTATGACACAGACACACACGACTACATATTAAGCTATAGATCCAGTATAAGCTGATCTCGCATTGTACAGGATTTCCGTACAATGAGAGGTCAACTTATTCTGGAAATATATAGCTTGATATGTAGCCGTGTGTACACCCACATTTCACCAGTTATGTTTAAGTTCCATGTAATAGGGGGCAAGCCTATTGCCATCAACCGGTCACAAACCAGAGTGTTACTGAGAAATTTATTTAATAAAAAAATAAAAAAAATATTTGGTTTTAATCCATACTAATATTATAAATGTAAAAGTAACTCTGTCTGTCTGTCGGTCTGTCTGTCTGTCTGTTTGTGTGTCTGTGTGTCTGTTTGTATATTACGTTTTCACGCCTAAACCGCTGAACCGATCGTCATGAAATTTGGTAGAGATATAGCCTGGGATATGGAGAAGGACATAGACTACTTTTTTTATGCGATAACCGATATCCACGTGGGCGGAGCCCCGGGCAAAAGCTAGTCTTAATATAAAACCAGAGTTGGGTTATTTACACCATTTATAACTCATGAATGGCTGGACTGATTTTTATGATCTTGGATTTGTCTCCGCCCCGAATTGCAGAATAACCATTAAAACATGCGAAAAATTCACTAGAAAAAAAATTATGTAGAAAACTCACTTTCCGATACATTTTGTACGGAACGGCTTTTTTGATGATATCTCAAGAACGGATTGGAGAACGGGGGAACAAGAAATTTCTCGCGGACGAAGTCGTGAGTAGAAGCTCCTTATTCAGTAAAAAATTACGTATTTTGGATAATTGATTCCCGAATTCAAGGCCTACTAACAGACAGACAGAGAAGTTATATTTTATACATAAAAAGAGATTTTCTCACCTGTTGAGCCATTGTTGAGGAGAATGCCATTGACTTCGTTGTCCCAATATCCTTTATACTGAAGTGTATCTAATGACGACCATTGAGGGCACCGACTTAAGGATATCGCGAGGGGTGACTGCGAAGCCCTTAGGCGGGATATTTGCTCGGCTGGAAACAATCATAAAAAAATCATTAGGAGTTACTGCCTACTAAGATTTTGTCACGGTGGTGTGACGGTTAAGGGACTCGCATCATAAGGGGATGGTAAGTTTTGGTGACCATGTGCGACTGGGCGGTGCGTATCCCTAACCACGCGCGGCTACGTACAATATCAGTATCTTAAGCTTGGTCGCGAGTCACCTGGACTGTATTTACGTGGGTCACTGTTGTGCCGTCTCTCATGGGATGTCACAGCGGTGAACAAACGTTATTTATTGTTAATCATATTGTTTTCCTTGTTTTTGTTTAGTGTCTGTGCTTACTAACATAGCCGTAAGTTTTACTAACATTCTTGTTGAGTCTTGGTTACTCCAATAAAACAAATTATATTCTATTCTATAATTGCTACCAATATTTATTTTTAGTAACGAAAACATGAATATATAAAAAAAACACTGATATAGTTATAAATAATAGTCAATCAAATAGACTGCTCATAAAAAAAAAATCTTAAGTAGTTTGAAAGAAAGAAAGAAAGAAAAATATTTTATTTGGGACATCCACAAAAAAAAAAAAACAGTAAAAAAATTTAAAACTAACAAAATTTACATTGTAAACAATAACAAAAACCATAAAAGAGTAATTCCTGTGCGAGGCCTAAAAGGCTCCCATCTCAGCATAATTCTGCGATATAAATATCGCAGCGCTGGTATTCTGAAAGGCCCGCAGTAATGCGACGGACACACCTACGGAAATCTATAAGTCCCACTAAGGGATTAAAAAATAAAAGGCAATAAAATATAATTAAGAGGTAAATTAACAAACCGTAATTAGCCTTTAACTATGGACGCGCGGTCTCACAGACCGCTCTCGTTTGCAAAAATCGCATTTACCCCACTTTCTCGCACTCCCCGCTCCTGGGACGCTTAGTAGCTTTGACTTTAGTGGCAAAACGACTGCGAATGTGAAAGATTGTATCGCCGGCTGCAATTTGAGTGAGTTATTTTGTTTTAAATTTCGACCGCGGCCTATGAGACCGCGTGTCCACGTTTTCCATACAAAAATTTTCTGACTGCGATTGTATTTGTTATAGGTAATTTGTGATCGAAATGTCAAAAAACATAAAACCAAGTACTTCTGCGTCTAAACGAACTTCAACGTCAACGTCGCCATCCCAACAGAAGGCAAAAAAAGTATTACGTGTTGACGATCCTTCATTTGAAGATGAAGTGAATAAAATGCTTTTACAGTCAGATCAATCCGATGATGAAAACAACATTGCTGATTGTTTAGTATTTGCTGAAGACATCACAGAACATATTTTTTTTTTTTTTTTTTTAATCTATATTTAAGACCTGCCGAATCTGTTCACCTAAACTAAAGAGGAAGACTAACTACACTTGTGTTGGTTGTAAACAAGCTATATGCCTTCAGTGTTCTAAGCCCTTGTGCAATGACTGCCAATCATTTCACTGATATTGGACCTAAGTCAGAATTTTTATGTTTTGAGTTCAGAAGTTGATTGTTTGTTGTTTTATGTTTAGTATAGTTTATACTTACAGAGAATTACGTTTTTTTTTTCCAAGAAGTTACTTTTTTTTTAAGTTGTAGTTCTTAATTTGATCTCAGGCAAATTTAAGACTGAAAAGTGCCCTAAATGTTATTTGCATAGTTATTAAGAAAATAAATGAAGATAAGCTAAATGCGTAGTATATTCTTTTAATTTGATAACCCTTAGGTACATTAAAAATAAGAACTTCAAATAAAATGACAGTGTTCTTAAAAATATAACTTAAAGTTATAGCGGTCCGTGAGACCTCGCGTCCATGGTAATGTTACAATATTTTGACGTTCACAGTTAAAGGTTAGGTACAGGTAGGTTTGAAAGTAATATATTATCGTTTTTATATTTTGGATAGACGTTACTTCCTGAATTTATTTCATAAAGTATTTTACTACAATACTTAAATATCCACTTAAAGAATTGACGTGTACGCGTTCTAGTTTAACATAATATATTTTTTCATAAATTACTTGCATTATTTGAAGGCGTAATAACAGATTTAAATAAAAGACACTAAAATCGTATATCTGCGGCTTAAGGGGGAAGCGTCAGGGTAGCTCGTGACATTAAAATTTTACTTAAGTTTTTTGCAATTTGCAGGTTAGTATCAGGTTGTATGTTGATCTAAATATGATATGCGACCGTAATAAATATGTATTTATAGAATTATAATCATTAGAATCAGTAATACAACGCCTTAAGTTAGTATAATCCTAAAAGTCATGATTTCATGAAATAGTTGTAAATCAGATTATACGAACTTAAGGCATTATATTACTGATTCTAATGATTATAATTCTGTAAATACAGAGATATTTTGTTATTTGTCGCGTATCATACTTTAATCAACATACACCCAGACAATGAGCTGCAAATTGCAAAATACGTAAGAAAATTTGAATTTCGCTTGCCCTGACGCTTCCCCCTTTAGTGGGTCTATGTTAAAAGTAAAAGTGGAATTCTCTGTGTTTTCAGATTTATAATTATATGTGGCTGCCTATACCTATATCCAGATACCTATATGACCAGCGGGGTAATTTTCTTACAATGGTAAGGCCTAAAATTTTGACAGTTCAATAACATTTATTCATTTAAAAACCTTGGTTACCTACCTCTACCCTACCTACCCTAGCAAACAACAAAGATTTATTTAGAACTGCAAATGATGTGAATCCAAGAAATCGTAGAGATCCATTCAGACTTGTACTAAATGACATTCCTAGATCTACAAAATACAATAAGAACTGTTTAGCAATGTGTGTACGTAATTATAATAATATAACAAGCAACTTAAAAACGTTGACTTCTAGAGCATTTAAGCACAAGCTACATAAATGGCTTAATATACAAAATATCTATTCTATTACAGAATTTATAGAGACTAAATATGCTCCAACAATTGTATAACATTATGTGATGTAACGCATACCGACAAGTTTGCATGCTATATATGTATAGCAAAACATGTAAGCACTAATTTTAATGTAAAATCTATAATATCATGTTTTAATGCTAATAAAAATGATTTGATTTGATTGCTCTATTTAAGTTGTTGAGCAGACTAATTTTTTAAACATAATTATGGTTGAGCAATTTCCTTCATAATCATTTAGACTGTGATTCCTAGTATATTTCACAGTTAGGGTGCTGAGAACCTACTATGTAACATTAACTAAACGCTACATTGCAATGATAATAACTCTGATTTGGCATGAAATTAATTTTGCAGGTGAACCGACCAATGCGAGTTGATATAAGACGCTCGTGGTTTCAGGGAATGGAAAACGTAACAACGTTGTTAGGATGAGCTGTACTGTACAATAAACACGTTTCATATTACTAATTTAAACAGAACCTAGACAATTTGAGATGGAATCAAACTCAAACTCAAAGTAACTATTTGAATTAAACCAAATTTTGCACATTTGAATTGTCTAGTTGCCCATTCTAAAGCGTAGTAGGTACATGGAGAACAACGGGAAAGAGACTCCATGGACACTTTTAATTTCGCATATAAATGATTTATGTACTCGTATTAGTGTAGACTACGTACTAGAAACAGTTTCATCGTTCATCAGTTTTCAACAGCTTATTATATCTAATAATCGATACATCTATGAAATCGAAGTTGAACTACTCGTATCTACTGATGAACCAAGGAAGGAGATAACAATGTTCCTTTTAAGAAAGATGTTCGTAATATGATTCTTTATCTACAAGTCTTTAAAATATATTTCACAATCAAACGGATTATTTTTATAGCTCGGGTTTATTCTTAAGCGTCATTGCTCACGCTCCGTTCATCTTAATAACTAATCTAAAAATAGATGATAAACTTTTAGATACTCTTTTCTGACTTCATCAGATAAAGATAAGTATAGCATCTCGTTTCATTTAATTAACGGTAAAATATCCACAGAAATAGACTAATAGATTGTGCAGGCATCTTTAGTCGTTCACAACGTAGAAAAAGCTTTTAATTAATGCTAGCACCTCGCTCGCGACTTCGTCCGCGTGGGTTTCGTATCTTCGCCTGCAAAGTTCAACACTCTCTATAGTCCATCCTGTTTAAAAGATAGTTTCAGAAAATTAATGATTGTGATCTTTTTATTTGGTATATTATGATTATGACAAACTTTATCATTTATAATTTTAACAAAATGTGTCTGAAATAACGGGTGTTTATTTTAGAGGGGGAGAACTTTGATATCCATGTAAAAGGGTTTATCTGATAGATAATTTTATGGCATTAATATTTGAATATGATTTCGGGCATATAGCTGTAGGGCTGGCGTGTACATGGCGTAATCTGGAGGTTAAATTTTTACTCACTCCTCAAAGTAAATCAGGCTGTATTTCGGCAATTATGCGTCAAATGTTGACATCAAAGTGATCAATTGTTACCAGTTTATCGGCGTAGACATGCAACTTTACATATCCCCAGATAAAATAATGTAATGAAAGTAGTCGTTCGTCAAATGTTTCCTGTAGTAACTTAAGCCAATATAAAAGTTAAGTTTTCAGTAAATAAGCCTTTTGCATCAGCCGCGGTGACCACACGCCCAAAATTATATTCAAAAATTAATGTCATAAAATGATCTGTCAAATAAAGCTAATTTACGCCACGCACGCCAAATAATGACTTTTATAGGCAAATATTTGATAACTTGGGTACATTATTGCAATTTTATTAGGGATCTGTAATTTTTATGAAAAATAAAATACATCCCATGTTACTCGCTGACAATGTAGCTTTTTACAGATGCAAATATTTTTAAATCGGTTAAGTATTTTTCAAGTTTATCCATTAAAAACAAACATAAAAAATTAAATATTTTTTGTATATAATATTATTTTAGATAGGAATATTATTGAGATATTTTATTCTTGTATTAGCAAAAACTTTTAGCTTATTTCATTTATTTCTACATATATGTTTTGGCCAGTCATCAAGGTGGTTAAATTGGGGTTTGTTCGGGTGTAAATACACTTCCTTGTATTGTTTATCGACATCCATGCGAACTTAAACACAAAACACACAACATCTTAGTACATTTCTGCACTCAAGAAAGTTAAGTTAAATTAAAGTTTCCTCTTTGCATGTCTCGCCTCTTTGTCTGTATTATCTTCAGGTAATCAGGCAACCCCTTAAGTAGTCCTAATAGTTCATTACCGTCCTTGAGTGCGACATTAACTTACTCTAACACGCTTTGAACTCTCTTCATCACATTAACATGCTTCTCATTATCATCCTACTATACTATTACAAATGTGAAACTTATAATAGACATACATGTTACATACATATTATTGATACACATATATTATTATACCTACTTATTATATAAGGTGTATCTATTCATACACGAAATATTTGTAGAGAAACATCTATAGGTGGTAAAAAAGCTATAGCAACGATTTTTATTTTTTATTTAAGTGTTTTTATTTTTACGTAATTATAATAATTTTAAAATTGCTTGAGACATATTGCAAAAAACCTTTATTTACTTATTCTATGAATGACCCGCCTGGACACGGTGGCGGCACGAGCGCGGTGCCTTTTGATGATTAATCATCATATCAAGTAATTTTAAATTATTTAATATTTTAAATAATACTTAGATTTAAAAAAAAATCGTTTCTATGGCTTCTTTACCACCTATAGGTGTATCTCTTAAAATATTTCGTGTATGAATAGATATACCTTATATACAGGAAAAGTTTTTAACGTTTGAAAAGGAAAAACAATGGATGGATTTGTTTGTTGTATTGTACGAGTACTTCTTTCACGCAACAACGGAGCAACGAATCAACGTGATTTTTGCAGACATAAGTTATGAGCTGGAGAGTGACATAGGTTACTTTTTATCTTTGAAAAAAGTAGACGATTCCTGTGGAATAGACCACGTAAGCAAAGTTGCAGGCAAAACTTAGAAAAAAAAAAAACAAACTAACATTTGCGAAAGCAACACTGTCTGTCTGTTACCTTTTCACGTCTTAACGTATTTTTATGAAATTTAGCACACGGATAGACCATGACTTGGGTTATAATTTGACCTATACCGCTGTACCCACGGAGGATAGAAAGAAGACTGTACCGCACCTCAGGTATGTGCATGGCACGGCGTTGGGGCAGTGGAGACTACTCATTCGTCAACGCTCACGGCGCGGCGGTGTACCGCCGCGTATTCCTAAGGGCGCGTTCCCACTATATCGTGACGATAAAATATCGTTCAACAACTGTCGTATCTAGCTGTTCCCATTGGTTCGTGACGACATTTTTGCTGTTCATGGCAGTGACTTTGTCGTTTGCACATCAGTCGCCTCTACTTTATTTTTGTCGTGGCTACGATAGATAGTTGCAATAACGACGCAAGAATTTCCGTCACGATTAGTCGTGACTTTTTTCACCGTTTTACGACTGTCGTATTAGCCGTTCCCATTGACTGGACAATCTGTCGTCACTGCAAAAAAAATGACGTGGAGGACAGTTCATCGTGTCGTCCTATATGTGAACACCTGCATTTAAATACCCAAGTCACGACTCTTTAAACGACACGATAATCTGTCGTCACGACATAGTGGGACCGCGCCCTGAGGCGCAGTAGAGCGGTATCGGTCAAACTATAGGACATAGGGTTCTATCCCAGTAGTGAGTTCCCGTGGGATAATTTCCGACCTCCTGTTGGGTGAGGCCGCGGGTAAAAGTTAGTAATATATAAACACTTGTAACATTACCATCAGTCCTAGTTTCTTTAGGCTTCACAGTGACCACGCTCACGGGATTAAATCTCACTATCCTGTTCTCCATTACAAAAATATCCTTTTTTTTTTTTGTAAAATACGTATTGAACTATTAACTTTAGTACGAGTATATGTAAAACAAACGTGCACAATATAGTTCGATTCCAGATTATGTGAGCGACGAAAATAATTTGATTTCAAATCGTTCTAGGCTGATTAGATAGTTCTTTATCATGTTTTTGACAGCCTGCCTGACAACGCTATTATGTAAATGTAAGGATGAATGAATGATAGCTAAAAATTCTTCTTTTCTTGTTTTGAAAAAAACTAATTGAATTCATGGATTCATGGGACGCTTTCTTTTGCTTAAGCGAAAACGCAATGCCTGAAATATTTCTTGATTCATTAGCTGTAGCCTGACTATCAATCACGATTCCCCTTGCCATTGCCTTGGACAGGTCCACTCAAAATTGTGTGGTTCTTTCCTCAAAAGACTATTTCAGACACGGACCTACATGGTCCTCACATGATCTGACCAAGATTATGTCTGGACTTTAGAGACTTTGACCCCTGAGTTTGTTTCGCCATTTCTTCTCAGGGGTTGTCAGATAAGAAATGTCGACTTCACCTAGCTTATTTTTTTATATGACGTGTAAAAGTGATTCAGATATCCTATTTACAGAATAAACGATTTAATTTAATTTAATTGCCCTTATCTCATATTGTTTCAGATAAGTCTTGTCTCCACGAGTGGAGGTAAGAAAGAAAAGACAAGACAAGACAAGACTACTTCCAGCGCTCCTTCTGCTAACGACCTAGTTAGCTTAAGAAAATTGCCAACAGGAATCAGGCACATAAAGCCTCTACAGTTCTACTATGGCTTAGCATAAGTCTCCTACTTTGCTGTCATTCAACCTAATCCTGTTTAATAGACATCCAGTAAATTAATAAGTATCAATCATTATCATTACTTAAAGTTCCTTGCTCTTGTATCATGTTTATTATTGTATGTATAGTATATATATATATTTATATGGATAAGTATCTATGTGCTTTACGTATGTATGTATTTATTGTATATGTAAATGGTACACCACTGACTACCTGCAGTATTGTCTCTCCTACTTTTTTATCCATCGAAAGGTTGTCTGTAAAAGATCGCTTTTAGAGATAAGACCGCCCATTGTGACACCCTATGTAACAGTTCTACATTTATATCTGTAATTTGTATGGTGTACAGTATTCTATTTATCTATCTAAGTATTTACCCAAGCTCGCTGCATAATCTATACTTCTACTTATAATATAATAAAGCTGAAGAGTTTGTTTATTTGAACGCGCTAATCTCTGGAACTGCCAATCAGATTTAAAAATATATTGTTACTTTTGATAGCCCAATTCATGAGGAAGGTTATAGTCTATTTAACATCACGCTACAACCCTAAGGAGCCGAAAAAAAGAGAAAAAACGCTAAGCGAAAACGAAGTAATAGACTGATGAGGCAGTTTTATATAAATGTGACTGTTATTTTAGCATATTTTATACTAACTCCACCCGCGTGGATGTCGGTTATCGCGTAAAAAAGTAGCCTATGTCCTTCTCTATATCCCAGGCTATATTTCTGCCAAATTTCATGACGATCAGTTCTGTGGTTTAAACGTGACGGACAGACAGACAGAGTTAGACAGACAGAGTTACTTTCACATTTATAATATTATTATGGATTTTACGACTTCACGCGAACCAAGACGCGGGCAGAAGCTAGTCAGCTTACAAAAATCCCATTGCTGGTACACAAGTCTCCTATCTGTGAGAGGGAGCGGGCCGAAACACCACGTGGGCGCTGTGCGGAGAGGAAGAATCTTCTTTACTATTACATGAACAGATGCACACCAAGAAATTCATGCAAAAAAATTGCGTTACGTTGGTAGTTGCGAAATCATGCGTATTATGCGGTTCATTTCACTAGTATCTATTAGTAAAATGGATCTATAGATATGTCGGAATGTGAACAAAAACGATAAGATTAGAATAGCGCGTGTGTACCTTTATTCAGAAATTATTTCGTTTAACATATATATCTATTTCACGGCTGCTTTCAATCAAAACTGCTGGTGGAGAAGTTTTAAAAAGCGATAAAAAATGCATACCGTTAACAATATCGCTCCTGTTTTACCTAGACAAAAGAGGAAATTGGTTTAAAGTTGGACAATATTTTATTCACAAAAATAAACACCACATGCAAAAAACATCCATAATTTATTTGCTACAAATGTTACTATAGTTATACATTTTTGATCATTCCAACCTCGCCGCCGAGGCTCCGCGTGAAATCCCCGACTAAATAGTCCTCCCGACCCTTGCCCGTAAGCGAAGCCATTGACGGTCCCTTGCCATCCTCCCTCCGACTCTGCCCTAAGCCCAGGTTCGTATCCTACAGGGGGTGCCCTTAGCGCGCAGTCGTTTAGTTTATATTTTAGGCATTAAGTTTCGCTAGGAGCTTAAGGCGCCCACAGGATAGTCCGGTTAAAGAGTCTCAACCTCTTATGGTTAACTCTGAGATGCCTTAGTAAAAAAAAAACATTTTTGATGCATTAATAGAACTTTGTGTCCTATGACCTAGATTAATTTTAAGTCGAGTATAGGTCAGGTCACTCAATAAAGGTACAGTGAGCTTCAAATTTTATGGCGGTTCTGTAGTGGGCTACTAGCTGCGCAGCTACTCGCCTAGTGTTCGGAGCCACCATAAAGTTGTCATCGTGCTGTACCTACGAGGTAAAGAGATACTTAACTGCCCCAGCGCTTAGATATAATGACTTGGTGAATATTAGGTATTGATGTTAATGGAAAGCTGCAGTGGTGGCCTAGTGGTATCGGCCCCGACTTATGAGTCTACAACTCGTCGTCGGTCGTGAGTTCGAACACAGGCAAGCACTACTTATGTGTAAATTATTTTGTCACCATTGCTCTCAAAACGGTGATGGAAAACATCGTGAGGAAACCGGCATGTCCCACAACCAAAAATTCGAAGATATGCGACATCCACCAACCCGCACTTGGCCCGCGTGATGGCTTATGGCCAGAGATCGGAATAGGTAGATCTAATTTACCTAAACTTCGAAGGATGTAACAAAGAGTGGATAATACCTCCTTTAAAATCCCGGAATAATAGGGTTGTGTCCTGGTCAAAAAAAAACTGTTTAATCCGTCAATCCGATAGTAAAAAAATATTAGAATTTACCAAAAATACAATAAACAACTGCCGCGCCGCTTTAAATTGATGCCATAAATTTATTTATATATTTATTTATCACATGGAAAACCAACAGCTTTACATAAACACAATAAATAAACTGGCATAAGAAACATGAAGCCAATTATAGGTTTTCACGGCTAGCTATGGTGTAATACAATAAGAGATCTTATACGAGTACACGACAAGTTGTCAAGAAGCACACCAATCATTAAATCGGCACCGCCAAACGTAAGGAATAAACTACAATAATAAAAAAAAAGTACTAGAACCAATATTGATACTAAGAATTAATTTTGAAGAATTCAAGGTTCAGCCTATTGCGAACGCTTGAGCCTTTGGTTGTAAACAAGTCAAAAGAGAACCGCTTACATAAGTCATTAAAGTCCTTACTCGCTCGCACTAAATATGAGTTTTGCCTGTAGTTGGAAGAAGACAACGGAATAGCAATAGGTGGATTAAATCTGAGTAATCGCTGAGGAACATTAAAATACAACTTACGCAGTAGCTGTGGACAGTCCACTTCATTAGATATAACTTTGAGCAAAAATGTGCATTAGATATAACTTTGAGCAAAAATAAACAACAACATCATGTATACTCGTATCTATTTAAAATGAAATACTTAATGCATACATTACAGTTCCCCCCCCCCCCCTAACGGAGATTATCAGGAGGGAATTCTAATCATTTTTCTTAGATTCCACTTTTTGCCCCTAAGGGGACTTCAGGGGGATCTGTGGAAAAAGTCCTTCTCGTAGACCTAACCTCACGAAAGACAAGAAGTAAGGTCTCACAGCACAAGTACAGGAAAAGGTCCAAAAATAGTTATTTTGTAGTTTTATCACATCATTTTTTTTTTTTTGCTACTACAAACTACGTTTACTGTTGAAGAATTGACCGTGACGTATATCGATGTATGGAAGAACATTTTTCCAACTACAAAATTAAGTTTGTCCTTGGGATAAATTCATCCCAACTACGGAACCCTTCATTTTGCGAGGTCTGAGCGACTGCCAATCTGCCATCTGACCACAATCTAATTAACGAGGAATATTTTGGTGGTCCTAAGGCCTAACTACTAATATTTTTAAAGTAAACATAACCACGGATATATATATTTTTTTTCAATATCAGTTTATTGACATTGGCAATAACACTGATAATTTAACTGTCTGCTATTTCTTATCAGATTAGCTACTAAAGATTAAAGATTAGTGTTATTTATTATATAAGACGAACACGAGGTTGAAGTAAACACAAAAGTGAAAAGTGAGTTCGATTTATATTTTTCCTCTAGCAAACTGATTGATTGACTGATTTGACTGACCGGTAAAAACTAAATTATGTCTAGCGACCTCTAGGCAGCCAGCTATCTACTTATACGAATAAATTGTCGTAATCTTTTTGACACAGCAGGAGAATAAAAAGTTAAATAGCAAAGCAGTTATTATTTATTCCAGAAATCCCCACCAGTGGGGATTGTTATTTTTTTTCCAGAAATCCCCACTAGTTAAATAAACTAAGCCTAGTGGTGATTTTTGGAAAAATAAGTAAGGCGTGATTAAGTATACATATACCAAATTACAGCTTTCTATTACTAAGATTCTAGAGCTAAGCCGCGGACAAACAGACAGACAGACGTACATGGCGAAACTATAAGGGTTTCTTATTGACATATACAGAACCTTAAAAATGTGTCGATTGCGCGCACATTGTATAGTTCTAGTTCCAGAAGCCAAGTTTCTTAAACAAATTCAACACAAATGAATAAATTTTTATCTTCAAGAAAAATTGTCTTTAGTATTCCGTGTGTGGGTAGTGCCTATTCACAAGCGTGCGATGCGAAGCTAACCTTCTAATCATGCATTTGATAAGAACCACCCAGGATCTCTAATTAAGCACCACAAGGACAGTTACGCTCACTATGTCATTAAGTGGCCTAGTCATTAATCTAATAAATCAATGATGCACTAATAGTAGCTTCCCTAATGATAATTCACGGACTGAATGCAACACATGGATGGGAAAGTCGAGATTCTCAGATTGAAAGAGAAAGACAGAAGAATACAGGACGAATTGCACCTTCTTTATTTCGTGACAGATCAACAATGGTTTTTTCAATACAGTTGTTAAACATGGCTTACTTTCAGAGGCTATAATTATGATTCGAAAATTAAATCTTTTGCATATACATCTTTCTGTTATGCGGTTCGTGACTTTTTTTTACGAGATTACTTTTGCAGTTGAGTTTTAAATTTTAAGTCAATTTAAAAAGTTTAGTAGCAAAGGAGTTTTATACATATAATAAAATGGGATAGATTATATACGAGGAAAAGAATGAGTCCGTACGTCTTAGCATTGAATTCTCAAGTCTTTTAAATGGTTGTTTAATATATTTAATTACCAGTTTTATTTGAACTATTTTCACATCAACATTTGTCAAAAATCGAATAGGCTATATAGGTTGCTTTCGTTGTAAAAAAAAATGTCCAGTTGCAAAAACGCGCCATTTTCTGAAAATTTTAATTTTCTTTTTACCTGTATGTATGTTGAAATAAATATATTTAATTCTTTGATTTGTTTTTTAATATTTCCCACAACTGTATTGAAAAACGTCGAGTGATGCACGGGTGTGTAAGTTATTGCAATCTCGTGTCATTAAAAACCCTCGCTTTCGGCTCGGGCTTGTCAATGACAGCTCGTTTACAATAACCTACTTTCCAACCTTGTATCACAATGTACTAGGTATTACATTTCATTGTATCATCTGACAAGGTATTTTAAAGGTACACCACTTCAGTACACCACCAGCTAGGTCCCTTATCATCATAATCATCCAGCCGGAAGACGTCCACAGCTAGCCATAGCAGCCGTTCGCACTGTTCGCGCTGTACTGTACGATATTTTACGGAACAAAATTGGGGTTACGGTTTATAAAAAACCGTATTTAACTGTCGTGATCATGTCAAAATTATACAGCAAACTATCGTACTGAATTGCTGTGTGAACGGGGCCATATTACTCACCCCAAGCATCACCATCTAGTTTCCTGACTCAAACAATATTGAAGAAGAAACACCGAAACAATTTTCATAAATAAAATAATATCAATATACTCACGCGCAGACATCTTGGAGCTCCTCATTTTCACTTCAATGTTTGTCAACGTCCTCCCACAAAGTATCGTGAACTGAGATCTATACAATCGGCAGGGTTGTCACGAGATCGTCTATCACACCGTTATCGAAGGATTTACCTCGACACTATCTGAAAGATAACTGGTCCTTCGTTTCTTTCAGTTCCGCTTCTACGTGTATTAGTAATAGGGCTTAAGGTTTGGTTTCATTGACTATTTGGTGGCATCTTGAACCTGTTAATATAATTTTTTTTTTCGACGTGAATACGTCTTTGAATTTTTCTTTTATAGTGGAAGGCAATTCAGAAAACTAATGTTAATAAAATCAGGGGAATGCAGTTTGGTGTTGCAGCTACTTAACTATCATCTACATCCAAAATTTTATGACACCACTCGATAGTAGAAGAATCAAAGAATTCGCGTGGTGGAAGGGGAAGCGACGCCATTTTGAGGTCGTTTCGCTGCATCACATAATTTCCGTTTAGCATAAATTTTGTCTCCGAGAAGCTACGACGTTTGTTTAAGTTTCAAACGTCAGCTCTTGTCGGACCAACTTCATCGTCAGATCTATTGATTGCCCATAGAAAACATTAGTGTGAAATAGTTATAGTGAATATAATATGGAATTAAAGTAAAGAAATAAAATAAATAATGCAATGTCGACCTTTACTCGTCAAAAAGCCAAATCAAAATATAGAGATCGTATACGGTTAGAAGGGGCTTCTCAAGAGCAATCCAGTGATGCCCATAAAACACCATATGACAAAGTGAAGCGGTGCCGGGAACGTAAAAGAATGAAGGCCTCCGAGCAGATCAACGACGGCGCCAGAACATTTGCAAACGTACTCGTATTCACGTAAAACATATTGCTGTGTCCACGACACTTGGCCTTCAGTTTAGTTTATTCGTTTCCAACCTAGTACCTGTGTAATTGTAGTTGAGTTTATAGACCAAACACAGATAAATATCTAGACTCAAAACAACAAGCCAGTGCAGCCAGTCTACGTGGGCCTCGACAAACATGTCAGAGGCACTGCAATACCGCGGCAGCCCCATCAGCATCCTGAATGCATGGTTGTACTGCACTGTCGGGTCACTGTACGCCGTCTGCAAATAGTCAACCCACGGGCTGCACGCATTATGCTATGTATTATTATGTTTCCGGATCGCCAGTGTAGTTTCATATTAAAATTGAGATCGCAATTTTAGTTAGTCAAACCCGATTTATATTCCTTTTCTGTATTATTATGTCGTCCATCCAGACTTTTCATGATAAAATTAAACATTTCAAACTTACCAATATCGCGACTAAAAATGCACTCCAATACCTTTGTCATGTCCATAGAAAAGAAAAAGAATTTAAATAAATATAACATATTTATCAATAAATTGAAGCTTTTCCTTGTAAGCAAATGCTACTATAGTATAAGCGAATACTTAAATGATACATAATATCATTATCATTCATCAGCCGATTCAGCCGAAAGACGTTCACTGCTGCACATAAGCCTCCCCCAATTGGGGGGTTTGCCATAATCGCTACGCTTGGCAGGTGGGTTGGCGATCGCAGTATGGTGTTAAAAATGCATAGAGAACGCTGCTGCCCATTCTCTAGTAAGTCCCTCAGTCGCCTTATACGACACCCACGAGAAGAAATGGGATGGTGCTGTTCTTTACGTCCGGCACCACACGGTACACAAAAACAACACAGATAAATATCTAGACTCAAAACAACAAGCCTGTATAAACAAATGCTTTTGTTGTGAGCGCGAATGTAACGATTCGTAACGTTGTACGGCTTCGATGTCTGAAACTAAGCACAATTTCGAGGAACTTAATTTGTAGGAGATATGTGCGAAAACTACCAAAACTACAAGAAGGCATGGTATATTCAGAAAAAAATGGCAGCGTGAATTATAATGACTCCAGGTAAAAGTTAGTAATAGTTTGGAACCATGCGCATGGTTGGTGGTGAGATGTATAATTATATTTATTATGTAATTCGTATCTTATTCGTGCGAGCACAAGTTTTAATAAACTAACTGGTGAATATGATTTGGACTCTTTCAATACCAGTGTTTTTCGGCTTAAGCAGTTGTTGGTGAAAAGCTTTTTTACGGAAAAGTAATTGTTTGCGTCTGAATGATTTTTACTTTGTGTGAATCGATCGTGTTATTTTGTTTCCTACTTTATGTTATAGGTATTTTGTACCGACCTTTTTTGTTGTATTTTTTGTTTCGAGTGTTTATCAGTGGAATCTTGTAAATAGCCTTCAAATGCATATTGTTTAAGAACACTGTTTATGTTAGCTGTAAGTTTCCCGAATAGAATAAAATAAAATAAATAAATAAAAATAAATATAACATTTTTTACATAAAATATATGCGATATTACCGGCACCGCACCTTAACAAAGTAGTCTTGAAGTACGCGATGTCCATCACCTGTACTGTACGCTGCATTTCCCATTAATGTTTCACACAATCGATATTGCCCACTCACATACTGATTGGTTTTGTCTGGTCTAAGAGAGGGTTGTTGTATTCTCAGCGAGGTACCTACAGGTGTTTATTAAGGCCGAAAAAATGGACTTAGGTAAAATAGATGTAAACTAAGGGATACCTTTCAAGGTTTGTTTTTAAAGATATTAAAAAAATAAAGAAACAGAGTTTTTTTTAAGTGCATAAAAAATGAAACAAATCTTTGATTCCCATGTTTTATTTTACAATATTTTAGTTACTATAACGAGAACTACGGAAGTGTAAAAACATTGTTCATAAAGAATACAGAAACATATTACCTGACTAACAGGTAAGTAATAGGAATACTATTATTCTTAAATCTGACTCTGACTTCAGACAATCAATAAATAATAATACGATATTTGTGATCCTGTAGTCTCGGGGGAGACCGATAAGACTGCGCCAAGTGCACAGTGGCGCCCTCATCGTTATTTCGGTGATTTCTTTTATTTTAGAATGAAAATGCATAAAATAAGCTCGTCAAATTGTGCTTCACAAGACTATACGTTATTATTACTACAAACAGTAGTTTTAAATTGTTATGTTTTATTGTAATCATTAAAACGGAAAATAGTGGCCACTAAGCTCCGTTTTAATGATTACAATAAAACATAACAATTTTTAAACTACTGTTTGTAGTAATAATAACGTATAGTCTTGTGAAGCACAACTTGACGAGCTTATTTTCTGCATTTTCATTCTAAAATAAAAGAAATCACCGAAATAACGATGAGGACGCCACTGTGCCCTCGGCGCAGTCTTAACAGTTTCTTCAAGAAAGTGGCCTAACCTGCATCGTAAAGATGAGAGAGAAACCGGCACCCTAGATGCGGGAGACACTTTTTATCTCAATCAAGGTTTTCGAAGGAAATTCCTAATCCATTGCTCCATCTGTTTGAAACAATCTTACTCAATCTTACTCTTTTATCTACTCGACAATGTAAATAACGCAATGAATGTTGTTGACTTGTCAAAATGAAAAGCATTTCAATTGTTAGGCGCCTGATACACGTAAAGTATTTACTGTGTTCCGCCAATAAATACTAATGTATCGTTGTATTTATTGAACGTGTAACTTGCGTACTGATGAATGAATATTTAATCATGGATTTCTAGATTTCTTGATTCCGTATTCACGATCCTTCGGAATGTGATAAATATTGAACGTGTAATCTCGCGTCAGTATTTATCACGTCAGTAGTGTCAGTAGCGTGTCAGTAGTACGCATCACACTAGCGATGGAGGCGGACGACATGTTTGATTCAACAGAGACGGAGGCGCCGTCGTTGCCCTCGTCCTCGAACCGCACCCTCTCTAGGGATCAAGAAGTTCTAAAGGAGTTTATTCTAAATTTAGAAATAATACCTGGGTATACCTTTCTCTTTGTAGGTACCAGTTTTTTGACCACCGTGTTCTTTTAACTTTTTTTTTTAAACCAATTGCAAAAATAATAGCCACACAAGTTTTAATTTTTAGATATATGTCCATTTTAATGTGTTTTCACCAAGAAACCGGACTAAATACTGACGTAATAAATATTGAACGTGTGTCTGGTGTATTAATCCATCAATAAATACAGACGTCTATCAATAAATACTTAACTGACGAATCGCAGTAAATACTTTACGTGTAACAGGCGCCTTAGTATGTTACGCAATTACACATGTCACGGGTAAAACTCCCACGATGTTGATTTGTTGAACATAGGCAGGGGTTAAACCAGGCCTATTTAAAAAAATAAACTTTCCTATCATTCAACGGTTGAGTGACGCGGAAGTTCATTTGTGTAGCTTCAGCATTTTCGTTCAATAACGTTTGGGCAGCCTTCCACGTTTCCTGTAAAGGATATTAGTTACATTAAATAGAATTATAAAAGTGTTACCAGCCTATCTTCTTTAAAGGATATTTAAAATATGACTAGAGATATTTTATAAATGATGTTAGGGGAGTAAAAGAAGCAAGCATATTTTCAGGCTATATTCTGCAACCACAAAATCGACAAGACAGTCATAGAATACAAACATACAATAATTAATCCTTTCAGGGTTTCCCACAATTTTATTACACTTAAACTGGGGATGATTTTTTTCTCGTCTATCCCATGGTATGGGATATCGTTGGATAGGTCGTTCAAAAATACTGCGGGTCTGTGAAAACCATTCTTTAATTCAAAGATCCGTTTGCATAATATTAAGCTTTAAAGTGCTAATTTCATCATAAGATCTTTAGGATCTTAAGGGGTGTCCTTAAGATAACAAAAAGGAGTTTAATCCCAATAATATTTTTAATATAACCTAAAATCTTAGTTTAGACTATTTGACCACGACCCATAATCAGCGATATACAAAAAAATAAAAAATGTAATTCAAGTTCCTTCTCTCCTCTAGTTCGAGATATAAAACTATTGTTTCGATGTTACCAGTCCTGTTCTGGTTCCGCAGTCAACAAGAAACCCTTATAGTTTAGCCATGTCCGTCCGTCTGTCCGTCTGTCCGTCCCCAGCTTAGCTCAGAGACTCTTAGTACTAGAAAGCTATAATTTAGCATGGATATACATATTTAATCACGCCGACAGTGGTAAAATAAAATTATGAAAATAATTAGTTATTTAGGGTATCTCCTGTACATGTAAAGTGGGGATTTTTTTTTCGCTTATCCCATTTTGTGGGGTATTTTTGGATAGGTCTTTCAAAAATATTGCTGGTTTGTAAAAACAATTTTTCGATTAAGGGATCCGTGAAATATTAGGCTTTAAAGTACTAATTTTTGTTAGAGTTAAGTGTCCCCCTCCCCCCTACTAGCTAAATGGTTGTTTTTGGATATTTGAAAAAATCACGGCAGTAGTGTATATTACGAAGTTAAAAGCAGAACTATCACAGCTAAGTATATACAAGTTAACGAGTAATAGTCGACAACTTATATTTAAAAATGTATGGGAGAACCTGTTTTTCAACTACAATGTTTAAGTTTGTTCTTGGGATAAATTCATCCTAACTACGGAACCCTTTATTATGCGTGGTCCGATACGCACTTTGCAATTTTTTTTTACTATTGTCCTTTAAGAGTATGTACTTACTTACTACT
Organism: Dryobota labecula; assembly: GCA_947523025.1. NCBI lineage: Eukaryota > Metazoa > Arthropoda > Insecta > Lepidoptera > Noctuidae > Dryobota > Dryobota labecula. The sequence goes on along the minus strand of OX383289.1, from coordinate 22,473,273 downwards.
TATAATTCTTTTTTTTATCATGATGTAGAACGTTTTTTGTAAACAATAAAGATAACATTTTACGTCAAAGCTTGCATGAAAAAATAAGTTACTCGTGTATTACAATCATTTTAACCCTGAAATAAAACTATCTGTGCAGTAGCTTTGAAAAATGGATCAGTAAATCTCTTTTATAGCCTCACAAACGATTTAAATGACACTAGCCACTACACTGCGTAAATAATGGTTTAAAACGACAACTCAGTTTCATAAAAAAAAAATACTTTAACACTATGTACACTATATTTGCTGTAAACTTATAAAAGTTGTACTGTAAAATCGCGACAATAAGTCGGATTTGACGTTTCTCATTCTACGTGCCGCGATGACTTTGTATGAACGTCTATGTAAAAAATCGAAAAATCAAATTCATAATCCTGATTAATTACTATGTTATCCATACACTATAACAATGAGTTTCATTCGTAAGCCCCATGTTTCACTTTATATTGGAAAAATGCACTCAAAAACACGAATTAATCGTTGATTTTTATTCTGACATGACGTTATTAAAACTCTAAGTATGATAAATCTATATGTCTCGAGAATCGGTTTTTAACGCAACCGATTTTTTTTCCCGTCACTACACAAAGTATTTTTATTGCTGTCAAATCCGACTTCTTAGAATGTCGCGATTTTAGTTCGTTCACGTTGTTGTTATGAAATGTCATCTGTATTCCTCTTTTTCAGTCAAACATTTGTTTCATAAAGATAATAGTTATTATTATAAAATTGGTATTTTTAAAGGACAGGAAAAAATAAGGTACTTTACGCAAGAACTGAGGTGATGCGTAGAATATTTTGATGGCTAACCACAGTGTGGAATCTACAGACTAAGAAAACACGTAAATCCTATAGCTCTCACATGGCTGCCGCAAGGTCAACATTTCCCGAAGCCATCACAAATGCACTGGAATTGTTCGAAAATGGAAAATGTCACAAAAAATCATATCAGAAAACTGTTCACTTAAAATGTTAATCGGATTATGATAATCAGGCGTAGTTATCGAAATATTCTATTAATAACAAACAAAATTCACGGACAGGTCTACTCAGCAGGAAATAATGTTATAACAGACGTAGATTAAATGATTTAACTGTAAATTTTATGTAACAATTTATCCGTTCCATCAAAATTATAACATTACCTACTTTATATTCCAAAATTGTTCCACATGTCAGAATACGCCCTATATTACATTTTATGGCACGTCTTGAAACAATTTAATGAGATGCTAATTAATTTTATGATTACATCAATGCTACATAATTATTAAAATGGATCTCCTAAAAACCTTGTGTTGGCGTTATTTTCGGCTGGATACCATTCGGAAAAACGATATATAGCAAAATTAAAAATTTAACTTGTCTTGCTCTAAAAGTACGCCAATATAGTCCTACGTAGCGGGACTAAAGTGACCACTTTAGTCTCTAGGGAGTGAAAAATAATTAGTTTTTTAATTTCCTTCGTGTGATATAGACAAAATCAAACAGCCAGTAAATATACTGTGTAACAGCCAGTGACATTATCTGTGGAGTGTGGAACATTTTCATTGCGAAAATATTGAGAGTTTTAGTTCCATGGTTTTTCCGCAAAGAAGGTGGCGCCATGTGTTTTAAATTGTTAATCTGTGACTGGTTTAGAAGAAAAAACTGACCGCGAAAATTTCAGAATTTTTGTCGAGTGTAAAAATTTGTTCGGTTTTAAATAAATTTATTAAGAATGTCCTGTGACAGTGAAGAGTTTGACGTCCGAAACGTTACGAAAGTTTTATGGACTGGAGGAATATTATTTATTAAATATTTTTGTACTAAATTGACTATTTTTCTCGCACTCAAAGTGAAAAGTACAGTTTGCACCTCGAGAAACACCAACTTAATAGGGTATATTAAGTTGCACCTCGAGACTAAAAGCCAACTTAATAGGGTATATTAAGTTGGCGTTTAGTCTCGAGGTGCAAAATGTACTTTTCACTTTGAGTGCGAGAAAAATAGTCAATTTAGTACAAAAACATTTAATAGACCCATGCGGCTGTTATTATAATCGCCGTGGCTAATACTATATGGATTGTGTGCATTTTTATTTTTATGTGTGATCCGAAATAAATGAGAATATATTTATGTCGCAGACGAGTTGTATCCGGTACGCCAGCGCCATCAAGTCGCGTTCGATGGAGTTATTGGAGTTCGCGCCATCGATTCTTGACTAATCGTGCCGCTAGCGCTGCCTAGCGGCGCATGACGGAGTTTACAACATGACGTTCGACCGGCGACAAGTGTCCGCCGCACATTCGACAAGTGAAGTTCATCGATGGCAGTCAAGCAGTGAAGACATCTAGAAACTGTTGCGCGTTCGGTATAGTTGTGTCGTGTTCCTACATTAATTACTTTGGATACCCATTACTGCATAGAATCAAGTTCTTCTAACTGAACAGACAGATCTGCTGCTGGGGAGTTTGTTCCGCTACTTCTTCTTCCCAGCTAAAGCACTAGGAAGTGGTGAAGGGATGGGCGTTTTGAGGACTGTCTTATGTAAACTTTAAGGTTCTCAGGTTGAGTAAATGACTTTTGAGTTTAATTCGGTTTTTCTATTGCGCAATAACCAACACTACCCACAGTACGCCCACAGTAGTTAAAATATGGCTGATGATAACGAGAGAAACCTACCGTTCTCCGACATTTATATTATTTAGCCACGAGTCCCTCTAACACTCAAAGAATACGCTTTCCTAACTGGTAGTCACAATTTACAACTTTCCCATAATAGGAATTTAAACACAAAACGGCTACTAATTAATGAGCTACCATGAATCACTGTCGGTATACGGTAACGACCCTCGTGCATTAATAAATCAATCTGCTAATCTAATACCACCAATACTGAAAACAACAAAATTTGTAAAATGCATTTGCGATTCATTTTTCCTGAACATTTTAAACTTAGTGACGGTACTTAAGTGAGTAGTCAGATCTGTTATCCAACTTACGTGGCTAATCTTTTTACAACAAAATGAGAATGCGAGTAATGGCTCGCACTCTCATTTTGTGGTAACATCGAAAAAATTGTTTTATATCTCTAACTAGAAGAGAGAAGGAACATGAATTACAATTTATTATATTAGTTTTTTTTTCTTAATATCGCTGATTACGGGTCGTGGTCAAATAGTCTAAACTAAGATTTTAGGTTATATTACAAATATTATTGGGATTAAACTGCTTTTTGTTATCTTAAGGACACCTCTTAAGATCCTAAAGATCTTATGACAGGATTTAAGTCGAAAGACGTCCAGTGCTGGACATAGGCCTCCCCCAAAGGAAAGTTTGCCATAATCGCCATACTTGGTAGGCAGGTTGGCGATCGCAGTAAGGTGTTAAAATGCATAGAGAACGCTGCTGCCCATTCTCTAGTAAGTCCCTTAGTGACCTTTTACGACACCCACGGGAAGAAATAGGGTGGTGCTATTCTTTATGTCTGGTACCACCCGGGACGACGGGATACTGATCCTAAGATGCCCTGATATTTTATGAACGCATGTCATCGATTATTCTAAATCGATGACGCATGTCCATAAAATATCAGGGAATTTTACCGTCAGTATCCCGGCAGGGATGGGAAAAAGATTGCATGCCCCGGTCACGAACTGAAGTTGAAGAACACAAATAGAACTTTCTAGATAGCTTTGAGTCACAGATAGAGTTCCAAATTTATAATCTAGTACAATAATCTTACCCTGTTAATATGCAGAGTCCTTCCTCTAATAAGCCATAGAACAGACTCGGTGCAAGGCGGGGTGGTCATAGATCCTTGATAGCAAGCGTACTCTTTGAATGGAGGGTTGAAGTAGCTGAGAGAGTTCCCCTTAAGAGTTGCGTTCCGAAAGCCCTGTTTCTTAGCCGCGACCAAAATATCCATCAAGCCTTGGTGTGTGTGGTTTGCATACTGAAATGAAAGAAAGGAAGGTGTTTTGAAAATATTTAATAAGTACTACAAAATTTGACAAGTCGATGCGCTTATAATATTCCTAATCACTCAAGCATCGACTAATGACACCCAATTTTAATCATCTATTGTTGCAAGACTCCCGGAACCCTTTCTTCACTTGTGGATTACATGTTATACTAAGTTTTCAATTGTTTTAATGGAAAATTAATACAGTCTTGTATGTAGTCTTCCGCATTAAAATACCTAAACGCTTACATTCTCGTAGACTGAAATGTAAGAAATTATTGAGGAATATTCTGGAATACTGGAAGAAATTTAACACTTAATTATAAACGTTCAATGGTAGAAAACTCATTTCATCTTGAGTATGTTATCGGATATATTTTTCTAAAGACTTGAGAATTCTATTATATAATCCTAACAACTCTCGGGAAATTTAAAGCTAGATTCTGATATCAAGTTAAATGAACTTGCTGCGGAAAATTAAAGCTGAATAAAGGAAGACAAAGTATTTTCAAATGCAAGATTCGTATACCCACCGATTCTGATTTCGATTTCGTGATTCGTGTACTTTCGAATCAATTTTAAAGTTAAAATAATTTGTAGCTAAATGAAAGGCAATTTTTTATATTTTTTGTCTGGTCTGTTTAACTGAGACAAACGTTAAAATCTCTATAATTCTTATATTGTTTACTGCGTTCAATCAGTATTTATAATCTGAACGCAGTTACGTAAGTAGCATGTTTTACATCATCATACAACATTTTAAAACAAATGTCCAATGAAATTGTGTTTCTATGCATCCAAGGAAATGCATCTCTAAATTTCGAAACTTTGATACGGTCTTATGCTAATCTGAGTCATTATTGGATTTATTCAAATCCCGAGTTTGAGCTATGTGATCTGCCGCGAAAGCGCCTCGACTATCTGTCTTACTTAGGTTGGCCTAAAATAACCATTTTATACAAAGCTTATCCCGAAAATAAGAAAAGCCACCGACAACGGAATGTGAAAGTGATGTCAGGTCGATGCCCTTTCGCGGCAACCGTTTGACAATGTATGGGGTAAATTATTTTCACTTCGTTAGGTACTATGATTTTCGATTTGCGCCGCTGCCTGGAGGATAGAGAGATTAATAAAACGCTGAACAATCTTGAAAGAAACAGGATCCGTTTTGTTGTGAAGTACGAAATATATATACGCAAAGGGCTGTCAATGCTCTGCGGGTCCAATACAATAAGTGTTCGAACAGAGTGCATGCTCGACTCGAGCGTGTGGCGGGGCGGCGCGTGCGGTGCGGAGTTCGTGTAATACATGCAATCCTTCACGAGTGTCCTGAGTGGCGGCCGAGCGGCGCGGTGCGGGAAGCGTGCTTGTTTGCGGTGAGCGTGGCGTCGCGTGCAGTTCAAACCAGTTTGTGTTTACTTATAAAACTCACCACACAGGATTCTTTGTTGAATTATTAATTGATAATAATATTTTACCAGACATTTTCTTTTAAATACATATCAATTATATGGTACGTCCCCAACGCCATGATGAAAAATGTGACCCGCTCACACGAACGCTAAGCGTGCACTAAGGCCACTCGGCGAACGGTCTTTTGCTGCTTGCACGCAACGCTGAACGCCCCGCCGAATGCCTTTTCACTTAGTCCGTACAATATAACGTATTCAGGATGCAGCTGAGGCTCCCTTCCTTTTGCAGCGTGTCCGCCATGTTCATGGAGGCACGCACAGATGATGCGCGGCAATTTTACGCAAGAAAGCGGCGTCACTGCTGCACAAAGTGCGTAGGTATATGCAGCAACAGCATCTTGAGTGTGATAGCGTACAGGTATGACTGTCCGTTCTTCAAAAATTGTATGCATTTATGTGTGAACTAACATGGTTTTAAGCACTATTTTACCAACAAAATGAATCATGTCTGAATAAATAAATTATATTATATTATCTATCCAGTCTTTTGTGATTTGAAGTTGATATTGTTAAAAAGCGTTTTTTTTTACCATTAAGCCAAGCTTAATGCTTGAAATGGCATTAGGAACCTGTCCCAGCGGCCGACAAAGAAGTGACTAGTTAGCAAAGATTTTTTCGTTCAAGAAACGTACTAAAGAGGTCCCATGTAAGTAAAAGAGATACAAAATTTGATCTAAATAAAAACGGCCACATTCCTCTAGATCGTATTTTGTTGCTTCTTGTCTCAATATGAAACTTTATAAAAGGTGTTAGAGTTGATTGAGCCGTTTTTCATAATTCCTTCTCAGTCACGAGATAATGGTTTTGAACGAATGACGCTAGTGGACCGGTGACAACGCTCTTAATAAAAACTCATATCATATATTAATAGTCGATCGCTGACTGTTTACACGCCCGCTTTGGTGGGCAAAATACTCGCTGGGAAATTCACATTTGGTAGATACTCATACCAGCGAGTAATCGCTCGTCGCCGTCGCGCACTCGCTGCTTGCCAACTCGTTATCAGTTGCTAGCTCAACCCGCCTCTTGTTAATCGCTGGTGGTGGGACAGATGCCTAAGAACGACGTCCCAGTCGCTAGGTATATTCGATTTTTAAAATCAATCAAATTTACACTAGGCATTAAAACTAATACTCCAGCAAGACAAAATCACTTTGACCTGCACTTTGATAAAAATGGCAAATCTCATTCTCAACTTGATTAACATACTCTATGTACATAAGTTAGATTCTTTATAGAATAGATAATTTGATTAACATTAGTAATCGTAATAGTGATTTTATTTCCAAACTTATAGCTTATAGCAAGCCAAAGTAAGATTTCCTTTTTAGGGTTCCGTAGTCAACAAGGAACCCGCGGCTTCGCTCAGAGACTGTTGATCATAGAAAGCTGTAATTGGGCATGGGTATACACATTAATCACGCCGACAAAAAAAATTGTAGCGCACGTAAAGTGGGGATGTTATGTTTTTTCTCGTCTATCCCATGGTGTGGAGTATCGTTGGATAGGCCGTTCATCAAATATTGCGGGTCTGTGAAATACAAAAAATAAACACGGGAGCTTATTTTATCGAGGTGTTAAGCGAGACAGTGCTATCTACCGTCAAGTACGTCTTGAAGTATTGAAGTACCGAGAAGTCAAAAGGAAAACTGTCAAAAGAAAAGAATAACAGAAAAGTAGGCTTACAAGATAACGAGCATGCAATATTCAACCAGCTTACATTTACATTGCAGTTGAAATGTATGGGAGAACATGTATGTATTTCTACTACAATGTTAAGTTTGTTCTTGGGATTTTATCCCAACTACTGAACCCTTCATTGTGCGTGGTCTGACATGCACTTAGCCGGTTTTTTATAAGGAAATTGTTCACGTCTCTAACTTATTTAAACTGGTTACTAAACTTTCCGTAGAGGCGCCCCGCGCTAAACCGTTTTGGTGCCTTCTGGCAAACTTGCTCCTTATTGACATTGATTTATTATCTCAGTAGGTATCACGGTACTTGAACTTTTAACTAAGTCTAAGTGTCACTGAAAATTATTCAGTATCTTTTACGAAACTCTAAACCCTTTACTAATTATCTATTAAAATTATCTTAACCTAATTTTTACACCCACTAACTAACTGTCAACAAAATACAAAGTGATCTTTTTCAAAGTTTTCAATCCAATTAAAAAGTCAACGGCTTATACTTTTGTAGAACGGATGTCAAGGTATCATAATGAAAAAGGGTATTTAAAAATAGATTAATCTTACCCGAGTCAGTTAAACAAACGAAGAAAGGACATTTCATTAAGATAAACGATGATTGTCACAATCGTTGGTCAATTAAATGAAAAAGTATCATAAAACGTTACTGAAAGCCCTCTTCTAAGTCAACACTTTTTTAAGACTAGTACCTAATCGCTTTTATAAGATTGTCGGCTGACGCGCGCCCTTAGCATAATGACAATCTTGCCACAAAGATAATATTTTTTTTCTAAAGGTTTCTCACATTCTCTATCACATTTTCTATGAAAAATTTAAATCTTTTGTCACCTCTCATGTCAAGTGATTCTATAGGATTTATAAGCAGCCGAGTTACGGCGTACTCACGTAAAAAGCTTGTAACTGGCGCCAGTATGCCAGCGTTTGTTGGCGCTGACAAGCGCTTGTTGTCAACGCTGGTCGGCGCAGGCAGTTTCCATACTTTTTGCCAAATCAGCGCGAACTGGCGCCGACTTATTCAGATACGAGCTTGCCGATGGTTATCGATGACGGTTCGCGCTGATTTTTAAAAAGTTGGCATATCGGCGCCTGTGACCAGCTTTCTACGTGAATACACCCTTAGGCTAAAGAAAGGTACCTACTCGGTGAGCATTCGCTTCAGCAAAAGCTCGAACAACGAATATTTCCAACAGAAATTTGCGAAACGAATTCCCGCGGTGAGTAAAATCGTTTAAACGCTTTGTTGTTTATTCTCTACTAGCGACTCCCCAGGGTATTGCACGGGTGCGATCTGCTATCTACTGATGTGACATGTCAAAACATCGAGATGATATTTTGACATGTCGCCGACGATGCTAATCTAAGTTAAATATCAATGTATTATACACGTATATTTATATACACATTAATATTTTCGGATTTATTCGGAAGGTGTATACCTTCACACGACACGTGTGACACGAAAAGCGACTTAATTTATACAGATTCAAAACTGTGAGCAACAGAAACTTACCAACATATTTTTGCTCCATTTTTGATATAACTACGAGTACGAATTCCCACAGAAATTCAGTGCCAAAGTCAAAATATTTTCCGTCACGTAGACTATTAAAACTTACAAGAAGCACTCACAAATGTCAACAAGTAGGTTCTGAGGGCGTTCTAGGATGAGAAAGGATTTCCGAGAAATTGGGAAGTGCTTACCAATGTATCTACTTATTTTCTTTTAAACGACATTTTGTCGTACCCCTGGGTGTAGTTTCTACAAGTAATAAATAAGTCCTGGTTCAACTTATTTATTTTGTTTTATTTTATTAAATAGGAAAAACAAACAGCTATATTATGCAATATTACAAACAGAAAACATAAATAACTTAAGTAATTATGTAGCCCACAGCGCTGTTTACGAATTACCACTAATAAAACCTTAAAATCGCTTGGAGGTACACTATTTATGCATGACAGTTACACTAATAATATTATATAATAACAATTACTTCAATTATTAACAATAACTATTATTAACAATTACTTCGTTTTACCACACGCTACGCGTATGGTAAAACTCGCATCATGGCCAGGTGAAGACGTAAAATTGTGTACTCACCACTGGCAGTAAAAAAGAAAGCCCTCTATTGCACATTTACATCCCTCGCATGCGGCTTGGTTCACAAATACTTGCGATTTCGGGCTTTCTTTCTTTTACAGCCCTTGGTAAGTAATGTACTATTATGTGTTCGAATGCTTTGTAAGTTGCTGCCATTTGCCAAACTGGTGAACGTAGACCAGTGTTAGATCGCGAAAATCAGCCGTTCCACAGATTTAAGTCGGGCTGGTCCACAAATTTAAAGTCGCTCAGCGTGCTATGGAGTGGCATATGTTCGGAATTTCTTTGAAGAATAAAATCAGGAACGAAATTATCCGGAAGAGAACCAGAGTTACCGACGTAGCTTGCAAAGTAAGCAAGCTGAAGTGGCAGTGGGCTGGCCATGTATGTCGAAGGACCGATGGCCGGTGGACGAGTCCTGGAGTGGAGGCCGCGTATCGGCAAGCGTAGTGTGGGACGCCCTCCAGCTAGATGGACCGACGACCTGACCGGTGGCTGGGATAGACTGGATGCGGAAGGCAGAGGACAGGGTGTTGTGGCGCAGCATGGGAGAGGGCTATGTCCAGCAGTGGCAGCTGCGATAGGCTGAGTTGATGGATTGAAGTATTAACGTTTTGTTTAGGATCGTTTTTTTTTTTTTCGTCATTACAATGTTTGATCCATAGAGAAAGTTGTTCAGTTTGATGGTATGTACCACACCTTTAAATATGACCACACATTTCTGATACACTCTGTATATATGTTGCGTTGTGTTGCAAAAATTCTAGGATTTTTGCTACAGGACCGAATTATCTTAGGATAATCGCGATTAACGACGATGAGTACGCGCCCTTTGGCTAATATGAACGTTGTACATTGATGGATGCGCTAACTAGATAAAAACTACATTCGAGCCATATTTTGGCCATTCAGAACAAAGATGTAACGAATTTATTCTTAAAGTCAATCAGCATTCAAGTTTCCAATCGTCCTAAACAAACGGAGATTTTTCACGACTTATGTTTAAGTCCCATGCAACAGGGAGCGAGCCTATAGCCGTACTGAGAAATTCCAGATGGAAAAACCGGGCAAGTTCGTGTCCGACCACGCACAATGTAGTTGGTATGAATTTATCCCAAGAACAAACTTAACATTGTAGTTGAAAAACATATTCTTCCATAAGGAACGTATGTGGGAACATATTTTTCAGCTGTAAATGTAATTTGGTCGACTATTAATCGGTAACTTGTAAAGCCTACTTAGCTGTGATAGTTTTCCTTTTAACTTCGTTATATACTACTGCTGTGCTGCTTTTTTTACACATCCAAGTACAACCATTTAGCTGGCAGGGAGGGACACACTTGACTCTTAACAAAAATTAGCACTTCAAAGCTTATTATTACGCAAACGAATCCCTGAATCGATCGACAAATGGTTTTCACAAACCGGCAATATTTTTGAACGGCCTATCTAACGATACCCTATACTATAGGATGGACGAAAAAAAAAACCATCTCCACTTTAGGTGTAAAAAAGGTAACATAAAAAAAAAGATTTTATTTTATCACTTTGTCAGCGTAATTAATATGAAAACTAATGCTAAATAACAGCTTTCTAGCACTAAGGGTCTCTCAGCTACGAGTAACCCGTGGTCAGACAGACAGACAGACAGACGGACATGGCGAAACTAGAAGGGTTCCTTGTTGACTATGGAAACCTAAAAACGATTAAAATCTAGTTGCAATTTCATTTCAGGGACAATAAAGGTTTTTTTTTTTATTCCATACTAATGTAAAAGTAACTCTATCTGTCTGTCTGTCTGTGTGTTACCGTGATACGGGGTGAATAGGGATGCAGGGATGAATGGGGACGAATTTTAAAAATGGATTTTAACGTTGAAATAATATAGTTTGTTGGCAACAAGGACACTTAATCGTTAATTATAATACAGTAAACACATTACAGTCCTTTTTGGCAACTAACTACATTATTTCAATGTTAAAATCCCTTTTAAAGTTTGGTCCCGATTCACCCACTGCATCCCTATTCACCCCGTTTTACGGTACGTTTTCACGCCTAAACCGCTGAACCAATCGTCATGAAATTTGGCAAAGATATATAACCTGGGATATGGAGAAGGACATAGGCTACTTTTTACGCGATAACCGACATCCACGCGGGCGGAGCCGCGGGCAAAAGCTAGTTATAGATAAATATGAGGTAGGTATTAGTGATAGTTTGAGACAAATTAAAAATACGGCAATTACCCCTCAGATTGTGGGAAAACTTACACTATACAAATTTGCGACAGCCAGGATCGCCTGTGGATCACTCGATGAAGAGTCCAAAGCCTGATCCATGTCCTTATACTCAGCTGACACGTAGTAGAGCTGGGTTTCCAAAGGGTAGTACAGACTTCCCACTGTATGTTCTGCGGGCAGATGGAGTACCAGAGAATGGAAGAGGTACCGACGACTGTGAGCGGCTCCGCCATAGATTAGAGGACGTTGCTCGCTTTTCCATTCACCGAAGAGGATCACTGAAATGGAAAGTAATTATGTAGTCCTTTGTGAGTTTGTCATGTTAATGGGAAAATCTTTCTTGAACGGATCGTGCTTATCATGTAAGGGTGAATCTGAAAGATTAGTTTACTAAAGACGAGACTGCGATAGAACAGTTATACGCAATGAGAAGCTCATGTACAGAAGTGGGATCCTGGAAAGTGTTTATTAATGATTATGGCTCCTTATGAAGCTTGTTCAGCATAAAATGTGCTTCTAGAGTGAAAAAGTAATCACTCAATAAATAACCCTAATGTACTTGAATGTCAAAAGATGCATCGTCCAACATTTCAATCAAACAAACAACACTTGTAGGTACAATGAAAGTCAGAAACTTTAAAATTTTTAGAACGAATTTAAAAATATTGAAATTCTGGTTTCCGTTCCGGAAATAAGATATCGCAACAGTTTCCGCACAGGAAATATAAAAGGGGTAATCCGTTTATGCAAACAACTTTCAACTCAACGAGAGGGAGCGAATTGTGTCCACAAACGCGCGCACTTCGAATAATTAACGAACGGAATGTTTTTAGGAATGGTTTTAATTGATTATAATATTAATACGAGTAGTACACTCGTTCTGGCATTAAAATATCATCAGTTGCAGGTTCAATTGCGGTAACTGACAAAACACGTAAAATGAGTTGAGTATACAGTTTTTCTTCGTTTTTTCTTCTCATTCGAATAGTATACTTAACACATTTTAGCTCTGAATTTTGCACAAGTCAAACTGGTGTATTTCTAGCCCTGAAAAATTACAACTTAGAGTAAGTGTCTTGACACACAGGCATTGCTCTTATACAAATCATAGCTCAAATATTAAAAACAAAATTGGTTGTCTGTAAAGTCGGTTTACGGACGATAGTTTAACGTGACAACGTCATAACAAAACAGAACAAACGAGCGTAACGGGACAATGAGCGTAACGGGACAATGAGCGTAACGGGACAATAAGCGTAACGGGACAATGAGTCATCCTTTTTCGTGCATGCAGTTCATCGATTTATTAGACGTTGTCACTTCAAAAAGTAACATCGGATACACCATGATGTCATCAACATTATTTCAACAATAGTAATTATGTTACGTCTATTGACTCAAACTAGGTTTAAGCTTGGTGTTAGTTAAATGTCTTAGAAATATTTTTGATACCACAGACGAAAGAAGGCAAAACATTTTCAATTACTTCTGGAATTTAGATTCCCAAAGGAAGATAGATTGGCTTTCACAATGTGCTAACAGAGTACTAGTAAAGAGACCAAAAGTTGAAGTGGTTGAGAATAAAAAACCTTAGACATTACTCAGAATCTGTCTGTTTGTTCCGGCTAATCTCCGAAACGACTGGACTTTCACTGGCAGTTAGCTGAAGTCGTAAGGAGTAAGTAAGTCTACTAATAGTTTTATTTTAGAAAAAGCCAAGCGGGCGAAGCTGCGGGCCGCAGCTAGTACTAACATAAAAATACACCTCATTAGTACCTTGTCTTGCTTAAAATTCTGAATATTTTCAAACGTAAAACCACTCCCGTTTCTGTTAAGTAACCCATTAAAAATAATAAGAACCTTATGCAGTGAAGTCGAAAAAAATCATGATTTTTATCGTTCAATTTTTACCCCATCCCATGTCACGCCCTTTTGTCCTTAAAGCCTGGTTCGGACTATGTTAATAATTTAGTCAAGTGGCGAGTAATTCAGTAACTAAATATGTCTGAACAACAAAAAATTTGTCGAATAGTTTAGTAAGTGATTTAGTCCATTTTGTTCTATTTTTTCGGGCGAGTAGTGCCCCCCATCAAGGCTCCTCGCAACACGCGACGCGACATAAAGGCACCGCTCGTCGCGCGATACGCAGTGCCTTTGTATCGTGCCTGTTTGTAGGAGCTTTCATGCGACATTGCTCACTGGATGATCGGTTAAACCAGTTTGAGCCTGTCGAAATGAGTCGAGTTCATTAGCTGCCGCAAAAATTATGTATCGACATTTTAATAAACATATTGACAGTATAGTTACAAAATTAGGGTCAACGACTCATACCGAGACGCGACGCGACGCGACGCGACGTGTTGCCAACGATTTTACTATGCGCCTCGTGACGTTGCGATGCGTCTCGCGGCGGCGCGCGCTCACTGGCCCCTTCCAATATCGTCGCGTCGCGTCGCGTCGCGTCTCGGTGTGCGCTGACCCTTACTCGCCACTTGAATAAATTACTAACATAGTCTAAACCGGGCTTAAGAGGGCGTACAAGAGTCTACCTGCGCCACTCTTAAAAAAAATATTATCTCGTGACTGAGAAGGAATTATGGAAAACGGCTCAATTAGGAGGAACCACGGTAAGTTTGTCTAGAAGTTTCTAATACCTTTTATAACGTTTCATATTGAGACACGAAGCAACAAAATACGATCTAGAGGAATGTGGCCGCTATTCTTTAGATCGAATTTTGTTGCTTCGTGTCTCAATAAGAAACGTTATTTATTTACTTAAACTTCATGTACAATAGTGGTACATAGGCGGACTTAATGCCACAAGGCATTCTCTACCAGTCAACCTTTGGGTTAAATATAAAAAACATAGTGATAGGGTACAAAAATAATGTTTAAAATACTAACTTCTTGATTACGAGAATTTATATAGTTTTATGATACTAATACACATATACAAATAAAATAAACTAATAGATATTTTAACAAATACCACCTAATAATAATTACTATGACTAGACTATAAAAGGTAAAAAAAAAGTGTAAAAGGTATTAGAAAATTCTACACACATTGAGGTTCCTAATGGAGCCGTTTTTCATAATTCCTTCTCAGTCACGAGATAATATTTTTTTAAAGGAGTGGCGATAGTGGATCCTTGTACGCCCTCTCAACCTTGCGTTTAATTGCCCGGAATTTTGGTGAAAAATCAGAAAAGTTTTTATGGCTTTTCTCTTAAAAGCTTCTATTAAAAACTTTCCTGACGACATTTTCCTCATTCCTCCGTATCACATGCTCATACTATGACAACCTGTTTCCGCACAACTTTTCAGCCACCGGTGTCACTTTCAGACTTCTTGTTATTAACATTCTTATCTATGTATTTAAGCCATAATTTTTCTTTATAAGTTAAGAGCGCTATTCTCGGGTCCACTAGCGTCACTCCTTTAAAAAACGATTATCTCGTGACTGAGAAGGAATTATGAAAAAAGGCTCTAACAGCTGCCTCGGTAAGTGTGTCTAGAATTTTCTATTACCTTTTATAAAGTTTCATATTGATGCAAGAAGCAACAAAATACGATCTAGAGGAATGTAGCCGTTTTACATAATTCCTTCTCAGTCACGAGATAATCTTTTTTTATAGGAGTGGCGCTAGTGGGCCCGCGATAGCGCTCTTAAAAACTAAGTAGGAAAAGACAAAATAAACGACGGATGGACTGCGTAGAGGTCTGTATGAAGTCAGGGTGTAAAGTTCACTCATCCGACATAGAAAAGGGAGGATCCTCCGACCAGACGAGTGTTGTGTCCGATGGGCTATTGCCCGACCATAAATGTCAGGACGTTGTTTATAGGGTTATTGGTAAAACATTGACAACCATGCAGGACTGTTTTAATAATATCATAAACAACAACCTTTGTTCTATGAATTTTTACAAAATATAATTTACCAAAAACAAACCTTCAAGATTTCGTTGTAAAATGAAATGAAATGAAATCGTTTATTCTGTAAATAGAATATCGGAATCACTTTTACACGTCATATAAAAAACAATAAAAATAAGCTAAATGAAGTCGACATTTCCTATCTGACTACCCCTGAGAAGAAATGGCGAAACAAACTCAGGGGTAAAAGTTTCTTTTAAAGTTCAGACATAATCTTGGTCAGATCATGTGAGGACCGTGTAGATGATGTAAATCCGTGTCTGAAATGGTCTTTTGAGGAAAGAACCACACAATTTTGAGTGAACTTGTCCAGTCAGTGCAAGCATTTGTCAGTGAACGTGTAGCTCAACTCAGGATTTATGGAGCTTAACGACTGTTCTGTTGTTCTGACTAATACATTTAAATTCTGTATTTTGTTGTACCTGCCTGCGCCTCCCTTGCACTGGCACTAAGAGTTGGTAGTTTGTTTTGCTACGCGTATAGTTCGTAATATTTAGAGCGTTGAATTTTTTTTTTTTTTTATGTTTGTTTGAAAATCTGATAAATCAAAATCTGATGAATTATTAAAAGTCTGAATGAATGAATGAATTATTTTGCGTGAAGTCAGTGTGTTGCGTAGTTCGCATGAGACGATGTAGATGCCACCGGAGATATAATTATCTCAAATTTAAATCCGCTTTTCATACAAATCTCTCTTCCTCTAAACCTTGCTCATAATTTACTAACAGAGGTTTGCCTTACAATTCTGGTTTGCAATTAATAATTGTGTTTATAATTATAACCACATCTTGTTAATTATATTATACAGCCTACAGCAAGTTTTGCAATGTTGACCTTGGAGTCTTACATACATAGTAACTAGAGACTGGGAGCTCGAAGCAGACCATGTATTATGTTGTAAAGTCACGTTAAACAATGGGTAGGAAATCGTTGTTAAGTCAGATTGCAAGTAAAATGACTGAGGAATTATTTCTCTGCGTTTCATGATGGCGCTGTTTGCATTATTATATTAGAAAAACAACCGACTTCCAATAAAAACACTACAATGTGAAAAATAACTTTAATTTCGGAAGCCGGAAGCAAAAAATGTAAAATGTGTGTGTGTATATCTACTTTCCTATCGCAGGTATGCTGGAAGAGATTTCATTAGAAATAAGCATCACCTTTGTACGTATTTTTCTGTTCCTTTCTTCTTGTCTGTTTATATGTGTGTACATAAATTGTTAAATAAATAAATAAAAAACCAAAGACACCGACTTCCGAAATTAAAGTTATTTTTCACATTATGGTGTTTTATTTTTCACTTTTTTATTTAGTAATAGTAGGTACAGTGGCCAGTACATCAAGTTACCACAAACTGTCAAATTTTCTCGTTCGATTTTGAACTTAATCATCAACAATTTAGTGGTTTATTCATTTTTTTTTTTACACATAACGGGGAAGCTCTTGGCCTTCATCACACCTGATGGTAAGTGATGATAAGGCCGAAGATGGAAGCGAGCTTCACCACACAATGTTAAATGTTGTTAACATTGTTGTTTGGCGACAGACTTAGATAAGATGGTGGTAGCTAGCCAGGCGGACTTAGAACAAGCCCTACCACCAACCAAACCGAGCAGAAATTTTTGCCCCCGCTGGGAATCGAACCCGGGACCTCTGGATCTGAGACAGGTGGTTTTACCACTAGACCACAGAGGCGGTTAAAATCGCGCATAAACGATGCTTAAAGTTAAGTAATGATTAGCGACTGTTTAACCATACATTTTTGACGTTTGAACGTCACTTAACTTTAAGCAACGTTTATGAATAAACAACGTTAATGTTTAAAATCGTTTGGAGAAATTTGACAGTTTCGTATAGACATGGGTCGATACGATGCATAAAAAGTTTTGCACACGGTACACGGCTTTTATTTTTTTATTTTCTTTTTTGTCTTTCTAAAGTGACCCCCATTATCAATTATTTACGTAAAACGTCCGTTTTTGGGTCACTGAAATTGATGTCTGTGTAAATGATGTCTTTTTTTTTTCTTTTTTTTTAAGGCTTGAGCGATAACGTCGCCCTGTAACATCAGCACAATCAACTAAACCTAAAAACAGATAACACTTACTTTAAAACAAATAATGAAAATTAATCAATTTTCTAACTTGCCCGTAAAGTGACAGTGATATATAAAATTCATTTATTTACGTTACACGTCCGTGTTTGGGTCACAGAACTTCATATGTTCCACATTTCAACTTAATCAGTCCATTAGATTCGAAGCAAATTGGCTGTGACAGATGGACAGACAGACAGACAGATGGATGGACACACGAGTGATCCTACAAGGGTTCCGTTTTTTCCTTTTGAGTTACGGAACCCTAAAAACCTCTTGCAGTTAGCTTTTTTGTTCGCAACTGAACATATTATTCATATCCTTGTGAGCATAGAAAGAATCGAGTAACCAACCTTTTTATTGTAGGGTTAGTAATAGGGTTCCATACTAAAAGGGTCCCAACGGCACCCTATATGCCAAGATAAGTAGTTTTGTTTGTCCGTACGGTTTTTTTTTTACGTTAGCTGCCATGGCTCAATTACTTTAGTTAAATATGTACATTTAAAACGTAATATTTAAGTACAATAACAAAAGTATGCAACTACTCGACAGTCTTAAGGTCATCTCACAATACTCCAGTCATACTGACAAGATCTTCTTCCATTCATCCGCGAACACATCACACTTATGCCCGGTTTACATTATTCCAGTCCAGTGATCCAGCGAGAATCCAGTCCAGTCCTGGACTGGATCTGTAACATCTACATTATTCCAGTTATTTAGAAGCCGTTGAAGTGTGAATACTACAGTGACAATGATTTCAAGAAGAGATCAGTTTCGAATCGTTTGGAATGGTACTGGATTGGCCGTCTACATTATTCCAGTTGCATTGGATTGGTCGCATTGGATTCAAAAGTAGACCGCCAATCCAGTTACTGGACTCGAATGCTAACTGGATTCAGTGCATTCCAGTGCCGGTTTACATTTCTCCAGTAAGCAATCCAGCGCTGGATTCGATCGCAGGACTGGAATAATGTAAACCGGGCATTAGGCTTAGAGTCCAAGAGAGCGTTGAACGCAGAGAGTGTGCGAGGGACAGGAGACTGGGCTCGAGCGACGGTTCGACTCCGAGGCACGGTGAACAATCTGTGCCTCCAGTTACGGCTATAGTTTATCGGAGCAAAAAGATGGGACAGTTCGTCGTGCAGCTCAGGAGCATCTTCGTTATGCCGAACGTTAGTAGTAACAATACCAGTGCAGTAGGTATAAGCTGGCCTTTTATTCTATTAAAACTCCGTACTACTCTAGGCCAGATCAGGGTCAAAATGTGTGTTTGTGTGTGTGAGGGTGTCTGTAAGGGTGTGAGGGTGTGTGTATGAGAGGGTGAGTGCGTGTGTGTGACTGACGCGCGTCCTATTAGATGAATAGTTTGCGGAACTAACTTTGTTTTCCATCGTTCATCAGGGTCATACTCTTCGCTGCTACGTTGTGGTTCTGGAACATAAGCGGCCTCGTTCCTCTTGGCTTAATAAGTCCAGCGATAGGCAAGTCCACAGGAGACTGAGATTTTGCGCCACATTCCGGGAATATTTTTGCCCAGTTTCCCTGACCTATGGATAAAATAATGCTTATGTAGATATTTTCAGAACAAAAGTAGAAGTTCTTCTCTCATGTCGAGAGAAAAATAAACTCTCAAACTCAAAGTATTTATTTCAATTAAACCATTCACGGCCCTTTTGTATCATCAAAGAGTAGGTCAGTTAGGAAGCTGAAGCTAGTTGTCTGTTCCAAAACGTAGAACTCTATGGAGAAGATCGGGCTAGAAACTTCAAGGACACTCTTTTATATCAGGATTTTTCAGTACCTTGGGTAGTGTTCTTCTGGTAGGTAATAATTATGGGGATTAGCCACTTGGCAGTCCGTGCACGAAAGACTAACTACTCTCAACAGCCCGCCCCCCCTCCCCCAAAAGATAGCGAAACGGCACGCCGCGCCGCCGCCAGGGCCCGCCTCGCGATAAATAAATGCTTATATTATATTTCGCAAAATTTTTATACTTTGTCGAAATAAAAACTATGATCGGCAAGCTGATTTAAACTCGTGACAATCTAAGAAGTCGCATTTGACAGATATGAAAATATTTTGTGTAGAGATGGGGGAAAAAAATCGGTTGCTTTAAAAACCGATTCTCGAGTCATATCGATTTATCATACTAAGAGTTTGTAATCGGCACTTCACCTTTTTTTGATTTGAACACAAGTTGTTTCTTAATAAATTATGATTAATCAAAGCACACTATTAGACCTCTGAGGTCTGTCTTAGCAAGCCATGTTCTGGAATTTACTTAACGCGTTACTGACAAATTAAGGTAAATTGGAGTTGTAGTATTCTTTGAGCTTGTGTTTTACGTTTTTATTGTTCATTGAATCGCGAATGTCTAAAGGCTTAATAAATCTAAGGTTTAGTAAATAGGGTGTTGTGAAAGATGCGGTGCGTCTACCATAAAAAATGTTTTTACGTCACACTTGAAGTGATTTTACTTTTCACTGACGGGTATTAACATCATATTTCACTGGAATCTGGATCTCAATGTTGTCAACATGTTCTATGAGAAGCAAGTACTCAGCGCGGGCTGAAACTTGTAACACTTTGCAATGTTTAAATAAACCTTTAATTGACGCGGTATTTATTTTTTACATAGTTTGGTACTACCAGTTTCAGCAGACGTGTTCGCAAATTATGGATTTTATCGAGGTAAGTTTTACATGTGCGTCCATAGCTGGTGAGTCCATAAGAGATCGACTCAGCAAGAGCTGTGCACATTCGTAAGCAACAAAATTCGGTTTAAATAAAAACGGCCACATTCCTCTAGATCGTATTTTGTTGCTTCGTGTTTCAATATGAAACTTTATAAAAGGTATTAGAAAATTCTAGACGCACTTACCGAGATAGTTGATTGAGTCGTTTTTCATAATTCCTTCTCAGTCACGAGATAATTAATGTTTTTAAAGGAGTGGCGCTAGTGGACCGATGACAACGCTCTTAAGGCATTCATTATACAGTGTTCAAAGAAAAGAGAGATGTAACAAAAGACAATTAGGTTTTTTTTCCACCGTATTCAAGTAGGTATTTCATGTTATGAGATTCTGAGTTACACGGAAATGGGCTTAAACATGTCGAAGTGAATCAGAATGAAGAAAACAGCAAAGAAATGCGAAATAATTTCTTAGAAATGTTATCTGTAGTGCTGTGGAAGCCTTTGTAGAAGCAATTTGCCTCGTGCAGGACAGCTTGAAAACGCTTTCATATTTCTCGCATATGGGATGGAAGCATTCATACTTCACGACGTTTTAATCTAGATTAAATAGTTCAAATGGTAACTTTAAATAGAAGAAAAAAGAGACTTCATGCATTTAAATTCTTCAAGATACCTATTTAATAGTTTACATCGGTATCTCAGGTATTAAGTTCAGTCACGAGCATAAATAACTTAATATGAACATCTCGGCAATAATATCTGATTTTATGATTCATCCATTAACATATGAAGACAAATATATGTGGAAGTCATATATATACATACAATTGGCAGCATAAATATGTGACATCGAAGGAAAACCAATACTATCTGGCTGTATACATATTTAAAGTAGTAGCAGTAGTAGACGGCGACAAAAATATTTTATCAATGGGGTAGTAAGCGTTCGTCTACTTACAATTTGGACGACGGGCAAGCTACTATGGACCGCGTCCAAAATTTGTTTTTTGATCCAACAGACCTCATTTTTGTGTTATATTTTTCGTAACTAGCTACAAAATAACAAACCGTTTGTTTCAAGTCTTAAATATATGGGGTTTCTTGAAAAAATCATCTTTCAGTTTCATGTATCTAACAAAAATATATACATGTTTATTTTCTATTTTTCGTCACAATAAAAGAGATAAAACATAATCATTGCCGACTTACATAATATGGAACATAAATAAAACAACAAAACATCCCGCCGAAATTCCACGAAGGACCGTACCACAGTAGTACCATTATAATTCCTCCTTATCTGCTTAAACCCCATAATTTTGGCTTATTCCACTAATCCCCCCTGAGAGAATCCCCCTCAGTGGAAAAAACTGAACCCTAATGTAAAAAAATCACTTTCAGGGGATCTTGGAATAAGTTTTTTTTATTTTTTCAATTCCCCCCTTAGCGGGATTATCAGGGGTGAATTCTAGTCTGTTTTCAGATTCCACTTTTCCTCCTAAGGGGGATTTTCAGGGAGGATTTGTGGAATAAGCCATACTTTTGACGGTTGTTGCCATAGTAAAAAAATATCAGTAAGCCAAGACTTTTTAAGTGAGATAAGTCTCAAGTCTGTTGAGTTTAAATTTTTAGGACGCCAGCGCCCATAGTTCTTTAAATCAGCTAGTCGTTTTTTTAATTGTAGTAAATATTAGGATAGTCGTGTTAAAAAGTAAACATTTAAGTATTTACGGGCTGATTTTAACCAATCAACGGGGCCAACTCTCAAAACACGAAAATCTTGGATAGGTATTATTTTGCGTTATGAGATATTTCCAATTCGATTTGTGAAGGTAAAGGAGAATATTAATAGAAACAAAAAAACACTTTATCGGTGACATTGGGGATAGTGGAAACCTCATTTCCCGTTCGAACCTCACCTTGCCTGAAGGAACAGGGAACATTTCCGAGGAGGTGCCAACTTAACCCACTTACAATGCTAATTTACAATGCAAACGTGAGGTCCATACTACCGCTTAACTTGTAACCTAATTATGCAAACTGCTTGGTAAAATATATGGCGCGGAGGCGCTAAAGGTACAGGATTTTAAATAGACTAATTAAAAGATATTGAAGAAACAACTTACTTGGGTAGTTCCAGACCTCTAATGGCGCTGTAATAGAAATAATTCATTATTTTCTTGTATTTTACTATTGCACGCTACGATATGTTAATTAATAGTTTTTGACACATTACAAATAATTGTAGAAAAAAGTCAAGTGTGAGTCGTATAACTTTTTTTAATAAAGGTTTAACCATCTTCATGCATATGTCTGAATTCAATTCGATAAATTACAATTGAAGCAGTATGCCACTACAGACAATAAAGTAATGCATTTTTAGGGTTCCGTACCCAAAGGGTAAAACGGGAGCCTATTACTAAGACTCCGCTGTCCGTCCATCCGTCTGTCACCAGGCTGTACCTCATGAACCGTGGTAGTTAGACAGTTGAAATTTTCACAAATGATGTATTTTTGTTGCCGCTACAACAAAAAATACTAAAAAAACACAATAAAATTAATAATTACTCCCATTCAACAACCGTGAGTTTTTTTGCTCGTTTTTGCTCGATATTGATAACGACAACAGGTAGACGCTTGAAATATTCACAGAATATTTAGTTATATATTTACATAAAAATCAAATAATTAAATAAAAAACAACAGACATGATTTTTTGCCGTTTTTATAGATAATGGTACGGAACCCTTCGTGCGCGAGTCCGACTTGCACTTGGCCGGTTTTTTTACTGTAGATTTGGAGAGACCTTAAATATTTATTTTATTCTGCTTTTTAGTATTTGTTTTTATAGCAGCAACAGAAATACATCATCTGTGAACAATTCAACTGTCTAACTATCACGGTTCATGAGATACAGCCTGGTAACAGACGGACGGACGGACAGCAGAGTCTTAGCAACAGGGTCCCGTTTTACTCTTTGGGCACGGAACCCTAAAAAATTAAAGCAAAATAAAAACATTACGATAAGCTGGTGTCGCCAGATCGTCCTCTTCAGCCTCTCTTCTCCTGTGTGTCTGAAACAAATATACTAAATATGATTAATGAACATAGATCTAAATTTCAAGATCATCATTTAATTTTGAATGTCAATTTTACTATTTATTCATATCTTTTTTAAATTTTAATCTTAATGTGTTAATTATAATTTTTATTCTAATGATAATTTGGATAATAGGTTTGATATTTTTTTAATTCTAGTTTCATTTATGATTTTGTTTTTTTTTTACTTAATGTCTTGTTTGATGTTTTTTTTTTCATTGTTTCTCAATAATTTGTCTATCCTCATTACAAGTAAACACTCTTTAAAAAAAAAAAAATTAAGAAGCTATTTTTTATGTAAGTGCTGTGTACGCCTGTAAGTGACTAATTCACCATAACTTATGCTTATGTTATTTTTTATGTTAATGTTTTTAGTGAATAGATCGTTGGTGTACCTTTCAAATAAAATAAATAAATAAATTTAATTATTAATGGGGTCTTGGCAGACGAAACTGACATGTGTCACCTACATGATATTATATAATCACTACTATAATTTTGCACACCAATTTCAATGCAAAGCCTCAGAATCTGTCATTATTGGTATAAATTGGTTAAAAATACGCGCCAATATCATAAGCCCCGATGTGAGTTTTTATCAGTTCGTTGGTAACTTTCGTACGATACTCGTTTGAAAACATCGACCGAATTATCTATATGTCGGAGAACAGTAGGTCTCTCTCGTTATCATCAGCCATATTTTAACTACTTTGTGCATACTGTGGGTAGTGTTGGTTATTGCGCAATAGAAAAACCGAATTAAACTCAAAAGTCATTTACTCAACCTGAGAACCTTAAAGTTTATATAAGACAGTCCCCAAAACGCCCATCCCTTCACCTCTTCCTTGTGCTTTAGCTGGGAAGAAGAAGCAGCGGAACAAACTCCCCAGCAGCACATCTGTCTGTTCAGTTAGAACAACTTGATTCTATACAGTAATGGGTATGCAAAGTAATTAATGCAGGTACACGACACAACTATACCGAACGCGCAACAGTTCAACAACAGCTTCACTTGTCCAATGTGCGGCGATCACTTGCCGCCGGTCGAGCGTTATGTTGTAGACTCTGTCATGCGCCGCTAGGCAGCGCTAGCGTCGCGATTAGTCAAGAACCGATGGCGCGAACTCCACCAACTCCATCGAACGCCATCAGATGGCGTTGGCGTACCGGATACAACTCGTCTCCGACATATCTAAATATATAAAAGAAGAAACTGACTGACTGACTGACTGACTGACATATCAACGCACAGCCCAAACCGCTGGGTCTATAGATTCCAAATTTGGCACGTGGGTTCCTTATGAGGTCTAGGGGTGCACTAAGAAAGGATTTTTGGAAATTTCACCCCTAAGGGGATAAAATAGGGGATGAAAGTTTGTATGAAAGTCCGTCAGTTTTGAAGTTAGGATCTTCAAATTTTGTGTTCAGGCTGATGTTTGAAAATTAATTTATACGTGTCTCAGCGTTTTTGATAATTCCACCCCCAAAGGGTTAAAAAGGGGGATGAAGTTAAGTTCCTTAATTTTCGAAGAAAAATCACAAATTTTTACTATCTAGGCTTATGGTTGGAAGCCAAAGCGTGTTGTCGGATTTCCAACCCTTAAGGGGATGAAAAGGGGATGATTTTTTTTGTTTTTAATTAAAATTCTTTATTTATTAAGTTAAAATCACTAAAATTTCGGCTTATGTTTAGAAACTAACACAACCAACGTAAATAGTTGTTTTTTTTTAACCGACTTTTCAAAAAGGAGGAAGTTCTCAATTCGGTTGTATTTTATTTTTAATGTTTGTAACCTCAGAACTCCGTTGTTTGTGAACCGATTTGGCAAATTCTTTTTTATTTGAAAGGATATACTTCCAAATTGGTCCCAAAATCCAGTTCTGATGATGGGATCCATGAGGAATTGAGGGAACTCCTCAAATTTTATAGGCAAACATATAGCGATTTTTGTATTTTCATCAAAAACTCAAGCATTTGTATTCAGTAAGTATCATTTGATGAAGTGGAACTGATGAAGAAGACCACAAATGGCCTCAAATGTTCCTCAATGATAAGTATTTCACGGGTGGCGGGTGGTTCACTCGGGCTATAAATGATAATTAACCGATTTTTATTAACTTTGCTTGGGTAGTTTTTGAGTTAGCTTCGATAATACGTATTTAATCCACTTCGTACATCTTGTGTCACTGTTGTTTGTGCGGTGTAGCGAGTAGTGGTAATCGAATTGTTGTGGGGTAGGTACCATAACTAAAAAGTGAAAAATTAAAACTTTTAAACAAAAAAAACAACCGACTTCCAAAAAAAAAACACTATAAAGTGAAAAATAACTTTAATTTCGGAAGTCGGTGGCAAAAAACGAAAATTCAGAACCAAGGTCACCGACATCCGAAATTAAAGTTATTTTTCAATTTTAGTTTTTTTTTTTTTTGGAACTCGGTTGTTTTTTTGTTAAAAAGTTTTTTTAAATTTCATCCCACAAGGATCTGAAAAGGGTGATGAAGTTTTTTTATTGAAGTTGTTCATTCGCAAAATTTTGTATTCAAGTAAAAATAATATAATTACAGGTGTACTGTTTCTAACTTTACAATATTTTACATGAAGCGTCTGCCTATCTAACCTCCACAACGCAGTTACTGGGTTTAGTTCATAAACTTGAAACTCAACACAAATACGTTCTTAATACATAAAACACAAAGTTTGTCATAATTCGTTTTTCAAAACATCCCTTCTTAAGGTGCTTATTCTTTTGAAAGAAAAAAATAAAGAATTACGAGTATATGGGGTTTTCGAGAATTGATCCCAAACAGGGGAATGAGGGGTAATTAAGTTTTTAGGGGAGTATTTAACTGCGTGCCTTGAATAACTCAAAAGGTTTTATTTTTAAGTTTTTGAATTACTCAAAAGTATTTTTAATCCCGGTCATAGGGTACTTTCATTCGCGGTAGTACGTTCCCGTTGGATTTTTTCCGACATCCACGCGGGCGAAGCCACGGGCAAAAGCTATCTCTATATCTATATATATAAAATGGTAAACTGACTGACTGACTGACTGATATATCAACGCACAGTCCAAACCGCTGGTCCTAGAGACATGAAACTTGGAGGGTGAGTTCTTTGTGCGGAGTAAGTATCCACTAAGGAAGGATTTTTGGGAATTCTACCCCTAAAGGGGTAAAATATGGGATGGAAGTTTATATGAAAGTCCGTCAGTTTTGAAGTTAGGATCTTCAAATTTTGTGTTTAGGCTGACAATTGAAAAGTAATTTACACGTATCTCAGCGTTTTTGATAATTCCACCCCCGGAGGGTTAAAAAGGGGGATGAAGTCGGATTCGAAGAAAAATCACTAAATTTACTATCTAGGCTTATGGTTGGAAGCTAACGCAACGGTGTTGTTAGAATTTCAACCCTTAAGGGGGTGAATAGGGGGATGAAATTTTGTTTTTAATTAAAGTTCTTTATTTTTTAAGTTAAAATAACTCATATTTCGGCTTATGGTTGGAAACTAACAAAACGTAAATCATTTTTTTTTTTTTTATTTCAACCCTGAAAACTGGGATGAAGTTTTGTATTGAAGTTGTTCATCCGCTAAATTTTGTATTCAAGTAAAAATAATATAAGTACACGTGTACTGTTTCTAAATTTACGGTATTTTACATGGAGCGACTGCCTAACTGACCTCCACAACGCAGTTACTGGGTAATACAATACCCCTTGGTAAGAATGGTTGTCAAACTTTCGGGCTTCTGACTTCCCGTAACGACTGTCAAAGATCCATAAATGACAGCCGGGATCAACAGCTTAACGTGCTTTCCGAGGCACGGACAGGTCTCTGTATATAAAGATGGTCACCCATCCACAGAGCAACCGCGGCAAGTGTAGCTTAACCTGATCGATCGACCTGTGCGGCTGTTATTATTTAGCCATGGGCCTCTCCCCCGGAGAAAACCCCTATCCCCTTCTCCGGGAGAATCGATATAGATTAGGATAGTTAGGATACTAACAGAATGCGATAGTGCTCATCCAACTGATACAATACATAAATAGTAAAGATGCAATTTAAGCAATATGGCTTTTGTCACGGCTCCGGCCCTGGATGTATCTATTATCACTCAATAAAACAGTTGATTGTTGTACATGGAGTTTCAAGCATACACTATGCATGCAGCAAGCATGCAGCATGCAATGAGCAAGCAAGCAAGCATGCAGCATGCAAGCGAGCATGCAAGCAAGCATGCAGCATGCAAGGGAGCATGCAACATGCAGCAGGCATAGTGTCTGTCACGGTTCCGGCGCTGCGGGGCTCCGGCGGTCCTACGCGAGCTTATCGTCGCAGATGGTTACAACCACCTGCTCCTCAACTCGTGGGCCGCCTCGCCCCTCCGCACCTACGCGATTCTAAATTACACTCTAGGGCTAGGACATACAAGGCTGCATGGAGTCGGATTTACAGCGATTCGTTTTTGTTACTAAAACATGGCTTTTATCACGGCTCCGACACTGGATGTATCTATTATCATTCAATAAAACAATTGATTGTGAATATGGAGTTTTTATTTCCCTGTAAGCATGCAAACAAGCATACACTATGCATGCAGCAAGCATGCAGCATGCAAGTGAGCATGCAAGCGAGCATTCAAGCAAGCATGCAGCATACAAGGGAGCATGCAACATGCAGCAGGCATGGGTTCTGTCACGGCTTCGGCGCTTCGGGGCTCCGGCGGTCCCACGCGAGCTTATCGTCGCAGATGGTTTAACGCTCACCACCGCAGCTTCGTCTTGCTGGCCGGCTTCGCCGGCCAGCCTCAGCCGCGGCGGCAAGCGTTACAACCACCTGCTCCTCAACTCGCGGGCCGCCTCGCCCCTCCGCGCCTACGCGATTCTAAATTACACTCTAGGGGTAGGGCACGTGGTGCACTCTACGTGGAGTCGGATTTACAGCGATTCGTTTCTGTTACTAAAACTTAATTTTTAGCAAATGCAGCAAACAATCTATATATATACAATTTAGTAGATAGTAAAGTTAGATTAGGTTAGATTAGATTAGGATATAGATTAGAACACGTCAGCTAAGAAAGTATTTTTGAAAATTCATCCTTTAAGGGGGTAAAAGGAGATTTCGTTTGTTTGAAAAATCTTATTCCTTGAGTTTATAAACTTGAAACTTGGCACGAATGCGTATCTTATTAAATAAAAAAGTTTGATTATTTCAATTTTTTTTTAAACTAAAGGGGGTGTCAAAGTTTGTATGGAAAAACTGATGACTGTCAACACATATAGCTCAAACCACTGAACGGATTTCGCTGAAATTTGGCAAACAGATATTTATTGTGACGCAGGCATCCGCTAAGAATGGATTTTTGAAAATTCAACCCGTAAAGTGGTAAAACTTGGCACAAGGGGGGATTGGGGGATGTCATAGATTGTATGAAAAAAAAAAACCTTAACGGACTGATCCATTTCAGAATAAATTTCCATTCCATACATTGTAGACTCTAAGAAGGGCTTTAAAGGTGTGAAATGGGGGAGATTTAAAGTGAATGAAAAATCTTTTTTTTAAATTCATAAACTTGAAACTCAATACAAATACGTTCTTAATACATAAAACACAAATTTGTCATAATTCGTTTTTCAAAACATGGTCATGGGTCTTAAGGTGCTTATTCTTTTCAAAGAAAAAAAAAAAGGATTACGAGTATATGGGGTTTTCGAGAATTGATCCCAAACAGGAGAATGAGGGGTAATTAAGTTTTTAGGGGAGTATTTAACTGCGTGCCTTGAATAACTCAAAAGTTTTTATTTTTAAGTTTTTGAATTACTCAAAAGTATTTTTAATCCCGGTCATAGGGTACTTTCATTTGCGGTAGTACGTTCCCGTTGGATTTTTCCCGACATTCACGTGGGCGAAGCCGCGGGCAAAAGCTATCTCTATGTCTATATATATAAAATTCTAAGTCCTGACTGACTGACTGATATAACAACGCACAGCCCAAACAGCTGGGTCTAGAGATTCCAAATTTGGCACGTAAGAAAGGATTTTTGGAAATTTCACCCCTAAAGGGGTAAAATAGGGGATGGACATTTATATAAAAGTCCGTCAGTTTTGAAATTAGGATCTTCAAATTTTGTGATTAGGCTGACGATTATCTATATACTATAATGGTAAACTGACTGACTGGCTGATATATAATAGATATATAAAATTCTAAGTCCTGACTAACTGACTGATCTATCAACGCACAGCCCAAACCGCTGGGTCTAGAGATTCCAAATTTGGCACGTAGGTTCCTTAGGAGGTCTAGGAGTGCACAAAGAAAGGATTTTTAGAAATTCCACTCCTAAGGGGATAAAGTAGGGGATGAAAGTTTGTATGAACGTCCGTCAGTTTTGAATTTAGGATCTTCAAATATTGTGATTAGGCTGACGATTTAAAATTAATATATGTATTTCAGCGTTTTTGATAATTCCACCCTCGTAGGGTTAAAAAGGGGGATGAAATTGAAAAGTCCTTAATTTTCGAAGAAAAATCACAGAATTTACTATCTAGGCTTATGGTTGGAAGCTAACGCAACGGTGTTGTTAGAATTTCAACCCTTAAGGGAAAAAAGGGGGATGAAATTTGGTTATTAATTCAAGTTCTTTATTTTTTAAGTAAAAATCACTAATATTTCGGCTTATGGTTGGAAACTAACACAATGTAAATCGTTGTTTTATTGTTTATTTTCAACCCACAAGGTTCTGAAAAGGGGGATGTAGTTTTGTATTGAAGCAGTTCATTCGCTAAATTTTGTATTCAAGTAAAAATAATATAAGTACCTACACGTGTACTGTTTCTAGCTTTACAGTATTTTACATGCAGCGACTGTCTATCTGACCTCCACAACGCATTTACTGGGTAAATACCTCTTGGTAAAAATGATTGTCAGAGTTTCGGGCTTCTGATTTCACGTAACGACTGTCAAAGATCCATGAATGACATCCGGGATCAACAGCTTAACGTGCTTTCCGAGGCGCGGACGGGTCTCTGTATGTAAAGATGGTCACCCATCTACAGACCAACTGCGGCAAGTGTAGCTTAACCAGGTGGATACTGGTCCTTTACAGTAGGTATTTCTTTACAGTATTTCTAAAATATCACACGTAGTGGAGGACAATTAGCCATGAACAAAGCTCTATACTGTTATTGTTATAATAATTCATACTTATCTAGAAAAAAGAATTTACACTGTACGCAGACGAAGTAAAATAAAATAGTAACGAAGTCAAACCTTACATTGAATATTCGAATCTGATGCCTAAAATATAGTTTTTAGAATTTTGGTTTGTTTGTTTGTATGTATGTTCCAGTTTGCACAAAAAACGGATGGACGAATTTAGATGATATTTGGTACACAGATAGCCTGGATTAACATATAGGTTATTTTTTAATCCCGGTAGTACGTTCGGCTTATTCCACAAATCCCCCCTGAAAATCCCCCTTAGGAGGAAAAGTGGAATCTATAAAAAACAGTCTAGAATTCAACCCTGATAATCCCGCTTAGGGGGAAAACTAGAATTGAAAAAAAAAAAAAACTTATTCTAAGATCCCCTGAAAGTGATTTTTTTTACATTATTAGGGTTCAGTTTTCCCCACTGAGGGGGATTCTCTGGGGGGATTAGTGAAATAAGCCGGATTATCAGTGGTGAATGCTAGACTGGTTTTTATATATTCCACTTTTCCTCCTAAGGGGGATTTATCAGGGGGGATTTGTGGAATAAGCCGTACGTTCCCGTCGGCTATTTTTCGACATCCACGCGGGCGAAGCCGCGGGCAGAAGCTAGTACTTAAATATGATAAATGTGGGCGTGCTAAGGATAGATACACCTCTGCCCTTCGAGAAATACAGGCGTGATGTTATGTAAAAATAATAAAGCTGAAGAGTTTGTTTATTTGAACTACCAGTCAGAATTTTTTGTTTTGTTTAATTTTGCTTTTGGTAGCCCAGATCTTGAGGAAGATCATGCTACGACCCTTAGGAGCCGATAAAAAAGGAAAAAGTCAAAAAGAACTTGAAAACGAAGTAATCGCGCGGGCGTTGCGATGCGACGCGACGCCGGCGGCCCGAAGCTAGGTAGGTTATGATAAAACGAATGATTCAACTTTGATACCTACATTCAAAGCAAAGAAACTGACAAAGAAAACTTAGGGCCTTACAAATAAACACGGAATAAAGTAATGATAAGGATAACGTCCAAAAATTTATGGTTATACCGTAACCTCCTTACTAATAAACGTTGTATAGCGTCTGTATAGTTACACAACGCTTTGTCTTCTTCTTTCGAAAGTCAAATTACTGACGAGTGAAAGAGAGAAATCGGTGTGTAACTATACAGACGCTATACAACGTTTATTAGTAAGGAGGTTAGTGTATACTGTAAGTTATTCCTAGCATAACTTTTTTCCGTGTTTATTTGTAAGGCTATCGTTTATGCTTCTATTGATATTTTACTGAAATAAACATCTCCAAAATTAAGCACTCATTTTTCTAAGGTCTTTTTTCCATTTGATATCTTTATCCAAGAAATAATATATTGAATTTTTGATAGCCTTTCCATACAACACTACAACTTACAGTATACACTAACCTCCTTACTAATAAACGTTGTATAGCACAACGTTTATTAGTAAGGAGGTTAGTGTATACTGTAAGTTATTCCTAGCATAACTTTTTTCCGTGTTTATTTGTAAGGCTATCGTTTATGCTTCTATTGATAGTTTACTGAAATAAACATCTCCAAAATTAAGCACTCATTTTTCTAAGGTCTTTTTTCCATTTGATATCTTTATCCAAGAAATAATATATTGAATTTTTGATAGCCTTTCCATACAACACTATCAAACGTCTATTTTATATCACGATAAAATATCTGACTTAGAAAAAAATCTGTCCATTTAAAACATAATTATTACATTTATTTACTACAGATTAACTTGTCAGCTCAAGAATATCCCAAACAGATTTTCCAAACAGGTTTCCTAAGCAGTTCAAAACTACATTAAGTTTTAAATTAAATGCGAAAACCTTTTAGTATTTTGTTAAACTTCTGACTCAGTCAGTTTTGTATTTATTTAGCCGACTGGAAATCTTAGGATTCTAAAAGCTGGGATTCTAGTCAGAAATTAAAGTATTGTGTACTTTGCTTACCGCGGGTAGACTAGAATGATTTAATAAGCTGTAATTTTCCTAGAATAATACAGACTTTTCTGTATTTTAGAAAAACCAATTCAAACCCCTTCAAATAACTAATTATTATTAGAGAAATAAAAAGTTATATTCTGGCCAAAATACTTTAAAATTATTTAATCAAAATATCCAAGGTTGCCTTTCCAAATTACTGGAAATAGAATTGTTTTTGGAAAAAAAACAAGTTTGATGTCATTTATTTAACAGAATGTTGGTTAAAAATTCATCAAGTAATGTTAATTCACTATGAAAATTATTGTGTAGTCAGCCATTTCAGCCGAAAACGATACATGGCGGGTCTTTAATATTAGTTAAAAAAAAAAAAGACGTGTGGCACTCGGGGACTGCCGCGGTAAAGCTATTGCATAGCATTTTGTATCAACTTATGCAATGTTTTGCAGTATTAATAGAATAACAGAGAAAATTAAATGAAATAGGAATATTATAATAAAAATATCGACAGTCGATAAAAAAGTAACATGCGTCAAGCACTAGCATATTGATAGGTTACTTTGTAATTTTGTAAATTTTGGACTTTAAATCAAGTAATTTATTTTCTGTAAAAGCTTATCAATGTTTTTTAACATAACAATTGAAAATATATGCTTACCTATCTTCATTCAAAGGAAATTTGGCTATGAAGATTCGCATTTGACCATCTGACCGGCCGGATCTTATAACACATATTTCACACGTTTTGTAATGCATTGCAACTTAAATTACGTCACACGTACATACATAAATACAACAATAACTCTAATTTACAATAAATATCCACAAAACACAGAATAAAAACAAAAACAGCGCTTTGTTGACAAAGTTCTTGACAACAAACAAGACAAGAATATGGCGGCCGGTAGCTATGGCGGCTGAGTAGCGTAGTGCGATAGAGTCGAATAGATGTTAAAGCGAGACAGCGATAGCCGCCATTAAATTTAGCGCACGTTTCATACATCAAATTTTTACTAGGCAGTTGCACCCCCCTGACTGCCGAACTGAAACGACGTTAGACGATGCACGGCCTTCAAGCCACACCTCCGTGCCCGTCGGAGTGGGGAGCGTGAGGTTTTTTCGTTACGGAATTTCTGGATTCGGTCCCCGCGCTCAAGGCCCGCGATAGAAGCTATGCAATAGCTTAAAAATACTATTAAATATATAGAACGAAAAAACATAATTGAACTGTCTGTTGAACACACCATAGAATTGTCCTGTGCTGACCTTGATTATAAGCATAATAAAGTATGTGTATACAGACCTCCAATTTATCAGAATCTATTTGATTCTGTAATGGAAGATGTGTTAAAGAAACTTAGTACTAGTAGTAAATCAATGATCGTATGTGGTGGTTTTAGCAGATACATATCTTGACGTATGAAAACAAATCACAATCGAAAAGTTTATATTTTTAAAATCAGCGAGTACATGTTTCCGAGAACAAAAAGATTGTTTATCAATTTACTTTATTAAGAAAAAAAAAGTATCAATTAATAAAACATGCAGTTTCTGTAATGATGCGTGTTGCTTAGACTTTTTTAAATGTGTGTAGTTTTGAATGCAGAAACAACCAAAATAATCGAATGTATGCTTATGTTGGTAGTATTCCTGAAAGTGTAAAATGTAAGTTGAGTAGGTGTGAAACGAATTCATACATGAAAACATAGATAGATATGGAACGTCAGTTCTTTCAAAAACTATGTACATAAAAAGATAAGATGATGCGGTTTTATATTATTTTTATAAAAACATTTAGTATTATGTATTGTGAATTTATTTTATTTTTTATCTCATTGTATGCTGTACCGGTCAACGTCATCACGTCAACGCCGGCTGTCGCTGAAAATCAGCGCTGGGGCTCTGTCTCGCAGAGGGTCGCAGCTTTATGCTGAGCGACAGCCGTTTTGCGTGGATGTGACGCATATTTTCCCCCAACTTGTTTTTATTTTTTGTATTTCTGTTCTTTTTTTGCGTCATGTTTACCGCAAATAAAAGTTTTTTGTTTCTTTCTCAAGCAAAATACCACAACGCACCCAAATTACAATATATATATATTTTTTTTAAACTGCCCCATATCTATATGGAATTTCTCCTGTATTGTGGATTCGTTTACAAACAGTTGAACTCACACACACAAACAGCCAGACCCCGGAACAACTATTTGTAGGTCATACAAATATTTGTAAATAAATTCACGCCATCTTCCCATGGGCGTAAATAGGCAAAAACTATAGAGCGCCACCTGCTACGCTCCTTACATAACATACTCCTTTTGCTTCGTTTACATTCTACATCTGATCATACACGCACGCCGGTTGCGAGTGCTACGCACCTGACCTTTCTGAAGAACATCACCAATTAGGTCACTATATGTTCTCCTAGGGCGTCCCCTCCACCGCGTTTCCACTCACATCTGCCTTGTAAATACCTTTCGTTAGTCGCCTTTCATTCATCCTCTCAACATGACCAAACCATCTAAGCATACTCTTTTCAACTTTTGTCACTACTTCTTCTTTTAAACTACATCGTTGCCTTATCATAACATTTTTCAGCCTATCATTCACAGTCCCGCCATATAATGCTTCGGAAGGAACGCATTTCCACAGCATTTATTCTACTTTCATGCTTTTTTTGCCACACTCAACATTCACTTCCTCACTTCACCTTCTTCTTCTTTTTACTTTTTTTTCATCTTCTTGTCTTTTTTCTCTTCTTCTTCTTCATTTCCTGCTGCACAGGGTTCGGGCTAGCTCCAACAGCATCCTGAGGGCATTCGCGCAGAGGTTCGATTGTCAGTACCTGAACCATTGCTGTATAGCTCACATTCGGAGCAATCGAAGTATGTGATATGTTTATGTGGTCTTTATTTTCAATTGAATGTGTTTTTATTTATGTTTTTAATTTTGTAATCTTTGTGTCCTATGATCCTTTGTTGGTGGAAATAAACGTTTTATTATTATATTATAAGCGTAGGCACCAGCACACCATTGTGAACAGCCAGTCGAGCCTTTTTAGGCATCGACTGGTTGATCACAATCGTATGTATAGCACCATTCTCTTTATTCCTCGCATTTAATCTCCTTTCCACGTCTTCATCAATCTTTCCATAACTTGCTCCCCAAATATACAAACTCCCTTACTTGTTCCACA
Organism: Dryobota labecula; assembly: GCA_947523025.1. Lineage (NCBI taxonomy): Eukaryota > Metazoa > Arthropoda > Insecta > Lepidoptera > Noctuidae > Dryobota > Dryobota labecula. Next base: position 22,437,560 of record OX383289.1, on the reverse strand, counting down.
CTCATTATTCCACACACATCATTTATTTTCACATCACACACCGATACCGAAACACCATGACCTTCGTCATGTATTTTTTTTATTGTTTTATTTTCTTCATATTTTTTTCCGTGTGGGAATCGAACCCGCGACACGCAACACAGCATTCAATCGCTTAACCACTGCGCCAACCGTGTCGTCGTTTTGTTTCTGTGTTTATTTTTCTAGTATGATAAGTTTACTTCAAATGAGTGGTATTTATCGATAGATCAATTTCTTTCTAGGTTAATGAAAAAATAAAAAACTATGCCATAGGCCACTTCTCGCCGCTATGCTACTATGTCGCGAATCCGACTCGGCTGGGCAGCGTTCGGGATGCTACGCAATATCTTCTCGTCCTACATACCGCAGTGTCTCAAGGCGAAAGTCTTTGACCAGTGCGTGTTGCCAGTCATGACCTATGGCACTGAAACGTGGTCGCTCACGATGGGCCCTAATTAGAAGGATAAAATTCACCCAAAGGGCAATGGAGAGGGCTATGCTTGGAGTTTCCCTAAGTGATCGAATCAGAAATGAAAAAATCCGCAGGCGAACCAAGGTAACCGACATAGCTCGAAGAATTGCCAAACTTAAGTAGCAATGGGAAGGGAACATTGCGCGCAGAACCGATGGCCGTTGTGGACGAAAGGTTCTGGAGTGGTGACCGCGTACCGGAAGACGTAGTGTTGGAAGGCCTCCCACAAGGTGGACCGATGACCTTGTGAATGCTGCAGGAATCCGCTGGATGTGGGAAGCACAGAACCGGTCGAAGTGGCGGTGCTTGGGGAGGCCTATGTCCAGCAGTGGACGTCTTTCGGCTGAAATGATGATGAATGATGCCATAGGCTTCTACACCTTTCACCTAGTATACCCGATTTTTTTCAATACGATAAAAAACGCCATCTAGTATATGTGATTGGAAGCTTCTTCTGAGAAGAGATTCTGTAAGAGAAGTAGCGAAGAGTTTGTTTTTGTAACTTATGACGCGTTCCAAAGTGCTAGGGGGCCCAATAACGTGCGACAACCATAACCACATCACAACGACAACACGTGGATGGTCACTAATTTGTATGAAAATGAATAGAGTATTCACACTGACCACATTTGACCGTCAAAATCAAACGTGCGGGCGATACCGGCCACATTAAGGCCACGTCGCAGACACAACGCAACCATCAATGAGATCGCGCACTGTAGTCGAATTAGTAATTCACTGGGGGAAACTGACAGGTGCTAGCTTTTACATTGTTAAATAAAAAAAGACGTGTGGCACTCGGGGACTGCCGCGGTAAAGCTATTGCATAGCATTTTGTATCAACTTATGCAATTATAATTATTTATTTATTTTATTTATGCAGTATTTCTTTTTCTTTGATATTAATTCAAGTTACACTTTTTGAGCGTGGTGACCGATAAGAAAGTAAAGTCAATCCATAATCGGCCCAGAACTTTGGAGAACCGTTTAAAAGTGGTTTTTATAAGCTTCTTCATAGCTTATAAAAACCACTTTTAAACCGTTAATGTTTAATGTTAATTCTAGCTAGGAGAATCATAAACACGAGTAAAATTATTGATTTATAAATAAATTGCTCACATACCTCAACAACCTTTCAAAAACTTTTGAATTACGATGCCTGCCATCTAGTGGATAAAACCGACAACAAAACACAACTGAGACCACCAACAGAGCAACGCTTGTCTCGATTACGAATCACAAGCCACGCCAATGTCACCTCTATTTAGTTAGTTCTACCTGCGATTACTAGATGGCGTTGCGTTGCGCGGTAAATCCACCACAGAGTTTCGTAGAGTCGTACAATACGTCTAATCGCACGCACACAACGCCGTGTCGAAGACTGCCGAACTGAAACGACGTTAGACGATGCACGGCCTTCAAGCCACACCTCCGTGCCCGTCGGAGTGGGGAGCGTGAGGTTTTTTCGTTACGGAATTTCTGGATTCGGTCCCCGCGCTCAAGGCCCGCGATAGAAGCTATGCAATAGCTTAAAAGAAATATGTATTGTATTCTAGACTTTTACACATATACAATACATATTATACATTTATTTTACACTTTATAAATCAATTAAACTAAACGATCACCATTACAATATAAATACGAACATTTTATTAAAAATTGTGACAGCTAGCGCACGTCAGATTGCTCCAGTGAATTAATTATTCGACTTTAGCGGTCGTTTGCGTCGACGTCTTCCTCTATCAAAGCCGGAGTCGATCTGTCTGTCTGCAAACATTAGCCACAACGTAACTACATGGCAACTACTAGCAAGAAGGCAACCACATCGTTTTGTAGTTACTACAACGCAACTGCAAGAAGCTGCAGCGACACTATTCACACGTAACCACTGCTTGCCCACATTTTATAGCTGCGATCAAACATCAACACCATTTATTTGCCTAAATAAGGTACAGAAAGCTCTTAAATAATGACATCGATCTCATATTATGCCGTTATTTCTCTTAGTGTCAGCGTGCTAATTTTACATACCTAAATATTATTTAAAAATGTAAAACGAGTGATGATTGACGATTTTTATGCTGTATTACGCAGGCTTAAGTATCAAATCACCTGAGACTGATTAAGTGTAAAAACAACATTGTGACTACTGTATTTCGCACCATTTACATGACTACTATACCCAAAGTCTCTAATTCAGATAATTTATGTAAACAAAGTAATGTCAAGAAATGTCACTGTCAAAATGACAGGACAGTGGTGCAAAACATTTTATCATATTATTTTTTTGTAAATAATTATCTATGAAATTAAAGTGAATTAATTATAAGAACTATGCAAACAAAATACCGTTGCCAAACAATATTTTATATAGTGTGTTGGAGACACGGTCTATGATCGTCATAATCAGCCCTTTTAAGTCCACTGATAGACGTAGGCCTCCCAAAATCGATTTCCACTCGAAACAGTTTACAGCCGTTTTCATCCAAAATCTGGCTAGATATGCTACATACAATATGAATCTATGAATGAGAGTTGTAATATTAGTGTTTTTGAAGATGTAAAAAATGTGAAAATGTTTGGATCTCCTGCATTGTTACCAGTATCATAAAATATTTTATACCAGAAATTCTCCTTTTTTTAATAACTTTGTTTAAAACCGAAAATTTATAAAAATAATTACGGTATGATTATTTTTAATTATTATTTAAAATGAAACCTTTTTTTTCGCCATTTTATGTAAATTACCATTACGAAGATATTTTTTTGATATGTTATCCCCTTTGTTTACATAAATTATCTGAATTTGAGACTTTGGGTATAAGTATTTCATCTTATTATGACTGTTTGAATTTAAACATACCTGACATTTATAAAAAAACGATTGAACGTATAACAACAATAATAATTTAATTTAATTTAATACCTATTTTTAATTTCTATTTCATTTTACCATACATATGTTCCAAAAATTTGTTAAATTAATTAACAAATTTTTGTAACATATGTATGATAAAAAAAAATAAAAATAATATAATTAAGATTAAAAATAATAATAAATTTCAGGCAAGTTTTTTTACACATATCCAATGTGTAAAAAAACTTGCCTGAAATAAAGAAATTTATTATTATTTTTATTTAACCACGCGTGTCATCGGGTCCTAATTCTCATTTGCACGTTTATCGACGAAAACGCCTATTCGATCCACTATTTATTATTTTCTTGATAGAAGACCCAATTACTACGAGAAGAAACAATATGACTCTCTCCAGAAATATTTGGCACGTACATATCTATTTTGGACTACGAAACTATGAAAGACTGAGGGCGATTATGGTTTGTCCCACAGGACGCGATGAGAAACCAAATCTTTCCATAATATTTATAATAATTAATATACTTAATAATTATAAAAATTATAATTAATAATTAATATACCGAAATTAAAATGACTATTTGAGCTAAGTGCTTTCAGTATTTCCGAACGAGCTTTCACAATCAAAATGATTTTCCTCGTACTAAGTTTAATTAAAAACTTGTTAAATATTTTAGTAGAACTCAAGGCTAGTATATCTCTATCTTCAGTCTACTTATAGTGCTGATAATCTATAAATACTTAATTTCGTCTCTCAGAGGACGTCACTCACGCAATATTTCGTTTACTAAAACCAGCTTAAAGTCCAAAGTTTTCACGCGCTGCTATTACCCAAAAAAATACAATTTTTTCTTTCTAAATAGCCATGTATTTTTAGGTTTAAGATATGAATTTTATGATAACCAGGTAAAAATTTGCCTACGCATTCAGAATATTGTCTAGAGGTCTCAAATTAGAGGTTGGGACTCACCTCTAGGTGAGTCCCAACCTCTTATTTGAGAGCACGTGCATTCAGTCGGCTGTGGCATTGTTTTGATAATGTCGTGTGACCGTATTTATACAACGCCCAATCGTTACATGCATATACCGAAGCCACTGTGACATAAAGTCACAACGAATGAACGACGAAAACCGACGACGACGGTGTTTCGACGACGAAAAACCCGATCACATATATAATGTGATCGGGTTATTCGTTTGCTTGCTTGCGTTGCGATATCGTAAGTAACAATGAATGAATGTTTATTTTGTAATCTTAATCATCGTTTCAACCACAAGAGGTCCACTGCTGGATAAAGGCCTCCCCCTAGTCGCCACATCGACTGATCCTGTGATTCTCGCATCCAACGGATTCCTGCAGCCTTCACAAGGTCGCTGCGCATTCACCCTAATTTAGTAACACAGTTTCAATCAAAATCCGAAAGTTTTGAAGGAAATTTCTAATCCATTGCTTAATAGGTTTAATTAATTCATCTGCAGCTCAACAACGTAAATGAACGCGATCAATAAGGGCTACCATTTTTGTGCTCACCAGTTGGCGCCACTGTCGAGTAAGGTCCTGAAGTGTAGTTACATAGAAAAATTGTCAGGAAGGCTAAGTTCGGCCGCCTATGCTGTTAAAAAAATTCGACAGATAACTGATTTAGATACTGCCAGAATTGTTTATTTTAGTTATTTTCATAGTCTTATGTCATATGGGATTCTTCTCTGGGGAACCTGTGCGGATATTAATACAATCTTTGTTTTACAGAAAAGGGCTGTTCGAGCCATTTATAACCTTGGTGCAAGAGATTCCCTTCGGGAAAAATTTAAAGAAATAGATATTCTGACTGTAGCCTCTCAATATATATTTGAAAATCTATTGTATGTACACAAAAATATATCAAATTTTAAGAAAATGTCCGATATTCATAGTCTAAATACCAGAAATAAACACAATCTTGCTGTACATCGCACTCGCCTCCACAGAGTAGGCAACTCATTCATGGGTCAATGTATACGCTTTTACAACAAACTTCCCATTGAAATTCGAAACTTACCCATTAAACGTTTTAAAAGCTGTATTAAAACCAAACTTTGCAAAAAAGGGTACTATAACATTTCTGATTATTTAGAAGACAAAAAAGCTTGGGATTGAACTGTTCGCTCTGCTTAAAGCCGTTTGATTAAACCGTAAAACTTGACATTTTAATAATTATACAACGTTTTATATACATACCTAATTATTGACATTATTAAATATTATATACAAAATGACATGAATATTTACTTTGAAAAGTATTACATATATTACTTTAATTATTGTGAATGTGAGCACTATGTGGGTCATTTGTTTTCTTTAAGATTATCTCTTTTTTCCTCTTTCTCAAGTAGTTTTAATGATGGTCTGGTTTTTTGAGTACTTTATGCGGCCTACCCAAATGTCCTTTCTTTGGTATTGTTCGTCGAGTCGTTGAGCTCCTTAAATCCTGAGTTGAGCTACACGTTTACTGACAAATGCTTGCACTGACTGGACAGGTCCACTCAAAATTGTGTGGTTCTTTCCTCAAAAGACCATTTCAGACACGGATCTACATGGTCCTCACATGATCTGACCAAGATTATGTCTGGACTTTAAAAGAGACTTTGACCCCTGAGTTTGTTTCGCCATTTCTTCTCAGGGATAGTCAGATAGGAAATGTCGACTTCCTCAAGCTTGTTTTTATATTTTTTATATGACGTGTAAAAGTGATTCCGATATCCTATTTACAGAATAAACGATTTCATTTCATTTCATTTCATTTCATTTCATTTCACGATTTCATTTCATTTCAGTTGCTAAAGTTTGCTACTACGGGTATGAAAACAAAGATTACATTTAAATCATATTTAATACCTTAAAACCGTACCGTAAAAATATCGAGCATAGTGTTGAGCAGTCCTGTTTTGTTCGGAAAAAAGGAGGAAATAAGTTTCCGAGGAATGAAACTGCCTCAAAGCACTGACATTCATTGACCCGTAACTCATATTTGCCATAGTTAATCTCAGGTATTGCAAAATATTCACAACATTAATCTAATTTGAAATAAACCCGCGTAGTCTACCCACAAACAGTGACATTTGACATTTCGGAGACCTCTTATATGTATTACCCGCTCCTAAACGGGCTTTACTTAATACATATATGACTAGGCCATGTATTGCAATATATCTTTAACAGGATACTAATGAAACTTCACATACATTTAAGGCAGTTACAAGCTACAAAATAACGTAAGTCTTTAGAGCTCTTATTCAAAGTGTTGGGATATATTGAAGTGTTTTTATATTCAATTAAATATGAACTATGCATTTTTTTTTGTTTCCTTATTGCACAACTAATTAAAACTAATTCTTAAGAAGTCATGTACAAAAGATGGTACGAATCCGCTTTACCGTTTCGGAGATCCAGCAAAACCACAAACGTTACTCCAGCAGGATCTCGAATAACTTCGTAGCCGAAGAAAGAACAAATATAAAACAAGTTGCACCATTTACCTCGTCTGGACAACTAATTATATAGCTAATATTTATTTCAATATTCCCATTAAAAAAGAAAATGAAAAATAACTGAAAACTATATATGTGCAACAAATTTTAAAATGTGCGCAACAATTACAGAAGCTGGGCTACTAATTATCTATAACATTTAAATGACTATTTTCGACATTATTTTGCTGGAGAACGCACACCACAGAATATAGCAACTAATCGCGGCGTCGCTCACGGCAAACTTCATGTTGCATCAGAAAGGGATGCACTTATACCGCAAAACGAAATAACAATATAACTAGCCCAGTAATATTTCAGTATTTTCGAAGCGATCGTTCGGCAATATTGCCGGTTACACGTGACAATGCATGGCTATATCAAAAATGTGTGGCTATAAATGGCCGGGACATTATTGCAATATGTTACAGTCTGGCTGGTATTGCTGGCAATCTTACTGTGTTGCAGCCACACAATGCAGTAAAATATTGTACGGACATACGTTTAGAAGCACCTTTTCGCAACTACCTCGCCGTACGCGGTCGCCACCCCAGAAACTTTCAGTCCCATCGGCCATCGCTTCTACGAGTGATCCGTAGAAGGGATGCCGATACTTCTAGACCGTCGTGAGACAGGTTAGTTTTACCCTACTGATGGCTTGTCATTGCGATATTACTATCGCAACGACAAGTACTGTAACGGTAAGTACTCTCGTACTGAGCAGTATTACTACTGCTCAGTACGAGAGGAACCGCAGTTTCGGACATTTGGTTCATGCACTCGGCCGTGCGGCCGGTGGTGCGAAGCTACCATCCGCGAGATTATGCCTGAACGCCTCTAAGGCCGAAGCCAGCCTAGCCGAATCCGGCAAGGATATGCTCACTGTGGAGCCCCGAGAGTCGGGAGGCTCTAAACAATGTGACTTTACTAGCGAAGCCCATTCGGATCGCGGAGATCGATGCTGTCCGCTTAACGCGTGCGTCACGGCTCCGAAGGTCCGAATCTACCTCAGTTCGATGTCGGGGCTCGGAATAGTTTGTAGATGACTTCCGTTCCTGGCGGGGTGTTGTGCTCGGTAGAGCAGCATCGTGCTGCGATCTGTTGAGACTCAGCCCTACGCCAGGTGATGGTTCATGCACTCCGTACTGCCATTTGAATTTAGTAATTCTTCAGGTTATGTCGGCTACCTTGGTTCTTATGCGTATCACTTGATTTCTGATTTGATCACGCAGGGAAACTCCAAGCATAAATTCAGTAATAGCATAAAATATGCAACATTCAGTACGACATACAGAATATAATGTACCAAAATTCAGCTGGTTATCAAATAAACTAGCTGGTTTTGTCTAATAATCCTGGGCTAAAAACTTTAACTACCTACCTACTCAATATTATGAAAATTGAAGCACACTTTTAAGGCTCCTATTAATATTAAAAGACCTTTCTTTTGTCGTATTCTAAAAACGTAAACACTTAATGGGACCCTGAAGAGCTGTTACAAAGCATTCAGGAAGTTTCCACGATTCATTTAGACTTTGAGGGCTTCGCTGTTGTGAATTGTGATGCTGATTTGTTTTGTTCAAAGTTTAATAGTAACAATAGATGGCTTAAAAGTGGGATAGTAGGTCTAAAGGTCAGAATTAAATGTTCCTATGTTTTAGGTTTCGGGGTCAGAAGACTAAGTTTAGTGGTAAACCTGGAAATAACAGATAGGTTTGACTATTCTCGAGTTTATGTTGCACAGCATAAACGGACCAATTAAAGCGCTTTATATGCCTAGCCTTTTCGTAACTGGGTAGTTAGTTGGTGACGCTTTAGAATATATCTACTTATTAAAATCATCACACAACCAATAATCACTAAGGGCAAATTTCACTGAACCCGATCAGCACATCTAAACCACGTTCAAGACCTGTCAGTTTCATCATTGTTGTTTAAAATTGACACTGACAGCTTTTGAACGCTGTTTCATTGGTGAAATTCTCCCTAAGGCCTGAAACTGCATGAAGTGGACGCCCGCGAGGTTCCAAACAAAAGTGCTCCGTCGCGGGGACCCGTGCGAGCGTCCGTCGCGGGGCACGCGCGTGCGTCCATCGTGGAGGCACGCGCGGGGCCCGGTAGCGCCAGCTTACTGGCTGTCGTTTATCTTTTTGCTAGTCTACGTTTTGCTAAGTTCTCCATCGACGCAACTGTACAGTCGCCGTCATATATATTATAGCAGACAAGGTGACCAAATACTTCTGAACAATTTAAAATGTCAATAAGTTCCATATACTACAAGTTACCATTAATATCTGAACATTCATTACTTCATTAATATCTTAGCAGATGCTTGTCAATAACTTCTATACACACAACACTTCCATGCGAAAACGGTTACAGGATGCAGAAGGAGGTTACACAAAATACTAATATGTTATCTACTTATGTTGTCAAAAATAAAAAATAAATATTTACAATAATTTCTATTTTCATTACAAAACTGAGATCTATTTTCTATCAATAGTTTGACATTAAAATAAATTATCAGTTGTATCCTAAACAAATTATTTTCTATTCAATTTTTATTCCCTTTTCAACGTATTTATACCTAGAACAGTTATTTGGTGTTCAAAAAGGGTGATACCTGAAATTTAATTTATTTTTGTCAAGTCGATAGTCGTTTTTGGTTTGTCCTTTATGTCACGTAGTAACGAATTAGGTAAGCTCAGTGTTTGTCTGCGTAGATACACTTGACGTTGTAAGTGTTCAGATATTTTTGGTTAGTTGTGTGTATAGAAATTATTGACAAGCATCTGCTAAGATATTAATGAAGTAATGAATGTTCAGATATTAATGGTAACTTGTAGTGTATGGAACTTATTGACATTTTAAATTGTTCAGAAGTATTTGGTCACCTTGCCTGCTACAATATATCTGACGCCGACTGTACATGCTCACCGTTAAAATTAAACTACGGGTAATAATTAATTGCCCACAAAATTATGAAAGAAAACCTACACACGTCATCATTCTGCTTATATACTCTCGGACTCTAAATGGTCGTTCATTCAAGTTCAGAACAATGACGACACCACAATTATGGCCAGTAAGTCGGCTTCGAAACTGCATAGGACTCAACCCACATTGTGGTCAGGAATGAGTTGTTTATACCAAAGAAGTCCCAACGGTTAACACACACTCAGCACATGCAGCTGGGTACCTTCTGTTAACAGAAGGTACCCAGCTGCATGTGGGTTGGTTCCCAACATTAAAAAATCAACCTTCTCTTTGTAGAGTCACGGGTCTTTTTTGCTGAGTAAAAGAACCAACCGTTAGGACCTCTTCGGTATATACAACTCATCCCTGACCAAATGTGGGTTGAGTCCTTTCTGCTTAACTAAGTCCAATTATTTTCATGTTTTAGGCCTTTATAAATGACATGGAATTGCACGATGGCTTAATTTAGGAGTTTGGGAGTGTATTTCTTGTGAAACGCTTCATCATCAGTTCTGACCAAACGCACAAACATTTTAGGTAAAAAAATCGCTTAGAATTGATTGATAGCTGTTTAAAAACACGCTTTGGGTTCAAACCATTAAAGTTCAGCGAGAGTAATAATGCAAATATCACGTGTGACAGCAACATATTTGCATTTAAGAAAAGTTACCCGTGACAAATGTTAGGCAAGTCAACACGTCTTTAGAAATAGTTGAAAATGCAACAAAATTGTAATATTTCACGGGATTTCAGCAATCTTTTAACTTAAAAGCGCCCTATACAAATTCTATTCAAACTAGTTTTATGCCAGTCTTCTTGCCGTTGGGCTATCAACGCTTGGCTTAGAGCTAATCAATCTGCCTAGCCTTTTCCCAACTATGTTGGGGTCGGCTTCCAGTCTAACCGGATGCAGCTGAATACCAGTATTTTACATGGAGCGACTGCCTATCTGACCTCCACAACCCAGTAACTGGGTAACACGATACCCCTTGGTAAGACTGGCTGTCAGACTTTCGGGCTTCTGACGACCCATAACGACTGTCAAATATCCACGAATGACAGCCGCGACAAACGGCTTAACGTGCTTTCCGAGGCACGGAGGAGTCTCGGTATGTAAAGATGGTCACCCATCCACGGACCAACCCCAGCAAGCGTAGCTTAACCTGACGGATCGACCCATGCGGCTGTTATTACTTAGCCACGAACGCTTGACTTAGAGCCGAAAATTGAAAATTCAACAGCGCGCTTAAATTTAGGCATTCATTTAGGTATCGCCTAGTGTTAGTGAACACGGGTATTAGTTTTACTTTCAGGCTTATTGTTTTAGAAATTGTGAAAACGATAGAAGTTTTCGATTGTATTCAATGAATAAATTTACTATAAATTAAATTCCTAAGTCGACAAAATTAAATTCAATGTTCGTGTCTGGTCTCGAGGGGCTGGATAGACAGTAACAATAGAAGCCCAGAGTCCTATCAAATGGAGTGGTACTTCAAACAAAGGTACATCAAAATAATATTGCTTTTTAGGGTTCCGTATCCAAATGACAAAAAACGGAACCCTTATGGATTCGTCATGTCTGTCTGTCTGTCTGTCCGTCCGTATGTCACAGCCACTTTTTTCCGAAACTATAAGAACTATACTGTTGAAACTTGGTAAGTAGATGTATTCTGTGAACCGCATTAAGATTTTCACACAAAAATAGAAAAAAAAACAATAAATTTTAGGGGTTCCCCATACTTAGAACTGAAACTCAGTTTTTTTTTTTCCATCAAACCCATACCTGTGGGATATCTATGAATAGGTCTTCAAAAATTATATTAAGGTTAGTAATATAATTTTTTTCTAAACTGAATAGTTTGCGTGAGAGACACTTCCAAAGAATCTGTGTGTCCCCCCTGTAACTTCTAAAACAAGAGAATAATAAAACAAAAAAAAAAAAATATGATGTATATTAACCATGTAAACTTCCACCGAAAATTGGTTTGAACGAGATTTAGTAATAAGTTTTTTTTTTATATTTCATAAATCGTAAACCACAATTTACCTTTCATTCAATCAACTAAGTTACAACGAACTACAAGAACTTTTATATTATGTTACTTGCTGCTACGGAATCCTTCATGGGCGAGTTCGACTCGCACTTGGCCGCTTTTTTATCTTTTTTTTCGATTAATTCTATTTGCAATCATTATTCTTGTCAGGTGTGTAGCACTCGCAACCGGCGGCGTGCGTATATAATAATAATAATAACAGTTCCACATGACGAGAACCTCGTGAAAGCCGAGAAAGATAAACAAATCAAGTATCTTGACTTGGCTCGCGAGGTTGTCGACATGTGGGATGTGGACTCAGCAATCATTGTGCCGATAGTCGTATCAGCCAATGGCTTAATTGCCAAGAGCCTCGACCAACACCTAAGGAGGCTCTCGTTGGGCAGCTGGATCAAGGGCTTGATTCAGAAAGCGGTACTTCTGGACACGGCTCGCATTGTTAGGAGGTTCCTCTCTCTGGAGTCCTGACCGCCGGTAGCTTAGACCCTGTTCCCGATACCGGTGGGCTACTATTTTTATATTTTTAAATGTTGTTATATTTTTTTAATTTTAAATGTTAACATTAAATTAATAATATCATATGCAGGTACACTTGACTTATGCTAGTTAACAAGACAGGTAGGTGTTGCAACCAGCACCCTTACTAAGTTATATAATAACTTGTATTAAGGGCATTGGTAGTGGTAAGTGGCAGGTATGACCAGATGTATGAATGTAAACGAAGCAAAAGGAATATGTAAGGAGCGTAGCAAGTGGCGCTCTATAATTTCTGCCTACCCCCATGGGAAGAAGGCGTGAGTTTATGTATGTATGTCTATTTGCAATCGGTCGTCGGACCATAAGCATGCATCGGCGTGACAAATTCAGACTTGTACTAGATGTAATTCCTAGGTTAACAAAATATCCTAAAACCTGTCTGGATATGTGTGTACGTATCTAATTTCACGCTATTTAAAAATAAATTCTGGAATGGCTGAATAAAAATAGTTTCTACTTCATTGAGGAGTATTTTGAATTTAAGAGCGCTGCGCTGTCTCAGGTACACTAGCGCCACTCCTTTAAAAAAATATCTATCTCGTGACTGAGAAGGAATTATGAAAAACGGCTCAATTTGCTGCCTCGGTAAGTATGTCCAGAATTTTCTAATACCTTTTATAAAGTTTCATATTGCGACACGAAGCAATAAAATTCGATCTAAATAAAAACGGCCACATTCCTCTAGATCGTATTTTGTTGCTTCATGTCTCAAGATGAAACTTTATAAAAGGTATTAGAAAAATCTAGACACACTTACCGAGGCAGCTGATTGAGCCGTTTTTCATACTTCCTTCTCAGTCACGAGATAATCTTTTTTTAAAGGAGTGAGTGGCGCTAGTGGACCCGAGACAGCGTTCTTAAAAGCAAAACATGCATGATCTCTTTATGTAATAATTATCCTATCACTGTTGTATACTATGTTTTACGCAAATAAATAAATATTATTTTTATAATAGAAGGTGGTTTCTCTTCATGCTTTTTACCACCGCTGTCGGCTTTAACAGTTCAGTAACTAGTGGGTTTGGGACGCAAGGGTAGGCGTGCCTTGTGTTGTCTTTTGTACCGCTCGATTTCAGAGTTTGCATTTGTAGATAGTCCTAGATTTCGTCGCTCGTAGCAAACTAAGGTGTATTTGCTGGTGTATTCCCGCCGTCCCCACCACCCGTGTCCTCATTAATGGTTTGCATATTATATTTCACATAAAATGGCCATTAATGGGGACACGGGTGATGGGAACAGCGGGAATACACCCATTTGCTATTGATTTTAGGAAATACTAGGTATTGTTAATATAAAGAATTTCCCACTTTGGCACACCTGCAAACCGACCTTTCGTGAATAGAATATAGGTTCTGTGAATCCCAAATGTCTTAAATAAATGTTAGTTTTAGGCATACCTGATATAGGATCCCGAAAAACTTTTCACATTATGTCGTAAATATATGTTAGTCCCTTAGAAACATACCCAGGTAGGCAGAAAAAAATGGTCATGGTTCATAGTTTGAACTTTACCTTTTTCCGTGTTGTTAATAATATATTTGTTTTGTGCTAACTTGTCTTTTGTATAATTATGTGTTTCTGTGATAAAATATTTTTCATTTATTTCTTTCTCCTTCTTACTTACCAAGTGCCGGGGACATCTCATCTGCTCCTCTGTATTTTCCACTATAGAGTTGTGATCAGGGAAGTGCGTGGGGAAATGGAAAACCCAAATAGTTTTCGGCTGTGAATTGAAAATTGGTATCAATTTAGAAGGCCTTTGTTTATCTGGGTAACACCATCAGACCTAACCTTTTAAATTATCTGTTTCAAAGTAAAAAACTCAAGTGTCACAGAAAGTTACACGATGCAAAGTATGTCTCTTGTTCAACATTAATAATTATGGAATAGTTATTTGTGCAACAAGAGAGCAAAGTTGGTTTTTGCTGCGAGTGTTGATTTTGAATCCGGAGTAAGCGAAGGATTCTATAATTGAATCACGAGCATAGCGAGTGTTTCTAGGTTAGAATTCCTCGCTGCACTCAGGATTCAAAGATACGAGATGCAAGTAACTTTGGTCTCGTGTGACACATACAACTTTTCACCTCAGCTGCGCGAACATAATATTGCTTACCGAGAGGAAAAAAAATACAACATGTTAAAAATTAAACCATATGTATATTTATAAAACAAACAATATAAAAAAAGAAAAAATTAAATAAAAATTATTGCATTTTTGCAAATTAAAAGTAACAGTTTTAGTTCGGAACCGATATAGTGTTAGCGTCTTGAGTTTGAGTATTCGCTGAGGTTTCCTGACTTGTGGATTGTGACGGATGAAAGTAGGTGACTCAGCGACGGTATTCGTGACTCTGACAGTAGACGGACGCGAGACCAAGGATCTGAGGTCTATTTCAAGCTAATGGTCTCTACTATACGCTTACAGATTTATTTTAGATCGAATCCTCAATATATCCTTCCGCGACCGTATTAGACCTCCATCCGCCCGCCGTGGTGATTTAATTTAGTGAAGTCGGCTCCTGAATCAGCCAAAAGCGTGGCCGAAGTTCGTCGGAAGCAATATCCAGCGTCTGAGTTCCTGTAGTTTTAGAAAAGTTGTAACTTCTCGTGGTGTCCCGCCTATTTTGTTGACTTCCATAGGCTGTCTCGAACAGTTAACATTATGATACTGCAACAAAAATCTATCGGTTTTCTTATTAGCAGGGTCTAATGCCTTATATTTCTCAATAAATAGACAAAACGTAAGTACTTACCCACTTTATTTGCATAAGTAAGTAACTAAGTCGCATTTAGTTAAAACTAGCGATAAGGCCGATGCGACGAATAACACGACACACACACACACACACGAGTACACAGATATAAAATACACGTACTTAAATTGTACATTAAAGCCATCCCCAAGAATAAAGCAAAAATGTTAATGAAAAACGCACCAAAATCGGTTCAGTAATTTCCGAGCTTATCACGAACATACAGATATCCAGACGATTATTTGTATTTGTTTATACAATATAGGTACCTACTTATAGAAAAGAGATAGAGATTTGTAAAAGACAATGATATGTTAGACTAGGGCTTATGTAGGTACCACACCTAAAGCTTTACAAATGGGCAGTGTGCACATATATTTAATACTACTTAATTACAGATAATGACTTACTTTTGCAGCGAGAAAATTGGAGTCCGGAGCTTCATTAAGAAGCTATTTAATGTAAGAGGATGTTTTTTTTTGGCCTTTTTGGATTTGTGCCCTACTGACATTCTTTTTAACCGACTTTCCAAAAAGGAGGAGGTTCTAAATTCGTTTGTACTTTATTTTTACCTCAGAACTCCGTCGTTTATAAACCAATTTAGAAAAATTCTTGTTTTGTTTGAAAGGATAATTCCAGATGGGTCCCATTTTTATCAGAATCAAGTTCTGATGATGGGATCCATGTGAAATTGAGGGAACTCCTCAAATATTATAGGCATACATATAGCGATTTTTGTATTTTCATCAACAACTCAAGCATTTGCATTCAGAAAATATCATTTGGTGAAGTGGAACTGATGAAGAAGACCACAGATGGCCACCGGAATATCTAGATTAAACTAGTTAAGCGACTATGAAGCAAATTTAAATAAATAATTCTGATGAAAATGGTGCCATTGAACAGTTGATCTGAAGATGAAGCTGGAAGGTATCTATGCACCGGAACTCCGTAATAAAACAATGTATCCTAGCCGTGTTTGGGCTTATTGGAATTGTCATGAGATGCACTCGGGCTATAAATGGTTTTTAACCGATTTTTATTAACTTTTCTTGTGTAGTTTTTAAGTTAACTTCGATAATACGTATTTAATCCACGTCGTATATCTTGTGTCACTGTTGTTTGTGCGGTGTAGCAAGTAGTGGTAATCGAATTGTTGTGTGGGGTAGGTACCATAGCAAAAAAGTGAAAAAAAAAAAATATGGAAGTCAGTTGTTTTTTTGTTAAAAAGTTTTTATTTAAAGATGCGTTCTGATACTGCACCCACAGTATTCTGTCACAATATTAAAGATTAAAACTGTAGATAATTATGAAGATACATGTAAAATCAATTTTTTTTTTCTTCAACATTTTTTTTATTTGGTAGTAAAAAAAATAAAAAAACAGTTTTTCGAATACTTGTTCAGAAAAAAATATATACATTTAAAACTTTAACAGATGATTTTCGATTTTACGGCTATCGGTTTCCGAACGTTTTATTATTTGTTTCCTTTTTTCGAATTTGAAAATCGATTCGAATTGACTTGTTTCTATCTCTCGCTTTTTTCGTATCGAAGTGAAAGTGACAGAACAAAGTGAAGTTCAAATCTTTGGAATTTTGTAAGTAGATGCAGCACTGTTCTCGGCATTAAAAAAAAAAGTTACGTTGTCTCATGCTCGCAGCAAAATCTAATTTTGCTCACTGTCTTTAAACAGCAAAACCTCCTTGTTTGAGGAGAAAAACGGTATTTTGACCAAAATCCTCTATTTGACCTCATATTTGACTATATCTCGATGTCTTACTTTCTATGTCTTTGTGCTATTATCTTTCTCAAGATAATTTTAAAATGTTTGTTTTCCCGAAAGTGTCTTGTAAATTAAACATTACTTTAACCTTGTCAATCAAAAGTACTACCACAGCTTTATTCACTTTGACACTTACTCGTCCAAACTTGATTCGGTCCCTAGCTTCGTTATCGAGCTGCCTTTGAATGTCGTCTGCATCATCAAACAGCGTGTTAGTCCTGGAACTGGTCTGGTCTTGTGAAAGTCCTGCAGCCAAACAAAGATGTTGTTACAAGTATGCGTATTATGAAACTTATCGTATGATTCTTGATTAATGAATAGAGATCGGATAATCGGAAGCATATTTACCTAAAGTTAATTTTCGCTATGAAAGTATGGAAGCAGCTTCTTAAAATATATTTTTTTGTAAGGAAATATCCCGTGATGCCAGGAATACCGGCAATGCACAACAAGTCGGGTGTATAGTATGGATGCGACATCTAAAATATTATTTATAAAAAATAAAAAAATACCCGGGATTCTTGGATTGCATAACTATTCAGATACATATTTATTTAAAATTATTTTAACCCCCTCTGCAAATATGTGTATGTGGGGTGTAAGAGTTGGGGTGGTGTGTGTTAGTTAAAATAAAAAATAAAACACCGGAACCGCGGGATTTATTCCACACAAAAGCGCTTTCCATAATAGCAAACATCTCAACTTTAGGTGAATATGCATCCGAATATCCGATCTCTATTAATGAATCTATCTATCTAATTAGCCCGTAATGTCCCACTGGGCAAAGGCCCACGTTTCCTTTTTCCACTCTCGTCTTTCCACTGCCGTTGTGGGCCAGTCCTTTCGGTAGGAGTTAAGTTCGTCCCTCCATCTTCGTCTTGGTTTGCCGCGATATCGCCTAGAATTTAATGGGACCCATTAAGTGGTTCTTTTTCTAGCAAATGATTTAGTTCTGATCCATTGTCAAATCTCTGTTCCAAGTTTTCATGGTGTTCGCATTTCAATCTATTGATTGAATCTTAAGATTCAATTGCACTGCAAGAGTATACCTACTTTATTTATGTTTTTCGAATGTAGCTCCACTATTATCTTTCATGCATTTTCTGATAAAATATTCTCGAAACGATCCGAACGACTTTATATCCCGTTGGCTGTACTTAATAGTTGAAATGTCGTAAATTAAAAGAACTAGTATATTACCTCAAATTTCCGTAATTACTTAGTAAGGCAAAGTATGAAATAATTCAACGCTCCTGACCTTGGAAGTTTTCTAGAACATTTTTTTATCGAGCAATTTACGAATGGTTATTAAGTAAATTATAGGTCTCGGTACTGGTCGTAAAATAAAACCTGAATTATCTTTTCCCACCGACTGGAAATTGGCGATAAAACGGGAGTATTCTTCAATAAACCCTAATATTTTACTACGAATCAGGGTAATATTACACAATGTTTATAGAAGAGATTTATTTCATTGGTACTTATTATATTGTTGGAAATAATAAATGGGAAAAGGAATTTAGTCCAACAATGGCGGTTGCCATTTTGAATGCTTGGCATCATAACAATGTTGGGAAATTACTGCAATCAGCTACGCTTTTGCAAATACAAATGATGGACACAATTTTTTTCTGACGATCATCGCGACCACGTAAACTGTAGGGTTCAAAAGTGGCTCTAAATGGTTCGTGTAATAAACACACGAGTACTGCTCGCCAGTTCTCTTTTCATTTCTTGAACTTGGCTTGATATGCTTCCGCGTGTCTAGATTCTTCTTCTTCTTTTTGAGTCGATGGTAAATGATTAAATGAGTCGGGCTCAGTAGGTGGCCACGCCAATCGCGCCATTAGTGGTGTTTTTTAAGTCCTCAGAAGTGCAGGTATATGGATACTTTGGACATGCCAACTTATACACCGTGGAATTTTAATCATCTTACAAAGACAGCCCACGTCATTTATCCAATGAAAACTAATCATTCATAAATAAAAATAAATGAACATTTGAATTAGGGTTGCCTCGATACGCCTTTTTGCCGATATCTCTCATAAAAAGATTTCTCTTATAAAAATATCGGCGTTACCGATACCGATACGCTTATTTAATTAAAAAATAAAGGTAAAATAAATAAAACACAAGTCAGGTTATTTTTTTTATTAATATAGACACTATGGCGCGGCGTTTCCCCGAGCATAGTTAGTTCGTGCCTCGTTTGCAACAAAATAGACGAGACAACACGTGCATTTAAATTATATTTTTAAATCGCGAAATTTGAACAGTATCGTTGTTTCGGCCATAAAACTATCGCCGATGCCGATATATCAGCAAACTTCGAGTATCGCCGATAAATAGGCATCGGTATCGGTATCGGATGCATCCCTATTTTTTTTAATTAGTTATTATGTATGACGTAGTTTGAAACACCCTGTTACGAGCGCAGTCCAAACCTTGTGTTCCAAGGGCGGAGCGGAATGGAGCGGCGACATCTTTATCAAAGTTCATTCACCCTAATGCAAAAATGTGTTTCTTACAACTTAAATTTAATGTAAATCTTCTTTTTTTAATCGCACCTATATAGAGGTATTTTATGTCGGCTACATTAGGTGGACCACTTTTGTAAGACGACTAAAATGTCACGGTGTATAAGGGGCATGGTTTCGTTAGGAGCACCGCATTCGCACTGGGTGTCGGTTGGGTCAATAATCTCCCATTTCGCTAGATTGTGCTCGCAGCGGCCTACTTTGGTCCACAGTCTATGATTCCCTTCCATAAAGGCAAATGAACTGACTGACTGATTCTATTATAGAACTAAGTAAAACCGACAAGTGTGCAAATAATAATAAAAATATATATATTTGTAGACTTAGAAAAACAAACATAAGTAAAAAGAAAGAAAAAGAAAAATACGTTTATTTGCGGTAAACATGATGCAGAGAAAGAATACAAAAACAGAAATAAGAAGTTGGGGGAAAATATGCGTCACATCCACGCAAAATGGCCATCGCTCAGCATAATGCTGCGACCCTATGCGAGACAGAGCCCCAGCGCTGGTTCTCAGTGAAAGCCGTGCGCACTGACGTGATGACGTCAACCGGTGCAGCATTTAATGAGACAAAAATAACAAAATAAGAAATAAAATAACTACAATACTTGTAAAAGTACACAAGGATTAAAGAAATGTTGTACAATAGAGTCACATTAGGGCGAACCGATGCCTCTTAAGTTAGTCCAAAAGCCAATTTTCCTCCAGATATAATGGCATACAACTGGTATTTAGTGTCATGCAATTACTTAGAGAAACAACAATATAAAATACAAACAGTGGTGCCGATTCAATTGTTCACAAACTAAACTAAATTTAAGTTCAGTGCATCTTTTTCTTTCTACTTCATTAAGAAAAGGGCAGAAGAAAAATTTTAGTTTAGTCCTGTCAAATTAATCAGCGCCTGTCACTACTCCATACAAGTTTAGACGTGATTAAAAACTTGCCGACTAAAATTACGTCAATTTACGTCAAGCGCTGATTGACGTAAATCATTTTGCGTCAGTACGAGTGCTAGCGCCTTGTATGCGACACGATTTGCCATTTGCCATTCCATTGTTTATTTTCTTTTGTGTTAAAATTATTTGTTATTGTTTGTTAAGTTTGTTATTTTACTTTACACAAAAAAACTGTTTTGGGGAGTCCGGCAAGGGAGTTTGTCGTTCGCCTCCGAGACTATTTTGAAAGCGAACAACCAAAATTTTTAAATACAGAAAACTTCTTTTTCTACAAAATATATCGACTATCCATCACCACAATACATCCCATCACTAAACATAGATTACTTAAGGCGTTTCCATACACTCATAGCACTTTGGTTCATTTTTCTTTCAATTTTATTTTTGGTCAATAACATTTTGGCAGGGTAAACTTATTTATTTACTATAGTTATTACTGATTCCGTATTTTACGACTATGATATTAAGGGTGCAGCTAAAATATTCAGTCAAGATTGTAAATCGCAGTGACGTGCAAGAGTGAAAAGGAACGATTCGTCTAATGTCACCCGCACCAAGCTACAACGAAAATACTGTAGAGCTTATCAGATGGTGTCAGTCCAATGTCAATGTCTGTTCTATCTACTTTTACCGCCTTTCCTCAGATGACGTTAGAGGCTGAATACTGGATATTTTGCCTCGGCATTGACAAATGATTGCCATAACATAGCTTAGAAAATAAACGGAGAGATTCCAATGATTTGTTGGTTCTGCTCCACTTATTCTACAAAGAACATTTATTAGTTTAAAGATACTATGCCATTGAAACCCGAATATTTATCAAAACGATCCTCCTTAGCTTCAGCTTAAAATAATGGTGAGGGAAAATTGTAGAATGGATTTACGGTAAAGCTTTGTGAATTATTAATTTAAAGTGGTTCAAAATGTAGGTTTGTTGAAACTTTTGTTATATAAGGCGATATTGAGAGATAGCAGTGTAGCCAGCTACGTTTTAAGGCTCCTTCAGACAGGCGCGACGTGACAACGCGAAGCGATTTTAGTAGAACAATGTCTATGAAAACTCCATGGGAATTGTTCTAACCGAATCGCGTCGCAACTTCGCGTCGCAACTTCGCTTCGCACCTGTCTGCAGGAGCCTTAACATAGAAGTTAAAAAAAGCACATTTTTATCGTACAGCGGATGTTGGAGTAGAGCAGCATACATTCTCACAAATTTTTTAAATAACAATAAGCGGAAAAGGCTTTCCATTCCCTTCTCATCATCATCATCATTTCAGCCGAAAGACGTCCACTGCTGGACATAGGCCTCCCCTAATTGGGGGGTTTGCCATAATCGCCACGCTTGGCAGGCTGGTTGGCGATCGCAGTATGGTGTTAAAAATGCATAGAGAACGCTGCTGCCCATTCTCTAGTAAATCCCTTAGTCGCCTTTTACGACACCCACGGGAGGAAATGAGGTGGTGCTATTCTTTACGTCCGGCATCACACGGAATTCCCTTGAAAGTAATAATATATTAAAGCGATCCAAAAATTGACCTTTTTGTAGCTGTTATTTATATTGACGATGGAATTTCATCCAAAATACATAACTCTATTGCGAGTTGCAACTCAAAGTAAAAAATGTAAAGGTTATTTTTGGTATTTGCAAACGGCTTTTAATTAGATTTTCGGTATCGAAAACGTCATCGTTTTGGTCAAAAATCCACCAGTATGATGTTATTTATAAAACTCTGTACAAAAATAATTGTTAGTTTTGGCAGAAGATCAATATCTTTCCAAATTTGTATGTTATATCATCCGTGAATAAATACATTCCCAGTTTCAGGATTAGGCACATAAGGTTTTTTTTACTTTGTCTTTATTGTTAAACTTTATAGTGTTACGACCTCATTATCATCTCATACGTCAAATATAGTAGCTTCAGTCTATATCACTAAAATGTTGCAGAAATACCACCCAAATTCGGCATACGTGTGAGATTTTCACCTAGGATTTTACGCTGGGTGACATATGTCTAGCAAGCTGACGGCAGCGTACATGTGTCAGCACTGCAGCGCTTGATAAACGACTATACTGGACTAACACCAGGTGTTCCAGCGCCCGAACAGCCTGCATAAAAAAAAAGCGGTCAAGTGCGAGTCGTACTCGCACACGATGGGTTCCGTACAGCCGTACAATATTTAAGAAAAACGCAGAAGTAAACACGTTTCTTAAAAATAAAGGGGATTCCCCTTTATTTTTTAACTTTATTTTATTTTTAGGGTTCCGTACCTCAAAAGGAATAAACGGAACCCTTATAGGATCACTCGTGTGTGTCTGTCTGTCCGTGTATCATAGCCGAATTTACTGTATCGATTAAGTTGAAATTTAGTACACATATCGATTTCTGCGAACCAAACACGAACGGGTAACGTAAATAAATGTAACAATTGGGGGATAATTAGAAGAAAAAAAAATGTACACTGTACCGTGTCAGACCGTGTGACATATCAAATGAAAGGGCTTACTGTGAGGGACTCAAGATTTTTTTTTTTTTTAATAATATTAATACTGTTAAAGTTATTTAAGAGAATATATGAAATTTTACCATTCGCCTCCCCCCTTATCTCCGAAACTACTGAGCCTAAAATTTTGAAAAAAATACAGAAAATAGTTCTATAACTACTCATAGTTTACAGGAAAAAAATATAAGAAGTCAGAAAAATATAATGGTCTCTATCATCTCCCAATATTGTGCGTACAAGCTTACATTTGCAGTTCATATCTAAGTACGGGGGGTCCCAAATAAATTCATTTCAACTACAGAATCTTTCATTGTGCATGGTCCGATACACACTTGGCCGGTTTTTTTTAAATTACTTGTTGTTTTAGCGGCCATAGTAGTACACACTCTGAAAATGTAAATTTCAAGTGTCTACCTTTTACGGTTCAAAAGATACAAGGCCTGTGTCAGACGGACGGACGGAGGGATGGACGGACGGACGTCGTCTTAGTAATAGGGCCCCGTTGCCACCCTATGGGTACGGAACCCTAAAAATGAACCTCATTTTGCACTGGCTCCTACAACATATTAAAGAATAGCTACTTTCCTAGCTTACCGTAACACCGTCAACAAACTTACACGTTTTCCTTATGGAATTTTCATTTTAACGTAATTCTTGTGATTTTATTAAAGTAAGCATTCTGGTTTAGAAAAAACCGAGGAGCGTGAGACGATAGCTTGCCTGAATGAAAAATTCATGAGATAGAATTTCCACGTTTTCCAAGTTTGGAGTCAAATCTCACAGGCATAGTCACCTAGATCATCGACATCAACTTAGAATTTTCATATATTTTTGCGTATCAATTTCGCATAATCCGTAGGACAAAAGCCAATCGCTAAGTCAAATAAAAGAAGAAAAAGCAGTAAATATCACCGCATGAAAACGAAATTAAGATGCATAGTATTGTGAGATTTGTGTCTGTAAACGAACCTGATAAATTATGACGTAACCAATATGTCAAAACGTCAAACAAATAGTTTTATGATAGCATAGATTATATTATGCCAGCGTCGCGTGAGTCGTTGCCGACGGAACGGAATTTTGATATCTTAAATATTATATTTATATAAACTTTTAGACCAAAGCATTGTATTTATTTTGGTATCTTTATCTCAATATTATGCTACACCGGTTGACGTCATCATGTCAACGCCGCGCCGGTTATCTGTTTTTTGATGGTATTTTGATTGTATTTTTTTTTAAATGTATGTGAGTCACGTATATTTGTGTAGTAGTAACACTGAATTGGCGTTATAGCTGTTAAGGTGTTATGTACGTAATTTTGAATAAATAAATAAAAAAATAAATATTTAAACATTACTCCATATCCCATTATTATGTTTTAAAAGAATTATTACATCTCACAAAACCTTTTATTACTAAATCAGACACAAATTACGAGACTAGCCATCAGTGCAGAGAAAAGACTAATAATAACACTCAAGTAAGTTTTTAAAGTGTTTTTCGAGTCGCCCCTCTCTCGCCGCGAACTCAATTCAGCCGGGATTGTGCGCGTGAGTCGGCAGACAACTCATTTTGCATCGCCGTGTGAACGAAACAGGACTTTTGTATGAAACCGAATGTAGCAGAAATTACGCGACTGAAATTACGCGACTCAAATTACGCTCGTCTGGCTTCACCCTTATGGTGTTGAGCAGATAAATTTTCCGAATATATGAAGCAATGAATTAGCAATATCCTTCAAAAACATTCAGATTTTGATTGAGTGTGTCATGCAATTTGGGTGCTGGGTCCTAATTCGGCAGATAGATCTAAAATTCCGATTAATTTAGACACAGTAATCAATACGGGTCCAACGACATTAGAATCTAAAGTGGGTGGGATTAACGGCACGTTTTGGCAACAAATCATAAGGCTGAGCACGCACTGATCGCAGCTTCGAATGGACGAAGCCTTCATTATTTTGTTTTGACCAATTTCAAAAGGAAATTAGAAGGATATAATATTGTGATTGATATTTTAGATTTGGAATTTTATTTGGTTTTTTGAATTTACTAATAGAATTATTTGAACGAGATAAGAACAGGTAAATTTGTACATACTGCGGATTAGATACTTATAGAGCTAACTTAAATATATTCATGACCTTTTACCAATTAAATTTCTAGAAGTTCGTCTTCATTTGTATTTGTGTACGTGATTCTAGGTTTCAATATGCAGGCAAGCTAGGTAACTCCAAGTGACATTTACACTCAAACTGTAGGTTTAACCCCATCTTTCTAAGGGCCGCCGGTTGGTTAACGTAACATACGTACAGTCAGCTGCAGAGAAATCACACCCCCTAGCAATGTATTTATTCATTGCTAGGGGGTGAGATTTATCTGCAGCTGACTGTACGTCAAATAAGAACGATTACATAATATGATGTTTTACGTTCGTTAAATACAAAGCGTTGTTGCACTGCATGAAAAACTGATCGTCAAACTTCAAATGTAGAAGAATAAAATGACGTTAATCAGTGGATATGACACCTGTTACTGTAATCGTTATTTTTTAACGAACGTTAAGGGCTTAATTTTGTGAAACCACGCTTTTTTTGGTTTGACGATAGTTAGCGCCATTTATGACGTATACGCGTGTGTAAGTGGACGTGAAACAACCCGCCCTTAAAGAGCTAATGTAAGTACATATATTTGACAATAAGATTTGCTAGCAAACATTGCATGTTAGTTACAAATTAATTATATGCTTTTAAACCTTCATGACCTTTTATGAAACCAATGAAATTTCTAGGAGTTCGTCTTATTTGTATTTGTGTACGTGATTCTAGGTTTCAATAAGCAGACAAGGTGACTCCAAGTGGCAATTACACTCAAATTGTAGGTTTAACCAAATGTTTCTCACTATGAGCCTGTTAACGTCAAAATATTACTAATAATTCATCAGATTTTAATTTATCAGATTTTCATACAAAAATAAAAATATTTTCCAACGCCGTAACTTAGAGTATTTATTATAACACTGAAGAAGCCTTACGAACACTTCCCCTCTGTAAAATTACAAGAACAAATGTTCTAGCACGTTTATAAAAACTATTTTCAAATCAATTCTAACGCACATCGTTAATCGTTTTCGAGACGCGCGGTTCTAATTCAATGCTCCGTGAAAGTGCCTGGTTGTGCTATTAAAACTTGTAAAAAGCGTTCAAATACGTTAAACTTAAATAAAGATGGAATAACCTACATATTTAAGTATTATCTTTTGATATTTAGTCACGTTTTTATTGAAATAAAAAATCCTAACATAGGTATAGATTTTTCATTCGATTCAACCATGATTCAACATAAAACAAGTCATGAATTGACTATTTTCATTATATTGATTTTATGACATCACGATGTCTCGCTTCACCTCGTTTTTAGGTTCGTAAGGTAAATCAGCAAAATTTACAAGCACTTGCCATGCGATTAAGTCTTTTAGCAAAAATGTTAGCGAGACTTCCGTACGGTTAGGGTCATGTTTGAAACCAAAATTGTCAGGTCGATAATTTCTTAATTGGATTTAGTAATTTTTGTTGTTTAAATTTTGTTTTTTAATATTAAATGTTTTATATTTCTACTCTAAGGGTTTCATAATTTGAAAATCGTAATTTTTTGTTACAAAGCTAACAGGAAAATATTAAAGTTTGTAAAAAGGGACCCTCAAAAATGTATTCGCCATATTTACTCCAAATTGATTCTTTTAAAAATTAGTAGGTCTTATGAAATAAATAAATAATAACGATATTAATTTAATAATTATATTTATTTTTTATAAATATGTTAAATAAAATATTTTTATTCAACATTCTGCTACGAATGTTACTTAAAAATATTTCTCTATTTTATATTAAAACGAGAGGGTCCTCATCGCACGACTTACTTCTCGTCTTGAGAACAAGACAAAAGTTAATCTAACTTAGTACAAGCTCTGACTATTCTAGAGTTAAGATGAAGCACTTTCTCACGTGAATCTTTAGCATACAAACTCGCTGAAATACTTAACTTAAATATAACATAACATACCAACGTGGCTGACTACTTAGATATTAGATTCACTTGTAAATACAAGTTTAATGTTAACTTGAATATCTTAGTTTGTAGTTCAGGAGGTAATCAGAAACTTGACTATATTTTATAAAAATCAAACGGACGGTGAATCAGAAGGTCTTCGCTTTTAAACCATATTTTAAGGGTTCCGTATCCGAAGGGTGCCAAACGGAACCCTATTACTAAGCCTCCGCAGTCCGTCCGTCCGTCCGTCTGTCTGTCAGCTGGCTGTATCTCATGAACCGTAATAGACAGTTGAGACTTTCACAGATTGTACATATTCGATATTCTATTGCCGCTATAACAACAAATAATAAAAATTTAACAAAGTTAATTAATAAAGGCATACAAAAAAACTTGTTTTTTTTCGGCGTTTTTTTGCTCGGGTTTGGAACCCCTCGTGTGCGAGTCCGACTTCCATTTGGCCGGTCTTTAAAATTACGTTTTTATTGTATTGAAATTAGGTCGGTACTTTTGTGTTTAATGATACATAGAGCATAATCTATCAATTACTGATAATAAACTAAACATGGACTAGGTACCTACAGAGAGTAACGTATGGGCCGGATGAATTATAAAAAACGACTCAATCAGCAACCTCGGTAAGTGTGTCTAGAATTTTCTAATACCTTTTACAAAGTTTCATATTTTGACACGAAGCAACAAAATACGATCTAGAGGAATGTGGCCGCTTTTCTTACGATCGAATTTTGTTGCTTCGTGTCTCAATATGAAGCTTTATAAAAGGTATTAGAAAATTCTAGACACACTTACCGAGGTTGCTGATTGAGTCGTTTTTCATAATTCCTTCTCAGTCACGAGATAATATTTTTTTAAAGTAGTGGCTCTAGCGGACCAGTGAGCGCCCTCATAAGTTATTATCACGTTTGTGGACTTTTATTATTTTGTTAAAATCACATCATGGAAGACGGTTTTGTGAAAGCGCACATCATCGGACATCTAGACGCACTGCAAGTTACCACCCCTACCTTGAAATTCCACCAACTCGCACTAAGCGCTTTCAAACGTCTTTTACAATGCGCACAGCAAAGGTGTGGAACTCTGCCTGCGTCTGTGTTTCCGAACGCATGCAACCCTAATCTATTCAAAGCGAGAGTGAACAGGTTTGTTCTGGGTAAGCTCACTCCATCGTAGACTTTGTCTCTGTCATCCAGACCTAGACTAAAGTCAAGAGCAAACTCATAGTAGAATAAAAAAAAAAATAAAAAAAAATAGAAAATACAAATCTACCAAAGATAAATATCGGATGGTGGCGAAATTTTTTGAATCCAATACCGATTTCTGTTCTGAAGTAAGTAGCTATCGTATCAAGTTTTGTCTAACAATAAGTACAATAACAATACATAACACGATAATACCCTGTGTTAACTATTACAAACCAATATAACCAATTTCTTTTTATTTTCAAGTCCGGAAGGAAATCTTTAAATTTTAGGCTTTTTTACATTCGTATTATTATAACATTGAGGCATAAGACACCAGTGATATACATTATAATATATAACTAATTATTTTCATAAATCTTTTTACTAGGTCTTTCGCAATCGTATCGTGAGTAATCGTGAGTGACATCACAAGCCGAAACAACATGGCGGCTAGCGTTTCCGCGCAAAAATTCAAAATCATAAATAGAATAGTAGATTGTACATCAAGTGCATAAAACGCACACACTCTATATCCATCCTCGCTCGCAAGCTCGCTCGGATGGATAAACGTCTCGCGTAAAATGGGTTTTATGGACGAGTTGTACACTCTACTTTTCACTTCGATTGCAAGAAAATGAAACAGCAACATATAAATGGACGAAATAAAAAATATAAGTTTATTTCATGAAGTTTTATTGTGTACTTTGGCTGTTGGTATCCTGGCCTTGTTCTTAGAATACAAGCGAAACGAATTAAAATAAAGAGGTTATTTTATGAAGCTGAAGTTGTTCGTGTGGCTGTTGGACCGATTGCCTTGGTCTTCGACGAAGATTTTACTTTATGCTCTAGAGCATAAAAAGCGACTTTATGTCGCCTACGCACGACATAAAGACGAACTTTTAGAGCAAGAGAAGTGAAAAATATATTTTTAAGGCATTTTTCGGTTTTATAAAATTGGAATAAAAATTCTACTGGTTCATTACGACCTTAAGGACTGATTTAAAAGAGTTTTCAAAAGAGGGTGTAATACCATAATATGCTAACTGTAAGGGACTGTGTACACCACGGTTTTTTAAACGCGCGTTTGTAGCGATACGCGAGTAAGACGCAGCCTGTAGACCTTCTGTAGGATAAAAGCGCGCCGTAGACGCATGTTTCTAAAACGCGTGTCAATGGCGCGTTTAAAAAACGTGGTGTTCACAGACAGCATAAAATTTTGAAGATATAATAGAATAGAATAGAATTTCTCTTTATTCGAGTATCCATGACTCAAAAGTTGTTAGTAAAACTTATGACTATGTTAGTAAGCACTGATACTCGTAAAACAAAAAAACACAACAAATAATGGTGGATCCTGCTGCGACAACCCATGAGTAATTGCACAGCAGCGATCCACATAAACACAGTCCAGGTGACTGACAATCATGCCTAAGATACTGCTGGTGCTGCCCCACACCCTGCGCACCAGGGAAGCGCACTTTTTACGCATTGTTGCGTAAAAACAATCCACATGCGCATCTGCGAACATCCCCGATGCACTACAGAAGCGGGGCAGCCCCACCAGCATCCTAAACGCGTTATTCTGAACGCGGAGAGCACTGTTATAATAACAGGCATTCATAATAACACACTGATGTTCTTGAATCTTTGATCAAGGCCCATATTTAAAGGCTATAAGCGTGGCTATACGAAGTATGTATATATAATCTAGTCTTATTTCTAAACAGCTAAGCTATAAATTTTAACTACTGAAACTAACCGAGAACTTAATTAAATTAGCACACAAAGCGAGGCATTAAAGCTCTGTAGCGGGGCGAAGTACGCATACCTATACAAAGTCACGTTACAAAATGTTAATATTCATTAATATCACACGAAAAAATTCCTCGCTTTATATGCAAATCTTTTGCACAGTAATTTAAAAAAAAATCATCGAATTCAAATACCTGTATATCCGGATGCTTGAATGTGTATAAAAAGTAAACAATATAACGTAACCTTTGGTATCCTTTTCTGAAACATTTGATTTGAAAAAAAAGGGTCACATTGTACCTACAAAATTCAATTTTAACGTTTAGATTAATATTTATGTTTTTTCGTACGAGGTTTTGATCGCTATTGTAATTTCCAAACACGGTTGGATATTTAAAATGATAACCTCATTTTTGTTGGTTTTTCTTGCGTTGCTTGACAGGTTGTTAAAAATGTAGCCAGTATCATTCCGATGCGATGAAAACTTTTTGAAAATGAGTGTCTCTAAAGAGTCCTGTTTCATCAGCACAAAAACTCGAATACTGAATAAAAAATAAAATGACCTATATCTTAGTATTCGGCCTAGAAAAATAAATAATTGAATTATACCATTAAGTAAAATTTACTGAGTTAAATTTCGACGTAGATACACCAGCACCCTAATTGCATACCAAAGTTTGAATCACAATCCAAAAGTTTTGAAGGATATTAACGAACGTGACTGAACTGTTAAAACGAAAGAAAATGTGATCAATTGTCATTTTATGTGTGTTACCCATTACGGATGATGACTAAAAAAAAGTTTTTGTCCGTCATGTAGATTAGATATTAAAAAATATTGGACACGTATATTTTTTATTTTTTTACGTCGTTATCAAAATATTACGGCGATACATTGAGTTCAAATGTGGCATGACGTCACTGCTCGCTAGATTTATCCGTAGTGACGTAACGAGATCCCCATCACGAAAGCCATAAATAATTGGGTACCCAAACAATTTATCTTTGATAAAATATACAGAATCCAACTTCACGAGGATCGCCGATGTGGAGGGTTACGCCCCGCAGAGCTGCGCATCTTCACAGATGGATCCAAAACAGGTAGTGGCACAGGTGCTGGAATCTTGTCGGAGGACTTCAACATACACATAGCCACACCATTGGGGGTCCATAACACGTTGTTCCAGGCCGAGTGCTGGGTATTTCTTTAGCCGCTTCAGCCATCATGGCCAGGGAAGTTAAAGACCACTCGATACGCATACTCTCAGACAGCATGTCTGTCCTACAAGCGCTTAGCAGTCACACAGTTGACTCTGGGTTAACATACGAGTGACACCAGCGTCTCAACCAGGTGGGTAGCCTCAACAACATAACCATTCAATGGATCAAAGGACACAGCGGTTCGCTGAGCAACGATGCAGCCGATGAGCTTGCCAGAAGGGGGTCGAGCGTGGCACCAGTGGGTCTTGAACCCTTCGTACCACTCCCCTTAGGGTACTTACGCACTCTGGTAAGGAAACGCACAAGGGACCAACATAACAAACTATGGTCGGACCAAGGTGAGTGCAGGCAGGCTAAGCTGTTGTGAACAGATGGTGTCCCGCCGGCGTGACGGGAATAAGAGAAGCCTGCAAGACATAATCGGGCTGTTCAAGGACACCGACCCTGACGACGCGCCAACGTTTGTGGCGAAGGAGCTGCACAAGCTTCCTCCCGTCACCTTCGACCATGTCGATGTAACGAGCCTTCTGAAGGACATTGTCGGGAATGGCCGGGTTGAACTTTTTAACAATCTGTACTACTTGTCATCAATACTTATAATGTACATACAGTGTGTAGGTATAGCTATAAATTCCTCATGTCCTTAAAAAGTGCCAAAATATCAACAGCCTGAAGCAATCATTATATCATAAAAACCTATTGCGACAAAAATTAGATCTGTCTGCATCAGAAAATTAAACCATAAAAATAACATACAACAACCTTTTATGTGATCCCTTGTTACAAGGGTTATTCAACGATATTTCGTTGAACACGTAGTAAGGAAACGGTGCAATATCTCATACTCATATTATGTAGTTTAGGAAACAAGAAATTTCTCGTTTGTTATCTGCAGTGTTTTCATATGAGCTCCCTTTGCGGCCCTTTCCGAGTTTGAATGCATTTTTGAACAATAGGATACAGTTTCCGTTCTGTTATGGAAGTTATGACCACAAATAACAATGTTTTTGTCTCTTTGTCTACTTTTGAAAAGGAATATACCGCAATGCGTTTAAAACGCTATATCAATACAATATTGATTTTGTCTGTAAAGTAACTCATATTGAAATACCTAACTACTTGCAAAATATGTTAAAACATTTTTGACTAACAAATACCTACAAGTTAAGGACAGCGTTTTAAGATTTTTTACAGAAGTTTCGCAGTAAGAAATAAAAATGCATATTTATTTTCTCAATCCTTTCATATTGATACTTTTCAAGTAGTGTACAAGTTTGTTTCAAAATACAGATGTACAATTAGGAAACCCAACTAACACACATTTTAGTGAGTTGCTTGGGACATAAAGCTTTATTCCGAATAACAAAAATAGATTAACTAAAGTTGAGTGCCACTGACAGAGAAACTTCGGCTGCTAGATCGAGTTACTAAAAGGTAAGATGGGGTACTTCCCTGGATCCAGACGCCGTCCAATATTCAGCTCGTGACCTAGGGCCGAGACATGAGCAGACACCAGTACAAGATGGCCGCAACTACAGGATGAAGGAGACTTTACTTCTTAAAAATAATTGTGGTTTAAAAATGACAAGGGCGATTGTTAGGCCAACGCTTCCAGGACTGCGAGCTATGCCGACAGCTTCGGAAAATGAGATTTATTTAACTCGAATCCTGCAATTAAAGGAACGGTGAGCCAAGGACAGAATTCCCACACTTATATCCAATTAA
Source organism: Dryobota labecula (assembly GCA_947523025.1). Classification (NCBI taxonomy): domain Eukaryota; kingdom Metazoa; phylum Arthropoda; class Insecta; order Lepidoptera; family Noctuidae; genus Dryobota; species Dryobota labecula. The sequence goes on along the minus strand of OX383289.1, from coordinate 22,404,619 downwards.
TAAAAAATAATAAATGTCCAGTTGTCTAAACTGCAAACTTACCACTTTCGATTGATTTTTGTACTTTAAAATACGCGTGTAATAAAAACGCGTCGTCAGCAAAGAATGCTCAAAAAGTGCAAAGAATGTTCTCGAAGTCATGACGTTTGGCAGCCCCGGTGAAACGATAGCCAAAGATTCCACAGACTCTTAAACTACGAAAATTTAGTGAGAAAAATCGTTACAGATTTAATGACGAAACCTGTGTCCATATTTTATGTGTCCAGTCATCCTTTTCAAAAAAGTTTCCTTACCTATTTAGAACCCCTTACCGTACACGAATATAGCTTTATTCAGAACCAAAAGCATGTCCATTCATACAAAATTCAACTAATAGTGATACGACACGTGTATCACCAGTTAAAAATAAAGAAAAAGGCAAACTTTCCTCTACCGGAAACTCTTTTGTCGAGGAAAAACAACGCAATGAAAAAGTTCAGTAAATATGAAATAGTTCAGTGATCAATGTTCACTTAAAAATTAAGTACTTCTATTTGTTTAACAGAGCGAAACATTAAATAAATAAAATCAAATTGAACAACATTATTTTCCATTTCAATATATGAAATTGTCAAATGAGTGTAGCGAATGTTCACTTGTATGTGAAGTGGCTTTTGTCAACAGACATAATTATTATTAATAATTCAGTATTCAATAAAACTTAAAACAAATAAAATCATATTCGAGCAAACAGAATAGTTATACGAAGTTATTTTTTTAAATGTAAACAATTTCAAACTGCAAAATCCAATATCGTCTGTAGCATAGATACAATGTTTATATGCAGAGTACATCAAAAGTTTATAGTTTGAACTTTGAACGATTCATTGAGAACAAACCACTATGTTTCTGAACTTCTTTTGTGATTGAAAAGTTTCAAGCACATTTTGTCTGTATTATATTACTTCACACTCTGTGTTCTATTTGTGATGTGTGATAAAAGATAAATAAAAGTGATATACAATACATACATACATACATAAACTAACGCCTTTTTCCCATGTGGGTAAACAGAAACTGCAGACGCCACTTGCTACGATCCTTATACATACTCCTTTTGCCTCGTTTATGTTCATACATCTGGTCATACACGCACGCCGGTTACGAGTACCTGACCTTTTTATAGAACATCACCAATAAGGACACTATATGTCCTCCCAAGGGCGTCCCCTCCCGGCGTTTCCACCCACATTTGCTTTTTAAATACCTATTTTTAGTCGACTTTTATTTATCCTCTCAACAAGACCAAACCATCCAAGCATACTCTTTTCAATTTTTGTCACTACAGCTTTTAAACCACGCCGTTGCCTTACCACATCATTCCTCAGCCTATCATTTATAGTCACACCACCCATGCTTCGCAAGAAACGCATTTCCACAGCATGTATTCCACTTCCATATTTATTTTGCCACAACCAACATTCATTTTCATACATAAGCACAGGCACTAGAACACCATTGTGCACTGACCGACCCAGATGACCCCGTATCTCTCCTCCAGGAGAACAGTAGGGAAACGAGTACAGTTCGAAGAATACACAATACACGACCGTCATTCCGACCTCGCCGCCGAGGCCCCGCGTGAAATCCCCTACTAAATAGTCCTCCCCGACCCTTGCCCGTAAGCGAAGAGCCAACACGCGCTATAGCTGAGCCTGCAGCTTTAAATTCCCCCGATAATAATCATAACCCTGATTTTATCCAGCCACCGTCGGTCCCTTGCCATCCTCCCTCCGACTCTGCCCTAAGCGGAGGTTCGTACCCCACAGGCACACCCTTAGCGCGCAGTCGTTTAGTTTATAAGTTTTTGCGCCCTGGCTGGATGCTCTAAGTTTTTAGGAGCTTAAGGCAACCACAGGAAAGACCGGTTAAAGAGTCACGACTTCTAATGGTTAACTCTGAGATGCACTAGATAAAAAAAAAGTACCATTGTGAACAGCCAGTGAAGCTTCGACGGTTTGGTCACAATCACATGTCATCATTCACTTTATTTCCCGCATTTACTCTCTTTTCCACAATATTATCAATATTTTTACCCCTTGTAAACAGACTCCCCAAAGATAAAAACTCACTCGCTCCACACTCAAACATTTATTTTCACACCATACGCCGATACATCCTCTTTCTTTCAAACACCATAACCATCGTCTTATTCATATTTATATTCATCCCTTTCTTCTTATTATATACTTCATCCATCACAGTCATCATGTCTTACAACTTCTCTATTGACGATGCTAGTAGAACTTGATCAAATAATGAGATTATTTTTAAGACATTAATTTTATGATAAGTTTAACCGCACACGGACTTTTTATTTGTAAAAAAATTAGTAAAATCATCTACTCTAACAATATTTGTAAATATGGTGAGCACCTTGTATCCAACACATGGTTAATTTATCCGTCAATGCTTAATTTCGGACTTGACAACGTCTAATTAATCGATGAACGCCGGCTGCATGCACGAAAATGGATGACTCATTGTCCCATTACGCTCATTGTCCCGTTACGCTCATTGTACGCTTGCGCCGCATCAATGTTTTGTTATGACGTTGTCACGTTAAACTATCGTCCGTAAACCAACTTTACAGACAACCAATTTTTTTTATTGTTATTACTTGTTGTGGTATAGTAATTTTATTCTAGGTACATCGTCTTCATATGTAATAATATAATTGATGTATACAAACTATTGTAAAACAGTTTAAGAGAGTAACGGTGGAATTTCTTGCCCATTCTTCTCCATGCGAAACCACCTTTTGGTAGGGGCAACTAGAATCAATTTTATTTCCGTGTAAATTTTGACGTTCAAAAGTGCCATGTATGTGCCTATTTGAAATAAATGCTTTGACTTTGAGGTGTGATGCGTAGAGAAGGCATTTGACAGGGAACTCATTTATCGACCATACCACCCTCTTTCAAATCTGTCAGACAACTATTCATGTACAAGTTTAACAGCTCGACAACCCTGTCTAACACCCTTCTAGCTGCGAAATCAGTCCGTGTGCGACCCATTATTTTATCCTATCACAACACAACTCTTTAAGGTGTATTCCATTCAAACACAAAATATTTTAAGAGAAACATCTATACATGTGATAAAAAGCCATAGCAGCGAAATTTTTTTTTATCTCAATGTTTTATATTTTTACATAATTATTATAATTATAAATTACTCACTTATTCTATGAATGACACGCCCGGACGCGGTGAGGGTGGCGGCACGAGCGCAGTGAATTTTGATTATGAATCATCATATCAAGTAATTTTAAATTATTTAATTTTTTAAATAATATACTCAAATTAAAAAAAAATATATACTTTTCCATGGCTTCTTTACCACCGATAGGTGTATCCCTTAAAATATTTCGTGTTTGAATAGATAAACTCTATATAGAAGGGCCTTCCAACAGCCAACATTAAGAAAGTGCGGGGGTGCATCAATTTAGCTTGTATATACAAAAAGCTACAATTACTTTATCCTGAAAGTAAGTAGTTTTCTCTTGGGACATGTAGTACATAAGTTTAAAGGTCTAGACAGAGAACGGGTTTTGAATAGAGACAGGCGTCGATTTAGTTAAGTCTTTTCTTCAATTACTAACTTAATAGATTTCGGAACACTTTACTGTATTTTTTCAGTACCAGATGTTATGATGTTTTTGTTTTCTTAGTATTGCATACAGAGTTCATGGGTATATGTAATTGTAAATAAGTACTTAAAATTCGATGGGAGCTAGGAGCTATCACTAGACGAAGAATGGCAGTTTTGAATGTGATAAATAACACAGATTAGAAGAATATTCATTTGATATTAACACATACACAAAAAAATACACTAAACATATACATATTATGGTTTGTGTACATAAACAATAAAATAAATAAATACATGTTATCAAAATACATATAGAATCACATTTCATTTCATATTCATCACATTTAATGATTTTCCTTTTATTTAAATACTTAGCTGCCTCTACCTCGTTGATCTAGTGGTCGCAAGCGCTACTGCTGTCAAGATGAGGTCACGGGTTCGACTTCCAGGTCTGGAAATTTCTCAGTAGTAGTCAGGAGTCTGGATTTGTTCCCAGTTGATGGCAATACGCTCGCCTCATTACATGGGACTTAAACATAAACAGCGAAATGTGGGTACTATAAGTACACCTCTGACTAACTCTTCGGGGAAATTGAAGCGTGATGTTATGTTATGTTTATGTTAGCTGCCACAATCAAACTAATTTAGGAATTAAATAAAGCGCTGTCGATAACATGAAAATTAAAAAAAAAAACTTTTTCTTCTCCATCATCTTCCTGACCTTGTCCCATGTTACTTGAGGTCGACGCAACACGGATTCTATTTAAAAAAAAAAAAAAACTAGACTATAATACTTACGTCAGATTTATATTCCAAAATTAATGATTAACATTCACTGAACGCGACACTCAAAAGGTTGCTTTGTTATTTAATCATAGTTTTTTTTAAACTAATATCTCGGAGTTGACCTTTAGAGATCCCCGGACCAGAATAATACCCGGATAACCGGACTTTCCTGTGGTGCCTTAAGCTCCTGAAAACTTAAAGTCTCCAGCCAAGGCATAAAACTTAAAAGCTAAACGACTGCACGCTAAGGGCACCCCCTGTGGGGTACGAACCTCGGCTTAGGGCAGCGTCGGAGGGAGGACAGCAAGGAACAGGTGGTGGCTGGATCAGATCAGGGTTTTGATTATTATCAGGGGAATTTAAAGCTACAGGCTCAGCTATGGCGCGGGCTGGTGCTTCGTCGAGCAAGGGTCGGGGGGACTGTTAAGTCGAGGATTTCGCGAGGGGCCGATATTATTATTTAATAAGACAGGGGAATACATTAGAAAGGTCATGTTATATAAATTATACGAATTAAATGATGAAAATATGTGAAAACAAAGGCTTTAATAGCCTAAGGAAAAATAACATGTAAATTGAGCCCAAAAAGCGCGGGCCTCGTTAAGGTAAAGTAGAGTGAGGCTGTTGAATATAAAAGGCGTGCCATTGGACGATTAGACATAAAGTTTACAACGCCCCGCGCCCTGCAACGCTACCGGCTAGACCTGGTTACGTTGCAGGGGGCGAGGATAGCACCCACTGTAGGTAAGCGCCAACCAAAACCGACGCCTTCGTTACTAGATCGGCCCCCTGCCGGGCCTTTCCCAGGGAAATGGGGATCTCACCTAGCAGGCGTCCGGTCGCACGAGCGTCGTGAAGAACTTGGGGCGCTCCTACAGTCACACCCCAGAAACACACTTCAGACCGCTGAGGGGAACTCTCCCCAAGCGACTAGGTGCACTCCCATCCCCTCCCACGGGAGGGGTAGGAAAACTTTTTATGTTATTTTACGCAATATGCAAGTGCACCCAAGGACAACTCCGGTTGATTTAGGAATATTGCAGGATATGGAAACAAAGATATTGAACTATGGGTTTGGGTGGTTAAAATGGACTGGTTACCTATAACTATGGAAGGACTATGGCCCCTGCCTGATCAATGTTTGATTGTACGCGGATTAAATGGCAGGGGGTAACTTGGGGAAACGGTCACTAGCACGTACTGCCGTAGCAACGAAGAAGCAACAAGCCTGAGTTGCTTGAGGACATGGAGGGGTATTCCACGATTATCTGAATAATCCCAGAGCCTGAAAGATGCCTACCAGAACTTACTGGAATACTTCCTTCCTGCGAGCACCTTTGTTCTTGCGAATCTCTACTCAAGCTGGCCAATAAAGGCAAGATTGAGGTGGGAGCTCTGTTCCTCGTCAGTATTCACTTTGGCCGGTCACTAAAGGCAAGCCAGAGATAAGAAACAAGACTTCTCCCGGGAGATAGGGTCCGTGGGTCGCTACTGCCCAATAGCTCGCCACATGCTGCCCTGCGGGTTTCTGAATCTCTCTTAGTCTAGCTCGTCATCCGAGCCCTGTACCGCCAAAGTAAATTCTACCGGCATAGACCTAGCGTTAGGAGCGCTCAAGCCCCACCACGCCGTCAACGTACAGATACGGCGGTGGGGTTATTATTATTATTAACATAAAGGGTACTTTTAATCCCGGTAGTACGTTCCCGTTGGATTTTTTCCGACATCCACGCGGGAAAAGCCGCGGGCAAAAGCTAGATTGAAATAACACTAAGCACTCTGAAGCAACTCAAAGATCCATTCTACGAATTTTCTTTTAACGAATTCTGTTTGATTTTACGAGCATTATCTATCATTTAACTAGATTGAAATGTTTGACGTAAACATAAAGGTCTACTGTAAAAAAAAGAAACTTTGTAGTAATCCGTTACTTAGATAAAGCCAATTAAAATCCAACTGCTGAAGACAACTAAATAATTACATTTATTTAATGTTCTCCAAAAGCTTTCGGAGCTTTTAATAATAAAATAGAGAATATACATACAATCACATAATGTTCGCAATTTTAATATTAAACGCACGGCTGGCTACTGCAATAAGTTTTGAAGTGCGGCCAAGATGTTTGGAAACTCGACTAGTATTTGAGCTACATTTTAATATTACCATTGTAAAAATGACTTGAAGATCAAGGATATTTCAATTTTACAAACGATATCATCGTTTAAAACTTAAAGCCATTGAATAAACTCCTGCTTATTTTAGAGTGTTCAACGATTTGTGATACGAAAAATTACTTAAACCATATCATTATTTTCTTGTTGCAAAAAAAGTTTGGTATTTGATTTGGTTTGAAATAAATGCTTACCTTGAACATGTAAAACCGATGATATGTCACATTGTATGATGTTATTTGTGCTTTTAAGTAGAGATCAGTGTAGATTAAACAACATTCTGTGTTACAAGTCATGCAACGGCAATTTATTTGTAGGTCTGCTTTTAGTACTGATGGTTTATAAATTAAGGCAACACGGATGTCTGTTAATAAAATAATTCTAGTAATATTCGTGTTAGTTGATAATTCCCATGGACTTGTAAATCCACATGGTCCAACTGTTATAAATGACTACACTAGATGTATCAGTCAAGTGATTGAAAATGAATTCGAAGAGCCTGGTCTTTTGATATTTGCTAACACCAACAATGTTAGTTCATCAGTATCGAGAATCAGAACAGAACTCTTGAAAAAGATCAATGCAAAAATCAAGTACAGTGTAGAAATCATGAGCCCTGGCAAAGAAGTAGAAATCTGTGATCAAGATACTTATAATCTTGGAGTACTGCATGTGGACAATTATGTGGCGATACCAACAGCTAATTATGTCATAATTATAATAGACAGTTATACGGACTTTTCTTTTCTAGCCAGTAAACTAATACGATCACGCAGTTGGAATCCATTTGCAAAATTCATTATTTTACTTTTCAACTTCGTTCAGAATGATAAAGTTAATATTGAATATATCGAGAAAGTTCTTAGCTGTCTCTTCAAATTTAATGCAATCAATATTATTATATTTGTGCCTCAAGCAAACAATTTTCGAAACGCCATTATTTATAGTTGGAAACCTTACGACCCTCCAGAGTATTGTGGTTATTTCAACGAAACTGCCAAAGACAGACTTGTAATACAAAACACATGTGAACGAGGGGTATTAAAATATGATAAAGATGTTTTTGATGACAAAGTACCACACGACATGAATGGTTGCGTCATAGAAATAATAGCATTACAAAGACAGCCGTTCATAAGTGATGATGTATGTGAGGCTAATATTGAGAAAATAATGATAAATGCAATTCTTAGACGATATAAGATGACGGCTAGATATCACTTTGTTGACGGATTCCGAGGAGAAAGAGAAAATGTTGGTGAATGGAACGGAGCTTTAAAGCAATTGGCATCGAAGAAAGGACACTTGCTTTTGGGTGGAATATTTCCAGATTTCGATGTGCACGAAGACTTTGAGACAAGCATTACGTATTTAGCTGATGCTTATACTTGGGTTGTCCCAAGAGCTCACAAATCAGCTGCATGGGTAGCTTTGGTTATTATATTTAAGGGTTTGGTTTGGTATTCTGTAATAGCTGGTTTCATTTTATGTGGTATAACGTGGAAAATTATAGGGCAGCTCAGTGGAGATTCTGATTACAATAGTTCGTTCGGTCATTGTTTTCTTAATACTTGGATTACAATATTTGGGTTTGTAGCTTACTTACATCCTTCTAAAGAAAGTCTTCGCGTGTTTTTTGTGTTTCTCAATATCTATTGTATACTATTTTCAACGGCATACCAAACGAAATTATTCGAAGTGTTGACGAATCCATCTTATGAATACCAAATACAAACGGTCGAAGATTTGGTTGAAAGCGGTTTAAAGTTTGGTGGTTTTGAAGAGTTACATGATCTGTTTTATAACTCCTCTGATCCATTTGACTATCGAATTGGTCAGCAATGGGTTGAAATTGAGAATATTACTACAGCATTGATAGATGTTGCTGTTCATAGAAATTTTTCACTACTGTGCAGTCGTCTTGAGTTGGCCCATGTTACTTCAATAACACCAGAGCTAAGTGACAATATTGGGAACTATAAATATTATACGTTTACGGAGAACGTGTTCAGTGTACCTATAGAGACTATAGCTTTAAGAGGGTTTCCTTTTATGCTGGAGTTTTCGACAACAATAACTCTGCTTAAGCAGAGCGGGTTAAATGAAGCTCTTAGGGATCACTTTGCAACGTTCACTGAGAGGAGACGAGCTCGTCAACTGAGGGATTTATTGAAGGAGAAATCCGATGTTAATCCGTTGTCGTGGCAGCATTTGCAAGGCGGCTTCTTGGCTTTAGCTTTCGGGTATGTTAGCGGTACCTTGGCGCTTATTGTAGAAATAGTAGTCAAGACTGGATATGTTCAAAATAAATTTTCTCAGTGTAAACGAAGAATTAACTTTTAGACATGACTTTAAGAGTCTAAAGTATTTTGTCGCTGTGATTTAGGTTATAAAGGGAAATTGAGAAAAAAAAATCTTTATACAACAAAACATTTATTATACAAATTGTATTTTTTTTTATTTAACGAAAAGCTTAAGTGTACTGTACATTATTTTATAAGATCATTATTTTTATTTTTATGATTACAAAAATTACAATCATTATAATATTCTAAAGACTAGTCTATGTGAAGTTCTAAAATTACTTAATAATTATTATTGCAATCATTAAAAGTATTTTAATCTCAGTTTTTTTTTTGTGTTTGAAGCAGTTTCAAATTAATTTGCATATCTAATTTATAACGATTGTCTTTAATTTTTAATAAATGAGATGATTTTTTTTAAATTTATATTTATTTTATTTGGGACGAGTGTATGCAGTTATTTCTAATTCAGAAGATATTTACATAAATTACCCATAAAATATACCAGTTATAAGGATTATAGGTACTAACACGTACTCATAAGTACAAAATAATGCACAATATAATACAAACTATGGAACAATTTTACTGTCTTTTATTGATAAGTTTATGCCGCACTTTGTTTCTTGCACAAATAAATAGTTTGATGTCCGACGTCGATAAAATGGCAATACCTCTTAAAAGAAAATCAATTGATAGCAGATATTAGGGTTCCGTAGTCAACAAGGAACCCTTATAATTTCGCCATGTCCATCTGTCTGTCTGTCTGTCTGTGGCTTAGCTCGGAGACTCTTAGTACTAGAAAGCTGTAATTTCTAGATACGGGTATACATACTAATTACGCCGAAAAAGTGGTAAACTAAAACATTTTTTTTAGGGTATCTCCCCTACTCGTAAAGTAGGCATGTTTTTTTTTATCTCGTCTATCCCATAGTGTGGAGTATCGTTGGATAGGCCGTCCAAAAATATTGCGACCATTTTTCGATTAAGGGTTTGGTTTGTGTAATATTAAGCTTTAAATTGCGAATTTTTATTACAGTCACTTGTCTCCCGCCCCTGCAAGCTAATGGTTGTATTTGGATATGTGAAAAAAATCACAGCAGTAGTGTATATAACGAAGTTAAAAGGAAAACTATCACAGCTAAGTAGGCTTTACAAGTTACCGAATAATAGTCGACCAACTTACATTTACAGTTGAAAATATGTTGTTTTCATGTTGTTTTTCAACTACAATGTTAAGCTTGTTCTTGGGGTAAATTCATACCAACTACGGAACTCCTCATTGTGCGTGGTGGCACGCACTTGGCCGGTTTTGTTAATAAGAAATTATTAAGAGAACTTTAACTTGCCAAGACATTTTAGGGTCTTTATGAATAAATAAAACATAGTTTGTATGTCTTTTGTCAGAAAAGATGAAAACTACAACTGTAGTTTTAAATGGATTTTCTTAAAGAAATTATCAAACTACGGAGGTATTGTCACTTCATCTATAATTTCACTATCCCTTTCGTACTAAAATAATCATAGTTTCTCCCCATCTAGATGTTGCAAATTATAATACGAATGATCTGGGAATCTCTCCAGCTGTATGTAGTCCATATCTTTGTTAATTAGCGGTTCTAATCTAGCGACGATGTCTGCGAAGTCAGGTCGTTCCTTCGGTTCCGCCTCCCAGCAATAATACATAATGTTGTAGAGTTCCCGATGACAGTGCTCTGGCTTTTCGAGACGATATCCTTCGATGACCTGAGAAGGAAGGGAACAAAATTAGATAATAATTAACTTAGGTAAGTCTGTCAATGAGACGTAATCTTGCCTCTGCAAGCTAAGGGTCTGCTCACACCGAGACGCGACAAGACGTGTTCCCAACGATTTTACTATGCGCCTCGCGACGTTGCGATGCGTCTCGCGGCGACGCGCGGCGCTGCGTGAAATCACTGACCTCTTCCAGTATCGTCGCGTCGCGTCTCAGTGTGAGCTGACCCTAAATGGTTGTATTTGGATATGTGAACAAATCACAGCAGTAGTGTATTTATAGGGTGTATCTAATCAAACACGAAATATTTTGAGAGATACACCTATAGGTAGTAAAGAAGCCATGGAAACGATTTTTTTTTTAAATCTGAGAATATTATTTAAAACATTAAATCATTTAAAATTACTTGACATGATGATTAATTATCCAAATTCACCGCGCTCGTGCCGCCACCGTCGCCGCATCCAGGCAAGTCATTCATAGAATAAGTAAAATTTTGGAAAATGCAACTCGTTTGCAAAATTTCTCAAGCAATTTTAAAATTATATTAATTATGTAAAAATATAAAACACTTGGATAAAAAAACAATTTTTTGCTGCTATGGCATTTTTACCACCTATTATGATGGTCCTCTTAAAATATTTCGTGTATGAATAGATAATAAGGAAGTTCAAAAGAAAACTATCACAGCTAAATAGGCTTTACAAGTTACCGAGTAATAGTCGACCAACTTACATTTAAAGTAAAAAAAAAACATGTTTTCCCATACATTCCGTATGGAAGATCATCCCTAGTAGCATTTTTGTTGGCGTTTGGTTGGGCCACATACCTCTGAAGTTGGCCCAACTAAATGCCAACGGAAAATGTTACTAGGGATGTTTTTCAACTAAAATGGGACGCAGTTTAACGAAAAGGATCCAATCCACAACCTGGTCAAAATGAGTTAAGTGTACCAAACTGATTCTAAATATCAATACTATCGGCAAGTAAAATAGATCCAATCAAAAACAACAGTTTATCATGTTGATCAACCTCAGAACCAGCCCACATGCGCGGAAATATAAAATATGTTATAATATCTTTTAAAATTCAAACGTCAATATCTCTAAAAGGACTTTGTGTGGATTGGATCCTTTTCATTTAACTACGTCCAATGTTAAGTTTGTTCTTGGGATAAATGCATACCAACTACGAAATCCTTAATTGTGCTTAGTCCGGTTTTTGAGATCAAATTGGTAACATTTAACATTCCTCTATCCACCCTTTAAGATTCGATCGACAGTTCCCAAATAGCGAAATTAAACAGTTCTCTAGCCGGTCTGTCACCGCGTTTCGACTACGTTAGCGATTCAGAGGTGCCGAGTGCAAGTTTAAATTGCTAATATGATTAACTGTCACCGACAAGCCACGCTGCTCTATTTCAACGTCATTTGTTTTTATTCGTGTAGACCTTAATCTTCCATAATCTATTCCACATTAAGGAATTTTCACCAGAGTGTAATTTGTATGGAGAAAAAACTCTATATTATATTGTGGGCGTGAAGGATCAAAGCAAAGTATTTCTGGATTTGTGAATATGGCTGAAATTTGCTGATACGTAGAAAACTTGATTAATATTAATGTGTTTTGTATGAAACAAAGGTAGTTAATTAACTTAACCTCTCGTATTTACTTTATTTAATTACAGACACAATTAAAAACCCATTGTGTCTCGGGTGGATCTACGTTCCGTTCCCATATAAAGGGTTAAAGGGGATAAGAAGATCAGAGAAATTACCAGATAGATACAAACAGGCAGGTACTACGTGCCAAATAAATCTAATTGTCAAAAATAACTTAAGGTGATTTCAGAGACATGTAGATAATTTGCGGTTGCGTGACAAATTATTCCTCGAATGTGATAATATGCACCTTCAAAAACACCCTTGCTAATATTATAACTGTGAAACTAAGTAACTCTGTGTTTCAATCTGTCAAAGATAGTAGATTTTATAAGTGAATAACAACGTACCTTTTTCATGACGTCATTGGCTGACAATCCAGGATATGGTGTGGAGCCAAGGGTCACGATCTCCCACAGTAGGATACCGAAGCTCCAAATATCAGACTTAACGCTAAATATATTGTCGTAGAGAGACTCGGGCGCCATCCATCTGGAAACGAAGAATGAAGAAAGTTAGATTTTTGGTTGTGATTATGTTTTCAAATCAAAATCATTTATTTGCGTGCCATGACACATTTTGCCATATTTTAGCATGCAAATATTCGTAATATGGTAATACAAACAAATATAATCAGATGAATTCGATAAAAATACGTTTTCATCTCAGTCCTGATCAAAGGTCGGTTTCCTGATTCTACACTTATTACATCCAGGCTCAATCGTATATTTCAGACCACTAAAGCTAAACAGACTGTCATAATACATTCACCATAATTCACCACAAACCCTTTGGCTGCTTTTGTAGTTACTTTTATTTTATTTTTCTTTTCATTTAATTATTTCTTGTTTTACTTGTTTGGTAGAAATACATGTTACCGGGGGGCAACGTTTGTAAATTAGTAGACTTAGGCCCCTGTTAATTTGTATGAGGCCACTAAGTGGGGCCTGGTAACCTATAACACAGGTTTTTCCTAAACCTACATCAGGCACCAGCTCTCACAATATGAATTTATATAGTCCAAAACTATATGCTACAAAACCATTGTAAGAGAAAGTAATAAAATTATTATTATTATTTGTTTCCCAAGTGATTTAATTAAATAGACTACAATATCTAAAGATGAATCTTGAATTTATCTCTACAGCTCAGAATGAGCTGAGGTCTCAAACAATACATTGATTCATTGTAACCATTTCTCGTTAATTTAAGGAGACTCATTTTATCTAAGACCTTATTTTTTTATCAAGGGCATGTCAGAGTTAACCGGTCGTGACTCTTTAACCGGTCTTTCCTGTAGTTGCCTTAAGCTCCTAAAAACTTAAAGCCTCCAGCCAAGGCGCAAAAACTTATAAACTAAACGACTGCGCGCTAAGGGCACCCCCAGTGAGGTACGAACCTCGGCTTAGGGCAGAGTCGGAGGGTGAATGGCAAGGGACCGACGGTGGCTGGTTAAAATCAGGGTTATGATTATTATCAGGGGAATTTAAAGCTACAGGCTCAGCTTATGGTGCGGCCTGGCGCTTCGCTTACAAGCAAGGGTCGGGGAGGTATCTAAGACCTGAGAAAATCAGAACTTTCTAATTTCCCAGTAGGTTACATGTTGTGCACAGTGTGTGCAGTAAATTTTCGAGAAACTAACTATAATAATCAACTAGAAACTACTTACTTTGCTGGCAAAATGTCAGGGTCAGGTACAATACTCGTATTATTAATGGTACAACTTCTACGTTATGGTAGGAGGTAATTTATATACCACATTCAGACTACTAACAACTAATGTGTGTGATAACTTATAACTATCCGTGGTCTGTTAAAACCTAATCATCATGCAGTAACAAGATCTCTAGTCCATCCGCGATAATTAAGGTATTAGACTGGTCCAAGAACAGCAAACAAGAATCAAGAATTCTTGGAATTTTTAGAGGATATTATTATCTATAATCTCGCCCGCTCGTGGCTATGAAATAATAGCCGCACGGGTCGATCGATCAGGTTAAGCTACGCTTGCCGGGAGTGACCATATTTACATACCGCTACCCCTCCGTGCCTCGAAAAGTACGTTAAGCGTACGTACGTTGGTCCTGGCTGCGATTCGTGGATCTTTGATAGTCGTCACGGGTAGTCAGAAATATATATATATATGTCGGAGACGGATTATATCCGGTACGCTAGCGCCATCTAGTGGCGTTCGATGGAGTTGGTGGAGTTTGCGCCATCGAGTCTTAACTAATCGGGACGCCAGTGCTGTTTAGCGGCGCATGACAGAGTCTACAACATAACGTTCGACCGGTGGCAAGTGATCGCCGCACATTCGACAAGTGAAGTTCATCGGTAGCGGTCAAGCAGTGAAGACGTCTAGAAACTGTTGCGCGTTCGGTATAGTTGTATTCATTACTGTATACAATCAAGTTCTTCTAACTGAACAGACAGATGTGCTGCTGGGGAGTTTGTTCCGCTACTTCTTCTTTCCAGCTAAAGCACTAGGAAGTGGCGAAGGGAGGGCGTTTTGGGGGACTGTCTTATGTGATTTTGAAGTTAGTGCTGATTCTCAGCTTAGGTTGAGTAAATGACTTTTGAGTTTAATTCGGTTTTTCTATCGCGCAATAACCAACACTACCCACAGTACGTCGACAGTAGGTTAAAATAAGGCTGATGCTGACGAGAGAAACCTACCGTTCTCCGACGATATACCGATGACGATGAAGATGTGTAAGAAGAATGGGTCACTTTACCTTCTATAGTGAAACAACATTATAATGGGGTTTTAAACAATCGGCACCAACCTGATTGGGAGCCGTCCATCACTCTTCCTCTCATATACATGAGTGTCTGCCACATCCCTCGCAAACCCGAAGTCTGCTACTTTACACACCCTGTCTTCTGTTATCAGCACGTTCCTCGCTGCCAAGTCTCGGTGAATTATCTGAAAAATTAAGGGAAGAATTTAATCTATTACTTTGTGTTATTTATTATAGGGTCAATGCTTCCAAAATAGTGAAGGAAAACATCGTGAGGAAACCGGTCTATACTAGAACCAAAAATTCGAAGACATGTGACATCCAGCAACCCGCAATAGGCCCTCGTGGCGGATTATGGCCCGCTCCCTCTCATAGAGAAGGCCTGTGGCCCGGCAGTGGGAACATTATCGGCTGATTTATGCTATGCTTATGCTATGTCACCGAAAAATACATACAGTAAAATAAAGGACAGGGTTTCGATTGATAGTCATTAATTAATCTTTGCCTGTGGGCCCACTCATGCCGGTGATTTTGATGTCTCTTAGACGAGAATGGATAAGACCTACACACACTAGTGATCGGATAAATTCGAATGGAAATTAAACTAATGTATAACCTGAATAAAAGGGATCTCAGGGGGACCTAGGATTATTTATCACGTAAAGAGGTTTCTCATTTACCCAGTTTTCCAAACAATCAGGTTTTAAATGACAGTTGTTTTATTTACAGATTTATATTTAGACCTGTCCTAAATGGGGACCCCTTTAAGACAGGTCGAAATATACAATTTTTTCATTTATAGAGGTCAGGACAAACGTGTCGCGACCTGCCCAGACCAATATTCAAAATTATAAATTATTATTAGTTGTCTTACTTATAGAGGCTCTTGAACTATAAAGTCCCAATTATAGAGGTACAAATCGAAAAAATCTAACAAATGCATTCTCAGTCGTGAAGGTTTAATTATTCCCAGTAAGACAGGTATTTTAATCCAAAAGTGTCGGGACGTTATTATAATTAGCAGTTTATGACGCTCCAAAACGATTGTCATAGGCAACCAATATTATTATTTTTATGACAACCAATATTGACGATTTAATGCGTTTCCCGTGTCAAGTTGTCAAGAATTTCCATCCATCTGTGGTAAGCCCTTTGCAGGCAGTTTGAACTGAGTACTAGTCATAAGTTCTGTCTCTCTTTTAAGGTCGCTCAGCGAGCTATGGAACTGGCTATGCTTGTCTCTCGGGGGGATCAAATCCGGAACGAGGTGATCCGGCAGAGAACCAAAGTTGTCGACCTAGATTGGGGCAGATAAAAATTTTAATTTTTTGGTATCTTATTATTTTTAGTTACAATTTATAGTTTTTAAATTTTTATTTTATAATATTTTGACATTTTATTTTACAATTCTGACATTTTTACAATTTTAATTATTATTTTAATGAACAGAGAACTGAAATTTTATTAATCACAGTTTAATTTTGGGTTTTTATTTGTTTTAAAATAGTATAATTATAATTTATAATTTTAATTTTAATGTGTGTGTGTGTCTATGGACTGTGAATGTCTGAATTAAATAAATTATTAATATTATTATTATAGCTCACAGAATAAGCAAGCTGAAATGGCAATGGGCCGGCCATATTAGCCGTAGAACCGATGACAGTTGGGGTAGACGTGTTCTTGAGTGGAGACCGCGAATCGGCAATCGTAAGGTAGGACGAACTCAGACTAGATCGAGCGACGATCTTTGCAGGGTGGCTGGATCAGAGGTGAGTGGAGAGAGCAGTGGACTGCTATGAGCAGATGATGATGACGATGAGTAGTCAAAATAAAGGTTTAAGATATAGTTAAGACACTCCAAAACTGCTAACAAATATGAAAAACGTTTTAGAACGTTTTTTATCTTATTTATTCGTCGTTTAGATAAACAAAAAAAATAGTTTAACTAACAAAATCTTGACAATAAAAAATATATCCATTTTGTTAAGTAAAACGGCCTGTAAACTTACAAATCGCAACTCCTCAGGTCATTAACTTAAAATAAACAGTTGAAGATTACTTCAGACTTTGAGATAAAGCAGCAAAAAACAAGAGCTGAATTTTCTCAATTAGTCTGGCCCATTTCATTTGTTGAGGCTCGTTTACACAAGGTGGGTTCCTCGTCTGGATAATACGATACTCACGTGTTGGAAATGTACAATTGATTCGAAATTTTGCATCACAGGTCGAGAAAATTGCTTGGGAGGTCTTCTTCAGGCAATTTTCTCGATCTGTGATATAAAATACTAACAACCTTACAGGACTATTACTAATGTCCAATTACACCATAAACAACAAATTTTTGTTCTATGACTTTTTATAAAACATAAGACATTTACCAAAACAAATCTTCAAGATTTCATTGTTCTATACATTCAGAGCGTTGAATTATATTTTTATTATATAAAACTAGCGACCCGCCCCGGCTTCGCACGGGTACAATGCTGATACTAAATATACTACAGCGGTACCGCCGCAACCGCTATGTCCGTGCATATTAAATCTGATTTTCGAAAATATTCATTTAAATTACTGTTTATCTATAATAAAAGTACAATGTATTTAAGGTACTTAATTGAATAAGGATTAATACCGTATTGCTTAAAATCGCTTCGTAAATAAGCCATTATTTCTCGTAAAAAGTAAATAATAAAAAATGGTTATTGTGGGTTATCCCTAAAAGATAGACATATACCACCGCAGACTTTTTTGTAGACCTTTTTAAGGTGTACAATACTGTTGTACATTATTTTGATCTATCTCGTAGGGTTCAGCCTCTAAAATGATCAGTGTTTCTCTACTATATTATGCATGTATTATACATATAAACCTTCCTCTTTAATCACTCTGTCTATTAAAAAAAACCGCATCATAATCCCTTGCGAAGTTTTAATGATCTAAGCATACATAGGGACAGACCGACAGCGGGAAGCGACTTTGTTTTATATTAGGTAGTGATTCTGATGAGTTAAAATCTGATGAATTATTAAAAGTAATAGAACAAAGTTGTTGTTTATGATGTTAGTAATACTTATAGTCCTGAGACGTTGATAGTGTTTAAAAAAAAACCCTGTATTGAAATAATCTATTCCATGGAAATAATCGTAGACGATTTTAGGTTTCTCGCTTGAGTGTTACTAACACATGAGTAAGATATTATTCTCGCTTCGCGACGGGCGAGAAACACTCTTCATGTAAATGAGCCGTGAAGGCTGTCTTAGAGCTCAACTAAAAGCAGTATTACCACAAAACGTTGGGCTCTTAACAAGAAAATAATGACTAATGAGATCCCTCTAAATAATTGGAAATGTTACGTTTGTTTGCGTGACATGTTTAATATGAGGTACATTATGTGTTTTCAGATTTGCAACTTTGTTTGCGTCTTTGTTATTGCTCTGTGTTGTTTGTTTTCTTCAAAGGAAATATTTTGTAAAACATTTCAGAATGGCTTAAAGCTTTGTAATGATTTATTTGGTATATCTAATTACCATAATGGAGAATACTGCTCATACTTTGTAAATTGGGCTTTCACAAAGATGTCTCCACGTAACAGTACCTACTAAATCACTAGATTGAAGAAAATCTCTTAGAATTGGTTAATTAATTACTCGCCTCTGAGGCTTGTTTGGCTGCGTATATTGGCAATTGTGGTACTGTCAGTGAAACTAATTGTTAAGCAAATGGGCACCCTACGTCAATATATACGTAGGCAGTTCTATAAGTGTTGCAATAGAAAGAATGTAACAAGTTTGGACATGTATGACTGAGCGTATGGTTATCTGTCACTTATTACAAGTCCATGCACGCAGTGTTTGTTGAGCTTGGCGTCAGTAATCTTTGATAAATAAATTAAAAAAATATATGAAAATGGCTAGGTCTCGGTAACCGCGAGTACAGAGTAATTTTCTTTTACAATTTCAAACGTGGATTGTCTTACCAGGAGTGCCACGAGGAAACGTTTAATACCTTCGATAAACAGAGCCCTTCTCTTTCTACTGTGTTCAGGTGGTATAAGGAATTTCAAAGAGGTTGAAAGTTGAAAGGACGACGATTTGCAACTGATGACGAATTAATAAGTGCATGGGATGAGGCCTGTGCCGGTGTCACAAAGGATCAGTGGAAGATTATGTTTAATACGTGGTTTGAACGCATGCATAAGTTTAGTGTATTTAACAGTGATGGTTCTTATTTTGAAAAAGTTTAATAAATAGATTTTTGCAAGACTTATGGAACATCCTACGTATATATGTATATATTATTATATCTTCTCCTTTATTGCGGATCACACATAAAAATACACACAATCCATATAAGTATCAGTGAAAACGACTTAAAAACTATGTTAGTCAAACTTACAAACTAACCTAACAACAACTAATAGTTACGTGGCTCAACACCATGTTGGCACGTGCCTCCGCACCCAGTGCCCAATAAAGGGGCTGTCCATCTTGTCATACAATGTTTTGAGGATACTGTTGGAGCTTCCGCGCAACCTACCCATAATTGACGTTGCCCTGTTTCTCATTATGGCATGACAATCATCGACATGGGCTTCCTTGAACATCTACGAAGCGCAGCAGAAGCGCGAAAGCCCCGTCAATATCCTAAATCCATTATTATACTGAACGCGCAGGGCGTTGTAGGCCCTCTGCGTATACTTCATCCACAAGCTGCATGTGTAGAAGGTTTGGCAGTAAGCCTTAAAAAGATATACCTTCATATCCCTAGTACAGCGCGCAAACCTGCAGGCTACATATTGCACCAAAATGCCAACGTGCTCCTTGTCCAAATCTACCATAAGTCAATTTGGCGTGTTATAGCAATTTCATACTTATTGTCAAAGAATGACAGTTGTGATTTGAATAAACGTATAATTTAACTTGGAAGTCAATTTGCATAAAAATTCCTCGAATCAATCACATTTTAGTTTGTCTTCAATTTGATTACCTAAGCAACAAGACAGTTTGGAGTGTGGAGTTGTGGAAGACTTACATCACTTATTGATGGACTGTGTTCGATATGTGTCTGATAGAAATGATATGTTTGTGGTCTTGAGGTTAAAATGACTTGATTTAGGCACATTTCATGGAATTCTGTCTCAACGGTGATGATGCGAAAAGTCTGTTCAGGTTCATGACCCAAATGTAATCCATAGCAGCGTGTATATTAATATTTATTTAGGATCTGTTAGGATAGTCGGATGTGCGGTGAATGTACATGTATCTCCTGGGCCCCCGACTAGTGGTACTAGAAGGAACAGTGGGGCGGTGGTAGTTTGGAGGAGTCCGACATAATCCTCAATGTCCCACTCACCGCACAGACTTTATTCACTCTTCCTTCTTCGTTCAGTCTATCTCTCTGTGGAATGCGCTCCCTCTGGAGATCAGGATGGCAACAAACCGATTATCATTTAAAGTGAAAGTTCGCGAGCACATTCGTAAGAAGCTGGCAGTATCAGCACAACGTTAATGTTTTCCCATTGTTTGTCTTATTTGTTTTAGTATATTCGTGTATTTATGTATGTTTATTTGTGCTTGTATATATATAGAAATTGTAAATTTGGTATATATATATTATATTTATAGTTTGTAAGTATCTATAAAGATCACATGATATGATATTTTTCGTAATTGCACCTACCACTGTTTGTCTCTGCATCACCCAAAGGTTGACTGGTAGAAAATGCCTATGGCATTAAGTCCGCCTCTGTAAATTTATGTGCTTAAAGTATTAAATAAATAAATAAATAAATAATCCTCCGTTCTTCCCAGACGGAGGGTTATGTCAGTACATGAGGATTTACCTACGGAAAAATAAAAGACTGTCATACGCATTGCGGTTATAAAAGTTCCTAATTTAAAAAGAATTAAAAAAAACAAGACAGTCCTGTAAATTCTTAGTTTGGAAACAGAATATTTAGTATATATATTTATTATTTTTTCAGTTTAAATATTTCTTCCAAGTGTTAAAAGTTGCATTCATTCTCATGTTGGTTTTCTCTCCAAGATTTAATCGCACGTCTTAAAATTCGGGTTTTTCCGCCTTTATGAGAAAACACACTGTTTATTATACTTATGGAATATGAATCGGGTCGTAAAGAGTATTTTTTATATTGTTTTACGTCCGGGTAGGCACTTCAAAATATCATGAAGCCTATATTAAAAAGAAATGAATTGTAGTGCGAGATGAAAACTCTTCATAAAATGAAAATAAAATTCATAATTTTCTCCTCCTTGTGAAAAATCTCAATAGGAAAACGATGGACAGTATTTTTAAACAGAATATTCTTTCAGAATTCTTTCATTTTGATACAGTATGTAGATAATGTATAATGGGGGGTATAAAAATACCCTTAACGAAGCCGAGAGTCACTTTGTTCTTCCCGTTATTATGATTTTTGTTTTTTTGTACTGGACACTATACCTACTAGTCGGAGTTATGGAGATATTCTCCATAGCCAGAATTACTGGGATACTTCTGGCTATGGAGAATATCTCCATAACTCCGACTCCAAAGGTCAAAGTTCCAACTTTTTTTACGAAAAATGTTATAAGTAGACATCGAATGATATGCATTGACATGTTTGCATAGGCAAATGCATAAAACGCTGTTTTATAGCGTTATTGCATATTTGAGTACTTATTCATTGAGTGCTTATTTCAGAAGTTAAATGTGTTATGCGGGAACGGTGGCGGGCCACAGCCAGTGACGTGCTGCGCAGGCGCCTCACACGCACTCGGCAAGCGCACTGAGCCCGGTCTGTGGGCCTAGGCCTGAAGAGGTTTCTGCAGAAATGGCGTCGAAATTCAAGTTCTGTCCATTAGTTGACGTAGAGAGGTCTTTTTCTGCCTACAAATTAATATTATATGACAAAGGTCAGAAGTTTGCTCAAGAAAAACTAGTTTATTTTTATTTTTATTATGCTGTCATAAGAATTACAACTGATTATTAATATATACAGGGTTATTTGTAAAACACCAACAACCTCGCAGGAGTCGATAACTAACCTCATAAACAACAACATTTGTTCTACGACTTTCCGAAAACAGACAAAATAAATTCAACTCTCCATACATAATATGTCCGAACAGCTGATCGAGTTTTGTATGAAACGTCGATTTATTTTGCCTGTTTTCGAAAAAGTCGTAGAACAAATGTTGTTTCTTTATGATGTTAGTAATCTACTCCTGCGAGGTTGTTGGTGTTTAACAAATAACCCTGTATAGAAAAATATATTGTTAAAATAAACATAAATTCTAATACTAAATAGTATTTAAAGTGTGCATATTTTTTGCATATTTCGCCCTAAATAATTCAAAGACTGGTTTGTGCAACGAAGACTGATTGAACCCAGGACGTAAAACGGTTTCATCATCGCAGAACACAAAACGGTCTTTGAAAACGGTTCATCGTAGCAACGCCCACTCCTAGTGGACGGAATATAAGTGTAGGCATCAGACATTCGATATTTTGGGAAAAAGATCTACTTCAATATTTTAAAGCCCTATGTCAGGCACAGACTGCTAAATAAAATACAAAGATTCTTGAGTATACAAAGAAATGTCAAGTATGGAGACCTGTTTCTCTTTAAATTTGTCTCAATTATGGAACAGTTCGTTTCAAGTTTTACAGCCTTGAAGAAATTTAATTTGAATTCTTATCGAAACGATTCGAAACCAACATTGTTTTGGGCTTGCCCTAAAGTTATTTCTTAACTTAAAATTCGCTGTTTATAAATGAACTCTTAAACTGCGCTTGCAAACCTTTGCGAAATCGATTAACATTGTCTTACTGAAGTTTCTTATTGAAGTGTCTTATAGATAATTATATAGTTTTTAGGGTTCCGTAGTCAACAAAGAACCCTTATAGTTTCGCCATGTCTGTCTGTCTGTCTGTCCGCGGCTTAGCTCAGAGACCCTTAGTAGTAGAAAGCTGTAATTTGGCATGGGTATAAATATTAAACACATCGACAAAGCGGTAAAATAAAATCTAGAAATATATATTTTTTTAGGGTACCTCCCCTACACGTAAAGTGGGGATGATATTTTTTTTTCGTCTATCCCGTGGTGTGGGATATCGTTTGATAGACCGTTTAAAAAGTATTGCGGGTAAGTGAAAACCATTTTTGATTCAGGGATTCGGAAATCACAGCAGTAGTAGTATAGAACGAAGTTAAAAGGAAAACTATCATAGCTAAGTAGACTTTACAAATTACCGAGTAATCATCGACCAAATTAAACTTTGCAGTTAAAGAACATGTTCAACCATACATTTCGTATGGCAGAACATGTTTTTCAACTACAATTTTAAGTTTGTTCTTGGGATAAATTCATCCCAACTACGGAACCCTTCATTATGCGTGGTCTGACAGCACTTGGCCGGTTTTTTTACCTGATGTTTTAGAATATATCACGTCCTTTTCCGAATCGGATTAAAGTCTATTGAAAAAAAAAGTCAACACGCAGCAAAGATGTATCACAAAGAGGCTTGGTTTGGTTTTCTTCCCAAATATTTGAGACCCAACGTAAAAGAAACGTCTGTGAAAGAAAGCTGTTGAGTCGAGGTTTATTTCGCCTACTGACCCAATTACTTTCGACATCTCTAAGAATTGAACTTACCTAAGCAAAACAAAGTTGTAAAAACAGAAAAATCATCTCATTTATCTATATGGAGTAGATAAAAGTGAACCTTGGAGTTCTGAACATCAATAAATGACTAGCCTTATCGCTTTCCATACTTCCCACTCCCCTATTCCCACTCCCACACGCCCACTCTCATGAATACCGGAGACGCTACACTCGAAGTTGTGGACGAGTATGTTTACCTAGGACGAACTGTCCAGTTAGGTAGGTCCAACTTCGAGAAACTGGTCAATCGTCGAATCTAACTCGGCTGGGCCGTATTTGGGGAGCTACGCAATATCTTCTCGTCCCACATACTGCAGTGTCTCATGACGAAAGTCATTGATTGTGTTGCCAGTGATGACCTATGGCACTGACACGTTTTCGCTCACAATGGGCCTTATTAGAAGGCTAAAAGTCACCCAAAGGTCAATGGGGAGGGCTATGCTTGGAGTTTCCCTACGTGATCGAATCAGAAATGAAGAGATCCGCAGGAGAACCAAGGCAACCGACATAGCTCGAAGAATTGCCAAACTTAAGTGGCAATGGGCAAGGCACATTGCTTGCAGAACAGATGGCCGTTGGGGCCGAAAGGTTTTGGAGTGGCGACCGCGTACCGGAAGACGTAACGTTAGAAGGCCTCCCACAAAGTGGACCGATGACCTTGTGAAAGCCGCAGGAACCCGCTGGATGCGGGTAGCACAGAACTGGTCGATGTGACGGTGCTTGGGGGAGGCCTATGCCCAGCAGTGGACGTCTTTCGGCTGAAATGACGATGATGATGATCGCTTTTCATTGACACTGTTATTTTATTTTCACTGTAAATATAGCTAGGTATACCCAACACCTAACCAACAAAATAGAACTAAAACTTGAATAATACGAAAATGGCCCTATAAGGCTTTCTAGACCCTTTAGAGGATTTTTTAATAATCTACTATGTCATCATCACCACCACCAACAGAATGAGCCTCCCCAAAACATTGCCGCAACGGCGACCGGTCTTGTGCTCACTGCATCCAGCAGATTGTTGCGACATAGGAAAAGAGAAGGTGGTCCGATGATCAGGTCTAGCGGAAAATAGGAGGAATGGATGGATGTGGCGATACTTGGGGGAGGCCTATGACTAGCAGTGGACGTCTTTTGGCTGAATAATGATTATGATAATGATGATGATAGAAAAAGGAAATACTCTTACCCCTTGTAAACTAAGGAACTGCATTCCTCTCGCGACTTGGAACGCGAACTTGGTGAGATCCTGCGAAGTCAGGAACTGGCTTCCATGAGTGTTGCCGTAGTGGCGTTCAGCTCTTGAATCCCGAAGAAACTGTTGCAATTTGCCTATACTCACGAACTCCATTATAACTAGGGTGGGTTCCTGAAAATAGAATTTTGTTTCATAAAAAGGGTCATCGCTGAACATAGATTTCAGACAGTTTACGAACAAAAGGGGAATTCATGGCAATTCCTAGGCATTGTCAATGGTTGGATTATAAAAAGTAGTTCTGTAGATTTTTAGAGGTATGAGGGACAGGGTGTAAAGTTCACTCATATTCTATAGTAAAGGGAGGATCCTCCGGGTCTGGTGGGCAACTGCCGGACGGTTGATGTCGGGATGTTATTTATGTCGCGATGCAGAATTTGTGACGTCAGGTCTTATTGATGCGTAGTTCGCATGTGGCGTAGATGATACCGCCACAGGTTCTTATGCACAGAAAAGTCGGCTCTGTTTTAACAATTAAATTTTCGACAAATTGTATCCATATAAACACATACATAACATATCGGGGTTTCCCCGAAGGGTGAGGCCAGATGTGTAGCTATAGTACATCAATATTCCTCATGAAATGTGTTTTTTTTTATCATCCATTCTTTAATTTAATATTCATTTCCGTTATCCCTTCCGTTCTATGAAGTTTAAGAAGCATGTAGGTACTGATGCAAGTTTTTGATTAGGAACATGCTTTAACTTTAATGGCCATTCCATTCATATCAAAAGTATTTGCTTGCCACAATATTTATCATTATTAATAACTTCAACTTGATTAAGATATAAGTCTCAATAACCAAAGATTTATTGCGATACCAATAACACTTAGATCCTTAGATTGCAATATTGGGATTCCATTAATATTATATCTGAGATTGGTCTAGAATCTAGACTCCAGTGGTTTGGATTGTGTTAGTGAAGGTTTTATAAATATTACAACATTTACTTCTAAAATATTTATTTTGATATAATACTTTAAAGTGTTTTCTGAAGTATGACTTAAGTGTTTTTCGACCACATAATTAATCTTAAATAATGGAAATGGAAGCGTGAAACGGAATATTGTTAATGACAGACTTTATCCACGTGAAATAAAAAATAAAAAAGATTTTAGTGTTATCTGTGGTGGAGGCTGCTGTGGAGCGTACGCCCGCGGTGGAATTTTCAAGTTGGGCGCCATATTTAATATATTATTCATAGTGTTTTTGTTTTTGAGAGCAATGGTAACGGCACCGACATAAGAGTGGTTTTTTACTTAATTGGTCGTGGGTTCGAACCCAGGTGGGCGCTTTACTTTGTGTAAATAATTTCATCACCACTGCTCTCAAAACGTTGAAGGAAAACATTGAGAGAAAACCAGCATGTCCCTAGAACCGAAAATTCGAAGATGTGTGTACTCCAACATTCCACCGCGGGGGTACGCTCCTGAGCAGCCTCCAATACAGATAACACTAAATCATATTTTTTATTTTCACTATTTTTTATTATTTTTTATTTCAAAAAGCTGTAAGATATGAGTGTAGTAAGTAGTCTGAATCATAGTCCTTTAGTAGGTAGTCTTACCTTCTCAGTACAACAGCCAATCAACTGAACAACATTGGGATGGTATCCCAAGTTCTTCATAACTAGTAGTTCCTGCAGCAGATCTATTTTCTCTTTTTCTGAAGCATTTTCTTTAAGAGTCTTAACAGCTACTGTTTGTTCGCCTTTCTTGCCTGTAACAACAAACATATCTTAGTTGGCTATTTTATTACGATATACACACAAATTTAAAATCACGTCTGTATCTCCCGAAGTCCCGAAGGGAGAGGAACAGTGAGTGTAACATCACCTCTTTATGAATAAAAATCAGTGTTCAATGTTGTAGGTACATACGCCTGGGGGCAAACCATCACATATTTTAATCTTACTTCAGTGTGGGAAAGAGATGGAGATATGCACGTATAGCTCCATCTCTTTCTCACTAAGAAGTTATATTAAATAATACTGCTATAACTGCTGTGCTGTGGTTTGCCCACAGGCGTAGGTACAACATTTGACACTGATTTTATTCATCAATGGATAAAGGAAGTAGCAATCCATGTTGAAACTGATCATGAATTATATCCTACCCAATATAAACCAATATTAAACAGATATGTTGTGAGCGCGCAATCGTGAAGACTCGAAAACAAGTAATTGGGACGTATTGAATTTAGTCTGCGACACGCATGGCGACGAGTAATACGCTTAGTTGAACCAAACACAAGCTGTCTCTTTTTTTTCTTATTGTTTTTACCAAGCCATCTCTTTTCTATCATTTTTACTTGTAGTGAAATGTAAAATGAATAAAAAGTGGGTATGTGTGCTGCCGCTGCCGCGCGGAACACTTTTTTTGGTTGTTTTGTGAGTGTATAACATATCTGTTAATATAATATCATTGATTCTACCTATTACTTATTTAACTTCAAAAGTCTGCAGATAAATTAGTACCTATTATTCATTAACAAAATTCAATTTTATCATTCCTTATCAACAACTTTTCAACTGAGGCATCCAAGTACATCCGTAGGGAAATCAGATTTTCGCAGTAAAACGTAATAAGATCAATTCCAGCAAATATTTTATCTATTATATCTATACTAATAATAAAGCTGAAGAGTTTGTATTTTTGTTGGTTTAAACGTGCTAATCTCTACCAGGAACTACAAGTTGGACTTGTTTTTTTTCCGTTTGATAGCCCATTTCTTGACGAAGGCTATTGGCTATTGTACATCTCGCTAGGACCTTAAGGAGCCGAGCAAAAAGAAAAAAAAAACACAAAGGACGCTAAGCGAAAATGAATAGCGCGAGCAGACAATGCGATCCGACAGAGTGGATCGGGGGAACAATAAATTTCACGCGGATGAAATCGCGGGTAGAAGTAAGTCTCATATAACGCGAGCCGTACACCTGGGGACCAAGTCTGCTATTTTTATAAATTCGTCACCCCAACACGATCCCATTGTCATTTTGCTAAAAGTTCGTAATCTGCTAAATTCATAATGGTCGATCATTGTTCGGTCAATAGTCTCGTAATAGAATTGTATTACAATAGCATTGTCGTATTGCCATTATTATAAAACCTGTTAGTAGAAATGATTTTCGAAAAACTACTACTAAATTTGAACATTTATTCATGCCTGATTTTTATATACGAGTATATAATATTTTTACATATTATTTATTAATGTTATAAGCAATCTGAAGTAGTAGGAAGTTGGAAGTTTAGTAGGAAGTTTCATTTGTCATTATGTACGATATTACCAATTCTTTCAATGGAGTGTCAGTGGCTAACCATTGGAAAGTCATAATGACGTCATTATATTAGTAGATTACCAAACTTGTCAAAATCAACAATTATGAAATCTATGATAGACCACTCTGACTCTATTGTAATAGCAGACTTGAGGCCCAGGGGCCTTTCTCCCGAAAACGATTCGAGTTTGATTTTGATTCCGATTTGAACTCGCTTCTGGGGCCTTACTCCCGACAGCATCGAGTTCTGAATCAATCGAATTGGGTTCGAATTAAATGCCGATCCATATTCTTGAACTCAACACTACCGCACGATCGTGTGGTGGTTCGAAGAGAAACTAACTTCGGTCAGTTTTAAGTTTTAAATCGAGTTCGGATCAGAAACGAAATTGAATCGGAATCAAAATCAAACTCGAATCGTTTTCGGGAGTAAGGCCCCTGATCCGTCATCGGCCGAGCTCGACCGATCGAATCAAACATTATATTAAACAGTGCTTCAAGGATGTTTTGGTGCTTGACTGACGTTGATAGGAAGTATAGAAAAAGAACAAGATGGCGGCGTTAGTTCCAATTTTGGATAAGCTCCAATAGATCCCTGTACAGCTTTAGAAAAAAGTTGGCGCTTACACTACTTCAACAGACATCGCCCGATGACGTCGATAAGTAGGTGTACACATTCACTTTCTTTTACATATCAATAAAATGTAGTTTTTGGGAAATCACTTTTTATTACCTAAGATTCCATTAAAAAAATTCTGAGAGAGCATATCGGAGAACTTAAGATAATAATATATTTAAGAAGACTATTTAATACTCTATTATTTTTATGGAAATTAAAATTTAAATATATTTTTTACCCTTAAACTTAGTATTTTTATGTGTTGTGAGTATTGTGAGTCTCTTGTTGTCGATGTGGGATATGTTCGGTCGACTACGTACGAACATACTTCGGCCGACGACGGATTAGATGTACGCGAGCAACACTTCTAGACAAAAATTAGATCACAAAAGTTCTACTATTTTTGCTTTGCATAGATTAATTAAATGTTCATAGATTAAGCACCGCATCTTACTTATCTCTTTAATTATGAGAAACTTAATTTTAGCTTCAGATATAATTAATTTTTGTTAACTTTAGTTTCAAAATTGAGACCTAAATTGTGAATTTCAGAAATAACTAAATTTATACCAAAAATTTATAAGCTATGTGTTTAAATAACTGAAAGACATGTGTTTATTACTTTTTCACTTCGTGGACAATAGTCTGGGTTATGCGTGTTTTCGACTGTAATATAACTACTTTTGTAAATTCTGTAATGTATAACTGTTTTTTGTCCCAAATAAATAACATAAAATAAAAAATAAAACTATAACTTCACATTCATTTGCATTTTGGTTTTAGATTTCAATTAAGTTAATTTGATGCTAGCAAAAGAGGTGAACCAGTATAAACGTTAATTTCATATCGAATTACGGTTCGCTATTAAAATGACGTTAATAAAAACCCTAATTACGAATGCAACCGAAACCATCAAATGCAAATACAATTTTACAACACAATCATTGGTTAACAAATTAAATATCGATACCAATAAACTTCGCAATTGAAACCACACAATACCCGCATGAATTGTAATAACATTGTTACAAAATCGAGTGAAAGTGAACATTACCAAAATGTTAACTGATTTAAATTGAAAGGCCGGAAACACGAACTGTTTCACAAACTAATTCACAAACGTCGAAGAAAGGAGCATTTAAAACTAACAAAATTTACATAAAATAATAGAAATAAAAAATATAATGAAAAATATCTGTGCGAGGCCAAAAAGGCTCCTGTCTCAACATAAAAGCTCCTACAAACAGGCGCCACACGCGACGTGACACAAAGACACCGCGTGTTGCGTGACGAGTGGTACCTTTGTGTCGCGTCACGTGTCGCGCCTGTTTTTAGGAGCCTTTATGCTGAGATAGGAGCTTTTTAGCCTCGCACAGGTACTTTTTGAAATGCTTAATGCTACGATATTTAAAAAAAAAATACCGCAGCGCTAGTATTCTGATAAGGTCTACAGTAATGCCACGGACACACCTATGGATATCTATAAGTCCCACTAGGGGATTAAAAAGTATAAAAAGAAGGAAGGGCTCGTGTCTAAATGATAACTGCCACACGGATTGATCGCAGGTTAAGCTTTGCTTGCCGGCGTCGGTTCATGGATGGGTCCATCTTTACACAGGTACCAAGATCTGTCCATGCCTCGGAAAGCACGTTAAGCCGTTGGTCCCGGCTGTCATTCGTAGATCTTTGGCAGTCGTTACGGGTAGTCAGAAGCCCAAAAGTTTGACAAGTGTCAAACGTATCGTGTTACCCGGTAACTGGATTGTAGAGGTCAGCAGTCGCTCCATGTAAAATAGGTACTGGTATTCAACTACATCTGGTTAAACTGGAAGGAGACCGCAACATAGTTTTTTTTTTAATCTTTAACGGGGAAGCTCTGGGCCTTCATCTCCCCTGCTGATAAGGCTGAAGGTGGAAGCGAGCTTCACCCGGAATCCTCAACCACAGAGGAACTGGCTATCTTACCTCTAACTGCCGAAACACAGCAATGCTGTTAACATTGTTGTTAAGACAACAGATTTAGATAAGTTGGTGGTAGCTAGCCAGGTGGACTTAGAACAAGCCCTACCACTATCCAAAATAATAATAATAAATAATAGTTGGGAAAAGGCTAGGCAATTAAGTCTGCCTAGCCTGGAATTTGTAAAGAAAGTATGTGTACCGTGTGGTGCCGGACGTAAAGAATAGCACCACCCCATTTCTTCTCGTGGGTGTCGTATAAGACGACTAAGGGACTTATTAGAGAATGGGCAGCAGCGTTCTCTATGCATTTTTCACACCATATTGCGATCGCCAACCCAAGCGCCAAGCGTGGCGATTATGGCAAACCCCCCCAATTGGGGGAGGCTTATGTCCAGCAGTAGACGTCTTTCGGCTGAAATGATGAGCCTGGAATTAATAGTAGTCTAGTCTGTTTGTACCTAATGTAAAAATGTTTTTTTTTTTTTATGTACTTGTTGTACCCGCGGGCAGCAGATAGTCGAAAATAAAAGCCTAAGTTACTCCTTATAACATTAGCTATCCGCCAGTGAAAGTTCCATCCAAATCGGTCCAGTCATTTTGGAGATTAGACGGAACAAAAAAAAAACAGACAAAAAAAATTGTTGTCTGTAAAGTTGGTTTACGGACGATAGTTTAACGTGACAACGTCATAACAAAACATTGATACGGCGCAAGCGTACAATGAGCGTATCAGGACAATGAGTCATCCTTTTTCGTGCATGCAGCCGGCGTTCATCGATTTATTAGTCGTTGTCACGTCAAAAAATTGTTTTTTGTTTTAAGTAGTGTATACTTTCATATATTTATTATGCATTTAGTAAGGGCCGAACAAATATCAACGTTGCGTGCCCAAAAATAAAGTTGAGAATAAAAAAAACTGAGAGGCGGCGCCCCTTTCCACTTCGACGCGCTCTCGAGCTAATAGAAGTTTATTTATTTTCAACTAGGTGCAATGTAGAGATTTATTTGGCAGTAACGAATGCCCTGCGCTGCGCCTCGCCAGATGAGCGCCAGCCCTAAAAAGTTGTTATTTTGACATTACAAACACACACTTAAATTTATTTGTATGAATGTATAGATAATAAAAATGATAAAGACTGTAGGTACCTACATAATGTTTATATTAATACCTAGTAACTAGTGGAGCTCGCGCAGGGAAATACTACCCCCATACCTATTTCTGCCCCCAAGCAGCGTTCCTATGTTCCAGCTTGAAGAGTATGGGTGTCGGTGTCATCCTGCCTGTGTCTGATATGGCAACGCACACCTCCGATGACTTTAGTATTTCAGATGTTTCCATAAACCCCAGGCATCAGTGGCGCAGCTTTGAATCTAAGTTTTCGCTTAAGAATTCGGCAGCCAATAGGTAGGTAAAACATGTTTTATACATCATTGAAACTCTATACAAAAACTACTAAATCAGGTATCATACGCTTCAAATTTTGTTCATAAATATGTCTTTCATTCAGCATATTTTACTCGAAGTGAAACGTCTGAACAAAAAATGAATTTATTGGTGAACTGATCAAACAATGTTGAATATCGGCACTCGGATACTGAATGATCGAATAATGAAATAAAAGGAGCAGATGAAGTCCATTCTTATCAAATTTTTTCGGTATCGTCGAAACGTGAACAAACACTCACTCGAGTGCATTTAATATCAGCTCAAGAAAACTCTGAAACTAGTTGAGAATCGTAGTTTGCAAATTCGCGACACAGTTGAGGCGTGATTCGCTACGATACGCAACCAGAATTTCTCAAGACGTGGTCTTGAGAATGTCTAGTTCTTACTTAAAATTCATTTTGAGACGTGGTTTTATGTAGTTGGAACATTTGGGTTTCTGCAACGGCTAGAGAAAATAATGCAAGTTATCGGTTGTTTTTCTTACTCTTCTGATCGTTATTTGAATCGTTGTTGCGAAAGATGCTTTTTAGTATTGGCTGCTCGGTAAATTACCTAATCATTTACTTGGATTATGTTAAACATAATCCAAGTAAATGTTTGTACGTCATAAATCGTAAACAGAGAAAAACCTTTGCTGAAAAAAAACGCAAAAAAGCAAGCGTTGCAAACCGTTGAACATTTAGAAGCAAATAAAAACAACGGTTGTGCTGGTCTAGTACTTTTTTATTCCCATTGAAGCTTTGTGCAGCGCACCGGCCCGCTATCCAAAGCGGGATAGAAAGATCAATAGAAATTGTAGTATATTTTTACTGCTGGTATTGTTTTCAGGATTGGTCACTCGATATGCCTTAATCTGTGTCAAATAAATTTATTTTCTTTCATTCTTAAACGTTGCATTTATTTGGCTTTCCATTGTATATTTAGTATCGTTATCAGAGATCGGAAGAGGTAGATTTAATTTACCAAAATTATTGATTTGAAGAATCATATATAACATTTTTTATGGTTAAGTACTAAATTACAAAATAATACGGAACCGTAAAAAATGTTATACGATTTTTAAAATCAATAATTTGTAACTATAGATTATCATTTCAGCCGAAAGACGTCCACTGCTGGACATAGGCCTCCCCCAAACACCGCCACCTCGACCGGTTTTGTGCTTCCCGTATCCAGCGGATTCCTGCGGCTTTCATAAGGTCATCGGTCCACCTTGTGGGAGGCCTTCCAACGCTACGTCCAACTCGTCAAACTTAAGTGGCAATGGGCAGGGCACATTGCGTGCAGAACAGATGGCCGTTGGTGCCGAAAGGTTCTGGAGTGGCGACCGCGTACCTGAAGACGTAACTATAGATAAAGTCCAATAAATAATTCGTCATCATAATTATTCCGGGATTTTAGAGGAGGTATTATCCACTCTAAGGAAAGAAAGAAAGAAAAATATTTTATTTGGGACACGCACAAGAATTACAAACAGTAAAAAAATATGATCATTTAAAACTAACAAAATTTATTTCTATGTTACATCCTTCCTTGAAATTTAGGTAAATTAACTTTACCTATTCCGATCTGTGATCATTATATGTCACTATCATATTTTTATATGGCAATTGCTCGTTTATATCAAAACGCATTCATTTGTTTCATTGTTTATTTGGGACCACACTTCATTTTAATTCTTAGATAAGTTTTATGAATCAGACTAGCGACCCGCTTCGCATGAGTGCAATGGCAACATGTCAAAACATCCAGATTTCTGTGCTATATCTAAGTTAAATATTCATGCATGAACCTCCAGGAGTAGATGCTCTAAATGATGGTGAAAACGGAATTTAAATCTATTGAGTAGTTTAATAGATCTTAGTGGTCACACAGACACGAAAAATGACTTTGTTTTATACTATGTATGTATATTTTCATGATTAATTTAACTATTACATGTTATTTGGGTAAACATATTTTGGTTTCTATATAATAATACATTTCTAATTAACACCTTCCGGATTTACCTTCATCATAAACATACACGGTAAATCGAAGGCAATCCAATTTAATACACTTTGAAAGCTTCCCAAAATAGCGAATACCGTTTTCAATGTAAGTACGTATATTATTCATTAAAAACAGGAGACCCGTCAAGACCTTAGAACGTGACTCAGTACATATTTAAGTCAGCGTAGAATAAGAATTGCAGAAGAGAAATTTCTGTTTAGTTCGTCGCATCGAAAGCATCGCTTTAAGCATAAATTTCAGGAGCGTGTGACGGTATGATACGTCCAACACAGTCAGGATGCTATCGTCGAATCAGCCTATAATATACACATTGCTGGGATTATTTAATTTATTTTTTAAATAGAACGGCTGAAGCCAATTACACGATTTAAATATATTAATATAATTTATTTAACACAGTCATGCATATTATGCTTCTCACAAAAATTGAAACATTCTGACAGTATCATCTTCCATTCATTCGCAAACATATCAAGATCTGTGTTTGAGTTCAGGAGAGCGTTAATAGCGGCTAATGTCTGAGGAATAGGTGACTTGGAGTGTGCCATAATCCACCACTGTTTGGTGGATTTCACATGTCTTTGAATGTTTGGTTCTAGGGCGTGCCGGTTTTCTCACGATGTTTTTCTGCATGTCACTGTTACATATAAGATTTTGTCACTCTGTATGTAAAGGAACAAAACCCCAGATGCAAGATGGTTATGTATTGAAATGCAAGAAAACAACAACCTGTTTGAAATAACCTATATTTATTTAAAAAACATAGCTTCTCCATACAACATCACACGGTAGCCTTTACGGGTCTACCGCAATAATAAGTTATGACATTAAACCCTTACAGTTTAAGTTAACATGTAAAGTAGGTAGGTGACTATAATTGTCACTTATTAATACCAGCCAGCTTAAACTTCAGCAGAAAGAACTAAGGTCGTGGGGAGTTGGAGATGAAACCAGTACTGTTCCGAGTTTAAGTTTAAATTAAATATTATAAATGTTAATATTTAGTATAACCTTCCAATTATTACGGGTGTAATTAATTAATAAATGGGCGCCAGGGATTTTGAAAATCCCGGATCCCGGAGCCGACGAAGATGTCCAATATACTTCCAGATCCAGATAAACGTAGGTGTCGAACCAGGGGTCCTTAATTCAAGTTTTGTTATAGACCGGTTCCCAATATTGAAAACCGGACTGAGGTAATAAACCGGTTCTTACATAAACCGTATTTTTAATAAAAAAATATGTTTAGGGATAAGAAAAAAAAACTTCTGCCTGCGCTATCGTTAGACGTATTTTTTACATTTGGTGAAATAAATTGTACAAAGTAAAGTGAATACCTATCAAAGTTCTGACGACCATTAAGTTAGGGTCATTACCACTTGGCCACCTCTGCCCTCAATAACAATTGGTGGGGGAGGTAGGGGATTATTTCGGCAGTAAAGATCATGAGTGTCGCTTCTTTACGGGTTTTTTTTTACTCTGATAGGTGGGTACTAAATAGGAATGTTTATTTGCAGAGCCGCAATTTGAGAGCGACGTGTTTAGGATTAATAACTACGTGAGACTGTTGCGGTCAAAGATTCTGGGTCGAATGGTGTACATATTTCTTTTATTTATGAACGCTTTATGTAATGTGTGGGGAAGAATTTTAAGTTTTAAGATATATGGACTGCATTTGAGGGCAAAGTGACACGAAAGTAGTGCTTAAACTTTCTAAATTTTTGTCTGTAATTCGTATGGTATAAATAATAAAGAGTATTTTATTATTTTTCTCCGACAAAAATTCGCTTGACAGTGTTTTTGCCAATGAGTACTATTTTCCTAAGTTCAATCTTAATAAAAAACGCTACTTTTGTAGGATAAACCAACGCTCGATTGCTCGTACGAGTACGCCAAACAATGCGACGAAGATCGTATCTGAAGTTGCAAAGACAGAGAGTACTTATTCGTTACTTTCAAGTAATGCTTTCATTAAAGAAAAGTGAGTGTGAAAACCAGTCAGCTTGATTTGAATATTTTACTTAACTGTCAAAGTAAAAGGGAAGATGTCTGTGAAGTTCGCAAAACTTTTATGTTAAGGCACCTCCACACAGAAGCAAATTTAGCAAAAAAAAAAATTTTATGCCTCTAAATTGTTTTTTTTTTAAGATGGGATACACAAATTTGGCATAATCCATACTAATATTATAAATGTGAAAGTAACTCTGTCTGTCTGTCTGTCTGTCTGTCTGTCTGTATGTTACGTTTTCACGCCTAAACCGCTGAATTGATCGTCATGAAATTTGGCACAGATATAGCCTGGGATATGTAGAAGGGCATAGGCTACTTTTTTACGTGATAACCGACATCCACGCGGGCGGAGCCGCGGGCAACAACTAGTTCCATTATAAAATATCTCATATCTGATCATGCTATTGGTCTTCAAATGGCCGCGACAAACAAGTTGTAGGTCATAGGTTCCAACATGACAGGCGCTTTACTTTGTGTAAATTATTTCATAACCATTGCTCTCAAAACGGTGAAGGAAACATCAAACAAGCATCGTGTAGAAACCGGCATGTCCTGGAACCAAAAATTCGAAGACATTTGACATCTACCAACCCACATGGGGCCTTGTGGTAAATTACATTCCCTCTCACAGAGAGGAGGCCTGTATCCCAGAAGTGGGAATATTATAGGCTGATCATTGTATTCAAAATGTTTAATAAATAAATTACACGTTTCTCTTTTGTTAGCATCGATTCCGCGAGTTCTCAACTCAAGGGCCTGTATCACAGCAGTAAAAAAAAAAACTTTATTTGCAAAAATAAATTTAACAACCTTGCACAATTCATGTAAGTAAGTAAAAATAATTAGTAAATGTAGGTATTTTTTTTTCGGGTAGTATGTATCGGTAATTATAATGGTTGCTAAAACGGAACTGATTCACTCTGTTCCCCGTACTAGTATAAACTGTACTACGGTGGAACAGTTTTTCTCGTTCTCTGTGAATTTACATACATATTTTTTTACTGGGTTTAGTAGCAGACTTGTGACAAAATCATTATTATACCTAGTAGCATAAAGAATTTTTGTTATTAATAACAGAGTAACAAAGCAAAACACAGCAGAATTTAATTTAAAGAAGGAAAACATAAAAAAACATAACATAATGAACTTGATTTTTGTAACTTGTAGGTAGATGTGAAAGTTGACATAGTATATGCAAAATATTTAGATGCTAAGTTTGTTTACAAAGGGGTTTATTTATGCAGTGGAAATATTATAGACAGAATAAGGAGCCTGTAATCCTGTATGGAAGATCTCAGTACAATGCTCGATGACCTCAGTAGAGCTTCCGAAAGAGTGGGTCTTAGAATGAACATGAACAAGACAAAGGTCATGTCAAATGCCCATGTAACACCCACTGTCATCAATATCGGAGACGCTACACTCGAAGATGTAGACGACTATGTTTACCTGGACAAACTGTCCAGTTAGGTAGGTCCAACTTCGATGAAGAGGTCAATTTTCGAATCCGACTCGGCTAGGCAGTGTTCGGGAAGCTACGCAATATCTTCTCGTCCCTCATACCGCAGTATCTCAAGACGAAAGTCTTTGACCAGTGCGTGTTGGCAGTGATGACCTATGGCACTGAAACGTGGTCGCTCACAATGGGCGTTATTAGAAGGCTAAAAGTCACCCAAAGAGCAATGGAGAGGGCTATGCTTGGAGTTTTTCTACGTGATCGAATCAGAAATGAAGAGATCCGCAGGAGAACCAAGGTAACCGACATAGCTCGAAGAATTGCCAAACTTAAGTGGCAATGGGCAGGGCACATTGCGCGCAGAACAGATGGCCGTTGGGGCCGA
Source organism: Dryobota labecula (assembly GCA_947523025.1). Lineage (NCBI taxonomy): Eukaryota > Metazoa > Arthropoda > Insecta > Lepidoptera > Noctuidae > Dryobota > Dryobota labecula. Next base: position 22,366,464 of record OX383289.1, on the reverse strand, counting down.
AAGGTTCTAGAGTGGCGACCGCGTACTGGAAGACGTAGCGTTGGAAGGCCTCCCAAAAGGTGGACCGATGACCTTGTGAAAGCCGCCGGAATCTGCAGGATGCGGGAAGCACAGAACCGGTCGAGGTGGCGGTGCTTGGGGGAAGCCTATGTCCAGCAGTGGACGTCTTTCGGCTGAAATGATGAATACTGTATGTAACAACAACCTCCTGTATGTAGCAAGTGGCGTGCCACGTGCTGTAGTTTCTACCTAAGGCCTACGCCCGTGAGGTTAAGTATCATCATCATCATCATTTCAGCCGAAAGACGTATGAAGCGCAGAACCGGTCGAAGTAACCGCCACTTCAACTGGTTTTGCGTTTTATAAGGTCATCGGTCCTCCTTGTGGTGGCCTTCCAGCGCTAAGAAATTATGTATGTATTATGGAGCCTTAACTAATGCTGTTATTCCACATTAAGTAAACCAATTTTGATTATTTTGCTGACTTGGTGCTAGAAAAACCCGAATTAATTTATTAGATTGCCAAGATAGAAAAGGTTATAAGCAAGGTTAATTCTGGATAGTTCTGTGGTCAGCTTCCACTTTAAGAAAATCGTCTTAATTTATTCCATAAACAATGCAACTGTTTTCTGCGGTTTAAAGAGACCTTTATCTCATTCCCTAGACTGACAAATAACCGCGTAGGTAGTTAATTACTTTTCTAACTTAATAAAATGTGCATTGTACTCGTACACTATCATCCACAACTTTTATTAGAAATTCGCTGAAAATATGATTAAAAACGAATCAGTACAATGCACGTTGCACGTGTAAGTAAAAATAAGTTTTAATTTATTTTGATAATAATCTAACTAACTTAACCGTAGGTGAAAACACGAAAGTTGATAATTTGGGATTGTTGTTTCTTTTGCGGTCTTTTTGAGGCCTTAATATATTAAGGCCTTAATATATTATAAGGCCATTAATATATTAAAAAGACCGCAAAAGAAACAAAAATCCCAAATTATCAACTTTCGTGTTTTTTTATACCTATTCAGTCACGTAAACGTAAAATTCAATTAGTAATAAAAATGAATTAGCGTCGTTCGGTGACAGTAACAGGAACACAACGAGGGCTATCGTTTTTGTGCTCACCAGTTGGCGCCACTGTTAGTAAGGTCCTGTCAGTACTTTTATTTGATATGTTTTGGATATTTTTAAGTACTCATTACTTCATAAAATGTTTATTTTATTACATTTTAAAATATCAAATGAATATTTACATTATAATGTTCCTAAAATTGAGAAGCATTATGCAGACAAATATAATTTTTCCTCCAAGTGTTACGAAATTAAATACTAAGTAGTTACTTAAAATCTTAAGCCATAATTAATTAGGAATGGCACGATCTTTACAATTATAAATAATTAGTAAAAATTTGCTATAGAAAATCCCGCAAACAGTGAACGTTCAGTTTCACATTTGACATTTCTAGAGACCTCACTCTACACTAGTGCCTCTAGCGGCGAATTGCGATAGTCGTCATTATTACACACAAGTTGACGTAAGTGAACGTTTACGTAAACGCGATTGAATAGGTATAAAAACTCGCACTAGGCTCTCTGAGCACTACTTTACCCACTATAGCAACTATAATGTTAGACATAAGTTGGTACACCTACTACATGGGGTAGAAGGGGTAGATATCCATCACAATCTGACTAATCCACCTGTTTCCCAACATTTTTCAGTCATCTGTCAAGCAGGATGACACATCAAATTTTTCCGTTTTTTAGGGTTCCATACTCCCCAAGGAACCCTTATAGTTTCGCCATGTCCGTCTGTCTGTCTGTCTGTCTGTTCACGTTCTGTATCTCAGAGACTGTTAGTACTAGAAGACTGTTATTTGGCACGGGTATACATATTAATCACGCCGACAAAGAGGTAAAATAAAATCTTGAAATATTTTTTTAAGGGGAAAATAAATATCATCTCCATTTACGTATAGGGAGGTGATATTTTTTTTCTCGTCTATCCCATGGTATGGGTATCGATGGATAGGCCGTTCAAAAATATTGCGGGTTAAGAAACCCCTTTTTTGATTCAGTGATCCGTTTGCGTAATATTAAGCTTTAAAGTGATAATTTTTGTTAGAGTCAAGTGTGTCCCCCTGCCAGATAAATGGTTGTATTTGGATTTGTGATTAAATTTACAGCAGGTAGTATACATAAAAACTATCATAGCTAGTTAGGTTTTACAAGTTACCTAGTAATAGTCGACCAACTTACATTTTCAGTTGAAAAACACCAACATCATCGTAGTTTTTTTCCACTACAATGTTAAGTTTGTTCTTGGGATAAATTCATCGAAACTACGGAACCCATAATTGTGCGTTGTCCGACATGCAATCAGCCGGTTTTTTATTTTCATTAAAAAAAAAATACGCAAAAAACGTGCACAATATGGGTGGAGTTATGAAACTATGACTAAGGGCTAATTTCACCGATCGCTTCCAAAACTTCGTTCAGCAAAACTGCGTTTACACTAATTGCGTTTAATATCAAGATTTGATCTCGGTTAACATCGATTGCATTTCACAGAGCTAAACGCCACGATCGTTGATTGCGTTTACGAAAACCGAGTTTACGGCATGTTAGAATAGCAACATCGCGTTGCATTTTATCCTTGCACCGAAACTTGACAAAACTATTGCAATATTTGTGTAAAAATACATGTAACAATACGTATTCCTTAGGTTGTCGAGTCAATTGTCAACTTGGTAAAGTGAGTGAGAATATTTTTAGTAAGTATTGTTCATTTTGCGTGGATATTGTTTTCTGACTTGCAGTGCAAATTTTAATTTGTCGGTTTTTATTTTATAGGTAAACTCGTGTTATCAGTACGTATGTATAAAAGAAAAAGAGACTCAGCATTTCAACAGTGAAAAGGTGCTATTGGTAGAATTGGTCGAAAAACATTCTAAAACAATAGAGTCCAAGAAGACAAATGCTGTGAGTGTTCTTCAACACAATATGACCGATGGCGCACATAATCGCGTTTAGATCGTTAAACGGTCAAAATTGGGCGTTTAGTACAGTAACTGCGTTTAGCACTTAACTTGTTTAAATACTGTTGATGAAATGCCAAACCAAACCTTAAACTTAGATTAAAACTAAAACGCCGTTTATGTTCAGTTGATCGCGTTTTATTTGGTCGGTAAAATTAGCCCTTAGTGTCTTGACGTTGCGTGAGCGTGAGTGGTAATTCGCCACCCGTTCGATATCCACCGCGCACATGATGGATGGGTAGCAGCACATTAAGTTATTTTTTGCTCCGTTGGTGTAATTGGCATTGGCATTCCGGTGGGAGGATAAATAAATGAAGGTATAATTTACCAGCGACACAAGTGTGCATTGGCATATACCTACGTATTAGGCAGACCTTGCGAAGGTCGCGGAAAGCCGTTGGATTCAAAGGAACTATGAATAAAAGATTAAAATATTCCTTCTGTACTCTGTTTGAAGTATGATTAGACATTTAAATAAACCTTTTTAATAGTCCGTTCAACCGATTTTGACTTGTATTGCGTTGGTGGCATGACAAGTGGCAACTGCAGTAAACAATTAGTTTTGTAACCACTTTTATGCTTTTAATGCCATTCTTATGCCTACTGAATAGAAGTCAAAATTGGTTGAACGGACTGTAAAAAAGGTTTACTTAAGAGTCTATACTACCTCAGCGCCACCTCACTCTGTATCTCGCTCGTACATGCTACCGGTCACGCGAGCAAGCGAGACAGGGCGGCAGGGAAAAGACTCCAAGGCGCCGATAGTCTAGGTAATTTCATTTTACGGTGAAAATAATGGTCATTTAAAAAAAGTAAATAACAAAAGACCTGCTTTATAGTTAGTTCAGTTAATATGCAAAGTTTCATTATCTAATTTGAAGTATTTTTTGAATACCAGCGGTTTATAGTTCGGTTTGGAGGTAACTTTGGATTTTTTTCTATCGAGAAAATTTTATAGAATCGTGTTTTCGGCTAACATAGTACTTTACATTAATCCTCAACTTTACCATATATTTATTTCAAAATTAATGCTGCAGTATTTTCGACATAACGGAGGATCATGCTAAGCCATTTGAGGTAATATAGGCCCTTAAATGTCTAATCTTATTTCGAATGGAGTATAGATATTATAACAAAAATTTATCTTTGTAATTTAAAGCTAAACGCTTAAGGCACTAATTTATCTTAAGTTTGTTGTATTTATAAAGAACAACAGATTCGTTTGGAATTAAATATTAAACTTCTAGGTTTGTGTGAAACAAAAACAAATGGCGCGTGCCGTAATGTTGTTATAATTAATTCTATATCTATGTAAAACATTTACACTCATTTAGGCTACGTTCACAAGGCATTTTACACACGGCTACATATCAAGCTATAATTTTCCAGTTTATGTTGATCTCGCATTGTATAAGATTTCCGTAAAATGAGAGACCAGCTTATACTGGAAATGTATAACTTAATATGTAGCCGATAGATGGTCACCCATCCATGAACCGACGCCGGCAAGCAAAGCTTAACCTGCGATCGATCCGTGTGACTGTTATCATTTAGCCACGAGCCCTTTCTTCTTTTTACACATTTTAATCCTCTAGTGGGACTTATAGATTTCCTTAGGTGTGTCCGTGGCATTACGGTGGACCCTATCAGAATACTAGCGTTGCGGTATTTATTTTTTAAATATCGTAGCATTAAGCATTAAAAAAAGTACCTGTGCGAGGCCAAAAAAGCTCCTATCTCAGCATAAAGGCGGTGTATTGGCGTGTGAACCCAGCTTTATTTTTAGTTTCCGAAAAGTAGATTAACAAAAATGTTAGAGCTTTAACTTGAAATTCTCTGGAATCACTATAAGTTAGTGAATGACTTAATATTGCAAAGTGTATGTACTTTCAGTTTCGATACACAGTGCTCAAGAACTACCCTTATTCGGCACATAAAAGTCGATGGGTCCTTCGAGTACGTTTTCTTTTTGTTCATAAAAATAAACCACTTTGATTGTAAGTATCTACGTGGTTCTTTTAGATCGTCCTGTGCATTATGGGATGTCGTTTTCACATCCAAATACTCAAACGCCACTAAATTTTATGTGTCATGTTGTCACTATAAGGTTTATAGTAATAACAGCCGCATGGGTCGATCGATCTGGTTAAGCTACGCTTGCCGCCGTTGGTCCCTGGATAGGTAACCATCATAACATACCAAGACCCCATCGCTAAGACGTCCATTGCTGGACATAGGCCTCTCACAAATATCGTAACAACGACCGGAGCTGTTCTTCCCATGCAGCGATGTCTCAATCATTTTTTTTTAAATCTTTATATAGATGATATCCGATTTTGTGAGTGTGAGAACGTTGAAAGCCTAGTAGATTGTAGATTTGCTGAGCATTTTCTATTTTGTTAAGTACCTGGTAATTGTTGTAAGGTCTAAACCTTCCTCCCATACCTATTAACATTGTTATTTGGAAATATTGTAAAAAACAATTATTTTTAAAAGAGTAACCGTGGAGTTTCTCGGCGGTTCTTCTCCATAGGAAACGACCAATTGGAACCGTGCACCTAGCTTCTGACGTTTCATAAGTGCCCATGTAGGTTTATGTGAAATAAAATATTTGATGTTGATTTTGAGCGGAGTTGAACTACATTCAAAGGGAATTCGTCCACCTTGTTTCCACGTATCCATGCTAAGCTCTCCGGTACGCGGTCCGCACTCCAGAACTTATCAGCCCTATTGGCTATCCATTCAGCGAGCAATGCTCACTGCCATTTAATCATCTGGTTTGCTTTTATCCTATTTTGGGGACGGCTTCATGTCTAACGGGATGCAACAGAATACCAGAATTACCCATGGAGCGACTGCCTCTCTGGAGTCCAGAACCTAGTTATTGGGTAACACGATCCACGTGCCCACTGCTACTTATGCTTGGCAATTCTTTAGGCTATGTCGACTTCCTTAACTAACTGTACTCACCAGCAATATCCAAGGCCTGTGCTCGCCACACCTGCCCGAAGGCACCTTCCCCCACAATGTTGAAGATCCTTAGCTTATGTCGAGGGAACTCCCACTTGTCTGGTGGCTGGTCATCCTTTGATATCGATGTTTCTTCTGATAACTGTAAGAATGATTTGTGCATATTGATTTTCATAATTTGGATCATTTCAGTCATCATTTCAGCGGAAAGACGTCTACTGCTGAGCATAGGCCTCCCCCATTTGGGGGGGGGGGGGTTGCCATAATCACCACGCTTCGCAGGCGGGTTGGCGATCGCAGTATGGTATTAAAAATGCATAGAGACCGCTGCTGCCCATTCTCTAGAAAGTCCCTTAGTCGCCTTTTACGACATCCACGGGAGGAAATGGGATGGTGCTATTCTTTACGTCCGGCGCTACACGGAACACAAAATTTGGGTACGTACAGTAAATTGCACAAAACCAGTAACAATTTAAAATTGACAGCACCTCTATGTCGTAGCTGTAAGGGCGATTTTCCTGTCGTAAGTGTCAACAATGATATGCGGTTTACTGTACCTACTATTCACTTAGTCAACCGTATTATTTTGTTTTTATGCTGCAAAATAAGACGGAGGGTAAAACAATATGTTTCAACCTCACCTATGCCACGTATCAAATATTACTTTTTGTTTCACGAATGATATTTTCTAGACTGAAATTAATAAAAGAAAGTTTTTGTAAGCACTAGATTCAATATCGGTTAAAAATATTACATTTCTTTATTAAAAAGTTAGTTCACCTCTGCATGCCAAAGTGTATTGAAACATCTGTATGAAATTGTAAGCAATCTAACAAATCTAATAACGTGCATAGATTAGTATAATGTTTTTTTTTTAATATGTAGTATTAAAATGGTATTTACAGAGTAAGAGATATTTGTCAATAAGTAAACGGTTTTTTTTTTTTTTTAAATTCTACTATGAGTTTGCTCTTGACTTTAGTCTAGGTCTGGATGACAGAGACAAAGTCTACGATGGAGTGAGCTTACCCAGAAGAAGCCTGTTCACTCTCACTTTGAATAGATTAGGGTTGTATGCGTTCGGAAACACAGACGCAGGCAGAGAGTTCCACTCCTTTGCTGTGCGCATTATAAAAGACGTTTGAAAACGCTTAGTGCGAGTTGGTGAAATATCAACTAGGTAGGGGTGGTAACTTGCAGTGCGTCTAGATGTCCGATGGTAGAAGGGGGCCGGTGGAATCAGGTCGTGGAGTTCATGGGCACACTCTCCGAAGTACAATCTGTAGAAGACCGACAAGCAGGCAACCTTGCGGCTTGCGGCTTCTTAAATTCAATAACTAAATCATCTTTTAATTAATCAAGCCAAGTGTTAATTGTGCCTGGGAACACGCACAATGAAAGGTTCCATTGCTGGGATGAATTTATCTCAAGAACAAACTTAACATTATGTAAGTTGAGAAACATGATCTCAGATACATTCGAACTGCAAATTTAAGTTTTTACGCACAATATTGGGAGATTTATCATGTTATTTTAAGACCATAGATTTCTTATATGGTTTCCTGAAATTGACAATTATCTGTATTTTAAACATTGTTGGCACAATAGCTTCGGAGATAACGGGGGGGGGGGGGGATGGTCAATTTTCATCTATTTTCTTAAGTAACTTTAAACTATTAATTTAAAATGATAAAAAAATAAATTGCTTGAGATTCTCACAGTAAGCCCTTTTGCAAAACTGTTTTTTAAAGTTTCTATTTTGTCTCCCAAAAGTGACACGGACGTGTTAACGTACGTGTTTGGGTCAAAAAAATTGATATGTGTACCAAATTTCAACTTAATCGGTCCATTAGATTCGGAGCAAATTGGCTGTGAAAGACGGACAGAAAGACACACGAGTGATTCTATGAGGGTTCCGTTTTTCATTCAGACATACGGAAACTTATTAAGAAATATGAAAATGGTGAGGATGAATGATGATTGTTTTGAATTGAAAGTCAGAAAAATGGTTGTCATGAGCGCCGAATAAAAATAAAAGGCCTTGGCCAAGCATTACGATGTTACAAGCCAGAAGAGATAGTTTAATGAATGTAAAATCATAAACTGACCTGTAAGTGACCATTATCCCAGGACTCGTATCGGTTGGAGTAAGCCCTTGGGTGGTCCCACATATTGAGAGACGCATCTTGAAGGACTATCCCACTCGAGTCTTTGCTCTGTGAACATTGGGAATCATAAATGGAGTAAAATTAAAGGGAATCGTATTATCGGTATTTGCTTAGTGGTTACCGGAACGGGGTTTGAGGGTCGAAGTTGAGACTCTTGAACTCCATTCTATTCGTCTTCAGTTCTATAGACTAGTGAAATAATGACCACTGATGGAAGTTTTAATTTCAGACATTTCAAACTTTATTATACTAACAATTTCTTCTGGTTTTGTATGAAAATTGAATCGGAATCGGAATATTAGTACAAAGAAAATAAATTTCTGCAATGTAGGTAGTACAGCGTGACCTTATAAGCGGCTGATAAAAACGAACCAAGGGTAGCATGCTTGGTAGATAGTCCATAACCCGGAAAAAAAGAGGCCGAAAGCGGCCCTTTTTATCTGGTTTTATAACTAAGACAAATAAAATAGTGTATACACCAGAGAAAAGGCAACAACTTCCACTGAGAGGGCAAATAGGGAAATACTACATACCAAATTAGAGGAAAATTTTACACCATTGGCATCAGCATTTGCAAAGTTCAATAAATAATAGCTAAACGTCATCTAAAACTATTCCACAAGTTGATATTTTTATTAGTTCTTGAGATATCCAGCTGTGACAGACAGATGGACAGACAGAGTCGCAACATAAGCGTTCATTTTTACCATTTTGGTACGGAACCTTAAAAACAGAAAAATTAAGAATACTAAATTGATGGCCAGAGCTAGGAAAGGCAACCCAATAGGTTTAAACCGCAGAGGTCACGCTGCTAACAACATGGTAACACTTTAACCTAGAGCTGGCCTAGCAACCTATCATACCTAGCCTACAATGAATACCTAAGCTTAACGCCTATTTACAAATTTTGTCCGAATATAAAGTAAATAAAAGCAATAATATTGTATCAGAGATTATAAATCTGATGGATTGGATTTCCAATGAACATTAAATACACACAAAATTATCGATGGCCAATTTGAAATAACCTCCAGCGGTTATTTTGACCTTTAAATAATTTAGTTAACGTAACCCGAGAATTTAATTGCATCAAAATATCGCATCATGTTCGTGGAAATCATACGCTACATATTAACACGGGTTCATATTTATAAATTACATTCGCGCGAATTTTTCACGAAATGGTAAATTGAATTGTGCAATTAAAAATATTTTTAAAAAATAATTATCTACGTTATTCTGTGTACGCAGCGTGATTCCTCAAATGAATAATAATTGAAATGTCTGCGCACTAAAAGCATTTTCATTTATCTTAACTAGTACAGTTAACGAGTTAAATTTCAATTGCCTTACAAAAGAAACTTAAAATTCACTTTCCTAAATTGTCATCACCTTCAAAAGTCACGCAAATTTTGACTACATTAAGAATTTGTTAATTACTCACCATGTCATCTTTCTTGCTATCCTTCTTCTGAGCATTATTTTTCCTGCACACGAAGAGGATGACAACTGCGACAATAACTACCAGGGCACCAATAGCGACAAGAGGTATCACTGTCAGAGGCATTTCATTGTTCGTGGAATTCTTATTAGGCGCTTCAGTGCTGGTTGTTCCATCATCGTTTCGGACTATGCTCTCTCCACCATGCGGCGTATCATCGGGAGGGTTCGGAGGACTTAAAGTAGTGAGTGTTGTGGTTGCTTCAGGTACTGTTACGTAAATATTTGGTGCTTTGGTAGTGCTTTGTGTGGTCCTAGTGAACTTTGGTTGTAAAGGTATGTTGGCGTAGGCGGGAAAGTTCAGGGTTGGCGGGTGGGGTAACTTAGGTCGCTGGCCAGATTTATCAGAAACTGTGGCGTAGACTTCGGTCTTTTGTGGTATGGAGCCGTCGTATGCTGTTACCCACAGCGAGTAGGAGCGGTTTTCCTGGAAAGTGACAAAATGTTTGGTTAAAAAAGGTAAATCAAACGAATAAACTAGTTTAGCGAAATCCCTTTATAACTACTTTATGTCAGGATTCCTTCAAAACTTACATATCAAAATTAAAAGTTGTAGTACCTAGGTACGAGATTAACTTGTTTAGCGAAAACGGTACAAACATGAAGATTCAAATTTAATGTGCGTGTGAACTGAGGGGCCACACTGGGAATTCGCAAAATAAAAATCCTGGGATTTTGTAGTAGACTTAAAACAATTCTATAAAGAATCTGCGAATTTGTAAATTAATATATGAAAAACTACAGGTCCCTCAGTTCTCATAGAAAATCAACCAGATCTCGGATTACAAATATTTAGTAAACTATTTGTAAAGCTATTTACTAAATAACAGACCGCAATTTAACAATATATAACCACTAAACTGTGGTCCCTCAGTACACAACAAAGATAAATATTTTACTAAATATTACCGAATAACATTAAAAAAAAACGTTATTTTTCTACATAAAATTTTAGTCTTAAAACGTTTTGTAAAAAACAAATGGAGCAAAAAATATGCGTGTGCTAGCTGCTGATGAAAGGATTATCAGTTAAGTTTCAGTAGAAAAAACTTTCTACTAAAACTTAAGTACACAAAACTTACTACTAGTGTTTAGGGGGGAGATATATATTATAAAACTCTCCCTAAACGCGATGCGATGAGCTCCCTCTGAACATCAGGATGGCAACCACCCTTTTTATCTTTAAAGGTGAAGGCACGTGAACATATTCGTAAGAAGTTGGCAAAATTTTTGTTATTTGAAAAAAGAAAGAAAAGAAAGGAAAAACGTTTATTTGCGGTGAACATGACGCAATAAAGAACATAAACACAAAAAAAAAATTAAAACTATGGAGAAAAAATGCGTCACATCCACGCAAAACGGCTATCGCTCAGCATTACGCTGCGACCCTATGTAAGACAGAGCCCCAGCGCTGGTGGGTGGATTCGTATTCTCCTCTACCTATCGTTATTTCTCCTGACAAAGTTTAGTCTGTATAAATGGATGTATTCGTATTTATTCTATATATACCTCTATGTACCCCTATACTGAACCTGCCATGTTTTGTCTCTGCATCACTTTAAGGTTGACTGGTAGAAAATGCCTCAGGCATTAAGTCCGCCTTTGTACAATTTTTTTTTTTTACCCTTGCATAAAATTTGAATAAATTAATAAATCAAAGTACAATTGTGTATTGCTTACCTCTTAGCTGAGATAATATTATTTTAGTAATCCTATGAAAATATATAGAATAGTGTCACCACACAATGAAACAAAATGTAGACAGTACTATTAATACTTCATTTAATATAGTATCTGGGCCTCAAGTCTGCTATTACAATAGTGTCTGAATGGTCTATCATTGATTTCATAATTGTTGATTTTGACAAGTTTCGTAATCTACTTATATAATGGCGTCATTATGACTTTCCAATGGTCAGCCACTGACACTCCATTGAAAGAATTGGTAATCTCGTAAATAATGACAAATGAAACTTCCTACTAAACTTCCAACTTCCTACTACTTCAGATTGCTTATAACACTAATAAATGATATGTAAAAATATATATAAATGAAATCTGGCATGAATAAATATTCAAAATGCCATTGTAATACAATGCTATTACGAGACCATTGACCGACCAATGATCGACCATTATGAATTTAGCAGATTACGAACTTTTAGCAAAATGACAATGGGATCGTGTTGGAGTGACGAATTTATAAAAATAGCAGATCTGGGCCCCAGTTCACTCACACATTAAATCTGCATTTAATTCATGTTGGTACCATTTTCGCTAAACAAGTTAATGTAGATACCTCGGTACTACCACTTTTAATTTTAACACGTAATTTTTGAGACAGATTTAATGATAAGTTTGAAGGAACATTAAGTAAATCTTTGAGCTACATAGAAGTTAGTTCATGCATTTAATAAGTTATACCAAAGCAAAGATTTTGTGCATAACTTGGAACTTGTTGAACGCAAAAGTAAATTCTGCTCTTATTTTATTTGCATCAACTTGGTGAAAATTCTTGAGAGTGGAGTTTTCTTGCAAATTAAGGTGTATGTAAGGTTGTTTATAATAAGAACTAGTACCCGCTTCTTAAATTCTGTTATTTTAATGCTTATATACCAAAACATGATTCTGAAGATTCTTTAGACATTTGATTTCAATAGAAAAGCAATTATTTTCTATCTGAATACAGGGTGTAAGGGACAGCCCTCCGCAGACTGATGGGGTGAATTCAGTATATCATATTAAGATGACCGAACATGAAATTATTTCAGGAACGTTATGGGAATCCAATAAACCTGATTAATTTTATTACCTCACACGCAATGTATCGTTACTGTGGTAAAACGCAGGTAGAGAACGACAGCGCAGCCAGTGAGTTCGATGAACTCTGTAGCTAGGCAGAAAGTGAACAGCTGATTTCGCGCGTCGTTCGTTAGAGTATTTCAACATCCATTGCTGGTTTTTTTATTTCAGCTGTTTTATTTACATAAATGGAGTGCTGCACACAGAGAATGTTATTTTACATTGAAATAAGGAATCGTAACTGAAAAAAAGATTTAAAAAATTCGTGAGCTAATTTCTGGTGGAATATGATTCAAAATCAGGAGCTGAATGTACCCTGTTAGTTTGCGGAGGGCTGTCCCTTACACTCTGTATAGACACTTGGTATCAAAATACAAGAACCTACTTTCTGTAAAAAGCTTTGAATTTCAGACACTTTGAGTACTAGAATTTCCTAGAATAAAATCAATGGAGCTATTGGAGAAAAGGAGCCCTGAAAATCGTGAAATTTTACACAAGGCTAGAATTCTAATTTCACTAGGTCTTAACGAAATGAGAACTCATTGCCTTATATAAAATTTACGAATTATTCAAAGGACATCGACGGAAATGGCCCCAGGACCAACAAACATCTGACCTACATAATAATTATAAATATATTTTATTTGACTAATTGCGAATATCTGTATGAAACGGACATTCTGCGTTACATAGTGAACAATCAAAAGAGCGACTATCGACATCACGTAAAATATGCCGCCAGCTTTGACAATTAGATTAGACATGACAATTAGTGATGTCCAATATTTCAATAACGTGATTAACATACATAGGGTAATATGACTTCCTACCTAAGTATAAATAAATAAAATAAAATAAATAGGTAGGTAGGTAAATAATTACCTACCTACCTATTTTAATACAAAAACTAGAAGATTTGCCAAATACCTAATAGGTACTTAGGTAAGTACTTAAATGTTTTTCTGATTCTCTTAGCTTCACTAACCACATACTGGCAATAGAAATACCAGTGACGTGCATTTATTAGCATGTATTTCGAAGTATTGAAAAGATTGTTTCTTACTAAATATAACCTCAAAATCTTTGTTTTCTTTTGAAATAAATCCTTTCTGCAAGTTGTCCGTCATTAAACTTTATCTTCATGGGCATATACTTGTAATTTAGAACACGCAAAGTAATTTTCCTTTGCTGTTGGTTCTGGGGCGAACGATGTATGGATGCAGAACGATCTCCTTTATGAATAAATACGACAATTTTTTTTTTATTTTTTTTTTTCAATTTATTAAATGTAGGTAACTGAATAATTATGTATTTTGTGACAACTTTCACCCACGAAGGTTTTCAGAGCAGCTTGAGAGATACAGTCAATAATTTGCTCTAATTTATAAGTTCTTATTATAAGTTCTAATGATTATAAAATAACTATGTATAGCTTCCCAAAATCTATTAACTGAATTGATTTAATCCCTTAAATCGAATTACCTGATGTTAATGGATTAAATATATTTAACACTCAAAGAAGAAACTTAAAAACTAATTAGGTATTGATAGATTGATTGAATAACCTGATTGATTTATTTTGCCATTTTAATTACAGATGAAACTTGTTATATTCGAGACAAATTGAAGTTTATGAACGTTCATTAACGAGTAATTAACTGTTTAATTGGTACATTAGTATTCGTGTTCTCATTAAGATTCTTCGTTGTGCATGCCATAAGAAAATTACCTACGGGTCATTTGCTCTTGTTTTTATTAGAAAATCTTCTAATTCTCTAATAATAAAAACAACACTCTTATTAAATAGTATCAGGTTTACTATACTGCGTTCGCAATTCAGTTTCCAAACATGAAAACATAATTATGTGTTTTTTGGAAAATAACTTTAATACTCCCACGTAAAATTCAGTTTGCGCTAAAACTTACTAACTCATTGTCGATGGCAATCTAAATACATATAGTCAGCCCACAAATGGCAACTTATTCTGAAATCAACTAAATTTACACTCTTATAAAGTTCATAATTGTTTAAGTAGAAATAACATCAATTGGAATCAAGGATTTGAATATGGAAAAATAAGTATAGGCTCGCGTTTCGTTTTTTTTTTTTTAATTTAAAGTTTTGTTTCATGGATTTGATTTCAAAATCTTATTCGGATTTATTTGCTGTGTTTAATTATCTGTCTATATTCCATTTAGTATAGCATTAGATAAATAACGGCTAAATAACGACAGTTATTGTGTAATATTTTTGAAATTACTGCAATTTAGACTTATTTTTTTAATGTAAATGGTAAATAGATTACAGTGAGGAGGTCGTGGCTAAGTAATAACAGCCGCACGGGTCGATCCGTCAGGTTAAGCTATGCTTGCCGGGGTTGGTCCGTGGATGGGTGACCATCTTTACATACCGAGACTCCTCCGTGCCTCGGAAAGCACGTTAAGCCGTTGGTCCCGGCTGTCATTCGTGGATCTTTGACAGTCGTTACGGGTCGTCAGAAGCCCAAAATTCTGACAGCCAGTCTTACCAAGGGGTATCGTGTTACCCAGTTACTGGGTTGTGGAGTTCAGATAGGCAGTCGCTCCATGTAAAATACTGGTATTCAGCTGCATCCGGTTAGACTGGAAGCCGACCCCAACATAGTTGGGAAAAGGCTAGGCAGATTGATTGGTAAATAGATTACAGTGCTTTGTATTTATCGTGAAATAACGGAGTTTATTAAACGTTTACATCGAAATAATGAAAGGGTGAGAATAGTTATTTGTCTAATGTTATAATAAATGGTGTATAGATTAGCTTAAAGTTTGATTAAAGCTACTTTATTGATGTTTATAAAGTTTGAATCAATCTACTACAGCAACCAATTTTCTTTGTTACAACGTGAAAATAATATTAAATATTTCAAATAAACTAACTACAGGCACTTTTGAAGTGTCAAAAGGTCGGTCAGTCAGAAAGATGAAGCTGCCCATTCCAAATCGTAGTAGGAACCTATGGAGAATAATGCACAAAAAAGGAGGAAGGGTAGACCATTAAAAAGATGGAGTGAAGACATCGTTCAAATAGCCGGAAACTTATGGCCCAGACGGGTAAAGGATAAAGCCACCTGAGATGATTTGGAGGCTTTTACCGCGAAAGACGGCCCTTCCTCCTAACAATACTAACCTTATTAACTTAACAAATATGTAAATAGCGATGTACACAACATAAAATACATAAAATATAATATAAGAACTACATGTAAGGAATAAAATAAAGCTTATAATAATAATAAAGTCTCGTCCTACAGAAGATGTTTAACGTAACATAACGCCTGCATTCCCCAAAGGGCAAGGCAGAACAGTTTTGCTTAATTAAGTCCCATGTAATCTATTTGCATAAAGCTATGGCCAAACTGAAGCGAATCCCGCGCGGGATACGGGATGAAATCCGCTCGCGCCGGTTGCTTCAACTAACTTAAGGTCTCTGCACACAGCGGGCGCGGTGCGGCGGGACGGGACGGCGACGCGACGCTGAGCGGTTGTAATGTACTAGATATTACGGATGATCCCACACAGAGCCACGGTTACCGTCGCGTCGAGCGGGACGGCTTTGTGTGGCGTCGTCCGTAATATCTTGTACATTACAACTGCTCAGCGTCGCGTCGCCGAAAATGCCAATCGATCGCAATGGTTTTAATTTTGACAGTTCACCCATGTTCATTGCGTTATTTACATTGTTGAACAGACGAACATTTCAAATCTATGAAGGAATGGATTAGTAATATCATTCAAAACTCTTTGAATGTGGTTGAAAATGTGTTACGCTATGGGGGCTATCGTTTTTGTGCTCACTAGTTGGCGCCACTATACAAATAAAGAAAAATTGGTTTATTGGTCACAGAAACATGTGCATACAAAAAGATAATTAACTCGAGTAGGTAGGAATACAGAAAAATAGAATAAATTAGATCTACATTATAATCACGAGCACAAAACCGAAATAGTCGGCAGCTGCACGTCATGACTGTGACAAGAAGGCTTCCACTCAGCATGATGCCGTGCTATGAGGGACCCACAGCACTGCGCTGATTTTCAGTGCTTATCGAGTAAGGACCTGTCAGTACTTTTATTTTATGTTTTGGATATGTTCATATCCAAAACAAAATAATAAAAAATAATAATTTATTTTGTTACATTTTAAAACATCAAATTAATATTTACATTATAATGTTCCTAAAATAGGCAAACATGAAGCAGACAAATATTATTCTTCCTCCAAGTGCTACCAAATTACGAGAACATCATAAGTTGTCACTTATAATTTTAAGCCATAATTAATCATAACCCGCAAACACTGAACGTTCAGTTTTACATTTGACATTTCTAGAGACCTCACTCTACACTAGCGCCTCTAGCGACGAATTCAGGTGCGATAATCAAATAAAAAAAAAATACAAATCAAATCAGTTTATTGCAAACATGTTGCACAGAGGTTGGAATAAGTTTCAAACATGCACCCTGTAAGGGCACTGCAAAACAAAACAAAATTAATAAATTACATTACAATACAATACATGTCCTAATTATGTGTCATTTTACAAAAATAAAAATAAAAATACACACTTCAAATCAATAGAATAGAATAATTAATATTTATTGTTACTGTATTAATCGAATTATATTATATATTATAAGAATTAAAGAATAAACATAAATTAAAGCAAAACAAAATAAAATAATTCAAATAAATTAAATATGTAGGTATACAAACAATGGTCAGCTATTTACTCCATTATCAGTCATTTATGCATATCGTTCTTTCTTCAAAAAACTTTCAATGTGTAGTAGCACTTCTGGTTCAAATGAGTGAACAATTTTTTTTTAAATATATTGTTACTTCATATATTGTTACTTTTTTTTGTTTAATCCTCATTAGAGTACTGGTGCAAGTAGTTACATGACTGTATAATCTTTCAAATAAATGACGCGCACAATCGCTTCCCGCGCGGGATGAGTTTCAGTGTGGCCAAAGCTTAAACCCAGCTCATATCCAGATTTCAGACTGCTACTCTAAAATTTCTTCTGGAAATAGCCAATAGCAGTTTGTTGGGGTCTGAAAACCCAGAAACTAAAGCTAAGCAGTTCCGTTTGCGACTCCAGCATGTTATAAAACATCCATACTAATATACTTATGTATATATACTATTATAATATTATAAATGTGAAAGTAATTCTGTCTGTCTGTCTGTCGGTCTGTCTGTCTATCTGTCTGTATGTTACGTATTCACGCCTAAACCGCTAAACCGATCGTCATGAAATTTGGCAGAGATATAGTCTGGGATATGGAGAAGGACATAGGCCAATTTTTTACGCGATAACCGTTATCCACGCGGGTGGAGCCGCGGGCTAGTTTATACATAAACATAAAATATTTATCTTCTCCTTTAACAGATGTTAGACACATAATAGCTGCCACCATCGTTCCCACAGCATCAATATTGATTGACCTGACCTCCAAGGCTGAGGTACTCTTAAACTGCCACTTAAGTGATTAAAATAACGACCCGTTAAAAATCGGAATCAAAATTGATAGGTATTTCGTTTTGCATGCGGATTTTTTATTTGTGTAAAGTTTTTTGTTTATTTTAAGGCTGCTCTCTCGAAAAAATCTTTAAAAAAGTATGCAGATGAAGCAACTTTTCGTCGGTATTTACAGAGAAATTACTTCTTAAAAATGTATAATAATTTACATGATAATACGTAATTTGGTGTAGGCATTAATTCTCTATCGGTATCACATAATAATTATGCAAAAAAAAAAAACACAAAATCACCTCCAAATCGTTGAGATGAAACCATTTCACTCCTTTATTTTTGTCAAAATAGTATTTTTATTTGAAGTTTACGTGCAAAGTAATGACAGTCGTCGTAATAGGTATGCTGACCATAACTATTCCAATAAAATGCATAATAATGTTGACAGAAATAGACAACGTACGTATTTAACACGTTGGCTGCCATACGAGTATACTCGTAGTAACTCTTTTTATATGCACATTGCCACCATACAAAACAAAAAACAAGCGATACACATTTTTGAGATCTACATTCATAACGCCTCCATGATCTACAACCAACACGCCAACCTTCCTCTGGAAAAAAAATTGGATGCCCTTTCGTTTAAAGACGAAGTCGTAAAACATCTTTTAGGGGAGAAATTTACAAAAGTATAGTCACCATGTATCACTCTTCCTTGATTTCACAGTGATATACCCAAAAAAAAAAAAAACTATTTAACTTCTTTTTCTGATTAAATAATGTTTTACTTGAAATGCCAAAAAATTTAACCCCGCCCTCCTTCAACTTACTCTTCTAGAATTCGTTAGAAATCGCAAAAAATCAAGTACGAGAATACTCGTAGTTGGGCCTAGATATTGTACTACGAGTATACTCGTGGGTTGGCAGTCAACGTGTTAAGGCTTTGACTGCCAGACAACAGACACAATAGAAAAACTATTGTTAGCGGTCACCGGTGACCGCGGTGGCAGTCAATGTGTTAAAACTATAAAATAATTAATATTATTTTCGCAGTTAAATTTTGAAACAGCAGTATGAGATACCAACATAGTTATTAATAGAAATCAAAATAGAAGAAATAAATTATTTTATTTCCAATCTAATTTGTTTAAGAATCTCAAGTTATTTATCAACCTCAATCATTTTGGCTTCAATCTACTTCACTTTGATTAATGATGAATAATATTTATTCAGTAAATAATAGATTTTTGGGTCGTTTTTTAAATTATTTTTAAATTGATTGAAATAGAAGTGACTTGACGCGTCTCATGGCCGTGATTTAATAATTAATCATGTGTCGAATGCATTTTAACCAAAATAAATAGTTTATAAATATTATATTTAAATGTAGTTATATTTTGAAATCTCATCATTTCAGCCGAAAGACGTCCACTGCTGGACATAAGTCTCCGCCAATTGGGGTGGTTTGCCATAATCGCCACGCTTGGCAGGCGGGTTGGCGATCGCAGTATGGTATTAAAAATGCATAGAGAACGCTGCTGCCCATTCTCTAGTAAGTCCTTAGTCGCCTTTTACGAACGCCCACGGGAAGAAATAGGGTGATGTCATTCTTTACGTCCAGCACCACACGGCACAAACCAACTCTCACTACTTAGTTAATATCCTGACAAACAAAGACACTTTTAAAAGCTTTTTAGTCGTAACAAATTTAAAAAAATTAAAATTGTATCATTCCTATCATTAACGCCCTTTTGAAGGACTTTCATAATTGAAGCTATAAATAAATATATAATCTACTAGTTTTTGCCCGCGGCTCCGCCCGCGTGTATGTCGGTTATCGCATAAAAAAGTAGCCTATGTCCTTCTCCATATCCCAGGCTATATCGCTGCAAAATTTCATGACGATCGGTTCAGCGGTTTAGGCGTGAAAATGTAACATACAGACAGACAGATAGACAGACAGACAGACAGACAGACCGACAGACAGACAGACAGAGTTACTTTTGAATTAGTATGGATAGACTAATCTTGATTTTATCTAAGGCATTTAATGTTAGCCATGGCGATGGCTCGAATGCGTTTTATTGCAGCGTCAGCTGGAATTGTTATAAAGACTGGACAGAAAATATCAGTACCTAGTATAACTACGAGTATAGCCTGTTTCAAAAGTATTTGATGAAAATGTAACCAAATTGATCAGAAAACGTAGGTATCTATGGAAGTCAATTTGCCACTTTAAACCCACATTACAATTAAACCCAAAATTCTTATTTAAAATGTTTTTTATTTGAAAATTGAGGTTAATTTTATAACCTCAAATTTCGTCGATGATTTTTCAATTATAATTTAACTAGCTGTTGTCCGCGGCTCCGCCCGCGTGGATGACGGTTATTGCGTAAAAAAGTAGCCTATGTCCGTCTCCATATCCCAGGCTATATCTCTGACAAATTTCATGACGATCGGTTCAGCGGTTTAGGCGTGAAAACGTAACATACAGACAGACAGACAGACAGACACAGTTACTTTCACATTTATAATATTAGTATGGATAATGTTATTCAAACAATATTTTTTGAAAAAAAATAAAAAGGTGTGAGATATAAAGTTCGAAGCTAATTAATATAATAAATGAGTTACTAATTAAAATAAACTCTTTAGTTCATTAAAGGTTTTTCTTAAATTAGTAACACGTTCCACAAACCCTGCTTACGTTAAGGTCTAACGTCATCATTTTCATCATCATTTCAGCCGAAAGACGTCCACAGCTGTACATAGGCCTCCCCAAAAAGTTGCCTTTAAAGTCTAACGTAAATTTAACTAACTTAAACTTAAGCAGGGTTGTTTATACTTTCATCAGATAGATTTGGAACAGACAGTAGCTACGAACCTGAACCGTGCATTGGTGCCGGGTGACGGAACTGAAACCTTTTCTGGTAATGGATTAATGGTATTAACCACAGAGGAACACCGCCAGCTAGATTAATGGTATCAAAAGTTTTAGGGCAAAAACGGCTTAAATATGACAGTTTTTTTTTAATTTTTTATCTAGGGCTTTTCAGAGTTAACCTTGAGAGGTTGGGACTCTTTAACCGGTATTTCCTGTGATTGCCTTAAGCTCCTAAAAATTTAAAGCCAGAGCGCAAAAACTTATAAACTAAACGACTGCGTACTTAGGGCACCCCCTGTGGGGTACGAACCTCGGCTTAGGGCAGAGTCGGAGGGAGGATGGCAAGGGACCGATGGTGGCTGGATAAAATCAGGGTTATGATTATTATCTGGGGGATTTAAGGCTACAGACTCAGCTATGGCGCGGGCTAGCGCATCGCTTACGAGCAAGGGTCGGGGAGGACTATTTTAGTCGAGGATTTCGCGCGGGGCCTCGGCGGCGAGGTCGGAATGACGGTCTTGTATTGTGTATTCTGTTTCGAATTGTACTCGTTTCCCTACTGCTCTCCTGGAGGAGAGTCGTGAGGTCATCTGGGTCGGTCAGTGAATAAAATTTTGTGTGCCACTTGATTTTATCTAAGTTTGTCGCCATAACAATGTTAACAGTATTTGTTGTGTTTCGGCAGTTAGAGGTAAGATAGCCAGTTCCTATGTGGTTGAGGATTCCAGGTGAAGCTCACTTCCACCTTAGGCCTTATCATCACTTAACATCAGGTGAGACGAAGGCAAAGATATTCCCTGTTGAGGACCAAAAACAAAATGTAATCGCGAATCCGGGGATCTCGGGTAAGACAACAGTTGGTTGAGACTCGCACAGGCCAGGGAGGCATGGCACAAACAGGAGGAGTGCGTGGAACAAGGGGCTTATTCCACTAATCCCCCCTGAGAGAATCCCCCTCAATGGAAAAAACTGAACCCTAATGTAAAAAAATCACTTTCATCATCATCTTGGAATAAGTTATTTTTTGTTTTTTCAATTCTAGTTTTCCCCCCTTAGCGGGATTATCAGGGGTGAATTCTAGACTGTTTTCAGATTTCACTTTTCCTCCTAAGGGGGATTTTCAGGGGGGATTTGTGGAATAAGCCGAACAAGGCTGCCAATGACGATGACGAAATCCTCCCTAAAGTAAAAATTTAATTAAAAGCGATTACTTAAGAAGCAAAATAAATAGCGATTTAAGTTATTTGACTAAATTCGTTTTGTTCCAATTAATTTTTAGTTAATTGTTCTAAGTTTCTGAGTCTATCATATTTCTATTTTAGAAGTTGCTTTAACGAGTTTTAAATTCGATATCATGAAAATTCAATGATTGAATATTATGCGTAAAGAAGTTTTTTAAAGATACAAATTAGCATACTTTGCCGGTATGCAATACGGAAGAGGTCAAAGCTGAATACAAAATCTCAAAATACAATTTCATTCGGCAAATTAAAAAAAAAAAAAAATACGAATAAGGCATCTTCAATTTCTATGAAAAGCTTTTAACACGCGCTTTCACTATCCAATTTAGTTATTTTGCTTTGAGTAACACCGATTTGTAATCTAAATGTAATTACGATGATATCGCAAACCTGTCAATACTTATCGAATCTCGATATCGATCTTCGAACTCAGCACATCACTACTGGTACGTTTTTTCGACGTACCGACCGACCGTCTTTTGTTTTATCACTGCGGGTGATCTTTAGTGCTTAAGGAAAATAATTCACAATTATAAGTTAACGGTATTGTTTATGAGCTGTGCTTCTATTATTGTGTAGGTAGAATAAAGCATCGGAATTCTTTTATCTAAATTAAAGAAACATCTGGCTATAAACTCAAACTCCAAGCATTTATTTAAAATAAACCAATTACAGGCACTTTTGAATTGTCAAGGGGTCGGTCAGTCAGAAAGATGAAACTAGTTGCCCGTTCCAAAGCGTAGTAGTTTCCTATGGTTCTCCATAGGAAACTTCTACGCGTTTCTTGTCTGTTCTTCTGAACAGACAAGAAACTCCATGGACACTCTTTGAAATCTAAATATTGTCATTTGTATAATTTTAAATCTTAATAGCTTCTATGATCAGTTTTCCTTTTGATTTGTGGAAACCAGAAAGCTATAACTAGGTATTTTATTAGGTTCAGCATAATAAAGAATATATTAATATATTTTAGCTTTATTTAAATATATGTTATATTTAATATTTTAGTTTAAGACTTATACACATATTCATATTTTTTCTTATTGTTCTCACAGACTATTGTCTACATTTCTTTTTCATTTCTCCTTTCGTAGGTCTGCTGGAAGAAATTTCTTAAGAAATAGCAGTAGCTTTGTACTGAAATTATGTCATATCTCTATGTATTTTATTGTGTACATAAATAATAAAATAAACGAATAAAATGGTTACATTAGTACAGTCATCACTAACACCAATACCTTCACGATTAGAAGACTGTTTCAATATAGGGATTCATTCTCAAAATGGAAAATTCTCTAAAAGCCTAATTCTCTAAATGGCCAATTCTCTAAATGGCTAATTATCAAAATGTTAATTTTATTGTAACAATAAAATTCTCTCGATATATTTATATGTATTACTGTCTTTTTATCATTTACTAGCTTCTGCCCGCGACTTAGCCCGTTGGAAATTTCGGCCCACCCATCGCGTCGCATCCCGTCGCTCGCCCGCGCTATAACTTCCTTATCGCTTAGCTTTTTTTTGACTTTTGTTCTTTTCGCTTGGCTCCTAAGGATCGTAGCGTGATGTTATATAACATATAGCCTTCCTCGACGAATGGATTATCCAACACAAAAATATTCAATTTAGTTCCTCCAGTAGTTCCTGAGTTCCTGATTTTTGTTTCACATAAAACTAGCTGCTACCTTTAATGTCTTGTTATGTACGTTAATTATTGTTGTCTTCTTTTAATATTTGTGCATGTCATACTAGCTTTGCTCATGAATGTCATCATTATTATATAGTTAAAATATTTCTCATTAAGTGAAATTTGTAGTAAATTTCTTTTGAGTAAATAAATATTCTTTAACCACATACACAATTGGAACCTCATTGCGAAACACTAGACAGTGTTCCTTAAGATACAGGATACCCCTAGTTTAAGAGACAGAGTTTAATCTATAGTGTACAGATTTCTGCAGTATCCAAATGTTTTATGTAAATGTCCCCTATTTTAAAAATGAAAATTGTAAACTTGTAGTACAATTATCTGTTATCTGTATTTTTAGGAAATAAAGATATTATTATATTATTATTAATACAAAAGGATATTATAAAAACATCAACCAACCAATTTTGTGTATCTTGTTATTATAAACTAGCTGTGCTTATAAACTAGTTTGTGTATATTATACGACTTCTTTTTTTTTTTTTGTAAATGGTTTGTAAAAAGTCATAGAACAAACGTTATTTTTATGATGTTAGTAATACTGTCCTACAAGGTTTTTAGTGTTTTACTAATAAAGGCTCCTATAAACAATCCCGACACGCGACGCGACACAGAGACCGCTCGTCGCGCGGCATGCAGTGCCTTGTGTCGCGTCACGTGTCGTGCCTGTTTGTAGGACCTTTAACCCGTATAGCAACGAAATCTCGATGATTTGTCAAATCATAAAACCCCCGCGAAGCAAGGGTGGATCTCTAGTAAATAATAATAAAGCAGTGATTCTTACCTTATCAACAAGCGTATCATTGACAGTCACGACCCCTGTATGAGGATCTATCCTGAATGGAGCCGGCGGTCCAAAAGTTTCCAGCCCGAAGGTAACCTTGTCATTGCCAGTGTTCTCACGGTAGACCTTGGTCACGAACGACCCGAGTGGCTCGGTCGGCATGACGTACCAGTTTCTTTCGACGTGCATGATCGCTGGCAGGTTGAAGCCCGGAGGGGCTTGTGATAATGCTGTAACAAAGAAAGGTTTAGGTTAAAAAAATTGTGAACAAATCCTTATCTATACTAAGAAAAATAAAGAAAGAAAAAGTATTTATTGGGACTCATACAGGTAGATCACATTTTAAAAAAAATAACAAAAGTAAAATGAATTCAAAATCCTGTACGGGGCCCAAAGGCGCCTATCTCTCACTAATCCATACTAATTATAAATGTGAAAGTAACTCTGTCTGTCTGTCTGTCTGTCCGTCCATCTGTCTGTCTGCCTGTCTGTGTGTATGTTACGCTTTCACACCTAAACCGCTGAACCGATCATCATGAAATTTCGCAGAGATATAGCCTGGGATATGGAGAAGGACATAGGCTATATATTTACGGGATAACCGACATCCACGCGGGCGGAGCCGCGGGCAAAAGCTAGTAATTATGTATCTTCGAAAAATTGTTCTGGTCAAGTTAAGTTTGAACCGATAACTACGTTAGATGGCAGTTTGCAGCAGCCAAATTTTGTCGTCTATTAATTAATATCATCCATTGTGTGTCAACCAAACCAGTTGTTATCCCAGCATATTAGCAAATCCATCACTGCATTCGGGTAGTTAATGAGATCAATCTCGATAGGTAGTGAATTATAAAAGTGATATCAGAAGAGGATTATGGCACGTGTATGTCATAGCGCCGAAAAAAATGTTCAAGTGAATTACTTCTCACACACGCGACGTTGTTTTGTATCTCACTGTAGCTCCATTTTTAGGGTTCCGTAGTCAACAAGGAACCCTTATCGTTTCGTCATGTTCGTCTGTCTGTCTATTCGCGGTTTAGCTCAGAGACTCTTAGTACTAGAAAGCTGTAATTTGATAAGTGTATACATACTAATCACGCCGACAAAGTGGTAAATAAATATCTTTTTTTTTTAATTTTTCGGGTAGTTACCTCCCATATACATAAAGTGGGGATGATATTTTTAATATCATCATAATTTATTTAAAATACTATATGTACCTCTCTATACTAAAATTACCATTTTAAGTTAATGGTTCGTTATCTTTATGACGGTTAATTTGACCAAATGAACTAAAATTGCGAAAATTTTAAAATGTTCAAACATTCTTGTGTGTCTGACGATAAAAGCTAATTTAATGATAAGCTTTTATAATTTCATAAACCAAATTAAACTTTGTCGGTCCACCATCCATACTAATATTATAAAAAGTGAAAGTAACTCTGTCTGTCTGTTAAGTTTTCACGCCTAAACCGCTGAACCAATCGTCATAAAATTTGGCAGAGATATAGCTTGGGATATGGAGAAGCACGACACGCGACGCAACACACAGAGACGCGGTGTCTTTGTGTCGCGTCGCGTGTGGCGCCTGTTTGTAGGCCTTATGCGATAACCGACAACCACGCGGCTGGAGCCGCGGGAAAAAGCTAGTAATTATTATAAGCCATAAACAATATCACAAAAATAAAGGATCGTTTTTGTTAAATAATATAATAACCATAATCACGAAGGAATAATTTTGTTCATAAGTTACATGTTTCGCAAACGGGTTAATTATAGCCGTGTGTGCAAAACTTATCATCAGCGTTCCACTAATAAAAAAACATGACGGTTAGATTATTAATTATCTTACTAATAACACCTTACGACTGCAGTATAGTATTTGGTTTCCGTAGTCAACAGTATACCCTTATAGTTTTGCCATGTCCGTCTGTCTGTCTGGCCGCGGCTTAGCTCAGTTTGAGTTTGAGTTTGAGACTCTTAAGTAGCAGAAAGCTGTAATTTGGCCGGTATTTTATTTACTTGTTGTGTTTCACCAGATAAGTACCTAGATTCTAATAATACCTAATTACAAACTAAATTGGGTTGTCCCGTATCCATCCCAATATCCCAGACCCAATGACAGACATCTCGCCAAGATAATAGCCGCATTTAGGTTTCGAAAACTTACCGATACGTGTCGCCTTGTCACTATTTTACCGTCACAATAAGATAGAAAGCGGTATAGCATTTGTCTACCGCCATCGTCAACGAGACGTCAACGAAAAACGAGATTATTCGAATCAAACATGACGTACTGTTGACGGACGTGCGGTGGACACGCGGCGATAGTAAATCTATGTATCGCTACTTCGGCGCCATCATCTCAAACGGCCTTATTTTTATTTATATTTATATATACTTTATTGTACAACCAGATTACACATTTTAAAAAGAAAAAAACTTATAAAGAAAGAAAAGAAAGAAATAAAAAGTATTTATTGTGACTCGCACAGGAAGATCACAAACTAAGCACATAATTATAAAAGTATAAAAAATAAAAACAGAGTCCTGTACAAGGCCAAAAGGCTCCTATCTCAGCATGATGCTGCGACACACAACATAATTATACAATGGGGACCTAATCGCTTACTACGAACTCTTCGGGGCAACCTTTGATGAATCTTATATTATGTCGGTTAAAATTATTCGTCGACGATAACTTCATGCCGTTTCACGTCACCAAAAGTCATTCAATACCCCGACACTAACGTGACGTATCGTGGCGTGTCGTGCTACAGTATATTATAAAGCCCAATTCGTCTTTCTCCATTGAGCTCATGATCGGACTATAAATAAATCTTCTCAGTTCTAAATCCTAATGACAACTCCGCATTGGTAATAAATCAATATACCTACTTCACTGTTGTACTGCAGTAAACTCGCTGATTTATTGTAGCTGTCCTGTCTGTAGTTTGCAATCCTTGGTGAACTAGTCGTCGAACTATCGTTTCGTTCTTATAACAGTTATGATGTATCTTCCTTAGGAAGTATGTTGGTGGGATAATGTAGCCTTATTGTGAAGACTATGTGGGTAATTGTTTTTTTTGTCTCAGTTTTAATTATGGTCTGGCAGTTTGAGTATCTTATATACATATGCGACCTACCCTTATGTCTTAACTTTGGTATTTATGTCGAGTCGTTGAGCTCCTTAAATTCTGGGTTGAGCTGCACGATTACTGACAAATGCATGCACTGGCTGGACAGCCGGTCGATTCTGTAAAAATCTCACCGTGAAAACTTTGGTGGTGAGCGTGAAGTGAACAGTCAGCCTACCTGACGCTAGGGAGTCTAGAGATTGACAGCTCACTTTGAACTCACTTCACCTAAGTTGTCAAGGTGAGATTTTTACAGAATAGCGCTATAAGTCCACTCAATCTATGTGGTTCTTTCCTCAAAAGACCATTTCAGACACCAATCTACTTGGTCTTCACATGTTTTGACCAAGATTATGTATAGGCTTTAAAAGAGACTGTGACCTCTGAGTTTGTTTCGGCCTTTCTTCTCAGAGTAGTCAGATAAGAATCGTCGACCTCATCTAGTTTTTAAAATATGATTGACGTATAAAAGTTTTTGTACAAACCTGCTCACAGAAATAAAATCATTTATCATTTATTGAAAAACGTGTTGGTAGGGAATAGTGTGAGTAAATCGAGACCTTTCATTGTATATTTAGAACCTCTTTCTCAAGATTTACGCCCTTTTATCGCAGTAATCACAAGATATCCGGAGTAAAGCCTTCTCATACAGAAACTAACACATCTCCCAAAATGTTAATGTTTATGTAGAAAATTCTGTACGGTAGCGGTGTACCAAATAACTTTCAAAACAACCGTGCTCACGGTTCCTTTTAACCTCCCTTTTTTGCATCGACCAATAGAAGAAAAATATACCTATAGGAATATTTTGTTTAAATAATTTTCTCAGCCTCCGTTACAATGATCACAGATGTCTGACCATTATTTTTCGACCAATAGGAATAGAACAATGAAAGACCCAAGGACGAGAAACTGACCGAAGACCGAGCGCTGCAAGCAGAAATAGTCCTTACGGTGATTTGCTTCGTCTGTCCGCGATAGGACCTACATATCAAGTCATTAAAAAAAAAAATCGCGGTAAAAAAGAACCAAAAATCCGATTCCCGACATCCCCTTTACGACTACACGACTACTCCGAGTAGACTAAAAATCGCAGGAGCTTCTTGTAGTCCACACAGGCGATCAAAAAGAGGCAATCCAAAGAGCGAAGTAAACTGAGGGAAGAGAGGTATCCACCACCTCAAGACTTCGTAAAGCCCCAAGAACACCTGCCTCCCAGTTGCAAACTGCACTGGCCTATTCGGAAAGCTCTGAGTCGTAAACATAACCTGACGAAGTGGGGCATAGTCAAATCACCTAACATTCAATGCCAGTGGGGTGCTCCTAAACAGACTATGTCCTATCTGCTAGAGTGTCCCAATTGTCCGTTCACCTGCACCCTTGACGATTCGAACAACGCGTCTGACATCGCAATAAATGTGGCCACCTCAGTAGGTGGCCACTTTTCGCTTCGACGGTACATTTATACTATTTGGGCTCAGTAGCCCAAATAGTATAGATGTACCGTCGGCGTCGAAGCGAAAAGAAGAAGAAGATCAAGTGCTTTATATAATATTAAACTTTATTTATTAAACTTAGACCAACGCATATAAAATGACAGTATGAATGAAATATTAGCGACCCGCTGCTTCATCATCATCATCATTTCAGCCGAAAGACGTCCACTGCTGGATATAGGCCTCCCCCAAGCACCACCACTTCGACCGGTTCTGTGCTTCCCGCATCCAGCGGATTCCTGCGGCCTTTACAAGGTCATCGGTCCAACTTGTGGGAGGCCTTCCAACGCTACGTCTTCCGGTACGCGGTTGCCACTCCAGAACCTTTCGATTCCATCGACCATGTGAATTTTAGCCGTCTAATAAGGTACATTGGGAGCGACCACGTTTCAGTGCCATATGTCATCTATCACTGGCAAGACTTTCGCCTTGAGGCCCTGCAGTATGTGGAATGAAAAGATATTGCGTAGCTTCCCGAACGCTACCAAGTCAATTCGGATTCCTGCTTTTCACGGATACAATCTAATAATGTGGCGATCATCAAGATTTCTGTGCAATATCTAAGTTAAGTATGAATGTGTTATACGCATAAACCTTCCGAAATAAATGCTCTAAATTGTGAAAACCATTGTATAGTTCAGAAGAACTAAGCGGTCACACATACACACGAAAAGCGACTTAAGTTTTGTACTATGTTTAGATATTACATTGGCGAAGTAGATGAAGGTAATGCACTTCTACTTAGTTTTTGAGCTAGCTAAGACTTCAAATAAACTCTCTTCAAAGATGGAACATGCCATGTTAGTTTTCCTTTGAGATATGTAATGAAATAAACAGAAGACGACGTTTCTAAGAAGCCTTAATTAAGGCTTCTTAAAACGTCGCCTCTTTAGACTTACATACATTCAGAGATGAGAGATTAGAAATGAATCCTAGTACACACATACACATAATAAAGACATAATTAAGAGTATTATATCTATCTTTCTATCTATACAATTAACCTTTTACTAGGTAACTTTATTTAATTTAAAACTCAGGGAAATTAATTTTAGAACAAAAAAAAACCTTCATTTGCGTGTTGGACAAATGAATCGAAGAAGTGAATGATTGAAGTCGAATGTTGGAAATATTCATCCCAACTACGGAACACTTCTCTATGCGTGCATAGAGAAGTGTTCCGTAGTTGGGATGAATATTTACGAATCCACAGTATTGATTTTATCGACCGCAAAACATAGTTTGTACTTCGTAGTATTTCTAGAAAAAACTATGAAAAACAAACTTATTTCTCGCAAACTACTGACTAAAACAAAAAAGTCGAGTAGAAAACTCCTCATCTATTTAATTATTGCATCCAACGACTCACACGTTTATGTGCATATCGACACCTCCTAAGTGCAACTAAGTAACTGACAAATGCAAATTTTATAGGAGAGCGAATTGAAGATTTCAATATCATTAAATCGCCGTAGCTAAGCCCCTATATACGTCTGAGAAAAAAGTATGTTGGGTTTAATTGAAAAAATAAAATAAACTTGTATGTGGTAAATATAGGTATATAGATGCCAAAAATGCAATAAAAACCGTTTCGTGTATCTGGCAGATACATACGTATACTTAGCGGGTGTCGATATACAAATATTGTGTTTTCATAATTTTACTACACCATTATTAATTTAGCGGTGCACCGAATACACCTCCTTTTCAATTTTCATCGATATAGTGCCAATAGACTTCGAGTAAAATTTCAATGTGTCATCCGGTCATGACGAAACTTTACGGATTCCGTTTTAGCCATTCAAAATCAAAATATTTTATTTCTCACGAGCTGCTGCCCGCGGTTTCGCCCGATGGCTTTTTCAAAAATAAAAGTAAGTTACTCCTTTTACCATCTCCTTTTAGCCATCTGTCAGTAAAAGTTCCGTCGCCACGACATACAAAACAGTTAATAATCTTTTTTGTTATAAGTACCATATCGACGGTGAAGTACCAATACCTCCTAACTTAAATTTTTCTAGGATTCACTTTTTTATCATTTTGAATTTATTCGCATGTTTTAGTGAAATCTCCTATGTGTATTTTTAGTCGTTAAACTATATGTGGAAATACCTCCAACTAAACCAACGTGCCTGTTTTATGACATTACCTCCATGCATGCATCCTCATTCAGTTTGTGTACATTTTTGAGTTTGTCAGGTGTAATTGGCACTTCACCGTCGATATGTAATTTCATATCAAACCGTGTGTAAAAGTGCAGTACAATGCCTTGTGAACCTAGCCTAAATGAGTGCAAATGGGTTATATAGATACAGAATTAATTATAACAACTTTATGGCGCCATTTGTTTTTGTTTCACACAAACCTAGAAGTTTAATATTTAATTCCAAACGAATCTGTTGTTCTTTATAAATACAACAAACTTAAGATAAATTAAGGTCTCTGCACACAGCGGGCGCGGCGCGGCGGGACGGGACGCCGACGCGACGCTGAGCAGTTGTAATGTACTAGATATTACGGACGACGCCACACAGAGCGTCACGTCGCGTCGCGTCGAGCCGGACGGCTCTGTGTGGCGTCGTCCGTAATATCTAGTACATTACAACTGTTCAGCGTCGCGTCGGCGTCCCGTCCCGCCGCGCCGCGCCCGCTGTGTGCAGAGACCTTTAGTGCCTTAAGCGTTTAGCTTTAAATAACAATGTAAAATTTTTGTTAGAATATCTATACTCCATTTGAAATAAGATTAGTCATTTAAGTAAATCTTTTTTACAGTCCGTTCAACTGATTTTGACTTCTATTCCGTAGGCATAAGGATGGCATTTAAAGCAAAAAAAAAAAACTGATTACAATACCAACTGTTTACTGCAGCTGCCATATTTTGTCATGCCACCAACGCAATAGAAGTCAAAATCGGTTGAACGGACTGTTAAAAAGGTTTATTTAAATGTCTAATCTTATTTCAAACGGATATAGTAAAAAGTTGTTATTTTGACATTACAAACATGGCAGATACTTTAATTTTATTAGTATCTATAGATCATCCTACATTGGCATTTATGAAACGTCAGAAACTTAGTGCACGGTTCCAATTGGTAGTTTCCTATGGAGATGAACCGGAAAGAAACTCCACGGTTACTCTTTTAAAAATAATTGGCGTTTCCCATATTTTCAAATAACAGTGTTAATAGTTATGGGAAGACAGTATACTGTACGGCCATTCACTTAGCAAAATAGACAATTGACAATAAATCTACAGTCTATTACGCCTACAATGTTCTGACATTCACAAAATAGAAAATAATCTATAAAAAATTGGATACGTTACCCTAAAAGTCACAATCTCTTAGGCCTTTTGAAGTTAGCAGCTACTGTGCTTATAGCAATAACGTCACAAAGCCAAAATCTGCTACGTCAACGCTGAAAACTTGCATCATAACCTGTACAATGTTTATTATTAGTTAACTTTGCCAGTTAAGGACACTCTAGTCAGTCATTTTTTCATACAAACGTAGTATGGTGATTACTCGTCTGTTTGACGGTGTACATTCAAAACTATAAATAATATCAATTGGTATCGCCATTATCTAGTCCTGTATGGAAGTAGATTTGGAAAAAAAATATTAGATTATGAGCTTCAAAACTTCCATATTTCAGCACTAATTTTAAATGGATGGTATTTAAAAGTACTTCAATTTTATTTAAAAGTACTCCCATTTCATTTACCTAATTTTGCCTGTGTTCCACCAAATATACTGAATGTGCACCAAAATATAACCTAACCTAACCTAACCTTTAATATTTGGTGCACGATCAGTATTTTTCGGGGAAGAATAAAATTTTAGAAATGCATACATAGATGTGCCTTAAGATTTTTGGTGAACACAAAAATATTATCCATTTTAAATCATCTTGGGCGTAAATACATAAACCGTACAGACATAGATAATTTATTATATTTATTTTGAGTAAATATAATAAGTAGATTTGTCATTATATCAATACGCCTAAAGGTCTGTTCATGAAATGAAATCGCGCATGTGTGCGTCATTAGAGTTGGTATACTATACGGGAGTGTGTATCTGTGCGTGCACTGGCTTCTCACTGCTCATCACAGTGTCTGTCCATTTTGCACACGATGTTTGATGAAAATAGCATGCATTTTGACCACGCCCACCAACAAGTTCAAGCCATCGACTAGCTTCACCTTAAGGCAACGTCACTTAACATTTGTGATCAATTGAATGTGAATTGTCTTTATTATGAACTCTGGTGTAAATGTTTTATTTTTATATTCTTACCTCTTCTATTAATTAAATATCAATATTACATTAAAAAAAATAAAGTTGTAACTAGCAGTAAAGAAGAAAAAAGAAAGAAAAAGTATTTATTGGGACTCGTACAGGAAGATCACATTTTAAACTAAACACACTCTAGTAAAATTAATAAAAAACAAAATCCTGTACGGAGCCAAAAGGCTCCTATCTCAGCATGATGCTGCGACATTTAAACAGTATAATATTAACAGTTTTGTGTGGGACGAATGAAGATGAGTTTAACATTATATTCGTACTTGCTAATATTTATAGGCGAAGTCTGTATTTGATTAGCAGTAGCTAATTAAATTCAGACTTCTCCTAAATATTCATTGCCAACATTCACAGACCAAAATTCACATTAAACAAAAGTCGTTTACAACAAAGTAATTGACTCCACACAAAGCACATTATTTTTTAATACAAGAACGTTTAAAATGTAGCGAAAAGTCAAAGCTGCAGCAAAGTTCATGTAATTTAAAGTTAGTTATAGGATAGTTGTTAAGACTGCACCGAGCGCACAGTGGCGCCCTCATCGTTATTTCGGTGATTTCTTTTAATTTAGAATGAAAATGCAGAAAATAAGCTCGTCAAGTTGTGCTTCACAAGACTATACGTTATTATTAATACAAACAGTAGTTTTAAATTGTTATGTTTTATTGTAATCATTAAAACGGAAAATAGTGGCCACTAAGCTCCGTTTTAATGATTACAATAAAACATAACAATTTAAAACTACTGTTTGTAGTAATAATAACGTATAGTCTTGTGAAGCACAACTTGACGAGCTTATTTTCTGCATTTTCATTCTAAAATAAAAGAAATCACTGAAATAACGATGAGGGCGCCACTGTGCACTTGGTGCAGTCTTAACTTGAATGCCGCTAGAGAACCGTTCTAAGGAATTCTATTCGAGTTTGTTATTTTTCTTTTCACTACAATTTAAGAGTTCTTCGGAGCCAGGGTTGCCAAAGTGAAACAATAGCTTTTGATCAAACTCAAACTCATAGCATTTATTTCAAATAAACCAATTACAGGTACTTTTGAATTGTCAAGGATTCGGTCAGTCAGAAAGATTAAGATAGTTGCCCATTCCAAAGCGTAGTAGCTTCCTATGGAAGAACGGGCAAGAAACTCCACGGACACTCTTTTAAAACAAAATATTGTTACAAAATAAAGATGATTGCGGATAGACCAGTATCAGCAGCTGTGGGAAGGCTCATAAGGCTGCATGTTGCCTGATGAAGTTTCAGTTTGTTGTCTGTAGGTATTTTAATTCTAATTTAGTTTCAGTTTAATTTTAAATTATTTATTTCAATTTTATTTTTCATTTTAATTTATTTTCAATTATTTATTTAAATTTTATTGTCATCTTAGTTATTTATTCCAATTATATGTTTCATTTTCATTTAGTTTCAATTATTCATTTCAATTTTATTTTCATTTCAAGTTTTTACTTTTTTATTAATTTGAATGCCTTAATTGATCGCGTCATGACTAACATAGTTTTAAGTAGTTTGTTATATTAGATACTAACAAAATATGGACAAAAATTTGTCTGAATATTTTTTTTTTTTTTTAAATACATTAATTACATCATTTATGTTGAGAAATGTTGTTAAGATTTAAAATGAATGATTTCAATGGTAGCCAAATATTATAGTAGTTAGCTACTTGAAAACACGAATGTAGACATTTCAGCTGCCCCATATCTAAACCCAGTAAGTGCTTCAAACAAATTTTTCAAGCTAGCGCAAAAACAACTTGCTCGGTTTTTTTATGATAAATTGTTAATGTAAGCATTAACTATTTTTAATCTTGTAAGTTTTGAACATTTGCTAAGTTTTAAAATGGTCAAAGCAATTTACCTACTATCTTTATTATTGGTTTTAAATAATAAAGATAGTAGGTAGGTAAGTTGCTTCATAATTATGGCGGTATTAAAATCTCCGTGATTGCTAAGACATTAACGCAATTTGATGGGACTTGACTATGAAAGAAAAGATTACGTGAAAAAAAACGTTTTTTTTTAGGTGCCTAACTTAGCTCTTGCTGAAGTAGTATTATAAAAATAACTGGAGCTAGCAGTATGAGAAGACTTCAAAAAGTTTCTTCAAACCTTTTAAAGAAAATAAATATTTACCAACATCTTTTTAACAAACCTACTTTTCTATTGAACAAACCTAACTGTACCTTCTAGATCAATTTAAAAAATCAACCTAATTTATAATTCAATATTCAATTAACGAAGAACTGCTAAAGTATTGGACAAAACACATTTATTATTGACCCAAAGAGAGTAGGAGAAGGCATTAGGTAATTCCATTAGCAAAATGCAGGCAAGATAGTTTCTAAGCTAGCTTTAATTTTACGTATATACAAATTACACATAATGGAACATAATTGGCGAAAAAAGGATTCTAAAATCTCCTAAGTTTTCGGTTTATTTTCTTATTGTAGACTTTCTGCTGCCCGCGGCTTAGCCTGCGTTAGTTACTCCTCATAACATCACCTATCTGTCAATGAAAGTCCCGTCAAAATCAGTTAAGCTTCTCGCACGCCATAAGGTACAAAGGCAGACTTAATGTCTTAGGCATTCGCTACTGGTCAACCAAGCGATGCGAAGAGATTTAGATGGCAGGAGATGATAATAAGAATACAAAATATTCAACGGTGACTGTCGCTGAAACGCTGAGCTGGGGCTCTGTCTCAAATAGGGTCGCAGCATTATGCTGAGCGATGGCCGTTTTGAGTGGATGTGACGCATATTTTCCCCTTGTTTTTTCACTTGTTCTTTTCGTGTTTGTGTTCCTTCTTTACTTCATGTTTACCGCCAATAAACGTATTTTATATTTATTAAAAAAATAAAAATAAAAAGGTAACATAATGAATTATAAAAAATGGGTACTACACGACGTTCGTTTTATGGCTCGTACAGACTCGTGCGATATCGCGGGCGCGACGCGACACTAGTAGCACAATTTCTTTGTCGGTGGTTGTTGCGGCCGCGATATCACGCCAGTCTGTACGAGCCTTTAACGTCGACAAAAAGGCTCTCTCTTAAATCACTTCACACTGATATCAATCGTTAGATTCCCAAGTATAAGTTAGTAACTTATTCTGTTACTTAAAAATTCCCAGTCAAAGTTGTGGTTTAAAAATGCAGTCGTCGATGGTTCAAGTAACGAAAGTTTTAAACACTTTAGCTGGCCGTACCTACCCTAGCTGAAATGCGAATAAAAGTTTAAAGATGTGAAGTTTTCCCTTAAAAGATTGGCTTGGGGACAGGCTAAACTAAGAAAAGTTTTTTTTTAACTTACTGAAACCATCCTACGACGGTCCATATGTACAATCTCCTAAGTAGTGGATCCATGGTTTGCATGTTTTGTTTTTATGACCTTCAGGGCATTATTATTGTAATATTTATTTATAGAATTATAATCATAAAAATCATCAATACAACTCTCTAAGTTCATTATAATCCTATTGAATTACTAACATCATCACGCCTTGTTTCCCCGAAAGGTTAGGCAGAGATGTACCATAGTAGGAACACCCACATTTCGCCAGTTATGTTTAAGTCCCATGTACTAGGGGGCGAGCCTATTGCCATCAACCGGGCACAAATCCAGACTCCGGGCTGCTACTGAGACATTCCTAATGGAAAAACCCAATAACACTTTGCCCGACCCGGGAATCGAACCCAGGACCCTGGGGTCATGGGTTCGACGACACGACACGACTGCTGAGCCTGGGCTCAGCAGTCGTGTCGTGTCGTGTCTTGGGACCACTAGACCAACGAGGCAATTGAATTACTATTTCATAAAATCATGAATTTGAGGATTATACTAACTTAAGGAGTTTAATTACTGATTCTAATGATCACAGTTCTGTAAATCATATTTGTTATGGTCGCGAATCATACTTTAATCAACTTATAATACACCCGGACAATGAGCTGCAAATTGCAAAAGTTGTAATAAAATTTGGATTTCGCTGGCTACCATGTTATACCATGTTTAAGGCAAATAAAGACTTATCTATCTACCTTTGCGCTTCTCCCTTAACAAAAATTGGTTGTCTGTGAAGTTGGTTTACGGACGATAGTTTAACGTGACAACAACATAACAAAACATTGATGCGGCGCAAGCGTACAATGAGCGTAACGGGACAATGAGCGTAACGGGACAATGCGCGTAACGGGACATTTTCGTGCATGCAGCCGGCGTTCATCGATTTATTAGACGTTGTCACGTCAAAATATGTGTTAGTTGCCACATTGAACAATCGACACCAATCCAATCCACGAAATTTCCCATAACTACAAATTTTACAAAAACTTCCGACGTAGAATAACAGAAGTGATAATTCAGTAATTTTACGTTGTTAAATACAGACACACCGGGTTCTACTGTTTTATTATATGTATAGATAAGATATAGATATATTTTTTAAACATTTCTCATCGGGATATCATAAAAGGCTGTTACTGTTACTTGACATTTCAAAGCTTTGTTGAATTTTTCAAAGGGTACGCTCGGTACGCTCTGTCGCTGTGCTCTGTAGCCACGCCACTCGCCGACGTTGTTTCGACATATCTACAACCGGTCCTGCTTCCCTGGTACATATTACCGTTGACACTGACACTTTGACGACGACACGGTATTGTTTAACACCTGTACAAACTTTGGTGTGATAAGACAAGAAAATTAATAAGCTTTCTGGTTACCGCGACATGCGACAGTGAGAAAGGGAGAAAAACTTGATGTATGACTAAAGTGACCATACGTATCGATTTGAACGGGACCGTCCCTTTTTTCGGTTCTTCAAAGTCAAAGTCAAAGCATTTATTTCAAATAGGCACATAAATGGCACTTTCGAACGACAAAATTTACACGGAAATAAAATTGATTCTAGTTGCCCCTTCCAAACGGTAGTTTCGCATGGAGAAGAATGGGCAAGAAACTCCACTGTTACTCTTTTAAACTGTTTTACAATACTTCGTCCCGGTGTCCCCGAAAAACCTGGGGACGCAAAATTGTCCCGTTTTCAGAAACCGCGCAATAATTGGCGGGCCGGATATAAAATAAAATGAAAATATATTAAAAAAACGTGGCAAGATTTATTCTTACCTAAAATGATCACCAGCTGACAACTATAAAAATGACAGAAAATATATGTTGCTTTTAGTAATGTATTTTTTGATGAATATAAAATTCAAATTCATTTAATTAGCTTACACAAAGTTCTTAAATATACAAGTAGCATGGTATGACATTCTCACTAACAGAAAACTCTAGGCTAGGAGAACCTAGGCTGGAATTCTGAAAATTGAGTTTCCTTTATGAATCGGCCCTAGTTATTGAGATAGGAAAACCAATGTCTCGTTTTGAGTAAAAAAATAAATGGTCACTTTATGTATGAGACCCAAAAGTTATAATGTAATGTGACATTTCCATAAAGGCCGTTGGCGTATAATGTTAACCAGTATTTTGTTTTGTTAGAGTGATTCAATATGTTTTTCTTGGAATTTCACGTAGATTACCTATTCATTTTGTAGAGCACAAGTTATTTACAGTTTTGCACTCTAAGTTTTCATCACTTTATTAGTTCAGGGTTACGGGTTTCTCCGAAACAGATACCGTGGTCCTGGCATACAGGCAACTGAAGGAACACGGGTGGGTATTAGTCAGTAAAAGTCTGATACGCCCTCTCGCTACGCCCAGAGCGGAAGAAGTTATTTGATAAAAAAAAAAATACAATTTCAACGCTCCAAATGTATAGAAAAACTAAATTTAGAAGGTTTGTTTTGGTAAATGTTGTAATGTTGTTGTTGTTGTTGTAGATTGTTTCGTTTTGTTTCAGTCCTGCTGTATTACTAATATAAACAAAAACTTTTAAACGTACTACACTGAAAAAAATATTTAGCCAAACTACTTCGGCTATTTCAGAAATAATCAAAGTTTGACAAGACTTTATAAAAGTGAACTTGATTTAATAAAAGTGATACACAACAGCCAGCACAGGTTTTGGTTACATGTTGACGAAAGTTTGGTTATGTATAAGTAAAAATTTTTTTCAGTGTAGTGTTTTACCAATATCCCTATAAATAAGTATAGATTTATTCGTATGACCTTACACTACACGATAGGTAATTAAATATGACAAACAATGAGTTTTCCTCAGTCTTAAGGTCATCTTCATCGACATCGGTGTCAGG
Source organism: Dryobota labecula (assembly GCA_947523025.1). Taxonomy (NCBI): domain Eukaryota; kingdom Metazoa; phylum Arthropoda; class Insecta; order Lepidoptera; family Noctuidae; genus Dryobota; species Dryobota labecula. The sequence goes on along the minus strand of OX383289.1, from coordinate 22,326,672 downwards.
AATTACAACTACATTGCAATGACAACTGATACATACTTGCCTTGATATTAATCATAATATGATTGTATTGAATAAATGTATTCATGAGATGACTGCTCTGCTGAACTTGAATCAAAAGAAAAATGTATTATCTATATCTTCTATAAATAATAAGGGCCTTTGTACACGGCACGGTTTGTTTAGTGCCACTGTCCACGTAAGCGTAGCTTCAAAGACGTTTCAAAATACGCCAAATAGCTTGAGCAGCCCAGCGTACTGAACACTATCCACGAGGCGTATTACACGCGTACGTTTGTTGTACAAACACGGATATTTTTCTAATAACTGAACAGATTTCGCAACCGTTCCCGCCATTTTTTACAAAAATAAACACGTGCTTTCGCTCGATTGACGGCCCCGGCGTAGAACATGCGGTACGGCAAGCGTCATGGAGCCTGCATGCAGCGACGTGAGCGTGACGTTACCGCTGCGTCGACAGTTTCATAGTTTTGTACAATGCGTGCCACGAAAGACGAGACTTGACACACCACGTGGTTTGACTTGCGCAGTACACGATTTTAGGTCTCTTTAGCGGTATGAGGTCTGTGCGCGGGACGGGATCAGTCGTCATCTGGGCGATAGAAAGGGCGCGGGAGGCGCGGTCAAGTCTCATCTTTCGTAGCACGCATTGTACATAAGCTGTGAGCAGGCGTACACCAAGCCTATAATGACGAATACGAGTCTATGAAGCCACGCGTCCGTGGACAGTAGGCCTAATGGTACGGTGTATAAACCGCGCCGTAGAATAAACGTGTCTGTCAACAAGCATCCATAGTGAGCGAATAAAACGTAGTTTTTTACGTCAAGAAAAAAGTGTGTGTAGAGCTTTAAATTAGTAAAAGAATTTTCGGAATCGGTTCATCAATTCCAAAGATTACCTCCTACATAAACAAGCTCACAAACTACCACTTTATAACATTATTTCCTATTATAATGTGTTCGACAAAGCTAAATTGGCTATTGCCTATGATTACTCTGTATTTATGAATAAACTGCAGAAAACAAAGAGACCATTTGTTCGTAACCTGTCGTACTTGCCTACATATAATATAAACTGCCAAAGATTAATAATGAATATGGTAAGAGAGCCTGGACGTACGCCCTTCCTGACATTCTAAATAAACTACCCAAGAAAATTGCCAAAAAAATAGAAGACCAAAAAACCTCAACAAATTGAAAATATTTTAAAAGCCCACTTTACTGTGGGGAAGTATGAAATGGAGGGTGTCAGCGTGTAGGTTCTCAGCCTACAAACATAAGTGAGCAACTCTAATTTTAAGCTGATAGCGCACATAATCTTATTTGTTACTTAAATTAAGCGCTATTTTTGTGTAAAAATCGTGAAAAATTTAAAGAAATAAATAGTTTTTTTTAATAGTAGTGGCCTATGTCCAGCAGTGGACGTCTTTCAGCTGAAATGATGATGATGATGAGGTAAATAATATAAAATAAAGCCACTTACTTATCGTCTGTGTGACCGCGTTGTTCTTCTAAACCAGGGATGGCGAACCAATGGCACGGGATTGGTGGCATGCGACATAATAATTTGGACACGGCACCAATTTAAGAATTTAGGTACCTAAATCACAGTAACAAACATAGAAAACTTCGAGTACGACTTCGATTTCGACTATCGTTGCCGCGTAAATGCAAAGGAGAATGTGAACCGGGTGGCGGGCAATTGCATTTGCGAGCGTGACAAGCATAACATGACAATGGATCGCAATGGGTTTAATTTTGGCAGTTCACCCCATTACGTTATTTAGGTTATTGAGCAGACGAATTTTTCAAACCTATGTAGCAATGGATTAGCAATATCCTTCAAAACTCTCGAATTGTGATTCAAACTGTGTTATGCAATTAAGGTGCTGAAATAAATTATTGGGCATCTAGCTTGTAACAACAGAAGTCGCACTAATTTGTTGTTTTATATAAATAAATATAAAACGGTAAATGTCCTGACTAAATGTTATGACTGAAGGGTTTGACGCAGAATGTGCACTTCGCAAAATGTGCACATCGCAAAATTTGCACAAAATAAAAACCAATTCAACGTCAATTCTACATTTTGTAAATTTTTACTTGTCGTTACCTAAATAATTGTAAATAATCTTTTTCATGAACATTGGCACTGTTACATCATTATTTTCTAATTTAACTAAAAGTTTTTTATATTTTTAACAAATTGGATATATTTTTATTTACAGTTTTGCCTAACATTTTGAAACAAACCCTGACTGAATAATAAATAGTAAAAGCCTACTTCTGTTTGTGAATAAAGAACATTAATCTAAAACCTTTTCGTTTTTTTTTTTTTCAATAGTAAGCGTCAAGATTGATTATTGGCACGTCATAGGCACATTAAATATTTATTTAGAAAAAACAAATGGCACATACATTCGTTCACGTTCGCCATCTCTGCTCTAAACTATGCAATAATGCAACAGATTTGTTGACGTTTCAAATCATTCAGAGAATTTGTTCCGGAAGGTTTACGTATAGGTATAATACATTAATAATATATTAAATTTAAAAACCTGTAATAAAGATATCTCGATGTTTTGTTAAGTCGTAAGGACCGTGAGAAGCAGGAGCAGCTGTTTAAAATTATGCTTTATTTTATTTGCAAGTTGATACGAGACCGCTGTAGATCAAACGGAGGACATGCAAAGGCAATGATAAAAGAAAAACAACCTTGCATATGATAACCAGTCGCAGTACTTTCAAAAGGACATCAGTGCTTTGTGTATGACATGTGTCGCAGATGGATTGTCGAATACGCTGTTTTACGTTTTGTAAACAGCTAGCGGTTATTTAAAACAGCGAATTCAACAGTCCATCTTTGACTGACTGTCGGACTGTTGAATCCGCTGTTTTACATAACCGCTAGCTGTTTTACAAAACGTATATTTATGTTATTATATTGGAATTTCTTTAACTCTGTCGTTTGATGTGTGATTGTATTAAAATAAAATAAAAACCACTTATTAATTCTTATAAGGTTATTTTTGAATGTATAGAATACTAGATTTAGCCCGCTACTCCGCCCGCGTGGATATTGGTTGTCGCGTAAAAAATTAGTCTATGTCCTTCTCCATGTCCCAGGCTATATCTCTGCCAAATTTCATGACGATCAATTCAGCGGATTAGGCGTGAAAACGTTACATACAGACAGACAGACAGAGTTACTTTCGCTATAGAATACTACAATTTTATTAATTTTTATAAAATAATAAAATAAAATGTATTTTTTATTAATATTGTTGACTCCGCTACAACTTTATTATGGACAGTATTTTCAATGTTATGTATTTTATTTAGGTATCTATTTGATTTAATAGAATAGATTTTAAATATAATATTTACTTTAGGACTAACTAACACCTACTGGGGACCAGAAAACTGTATTTTTAAGTAATGTATGTATTTTGTCCTTATGAATAATAACTTGTCTACAGTTTTTATCCAAAGGGACATCAATGACTGATGTTTGTACAATAATGTTTTTAAATTCGCCTAAAATAATAATTGATTTCCAAAACTATATTATAAACAATAATAGGCCTTTAAAAAAAAAATATAATAACACCAGCTTATTATATTATTGTTAAATGGTACAGTCAGCCCCAAAGAGATGTGGTTTAGTCCCATCTCTTCCCCTATACGTTTATAGAAGAGGTGGGAAAATGTTGTAGTTATAAACGCATAGGGGAAGAGATGGGAAGGGGAAGGTATAAGACTAAACCAGAGGTGTAGCTATACATCGATAAAAAATATTAAATTCAAATCAGGTGAACTATTACTGTGAAAACATACCAATTTTTTCTCAGTTGGACATTTGCCTTGCTTATTCTTAAGCGGCTAGGTATATCCTTATGTAAATAATCCATGTATTTGTGGCGTTGAGAGAACCATAACACTTATTCAGAAATCTATATTAGGCCTTGACCAATTTAAAGCCACTGCGAACTTTGTACTTTACAAAGGTAAGTACCGCTAGTTATGATTCAGAGTTGACATGAAAGTATCTAAGCAGACATATGTCGCAAGATAAATCTATACAAATAAATCAAATTGAAGTGTCTGTTTGTATTGTCAAAAAACAGCTTTTTACTAAATGCATATACACGGATATATACGGTACCTACTTATAACAATATAATTTTTTTTTTTTTGTCTTTCGATCGTAAATCGTAATTATGGAAAGAGTTAAAGCACAGATTATTTTTGTAAATGAAATTATCACTATAAATAAAATTATCACAATAATTTTATGTTAATGTTTAAGGTTTAATTAATAAACGCCTCATGGTGTAATAAGTTGTAACCATTACATACTTATAAAGGTGCTCTTAGCCTGTAAGTGTTGTTATTAATATTAGTGTGACTGTTACTTTACTTTTAAGTTCTACAGCTATGTATATTTTTATGTTAATAAAGAATTTTTCTAAACTAAAACTCAGATAATTATCCTAAGTTAAATATACTAAGTACATACGTATAAAAAAAAGTCTACTGTTTCCCGTTTCTTTCATATTCTTCGGTTTTATTGAATAAAACATAAAATACTGGCAAACTTTCTTGAAACTTTTACGAATAAAACATTGAAAAAAAAAGACAACGGAATAAGGAAGAGGCGGGAATTTTTCCTGCTTTTTTCAACGTTAGCTGTGACAAACAGACGGACAGACTGAGGGGCACCAATCCGCACCATAAGGGTTCCTTTTTACTATTTTGGTACGGAACCCTAAAACCCTAGGTTATAAAGAAAAACTAAAAAAGTCTATGGTAAGTAATAAAATAACATTACAAATACCTATTAAATAGTTATTTTACCAAATAAGTAGCTAGTAAACTTATCTATGTATGAAATTTGGAATAAATGTCATAAATAATTAAAAAAAAAACAATAATAAATAAAAACTTCTCTCGAAACATTGAATCCCGGTCAAACTTCTAATTCGAGAATGTTCCATAAATTCTCGTGGATGGAACACGGCGCCTTCACACGGAACATTTGATTTTCAATGATGTTTGTTTTTATGGAAACCTCGCGTTTCTCCTGTTATGGGTGTTTCTGATAAGGGAAGAGAATGTTTCTATCGATATAATTTCGACGTTAAAAGTGCCTTTATGTTCATATCCTTTTTTTTTTTTGAGTGTGAAATTATCAAATAACTTCTCCCGCTCTGGGCGGAGCGGGAGGGCATGTCGGACTTTTAGTGACAAAAATCCACCCATGTTCCTTCAGTTGCCTGTGTGCCAGGGCCACGGTATCCCTTTCGGATAAACCCGCAACCCTGGCAGGAAACGTACTTATCGGTATACCGACAGTTTTATTCTCTAGAAAACATTCAATATCATGATGCTTAAGTAGTTTTTGCCCAACCAAGAAATCTATATTTATTTAAACTTCATTTACAATAGTGGTACATAGGCAGACTTAATGCCACAAGGCATTCTCTACCAGTCAATCTTTATACAACTATAGAAATAAATAAAATTGAAGTGTCTGTTTGTAATGAACAAAATATCAACTTGTTATAATACTAAATGCATAAAAAAGTATGTACGGTACTTATAACAAAAATGTCGGTCTGTCTGTCTATCTGTATGTTACGTTTTCACGCCTAAACCGCTAAACCGATCATCATGAAATTTGGCAGAGATATAGCCTGGGATATGGAGAAGGACATAGGCTACTTTTTTTTTGCGATAACCGACACCCACGCGGCCGGAGCCGCGGGCAAAAGCTAGTGGTAAATAAATTACTTTGCTTTGTACTTATCGTGAAATAACGGAGTTTATTATACGTATATATCAAAATAACCAAAGAATGACATGACAACCGTTATTAGGATTCCGTAGTAAACAAGGAACCTTTATAGTTTCGTCATATCCGTCTATCTGTCTGTCTCTCTGTCTGTCAGTCTGTCTGTCTGCGGCTTAGCTCAGAGTCTGAGACTCTTAGTACTAGAAAACTGTAATTCGGTATGGGTATGCATATTAATCACGCCGACAAAGTGGTAAAATAAAATCTTGAAAATTATTTAGGGGAGGTACCTCCGGTACACGTAAAATGTCTATCCGATGGTGTGGGGTGTTATTGGATAGGCCGTTTAAAAATATTGCGGGTTTGTAAAAACCATTTTTAGATTCAGGGATCCGTTTGCGTAATATTAAGCTTTAAATTGCAATTTAGTCAAGTGCCAGCTAAATGGTTATATAATATTAGGATATGTGAATCACAGCAGTAGTATAAATAACGAAGTTAATAGGAAAATTAACACAGCAAAGTAAGCTTTACAAGTTACCGAGTAATAGTCGACCGACTTACATTTACAGTTGAAAAACATGCCCTCTCCCATACAATCTAAAAATTCATCCCCACTAAGGAACCCTTCATTGTGCGTGGTGCGACACGCACTTAGCCGATTTTTTTTTTTTAATGTTATAACTTATAATAAATGGAGTATAAGTACTTTAGATAACTATATTAAATAGAGTTTTTTATTTTATTTACATCACCTATAAGACACCTATCTTTCCTTATGAGAAAATGTAACAGGAAACAAGAAAATTATTCACGACAACTTTCATATTCTTTTTTTTTTTTTTTTCACAACAGGCATAAGTTTCTTTATTTCCCATGAGATGTCCGTTTATCATTGGAAACAGAAACAAAACACATCTTGTTGAAGCAAACACTCAAGACAAAATTTCCTCGTCCCTACTGCGCTTGAGGCAAATAAAACCAATTTTCTGAGAAGACTCAACTTCTTATAGGGAAACTGTTTCTTATTATGCAACACACGAATTGAATCAGTATTAATAATATAACATGTCTGTTACGTGTTCCATAATCCAAGGTTATCTTTAAGAAGTGAAAGTGTGAGGTCGCCTTGCTTTCACCGATGATTGTTTGTATAAAGCCATCTCATCCAGCGCTTAACAAAAGAGCGAGACACAAAAACTGGTATGGACTCGCAAAAATGTTTTGCTAACAAATTCGACGTCTCAAATTGAAGAGAGGATGTCTTTTCTTGTTTGTTTTTCGCGGATCGCGTGTCGGTAAGCGCGGAAGAGAAGTTATGAAATACGGAACAAAAACACATTAAATACGCATTATCGTATATACCCGCCAATGTAGTGTCGAAGTTTTGATATGTTTCATCTATAGTCCATACATACAAATACAAATAAATAAATATATTATTCGTAGGTATTTTTCTGTTCCTTTTTTCATGTCTGTTTTAATATTTATAATACATAATATTGATAGAAGCGGTTTAAACCATAGATAGATGGTTGGTTGTGAGTAATAAAGAATGCAAGACAATGGTGCCGATTCCCTTGTTCACAAACTAAACTAAATTTAAGTTCAGTGCATCTTTTTCTCTCTATTTCATTAAGAAAAGGACAGAAGATAAATTTTAGTTTAGTCCTGTCAAATTAATCAGCGCTTGACGTAAATCGACGTAATTTTTGTCGGCAAGTTTTTAATCACGTCTAAACTTGTATGGAGTAGTGACAGGTGCTGATTAATTTGACAGGACTAAACTAAAATTTATCTTCTGTCCTTTTCGTAATGAAATACGATTAATTATTTGACAGGACTAAACTAAAATTTATCTTCTGTCCTTTTCGTAATGAAATAGAAAGAAAAAGATGCACTGAACTTAAATTTAGTTAAGTTTGTGAACAAGGGAATCGGCACCACTACCAACTCTACCAAAATGTTAAAAGACACTTGGTTTTATAGTACCACTAAACTGTTGACACTCACCGTAGTTGAACGCCGACAATTTGTTAAAGAACATTAATTGATTACTGTTTTAACCATCCGATGTAGATACTCGTAGTTCGATGTCATGCATACGACCGAGATACACGAGAATAGTTTTTCAAAGCTAGGACAGCAAGCTCACGACGAACGTGTAGCTCTTCGGATAGTAGAAATAGCCGTTGAAATCGAACCATAATACCAATTGTTTACTGCAGCTGCCATTTGTCATGCCACCAACGGAATAGAAGTCAAAATCAGTTGAACAGACTGTAAAAAAGATTTATTTAAATTACACACATCAAAGAAAGTTTGTGATCACTAGCATAAGCTGTTATAATTTTTTAAATTGAACTTTATCAAGAAAAATTCTTTGCTGTGTGTTTTCTTTAAATAGAAATACCCTGTTTGAAATTAAAAAGTAAAATTATTTTTTTATTTTTTATATTAAAAAAATTCTTATATAAATAAAAACATCGTGAGGAAACCTGGACTTATAGTTAATATAAGTCTGAAATCGCCAACCCGTCTTGAGCAAGCGTGGTGATCAATGCTCGTGCCTTCTCTGTATGAGAAAAGGCCTTTGCCCAGCAGTGGGACAGTTATAGGCTGGTATTATTATTATAATAAAAAAATTGAGTAATTAATCATAATGTAATTGTAACAGAAATTTGATAGAAAGAAAAAGACTGTTTAACCAAACTTAAACAACAATTTATTAATAAAAGATTTATATTCAACTAGATTTTGCCCGCGGCTTCGCCCGTGTGGAGGTTGGAAATTATCCCACGGGAATGTACTGTCGGGATAAAAAGTATCCTATGTCCCATAACAATATGCAAAGTAATTTTAATAAATCCATACTAATATTATAAATTCGAAAGTAACTTGACGGAGTGGACCGATTTTAATGAAATAAAGACTAAATGTCACCTCCAGATACGGATTATGACTATATTTCCAATCCTTTAAATCTCTTGAAAATAGGTACACAAAAATTTCAATATTAAATGTGAAAATCATCCCCTATTTTAACCGCTTGAGGGATCATTAAGTCCGCCTCTGTACATTTGTTTGTGCTTAAAGTATTAAATAAATAAATAATAAAAACGATGAAATACATAATTCATTATTTGTTACCAAAAGCATAAATTTGAATTTTCATATCCCTAACATAAGAAATAACAGATTTCCTATACAAACTTTCATCCCCTATACCCCCCCTTTAGGGTTACTTTTGAGAAAAAAAAGTAGCCTATGTCCTTCCCCGGGATGCAATCTATCGCTCTGCCAAATTTTATCGAAATCCGTTCAGTGGTTTAGGCGTGAAAAGGTAACATACAGACAGACAGACAGACAGACAGAGTTACTTTCGAATTTATAATATTAGTATGGATATAATATAACTTCTCCCCTGGCTCGAACACATGCGGTGATCCTCCTGGGCATGCTGAGAATAAAGTTATCCAGCATTTCTTGGGGTAACCTGTCCCATTCTTGAATAGCGGCTTCCTTGAGCTCTGGCACTGTCTGGGGACGTCACTGACGGTTCCAAACAACTCGCTTAAGAGCATCCCACGCGTGCTCTATTGGGTTTAAGTCAGGCGAGCCGAATCATAACAAAAAAGATTTAAATTTTTCAAAGTGATCGCAAACTTTTTTTGATGTGTGTATGTAATCTTATTTCAAACGGAGTATAGTTAGTACTAGCTTGCTAGCTTACTAACATTAGCTTACTATCCTAACTTGATAAACTAGCCTCTAGAGAATCAAGTAACGAAGCGATAAACCGCCAATTTGAGCACAAATCGATATGTTTGCACACGATTCGGGCGAATCGATTAATTTTTTTCTTAAAAAACTGGTTTTTGAATTTTGACTCATTGAAAGATTTTGTTCGAGAATCTTGTTTTAAAGAGTATTGAGTCATAAAAATCAACATGACGAAATTTGAATCAATGTATTGCAAGATTCTTCTGCGTATTGTAGGTAATTTCGTTTGACTGATTTAAGGTTATGTTGTTATTTATTTCTAAAAAATCGCAGATAAGTAATTTCTCTTCGTATCCCCATTGGAGTATTTTATCAGTTATCATAATAGATCTCTTTGAAACACCAACCTTTGTTTCGTTATTCAAAATTAAACAAAAAGTTTTTTTTATCTGATCGACTGTCGATTCAGTTTATTGTTTGTTAAATGGAAAAAAACAATCATTTGATAAATAACAACCAAAAAAAACATCTCCCGGTAAAATCTATGAACGTACTGATAAGGATAACAAAGCAGGCAATGAAAAGCGGCGGGAATACCTACCTGGTTCACTTTCAATTTCCTTGAGATTGTCTAAAGTACACACTTCTTTTATGGGGTACTGTGTAAAATGTTATAATAAAATACCACTCGATATTCTTCAACTAAATGAGAAGAAATTTAAAACGTGCATAAAACGCACACTATGCAGACAAGCATATTATAAGTTGGATGATTATATCGTAGATAAAAATGCTTGGCTAAATGCTGGTCCTGCTCCACTGCCACTTGGGCTCACTAGATAAAATTTGAATACTTGGAAGTTGCTTCCCCCTTTTTTTATTTTATTTTATTTTCTGACATTACGAACTTAATGTTTATTTTGTTTTTATTTAAGCATGTTTTTATTGATGAATACTCCAATAGATATTAATTATTTTCTTTTTTGGTAGTAAATTTTTATTAATCTCTCAAATACATTGCAAACTATAGTTCTGTATAATTTAGCAGCATTTTTTCAATTTTGTAAATGTGAATACCATGGAGTCGTTTACTATGTTATTATGATTTATGTTGACTTGAAAGAGCATGGCAGTTGAGAGTATGTCATGCTCACTTAAATGTTTCACTGATGGTGGCGCGTGTGTTGGATCATTCGGTTCCCTACAAAATGGTTGAGCTGGATGGTGCTGATCCATGCGTCATGTTCGTGAACGGGCGCCGTCAGTTGGGACTGGTCATCTCTTGACTGCCAGGGCTTATTTTTAATTTGTAATTTTATATTTTGAATTGTTTTATTAGTTTTTACATTGTCTCACATATAGAAGCAACAAGAATAATGTACCCAGGATTATGTAATATCTTGATTTAAAAGAGTGTCCTTGGAGTTTCTTGTCCGTTCTTCTCCATAGTGATCTACGTATTGGAATGGGCATCTAGCTTCAACTTGCCGACTCTGACTAACTGACCGTCTCTTTGACAATTCAAAAGTGCCTGTAAATGGTTTAATTGAAATAAATGCTTTGAGTTTTGAGTTTTGAGTTTTGAGTTTCTTGGTATTATTCTTTAAGGGAGGAAGGAAACAATGTTTTTTTTAAAAACAAAAGAAAAACGATTGTCATTTGTCATCTTTAGACAGTAAGCAGATTTTCAGGTAGATAAATAAAATAATGGACTTTTAATTATGTTGGAGCCGTTTCGGGGTTGAAACACGCTATGGCACATAGTCCGAGTGCCCACTTAGTTTTTCAAGACCCCACCAAGCGGTTGGTCGACTGTTCACGTGACCTGAGGGCTGGCCTTTTTCTTGGCTAAAGAATCAGCATTGCCATACAACGTGGCTACCTTTTGGGCACTTTCCTGTTCAAAGCGATGCGAACGAATTTTTTGATGTCCTTTGATTCTTTCCCCTACCTTTTTTATATATGTACTTGTGCATATGTTTACATATCTCGGGACTGGGGTCCCGGACCTTTGGAAGGCGTACGAGGGGCCGAAGCCAACTCGCAGAGGCCCGTTAGACGCTTTTTAATTAAATGAGGCACCAACCGACGATTATCCCTGTACGCACTATGCAAGTGCACCCAAGGACAACCCCCGGTTGGTGTAGGACTATTGCAGGATATGGAAACAAAGATATTGGACTATGGGTTTGGGTAGTTAAAAAGGACTGGTTACCTAAAACTATGGAAGAACTATGGCATTATATACTTGTGCATATTATTATTATTATTTTAAGAATATTAGCTTCGAAATTATGTAAATACTAGCTTTTGCCCGCGGCTCCGCCCGCGTGGATTTCGGTTATCGCGTAAGAAAGTAGCCTATGTACTTCTCCATATCCCAGGCTATATTTTGCCAAATTGCATGACGATCGGTTCCGCGGTTTAGGCGTGAAAACATAACAGACAGACAGACAAACAGAGTTACTTTCACATTTATAATGAGTATGGATTTTCCAGAAATAAATACCAGTAGATAATAATTATCATTACTTACAAATGGTGTGATAATATGTTGCAGAGAACTCCCTGGCACATGTCCTTGAAGGCATTAACTAGGTCTGGTGGTAATTTGCCTGTTTAATTATCATCTCTTGTGGCAGCAAGAGCTTAAAGCCTACGTCACACAGGCAGAAGCTTAGCTGAGCTATTGGTGAGACTCAGTAGCGTAGCTCAAACTACTTATGTGACTAATTAAAACAAATGAAACAAGGTAGAATGGCGGGCATTTAGTCTGAACGGCCCAAACCGAATGGCTCTTTTTTTCTCAAACTTAAATTTTCTACGTTCCAAAGGATCGGTGATAAATACTTGTAAACAATTTTAATGGCATAATCGGTGTACATTCGGGTGCAAAAGTTAAAAAGTAGAAATTAAAGTTTTAATTTTCTTCTTAGATTTGTATTATCTTCTTTAGAAAAACAATCAACAATAATATAAAATGTTTACAAAAGTTAGGTAATTAAATCATTTCAAATAAAAATCTGTATTTATTTTAAAGAAATAAATCAACAAAATATAAATTACAATTAATTATAAAATAAGATTTAGTGAAAATCGTGCTAGCTACCAGAATGATGTAATTCTGTTTATTTAGATAGTGCGGTAGTCATGCAGCGCGGTACCATGCGTCAGCACGACGTGACTCTAGTTGAACAATTTGGCTTATTCCACAAATCCCCCCTGAAAAATCCCCCTTAGGAGGAAAAGTGGAATATATAAAAACCAGTCTAGAATTCACCCCTGATAATCCGGCTTATTTCACTAATCCCCCAGAGAATCCCCCTCAGTGGGGAAAACTGAACCGTAATGTAAAAAAAATCACTTTCTTCTTCTCTTGGAAAAAGTTTTTTTTTTTCAATTCTAGTTTTCCTCCCTAAGCGGGATTATTAGGGGTGAATTTTAGACTGTCTTTTATAGATTCCACTTTTCCTCCTAAGGGGGATTTTCAGGGGGGATTTTTGGAATAAGCCAACAATTTCTATGAAATCGCGTGGTACTGTCGCGTCGCGCTTGTCTGTGGAGCCATACAACCATGCGTTGGTTCGCTACAACATGTCACGCCACGCCCTGCAACGCTACTGGCTAGCTTTGGTTACGTTTTTGGGGGCAGGGAGCTTCCACTGTAGGTAAGCGGCAACCAAAACCGACGTCCTCGTTGCTAGATCGGCTCTTGAGCCTTCCCTTGGGAACTATGGATCTCACCTAGCAGGGGCCTAGTCATGGCGCTCGGGCGCTCTTACAGTTACACCCCAGAAACACACTTCAGAACGCTGAGGGGAGGTAAACCCCACAGCGACTAGGTGTGCTATAGAGCACTCCTACCCCCTCCTGCGGGAGGTGGAGGGGAACCCAAAGACTCGTCCCCAATTCTGGGGACTAAGAGAAAAACCCCTCGGGCAAGGGGCCATAAAACCCCAACACCGATTCCTCGACGATCTTACGAGTAGTGCATGTCACTTAGCACTCAGCGTAGATCTAAGCAGCAAGTGAAGCTCCTGTCTGTGTAGCTTTGGCCTAATAATAATGGGGTAATTGCGTAACACATATACACAGGCAATAATTGGCAATTATGTTGTTGAGCAGACGGATTTTGTAAACCTATATAGGGTGTATCTATTCAAACAAGAAATATTTTAAGAGATACACCTATAGGTGGTAAAGAAGCCATGGAAACGATTTTTTAAATATCAGTGAATATTATTTAAAAAAAATAATAATTTAAAGTTACTTGATATGATGATTAATTATCAAAATTCACCGCGCTCGTGCCGCCACCGTCGCCGCGTCCGGGCGGGTCATTCATAGAATAATTAAAATTTTGGAAAATGCAACTCCTTTGCAAAATGTCCCAAGCAATTTTTTAATTATTATAATTATGTAAAAATATAAAACACTTTGATAAAAACAATTTTTTCGCTGCTATGGCTTTTTAACCACCTATAGATGGTTCTCTTAAAATACTTATGTATATGAATAGATACACCTTATATAGCACTTAGCGCACATTACAGCGGGCCGTATCAGAACATCAGTGCGAGCGCTGCGATCGACACCCTTTTTTAAATGTCGCAGCATCATGCTCAGATAGGAGCTTTTTGGCCTTGTACGCACGGCTACATATCAAGCTATACATTTTTAGAGATCCGCAGAAGAACCAAGGTAACCGACATAGCTCGAAGAATTGCCAAACCTAAGTGGCACATTGCACGCAGAACAGATGGCCGTTGGGCCGAAAGGTCCTGCAGTGGCGACCGCGTACCGGAAGACGTAGCGTTGAAAGGCCTCCCACAAGGTGGACCGATGACCTTATGAAAGCCGCAGGAATCCGCTGGATGCGGGAAGCACAGAACCGGTCGAAATGGTGGTGCTTGGGGGAGGCCTATGTCCAGCAGTGGACGTCTTTCGGCTGAAATGATGATGATAAGCTGATCTCGCATTATATAGGATTTCCGTACAATGAGAGATCTCTCATTGTACGGAAATCCTATATAATGCGAGATGCGGCTACACATCAACATACATTTCCAGTATAAGCTGATCAGCTTATACTGGAAATGTATAGCTTGATGTGTAGCCGTGTGTACAGTACTTTCTGTTTGTATTTCATTTTTGTTTTTATTTTTCTTTGAGTGTGTCTATAATTTTTTATCTGCCTGTGCGAGTCCCAATAAATACTTTTTCTTTATTTCTTTCTTTCTTTCTTTCAATGTATTAAGAATTTCCTTTAGAACCTCCGGATTGTGATTTAAAGTATGTTATGGAATTAGGGTGCTGAATAACTTCTATCCTGGAGAAAAGATAAGCCAGTCTGCGAGATTGGTAGCGAGGCTGTCTGTCTTAAGTGCGCCGGGCATACTTATGTTAGTCGTAGAGAATCTTTTAATTCAGTAAAGGCATTATCTTTAAGCTTCCAGCTGAGAATTCCAGATTGTTTTGTCCAAAAGTAAAATCTACTGCAGTGGGTACCTATCATTTTTAATTTATTCATAATCTCTACTTCTGACAAAAAAATAATTGAGTTCTTTTAAATAACTTCCTTAACACTTGTTAGGTTTAATATTTGCAGAATAATACAGGGTGGCAGGGACATCGACGCGAAGCCGGTTAGCATGGATTCAGTACCTACATGATTCTGAACCCTCCTGCGTTGAAATTTTTCGTCGGTAATTTAAAAAAAAAAATTACTGTCCTATACATTTTGACTCCGTAGGTATCTAGTACACTTTTGTAGCAATAGCAGTTTTTTTTTTATAACCGATGAAAAATTTCGGTGCAGAGTCATGTACTGAATCCATGGTAACCGGTTTCGCGTCGATGTCCCTTCAAATCTGTATAACCTAATTAAAAAGAAAAGAAAATATATAATTATAATTATGTACCTTCATGACACATTATTTTTGTGATTTTAAGAGTTTTATATTATCATGTAAATGTTATATTGTTTAAAAAAAGAAAAATCTTTATAACATAAAAAAAAGAAAAATCTAAATTCTTTGTACTATATTCGCAGTAATCCATATCCACATTTTTGTGCAAGCATAAAAAGGATTGTGTTGCCTGAACTGAAACGACGATGCTTTTATGAAACGCCTTTACAACACACTATTGGCAATTGTAAATTTTTTCGTAAGCATACTTTATGCACCAGTTACTGTTATTTCACTGGTTCTGACAACATTTGTGAAATAACATTACTGCAAAAAAAAAAAAAAACAAAAGGAGTATGTAAGGATCATAGCAGGTGGCTTTATGTAGTTTCTGCCTCCCCATGGGAAGAAAGCGTGAGTTTATATATGTGTGTATGTGTAATATTAGTGCAGATGCACTAAGAAGGTTTAAGAGAATTCTTCGTATTTATATATAATTACTAGCTTTTGCCCCGCGGCTCCGCCCGCGTAGATGTCGGTTATCGCGTAAAAAAGTAGCCTATGTCCTTCTCCGTATCCCAGGCTATATCTCTGCCAAATTTCATTACGATCGGTTCAGCGGTTTAGGCGTGAAAACGTAACATACAGACAGACAGACTGACAGACAGACAGAGTTACTTTCACATGTATAATATTAGTATGGATAAAGGCTTACCAACTAAATACTTAGACAACATTAACCCAAAACCTTTTTCATAAATTATAGATTCTGCATCTGTCTTAATTAAAGGAAAGCACGGCATTATTAATTAGCGTACTTGTAAAATGTACAAGTACGCTAATTAATAGTGCCGTTCTTGTAAATATAAATGTACCATTTTCGTTTGTATAATGTACAATGTTCATTATACAACGAAAATTGTAAATTATGAAACGGGACCTCTAGGTCTGGGACAGGTGGTCTTACGACTAGACCACAGAGGCGTTTAATTGTATTTTTTTTTTTACAACGTTCTTACGCTTTGTTTATGAAAATAGTGTGCCCAATTAGCTAGTGTATATCTAACGTACGACGCTTGAAAAAGTGTTTTGTTTACACAAAACTTATCACATTCAAAAATTCATGCGAATAGGTCTCGGCAAATGTTCTAATCCACATACTCGTACAACCCGTGTAGGAATAAATAAATGACTTCTAAGCTTCTTGCCTCCCTGGTATTTCATAATTGTATTGCAATGGCGCATTATACGTCATGCAGCGTGTGTGTTAAATTGATAAATAATGTTTGTTTTTTACTGGAAATAATTGAAATGGAAAACATCAACAATTTCAAGTGACTTTCCACTTTCAAGTCTTGTTTTAAAATTATGAAAATAATGTCACAAAGAAAATTCTTCTAACAAGTACGTACCTCAATAAAGTTATCATTGTCGAGTTTCTAAGGAAAGCATGGTGGTGACCGCAAGAAAGTTCCTCATAAACGTCTAGACAACGCAGCCACACAACAAAAAATATTTCTGCCCTTGTCTCACGGTTATATTACGAGTATGTGTGACAAGGACGGAGGATGGTAGCTGCATGTGAGTCTATGTGACCTTGATATATGGAATGAGAATCGCGGCGATACGACGTGTGTGCGTTCGAGAGTACTAGGCTAACAGAAACTCCGAGGAGGTTAATTTGGGATTATTCACATATAAAACTGGACTTTAACTTCAGGGTGCTAAAGATGATATTTGACTGTGGAATGAAGGGAAAATTGAAGGTACTAAGTAAAGCCTCAACCAAGGCGTCTTCAGTTATGGTGTTAAGCTCACATACATTGCTGTGTGTGTAATGTTCAATAGGCCACCTGTCTTGACATGTTTCTTAACCGCTTTTCAACACATCGACAAAGTGTGGAGTGAGGGTTTAATGAAATGAGGAAGTTTTACTGTGTTTATTTTTACGCCTTTTTGCCGTGTGGTTTGTTTTTTTATTTATTTATGGAATGCCTGCAACAACATTTGAATATAATTATTTTCTGATATTATTTTCAATTATGAAAATAACAGCGACATAATGTCGCTTATAAAATGTGTTTGCCTATCTAGATATAAGTCACAATTTCACTTATTTGAAGATCAGCTAAAACAAAGAGAATAATTTTCTTTCATACGTTTTCTGGGTTCCGCAGTAAACAAGGAACGCTTATAGTTTCGCCATGGCCGTCTGCCCGTCTGCCCGCGGTTTAGCTCAGAGACTTACGACTAGAAAGTTGTAATTTGGTATGGGTACACATATTAATCACGCTGACAAAGTGGTAATAAAAACTTTTTTTAAGGTACCTCCCCTACACGTAAAATGGGGATGATATTTTTTTTTCTCGTCTATCCCATGGTGTGGGGTGTCATTGGATAGGCCGTTCAAAAATATTATAGGCTTGTGAAAACCATTTTTTGATTTAGGGATCCGTTTCCGTAATATTAAGCTTTAAAATGCAAATTTTTGTTAAAGTCAAGTTTCAAGAGCCAATTTAGTAATTAGTAATTTTGTGTGCCAGCTAAATGTTTGTATTTGGATATGTGAATAACATCACAGCATATACATATAACGAGGTTAAAAGGAAAACTATCACAGATGGGAGTACATGTTTTTCAATGTTAAGTTTGTTCTTGGGATAAATTCATTTCAACTACGGAACCCTTCATTGTCCGTGGTCCGACACGCACTTGGCCGGTTTTATAACTTACTCGTAAAGTTGTAACTAACTTAGCATTCCCTCACTATAAATACCTAGCTTCCCTTATATGCGTTAAGAAACAAATTAATTAACTAAGCAAATCAATGTTTGATGTAAGCCCGTACAAGCTAATTCGATTTGATGAGGTCACGCGTCTCATGAATCAAGCGAGAGGACATTGTATGGCACTTGCTTTGAGTGCCGATACATCAGTAAGTCAAACCAATCAGCGAGATGTGAGTACATATTATTATACTAGCTTTTGTCCGCGGCTCCGCCCACGTGGATGTCGGATATCGCGTAAAAAGTAGATTTCCATATCCCAGGGTATATCTCTGCCTGCCAGGGTTGCGGGTTTGTCCGAAAGGGATACCGTGGCCCTGGCACACAGGCAACTGAAGGAACACGGGTGGGTTTTAGTCAGTAAAAGTCTGACACGCCCTCCCGCTCCGCTCAGAGCGGGTGAAGTTATTTGGTTTTGTATCATGTACTTTGCATGAGACAAATCATACAACTGCTGTGAATTTTTTCACATATCCAAGTACAACCATTTTGCTGATTAACCGATTTTGACGGCAAGTAGCTGATGTTATAATAAGTAACTTAGCTTACTTTTATTTTAGAAAAGGTCACGCGGACGAAGACGCGTGGCGCAGCAAGTGTTTAATTAAAAAAGCTGCTATAGCACAAAGGAATATTTAAACGACAAAATATAAGTGCTAACATACATATCTAATTAGTATTAGTACAGTAATCTATGTATATGTCGGAGACAAGTTGTATCCGGTACGCCAGCGCCATCTGTTGGCATTCGATGGATTTGGTGGATTCGCGCCATCGGTTCTTGACTAATCGCGAAGCGCTGCCTAGCAGGGCATGGCAGAGTCTACAACATAACGTTCGACCGGCGACAAGTGTCCGCCGCACATTCGACAAGTGAAGTTCATCGGTGGCGGTCAAGCAGTGAAGACGTCTAGGAACTGTTGCGTGTTCGGTATAGTTGTGTCGTGTAGCAACATTAATTGCTTTGCATACCCATTACTGTATAAAATTAAGTTCTTTTAACTGAACAGACAGATGTGCTGCTGGGGAGTTTGTTCCACTACTTCTTCTTCCCACCTAAAGCACTAGGAAGTGGTGAAGGGCAGGGCGTTTTGGGTGATTGCCTTATGTAATTTTGATTCTCAGGTTAGATTGAGTAAATGACTTTTGATTCTAATAACGGTTTTTCTATTGCGCAATAACCAACACCACCCACAGTACGCCCACAGTAGTTAAAATATGGCTGATGCTAACGAGAGAAACCTTCTGTTCTCCGACATATATAACGTATAAAAAAACCCTTACATAATAATATTAGGTTTAGTTCAGAAAACTGATGAGCTAAGTTTTTCTAAGCTTCCTCTCTCGCGACAGGGTTAATAATGATCACATATAATTTTAAGTTAGTCACCAAAGTAGCTACACATTGTGGAACGCAAATGTAATATTGAGTATTGAAAGTATCCTATGGCCTAATACTATGTTCTACGGGGTAATTGCATAACACAATATCAATAGCAATGACTTTCATTTTAACAGTTCAACAATATTCATTGCGTTATATAATGTTGTTGAGCAGACAATTTTTTTGAACATAATTTATTAATTTACTATCACCACTTATATTTGTTTTTACAGGAGGGACCCCAATACAATGACGTAGTCACAATTTCCACACTCAGAGACGTCACCCAACAACCAATTAGACACCATCATCAACAAAAATTAAATGTTTTTAGACTGTACTTGACAGGGTCCAAATTTATACCTGTCTATTAACGTGAATTTTAATTAACATGTCCTAAGTAACGAGTCTGGAGTACCGGCAAAAATTATACAGAGGACAATAATAAGTCAAGTGTCACCCTCTGGAATTCCGCCGAAGAGCAAGTACCTAAAGATATCCAATCGCAGAGACCGAGTATATTTATTGCTTGCCCCTCTCGGTGCAAATTTTAACAAGTTTGTACGGGCCTCCGGGACTCCGACAGCATCTCCCTCGGCCCTTGCCGCTGCCTATTTCGGAACGAGCAATCCCAAAGATTCCAGTATTTGCGGATTATTCAGCACACCACGAAAAAACATAAAATATAATTAACTAGTGCTAAATTGCGCCTTACCTTCAACTTATAGCATCCAACCAATTTTATTGAAACAATGGATTCTCTTCAAACTCATTCAGATTGTGATTGAAAGTATGTTACGCAATTAGGGTGCCGATCTAGTCAACTGTGGGGCCAAATTTTATTATTTCATCGAAATCCATTCAGCCGTTAAGGTGAAGCTAGTCGAAGGCTGGAACTCGTTGGTGGGCGTGGTCAAAATGCATGAAAAAATGTCAAATTCTATTTCATCCAACATCGTGTGCGAAAGGGACAGACACTGTGATGAGCAGTAAGAAGCTAGTGCGCACACGGATACACACTCCCGTATAATATATCAACGCTAATGACGCACAGATGCGTGATTTCTTTTTATGAACAGACCTTTGGGCGTATAGATATTATATTGCCAAAACTACTTAATATATCTACTCAAAATAGAATTATTTGAACGTTTGAATAAATTATCTATGATACGGTTTCTATTTTGCAATTTTAACACTACTTAATCTTTTTATTTACGCCCAAAGATGAGTTGAAATTAGTGTTGAAATATGGAAGTTTTGACGCTCATAACTTCGTAACCAATATTGATTTCCAAATTCTGCCTCCATACAGGACTAGATAATGGAGAGACAAATTGATATTATTTTTAGTTTTGTATTTACACCGTCAAACAGACGAGTAATCACCTTATTGCGTTTGTCTGGAAGAATGACCGACTAGAGTGTCCTTAAGGTGTGAACAAGTAACATAGGTAATGAGTTATTTTCGCATTTATAATATTAGTACCGATCATCATCCTAGCCTAGCCTTTTCACAACTATGTTGGGGTCATCTTCCAGTCTAACCGGATGTAGCTGAATACCAGTATTTTACATGGATGACTGCCTACCTGACCTCCACAAACCAGTTACTGTTTTACGGATACCCGATCTATTTATAAAATCACTCAATCTGTGTGATTCTTTCCTCAAAAGTTCATTTTAAACACCAATCTACCACCAAGACCAAGATTATGTCTGGACTTTAAAAGAGACTGTGATGTCTGAGTTTGTTTCGGCCGTTCTTCTCAGAAACGCTGAACTCATCTGGAATATGATTGACGTGTAAAAGTGTTTGTACACCTATTTACAGACATAAAATCAATTATCATTTAAAACCTCACCTTACATTTGTACCTTAAACCTTATTTAAAATATACCTTATATAAAATTGTGAAAATTGTACAAGAAGTGGTTCTTGTACAATTTTCACAATTTTAGCGTGATATATGTAACTCAATTCTTATTACGTTGATACGCTAATAATTAATTTTCTATAGGAACATGCTCTTCTAATCTTAGAAACTCAAAGCGAACACCGGTAGTGTTCGCTTTGAGTTTCTAAGATTTGTATTTCCAAGGAACTAGACTTTATTCGCTAAAATATTGGATAATAGGTAATATTCTTTATGTAGTATGAAAATAGCCGAGTCACTATGATGAAAAATGTTGTAAAGACCTTGAATAAAAGGCTAAAGGGTAACCTAAAATATTTCCAGCGTTTGAACAGAAAGAAATCGAATTTTAACTCGGCAAAGTTCAACGTCAGTATTCCTCAGCTTATTTTCTTTTTTCTTGACTTATTTCCAGGATTTTAATAATTAACTATGATTAGGTACGCTCAGGAAAATTATTGAACCGAATCGAATTATCGAATTGGTACACTCCGTCAATGTGCCATGATATAGTCATTTTCATATAACTGTCAAAGAATGACGCTTATGATTTGAATATACAGACAAGTTGGTAGTCAGTGAGTTTTTTTTTTAGTTTTAAAGTGAGTTGTTTTTCAAAGTAAAGAAACTAATACGAGCCTGACTATACTCAAAGTCTCAAATTCAGATAATTTTAGTAAACAACGGGGATAACACAACAAAAAAATATCTTCGTAATGGTAATTCACATAAAATTGCAAAAAAAGAGGTTCTATTTTCTTTTAAGTACTGATTTTAAGAAATAATAATTAAAAAATAATCATACCGTAATTATTTTTATAAATTTTCGGTTTTAAACAAAGTTATTAATAAAAGGAGATTTTCTGGTATAAAATATTTTATGATACTGGTAACAATGCAGGAGATCCAAACATTTTCACATTTTTTAATCTTCAACAACACTAATATTACAACTCTCATAAATAGATTCATATTGTAAGTAGCATATCTAGCCACATTTTGGATGAAAACGGCTGTAAACTGTTTCGATTGGAAATCGATTTTGGGACGCCTACGTCTAGCACTGGGCTTAAAAGGGCTGATTATGACTATCATATACCGTGTCTCTGACACACTACAAAAAACATTGTTTGGCAACGGTATTTTATTTGCATAGTTCTTATAATTAATTCACTTTAATTTTATCGATGATTATTTACAAAAACATTTAATGATAAAATGTTTTGCACCACTGTCCTCTCATTTTGACAGTGACATTTCTTGACATTACTTTGTTCACATAAATTATCTGAATTAGAGACTTCGGGTATAGGTACTCAGTTTAGATTATGGATAGGTTCTCCAATATTTTCATGGTAGCTTAGTATCTTTCAAGAAAATAATATAGCCGAAGACAAACTAACTCTCGGATCAGTGACTAGACTTATTAACTTTTAGAGTCCATAAAAGATGCATTAAGTCCCAGATATATGCCAGTGTCCTTAAGTGGTTAGCTTGCGTGTGCTGTACTGATCTCACGCAACGTGTCGTACGTCCAGCTAGTAATAGGACTCGCCCATCCAGGAACGCTATCCCAAATAAGACGTATTATTAATTTATTATACATAAAACAAAAGGTATTTTAATAAAACACGTACACTGAAAAAAATGCACTCCAATCAAGAAACTTTGTAGCTTGATTGACGATATCTTATTTAGATTAATCAAAATCTTAGTGAAATTGATCATCACGACATGATTGCAGCATTATTAGTTCAAATGATTGAACGCTCAAACAAGTTTCTCGATTACCCTTAACATGACATCATTGTAGAAGAGTTAACAAAGAGAAAAGTTAAAAAAATGTTAACTGTAACAAAGTAAGTTAGTTGTGTCAATCAAGCATTTTGATTAATTCAATAAAGATCATTGAAACTTTAATAATCTTGGTTGGAGCAACTATGTTTTGACTTGATTGCTGCAAATAGGTTTTGTGATAACTCCAATCAAGATCCCGTTTAAAATCTCAATCAAATAAAAGTAGTACCAGTGATCATTGTGCTTGATACGTTCAGATGCAAACAAGTTACTTAGTCAATCTAAACAAAATCTTGATTGTGGCAACTACTTTTTTTTTTTCAGTGTATACTAAAAGATCAGTAAATAATTTATCTTTAATGTGAAGGTTTCAGAAAAATACGCTTTATAGATTTTGCGTGATTCTCAGTTTTTATCCGCGTTAGACATAATTTTACAAATTAATTTCACTACGTAATATAAACATAATCTAAAATATTCACATACTAAGTTATTAAGAAAATACTCTAATTTAACATATATTTTTTCCAAATCATTAACACTACTCGTTTAGACGTGATCTTCAGTATAAAATCATTAAAAGTCGGTTATCGTCGCCTTAAACTGCAATTCTAGTGTTTCGCTGTAAAATGAATTCAGTTACTTTGTATTGAGTTAAGGGATGAGGCAGACTGATTTCGTTTATGCTATGGGGCTATGTAAGCGACGCAACTCGCAATTGTAGATTATTATACAAGGGATGAAAGGGACCTATTTAGGCAAGAGATAGTTTGGCACACGAGCGTAGCGAGGGCAATCAAAATTGTAAAACAATCTTCTATTTTGTTATAAACTTTTTGTAAAGGTCGAATACATTTGTTTTCTTTTTAGCCCTCAAATTGATGTGCATTTTTTATGTTGCCTATCATGTTCGATTAAAAGCTTTTGGCTTTTGTAATATTTTCCATTTTGCTAAAATTAATTTATGTATTCGTTTATATTGTAAATCCGCTATTTTCTTATACTTTGGGCCCATTAAGACCATTAATTACGGTTAGTAAGTTAACTAAGTAGTAAGTTTATGTGTTCAGTTTTACTGTCCGTATTGGTTTTATTGAAACTGGCAGTTGTTTCGCCACATGGCACTATAGATTACTGAATAGTAAGTTACTAGCCGGCTTTAAATACAATCTTACTAAAAACATACGGTACTGATTTTTTATATAATCCAGCTAGAACTGCCGATTTATTCTGTTAAAAATGTCATCGTGAAAACATAGCTGAAGTCAGCTTGAAGTGTTGATGATGGTTCACTTTATCAAAAGCGCTAGTCAAATCTGTATAAATGGCATCCACTTGTCTTCCAATATCAAGATCGTGTGAGAGGTCCTTTAAGTATGTTACTTATTGTTAGATTTGTCTCAGTGGACCTGGAGATGTATGATTGTGCGTGGAGTGTGATTAAAAAACAGACAAGAGATTCAAATAACTTTGAAAAGTAGGAATAAATGGATATTGATCGATAGTTTTTGACATCAGAATTGAAGCCTTTTATGAATACCCACAGGAATTATTCTTGGCTGTTTCCTCATTTCAAGATGCGCCGTGCCCAGCCCAGAATGGCCTGGTGGCCACCCCAGGATGTTTGGTTACCTATTCAAAGTTCTAGGCTGGACACTTAGGGTGGGTTGTTTCATGTCCACTTAACGCACGCGTATACATCATAAATGGCGCTAACTATCGTCAATCCGTTGTTTCACAAAATTATGCCCTTGACGTTCTTTAAAAAATAACGATTACAGTAACAGGTGTCATACCCACTGGTTAACGTCATTTTATTCTTTTATATTTGAACATTGACGATCGGTTTTTATGTAGTGAAACAACGCTTTGTATTTAACGAACGTTAAACATCATACGTAATCGTTATTATTTGACGTACGTATGTTACGTTAACGAACTGTTTGAAATAACCGGCCCTTAAATAACTTCACACAAAAACAAGTGCAATCAATTAAATAATATTCAACCAAGAAATAAACTAGTACGAGTAGTAGAAACTGATTCCAATATACAGGTTTTTTACCTAGTTCGGAAGTCAGGAGTTAACATAAGTTTTAGCCGTCTACTCACTTACATTATTTGTATCCTAGTTCTTAGGAATGTAACTGTATTAGGCTATATTTTATTGAGTCCAAATAAACGTTATTATTATTATTACTACTTAGTAGACAATTATAGATTTTATACCGGATCTGTTACGCCAAGGATTTCCTTTAAGAGGCCACCGTGAAAATGTTGAATCAAAAATAGAAGTAACTTTCAGCAGCATCATCAGTCAATATAGTTTCAATCCCTAACGTTCCCTAACATCAAGTGGAATGTCACCTAATTTTTCACGCCTACAATCTCACAGTGAAGATTTTCTTTTTTTCCAGTATACACCGGTGTTGTAAATTGATTGCGTTCCTAAAACCTTAAGAGGGCATTCACAGGTCCACTAGCGCCAAACCTTTAAAAAAATATTATCTCGTGACTGAGAAGGAATTATGAAAAACGGCTCAATCAACAACCTCGGTAAGTGTGTCTAGAAATTTCTAATACCTTTTATCTACGCCCATGCTATAAATCCTGTATAAAAGTTTCTGAAACAGCTTATTGCCAACATTAAAACACCCAGTGTCATAGTAACCATAATAGCATCCAAACGGGAGTTATAATGTTGTACTGAATTTCATAATGCAACTCCTTTGCTTTTACGAGGATGATGATCCCTTCCTTACTCATCTGTTTGATGAGTAAGGAAGGGATCATCATCCTCCTTTCCATTCTCACTACTCAATTCGTGGTATCTTTATGAATTTCAAAAAAGAACATTGTCACGCACGCGCGTTTCACTCTAATATACCATAGCGTCGTATCCCGCCATTTTTGTTCGATATTAGTATTGCAAAAACTGTTTCAGAACCTTTTATAGAGGATTCATGTCATGGGTGTAGATAAAGTCTTGTGCGTACAAGACTTTATCTAACTGTAATAATTAGGTATTAAAACACTCATGTGATACTATTATCATACGAGGCGAAGCTGAGTGTGATAAACTCACATTCGTGTTTTAATACCCCTTATTATACAACAGTTGCATAAATAACTATTATAAAGTTTCATATTGAGACACGAAACAACAAAACGGCCACATTCCTCTAGATCGTAATTTGTTGCTTCGTGTCTCAATATTAAACTTTATAAAAGGTATTAGAAAATTCTAGATACACTTACCGAGGTTGCTGATTGAGCCGTTTTTCGTAATCTCAGTCACGAAATAATATTTTTTTAAAGTATTGGCGCTAGTGGACCTGTGAGCGCCCCCTTAATCAAAATTGACTTTTCTTCATTAAAACTTCGTTTTATTGAAGCAACACGGGCGTTCCCTTTTTTGTTACTCTGTTGGTATCAGGGTCCCATAATCCAGCAGCAGTGGTCGGCTACAAGAAAAATACGCTGGAAACAGTTATACGTACACATACATAAACTGACGCCATCCCATAGTTAGGCAGAAACCATAGAACTAAACGTAATACGCTAAAAAGTTATGTTTGTTCAATTTGGAATTTATAAAAAAAAATAGTAATTATTTATTTATTTTCACTTCTAGATACAAACATCTATGTAGCCCTGGCTCTTATACTAGGAGTTCCTATATCACAAGAGCAAAATGAGCCAAATGCTAAGAGATTTAGGTTTGAAAATCTTTTACATAGGCACAACACTAAAAACCTAAAAGTTAAAGTTAATTAGGAGGATAACCTAAAGGAGGATTGTAATCTTCTTATTTGAATTCCCAACATGATCTGTTTTCATTCAAATTACCATTTCTATCTCTAAGATGAATAAATATATCCACCCACGTTCAATAAAATCAAACCATCCTTAAATTATTCAGGCTTTTCGTTGACCCTTTTTTAACCCCGTCTAATACTTTAATTCCTAAGCTGAACTTCTATAGACATGATCCTTACAAATATTTTTATTTTATTGGAACACAAAGAAACCTTCAATACTTCCCTCTCTATCACCCACACAGCCATGAAACAAGAAAAAAGAAAATTGTTCCCGCTAACCACACCGGTAGTAGACATCGCAGCTAGTTCATAGACGTGTATCTATATGTGATCTCGCTCTAACACTAGATTATGTGAGTGTCAGAAAGAAACAGGTATAGGGATCATAGAAAAGTCCTCTATCAATGTGAGTTCACATGTGTGTTTGCGTCGGGACTGGACTCGGGATACGGGCGTCCCACATACGGGATCGCTAGGATAGACCTGTTGCTACGTTCTGACATCCTAGTACTTTCTAAGAACGTCTAATGCTCTGAGGAATCTAATACACACGAGGAATGAGGACAGGAATATCCAAACTGTTGTATGAATAGTTTGTTGATTGTTTAGAATTTAAACAAGTAATATAATTCTAATTTTGCAGTGAAAACAGTTAATCAACCATGTTTCATATAATTAAGGCATTAATTAGGAACATCTCTTTGTAAGTAAGACAGGAAAACAACATACGAGTAATGTTATAATTGAATGCTGGTTGAAAGACAAATTGTGCGTACAATTTTATTAATTATAATTATTTATGTACGTGGCTTACAATTTCCAATTCGGTTTGAAATGTGTTGCACAATTATGTTAAGGTAATTTGACCTTAATTAGCTCAGGTGTTTGTTTATTTTGTAGCTTGTTCTTTGTTATTGTTTATATGTGAATGTGTGTGTCTGTGAGGGTGTGTGTGTGTGTGTGGGTGGGTGGATAGATTGTGGCGGCATCTACAACGCCACATGCGACCTACGCATCCAAGACCTGGACGTCACAAATCCTGCATCGCGCAGAGTTTTTTTTTTTTTTTTTATCTAGGGCATCTCAGAGTGTAACCACTAAGGTTCCGACTCTTTAACCGGGCTATCCTGTGGTTGCCTTAAGCTCCTATCGAAACTTAATGCCTCCAGCCAGGGCGTAAAAAACTACAAACTAAACGACTGCTGCTCGCTAAGGGCACCCCCTGTGGAGGGTGGCAAGGGACCGACGGTGGCTGGATAAAATCAGTGTTTTGATTATTATCCTGGGGAGTTTGGATTACATGCTGCTCAGCTAAAACGCGTGCTGGCGCTTCACTTACAGTCAAGGGTCGGGGAGGACTATTCGTTAGTCGGGGATTTCGCGCGGGGCCTCGGCGGCGAGGTCGGAATGACGATCGTGTATTGTGTGCTCTTATCTTGCGAACTGTACTCGTTTCCCTACGACTCTCCTGGAGGAGAGTAGTGGGGTCGTCTGGGTCGGTCAGTGAATCAGAGTTTACCGCGCGACTAGCATATATACAACATCCCGACATCAACCATCGGGCAGTTGCCCACCAGACACATCACCCGTCTGGTCGGAGGATCCTCCCTTTTCTATAGAGTATGAGTGAACTTTACACCCTATTCCTCATACCTCTATAAGATAAACACTTCGAAATGAATAATGTTAAGTTGCAATTAAGCTATTGATTTATGAACTCGTAAATACACGAATCCAAAATTCGCATTTACTTTCCATTTGTTACTTTAGCCTAAAATTAAGTTATTCTTTATTAGTCGATGACAAAATAAGATCAATCAATCTGCCTAGCCTTTTCCCAACTATGTTGGGCCGGCTTCCAGTCTAACTGGATGCAGCTGAATACCAGTATTTTACATGGAGCGACTGCCTATCTGACCTCCACAACCCAGTAACTGGGTAACACGATACCTCTTGGTAAGATTGGCTGTCAGACTTTTGGGCTTCTGACGACTCGTAACGACTGTCAAAGATCCACGAATGACAGCCGGGACCAACGGCTTAACGTGCTTTCCGAGGCACGGAGGAGTCTGGATATGCAAATATGGTCACCCATCCACGGACCAACCCCGGCAAGCGTACCTTAACTTGACGGATCGACCTGTGCGGGACAAAATAAGATCATTTGTAGTAAAAAAATAAAAGAATATGTAGCATTTCCTATGTTTTATTTGCAATAAACTACAGTTTAAACTATCCTTCAAAGTAACATTACGGTACTCTTTATGTGTCTATAAACCGAAAGACGACAGATTTTTTCAAATTAAAGGACTTTTCACTAAATGTAGTTTTACTGGTACATTTCATTTTTTAACGATTTTTTATAAATAGCTGAAGCCAATTACATGTCATAATTAAAGCGAATCGGTCAATTGACACTGGCCGATTAATTCAATTACTTGTCTGCGACGGTACGACATGTACAGGGATTACAATTACAGTATTCATTGAACTTGCCATGACAGAACAACTCATTTAAAATGTATGTAGGTAATACATACAGGGTGTTTGGCGCATGGACCGACGCAATTTTTTGGGGGGTTGGGAGGGTCATTAGCGAGGTTTCATCCAAAGAACTTTTTAAAATAAAACTAAGTTCAAATTTTTTAATACTGAATTTAGAAGTTGCAATTTTTCACACATTTAAAAACAAAATTGACTTTGGAAGCACATAAATATTTTTTTATAGATCAATTGCATCAAATAATGATCTATTTCAAATAAAAATGAGGGGCTAGGAGATGTAAGTAAATGAAAGATCATATCGTCGACCGTAGGTTCAGTTGACGTAAGGGACAAAATACCCAAAATGAGTTTAGTATACAGTTTTGTTCAGAATTTTTCGCTCTTTCGAATGGTGTATATGAAAAAATTCTAGCTTAAGAAAAATGTCCTACAGATATCCCTACAGATTTTTTTGATCCAAATTTCGAATCAACCCCATAGCAAAAATATATCTGAAAAACTACGAGTATGTAATATAGCAACTTGAAATGGTGTAATTACCGCCGCCAATCGAATCAAATAAGGTAAGATAAGGTAAGGTAGGTAACGATTTCCAAATTTAAGATATCCGTACGCCAAAAGTGTGTAATTAATTTTCTGTCAACAATCTCTTTACACTGTATTTCTTTTCATAATTTTTTCAACAAGTCCTTTACACTATTTTTTCACTATTTTTCCACTATTTTTGATCCAACGTAGAGGTTAATTTAATGTAAGGGGCGGGACTACAAGACACTTGATTACTAACAATATACGTTGGTGTAAGGGACGTCTATTTTCTTAAATAGATAACTTATTTAAATAAATGTTACACAGGTAGATAGAGCACTAAACTACAAGATTATGAGTCAAATCAGATCCAAAAAAGGTTAATAACAAAAAAAGTTATGCGTGATTTAGTCGGAAAAAAACTTTGTCGGCCTCTCCTGAAAAATCCTATTTTGTCCCTTACCTCAATTGAATCTACGGTCGACGATATTATTATGTAACGTTACAATTATTTGGGAATGAACAATAATATAAACGACTTTCTACCGAGTACGTTAGGCGCGAGCGCAAATCAATCAACTCACTGCACTACAAAGGAAGTCACAATGATCACCAATATCACCATCTCAATAAATCAATGTCGTCTCTGATCGAACTCCATCCATAATCTTTCATTTTGGCGGGGGGGCCGCCTCCTCAGTACTCGGGGTTACGTCAAGTTGACAGCTGTCAAAATCGTTCTAAAATCAACTCTGCAAGTTTGGCGTCGTAAATCCTCTAGACGCGCGTCTAGAGGATTCACGACTTCTACGACTAACTTCGCATATATAAGTACGTCGAAAAAAATTTACATGAACCCCTATATATAGTGTAATTCCGCCACATAAGTATCAAAACAGTTGTGTCCTTTATGGACAGAACGTATCTGTGAGAACATTTTGGCAACTTCAACTATGGATCTGTTTTGTAAGGAGTGTGCGCGCCATAATTTTAATAGAGCTATAATCTCACTGATAGACAATTTCGTCTCACTTAGCGCATAGGCGTACTAAGTTACTAAGCATAAATGAATCGCCCGAGCCGAAACGCAATTAGTCAGAATGATTACTAGGATATCCAGTACTTAAGAGGGTTTTAGCACTATCTCTATCAAGGTTGAGCCATTAATCTAGGAGGGAATGTAAAAGTGATGTATTGTTGGCATTGTAGGCATTTTCAGACAAAGTTTTGCCATTATGTTTGTGATTAATATTGTCACGGTATTGTGTGTGTGTGTAAATTATGAGCTAAAGTTGAATTTATGTGAAGGTTTATTTCGTCAAATATAAAGCCGATATACCGGGGGGAACGGTGTGTTGGGACAGATTTACAGCTGTGTCATTGTCTTAGAAAAGGAGCAACTTTTTATAGTTATTCACTTTTGATTTGTTTTTTCTGGTTGATTTTTCTTTTATCAAAATCGCTGATGGTGTAGGCACCATCATAAGAAATCCTACCTTTTAGGTTAAACCATACTTTGCAGAACTTTGATCCTCTGAATGGGCTCACAACGTGCCTTATTAGAAGGCTAAAAGTCACCCAAAGGCCGAAAGATTCTGGAGTGGCGACCACGTACCGGAAGACATAGCGTTGAAAGGCCCTACAAGGTGGACTGATGACCTAGTGAAGGCTGCAGTAATCCGCTGGATGCGGGAAGCACAGAACCGGTCGAAGTGGCGGTGCTTGGGGGAGGCCTATGTCCAGCTGTGGACGTCTTTCGGCTAAAATTATGATGATGAAGCCGCTCGTGGCTAAATAATAACAGCCACAGAGGTCGATCGAAGGTTAAGCTACACTTATCGCGGCCGGTTCATGGATGGGTGACCATTCATTATATGTCGAGACCCCTCCGTGTCTCGAAAAGCACGTTAAGCCGTTGGTTCCGGCTGTCATTCGTATAATTTTGACAGTCGTTACGGTTAGTGAGAAGCCCAAAAGTTTGACAACCGTCTTGCCAAGGAGTATTGTGTGACTGGGTTGTGCAGGTCAGATAGGCAGTCGCTCAATGTAAAATACTGATATTCAGCTGCTTCGGTTAGACTGGAAGCCGACCCCAAAGTAGTTGGGAAAAGGCTCAGCAGATTCATTGATTAATTGTAGTGGCCAATTTTTTAAGTTCACAATTTACTACCTATTTACTAAAAACAAGGCTAAAAGGTTTCTCTTTAACGACATCTATGTATACAATCTCGAGACAAGGAGGGACTTAGCTTTAACCACATAAGTATTCAAACAATTTTTTTTTTTAATCTAGGGCATCTCCCCTCAGAGATCGTGACTCTTTAACCGGACTTTCATGTGACTGCCTTAAGCTCCTAAAAACTTAAAGCCTCCAGCCAGGACGTAAAATTTATAAACTAAACGACTGCGCGCTAAGGGCACCCCCTGTGGGGTACGAACCTCGGCTTAGGGCAGAGTCGGAGGGAGGACGGCAAGGGACCGACGGTGGCTGGATAAAATCAGGGTTATGATTATTATCAGGGGAATTTAAAGCTACAGGCGAAGCTACGGTGCGGGCTGGCGCTTCGTAAAGCAAGGGTCGCAGAGGACTATTCAGTTTAGTCGGGGATTTCGCGATGGGCCTCTGCGGCGAGGTCGGAATGACGGTCGTGTGTTATGTTTGCTTTCCCTACTGCTATCCTGGAGGAGAGTTCAGAGAGGTCGTCTGGGTCGGTCAGTGAATGCCGTGGACGGCGGTTCTTACTGATGCGAGAGGGGGTATAATTGGTGGCCTGCACAACTAGGATGTGGCGGTGAGTGGCTGCAGAATCGAAGACGCGCTTTGAAATGCGCTTCATGTATTGAACGATGGTGGATTCAAACTATTACGTGGTAAGACCTATATATCCGGTGTTTTGAAAGAGATTTGTCTGAATGTGCCTGACATTCCGTATCGCGGCGCCCGGACGAACCAACTTGGTCAGCAAAGCGCCACTTCACGCACTGAATGACACGGCTGACAGGATTGTTTTATTTTCCTGCTTCACATTTCAATTCACAAAAATAATATTGTATGTATTATGTTATTTAAGATAGTTAACGCTACCGAATTTGGAATTTCCTGTAATGATAGTAAGTTGTGATGGATAAATAAATAAAATTGAAGTGTCTGTTTATAATGTCAAAAATAAAAGCTTTTTACTAAATGCATATGAAAGTCTATACGGCACTAATAACAAAAAACAAATTTCAAATTTTTGGCTGTCTGTCTGCCTGTCTGTTTGTTCCGGCTAATATCCGAAACCACTGGACCAATCGATGGGACTTTCACT
This sequence comes from Dryobota labecula, assembly GCA_947523025.1. NCBI lineage: Eukaryota > Metazoa > Arthropoda > Insecta > Lepidoptera > Noctuidae > Dryobota > Dryobota labecula. The sequence continues at coordinate 22,293,180 of OX383289.1, read as the reverse complement.
GCAGGTAGCTGATATTATAAGGAGTAATTTAGGCTACTTTTATTTTAGAAAAAGCTACGCGGGTGAAGCCACAGCAGCTAATTCAACAATAAAACTTGAATATAATAAGATCACCTTCAGATATATCCACCACAAATGTTATGGACTTATTGCCCGTAGAAAACCTAGATTCTCCGATATCAGGATTAGACTATTGAGATTCAAATACCTTGACACCCACAACTGGCATACATGGATAGGATAATACTAGTTTGTGGACCACTAAGCAGACCATTTATTCTGATAGCTATTGAGCTATCAGATATAGCATATGAAGGTACTATGAGGGACATCCGAAACGGACCACCATAACCTTCGGTCCGTCGCGCATTTTTAACGCGGTTCTTCGCGTGGGGTTCCTCAAAATTTCAAGAATAAAACACCTATAAAACCTCTTATAGTTAACTTATACCTTTGTAACTATTTTAGCAGTTTCTGATTTATTTATTTAATCAGAATGAAATTACAACAAATTAATCAAATATATTCGTTTATTTACTGTTTAAACTTACAATCTAAAATAAAGAACATACATTTCTCTCTTTGGCATTATTGTACAGAAAAATATTATTATTCTAACTATATGAATGAACTTTAAATTATATTATATCAACATGACATTACATTAAAACAATTGAAATAAAATGAAATCGTTTATTCTGTAAATAGGATATCGGAATCACTTTTAGACGTCATATAAAAAAATAAAAACAAGCTACGTGAAGTCGACATTTCCTATCTGACTACCCCTGAGAAGAAATGGCGAAACAAACTCAACTTAACTTACAATTAACATTGTAACATAAAATTTGGAAAGCACCAAAAAAAAAAAAAAAACGGGGCAGTCTTTGGGGACTGCCAATAGAAGTGAAAACTAAGTAACTTGAAAGCGTTCGGTGACGATGACGCGAGTTCCATGATTTTTATTCGCCCAAAAAGTACACATATATACACAGTATACATATAGCTCATGGAAAGCGTTCGGTGACGATGACGCGAGTTCCATGATTTTTGTTCACCCAAAAAGTGCTGAATGCGCCTAAAGAAATTTTTACTTCAAAAAACTTTAATCAAATCTAAATCAGACAAATTTTCCGTTTGGGTACAGTCTGTACAGACCAGTTTAGTACGTGTAGGGAATACGTTACCCTTGTAAAACAAAAAAACAAAAAACAAATGTTACAAAAGATATCAAACATACATTTTCAATGGTTTAGGCGTGAAAAGGTAATAAACAAACAAACAAACTTACTTGTAAATCGCATTTATAATATTAGTTTGGATTAACGGGTTTATTTATAAACGCTGCTTAAAGTTAAGTAATGATTAGCGACTGTTTAACCATACATTTTTGACGTTTGAACGTCATTTAACTTTAAGCAACGTTTATGAATAAACCCCTAAATATTTCAGATAAGTGTAGATTTTAAATAACATGACTAGTGTTCTTGTTGAGTGTATTTTTAGCTTAGAGCTTGGTAAGTTTATAGTAAGTATATTTTGACTGTAAATTTTCACTTTTCGTGTGAAAGTGTTGGTAATTTCGAACGAATTTGATTTTTCTAGAATGTATAGGCAGGGATGGGTTAGTATTTTATGTTCTTGGAAATTAGGTTTGCAGCTGTCGGTGTCTTCTATATTTACTTGGATTCACCGATTCATGTCCTTTCCTTTAAGTCGCTGGTATAACAAGTCAAACCATAGACCAATTAAAAAGCCGGTTAAGATTTACGATTGACTAAGCTCAGATCATTTGTCCGTTACATAGAGGGTGTGGTGTGGGAGGCGATACTTTTAACATTGAGGACAATGGTGACAATGTCATTATTGAAGGACATTGTCGTGATTGGATTATGTGTGTATTGTTTTTCAATGCATGCTTCCACAATAAAGGCATGATCTTTTTTACAGTTTCATGCTAGACTGTTAACATTATTTATCTTTATCTTTTGTTCTACTTTGCTCAAATATTTATAAATAGGTACTTTCCATCGTTATTGTAAAAATATATATGTCAGTGTTTTTCTACCTCCGTTCATTAACACGTTCAGCGCCATGTCGGACAATGCTGGGCGACACTTAACTTTCCCTATAACCACACCGCGGAAATCTTTATAAATGTGAAGATAACTCATGTCACCCAACATTGTCCCCCACGGCCTGCTGCGTATGATTATTTGAACTTTCTTCCGTTGAAGCCGCGCGGGTCATTCTGCGTACAATATTACCTTGTATTTTTTTTATTGTTTACTGACAGCTCTCAAAAGACGTTTAAACATAGCTCTGACTGTCGGACACCATTGTCCCTCACGGCCCGAACGGAACATGCTGGTGTCGCCCAACATTGTCCGACATGGCCTAAATGGAAATTTATCATTTTATTCCGTGGCGTTAAACGTGTTAATTTAGACGCATTCAAGGTGTCGCAAAGCAAACACGTATTTTATCTACCCAAAGAAATAAAATTTAAGTTTCTGATTGTATTGTCAAAATAACAAAAAAATATTTGTTATTTTGACATTACAATCAGAAACTTATAATTCTATTGTTTTACAAAAATAACCATTGGATTTTAAACGAGCAACATTTTTATGCTTTCAGTTTTATACTGCAGTTGTCGTGGTCACTAGTATCGAAACAGATAAAAACAAATAGCTACCTACGTATTAAACAAATACCGGTCTGCTTTTGTTTTAAAAAACATTGCTATGCAAGTTTCCGTTTTGTTCAAAATGGTTCAGGTACTGGTAAATGGTAAACGAAGTTATTTCTGGTGGCATTGATAACTACTGCAAAAGATTTTTGTTCTTTAATTGAATTAATATAAATCTTAGAATCTCCAGTCTTTTGGAAGTACTGGGAACAGTTCACAAGACGAATATACTTTAAGATGTTCGAAGGAAATGAGAAATGACAGTTGTTGTGTGTAATAAGGTTGCTAATCGCGTGACAGGACATAGCACGTATTCTATGTATGAACTAGCTGCTGTCCGCGGCTTCGCCCGCGTAGCTTTAACTAAAATAAAAGTAGCCCAAATTACTCCTTATAAATCAGCTATCTGCCAGGTAAAGTCACGTCAAAATTGACTCAGCTATTTCGGAGATTAGCCGGAACAAACAGACAGAAAGTCAGAGAAAAAAAAATATACAGGAAAAGTTTTTAATCCTGAATTTTTGCAGAATTTTAACAAATTAAACTTAAAACGTGTTTTATTATACACCTATTTCTTATTTTGACATGTCTTAGTACAAAAAAATGAAGTTATCGTTAACAAAAGATGTTTATTTTGAAACTATAGTTACATAATTGTTTTTGGTGTATAATAAAGCTTGTTCTATTATATGAACATGACATGAACATGATTTAGTGAATACAACATGTTTTGATAACATAATTCGTCCAAAATAATAATTATTTAGTCTCATATAGTTCATTACATTACTCTTTGCTACATCAAATGAAATGAAAATCAGCTTTAATATAAAAATTTCAAACCAGTAATTTATCACAGAAATGACGATTAAAGTAATACTTCCACGTACAGTCAAAACAAATTAAAATGGACGACCTACCTACTATGCCAGACCCTTAAGCTGCTTTCAGACTACGCTATAATATTATAGCATATAGCACAACAATATCGCGCACTCCATGTGAATTTCTTCTTTGGTCAAAATATAAGTCCAAGTTGGCGGCTGCGAAAATTTTAAAATTTTTCGTCTTGGGTGTCGTTTTCATGGTTTTTGAGGGCGCTAGAGCCGATACTGAGGTCAAAATGAAAATCAAATATGGCTGCAATGATTTTTTTTTGTCATGGGTGTCGTTTTTATGATTTTTGTGGGTGCTAGAGCCGATTGTGAGGTCAAAATGAAAATCCAAGATGGCGGCAATGAAAATTTTAAATCTTCTCATCATAGATGTCGTTTTCATGGTTTTTGAGGATGCTAGGGCCGATAGTGAGGTCAAAATGAAAATCCAAGATGGCGGCACCAAAACTTTTTTTAATATTTATCATGGGTATCGCTGTTACGTTAAAGTTAGCAACGATGCCATATTTATTACAAGTAGAAAATGATTAGGACTAAGTATTATCCAAAAGTTCAGAGAAAACTGCTCGCTCTTTTCAATATTGTTTTTATACTTTCATTTTACTTTACATGCATATTCAAGGCATAATAAGTAATAAAGTTAATGTGGAAACTCCATTTCTTTAGCATATTTTATAAATAATTCACGTAGACATAAAAATTGTTTGTCTGCACAAACAAAACGCACTTAAAGTAAAGTCTTATTCAAGCAATATAAGTTTGACAATTTAGTCCATTGCTTGATGTCAGGACTACTCAGGACCAGGGACCAAAGACAATTTACATTGTTACACAGTGTTGCGTCACTGGCAAAAATGTCAATATTTGAGTAAGTACAAAAGTTTCTGCAATCATAGGTACTCAGTTTTGTTTTAATATTTTATCAAGAATATCTAGAGAAACAAAGTTATCCTTTATGATTTCTGAATATAATTCAGGGATAACATGAAAATATGTAGCTGCAAATCCTAGACATACGCTCAAAGTAAATTGTTAAACATGTTTATTTACATACTAATCTAAAGTTAGAATTTCCAAGAAGATAACTTCAAAAGATACGTCCCACACAAAGGTGGGACCAGTTTTTTTTTTTTTTTCTAAGGTCATACAAGATATTTTTTGGTTAAAAATATCCTTTGTATCTTAGAACGGTCTATTAGTAGGTATAACTAGCTTCAGCCCGCGTGGAGTTTTATAAAATAAAAGTATCCTAAGTAACTTCTTATAAAATCAGCTATCTGCCAATGAAAATCCCGTCAAAATTGGTCTAGCAGTTTCGAAGATTAACAGGAACAACAGACAGAAATTAACGACTGTAGCTACATATAACAAAAAAAAAACATTGTAAATTGTTTACCATATATACTTTCTTAAGCATTTAATAAAAAGCTGTTGTTTAGACATTACAAACAGACACTTCAGTTTTATTTATTTGTATAGTTATATACCTACATCTTTTAATTGTTTGCCAAGTCATGTCGAGCCTCCGGCAACCGTAGGTCTATTTGCGACGCGTCTATGCAGAAACATTACCATAGAATGGCCATAAGTTCCCAATTACGTTATGAGTTCAATGCAATCGCATAGCATTGTTGAGTCATGTGTCCCTGGTACCTTAATATCAGATACACAGTTGTACTGAAGTTGTACTTGACATTTGACAAGCTTTTGTGAATTAGAATTAATATTGTGTGTAAACTGGTATTGTTTGTGCTGGTGTGCTTGTGGCTAAGTAATAATAGCCGCACGGGTCGATCGATCAGGTTAAGCTACGCTTGCCGCGGTTGGTCAGTGGATGGCTAACTATCTTTACATACTGTTACGAGCTTGCGGTTCGTGACAATTAAAACTGCCGATTTAAAAACCAAAAATGACACATTAATTAATCAACACTGATAACAGCTCAAAAACACACTAATTATAAAACACAACTGCACTAATGATCGCACTCGAATATAGCTTGTATCGTACTTGTCGTTCGACTGTGTCCTTACCGGCCTTATATAATCCTTAGAAAGTTCCAGAACCTTGTAGAAACATCTAGAATGTTCAAGTACATACCGGCCCCTACTGACCAGATGTCGAAAATACTAGAAAGTTCTAGCATCGAATTCTCTAGAAGAACCAAGAACACCAGGAATGCATAACTAGTCAGGTGACTAGTTATGCATTCCTGGTGTTCCTGGCATCCCGGGATTTTCTTTAAAAAAAAAAAAAAAAATTAGAAGTCGCTTCCATACTTTCACAGCACAATATTCACTTTAGGTAAATATGCATCCGAATATCCGATCTCTAGTTATTACCTAAGTAACTGTACACAATTATTTTTTTTAAACCTTCCATGTTGCATTTAGTAGTAAAGAACCTAATCAATTTTCGTTCAAATCCGTATAGAGCCTGACACCCATTTAGATCTCATTTATTGTATTGACTAACTAGTTCCCTTGTGTTTTTGGTGGAATAAAATGAACATAAGGAAACTTTGTATCCAAAAAACAAAACCTACCTAATTTAACTAGGCATAGTTGTGGTTTCTTCCCAACTTTCGAACACACAGTTATCATAATCTAATAAATTAAACATGATCTAACAAGTCATTATCCGTAACTATTACCTACCTTACTTCGTAAGTATCCAACCGAGCGTAATGAATGTCTGTTATATCTAGCCCATTAATCTTAAGGTTTACTTAATTGATTGATAACACTAATATACTGTCAAGAGAAATGTTAGTATTAAGTATTAGTAAGAGTATTAGAAAGTAAATAACACTGTTTGATAGGTGCTATTAAGAACAGAGAGGTAGGATGTAGGTTTGTAGATTAAAAACATTAAAAAAATAAAAAATCATAGAAAGAAAGAAAAGGAAGAAAAGAAAGAAAGAAGAAAAGGAAAGAAAGAAAATAAAATAAAAACAGAAAGAAAGAACGAACAGAAATAAATGAAAGACAAGAAAGAAAGAAAGAAAAAACGACATGTCAAAATTAAACTCACGACAAGTGGTCTTTTTAATAATTCAGTCAATGTGTTTGTTAATATTTGTGTTTTTTTTTTTTTGGTTCCAGAAACCGGTTAGTAAATCTAGGAAACCTTAGAAATGTATAAAAGATTGAGGTATACTTAGTCGACCTCGTAATTGTTTTATCACTTTTGACAGGCTAAATACGTAATAACAGCCGCACGGGTCGATCGAATGTTAAGCTAAGCTTGCCTTGATCTATTCGTGGATGGGTGAGCATCCATTACATATTCGGACCCCTCCATGCCTCAGAAAGCACGTTAAGACGTTGGTCATTTATAGATCTTTGACAGTCGTTACGAGTAGTTAGAAGCAGTTACCCAGTAACTGGGTTGTGGAGGTAAGATTAGGCAGTCGCTCCATGTAAAATACTGGTATTCAGTTGCATCAAGTTAGTCTGGACACCAATATACATAGTTTAGAAAATACATCATAACTTTTGACAATAATTCCTACTAAATTGAAACTTCCCAATAAGGTTGAAACTATCTAACTGTCACTATCTTCTATAAAAATAAATAAAATTGAAGTTTCTGTTTGTAATATCAAAATAACAGCTTTTTACTAAATGCATATGAAAGTATATACGGTAAAAACATTTTTAAACTTTTGTCTGTCTGTCTGTCTATCTGTTTGTTCCGGCTTATCTCCGAAACGGCTGGATCCTCTGACCTTTTGACGGGACTTTCAATTGGCAGATAGCTGATGTTATATGGAGTAACTTTGACTACTTTTCAATCAAACGTTGACCAGTAAACATTGTTGTTTTGTGCCGTGCAAGCGAAATTAACCATGGACGCTAGGGTGATAAGGCAATTACGAGGTCGACTACACACAATATTATTGTAAACTTATGATATAATGCTAGTTCCACTGCTAGTACAAGCATAGGTACATAGTATCACAATTTGTACTCGTAGACATTCCTTCCATTATACGCAAATTAACTGCCGTTTAGTTTCGCTTATCCGCCGCATTCTTCTGAACTGCGCATACTTGTACAACGGTACAAAACTATCAAAACAATGGGTGTTCGCTGTTATGTAGTCTTAACTTTTAACTACACTTGACTGAAACAAGTATTTACGTGACCAGAGAGCTGGCTTTTTTTATACCTTCCTCCTGTTCCTTTGTCCTGTTCTGTTTTCCTTCATATACTTGTACGGTCGACTGCAAAAATCCATGGACAGTACAGAAATAAAATCGTGTGAAGCGAAAAGCGAAAGCTAGTTCTATTTTCGAAAATTTGAACTCAAACGTTCACTGGAAAATAGACATTAAGGTATCCATGCAATTGAGGTGAGGTGAGGTTGGTGGTGTTGGTGTTTTCTGCAGGTGAGTGTACAAACTATAAATATTTTAGTGTTAGATTGTATATTGTATTTAAATTTCAGGAATATCGGATTGAATCCGGAACGAGGTGATTAGGTAGGATAGGTGACGGCAGAGAACCAAAGTTTAGACATAGTTCACAGAATAAGCAAGCTGAAGTGGCAAGGGGCCGGCCATATTATTAGCTGAAGAACCGATGACCGTTGGGGTAGACATCTTGAGTGGAGTGGGTGATTTAAATAATTAATACTAAGTTAATTATAACAAGAATCTATATGTATTTATTTTGTTGGTCTTTTATGGATTTGTTTTTTTTTTTTTGCTATGAGAAAGTTCAAAAGTTCAGTCCAGTTCAGTGTACACAAAAACTGGCTAAGTGCGTATCGCATTAAACAATGAAGGGTTCCGTAGTTGGGATGAATGTATCCCAAAAACAAACAACTTTTGTAGTTGAAAGAATGTTTTCTGATACATCGATATACGTCACGGTCAATTCTCCAACTGCAAATGTACATTTATAATCGCAAAAAGAAAATGTTTTGTGATAAAACTACAAATTAGCATTTTTCGGACATTTTCCTTTAAGGCCCGTACAGACTCGCGCGATATCGCGGGCGCGACGTGACACTATAGTAGCACAATTTCTTTGTCGGTGCGTGTCGCGGCCGCGATATCGCACGACTCTGTACGAGCCTTTACTTGTGCTGTGAGACTTTGCTTCTTGACAAATTTTATGAGTCTAGGTCAAATGGAAGTACCCTATAAGTTTTGATTTATTTGTATCAAAATAATTATGTCGCATTTGGCCGTATATATATATATTTTTTTTTTCTTCATAATATGTTGATCCAGTTATGTACCAATAATCGACATAAGAACATAACCATAAGTCTAAAAGGTGAGCGGGTTTCATTGAAAAAAAAAATATATATATGTTTTTTCTTTCTAATCTTTATAAAGCCTAATGATGTGGTGTAATACGCTAATCCTTTTGTATTTGCATTAAGATAAAACACAATAATACCTTTTCCACTCTTTTCTTTTATACTCTACCAGCTGTTGCCCACGAATTTGTCTGCGATCCAGGATCAAAAGTAGCCTATGTCCTTACTCAGATCATGTTATATTTGTGTGAAAAATTTCATCCAAATCTGTTCAGCGGTTTTAGAGTGAAAGCATAACAAACAAACAAACTCACTTTCTTATAGCTTGATTTGTAGCCGTGTGTACAATGAATGTTTTTGAAAAAAAAATTGCTACGAGGTGTGGCGCGACTAGTTTGATGCCGAAAATATAGTTTTTGAAATGTTTGTCGGTTTGTCTGTTTGTCTGGATTTATGTTACGGATTGGCGCAAAAACGGCTGAACCGATTAGGATGAAATTTGACACACAGTTTATAAATCTTGATTAATATATAGGGTACTATTACCCGTGGGATATTTTCCGACATCCGCGAAGCCGCGGGAAAAAGTATATCCACGAATAAAATAATGTATTGTAGCCTAGCCATAAGGAAATTAATGTCCGCTATCAGAACGATAGAAAATAGAAGATCTAATGTCCATCGTTCATACGTGTCCAGAATCTAAACTTGTATCATGGAATATCAATTGAATCCTTCGCTTGTTTTGTAGTCTTGTAAGCGAACCGACACTAGCCTCGCTAATTAAATACTCAATGGCTGTAATTCAATGAAAACTAATGACTGTATTCCTAATCCATACTAATAATTATAAATTTAAAAGTAACTCTGTCTGTCTGTCTGTCCGTCTGTCTGTCTGTATGTTACGTTTTCACGCCTAAACTGCTGAACCGATCGTCATGAAATTTGGCAGAGATAAAGCCTGGGATATGGAAAAGGACATAGGCTACGTTTTTACGCGATAACCGACATCTACGCGGGCGAAGCCGCGGCAAAAGCTAGTCTAAATATATATAAAAAAGTCAGGTTATTTACACCATTTATAACTCAAGAACGGCTCGACCGATTTTTATGATCTTTGATTTGTTGGATTTTTCTCCACCCCGAATAGCAGGATAACTATTAAAACAAGCGAAAAGTTCACGAAGAAAAAAAAATCTGATACATTTTGTATGGAACGGCTTTTTTGATGACATCTCGAGAACGGATTGAGGAACGGAGGAACAAGAAATTTCACGCGGACGAAGTCGCGGGCAGGCTAGTATAAAATAAACAAAAACATAACACACCTATTTTACCTGAGGGGTAAGGCATAGGTGTATGTAACTGACGAAATGTGGGTATAATTTAAACTTCCAAACAAATATTATGAAGAGGTACAAATGTTTGTTTACCCGTTTATAAAATGGTAATCTTCGGTAGGTAGTTCTCAATTTCAGAAATTCTTTATTTATTTATTTGTATACAGAGTGTTAGTTTAAACGAGGGACATACTTTAAGGGATACGAAATATGAAAAAAAAAACAGTATCCTGTTCGGTTAAATTTAAAAAAGACAACAACGACGACTTAAATTTTGATCGCGATGCTATTGCACCTTGTAAGCGGAAATTGCGGAGTTATTTTCATAACAAATAGAGTATAGTCAACCCAATCATCTCTTCCCCTTGAATTTTTATATATGTATATATATATATTATATAATAAGTAGGTATTTATACGTTATAGTAATATGTATATTATAAGTTTACTACATATTTATGTACTTGTGTATCTATTTTATTTGTTATCTTTTTAATATTTTTATTATTATTATCTCCTCTCCTCCCTATTAATTAGAGCACCTGCCATCTTATCCCTTCACTACCCTTGGTTGACTGGTAGAGAATGCCTATGGCATTAAGTCCGCCTTTGTACCTTATTGTGTGTGAGAAGTTTAAATAAATAAATAACAGCCTGTTCCCTATAAGGTGCAATAGCATCGCGATAAAAATGTAAGTCGTCGTTGTTGTCTGTTTGTTTTAATGTTTCGAAGTTTGTCCCATACTAAAACTTCTTCATTTTCATGAGTGCTACACTCTTATAAAGTATGTCCCTCGTTTAACCTATCACCCTGTATACTTTATTGTACACCAAGTATCAAGTCAAGTCCAGTCTTACGATATTTGTTAGTGGAGGTAAGACAGGCAGAAATATAGTATTTAGTATAGTATATAGCATATATGTATGTCTGGAGATCTGTCACACAGGGTATCCTAGTATGGACGCCAGTCTCTCACAAAGGATCATATTTTATGCATTTTTTGTAATTTTTTGTTTTTTTTTGCTATAATTCTTGTCTCTATGTTTATAACTATGTGAACCTTTGTGAAGAGAAAAAATAAACTATTATTATTATTATACTAGCTTCTGCCCGCGACTTCGTTCGCGTGGAAGTCGTAACACGACACAATATACTAAATACCAGCATTTTACGTTTGTAGTTTTGGCCACAGCAGTCAAAATATACAGAGAGTCAGGACTGGTAACGCGAGAGCAAGCAACGTACAGTTCCATGTTCTATGGTAAAGGGTTTGGTTTCCGCACTTAGTCCTTCAGATCGACCATTGTACATGGGCCATGGCGGTCATCAGTGGTTATTCCAATCAGCCCACCGTAGAAGATAATTACGTCTCCCGGTCTGTTCAGAACATCTGTGAAAGATCTGGGTGCCCCGATGGTTTCTGTTCTAATCTGGGTGACGCCTGTGCATTCAAAGAGCACATACACGACGGTTTCCTCAGCCTCCATGCAAGCCCTGCACAGAGGATTGTCCGATATTGTGTGGAAGTGTTGGTTTAGCGAGCAGTGTCCCGTGATGGTCCCCGTCACCTGGCGCAGGCCGGTCCTGTCCAGGATTAATAACCGCCTGGGCCTAGCCCACCATCTAAGAATAGCCTCCCTGGACTGTCTGCAGATCGGTGTCGAGGTTCACCAGCTATTTTCTAGTGAATTATTGAAGGCCTGTGTTCCTGGATATACACTAATGGTACAACACTGATACATTGAATATTTCTCATTGTCATTCTTACAAATTATTCCTAACAGCTACCACTATTATAATATAACAGTACATTGTAAATGTTAACACACGGGAAGTCAAGTACCTATAAGTCCCCTTTTTGAGGAGTGGCTAGAGAGGCGCCACGGCGTCCTCACCTTCCGCCTGACGCAGGTCCTCGCCGGACACGGTTGTTTCGGGAGGAAAAGCCCGGGTGTTACAACTGTGTGGATCGCCCGGAGGACTCAGCAGAGCATACGGTGGAGGCCTGCCCGGCTTGGGTAGAGCACCGCCGTGTCCTCACGGAGGCGATCGGTGGCGACGGTCTCTCGCGTCCGGTCCTGGTCCAGGCCATGGTACGGAGCGAGAGTGCATGGGAGGCCGTCACCTCCTTCTGCGAAGCAGTAATGCGCGCGAAAGAGGAGGGGGAACGTGTGAGGGAGAGAGGGGTGGAATGGTGTTTTTTTTGGTCAAAAATCGAAAACAATCCGGCCTAAAAAAAATATGAGAAAGTGCAAATAACGCTCTTTCATACGATACCCCACATGCCCTATTAGCCCGACTGCGAGTTTTAAAACCCCCGTTAAATTCTAGATGCAAAAAAAAAATACTTATTTGCAAAATAGTTGGGCAAACGTCATCTCAAATTATTCCAAATTTCATTTTGATAGTTTTAGTAGTTCTTGTGATATCCAGCTGTGACAGACAGACGGACAGACAGACTGAGTTGCACCAAAAGGGTTCCTTTTTACCATTTTGGTACGGAACCCTAAACAGAAGCAAATAAATATCAATTCTTTGAAATCGAAATCAGATTTACATTGCTTTGTTGAAAGTTGATTGAAATAGCGTAATATGTCATAATTTACTATCAACCCAGCGAAGTAGTAATGGAAAAAATCGACTGTTGTCATCTCAGTAGGTATCATTCTTAAGAACTGTATGGGAAAAGTTTTTTTTTTCGATTTCTGACTTTTCTAGTACTCAAACCTCAGTTAATCCTATAAAGTTTTTTGATCCTCGTAAGAAACAGGATCGATTGGCATCAAAAAACTTTTTTGTGAAAATTGCCCATTTTTTTGCTGACTGTACATTTTTTTCAAAATCTGTGAATGCAGATCAATTTTTTTCTAAAAGTTAAAGATAGTCTTTTAAGACCATTTTCTTGTAGCGACCACGATTAAGGTACCTGCCCTTATGGACCCCATCTCAAAACATAATGCAATACTGCTCATCCCCCATAGCAAATAGCGTGATAATTTATACGTAGTAATTTGACTAGACCTATAAGGAATATCTATGCAAAATTTGAACAAAATCGGTCCGGTAGTTTTTGTGTTTACCTGGAACATACATTCAGACAAACAGACAAAAATTCTAAAAACTATATTTTCGGCATCAGAATCGTTCCCAGACCTCGTGGCAATTATTTTTTTTTTTTCAAAAATATTCAATGTACAGTTTTGACTTCGCTACGATTTTATTATATGTATAGATGTAGGTATAGAAGATAATAAAGTCCCTATAGTATTTCCATGTAAAATCCTAGTATTCAGCTGCCTCCGGTTAGACTGGAAGCCAACCCCAACTTAGTTGAGAATAGGTTAAGCAGATAATGTCAATTTTCGCTTCAATGAATGTAACAATGTAGATTACAGTAACCTAATTTCTAAAGCAACCCCTGTAGAGGGTGTCGGTTATCCTAATCTATGTTCGTTAAAATTAATACGCCAAGTTCATTGCTGTTGCAGACCAAAATTCAAAGGTCTGTGAAACGATAAAGGTAATTAAGATCTCTTCCACGTCACTTACCACGAAACAACTTGAAATTACTTCATAAGGTTATATAGTACCTATGCGTCAAACTTGATGGCGCCTCTGAGCCTGGTTTTAGAGTCACGCTGACCGCATGTTTACCGTCGCCGATGACAGCCGAAACGTATGAACTTCTAGGAAGCGTTTTTTTAGAATAACCGTAGCTATCAGCGCGTGCGTTTGTCAGCACTGACGGGTCAGCGGCCGTACGCGTCGCGCGTCGGCGCTGCGTAGCCGTCAGCGCTGACCGCCGCACGTGCGCCTCTGCTTCAGTGAGCATACTAGTGTCGAGCCGAGCGGACGCCGTCAGCGTGAACAGTCATGACGCATTTCGCATTTTTGTGTGTCTGTACTCCTCAGTGATCAGCACGATACTGAAACGTCTCGCGCTGAACCTCAACGCTGTCAAGCTACGCGCCGAGCTGTCAGCGCCGATGGTCAGCGTGACTCTAAAACCAGCCTGAAGTGCGCTACTCGCTGCGCAGTACCGCACCCCTCACCCCCGCTAACACGTGAATTTGTTACTGCACAGCGACTCTCCTCATGTTCAAGCCGCCATAAAGTTTGAATCGGACTGTATCTTCGATGTACAGACGCCTATTCTTCTTGCATTCACTTCATGCATCCGGTAAACCCTACACCTCCAAATTATGTTCGCAAAGAGGGTACCAATTACTGCCAATTAGTACCTACAGGTATTTTACCTGATTGAACGCCCAAAGCAAAAGCTACATTTTTGGGGTTCCGTACCTCAAAAGGTAAAAACGGAACCCTTATAGGATCACTCGTTTCTGTCTGTCCGTCTGTCATAGCCAATTTGCTCTGAATCTGCTTGACTGATTAAGTTTACATTTGGTACATATATGAATTTCTGTGACCTAACATGGACATGTAACGTAAATAAATTAATTTTGAATATGATGTCATTTGGGGGGCAAACTAGAAAAAAAAAAGAAGTGTTGTAGTGAAAGGGCTTATTTTAATGATTTATGTTATATTTTTTATAATTTTAAAATATATACTTTTAAAGTTAAAAATAGATGAAAATTGACCATTATTTCTGAACCTAATGAGCCTACAATGTTGAAAAAAAAAATACTGAAAATAGTTCTTTACTAACAGATTACAGGAAAACCTATAATATGAAGTCTATGGTCTTATTATAACATGGTAAATCTCTCAATATTATGCGTACAAACTTACATTTTCAGTTGGAATGTATCGACTTTATTTTTTAACTACAATGTTAAGTTTGTTCTTGGGATAGATTCATTCCAACTACGGAACCCTTCATTGTGCGTGGTCCGACACGCACTTGGCCGGTTTTTAACACTCCTTTCACTGTTAGTAAACGTTGTCTCCTTAAGTCTGAAACGTCTTCTCCATAGGAAACGACCAATTGGAACCGGGTATTCTGACTTTCAGACGTTTCATGTGCCCATGTGTGAAATAAAAGATTTATTTCAACTACGTAGTAAAGTTAAACTACAAAACCGATCACAAAGGTGTCCTTTATGATCGGTTTTGGTTCTAAGCAAAAAATACGTCTTTTTAAAGGACGTATTTTTTGCTTAGAACCAAAACCGATTCTGCAGGTTCTGCAAAACAGTGCAGAAATGTTACCTATATGAAATCTCATGATTCCACAGTTTTCATTAATGCACTGTTTTATATTTTTTATTTAGATATAAAAGCACAGAGGTTTAATGTCTCCCATTAAGTTTAATATAAAATGTATACATTAGATCAAAAATATACTGGCTGAAAATAAAAATCGGCTGAATAAAACCGACTTGGTGAGAAAACTTTGTTTTCATTAACTTGAGTTTTTATTTTGAGTAGGTATATTTCATCACGGTAGGTAGATTGGTAGTTGAAAGAAATAGTAGACTGTACATTAAGTGCATAAAACGCACACTCTATATCCATACTCGCTCGCAAGCTCGCTCGGATAGATAAACGTCTTGCGTAAAATGGGTTTTATGGACGAGTTGTACAATCTACTTTTCACTTCGATTGCGAGGAAGTGAAACAGCAACATGTAAATATTGTAAATTTATAAATTGAAAAATAATTATGGTTCCCACCAATTACTTATTTTTTTCAGTAGGATCGTGACATAACACCTGACTTATGTAGGTCGTTACATACTGCTGAGATATAAAAAAAACTTGTTTTTTATCTATGATAACTTAGTTATAGTTTAAATATATTGATTAACTAATATAAAAATAATAAATGGACGAAATAAAAAATATAAGTTTATTTCATGAAGTTTTATTGTGTACTTTGGCTGTTGGTATCCTTGCCTTGTTCTTAGAATACTAACGAAACGAATTAAAATAAATAGTCTATTGTATGAAGTTGAAGTTGTTCGTGTGGCTGTTGGACCGATTGCCTTGGTCTTCGATGAAGATTTTACTTTATGCTCTAGAGCATAAAAAGCGACTTTATGTCGCCTACGCACGACATAAAGACGAACTTTTAGAGCATGAGAAGTGAAAAGTACATTACGCACACACGCAACAATCTACTATTGTATATTTAGTTAGTTCTGTCAATTTCTGCCACAGACCTTCGTACAAACTCAGGTCGCATTTTTTATCGTCTTCGGTAGAATATCAAAGTTGTACCATCCAATAGCATGCTCGATCAACTTCCTCATTTCACAAAAGTCTATAAAAGTACAATCAGATCCACTTACCGATAGCAAGACATCCTGCGAGGAACACCCAGACGCGTGTCACTAACATTGTGGTCTATTCACTGTACCGTTTTAGGGACAGCAGTTTACGTCGCTTCATTTGGTACCGTGTTACACTGTACTGCATCACTTCACACACATATATTTTTAGAACTGTCGTTCACAACACAACACTATTTCCTGGTGATATTGTTGGGATCTGTAACAATAGAAGCGAATATTAGAAGAAAAAAAAATTGTTTCAATCAGATTAAAGGGGATCGATCATTAAGTCAGAACTTCAGCGGATTCTAAAGTAAATCAGTGTTCAAAAGAATACAAAAAATATACAGGAAAATATTTTTGATCAGTCCGCAATTTTTGACAAAATTAACTTAAACGTGTTTTATTATACACCTATTTCTTATTTTGATATTATGTGTTAGTACAGAATAATGAAGTTATCGTTAACGAAAGATGTTTATTTTGATCTCGGTATAATGGATACTCGTCGCGCAATGCGCCGGCGCGGCGGCATGGCGCGGCGGCGGCGCGGTCAGTGAAGCGGAACGCGGTAGTAAGTACCTATCAGCTGTGCGCTCGCCCATTGATATTATTACGAATAGATTGTATCCATATTTTGCTGATTACAAATAGAACCAAAAAAAAAAAAAAACTATTCAACAAATAATGGAAATGTGTTCTATTCATCATCATTATCATTTCAACCGAGAGACGTCCACTGCTGGACATAAGTCTCCCCCAATTCGGGGCCATAATCGCCACGCTTGGCAGGCGGATTGGCGATCGCAGTATGGTGTTAAAAACGCATAGAGAACGCTGCTGCCCATTCTCTAGTCGCCTTTTACGATACCCACGGGATACTGAACCACCAAAAAAAATTTGCGCATTGCTTAAAAACATATCCTGTATAAAAATGTCCAGTGAAACACAATAGTGCTCCGAATTCACATCAATTTACGAAACGTTTGATGAATAAAATTCTTGTGTAAACAAACACCCAACGAACAATTTATTCATATGCCACTGTTAATCAGTTTTCGGAGAATAATGTTTGCGAATCAAAATTAGCAAAATCGGCCAAGTGCGTGTTGAACCACGCACACTGAAGGGTTCCGTAGTTGGAACGAATTGATCCCAAAAACAAACTAAACATTGTAGTTGAAATAAATGATCTCCCATATATTGATATACGTGACGGTCAATTCTACAACTGCAAATGTAAGTTGGTCGACTATAATTACTCGTTAACTTGTAAAGCCTACTCAGCTGTGATAGTTTTCCTTTTAACTTCGTTATATACACTACTGCCGCGATTTTTTCCACATATCCAAAATCAACCATTTTGCTGACAGGGGGGGACACTTGGCCCTTAAAAAAAAGTAGCACAAAACTTAATATTTCGCAAACGGATCCCTGAATCGAAAAAAGGTTTTCACAAACCCGCAATATTTTGAACGGCCTTGAACCCTAAAAACTGTTTCTCTGCTTAATAACTTTGTTATAGTCTCATTTTTTTTTAAATAAAAATGTTTGGTTTTTCAGAAGTAAAATGTTTTTAGGGTTCCGCAGTCCACAATGAAACCTTATACTTTCGCCATGTCCCACAGTGGAACGAATGTATGGGAGCGGTTGGACGTAGACATGTCCGAAAAATAAGAGTAAAATTATGACAAACTAATGATGCCATCTTATTCGATTACTTAATGCCTTCATAAATTGTGGTGATGAATTTCTTCATAACTCCCATATTTCGGGAGTAATTTGAGAAAATGTGAAATTTTACTATGAAAATGAGTGTATCGAGCTCTCTCCCTCCTGATTCCGGGCTTGTTTCAAGTAGCGGTCTCTAATATCGTAATGCTATTACTAAGAGCTATATTTAATACTAAGACACATAGTGCGCCAAATGTGCACTTTCTGGGATAAAAGGAAATGAAAATTTAAAAAAAAAAACGTTTTTTCCCCATTTGTATTTACTTTAAACCGCAGACAGACTTATTAAGAGGTCTATAAATATATTATATATATACAGAAATATATATTAACAAAAATATTCACAAGAACTGATGAGAGTATGACTTTTAAGTAAGTTGATAATAAATTACCTAGTTTCATTAAAAGTACAATAAATAATTAAGATGTAAGCTCTAATTTACTAAGTTACACATTTTAAAACAATAACATCATTTAATTATCTTCGTCATCATCATCATCATCAATTAATTCAAATTCAGAATCGATGTCCGCTAAATCATTTATGTTAACAAATTCGATATCACTTTTCTCAGAATCCGTAAGCTCATAAAATTCCTTAAAAGAAGATTTTTTTACAAAGTTATTTCCTTTTGGACGGATACTTGTAACAAGTGGATCAGAAGACAGTAAAAGATTGTGCATAATATCTTCATTGCATGAGATACTGCTATGCTTTCGAGAATGCCCCTCTCTATATTTTCTAAAATCTTTATTTCTAGCCTCAGATGCCTCTTCGGATAGAAAACCAATGGGCACAATTGACATGTTCTGAACTATGTCTGGCCCATGCATTAAAATTTTATGAAGTGAAGAAGGCATATAATACCATGGGTATAACTCCACGTAAAGCTTAGCAGTATCAAAGCAGAACTCTCGGAATTTAGTTACGTTGATCTTCTCTCCTGATGAAATACACTGCAAGATCACACAGATTTTTCTTAAAAGCATAGCATCTATTCCGGACAGTTCAGCAGATTTAGTGTAGTTTTCAAAAAATCTCCTTGCCGAGTTGCCATTGTTGGTGGATCCACTGCCTTGTTTCACAACATCGAGAAGTAAGCCCGTTTCTCTTCTTACAGCCTCTTGAACTCTTTTCTTCCTGTCATCAACTTGCCTTTTTGCTATATCACCCCTTACTTGCCATGATTTTATGTCTAATTTGTAGGAAATGTGTAATAAGCATTCCATTGAGCGAATCCAAGCGTGAAGGGTGCTTAAGCTATATTTATACATGTCCTCGTTTGCGTGTTTATCTTTGATTAACTCTAAATTATTCATTTCTTTAGGACAAGCCTTGCATATGTCACACACTGAAGCTGCTGTATTGGATATAATGGAATGAATTTTACCATCAATCATTGTCAACAGCAGTTGGTGTTTGACACTAATTCCATCAGTGATGGTGGATGGAGTTAAGGCTTCAATCTCTGCTTCGATTTCAGCCATCTCTCTCTGCACATTTTCTTTGGTTTCCTTTATAAACTTAAACAATATTGGCCGGCAAAATGAAGTGGAAGATGGTCGCTCGTTTTCCCAAATTGTTACACCTTTTGAGACGAGCCGCAGTGGTACAAGACTAATCATAAAATTACTAGCAAGATCGATTTGCTCATCTTCACTCGTCCTTTGATGATAAATGCTTTGGCTAGATGATCCGTCAAAACCCCATTTGCTGGTCAATACGAGCTGTTGATTGGGATCAACAGGGGTTTCTAACGACCTAATAAGTCTTCTTGAGGTTAAATCCATCAAGGCTTGTAATTTGATTTTTGCAGAGCTCTCTGTAACTGTGAGATCTTCTTTGGCCGGATAGCACTTAATTTTTTCTTTAACCAACATGTAGTAACTCGGGTATTGAAGAGCTCCTTCTTGAGTGTTGAAATCCCGAAGAGTGTTATAGCGCCATTTCGATAAGTTCATCGATACATAAAGAGCCAATGCCTTCAAAGGGGATATTTCCCGTACCTGAATTGATTTACCTTCAATGAAGGCTTTGATTTTTGAGGCCTCTTCTGGATTCTCCGTCAAGTATTTCATAACATAAGCTGTATCGCTTTGTCCTGCCTTTTGAAGCGCCCTTTCGGCCGAAAACATAATTTCAGCGCTGCTACTGCTGCATGAAAGACTATCTTCAGTGCGTCTTCTTTTTTGCCGGTTACTAAGGTCCTCAAAAGATTTACGAGGACTAGGATGTGTACAAGTTGAAGCATCAGATTTAGCAGGAGAAATTATGGGCTCGATGACGTCACTTATATTTTCTGTAGAAGGTTCCATATTTTCATTCTGTAATTCCGGCCATTGAATTGCAGCCTGTAGCCAAATCTCATGTTTCTTCCGAAACTTATCTGTGCTTCTTCCAGACTGTGTCCATTTTGCATAAATGCGGTAGCAAAATCGACGACACCAGTCTTTTAAACTTGTTTCAGCACTTTCACATAACTGAACACAACTGTTATCTTTTAAAACACTGAACAAATAGTTAAAGTCGCGTAAATCTTTATGTGCGCGTGCGCATAAAGCAACGTGAATATCAAGATTTGTATTAAAATTTGGAAAATACATTGCGAGATTAGCTTGGATACAACGAGGTGTAAATCAACACTGATTTTAAAGTTACTAATAGTGACCTATTTATATAAAATCCAGGTATCCCAGGTATCCTTTGTTAAATATTGCAAGGTAATTAGTTATTGTGATAATTAGTAAATGATGCATGCTAAATTAGTGTATTAAGAGCCATTTAGTAATTAAATAATAGCAATGTTCTTATCAGTAATCATTAGTGCATCAGTTTTATATGTAAACCTTAAGTCCCTAATTATATATCCTAATTAGCTTATATCTTCTCTAATTGGCTGCTCAGAAATGTTATTGTAATAAGGTAAACCTTTAGAAAAACGGTTTTAATCAACAAAATAAACAAAAAATAAAAAAATTGTGTTATAAAATAAACATCACTCTTTATCCCAGAAAGTGCACATTTGGCGCACTATGTGTCTTAGTATTAAATATAGCTCTTAGTATTAGCATTATGATATTAGAGACCGCTACTTGAAACAAGCCCGGAATCAGGAGGGAGAGAGCTCGATACACTCATTTTCATAGTAAAATTTCACATTTTCTCAAATTACTCCCGAAATATGGGAGTTATGAAGAAATTCATCACCACAAGTTATGAAGGCATTAAGTAATCGAATAAGATGGCATCATTAGTTTGGCATAATTTTACTCTTTTTTTTCGGACATGTCTACGTCCAACCGCTCCCATACATTCGTTCCACTGTGTGTCCGTCTGTTTGTCTGACTCTTAGTATTAGTACTAGAAAGTTGTAATTTGGCATGCCTATACAAAATCACGCCGACAAAGTGTTTTTTTTTTAACCTCCCCTTCACGTGAAGTAGGGATAATAATTTATTTTTCTCGTCTAATCCATGGTTTTTTTTTTTTTCTTGATGCCACAGTTGATTGTACCCAACTAAAAGAAAAAAAAAAAAAAAGATTTGAAAAATATTATTACGAAATTTTTGCTATTTTTTTTTAAATCTTTTAAACGGTTAAGAGTTCGATAACAAAAAGCAATAGGGTTCATCCTAAGGACGAACGGAAACTTATTTAAAAGGATTATTTCAAACTATAGCGTATATTTTTCTGAAACGTGAAGACTCACTAACGGGCAGACCAACGGACGGCGGTGAATATATTTTTGAAATAACATTTTTGGTTGTTAATAGATACTAAAGTTTGTTAATAAAAAATACATTCACATTATAATTTCATATCTCTTTTTGTGAAAACATCCTTTTTTGTATGGATTGAATGTCTAACTAATGCCCAAATACTCAAACGTTACTTAACTTTAAGACGTTCTTATAAGTGTTTCTGTCGCTACAAAACAGTTTAAAGTGACAGAGACAGCATTAGACTTAACGGCGACTTAAAATTGAATTGCGTTTGAGTATTCGGCAGTTAGGCTGTATGAATCATTTTATGTGAAAATTGTCACATGGTGCAAATCGATTGTAGAGCACACCCACACGCTATCGCGTTGTGAGACTTGTAATAATGTTTGCTATGAAGCCCCCAATTTTTCCAATGCTGATGATACCAACATTCTTAAAGAAATACCCAACACCAATTAAATTAGATTTACTAGTAATTAAGTACAGTACGCAGAACAGATCGCCGTTAGGGCCGAAAGGTTCTAGAGTGGCGACCGGGTACAGGAATACTTAGCGTTGGATTGGAAGGCCTCTCACAAGGTGGACCGATGACCCTATGAAAGCCGCAGGAATCCGTTGGTTGCGGGAAGCACAAAACCAGTCGAGGTGGCGGTGCTTGGGGAAGGCCTATGTCCAGCAGTGGACGTCTTTCGGCTGAAATGATGATGATGAAGTCAGTATCATCGTGTTGACAAATGATATAAAAATTCCACCTTCCGCCTGTTCGTAGAAAACTTAGCTAGATTTACTTACAATTACATACATAACATAACATCACGCCTGTTTATCCCCGTAGGGATAGGCAGAAGTGGACCTTAGTAGATACGGCTACAAATCAAGCTATATTTTCCAGTATAAGCTGACCTCACATTGTACGGAAATCCTATACAATGCGAGATCAGCCTAAACTGCAAATGAATAGCTTGATTTGTGGCCGTGTGTACACCCACATTTCGTCACATACTAATTACTTATTTATAAACAGATATACATACACGAACCAAGGTCTATGAATGTGAGTCACAAGTCAATAGGATTTTACTGATTGCAAAATGTATGAGACTTTAGTCATTGACCTGGAAAGGTAGGTACGCACCATTGAGGTTCTATATTTATCGGTCTGTGGTTTTATTTGTCAAATTAGATTTATACGTCTATCTTCGCTACATCCGTTGATATTGTTAGTCATTAAATAATTTTATTCGTTGAGAAATCAGAAGCACCTTGTGAAACCTTTTGACCTTTTTTTTTACATTTTTATTATTAAGCCCTTTTGCCCGCGGTTCCGCCCGCGTGGATGTCGGTTATCGCGTAAATAAGTAGCCTATATCCTTCTCCATATCCCAGGCTATATCTCTGCCAAATTTCACGATGATCGGTTCAGCGGTTTAGGCGTGAAAACGTAACATACAGACAGACAGACAGACAGACGGACAGACGGACAGACAGACAGACAGACAGACAGACAGACAGACAGACAGACAGACAGAGTTATTTTCACATATATAATATTAGTATGGATAAGTAGCAAATGTTGCGTTGCAATGCCTTTTTCTTTTTTTTTTACGTTTCTCTTTGGCACAACAACTTACCAAAGTTTCATCACAATCGGTCAAGCCATTTTCGAGTTTTTGCGAGACTAGAGCATGACAATTGATTTTTAGGGTTCCATAATTATACATATAGATATAGATAGATTTGATTAATGTAAGTTTTTTGTGTCTTTGTAATATATATCAATCTCATGATCACCATGAAGTAACAATAAAGTATAAATGTAAATGTAGTTTAGTGTGTGTATATATATACACACAATACACGATCGTCATTCCGACCTCGCCGCCGAGTACCCGCGCGAAATCCCCGACTAACGAATAGTCCTCCCCGACCCTTGACTGTAAGTGAAGCGCCAGCACGCGCTTTAGCTGAGCAGCATGTAATCCAAAATCCCCCTTATAATAATCAAAATACTGATTTTATCCAGCCACCGACGGTCCCTTGCCGTCCTTACCTCCGACTCTACCCTAAGCCGAGGTTCGTACCCCACAGGGGGTGCCCTTAGCGTGCAGTCGTTTAGTTTATAAGTATTTTTACGCCCTGGCTGGACGCATTAAGTTTCGTTAGGAGCTTAAGGCAGTCACAGGAAAGTCCGGTTAAAGAGTCGGAACCTTAGTGGTTACACACTGAGATGCCCTAGATAAAAAAAAAAGATTGTGTGTGTATAGTATGTAGTATTTTAAATAATTTAAATAATATAACGGTGAACATTATTTGTAATCTGATGAACGATATCAAATTGAAATCCTAACCAACTATTTTCACAGTTGGCTTACAATTTGCGAAAAGCTTTGTAAACAAAACCGACGGACGGTTCCAAACTTTAACTATCCTAATGATATTATCTATGCCAGCTTTTCAATATATTTAAGAGCTGCAGTAGTACTGCGATGTAGAAATTGTTGAGAAGATTAACTTAAGAGGCTACCGAGCGCACAGTGGCGCCCTCATCGTTTGTTCGGTGATATCTTTTATTTTAGAATGAAAATGCAGAAAATAAGCTCCTCAAGTTGTGCTCCACAAGACTACTCGTATACGTTATTATTACTACAAACAGTAGTTTTAAATTGTTATGTTTTATTGTAATCATTAAAACGGAGCTTAGTGGTCACTATTTTCCGCATTAGTAGTAATTTAGTTGAGCATTGATTCGGAATCAGCTCATTGCGCTGATTCCGAATCTATGTTTGACGCTATTTGGACAAAAATTATACTTACTGCTGTTATTGCACGCGCGGCAGAGTTCAACATAAATTTCAGATCCGTCACTTTTCTACGATTATGACGAGATAGACGGACATGGCGAAACTATAAGGGTTCTGTTCGGTAAAAACAAGCCAATAGATAACATCCAAGCCATAAAAAAGTAATCAAAAGAATAGTTAACAAGACATCATAAGAAAGAGACACAAGCAACACAATAAAAATAATACATCCACGAAAAATTCAAGGCCACACGACCAACTACAAACCCACTGTTCTACAAAAAGCCAATTACCAAATAACTTTTAACTTTAATAACTAAATTGATTTATAGAGCTTTCTATAACAATAATGGCTTATGCTTGAATTGCTTGACGGTCTATTATCTGGTCAAAGTGTGGGCTGTGAAAGTGAAAGAGATTGACCGCAAGTAATATTACAACGTGAGTTTTATGGTTGATCTGTATTGAGATATTAATGATGATACTTAATTTGGTTTTGAGTGTAGCATTATTATACTTTTATACAGCATAATCATCGGTAATTGAATTTTATACAAAGAAAATCGGGCATTATTGGAGTCAGATTAGTTGTATTTGTGATATTCTTGAAAGTTTTATGAAATTCTATAAATTTGATATGATATTTGATTGCTTTATTGGATATATTGTAAACAATTTCAGCAGCTTACCGCTCTAGATTCCAATCATCCACCATATTTCCTTCACTTTAATGTTATCTTTAACAATTTGTCTTATGGATGCAATACTTCACTCCGTTTAATATATTATTTGCATTAGTGAATAAGTATGCTTTAACCTCAAGCATCTGGTAATCCAAAATATTGCCACAGTATTATAAATTAGTGTGCAAAGAAGCCGGATATTATTTTTGTGAGGAAATCCCCATCGATATTCCGTCCGGGAAAATATGTATATAAACCGGACCTAGTGACCCTAAATGATTTGTAATATGGTATAGCTTATGGAGGTAAAAGACACACAAATCTTCTTATAGATTTAAGGCTCGTACAGACTAATGCGATATCGCGGGCGCGACGCGACACTAGTAGCACAATTTCTTTGTCGGTGCCTGTCGCGCCCGCGACATCGCACGAGTCTGTACGAGCCTTAACGTTGTCAGTCGTATGAGGTAAAAGATGTCATTTTCTATGAAATAAAGGTACAAATGTCACGTAGTTTAATTGACGTCAGCTGCCATCACCATTATCTTCTTCATATCCGGGAAGTTAGTTCGATATAAATGATATCTAATTAGGTACTGGGGCCGTAACATGAAGTATTAATGCTATCATGATTCCTGTCCGAAAAGAGATGGTGCTATCAGTAATGTGTAGCTCCGTCTCTCTCTCGCGCTGGAATCATAATGGTATTAAAGCGTCATAATACGGCACCTGTAGGAAGTTCCTTTCTGTTGCAAAATGTATACTTATAATAAGAATGTTTTTGTAAATGTATAAATAGGTAGGTACCTATTCTAGCGGAAATATTATCTCAATTTATCAATTGAGATGGTCAGTCCAGTATACGTAGCCTACTTACTGCAATTATTTATATTAAGTATATGAATGTTCTAAGAGGAACGTAGTTTGTTGACGTGATGACGTCAACAAACTCCAGCAAAGACTACAAACAACAATAACGTAAAGCATTTTTCCTCCAATAAAGTCGTATCTAGTTTGGAAATTACGAGATTGATGCCAAAAGCGTTCCTCTGTCTCGCATAGGGTCGCAGCATTATGCTGAGCGATGGCCGTTTTGCGTGGATGTGACGCATATTTTCCCCCAACATGTTTTTTTTTGTTTTGTTGTTGTGTTCTTTTTTTTTGTGTCATGTTTTCCGCAAATAAACTTATTTTCTTTCTTTATTTCTTTCTTTCAATCCTCTAGAAAATCTTTTTTCACAGTAAATAAAGTTCCCGGCACAAAAGGTGCTTACACAATACCATTAAGTACATTTCCTCCAAAAACAATACACGATCAATTTGTCACAAACTCGAGGTGACGTCACAAATTGTGTTGGCTCAGCTCTCTGACAGATACCGTGTAAACAAGACAATTTGCGAATCAACGGTGTATCTTACTGATCGAAGTACAGTCGAATAGGGTATTAACAGGGCAGATAAAGCTAAAACACAGGAAATATTATAAACAGTTGCAGTGTTGCTGGTCAAGCTAATGTTGCGTATTATAGTAAACAAAAGAACATCTGTTTTGGTTGCTCAAGCCTGATTTCCAGTGTATACACGGGTTAACTAGCAACTTTTTTTTTAAAGAAATGTTGTGAGTGCTGAGTAGTCAATTATTTTACATAACTATCTAAAGTAGGTATGTCATAAGTTTACCTAATGGTAAAAATTAAAAGTAAAATATTATCAGTGAAGTGGAAAAATTATATTTTCGCCTCTATATCAAATAACTGGTTCGACTGTACTTGTGCGGAAGACATTGCGATGGCCGGAGATAAGGAGTAAATGTTGGACGATTAGTAGATGTTTAATGATTGCTACAGCGTTGTTAACGAAGGTGATGTTTAGTAATTCATTGACGTTGATAATGATTGTATTTAAGTACGATGTAGCTTCTTACGTGTCAATCATAATATTACATTTTACTTCCGTGACTTTATTATTGTCATTAGACGCAGCTTATATGTACCTTCCACTTATTAATTAGGTACTTACTTATTATTTTAATTGTTATTTCCGTACAAAATTATTATTTTCGAGCCAAGGGCACACACAAGGAATTTATTTCTAAAGGTCGCCGCTAGGTATCGAAATCGATAAGGAATATATGATTATACAATGGGCTGATGGCAATAGGATCGCCCCATATTACATGGGACTGGAAAATAACTGGCGAAATGTGGGTGTACATAAATGGTGCCTTAGGTACACCTCAGGTGATGTACCTAATGTTATTTATATAATTATTCTTCTCTCTCATCTTCTTTCTTCTAATTGAACTTTGTCATCATGGTCATTTTATTGATAATATTCATGTTTTTATCTGACATTTTGTCATTTACTCCATTGTGATTAGTCTTATACCACGCTTTAACGAATTTGATGTTGACATAAAAATATTAAAGAATATTATCGAAGCCAATAATTGATATAAGCACTTGGGCGGAAAACTTTTTCCTTATGACCAAACTCGCAATCGCAAAAAAAAATTATCAGCTGTCCCATACAAAACTTCGATACCTACTCGATCCAAATGTGTGGCGGCATCTACAACGCCTCATGCGAACTACGCATCAAAGCCTGACGTCACACAAATCCTGCATCGCGCAAACAAAGTTTACCGCGCGACTTTAAACAACATCCCGATATCAACCGTCGGGCAGTTGCCTACCAGACACAACACCAGTCTGGTCGGAGGATTCTCCCTTTTCAGTAGAGTATGAGTGAACTTTACACCCTGTTCCTCATATCTCTAAATGTATGGGACAGGTGACAATTTTTTCTCGATTACGGTGTTGCTCCCATGGAGACAGTTGTTCAGTTTATTAGTAATATACCCTTAAATATTACCACACATTTCTGATAAACGCTGTATAGACACAAAAAATGATAAAGCTAATACAAAATAAACACTTCGATGACGTCAATAATAACCTGATCATACTAATGAACTTAAGTATCAGATTAAAACGTAGATGTTATCGTCTGTGTATCTTAGCTTGCAAGTTGTAGTCCTTCATCATCATTAAGTTCTTGTTTCTAGTGGTGTACAGGAGGCCGCACATCAGTGGCAAAAAGACCAAGTGCCGTATTATGACGTTTTAATGCCATCATGCTTCCAGTGCAAGAGAGAGATGGAGCTATACATGACCGCTAGCACCATCCCTGTTTCGGTTTGGAATCATAATGGTATTTACAGTTCATAAAATCATTGATCAATCTGTTGAACGCTCATTGCTCATTGCTCAGGAGCCGAATTTTGATATATTTTTGTCTAGCAGTAAATTTATGATTAGTGTTTGCGTGATTTTTTTTAGTTGACTGTTTGTTGTTGGCTTGCTGCACGCTTTGGTGTTTACTTTTAGTGCAGCAAGCAATTGTTAAATAAATAAATAAAAATGCCCCAGTTTAAGCTGGCCTCGCAATCTATTGAAACTCCGTACCATAGAGTACGGACAGAGGCAAAGCTTTATATAACCGCTGTGATAGGTACACTACTACAAGCATGAGGCACTTGTGTGTGTACCACTAGCGGCTTCGTTGCGTACGAAGAGAAACCAGTTTCTACCGGCTCGGCCAGTTGAATCGCTCAGGGCTGCACGTACGCGTCACGCGTCGTGTTTGTTAAAGTTTCACGTTTTGACTTAGTAAAACATAATAGTGTTTAATATAATGTAAAATGGTTGTTAACTGTACTGTGTAGTAATCATGTTTAATTATCCCAAAAACTCCACTAGGTAAGTAGTAACTTGATTACTTATGATTTATTATTTTTAATATGGCAAATAGATATCTCAAGATTGAAGGAAAACTTAACCCGGTCATGCAAAAAAGTTTTGGTATTGGTCGTAAATAGTTTAAGGTTTTTAGTAAGTGGCACTGAATAAGGCACTGAAGATACTAACCTATCTCGTAAACGGTGCGTTCAACAGCAAAAATTGCGTTTTTTTTTTTTTTTCTATAATTAATGGCATATGACTGGTGTTTATGATTTGAAAAACGTAGGTAATACCTACCCTACTTATTCGAGATTTAATAATCCATAATAATATTATAAATGTAAAAGTAACTCTGTGTGTCTGTGGAGCTTGCGGCACCACAGGAAAGCCCGGTTAAGGAGCAGGAACCCCCAGTGGTTATACCTCCGAGATGCCATACACAAAAAAAAAAAAAAAATGTGTGTCTGTCTGTTACGTTTTCACGCCTAAACCGCTGAACGATCGTACATTTTACGCGATAACCGATATCCACGCGGGTGGAGCCGCGGGCAAAAACTAGTTATGTTCATAAAAAACACGTAAGCATATTACTCGTATTAACATTCTGTTTACTAACTGACTTTCCAAAAAGGAGGAGGTTCTCAAATCGGTTGTATAACTCCGTCGTTTATTTACCGAATAGTTTTTTTTTTTTTTTAAGATATACTTCCAGATTGGTTAATCCTCGTGTGCCAACCCTACCAAAATAAGTATACATTTTGCACGCTCTCTAGCAGCTTTGCCTCTTTTCCGATTCTGTACTCATGTGTCGGTACTACCTACGCTAGGCCAACTCAAGTTCAAAGTGTAATCACCGAAATGCCGTGTACTGTACCATCCGTTTCTATCGTGCATAACTTGGTAACCTGTTTGATCGTCTGCAGAAGTAAAGTACCACTTATTAGAAGCAATTTAGTTGCTCGAAGCATACAATTATTGTAAGCAATATTAGGAATTGCAGCATCTCTACACAATTTAGACAATGCATTAAATGCTTTAATTTTATTATTTGCAACTTGCATCGTGTAAATCAAGCTTTAGAAAACTCCACTTAAACAAAATCTATGACAACTGCAGCTTTCATTATGTTTTGTAACGTCTCATAGCATGTCTAGTCTCCGTTACATTAGTGTGACAAATAACTTCAAATAACGGTTACGTGTAAGCGAAAAAAGTATTGCTGTTGTGTCATTCCATTCTGAACGAACTGTCCTCATATTTTCAGTTTGCTATGTGTTTATCATTTTTATGTCTACATAAGGATAATTTTCACCAAATAGCTCGCATCGCATCGGATCGAAACGAATTTTACAATCTTTAAAGGATATTTAATTGTGTACACAGTATTTAAAGTCTATATTACCAAGCCATGTACAGCAGCTTGACCGCGGGCGTCTTCCGCCACATGCGATCGTAGCCGATAGTACTCGTATGCAGCGACGCGCGATCGGCTCCGTTCGCCTGTCATCGTATCCAATCGGATCCTTTCGGCTGTCGTCACATGTCAACATGGTAGGAATTAAACTATTTGACTAGGCGCAGAAACGGATACATTCGCAAGTGACGGTACGGAGCCAATCGTATGCGTCGACGTCCTGCCGAACGCGATCGGCTGTCACCGCATCCGTTCGTCTCCTTTCCTAACCGATGAGATGCGAGCCGTTTAGTGGAAATCATCCTTTATAGCTTTTTGATATTTTCTAATGTCTTTTTTAAGGCAATATTTAGATTTTAGATGTCTGTCAGGCTATTATGTAGATATAGCACTACGAGTTTCTTTTGACACGTGGCCAAAATCGGAACTAATGTACCCACCTTATTTTTAGGGTTCCGTAACTCAAAAGGAATAAACATTTCTTATAACGCACTCGTGTGTATGTCTGTCTGTCTGTAACTCTGTCACAGGCGATTCGCTCCGAATCTACTAATCCAATTATGTTAAATTTGGTGCACATATGAACTTCTGTGACCCAAACACGGAAATGTAACGTAAATAAATTAATTTTGAATATGGAGGTTACTTTTGGGGGGTAAATAAGAAAATGAAAAAAAGATTTGTGAACTATACTGTATGGCATACCAAATGAAAGGACTTATTTGTAAAAATTTCAAATATATATAATATATTTTTTTTAATTTTAAGACAAATACATTTAAAGTTATTTAAGAAAGAAAAAAATGAGAATTTACCTACCCCACCCGAAATTTCCGAAACTATTTCAAGACATAATAATAATAAAAAATAAAAAAAAATCTGTTCAGAAAAAAAAAACACGGTACGAAATAAAAAAATAAAAAACAAACTAGTAACAGGTTACATAAACCTTAGGTGCTAGATTTTTACAAATTTCCTGGGCCCCACACTAGGATTCCCTGTGTCGTGGGGTCCAGTCTCTTCCCTAATAAGGCAGTTATTTATTTACATAACATTTTACAAATGTTTACCAACTGCACGCCGTGTCAACGTCATTCCAGTGCCAAGATCCTTGTATACCCAAAGTCTCTTATTCAGATAATTTATGCAAACAAAGTAATGTCAAGAAATGTCACTGTCAAAATGACAGGACAGTGGAACAAAAAAATTTATCATATTTTTTTTTTTTTGTAAATAGTTATCGCTAAAATTAAAGTGAATTAATTATAAGAACTATGCAAACAAAATACCGTTGCTCAACAATATTTTGTGTAGTATGTTGGAGACACGACATATGATCATCATAATCAGCCCTTTTAAGTCCAGTGCTAGACGTAGGCCTCCCAAAATCGATTTCCACTCGAAACAGTTTACAGCCGTTTTCATCCAAAATGTGGTTAGGTATGCTACTTACAATATGAAACTATGAATGAGAGTTGTAATAGGTATTAGTATTGGTGAAGATGAAAAAAATTGAAAATGTTTGTATCTCTTGCATTATTACCAGTATCCTAAAAGATTTTATAGGTACCAGAAAATCTCTTTTTTTTAATAACTTGGGGAAAATTTAAAAAAAAAAAATTACGGTATGATTATTTTTAAGCTATTGCATAGCTTCTATCGCGGGCCTTGAGCGCGGGGACCGAATCCAGAAATTCCGTAACGAAAAAACCTCACGCTCCCCACTCCGACGGTTTTACTACACCAGTACCCTCTAGTGATCTAATAATTTCTGGCAGTTCTTTTTTTTTCTGTGTACTACGTATTTTATTCTTATAAATATTAGTTTATAAAATTATGATCTTCACAAAAAGTGATTGTTGATAGTGGGGTTTGAACTCACGACCAGTCGATTACGAGTACATTCAGTTCCCCTGTTGCAACGCAAGGCTACAATGACTTAATTAAAGCTTGCCAAATAGTTGATACCATTCCAGTTGAACAATTTTTAAACTTGACTAGACGTTTGGAAATGACTCATGTACATGGAATTTTTTCGCTGTCAAAACAGTTTGTCAATCTTTTTTTATTTAAAATTACTTTAGGTTCAACACTTTCGTCTATTTTAAAGTTGTTATTATGCTTATATTTGAATAGTATTTGACTTTGTTTACGTAGTTATACACTTTTACGACGTTCAGCACTTATTTATTTTGTTTTTAGCTATTGCATAGCTTCTATCGCGGGCCTTGAGCGCGGGGACCGAATCCAAAAATTCCGTAACGAAAAAAAAAATAATATCAAAGAAAAAGAAATACTGCATAAATAAAATAAATAAATAATTATAATTGCATAAGTTGATACAAAATGCTATGCAATAGCTTTACCGCGGCAGTCCCCGAGTGCCACACGTCTTTTTATTATTTTTTATTATTATTTCTTAAAATCAGTACTTAAAAGAAAATGAAACCTCGTTTTTCGCCATTTTATGTGAATTACCATTACGAAGATATTTTTTGCTACGTTATCCCTTTGTTTACATAAATTATTAGAATTTGAGACTTTGGGTATAGCAGTGTATAATATTTATCCATTTGTGCCAGGAACTTTTAATAAAGTCGATGTTTGTTTGCAGAAAGCATTCCTGTGTGTTTAATATCAGTACTGTCGTAAAGAGTCTGTTCACACGAGCGTGAACATTGGCATCCGTATAAAGGGTCCGTATAAACAGTAAAAATACTTCAACAAACCAGGGTTCAAACGAAAAATTCATAAGTTTTTCTCTCGGGATAAATCTTGTCTTTTTATGCCCACTCAGACGTTTATACCTACCTATAAATTGGGTTCCCTTTATATTTGCATCTACCACTTACTACTTTCTGCATCATGCTCTTGAAGGCTTGGATTTAGGTCAACCGAAATAACTAACGAAAAACTCTTACCTCCTTACTAATAAACGTTGTATAGCGTCTGTATAGTTACACAACGCTTTGTCTTCTTCTTTCGAAAGTCAAATTACTGACGAGTGAAAGAGAGAAATCGGTGTGTAACTATACAGACGCTATACAACGTTTATTAGTAAGGAGGTTAAGGTAATGGTTTGGGCTTTTGGCTATAAGACTATTAACAACTAAAAGAGCTCGTGGCTAAGTCCTAACATCTGAGAGCGTCGATCGAGGGTTAAGCTACGCTTGCCTAGATCAATTGGATGGGTGACCATCTTTTACAGCCGTTATGGGAAGTCTGATAACCAGTTTGTAAGACTAAGGGTTATCGTGTTACCCAATAAATGGGTTGTGAGTTCAGATAGGTAGTCACTCCATGTATAATACTGGTATTCAGATACAGCCGGTAATACTGAAAGCTGACCAAATCTTTAAACATAAGCAACAAGTCAGTTTTGTATATAAAGAACATACCTTAATCTGCAGATGAAGCTATGACAATATTTTTATTTTACTGTGTCTACATAGTGAAATAAATAAATATTTTCCATGACATTGGTGCCGATTCCCTTGTTCACAAACTAAACTAAATTTAAGTTCAGTGCATCTTTGTCTTTCTATTTCATTAAGAGAAGGACAGAAGATAAATTTTAGTTTAGTCCTGTCAAATAAATCAGCGCCTGTCACTACCCATACAAGTTTAGACGTGATTAAAAACTTGCCGACTAAAATTACGTCAATTTACGTCAAGCGCTGATTAATTTGAAAGAACGAAACTAAAATTTATCTTATGCCCTTTTCTTAATGAAATAGAAAGAAAAAGATGCACTGAAA
Organism: Dryobota labecula; assembly: GCA_947523025.1. Classification (NCBI taxonomy): domain Eukaryota; kingdom Metazoa; phylum Arthropoda; class Insecta; order Lepidoptera; family Noctuidae; genus Dryobota; species Dryobota labecula. The sequence continues at coordinate 22,258,883 of OX383289.1, read as the reverse complement.
TTAAATTTAGTTTAGTTTGTGAACAAGGGAATCGGCACCAATATTATACTAAACTTTAAAATATGTGACTATGACTTGATTTATAATACAGACTGATTATAAAAACAGCCGGCAAGTAGGTACATGATTGTGTCATTCACATGTACCTACATCATCATCACCGTTACTTGTGTTGTTTAGGAGTCATTTTTGTCTTCGCTTATATTATAGTCTTCTCACTCTTTTGTTGTTTATTTTTCATTCTTATGTCATACTTAGTTATGAGGTTTTTGACTCAAATTACATGTATGGTCACGTTTTCTATTTGAATATAGTGTGCCTACGAAGTTTTAGGGTTCCATACCCAAACGGGTCATCATTATCTCAGCCGAAAGACGTCCACTGCTGGGCCTCAAGTCTGCTATTACAATAGTGTCAGAATGGTCTATCATTGATTTCATAATTGTTGATTTTGACAAGTTTGGTAATCTACTAATATAATGGCGTCATTATGACTTCCCAATAGTCAGCTACTGACACTCCATTGAAAGAATTGGTAATATCGTACATAATGACAAATGAAACTTCCTACTAAACTTCCAACTTCCTACTACTTCAAATTGCTTATAACACTAATAAATAATATGTAAAATTATATATAAATGTAATCTGGCATGAATAAATGTTCAAAATGCCATTGTAATACAATTCTATTACGAGACCATTGACCGACCATTGATCGACCATTATGAATTTAGCAGATTACATAGGCCTCCCACAATTGGGGGGTTTGCCATAATCGCCACGCTTGGCCGGCGGGTTGGCGATCGCAATATGGTGTTGGTGCCAAATGGAACCCTATTACTAAGCTTCCGATGTCCGTCCGTCCGACCACTTGTCTGTCAGCGGGCTATATCATATGAACCGTGATAGGTAGACAATTGATATTATATTTACACATATTGTGTAAACACCCTATTATGATTGCGGCTATAACAATATATTAATACAATTGAAATAAAGTTAATAGTTAAGAGCGCTGTCACCGGTCCACTAGGGCTACTCCTTTAAACATATTATCTCGTGACTGAGAAGGAATTATGAAAAACGGCTCAATCAATATCGGTAAGTGTGTCAGAATTTTTTTGAAACCTTTTATAAAGTTTCATATAAGAAACATTTTTTTTGAAACACGAAGCAACAAAATACGATCTAAAGGAATGTGGCCGTCTTTATTTAGATCGAATTTTGTTGCTCTATCTATACGGTACGAAACCTTGCACTTGGCCGGTTTTATTACGAATAGTAATCAAAAATAGATGGAAACCCGAGAAATCAGATTTGATTAACTGTCACTCACATTTTATTATAAGAAGATACTAAATATTAACGTAAGATTATACGAAACAGCTTAAAAAAACTTTATCGTTAGAGACAACGAACATGACAAGATATTTTCCCAGTATCACCAATTCACCATGTCAGATTGAAATCCAAAATCAGAGAAAGTGTGTTTTAGGCACACAATAGGTAGAAGAAAAATGTTCCAATAAAGCTGCCAATCGTTACAAGCAAGACCAATTGAACGGAAAGACATCGAGCGTTCAAAGTAAATTACGCGAGCGACGCAATTTTGGACAATGGTCAAGTTGATTGTACCAGATTTTACAAAAAAAAAAGTTGTGGTTTGTTATAAAATACTGACAACTACTGCTTTTCGGGTTTGTAGCATTAGTCCCCAGTTGCGGTTTCACCCAAATAATAACACCACTTTAAAAAACAATGATTCTGTTGCATTTTCACCCTATTATTGGATCTGTGCGTAAACTCAGTACAAAAAAAAGGAAGGCACAGATGGCGAGAAAAATTGCTTCATTTATAATAATCTTTATTAAGAAATCTAATTTTGACAAATCTTTTCAAAATTAGATTTCTTTTCACCATTTAAGGTTAATCAAATATTTCTTAAAATAGATAAAATAATTGAAAGAATAAAAAAGAAAGAAAAAACGTTTATTTGCGGTAAACATGACGCAATAAAGAACATAAACACAAAAAAAAAACTATGGGGGAAAAATGCGTCACATCCACGCAAAATGGCTATCGCTCAGCATTATGCTGCGACTCTATGCCAGACAGAGCCCCAGCGCTGGTTTTCAGCGACAGCCGGCGTTGACGTGATGACGTCGCACGGTGCAGCAAACAATTATTAAGACGCTGTACCAGTACAGCGAAATTAAAGAAAATGAATATAATTTAATTTAAAATGTGATAGAATATAAACAAGAATATAAAAAAAAGAAAAAGGAATTATACATGCTATGAGAATATCATCGTCAACAAAACGTTTTACGCTTTATCTTTAATATTTTATCTATAAATATGTTAGTATGTGTACTTGTGTTGAGCCTTGCACTGCTCAACAGGCACATAAACGAAGGCATATTGAATCGTATTGTTACTTGCGACGAAAAATGGATTCTGTTCGACAATCGCAAGCGCTCAGCAAGTTGGTTAGATCTTGGTTCAGCACCTAAACAATGCCCCAAACGAAAACTGACGCTTAAAAAAAGTGATGGCCACTGTTTGGTGGTCTAGCGCCGGTGTTTTTCATCACAGCTTCTTACCAAACGGGATGAGCACCACTGCAGATGTGTACTGTGAAGGACTGAACATAATGATGGAGAAGCTCGCACATCTCCAACCAGCTTTGGTCATTCGTTCGGCTCCGTTGCTCCTGCACGACAACGCGCGACCTCATACTGCACAGCAAACGGTCTCCGAGTTACAAGAGCTGGGGTTGGAAGTTCTTCGTCATCCACAGTAGTCACCAGTCCTTGCCCCTACAGACTTCTACTTTTTCCAGAATTTGGATAACTTCTTGGCGGGGAAAAAATTCAATAACCGAGAGGCAGTTCAAAATGCCTTTGAAGAATTTGTTGCCTCCCGTCCAGCAGACTTTTTCAAAAAGGGCATAAATAAGCTACCACTACGTTGGCAAAAAATCATTGATTGCATGGGTAATTACTTTGATTCATAAAAATAAAAAAATATAGAGAAACAAGGGCGTTAACTTATTTCATGATAAACGGCAATTTCATAGGTAAAGACCTAATATTAAATAAATAAAAAAACCGGCCAAGTGCGAGTCGGGCCACGCACAGTGAAGGTGGTATAAATTATTCCCAAGAACAAACTTAACATTGTAGTTTTAAAACATGTTCTTCCATACGGAATGTATGGAAAAACATGTTTTAACACGGACATGGTGAAACTATATGGGTACCTTGTTGACTTCGGAACCCTAAGAAGGCTATTACTGCCAATGATACGAAAACATTCAACAACAAAGGTTAGCAGAAATCCCTTGGAGTAATCAACAAAGAACATAAAATCTCAAATTCTTGAACACCAATCACTATTAACCCCAAGGCAATATAAACAAACGATACTAAAATGGTAGAAAGCCCCTAATTCTCTGAGTAATTAACCTTGCATTCATACGTACTGATCCGTCAATTGTGGAGAAAGCGGATATTATGGACGGTACGGTCCGTCGCCCGTGGTCAAGTAGACCACGACCAGCAGAGTTTGTATCAGAAAACCAAGTCTAAATGAACAAGTATTTATTTATAACGGAGAAGCTAGGTAGCCCTCCTTATCATTTCTAAATGTACTCAATGCTCAATGACCAACAACCAAACTGAATTTAACTCAGTGTTACCAACTCCGAAAATATATACCCTCTAAAACGAAAGGCAAAAACCTCTAAAATCGTCACAATTACTTGAAAGCACCCTAAAAAAATAAATCTACAAAGCTTTGCGTAGTTTTTACTACATGAATTTTTATCTTTAGGTATAATTAACAATTGGTAAACAACAACCACCGTATTTCCAGTAAGCATAGATAGACAAAGTAACCACAGCCACCACAGATTAGTTCTTATAATATTTAAAAAAAGTCCTATGTTTATGTAAACACTGGTGAGATTTGTTTTTCATTTAACTCCGCAATCTTAGTAACGAGGAACTGTACGAGATGTCGCTAAGTGGCTAGGTCAACAAATAAATAAGATAGTTAAGGCACTTATCCAAAAGTCCCTAAAAATTTAAAGCCCCTAAAAAATTCCAAACCATTTATTTACCCCCTAAATTTCGGGGGAAAACCCCTACGGTGGCAACACTGACTTAACTCCGGTCGAGCTCGAGCGTTGTGTCGAGCGAGCGGTAGGAGTAGGCGGCGCTGGGGCGTCCCGATTAGTCAAATCAGTGACTAACATCTTTCCGACACATAAATAAAAGTTTATTGATATAGAGAGTATTACATAATATTCTAATACCACTGGCCTCCACACTAGGAGACTAGTATCCTTCGTCTCAAAAGATGACAAGATTGCAGGTAGGTGCATAACATCGGTCGGTAAGATTTCTAAGGCGATAATAATCGAATGTTATTCCAGAGCACGATCGAAAAAACAAATCCTTTGTTCTTCATTTTCTTTCATTTCGTCAATACAGAATTGAAAGTTGAAGCAGGCCCTGGAGGAGATATACCCTTAATATTGATGCTCCCAAATTTTACTAAAAGGAACCAAAAAAAAGACGTGTGGCACTCGGGGACTGCCGCGGTAAAGCTATTGCATAGCATTTTGTATCAACTTATGCAATTATAATTATTTATTTATTTTATTTATGCAGTATTTATTTTTCTTTGATATTATTTTTTTTTTTTTCGTTACGGAATTTCTGGATTCGGTCCCCGCGCTCAAGGCCCGCGATAGAAGCTAGAATGCAATAGCTTAAAAACAAAATAAATAAGTGCTGAACGTCGTAAAAGTGTATAACTACGTAAACAAAGTCAAATACTATTCAAATATAAGCATAATAACAACTTTAAAATAGACGAAAGTGTTGAACCTAAAGTAATTATAATAAAAAAAGAGTGACAAACTGTTTTGACAGCGAAAAAATTCCATGTACATGAGTCATTTCCAACCGTCTAGTCAAGTTTAAAAATTGTTCAACTGGAAAGGTATCAACTATTTGGCAAGCTTTAATTAAGTCATTGTAGCCTTGCGGTGCAACAGGGGAACTGAATGTACTCGTAATCGACTGGTCGTGAGTTCAAACCCCACTATCAACAATCACTTTTTGTGAAGATCATAATTTTATAAACTAATATTTATAAGAATAAAATACGCAGTACACAGAAAAAGGAACTGCCAGAAATTATTAGATCACTAGAGGGTACTGGTGTAGTAAAACCGTCGGAGTGGGGAGCGTGAGGTTTTTTCGTTACGGAATTTCTGGATTCGGTCCCCGCGCTCAAGGCCCGCGATAGAAGCTATGCAATAGCTTAAAAAAAAAAAACAATCAGGTCTCACTTCAACTTTCCACCTTGGAATATGAGTATAGCTCATTCCATGGAAAAATAATTATGTATACAACCGTTTTACATTTTAAAATTGCCACTCTTGGAGGCAATTTTAATGCTTATTCTATATTACGCATAGTCTTTTGCTTGGTTTTATTTCCTTCATCTCCGACACTGCTTGCAAAATCATCTTTACAGTTTAAACCTTCTGTCCATTTTTTTGTGTCCACTAGCTGTTTGTTTTGCTCATTGTTCCGATGGACGCGATGCATTTACAAGTCGCCTAGTTACCACTATCATCTCACAAAACACGTTAGCAATATCGCTTTAAAGTTCATTGTTGCATTTCTTAAGAATGTTGGCATACAAGTCGTTGGATGCGCGCAGTAGAATGTTAATATTTGGAAATTTCATGTTTGGCTTCTGTTTTACATCAGATTCTTGGCTCTAATGAGGATAAGTTACAAATGAGAACTTCACTATTTGTTTAAAGTTCAAATAAGTGACAGTAATTATAAACTTGTTTAAGAAGTCGACGAGATAATAACTTTAAGTACTGTTTAGCAAATTCCACGAAATCTTTTGGAGCCTGGAGGTGTTAAATTAAATATTTATGCCAAGAAAAGTTTTTAGACGATAAACTTCAGAGAGATAAGCTAATTAAAACGCTTCATATGAAAAGAAGATTGATTGGATTAATTATACTTAGACGAAGCAAAACTTAAGGTTGTTTTTGAATCTGAAGAAAAAATATCATGATTATGTAAGAATTTAAATTATACTACAATGTTCGAAGTTCATGCATGACGCACATAAGACCAGAAAGAAAAAAAATGTGGGTGTACCTACTATAGGTATACTTCTGCCTAACCTTTCGGGGAAACAAGGCGTGAGTTTATTTTATGTACAGTTGCCAGTATATCAAGTTACCACAAACTGTCAGATTTTCTCATTCGATTTTGAACTTAACTATCAACATTTTAAATTATAAAATTGTTTACAGAAATACAGTTTCGTGTAGCCTGATGTGCTGGCGACTGTACACACGGCTACATACCTATCAAGCTACACATTTCCAGTATAAGCTGTACCTAAATTGCGTAACACACAATCAATCTCTTTGAATTATATAATTGCATAGCACAGGTGTGAGTACTATGTACTATATAGAGCTACCATGTACCGGGTAATATGTCTTTCATTGATTTGAATGTGCCCTGGCGGCTGAGAGTATGTCATGCTCACTCAAATGTCTCACTGGTGGAGGCGTGTGTGTTGTAAATTCTAATAATAACTATTATTTAGATTGTGCATATTTTGTGAATATTTCGCCCTTTATTAGTGCATAATTACATTCATATTTTGGCATTTTGATAGTGCGTATAATCCGATGTCTAAGTCATCCACTCGATTGCTCTACGAAAACGCTCTCGTTGAACTACTGTAAGTTGTTACGCTGTGTCGTTACAATTAAAAGACAAAATAAACTTGAGTAATCAAGTTTTTTGCACTAATGACGCGGTATCAACGGTTGGAATATCTTCTATAGTCTCTCAAGTAGTCACGACTCGCGAGTCCTATGATTAAATTGCTTTGTACTTTGACGTCTTAATAATGACGGCAAAAAAATGAACGTAACGAGATGTTTTATAACAGAGTCGAGGTAACAGTTGTCGGGCGTTGGATATTTTTACTTCTATAATGTTAAGTCACATTTTTGAGAAACATAAATAAACTAAGCTTTGATAAATGTAGCTGTTTTGGTCAAAACCACCTTGCCACGTGATAGTAGTGCCGATTCCCTTGTTCACAAACTAAACTAAATTTAAGTTCAGTGCATCTTTTTCTTTCTATTTCATTAAGAAAAGGACAGAAGATATATAATTTAGTCCTGTCAAATTAATCAACACTTGTCACTATTCCATATAGGTTTAGACGTGATTAAAAATTTGCCTACTAAAATTACGTCAAGCGCTGATTAATGTCACAGGACTAAACTAAAATTTAATCTTCTGTCCTTCTCTTACTGAAATAGAAAGAAAAAGATGCACTGAACTTAAATTTAGTTTAGTTTGTGAACAAGGGAATCGGCACCATTGTCTAGTTGTGGGCTTTGTCGAGTCGAGTTTTCCATGAAAAAAATATAAATCATTTCAAAGTAGGTAAATATTATCTATCAGCGAGAAAATTAAATAGGCAAGTATTTTTTACCATCAAACCCATTTGAGAGGAACTCATTTATGTGCGGAAATGGCCAAGCAAAGTGGCAATTAAGGGAAACGAGTTTCATAGTGATGATAATAAAATATCTTGTCATAACTTTGGTACGGTGGTCAGCACATCAAGGTACCACAAACTGTCAAATTTTCTCGTTCGATTTTGAACTTAATCATCAAACATTTTAAAGTTTAAAATCTTTTGGAGAAATTTGACAGTTTCTTAATTGTAGCTTGATTTGCTGGCCACTGTGTACCTATTCTAGTAATTTTAGTTTTACAAAATTACTAGAAATTATCTTAGTTATTAGCGATTTAACTACAACGGAAACTTTTTGATATTATTCTTCTGCTACCTGACTGACGAAAGGCTTTGATTTGCAGAGAAAATATTTGTGCTCATTTTTCTTAAGAATTCAATATTAGCAGATTTGACATTGTGGTAACATAATTATTGACCTAAAAAGCAGGTGTTACAGAAATTTTAGAAAAAAACAAAAACCGGCCACGTGTGAGTCGGACTCGCGCACGAAGGGTTTCGTACCATTATCTATAAAAACGGCAAAAAAGTCGCGTTTGTTGTATGGGAGCCCCCCTTAAATATTTGTTTTATTTTAATTTAATTATTTATTTTTAACGTAAATATATAATTAAATTTTCTGTAAATAATTCAAGCGTCTACCTGTTGCTGTTATCATAATCCAGCAAAAACGAGCAAAAAAAAAAACGTTTGATGTATGGGAGCCCCCTTAAATAATTATTTTATTCTGTTTTTTTATATGTGTTGTTATAGCGGCAACAGAAATACATCATCTGTAAAATTTCAACTGTCTAACTACCACAGTTCATGAGATACAGCCTGGTGACAGACGTACGAACGGACAGCGGAGTCTTAGTAATAGGGTCCCATTTTACCCTTTGGGTACGGAACCCTAAAAATGGTTTTGTTCAGCCAGTAGATAACTGTTGCTGTCGCCCTTGAACATATATTGAGGAAAAATGCTAACCAGACCTGCAGAAATGCTGCACTGTACTGAAATAGATATCGTAATAACGTATTTGATATTATCGACCGATAAAACGCGTCTGTGGGTTTGAGCTGTGCGTTATCTGTCAGCGAATGAATAAATTATATTTTTTTGTTTTTGTTATGTAGATTATTCGATGCCTAAATTTAATGTCCTTTTATGTTTTGTATTTATATGTATATTGATGTAGTTAGTTAGTTATTTAATTTAGTACCATATAAATAGTTAGTTGTGTCATATATTGTATATAGTCATTTTTATGTAGGTATTTAAGTTAAAAAGTAGATTATTATTAATTACATGTCGTGAAATTAAATTAAAAGAAGTTTAAATAAAAAATACTCATTTAAATATATTTAAAATTTAATTAAAATTAAAAGAATGGGAAGTTGTGGCCGTAAAGTTGCTTTTATATTTTTTCCTTACATTTGTTCAGACTGTGTTTATTTAAATGGCTCCTACACACAATAACCTCAACATAAAATTTTAAAAAAAATCATTACTTAAATAAAACTATGCATTTCCTAAAGTCCGTAAAAACAAATAAAAACCGAAATAATATTACAAAATTCAATAAAGCGTTCACAGAAATTTATTTGGTTCGAGCTGTAGCATATACATTTTCCTAGTAGGTATCTAATCAAATAATGTACAATCAACATGAAAATTCGACGACTAAGTTAAAAAAAAAAACATGTATTTCTTTGTAAATATTCTAGGCTCATTTTATACTTAAGTAATTTGATTTATCTTTCATTAAATTTGTATTTCTTTTTAAGAGTACCGTTCAACCCTAAAGTGACCCAAGTAAGAGATCCTAAGTCAATATAAGCTGTTTTAAAAAACATTTCATCTTTTAATAACTCCATAGTAACAATACTAAAAGAAAGAATAAAGTTAGTAGTAAATTACAAGTAAAATAGAGATACAAAAATATTCTATGATCATTTATTTTTTATGAAACTAAAGAAAACTGTGAAAGCAATGACGCAACGGCGGCAACGCGCGTATTAGAGAAAGTGTACACCGAAGAACATTGCAACGTCATTGAGTATCCATCCATTAATCAGCGTAGAAAGTTTATTGATTGCATCGGTATACTTGATCCGGACATGTCCATCAATAAACTCCCAAATTAATAATTTAATTACCTTTATGAACACTGACAAATCTCCTAACACATTCTTCGTACACGAAACTTCAGAAAAAAAATTACACTATTCTCATTCTCTGCACAGAAACCACAAACAATCACAAAAAAACTTCACAAAAGTTTGACAGAATTCGAGTTCAAAATTTGAAATCCCAAAATGGCGTCGAAAGCGGCGCGCGCGCACCGGACCTCGCGGCTGACTGGACTCACGCACAGTTCACGGCAATGACATCAAACCCCACTACTCTACGTCACCTAATCAAATTAAGACTTTATTGTGAAAGCCTAAACGTGGGAAATAGTTTGGCACCAGGATGTTTTGGTTAATGAATTAACAAGTGGCAGGCTAGCAGGGAAAACACAAGTTTAATCGAGATCAGTGTTGGAGACAAAACTTATTACTTAAGTATGCCCAAATATAGATCTATAGGACTAATGATGGCAGTAATTGAAAACATATTGTAGTACATTCTCATTTTAAGTTGCAAACATAGGCCCTGGCTCAGTTTCATCAATGAATGTTGTATTTGATCAGCTGTTTCATCTCGCGATTGACTTACAACCTGTTGCTAGAGAACGTTCCTGGAGTGTTATTCTCTAAAAGACTATTTCATGGCTGTATGCTACGACGAGCTCGTCGTCGAGACAGCCTTGAGATTGACCGAGCGTGTGGCGCTGATTCAAACTGTATTCACTAACATAACATAACGCCTGTAATCTCCGAACGGTGAGGCAGAAGCTTAGCTATATTACACCCACATTTGGCCAGTAATTATAATAAGTCCCATGTAATAGGGGGCGAGCCAATGTGTGCCATGAAACAGGCACAAATCCAGGCTCCGGGCTGCTACTGAGAAATTTCTGATGGAAAAACCTAATAACACTTTCCTCGACCCGGAAATCAACGACCTGATCCCACTATCACCCTTTTATTACCGGACTACCAGACGTACTGTAGGGTACCATGAGTACTTGGTTGTTATCCCGTCCAGTCGTACTCATCGCTTCTCCTCCACATTTATTATACACACAGCCAAAGTGTGGAACTCTCTGCCAGCGTCTGTGTTCTGTTCCACATATAACCCGTCTGCCTTTAAAACAAGAGTAATCAGGCATCTTCTGGGCACGCTCGTTCCATCATATACCTCATTCATGGATTTCCATCAGGCGAGATTGAGGTCAAGAGCAGACCGGATTAGTAATAAAAAATTAAAAAACGATACCAGGACCTCATGCTCAGCATTAATTGTTTTGTTGTTGTAAGTACCGTATATAGCTGTTATTTTGACATTAAAAATAGACACTTCAATGTTATTATTTGTATTGTATTGTATTGCTACTTAGCCCTCTTCCTCTCTCCTGATTTTGTTGTGCCCGACAGGGTCCATATTAACTCAAAGCATTTATTTTAATTAAACCATTTATAGGCAGTTTTGAATTGTCAAGGAGTCGGTCAGTCAGAAACATGAAGCTAGTTGCCCATTCCAAAGCGTAGTAGGTACCTTTGGAGAAGCACAGGCAAGAAACTCCATGGACACTCTTTTTTTTTTGGGAAACTCTAACTCTTACACATCTATCCATACTAATATCCATGTCCATACTATCCATATCCATACTAATATTATAAATCTGAAAGCAACTCTGTCTGTCTGTCTGTATGTTACGTTTTCACACCTAAACCACTGAACCGATCGTCATGAAATTTAGCAGAAATATAGCCTGGGATATTGAGAAGGACATAGGCTACTTTTTTACGAGATAACCGACATCCACGCGGGCGGAGCCGTGGGCAAAACCTAGTATTTCATAAATGTTAACTTTTGTTACAGAAAAATTTATTCCTCTTGGCCTCTCAAAGAAAGCATTCGATATAATAAATGAAAGCACACAGAGTCTTCAAGGACATTATTTCAAGACATTAATATATGACAGCTCTGACATTATTCTCAACCACCCTTCAAGTCATATTAATATCGACAGCTGTCTTAGTGGGTACCACTTATGATGTCACTGTTATATCGCCTACGGTAATAGAAGAAGCATTATTGAAAAAGCGGTCAAGTGTATGTCGAACTACGCCCAATGACGGGTTCCGTAGTTGGGACGAACTTATCCCAAAAACAAACTTATCATTGTAGTTGAAATACATGTTCTCCCATATATTCCAATTGAAAATGTAAGTTGGTTGACTATTACTCGGTAACTTGTAAAGCCTACTTAGCAGTGATAGTTTTCCTTTTAACTTCGTTATATATCATACAATTTTGCAAAAGATTTTTCATAAATAAAAACGGCCACATTCCTCTAGATCGAATTTTGTTGTTTCGTGTCTCAATATGAAACTTTAAAAAAGGTATTAGAAAATTCTAGACACACTTACTGATATAGTTAATTGAGCCGTTTTTCATAATTCCTTCTCAGTCAGGAGTGGCGCTAGTGGACCGGTAACAACCCTCTTAAAATAAGGTCCGATAAAGAAGAACATTAATCATTCTGCGATGCCAAAGAAATGAAGTAAAAAAATGAAAAGAAGGTACCTACAAGGTATGTGACATATACATGTTTTTACTTTGAATTCTAGTTTTAAATTCACATGTAATTTATTATTCCCTTTGCAGATATATCGTCGATGTAAAAGACGTCGATAGGGATATCTAATATTCAACGTGTTATTACTGTCTGAATATTTTAAACTAACTAGACTGTCATACGTAGAAATCTGAAAATAGATTTGTAAGTAGTCAAATGAAGTCTTGGTATATATATTCAGTGTCTTTTAATCTATACAAATAAATAAAACTGAAGTATCTGTTTGTAATCTCAAAAACGAAATGCATATGAAAGTATGCATTCAGTAAATACTTAAAGTACTTACAATAAGATAAAAAAAATGGTTTCTGTCTGTCTTTTTGTTTCGGCTAATCCGAAACGCCTGGACCGATTTTGAATTATTTTAGAAAAACCCACATGGGCGAAGCCGCTGGCAGCAGCTAGTACAGAATATGTTAGAACATCGAAATTAGAATATTCGCGAGAAATAGCCAAAATGTATATATACAAAAGGAAATAAATAGATGTTCATGTGGCAGGTTTTCATGATAAAAGTACTTATTTATTTGTATATAGAATAGATGTAGAGATGATTTGATATTTTCCTTTTATATCTAAATTATTAATTATTTTCTCATAGGTCTTCAGTGAATTCCACCCACTTTCTTCAATTACAACGAAACCTGTACACTTAAACGCAATATTAAAAAACAAACACCCATAACAGCGCATACCTCATTAATCTATTCGTCTACCATTTCCTCGAACTTAGCACCACCAAACTTGGCTGCAACATGGTAAAACAGATCCCGAGAACCATTTCCAAAAATGGCTGCACCAGTGATGTGTAGTGGCATGACGCTACCGTTAGTTAAAGTCAGTGACCAGACGCACGTGCTCGCGCGCACCAACTAGCTCAGACTTCGATTAAAAACCGATACCGGTATGGTAATGAGGATTTAATTATTTTATAAATGTTTTTGTCTAACTGACATTCTATTAGCTATGTTATGTTGTAGAAGATAATAATATTATGAAGAGTGTGATTGGAACAATATGATTGAGACAAACGGAATATAATACAATTTAATGAATTATTTAGGAATATAATGCTTTGGGTGCTTGAGTAAATAATTCTGTGAATGTTTTTGACCTATTGTATGATCAAAAAGACACTCTCGGCAATTTTTTTTTTTTTTTACTTCGTTCATATTTATAAATTCAACATTAACCCCTTATACAAATAAACACAGAACAAAGTTATGCTGGGTATAAACTTCGATCAATTTGATCGGAGGGTATAAACGTCAAAAAATGATGTATGGTTATACCAAGTTATTCCTAGAATAACTTTATTCTGTGTTTATTTGTAAGGTCCTATTTTTGTAACAATTTAACTTAAAAGAGTGTCCATGGAGTTTCTTATCCGTTCTTCTCCATAGGTACCTACTGTTGTTTGCATTAAAACTCCTCGAATTTTTTATGATTGCGAAACAAATATTTAATTTGGAATTAGGCCATTCTCACATTACGATACTTATAGGACTCTATTGGGTACTAGTTGGATACTAGTTCGCCACTCGACGCTCGCATTTTATGCTACTGGAAAATGACTATGTTCCTGATTTGTGCTAACTCGTTTTTTGTGGACGGACAACATTTTTTTTTGTCAAGCGATTCAGAAGACGTCATCGCAAGAGTAGAAAATACTGGATTCATCCATATATTGAAAGAAACATAAATTGTAGACTTTTTGTAGCAGCACAAGAACATGATGATAACATTTTACAAGATCTGCCCAAGTCCTGTCTATTTTATTTTTTCGCATGTAGTCTGGTAATTGGTAGTTATATAAACAAGCATTTTTTTCAACTTCTTGTACAAATTTAATATTAATTTCTTGCTCCGCCGCCATCTTGTCGAGACGCGGAAGAGACGCGACGCCCAAGCGACCGACACGGAGAGTCGCGCGATACTAATCGCGGACGCGTAGGATACCAGTTAGTAGCGTAGTGTGCGAACCTTTATTCAAATGTATGTTGAGATACTTGGTGGCGACTAGTCTCCGATACTTGCAGGATACTTGAGTTGCCTGTGCGTATCATAATGGGAGAAGGGCTTTAGAATAGGAGAAAAGTTGAGAGAGCCCTCCCCGGGCTGACAAACAGATGTCGATGTAAAATATTATATTGCTAAAATATTCAAAGATGCCAATAATAACGCAAAAATTATTTATTTATTTTAGTACGGTACGCGCTCTTTTAGCGTCTACAATACCTACTACGCTTTGGTATGGGCAATTAGCTTCATATTTCCGACTAACCGACTCGACTTGACGGTTTAAAAGTGAGTGAGTAAATGGTTTGAGTTCAAAAGTAAAATTATTTACCTTCGTACAGTAGACTGAATTTAGTTGCTTTGTGTTGGCCTAACATAGTATGGAGTTTCAACAGAATACATTTTCACGAATTTACAGAAATAAATAAAATTGAAGTGTCTGTTTGTAATGTTAAAATAACAGCTTTTTACTTAATGTATATGAAAGTATAGAAAGAAAGAAAGAAAGAAAGAATTTTTTTTGCTCGAACATGTGTATACATACAGAATTAAAATAAATACATGCATGCAAGATCTTGAAATAAGAGTGGCTCACGACATGTCTGCCATTTCTCATGGCGTGCAAATATATTTGTACAATTATTAATAATAAATTAATGATTTTTAACTAATACACTTATACATATTATATTATATATATATATTATTATATACGGTACTTATAGCAAAAAAACTGTTATTAAATTTTGTCTCTGTCTGTCTGTTTGTTACGACCGATTGTGACGGGAATTTCACTGGCAGATAGGTGCTGTTTTAGGGAGTAACTGAGGCTACTTTTATTTTAGAAAAAAAAAAGTAACGCGAGCGAAGCCGCGGGTAACAGCT
The DNA here is from genome assembly GCA_947523025.1 of Dryobota labecula. Lineage (NCBI taxonomy): Eukaryota > Metazoa > Arthropoda > Insecta > Lepidoptera > Noctuidae > Dryobota > Dryobota labecula. Next base: position 22,243,638 of record OX383289.1, on the reverse strand, counting down.
AATCCGTAATAAAAATGAAACTCATTCCAAGCTAAAGATGTAGGAGTCAAACAAAAATAAAAGTGTATCAGACAGGCCACGATGACGTCATTAGACACAAGTTATAACATTCGACAAAGGGGAACTGGTTCCTCTGGTATTCGTTATGAAAATGACAGGCCTAATATTTGTGCGTTATTAAGGTTCCGTACCAATATGGTAAAACGAACCCTTACGGTGCGACTTAGTCTCATGATCTAGGTACTAATGTTATCAACTTGAAAATTAGAATAATATTAGATGTCGTTTGCACAACTATTTTGCAAAAAATATGTAATATATACATATTAAAAAAAAAAATGAATTCATTTATGTCAGGTCTTTAACCCATATAAAAATATAAATATATAAAAATAAGAAAGAAATATTTCTTATTTTTTTTTGCAACAGGGACTAATCGGGGTTTTAAAAATTCGAAGTGGGGCTACTAGGGGATGTGGGTTATCATGTGAAAGAGTGCTATTTGCACATTCTCAAACGTTTTTGTTTTTTTAGGTCGCATAATTTTCGACTTTTTAACGAAAAAAAAAAATACCTTTCCCGCCTTATCTCCGGAGTTTGCAAAGAGAAAAATCTGAAATTATTGTATGTGATAGAAGTACCTATGTATAAGTAAAGATTACGGGAAAAATAAAACGATGTCTCTAAATAACACACTTTTTCTAATTTTGCAGTCTTAGATCAACGCCATCTCTTGACCTATAGTGGTACTTCTTGACATTGAAAAATAAAAAGGTTAAAATGATTTTCCAATTTTGTAATATTTATTCTTATTCAGCACGGTATTTTGATTGTAATTTATGTGTAAATTTTGCATGCCGAAGTGCCGGCAGAGCATGGAGAAAATTCAAAACATGTCTGTCATCTATACCCCCTACCCATGTTGACAAAAAATAAATGATTTGATTTGATTTGGAACTAATGTAATATGACCGGTTTTTATCTTTAACTGATGATGGTCATTAAGTATCTATGTTAGCGGTTAGAATCTTTGGTTTGACCGTACAAACCTATTAATTATAAAGGTTTCATTTGGCAGTGAATGGTCGGATGAACCTTGAGGGCCGTTGAGGAGCTCGTGGCTAAATGTAATAACAGCCGCACGGGTCGATTCATCAGGTTAAGCTACGCTTGCCGGGGTTTGTCCGTGGATGGGTGACCATCTTTACATACCGAGACTCCTCCGTGCCTCGGAAAGCTTAAGCTGTTGGTCCCGGCTGTCATTCGTGGATCTTTGACAGTCGTTACGGGTCGTCAGAAGCCCGAAAGTCTGACAACCAGTCTTACCAAGGGGTATCGTATTATCCAGTAACTCGGTTATGGAGATCAGATAGGCAGTCGCTCAATATAAAATACTGGTATTCAGCTGCTTCGGTTAGACTGGAAGCCGACCCCAACATAGTTGGGAAAGACTAGGCAGATTGATTAGTTGGATAAACCTTGAATAATGATAAAAAAATTGACGATGTTCACAGGGCAGCTGGAAGCAACTGGATCCGCCGAGGATTGGATAAAATGGCTTATGATTTGCGATGTCCTTCAGTCGACTGCTAAATAAGCTAATGATGATTAATTTATTAAATCTATACAAATATACAAGGTGTTTTTTTTTTTTTACTTCCCATAATTCTATGGTATTTGATATGGTGGACCATATCAAAGAATCAACTGGCATATGAATTATTTTTCAATTATATATATATTTTTTTTTTTTTAATTTTTCATACAAAATAATTCGACAAAGTCACGATTATTAATGTAAAAATTACACCCTTACATGAAATATGACAGAGTCGCATTTTCTTAGCTTTAAATATTAATGATTGGTTTGAATGAAAATGAATTACTCGTATTTTTCAATGAAACTTAGATAACTACACACATCGAGGGTCACAGTTTCATCGGTTTGGCAACGTCGCAAAAGTAATAATTCGTCATACGGGTGACAATTACAGACCTAAATTAATATGATTGATGATAATTATCTACGAAACTATGCATTTTTGGACCACATAATCTAGGAATATATGTATTCTTTTTACTTATGAATATAACCCTAGAGTTAAGGGATATGAAAAAAAAAAACACGTTGTATAAGGTGTATCTATTCATACACCAAATATTTTAAGAGAAACATCTATAGGTGGTAAAAAAGCAATAGTAGCGATTTTTATTTTTATTTAATTGTTTTTACTTTTACATAATTATTATAATTTTAAAATTGCTTTAGACATTTAGCAAAAAACTTAACCTAAACCTAAGCCCGCCCGGACGCGGTGACGGTGGCGGCACGAGCGCGTTGCCTTTTGATAATTAATCATCATATTAAGTAACTTTAAATTATTTTTTAAATAATATAGGTACTCTGATTAAAATAAAATATCGTTTTCATGGCTTCTTTATCACCTTTAGGTGTATCTTTTAAAATATTTCGTGTTTGAATAGATACATCTTAAATAGAAAAGTAGGGAAGCAAATACATTTATTTAGCACAGACTAAAAGGCACATATGACAAAATATAATTTACAGAAGATAAAAAGAGCGTAAGTGCGATGTAAGAAATTAGCAGGCAAGTGAGCCTGCGCCAAAAAGGCTCAGTTCAGCAAAAATGCCAGACAACTAGGACCTGACGCTGGTTTTCAACTGGAGCTGAATAAAATTGAAGTATCTGTTTGTAATGTCAAAATAACAGCTTTTTAATAAATGCATATGGAAGTATATGAGGTACTTATAAAAAAAAAAGTTTTTCTGTCTGTCTGCCTGTTTGTTCCGGCGAATCTCCGAAACGGCTGGATCGATTTTGACGGGACATTCACTGGCAGATAGCTGATGTTATAAGGAGTAACATAAGCTACTTCTATTTTATACTAGATGCTGTCTGCGGGTTCGCCCGCGTGGAATTTTCAACAACAAAAAAATGGTAACATTGCAAACAGCCACTTCATTTTTATTTATTTGTATAGAAAAAGCTACGCGGGCAAATCCGCGGGCAGCAGCTAGTTTCAAATAAAATCAGCGACAAAACAAAAATCCAAATAACTTAAAAATAATCCCCTTTAGTAAATCAAGTAGTTTAAGACTTTTAAGGACAACTAAATCATCTTGAATTTGATTGACAGCCAAATTAAAGTTCTAGTGACAGATCGTTTAATGGATATTTACACCATTAAGAGGGCATACTACGGTCTACTAGCACCACTCTTTAACAAAATATTATCTCGTGACAGAAGGAATTATAAAAACGGCTTAATAAGATATCTATTTATTTATATATACTTTATTGTACATCAGATTACACATTACAAAAGAAAAGGAAAACTTATACACTATAAAATATACAATGGGTGGCCTTATTGCATACTGCGATCTCTTCCAGGCAAACTTGGCATGGAAAGTGAATTTCTGAACATAATGGGGTTTATTCATAAACGTTGCTTAAAGTTAAGTGACGTTCAAACGTCAAAAATGTATGGTTATACAGTCGCTAATCATTACTTAACTTTAAGCAGCGTTTATAAATAAACCCCAAAATGGGGTTGTCATTGATACTTCGATAAGTGTGCCTAAAATTTTCTAATACCTTTTATAACGTTTCATATTAAGACACAAAACAACAAAATTCGATCTAAAGAAAAGCGGCCTCATTCCTTTAGATCGTATTTTGTTGCTTCGTGTCTCAATATGAAACTTTATAAAAGGTATTAGAAAATTCTAGACACACTTACCGAGGTTGCTGGTTGAGCCGTTTTTCATAATTCCGTCTCAGTCACGAGATAATGTGTTTTTGTTGTACGCACTCTTAATTCTACAATACCAATCGACATTATTTCTCTAATCTCTATCCACTCATTCAATAAGTAATACATATTACCCGTCGTTCACGAGAATCGATTTAAAAAGAGTACGTTCAACTCGAATACTTAACGAGGAACTCGTTAGCGGCGAGTAGAAATTATGATTCGTATTAAACTAGAAATTTAACTTCGTAATTCCAGTAGTTTATTGCATGACTTGTGCCTAGTTTCTTCGATTCTTTAGATAATTTGCTTCTTGAGAACTTACTCAGTCATGGTTGTATTAAAATGTGTACATGCTAGATGGACTGCCTTGCTTAAAAAACCAGCCAAGTGCGTGATGGACCGCGCACAATGAAGGGTTCCGTAGTTGGGACGAATTTATCCCGAGAACAAACTTTACGTTGTGGTGTGTGTCAGGCACTATCCTGTGCCATTGGTTAGCCATCCCTGTCTTATACTCTTCTTATTACGCCTCCAAGAATGTGTTGAATCAATAACATTTACTACAGCGAGTCAATAATCTAGTTGAACAATCAAAGTCAAAGCATTTATTTCAAATAGGCACATAAATGGCACTTTTGAACACGGAAATAAAATAGATTCTAGTTGCCCCTTCCAAAACGTAGTTTCGCATGGAGAAGAATGGGCAAGAAACCACCGATACCTACTCTTTAAAACTGTTTTATAATACTTTATATACATCAGTTATATCATTACATGTGAAGACGATGTACCCAGAATAAAATTACTATACCACAACAGGTAATAACAATAAAAAATTAAGCAATGACGGATAAATTAATTATGTGTTAGATACATGGTGCTCACAAATTTACAAATATTGTTAGAGTAAATATAAAAAAAAAAATACAAATAAAAAGTCAGTGTGCGGGTAAAACTTAGCATAAAATTAATGTCTAAAAAATTATACATTATATAATTAAATTAGCCACCTGTTTGATTTTGTCTAGACTACATTGTCCTTGGAGCAGGACCAGCATGTTTCCAAGCATTCTTATCTTGGATATAATCCTCTAATTTGTAATAAGCTTGTTTACAAAGTGCAGTTTTAATGAGTTTTAAATTTTCTTTCATTTAATTGCAATAAATCACAAGGTATTTTGTTGTAACATTTAACACAGTACCCCATAAAAGATGTATCTACTTACTTTAGATAATCTGAAAAATGGTTGATCTATTTTATCTTTTTATCTAGTATTAAAACTATGTCTATCACTTATTTTATTAAAAAGATGTATCTCAATTATTTCGTACCTACCCAAAGTCTCAGGTATTCCTTTACGTAAACTTGAGGCACTAAGATCACTCGAGCCGACTGAAATAGGCTCGCAAAGTCGCTAGTGGTTGCCTTACGCATTTGGTAGATACCTATTTAAACATAGTAATTACTTTAATCATTTTATCAAGACAAACTCAGTGAATTATGCTAAACAATATTACTATTTTTCATGTACCTAGGTATATAAAAATTAAGAGGGCGCTCACAGGTCCACTCAGTCACGAAATAATATTTTGTTATATTATCTCGTGACTGAGAAGGAATTATGAAAAACGGCTCCATCAGCTCACACGATGTGTCTTGAATTTTCTAATACCTTTTATAAAGTTTGCTGTTTGTGTATGTGAGTTTAAATGTTTGTAAACGCTTCCGCGATACAGGAGAAATTCCTAGTGTGGGGCAACGTTTAAAAAAAAAAAAAAAATTATAAGAATAAAAGTTTCACATAAACAAAATTCACGAAAAACGGAATAACGGCCACGTTCCTCTAGATCGTATTTTGTTGCTTCGTGTCTCAATATGAAACTAAGTATTAGAAAATTCTAGACACACTTTCCGAGGCAGATGATTGTGCCTTCTCAGTCACGAGATAATATGAATTTATTAACTGTGTTAAAGTAAATATGTATGTATACTACGATAAGTATTTATCTAATTTAGAAACTAAGAGCTACTGAACATATTTTAATTTATTTGTCTATTGACAACTTTTAGATTATTTATTAATTTTTTAAAGACTGTCTTAGTACTTTTCGCCTGAACCACAGGATTACCTAGTTCAGGCACGTAAGTCTTAGGAATATAATTTACATTTAAGCAAAAGTGTACTCATTTTTATACCTTGTAATTTTTTGAATAAAATTTTATTTATATTTTTTAAAGGAGTGCCGCTAGCGGACCGGCGCCCTCTTAATTTTTATATACCTACATGTAAAGTAGCGCACTCTTAAGAAAAAAACGTCAGCTTTGCAGCTATGAGATTGATTGAACATTACGAAAAGCGGCAACTATTGGCAACTAATTTAATTTTTATATACCTACATGAAAAGTAGCGCACTCTTAAGAAAAAATCGTCAGTTTTGCAGCTATGAGATTGATTAAACATTACGAAAAGCGGCAACTATCGGACTTTTTTCTATCGAGTAAAGTTAATTTAATCGTGTTATTAAAAGCAATTGCAAGCCCGTCAGATCCTTCAATATGATATATCTTCTTTTTCTTTTTATTCAAAATTTTATAACACTGTCTTTTATGTTTGCCATGGATTCAATAAACTAGTAAGTGCGGTCTCTATTGGATCATATCGCTTTAATAGGGATGTGTCCTGGGTAAAAAAAAGAAAAACTGTTTAGTCCGTCAATCAGATAATAATAAAATATTAGATACGTATTTTTTTCTTTATCATATTAATAAAAAATTACTTAGATAAAACACATTAAACTTGGGGAGTGGGGGCTCGTTACGTCACAGCTACGTATAAAATCTAGCGAGCAGTGACGTCATGCCACATTTGAACTCAATTTATCGCCGTAATGTTTAAATTACGTAAAAAAAGAAAAATACGTGTCCAATATTTTTTTATTATCTACATGACGGACAAAAAATATTTTTTAGTCATCATCCCTATTACTTTTCAGGACCAATTGGTAACAACATGACATGCCTTGGAGTCTCACGCGACCTTAATAGAAAATAATTTAATTCAAGCTTAAGCCTCTGGGTATTATTCCAGTCGGCGTTAAGACGTGATATCCTTTGATATCTAGATTATAATATTGGATTTAAAGGAAGTAGGTCACTAGGATAGATTATAAATGCTGAAATACCATGCTCCTTCTCCTTTATTTGTGTCGATATTGTAGGGTAGTGTTTTATATATGTACAGTAACGGGCACGTACATCTAACTACCGTAAGGACTATTTTGCTTGCAGCGCTCGGGCCGCTATAGTAACGCTTAGGTAAGCGTTACTATAGCGTATAGTGTTACAGTATTTTTTTACATTTACAAAAACAAGGGGCTCAGCCAAAATCTGATGCTGCGATGTTATTGGTTGATGAGCGTAGCCTAGGTAGGCTACGCTCATCAACCAATAAAAAAATACTGTAACAAAACCAGGCGAGGTGTTCAGACATCTGTGATCGTTGTAACATAGTTTGAGGGTTAATCGAAAAGTAATCAAAAGGTCCGACACAGTGGAACGCTACGACCAAGGTGCGAAAGGTGACCAAAGGGCGGGAGGTGGTCAGAGGGAGCGGGAACGACGGCGGTGCGGTGCGAAAAGACCGGTTTTTTCTCTGCGTTCTAGTTGGATAACGTTCTTGTATGTAATTAACTGTATATTAAAAAAAAAAAACACTCAAAAAGTACAAAAAAATATAATATTCAAATACGATTTTTGCATGAAAACCCCATTTCTACGGCGGATGTCGTCATAGTAGAAAATCATCAGGCAGTCAATGGAAAATGTTTGAAATCTGTTGGTGGGTGGGGACGATCTTTTGCATGGTCCTTTGTTTCAACAAAAGTTTTTTTTTTAATCGACACGAAAAAGAGTGGTAAACAGATGTCGACACCTCCTAAGTACAACTAAGTAACTGACAAATGCAAATTTTATAGGAGAGCGAATTGAAGATTTCAATTTCTTTAAATCGCGTTTGAGAAAAAAGTATGTTGGATTAATTGAAAAAATAAAATAAACTTGTATGTGGTAAATATAGGTATATAGATGCCAAAAATGAAATAAAAACCGTTTCGTGTATCTGGCAGATACATACGTATACTTAGCGGGTGTCGATGTGTTTTCACGGGGGTCAAATATCCGCACCCGTGATAGTACCTACAACAGTACAAGAATTTTTTGGCACGTGCCCAAAATCGGAACTATGCCGCTATCTTGTTATTTCAATACAATATATGTTTTTGACAATTTCACAAAATGTTTACCACAACGCCTGCCTGTCAATGCCATCCAGGTGGCAAAAGAACTAAGTCGTATTCTAAGGACCTATTTTATCTCTCCTTGTTGCCACCGGACATTTTGTTCATCATCTTGGCTGTACCCCCGAATGGATAAGCAGAGGTATTCCATTTTCGTTTTTACCAGCTAAAAGACGTCCACTGCTGGTTATAGGCTTCCCCAAGCATGCTGCTACTGTCGTGGCGAAGCTCGAAAAATAAATTAAATACACCCCACATTTCTGCTAGATAACAGAAGGTGAGATTATTGCTTTCTCCATCATTCGACGTATAAGGTGAACTTATCAGCCTTGCCCTATTAACAGTGTCTTCAAACAATCGTGACCATAAACATTCTAGCCCGACCTGAACTGAACCATCAGACTGGTACCGACACCTTACATTAAGATGAGTCTTTCACTGCTTATCTCAGGTCACGAAGTCGTGACTTGTGAAATAGAAAATAGGGACGTTTTTACCACAGAAGGTCAGGTCTATACAACGAGTGAAAACGCACGCACAGACCAAACACGCTTTATATTGAACTATAAGAGTAGACTGACATCGGTGTACGTACACATCACGTCAAGTCATATCAAGACCCGATTGTCTACAGTTTGCCTACAGATTGAAAATTTGGCAATACCAAAGGAAAGAGAGTAGGTACGAAGCCTGTCGCAAACACGATGGTCCGACCAGTTAAAAGAGTTACGTTCTTAAGAAAATTTCAGCAGGTGGTGGTGGCAAAGTTGGACCGGAGTCGATGGAGGCAGATTGTCCGCTTGAAGGGGTCCAGTGACCACGATCCTCAGTAATGACGGATCTATCGAAGAAGGGATATACATCACAGAGCACGGAATCACTGCACCGGCAACGTCTAGAGACGGCAGTGACGGCGGTGCATGTAAAATTCGTGGCGCCGAAAGTTCACCTTCCGACAGTTTCTATACGTCATTTGTGTCGCAGTGCGAGTAAACGGTGACACGCTTGTTTTGCACGAAAAGTGTTTACAAGGCTGCCTCTAGCAGCGGCCGCCGAGGCATCGCCATGCTCTGTGATACACGTGTACGTATTAGCGTTACCAGACGTCCCGTATGTCCCAAGACGTCCCGTATTTCAGGCATCATTTTAAATGTCCCGCTGGGACAGACTCTGTCCAAATACTATTAGACTTAAAAAAATGTTTTCACATATGTCGGTACCCTGGGGTCCCAGACTTTTGGAAGGCATACAATGGGCCGAAGCCAACTCGCAGAGGCCCTTTAGACAATTTGAAATGATGAGGAGGGACCATATTTGATTTATTACTAAAAAATATATCGCACTACGATTGTTTGACATGACAAGTACCTATGTTTTTTCTTCAGTATCCCTAGTTCCAACTGCTTTTTGTAAAGGATGTTTTCGCAAATGGTATTGAAATGGATTGATTTGCGCAACAAATGTACCCCGGATTTGATAAAGAGTTAACTAATAACCATTTTCAACTATGACATTTTATTTGCATTTAATTTTATAAGTCTATAAAACGTCTATAACACATACAAACACACAAGAATAAATAAATAAAAATAAGAACGTAAATTACATGTTGTGTTATGTACCGGGAAAAATTTAAAATCCAGTTTTTTTTTTTTAAATTTAGCTTTGGTCCCTGGTCCCTTATAGGATCAAAAAAATCTTGTATATGCATGTGTGTGTTTTTGAAATATAGATAGATAGATAGAATACTCTTTATTATGTACACCATAAAAATTACAGATATAAATTTAGAACTTTTACATAGGGTGTCACAATGGGCGGTCTTATCGCTAAAAATTTTTTTTTTTATTCTGCACAATTACGACGCTAAAACATAAACTTAAATAAGTAGCCAAAAGCCGACAATAAGCGAAATTAAAATAAAGTATATAATATTAAAACATTATATATTGCTTGATGTCAGGACAAAACACAATAAACTTGCTCGTTCTTTAGAGCCGACCTTTATATTGAGTTTAGGTCAAAATACACCTAGTGGCGACATCTATGTTATGGAATGTGTGAATGTAAACCTTTTGAGTCATTCAAAGTACATTATGATAGATGTGTGCTATGTTGATCATTGCGCTATCAACTGGTAGTTCCAGAGATAAGCGCGATTATGAAAAAAAAAAAAAAAAAAAAACTAAGCGAATTTGTTTTTTTCTTTTGCATAATATTGCCCAATTCTTAAGGTTATAGAATAGAGACTATTAATATCACGCTATAACCCTTAAGGGGCCTATACTACCTCAAATGGCTTAGCATGATCCTCCGTTATGTCGAAAATACTGCAGCATTAATTTTGAAATAAATATATGGTAAAGTTGAGGATTAATGTTAAGTACTATGTTAGCCGAAAACACGATTCCATAAAATTTTCTCGATAAAAAAAAAAGTTAACAAAGTTACCTTCAAACCGAACAATAAACCACTGGTATTCAAAAAATACTTCAAATTAGATAATGAAACTTTGCATATTAACTGAACTAACTACAAAGCAGGTCTGATGTTATTTACTTTTTATAAATGAGCATTATTTTCACCGTTAAACGAAATTACCTAAACTATCGGCGCCTTGGAGCCTTTTCCCTGCCGCCCTATTTTTTTTTTTGGGTTGGAAATTATCAAATAACTTCTCCCGCTCTAGGTGAAGCAGGAGGGCGTGTCAGACTTTTACTGACTAAAACCCACCCGTGTTCCTTCAGTTGCCTGTGTGCCAGGGCCACGGTATCCCTTTCGGACAAACCCGCAACCCTGGCAGGCACCGGTCCTAGCGGACCCCGTCAGTGCGTGCTGACATCTCTTTGAGGCGCGCGTGGAACACAACGCGCCATCGACCCGGGCCTGGTCCTTACCGGACGGCGAACTGCCCATAGCTCGCCGTCCGCAAGCCCGCGCCTACGGTGGCCGGGAATCGGCTACCGATTCCCGCCGCCCAGGGCGTCTCCTGCGGCGACTAGGGGCGTTAAGGCGCACAGACTGCCGCTCCCTCACGCGTTCCGCCTCCTCCTTCGCGAGCATTACTACTTCGCAGAAGGAGGTGACTGCTTCCCATGCACTCTCGCTCCGGATCATGGCCTGGACCAGGGCCGGACGCGAGAGGTCGCCGCCGCCAATCGCCTCCGTGAGGGCACGGCGGTGCTCTTCCCAAGCCGGGCAGACCTCCACCGTATGCTCCACCGTGTCCTCCGGGCGATCCACACAGTGGTAACACGCCTCTCTAGTCACTCCTCAAAGTGGGGACTTATCGCCACGATTGTGGCGTGCCCAGCGCTGGGTTGCGGCAATCGCGCCCTCCTGCTGTGCCATGATTTCTTGCGGCAGCGGAGTTACGCCCCGGCGTTTCACCTCCTCGCGCCACTCCCATAAGTGCGCGAGAATGTTTGCCTCCAGATCCCATGGCGGCAATCCAGCAAGGAGGCTCGCCACCTCACCGGAGACCGTGCGGTATCCCCGTACCAATCTGATGGCCATGACCCTTTGGGACGCGTTCAACCGGCGAGCAGGTCACCGCCTCAAGGAACGCGCCCACACCAGTGCCCCGTAAAGGGCTATGGACCGCACGACCCCAGCATAGAGCCTCCGACAAGAGGCGTTTGGACCCCCTAGATTGGGCACGAGTCGCTTCAAGGCAGCCCCGGCCCGCTCCAGTCTGGGAGCCAAACGTCTGAAATGCTCCACGAAGTTCCACCGGCTGTCGAGGACGAGTCCCAGGTACTTCATCGTCGACTCGACTCCGATGTGAACCCCTCCTACCGTTACTTCGGAACCCGTGGGTGGCGCATTCCGAGGACCATGAAAACACATGGCCTCGGACTTGTGCAAGGCCACCTCGAGTCCCGAGATCCTCTCGACGATTGTCGCAACCCAACCTGTCGCTAATTCGGCCGCCGCCTGGTGCGACCTACCCTGCGCCAGGACCAGCGTGTCGTCAGCGTAGCAAACTACGCTGACGCCGCTAGGCCGGTCGGCGCGCAGCGCCCAGTCGTAACCGATGTCCCACAAATGCGGCCCTAGGACCGATCCCTGTGGGACACCGCACGACATCTCTCGCCGGTTCCACTCTCCCTGGTGACCGGGGTAAATGACAGTCCTGTCCTTCAAATAGGCCTCGACCACTCGACAGAGATAGGTCGGCATCCGGTGATACCGGAGTGCCTCCCTGATGCAACTCCAGGGTAGGGTATTGAAGGCATTGGCGATGTCAAGCGACACCGCCAAGACGACCCCACCCAGGACCACAGCATCCCCCGTCGTAAGGGCTCGCACGCGCATGATGGCATCCACCGTGGAGCGCCCTCTGCGGGAACCTAACTGGCTCTCCGCCAAATCCGGCCCCTCCCTTCCCTGCCGCCCTGTCTCGCTTGCTCGCGTGACCGGTAGCAATAGTGTGCGAGCGAGATACAGAGTGAGGTGGGGCTGAGTTAGTATAGACTCTTAAGAGCTGAGCAAAAAGGAAAAAAGTCAGATAGAACGCTAAGCGAAAATGAAGTAATAGGGCGGACGGGCGATGCGATGCACCACCGGGTTGCATTATTATTATTATTATTATTACACAGGAGCTGAGGGAGTTTTATAAAAAAAAAACGATTAATTGCATGTTGGACCACGCACAATGAAGAGTTCCGTAGTTGGGATGAATTTATTCCAAGAACAAACTTAACATTGTAGATAAAACATGTTTTTTAACTGTAAATATAAGTTGGTCGACTATTACTCGGTAACTTGCAAAGCCTACTTAGCTGTGATTGTTTTCCTTTTAACTTCGTTATATTTACTACTGCTGTGAACTTTTTTAGATATCCAAATACAACCATTTACCTGGATTGGGGCATTTATCCTAACAAAAATTTGCATTTTAAAGCTTAATATTATCGCAAACGGATGCCTGAATCTAAAAAAGAATTACATAAACGCACAATATTTTTTTACGATCTATCCAACGGCTTATTCCACTAATCCCCCCTGAGAGAATCCCCCTCAGTGGAAAAAAACTGAACCCTAATGTAAAAAAAATCACTTTCAGGGGATCTTGGAATAAGTTATTTTTTGTTTTTTCAATTCTAGTTTTCCCCCCTTAGAGGGATTATCAGGGGTGAATTCTAGACTGTTTTCAGATTCAACTTTTCCTCCTAAGGGGGATTTTCAAGGGGGATTTGTGGAACAAGCCTATCCAACGATACCCCACACCATGGGATAGACGAGAAAAAAAAAAAACATCCGCACTTTACGTGTAGGGGAAGAACGCAAAAAAAAAAACAATTTTATTCTACCACTTTGTTGGTGTGATTAATATGTATACTCATACCAAATTAGAGCTTTCTAGTAGTGAAAGTCTCTGAGCTAAGCCGCGGACAGACAGACGGACGGACATGGCGAAACTATAAGGGTTCCTTGTTAACTACGGAACTCTAAAAATCTAGTTGTTAATTAAGTATATCTTACGACTTCCACGCGAACGAAGTCGTGAGCAGAAATTAGTTTTCGATATAAAGCTGAATAATGATCTATTACTAACATGGACAATATTTTCCATTGAATAAAGATATATTTTATTTAAAACAATGTCTAGTTCTTAATCAAGTTTAATGTCCTTTTATGTTAACACCATTAGGAGTGCCAAAAGTTTAAGTAACACCAAATATTATTAAAGGCCGAATGGTCCAATAAACTGTTTGATCTTGGCATTTGCTTTGAGATAGAAAATCCAAGTAAATATTATAGGGATTCAAATATTTTTTTTTTTTTAATTTAACGATTGACCATCAACTGTTTTAATGACATGCATTTAAAATAAAAGCAGACGGAGTTATTTCAAATGTTATGTTTCCATTATGATAATAAAATAGTTGGAATGAATAACAAACCCAAGAACCAACTTTTTTTTTTAAAACGTTCCCCATTCTTGGAATTTCTCCTGTATTGTGGGTGCGTTTACAAACATTTAAACTCACATACACAAACAGCCAGACCCGGAACAACTACTTGTAGGGCATGAAAATATTTGTTCTGTGCGGGAGTCGAACCCGCGACACGCAGCGCAGCAGTCAGTCGCTTAACCACTGCACCAACTCTGCCGTCAGTCACTTTACATTGTGGTTGAAAAACAAGAAAAACATTCCAACTACATACATAAATTTGTACGCAGAATATTGAGAGATTTACCATGTAATTTCAAGACCATAGACTTCTTATAGGTTTTCCTGTAAAATATAAGTAAAAAACTATTATTTTTTTATTTTTTTCAAAATTTTAGGCTTATAAGGGTTCATACGCATTATGCGGGTAGCCGCAGGATGCGGTTCAAGAACCGTTGCGATTTGCGGTTATATAGAGCCATTTCAAAGATGGACGCGGAAGAAGTTGCAGCTATTTACTACATTGACACACGTTACGTAAAGAAGAAAAAACAAAGAAATAAGTACTGGGTGCATCCTTATTTGCAAACACGAGATGAAAGCAAGCATTTTATAATATTTTTTTAATAGACGTACCACGTGCATACAGTCTAACTCAATGGCGGGCAGCCGCAGACTGAGCCGCACAGTGCGTATAGCAACCGTCCGGCTGGCCGTCACTCGGGCCGCAGCCCTTCGAGCCGCATCGCAGTGCGTATATAAATGAATATTTCGTAAATAAATGTGCTTGCGGTCAGCCATGCGGTTGACCGCAATGCGGTTACCCGCACAGTGCGTATGAGCCCTTATTTTTGGAGAAAAGGGGATTAAGGGGGGAAGAGATAAGGGATGGAATGGTCTGTGGCAGCATCTACGACGCCACATGCGACCTACGCATCAAAGACCTGACGTCACAAATCCTGCATCGCGCAATCAGAGTTTACCGCGCGACTAGCATATTTGCAACATCCCGACATCAACCGACGGGCAGTTGCCCACCAGACACAACACCCGTCTGGTCGGAGGATCCTCCCTTTACCATAGAGTATGAGTGAACTTTACTGTTCCTCATACCTCTATAAGTCAATTTTCATCTATTTTCTTAAATAACTTTAATAGTGTTTATTTTAAAATTATAAAAAATACAGCTCTTTCATCTTATATGTCACATAGTACAACATGCAATTTTTATTTATTTATTTAATACTTTAAGCACATAAATGTACAGAGGCGGACTTAATGCCATAGGCATTTTCTACCAGTCAACCTTTGGGTGATGCAGAGACAAACAGTGGTAGGTGCAATTACGAAAAATCAATTCAACAATTTCTATTGATTTTTCAAATTTTTCTTCAAAAGTGACGCCACATATTTAAAATCAATTTATTTCCGTTACACTTCCGTGTTTGGGTCACAAAAATTCATATGTACCAACTTAATCGATCCAATAGATTCGAAGCAAATTGGCTGTGACAGATGGAAAGATAGACAGACACACGATTGATTTATTTATTTATTTAGTATACCAACAGCAGTACATACAACATATTAAAAAAGAACAATAAAATAATAAAAGTACTAGTATGTATGCCTATTATAGGTGTACACAGCATTCACCGCAAAACAACATCATAATTAACTAAAAATAATAATAATGAAGATAATTAAAAAATACAATTAGAATTAGAAAACAAAATTAAAAATAAGTGAATATTTGAATCAATTTAAAAATAAAATTATTGAAATGAAATCACGAAGGTGGAAGGTGAAAAAGGGTGTGTGTAATAATGATCATCATCATCATCATCATCATCAGCTTATAGCAGTCCACTGCTGGACATAGGCCTCTCCAATTGCACGCCGTAATAATGATATCTAAGGTTAAATATGATTAAATATGAACATGAATATACAAAAAAATAAAAAGATATGGATAAGATAAGATATTGATCCTATAAGGGTTTCTTTTTTTCCTTTTGAGGTACAGAAAACTAAAAAAAACTAAAAAATACGAAATGTCGGCGTACTACGTCTATAGATACAACTCTGCCTAAAGTTTCGGGGAAAACAACAAATGAATAAATACTATATAAGTACCCATATTATATGCCGACTTCAAAAATTATAAAAACGAGCTCAAATCCACACAAGATACAGTACAATTAAAATGCAGCAACAGAACTGCGAAAAAGAAACCCATTGGTTTTTACACCGTATAAAAACTTCCAACCCTAGGTACTGTTTTAAACGCAGCGAACGTCTTCAACTCTTTAGCCGAGCCGCCTATTTTACAACAGCAGCACCTAATTCCGTATTCCGGCTCGCTCTTAACGGTCTCGCCGTTGCAAATTGCCATCGACGACTAGCGATGATTATGAAATCGGTTTTTACCCGGATCCACGTTTTCTTTACTGAGAAATAAAGGAATGGGGCCAAATAGGTAAAGAGTTTACCTTTGTGGAGGCTTGCTTTGACGAGTGAACTCAATCCATTTTGAATGTGGTGGCAACGGAACCATAAATTTTGGGTAGGTACTTACAAAAGTTACACGCAGAAAAGTTATACTAAATTAATTTCAGCATTTTTAGGGTTCCGTACGTTCGGATGAAACAAAGGAACCCTTATAGGGTCACTCGTGTGTTTGTCTGTCTGTCTGTCCGTCTATCACAGTCAATTTGCTTTGAATCTAATGGACAGATTAAGGAAATTTGGTAAACATATGAATTTCTGTGACCGAAGCACGAACGCGTAACATAAATAAATGGATTTTGAACAAGGGGTACAAATTAGAAAAAAAAAACTGTTTTAAAAACTGTACCTACCGTACACATCAATTGAAAGGACTTACTGTGAGGATCTCAAATACATTTCTTTCTGAATTTTTAAATAAATAGTTTTAAAGTTATTTAAGAAGATTGATAAAAATTTACCACCTCCCCCCTTATCTCTGAAACTACTGATCCAAAATTTTAGAAAAAAATACAGATATTATATTATATTATTATACATATATTAATACAGATAATTTATACTTAGAGATTACATAAAAACCTGTAAGTTTATGAACTTAAAATAACATGGTAAATCTCTCAATATTATGCGTACAAAGTTACATTTGCAGTTTAAATGTATGAGAGAATTTGTTTTTCAACTACAATGTTAAGTTCGTTCTTGGGATAAATTCATCCAAACTAAAGAACCCTTCTTTGTGCGAGGTCCGACACGCATTTGGCCGGTCTTCTTTTAAAAAGTGGTGCAGGGTCTTCTTTTATGCCGCTCCAAAAGTACTATTCAGACCATTTGTTATTGTAAGGTACCACTTACCACATACCGGTAAAAAAAATTATATCGTCAAAATTTACAAAAAATAATAATTGGGTCTCGTTAAAAAGTCACATTGGTACTTGCCCTTTATTAACTTACTTACTATTAACTTCTTTAAAGCCAGTCAATTAATTTGTAGCGGTATCTACAACGCCACATGTGAACTGCGCATCAAAGACCTGACGTCACATAAATCCTGCATCGCGAAATCAAAGTTTACCGCGCGACTAGCATACATACAACATCTCGACATCAACCGTCGGGCAGTTGCCCACCAGACACGACACACGTCTGGTCGGAGGATCCTTTCTTTTCATTAGAGTATGAGTGAACTTTACACCCTGTTCCTCTTACCTCTATACTGGACTCATCCTCTGTTGAAAAGGGAGGATCCTTCGACTAGACGGGAGTCGTGTCTGGTGGGCAACTGCCCGACGGTTGATGTCGGGATGTTGTATATATGCTAGTCGCGCGGTCAACTCTGATTGCGCGATGCAGGCTGTGTGTGCGCTAAGATAGCCCGTTAAATTCAATTTTTCTTGCGATTTTTGCAATTTAGCTTTTTGTCTGGGGTGTATGTTGATTAAAGTGTGATTCGCTACCGTAACAACTAGGTATTCACTGAATTATAATCATTAGAATCAGTAATACGACTCCTTAAGTTAGTATAATCCTAAAAGTCATGATTTCATGAAATATTAATACTTTATGATTATATGAACTTAGAAAGTTGTATTGATAATTTTTACGATTATAATTCCACAAATAAACATTTGATACAGCCGCCAATCATATTTAGTATATAACCTGATACTGACATGCAATTTGCAAATAACGTAAGAAAATTTGAATTTTGCGGGCTACCCTGACGCTTTCACCTTAAGTTCCATTTTGTAGACAAGAATGAAACGGTCAAATTGAGATATTGCATTGACAGAGCAATCATTTCGTCATTGTTTGCTCCTGCTGCCATTAACGTCAAGCATCACAAATTGGATTTCGCGAGGCGACACCTGCGCTGTTGTAAAATCAACTGGTATTTACCCGGATCCATTTTTATTTTTCTATTCTTTTACGCAACACAAAGTCATTAAAAAGTCCTCAGTGTCAGCTACTGCTTATCTTAAGTGGTATAAGATAATTTTGTGCCAGAATGAGTTGCTTATCTCAATTCAATTTAGATTACTTTTAATTTTGGTATCTTTAATGGTCGCCCAATTTTTAAAGGCACACAGAGAACTGATTTTTCTGTTTGAAACTAATGGTTTTCAGTTGCGACTTGTCACCAAAATTATCAATGTATAGTAAACAGTTTAACACAGAACCCATAGTCTAAAAATGGAGCTAGGTCATATTATATCATCCATACCTTAATATTATAATGTGAAAGTAACTCTGTCTGTCTGTCTGTATGTTATGTTTTCACGCCTAAACCGCTGAACCGATAGTCATGAAATTTGGCAGAGATATAGCATGGGATATAGAGAAGGATATAGGCTACTTTTTTACGTGATAACCGACATCCACGCGGGCGGAGCCGCGGGCAAAAGCTAGTAATATTATAAATGTGAAAGTAACTGTCTGTCTGTCTGCCTATTACGTTTTCACGCCTACACCTCTGTGCCGATCGTCATGAAATTTGGCAGAGATATAGCCTCGGATATGGAGATGGACATATACTACTTTTTTACGCGATAATCTACAAACACGCGAAAAGAGCCGCGGGCAAAATCTAGTGTAGATATATATGAGAAAACATAAATAAAACGAACCTACATATCTAGTGAATTAATAATGTATTTAATCCGATTTGTACAAAAGCAGAAATATCATAAAACGTTATTTATTTATCAGACTTAATTATGGAATACAAATATGGAAAACCGAACTTACATAATATCTATTGAATACAAACCCGGCCAAGTGTGTGTCGAACCACGCACAATGAAGGGTTCCGTAGTTGTGATGAATTTATCTCAAGAACAAACATGACATTGTATTTAGTTGAAAATCATGTTCTCCAATACAAATGTATGGGAGAACATGTTTTTCAAGTGTAAATTAATCTATATTGGTCGACTATTACACTTAGCTGTGATAGTTTTGCTTTTAAACTCGTTATATATATTACAGCTGTGAATTTTTTCACGTATCCAAATATAACCATTTAGCTGGCAGGGGGGGGGGAGTACTTGACTCTAACAAAAATTAGCACATTAAAGCTTAATATTACGCAATATTTTTAGAACGGCCTATCCAACGATACTCCACACTATGGGATAGACGAGACAAAAAAATCATCCCCACTTTGGCTCCTGAATACAGCTCTCAGATTTGTTGTAATCTGTTTATGGCAATAAAGAATTTATTATTTTTATATTATTATTACGTGTACAGGAGATACCCTAAAAAAAAAACCTTATTATACCACTTTGTCGGCGTAATTAATTATGTATACCCATACCTAATTACAGCGTTCACTAGAAAACTGTAATTAGGTAACTTGTTAGGAGGTAGACAAACAGGCCATAAGCTGGTTTTTAGGGTTCCATAGTCAACAAGGCTTATTCCACAAATCCCCCCTGAAAATCCCCCTTAGGAGGAAAACTGGAATCTATAAAAAACAGTCTAGAATTCACCCCGATAATTCCGCTTAGGGGGGAAAACTAGAATTGAAAAAAAAAAAATACTTATTCCAAGACCCCCCTGAAAGTGATTTTTTTTACATTAGGGTTCAGTTTTCCCCACTGAGGGGGATTCTCTGGGGGAATTAGTGAAATAAGTCGGATTATCAGGGGTGAACTCTAGACTGGTTTTTATATATTCCACTTTTCCTCCTAAGGGGGATTTTCCAGGGGGGATTTGTGGAATAAGCCGTCAACAGGAACTCTTATGGTTTCGCCAAGTCTGTCTGTCTGTTTGTCTGTCTGTCCGCGGCTTAGCTCAGAGACTCTTAGTTAGTTCTACTAAGACAACTTCCATGAATAAAAACCGTCCAAATTCGTGTCAAACCACGCACAATGAAGGGTTCCGTAGTTCGGATGAATTTATCCCAATCTTAAAATTTCAGTTGAAAAACATGTTTTCCCTTACATTCCAACTGAAAATGTAAGTTTGTACGCACAATTTAGATTTACCAGAGATTTACCATGCTATTTTAAAACCATAAACTTCTTATAGGTTTCCTGTAATCTATAAGTATAGAACTATTATCAGTTTATTTTTTTAAGCTCAGTAGTTTCGGAGATAAAACTTATCTCCGAAAATGAAATAGTACATTTTCTTCTATTTTCTTACATACCTTTAAAAGTATTTATTTTAAAACTATAAAATAAAAAATTTGAGACCCTCACAGTAAGTCTTTCATTTAATATAATACACGGTACAGTTCGTAAAACTTTTATTTTGAATTGTTTCCCCTTAAAGGGATCCCATATTCAAAACTCATTTAATTAAGTTACTGGGTGTAACTTAATTAAATGAGTTTTGAATATATTATATTTGGGTCATAAAAAAATATTTTCAACTCAATCGGTTCCATGTTTTTTATAAGGAGTCTAACTGATAACTACTGTAAAACAGGTCCTTACTTTTTTAGGGTTAAGAATTGGAGGGTAATTTTTATCTTTTTATTAGGTTCAATCAACTGAGATTGAGTAACACTTTGTCTCTTTTTTGGGTGGGAAATTATCAAATAACTACTCCCGCTCTCAGCGGAGCGAGAGGGCGTGTGAGACTTTTACTGGCTAAAACCCACCCGTGTTCCTTCATTTGCCTGTGTGCCAGGGCCACGGTATCCCTTTCGGGCAAACCCGCAACCCTGGCAGGACTTATTATATGGGACTTAAACATAACTGGCGAAATTTGGGTATACTATAGGTACAAGGTAAGGGTTAGGACAGGTTTGAAGGAATGGTGTTATGTTATGGATGGTTAGTATGTCTTCAAAATATTCTGACCTACAGTCATCTCAGTATCTTTTACAACGCACACATTTTGTTTCATCATCATCATCATAGCCCGACTTCACGCACTGTTGAGCATAGGCCTCTCTTGTCTTGTGCCAATCCCCACGCTCCTGTGCCAGCCTCATACAGGTTCTACCCGCGATGGCAACAATGTCTTCCACCCATCTCGCCGTTGGACGGCCGACATTTCGTCTTCCAGTCCTTGGACGCCACTCGGTCACTGCTTTACTCCACTTGTCATCACTTCGCCTTGCCAATGTGTCCTGCCCAACTCCATTTGAGTTCCATAACTCGTTTTCCGGTATCGAAAACCTTCGTACGTCTGCGAATCTCGACATTTGGGACTCGGTCTATAAACCGAGTCTCATACGTCGAGATTCGCCCCATTTGTCGATATACAATAAATACATACATAAAGCATATAGATACTTATCTATATGCTTTACACTCTTTTTAAACTGTCATGACAACGCCACGACAGAACGCCATTATATTCCTAGACTGGTTAGAGAAGCTATTGAGATTACCAAATATAGGAAATTCAACCGGGATGATGGGTTTCAACTATCGAGAGCCTGGAATCCAGTAATTCAGCTGTGTAAAAACCGAAGAAGTGCCGAAAAAAGTTCGCGAGCGGACACAGTGAGTTTCGTGTGTCGGGAACAGAATCGAGTTGCGAGTGACAGTGGTAGCGGTACTGAGTGCAAAAAATGAACAAGAAAGAGGGTAGACCGTTTTGTCTGCTCATGAACACCCGTCCGCAATGACTTCAGTTTATCCGTGATCATGGTGCTTGCAACAGCGCCGAAATATCGGGAACTCAAAACAAATAATAAACATGGTAAATATCCCGTTTGTGTTAATACGAGTAATAATATGTATTTATTGTATATGTAAATGGTACACCGCTGACTACCTGCAGTATTGTCTCGCCTTCCACTTGTAATCCATCCAACGGTTGTCTGTAAAAGATCGCTTTTAGCGATAAGACCGCCCATTATGTCACCCTATGTGACATTTCTACATTTATATCCATTGATATAAATAGTAAAGATACGGTCGTCCGAACGTTTGCCGGACACGGTCGCCATACAAAAACACTAACGCCATCTATTAGAACTACTATGAACTACGATGTCAATCGGCGTGGTCTGCTCCTAGACGTAAACTTGTAAGAGCGGGTATTTTTCGAGGTACAAAGAAATAAAAAAACTTTCTATTCTTCGAAATTTATATTTATTGCAGTTTGTTTGCGTTATAAAATTTTCATTGGCCTTCGAATAAAACAATATTTTTAAACTTATTTTTTTTAACTTATGACACGACTCCAAACTTTATTTCGCACGGAATCAGAAGGAAATCTGCAAAATAAATACGTATTTCACTGTATTTACAGATTTTTTAGCAGTAAGTACATAAAAACACATTTTAATTTGCTTTTAATAAACAATAAAAATAACTTTATACATAATTAAATCATATAGTAATAATAATAAATCTTTTCATTTCATCGGATAAAAACGCGCGCCGCTGCAAAGTTATGTCGCACTTTTACGCGGCTTCGCGTCGTCTTTGCTAAACGTTGAGAAAAATTAGAAAGAAAATTGTTTTAAATAATGTTATAAGTTGATATAATTACATATTTTTAACTTATCGGTGATATGAAATGTTATCAATTGTTTTATTGTGCTTTTTGTCGTAGTTCACGCAACCCTTCACGACACAACTTGGCATTTTTGCTTGTAAAATTTTACGACCGCTCCCGAAGACAGCCGAACGCGTTCTAGTTCACTTCGTTATAGGGAAGACCATTTTGGGACCACGTTCGAGGCGTCATTATAACATGCGGTCCGCCCAGTCCTTACGCAGTAATATATATGTCAATTTTTATATCTGTAATTTTTATGGTGCACATAATAAAGAGTATTCTATCTATCTTAGCTTACAAATATGTCGTTGTTTCTCGAATACACACGCTATTAATATATTAAGTGGGACAAGTCTATAAAATAAAACTAATATCTTGTAAAAGAATGTTATTTATTTGGAATTGTCAATATTTAGGCCAGTTCCTTTGGGTTCAGGGAAACCGAACTCATTTCAGAAAGCCGACTAGCGAATCGATGTTTATTATATTATTCATGTAGGAAACTTTATTACCTTTGTATATTACCTTACCTGTTATTTACTGTAACCTCTCATGTATTCTATAATGTCATATAATTACAAAAAAAAATAAAAACGCCATTGTGTCTCGCTTGGATCCGCGTTTGGCATACTAAGGGTAAATAGACTAACATTTTTATGTGATGTGATTTTTCTTATAATTACCTTCGTAAACCTCCTTACAAATCGTGATAGCAATGCTAACAAACGATAGTACACACGGCTACATAACAAGCTATACATTTCCAGTATAAGTTCACCTCTACATACATACAAACATATATGTATAAACTCACGCCTTGTTCCCATGGGGGTAGGCAGAAACTATAGAGCGTCACCTGCTTCGCTCCTTACGTACTCCTTTTGCTTCGTTTACATTCATACATGCACGCCGGTTGCGAGTGCTACGCACCTGACCTTTCTGAAGACCATCACCACGCTCACCTCTCATTGTACGGAAATCTTATACAATGCAAGATCAGCGTAAACTGAAAATGTACCTATAGCTTGTTATGTAGCCGTGTGTACTACCTACATATAAATAAAATTAATCAACCTATAACCCAGTTTTTCTTAATAATGCACAAGCACATTTGTGTTTTAATCTTTAAGTTTTGTGTTCTTTAACGGCTTCTTATATCAGACATTATTATTTATTTATTTACTTATTTCTAATGAAATCTCTTCCAGTATACCTGCGATAGGAAAGTAGATATAGAGATGTAGACAACGTGTGTAAGTGTAGAAGAGAAAAAAAAAAAAAAATATACATAAAATCAAAATAGCTATACACTAATATAAATACTTATAAACATACAATAAGAGAATATACTTACATACATACTTCTAAAATAAATATCACTCAAATATATACTTAGAACTACAATGTAGTGGAAAATAAAAAATACATAATACTTAATATGCAACTATGATGAAGTAGAAAGATCTTTTAATTTTTCTTTTAAAGGCTGCAACAGTTTGGCAGTCCCTAATGTCAGGTGGCAGTGAATTCCACAACCGAGCCGCGTGCACAGTGAATGAGTAGGAGTAGAAGTCGGATGAGTGGGGCTATTGTTGGCTAACAAATTATAAACGTTTTGTCTTAACATTGTGTATTGAAATGATGACAGCACCTTTTATCGAAAATAGTTCAACAGTGCAGCATCTTCGCGGAAATTAGAATTTCTACAACAATAAACAGAGCTTTTGTATCAAATGTTTCCTGTTTATTAGTTTCCTCCATTGGTTGTGTGTGGTCTAGCTGTGGTATTTGATTAATTAATCCGCCGTTTCTCTACGTTAACGTCGTGGTGGGGCTTGCGCGCTCTGAACTCTAGGTCTGTGCTGGTAGACTTTGCCGGAACAGGTCTAGGATGAGGAGCCAGACCAAAAGAGCTACAGAAACCCGCGTAGCATGTGGCGAGCTGTTGGGGAGTAGTGACCCCACGGACCCTATCTCCTGGGAGAAGTCTTGTTCCTCATCTCTGGCTTTCCTTTATTGACCGGCTGGAGTGAACACTGACAAGGAACGGAGCCCCCACCTCATTCTTGCCTTTATTGGCCGGCTTGAGTGGAGATCCCAAAGAGCAAAAGTACTCGAAGAAAGGAAGTATTCCAGTAAGCGCTGGTGGGGATCTTGACCATCATCCGGGCTCTGATATTATCCTAATAGCCTTGGAATACATCTCCACTGCTCATTAGGCACCTCAGGATATGTTGCAATCTTGTCGTTATGTCACTAAGTGCTAGTGACAGTTTCCGGAGGCCCATTATTGAGTGTGCAAGACACCCCTCTGCCATTTTTTCCGCGTATAAGAAAACATTGATCAGGCAGGGGCCATAGTCCGTTCATCGTTCTAGGTAACCAGTTCACTCTTGCCATCCAAACACATATTCCAATATCTTTCTTTCCGTATCCTGCAATAGTTTACACCAAACGGGGGTTGTCCTTGGGTGCACTTGCATAGTGCGTACAGGGATAATCATCGGTTGATGCCTCAATTCATTAAAAGCGTCTAACGGGTCGCTGCGTGTTGGCTTCGGCCCCTCGTACGTCTTACAAAGGTCCGTCCCTGGGGTCCCGAAATATGTCACACTTTAAATAATAATAATCATTCAGGAACCAATTTTTTTTGTAAAATTAGATGATTGGACGTAACTAACGGTTTAATTAATTCATAGACGCGTCAATACTACTGTATCATCAGTCGTCTAAAGCGCAAAAGTTTTTACCGCACGGCTCCGGGCATAATTATGTGATATAATTCCTAAAAATTGGAAAGAATCGCCGCTATAAAAAATTGGTTGTCTGTAAAGTTGGTTTACGGACGACAGTTTAACGTGACAACATCATAACAAAACATTGATGCGGCGCAAGCGTACAATGAGCGTAACGGGACAATGAGTCACACTTTTTTGTGCATGCAGCCGGCGTTCATCGATTTATTATACGTTGTCACGTCAAAAAAAAATGTCAAGAATTATTTTACTGTTCTCTTATTGTTATTTGACCGTCAAAAATCTGGTCAAATAACAATAAAAGAATAGTAACAGAATTCTTAACAGTATTTTTTTTTAACTTTAGATGTTTGGTTTTGTGTTGTTTTTTGTTCTGTTTGCTAAAGTTTTCTAAAGGCGTTACAAATAAACATGGAATAAAGAAAGTAATGAAAAGAAAGAAGTTATTGTGACTCGCACAGGAAGATCACAAGCTAAACACACAATTATAAAAGTATAAAAAATAAAAAAGTCCTGTACGAGGCCAAAAGGCTCCTATTTCAGCATGATGCTGCGACCTTTAAAAATAAGTGCCGCAGCGCTGGTATTCTGACAGGACCCGCTCCGTCGTTCTGGTGTTATGCTAGGAATAAACGGCAAAAAATTTATGGTTATACCAAAGTTTTTCCTAGCATAACTTTATTCCGTGTTTATTTGTAAGGCCCTAGTAGATTAGTTTATAATTTTATACATTTTACATGCCTACCGGTAAAGTATGTCTGAACCTATTCCCTGTATCACCATGTATACACGGCTACATATAAGGTCTAGTATAAGCTGACCTCTCATTGTACGGAAATCTTATACAATTCGACATCAGCTTATACTGGAAGTATATAGCTTGGTATTATGTAGCCGTGTGTACCGTACCTATATTTTGCAAAATAAAATATCTTTATCTTAACTCTCGATAAGCGTCTAGTTGAACGACGATGAAAAAACAATGAGATAAAAAAAAAAATGTGAAATTAAAAAATATACGTATAAACGAGAGCGGCAGTCAAATAATACATTTTAATTTTGAAGTTAAAAATTAATTTTAACAAAAAAAATACTACCTTTCGAATGCCTTCAATACTACTTAGGTATGATGACATTTCTCAGACACGACACTTATTCTTTTCATTTCTGGGGTAGGTATGTACACCTACGTCCTTACAACATTGACACATGTTGTTAAAAACTTTCTAAGCAGCCAGACAAAGAGCAATAAATATAATTATCATTGAGAATCGCATTGCAATTAGAGAAAGTATGAAATATCGGTCGTGTGGGTTACGATTCACGTTAGCGGCAAACTGTGATGACATGAGAATAGAATTAAATGTCTATATTATTATAAAATAAATAGTTTATTTGCATCTTCAAGGAAAAAATACGGTTCACAATAAAAAATTAGGGAAGTAAATTTTCTTGTAATTATAGGTATCAAAAATCAAAATCAAAATTCATTTATTCAAATTTGGTTGAGAATCAGCACTTTTCGAACGTCAAAATTACATAAGACAGTCCCCCAAAATGCCCGCCCATCACCACTTCCTAGTGCTTTAGCTGGGAAGAAGAAGTGGCGCAACAAACTCCCCAGCAGCACATCTGTCTTTTCAGTTAGATAAACTTGATTCTATATAATAGTAGCAAAGTAATTAACATTACGAGACTCAAAACAGTAATTTAAATTATTTGCCATTTATGTCAGCTAGCATACGCCGATATACCAGCAAATATAGTGAAAAACCATCATCATCATCATCATTTCAGCCAAAAGACGTCCACTGCTGTACAAAGGCCTTCCCCAATTGCGGGGGTTTGCCATAATCGCCACGCTTGGCAGGCGGCTTGGCAATCGCAGTATGGTGCTAAAAATGCATAGAGAACGCTGCTGCCCATTCTCTAGTAAACCCTTAGTCACCTTTTACGACACCCACGGGAGGAAATGAGGTGAAAAACTATACTCAAGCAAAAAGCTAAAAATACAAAAAAAAATTACTAAATACCTAAATAAAAGTCTCCTGGCATAAAGGGCGTGCCCGCTTACCTATGCAATGCTGGATTATGACATATATACATATGCAATCTCAGATAGACTCAGTTAGTTTCAGCATGGAAAAACATACCAAGACCTCGCCCGTGCCTCGGAAAGCCGTTAGTTCCAGTAGTCAGAAGCCCGAAAGTCTGACAACTAGTCTTACCAAGGGGTATCGTTATCCAACAACTGGTTTGTGGAGGTCAGATATAGGCAGTCGCTCCATGCTGGTATTCATCCGTTGCCGTTGTCTGCATTCGTTTAGACTGGAAGTCTACTCCAGAAAGAGAGTTGAAAGAGGCTAGGCTAATGATTAGGTTGAAGTTGAGGTTGTAGTCCTAATACTGTGCTCCTAAAATTCTCTCACCAAATGATTTGCTTGCTAATCTTATAACTTACCAAAACAGTGCAAAGAAACAAACAAAAAAAAACGGTTTTAAAAGCGCAATCGCTGCAGACAACCAACAGATGCTTGAATGACGATTAGTGAAAGTATACAACCAAGTCGGTACGGGTCAAGTCGTGCCAACATTGGCGGTTAAGTAACACCCATGCCGACCGGTAATTGGATGGGTGGGCGGCATGAATGAAGATGACCTTTGATGTTAATGTGCGCTCATCATGAGTGATTCCTTGACGTTAAGAGATTCGTTTACTTCTTGTTTCAATCTTCAAGATAGATTAACTGATATTATATTGTGCTAATTTTATTCTGCAATTTGTACGGTCATGTTTGATATTACTTGAACAGTTAGGAATGAATATTTAAAGCTTAAAATAATGACAGCATGATATGAATCTCTGAGACTTGTTGGTACATTCGACCACACCTTTGTGGTAACACTTTCACCTTGAGCTGGCCTAGCGCACGGAGTTTCAATAAAACGAGAGGTCAGCTATACTGGTTTTGTTACCACTAACGTGCGGCCTATTGTACGTCGATTTTTGAATTTTGTGCCAATCTGCATTCGTTCGTTTTGTCCGTTTTTAGAGTTCCGTAGTAATTTTTTTTATCGGCTCTCTCTTGGTGTAGGGTATCGTTGGATAGGCCGTTTAAAAAAAAATATTGCGAGTTTGTTAATACCATTTATCGATGTGCAAATTTTTGTTAGAGTCAAGTGACCCCTGCCAGCTAAATGGTTGTATTTGGATACGTGAAAAAATTCACAGCAGTAGTATATATAACAAAGTTAAAAGAAAACTATCATAGCTAAGTAGGTTTTACAAGTTACCGAGTAATAGTCGACCAACTTAGATTTGCAGTTGAAAAACATGTTTACGTGAAAACATGTGGTACGTGTGTAAGAACATGTTTTTCGACTACAATTTGAAGTTCGTTTATGGGATAAATTCATCCCACCTCTGGAACCCTTCATTGTGCGTGGTCCGAAACGCACTTGGCCGGTTTTTTAAAGTAGCCGTAGTAACTAAGTTAGGGCATCCTAACGGATTAGCACTGGTAGGTTAGAGCTGTAACCAACCATGCGCAAGCCGAACGAGCGAAGCGAGCAGTGCTGCGGTTGCGTCCGGCGAGCGCTACATCCAAATTAGTCGCATTTACTAAACTAGGGCAAGCTAGGGAATTTTAGCGAAGGTAGAGGCGGAACGCGTGAGGAAGCGGCAGTCTGTGCGCCCTCACGGCCCTAGTCGCCGCAGGAGACGCCCTGGGCGGCGGGAATCGGTAGCCGATTCCCGGCCACCGTAGGCGCGGGCTTGCGGACGGCGAGCTATGGGCAGTTCGCCGTCCGATAAGGACCAGGCCAAGTTATTTGATAATTTCCCACCCAAAAAAAAAATATGGGCTAGAATATCACAAAAAAACGATCTAGTATACACCGTGGCATTTTAACCGTCTTACAACGGCAGCCCACTTCATGTATCCAATGACTACTAATCATTCATAACAAAAAATAACAAAATAAAAACCATTTGGTTAATTCAAAAAATTTTATAGTATTAAATAAGTATGACGCATGACGCAATTTGAAACACCCTGTTACGAGCGCGCGGTCAGAGCCATAACAAAAAAGTGACACTAAAGTAGCCACGAGCGTTTCAAGGTCGCGCGGAATGGAGCGGCCACATGTTTATCAGAGTTCATTCACCCTAGAGTAAAAATGTGTTTCTTACTATTGCAACCTTAATGTTCTCGGTATGTATGTAGTAGTTTATAAGGATATTTAACCCAAACTAAGTTGTGTAAGATAGATACGAGTAGGTACATACTAAGTGCAGATTATTAAAAGAGGTACGATTTAAGTTACAAACATACGGCCGATTTCAATAACTGATAAATTTGTTTTCGTTCGACAGATAGGAATTTGACTCAGGTACCTACGTACGTTAAAAATCCAGAATTTCGATCTCTAACCTGGGCAAATAACAAAACAAAAGATAGTTAATGAAACTGGCAGTACGTAAATTGTTTCCGGCGTATTTAAAAAATTGGAATCAACTGAATTATTTACACTAATTACTAATTACGTATTTACAAATGATCACTTTTTGTTTACACATGCAAGTAGTTAGTTAAGCTTTTAGTTAAGCCTGTGCGCGGGTGTCGTTCAAAATAATCCATTATTGCGTACAGGAGTACCATGTGCAGGTACTCGATATTCGAGAATTGATAGTTCATATCACTCATTGTGAAGTAGGTAGGTACCTAATCTCTCTAGTGATCGCGAACAATGGTCGATAACCGGTAGCGCGCGCGCGCACGTCCACTTCCGATATTCGGACGCAACTGAGACACTGTGAGAGTGACCTTCACCTATTTTTTTGTGAAAGGGGCGGGGGCGTGGCACGCGCCGCATAGCGTTAGAACTTCTCATTGGATGACAGTCCACGTTGACTGTGCTTGATTGGGTAAGCCAGCGATGGAATGATCTACTCGCTCGTGCGCTGGGTAGGTATGTTCTACCGTTTAATACGTAAACATTATAAACAGGATGTTCATAATTCTAATGCATTATTTATATTTCTTTGCACCTATTATTTTAATTAATGGTAACAAATTTTTAATCACACCTAGAGGTATTTTATGTCGGATACATTGAGTGGACTTCTTTTGTAAGACGACTAAAATGCCACAGTGTATTAGCGTATCAATTTAGTATTTTTAGTAAACCAAAATGGAAATTATTCGAGGATCACAAAAAGAGGCTCATTTATTATATTAGCGTGTCCATTCCTATTTTTAGGAAAGAAAATATGAAGTAGGTACTCGGTGTTCCATTAAATACCTACATGCCATTTATTTGAACCTTGTCAAATAGTTATAAGCTTTCCATATTATTTTTGTGAAAACAGGATGTTATAAGAATGTCTTCTGTGAGCTCTTAGATGTATGTCTTATTTAATAGCTAGAAAGTTGTAAGCACAAGTGCCATCGGTCGGCATTGGGCTACTGACCTGTCCTTAGTAAAGCCTGGAAAACAACTGTGCATATAAGTATTGTATTAGACGCACAGTCAGGGATATTAATTATTTTTCAATAAGATACACCGTATACTGAAATTAATTTTACTCTTTGTAATATTTCAGCAACACTAAAAGTATAAACCGGTCACCGGTAACATCATATATAGGTTTTTTTTTCACGCTTTGAATTGCTCTTCTATAGCTTCATTCGTATATAGGTACCTAAATAGTTCTGTGCCCAGAAAAAAACTACAACTGTGCTTCACCCAAAGCAACCTGCGACAACCTGTCTTTATTATGATACCTCACATGCCGTAGCAGTCCCAATTCGAATTTTTAAGACCCCCGTTCAGATATGTTCAAAAAAAAAAATATTTGCAAGATGGTTGGGAAAACGTCATCTAAAACTATTCCAAATTTCAAGTTGATAGCATTAGTAGTTCTTGAGATATCCAGCTGTGACAGATAGATGGACGAACAGACTGAGTCGCATCATAAGGGTTCCTTTTTACTATTTTGGTACGTAACCCTAAAAATAGAATTGAAAAACATAATTCTGATCAACCTATTCAAAAGTCTTCTCCACTATAAATGACTATACCCGCTACCGACAAAAGTAATAAGCATTTCTACCACTATTATCCGTTATAAATTATTCAGTGACGCGGAAGCGACAAATGAAAATTGCTGTGAATTCACCGAGTTAAATTCTGTTGGTAACGAAGCCGCACTAAAGTGCACAACTCGAGGTGCAGGTAATGTATTTATCTCTCACCTGTATTTATTAAACACAAGGATGTTTAAAAGCAGGGAATTTAAGGGAATTTCTATTCCGCATAACACTTTTAAAATTAAGGAATTAAAAAAAAAAAATACGTATTTTCCGAAGACAATATTGATTACGAATAACATGAAAAAGCGACCAAGAGCGAATCGGACTCGCACACGAA
Source organism: Dryobota labecula (assembly GCA_947523025.1). Classification (NCBI taxonomy): domain Eukaryota; kingdom Metazoa; phylum Arthropoda; class Insecta; order Lepidoptera; family Noctuidae; genus Dryobota; species Dryobota labecula. The sequence continues at coordinate 22,211,495 of OX383289.1, read as the reverse complement.
GGGTTCCGTACCACCACCGTAAATATTTAACACTATATCATAATATTTCTTTAGCACAATTCTTGTATGAGAATCCCATAATTTTTAACTTCTTTTTTATTTTTATTTTTTGTTGTTATAGCGGTCATATAGTAACCTAACCTAACTATAGTAATTTGATACATTTTCCAAGTCAAATCGATCTGTTTAATCGGCGTATCTGTATGCCTTACCGTTCCCATGATAATGCAAAAATCGAGACCGATGTATCTACAGACGGATGTATCTGCAAATAGCTTGTCCTGTAAAATATGCTTCGATTCAGTTACGTCACTTAGATCAGTGACGACAGTACACTCTCTGTGAAAATGTCAAGTGTTTCCCTATAACGATTCAAAAGATACAGCTCTGTGACAGACGGACGGACAGACAGCAGAGCCATTAGTGATAGGGTCCCGTTGGCACCCGTTGAGTACGGAACCCTAAAAGTTATGTGAAAATATATAATTTTTTCTGTTTGCTCAGTTAGATTATTAAAGTAGACGGTGGGTCTTTATTTAGAATTCACAGCACAAAACAGCGAAGGTAAACAAGCTTTGTGATTTCTAGGAAAAATTACTCAATTATCTCAGTAAATTGAAGTAGCAGGAAATATGTAAGAATAACAAAGTACGATACAGGCAAAGGGTTAATCTTTTTTTTCTTCTTTTATATTCTCTCTTTTTTATCTTTATGTCTGTGAACTAACACTTCTTTTGTCAACATTCAGTGATGCGTTTGTAGATACGATGTACATAATACCGATAGAGCACCAAAACCCAGAATCTACTTGTTGATAACGTATGATCCTATATGGGATCCGTTTTTTCCTTTCAGCGACTGGTGGTCGCCCGGCGTCAAAACAAAATTTTCATGCATTCTCGGGAATAAAATGACAATCGCTAAGTGCCCCGCGGTTGAACGACAGATGGCGGTCACTGGTGGCAGCCACCATCAGCTCGGTCATTTCTTCTGTCCTTGAGTTATTTACGACTGTCAGTACACACTATTAATACTCGTCCTAACTTTGAACATTAATGAACATCACGAACTGTCATTATCACGTGAACTTTGATAATAGCGGATAAGTTCTCACATAACATTAATAGCACATATGAGTAGATTATTATTATAATAGCCTATCAATTGTATTTAAATAAGTTATGGACGTGTGACCTTTGGAAAATGATTAGCTGTGCGTGAATTAGGTACCTACGAGCAAAACTGTGAAGGTCTACCAGGGGCGTAGTCACCGCGGTATCAGCCGTATCAATGATACGGGCCCCCAAGCTACAGGAGCCCCCCAGGCGCGGCCCATTTCTCAAGCTCTTGCATTCACTTAGTAAAATCACACAGAAATTCTGACCTATCGAAATCAGGGTGCTTCAACTTTTGAGCTCATTTCGGTCATGCTCATTTCATTTTCTTAATACAATCTATAAATCTATAAATGTTGAGCTTTGGCGCAGTCGGGTAAAGAGGGCCCCCAACAAATTTTCGATACAGTCCTAAAGGGCGCTACGCCACTGGGTTTACCTATTAAAGTTTTGTAGATTGGAATCAATTATTAGAGCGTGGTGATCCAGTGGTAACGGTCCTGACTTATGTACGTGTCTTAGGTCGTGGGTTCGAACCCAGGTAGGCACATTACTTTGTGTAATTTATTTCATCAGCACTGCTCTCAAAACGGTGAAGGAAAACATTGTGAGGAAACTGGTATGTCCTACACCCAAAAATTCGAAGAGATGTGACATAAAGAAAGAAGACAGACTTTTATTTGCAGCAAACATGACGCAGAGAAATGAATGAATGAATGAAATGCACCGACCCCAGCGTGGTTAAACCAGACTCGATTACTCGAATGAACCCAAAGATTCGCACTAGCACCTGGAGCCTCATGTTTCATGGTGCTACAGTGACCATTACATATCCAAGAGTAGACCGGGGGGCACGATAATGGTAGGGAAGACGTGCCCATAGGATATGGAAGGATTATTAGAGCCGTACCGGATATGCATCCTTGAGTAGGCAAAGGAATAGTGGAGAGACGGGTGTATTTAATTATGGGAGGGCATCTTTTCACGTCGTCGCCGGCATGTTGGCTCCGATTAGGTCGAGCTGCTTCCTCGACTCGTTCTTGTGCTGCTTTTATATTGTGTTAGCAAACATGACGCAGAGAAAGAACACAAATACGAAAATAACAAATTGGGGGAAAATATGCGCCACATCCACGCAAAACGGCCATCGCTCAGCATAATGCTGACATACATGCATCAACCAACCCGCACTATGACCGCGTAGTGGATTATAGCCCACTCCCTCTCCCAGATAGGAGGGCTGTGTCCCAGTAGTGGGAACTATACAGGGTGATTATGCAATAAATTAAAAATTCAATTTATGTTATAAAAAAATATAAAAAAATTGCAGTGTCTTGGTGGGTGACCCAAAGGTTTAAGGACTCATTATAAATTCTCGTATTCAAGAAGTTAGTATTTTAGAAATTATTTTTGTACCCTATCTCTATGTTTTTCAATTTAACCCAAAGGTTGACTGGTAGAGAATGCCATGTGGCATTAAGTCCGCCTCATCATCATCATCATCATCATTTCAGCCGAAAGAGGTCCACTGCTGGACATAAGCCTCCCCCAATTAATAGTTACGTATGGAGAAGAATGGGCAAGAAACTCCATACTTACTCTTTTAAAATGTTAACAATATTTGTATATAGTAATTATTAATTATATGTGAAGACAATGCACTTACCTAGACTAAAGTTTCTATATCACAATAGGTAAAAAGAATGAAAAGTGAAGTAATGACAGACAAATTAATTATCCGATAGATACATGATGCTCATATATTTACAAACATTGTAAAAGTAGATTATTTCTCTAAAATTGTGATATTTAATAACATTAGTCAGTGTGTGAGTTAAAGTATATTAATCACAGAAAATAAAATTAAGATCATAAAAATTATAAATTATACAATTAATTTAGCAACCAGTTTGATTTTGTCTAGACTCTAACCCCCTTACTAATAAACGTTGTATAGCGTCTGTATAGTTACACAACGCTTTGTCTTCTTCTATCGAAAGTCAAACTACTGACGAGTGAAAGAGAAAAATCGGTGTGTAAAAATACAGACGCTATACAACGTTTATTAGTAAGGAGGTAAATAAATTGTCCTATGGAGCAGGACGCCTTCCGGACGTAAAGAGAAGACGTAGCGTGGAAAGGTCTCCCACAAGGTGAACCGATGACCTTGTGAAAGCCGCAGGAATCCGATAGATGCGGGAAGCACAGAACCGGTCGAAGTGGCGGTGCTTGGGGAGGCCTATGTCCAGCTGTGGATGATCTTTCGGCTGAAATGATGGAGCAGGACCAGCGGATCTATCACAGAATGCGTCCCAACAATTGGAGTCTACCAACACAATTCAGCAAAATAAAGAACAACCAATAAACCTACACGAATCTTATTACTACCGATGCCAGACGTAAAGAATAGCACTACCCCATTTTCTGCCGTGGGTGTTATAAAAGGCGACTAACGGACTTACTAGAGAATGGGCAGCAGCGTTCTCTATGTATTTTTAACACCATACTGCGATCGCCAACCCGCCTGCCAAGCGTGGCGATTATAGCAAATCCCCCCCTTTTGGGGAAGGCCTATGTCCAGCAGTGGACGTCTTTCGGCTGAAATGGTAATTCATATACGAAATATTTTAAGAGATAGACTTGTAGGTGGTAAAGAAGCCATGGAAACGATTTTTCTATGAAAGAAATGAAACATGATATTTCGCCACATCAGTAAATTGCATGCGTGGAAGCAGACGCGGGTCAGGCGGGTCGCTAGTTTATTTATAATCAAAATACTGCCAACACGCAAAATCTTATCGCTAAGATAAATGAGCGAACCTCTTTTCGAATTAATAACCAATGTGATAGTGGGATAAAAGCTTTAATTTACCAATGTCCTGTATTTTAACATTACCTAACAGCTTCTTAAGTTTAAGAGAATTTTATTGTCCTTGATTTAAGGTCTGTTTTAGAACAGCAAATTTATTTTGTACGAGTAGGTACTTACAACAAATCTTTGAGATTTTATATACGAATATTTAAAACGATCGTTTTTCTACTGTAATTTGTTACGGCACAGTTTCTGTGAGATACTCACTTAAATATAAAAGTGACAGTCTATAAATACATTGATTGATTTAATTTTCAATTTATCCCCGACGCTTGCTCGACGAAGTGCCAGCCCGCGCCGTAGCTGAGCCTGTAGCTTTAAATTCCCCTGATAATAATCATAACCCTGATTTTATCCAGCCACCGTCGGTCCCTTGCCATCCTCCCTCCGACTCTGCCATAAGCCGAGATTCGTACCCCACAGGGGGTGCCCTTAGCGCGCAGTCGTATAGTTTATAAGCTTTACGCCCTGGCTGGAGGCTTTAAGTTTTTAGGAGCTTAAGGCAACCACAGGAAAGACCGGTTAAAGAGTCACGATCTCTAATGATCAACTCTGAGATGCCCCAGATATAAAAATAAAAAAAAAACATTTTCAATTTTCATGGTAATATCGTGGATTCATAAAAATAATGTTATACAGCTGTATCCGGTTAGACTGAAAGCTGACCCCAACATAATATGATAGTTCGGAAAAGGCAGATGAAAGGCGCAGGTTCATGAACACAAACACAATATATATGATTACATCACAATTCCGCACTTTAGGCGAAATTAAAGGTGTATAAGGGACTAAAGAAAGAAAAGTATTTATTGTGACTCGCACAGGAAGACCACAAAATAAACACAGAATTATTTATTTATTTATTTTAGTTATTTATTTAAACTTCTCACACACAATAAGGTACAAAGGCGGACTTAATGCCATAGGCATTCTCTACCAGTCAACCAAGGGTAGTGAAGAGATAAGATGGCAGGTGCTCTGTTTAAGAGGAGATAATGATAATAATAAAAATATTAAAAAATAACAAATAAAATAGATACACAAGTACATAAATATGTTATAAACTTATAATAGACATACATATAAATTACTATAATATATAAATACCTACCTAATAGATATATATACATATATCAAAATTCAAGGAGAAGAGATGATTGAGATGACTCTACACTATTTGTTGTGAAAATAACTCCGCAATTTCCGCTTAAATGCATACCCACTGGTGGCCGTCCTGATATCCAGAGGAAGCGCATTCCAGAGAAGAATGGACTGAATATGAAAGGAAGAATGAACAAAGTCAGAAGTATGAGAAGGACAGAGTAGGAGAAGATTGCTGGAAGAACGCAGATTCTTAGCATGTGAAGAACATAGATATTGAAAGTGAGACTTAAGATAAGAAGGAGGGGTGGGAGAATTGAGAAGGGAGAAAAGCGTGGTCAAAGCACGCAAACTTCTTCTTTGGCGAATAGGCATCCATTTGAGCTCAGATCTATAGCTCGACACATGGTCATATTTCCGCAGGTTGAAAATGAACTGCATACCACTGTTGAGCAATCTGTCGAGCTTATCCAGCAAAACCGCATTCAAGTCAAAGTAGCACACGTCACCATAGTCGATGATGGGGAAAATCAAAGTCTGCACAAGCATAGTTTTCGTCTTAGCGGGCAAAAAGTTTCTCAGTCGGTACAGAGATCACAAAGTACCGTTGACCCTTTGGCTAACACTAGAAACCTGGCGCTGCCAGCTAAGCGTTGAGTCGAGATGCAAACCGAGATCCTTCACCGTAGGGGTAATGGGTATAATGGTTCCATTGAAAACAATAGGAGGAAGAGAGCTGAGTGCCACCCTACCCATCATGCGCGAGCTTCCAATTACAATGCCCTGACATTTTGAGGGGATTACTGACACCCCAAAACTATCAGACCACTTTTTGATAGCATCTAAGTCTCGGCTTACATCTGCTATAGCGTCTGATAAACCTTCCACAATTATAAAAGTATAAAAAATAAAATCAGAGTTCTGTACGAGGCCAAACGGCTCCTATCTCAGCATGATGCTGCAACATTACACACTAACCATCTTATTCAGCTCTGTTCAGCTTTTGTCCATAGAAAACAACGATTTTGTACGGAGATGCGTACCTACGCATCTGTTCAGCTTTCATCTCCATACAAAATCGTTGTTTTCTATGGACAAAAGCTGAACAGAGCTGAATAAGTGTAGTTTGTCCCTAAGGATCCATCCTATAATAATTAAACTGTAAAATAAAAATAAATAGCTTTCCTGAAAAAAAAAATGGCATAAGGATGAATTCAGAAGTGAAAATACAAAACTTTGGAATAACTGGCTCTTTTATACATATAGCTCATGGAAAGCGTTCGATGACGATGACGCGAGTTCCATGATTTTTGTTCACCCAAAAAGTACACATATATACACAGTATATATATAGCTCATGGAAAGCGTTCGGTGACGATCGTGAACCCATAAGTTTATCTCCTACCAAAAATCGCTCAACGCGCCTAAAGAAGTTGGTCATGTAAAGCGTTCGGTGACGATCGCAAACCCATAAGTTTTTCCCCTACCAAAAATCGATCAAAACGCCTAAAGAAGTTTTCACATAAAAAAAAATTGAAAAACAGCTACACACATACATATATTATGTTTTAGAAGCAAAAAATTTCAGACGAATTCATTTTATAGATAGGTACTAAAGGCTCCTTCAAACAAGGGAAACACGCGACGCGACACAAAGGCACCGCTCGTCGCGCGACACGTGGTACCTTTGTGTCTCGTTGGGTGTCGCGCCTGTTTATAAGAACCTAACAACATAAATTTTACTCTCTCAGAAACGTGGATTTAGTATTTATATAACTCGGGCTCACTATATTTTTTACTGCACCGTTTTTTTTTTTTTTTTTATCTAAGTGTTATAACTATAACAGAGCTTTTTATATTTCCCATGGATTCAAAAAACTAGTAAGCGCGGTCTCTATCGGAACATTCCACCTTAAATTCTTTAAAAAATGCACCATTATCATCTTATTCTAAAAAGTTCCAAACAAACTTTAAATACAGTGCAAAACATGTATACAAACAACTGTTCAGTGTTCATAGTGTAGTGCTCGTGTGAAATTCCTCACAAATTTCTTCGTTTTTTCTTTAACTAGGTACGATAATCTCCATTAGAGGAAACAAGAATTATCGTGGGAATACGAACCTCCGTTATTAGGCCTAGAGTATTGTGAGTCATCGGGTCAGAGATAATACATTCATCGAGGTTTTGCATTCTTAGGTTGATGCTTAATGCTTAAGCTTGCACGCGATGATGGAGAGAGAAAATGTTGGCAAAAGTAATGTTGTGGAATGAAAGTGGTAGGTGGGTTAGGAATATCCAAATTACTTCTATAATATTATATTTTGAGTCTGTCCTATCAATCCCTTCCTCACAAGTAAGCAAGTTTGTAATAAAACAGGGACTATTTTGGTTAGCCCCATAAAGGGATTTTCGCACTCTGGACAACTGCACAATTTATGGTATTGAGAACTCTGGGCTTCATAAGGTCGTCGGTCCGCCTTGTGCGAGACACGCAGCCAGCGCGTCTGGTTCGCAGTCGCCAATCTAGAACCTTTCGGCCCCATCGGCCATCTGTTCTGCGAGCAATGTGCCCTGCCCAATGCCACTTTTGTTTGGCAATTCTTCGGTCTATATCGATAATTGGTTGATACTAAAGTAGTATTTTAATAGGTTAATCATAACCATCATCTTTGGCTATCCGGCTCGAAGGACCAAAAAGATGTATGCGCTGCTGAATGGGTCGCACGCACCTTGGATGTTAGCTTGAAATGATAAGACACGGATAGCCAAAGATGATGGTTTACTGAATATGTTTCACTACCACGTAACTTATGCTACCTATATGAATATTATGTGAATGAGTACAGCTGACTATAAACGCTGATTGAGAACTACCGCGTTACACTATAATTTGTGTAAGGCGACGGAAAAGTGCTGATCTAGGCAATGCGCGCGTGCCATGTACGATACATGACTCGTACATTAACACTAGGTTAATAACATAGGTAACATGGAATAAGCAATAAACCAATTACAAGTACTTTTGAATTGTCAAGGGGTCGGTCAGTCAGAATGATGAAGCTAGCCAAAGTCAAAGCTAGCAAGTAGCCATTTCTAACGCATAGTAGGTTCCTATGGATAAGAACGGGCAAGAAACTCCACGGAAACTCTTTTCAAGAGTTTGAGAGTTATTGTTGTTTGTTGTTGTTGTTAAGTTGTTTGTTGTTGTTGTTGTTGTATTGTAATATTATTCATGTTGAAATGATACATGTGAGATCAATGTAGAAAGACGTGCACGTTAAAAGCGTCCGTAATAAAAAGACGTAAACAAAAAAGCTATTACAAATTAAAATAAGCCTTGGCAGATAAGAATGACCAGTCCCTACTGACGGTGCCCGTTCACGAACATGATGTATGGATGGATGGATAAAGGGTATTTAAAGATCCAACACGTACGCCTGAAGCTACCACCAGCGAGACATTTGAGTGAGCATGACATACTCTCAGCCGCCAGGGCACATTCAAGTCGATGAAAGAGGTACCCAGTAAATAATTTAATAATAATATTAATAATAATTTATTTCATCATCAAACATAATACAATGGATTACATATACTTATAGGCTAGTACATGGGAGCATCTGTAGCCGAACTAGGACGAGTAGTCAGTTAGTTATCTCGGCATACAGCGCCAGACCCCTCAAAACTGACAATAATACATATTAGCCCCAAAACACATGCAAATATATGCATCAATGAATGTGAGAAGAAAAACTGAGACAATACAAACATGTGTGTGTATGTGGGAGTTATTTTGTGTAAGTGTAGAGTAGTGAAATGTGTTGGGATGTTGGATAGTGTAAATACGTCTTACCGAAAAATAATAATTAAATTAAATTGTTTATTTGATAAAATCACTAACTACTGCTGAATAATGAACAGGTTCTCCGTTTACTCATAGGAAAGAGCAATTAGGTAGCTATGTACCGTCTTCTTACATAAAGATTTGTTGAGCGGATGTATGTTGAGTTCTTTATTTATTTTATTGTAAAGAAAAGTGAAAAATGTTAGCTTTATAGAAGGTACTTCCTTGTATGCATCACCATAGCTTTTAGTATTGTTTGTGACCAGCCGTCGAGAGACAGTTTGGTGCAACGTGCCATTCTCGACGGGTCTAATCACTTAGCTGTCTCCACAGGCAACACACTTTGTGAGCGAGTCACTTCTGTTTCAGCACTTTCCCTAAAATCAACCTTATAGCCCCGACTGACCTACTAGCTCGACTTATGTATAAGTTGGTCAAGGCATGATAGTTACTATGTCCTTGTCACGATCTACACGCGGATTCTGACTGAGTTTTGCGTGTAATGAAACAGGTTTATGACTATTTTGATTGGTATAGTTCTTGGTTTTGGTTGGTAATCTTATTTTGTAAGGTTCTTTGTTAACGCTGCCTGTATCTATAAGAAATACATATTATACACTAGCTTTTCCTAAAATAAAAGTAGCCTAAGTTTTTCCTTATAACATCGGCTATCTGTCAGGGAAAGTCCCGTTAAAATCGGTCCAGTCGTTTCGGAGATTAGCCGGAACAAACAGATAGATAGACAGTCAAAAATTTAAATACCTCATATTCTTTCTATAAGCATTTAGTAAAAAGTTGTTATTGTGAAATTACAAACAGACCCTATATTTTTTTTTTATTTGTATGTTGTATGTAAATATGTATTGTATGTGTAGATTGAAGTAGCTTTTCGTGTATGTCAGTGTGACCACGGTATTTTTCTAAACTCCGCAACGGATTTTGATTTTTGCATTAGGTGTTCGAATACATTTTATGGTAGTCATTATATTTAACCCCATTGAAAAATGACCCGCAATATTTTGGACGGCCTATCCAACGATACCTCCCACCATGGGATAGACGAGAAAAAAAAAATATCATCCTTACTTTACGTGCAGGGTAGGTACTAATATTTTAGAGCTACAAAAATGCTGACGATGCTGTAAATGCTGAAAATGCATGAACATAGCGAATCTATAAGGATTCCTAGTTGACTACGGAACCCTAAAAAAGCGTTTCTCTTCAAGTATAAGTCGCAGGTCGTTCGAAACTTATAGCACCCATAAAATTGGCTTATTCCACAAATCCCCCCTGAAAATCCCCCTTAGGAGGAAAAGTGGAATCTATAAAAAACAGTCTAGAATTCACCCCTGATAATCCCGCTTAGGGGGGAAAACTAGAATTGAAAAAAAAAAAAAAACTTATTCCAAGACCCCCTAAAAGTGTTTTTTTTTTTACATCAGGATTCAGTAATAAGCCTATTAGATTTGAGTACAATTTAATAGTAATAAGCCTATTGGATTGTACTCCAATTGGACGCCCCTCTCTGATTTTAAGAGATTACAGCAGTTTTGAAATCCAACAAGAACGGGGAAGTTATACTGATTAGAAAATATAGGCATTCTAGACTGTGCAAACAATTGTTAGCTTAGTATGACAAAATATTGTCAATTCCTCCCTTGGTTATAAAATATTGGCAGGAAGATTATCTAGTTTATATGAAGGGGTAACTAGTACCATAGCCCTAAAATATAAACCTATAATATTTAGTAAGATAACAAACATCATACCACGTACTAGCAGGTAACTGCAGTGTCTAACAAAAGTGAAACTTAGCTTCGTAACAGGAGCCACGCTACAGCCGTGCTGTTGAAGTCAGCCGATGTCAGGCGATTTTGAAGAAACTTTACAGGCATAGCATAGTCGCAGCCAAGTGAAGACTTAAATATCCTGGAATTTGAAATAAGGCCACACGAGTATCTATTCAATTTTATGACATACGCCACCGTTGGAAAGATACTACAGAGTTGGAAAGATTTATGTTTACTTCTTATAATAGTATATACGTTCCTGGTAAATGATTTGCCATTTTATAAGCTTCTCGCTTTGTAGGTCTTACTTACTAATAATATTAGGTTTACCCATAATAAGGGTATCTTATACCTAAGCTCACTCTATACACACATAAACTTCAAACGCACAAACAGATTTAATATTCAGAAACTGACAGATACAAAACTCACGTTTACAGGGAGTCGAACCCTTTATTGCAGTAACACAGGAACTCAAGCAACAATCATAACATTACCTACTTAAAATTACTTACAGGGGATTAGGAATAAGCCGGATTATGAGGGGTGAATCCTAGACTGTTTTTTAAAGATTCCACTTTTTCTTCCTAAGGGGGATTTTCAGGGGGGCTTTGTGGAATAAGCCATCAAATTGTACCAAAAGATATAAAAATATGATCTTATCTTACACGTTTCATGCACGTGACTTTTCGACTATTATAAGTAATCGTTAAACCCACTCGATTTTTACTCGGATTTTAAGTGTGAACACAAGTAAGAATCGATTTCAATACGCTATTTTGTTTTATAGATTCAACATTGCGATATCTCGAATGCAAGCTTGATTAGGAAGTATTAGTTACGCGCTACCAAACACCTGTTTTAAGATTAAATCGAATAGAATCGTAAGCGATAAGATTTCTCGGGAGTTTCTAAAATGTAATGCTAATGAATATTTATATGTGAAATGATAAAATCAAATGTTGAAACATTTGGAACGAAGTTCTTTAACGCGGGTTGCGGTAGGATCGAGTGTCAGGTGGAAATCGTCATTTAACGAAAAAGTGTTATTTATGCCCGAGAAAGTCAGTTTCAAACTGTGAAAAGTATTATTTAAAACATACGTGAGAAAGAAGTCGTTCCTGACGGGGGTCCTGCGACCCCACACGTTTTTTTTATTTTATTATTATCACAGATCGGAATAGATAGAAGAAAATAATTATTATTAAAATTATTATAATTATTATATAATAATTTACTTAAACTTCGAGGAAGGATGTAACATAGAGTGGATAAATCCTCCACTAAAATCCCAGAATTATTATAATGACGTTTAAATCCCGGGATTTAAAAACTACGAATTATTTATTGGACTTTATATATAGTTACAAATTGGTTGTTAAAAATGGTTTTTAAATCACGGGATTTAAACGTCATTATAATTATTCCGGGATTTTAGAGGAGTTATTATACAATTTAAGTTACTTGCTTCCTCGAAGTTAAGGTAAATTGACTACCTTTTCCGATATCTTATTATTATAGTAAACAGTTGTAAGAGCAGTAGACGAGTTTGAGTTTATAAATTCCAATACTAATTAGCACAAAGTCTGATTGCCATTGATTGAGTTTTTTTTTTCAAAGAAATTTCACAGTTCAGAGGCTTGCGCGTTTTATACTTTCCCAAAACGCTATTCTGTATTCTCAAAACCTTAGTTTCCCTTTTACAACATATCTACCCGGAGGACAAGGATGAGTCTGTATCAATACCTAAAGATGGACATACTGATATTGCGACGAAATTAAAATAGACTGTATCTACCGTAGATATACTGTATAATAATAAAATTTTATTCAAAAAATTACAAGGTATAAAAATGGGTACAGTTTTGCATAAATGTAAATTATATTCCTAAGACTTACGTGCCTGAACTAGGTAATCCTGTGTTTCAGGCGAAAAGTACTAAGACAGTCTTTAAAAAATTAATAAATAATCTAAAAGTTGTCAATAAACAAATAAATTATAATTATGTTCAGTAGCTCTTAGTTTCTAAATTTGATAAATACTTATCGTAGTATACATACATATTTACTTTAACACAGTTTGTGTTTGTTTGTGTATAATGTATTTAATCTATTGAAATCAATAGGTAAATAATGTACGGACGTCAATTAGCGAACGAATACTGACAACGCTGATGGCGGTCGTAATTTAATCCAAAATATCAGTTGATAATTTATTCACAAGTCGATTTCACGGCAATGCTGCCATATTTAAGCCTCGACTCGGATATTTTTAGATTCAGTTTAAAGTGTGTGAGATATTTAAAACTTAGTTTCTTTAATTTGTCATACAAAGCCTTTTTTATTTGGGTTTTCAAAATATTTTTTTCTTAAATGACAATAAAGTATTTAACAATCAGGGCTCATTTGTTACCGGTTGAATAAATTATGACAAAATTAAATATTTTCTCTATAAAAGCTGTCAAACCCAGACAAAATATAAGGAAAGACTATTGAAAAATCAACCCTCATAAAAGAAATGAAAAGGTATGAAAATATATTTTTATCCCTTCTCGTCGTGTAAATCTTGTTTAGGTATTTCCTAGAATTTTTATTGCGAACAACGAAAAATTTCAGAGGAATCTTTGAAATTCTTCGTTGTTCGCAAAAAATATATTTGTTGTTTATTTATTTATTTTTATATATTTTTTTGTACCCCAGACATAACAAAAAGCAAAACTTATACGCTACAACATATACAATTGGCTGCCTTATCGCTAAACTGCGATATCTTCCAGGCAACCTTGGAATGGACAGAAATTTTCTGGATATAAAATGGGATAGTTCGCAAAATTGCTTACTGCACTAACAGTAAACACCAAAGCGTGCAGCAAGCCAACAACAAACAGTCAACTAACAAAGTTCATGGAAACACTAATCACAAATTTACTGCTAGTAAAGATGGGCTGAGTGATGATTTTTCTGTATCAATGATTGCATGACAATGACAAAAATATATCGATGACGGGAACAATGAAAAAATCATCAATGATTTTTATTTGAGTATGTATAAGATCACGTCACTGCAATTATGAGTGCTGGAATGGACAGGAACGGTTTGGTGAAATTATTATCATGCGCCCATTTTATCGAAACTCTGTGGTTCTGTGACTTCAATGTCGCCGATCGCGCAGTCTCGCAACTTCCGCGTCCCCCCGAGACGGCCAGCCCGCGCCAGTCCGAATCACCGAAGTTAGCGTTCATTTAGGTAATGATTTAAGCATTGATGATTTTGGCGTTGTCATTGGATGATGAAATGATTTTAAAATATCGATGATTTTTACATGTGTCATGATATCGGACTCATCTCTAACTGCAAGACAAAAATATATCAAAATTCGGCTCCTGAGCAATTAGGGCGTTCAACGGATTGATCGCCTGGGTTGTGGGAGCATATCGAGCAGTATGGGTACGCACAGGCGGAGCCGCGAACATGCACCGCGAGGCACAGGCGCGCGACCGCCGCAGTCAGTCCGGAGCAACCAATGAACAGCGAGCTAAAGTAGTCGCGTCATCGATCTTATTGTTGAGCAATAAGTAATAATGCATCAACAGCGCACATTTACGTCTTAGTTCCAACGTGTTAATGCCTACCATTCCCGCAACAAACAGAGATAGATACAAGTAGGGATAATACCCTTTTTTTTTATATAGGTACTGAGCAAATTTTCGTATTTTCGTTTGAACCCAGACAGGCGCTTTACTTTGTGTAAATTATTTCATCACCACTGCTCTCAAAACGGTGAAGGAAAACATCGTGAGGAACACTGACCGACCCAGATGACCCCACCACTCTCATCCAGGAGAGTCGTAGGGAAACCAGTACAGCTCGTAGAGTATACACGAACACACGATCCAAATTCCGACCTCGCTTTAGAGGTCCCGCGCGAAATCCACCCCGACCTACTATTATTATCGTCAATAATAATAATAGCCCTCCCCGTCCCTTGCCGCCGCTTAACGATGTGCCAGCATGTGGTTTAGCTGAGCCTGTAATCCAAACTCCCCATGACAATAATCAGAACCCTGATGTTATCCAGCCACCGACGGTCCCTTGCCACCCTCCCTCCGACACTGCCCTAAGCCGAGTTTCGAACCCCACCTGGGGTGCCCTTAGCGAGCAGTCGTCTAGTTTAAGTAGCTTTTAGTAAAAACTCCCCTGGCTGGAGGCGTAAACTTCTTTTAGGAGCTTGCGGCACCACAGGATAGCCCGGTTAAGGAGCAGGAACCCCCAGCGGTTATACCTCCGAGATGCCATGCACAAAAAAAAAAAAAATCGTGAGGAAACCGGCATGTCCTACAACCAAAAATTCGAAGACATGTGACATCTTCCAATCCGCACTGCGCCGCGTTGTGTATTACGGCCCACTCCTGCTAACCGAGAGGAGGCCTGTGTCCAAGCATTGGGAACATTATAGGCTGGTTATGCAGGTTTTTTTTTTGTTCTGGGACATGCCGATTTCCTAAAGATTTTTTCCTTCACTCCCCCGTATAATCTACCTTAAATGAGTCAGGCAAACACTCACACATAAATCTTACCCACACCTCTCTCACTTATCTATCACATTCTAACATGAATCTTGGTCCAAATCAAACAGTTGTCTTATCTCTACTTAATCTAATTCATGCTTCATCGATATTTATGCTTGAAAGTCGTTCTAGAAAACATTGTGTGAAAGTAATCAGTTAACAAAGTTCAACGAAATGATTTCTGAATTAGGAATTTTCTTGTTCATACATTATTTATTTCACAATTCCCTTCATCATAAGAACCGTAATATCTTAATTGAAAAAGCAGTTTGAACTTCAAAAATAATTAATCATTTCAATTCTTGGTTGATCGATCCCTACCATAACATCTCAGCTGGTTAATTAGAAATTAAGCATATCCGTTACGAAGATAATTCGAGTAAATAAGCTGTTTTTATTGAACAAGATCAATGTTCTAAGGGCGAGATCTATAAACTTCACTTAGCACGTGCTTTTGCTTAGACCATTGGGGTAATTGCGTAACACAGTAACAAAGGGTTTCATTTTGACAGTTTAACAACATTGATTGCGTTAAAAATTTAGGTACATTGTTGTACAGACAAATTTTTCGAACATAGGGAGCAAAGGATTAGCAATATCCAAAATCATTCAGATCGTGGTTGATAGTATAGAGATATGAGGGACAGGGTGTAAAGTTCAGTCATCCTCTATTGAAAAGGGAGGATCCTCCGACCAGACGGGTGTGTCTGGTGGGCAACTGCCCAACGGTTGATGTAGGGATGTTGTATATAATAATGCTAATCGCGCGGTAACTCTGATTGCGCGATGCAGGATTTGTGACGTCAGGTCTTTGATGCGTAGTTGGCATGTGGCGTTGTAGATGCCGCCACAATAATGTGTTAAGCAATTGGGGGTCAGGTTTCCGTCTCTTTTATGTTGAGTTGCACGAAACCAACATTAGTTTAACGGAGACTTTAAGTTCATGCCATCCCTTACATTTTGTATCAAAAAGAAAGTGACAGCATCAATTTAAAGTCTCCGTTAAACTAATGGTGGTTTCGTGCAACTCACCCTTACTTTGACAGTGGCGGGAATAACGCTTGGTCAAAATACGTGTTATGTAACGTTTCTCTGAAAAAGAGTAATGTTGAGTTAATTATCACAAATTTTGGAGTTACAGCATTTTGTTGTAATATTTTTAGTAGCTTCATTAATATTAATTGACTTATTACCGGTCACTTATTTTAATGTTTTTATAGGGAGGTTGGTTGGTAGGTTGGCTGTGTAGATTAATAAAATAACATTATTCGTTTATTTTGGTTATTTCGGATGGAATAAGTAGGAACATTATTTTGGAGGCGTATGAAGTAAGTCTACAAATATATATTTTTAGAACAATTGAGCTTTCAACAGAAAAGAAAAATCACAATAAAATAACTGATTCCTTGTCTCATTTTGAGCATGAAAATTAAGAAAATTGTCTATTTGAAGCAGAATAATATCTGAAACGAAAATAAGTCAAGTAAATAGGTTTTTTTACTGTGAAAGATCTATGTTCTAAGGCCGAGATTTATAAACGACACTTAGCACGTGCTTTGGCGTAGACCATGTTCCTGTCTCTATCTTGAATTTCTAGTTTGACAGTTGTGCGACAGTGACAGGAATAACTTTTAGCCCAAAGAACGTGCTAAGTAACGTTTATAGATCTCAGCCTAAGACTAATACGGAGTTAATTCATACTAATTATACTAATTTTAATAACCTCATTGTATGTTTGTAGCTGTAATGGAAATGCTTAAAGCGTTACATTTGTTTTTTGCTTTGCAAGAGCAGTGTATTGAAACATTCATTCTAGATTAGCAGTTTTCTATGGTGAAATGTTTTGCTTGTATTAAGTTATGCTTGTAAATTTTTAGTTAAGACTCAAGAAACTTATTGGCAAGGCTTCTTTTTAATGGATTGACCCTAAATCGAATGGCCTAAGACTGGGAAACGTGATTTTTTTTTTTGTAAAAGAACCTTTGACCTACGCTGTTTCAAACAAAAAAAAAAACTAACTTTTGTTTCTCCTAATAAAATGTAGAGGCAAAAATAAAAATATAGTAGAACTGATATATAAGAACTTCTCTTCCTCTCCATGTTCGCACACTGAAAATTCGGAAGATAGGATATGGTTCAATGCATTACAAAAACATTAAAAACCGTCTGTGATTTCGGAACAGACTGAATTTGTTTAATGTAAACACAAAATTGTAATTACTGAAACAACTTTGAGATATGAGTATGTTTTACTTATTATTTTAGGTACTCCAGACGTAAAATAATAAGTAAAACACACTTAATACTAATTATAACGTATTATAAATTTAATGTTGGTGCCTATGTAGGTGTATGATAATGCCGTAGACTCTTTATTACATTCGTGTTTACATTTAGTTGTTACATAATAAGTAAGTTCCAACATGAAACCCGGTTAGGGCACGGAAATATAACAGATAACAAATTGAACAAAACAAGCATTCAGTGGAAGGTACCTTACTGGATTGCAAGTTTGTTAAACAAATATATTAGATATAATTTATTATAGATAATATTACTATGTAGTAGTTATTGATTTATGAGGTTATTTTAATTAATATCATGAGGTTATTAAATTATTTTATTTATGTGTATATATTATTATGTTTTATTAATTTGAATTTGTTATTTTTATTAATTTGTATTATATATTTTATTTTATTAATTTGTATTAATTATTATATTTTATTTATTTGCATTAATTATAAAATTTCATTCATTTGTATTACTTATTGTATTTTATTCATCATCATCCTCATCATTTCAGCCGAAAGACGTCTACTGCTGGACTGCCTCCCCCAATTGCGGGGGTTTGCCATAATCGCCACGCTTGGCAGGCGGGTTGGCGATCGCAGTATGGTGTTAAAAATGCATAGAGAACGCTGCTGCCCATTCTCTAGCAAGTCCCTTAGTCGCCTTTTACGACACCCACGGGTGGAAATGGGATGGTGCTATTCTTTACGTCTGGCACCACACGGAACATTAGTATTTTATTAATTTCTATAAATTTTTATATTTCATTAATCTATATTAATCTGTATTTGATTAATTTCTATTTTTATTATATTTTATTAATATGTTTTGTTTTGTGTAAGTGTATGAGTGTGTGCTTTAATTAAGCCTAGTGCTGTAATTAAGCCTAAGGTACGTCTTTAGACTACATCATAAGTTTCTAATATTTGAAAAAACACAATTTATATTATTCTATATTAGGCTTCTTTTGTTACTATAATGAAATTAGGTACGTATTTTCTACAATAAGTATATTATTCTAGTGAAATTCTATGTACAATATCAATGTAATCGTCTCTTCTAGGAAACTCCGAGCATAGCCCGCTCCGTAACGCGCTGAGCGACCTTAAATTTGTGACCACTCCGACTGACAGTGTCCACGTTTCGGCACCGTATGTCATATCGGGCAGGACGCACTGGTTGAAGACTTTTTAGTCTTCAAACACTGCGGGAAAAGTCTACTTAAGATTAACAGACTGAAATATTTTTTTTATTAATAACGCTATCACAATCCAAGACATAGCTTTCATCACAATTATATTATGCCATCAAGAAGAGTGACATTTATTTGATTTAAGACTACGAAATGGTACGATCGGACCTACTGGTGATTCTATTTTTATCACAAGAAAAAAAGCCTTTTTAACGTTTTTGTACTTTTTCTTTCTTTTACATAACATCACGCCTGAATTCCCTGTAACGGGATATTTTCGGGCATAACATAACAAAATAGCTTTATGCCAGAAAGTCAGTTTCAAGTATCAAAGGTGAAAAGAAAAGAAAAACGTTTGACACTTGTAATTTGAGACCGCACTTGATGGCTCTGTATTAATACATGAACAGAGAAACGAACTTCTTCCAAACCGGGTGTTCAACGATACCTTCTGACTTTTTATTTTTATTTTAATCTGAAATATTAATAAGGATGCGATAAGGTAGCCTGCGAAATTAAACTTTTCTTATGTTATGTTTTCTTAAGTCAGTGTCAGGTTGTCTCTTGATTAAATTATATTTCCCGAAAAAAAAAATTTTTTTTTTGTATGTTCAATTGTCGAATAACTTCTCCCGCCCATAACAAATACGCTTTACAGAATTATAATCATTAGAATCAACAAAAAAACTTTTCAAGTTAGAATTGGCCTCAAATATCATGATTTGGTGAAATAAACATTCAATAATTTAATATAATGTCGACATATTCTGTTGCCCATTGGGACCACTACCTATAGAATTTGTTATGGTGCACACGGCTACATATCAAGCTATACATTTACAGTATAAGCATACCTCTCATTGTACGGAAATCCTATACAATGCGAGATCAGCTAATACTGGAAATTATAGCTTGATAATATGTAGCCGTGTGTACAAGCATGCTGTGAAACTATTTTATCTTGAAGTGTGCTACAATATCGCATTGGGTCTAGCCTGTAAGGATGTTTGTATGTTTGGAGTAAATAAATAAATACATAAATATGAATTTTATTTAGAGAGTTGTATTTATGATTTTTATGATTATATAATTCTATAAATTAATATTTGATACGGTCGCGTGTCATATTTAGATCAACAAACAAACCGATACTAGCCTGCAAATTGCGAAAAACGTAAGAAAATATTTAATTTCGCGGGCTAACCTGACGCTTTTACCTTAACAAAAGGGCTGACAACCTCTTAAATACCCTTGATAAAATAAAGGGTAAAGCCCAAAATGTTTAACCACTTTTTAATAGCCACTGTTTAAAGATTAATTAGCAAGTATGTAATTACTGTTTCAAATGAAATCAACATGAAAGTTTTCAGTAAAGTTTTATTTTAATTTATGAATTACTTTTGACGAATGAAAAAAATAAATACGATTATTTTTTGGCTTCGTTAATTTACTCAACATGTATTTTGTTGTCCTAAGATCTGAGAATGTTAAAACAGAGATAATATAAATGTTTAAACGAAATTATCATAAAGACTTTCAGAATACCAGCGCAGCGCTGCGATACTTATTTTTAACCTTTTGACCGCCACGTCTAAAAGCAAAAATGTGCCCTTGGCGCCAAGATACGAATTCATCCTCTCGAGTTTTTGTCATCTTATGTTAATATAGATGAAATATAAAGAAAGAAGTTCAACTAATATAAATTAGGATAAGTCGAGGAATATAACTAGCAAAATAAATAAAAAATAATGTTGTTTTATGAGCTTTATTTACGTATAAAAGTCTGTTATGTAGTCGTGACCGTGGCGTGCTGGGCACATTTTGGTTTGTCATATAGACATGACTGTGGTGGTCAAAAGGTTAAATGTCGCAGCATCATGCTGAAATTGGAGCCTTTTGGCCTCGTACCTCGTAGGATCTGCTGTTTTTTTTTTTTCTTTTTATTTTTTTTATATAATTTTATTTTTCATAATTTTTCCTGTGAGAGTCACAATAAATACTTTTTTTTTCTTTCTTTCTTTCTATTATAAAGACGTCACCAGTTAACATCACTAAAAACAAAAATAATGCAATTAACCCACCTAGTCTACCAATCCCACTTAGAATATATGTTCTCATAAAGCACCAATCAGAGAGCTTCTTCATTAAATAAAACCTGCTTGTAATAGTTTAAATATTTGTCGATCGGAAGCTGGAATGTCGTACCGCCGGTACCAACTGCGGAATCTTGTTCAGCTTCCGTTACGTAGACACTGAGGTGAATTTTTTGACATTGAGAGACTATTTATCGATGTAAATAGGTGACGTATCCTCATCATCATCTGCCCAGCCTTTTCTCAAATATGTTGGAGTCGGCCTCCAGTCTAACCGGATACAGCTGAATACCAGTATTTTACATGGAGCGACTGCCTATAAAATATTAAATATAAAGCGTAACACGTTTTGTTGAGGATGATATTCTCATAGCATGTACAATTCCTTTTTCTTTTTTTCTTATATTCTTTTTTCTATTCTATCATATTTTAAATTAAATTATATTAATTTTCTTTAAATACGCTGTGCTGGTACAGCGTCTTAATAATTGTTTGCTGCACCGGACGACGTCATTACGTCAACGCCGGCTGTCGCTGAAAACCAGCGCTGGGGCTCTGTCTTGCATAGGGTCGCAGCATAATGCTGAGCGATAGCCGTTTTGCGTGGATGTGACGCATTTTTCCCCCATAGTTTTCATATATTTTTTTTGTGTGTTTATATTCTTTATTGCGTCATGTTTACCGCAAATAAACGTTTTTTCTTTCTTTCTTTTTTCTTTCTAGTAAGACCAAAGGGTATTACCCAGCAATTGGTTAGTAATTGGCCAGTAATTAAGGTTAGACTTTCAAAGAAAGAAAAAAAATTGTGCATGTAGGTGAACACACAGCTATAAATTTCCAGTATAAAATGATCTCGCATTGTATAAGATTTCCGTAAAATGAGAGATCAGCTTTTACTGGAAATGTACAGCTTGATAAATATGTAGCCTTGTGTACGTAAACAATTTCAAGTCTATAATAATATTTTTAGCGGAAAATTACGGTTCACAGATTACTCTCAGAGTAATTAACTGTCAACATTTGATATTGGTGATACCTGCTAACAACGTTGGTATAATTATGTTGGTACCTATTGCCAACATTTGAGCCAACTTTACTCCAATATCAAAGAAAATCCACTTATACGTCTATTATACGTTGTTATTAAGTTCAAAAGCCTCGACTAACTCCGTATAATTTACTTCCGTTATGCTCCACCACCTGTTGTTGATTATTTTTAGCACTGTTTTTATTTCATTACCTATGGGCAGCAAGCATGCAGTACACCTGACGATAAGTGGCCACCAGAGCTATTGGACATCTGCAATACCACTGGTATTGAAGGTTCAATTCTATCCAAGATTAATGCCAAAAAATATTGCACGTTGGATTTACAACTATCTATTGGCACTGGGCTTTCAGCCCCGGAATCTCGGTCTCGAAAATTTCGAGTCTCGATGATTTTTTGGTATTTTCGAGACTCAAGACTGATGTTTTCGTTCCCGGGAATAACAAGACTTTTGAGATTTGTCCAATGGTTTAGGGAAATACCTAAACTATTGTTACAATTACTTAATATCCCCCCACTAGAGTAGAAGCAGAGAGAGATTTTTTCTAACGCGAGTTATTTATGTACTAAATTCAGGTCCTCCCTATCTGAAACTACATTAAACGCCCTTATAAAAATAAAAAGACTCATCTATTTTTGATTATATAATTTGAGATTGTAACTGTATGTTTAATAAAGTATTTGATTGAAATATCGTGTTTCGACTACCTTAAAGCCTATTAGCCTATAAATATAAAACCTACTTTTGAAATAATCTCGTAAGTCTCGTTTTTCCCGGGAATGTCGAGACCGCACCGAGTCTCGATTTTTCAGAAATGCAGCGAGATTGAGCCCTAATCGGCACTGAGCCTAGTGTTGAAAATTTAACATTGCGTTTTTGTTTAAGACATTTCATTGAACTGTAACCTAGGTTACAGTTCAATGAAATGTTAGTAACAACAGGCAAAAGTAAAGCAACAGACTTATAACATGCTGTGATCGTCATATCATGATCCAACGTAGTGCATGCATAATAAGAATGATCATGCTCAAGAGGCATCAGGAACCGACCTAGATTCCTTTTCTAAGTGGCTGATATAATAATAACATTATTAGAAATCTACTCGAATCTGTTCGTCCTTTCAAATTTTGCTAGCGGACACAGGCCTCAACCTCTCAACGACCTTCGTGCAACAAAAGTTGTACACTTGTACTATAATCCCTTCTATACGGATTTAACCTTCATGTTAAACACGGAAGATAGTTACAATGAATACAATTAATTTTGTTTTGTCTTGTGATAAAGTCAACGTTAATTTGCGTCCTATGTATATTTTGAATTTTATTTTAGTTGAAGTAGAGATTTTTGTGAAAGATTTCGTCCAGGACTACCGCAATCATCTATGTCTGTCACCAAGCAACGTTGCTGAGTTTCGGTTTGAAGGGTGGTGTAACTACAGGATCATCATTTCAGCCGAAAGACGTCCACTGCTGGACATCGGCTTCCCCAAGCACCGCCACTTCGAGACCGGTTCTGTGCTTCCCGCATTTTTGCGGCCTTTACAAGGTCAGCGCTCCACCTTGTAGAAGGCCTTCCAACGCTACGTCTTCCGGTACGCCGTCGCCACTACAGAAGCTTTCGGCCCCATCGGCTATCTGTTGCCTAGCAATTCTTCGGGTATTGTCGGTTATTAGTTCTACTGCGGATCTCTTCATTTCTGATTCGATCACGAAGGGAAACTCCAAGCATAGCCCTCCCCATTGCCCTTTGGGTGACTTTTAGCCTTCTTATAATGGCCATTCTGAGAAACCGCGTTTCAGTGCCATGTCATCACTGGCAACACACACTGGTTAAAGACTTTCATCTTGATACACTGTGGTATGTGGGACGAGAAGATATTGCGTAACTTCCCGAACGCTGCTCAGGATCATGAGACATTAATTAAAGCATTGTTTCATGAATGACAATACCTCTGATTGTCTGTAGGCGGTGGTGCTCTCTTAGAAGCCGGAACCTTACCGCACTAGTATTTCAATGGCGGTCCGTATACACAATGCAACCAATCACAAATGAGATAATAACGCGTTAATAAGTTGCATCGTCATTGGATCGCCATTGACATACCAGTGCTGTGACATTCTGGTCACTCATTTGATGATTTGAGTTTGCAAAACATTGCTTTCGGGTAGGGTCGTGTACGATAGGCCTTACTATAAGGTGCTCGTCTGCTTTTTCGCCAAGCAAAAACATAACATGGCTAGGTAGTTGGTTTTCTAGTAAATGAGTTTGTGCGGGCTGAATAACATGAGATTGCTGTTCCAATTTAAAAGCTGTTTAAAATATTGCTAGCGAAATTGATACTGTTGTTTTATTTTGATATCGTCCGACAAAATTCTTTGTTGTGGAAAATTTTTGCAATCTTTCGAAGGATTAATAATTTGGATTTGTCAAAACTTCACAAGTAATTTCAATAAGTTTTGAGCGTAACCAAATCCTTCTAAACCTAAGCCAATCGCCTTATATTTAGATTTGTTTAATTTCCTGCCGCATTAAGTTTAGCCGAGTGTGTGTAGAGGTGTTATGTACAAACGTCCTCGCTAATTTCCCGTCTATCTTTGCAATTGAATGACGCAAATTAATAACGTCACTAGACTACTTATGTAAGTACTTATCGATGTCCCCAAGCAATAAGTCGGTAATGTGCTATTATGGAGTTTTTTATTGTTATGTCAAATTCGGCACCTTGTGTTGTGATAAATGTGTTCGAATACATTTTAGTAATTTATTTCACATTTTTCATAGTGATATTTACGAAATTATCATGAACAAAAGTGTAGAGAAATCAAAGCAAAATTATGATGAGAAAATTATATTTAAGCATCAATACGAAAGTGTTTTGCGTAATTTTGGTAAGTTGCTATTACCGACTTATTGACCTAGTAAATAATTTATTCATAAATATGCTTCGATCAATAAATATGTGTAAAATTGCAATAGGTACGCATCTGAAGACGTCTGGTCCCGTTTTCGTAAAAAACTATGTAAATTTAAATAACCATAATAACACTGTAATAACAAATTACGAATCGTTTTTAAGATATGAGATAACGTTGGAAAAGTCGGTATTGTGCGAAATTTTTTATATTATTTATTTTCTTAAATAGCAAGGTTTTTTACACACATAATTTAATGTCGACAGCGTAATAGGGATGTGACCTGGGTAAAAAAAAAAACTGTTTAGTCCGTCAATTAGATAATAAAAAATATTAAACACGTATTTTTTTGCTTTATCGTATTAATAAAAAAATTACTTAGATAAAACACAGTAAACTTGGGGAGTGGGGGCTCGTTAAGTCACAGCTACGTATAAATTCTACTGAGAAGTGACGTCATGCCACATTTGAACTCAATGTGTCGCCGTAATGTTTTGATTACGTAAAAAAAGAAAAATATACGTGTCCAATATTTTTTATAATCTACATGACGGACAAAAAATATTTTTTTTAGTCATCATCCCTATTGAATTACACAATAAATAACTTGCATTTGATGATGAATTACTATCTAAGTTAAAAATATATTCAACACAAACAGAAAAATATTTCCAGACGTTATGTTATTTAACTTGGAGTGGCAGCTCTTGCATTGAAGTTTGCAGATGCTTCTTACTGTAACTACTAAAGCAACGAGTACTTTCTTTTTTGGAACAACTTTATGATCAACAGTGGACTATGTCATCATCATTCTTCCGCCCTTATCCCAATTCATTTGTGGTCAACGCAACATGTCTTGTTCTTCCATACTTCTCTATTAGTCGAAATCTCGGTAGTCACTCCCTTTCTAGCCATCTCTAACATATTCCATCCATCGTTTGTTAGGTCTTCTCCTACTGGTATAGCCATCCATATTCATACTCAAAACTTTCCTGACGACATTTCCCTCATTCCTCCACATCACAGTGGACTAGGTATGTATGAGAAAGAAAAGAAAGAAAACACATGAGGCAATAACATGGGAAATAAATTAACGTGGTTTTTTTAAGTAAATAAATTGGTAAACCTAATTCATTGTTGACTTCATGTAAGCTTGTGAGCAAATCATGAGCGTTTTTATATACTTACATAAAACTATCATTTTCTCTTTTTTTCAAAGGTTTGAAAAAAATATTGGCTGACAGCAGAAACCAGAAGCGTTTTGAATGCTAATCACTTGTCTCACCTGCAAGGCAGAACGATGATCCCGGATCAGCGAGAAATTGGTTTACAATAACATAACGCAACAGCACGGCGGCGGATCCATAGTACAAAGTGACCATGAACATTCTCATTTTGGAAACGGACTTTATCAAGGAACTTGTCTGAGAATTCTTTGACATTTCTATAAGTGTATTTGTTACCATTTAAGTGTAATAATAATAAGTTACGCCATTCAGCAAGTCCCATTTATTTTAGTGTCTTTCTTCAACAGTCATGTAAATTAATTGTTGACACCCAACGTCAATTTGCTGTTATACAGCCATTCCATACAATAATTAATCATTATAATTATTTAATTTGATTGATTTTAATTTAATTATCAAATTTTTATAATTATTTAATTAAGAATTATTTTAATTTATTTTAATTTTTGAATTGGGTTTATTATGGACGCTTCTAACATGCACGCCTTTCTATATTGTTTTTACATGTATAATTTCAACATGAATGATGTACCCAATATTTTGTTTTAAAAGAGTGTCCGTTCTTGCCGGTTCTTCTGCGTAGAAACCTACTACGCTTTGGAATGGGCAATTACCTTCATCTTTCTGACTGACCGACCCCTTATCAATTCAAAAGTGCCTATAATTGGTTTATTTGAAATAAGTGCTTTGAGTTTGAGTTTGAATTGCCAAAGTTTGAATATACGGACAATTTAAGTTGGTAGCCAATTTGGTTAACAATTAATTTATCTGACTTAACTTCTAGTCAATTCATCGATATAATGTCCCAGGATGATACTTACTCTATTTTAATTACTTATAAACTTAAAACAAACAGCAAACACAAACATGAGTTGAAACATAAGGCTCCAGGGGCTACTGTGAATCTTTGGGTTCATTCGAGTAATCGATTCTGGGGTCTGGTCGGTGCATTTCATTCATTCATTAATTCACGTTCAATTAAATCTTCAAACACCCACTGTTCAGTTGGTACTCGTCACGATATCGTGAGGATTTCGAAATCGTCATTCAGATTATCTTAAGCTAAGACATGCAATTTGTAGCTTCAGATTATTCAACGTTCGATATTAATTGAGATTTGAAGGGGTATGTATGTAGTACACTGCTAGAATAATATTTTGGTCCTCGAATGATGGTGACTGGGGGGAGCTGTTGGTAAATATATGTGCAATTGTTTATGTGAAATGAATTGTAAAAAAAAACATGCCAATTGCGTGTCGAACCATGCACTATGAAGGATTCCGTAGTTGGGATGAATTTCTCCCAAGAACGAACTTAACTTTCTAGTCGGAAAACATGTTATCCCATACGTTCCAACTGCAAATGTTAGTTTTTATGCACAATATTGAGTGATATACAATGTTATTTTATGACCATAAACATTTTATAGGTTTTCCTGTAATCTATAAGTATAGAACTATATAATCTGTTTTTTTTTTAAGCACAGCAATGTCGGAGATGAGGAAATTTTTATCTATTTTCTGTAATAAAATTAAAACTAATTATATACAAAAATAAAATGTTTTGAAATACATACAACAAAGTCCTTTCATTTGTTATTTCACACGGTTCAGTTTGAAAACTTTTTTTTTATTAAGTATCTCATTTTTCCCCCAAAAATGAACCCCATATTCAAAATTAATGTATTTACGTTACACGTTTATTTTGTGTTTGGGTCTCAGAAATTCATGTGTACCAAATTTCAAATAAATTGATCCAATAGATTCGGAGCAAATCGGCTTTGACAGACGGACAAACAGACAGACAGACACACGAGTGATCCTATATGGGTTCCGTTTTTCTTTTTGAAGTACGGTACCCTAAAAACAAGATGGCGGCCTGGGTTCCGATTCTGGCCACGCGCCAGAAGAGCCCTGTAGTGCTATATGTATTAAGATTTTAGTAGGTTCAAGTGCAGATTAGTTTCAATTTTCAATTATTTATAACATCTAAAATAACATTCCTAAATAGTTATTATTGTTTTGATGAAAGTAAAAAAATAACTTGGCTACAAAAAAATAGCATTGCATAGCCTTATAATGTACCCATTGCCTCCTCTCTTTGAGAGGGAGTGGGCTGTTTTCTATTACGCGGGCCCAGTTTAGGTTGATAGATGTCGCATGTCAAACTTTTGGTTCTAGAACGTGCCAGTTTTCTCACGATGTTATCCTTCACCGTTTTGAGAGCAGCAGTGATGAAATTATTTACATAAAGTAAAGCCCCTGCCTGCGTTCGAACCCACGACCACTCGTCTACCACTGGACCACCACTGCTCCAAAAAAACACAACTTTTTCTCATCCCGGTTTTCCCCGATTAAATGAAAAAGATGAAAAATGATAATGACAAAGACCTTTATACATTTATTTCTCGTCACATACCTACCTTATTTTTTTTTTTAAATATTCTTGAAAAATCTCATTAAAAAGTCGCCACCATTCATTCACCATAACGACGACTTGCCGGTTCTACCTTCTACCGTCTGACAACCTGTAGTCAGAAAAACCAGTTTTCGAAATATGATATCACCAATGTATTGACGGATGTAGAAAGGCATTCATTCATATTGTGTCTTCGACTTTGCATTTCACATAACATCGCGCCTGTATTCTGCAAAGGGTTTAGCAGAAATGCACCTATACTACACACACATTTCGCTAGTTATGTAGTTTAAGTCCCAATTTTAGTTTCAGGCCCCTGCTAGACTCCCTCGTGTTCCTATTACTCCTTTACACTCTCCACTCCGCAGAACAATACTTGTTGCAAACTCGGTCGTCCCTCGTCTCTGCAAATTGTTAAATGGCTCCAGTGATCTTGTTGACGTGCATTTTGAATCATGTGCCAAGTTTCTTAGTACAACTACTAGTAATGTTCTTTTCGTTAAATGTTGGCTCTGTTTGTTTTGTTATACCTATGGAATTTTATTTTATCTTTTGCTGTTTATATTAGTTTTATATTCCATTTCGTAATTTCAATTTAAACTTGTTAATTTTAGTTGTTATATTTAAATTTTATAGTTTAGTGCTTGTGGCTAAGTAATAACAGACGCACGGGTCGATCCGTCAGGTTAAGCTACGCTTGCCGGGGTTAGTCCGTGGATGGGTGACCATCTTTGCATACCGAGACTCCTCCGTGCCTCGGAAAAGCACGTTAAGCCGTTGGTCCTGGCTGTCATTCGTGGATCTTTGACAGTCGCTACTGTCGTCAGAAGCCCAAAAGTCTGACAGCCAGTCTTACCAAGGGGTATCGTGTTACCTAGTTACTGGGTTGTGAAGGTCAAATAGGCAGTCGCTCCATGTAAAATACTGGTATTCAGCTGCATCCGGTTAGACTGGAAGCCGACCCCAACATAGTTGGGAAAAGGCTACCCAAGTAGCACCTTAGTGAATTTTGCAACTTATCTTATAGCTTTAAGTTGTAAATGAGTGGTTTAACAGTGTTTGATAAAACTTATAGCTTCTAACACTACTCATATTTGTATATAAGTACCTCCTACCACTCGTAGTTGCTTATGAGTGTTTTTTTTTATACTATAAATCTTATGGTTGCATAGAGTCGATTTTGTTACTTAAAGTTGAAAACGGGTTTTAATTGTTACCAATTTAGAAGCAACAGTGGTATATGAGGCCTTTAAATCACTTGTAAGCAACTGTTACGTTTAAGCTGTAACATACCCTTGTTTGGCACTTTTAATTCCAAACGAGTAATATAACAGAGTAGTATATTACCTGTAGTGGCTTAAGGGATCATTTTGCAACCTTTTTGGAACCTTACTTGATTGCATCTTTCAGGCCTATTGTACTCTAATATGCCACTCCAACGCGTAGCTAAATTTCAATAATGGGTTCTTGAAAACCAAAAGCAGCTATTTCCACTTATTTAAAACCACTAACGATCTAACAGTTCCAAAAATACATAATTGTGACTCAAGAAGTCTTTCAGATTTATGAGTAAAATAATCAGTGCTACTAGTGCTTTTAAAATTACACGAAGTGACTTACAACTAGAAAAAATAATAATTCAATCATGTTGGTTCTTTGAATTTGCGACTTTTAATTTGCTTTGCCGAATAAAATTGCATGTTACTCCTCATTTTCATTTCTATCGTTGTAATTTTCACCTATTTTTTATTTTTTTATTAATTCGTTTTGAACCAGTGATTCATCTTCTTTTGTAGCCTTTTCGTTTCACAAAAATATGTAGTTATTTACCTTCTTCTATTACGATTTTTGGACTTCTTAAGGACCCCTAATTCACGAGCATTGTGAGATCTACAATAAAGCAAATTATTACTGCTGGTAATAACATCCATTGGTTAGCAACTAGTAACATACACATAAGTGATTTTTAGACCTAACAGTTCCAAATAGAGAACAAATAAATGAAAATAAAAACTATGAGATGCCATAAGAATCGCCATGTTTAGAAAATGGTTGTCCTTGGAAATGTTTTGTTTTGAAAGTGTTTTATCACACTGACGCATAATCACTGAGTTTTGTTAATTGTAACTGATGTACAGACGCCAGCACATCAAGCTACTACAATCTGTCAAATTTCTTTAATAGATTTTCAACTTTATCACTACAGTATAAGGTTCAAGGTTGATTGCGAAAATTTGACAGTTTCGGGTAGCTTGACCTGCTGGCGTCTGTACTTTGACATTATACTTAGTCTTAAACCATTATGTTAGGTTTTTAACAGTTTTATTTTTTTATACTATGATTTTGCCAATTGTCTTAGCACATTTTGTTTAATTGTTCTTGATCAAATCAAAGGCGCTTCGAAATTTACAAAGAAACCATACTATAGTTTCACAGTAACAAAACATTCGCAAGGATTTTGTGCTATAAATCAATGCCTGCATTATATCAGTACACGTGAAGTTTTAATACTCATCAAATAAATGTAATCCAAAATGTAATGACTGTACACAGACCAAATTCAAAAACACGTCTTGACTTATCGCCCCTAAAAATACCTTTGCGTCTCATTTGTCACTCAATGACCGAATTGAAACGTCATATCATTCAACCAATCGTTCACTGCGCACAACTTACACCCATAGTTCTAATTGCCACTTATGGTGATCGTGAGAACTCCTATGGATTCCATTTGGAACTAAAATTAGGCTGCAATTTTTCTCCCCGTGGTTCTATAATGTTTGCATAAGGGTTCTCTCCACCTTTATAGAACTTAATCATGGCTATATATTTCACCCAAGTTTACAAACAGATATGATATGGAGCTATTTTATCACCCAGTTGTGTTACTTGGGTAGGCAGATTGATTTTAGTTTAGTGCTTGTGGCACACCTAATATGTTTATGGGACATGCGGTGCTAACCTGTAAGAAATTGCACTAACCTCTGATTTGGTAGATTTTACTTGAACTATTTACAGTGTACACAATTGGTTGTAGGCCAATAAAGGAAAATAAATAAAATAAGTCTCGTAGGGGGCCAGCGTATTGCCATCAACCGGGCGCCAATCCAAACTCTGGGCTGCTATTGAGAAATTCCAGATGGTAAATTATGTAAATGTACAAAACATAAGCTTTATTGGAGTTGGGGCCTATTTTGATCAGGCACTAGATTTTGATGAGGCACTCAATAGATTTTGATACAGTTTTCAGTTGCTTCTTAGAGCTTCTCGCAGTAATTAAGGCGACAATAACCGACTGTTAATGATTTTATACTGAAGATGACGTCTAAATGACGTCTAAACGAGTAGTTTTAATAATTTGGATTTTTTTTTTTGTTAAATAAGAGCATTTTTGTAATAATATAATAATATGTGAATATTTTAGATTATGTTTAGCTATATTACATAGGGAAATTAATTTGTAAAGTTATGTCTATCGCGGATAAAAAACTGAGAATCATGCAAAATTGCGTAATTTTCTAATAAAAAAGCGTTGTTTTCTGAAACTTTCACCTTTTTAAAGATAATTTTGTTATTGATCCTTTAGTATACGTGTTTTATTAAAATACCTTTTGTTTTATGTATAATAAATTAATAATGTGTCTTATTTGGGACAGCGCTCCTGGATGGGCGAGTCCTATTACTGGCTAGACGTACGACGCGTTGCGTGAGCTCAGTACAGAACACGCAAGTTAACCCCTCAAGGTCACTGGCATATATCGGGGCCTTAAGTTTTAGGTCATCAATTAATAAGAGCAAACGAAGCTCGTAAGTAAACATCAAATTCCCTTTTCGCAGAATTTTTATTAGAACCCTTTCCCTTAATTCAAATTATGTAAACGGTTAATTCCAAGTAGGAGCTCAAAAGGTTATGTTATGCTTTTCACTAACAGGTTACTCGACAAACATGAAGGGACCTTTTCAGAGACCTTTTGGGGGGTCCTTTTGAGCGACCTTTTTTCCCTAATTATTTAGTCGGTTTCCGGCATTATCTGCCTAGCTTTTTATGGAGTCGGCTTCCAATCTAACAAGATGCAATTGAATATCAGTATTTTACATAGAGCGACTGCACACCCCAGTTACTGGGTAATACGATACACCTTGGTAAGACTGGTTGTCAGACTTTCGGGTTTCTGACGAAGCGTAACGACTGTCAAAGATCCATGAATGACAGCCGAGACTCACTAAACACAAGTTTTCCCATATTTATCTCTCTCTCAATACATACACATACTCCCACATAGGTACTTTAATATGCCACATAATATATGCATTTACTAGCAAGTAGTTATCTTAATAATAATATACTGTGCTCTTTTTTTTAACTAGGTTATTTGAGAGTTAACCTATAGGGGTCGTGCCTCTTTAACCGGTCTTTCCTGTGGTTGCCTTAAGCTCCTAAAAACTTAAAGCCTCCAGCCAGGGTGCAATAACTTATAAACTAAACGACTGCGCGCTGAGGGCACCCCCTGTGGGGTACGAACCTCGGCTTAGGGCAGAGTCGGAGGGAGGATGGCAAGGGACCGACGGTGGCTGGATAAAATCAGGGCTATGATTATTATCAGGAGAATTTAAAGCTACAGGCTCAGCTATGGCGCGGGCTGGCGCTTCCCTTACGAGCAAGGGTCGGGGAGGACTATTTAGTGGGGTATTTCACGTTGGGCCTCGGCGGCGAGGTCGAAATGACGGTCGTGTATTGTGTTTGCGAGCTGCTGTACTTGTTTCCCTACTGCTCTCCTGGAGGAGAGTTGTGGGGTCGTCTGGGTCGACCAGTAAACTGTACTCGTCTTACAGCTATCTGTTAAATGTTCATATTATAGGCGAGGACGCTGGCACGCTAAACACAAATTAAATCTTACTCTGAGTGCCAGAGTTCATCGAAAACACTCTTTCTCTTAGTTGTAACCCTGCATATTGTTTTGATAAGTATTTTTGTACAACTTAAAGTTTTTTTTTTAATTTACAGTTGGTCCCCCATCCACGGACCAACCGTGGCAAGCGTAGCTTAACCTGATCAGTCGACCCTGACATATCCGTCAACTGACATAAAATGTTTTTGTAGTGTACTAGAAGTAAATTAAGTCCATGTGAGAACTGATTAAGCTAAATGAAAAATTCATTGGTTAGGTACTGAATAAAACAGATGTTAAAATTCATTAAAGATATTTTCTGCTAAAGTTTAACCTGAGATCAACGTCATTGTTTGAACTACGGTAATTGCTTAACACACTCATAATGGCGATGCCGGTCATTTTGACAGTTCAACACCATTTATTGCGTTATTTACGTGGTTGAGTAGACAAATTTTTCAATCATACGAAGCTATAGATTAGGAATTTACTTCATTATCCTCCGGATTATGATAGACAATGTGTGGCCTCTTTTCGTTTCTGTCAGTCTCCAGAGTTTTGTATGTCCCTGTTCTCTGTGTTTCTTGCTGCTTTGACGATTTCTTAAGCACATGTTTCTGTACCTAAGTTAATGAGTTCTCATTAGCATGCATAGTTCAATAAGGCATTAGCTCAAGTGGAAACGGTTAGGGGAATACATTACGTAAGTTTTTAACCGTAATACGAGTTAAAGAGTTTCATAGAATCTTAATAAAAGCTATTTATATTACCTACTTGAGGTGTATAAAAGTTTGTTATAATAAAGAATAATAAATAATTATACCTCGAGATTAATGATTCCAGTTTTTGTTTTAATAATTCATTAGAAAAGTTTTGGTGGTGAAATTCCTGAGAAACTTGTTTGTTCGAGGTTTGTTTTATAAGCATGAAAGATTATTTATTGATCTTCACTGCACCCAAATTACAGAATTAATTTAATTATAAGAACATTTTTATTAGACCATTAAACTTTTGTTTGAGACTACTATTTTACATTAGAACAATAAGTTCCAACCGGCCCAATCTATATGTCGGCACTTTCGTTATCCTTAATTTTGATATCATCATATTCGATAGATATTTCTTTTGGTTTTTAAGGCATAATAATTTCTTCGCTGGTAAATCTTTGAGCGACTGAAAATTCATTAGTCATCGATGACACCGAGACATGAACAATTTTGAATCATTCATTCATCATCATTTCAGCCGAGAGACGTCCACTGCTGGACATAAGCCTCCCCACATAAGCCTCCCCCAATCGCCATAATCGCCACGCTTGGCAGGCGGGTTGGCGATCGCAGTATGTTGTTAAAAACGCATAGAAAACTCTGCTGCCCATTCTCTAGTAAGTCCCTTAGTCGTCTTTTACGACACCCACGGGGAAATGGGGTTGTGCTGTTCTTTACGTCCGGCACCACATGGTACATCATTTGCATCATTATAATACTATTATCCACTGCTATTATCCTATTCGGCACTAGAATTTTTCTATTCAACAAGACAATAGCAGCATTCTGATGTGTCAAAGATTGATTAACAAGATTTACTTTCCTGTATAAAAAAATGTGTATACACAAGCACGTTTTCAAAGTAAACCTATACGTCATATTTATGTAGTATTTCAATATTAGTTCTAAGTCTTGGCTTAGACAAACATCCTTCTGTTTGACTGTTCTGTCATTCATAGTGTAGGTAGGACGTAGAACATGGAGGTTTAGCAAATGAGGTCTGATCAGCTAGGTTGCAGACAGTGATTCTGAATGTCATTGACTCGCCCAATGTCGCTTTCAAAATACAACCAGGTAGAAACACATCGAACCAAATACAAAACAAAACTTAGACAAAAGAAACAT
Source organism: Dryobota labecula (assembly GCA_947523025.1). Classification (NCBI taxonomy): domain Eukaryota; kingdom Metazoa; phylum Arthropoda; class Insecta; order Lepidoptera; family Noctuidae; genus Dryobota; species Dryobota labecula. Next base: position 22,176,219 of record OX383289.1, on the reverse strand, counting down.
CAACCGTATTCCATATACGGAGATATCAAATTAGCGTGCAAATGTTCACCGTAATTTATAAATTATGCGACGAACAGTTGACCAGTTTCGCAAACCAACTTTCCTACAATAATTGCCGTGAAAAAAATCACTTGACAGACTGACGAACGACGGTTTCTCTCCACGAATGTACATAAAAAGATAGTTGTACGGAACCACTTGACCTACCGTAGCGTCATCCGATGCTGTGCTCGATCACTGTGCTAACTTGTTAATCGATTTGGGTAATCACACTATTTTAATCGATTGTACACTTAACACCGCACGTGCATCACAACATCCTGACACTTTCACTTGAAAGCAGTTCTGTATCGATTTGGCGTAGTTCGCAAACCGCTAAAACTGCTCGGGCATAGCGCGCCAACGCTCGCGTCACACTGGCTGCGCCAGCGCAAGAGCCTCATTTCCCCCTCTTGGAAATCACAACAAAACACTTCCAATCAAGAATACACTTTATAACCATCACGTAAAGTTTCTATTTCTATGAGAACAAACTAAGTAAGTGACTTGTATTTTGATATAAATTCTTATGAACTGTGTTATGTTTTTATGCATGCATGTCTATTAGATTCCCTTCCTCATTAGCTGTTCTATCTGCAGGTTATGTAATTTCAATAAGTTTCTAGATTATTATTAGAACTATAGTTCGTTTTTGTATTTACCATTGAGTCATAGAGCTTGCAGGGAAAACCCTTGAAACCGGTTGTCACGAATTCACGACCGTGTCTATTCGCAAGCGAAAAAGTTTGTATGAAATAAAATATATTGCATTGCTAGAATATTATGTAAAACAGAACACATAACATCATTTCAGCCGAAAGACGTCCACTGCTGGACATAGGCCTCCTCCAAATGGGGGGGGATTTGCCATAATCGCCACGCTTGGCAGGCGGGTTAGCGATCGCAATATGATGTTAAAAATGCATATAGAGAACGCTGCTGCCCATTCTCTAGTAAGTACTCGTATAACACATAACATCAGGCCTATATTTCCCGAAGGTTTTGGCAGAAGTTTACTTTTAGTACCAGGAGCCAGTTATGTGGATGTCCCATGTAATACGGGGTGAGACTATTGCCATCAACTGGGCACATCTGAATGATTTGTCGCTAATCCATTGCTTCATATGTTCGAAAAATTTGTCTGCTCAACAACGGAAACAACGTAATGAATGTTGTTGAACTGTCATAATGAAAACCATTCCTATCGATAGTGTGATACGCTTTTACCCCACAGACTCCGGGCTGCTAATGAGAAATTCCAGATGATGAATTATGGAATTGGAATTGGGGCCTATTATGATGAGGCTCTCAATAGATTTTGATACAGTTTTCAATTGCTTCTTAGAGCCTCTTTCAGAAATTAAGTTTTATGTCATCAATTAGTGAGAGCAAGAGAAGCTATTATGTACTAAATTGTTGAGTGAATCATTATCTATTGCAAAAAAAAATACAACTAGTCAAATTAAAGTAATTTAAATACAAAGAAAAAAAAAAATTGGTAAATACAGTTAACTAGATTCAAGGCGCTCATCAAGATCCTTTTTTACAAAAATATATTATTTCCCTACATGACAGCGATCGGGGTAAATGAAAATACTTCGCCCGTAAAATAGTACCTTAAGGTAACGCCCTTGGCACTAAACTTCGTGACCTATTAGAATAATGAAATATTATAATTATACAGGTATTATTTTACACAAAATGATATTTAAGGTATAAATAACCGATTAGTAATAAAAACCCATTCTACGTAATTTTCGACTAATTAAAAAAAAACATCTATGTAACTCGGAAAATAAAATCCTCAAAGTGGTCCCTTTTACTAGACACAGTCACATATACTCGTAGTTCTGGGAAGTTGTTAGTGTTTTACCAATGACCCTGTACCTATATAAAGACATAGATTATACAAGGTCAAATTAAATTAGGTAGCGAAACTCTAGAGACGTGATGGATATCGATATCTAAACAAGACAAACAAAAAAATAAATAAATTGGTAAACTTTTTTTAGGGTTAACGACCGCTGGTAATGTAACTTGAAGTACGAGTTAAGATTTTTTTTTTTTTTTTATATATATATGTTTATAAAGCATTGGATACCCATGACGTCTGTGAAGTTTACAATATATTTTTTTTGTAAAATGATTTACAAGTAACTACCCTTGACTATAAAAAAAATCATGTTTTCGTTTTTTTGTTTTATCTTGTTAAGATACCCATCATGTCTGCGGAGTTTCGCTAACTTATTTAATTTGAGCCTGTTTATCCTATCTTATAGATACTATTATGGCCTTGAACTTCAGTCTGTTATTGTTTATCACAATGTGACAGTTTGAACGAATCCTACTTATATTAGATCCGTGAGAAACACGCAACCATCAAAGGCTCATTATATCTGCATCTCTTAATCTATCCTCACGATATCGTGATTTTTCCTGTGATTATTGTCACGAATACGTTATTCCTAGCTACAGATAGATAGATAGATAGAATACTCTTTATTGAACACCATGAAAATTACAGATATATATGTAGAAAAATTTACAATCTCTGACACAATGGACGGTCTTGTCGCTAAAAGCAATCTTTTTAAGACAACCTTTGGATAGATTAAGGGGGAAGGAGAAACATTACTGCAGGTAGTTTGTGGTGTATCATTTACTTATACTCGTATACAATAAAAACATACATACATAAAACATGTTATACTTATCAATACAAATACATATATACAATAATAATCATGAAGTAAGTGCCAGAACCGATTCTTACGTAAAATCACGGGAGCCGCCTGGTTCGTTCGAAACACTAACCTCCACGTTGAACTCAAAATCCCCACGATAGCCCAATTCATGAAGCGCACTTCGAAGCGCTTCTTTGATTCAGCAGCCATTCATCGCAATGCTCTAGTTGTGAAGGCCGCAAGTTATGTCCCCTCTAATATTAGTTCGACCCGCCGTCCAAGGCATGCACTGACCTACCCAGACGACCCCACTACTCTCCTCCAGGAGAGTCATAGGGAAACTAGTACAGTTCGCAAAATAAGAACACACAATACACGATCGTCATTCCGACCTCGCCGCCGAGGCCCTGCGCGAAATCCCCGACTAACGAATAGTCCTCCCCGACCCTTGACTGTAAGTGAAGCGCCAGCACGCGCTTTAGCTGAGCAGCATGTAATCCAAAATCCCCCTGATAATAATCAAAACACTGATTTTATCCAGCCGCCGACGGTCCCTTGCCACCCTCCCTCCGACGTTGCCCTAAGCCGAGGTTCGTACCCCACAGGGGGTGTCCTTAGCGAGCAGCAGTCGTTTGTTTATAAGTTTTTACGCCCTGGCTGGAGGCATTAAGTTTCGTTAGGAGCTTAAGGCAGCCACAGGAAAGTCCGGTTAAAGAGTCAGAACCTTAGTGGTTACACTCTGAGATGCTCTAGATAAAAAAAAGAAGCAAGTGCAAATAGCAAAACAAAAAAGAAATTATGTTTAAGGAGAGAGATAGTGTTTAGTGTGTGTGTTTTAGTTTTATTTTGTTACAGATTGAAGGATTATTATTTGATATACTCATTCCGTCTGATCCGGAAGAGTGTTAAGACTGAATGAGTATATCAAATAATAATCCATTAGTTAGAGGAATAATGTGGTAAGGCAACGCCAACGGTGTGGTTTAAAAGAAGATGTAGTGACGAACATTGAACAGAGTATGCTTAGATGGTTTGGTCATGTTGAGAGGATGAATGAAAGGCGACTTACAAAAAGTATTTACAAGGCAGATGTGAGTGGAAACGCCGAAAGGGGACGCCCTAGGAAGACAGATGCCCTTAATGGTAATGTTATTCGGAAAAGTCAGGTACTCGCAACTGGCGTGCGTAATGACCCAGATGTATGAAAGTAAACTACTACACGTTTTACTTTTGTTTTTTATTAATTTTTTTATTAGTGTTACTATGAGTAACACTAATAAAAAAATAAAAAGTCAGTAGGACTTTTGAGTAGGACTCATAAGTCCTACTAAATACTTTTTCTTTCTTTCTTTCTTTAAACGAAGCAAAAGGAGTATGCAAGGATCATAGCAGGCGGCGATCTGTAGTTTCTGCCTACTGCCATGGGAGGAAAGCGTGGGTTTATGTGTGTATGGAGATTGAAGGATTACAACGTGCAATTTTTCATCTTGCCCTTTGTTGAGAGTCAATTTTGGCAGAAAGACTACATGTAGGTTTGGTACACTTTTTTCATTGATCTTTCTTGTCCCTTTTAGGTAACTAACCAGCATTTCCTATAATATTACTGTTATGTCTTACCATCTAACCCGCTTCCCTCTCATTAGGAGGCCGTCAAGCGAGGTAGACTCTAACGAATCCAATAGAGACGTGCTAATTGTGTACTAAATGGCTTCGAGTGTTCGTGTGTCGACAGCCTTATAACAAATGTTTTCGGGTCTAACAAAATGTTTTTTTTTTTTTTGTTCACTTTTTTGCTGTTAAGTATTATTTTCATTTTCTTACTTACTCTACTTTTTGGATGTCTGCTTTGATATTAAAATGAGTTAGAAAATCATACTTCCTTAATTTTGTTTAAGATTCAGTGCACGAAAAATCTCACTTTTGTCAATTTCATATCTAATTGTGAGAAAGCATGAAATAATCGAAATATTAAGTCTGTTTGACTATAAAAGTACAGTATTTGTGGTTCTAAAAACCATTCGTGTCAGTCACCTGTTAATAGTTTCATCATTTTTGCGATCTCGTAAATATAGTTTATTTTGTCGCTGGTTTACTTAATGAAGATATTATATACTCATTAAATAAAATTTTAATTATATTTCAAGGATAGCTGAAGACTAATGTGTGATTTTTTTATTTCTTCATATGATTTGCTTAATCATAGAAAAAAAAATACTAGGTACTGAAAGGGTTTAAAAAAAGGGTTTTTCAATATTATTTATCTGCTATATTTTGTATGGAAGTTGAAAAAAGTGGTTAAATCACATGCAAGTAAACCATTATAATGATATTTAGTGTTCAAAATCATAAGAAGTTTCTTGTAGAAAGATGATTAAACGTCAGTCTCGCGTCATTTTTCGGAAAACTTGTTGCAAATATTTGCGATTTTCTGTGAATACTTAATTTATTTGAAAAATCCCTTTCAACCGCATACAAAACAAAGAATACGAAGTTTCAAATCACATATAATTTTGTTTAAATTTATTTTTTCCCTTTCACACAAACAATGGACAAAATTGATCAAAATCAGTCGATTTCGTGCACGGCCCTTTTACCTCATGGTACCTAACGATATAATGATTACTCGCGGGTGGGTGATCCAATTATTTTTATGTAAGTACCTACTTTATAATAAAACAAATGAAGTAGACTAAAATCAGAACCAAAATATACATTTACTCAACCTGATAAATAAATTTAATCTTTCTCTCAAAGAAATTTTCATGTTGCGTTGGTATGAATTTGCTAAAACATTTATGGTAGGAGCTATCTAAACTTGAGTTATAAGGTACTAGGGTAAAACCCGGATAGTCGCCCCGGGGGTATAGTTGCCTTGATTGCAATAACTCTAGTTTCGCGAATGAAACACATGTTATTTTATATACCTATCGAGAGACTCTGCAACTACAACTAAGTTGACCATGTTGCATGTCTCTGTGCGATTGCATGGGTCGGCTAGGTGCGATCAAAGTTTTTGCGGTATAAATATCCTCTTTCTCGACGGGGCATCTATCCTAAACGTAATTTACATGGATTAAGCAACTATCCCCTATATGGGATAGTTGTCCCAAAATTTAGAGGTCCGCAATAATCGCCAATACTCTGGAAATATCGAAGATAATATTTATTCCTTTCATAAATTTGAAGATAATGTACCAAAGTACATACCCGTTTTACAAATAAAGAATCTGGCTTTTTGTACAAAGAGATATAGAGTAATTTCAAAAAGTGGGGCATCTATCCTGGTTTTACCCTACATCAAGTGCCTTGCTTCATTGTATTTTATCAGATTAACTATGTAAACCATAACATTTTACGTAAAGCACCTCTTTTATCGTTCATGACAGTAAATTGTCTGGTCGCTAATTATTGTGGTATAAGTACCTACTCAAAATAAACAGAAGTAGACTAAAATCAGAACCGATAAAACATTCTCTCAACCTGATAAATAAAATTCAACTTTCCTTAAAAGCAATTTTCATGTTGGGTTGGTATGAAATTGCTAAAACATTTATGTTAGGAGCTATCTAAACTTGAGTTATAAGATAACTTTCCTCGACAAATCCTTTACTGTCATTGCTTATATTTAAAAGACTCGTGAAGGAACATTACTTGTCCTTGTGATCTTGTTCTCGTAACTGTAGGTAATTATCTATAGTCTTCATTTATTTTCGTTGCTTATCTAAATGTGTATGTATGTATTTTTATATTTTATAACCTCCAAAAGGAGGATTAGGGGTGTCAGTTTGTATGGAAGAATTTTAACGCGCGGTCCGATTAACTCGAAACTCAGTATTTATACTAAAAACTAATAATAAAGAATAAGGTGGTATCAGGGTTTTTCGAAGATCTACCCCTAAGGGGGTGAAAAGGGGTAGTCAGTTTTACAGGAGAGGATTTTACTGCGTGGCTTGATTAACTCAAAAATTTGTAGAAATAACCTAAAAGTCAAATAATGGAAACGTCACAAAAGTCTTTAAAAAAATTTAACCCTTTGGGGGTGAAAAGGCGCGGTTACAGTTTGTATGAAAACAATCTTATTTCGTTGATTTATTAACTTGAAAATTAGCCTGAATACTTCATCATTATGCTTCTGCCCTAATCCTAATTTATTTGGGGTCGTCGAAACATGTCTGCTTATACTTATGTGTAAATAAATAATAAAGGTCTACCATCTAAAGGGGGTTGTGAAATTTGTAGGGGAAAGTATGAAATCTACGCGAACGAAATCGCAGGCGAAGTGCTGAATGATTAACCTGACATATCAGAAATTTTGCACAAGCATTCCTTTTATAATGTAGGCGAGCTCTAAGCAGAGATTTTTGGTAATTCGACGTTTAAAGGGGTTGAAAAGGCGGATTTGTGTTGAATGATTTTTTTTTATTTCGTAAGTTAATAAATTTGAAACTTAGCATGAATACATTCTTAAATGTTATTAGTTGGTCATTGCTTAGTTTTTCAAAAGTACCCCTCAAAGAGATTTTAGGGGGTGCTTAAGTTTATATGGCAGAATTTTAAAGCATTGTCCGGTAACCTGGAATTACGATATATACTTTTGACAAAAAATATAGACATGTTTTAGGGTTTTTCGAAAATGTACCAAAAGGTGGTGATTCAGTGTTTGGGGAAGGGTTTCACTGCGAGTCAAAAGTAGTCTAAACATTAAATGATGACACACCCGTATTAAAGATTATTCAAAAATTCCCCCTTTCGGGATGAAAGGGGAGGAACAGTTTATATGAATTTTTTATTTTTTCTTTGATCAACAAATTATTAATATATAAAAGGATCTTAATCATTAATGTTCCAAAACTGCCGGTTAAAAGGGGTAGAGGGGGAGTTACATTTAGTAGGAGAAAATACGAAATCCACGCGGACAAAGTCGCGGGCAAAGTGCTAGTTGCAGTATAACAAAATAACTACAACACCATAATATTTTACGTAAGGCTGGTCGGACATCTGGCGAAAGATGCGTCGGAAGACGAGAGAGAGAGAGAGAGAGAGAGAGAGAGAGTGTAACGTTTAATGTTTTATTATCTACTTATCCATCCTGGCGTTACACGACTGACATACGCGACGCATCTTCCGTCAGATGTGCCACATTACAACACCTTTTTTAGGATTAATAGACAAGGAATCCTTATAGTTTCGCCATGTCCGTATGTCTGTCTGTCTGTTTGTCTGTGGCTTAGCTCAGAGACTCTTAGTACCAGAAAGCTGTAATTTAATCACGCCGAAAAAATATTTCAGGTACCTCCGGTACACGTAAAGTGGGGATGATATATTTTTTTCTCGTCTGTCCACTAGTGTGAGGTATCGTTGGATAGGGCGTTCAAAAATATTTTGAGTTTGTGAAAACCATTTTTCGATACAGGGATCCGTTTGCGTAATATTAAACTTTAAAGTGCAAATTTTTGTTAGAGTCAATTGTCCTCCCCTGCCAGCTATACTTGTTGTTCTATAAGGAAAATGAATATGTAAGGAAATGTTTTGATTTTCAAATTCAAATTCAAATGTTTATTGCTCAACACAGTACATAATCATACATTTCTAGATGTCAAGTGAATGCGCAGTCCACTGTGTTGCACCAATTCAGGCATGCAAAATTATTATTAAAATTATACCATTTCATAAATTGACAGTTATACAATAATTTCAAAATAGTACTATACACAATGTCATAAATTCAAATCAATAAGCATGTAATGTTAGAATATATAATGTCATGATAACTAAGTAATGTTTAATACAGTCCACACATCATTTACAATACAAATAAGAACAATTTTAATAAAAATAAAAACAAATCGGACTCCAGTCTTCACCCTAATTATATGTAGGTATTATTATTATACACCCAAATTCCTATCAGACAGGTATTCATTGATTGTGTAGTATGTCTTACTTATCAGTAGATTATTGAGTTGCTTCTTAAATAACTCTTGTGAGTATTTGACAGTGTCTGTATGGCAAATCTGTCAAAAACTCACAATGAAGAGATCATTCTGACACTATTGTAATAGCAGACTTGAGGCCCTGGGACTTTAAGATACTAAATATTCTGCAACCTTCATCCAGTATATTCCATACCTCCGGTTGTATTTGGATATGTGAAAAATATCACAGCAGTATAACGAAGACAAAACACGAAGACGACACGAAGTTAAAAGGAAAACTATCACAGCTTAGTAGGCTTCACAAGTTACCGAGCAATAGTGGACTAACTTACATTTACAGTTGAAAACATTCCATATTGTGCGTGTTCTATTGTGCGTGGTTCGACACGCTCTTGGACGGTTTTTTCTTTCATTTTAATAAATTGACTGGTCGCTTTACCGCAAAGATAAAAGGTTTCCTGAGTGCTATTGGCGCGATTACATTTATTTCCCATTGGCATCGTAGCGATGGAGGAAGAATTCATAAAAAATTACTACCGCCAATAAGTAACTCCCATAAAGGCTCGTACAGACTCGTGCGATATCGCGGGCGCGACGCGACACTAGTAGCACAATTTCTTTGTCGGTGCCTGTTGCGGCTGCGATATCGCTCGAGTCTGTACGAGCCTTAAAACGTTTTTTTTATTTTTTATTCCGCTTTACTTGTTCGTAAGTCAAATTATTTTGACCACCTTTCTCTCTAGACTAATAATGTACTTATACTTATTCCGACCATGCATTTATTTATTTACTAGCTTTTGCCCGCGGCTCCGCCCGCGTGGTTGTCGGTTATCGTGTAAAAAAGTAACCTATGTCCTTCTCCATATCCCAGGCTATATCTCTGCCAAATTTCATGACGATCGGTTCAGCGGTTTAGGCGTGAAAAGGTAACATATAGACAGACAGACAGACAGACAGATAGACAGACAGACAGATATACAGACAGACAGACAGACAGAGTTACTTTCACATTTATAATATTAGTATGGATGGTGCCGTGTGGTGCCGGACGTAAAGAATAGCACTACCCCATTTCCTCCCGTGGGCGTCGTAAAAGGCGACTAAGGGACTTACTAGAGAATGGGCAGCAGCGTTCTCTATGCATTTTTAACACCATACTGCGATCGCCAACCAACCTTTTTTTTTTTTTTTTTGACGTTGAGAAATGCATTACACATGCCCGCTCGTCGGGGGACGAGACGGGGTATGTGGGACTCCCTGCCAAGAGGCAGTATACCCACTAAAACTCAGCGGAGTTCCCTCATCGCCTTGATGGGAGGGTCATGGGAAACCGGCACAGCCTTTACGTCCACAACCTTCCCGGCGCATGCCCGCCTAGCTGGCGAGCCCCGCATGCCCCCCCGCCTGGGGGGCATATGGGAATGACCGGGAACACCTGGCCATTCCCGTCCGACACTGGTGGAGGCCTGTGCAATACAGGCAAGGGTGCCCCCGCACTCTTGCCTGCTGGCCTCCACCTGGGACCCCGCGCCAGACGACCCTGTGTCCAGGCGGCCCTGGTCCCCCCACGACGGGTCAGGTCAATGGCCCCGCCGCCTACCACTTTTCGGCCGCAGAGGATAGGGAGAGCGGCCAACACAATACCGACACTCCTCTTCCTCTGCGGCCCCACCGCGTCCGCCATTCAACGGTGGCGACCCCGTCAAGGCCGCGGAAGGTAGGGAGAACGGCTCACCGCAATACCGGCACTCCTCTCCCGCCGCGGCCTCCCACACTCAGCCGCGATGCCGCCCATTCGACATCGCGACCTCAGTTGCGATGTCGCCGAAGCGGCACCGCAACCTACGGCCACTACGTCGTCGGCTTAGCCGCAAAAGCCCTGACGAGCGGCCCCCTCCTCGGGTTCCTCTTAGCTTCACCGTGGCCCTCCAAGCCACGGCTACTGAGCCCCCCCCCCGCCTCGACAATGCGGGAACTCACCGGGGGGGGGGGGTCGCCAACCCGCCTGCCAAGCGTGGCGATTATGGCAAATCCCCCCAATTGGTGGAGGCCTATGTCCAGCAGTGGACGTCTTTCGGCTGAAATGATGATGATGATGATTTTCCATATCCGTATTTTGTAGAGAACCAAAGTTGTCGACATAGTTCATAGAAACAGAAATAAAAAGAATCACTAAATTCAAATAATTACTATATTGTAACGCTCAAAATCGAATCTGAAATTTTACATTTCACTCCAAGTGAGGGAGTACGTACCTTTACAATATTATGGAACACTCTAATATAATGATTACGCGTCTTTTTGTGAAACTCAAATAATTCCGGTTTTGGAGTTCTAAATATACTAAAAAGCCAAGTAACTGCGACCAACTTGGATGTTGGTGTGTACCAACCCGGTTGGTAACAGTTCCAATCTGGCCTAACCCATTTGGTCAGGGTGCCTTAAAGTAGTTACTGCAACCAATTTGGTTAGCGCGTGGTTTGTTACAGTTCCAATCTGGCCTAACCCGTTTGGTCGGGATTCTCGGGATAGCTTATTTACTGCGACCAACTGTGGTAAAAACCAGAAAGTTAAAAAGAGGCTCAATTATTAAAAAAGTGTGCATCATTAGAAGCGCAAAAAGTTTTTAGAGGTTCATTATACCCAAAGTCTATAATTTATGTAAACAAAGTAATGTCAAGAAATGTCACCGTCAAAATGACAGGACAGTGGTGCAAAACATTTTATCATATTTTATTAAGCATCTATGAAATTAAAGTGAATAATTAATTAGAAGAACTATGCAAACAAAATATCGTTGCCAAACAATGTTTTATGTAGTATGTCGGAGACACGGCCTATGATCGTCATAATCAGCCCTTTTAAGTCCACTGCTAGACGTAGGCCTCCCAAAATCGATTTCCACTCGAAACAGTTTACAGCCGTTTTCATCCAAAATGTGGCTAGATATGCTACATACAATATGAATATATGAATGAGTGTTGTAATATTAGTGTCGTTGAACATGTTTGATTATTTTTTAATTATTATTTCTTAAATTCAGTACATAAAAACCATGGAACGTTTTTTTTTTTTTCGGCATTTTATGTGAATTATCATTACGAATATATTATTTTTTTATATGTTATCCCCTTTGTTTACATAAATTATCGCGGGCTAATTGCGTAACACACAGTAACAATGGCTTTCATTTTGACATTTCAACAACATTCAACAACATTTTAAATAATGAGTGAACTTGAGATAGATATAAGAAAAACTGTATTTAACTTTATGCCTTATATTTTTGAATAAATTTTATTATTATATTCATTGCGTTATTTAAGTTGTTGAGCAGACAAATATCCTTTAAAGAAACTCCGAGCATAGGCCGCTCCATAACGCACTGACCGACCTTAAATTTGTGGACCAGCTCTACTGTCAGTGTCCACGTTTCAGCACCATATGACATACGGTTTAATGTTAAAAAGAAAAAAAATACCGAATTTTCAAAAACGAACTTTTTTTTCAAATATCAAAATATATTGAATTTCTCAAAAGGCGCCATCAAAATGTTATTATGTGCTGGAAATTGTTTTTCGAATTTGGCTTTTTGGCTCCCCTTGCCATCTGGCACCTAGAGTGATCGCTGCTATCGCTCTACCCTAGGGCCAGTGTTGTTAATAACCCACCTAAAGCTGTCTACCGTCTTTAAATCGACTTGTGAGAAAAATTCGCCCCTGTCTTTATCTTTATTAGAAAATGCCTTGTTGTTGGACGATACACAGGTTGATATTATTATCCCTTATGGGCTACTATCGTTTCTAAATCCACCTTTAACATCGTTCACGCGCCGTGGATTAGAAGACAAACGATTAATGATAGCCATACGTCTTAAGGTGAAACTAGTCGATACTTTATCCATACAAATTTCGGGGGGGGGGGTATTACTCCACAGTTTGACATTATACATCCAAAGTTAAACATGATATCGTTTTGACAATTTTTTTTTTTTTCTGTACTGAAGCAGAATATTAATTAAAAAGTTATGAGATGTGATGTAAAATCTCCAAAACAAAGTCCGCTCCGACAAAGCTCAATTATCGAAGATTTGAATAAAGTTTATCCGTAATAGATTTACCCAGTTGTTTTTTCATAAAACTCAACCTTCCAAAGGACTTTTCGCGCGCGGTTTACTATGAATTATCGTGCATTTCACTCAACACACGATGTCGGACACGATGCTAGGTGAGACAGCATGCTTTTTGGCTACGCCCACCAGTGAGTTTGAGCCCGCGACTAGTTGGCTCTTAAGAGAACGCCGTTCCGAATGGCATAAGCAGGAAACATTTGCGGTGTATCGTGACCGCCTAAATAAACCTTTTTGTATAAGGGATAATAATATCAGAACGACGATATAGTCCAACAACAAGGCATTTTCTTACATAGATAAAAACAGGGCCGATTAATATTAATCACAAGTCTATTTTGTTTTTGTAATTTGAGAAATGATAGTAGCCCATAACGGATAATAATATCAACCTGTGTATCGTCCATAAACAAGGCATTTTCTAAATTGCTAATATTATTATTTCTATGTTCCCTTAATATGTATGTCGGAGACGAGCTGTATCCGGTACGTCAGTGCCATCTAGTCGCGTTTGATGGAGTTATTGGAGTTCGCGCCAACGAGTCTTGACTAATCGGGACGCCAGTGCTGCCTTGCGGCGCATGACCTTCCAGTCGATATAAATAGTTCTATCACAAAAATATCTTTAAAAAAAAAGTACCAACTAAATGTGTTTTGTCAAAGGCACTGTAGTGAATATTTAAAAAACTTGTAAGTATGTTTGTTTTATTTACGAATTGCATGAATAGTTTAGTGTACCTTTATGTGAAAAAGTGTTATACCTAACTATGTTATCTGCTGTGCCGTTTGGCGAAGGTCACGTAAAAAATCTAATTTTCATTTTTCATTTTTTATTGTTTATTTGTTTTGAAAATCTTCAGTTTCAATATATCAAAGGCAAGTTCCAATTTCAAATATAACAAACGTCAAATGAATCTATTTTTGAAATTGATATTGGTTGCTAGAATACGAATCGTTTTAAAACTGTATTTGAATGCAATAATTTCGAAATCAAAGCTTCGAAAGTTAACGAGAAAACGGGCAGGCTGGGTTAGCTCTATTCCGAAATCCATACTAATATGGAAAGTAACTCTGTGTCTGTTTGTCTGTTTGTTAAGTTTTAAGTTAGCTAAATCTATCGTCATGAAATTTAGCAGAGATATAGCCTGGAATATGGAAAAAGACTAGCTAAAGCTACTTTATTACGCGATAACCGACATTCACGCGGGCGGTGCCGCAGTCAAAAGCTAGTCCATTATATTCATTCACATAAAAACTATGATATAAAAGCTGTACACAAATAAAAACTAGGTACTTACAAGTTTTTTATTGATCTAAAGCCACGGTTTCCTAAGACTGCGGTGGCCGTCATATAATAATAATAATAATAATAATAAAGCCATTTATTCCCAAAATATAACAGATTACAATTTTATAACATTCCTTAAATATCTATTTCATGCAGTAATAAAATCACATGCAACAATAAAATAAAATAAAGTTATAAATGTTTAAATACGTAATTATTTACCATTTGATTTAATTATACTCATTTATTTAGATTTTTTTTTTTTATTATTGTTAAATACTAATTGATTTAGTTAAAATAGTCCCATTATAATTTCAAATCTTGATAAATATCAATTAATATATTTAAAATAATATGATACACTATTGAATAAAACAAATAATAAAATAAAAACTCAAATTTGATAAATAAATAAATTCCAAAAATGAAATAAAATAATTAATAGCAGTTGATTCAACATTTCAAATAATAATAAGGACTAGATAAAAATTTAGTTTTGGGGTACCCAGTTTTGGGCAAAGGCCTCCTCCATGCATTTCCATAATTTCCTATCATTGGCGATCCTGGTCCAAGTGGGTCCCGCGACTCGCGCGACGTCGTCGGCCCAGCTAAATCTATCGTCATGAAATTTAGCAGAGATATAGCCTGGAATATGGAAAAAGACTAGCTAAAGCTACTTTATTACGCGATAACCGACATTCACGCGGGCGGTGCCGCAGTCAAAAGCTAGTCCATTATATTCATTCACATAAAAACTATGATATAAAAGCTGTACACAAATAAAAACTAGGTACTTACAAGTTTTTTATTGATCTACAGCCACGGTTTCCTAAGACTGCGGTGGCCGTCATATAGCGTCCGCAATTTACTGTCGAATAAAGTCACTGAAACCTCATTTATGAATGTAAGTTGGTGTGTTTCGAAACTTTATCGCGAGGAGTTGTATAACTGATTCTAATGATTATAATTCTGTAAATACATATTTCTTACGGTCGCGAATCATATTTAGAGCACCGTACTACCTGCATTGATATATATGTTACACTAGATTAGTAATTACCGCGCTATGGCGTTACACTGGACATATGGCCACAGCCATATGCGTAACTAACGTCAGTTCAGTGCTCTGTGTGACGCCAACTGACGTGAACCTAAATATATTAATAATAATAACTTAACAATAACTTTTTAATTAGAATAAGAATCAGTATCTTATTACTTTTAAATGTTTAGTGGTTTCAAAGCTACGTGGTCGCGATTAAATAGTGGTTACACTTTTTTGACACATTTTAATGAGGTTTGCTTCTTTAGTTATTTAACTCAATGACTGCCTGATACTGACCTGTTAATTGACGCTTCCGATTTTATTTTTTTACCTTGACGCTTCCCCTTTAACATCAGTGAAAAATGTTGTTGGAACTTGAACGAATTCTTGTGGAGATGGCAAAAATATGTAAAAGTACCAGGTTTTACATATTTTTGCCAACTTAACAGTCATTTCTTTTGAACTAAAAGCTTACAATACACAACTCTCTATGAAAGACTTGAATAAAGGAAAATAGCGGATGATATTCAAAAACAAATCATCATCATTTACGCCGAAAAAAGTCCACTGCAGGACATAGGCCTCCCCCAAGCACCGCCAATTCAACCGGTTCTGTGCTTCCCGCATCCAACGGATTCCTGCGGCCTTCACAAGGTCATCGGTCCCCTTTCTAGATGGCCTTCCAACGCTACGTCTTCCGGTAAGTGGTCGCCACTCCAGAACTCTGTTCTGCGAGCAATGTACCCTGCCCACTGCCACTTAGGTTTGGCAATTCTTCGGGTTATGTCGGTTACCTTGGTTCTCCTGCGGATCTCTTCATTTCTGATTCGATCACGTGAGGAAACTCCAAGCATAGCCCTCTCCATTGCCGTTTGGGTGACTTTTAGCCTTCTAATAAGGCCCGTTGTGAGCGACCACGTTTCAATGCCTAAAAGTTCAGTGAAAATGTTTGTATGAATTATTGAAATTTGGACAGGATAACATATGTCGGGTCAGCTAGTATTATTATAATTTAAACTCACTTTTCCTGTCTGTCCGTGTAACCGCTTTGTTCTTCTAAACAACAAAACGGATTTTGCTGCGGTTTTCATCATCATTAAGATAATTTATTCCGGAAGGTTTACATGTAGAAAACATTAATATTAAACTTACCTAAACGGAATAAATCTTAATGTTTTGTGAAGACGTACAAATCCTGCGATAGGTACAGGGGCGGGTCACTAGTTACTTTTCACTTCTCATGGTTTAAAAGTACGCCAATATAGCCCTACGAAGCGGGACTAAAGTGACCACTTTAGTCTCTAGGGAGTGAAAAGTAATTAGTTTTTTTAATTTCCTTCATGTGATATAGACAAACTCAAACAGCCAGTAAATATAATATATTATTATCTGTGGAGTGTGGACCATCTTCATTGCGAAAATGTTGAGAGTTTTAGTTCCATGGTTTTTCTGCAAAGAAGGTGGCGCCATGTGTTTTAAATTGTTAATCTGTGACTGGTTTAGAAAAAAAAACTGACCGCGAAAATTTCAGAATTTTTGTCGAGTGTTTTGTTCGGTTTTAAATAAATTTATTAAGAATGTCCAGTGACAGTTGAAGAGTTTGACTTCAAGCAAAGAGCAAAAAACCTAATAGATAATCTTTTGCCGCCAAAGTCGCGGAAGATTTACCTAAAAACTTACGAAAGTTTTATGGACTGGAGGAACAATATTTATTAAATGTTTTTACTATTTTTCTCGCACTCAAAGAGAAAAGTACAGTTTGCATCTCGAGACTAAACACCAACTTAATATACCCTCGGTTTCATTGATTTCACGCTCGGGTGTCAAACCACCTCTGGTATATTATAGCTTCGTTTAGTCCCTCGATATAAAATATACTATTATAAAGCACGTATCTCTTTAACCAGCAGTTCTATTATGTTAGAATCTCACGGCGAAAACTTAGGTGAAGTGTAGTGTTAACGTGAGCTGTAATTCCACCTGATGCTTGGGATTGACACTATTGACAGCTCACTTCAAATATGTTTTCACGGTGAGATAGTTACAGAATAGCACTGCTGTAAGGGACTTTGATTGACTTGATATTTTTATGTCAATGTTACAAGCAAGGGCGTCGCCAAGGGGGGCAGGGAGGGGCAGCTGCCCCCTCCTAGAGATTCAGAAAAATGTAGCCAAATGCAAAGCATCCAAAATCCTAACTAAGAAGCATTATGGGGGAAAATCGCCTCAATGGTCTGGCCATGATTAGTGTACACAGAAAACTTTTAAGAAAGATTGTTTTAATTAACTCAATAAAAAAGGATCTCGCTCTACTACTTTATTATTATAATATTGTAACTTTATTCCATTTTTCTAATAAATATAATAACTTGCTTTACAAGTTTTATTTATTGTACAGTTAAAGAGCTCGTGGTGCTTATTAACACATTGGACTTTATACCGTTCTTATAAGAATCGTCGTAGAAGTAAGACTCGCACTACAGCTTCATGTGCTTTTGACTGTACCTTCAAACTTTTCCCATCAACTTGCCGCCCTCCGGGCCATCGGCTGGCGACACCCTTGGTTACAAGTGAGTCGGCGACTACCAAGGCATGTTTGACCGTAGGAATACAAAATACATAGGTAAAAGAAAGAAAGAAAACATTACGTTATTATAACAGACCTGTAATATCTACCAACCTTCACTGGCCCACTCTCTCTCACTGAGAGGAGGCCTGTTTCCCAGCAGTGGGAACATTTTAGACTAGACTGAGTAGGCTTATGCTATGTTATAAAACACAAAAATGCTCGAAACAAATTCTTGAAAACAAAAATAAAAAGTGTATTCTATTGTTACGGATCAGCGTTATGTTTTGTTACCATCATGTAGTACCAATCTCTCAATATTGTGCGTACAAACTTACATTTGCAGTTGGAATGTTTGGGAGAACTTGTGTCGGAGCTGTTATTTACGAGCAGCTCTTGTATTTGAGATGGTCGGGTTCTTCTTCAATAAATACTGCTTCCGTACAATACAATATTACTTTAATTTAAGTTTCTGCATAGGTTTTACATATTAAAGGTTTAGATATTAAACTGTCGTGGTCTCACTTCGGAGCTCGTTCGTAGCGGTGTGTCGCGGGCGGGCGCGAGCCGCGCGCCGCGTGCGCCTCTCCCGCGCGCCCCTCTCTGACCCCTATGGTCGGTTCGTTGCGCGAACATCTTCCCCCCCTTGAAAGCTGCTGCTTTCAAGCTCTTCCGTACAGGGTAGAAGACAGACCCTGTTTATCGCACGTCGAACAGTGCCTCTCGCCGTGTAGAAGGCCGCCACTCTGCAGACTCCATCCGTCCCAGGAAAAAGTTGTAGGACTCGCCCAAGTCTCCACTTCAGGGGTGGCACGTTCTCCTCCTTTAGGATCACCAAATCTCCCACCTTCAAACCTCTATTCTTCAAGTGCCATTTTGTCCGCTGCTGCAGTTCAGCTAGGTACTCTTGGTGCCAGCGCTGCCAAAAATGCTGCCTCAGCTGTTCAATTCTTTTGTACCGGTCTGGAGCCTTTAACGTGACCGGTGGAGAAGGCAGCGATGTTAGGGATCGCCCCACAAGGAAGTGGCCGGGAGTCAACGGGGAACAGTCAGTAGGGTCGGATGATAGAGGAGAAAGGGGACGGGAATTGAGGATGGCTTCGATTTGTGTGAACAATGTGCTCAATTCCTCGTACGTGAGGCTAACGTTGCCCATAATCCGCTTGAGATGGAATTCGGCAGACTTAACGCCCGCCTCCCAAATTCCACCAAAAGTCGGGGAATACGGAGGATTAAAAAGAAATTTGATGCCTTCAGCATTGGTGTAGTTATAAATTGAATGTACGCTAGCCAATAGCAACCTACCCAACTCCTTATTTGCCCCAACGAAATTTGTGCCGTTGTCGCAATAAATCGTATGAGGTCTACCTCTCCTAGCAATAAAACGACGTAAGCTAAGTATAAATGCGTTAGTGCTAAGGTCACTAACGGTTTCTAAATGAATACTTTTAGTAGAAAAACAAACTATAACGTTAAGATAACATTTAGTTATTCGGTTACCCCTTCCTTTCTTACTAGAAATAAGGAAAGGCCCAGCGAAATCAACTCCACATACTTGAAACGGATAGCAAGGTGTGACCCTATCTTTAGGTAAATTACCCATCAGCGGCTCCATAGTTTTTCCTCGTAGTCGTGTGCAAATAACGCACTTTCTCACAATGCTGCGAGCCAAAGTTCTGCCACCTACAGGCCAGAATTGTTCACGAAAGGAACTATGGAGCAGTTGAGGGCCAGCATGCAGCAAACGTAGGTGTTCGTTTTCCATCAGGAGCTGAGTGAAATAGTGCTTACCGTCCAGGAGGATCGGGTGCTTTTTATCAAATTTACAAGCAGCATTCTGTATACGACCACCTACTCTGAGCACTCCATTGTCGTCCAGGAAAGGCGACAACTGTAACAGGTAAGATTTAGGATTAAGATTTTTATTTTGTTTAAGTAAGGATATTTCTGAAAGGTAAGTTTGACTTTGAGCAAGTTTTATCAGGTAAGTAAATGAATTTTCTATTTCTTCTAGTTTTAAATTACCCATTATTTTATTTTTAGGATTTTTACAATTATTTACAAAACGTAAGACACAAGCAATAACTCTTTTTAATCTATTTACTTTAGAATAATTATCAAACTTAATTAATGGTGACTGTGCAACATTAGTCATAGTTATACAATCACTAGTAGGCGTTTTTGTTTCAGGTAAATTGGAAGATTCTATGGAATTTATATTAAGAGGCCAGTTTGTTTCATTTTTCAACAGGAAATCTGGGCCATTCCACCATACAGTTGAACCCTGAAGTTGACCTGGATCGACTCCTCGAGAAGCGAGATCAGCGGGATTTAAAGAGGTAGGTACATGTCTCCAAGATTCCCTAGTTGTCAATTCATGAATCTCGTTGACTCTGTTGCAAACAAATGCCTTTAGTAACTTAGGTTGTGTTCGAATCCAACCCAAAACGACGGTTGAGTCGGCCCAAAAGATCTTACGGTCAATAGTGCGACGAAGAGAATGACTCACCTTAGCGGCTAGTCGCGCGCCCAGCAACGCTCCGCATAATTCAAGACGCGGGATCGTAGTTGGTTTCAGCGGCGCGACACGTGTCTTTGCACACAATAAGATAACTTGTACATTATTATGACGGTCTACAGTACGTACATAAATACAAGCCCCGTAAGCCTCTTGGGATGCATCTACAAAACAATGAAGTTCTATTAACACTGGAGAAGTACATAAAACATGTCTAGGTACCCTAATGTTAGCTAGTATATGGGCGTTGGAAACAAACCTTTCCCAAATTTTCTTAACCCTTCATATGTCGGAACGTAGATCTACGCGAGACACAATGGGTTTTTAATTGTGTCTAATTACGACATACGAGAGGTTAATATTCTGTGGAACTAACTCATCCCAACTTAACTTTAAAACCCAAAGCCTTTGCAATAAGATTTTAAGTTGTATAGTACACGCACTTAGCATGCCTAAAGGATCAAAGATTTTACATGTGTTAGACAAAATAGAACGTTTTGTGACGTCTTTAACTGTTTTGTCTATATTAACTGAGAACTGTAAATGGTCATTATCAGGAAACCACCACAATCCTAATATACTTGATTGTTTATTCAAGTCCAACGACTGTGACAAGGTACAGTCAGCATCAAATATTTGTGGACAGTTTGTTCGAAATTTATGAATAGGAAAACAAGCAGATGCCAGTACCTTTTTAACTGAATGATATATGGGAGCAAGTTCATTTTCCGTATCAGCACCGCTCAAAAAATCATCGTAATAAAAATCATGTTGTATAATTTCAGATATGATTTCAGCATTGCATTCTTTTGCTAGCTGTAGTAAGCATCGCGTACTCAAGAATGGGGCAGACGCTGTCCCATACGTAACGGTATTTAACTGTAATATTTCTAGTGGCTTGTCTACATCATCACGCCAAACTATTAATTGCAGATGGCGCTGCGAAGGATCGATTACAATTTGTCGGTACATTTTTGTTATGTCCCCAGACAAAACAAATTTGTGTTGACGGAATCTAATTAAAATATTTATTAATTCATCCTGAACTACGGGACCTACAAACTGGATGTCGTTCAGCGATTTTCCTGACCTAGATTTTGCACTACAATCAAAAACTACTCTGACTTTGGTTGTTTCGCTATTTTCGCGAAATATAGCGTGATGTGGCATAAAATACCCAAATAATGGTTTATCCACCTTACTTAAGTGTCCTAGTTTTTCGTATTCGTCAATAAACTCACAATATTGTTTTTTAAGTGTAGGATTTTTCATGAACTTTCTTTCAAGACTCTGAAAGCGTTTTAAGGCCATGTTATAGGAATCGCCCAGTGATGTTTCTGGGGATTCACAAAATGGCATTTTAACATTAAATCTCCCGTTTTCTAAACGTGAAGTGTTTTCTATGAAATGTTTTTCACAAATGTGATCACTTTCAGTGTAAGAAGCACTTGAAGAAGGAAGTTCTTCTAGTTCCCAGAACTTGGTAAGGTTTTTATTTATTTCCTTAGTAAAACTACAATGCAAGTTCTTTTGTTCCTTATAATCTAAACTACCTATTGGCCCAGCTACTAACCAACCTAGCTTAGAACTCTGGAGTATAGGTTTATTATTTCCTAATCTTATTTTCTTTGCAGTAATGATATCAAAGAAAATATCAGCACCAAGCAGCAGATCAACTTGAGAAGAACAATGAAATTCAGGATCAGCTAGCTGAATATTCCCAGGTATGTTTAATTCTAAAGGATTTATGTCACTATTAGGTAAGTTACCTATAATTTCAGGTATAACTAAACACTTAATATTCGTGCTGTAAGAACTTATTAAATAATTTAAGGTAAGTTCACAACAATCCGTTATATTAAATTGCATGTTATTAACCCCACTAATACACATAGGTTGTGAATTAATAGAAGTTAACCCTAATTTATTTTTAATGCTTTCAGATATGAAGCAGGATTGACTTCCGGCATCCAGGAGAGCCCGGGCAAGGTAAGTCTTATTATTTTTCCTATTAGTTAGTTTTACTAAAGCAGTACAGAGAAGAACTTGTTTACTCATAAAGACAGAGCAAGAGGATACAGCACTAGCAATTGAAGGCACACTAGAGGTATTGTTATTCTCAGACTGTGTAACTAACGCATTATTTGTTTCTGAGTTTTTATGTAATAGTGTATTATGTTTTTGTTTACAAATTTGACAGGTGCCGAGGCGACACTTCTCAGCATTATGACCCCTACGTAAACAATTTGAGCAAAGGTGTAACTTTAAGGCTTCACTCAATCTACTATCAAGACTCATTTCTTGGAATTTAATGCACTCTGTTATCCGATGAACTTCATGACATACCGGACAATCAGGCTCTTTAAAAGGTTTGCGGCCAGCTGAAGTAGCGCAGGCCTTTGTTGTTTTAGGATTATCGGATTTATGATTAGAATCAGATCTATCATTCTTAGTGACTTGCATCGTTTCAAGTATGTCTGCGCGGTCACGTAAAAATTGAATAAATTCCGCTAAAGAAGGTAAATCCGATAACTTGTTTCTATGTTCTTCCCACTTTCTTAATGTAGTGGAATCTAATTTAATGGTAACCATATAAATGATTAAAATATCCCAATAATTAGTTGGCAAGCCTAATAAATTAAGGGATCTTAAGTTTTTACTAATGTGATCAATAATAAAGCGAAGGGCTCGATGAGATTCCCGCGTTAAATTATCTATCTTAAATAACTCTTTTAAGTGGTTATTAATCAAGATCTTTTTGTTATCATAACGTTCACATAGTAGGTCCCAAGCGACCTTGTAATTCTGAGAGGTAAACTCTATAGACTTTATTACTACAACAGCAGTCCCCTCTAAAGAGGAGAGTAAATAGTGATACTTATTGATATCAGGTATTGACTCATTCGAATGGATAATAGAATCAAAGGTGTCTCTAAACTCCAACCATTTGAGGTAGTTACCGTCAAATGATGGAAGTTTTATTGTTGGTAATTTAATGTTATTTAAATTATTACAACTGTCATGATTCGAACAAATAGTTTTTGCACCTGTGCATGTAAACTCTTCACCACTAGAATGAGAATCAATAATTTCTTGGGCTGCTGAGATGAGAGTATAAAATTGAGATTCTATGGTATCTCTTTCCTCAATTTGTTCGTCTATCTTCGTTGACAGCATTTCAATTTGCGTTTGAATTGCATCAAACTCTGTTAAAAGAGCTTGAATTCGAGATAAACGTAATCCCAATTCTTTAATTTGTTGTTTAGTAATCTCACTTGAACTAATTTGATTTAAAATGACAATATGATCTTTAAATTTTGTTAAACGCATTTTAAATGTACCTCTCTGTTTTACTAGGTCTTTCATATCTACGCGTTTCTCTTCTCTCCTCTCAGAGCCCTGCTCTGCCTTAGTTTCAGGCATTTTAAAACAAAAGTAACGATGTTAGGACAGATAAAGAAGTCAGATAAAGTAACTTGTGCAATCAAACCCGTATAAAGAGGCTTGATGGTCCGTCCAACACGCAGACTTGAAAGATGACACACGCTACACCAAGTCCGAATAGTCACCGGACACGCCAACCGCGCTGAGCTCGCCAACACACAGCACAGCTCCGGGACGAACGCGTGCGGCGCGCACCAAGCAGCCGCGCGGCAACCGATCACTGGAAACGTTATACTAAGAATATGTAAGAAACTTGGAAATTACAAGTTGGTATTTTTTGCGGATTGCGGTTATGAGAATTATTTTTAAGCTTTAATTTGCGAAAGTTTATAATAAATTTACCCTTTACTTTATGATGGTACTTATTTTATGAAGAACTGCAATTAGCTTAAAACGCAATTTACGCAAATGTATAATATGAGAAATACCTTTTACGTTGTAAGAAAAAGAGAACCACTGACCAACACTTGTGAAACAAAGGAAAAAAATGCACGTGAGCGCGTGTAAAGCAAGCATGGACGCTAGCCGGCGCAAGACGAAAATCACACACTATTCACACAATTGATACCTAGGAAAGAAAATAGGTGGATAGAAAAGGAATAATAAGCCACACTCCCCTGGGTACGTCCTTCTTCTAGCGTGTTGTGCATGCCATGCAGCGCGGCACCAGCGAAATAGCTCACCCAAGCTTCTACAAAATGGCGCCACCGTGTCCGTGCACTTTGTAAATCCAAAATTCTTCTTCGAAGTCCTGTCCGGTCGCCAATTGTCGGAGCTGTTATTTACGAGCAGCTCTTGTATTTGAGATGGTCGGGTTCTTCTTCAATAAATACTGCTTCCGTACAATACAATATTACTTTAATTTAAGTTTCTGCATAGGTTTTACATATTAAAGGTTTAGATATTAAACTGTCGTGGTCTCACTTCGGAGCTCGTTCGTAGCGGTGTGTCGCGGGCGGACGCGAGCCGCGCGCCGCGTGCGCCTCTCCCGCGCGCCCCTCTCTGACCCCTATGGTCGGTTCGTTGCGCGAACAACTTGTTTTTCAACTACAATGTTAAGTTTATTCTTGGGATAAATTAATTCCAACTACGGAACCCTTCACTGTGTGTGGTCCGACACGCACTTAGCCGATTTTTTACATACTTATTTTAAGTTTTGAAAACATGCTTCTAAGCTAAATCAAAACATAGAATAAACAAATGTGAAAATTACTTCCCACTAAAATAAATTATAACAAATTAAATCGTCACAATAAATTATTTTAAGCATAAAAGCACATTTCGAAAACAGCTGAACATTCAATTAACATAGTTTATAGAGTACCTGGAAATTATTATTTTATGGTTTGGTCTAATTCGTACTGTCATTAGGCACCTGTCCCTCTGCAAAAGAGGAAGTGACAAGCTATCAACGATTTTCTCGCTCAAGAAACGTACAAAAGATTGTAAGACCCGTGTAAGTAAAAGAAACACATACATATATATATATATATATATAAAATAACGTTAATTTATTTCATAAAAAACGGCAATCACTTACGAAATTGCCGTATTTTATTTCTATATTTTTATTAATCAAAGTAATCACCCATTCAATCGATGCATTTTTGCCAATTTATAGCAATTTTTGATGCCCTTCTTGAAGAAATCAGCTGGACGGGAGGCAACAAATTCTTCACAGGCATTTTGTACTTACTGCCTCTCAAGTACTAAATTTTTTTCTCGTCAAGAAGTTATCTATATATCCGTTTATATTAGAAGTCATGTGAAAAAAGTGTAAATACAAAAGTTGCAGATCTTTTTATTACCTTCAACTTTGCTATTTAACTTTTTTGCATAGGACTTGTAGTTTTGCCGGAAATCGAGATTAACCGTTTAAAAAAAAAAAACAAAATCAAAATCAAAATATTTTATTTCACATAAACCTACATGGGCACTTATGAAACGTCAGAAGCTAGGTGCACGGTTCCAATTAGTCGTTTCCTATGGAGAAGAGCCGGCAAGAAACTCCATGGTTACTCTTTTAAAAATAATTGGCTTTACAATATTATTAAATAACAGTGATAATAGGTATGGGAGGACAGTGTAGGCCTTTCAACAATTACCAGGTACTTAACAAAATAGAAAACCGCTAACAAATCTACACTCTACTAGGCTTACAACGTTCTCACATTCACAAAATATTTTTTTTTTTTTTTTAAACCTTGCCCCACACTAGGAATTTCTCCTGTATCGTGGGTGCGTTTACAAACATTTAAACTCACATACACAAACAGCCAGACCCGGAACAACTACTTGTAGGTAATACAAATATTTGTTCCGTGCGGGAATCGAACCCGCGACACGCAGCGCAGCAGTCAATCGTTTAACCACTGCACCAACCGTGTCGTCGAAAAAATAATCTAAGTATATAAAATATTAATGACATGATTGCAATTACAACTACAGTAACATATCTGAATAAATATCATGTCCACAAAAGCCACTAATAAAGAATTGGAATTCGATTTGTAGGTAAATAATGTCAAATAATGAAATGATTATGTCAAGGAAGTATGTAATTTTTTTTTTATTAAACATTCTAAATAAACATCGTTATTTGGGAGCAGTTAATAGACATTGACATAGTTATGTTGTTTATGAGGTACCAGGGAAGCCACATGTGCAAAAGGAATTATTGCCAAACTTCCTTGTCTTCAACGTAGTCTTTTATCTTATAATATGCTTTTACCCTTAAAACCCCCCCTCTTCCACTTCCCGACCTCAGATCGCCCGTCAATTATTTTTCCTTTAATTTTTGTTATATTCTCTTTCTTTTCCAATAGGTTTCATCCTACTATATTTTTTTTTATTTCAAAAATTATCGACCCTGGTCTATGGCTGGAGGCTTTAAGTTTCGTTAGAAGCTTAAGGCAACCACAGGAAAGACCAGATAAAGAATCTCAACCTCTCAAGGTTAACACTGAGATGCCTAGCAATAAAAAAAGCGTAAGGTCTGGTGAATATGGCGGATGACGGAGGGCTTCCAACCTCAGCTCTTGTAACTTGGAGATCGTCTGCTGTGCAGTATGAGGTCGCGCGTTATCGTGCAGGAGCAGCGGAGACTAGCGATCGACCAAAGCTGGTTGGAGACGTGCGGGCTTCTCCATCATTGTTTTCAGTACAAATCTAATTCCAACTCTTTATTAGTGACTTTTGTGGACATGATATTTATTCAGATTTGTTACTGTAGTCGTAACGGCAATCATGCCATTTGGTTTAAATGGGATTTCATGGTTATTTTTTTTTTTTCTTTTGATTAGATTCTGTTCTATTTTGTGAATGTGAGAACGTTGTAGGCCTAGCAGACTGTAGATTTATTAACAATTTTCTATTTTCATAAGTACCTGGTACTTGTTGAAAGGCCTACACTGTCCTTCCATACCTATTAACACTGTTATTTGAAAATATTGTAAAAGCCAATTATTTTTAAAAGAGTAACCATGGAGTTTCTTGCCGGCTCTTCTCCATAGGAAACGACATTGGAACTGTGCCCCTAGCTTCTGATGTTTCATAAGTGCCGTTTAGGTAAGTGTAGGTTTATGTGTAATCAAATATTTTGATATTGATTTATTTTGATTTTGACAAGCGCAATCAAAGAGAGTATTCGCTCATTGACGTTCGCTTGATGGGCAAAACACTGAGTGACTCACGCTTGTTACATATCGACGGTTAAAAGATAATGGTTAATGATAACATATTTTTTTTTCGAAAATGAGTCATGAATGCCATCCTAACTTTAAATAGGATGGCATTCATGACTCATTTTCGAAAAAAATATCGCTTATCCTATTACCTTTTAACCGTCGATATGCATGCCAGCAAGTAATTACTCGTCACCGTCGCCCACTTGGTGCTCGTCAACTCGTTTTTAGTTGCTAGCTCTACTCTAGTTTATTTATTTTATTTATTTATTAATGGTTAGCCTACAATTGTTGTTTACACATAACATTTAATTTAAAAGTGCACGATTTACATTTGCAAGTGCAACAATTAGTTACAGGCTAACACCGCATGCACAAAGTACTTTGAATTATACATTTTAATGACTGAAATTAATTTAGAATAGTAATAATGATAAAAATAATGCAAAAACGCTTTTTATTGGTCTGATTTTTTTTTTAACTTTTTACTTGCGGTAAATTATATTGTGTCGTGTGTGCCTTTTAGTCTGTGCTAAATAAATGTTTATTTTTTTTTCTTTCTTTTACTTGCTTCTCGCTAATCGCCGGCGGTGAGACAGCTCTAAAAACAGTGAGCTTCATGTTCATAATTTATGACAACCATTTAAAAACATTTTCTTTAAAATGTTAATTAAAATTATACCTCAATTTGGTTCTGTTTTCATTAACTTTTTATTCGTACCTACCTGAAAGCAGTTTGAATAAAAGTGGACTAATCAAAATAGGTACTTCGTTAGAAATAGATTTTATAAAATAAAAACGAAGAATTTTGTCTGTTGGGATATTTTCCGACTGACACACGGGTGACGCCGTGGGAATCCTCATAACTACATAGAAATTGGTTGTAGTCACTTCGTCGTCGATATATTTTTATCCAGGTAATAAAGGATTTTTGTGATTCGCTCGGGCTGAATAACAAATTCAATTATTCACTTTTTGTAAAGGTTGTAGGATTCCAAATAAGATTTCTTTGTGTTTGGTTTCGAAATTAAATCAATCTGCTTAAAATAGGATGAATATCGTAAAAGAGAAAAAGAATCGTTTCATTTTCAAAAATAAATTATATTATATTATATTATTTCGGTTGAATAAAAATCCTAACAAAATATTAAATTGTGTAGGTAACTAAGTAACATCCATACTATTCTATCCATACTAATATTATAAATGCGAAAGTAACTCTGTCTGTCTGTCTGTCTGTCTATCTGTCTGTATGTCTGTGTGTATGTTATGTTTTCACGCCTAAACTGCTGAACCGATCGTCATGAAATTTGGCAGAAATATAGCCTGGGATGTGGAGAAGGACATAGGCTACTTTTTTACGCGGTAACCGACATCCACGCGGGCGGAGTCGCGGGCAAAAGCTAGTCCATACTAATATTATAAAAGTGAAAGTAACTCTGTCTGTCTGTCTGTCTGTATGTTACGTTTTCACGCCTAAACCACTGAACCGATCGTCATGAAATTTGGCAGAGATATAGCCTGGGATGCGAGAGATATGCAGAAGGACATAGGCTACTTTTTTACGCGATAACCATAATCTACTCGGGTGGAGCTAAAGCTATATTCTATTATATGTTATAGGATTCAGAGTAGATAATTAAATAAACGTCAATTTGTCGTCTTTGGACCATTTTTATTTAAGGCTCTGATATCGTTATTTTGTTATATTACTTGCTAATTACACGTGCGGAAATAAATTCAATAAATTCTATTAACTTTATTAGAGCATAAATACGTGTACACGTACGTTTATACGTTTTGCGTACGTTATCTCTTTGATATAGCATTATTTGTTGACTGAAGTAATGGGTAAAATATTCATTTAAGTATGAAATTGTGGGGAATACGTTGTTCAAGTTTGAAACAGATGTAAAATTATCGGAACCCTTATTTAGGGTAAACGGCACCAAATATGTGTTTGTTTTTTTTTTTAATTATCCTGCCATTTTCTTCTGTGACTTAGTTTTATTTGTTCGAAGGACTGTCTTGACATCGCTTTTTCATGTTAAGACTTGTAGGTACATAATGGTGCCGATTCCCTTGTTCACAAACTAAACTAAATTTAAGTTCAGTGCATCTTTTTCTTTCTATTTCATTAAGAAAAGGACAGAAGATAAATTTTAGTTAAGTCCTGTCAAATTAATCAGCGCTTGACGTATTTTGTCGTAATTTTAGTCGGCAAGTTTTTAATCACGTCTAAACTTGTAAGGAGTAGTGACAGGCGCTGATTAATTTGACAGGACTAAACTAAAATTTATCTTCTGTCCTTTTCTTAATGAAATAGAAAGAAAAAGATGCACTGAACTTAAATTTAGTTTTGTTTGTGAACAAGGGAATCGGCACCAATATTAAACTTGAGATATAATGCCAAGCTGTCTGTATAAAATTATTCCGCCAACTGATTTTGATATACAAAGATACTCCGTTGTGTTCTTTGTAAAAGGGAAATCAAGAGAGGCGTCCTCTTCTTTAAAGCAGGTTTTATTAAAACTCTTGAATTATTTTTCGCTGCTAAACTACAGTTTTACCCTTTGTTCTTTGCATTCTTGAAACTGTCTGTCTTACTACGAAAAGCTAAGTTTTTTTAATTTTTTTGTCTATTAAAAGGTTTTTGACACCACTGCCAAGCCTCAAGAAGCATCGCCCTGTTGCTATCTATCATTTTTTGCTGCTTTGTACCGAAATGGAATTTTATCAAAAGTTTTACGAACATTTCTTCTTTGTAAGCCATTTTATGGCTAACCAAAAATGCTTTATAAGGTACATCGTAATAAAAGTTTGAGGTATTGCAGGGCACTTTATGATAGATGCATAAAACAGTTTCCAGAGTCACCCTAAATCAGAAAATGTTAAAAGGTCTCGAGTCTCGAAGCAAAATGTATTTTATATTGAATAAGCTTTTGCCCGCGGCTTCGCTCGCAGTTAAATAAAATTTAAAAAACTGTTAACACACTACTAAAGTTTCTATAATAATATAATTCAATCATGATTCGAAAGACACGTGACGCCATCATTATCGTAAGAATGTTATTGTTGTTTTCTTCAGGAACAGTTCATTTTTTCGGGATGAAAGGTACACTATCCCTAGTAGCATTTTTGTTGGCATTTAGTTGGGCCACTTACAGAGGTAAGTGACCCAACTAAATGCCAACAAAAAATGCTACTAGGGATGTCCGTTTCAGTACACCTGACAATGTATTAGTAAAATTTCAGGATGATCGGTTCAGTGATTTAGGCGTGAAAGGTAACAAACAAACTGACAAACTGATGACTGATGCTACGATTGCTAGAACGATAGTAAAAAGTTATTTCGTCATTTTCCGAGTTCGATGAAGAAAAAGATCGTTAGAATTGAAACATTCTCTAACTAAAACAAAAGAGAAATGTTCCGGTGTCGGATAAAACTATACCTATGGTCTGTTCCAAAAGCCTCTGCTGAAAATGTAGACAAATGGATCAAAAAACAATTGAATGCTTTGATTTGATTATGTGAACACTTACCACAGTCCTGAAAAGTGGCAAGTAATGAAAAGAAGTGTGAGTGTTCACGAAGAACCAAGATGTTTGTCAAAAGAGGACGCTTTGGCATATTACGTCGACGTCAAATCAAGCCACTCATATAAACAAACAAGGAAGTGGAACATTAAACCAGGACAAGGACAGGCAGCCAAAAATTGAGTGTTTCCCTCCCGAGGAACAGATTTTTGTAAACGAAACGCGTGCAGAAAATATACTTCAAGCGGTTTTCAATAAAACGGCTAAAGGTTTTATTTCTGCAGATCATGAAGTTTTAACTGAAGTCTGAAAACATGAAATAATTTAGTTTAGCTTTAGTAAGCTTATACTTAAACCCGATAAAGCACGACATGAAACTTCATGCATTTGGATAGGTAATAAATAATTTCTACCTCTAAGTGAAAGTGAAGTTTTTAATGAGTTTTCAACAACTCTTTGCCCAACCTGGAAATTGAACCCGGGACTGCATACTCAGCAGTAGCGTTTGCGATAACTAGACCCACGAGGCATTTTTATACGACTAAATGAGTATTGATACGATACTCAGCAAAAGGGGAATTAAATATTTTGCCCAGTATTGGGGTGAAAGTCGAAAATAAAATACCCACCCACTTAAGTAAAGTAACTTCGTTATGTGAAGAGAAATAATTGCTTTGTGAGCATGAGCTCACAAAGCAATTAAACGCTCACAATGCACACCTTTGTGGAATATGAATTCCACGAAGGTGTGCATTGTGAGCGCTTAAGACGCATATATATGCTAGTGTACGTTCAGCTAGTAATAGGACTCGCCCATCCAGGAGCGCTGTCCCAAATAAGACGCATTATTATTTTATTATACTTAAAATCAAAAAATATTTTAATAAAACACGTATACTAAAAGATCAATAATTACATTATCTTTAAAAATACGCTTGATAGATTTTTGCGTGATTCACAGTTTTTTATCCGCGTTAGACATAAATTTACAAATTAATTTCTAAAATTAAAGTAGCCTATGTTACTCCTTGTAGTATCAGCTATCTGCCAGTGTCCAGTGTCCCGACAAAATCGGCCCAGCCGTTTCGGAGACTAGCCGGAACAAACCTCCAAATAACCTCCTCCACCTGTGCCTAACCCTTCGAGGAATACTGGCGTAATTTTCTGTTATATTATGAAATGGTATTTAATTTAATTTACAAGAAGCCGTTTCTGCAAGGTATTGTAAAAGCTGAATACTTCGCCCTATTGACAATAAATATTGATCAGCGGTTGTTCCTGACGTCACATCGGGCCACACATCACACCGCGATCGCGGGCTTCCCCCCTCCGGCTCACTCGCTCACCGATACCTTGAGCGCGCGCACACATCTCGGTCGTCTAAATATATTGTAATCAGCTAATACAGATACTTGTCGAAATCAAGTAGTTTTATTTAAGAAGTCAAGACCACTAGCAGCACACCTGGAGCTTGATACTCAACATATGGTCCTTCGAGTTAAAGAAGATTGCCGATTTTTGTGCTACGCACGCACCTCCAGTGGACTTTGGACTGGCCGTCGTCGGTACGGCGTACTCGCATACGGCCGTAGAGGACACTTAAAGGACAGTCTACCCAGAGGGACATTATTCTGAGTGAGTCCGTTCCATTATCCTTATCTAATTTCCTGTTTTTACTCCTTTTCTATCCAGGAATTTTAAAATGGTGCTATACGGATCAGGCATACATTGATCTCTTCATATAAGTATAGCTTACCGATTCAGTGGAAGTTTCCATAATCAAATCATCGTCATTTTACATATTAACTTAATTTCTTAAAACATTCCTTTGTTCGCTAATCGCACGAGTTTGCTAAACGCGTAAACAACCTCATTAGTGTTTCTTTTGATATTGTACTTATTGCACCGGATAACTCCGGCTCATTAGCAATATCAGCTGATTTTACCGTAGGCTTGACCAGCTGTTTACGCATAATTTTATAACTTAACTTATATTGGTTTCTTTGTCTTTGCTTGCACTTCCGATTTTTTTGCATTGCCTTAACTACCTACCTTCTCATTATGTCTGATGCAAAATTAAGGGAACTTATAAAGAGGCGTGGTGGCTACAAAGCAAAGCTTACGCATTTCAGCAACTTTCTAAGACTATTACCTAGCACGGGAAATGATTTAGATAGCTTCCAAGCAGCAGAATTAAAAAACCGTCTTAATTTAATGGAAACACTATACAAGGAATTCGATGTGTTACAGACAGAGTTGGAGCTGTTGTCGGAGGATGCGGACGAAATGTATAACGAGAGGGAGCAGTTCGAGACGCAGTACCACGCGCTGGTAGCCCGCGCGAGGGCGAGCCTCGACCCCGCGCGCGTCTCCTCGCCCGCTCTCGTGTCTGCTACCTCCATCGATGATCTCCCGCGCCACGGCTCTGGCTGCAGGCATGACTTCGTTCGGTTGCCTAAGATAGACTTGCCTCACTTCGACGGGGACTATCAGCACTGGCTTGAATTCCGAGATACGTATCTTTCTCTTATTCATAACAATGACAGCATACAAGACATCAACAAATTTCACTACTTACGTGCTGCCTTAACCAGCAGCGCGTCATTAGTGATAAAAAGCATAGATTTCAAAGCAGATAACTATGATACAGCGTGGCAGTTATTATCCGAACGATACGACAATAAAAGACTACTTGTTAATAATCACGTTCAGGCCTTATTTAGTCTTGAACAAATTCAACATGAATCTTGTAAACCGTTACGGAATATGATTGACGTCACAAATAAAAATCTTCGTGCCTTGTCAACCTTAGGACAGCCTTCTGAGCAAGGAGGTCTAGGGGAAACCCTTATTATATACATCATGTCAGAAAAGCTTGACAAGGTCACACGAAGGGAGTGGGAAGAATTTAAAAATAATTTAGATGCCTTTCCAAATTTAAAAGATTATATAAAATTTTTAACAAACAGAGCAGATTTACTAGAATCCTTAAATTCTAATAAAAACACAACGACAACAACATCAACAACAAAACACACTAACGAAAACAACAAAACTAAAAATTTCCTTACAACAACTAAAACTAAAAATAATAATAATTCAGACAATGTTAAATGTCCTATGTGCTCTCAGAATCACTTTTTATTCAGTTGTCAGCCTTTCAGAAATCTTGACATAGAAGCACGCATTAAAAAAGCTTCAGAAAGCAATGTTTGCATGAACTGCCTTCGACCTGGTCATATCGAAAAGCGTTGCAGTCTATCGCATTGCAAATATTGCAAGATCAGACACAATACCCTCTTACATAGGGAATCAACAGAAAAACAGACAGGGGAAAACATTGTTTTGTCAACAAACGTCGTATTACCCTGTTCAGAAACTAATCAGGTTCACATTTTGCTATCCACAGCCCTGGCAAAGGTAACAGCTGTCAATGGAGATCTTCATACTGTCAGACTATTGTTGGATAACGGCAGCACCTCCAACTTCATCACCCAAGAGCTCTGTGGGAAGCTCGGCCTGGTAAAACGCAGCACTAGCTCCACCGTCTCAGGTATAAACGGTCAAGTTTCTAGTACCTCAGAAAGCTGCAGTCTTCATTTGCGGTCTTGTAATGGTGGCTATCAGGCGAAAGTAAGCTGTTTTGTTTTACCAAGGATTACGCAATTGCTGCCTGGCTCTTATGTAGAAAAAAGGTATATTACCATCCCGCCAGGTATTCAATTAGCAGATCCATCATTCAATGTACCTACTGCTATCGATATTCTAGTAGGCGCTGAGATATTCTGGGACGTCTTAGGTTCCGATACCATTAATTTAGGCAATAATCAGCCTAGATTACAATCATCCAAACTAGGATGGCTTATTTCAGGCCGCGTCAGTCGGTCTCGTCTTCGTAAACAACCTTCTGTTTGTCACTTTCTTTCACATGAAGAGTCAGATCAGCTGACTCGCTTCTGGGAACTTGATACGGTGTCGTCTGCAAACTGTTTTTCTTCTGAAGAGCAGTCTTGTGAAAAACTTTTTCAAGAGACCACACGTCGGGATACGCATGGTCAATTCGTGGTCACCATACCATTGAAGGACTCGCTCGAGTGCTTAGGTGACTCTTACGCGATGGCGAAGCGTCGTTTCCTTTCCCTAGAGCGCAGATTTGAACGGGACTTGACATTTAAAACAAGATATTTGCAATTCATGCAAGAATACATTGACCTGCACCATATGACAGAACATTCAAAAATAAATTCAGAAATTAAATACTTTATGCCTCATCATGGTGTTGTGCGCGAGTCAAGTACTACCACAAAACTTCGCGTAGTTTTCGATGCTTCGGCCTCCAGCACCTCGGGCAAGTCCTTAAATGATATGCAGATGGTAGGTCCAACCGTACAGGAAGATCTGCTATCCATACTCTTAAGATACAGACAACACAAGTTTGTTGTAACGGGTGACATTGAAAAAATGTATAGAGCTATTTTAGTTGAGCCATCTCAGCGCCCGTTACAACAAATTGTGTTCAGATTCAATTCCTCAGACCCTTTAAAGACCTATGCACTGAATACAGTGACATACGGTACAGCATCAGCCCCGTATTTGGCCACAAAATGCCTAGTTTCACTTGCAGATCAATGTTCAGACCCAGAGGTTAGTCAGTCCATCAGACGTGATTTTTATGTAGACGACTATTTGAGTGGCGGCGATTCGATTGAGTCAGTCATAAATTTATGTCAAGGGGTAGTGAATACTCTCGAGTCCGCCAAGTTTCACCTTAGAAAGTGGCAATCAAATAGTCCGAAGATATTAGAGTCAGTCACTAATATAAAACCAGAAAATCAAGATAAAACATTAAACCTAAACGACACTCCTAACAAAACACTTGGGCTATACTGGGACTGTAAAACAGACAGATTATTCTTTTCTATAGATTTAAAATATACTACAAAAATTACAAAGCGTAATATCTTATCTTTAATAAGTCAGGTGTTTGATCCTATTGGCCTCGTCGGGCCATGCATAGTTCAGGCTAAACTTATGTTACAGCAGCTGTGGATACTTAAATGTGACTGGGACGTTGAAGTACCAACAGAAATAAAATCACAATTCCTTGAGTTCATACAGTCACTTCCAGCTCTTAACTCTGTTCACATTCCTCGTTGGGTGTCTTGTAGCAATGCTTCTTTAGTTGAGCTACACACTTTCACAGACGCTTCTGAACGCGCCTATGGTGCGTGTATTTATGTGAGAACGGTAGCAGTCGATGGAACAGTTTGCGTTCGCCTTTTAGCTTCCAAAAACAAGGTCGCTCCTATAAAGCCCACTACCATACCGAGATTGGAGTTGTGTGGTGCTTTACTGGGCACAAGACTTTTTCTGAAGGTACGTAAATCACTTACTCTAGAGTTAAATCACTGTTTCTTTTGGTGTGACTCGATGATCGTGCTTGGATGGTTGTCTACATTGCCAAGTCGGCTTGATCAATTCGTCCGCAATAGAGTGAGTGAAATACAAGAAGCAACAACCAAACAGACGTGGAGCTATGTGCCATCTAAGAGCAACCCCGCTGATCTCACATCTCGGGGGGTGAAGGCTGATTGCATCAGCTCGTCCACTCTTTGGTGGTCGGGTCCTGAATTTCTTAATCATAAAGAAATTAAATTTCCTACATCACCTAATAAACACATTCAATCTTTACCAGAAACATCTTTACATACAGCTGCTGACACACATAACCAAAATAATAACAATATATTTTCAAACTTAATTCATAAAAAATCATCATTTACATCACTCATAAGAATCATAGCCTATATACAAAGATTTATCTATAATTGCCAAAATCAGAATAATAAAAAATCAACTTACTTATCAGTTTCGGATTTACAATCATCACAGAACCTTATATTACAGATTTCTCAACAGGAAATGTTTCCTGAGGAATATATATGTCTTAAAACTAATCAGGCCTTACATAAAAAGAATCGATTAATAAGTCTTTCTCCTTTCATTGATTCAGACAATTTAATACGCGTAGGTGGACGTCTTAACAACTCCAACTATAGTTACAATGTTAAGCATCCTATCCTTTTATGTAGCAAACATAACTTGACCAAAATTATCTTCGAAAGAGAACACAAAACACTGTTTCACGCAGGGCCACAATTACTTTTAGCACACATTAGACTCACTTACTGGCCTTTAGCAGGTAGGAACCTAGCTAAGCAGGTAGTGCGTAACTGCGTTCGCTGCACTCGCTTCAAAGCTCAGCCTATTCAGCCCATCATGGGCAACCTACCAAGCGATAGGACTCATCTAGAGTACCCTTTTTTGAATACAGGGCTTGATTATGCCGGGCCAGTGCTGATAGCCGACCGTAAGGGTAGAGGATGTAAGCTACTTAAGTCATACATTTGTGTTTTTGTGTGCTTTGCAGTCAGAGCCGTTCATCTGGAGCTGGTTTCCGACCTCACCAAGGAGGCTTTTCTTGCGGCCTTCAGCCGATTTATTAGTCGACGGGGCAAGCCTCAACGGGTGTACTCCGACAACGGCACTACATTTGTGGGAGCTTTCAATGAGCTTTCACGCTTCTTAAAGGTTTCATCAAGTAATATAGAGTCAGATCTTGCAGGCAAAGACATTGAATTTAAATTTATACCTGCCTACAGCCCACATTTCGGTGGGATTTGGGAAAGTGCAGTAAAGTCTACCAAACATTTATTGCGTAGAGTCATGAGCCTAACTCATTTAACATATGAAGAGCTTTCAACTTGTCTGATTCAGATAGAGGCTATTTTAAATTCCAGACCTTTAACACCTCTATCCACTGATCCATCAGATCTTTCTTATCTTTCTCCTTCACACTTCCTCATCGGACGATCACTCACGTCAGTCCCTCGTCCTCAGATCACCGATGTCAATATCCAGCGGCTACAACGCTTCGATCGTATCGAAAAACTAAAACAACATTTTTGGCAACGCTTCTCTAATGAGTATGTGTCTCTC
Source organism: Dryobota labecula (assembly GCA_947523025.1). Taxonomy (NCBI): domain Eukaryota; kingdom Metazoa; phylum Arthropoda; class Insecta; order Lepidoptera; family Noctuidae; genus Dryobota; species Dryobota labecula. The sequence goes on along the minus strand of OX383289.1, from coordinate 22,138,351 downwards.
CTGCAGCAGAAAACCAAATGGCAGACAGCTGGGCAACAGCTAAAAACAGGCACTATGGTCTTAGTGAGAAACACTAATCTTCCGCCTCTTCTGTGGTTGCTGGGCAGAGTGGTTGCAGTGAAGACTGGCTCTGACGGACATTGTCGAGTCGCCGACATCCTGACCAAAAAGGGCATCATAACGCGTGCATATAACAATATTTGTCCTCTTCCGGTATCTTCAACATCATCTTGAAGCCTTCTCTTCAACGCGGGGAATATGTTCCTGACGTCACATCGGGCCACACATCACACCGCGATCGCGGGCTTCCCCCCTCCGGCTCACTCGCTCACCGATACCTTGAGCGCGCGCACACATCTCGGTCGTCTAAATATATTGTAATCAGCTAATACAGATACTTGTCGAAATCAAGTAGTTTTATTTAAGAAGTCAAGACCACTAGCAGCACACCTGGAGCTTGATACTCAACAGCGGTTTATATTTTACAACGTTTAATCAAAACGCCAAAGTAAATGGATGTTTATGATAAAACGGTTGATTTCCTAATGAAAAAGTTCACTCAATATTTGAATATCACTTTTGTGTTGATCTTAATAAATTGATTTTGGATAATTGGAGTCGATGGTTCAAACCGATTCGCGCGTCTATCAAATGTCGTTATTCGAGATTGGTTTTCAAAAATCTGTTGTTTTCAATTTCACCTGAATTTAATCAAAACAAAACAACATATAATTTTAGGTAGGTAGGTGACCTTTAGCTAGTGAGAGAGTTGAAAAGGCTGGCCAGAATGATTGATTGTATCAGAGTTGAAATATCTTTCATGCTTTTTACACTGACACCCTTCTTGTTGGGTGGAAAATTATCGTGTCAGGCTTTTATTGACTAAAATCCACACATGTTCCTTCAGTTGCCTGTGAGCCAGGGCCACGGCAGCCCTAGCGGACCATCAGTTTGTACTGACATCTCTTTGAGGCGCGCGTTAAACACAACGCGCCGTCAAACCGGGCCTGGTCTTTACTTGACGGCGAGCTGTACACCGACACCCTGTAAACAGAAATATGTCAATTAGGCACCTTTCCCACCGTCGACGAGGAAACAATAGAAACGATTTTTCCGCCCAAGAAACATTCAAAAGATTGTAGGTCCCGTGTAAGTTAAATAGATACATACAGGATGTCCCAGAAATCGACGGACATACTGTAGGTAGTGATAGCTTTGGTCAAGCCCTCCCAAAATAACAATACATAATGTTCCGCAAAATCCACATATCGCTGCTTTGCACGAATAACTGCACAATCCAAAAACACACATTTTACAGGGTAGCAATTAGAAAATTAAACAAAATGTTTACTATCATAACTTTTCATGTACGAGTATTTGATCAATAGAAGAATAAATAGAATGTATAAATCGAAAGGGCATTCATCAATGTTTAGTTAAATAAGAACTATTTTGCATTTGGCTTTGTTATAAACTTATAAACCAGTATTTTCAAAATTTTGGTTTGATATATATTTATTTTCGTCACCACAGTTTAAAATTTATTAACACAAATAACATAACATAACATCACACCTTGCTTCCTCGAAAGGTTAGGCAGAGGTGTACCCATAGTAGGAACACCCATATTTCATTAACAAAAATAATAGTGAATTTATGTTGAATTTGCAAGTTTCTACGGAGAATCAAAGGTAATTACGGATAGAGTAACTATTTAATAAATTTTGATGGAAAAAGTTTTTTTTTTTTGACTATAAAAAAACCGCCATGCGTCATTCTTTTGACTCTCATGTGAGTCAAAAGAATGACGCATGGCGGCTATTTTATTTTTTTATTTTTTTTTTAGTATAACTCGAAAACTATAAGATTTTGCATAAAATAACAAAATCCATTTGCTTTTTTTGTGGCTTGTACTCGTTTGTCGCAGCGACAAGACCTATCAAAGAGATTACTCGCACAGCAATGCTTGCTTGGCGAGTAGAACACTCGCTCAGACTCACGCTTGGTACATACGCATACCAACGAACAATCGCTCGTCGCCGTCGCGCACCCGCTGCTCGTCGCCGTTGCTCGCCAACTCGTGTTTAGTTGCTAGCTATACTCGCTTCTTGTTAATCGCCGGCTATAGTCCAGGTGCCTATTACTTGGCGTACCTAGTTCCTCCCAACACCAAACAGTTTTACCAAAAGGCAAAGTCAAATAGGTACAAGAAGTTTAACTACCACTAAAACTAACTCTATATAAACCTGTTCAACTATTACTTCTTAAAAGAATACCTTAAATCGCTAAGTAGGTTGTTAAATTCCGCACCACCGATGTTTTCTTCCTAGTTCTTACAGCAGCTAAAACAACTCTAAAGTACCCGTAACCAGTTTAAAGGGGCTAAAACATTGTTCAAACTGCTCTGAAACAACAAATAGGTACGAATTCACGAAAACTTTAAATTGAGCCATGAAATTTGTTAGTTCAGGCAATAAAAAGTGCGGGGAGTTAGTATGTGACTTTTAGCACCAGGCTTTTATTGGTTTCCAATGACAATTTACAAAGTAAAATTGTGTTTTTCGATGTTCGTTTATGTAAAGGGTACAGGCCAATTGACTAACAATTTAAATTGACCGTCAAATCACAATTGTTATTCTTTGACAGCTGAATGAAATGATATGGTGTCACTTATATAATTTACGTCACACCTGGCCATAATGTGAGTTTTACCGCACGCTAGGCGTACGGTAAAACTTGCATTATGGCTGGCCATAATGCAAGTTTTACCGTACGCCTAGCGTGTAGGTGAAGACGTAAAATTGTGTACTCACCATGGGCAGTAAAAAAGAAAGCCCTCTATCGCTTATTTATAACAAATACCTGTGATTTCGGGCTTTCTTTCTTGCCCTTGCCCTTGGTAAGTAATGTACTATTTCCTGACTGTAGCTATTCAAAAATAGGTCTATAATACCTTTCATGAATCTAAACTCCTTCCGCTCTAGGGTAAAATTATATAATAAAATTAAAAGGAATATAATAATAATATTTACCAGAATATATTAGTGAATAAAAAAGTTTTTTTTTTAAGTCTGCAACTTTTTTTTTGGTATTGTTTTTTTAGTCACAGTAAAAAAAGTAGTGAAATGGTATCTCTAAAAAAACTTTTTACAAAAAAAAAAAACAACTGACTTCAAAAAAAAAAAACACAAAAAATGGATAAATAACTTTAATTTTGTAAGTCGGTGTCTTTGGTTCCGTGTTTTCGTTTTTTGCCACCGACTTCCAAAATTAAAGTTATTTATCCATTTTTTGTGTTTTTTTTTTTTGAAGTCGGTTGTTTTTTTTTTTTGTAAAAAGTTTTTATTTTTCACTTTTTAGTTGTGGTACCTACCCCACACCCATTCGTATACCACAATAGTGACAGGAAATCTTATAACATCATGAACCGAGTGCATTAAATACCAGCTAAATTAAATTAATTAATAAAAAACAGCTGTTCCATAGTAATGTTTACCTAGTGTTCTAAACTGTATGGTACAGCTGTTTATTTTTTCGCGATTTCAAACTGGTCCCATAGTAAAAGTTATTCAGTTCGATGGTCTAAAGCACCTCTGACGAGCTCGTGGCTAAGTAATAACAGCCGCACGGGTCGATCCGTCAGGTTAAGCTACGCTTGCCGTGGTTGGTCCGTGGATGGGTGACCATCTTTACATACCGAGACTCCACCGTGCCTCGGAAAGCACGTTAAGCCGTTGGTCCCGGCTGTCATTCGTGGATCTTTGACAGTTGTTACGGGTCGTCAGAAGCCCAAAAGTCTGACAGCCAGTCTTACCCAGGGGTATTGTGTTACCCCGTTACTGGGTTGTGGAGTTCAGATATAGGCAGTCGCTCCATGTAAAATACTGGTATTCAGCTGCATCCGGTTAGACTGGAAGCCGACCCCAACATAGTTGGGAAAAGGCTAAGCAGATTGATTGGTCGAAAGCACCTCTTAAAGTTTGTAGAGTAAATTTTTTAACACCTTATGCGTATACACGAATTGAGAACCTCCTCTTTTTTTTTTAAATCGGTTAAACATCATTTTATAGCAAGAGTGCATCTCATGACAAATCCAATAAGCCCAATCACGGCTAGGATACATTGTTTTATTACGGAGTTCCATTGCCTACCTTCCGGCTTCATCATCAGATCAGTTTGATGGTACCATTTTGATCAGCATTTATTTAAATTTGCTTCATCATAGTCGCTTAACTATCTTAATCGAGATATCTTATCGCTACCTGTGAAATACGTATCATTGACGAGTTCCGGTGGCCATCTGTGGTCTTCTTTATCAGTTTCGGTTCACCAAATGATACTTTCTGAATGCAAATGCTTGATTTGTTGATGAAAATATAAAAATCCCTATATGAATGCCTATAAAATTTGAGGAGTTCCCTCAATTCCTCATGGATCCCATCATCAGAACTGGATTTTGAAAAAAATGGGACCAATGTGGAAGTATATCCTTTCAAACAAAAAAAGAATTTTTCAAATCGGTTCATAAACGACGGAGTTATGCCCGAACATACATTAAAAAAAAATATAAACTTCCGAATTGATAACCTCCTCCTTTTTGAAGTCGGTTAATAATAAAAAGGAAAATTACGTAGATTTATGAGCGAACTAAACTGAAGCAAATTCGCGGGAACAGCTATTTCATACTATAAAAATAGTTCTAGACCTGCGGTAAGGTGTCATCGACCCCGTGTTTCTCGAATACCCGTGGAAAAGATATGCGTATTGTGTGTTCCAGCAGCGAATTCCTTCAAAGTTTTCGAATTTGCGAATTCCTTCAAGTTTGTTTGCGTAACTGAGGGAATTTAACTACATCGGAGCAGAATAACGTGCTAATATATCTTTGATATTTGCTTTGGTATATTTGTTGACGTTAGGATTTAGTAGATTATTATAATAAGGTCATAGTACGTTGGTATCTTTACTTATAGAAAACAAATGGCATCAATTTTAAATATTAAGACTTTATAGTCCAAGCCTTTGACCCACTGCTCCCAAGGTTAATAATAAGGAAGTATACAGTACCTGTGAATACCACAGTCGTTAAGCGTACCTATGTCTGCATTTTTTGTGTTCCACAGTCAACAAGTTATAGATTCGCCAAGTCCGTCTGTCCGTTTGTCTGTCCACGGCTTAGTTAGAGGCTCTTAGTACTAGAAAGCTGTAATTTGGCATGGGTATACATATTAATCACGCCGATAAAATGGTGTTTTTTCTTTTAGCGTAGGTTCCTTACACGTAAATTGGGGATGATATTTTTTTTCACGTCTATTGTTATTTTTTCGATTCCAGTTTTCCCCCCTACGGGGGATTATTAGGGGGGAATTCTAGACTTTTGTTTTTCAGAGTCCAGTTTTCCCCTCAAGGAAAATTTTCAGGGAGGATTTGAGGAATAAGTATTTTTTCGATTCCAAAATTCCCCGCTAGGGGGGATTATCAGGGAGGATTACTAGACTTCTTTTATAGATTCCACTTTTCCCCCTCATGGGGACTTTCAGGGGGGATTTCGGGAATAAGCCTATTGTTAGATAGGCCTTTCAAAAATATTGCGGGTTTATGAAAACCATTTTTCGATTTCGTTTGTGAAATATAAATCTTTAAACTGCACATTTTTGTTAGAGTTAAGTGTCCCCCAGCCCTGCCAGCTAAATGATTGAATTAGGACATGTGAAAAAAGTCACGGCAGTAGTATATATAACGAAGTAAAAAGGAAGGACTATCACAAAAAAATTGGTTTTACAAGATAACGAGTAATAGTCAACTAACTTACATTTGCAGTTGGAGAATTAACCGTCACGTATATCGATTAATGGGAGAATAATGTATTAAAATTAAAATGTTAAGTTTGTTCTTGGGATAAATTCGTTTCAACTACGGAACCCTTCATTGTGCGTGGTCCGACACGCACTTGCCCGTTTTTTATTTTAATAAGGTGTTAGGTAAATTTTATGAGTTATCGAGTTGTATTGAGTTATATATTGAGAGCAAAAAAGTGCCGGCAACGCCGTTAAAATGTCTTGTTTTTAGGCATATTTATTACTACCTAATGAAAAAACATTGTCATTCACCATTGTATCCAGCTACAAAACATCAATTAGCAACTTGAACAATTAATTCATTTTGGCGCCCTAATTGGGACAGCGAATATTTTTCAAGACTATTTTAATCCATGTTTCCTGAAGGAATAAATAATGCGTCTTTTTTTCTGTTTTAATAAAAACTAAAGCTCTTAGTAATTGATTTCAATCTAGACTAATAAGCAATTTAACTCTAACTTAATATTTTACGAGATACGAGAGAATACTAAATCTATACTAATAATAAAATATATAAAGCTGAAGAGTTTGTTTGTTTGTTTGAACGCGCTAATCTTAGGAACTACTGGTTGGAATTGAATAATTCTTTTTGTGTTGGATAGTCCATTTATTGAGGAAACGCTACAACCAAAAGGAGCGGAGCAAAAATGAAAAATGTTGCAAAAACGGGAAAAATTATTCCTTATTGAGAGCTTTCGTTGCGTGCGCTGCATAAACGGTTTAAGTTACGCAAATATCATGTATGATGGAATTGTTCCTCTTTAAATGTTCTAAAAAAAAGTCCAGGACAGCATGTCTATCTTTTAAGTTTGACTCACTATAACCTTTTTTTATGGTAATCAAATTTGTTCGAAATTAATGCATTATTTGCGAAGGAGTTTTCATAAACATGGTATTAATCCTTATCCAAATAAATACGTTATTCATCACAAGTATTTAATTTTGAACAAAGTTACCCTTACATCATTTAATTTCAATGAATGTCTTAGGAGATATAACTGTTTTATAATAACTCCGCAGCAAAATAATGATCAACTCTGCGAGGTAGTCTATTCTAAAGCTGAAGAGTTAGTTTTTAGGGTTCCGTACCCAAAGGGTAAAATGGGACCCTATTACTAAAACTCCGCTGTCCGTCTGTCTGTGTCTGTCCGTCTGTCACCAGGCTGTATCTCATGAACCGTGATAGTTAGACAGTTTAAATTTTCATAGATGATGTACTTCTGTTGCCGCTATAACAACAAATACAAAAAAACAGAAAAAAATAATATTTAAGGGGGCTCCCATACAACAGACATGATTTTCTTGCCGTTTTTTTTTTCTCCGCCTGCGTGGATGTCGGTTATCGTGTAAAAAAGTAGCCTATTTTCTTCTCTATATCCCAGGCTATATTCCAGCCAAATTTCATGTCGATCGGTTCAGCGGTTTAGGCGTGAAAACGTAACATACAGACAGACAGACAGACAGAGCTACTTTAACATTTATAATATTAGTATGGATAGCTTTTGCCCGCAGCTCCGCCCGCATGGATGTCGGTTATCGCGTAAAAAAGTAGCCTATGTCCTTCTCCATATCCCAGGCTATATCTCTGCTAAATTTCATGACGATCGGTTCAGCGGTTTAGGCGTGGAAACGTAACATACAGACAGACAGACAGATAGTACGGAACCCTTCGTGCGTGAGTCCGACTCGCACTTGGCCGGTTTTTTTGTTTTTTGAACGCGCTAATCTCTGGAAGTGCGTGTTGGATTTGAAGAAATCTTTTTTGCATTTTACAGCCCAATTCTTGAGGAAGAATTACATTCCTATTAACTAGGACACAATTTTTTTTTAAATGAAAGTTTATGCGAAAACGACGTAAAAGCACGGGCAGGCAATGTGTTGCGACGGGGTAGGTCGGGGGAACAAGAAATTTAACGCGGACGAAGTCGCGGGCAGAAGCTAGTGAATAATAGTAAGAATGCTGTGCTATACATGTAACACATGAACAAAGTGTTTTTAACAATTTATAATCCTAAAAAAGTGCTACGAAATTGTGTAAAAGTTCAAATTGATAGCAATAACTTGAATATTATAAAATCAAAATATTTAATTTCACTTAAACCTACATGGGCACTTATGAAACGTCAGAAGCTAGGAGCACGGTTCCAGTTAGTCGTTTCCTATGGAGAAGAGCCGGCAAGAAACTCCACAGGTAACTTGAGGTGTTTTGAAGCTTTAAAAAATAATTGGCTTTACAATATTATCAAATAACAGTGATAATAGGTATGGGAGGACAGTGTGCCTTTCAACAATTATCAGGTACTTAACAAAATAGAAAACTGCCAACAAATCTACACTCTACTAGACCTACAACGTTCTCACATTCACAAAATAGATAATAATCTAAGTATATAAAAGATTAATGACATGATTGCAATTACAACTACAGTATAAAATTATAATATTATTAATATATTCTTAGCTAAAACATAATCTTGTTTCAGCTAACAATAGTGTCAATTTACAGCATTATTACTATTATTCGTTAACTATTTATAAAATACACTATCTCAAATTGTTTAATTCTCTTCAGCCTACGCACTATATCTATGTTGTCTAACAGCTATCTTGCCTCAACATTTACATGTTTGTTAAGCCTGTGTTCGTGGGCTTCAGCAAATTTATTGATAATGACGGTGACGAGTTCCATTTTAAGATCACGGTGGAGGTCGTCATCTAATGTGTTGTTCTAATGTGCATTTACAGCATCCCTGAGAACTTCACTTATTTTGGAATTGTTGTATTATTTTAACGTTGCTTCGTTTAGTACAGCCCCAAAGTTGGATACCGTACGTCCAAATTGGAATAAGAATATCTATGCTTGTACGAGTATAATATATCATTTCACGAGTAACCAATACATACTTTTGTAACGTTGGTATTTCTTTTCGACGTGAGATTTACAACGCAGCTTGGCGTCTGGAGTTATGTGTTTGTTTGTTAGTGTATTTGGCTGTATTAGCAAAGAGATGTCGTTTATATAAATTAGGTGGTAATCGCAGTGTTTGTTAGTGAAGTCAACGTGATTTCATTTTGACTCATTCCGTTTTATCTTTGTGTCCAGTCATAAACTTTTTTAACAGCTATAGTAGAATTTCTTTTACTGCTTTGTACTTTGTGGCTATTATCCGGTAGCTATAATAGCTATGTCATCTGCAAAGGTCGCAATGCTGTAGTTTTCAAGCTCTGGGATATCACATGTGTAAAGCAAGTACAGGATTGGGACACTTCTTTGTAGTACCCCAGCTTTTATGGCTTTTAGCTCCGAATATGCATCCTCTTGCCTTATTCTAAACATTCTGTTACTAATATATGACTTTAAAATTTCTACAAATTCAATGTAGCATGCGTCTGAGTTTAAATATCAAACCCTCGTGTCCAACTTTATCAAAAGCTTGCGCGATATCTAGAAATACGTTGGCACAGACTTCCTTGTTTTCGAGAGTTTTTTCAATAATGTTTGTAATGTTTGTACTTACCTGGTCTATTGTAGAATGTTTTTCCCTGAAGTCAAATTAATAGTTTGGTATTAGGTCTGCGTCTTAAACTGTTTTTCATATAGTCTCGATCATAACGCGTAACTGACAATGTAGACGACAGCTGGTTGGCTATCCTGCTTGTTTTAGTTTTTTTACTAAACATTTACATACATAAACTCACGCCTACTTACCATGGGGCTAGGCAGAAACTACAGAACGCCACTTGTTACGATCCTTGCATACTCTTTTTGCTTCGTTAACGATCTGGTCATACACGCACGCCGGTTGCGTGTATGACGCAGAGTACTACGCACCTGACCTTTCTGAAGAACATCACCACTAAGCAACAAAAACACACAAAAAATTCTGTTTGTAATTAAGCGTCTCCAAAACTTTCAAAATTCATTGCGAGAAAGACCCTCCACGATTAGGTTCGTACTCATGATGCCGTTGATATGTCTAATTTTGGGGCATATTAGTTCCCTACATAATGAAAAAATATCCTGCGGTTACTATAGCTACATTAAGCTACAAAATAACAATTTCTTTTACCCTACTTGAACAACAAATTCATTTTGGCGCCCAACATGGGACAGCCAATATTTTTCCAGACGGCTGTAATCCATGTTTCGACCGCAAGGTCCTTCCTCTAGGAATAAATAAGCCAACCAGCGTCTCATGCCATTCAGATCACGTTCGACGTTTTATTATTTTCAACTTTTGCGTAATCGAGGCGACCATCTTTATTTATGAGGTTTCTAATTTCCCGCTTTAATTTAATATACCACAACAGTTTCACAGTGTTCATTTTGACATTTCGGGCACGTAGCAAAAAAAAATATCATGTTTTAGTGGAAATGGGAATGTTTTCATGACCTACTGACCTGGGTATGACGAAAAGGCCATAAAAGCCTTGAATATTAGACAATAAATTAGCAGTTTTTGCCTTCGCACTTTTTTTTTACCTTTTTTGTGGCCAGAATGTAAAGCAGAAATAATTTGGCTGTTTTTCGTGTAAATGGACGTTTAATATCTTAAAAATAACTCGCTCTAACTTGTTTAGGAATTGCTGTAGAATTTTATTATAGTAATGAATTGCAATATTTTTTTTTCAGTATAGGATAGTAGTTCATTAAAATGGAAAGCCTTTCAGTGGAGCCTTTATGCAGTTTCAATCCGCGGCCACACTGTGCCGGCAAATGTGAGAAAAAACTGCAACGCGGTTTACTATAATATGATTGAATATGCCCCGCATGCGGGTATACCTAGTCTTAGTCACTCCTTATATAAAAACCAGTTTTTTAGCAAACAAATCCCTATTACCTTGAAATACAATGCAGTTACATTTGTAAGGATATAAAATATTTACTGTTTGCTTGGGCGGAAGCCAGGATCTACGAGTATGGAGCTGTCGTAAAATCTAACCCCCCTTTGTTTACTGTCAGTAAATATATAGTTTCATTCAATAAAGATGTAGAGATGTGCTCTCACAATAATTGGAATGCTCTTTGATAAGTGAGCTAAGAGGTTCTCTGCGATAAAATGCAAATAAAACTCTCAAGTCCCCATATAAATGTGCAGCATAGCAAAATATAGTACCACACTGGAGTAAGCAGTCACCGTATGTTCTTTACAAGCACGCTCTGTCACCGTACAGTAAAAATGGTTTTTGTTTTTCAGCCAACAATTTTACTTATGAACTACTGAAATTTGATGGTTTAAGTATCGTTCAAAAATCACTCAGCTTCGTAACGGTAGCCTTTTTTCTTTTTATTGGGTGGGAAATTATCAAATAACTTCTGACTAAAACTCACCCGTGTTCTTTCAGTTGCCTGTATGTCAGGGCCACGGTATCCCTTTCGGATAAACCCACAACCCTGATAGGCACCGATCCTGGCGGACCCCGTCAGTGCGTGCTGACATCTCTTTGAGGCGCGCATGGAACACAACGCGCCGTCGCCCGGGGCCTGGTCCTTACCGGACGGCGAGCTGCCCATAGCTCGCCGTCCGCAAGCTCGCGCCTACGGTGGCCAGGAATCTGCTACGGATTCCCGCCACCCAGAGTGTCTCCTGCGGCGACTAGGGGCGTGAGGGCGCACAGACTACCACTCCCTCTCGCGTTCCGCCTCCTCCTTCGCAGGCATTACTGCTTCGCAGAAGGAGGTGACGGCCTCCCATGCACTCGCGCTCCGGATCATGGCCTGGACCAGGGCCGGACGCGAGAGATCGCCGCTGCCGATCGCCTGCGTGATGGCACGGCGGTGCTCTGCCCAAGCCGGGCAGACCTCCACCGTATGCTCCACCGTGTCCACCGGGCGATCCATACAGTGGTAATACCCGGGCGTTTCCTCCCGCCTAATCCGAAACAGGAATCTCCCGAAACAACGGTGTCCTGGAGATTAATAATAATAATCATTATTTATTTATTTAAAAATCCCCCCAATTGGAGGAGGCTTATGTCCGGCAGTGGACGTCTTTCGGCTGAAATGATGATGATAATGATTTATTTAAAAAAAGTGTGTACATACAGTTTGTTACAAATAAATGATTTAACAATTTAGGGAAAAATCGTAAAGAGAGTAACAACATAATTGAATCTGAAGTCATGGAATTGAATCTCTAGGTTACATGGTAACCTGTATTCAGGTTCGTCAGCCCAGGGGCCCTATTATGAACTCTTATTTCAAGGCAGTTTACAGCGTAAACAGAACTGCCTTGCAATTTCGTATTATGAACACGTCAAACAAGCCAGTCAGCGGTCACGTGACACCCTGGCCGACTTCTGCCCGAATATTGCCTGGCAATACCGTATTACGAACGTTCGTTTGACATTTCTTTTCATACAACAACTTGTCAAACAGTAACCTCACAATCCATTCAGTTTACGCTACTTCAGAGGAGCTTTTATTGAATTGTTTTGGGTTTATTTGCCGAAGTTACTCGAGTAATAAATAAATAACAAAAGAAAATATGATGTGCGACGAATATGAACTGTTTGAGTTCCTGGAAAGTGACTTTTCTGATCAAAATAACGAATCTAGGAACAAAAGGAGACAACTTCGTGATCAAATTAAAGGCTCCTACAAACAGGCGCGACACGCGACGCGAAACAAAGGCACCGTTCGTCGCGCAACACGCGGTTCCTTTGTGTCGCGTCGCGTGTCGCGCCTGTATGTAAGAGACTTAATGCGTTCGACATGGATGATGTGCAATTCATTGAACGATATCAGCTTAATCAAGTGAGGAGTTGGAGACGGCTTCGTGATCAAATTAAAGGCTCCTTCAAGCAGGCGCGACACGCGACGCGACACAAAGGCACCGCTCGTCGCGCGACACGCGGTTTTTTTGTGTCACGCCTTTATGAAAGAGCCTTAATGCGTTCGACGTGGATGATGTGCAATTCATTGAACGATATCAACTTAATCAAGTGAGGACTTGAGACATGTCAGGGACTGTCATACAAAATTCACGGATTTATCGGATACAACTTTAAAATATCATATTTAAGAACTTTCTTACACTGAATAAGAAAATACTCAAAAACTGAATAGGAAAATACTCAATAACGAGCTTACGCCATATTTTTGTTTATACCCCGAAAATTCTTACGAATGGAAGTATTAAACAAACAATAAGATAGTGTTCATAGTAGTTTGTGAAACAATGAAACAATACTCTTCCATGTGGTCGAATTCCCCGCTGACCTTCAAGTGGAGTTCGTTCGGAAACTTAATCTCGCGTTATAATTTACAAACTCAGAAAATTATAATATGAATGAATTATATAGGTAGCATAATATACAGTGCGTTCGTATTTTCACCTATTTTTATACTAAAGTAACTAGATCAATATAAATTGCTTATTTTTATCACAAAATATGTGATTAAATAAAACGGTAACTTACCGATAAATATTTAATTGTGTTTCTGAACGTTACGGCAGAGAATTACAAGCCAGCCATAGACAAACTACCCAGCGTGAAGTCGGTTAGAATTAGGAATGTCGTAATACGAAATTTAACCAGCCAGTGAAATGAATTGCCTGGAACTTGCCTGGTTTTTTTAAAGTTCGTAATAGGCCCCCAGGTTCCAAAAGTGAATTAAGAACCCACTGCGACTATGTCTGTCAAAGGATCAAGTAAATTGTCTTCAAAATCTTTGATGAAGACATCAATTTTAAGAAGGTGATAAAAAAAAAGCACGAACCTAAAATGTAAGGTTTGTTGAAATCTGACTCTTTTATTACCTCTTTATAAACTAGACGAAAGAAAACAGTGAAAGTTGAATAAAAGTCGTTAAGTGAGTATTACGTCAGGTGTAGTTTAGATAAGAATTTTTGAAGGCCAATTCTATGAATAGGCTTGAAAATTCCTTTTTATTAAATGATAGGGGAGAACTCGACCTTAGGACTTATAAACTTTGTCTTGGTAACGCAATGAGAATTCCCCCCGCTAACGATGGGGTAAGGGTAACCATTTTTAACAATCTATGATTAATTTAGTGCTATATATCACTACATATTATAAAACAAAGTCCTCCGCCGCGTCTGTCTGTCTGTCTGTCTGTCTGTCTGTTCGCGATAAACTCAAAAACTGCCGCACCGATTCTCATGCTGTTTTCACCAATGGATAGCGTGGTTCTTGAGGAAGGTTTTAGTATATAATTTGTTAAGTTTTTTATGCATTTTTGTATAAATTAACGATATTTGTGCGAGGTGTCGGAAAAAAATAAGCCGTCTGGGAGCTTTCAACGAAAACGCTGTCTAAACCCCTTGAGATATGACAAAATAATGTATGGTGGAATTATGTATCTTATAAAGGTCTTCAAAAAAGTCCGCGATGGCATATGTCTATCTCATAAGGATAACACACTATATCCATTTTATTGTCTTTTTGTAGGTATTTGTTTGCCGAATTTTACTCTTGGAAATACGATTACGATAACAATACACTATAATATCAGTAGCTATTAGCCAAATTATGTTCGTAGATAAATAAGCTAGCTACTATGTGTATTTCAAACAGTATACAAGAATATTTATCATAAAAATATTACTAAACACGGCGGCCATATGACTAAAATTTGTGCATTACAAAACTTTAGTTACTTTTTCACTGACATATTTATCACTTTTCGATAAACTAACACTCAATACGAAATCTACACTTATTTCTCAGTAATTCTGTATAAGATTCTTCTAAGATTAAACCGTTTTCTCATTGAATCCATTACTTTACGCACGTATATAACCTTTAGAGCAATTCTGTAAAAATCTCACGGTGAAAACTTAGGTGAAGTGAGCTTAAAGTGACGAGTAACCACCTGATGCTTGAGATTGACACTTTTGACAGCTCATTTGACGCTCACTTCACCTATGTTTTCACGGTGAGATGGTTACACACCGCCACACGACCACACAGTACAGATGTATTTTTTTTTCTTTTTTTTTTCGTTCGTCACTAAACGAACGAAAAAAATGTCAACCGGTCAAGTATTAGTCGATTAATCGAATTCTACAGCCAGACCGTGTTGCAAGTACAAAATGAATGTCAAATATTTCGTCCAATTGCGAACATGACCCTGAGAAAAGTTATGCACCAATGATGTTCATTAGACATTTCAACGTTTTCTTTTCTCAGCACAAACGGTGTATCATGCGACATTTCGGAGGATTTCGTTTTGTTTTCACATTGTTGGTACATACGTGAATTATTTTAAAATTATTATTTGTGTCGCATTTTTATTTCGTGTTGGTTCAATTGATTGCTTTAAGAATTTGAGTGAAATTTCGTATTTTGATTTTGTTTGTTATCTTTAGGTAAAGACTCATTGACGTTCAGAACATAAGTACTTTTATTATATTAAATCATTTGTTTCGGTTTCTATTCACATAGTGAATCAAATTAATATTAAGTTAGAAATTTGAGATATAGCCTGGGATATGGAGAAGGACATAGGGTTACTTTTTTATGCGATAACCAACATCCACGCGGGCGAAGCCGCGGGCAAAAGCTAGTACAATAATATAACATATAGTGTTTTAATTGGTGATGTTCTTCAGAAACGTCAGGTGCATAGCACTCGCAACTGGCGTGCGTGTATGTTAAAGGCAAAAGACAAATCATTTATTTCAAATAGGCACATAAAAGGCTCTTTTGAACGTCAAAAATTACATAAATAATTTATTTATTTTAGTTGCCCCTTCCAAAAGGTAAGTTACTTATGTAGAAGAAAGGGCAAGAAACTCCGTACTTACGGTTTTAAAATGTTAACAATGTTTTGTATTAATTATTTATTGGTTGATGGCAATAGGCTCGCCCCCTATTACATGGGACTTAAACATAACTGGCGACATGTAGGTGTTCCTACTATGGGTACACCTCTGCCTAACCTTTTGGGGAAACAAGGCATGATTGATAGATAGATAGAAAGATAGATAGATAGATAGATTACTCTTTATTATGTGAAACAATGAAACAATACTCTTCCATGTGGTCGAATTCCCCGCTGACCTTCAAGTGGAGTTCGTTCGGAAACTTAATCTCGCGTTATAATTTACAAACTCAGAAAATTATAATATGAATGAATTATATAGGTAGCATAATATACAGTGCGTTCGTATTTTCACCTATTTTTATACTAAAGTAACTAGATCAATATAAATTGCTTATTTTTATCACAAAATATGTGATTAAATAAAACGGTAACTTACCGATAAATATTTAATTGTGTTTCTGAACGTTACGGCAGAGAATTACAAGCCAGCCATAGACAAACTACCCAGCGTGAAGTCGGTTAGAATTAGGAATGTCGTAATACGAAATTTAACCAGCCAGTGAAATGAATTGCCTGGAACTTGCCTGGTTTTTTTAAAGTTCGTAATAGGCCCCCAGGTTCCAAAAGTGAATTAAGAACCCACTGCGACTATGTCTGTCAAAGGATCAAGTAAATTGTCTTCAAAATCTTTGATGAAGACATCAATTTTAAGAAGGTGATAAAAAAAAAGCACGAACCTAAAATGTAAGGTTTGTTGAAATCTGACTCTTTTATTACCTCTTTATAAACTAGACGAAAGAAAACAGTGAAAGTTGAATAAAAGTCGTTAAGTGAGTATTACGTCAGGTGTAGTTTAGATAAGAATTTTTGAAGGCCAATTCTATGAATAGGCTTGAAAATTCCTTTTTATTAAATGATAGGGGAGAACTCGACCTTAGGACTTATAAACTTTGTCTTGGTAACGCAATGAGAATTCCCCCCGCTAACGATGGGGTAAGGGTAACCATTTTTAACAATCTATGATTAATTTAGTGCTATATATCACTACATATTATAAAACAAAGTCCTCCGCCGCGTCTGTCTGTCTGTCTGTCTGTCGGTCTGTTCGCGATAAACTCAAAAACTGCTGCACCGATTCTCATGCTGTTTTCACCAATGGATAGCGTGGTTCTTGAGGAAGGTTTTAGTATATAATTTGTTAAGTTTTTTATGCATTTTTGTATAAATTAACGATATTTGTGCGAGGTGTCGGAAAAAAATAAGCCGTCTGGGAGCTTTCAACGAAAACGCTGTCTAAACCCCTTGAGATATGACAAAATAATGTATGGTGGAATTATGTATCTTATAAAGGTCTTCAAAAAAGTCCGCGATGGCATATGTCTATCTCATAAGGATAACACACTATATCCATTTTATTGTCTTTTTGTAGGTATTTGTTTGCCGAATTTTACTCTTGGAAATACGATTACGATAACAATACACTATAATATCAGTAGCTATTAGCCAAATTATGTTCGTAGATAAATAAGCTAGCTACTATGTGTATTTCAAACAGTATACAAGAATATTTATCATAAAAATATTACTAAACACGGCGGCCATATGACTAAAATTTGTGCATTACAAAACTTTAGTTACTTTTTCACTGACATATTTATCACTTTTCGATAAACTAACACTCAATACGAAATCTACACTTATTTCTCAGTAATTCTGTATAAGATTCTTCTAAGATTAAACCGTTTTCTCATTGAATCCATTACTTTACGCACGTATATAACCTTTAGAGCAATTCTGTAAAAATCTCACGGTGAAAACTTAGGTGAAGTGAGCTTAAAGTGACGAGTAACCACCTGATGCTTGAGATTGACACTTTTGACAGCTCATTTGACGCTCACTTCACCTATGTTTTCACGGTGAGATGGTTACACACCGCCACACGACCACACAGTACAGATGTATTTTTTTTTCTTTTTTTTTTCGTTCGTCACTAAACGAACGAAAAAAATGTCAACCGGTCAAGTATTAGTCGATTAATCGAATTCTACAGCCAGACCGTGTTGCAAGTACAAAATGAATGTCAAATATTTCGTCCAATTGCGAACATGACCCTGAGAAAAGTTATGCACCAATGATGTTCATTAGACATTTCAACGTTTTCTTTTCTCAGCACAAACGGTGTATCATGCGACATTTCGGAGGATTTCGTTTTGTTTTCACATTGTTGGTACATACGTGAATTATTTTAAAATTATTATTTGTGTCGCATTTTTATTTCGTGTTGGTTCAATTGATTGCTTTAAGAATTTGAGTGAAATTTCGTATTTTGATTTTGTTTGTTATCTTTAGGTAAAGACTCATTGACGTTCAGAACATAAGTACTTTTATTATATTAAATCATTTGTTTCGGTTTCTATTCACATAGTGAATCAAATTAATATTAAGTTAGAAATTTGAGATATAGCCTGGGATATGGAGAAGGACATAGGGTTACTTTTTTATGCGATAACCAACATCCACGCGGGCGAAGCCGCGGGCAAAAGCTAGTACAATAATATAACATATAGTGTTTTAATTGGTGATGTTCTTCAGAAACGTCAGGTGCATAGCACTCGCAACTGGCGTGCGTGTATGTTAAAGGCAAAAGACAAATCATTTATTTCAAATAGGCACATAAAAGGCTCTTTTGAACGTCAAAAATTACATAAATAATTTATTTATTTTAGTTGCCCCTTCCAAAAGGTAAGTTACTTATGTAGAAGAAAGGGCAAGAAACTCCGTACTTACGGTTTTAAAATGTTAACAATGTTTTGTATTAATTATTTATTGGTTGATGGCAATAGGCTCGCCCCCTATTACATGGGACTTAAACATAACTGGCGACATGTAGGTGTTCCTACTATGGGTACACCTCTGCCTAACCTTTTGGGGAAACAAGGCATGATTGATAGATAGATAGAAAGATAGATAGATAGATAGATTACTCTTTATTATGTACACCATAAAAATTACAGATATAAATGTAGAACTGTTACATAGGGTGTCACAATGGGCGGTCTTATCGCTAAAAGCGATCTTTTACAGACAACCTTTGGATGGATCAAAAAGTAGAAGGAGAGACAATACTGCAGGTATGTAGTGGTGTACCACTTACATATATACAATAAATACATATACACAAAGCATATAGATACTTATCCATATAAATATATATATATATATATATATATATATACACACACACAATAATAAACATGATACAAGAGCAAGGAACTTTAAGTAATGATGATGTTTAAGGAGAGAGGAAGTGATGTTATGATGATGTTATGTTATCTTATATAATTATTAATTATATGTGAAGACGATGCACCTAGAATAAAATAACTATATATACCACAATAGGTAAAAATAATGAAAAGTGAAGTAATGACAGACAAATTAATAAGCGATAGATATAAGGTGCTCACATATTTACAAACATTATAATTTCCCAAAATTTTTTACATTTAATAACATAAGTCAGTGTGTGAGTTAAAGTATATTAATCACAGAAAATAAAATTAAAAGTATAAAATAAAAATTAAATTAAATTAGCAAACAGTTTGATTTTGTCTAGACTCTAAATAAATTATCTTATGGAGCAGGACCAGCATGTTCCGTGACCAGATGTAAGAATGTAAACGAAGAAAAAGGAATATTTTCTGCCTATCTGCCTAAGGCGTGAGTTTTTTATCGTTTTTTATGGAGGTGAACTGATAAAATTCAGTGGACACGGGCAACTACTTAACTTTAATCAGCGTATATATTATTGTACTTACATAAATATTATTTATGTAAGTACAATAATATACATAAACTAGCCTTTGCCCGCGGCTTCGCCCGCGTGAATGTCGGAAATCCACCCACGGAAATATACTACCGGGATAAAAAGGTTAAGTATGTTCCGACTACCTAAATACAACAAATGCCTACAAAAAGACAATAAAATGGATATAGTGTGTTATCCTTAAGAGAAGACATATGGCATCGCAGACTTTTCTGGAGACCTATATAAATACACAATTCCACAACACATTATTTTGTTATATCTCAAAGGGTTTAGACAGCGTTTTCGTTAAAAGCTCCCAGACGGCTTATTTTTTTCTGAACCTTCAACAAATATCGTTAATGTATACAAAAATGTATACAAAAGCTTAACAACTTACTAACACCTTCCTCGAGAACCACGCTATCTACTGGTGAAAACAGCATGAAAATCGGTGCAGTAGTTTTTGGGTTTATCGCGAACAAACAGACAGACAGACAGACGCGGCGGAGGACTTTGTTTTATAATATGTAGTGATATAACGTACATAAATATTACTAATGTAAGTACAATAATATATACGCTGATTGAGGTTACCTAGTTGCCCGTGTCCACTGAATTTTATCAGTTCGCCTCCATTAAAACGCCAGGTTACAATCGATCTTATTCAGTGTGATAGGTAATTTTAAGTGGACGATCAATCTTTTATTTTATTTTCCAAAAACACTTGTTACCTCTACAATTTGTGTAAAACAAAAGTACAATCTAAGCTGTTTATTATTGTATTGTTTAACTGTCTCTGTAGCACCTCGTAAAACCACTATCAAGAAGGCTCCGAGATTTTACAGCGTATGATACGCGTTGCAACAAAGTTTTGTTTTTGATGCAGTGCAATTCATTAAAATCAGAAACTTTGGAGGAGTTGCACTATTCCTGACTAGGTACATTTTTTTTTAAAGGGCATCTCATATTTAACCTTGAGAGGTCGAGACTCTTTAACCAGACTTTCCTGTGGTTGCCTAAGACTGCGCCGAGTGCACAGTGGCGCCCTCATCGATATTTTGGTGATTTATTTTATTTTAGAATGAAAATGCAGAAAATAAGCTCCTCAAGTTGTGCTCCACAAGACTATACGTTATTATTACTACAAACAGTAGTTATAAATTGTTATGTTTTATTGTAACCATTAAAACGGAGCTTAGTGGCCACTATTTTCCGTTTAATATATAATGATTACAATAAAACATAACAATTAAAAACTACTGTTTGTACTAATAATAACGTATAGTCTTGTGAGTCACAACTTGACGAGCTTATTTTCTGCATTTTCATTCTAAAATAAAAGAAATCACCGAAATAACGATGAGGGCGCCACTGTGCGCTCGGTGCAGTCTTAAGCTCCTAACGAAACTTAATGACTCCAGCCAGGGCGTAAAAACTTATAAACTAAACGACTGCGCGCTAAGGGCACCCCCTGTAGGGTACGAACCACGGCTTAGGGCAGCGTCGAAGGGAGGATGGCAAGGGACCGTCGGTGACTGGATAAAATCAGGGTTATGATTATTATCAGGGGGATTTAAAGCTACAGGCTCAGCTATAGCGCGTGCTGGCGCTTCGCTTACGTGCAAGGGGTCGGGGAGGATTATTTAGTCGGGGATTTCGCGATGGGCCTCGGTGGCGAGGTCGGAATGACGGTAAGTATATTATATAGTTTAGCTACCTATTTATATATCTATTTAATATAAGGTAGCTTCACAGGTGACAGTAAGTATAACATTATTATTATCATATTACAAACAAAAGAAAAACTCAACACTCTTTTGGCAGCTGGAAATCGAACCCAGGATTTGATGGTCAGGAGTAACGCTTGTTACCACGAAACCAAAAATACCTCGTTCACATCACAAGAACATCATAAATTGAACGCCGTTGAACATTAGAATCAGAAAACACCAACAAAAGATCAAATTCAAAATTGAGAATAATTATTACGAGTATTCTCACTACCTACCTGCTCACATAAGCATGGAGGTACATATACGAGTAATGTGGTTTACAAATAAGACTTGACCAATTAAGGTCAGACCTTTACGACTAATAATTGGATATCTACCTGCCTACCCCAAAACTCATTAAGACATTTCTTTCTATAAGGGACCAAAAGTATAGACTAGTAAACGATTACGGTTTAGCTAGGAAAACTAACGGTAGACCCTAAAACAGAATGACTACTTTCATTTAATCCAGAATTATTTTGGGTAGGTTATTTACGCCATTTATAACCCATGAACGGCTGGACCCATTTTTATGATCTTGGATTTGTTGGATTTGTCTCCACCCCGAATAGCAGAATAACTATCCAAATATGCGAAAAATTAACTTTGAGGAGCTCGTGGCTAAGTAATAACAGCCGCACGGGTCGATCCGTCAGGTTAAGCTACGCTTGCCGGGGTTGGTCCGTGGATGGGTGACCATCTTTACATACCGAGACTCCTCCGTGCCTCGGAAAGCACGTTAAGCCGTTGGTCCCGGCTGTCATTCGTGGATCTTTGACAGTCGTTACGGGTCGTCAGAAGCCCAAAAGTCTGACAACCAGTCTTACCAAGGGGTATCGTGTTACCTAGTTACTGGGTTGTGGAGGTCAGATAGGCAGTCGCTCTATGTAAAATACTGGTATTCAGCTGAATCCGGTTAGACTGGAAGCCGACCCCAACATAGTTGGGAAAAGGCTAGGCAGATATATATGCGAAAAATTAACTTAAAAAAAATATGTGGAAAATTCACTTCTTACAGTTTTTACAGAACGGTTTTTTTGATGATATCTCGAGAACGGATTGGGAAACGGGGGAAGAAGAAATTTCACGCGGACGAAGTCGCGGGCAGAAGCTAGTTTTATATAAACTAAAAAATCTTTGACTGCCAAACTGTTGCAGCCTTTAAAAGAAGAGTAAAGGATCACTATCTTTCTACTTCGTCATAGTTGCATATTATTATGTGTTTATTATTTTCCACTACATTGTAATTCTAAGTATATATTTGAGTGATATTTATTTTAGAAGTATGTATGTAAGTATATTCTCTTATTGTATTTTTATAAGTATTTATATTAGTGTATAGCTATTTTGATTTTATGTATATTTTTGATTTTATTTTTTTCTCTTCTACACTTACACACGTTGTCTACATCTACTTTCCTATCGCAGGTATGCTGGAAGAGATTTCATTAGAAATAAGCATCACCTTTTTACGTATTTTTCTGTTCCTCTGTTTATATGTGTGTACATAAATTATTAAATAAATAAATAAACATATGCTTAAAACTGCAGTCAAGTTTTTTCATTCGAATGATCTTTGCTTTTTATCTTTGGTTTTCAATTTCACACTACACGTCTAAACGTCAAACTAATTGTTATGACAGCGGCATGCACAGATTATAATTATTATGCCAGCGTCGCAAGAATTGTTCAATCGTTACCGACGGCATGGAATGTTGCCATTTTAAATGCTATATTTATTTAAACTTTTAGAAGTATTGTATTTATTTTATTTCTCATTTTGATATTTTTGTCTCATTATTTATGCTGCACCGGGTAACGTCATCACGTCAGCGCCAGCTGTCGCTGAAAACCAGCGCTGGGGCTCTGTCTCGTATAGGTTCGCAGAATTATGCTGAGCAATGGCCGTTTTGCGTGGATGTGGCGCATATTTTATATTTTTTTTTTAGGTCGTGGAGTTCATGGGCACACTCGCCGAAGTACAATCTGTAGAAGACCGACAAGCAGACAACCTTGCGGCGATGAGCCAAGCTTGGCATCCACCAGGTTTACGTCGCCAATGAGCCTCTTAGCTCTGCGTTCCACCGAGTAAAGTAGGGTTTTATTTCAGTTAAAGTTAATTGAATTTGACAGTAGACAAAATAAAATGAACGAATGAATATAATGGAATTCAATCTGATTAAAGTCAGGTTTTTTTTTTTTTAAACTGTGCCCTTCACTAGGAATGTCTGCTGTGGGTGCGTTTACAAACATTTAAACTCACATACACAAACTGCCAGACCCGGAAAAACTATTTGTAGGTCATACAAATATTTGTTCCGTGCGGGAACCGAACCCGCAATACGCAGCGCAGCAGTCAATCGCTTAACCACTGCGCCAACCGTGCCGTCAAACGTTCAAACGTTCGTTTTAAAACTCAAATGAAATGGGATCATATTAAACATAATTCTAGGTTTTACTTATAAAGGTAAACACGTGTTCCTAAATTGTTCAACATAATAATTCGTGAATATTTTCAGTAGTAAGCAAAAAGTAAATTTATTCTACAGTTTACTTCAGCAAAAGCCTTAACGTAGTTTATACGATTCCTTGCTCATAAAAGACGCTGCAACTAAATAGGATGGCTTTTGTATTACCCCTTTGAGATCAATGAAAGGGTAAAACTTAATAAGGAAGTTGTATAGGTAATCTATGCCAAAAGTACACTGAAAAAAAAAAAAGTTGTTGCCACAATCAAGATTTTGTTTAGATTGAAAAACTTTCAGCCGTTTTTCGCCAATCCGGAACATACATCCAGTCAAACAAACGGACAAAAAATCTTCGTTACTATTTTATATTAAAAAGCACTTAATAACGAAGTAGCTATAAAAATCAAGGTACTAATTTTGTTAAGCTTGAAACGGTCCACTTTTATTTCAACTGGTTTCAGGTAGGAACGTATAAAAAGGAAACGAAAATAGAACCAGATTGAGGTATAATTTTAATTAACATTTTTAATAAATTTTAAATGGTTGTCATAAATTATGAACGTGAAGCTCACAGTTTTCAGAGCTTAAGGCACCTGCCAGTCTATTCTGTAAAAAACTCACCGTGAAAACACAGGTGAAGTGAGCTGTCATTCCATTGACGCTAGGGATTGACACTGTATTTGATGCTTACTTCACCTGAGTTTTCACGGTGAGATTTTTACAGAATAGATTGGCTGAGCTTGAAGTGAAGTGAACTACCAATAGTGTCCCTAGCTTCAGGTGGAATGCAGGTCACTTCACCTATGTTTTCACGGTGAGATCTTTACAGAATAGAGCGGCTGTTTCACCGCGCGCAGGCGATTAACGAGAAACGAGTAGAGCTAGCAACTAAAAACGAGTTGGCGAGCAACGAGCAGCGAGTGCGCGGCGGCGACGAGCAATTACTTGCCGGTACCAAGCGTGAGTCTCTCAGCTAGTGTTCTGCCGGCCCATCGAGCGTAGCTGAGCGAGTACTCTAATTGATAGCGCTTGCCGCTGCGACAAACGAGTACTCGTCTATAGTCAGCAATCAACTAGTAATTTATATATGTATCTCTTTTACTTAGAATAACAATAATAATAATAATAATAAGTAAGTAAGTAAGTAGCTATGTAAGTAAGCACAGGCAAAAACAAGGAAAACAATAAGATTAACAATCAATAACGTTAGGTCACCATTGTAACATCCCATGAGAGATGCCACAACAGTTACTCACGTAAATAGAGTCCAGGCGACTCGCAACCAAGCTTAAGACACTGTTAGAGCTACCCTCCACCCTGCGCACCAGGGAAGCGCACCTTTTACGCATTGTTACGTAAAAGCAATCTACATGCGCATCTGCGAACATGCCTGACGCGCTACAGAAACGGGGCAGCCCCACCAGTATCCTAAACGCATTATTATATTGCACGCGCGGAGAGCACTGTACGATCTTTGCGTATATCTAGACCACAGGCTGCACGTGCAAAAAGAAAAACTTACACGGGACCTTCTTTTGTACGTTTCTTGAGCGAGAAAATCGTTGATAGCTTGTCCCTTTCTCGCCGGCGGCGGTGCAGTGGGATAGGTGCCTAATGAATAGACGAATTAGACAAAACCATAAAATAATAATTTCCAGGTACTCTATAAACTGTGTTAATTGAATGTTCAGCTGTTTTTGAAATGTGCTTTCATGCTTAAAGATTTGTGACGATTTAATTTATTAGTTTTAGTGGGAAAAGTAATTGTCACTGTTGTTTATTTTATATTTTGATTTAGCTTTTGAAGCATGTTTTAAGTCTTAAAATATTAGAAATTGCATTAAACTCTGTTCAAAGTTTAAGAAATTAGTTTAATTTTGAATTTTTTCTCGCATTCATTCCACAGTATTTGTACAGTACCTGCCAAACGTGGCAATTATGGCAAATTGGCAAATCATGGCTTGCGAAAGCTAAACAAAAAACAGAAAAAAATGGAAATTACTGGAGGAGGCCTATACCCGTCGAGGGGTCTATAATGAATAAATAGGTTAATATTACTTTCTTTATTAAAAACTGTGTATATATTTTTGTAATTAAGGAATAATAAAGGCTCGGCTGAAGCTTTGTATGTCCGCCTAGATCACTGAACCGATAGGTAGCCAGGAGCAGGACATTTGTAATAAAAAATGATGACATACAAAATACACGCAGACGAACGCAGCATTCAATATTGTTGATTTTGAGTCCATTACAGAATTTATTTTTAGGAACATCAAGCTTTTGTTTTTAGTAATGATCTTCCTGCTATTGTGTATTATGTTTAAGTATTTATTTTTGAATATCATCAGCTATCTTTCCTTTATTCAGGCCTTTTATAGAGAGCCGTATACAGTAAGCTTTTAGTCTAAAAGAAATGATTTTGTTAAGATGGCAAAAATAATTATTTAAAACCTAGTACCTACTTTTACATATTTTAGCCATCTTAACAAGAATTCGTTCAGGTTCCAACAACAATTTTCAGTGATGTTAAATTCTTTTCGCGATAAAGCTACAATTTTCTACGACAGCGGTGCCCGCAGTAACGGCTGTCATGAAAATGATGGCAGCTTGGTTTGACTTTACGGTGTCAAATCC
The DNA here is from genome assembly GCA_947523025.1 of Dryobota labecula. Classification (NCBI taxonomy): domain Eukaryota; kingdom Metazoa; phylum Arthropoda; class Insecta; order Lepidoptera; family Noctuidae; genus Dryobota; species Dryobota labecula. The sequence continues at coordinate 22,112,021 of OX383289.1, read as the reverse complement.
GCTCTTGGGAAATACACCAACTTACTTTCATAAATAACATTTCAGTGACTTTATTCGACGGTAAATTGCGGACGCTCTATAAAGGTATGAGGAACAGGGCGTAAAGTTTACGCATACTCTTTTGAAAAGGGAGGATCCTCTGACCAGACCGACGGTTGATGTCGGGATGTTGTATATATGCTAGTCGCGCGGTAAACTTTGATTGTGCGATGCAGGATCTGTGACGTCAGGTATTTGATGCATAGTTCGCATGTGGCGTTGTAGATGACGCCACATCACTCACCCTCTGCCTTTCTCTCAATTTCGTGTGTGTATTCGCCAAAGATCTACCGAACCCCATAACAACAGATAGTCACGGGTAACAGGCTGTAGACAGTCAAAATTGGCTTTACCAATGGTATACCCGTGATTAACCAAAAAACTTCTCAGCTTAAGTAGAAATAACCTTCACATCACTCCACATCCAACATCAACTTCTCAGCTTAAGTAGAAAAAACCTCCACATCACTCCACGCCGTACTAGACCGGAGGTCGATAGTGGGCTGTTTTAGTGCATATTATCATGTTTGCCAAGAAATAATAAGAAAGAATAGATTGAAAAAAAACTTGTAGTACCTAGTTTTTATTTGCGTACAGCTTTTATGCTATAGTTTTTAAGTCAACACTGGACAAGTCCGGTTTCATCACTATTTTTTTTCTTGTCAAAATAACTGTGATGGATGTATTGTACTCACAGAGTTTTTGTTGCACCTAAAATAAATATAATGGATTTCGGCACAGAGCTACTCAGCTAGCCTGTTTTCTTGTCAACTCTCGATGCTATGATTTATATGATACATAGACCTGTTCCAAAGTAAATAAATAACCTTAACATCTGTCGAAATTATTGCATTCAAGTACAGTTTAAAAAAGATTCATATTCTGGTAATTAATATCAATTTCAAATATAAATTCATTTGACGTTTGATATATTATTATGTAATTATTATATTTGAAATTAAAACCTGCCTTTGATATTTTGGTTTTCAAAACAATAATAATAAGTCTACCATGAGCTGTGTGTTGTGACGATATGATTTAATAAATCAATTAGAATGTTGGTTTCTATGTACATAATATGGGAATGATAATAATATCACTCTGTATGTCGTCAAACAACAAGGCATTTTCTAAAAAACCGGCCAAGTGTGTGTCGGACCACGCACAATGAAGGGTTCCGTACTTCGAAAGAATTTATCCTAAGAACAAACTTAACATTGTAGTTGGTAAACATAATCTCCCATACATTCCAACTGCAAATATAAGTTTGTACGCACAATATCGAGAGATTTACCTTGTTATTTTAAGACCATAGACTTCTTATAGATTTTCCTGTAATCTATAAGTTTAGAACTATTTTCTGTATTTTTTTTTTTTTTTATCCTCAGTAGTTTCGGAGATAAGGGGGGGGATGGTAAATTTTCGTCTATTTTCACTAATAACTTTAAAACAATTTATTTTAAAATTATAAAAAAATACATTTGAGATCCTCACAGTAAGCCCTTTCATATGAAACAGGGTACAGTTTTCAAAACTTTTTTTTTTAATTTTCTTATTGCCCCCCAAAACTGACCCCAATATTCTAAATTCATTTATTTACGGTTCACGTCCGTGTTTGGGTCACTCAAATTGATATGTTTACCAAATTTCAACTTAATCCAACTTGGTCCATTACATTCGGAGCAAATTGGCTGTGACAGACGGACAGACAGACAGACAGACAGACACACGAGTGATCCTATATGGGTTTAGTTTTTCCTTTTGAGGTACGGAACCCTAAAAATATATCTTTATCTTTGTTAGAAAATGGAAAGGGCCGAATTTTAATCTCAAGTCAATTTCAAGTCGGTTGACAGATCTAGGTGGGGTATTTATACTCCAACTGAATAAAACGAAACATATCTTGTATAAAATGCACACTATGCAGCCAAGCATATAATAAGTTGGGGGATTACATCGCTGACAAAAATGCTTGGCTCAGCGCTGGTCCTGCTCCACAAAGGCGCATAAAATAAATTGATTAGCATTGGAAAATATTGTTGGAACCGCTGCAGATTGTAAAAACTATCTTTGCATTGAAATTCAAACTCTTTGTATTGTATAAATGTATAGCATAAATGTGTGAGCACTATGTACGAGTATCTACTATTAACTGCTACCATTTACTGAAAACGTCTTGCATTGACTTGAATGTACATAATGGCATCTGATAGTATGTCATGCTTACTCTCATTAAGTTCCCTTCAAAATTGTTGAGCTGAATGGTGCTGACCCATGCGTCATATTCGTGAACTGCTACGGCTTATTTTTATTTATTTTTATTGTTTTTATCTTTTTATTATGGATGTTTTAATGTGCACGTCTTTATATATTGTTTTTACATGTATAAATTCAACATGAATGATGTGACCAATATTTTTTAACAATATTATTGTTTTAAAAGAGTGTCCGTGAAGTTTCTTGCCCATGCTTCTCCATAGGAAGCTACTACGCTTTAGAATGGACAACTAGCTTCATACGAGTATTTCTGAGTAACCGACACACTGCGACAATTAAAAAAAATTGGTTAGACGTATTGTTGAATACACTGTTTTTTTTTTGTTAGAGTTAAGTATTCCCTCCTGCCAGCTAAATGGTTGTATTTGGATGTGTGAAAAAAATCACATCAGTAGTATAATAAATTATCACAGCTAAGTAGGCTTTACAAGTTACCCTGTAATAGTCGACAAACTAACATTTGCAGTTGAAAAACATGTTGAACATGTTTTTCAACAACAATATTAAGTTTTTTCTTGGGATAAATTCATCCCACTTACGGAACATTCATTCGTTTACGGAAATCAATTGTTGAAAGACGATAAATGATGTTAAAGGTTTGTGTACACTGCTAAGCTTGCGGCGGATTTGATTCTTTTCTTGCTCTTTCAGAACAATGCTTACATTTGGAATTTAAAGTTATTGAAACGTATTGTAAAGGTATGAGTTTCTGGTACCTTGTAACTTGTGTTGCACAAGGCGTAGATATTGTACTTTTTACTGCCTTTCATGGAAGTATGTAATAACCAGTATCTAAATGAAAAAGAGGTCATTCGTCGAATCCGACTCGGCTGGACAGCGTTCGGAAAGCTACGCAATATCTTCTCGTCTCACATACCGCAGTGTCTCAAGACAGACAGTGTCTTTGACCAGTTCGTGTTACCAGTGATGACCTATGGCACTGAAACGTGGTCGCTCACAATGGGCCTTATTAGGAGGCTAAGTCACCCAAAGGGCAATAGAGAGTTTCCCTACGTGATCGAATCAGAAATGAAGAGATTTGCAGGAGAACCAAGGTAACCGACATAGCCCGAAGAATTGCCAAACTTTAGGGGCAATGGGTAGGGCACATTGCTCGCAGAACAGATGACCATTGGGGCCGAAAGGTTCTGGAGTGGAGATCGCGTATCGGAAGACGTAGCGTGGGCATGCCTCCCACAAGGTTGATCTTGTGAAAGCCGCAGGAATCCGCTGGATGCGGGAAGCATAGAACTGGTCGAATTGGCGGGGCTTGGGGGAGGCTTGTGTCCAGCTGTGGACGTCTTTCGGCTGAAATGATGAAACGAAATAGCTCAAGGCCATACCTTGTTTTGTAGGTGTTATTCAGGTCGAATAATGGGTTAAGGAAAAAGTTTATTTTACGTACATATTAAACATTCTCCATATATTTGCCAATGTAAAGCATTACACACTATAAGCACTAATGAACACAGAAAGAGTAAAATTAATCTATCGACTCACAATCAAAGTTGAACAATGGGAAACTAAATGTAAATGTTCAGCAACTAGTTTAGATTTGAATATAACAAACGGGGTTGGTCAAACTTTCGCTTAAATTTCAGTTAAAATGGTCTACATTAGTCTAATATTTACTTTCATGCATTTAGCCACGGTAAGTCGTGGTTTATTTGGATTGAAACTTCAGGCATTATAGTGTTATTTCGTCCATAAAATAATTTTCCGATGATAAAGTCCATGCAATGTGGTTTAGGTACCTGTCTCTCCGCCGACCAAGAAGCGACTAGCTATCGACTACTATATTACTCAAGAAACATAAAATATATGTAGGTCCCATGTAAGTAAAAGAGATGTAAATATTAATAATTGCTCGCTAATTGTGCTTTGCTTATTTATTTATTTTATTATTTATGTACACACAGTTAAATACATAGAGGTACGATATAATAATATAACATTTTGCCTATGGCAAATACCTTTTAAATATTTCGCTGTTTTGTTTAGGTATTAGCTGCAATTATTTAGTTAAAACTGTTACAACACCTAATTCAGTGTTATCATTGCAATTTGCAATCAAAAATGTTGGTTCTCTACAGAGCTATACTTCATCTTAATTCATTTGACAGAAAAGAAAAGAGAGAAAATATTTTATTTGGGACACGCACAGGAAATACTAGCATAAAAAATAGGAGCACGAAAGACAAAAAAAATCCATAAGAAAAAAAAAACATAATAAAAAAGATCTGTGGGAGGCCAAAAAGGCTCCAAAAATCTCAGCACAATACTGCAATATTACAGCTATTTGCGAAGTTGTCAACTTTCAGAATGCTCTGATGAAGAAAATATTGAAGTGAAAGTAGAAAACTAACCAAGGCACAAACAAGAGATCTCAGCAAAAAAAATCTACTAAAGATAAACAAATGTTAACGGAAAGAAAATAGTGTTCAAAGAAAATAAAATAACAGACTTCAAGTAAATGGTTCTGTTGTTGAAGTACTCCACTCTCGGTGCGCGGAAAAATATCATTTGAAAAATGAGATGTCATAAACTTCGCTAGAAAAACTTACAAAACTTTTCTTCATTTAATAAAAAACCGGCCAAGTGCGTATCGGACCTCGCCCAATCAAGGGTTCTGTAATTGGTATGAATTTATCCCAAAAACAAACATCAACATTGCAGTTGAAAAATATGTTCTACCCGATATATTCTATGATATATATATGTATATATATACATATGATATATATGATATATACATATGATACATATATACATATACATATGATATATACATACAATACACGGTCAATTCTTTAACTGCAAAAATGTAACTTGTGGTCGAAAAAATTATATGTACGAGTATGACGTACAATTTTTTTTTTGTCTCTGAGAACTTACAAATTAACAATTTTCTGACTTTTTCCTTTGTTTGTACTATGAGACCTTGCTTCTTATCTAATTTCATAATTCTAGGTCAACGGGAAGTACCTTATAGATTTTGATTTATTTGCGAATATCAAAATATATCGCATAAATAGCCGTATTTTTTATTGCGTTGACTTAGAAGCTTGATTTTTTTAGAGTTTAACGGGACCGTAGACCTACGTATTTGATATTAATTTCAACTGGATACCTTTACGCGTTCTTAAGAAAAAGGGTCTTGAAAAACTGAGACATAAAGACGGACAACGAAGTGATCCTATATGAGTTCCATTTTTTCCCTTTGGAGGTACGGAATCTTAAAAATGAATGAATTTGTTCCCGGCGTATGCCATTAGGGTCTTCCCTATTACATGGGACTTATAGTAACTGGCGAAATGTGGGTTTATAGGCACCTCTGCCTATCCCTTCGTGGAATTCAGGCGTGATCTAATATATTTAATGAACCACCTACAAGGTGAAAATACCACAATACTGGTTTTTTGTCCAGTATATGTACTTAACTTGGGTTTCCTTGGAAAGCGGTTGCGTCATAATAAAAACCGGGCAAGTGCGAGTCTGACTCGCGCACCGAGGGTTCCGTACTAACCTTAATTTTTGTAGTTGAAAAAAATGTTCTCCCATACATCGATATACGTGACGGTCAATTCTCCAACTGCAAATTTAAGTTTGTAAACGCAAAAACGATTTTTTTTATGTGATAAAACTACAAATTAACAATTTTCGGACATTTTCCTTTACTTGTGCCTTGCACCCAACCTTGCTTCTAGCAAAATTTCATGATTCTAGGTCAACGGGAAGTACCCTACAGGTTTTGATTTACTTGCGAATATCGCATAAATGTCGTATGGCTGTATCTTTTTATTGCGTTGACTTAGAAGCTTGATTTTTTCAGAGCTCCAAGAGAGCGTAAACTTTCGTATTTGATATTAATTTCAACTTGATATCTCCACGCGTTCTTGTGAAAAAGGGTCTTGACAGACTGACAGACAGACGGACAACGAAGTGATCCTATAAGGGTTCCGTTTTTTCCTTTGAGGTACGTAACCCTAACCCTAGAAACTACTAGTTGAAAAATGTTATTACGCCGTCTGCGAGTTTTTAAATGATAACACCCTATGCATTGCATTGCCCAAAAATATTTCAATTTATTAAATTTGCTTTATTCCTATTTTGTATTCATGCATGGCTATTTTATTTTTCCGGTGTGAACTTGACTTATAAAAATATGACATTAAAAACTGATTACCTGACATTTATTTATTATGATAGATTTGTATACTATTATAGTGCTAAATGTTGCATGCCTTACGGTAGAATGTACTGGATCCAATTGTTTTTCCCTCTATACATCAAACTTATGTTTTGTTACGTATATTCTTTGCAAATAAATGATTTCTGATTCTGATTCTGATTCTAATAACGGCATAAATGCGTCGTGAGAGTCTGTCGATTTTCATGACGGATTTTCACCATTATTTTGACATTTATAAAGTGTTAAAAAACGCTCTGCATTTAAACAGCCGTTGTTGTGTGACCGTTCACCGGTTTCTTAGAAACCAAAGCTTTGCCCTTCTAGATTACCAATAGGTCTATTTGTTTGTTTAATTAATGTTTAACTAATCTTTTTAGGGTTCCGTAGTCAACAAAGAAACCTTATAGTTTCACCATGTCCGTCTGTCTGTCTGTTTGTTTGTCCGCGGCTTAGCTCAGAGACATGGACAAAGGTAATCACGCCGACAAACTGGTAAAATAAAATCTTGAAAAATGTTTTTTTTTTTTTTAGGGTTTCTGCCCTACACGTAAGGTGGGATGATTTTTTTTTTTCTCGTCTATCCCATGGTGTGGGGTATCAAGGCTGTTCAAAAGTATTGCGAATTTTTTTGCTATGCGGGGATCCGTTTGTTTGGGGAGCTTTAAGTGCTAATTTTTGTTAGTCAAGTACAACCATTTAGCTTGGATGTGTGAAAAAATTCACAGCATCCATACTATCCATACTATACTATATGTTGAAGCCGTATCCAAACGAAGCTAATGTCATCGAGGAGTGCGGGTGCGCGGGGGCGCTCGGTCGCGCTCCATTGCGTTGACAGCCACTGCACCGAGTGTTATGAGAATTTTATTTCATCAAAGTTCGATATATTGTACAAGTTATTCATAATAAATCTACAGTATTTCAAAAGAACCGGCGTTTCATTAAGTGGAGTGGCCCACTAGAGATCAATCATTCACTATATACTATATCATATAAATGTGAAAGTAACTCTGTCTGTCTGTCTGTCTGTGTGTTACGTTTTCACGCCTAAACCGCTGAACCAATCGTTATGAAATTTGGCAGAGATATAGCCTGGGATATGAAGAAGGACATAGGCTACTTTTTTACGCGATAAACGACATCCACGCGGGCGGAGCCGCGGAGCAAAAGCTAGTTAGTATATATAACGAAGTTAAAAGAAAAACTATCACAACGAAGTAGGCTTTACAAGTTACCGAGTAATAGTCGACCAACTTACATTTGCAATTGAAAAATCTGTTGCACATGTTTTTCAACTACAATGTTAAGTTTGTTCTTGGGATAAATTCATACTAACTACGGATCCCCTCATTGTGCGTGGTTCAACACGCACTTGGCCGGTTTTTTTTTTTCTTAATTTTTCTACTTCTCCTTCACCTCCGTCAAGCTCTGCAAGTCTGCACCTCCGTCTCCTCCTCTGCCTCCGCTAAGATGGCCTCAGTTACGTCTCTACTTTATACAACATTGTCCGGAATTAAAAGGCTACCGAGTGCACAGTGGCGCCCTCGTCGTTTTTTCGGTAATTTCTTTTATTTTAGAATGAAAATGCAGAAAATAAACTCGTCAAGTTGTGCTTCACAAGACTATACGTTATTATTACTACAAATAGTAGTTTTAAATTGTTATGTTTTATTGTAATCATTAAAACGGAGCTCAGTGGCCACTATTTTCCGTTTTAATGATTACAATAAAACATAACAATTTAAAACTACTGTTTGTAGTAATAATAACGTATAGTCTTGTGAAGCACAACTTGACGAGCTTATTTTCTGCATTTTCATTCTAAAATAAAATAAATCACCGAAATAACGATGAGGGCGCCACTGTGCGATCGGCAGCCTCTTAACGCACACCACCTCAATTAAAAAAACGGGTGTCGTAAAAGGCGACTAGGGGACTTACTAAAGAACGGGCAGTAGCGTTCTCATGGATTTTGAACACCATACTGCGATCGCCAACCTACCTGCCAAGTGTGATGATTATGGCCCCTTTTGAGGGAGGCCTATGTCCAGCAGTGGACGTCTTTCGGCTGAAATGATGAATGATGATGATGACCTCAATTAAAATATTAAGTTATAATGATAATACATACTTTTATTTACTAGTATATACAAAACATTGTTTATTAATTAAATTAGTTATAAGTACTAATTGTGGGAGAAAATTGTGGTCATAACAAATCTGTGCACGCGCAAAGTCGCACACGTATATGAGTCTAGCATAGTAGATTTTTCATCGATTTTGGTTTGTTTCGACTGTACAGCGGAAGTATGGCAGTAATTTACTTATTTTAAATTAGTTTTGAGATAAAAAATTACCTATATTAAAAACTAGCTAGTGCCCGCGACTTTGTCCGCGTAAAATTTTGGCCCACCACGTCGCATTCCATTGCCTGCCCACGCTATTACCTACCTTTTCTGTTTTTTTTTTTTTTTTTGCTCGGCCTCTAACAGAACTAACGTGATGTTATATAGCTTATAGCTTTCCTCGATTAATGGACTATCCAACACTAAAATAATTTTTCAATTCGAACCAGTAGTTCCTGAAATTAGCGCGTTCAACCAAACAAACAAACAGCTTTATAATCTACTATATAAAAATAAGTCGGGTTTTCCTTCCTGACGCTATAACTCCAGAACGCGCGAACCGATTTCCACGGTTTTGCATTCGTTGGAAAGGTCTCGGGCTCCGTGAGGTTTATAGCAACGTTTTTTTTTTTTATGGTTTTTACGAAAAATTAGGGTAGGGTAGAGTAGGGTAGGGTAGGTAGGTAGGTAGATAGGATAGGGTAGGGTAGGGTAGGTAGGTAGGTAGATAGGGTAGGGTAGGGTAGGGTAGGGTAGGGTAGGGTAGGGTAGGTAGGTAGGTAGGGTAGGGTAGCGTAGGGTAGGGTAGGTAGGTAGGTAGGCACAGGTAGGTAGGTAGGTAGGTAGGTAGGGTAGGGTAGGGTAGGGTAGGGTATGGTAGGTAGTTAGGTAGGTAGGTAGGTAGGTAGGTAGGTAGGTAGGTAGGTAGGTAGGTAGGTAGGTAGGTAGGGTAGGTAGGGTAGGGTAGGGTAGAGTAGTGGAGTTTATACTATAGCTTTTGACAGAACGAAGTCTGTCGGGTCAGCTAGTATTAGTATATATGACAGAAATCGATTCAGACAACGATTCTGAACTATTTTTACAATGTGCATTAATTCACATGGTATAATTATCCTTTTAATGACAAAAGATAATCGACTGAGTCCACAATCGGACGGAGTGCTAAAAATAGTTCCTTCGGTAAGATGTGACTCAATCTATAAATAAATAATTTAATAAAAAGAAATTAGTTCAGGCGTTTATTTGCAGAAGACTTCCGTGTAACTATTTAGTTAACTCTGTAGGGATTAAATGTTAATAAAAGGTCAAATAAAGACCGAAATGAGTTTTCTATTTATTTATAGGTTCGAAAAAAAAGGTATGCTTACTTTCCGAATTACGTAGTTTTTGTTAAAGGTTTATTTTTGCCACATTTTGTAGCCTACCTAGCTGTAAGTATAATTGCCGGTCATGCCATGAGCGTTTTGTAAGTGCACGGATCAATCTAGCTAATTGCTAAGAACAGGTTTTGTTGAGACAGTTCTTGTTGTTTCAAATCAAATCAAATGTTTATCTGCCAGAAATACAGTCATTGTTTTGGTAAAGGTTAACAAGAACGTTAACGTTTTTTGGTCACTTAACTTTAAGCAACGTTTATGAATAAACCCCTAAATTATTAGACATTTCCAATTTATCAAGTTAGAATTGCCACTTCAAAATAATTATTCGGTAAAGTACATTAAACATTAGGAAAGACAGTAAACTTCAAGTTATGAACTAAACAGAAGGCTAAAGTTTGCGACGTACCGCTGTTATTGTCTATTATTGGATTTCGTTAGAAATTGAAACCGAAATTTATAATTATCTTACCTACTTTCTACAATAGAAGTTGGGAAATATTAATTGTATGATTATGACGGTCAGTTCTACTGAAGCATTGTGTGGGTTGTCCTTTCTTTTGTTCAAGCCCTTTGTATTGTCGACGTCGGTGGTATTATTCATGACATAATCCGTAACTTTGCATTGAGTTGTTTGTCAACCTTATGAAAGATATCATTAAAAAACCCCACAACTGCCTGTATCAGGTAAATAAGTCCAATGGACGATCGTTAAGGAATGGGGTGAATAATAACTATGCCTGGATAACAGATCAGTGATAAATAATATTGTACGTTCTTTACCTTTTAATACGTTCACCTTTTACGAAGCAAAACTGACATGGCGTCTCAGATTTTTTTTGGATTTGCAAGATTAGTTAAGTTGGAATTTCTTTTCACTTGGTTACTGACGGAAGATTTAAAAGAACGGATTTTTTTTTTTTTTTCAAATAATATTTTAGACATTATTTTGGTACCCACAAGTTAGGTACAAATTATCACTATGTTTTTATATTTAACCTGTGTACCACTATTGTATGTACTACATGAAGTTTAAATAAATAAATATAAGACTTCAGTCGTCATGTCGTGATGGCCCGTTGTTTAAGGCCTCGCCTCTCATGCATGAGGTTGTGGGTTCAAATCCGGGCAAGTACCAATGTGACTTTTTCAATTCATATGTACTTTCTGAGTTTATCTTGGACATTACTGACATCGGTGAAGGAAAAACATCGTGAGGAAACCTGGACTTATAGTTAATACACATAAGTCTGAAATCGCCAACCCGTCTTGAGCAAGCGTGGTGATTAATGCTCGTGCCTTCTCTGTATGAGAAGAGGCCTTTGCCCAGCAGTGGGAAAGTTATAGGCTGGTATTATTATTATTATTATAAGACTTCAGGATTTAAAAAAAAACACATATTCGGGAATTCGGATTTTAATTGGTCGAAAAATACCATTTCTTTGACATTAAAGCGAACAATACTCACGTTTAGATTTCTTTACTTTATTTACAAAAATATATTAAATATCGTTGTATAGCACGTGCAACAGAGGACCCTTCAATGTTGAGATAGATTTATACATATACTGGCAAATCAATCAATATTGTTTGTATTTCCTTTGATGTATCGGGTTTTTTTTTTTTTTTCTGAGGCGTAGAACTTTAAATTGAAATAAAACACAGAAAAATATTTTTAATATCCGTGGAATTGGTTTTATTTGACAGATAATTTTATGGCATTAATGTTTGAATATGATTTCGGGCATGTGGCCACCGCGGCTGACGTGAAGGCTTGATTTACTGAAAGAAACGTTTGACGAACGACTAATTTCACAAAATCTGACCACCTCGTTCGTGTGCTTTGACGCCATGACATTATTTTCTTGGGAATATGTAAAGTCGCATATCTACGCCAATAAAACAGAAACAATTGAGCACTTGGATGCCAACATTCGACGCATTATTGCCGAAATACAGCCTGATTTACTGCGAAGAGTGTGTGAAAATTTTACCTCCAGTTTACGCAATGTAAGCACCAGCTGCGGCGGCCTCGTGCTAAATCATATTCAAACATTAATGCCATAAAATTATCTGCCAATAAAAGGCAATTAAAGACATTTTCATGACACGTTCATGAATATTAAAGACATTTTTCAGTTTTATTTCAATATCACCCTTTAGAATAAAGAATAGATTTGATATCTATATGTGAATATTTTGATGATTATTAGAAGCAGTCCTATGTTGCCCATACCATTCATTACAAATAACATTGACACCGTCATAATTTTTCAGGCTATGTTCATCACAGTGCTTGTCACTTACTCGACTCTTGAAAACGATAAATTCAATAAATGTTTTACGTTCAATAGTTTATTGTTATTTGCAGCTAGTGGAAGCTTGCTATTAACATTTACACTAGTCTAAAGATCGTAAGCCCTTGTCATGTGAACAAAGCCATACGACGAATGCACGATGTCCACTATAGAGTATTGAGCAAGTTGACGCCAATAACTGACTTGCGCTGTGTAAACATTGTAAGTCGACTTGCTGGGAGTTTTACCAACGGGGTTAAAAACTTAAAGCTCGTCCGTGCGATGGCAGCACTGTTCTCTCATTAAAGGTCGTAGCACATTTATCAAATCGGAAAGGGATCGTAACCGTATCGCCTTTCGCGTCGCCGTCGAACAGTCGTCAACCTTACGTAAGCACGTAACCAAAGCAGATCAGAAGCTCCGATACGTCGACTCGGCTACGGCTAGGCGACGCCGCGCTTACGGCTCGCCGACCGCTGGTTGACGGCTAGTCATTGATTCTATGTCACACCTCTTGTATGGGGACGATCCACTGTACGCGGGAGGGGCGTGGACGAAGAGACGTAAGCTAGGGTACGGAGAGCCGTAAGCTAGGCTACGGAGAACCGTAAGCGCGGGAACTGCAAGTCGACTACGCACCGCACCGCGGTTGTGAGCTTGTCCCGAGGCGAGGCGATTACGTTACGATTCCGATAAGTGTGCGTTGCAGTAGGGAGTTTCATACAAATAATACTGAACGGCTCAAGTTGATACGGTGACGATCCCTTTCCGATTTGATACGTGTGCTACGACCTTAAGCTATCATTATTGTGTTTCTATTGTCGATAAAAATGCCCGCGACTTGTAGAATGACCCATTAAAAGGTGAGTAAAAGAATATAAATGTGTCTACCATTGGTGAAAGAGACTAGCCTTTTAATTTTTTCCTTGCAGAGCTTTCTCCTATAGTTTTCTTTTATTTAAATATTTGTGAAATAAATGGATCCCCGTATTTATGCAATTAACAGCTGCCCAAAAGGGTCGCATTAAATAATAATTTGTAAAAGAAGTAGCTTGTTTACAAAAACTGTATGCATATTGACAGGTCAAAATCACGGACTAGTGATACGAGTACTCTTATGCCCAAATACTCAAACGTCACTTAACTTTAAGACGTTCTTATAAGTGTTTCTGTCGCTACAAAACAGTTTAAAGTGACAGAGACAGCATTAGACTTAACAGCGACTTAAAATTGAGTTGCGTTTGAGTATTCAGCAGTTAGTAGTGTTACGAGTATTTGAAGTGAGCATAAGGCAGTTTTTATCTCCATTATAATATGTAGTTTAAAAGTAGTTTTTAACTATGAAACTGAACTTTCGTGGACATCGTGCATTACCAATATAATGTTTATTTACAAATTATTTTGTAAGTGGTAGTGCCTAAATTAATTGAGATCAGAATAATGGAAAAAATAATACATTTAGTGGACATAATAATATTTTTGTAGTTTTGCAAAGGAAACAGTGCTTTCGATTCAACAGTAAATCATATAAATTTTATACCTATTCAGTTTATTCGCACCAATATTACAAAGAGATTAAAGTATTTTTCCATCATAATAAAGAAGTAAGATACTCAAGAGCCCTTAGACATTAGGCTTTCAATTCGCGACTACAAGATAATTCAGTAAATACATTTGCACTTTCAACTTTCAGATAGACATGTAGATTAATAAAAAATATTGGACACGTATTTTTTTTCTTTTTAATCAAAACATTACGGCTATACATTGAGTTCAAATGTGGCGTGACGTCACTGCTCGCTAGATTTTATACGTAGCTGTGGCGTAAGGAGCCCCCACTCCCCAAGTTTAATGTGTTTTATCTAAGTCACTTTTTATTAATATCATAAAGCAAAAATCCGTGTTTAATATTTTTTATTATCTGATTGACGGACTAAACAGTTTTTCTTTTTTTTTTACCCAGGAAACCTAATACTCGAAATGGGACTTGTGGCTAAGTTACAACAGCCGCACGGGTCGATCGATCAGGTTAAGCTACACTTGCCGTGGTCAGTCCGGGGATGGGTGACCATCTTCACATACCGAGACCCCTCCGAGCATCGGAAAGCACGTGGATCTTTGGCAGCCGTTACGGGTCTTCAAAAGCCTGAAATTCTGACAACCAGTCTTTTCAAGAGGTATCTTGTAACCCAGTCTGGGTTGTGGTGATCAGATAGGCAGAAGCTCCATATAAAATACTGGTATTCAGCTGCATCTTGTTAGACTGGAAGCTGACCCCAATAAAAAAGTTGGGAAAAGGCTATGCAAATGACTATACAATACAATTCGGGATCACAAACTTTATTCGTACAAAAGCATCATTGAGCATACTGATATTGAATAAGTATCACTATAGGCAAAAATACCAAATAAGACTAAGAAGTTGAAGGCCGTGACAAAAATATTGGCCTCCGTGAATTGACCGCTAGATGTGCAAGGTCTCTAATAGGTATAATAAAAATATTTATAATTATATTTTTTATACCTAGGGTAATACGTTAATAACATTCAATAATCCATCTCTTACAATGTAAGTACATAAATATTATAATAATTATATTCGTAGGCATTATCAATAAATACTTATTATCATATTATTATAATTGAACATTTAAAAACTTCAATACTGAGCTCATATTTTCTCTTAGACATTTATTCATTTATCTTAAAATTATGATAAATTTTATTACTATCTACAGTATCTACCAAGTAAATTGATATCGATTGATGATACCGGTAAATTTTAATTTATAATTATAATATATTCAATGATTTTTACATCAAGATTTAAAGGTAAGAATTACAGTGCAAATAAATCTATATTTTTGTAAGTTTAAATGCAGGCATACATGTGTATGCATGTATACATGGTATCTTTTGTGAATCGTAGAAGAATTCATAGAGTATTATGATGTGACAGTTAATCAATAAAACCAATATTAAAAATACCAATATTAGCTTGAAATATAATTGTAAGTCGTTACTTTTTTCGATTTTTAATTTTGCCATCGCATTGGCAATCGGTAGGAGACTTCCACCAAAATATTATTACTCAATATTAAATTTAATTATATACGAAAAAATGTAATTATATTTAAAAATATATATATATATATATTATTATGTTTGTATGTTATATAATAAGTTTTTATTATCTTTATTTACACGTGCTAGAACAATGTACACAACAAGTGTAAATAATAATCTAAATCGTTGATTAACATTCGATTTTACCCTTAATTACTTCGCGACAGTTTACAAACACGAGATAATAATTTTTTATTTCCGTCGTTTTCCACAACATGTAAATTCTTCACGGCCTCGAGCGATGCTACTTGCATCATTAGCAAAACACGCACGAGTCAACTCTGTTTCTGTCCGGGCGTCGCTCAGCGAGTCAGATTGCGGTAACTCGTGGCTTGCTCTAAACAACTTCTGACAATGATAAATTATGAAACCACGATCCCAGTGTAGTTCTTGCTTAAAATTGTTCTTGGCGTCTTAAGTGCCTAGATAACAGGAAAGTGTTAAATGTAGAAGGACATGAAACCAAGCAACTTCAATAATTGACATAACGGCAATCGACTATAAAGGGGTTGTCTTATGGTACAAATAGATGAAATTTGACATGAAATTAATATTTCTCTAATAAGTCGTCTCATGTACGCAATGCAACATGAAATGTAACACAACAACTAGATTACGTTCCACCAATCTGCACCCGACATTATAAATTACATGTAGGTAGTTTAGTTACAGCGATATGCAAAGAAGTGATGTTCTAATTAGATCAGGAGACGTAATCAACTTCTGGATGGAGGTGGGCTGGTTGAAATAGCCACCGACGGCCGCCATGATCCACGTACAATGGTCCACCTGAAGGACTAAGTGCGGAAACCAAACCCTCTATCATAGATAGAATATGCAAAGAAGTGTCTCATTTTTTTTAAACTCTTTTTAAAGCTCCTCAGCTCCAATGAAGTCGATATTTTTTTAATCATTAAAATAAAATAATAACTGACAGTCTGGCGTAACACGTCACGAGCATGTCGCGAATTTCGGTGACGCGAACCCATAAGTTTTTTCACCTACCAAAATCGCTCAAAGCGGCTAAATAAATTTTTATTAAAAAAAAAAACAGCCCAGTGCGAGTCGGACTCGCACAAAGAAGGTTCCGTACCGTATTAAATTCTAGCAAAAACGCCGAAAAAAAAAACATGTTTCTTGTATAGGGACCTCCTTTAATTATTAACTTTATTAAATTTTTATTATATGTTGCTGTAGTAGCAACATAGATATACAAT
The DNA here is from genome assembly GCA_947523025.1 of Dryobota labecula. Lineage (NCBI taxonomy): Eukaryota > Metazoa > Arthropoda > Insecta > Lepidoptera > Noctuidae > Dryobota > Dryobota labecula. The sequence continues at coordinate 22,095,371 of OX383289.1, read as the reverse complement.
CTGCGAAAATTGCAACTGTTTACCTTTAACGGTTCATGAGATACAGCCCGCTGACAGATAAACGGACGGACGGACGGACAACGGAGGCTTTGTAATACGGTTGCGTTTGGCACCCTTCGGGTACGGAACCCTGAAAACACTCTACTCAAATAAACTTTATATTCGTAAGGACTTTAAACCATAGGAAACATAAAACTACAGTCAACCACAGTTTGTTAGAAGATTTACGAGTGGGTGTAACCCTTTTCATATTACGCATTAATTATAACGAGATATAGGATGTCAGAAACGAAATCCAACAACTTGATCACGCAAAATATATCCATTACACGGGTACATGAAAATTTTCAAAGCGATTTTGAAACTCAATTTTATATTAGTAATTACATCTGGGACCTTATTTACTGAAATATACATAAAAGCAAATAAATCTGGTGAAAACTTTCGTGTGAGAAAATTACATTTAAAAAAAATGTAAGTAGGTGTCATGAAAAGAATTTAGTAACTTAATATCAGTGATATCAAATTATAAAGTATGTGGTGAGTAAAGGACAAAATATTTGGAGTCTTTACCCTCCAGTAGGCTATTCACAGCATGATTTATAATTGTAATCATTTATGAGTAGGTACTCGTCTCGATACTCCAAAAACTCGGCATCACACAGCATCTATCAGTACTAGTACAGCTTCTAATACTGAAGGTCTTTTTTCATGTCTCCATAGAGCGTCTAGCGATGCAGGCCTTGGCCACGCTGAAGGTCACCGATGAGGTGGATCGATCAAATAAAATCTGCGGTAGAAGTCCCTGTTAATGAATTTACCAAACTGTCATCTAACAGAACCAGTTTATTTATTTATTTATTTACTATCATCACTTGCATATGTTTTTACAGGAGGGAACCCAATACAACAATATAGTCACAATTTCCACACTCAGAGACGCCACCCAAGAACCAATTAAACACCACTGCCAACAAAAATGAAATGTTTTTAGACTGTACTATTTTGACTGTATCGTGTGGCGCCGGACGTAAAGAATAGCACCACCCCATTTCCTCCCGTGGGTGTCGTAAAAGGCGACTAAGGGACTTATTAGAGAATGGGCAGCAGCGTTCTCTACGCATTTTTAACACCATACTGCGATCGCCAACCCGCCTGCCAAGCGTGGCGATTATGGCAAACCCCCCCCAATTGGGGGAGGCCTATCTTCAGAAGTGGACGTCTTTCGGCTGAAATGATGATGATGATAGGTTTTTCCATCTGGAATTTGTGTCAGGACAGCATAAGTATAATCAGCCTATAATGTGCTGGGACACAGGCCTCTTGGAGAGGGAGTGGGCCATAATCCACCACGTTAGGATTAGTAGATGTCACATGTCTGCGAATTTTTGATTCTAGGCCATGCCGGTTTCCTCAAGATGTTTTTTTTTTTCACCGTTCTAAGAGCAGTGGTGAGCGTCGGTGGTGGGTTCTGAAAATGATAGCGGACAGAGTGGACTGTCCTTATATGTTCACTGTTGTCAATTACACGTGTCACCGTATTGTGTTGTTTACTAACACGTAGTTATAAGAACATTGTTACTAACCCTTTATGAGTCTTGGCTCGAAATAAAGATTTTTGATTTGATTTGATTTGATGAAATTAAATACACAAAGTAAAGTGCCCGCCTGAAATTGAACTTATGATCTACAGCTCGTAAGTAAGGGGCAGATTCCACTGGCCACCACTGCTCTCATTTGCATCAGGATGATGGCAATAGGTCCGCCCCTGGCTGCCAGGAGACTTTTATGTATTAATTTTTGTTTGCATTTATTAGTTTTTTGCTTGAGTATAGTTTTTATAGTATTTGCTGGTATATTAGCGTGTGCTAGCTGACATATTATGGCAAATAATTTAATTTACTTTTCTGTGTCTTTGTAATGTTAATTACTTTGCATAACTACTATTGTATAGAATCAAGTTTATCTAACTGAACAGACATATGTGCTGCTGGGGAGTTTGTTGCGCCACTTCTTCTTCCCAGCTAAAGCACTAGGAAGTGGTGAATGGCAGGCGTTTTGGGGGACTGTCTTATGTAATTTTGACGTTCGAAAAGTGCTGATTCTCAGCCTAATTTAAAATTAAATGACTTTTGATTTTGATTGTATGGGAACTTATTCGGCGAAATATAGGTGAACTATAGGTACATCTCTGCCTAACCCTTCGGGGAATACAGGCGTGTTGTTATATTATGTTTTAAACCGTTCAATGAAATCCTTACTTCCTACTTCCGATTATAATAATATTTCAAACGCGAAAGTTTATGAGGATGGATTGATGTTTGTTACTCAATCAGGAAAAAACGGCTGAACGCATTTGGATGAAATTTGGCACACAAATAGTTTTAACCTGGATTAATACAGACTACTTTTATCCCAGTATTCCCACGTAATCAAGACTTTATACCGGTGAAATCGCAGGGCGCAGCTAGTCATATTATAAATGCGAAAGTGAGTTTGTTTGTTACGCTTTCACGCTAAAACGGCGGCATGGATTTGGATGAAATTTTGGTAGATCATAACCAGATAATAAAACCCTAAAACAAAGTTAACCTACTGAACGCTTGGTTCAAGTAGATTGTGAAAAGTTTGCCAATAACTTGAAGGATTCACGTTAACTGAGCAAGAAATTTTGTTAATGGAGCACAGTTTAGCTTGCTTAGATAGGAAATTGATGGTCGTATGAAACTTGTTATAACTTGTTGTTGTTGTTTAGGATGCGTACGAAACAAATATTTATCTTCCCATTATAAACATCACGCTTGTTTTTCCTGAAGCAGTAGGCAAAATTGTAGTACCTACAGTATACTTCTACATTTCACCAGTTACAGTTAAGTCCCATGTGAGTGAGCAATCAACCGGGCTGCTTTTGGTAAATTACTGATAGAAAAAACTATTACTTAACTCTTTGCCTGACTTTGATAGATAGATAAAATACTCTTTATTACGAGTATGTATACCATACAAATTACAGATATAAATGTAGAAATGTTACATAGGGTGACACAATTGGCGGTCTTATCCCTAAAAGCGATATTTTACAAACGCCCTTTGGATGGATTAAAAGTAGAAAGAGAGACAGTACTGCAGGTAGTCAGTGGTGTAAAAATTACATAAATACAATAAATACATACATACATTAAGCATATGGGTACTTATTTATATAAATATACATAAACACAATAATATACATGAAACAAGAGTAAGGAACTTTAAGTAATGATGATGTTTAAGGAGATAGGAAGTATTTTTTATCAGAATTTTTAAGATTGAGCACGCTCTTTCGCCACGAGCAAGACATTCCATAACCGTACTACTTGAACTGTAAAAGACTTGTCATAAAAGCTAGTGGAATGCATTGGCATCTCTAGTCTCAAGTTTTCCGACGACCTCAGATATCCATTACGTGTGTCATGAAGGTATTTAAAACGTTTTTTAAGATACAACCCCCAATTCTACAACCTCCTCTGGGTTGTAGGATTCAACAGAATACTGTACAGCTGAAATAAGATATGATAATTCTGGCGAAAACGTCCTTTGAGATCGAACCTAAGACCCCAAAGCTCAGCAGTTGTGTTTGTGACCATTAAACTAACACGACAGTCCATCTCAATAAACGTTCGTCTAATGTTCGTGTAAATATATATAATATGTAAATATACATTTATTTCTATAATACACCAAACGTTCACTTATAAAATATTTCCATTTAATAAATATTATAAGTCCAGTCACTGGTACTAACTGTTACTTTTTATATATTGTCAGTTTATTAACTAAATATTTACACTCTCCGTCCGTGAATGTAGGCTGAAACAAAAAAAACATTCATTAATGCACTTTGATTGTTGAAAGTAATTAAATCTCTTCATTTGTATGAAGCTGATTAGCGGGCGAGAAGTTACTAAGAAACCCAATTGTCATCATCATCAACTTCGTTCATTTTGTTCATAGTTTGAAAACAGAAATGATCTCAAAGGTCCTTTCAGACTTTTCTTAGTACAGTCAGAGCAAACTTTCAGTAATACTTATCTACCAATCAGTCGTACCTACAGTTTCTTAAATCATGATAAAATCTCTGAAAGTTAGCAAAAAAAAAAAAAAAACACATATGCAAGGTCTAAGGGACATCGACGCGCAAACTGCTACCATGAATCTAGTGCATGATTCTAGACCCACTAGCGTTGAAAAATCAGTCAGAACCATAGTTTCTTAAGGCTTTGACTGCCATACAACAGACACAATAAAAAAACTATTGTTAGCGGTCACCGGTGACCGCGGTGGCAGTCAATGTGTTAAATCAAGATAAAATCTCTGGTCTGATCTATGGACCACGAATCCAGTGTCCGATTCCAGATTAAGTCCAGATTCTAGACCCACCAGCAGCGATGAAGCTTTTGTTCTGTTATTAAAAAAATATCTGCTGTTCCATGTTTTGATTGTTTAGGTATTGCACCTTTGTATGAAAAAGCAGATTTTTACACTGACGTAAGGTTTCGTAACAAATAAAATTCAATAAGCTTTCAGTAAATGGTGGTTGAATATTCCACTGTAGCACGTAGCGCCTAGCACGTAGCGTATAGCACGTAGAGCCTATCATGTAGCGCGTTAGCTGTAGCTGACTATTTGTAAAATATATAAAAATGAATGCTGTTTGTAATGCCAAAATAATAGCTTTTTACTTAATGCATATGAAAGTATGAACGGTACTTGTAACAAAAAAATAAAAATTGTCTGCCTGTCCGTCTGTTTGTTTGTTCCGGCTAATCGAAATGGCTGGGCCGATTTTGACGGTACTTTCATGGGCAGATAGCTGACATTATAAGGAGTAAATTAAACTACCTTCATTTTAGAAAAAGCTCCGTGGGCGGAGCCGCGAGCAGCAGCTAGTCTCAGAAATAAATATTACGGGTTAAAGTTCTTTGACTAATGAAAATCTAGCTCTTAAAAAAATAAACTTAAATTGTTAAATGTTACAGACAAATAATGACATAAGAGCTTTATGTAAGTAGGTACAATATTATAATGACACAGCTACTGAGGATACAGGCATTTGAAGAACCCTAAATCCCTTTTCTCAACAAAACTCTTTTATTAAAACACACTGTAACAATGTAGAGCCTGCTTTGTTTGATCGTTTCACTTTTGAAGGATTTATACGAAAATGTTCAGCCAAATTTTTTGGGAACAACGCCAGACTTCTCGGAGACTTTAAATACCTAATATAATAATATTATAATATTAGATTTGAGGTCAGCTATGTCTATAGGTACACTTCTGCCTCTAACCCTTCGGGGGAAAACAGGCGTGATGTCACAATGTTATGTTTGTAATATAAAATTAAATATTTTAAATTAATATTATTAAAAAAACAAACACAAATGGTGTTATTTGCTGACGATACTGCCTCAATTTTTAAGATAAATAGTCGTGCTGCAAATCTTGACGACGTAAATAACTCCCTACTGTAGGTAAAAAATTGCTTCACTTCTAATAATTTGGTATCAAATGGAAAAAAAAAACGAACAGCATAATATTTGCTTTAGCAAATGTTAAAATTAGTGATTGTGACATAGTATTGAATAGGGAGAATCTAGAAGTCGTCGATAAAATTATTTTCCTGGGGATCACGCTCGACTCAAAGCTGCAATGTCTTGCAGGGCGGCTAGTACTGTGAGAAAAATCCGTCAATTTACCGATTTAGATACCGCAACGCTAGTCTATTTAAGTTACTTTCATAGTATTACGTCTTATGGTATTTTACTATGGGGATGGGCTGCAGATATTGAATCTATTTTTATTCAGCAGAAAAGAGCCGTCAAAGCAATATTATGGCATCCGCATAAGGGTCAGTTCACATTTTTAACGGAAGATACGTCGAGCGTATCATCGGTCGCGTCTATTCGGTCAAATAGGATGTTTTCATATCTGACGGAAGATGCGTCGGGCGTAACTTCGTTTTGCCACATTATTACGCGTCTATTCAGTTTCTGCATTGAGCATCTATAGAGCGGTAGTGTTGTGTTGTTGACCAATTAGTTCAACCAGGTTGCAGACTGACTAAAGTAGACTCGTCCTTCATGGGATACTGTTTAAAATGATACAATAAAATACCTCCCCACATAATCCAACTGAATGAAACAAAATTTAAATCTTGTGTAAAACGCACACTATGCAGCCAAGCATATTATCAGCATGATTAATTTAGTGGAAAAAATACAACTGAGTTCTACAAACTTAAGTGAAGTTGTAATTTAGTTGTATTGTGTTGAGATTTAAATAGTTTAAATAGCTCTTTAAATAAGAAATTAAACTGTAATAACTTTAAAAAGTTTAAACTAGTTTACCTCTGTCTTTGACAAACATAATGGATTTACTCTTGAATATAGGTTTTTTTTTTTGTTAAATATTCCTGAAAGAAAAGAACCATTCTCTATATTACAGGTACTTTTGAATTGTCAAGCAGTCGGTCAGTCAGAAATATGAAGCTAGTTACTCATTCCAAAGCGTGGTAGATACGAGAAGAATAACTATGGAGAAGAACGGACAAGAAACTCCATGGACACTCTTTTGAATCAAAATATTGGTTACATAATTTTATATAAAACCATCAACTATTTATTGCAAAGTAAGTATAATAGTGCCTCTAAATGATTACATTTAGCACTAAGAGCAAAACAATTCAATTTGAAGCACTTCTTATTATATTACTTACGCCTTTGAATTTCTCTAATTTCTTTAGAATGATGATTATAATAGCGTCTAGCGCAATTTAAGAGTGTTTTGCGATGTTGAGGCCTTTAAAAATAACTTAAAGACTCCTGCAAATGACAAATGGTGTGAGGCGTAAAGTAGCTTAGAAAAAAACAAAAGAAAAAATGTAAATAAATACCACAAAACTTTGAAGACGTTCTGACTCGAGAGAGAGATTACGTCCAAGAAGTCTTTGAAAATAAAATGTGGGGATAATATTGTAGGCATAAAGCCTGATTCATGTGATATTCGGATTGAGTTGCTCGATTTTTTATATTTCGTCGCATTAGTGGTGAAGAGAGCTAAGCTACACTTTTGACGGAATTAAGTTACGAAAACCATTATACTCGTCGTTAAACGGAGATTCTAGTGATGAAGAGATCTAAGTGATAGCTCAACTAGAGGCTTGGTTTTTCATTCAGACGTGAAAGGAGATAAATGAAACTAGGAACAAAAATGAAGTGGTGAATTTTTGATTTATCTTTATCTTGGAAACAGTTTAGTGTGGACTAGCTCCCTTCACTACTAAGGTGACGATTTATTCCACAACGATATCAACAAAAAATAGTACGTGCCAAGGAATATCTCACACAAAAAAAAAAAAAACTAATTAACCCGTAGTGACATCGACAAATACAGATTAATATAATTAATTATTATAAGAATTCCGTACCATTATCTAAAAAAACGGCAAAAAAATAATGTTTGTTGTATGGGAGCCCCCTTAAATATTTATTTTATTCAGTTTTTTTTTTTTTGTTGTTTTGTTTTATTTATTTGTTTTCCCTTAAGTATTTGTTTTATTTTAATTTAGCTATTTATTTTTAAAGTGAACATGTAACTAAATATTATGTGAATATTTCAAGCGTCTATCTGTTGCCGTTATCAATATCGAGCAAAAACGAGCAAAAAAATCACGTTTGTAATACATCATCTGTGAAAATTTCAATTGTCTAACTATCACGGTTCATGAGATACAGCGTGGTGACAGACAGACAGACAGATGGTCAGCGAAGTCTTAGTAATAGGGTACTGTTTTACCTCTTAAAAAAAAACGTTGTTGATTTACGTATGCTTTCCAAACAATGGTTTTGCTACACAGAACTTTTTATTTTTATCGTTTTATAGGTCCCCAAACAATGGACGATCTGAAGTGGCAATTAGACGAGTAACTTGGGCTTCTACCCCAGTACTTGGGTAATTTTTGAAGTTTTGAAGTGGTATCGTTGCAAAAGAACTTGGAACTGCTTAGAGTCGTAAAAATTGACCGTTGAAATATATTGTGAACACAGAGGAGTATTCATAACCTTAACAAATCGAGAATTTTATTCGTCGTTGGGTTGGTTAACCAATTGTTTTTGCAACGGAAGTTATATTTAATTGTAAGTATCAATTTGGATAAATCTTATCCATACTAATATTATAAATGTGAAAGTAACTCTGTCTGTCTGTCTGTCTGTCTGTATGTTACGTTTTCACGCCTAAACCGCTGAACCGATCGTCATGAAATTTGGCAGAGATATAGCCTGGGATATGGAGAACGGCATAAGCTACTTTTAAACGCGATAACCGACATCCACGCCGGCGGAGCCGCGGGCAAAAGTTTGTAGGTATATAAAGAAGATTGATGACTACGTAACTCTGTCTGTCTGTCTGTCTGTATGTTACGTTTTCATGCCTAAACCGCTGAACCGATCATCATGAAATTTGGCAGATATATTGCCTGGGATATGATATACATTTGTTCTACGACTTATACGAAAACAGAAAAAAAAAATTCAACTCTCTATACATATGTCCGAACAGCTGATCGAGTTTTGCATGAAAAGTCGATATTTTTTTGCCTGATTTTGAAAAAGTCGTAGAACAAATGTTGTTGTTTATGATGTTAGTAGACTACTCCTGCAAGGTTGTTGGTTTTTTACAAATAACCCTGTATAATATTAATTATCAGCGTCTAATTTATGACTGCCTTGAAAATCCGTTCATGAAGTTATTAAAATGTCTTCGTCCGAAAGACAATGAAAACTATTTTCATTTCATTCTAGTTCAACAATCGAACTGAAACGTAATGAAAAGTTTTGCTCTCTAAGATTATTATTATCAACGGGACAATTTTATCATTAACTTTGACTTCTGCCATAGTTTGATTTAATTGAAATTGTATTTTATATTTCTACTACTGCTGCCCCCGGGTTTCGCCCGCGTAAGTGACTTAAGTTACTCCTTATAACACAAGCTATCTTTCAGTGAAATTTCCGTCAAAATCGGTCCAGCCGTTTCTGAAATTAACCGAAAAAAACAGACAAACAAGAGGACAAAAATTTAACAACATGTTTTTTGTTATAAGTATCGTACATACTTTAGAAAAAAGATGTTATTTTGAAATTAACAAAAACTTAAATTTCATTTATTTGTATAGATTTGATGTTCAGATAATCTGAGAGAGTGTTGCCAATCAAAAACACACCAACGTCGAGATATTTGAAAATATATATTTTCAAATATCTCTTTATAGGCTATGAGAATTCCAACATAATGACATTTCCTTTGTCTGCCGTTTCCATTATCTAAATTTATATTATTATGTAATGGGTGATTCATCTGGAGGTACTTTTCTCAAACCTAATAAAAATAAATATGAAATAAAATCGGGTTATTTTTATACTCCTAGGGTCCTTACATATAAACACGGAATAAAGTTATACTAGAAATAACTTCTGTATAACCATACATTCTATACATAACTTTATTCCATGTATATTTGTATTAGGGATACAAAAGAACCATTCTTTACATTTAATTTTTGAAGATTATTTCTTTCAAATGTTGCCGTAACTGCGGTTAACATGGTCCATTCTGCAATTCCAATTTTCAATGATGCGTTCGAGCATTTCGAGTCGTAATTGGCGAATTACGCGAGTAATGTTGGCTTCCAGTTGCTCAATTTTACGCGGCTTATCCACATAGACTTTGGACTTTACATAACTCCCAAGGAAAATGTTTAGGGGTGTGATGTCACAGAATCTAGGCGGTCATCAACTCACCGGTCCGAAGCGCGAAATTAAATGTTTACGCAATAAAGCCATGGTTTCGCGTGCTGTGTGGCAAGTGGCGCCGTCTTGTTGATACCAAATGTCCTGGAGATCACGGGCTTCAATTTTAGGCAATAAATAGTTCGTTATCATGGCACGATAACGGTCGCCATTGACGGTTATATTCTGGCCGGCCTCGTTTTTGAAGAAATATGGACCGATGATTCCACCAGCCCACAAACCACCCCAAACCGTTGTTTTTTCTTTATGTAATGGCAGCTCTTGAATCTCTTCAGGTTGCTCTTCAGACCAAATGCGGCAATTTTGTTTGTTGACATATCCATTAAGCCAGAAATTTGCCTCATCACTAAAAAAATTTTTTGTCGAAAACTATGGATTTTCTTTAATCTTTTCAAGAGCCCAAAGACTGAATCGGTGACGATTCGGTAGGTCAGTGGGCTTTAATTCTTGCACGAGTTGAATTTTGTATGCTTTTAAAAGATGATCGTTACGTAAAATCCGCCAAGTTGGTGCATACGGCAAGCCAAGCTGTTGCGAACGGCGCCGAATCGATTCTTCGCCGTCATCGCGTACACTCTCAGCTACCGCCGCAATATTGTCTTCACTACGTGCTAAATGTGGTCTGTTTGGTCGTTTATTATCTAATAGTGTAAATTGGCTTTCAAAGTTTTCGATAAGCCGATTATGTCGACCATAAGTTGCTCTAAGTGCACAAAACACATTTCTCGTATAGACATGCACAAAACAGTGCATTTTAAAGTAATGTAATATGACATTCCATTTCGTACCGAGGAATGTTGCATCATACCATGACTCCATACATGACGCGAAATGATGCACCACGCGACATGTCTATTGTAATGAAATGTCGTGTCGATTTTCTTACGGAATAATTCAATCATAAGGGCATTCCAGGCTTAGGACTAGCAATACACATAGATGGCAGTATTGATTTTTGATCAAGACTATGAATATGGGCGTATTAAAAATCGATTTTATAATTATTATTTTTATATTTTTTATACCTAACAGTTTTTTCTTAAAATATGACCCAACACCTTATTAATAATACACGTACACAATATTTAAACATACAAAATAACACAACACTCAATATTTGTATCTGTTTACTGTTTTGCATCGTGGCGCGCACGGCTTAGCGTGACATTACTTGCGCAAGCATAACTGTCATAGTGTCATAAAGTATTAGACCGAGAGTCATGTAGGTATTCACTTTTTAAAACATCACGCGTAGCGTTACCGAGATACTACGAACACCGAACAGCGCGCCGCGCGTCATTTTTGAGTGTCATGTGCCATGCTTGATTTGGTCGAGTCATGTGTAATGCTTATAGTACGCAGTCGGGTTATATGACGCGCAATGCAACAATCGCATTACTTACCAAGCCTATTCTCGTAGAACGCTGATTTTTGTAATACAGCTGAATAATTTGTAGACGCTGTGCCGGGCTATGTCTTTCCATGATGAAATGTCAAACTATATTTAACAAAAAGGTAAACACGACTCACACTTCTTCTTTCAAAAAATTCATAGACAAAAAATTACCTCTAAATGAATCACCCATTACAAGTTGAAACAACGTGACAAGTACCTTGGTGAAACAAGGGACAAGCCCTTGTTTCAACTTAGTCTTCCAATACTTTGTATCGACGAAGTAGCAATTGCCAACATCAAACAAATTCAGGACTTCAAGATACAATAATAAGTACTTGATTTGATTGTCATAGATTGATTTTAACTTTAAAAATAATATTATATCGAAAGTTAAAATGAGTTCTTTGTAAGAAGGAAATATAACCAGATGACAAAAGAAGTTTTACTGATGATACAAGGCGGTAGAAGGATATATTAAACGATATATGCCCAAATACTCAAACGTTACTTAACTTTAAGACGTTCTTATAAGTGTTTCTGTCGCTACAAAACAGTTTAAAGTGACAGAGACAGCATTAGACTTAACGGCGACTTAAAATTGAATTGCGTTTGAGTATTCGGCAGATACCAACGTATATTTAACGAGACCCAAAAGTATTAAACCCGCAATTTAAAGGTTTGTGAGTTCACACAGCATCAAGCTGACACTCCATTTAGTATACGTCCAAAAGTGCGGTATTAATACATTTTCTACTCTTTTGATGTCACGAAACATTCAACTCTAAATGATTGGAGTGAAGGTCTATTTTGCTACGGTCTATTTCTCACATTTCCACTATCATGATGACTTCTGTATGAAAAATGGCTTCTGCAAGTTTTGATATTACAGCTTTTCCTTTATTACCTTATTGCGTCGCACACTTGATTTTCTTTCTTCCTGATTCTACTACATCCTTAGTTTGTTCGATGTTTATTGCTAAAACTCTTATTAATAATATTACTTCTAATTCAAAGTGTTCTGTGTTTCTAACTTTATCAAATATCAGAATTACGTGAATGAACGGTACACGCTTTTTAAGAAGAAAAAGCGTGTTATATTTTAACAGCAAGAGAGAGAGAAAATAAGAAGTGTATCACGCTTTTGTTTGAAAACTTGAGACATAAGTACACAAAGATTTAAATCATATGAAGTTATAAGATTTCAAAATATATATAATAATTATGATATGGGATGATTTTGACATAGACGAGGGATCTTCATTGTCGTTAAGAAGTATAAAACAGCGTAATTCCGATCGGAATAAAATTATTCTTCTTTTTTTATGGGATGGGCAAAGATCGTCACTCACTGGACGCCTAAGGGGGGACATAGCCGTCGAGGAAGACCGCGGCAAAGGTTGTGTGACGACCTAATCATGTTTGCGGGGCCAGAAATCGCAAAAAAAACACACAGATTGGGAAAGGAAAAAGGAAAGCCTTTGCCCGGCAATGAGACAAAATAAAGGTGATTAAAAAAAAAAAACTATTGACAGAAACCAAAGCAATTGCAGAACAGATGACAGCGATAGAATGCAGTTTTAAATTTTTAGCCCTAAATATATCTAGTGACTAGCTTCTGCCCGCGACTTCGTCCGCGTTAAATTTCTTGTTCCCCCGACCCACCCCGTCGCAACACATTGCCTGCCCGTGATTTCACTTCATTTTCGCATAGACTTTCATTAAAAAAAAAAAAAAATTGTTTCCTAGTTAATAGGAATGTTATTCTTCCTCAAGAATTGGGCTATAAAATGCAAAAAAAATTTTTCAAATCCAACTCGCAGTTCCAGAGATTAGCGAGTTCAAAAAACAAAAAACCAGCCAAGTGCGAGTCGGACCCGCGCACGAAGGGTTCCGTACCATCCATACAAATCCTTACTATAATATTATAAATGTGAAAGTAACTCTGTCTGTCTGTCTGTCTGTCTATCTGTCTGTCTGTCTGTCTGTATGTTACGTTTTCACGCCTAAACCGCTGAACCGTTCGACATGAAATTTGGCAGGAATATAGCTTGGGATATAGAGAAGGATATAGGCTACTTTTTTACGCGATAACCGACATCCACGCGGGCGGAGCAAAAAAAATGGCAAAAAAATCATGTCCGTTGTATGGGAGCCCCCCTTAAATATTTCTTTTTTCTGTTTTTTTGTATTTGTTGTTATAGCGGCAACAGAAATACATCATCTGTGAAAATTTCAACTGTCTAACTATCACGGTTCCTGAGATACAGCCTGGTGACAGACGGACAGACAGACAGACAGACAGACGGACAGCGGAGTTTTAGTAATAGGGTCCCATTTTACCCTTTGGGTACGGAACCCTAAAAACTAACTCTTCAGCTTTAGAATAGACTTCCTCGCAGAGTTGATCATTATTTTGCTGCGGAGTTATTTTAAAACAGTTATATCTCCTAAGATATTCATTGAAATTAAATGATGTAAGGGCAACTTTGTTCAAAATTAAATACTTGTGATGAATAACGTATTTATTTGGATAAGGATTAATACCATGTTTATGAAAACTCCTTCGCAAATAATTCATTAATTTCGAACAAATTTGATTACCATAAAAAAGGTTATAGTGAGTCAATCTTAAAAGATAGACATATAATAATAATAATAATAATAATCTGGGCAGGAATTTGGGAACAACCAATCGAACACAATGCCCAAGCTGATTGGATACAAACAGAACTGACAAACAGCAACACAAATATTCAGGCAATGGCATTTGAGCACATATCCCCAGAAATTTTTCATAAAGCACTTTCTCGGTTACATAACTGGAAAGCACCCGGATCAGATAACATTCATAGTTATTGGTACAAAAAATTTACATCTATCCATAGTTTTTTATATAATCACATAAATACATTCATCCAAGACCCTAAAACAATACCATCCTACGTAACTTCAGGTACAACTTTTATGATACCTAAAGATCGTAATGATCTCTCTAATCCAGCAAAATATCGCCCTATAACATGTTTGCAGACTTTGTACAAAATCATCACATCTTGTTGTATATCTGAACTAATATATCAACACATCGACACTAATAACATCCTAGCTGAACAACAGAAGGGATGTCGGAAATTGAGCCAAGGCTGCAAGGAACAATTAATCATAGACTCAGTAATTCTTAAAAAAGTTCAAAAAACCAAAACCGATCTATTTAGCATGTATATTGACTACAAAAAAGCCTACGACACTGTTCCCCATTCGTGGCTTGTAAAAATTTTAGAGATATACAAAATACATCCAACAATAGTAACATTCCTGAAGGTTATGATGACAACCTGGACCACTGTACTTAGACTTACTTCCTCTAATAAAACAGCAGATACCAGACCAATAAAAATTCAAAGAGGGATCTATCAGGGAGATGCTTTAAGCTCGCTGTGGTTCTGTCTTGCGCTAAATCCCCTATCTAATATATTAAATGCAACTAATTTAGGAATCCCATTAAATACAACTACCGAAGGACATACTGAGGTTCAACAAATAGAATTAAATCATCTGCTGTACATGGATGACATTAAACTATACGCCAAAAGTGAAACTCAACTCTATGAATTAGCAAACTTGACAGAACAATTCTCAAACGATATTAAAATGGAATTTGGTATAGATAAATGTAAAATAAATTCAATCAGAGCAGGACAGAATTACCAACACCAATATACTTTAGAAACAGGAAAACAGATAGAGTCATTAGAGGAACACGATAGTTATAAATACCTAGGCTACACACAATCACGACAAATACACTATAAAGAAATTAAACAAAAATTAACACTACAATTTCAACACAGACTAAATACAATTCTTAAAACGCAACTATATTCTCGAAATACTGTCAAAGCGATTAACACATTCGCTATACCAGTTCTCACATATTCTTTTGGGATAATCAATTGGACCAAATCCGGCCTGAAAAACCTTCAACGAAAAATTAATACCACAATGACCAAATTCCGCAAACACCACCCACGATCCTGTCTGCAGAGACTAACACTGCCGCGGAAAGAAGGAGGCAGAGGACTAATTGATATTCTTAACCTACACAATAGACAGATAAAGGCACTAAGACAATTCTTTTTCTCAAAAACCGAAACTTCTATTCTTCATAAAATTATAAGACACAACGACCAACACTTCACACCCCTTAATTTAAAAGATACATCTGAACAGAGAAATGAGAAAGTAACCGACGACAAAATTAAGCTTTTAGAATGGACCCAGAAACCTCTACACGGAAGACATCGCCAAGACTTATGCCACATAAATGTCGACAAAGAGGGGTCGAACGCGTGGATAAATCGAGGCGAACTCTTTCCGGAGACTGAAGGGTTCATGCTTGCTATTCAGGATCAGGTAATTGAAACCAAAAATTACAGAAAGTTTATAATAAAGAATTTAAATAACGACACATGTAGGAAATGCAATAGTTCTCCGGAAACTATTCAGCATATCACAGGCGCGTGCAAATCAATAGCCCAAACAGACTACAAACACAGACACGATCAAGTAGCCAACATCATACACCAAAAATTAGCACACCAGTACAAATTTATAGATTCCCTTACACCATACTACAAATACAATCCAGAAACTGTATTAGAGAACCCTTCAACAAAACTATATTTTGATCGCGCTATTCTCACCGATCGAACAATCCATTTTAATAGAGATATTACACTTATAAACAAGATAAATAAAACTGGATATTTAATTGATATTGCTATACCAAATACACATAACTTGCAGACAACAATAGCAGAGAAACTGACCAAATACACTGAATTAAAAGATGAACTAGTCCGACTTTGGCATTTACAAAAAGTTCCAATAGTTCCAATAGTACTGTCTACAACAGGAGTAATACCAACACAACTTCACCAGTCTCTTAACTCCCTTAACTTATCTCCAAATACCTACCATCTGCTGCAGAAGGCAGCGATACTAAACACATGCAGACTCGTGAGAAAGTTCCTGCAATGTGAATCAGAAAACCCACATCCAAACCCAAATACGCTAACATCTTCTGTGCAATCTTCTGCACGTGGCCGCACTTAATCCAGCTGATAATCACTTGGCTTAGGCCCGTGTTATCAGCGCTCCCGGCTAGCCGAGAATATGAAATAAATATCAAAATAATAATAATAATAAAGTTTATTCATCAAAAGTAAAATTACAAAGAGATATATTCGGTGAGCCACAAACTAAGCGTTGCTTGTATCTTGTGGCTCTATATGCTGTCGCGGATTTTTTTTTAAACATTTAAAGGGGAACAATTCCATCATACATGATATTTGCTTAACTTAAACCATTTACGCAGCGCACGCAACGGAAGTTCTCAAAAAGAAATATTTTTTCCCGTTTTTGTAACATTTTTCATTTATGCTTCGCTCCTATTGGTCGTAGCGTGATGTTATATAGCCTATAATATTTCTCAATAAATGGACTATCCAACACAAAAAGAATTTTTCAATTACAACCAGTAAATCCTGAGATTAGCGCGTTCAAACAAACAAACAAACAAACAAACTCTTCAGCTTTATATATTAGTATAGATTTGTGGTGCAAGTCTTACAATACGACCATACTTGCAATCATCCATCCCCCTAGCAAACCTCTCTTTTCATTCATTTGACTAATTCTAAGAAATGCCACTACTGATCATCATCATTTCAGCCGAAAGACGACCACTGCTAGATATAGGCCTCCCCCAAGCACCGCCACTTCAACCAGTTCACAACTTCATCGGTCGCTACGTCTTCCGGTACGCGGTCGCCACTCCAGAACCTTTCGGCCCCAACGGAATGCCAATAATAACAACCTTACTAGAGAAAGGGTAGCAGCATTCTCTATGCATATTTTTAACACCATACTGCGATCGCTAACCCCCGCCAAGCGTGGCGATTATGGTAAACCTCCCCCCAAAAATGACAAGCACAAATAAAGCCACTATTACTAAAACATAATTAATATTTCTCACCATCATAATAGATCCCGTGTGGACACTTAGGGCAGCTAGCAAGCAAATGCGGTCTCTGCAAGGGGAGGTCGCTGTACATCTGAAACGACGAGCGCTGCCATTCGTTTACTGCATTTCCTCTTGAATTTCTGAGATCCTCGATACCTGTAGAGGCGAATACTTCGAGGGGATTATTCTAGAAGTTTTCATTTATAAAGAATGTTTTATTGAAGGTAGGCAGAAAATATTAAGTGCTATTTTGTTGGTAATGGTCAAAATACAGTCAGAGGAATGTATTGTTAATCAAATTGACACACTACGGCAAATTGTCGTATTATAGCTATTGCATCTATTTTCAATCAATCTGCCTAGCCTTTTCCCAACTATGTTGGAACAGGCTTCCAATCTAAAGGGATGCAGCTGAATACCATTTCATACAATATATTTAAAAAAAAAAACGGGGCAGTCTTTGGGGACTATCGATAGAAGTGAAAACTAAGTAACTTGAAAGCGTTCGTCGACGATGACGCGAGTTCCATGATTTTTGTTCGCCCAAAAAGTACACATATATACACAGTATACATATAGCTCATGGAATGCGTTCGGTGACGATGACGCGGGTTCCATGATTTTTGTTCGCCCAAAAAGTACACATATATACAAAGTAAACATATAGCTCATAGAAAGCGTTCGGTGACGATGACGCGAGGTTCCATGATTTTTGTTCACCGAAAAAGTGCTCAACGCGCCTAAAGAAATGTTCACTTCAAAAATATTTAATACCTGTCAAACAATGACAGTTGTGATTTGAATATACGATCAATTTAAGTAGGTAGCCAATTTGCTTAGCAATTTTTTCTCCTAATGTCCTTAAACCCATTATAGTCCATAGTGACTTTTAAAAAGTCGACTTTAATTTTTGACCATTATGTCAACTGAAACACATTATCAACTAACTATCTAATAAAATGTGAGCTGCGGGTAAGCGTTAAGGTAGCCCGCGAAATTCCAATTTACTTACGATTTTTACAATTTTTAGCTCATTGTCTGGGTGCATGTAATTTACCTAACATCTGTCTGTATAACCTATGCCCACAATAAAAAACTTTGATTTGATTTGATTTGAAAGTATGATTCACGATCGTAACAAATATGTATTTACAAAATTATAATCATTAAAATCAGTAATACAGCTCCTTATGTTAGTGTAATCCTCAAATGTCAAGATTTCATTAAATAGTCATACAATAGAATAATATGAAATTAAAGAGTTGTATTGATGATTTTAATAATTACAATTCCATAAATACAAATAACTCTTAATACTGCAATAAGCAGCATCTTTCTCTATGCATTGTTAACCATGCATACTGCGATCGCCAACCCGCCGCTGCCAATTATGGCAACCCCCCCCTTCGGGGGAGGCCTATGTCCAGCAGTGGACGTTTTTCGGCTGAAATGATGAAAATGATGATGGTGATGAAATGCAAATATGTTACGATCGCGAATCATATTCAGATCAAAATACAACCTGATATTGATCTGTAAATTCCAAAAAACTTTGTATTTCGCGGGCTATCTTGGCACTTTTTCCATAAAGTTGACAGCTGTTATCATACTGTCATTAGCACACACTAAACACATAGTAATTACCCTGCCTTTTAATTCCCAAATTATACATGCTCCGAAATTCTAATTTCAGTGATATTTAATACTCTGGGGTAGTGTTCCATTATGAATTAAACCCGTGTTTTAACACGGGTTTAATTCTACATTCCGACTGGCTTTAATCTTACATTCTGACTGGTTCTAGATTATTCGTCTCTGTATACGGACGTAAAAACTGACGTAACCTCATTTTTACTTTATGCTTTCATATTTAACGTAGGTAGTATTAAATAAAAATATATATATAATAATAACAAGTCACCTCTACGAAATAACGAACGAATATTACAAATCTTTTCTATCTCATTAGGTTTGAAGCCACTTCAACCGTCAATAACAATTATTTATGTTACCTGACTGCGTTCATAAACTATCTTCGAGGACAAACTCCGGCAACCAAATCTTATTTTAGTAGGTACTTTATACTTACTTATATAAAAACTGAAACTAACACATAAAAAAAAAATTACATTATCGTTTTGAATTCGTAACTTGGTCAAATGTTGAGTTGATTTACAAAAAAAAAAAAAAAAATACTTTAACTATCGGAATACGACGAGGTTCTAGTATTTTATAATTCGTTTTTGTACCTACATTTTAAATGAATTGAGATTTCAGTAGACATCTCCTTCTCTAACCAAAATATTTATAATGGCATTAATCTTATAGCAATTTTTCGACGGTACAATTAAAGTCGCCAAGCCGCCGTCGCCAATTTATTGAGTATCATCGCACCCATACATATTATTAAACCTACATAAATTCACTGCTGGTACAAAATACCTACAATTTAACACATCCTCGAAAAGCACAGTAATATTATATGAATTATGAACGTGTGCCGTTAACTTTATCTTTGAAAAAGTGCCTACACACTTCAAGGGATCAAAAAAGGTCGAATATCATATTTAACGCAGAAAATAAATCATGTAAGCATGATCGGCTGTGTTCAGCGGTATCTAGGCTTTTTATTATGGATCACAAATCCGAATGATGTATGTAAGTCTTTCTAACATTTATAGGTACATTTTCAGTAAATGTTTTATGACGTTGAACAGCTGTGGGTTATTGACATGTTGCCATTCGTTTGAAAGGTCCAATAAAATCTTGGGAAGTCTCCATTTGTTAGTCAAGCGTAAAGCGTTGGTTTCCTAAGAAAGCGGTGAAAAGCCACACAATTAATAACGGCTGTCCAAGTACAGAGCGTTTTATGACATCTTAATATACTGGAGAAAATGACATATTTTATGTTGGTCGTCATAATATCACGGACACCACTCTACTGGGAAACCGTAGCTCAACAAAAAGTTGGAAAGCGTTTAAGCTGTAATGGGAAATAAAGTCGCACAACAATTGTTTCAGCAATGTTTCCGTGTTGCAAAAATATGTTGCTGGTCACATGCTATGTTTTGTTTTAATGGTAAAAAAAAGAACATCTCACAACATCAAATGTTTTGCAACTGTTACACATTGTTTCTTTCCCCTTGAATGCGAGGAGAATACAATATTGCTCAATAATGTTTTCCAAGAGTAAGTGGAAAATCGATTCTCCGATTTTTGTGCGCTGTGTCTGCTAGAACTATTAACTACTATTGACTATTGTATACAGCTAATAAATGGAGATTTTCGTAAAAAATATTTCATGCTATTATAATATTTATACTCGTAACATTAGCTACATATCGTCGAAGCCTTCCTACCGTGAAGATCGATCAATTTCCGTTCTGTATCTTGCAGGAAGACTTGAGCGTTTTTTAAATATTAATACATTTTTATTACTCGTAGTTACTGGTTGCTATAATGGTATCTATCTATACAGGGTGTTAGGCAGACGGTTAAACATACGAAAATGGTGGATTTGTGTGATTTGTTGGCCGTCTGCTACGTGTTTAGGCCCAATAACAAGACCCAGACCACACGCGTTGTTTTTTTTTTTTTTTAAACATAAATTTTCAAGAAACAACATTTCCCATATGTACCAAAACGCTTGAATGATTTTTTGAAGAAGCACCTTTTCCCATACCAATTACTATAGTATAATACCAAAACCCTTAAATCAAACAAACATTTCAAATAATTTGTTTGCATGTAACGGGTGTTTTTTTTTTAGAGGCGGAGAACTTTAAACTGAAATAAAACACAGAAAAATGATTTAACTATCCATGAAATTGAGTTTATCTGATAGATAATTTTATGGCATTAATATTTGAATATGATTTCGGGAATATAGCCGTAGGGCTGGTGCGTACATGGCGTAATCTGGAGGTCAAATTTTCACACATTCTTTGCAGTAATTCAAGCTGTATTTCAGCAATTATGCGTCGAATGTTGGCATCAAAGTGATCAATTTGTTACCAGTTTATCGGCGCGGCGTAGACATGCAACTTTACATATCCCCAGACAAAATAATGTACTGACGTTAAATCGTACGAACCAGGTTGTCATATTTCGGGATATTATTCGTTCGTCAATTCTTTCCTGTAGTTATTAATTCACTACAGAAAACATTTGACGAACGACTAAAATAAAAAAGTTACGTTTTCAGTAAATAAGCCTTTCGCTTCAGCCGCGGCGGCCACATGCCCAAAATCATATTCGAACATTAATTTCATAAAATGATCTGTCAAATAAAGCTAATTTTATGGATATTAAAAACATTTTTCTGTGTTTTATTTCTCTTTTAAGTTCTCCGCCTCTAAAAAAAACATCCTATATAATTAATTTCACTTTTCGTAAATGTAGTTCCGTGAAAAAAGGCTCGGGTAATTAAAATTGATGAATTAATCTAGTTGTTTTAAAATAAATTGTGCATATTGCATACCGTTTGAATGGGCATGAACCAAAAATGTTTTTCTAGAATTAGAACTGCTCTATCACTCTTTGTTTTTTTTTTTAAACACGGTTCAAAGTCGGGCTTGCGGTATATTTTTTAAATTTTTTCGTAGTTTATGGGCTCGTATTTAACTTTCTAGTAACCATCTGCGTCAAATACGAATTTTATAAGATACCACAATAATACTAGATGAAAAAAAAAATACAGTTTATTTTAAAAATAAATTATTGACGTTCAAAAGTCAATAAATTCTTTAACGAAAAAAAAAAAAAGAATGCTTGCAGCTTGGGTCTTGTTATTGGGCCTAAACACGTAGCAGACGGCCCCACGGATCCGCCATTTTCATATGTTGAACCGTCTGCCTAATACCCTGTATATGTATAGGATGTATCTAGTCAAACATGAAATATTTTGAGAGAAGCCATGGAAACGATTTTTTTTTTTATCTGAGTATATTATTTGAAATATTTAATAATTTTTAATTACTTGATACGATGATTAATTATCAAAAGGCACCGCGCTCGTGCCGCCCCCGTCACCGCGTCCGGGCGGGTCATTCATAGAATAAGTAAAGGTTTTTTGCAAAATGTCTCAATTTTAAAATTATAATAATTATGTAACAATAAAAAAAACTAAGAAAAAAAAAATTCACTGCTATGGCTTTTTTACCACATATATGTAGATGTTTCTTTTAAAATATTTCGTGTATGAATAGATACACCTTATATATTTAAAAATCAATTGCCGTACGCTAGTCTCTCAAAAACTCGAAAATGGCTCGACCGAATACATATTTTTTGTTCTGTTCGCCTCAATACTGGGGTGATACATGAAAACAGAAAATTAGGTCGGACAATCGAAAAAATTCGAAATTTTGTCTTACGTGGTACAAAGTTCACCAGGTCATCTAGGTTCCAATAAAAAATCGTTTCAAGCCAAACTCAAACTATTTGATAACTTTTCTACCTTTCATGTCATAGGAAAGGTATAAAAGATATATATAGACCGTACAGGTCTCCAGTTTGGTAGGTAATTGAGTTGCGGAGATTGAATGTGAGTCGGTATAAACAAATCTGATATATTCATGGCATCCGGCAAGGTTTGATTGCTTTTTACCCAGTTGTCACACGTGGTTTGGTAAAAGGCTGTTTTTTAATTTTGTGTTACATAGGGACTTGGGACAAGGCTGGTACCTTAACCATTGTAGGTACATGAAAACGTTCTTTGGAGACTGTCCATAACTTTTTAAGTAATTGGTGAATTCTCAGTTTTTGGACTGTTTTTAAAGGCAAATATAAAAACGCAAATTCTCACGTTATATTTTTACTGTTCCAAACGTTGCAGTTTCGGGTAAGGATTCAAATATTCTACCGGATCAACTGAGGTAAGAGTACAAAAAAAAAAAAAGAAAAAGTTTTTCCATACATTTAGCTTCCCCCATCTCAAAAATCCACCCTGTATGCACTGGAGGAGTTATTTAAATGTACCACCTTACCTTGGGACTATTTCCTTATTTTTTTTAGTTCTCTTTATCCAAGGAGAGTGGCGTGAGGCCCTTGTCCACCGTGACCACATCTCGATGCATCCCCACGTCGGCTTCTAGGAAATATTCCCTGAGACTGCATATCTCACAATTGTGGAGGGTCTTAACGTTTAAAAAGACTCGACCTGCACACTTTCGCGGGGTATACAGTCGGGTGATGCATTCGATTTGCAGTCAGCAGCGTACGGATCCTCCTATCCAGGGCGTCGAGTTTGGTCTGAGTCCATTTGAGAATCCCGAGAGAGTACATCAAAACCGGCATGACCCAACCGTTGAAGGCGACCTTGTTTCCGCCTGCTATCATTTCAATCAAACTGCAGGACATAGGCCTCCCTCAATTGGGGGGGGAGGTTCCATAATCGCCACGCTTGGCAGGCGGGTTGGCAATCGCAGTATAGTGTTAAAAACGCATAGAGAACGCTACTGCCCATTCTCTAGCAAGTCCCTTAGTCGCCTTTTACGACACCCATGGGAGGAAATGGGGTAGGTAGTGCTATTCTTTACGTCCGGCACCACACGGCACGCCTGCTATAAGACTATTAAATACTTTTTCTGGCGGCCAAAGAAACGTTCCTTCAACGATTGATTCATGCCAGTAACATTGATGCCCAACGCTTCCGACATATCCAGAGTATTATTATTAATAATAACATTTTATATGGGTATACTTTTTTATGTGCCATAGTAACTAGAGCGCTGTCAAAATGCCTTAACAAACTTTGTTACCCTAATAAAATATAATAATAAAAATACAATATCGTATCATAAATATTTATATCACCAAAGGGTATAGGGAAAGGTCTTTTCAACAATTTTTTCTTGTACGTGACACGTGTCGAAAAGAAAAGAAGGAAAGAAAAATTGGTTTATTCGTCTCGAAAACACGTACATTCAAAAAGACAAGTTAAGTGTTACTGGGTTACTACTTTTTAAGGTTATATTTTATTTAGGCACTGTTGGCTGTTCACACAAGAAAAGGGTCTCTTCTAATACAAATAAGAAACGTAAACAAATAAACTTGTACATATTATTAAATAATTGGGTTTTGACCTTATCAGTCGCACTGAAGTATTGACAGAATCGTGAGATTGACAGCAAATCGATTCGACATTCGAGTCGCAGATTGCTTTCCTTCAGTTATTATTTGATTAAATATGAATTTTATTTTGCAGGAATATTGCCTCTTATTGGAGATGTTTGTTTGTTTAGGAGTTATTAATAACTCTAAATTCTTACTCTTCTTGTTGTTTCTGTATTTTTTTACCGACTTCAAAAAAGGAGGAGGACTCCGCCAATTATGAATTGCTTTTGATTATTCTTTTTTTGTTTGGTAGGGTATACTTCAGAGGTCCCATATCAATTTTATCGACATTAATTCAGCACTTTTTGAAAAAATCAACAATAACCAAAAAATATGTACACAGATGGATATTGGAAAGAATATACCCCGAAGTTGGTCCCATAAAAATTTGGAAAAAAAAAACCAACCCTTAGGGTAGGAAAACAGGGGATGATTGATTGTTCACGCACTGATTGTAATGTATGACCACGCATAACTTTTTACTAGTGTAACGTGTGGGGTAGGTACCACAACTAAAAAGTGAATATAAAAAAACACACAAAAACAAAAAATGGAAAAATGTGAGGTCGGTTGTTTTTTTTTTTTTTTCGTAAAAAGTTTTTTTATAGATAATAATACATACACACATACATAAACTCACGTCTTCTTCCCATGAGGGTAGGCAGAAACTATAGAACGTCATCTGCTACGCAAACATTCCTTTTGCTTCGTTTACGTTCATACAACTGGTCATACACGCACGCCGGTTGCGAGTGCTACGCACCTGACCTTTCTGAAGAACATCACCAACTAGGTCACTATATGTCCTCCTAGGGCGTTTCCACTCACATCTGCCTTGTAAATACATTTTGTTAGTCGCCTTTCAGTCATCCTCTCAACACCAAACCATCTAAGCATAGTCCTTTCAATTGTTGTCACTACGTCTTCTTTTGAACCGCAGCGTTGCCTTATCACATCCTTTTTCAGCCTATCATTCACAGTCACGCCACAAATGCTTCGCAAGGAACGCATTTCCACAGCATTTATTCTACTATCATGCTTCTTTGTCACACCCAACATTCATTTCCATACATAAGCATAGGCACCAGCACACTAGCATACTATTATGAACAGCCAGTCGAGCCTTTTCGAGCATCGACTGGTTGGTCACAATTGCATGTATAGCACCATTCACTTTATTTCCCGCATTTACTCTCCTTTCCACATCTGCATCCATGTTTACATCCTTACTTGCTCCATACTCTTATCATTTATTTTCACATCACACACCGATACGTCCTGTTCTCTTTCAAACACCATGACCTTCGTCAAATTCATATTTATATTAATTCCTTTCATCTTATATGCTTCATCCATCACAATCACAAAGATATCAAACTCATAACTGTATAAAGAGGTCAAATTTGAGAGTTTGTATATAGGGGGGCGGGTTGTATGAGGGGGTGATATTGCGCGTAATCTTCGGAAATACTTATCCGATTCCGAAAATTCTTTCACTAATGAGACGCTAGCACAAGTAGCACTAATGGCAAGTCATCCAGCTCGGTAAACATAACTTTGAGAAAGAAACCGACAGGATGATCTAGTTGGGCTAGGCAGCATTTGGAAAACTCCGTCAAGTCTTTTCGTCACCTATCCCGCAATGTTTGAAGACGAAGGTCTTCAACCATCCCGTCCTGCTCCTATAACAAACAGTGCCGAAACGTGGACACTGACGGTTGGGCTGGTCCACAAATGTAAAGCCGCCAAGCGCACTATGGAACGGGCTATGCTTGGAGTTTCTTTGAAGGATAAAATTAGTACTTAAATTATTCGGAAAAGAACCGGAGTTACCGACATAGCTTGCAGAGTTAACAAGCTGAAGTGATAGTGGGCTGGCCATGTTTACCGAACCGAGCCGAAGGACCGGTGGTCTGTGGAGCAGACGCGTCCTGGAGTGGAGACCGCATATCGCCAACGTAGCGTGAAGAGGCCTATGTCCATGAGTGGACTGCAATAGGCTGAGTTAATTGAACGGGAAGCTACAGTATTGATGAGTGTCATAGAACTTATTTCATGTCAAAACAAGAAATTTTACGCGGAGGAAGTCTAGTCAGATATAAAAATACCAATGCATGTAACAAGATAAAAGGGATGATTCTATCATTTTATCTTCCGTTTTTCATCACATTTTGATTAAGTTAATATTAAAAGTAACTCATCCCTACTATAGGGTAAAGGTTGTCTCGACCCTCATCATATTTATCACCCCCTTCATGTCTTCAACTGGATACGGGTCTTTCACGCTCATCGCAACTATAAATAATCTTAGAAGATAATGCCATGATGAATACGCCCTGACGCGACTACTCCTTTACGATTTTTTATCTGTTTTTTGTATCTATGGTTTTGCTGTTACAGGACGGTTTTTCGCGCCGTTTTACTCCGCCGCAGCCTAGTAATTTATAAGGAACTTGTTCTACTTTATACTGGCTTTGAAAAGGTTGTACTTACAGAGTTTAAAAAGAAAGTGTTTTTTTTTTTACTTTAGCTTTCTTAAATATCCAGCCATATATCAGCCTCCCAAATTACACTTATCTGTTCCAATAAAAAATAGGAACACATAAATCTGTTCCAAGACATAGGTACTCGAAACAAACCCCAGTCGTATCGTGCCATGTTAATCACAATCTTATTATGGAGACCAACAGAGAACCATGTTTTAATGCAAATAAAAATATTCTATTAATAAGCAAAAAAAAATTTATTATCCTTTTTGACAAATGACTGCTGACAAAAATGAATGATACCAAAGATCAGTTTTAATAATTACGTTAACGAGTAAAAACCTGATCGGGATCGACTGCCGGACTGCGATATACAGTCCGGCGGTGATTCTGGCAGCGGCCGCTTGCGCCGGCGCAGGATGTCGCGCCAGCGGCACAGGATCGCTGTGCGGAAGTATGTCCTGAACCTGAAGGGAGAAAAAATGTAGGTGAAAAAAGAGTATTAAACATAATTGGGCAAAACAAGCAACTTTGCGAAGTTAACAATGGAAGTAGACGGTTAACTTCTAAATGTCTATGGATAAAATAACCAAATTGAATCGTTATAACATCTCATCTCGGAAATGCAATAGGTACTTAACATTTTTTTAAAGGTTGAACTGTCTATTATTGCCATTAGAAACTTGATTTTATGAAGGTTTCCCATAAAATTATCCTTATTTTTTTTTTTAACTTTAATTGTATACTGTGTGTGTATGTGTACTGTACAGATGTTTATACAATACTTTCTTTGTTTTATTTTTGATATAGGCGTCATTTTAGTAAATAAAATGATTAAGCTGACTTAACTATGCTAAATGTTTGAATGAATAAAGATAAATAATAAACACGCGTAATATATTGATGCCTAGAAAATTTTGTTTAAATTAATCATAAAAGTTTGATTTATACATTTTTTTTTTTCTTAAAAAATTCTTTAATTTTTGTAGCCTACAGATGAACACTTTCTTACTTTTATTTTTGCTTTAGGCGTCATTTTATTCAATAAAATGGTCCAGACACTCATTAAGCTGACTAAACGAAGCTAAATATTTTAATGAATAAATCCGAGAAATAACGTTCATGTAATGTCTGGATGCCTAGAAAATTTTGTTCAGATTATGCAATTAAAATTATCCTCGTAAACAAATTGAATTGAATCTAAAATCAGTTTTAGAGGTGATATAAATTTAAGATCGTGTTAATCTTTTCCATAAATTGCTAGTCCTAAATCTGTGTAATTAAGTAGGTTTCTTATTAATAATTTGAATTTACTGCTCATATTAAAAAAAAAATTGCTCATATCAAATATTAATAGAATAATCGAATGCATGGAAATATTTTAACACGTTCAACGCCATATCGGACAATGCTGGGTGACACTTAGCTTTCCCTACAAGCTACACAAAAGATTTGAAATTGACAAAAAACCGACTTTATGTTTTATTAATAATATTATTAGGTAAATATGCATTTTTGACTTACAAAACATTGACATAACCGCGGAAATCTTTATAAATGTGAAGATAACTCATGTCGCCCATGGCCTGCTGCGTATGATTATTTAAACTTTCTTCCGTTGAAGCCGCGCGGGTCATTCTGCGTACAATATTGCCTTGTATTGTTGACCGTCAGCTCACAAAAGACGTTTAAATATAGCTCTGACTGTCGGACACCATTGTCCCCCACGGCCCGAACGGAACATGCTGGTGTCGCCCAGCATTGTCCGACATGGCCTGAATAGAAATTTATCATTTTATTCTATGGCGTTGAATGTGCTAATAGGATATAAATAATTCAAACAAGGAAATTAATAAAGCGCTCTTCCTCTCTCTACTTATTTAAAAATTTGCTGTGCCCGACAGGGTCCATAATTGTTTCTGTTATTATTTCTTTTATTTACCACCTGTAATCGTACATTATGGATTGCAATAAACGATGTGAGATTTGCTGTAAATTTTGCTTATGGGTATAGACAGATTATTTGGTCAAAAAACGTAGGCAAATCTTAAAAAGAAAAAGACAAGAAAATACGTTTATTTGCAGTAAACATGACGCAAAGATGAAAATTTGGAAAGTTGGAGGAAAATATGCGTCACGCAAAACGGCCATCGCTTAGCATAATGCTGCGACTCTATGCGAGCCTCAGAGCTGGTTCTCAGCGACAGCCGATCAACGATTTTCTTTTGTTCCAGACGATCCATCTATGATGGTAAGTGAGCACTGTCGCCAATGGACATCTGCAATATTGCGATGCCTATCATATTGATACCTAAGAAACCAAGCTGAATCTCATCTGCCTGTAATACAGAGCTAAGAGGCTCATTGGCGACGTAAAACTGGTGGATGCCAAGCTGCACAGCTTGGCTCATCGCCGCAAGGTTGCCTGCTTGTCGGTCTTCTACAGATTGTACTTCGGCGAGTGTACCGATGAATTCCACGACATTATTCCACCGGCCCCCTTCTACCATCGGACATCTAGACGCACTGCAAGTTACCACCCCTACCTAGTTGATATTCCACCAACTCGCACTAAGCGTTTTCAAACGTCTTTTATAATGCGCACAGCAAAGGAGTGGAACTCTCTGCCTGCGTCTGTGTTTCCGAACGCATGCAACCCTAATCTATTCAAAGTGAGAGTGAAGAGGCTTCTTCTGGGTAAGCTCACTCCATCGTAGACTTTGTCTCTGTCACCCAGACCTAGACTAGAGTCAAGAGCAAACCCATAGTAAAATAAAAAAAATATCCGTCCTGGCAAAAGCTTTCATGTGTTCTGGACACATAAAAGCTGTTTCGTGGGAGGAATTCTCCATATGAGATCATTCACAAAGAAGTCTACCACTACCCATATCTAAAAAAAAAATTTTTAAGTTTTGTTTTTTTTTTTGACCTAGAAAAAGGTTTTATTTAAAAAATCCTATTGATGGCTATCACATGAGCGTTCCAATATTCACAAAATGATTTATGAGATAAGGATAGAACGGAGTGAAACCACTCGTAAAAAATTCACGGGATAAACCGGGATAAACCCTCAATGTTTGGAAGTGATAGATTTTATGTTAGCACTGCCTACATTTTAAGAGGAGTAAAAGCGAAAATATGTGGATTTATTTTTATCAAAATATCATTTTGATGTTTTTATTTAGAGTATATAAAAAGGAATCTTGTCATCCATAAAAGCTTGTTACATTTATTTTATAAATGTTAAATAAATTCTTGCTGTAGGTACCTACTTGACATCTTATATATAAAATTCTCGTGTCACAATGTTCGTTCCCGTACTCCTCCGAAACGGCTTGACCGATTCTCATGAAATTTTGTGAGCATATTGAGTAGGTCTGAGAATCGGCCAACATCTATTTTTCATACCCCTTAGTGATTAGGGTTGTCCACCCTTAACATTTTTTTGCCAGAACGAAGTCTTTCGGGTCAGCTAGTTTTCATATAAATTGATGGAGAACAAGACGAAAACATTTTTAAAAGAGGTTTTTATAATGTTTGTATTTTGACTTTAATTATTGGGAATGTAAGGACTATGTGGATCTTTTTTCTTTCATTCTCAGTTAGTTTTAATGATGGTCTGACAGTTTGAGTACTTTATGGGTCTACCCAAATGTCCTTTCTTTGGTATTGTTCGTCGATTCATTGAGCTCCTTAAGTTCTGAGTTGAGCTACAACATTACTGACAAATGCTTGCACTGACTGGACAGGTCTACTCAAATCTGTGTGGTTCTTTACTCAAAAAACCACTTATGACTCATATGATCTCACCAAGATTATCTCTGGACTTTAAAAGAGACTTTGAACCCTGAGTTTCTTCGCCATTTCTTCTCAGGTGTAGTCAGATAAGAAATTTCGACTTCATCTAGCTTATTTTTTTTGTATTTGAGGTCACCAGTTATTACTATATCATAATTATTTACAGAATAAACAATATCATTTAATTTCAATAAATTTAATAATTTCTTAAAGAAGACAGTGTTCCTTTGTTCACAATTACTTGTAAATTTTGTACCAAAATAACTAAAAAGTAAATGTTTCCCTAAGATGTTTTTACACCACCAACGGAGGTTTATATTTTGTAGCCTTATAATAAATTCAAGCTCTACTTTATAGCAAAATGTATGACACATTTTGCTATAAAGTAATAATTTATGACAGGCACGTGGATGTAAAAACGAAGCGTAGGTGTAGGTAATCCCTTAATGATAAACGATTAAATTACTCCAAGCATTTGAATTAGGTACTCGAAAGTACGAATACCCACCCCAATAATTAATGGGATGACGTTTATTTTTTGTAACAGCCACACCACTAACAATTGCATTTCTTGTTTTGAAAAACCAGTTTAATTGACACACAAAAACACAAAAAGAAAAACAAAAAGTTGCGACAAAATTGGTTGGCAAAGTCAAAGTCAAATCATTAGTTTCAAATAGGCACATAAAATCCACTTTCGAACGTCAACGTTACGCATGGAGAAGAATGTGCAAGAAACTACACACTTACTCTTTTAAAATATTAAAAATATTTTGTATACATCTATATTAAAAACAAGTCTTTTCTTATAAACACGGAACTTTTACACAGAACTTAGAGAAGGAAAGTATAAAACCCACATCAAATGTGTTCATATCATAAAAGCTTATACTCGTATAGTGAAATATAATAAGATAATTCAGCTCTAAGTCACAGCCCTATCAGAATACAATTACTGCAACTATATTGGCCAGTCATTCGAATGTTGCTGAGTAGGTATTTATACCTACACATACATACATTGTGTAGGAGTCAAGAAACAAATTACTAATATATTTTTTTAAATTTTTTAACGCATTACATAATTTGCAATTCATTATTTTATTTTGCAATTTTTTGGTGGAACGGAACGCAAACTCAAAACGCGTCGTCTTCGACAATGCCGGAAGTGACGAATGACGGAACGATGAAAAAAAACATGTGAATAAAAATATAATATTTACAAAGAGCTTAAAATCTCACTAAGACAATAAGTACGTAAGTGCGATTTCTGTTTTAATAAAGTACAAAAAAATAATTGAATTTATATGATTTGGGGTTAAAAAACAGAATTAAACAAAACAGTTTTGTGGTAAATGACATCACATCATGACCGCGACAAAAACGGACGTTTGAACCCATTTGCTGCCCAGTACCTAGCATATATGTATATGGGTCGAAAATAATTCGTCTTTGTGCCTACAACCCGCATCTGAGTCGTCACTATACGCACCTATAGATGACTTCTGTTCATGCCCAGGACCCGACTAGCGATATCAAATCTAAGTACACGGACTTCTGGAGTAATAAAATATAAACAGGACTATTAAATACAAATATTCCTTCATGATATATATTGTTTTATTTATGTCCGTGCTAGGCCATACTTGCATGGGAGCGTTATCCATCTCCTTTGCCAAACAATTTATGGCTTATAAGTAAAAATGTATTTTTGTACTAGTAGCAAACGGTACCTAATATTTTTATATGTCAAAATATAAAAATATTATTGGTATTTAATAGAAAAACAACAAGGAAAAATAATATAGTTTTGGATGCTGAAACAGCCAAAATAATCAAATGTATGCTTAATAAAGTTGGCAGTGTTCATAAAAGTGTAAAATGTAAGTTGAGTGAATGTGAAACGACTTTATACATGAAAACAGATTTCAACGAAAAAGGTCCAACCGAATAAAAGTTATAAAGAACATCACACTGAAAGAAATGTTTGCATAAATGTAACAAAAGTTTCGGTTACTGTTTACACAAAAATTGTGACTTGCGAACTAGATATTATCTGTTACAAAACCCTGTTTTGCACACTACAAATCAGTTTTGTTGTTTTAAGCAAAGTTTATTTCCTTATAATTTAACTTGAATTATTGTTGAAGTAACTTAATTAGTTCGGCTAATTATTTCTTTCAGTACAGCTCAACTATGTACCGTAAAGACAAGGTAATGTGGTTTTGTAAAGCAAAATACCTGCCACCGCGGTCACCGGTGACCGCTAACAATAGTTTTTCTATTGTGTCTGTTGTCTGGCAGTCAAAGCCTTAATACTTTTATTGGGTTTATATAACTGTTTATTATTGATTAAGTGAAAAAAAAAATTACATGTATATTCCCAATTATTGCCAGTTAAGATAATTTGTGGAGTCTTTTTTGAAACACTCCTAATACAGTATTGTTGTAACGAAACATTGAAAGAGACAGCTCCCAATGCCCAACAGTCTACAGAAACGAAGAATCAATGCAATTGTTCAAGCCGCGGGCCATCAATTTAGGTTTACACGCCTGAAATGCCTGAAAGTGCATTCGGGAGAGCGATTGAGCGAGTTCGAACACAACAATGGTTGTCAAATATAACGCTTCGACGCTTCGTTACAAATTGGCACCCTTTAATACCAAACCGTTGGAAATTCAAGATGTAAATGATGTGTACCTGTTAACTGTATTGCTATGTTCTGTTTCAAAGGCACGAGAAAATTGAGGCATATGAATGAGACAATTGAGAAGCAAGTGAATTCCGCATTCCCGATTCCTGCAGTTTTACACATCATCGAAATTGAGTCAAATTATTCTGGCTATTTAGTAAATTGATACCGCTTATTTGGATCCCGCGGGATCAGTTTACTAAATTATTATTTTTATGTCTTTTTCTTTAGTAGATTGATCCCGCTGTCAAAATAAAATAAAAAATGCCATCGAATTTCAAATTGAAGTAACAGCATGTAGAAAAATGTTACGAGGAATAAAAATAAATAAAAATAAAATCCCGTTGCCCCCACCGTATTTTTGACATTGTATAGGATCGAGTAGTGTTAGTACAGTTGTGCTAGTTACGGGCAGTAACCTTACGAATAGTAGGTGCTAGGCTGGCATGAATCCAACATGGTATTTATTACTAGAAGATCGTACCTACCCAGAATTATGGAAATGCATACTACCTCGAGCTCAAGCCAGCCTGGTACTTTTTGAGGAACATAATTATGTATAATATTTAGGGAATGCAGAACCTACCTACCGAACTAAGATCCCCACCAGTGTGAACACGGGCGATGGGGCCAACAGGAATCACCATGTAAATTAATATCAAGAAACTATTCTACATAGTCAAGTAGAATAGTGTCTTGATATTAATTTATGATTTGTATAGTCATACAAATCATAAAATTGGTCAACGGGATTAGTTGATCGATTCAAAAATTCATTAGGTCGACTGATCCCGCGGGATCCATCTGTGTGGGATCAGTTTACTAAAGAGCTATTATTATCCATTTCGGCATTTCATATCTATAATAGTTAGGAGTTAATATTCTTTTAATTTTATTTCTGTTCCGACTAAATCAAATCTTCTCCACAATAGGTAAACTGAAATTAAAAAAACTGATGTTTGAATCAAATTTTTTCTTGACTGTACCAGGAGGAACAATGAATTTGGTCGCAGTTTCTCCGGGTTGGCACGAATCAGTAGCTAATTAAGCTTTTGATTATATCAATAAGTGGGTAATTTTGCCTGTTTCCCGATCTTTTGAACATTTAGCACTAATAGAAATAATTTTTTTAGCTTCATTTTAGAAATAATATTAATTTATTTTCGCGAATGACAGATAAACTACGCAGGAACATGCGTGATCAAAGTCAGCTCTGTCTGTTAATGTGTATAATAAGTTACCGAAAAGTTAGAGCTTAATGATGAAGAAACAACTAAAGTCATTTTCCACTGACAAAGAAAACTATAAATATTAAGGAATTTCTGATAGAGCAATTTGTTTTGACATAGTTTTTTTTTTTTTTTTCTGCGTTTGCTCTTGACTCTAGTCTAGGTCTGGGTGACAGAGACAAAGTCTAAGATGGAGTGAGCTTGCCCAGAAGAAGCCTGTTCACTCTCACTTTGAATAGATTAGGGTTGCATGCGTTCGGAAACACAGACGCAGGCAAAGAGTTCCACTCCTTTGCTGTGCGCATTATAAAAGACGATTGAAAACGCTTAATGCGAGTTGGTGGAATGTCAACTAGTTATAGGTGGTAACTTGCAGTGCGTCTAGATGTCCGATAGTAGAAGGGGGCCGGTTGAATGAGTTCGTGGAGTTCATGGGCACACTCGTCGAAGTACAATCTGTAGAAGACCGACAAGCAGGCAACCTTGCGGCGATGAGCCAAGCTGTTAAGCTTGGCATCAACTAGTTTTACGTCGCCAATGAACCTCTTAGCTCTGCGTTCCACCGAGTCAAGCGCAGCAAGTTGGTACTTAGCTGAGCCATCCCATAGGTGGCTGGAATACACCATACAGGAACGGACTTGTGCTTTGTAAAGGGTTAAAAGCTGTCCAGGCGTAAAGTATCGCTTCACCCTATTTAGGACGCCCAG
This sequence comes from Dryobota labecula, assembly GCA_947523025.1. Classification (NCBI taxonomy): domain Eukaryota; kingdom Metazoa; phylum Arthropoda; class Insecta; order Lepidoptera; family Noctuidae; genus Dryobota; species Dryobota labecula. The sequence continues at coordinate 22,060,073 of OX383289.1, read as the reverse complement.
TTTCTTGGCCGCAGTTTGTGCTTTGCACTCGATGGTGGAGCCGAAGTTGAGACTTTTTTTTACTTAACAATTTATGTACACACATATAAACCGACAAGAAGAAAGGAACAGAAAAATATGTACAAAGGCGATGCTTATTTCTTATTTTTTATTTACTGTTAACATTTATAATGTATTATTGTTTGCTAAATTCAAATTTAATTATTGATATTGAATTGACTACCTTAATTATCAAAAATCTTAATTATTCATATTTACGCACGCCATAATATGTGGCAAACATGTATGAACCTGTATTTTTTTTATATTATCTTATCTTAAGAGCGTTGTCACAGGTCCACTAGCGCCACTCCTTTAAAAACATATTATCTCGTGACTGAGAAGGAATTATGAAAAACGGCTCCATCCACTATATCGATAAATGTGTCTAGAATTTTCTAATACCTTTTATAAAGTTTCATATCGACGGTGAAGTGCCAATAACACCTAACTGACAAAGTCGAAAATGTACGACAAACTGAATGAGGATGCATGCATGGAGGTACATAATGCCATAAAATAGGCACGTTTATTAGGTTCGAGGTATTTCCACAATTAGTTTAACAACTAAAAATACACTTACGAGATTTCACTTAAACATGCGAATAACGCCTTTAAATTCAAAATGATAAAAAAGTGAATTCTAGAAAATTTTAAGTTACGAGGTATTGGCACTTCACCGTCGATATTGAGACACGAAGCAACAAAATACGATCTAGAGGAATGTGGCCGTATTTAGATCGAATCTTGTTGCTTCGTGTCTCAATATGAAACTTACCGATATAGTTGATTGAGCCGTTTTTCATAATTCCTTCTCAGTCACGAGATAATATGTTTTTAAAGCAGTGGCGTTAGTGGAACGGTGACAACGCTCTTAAGCTACCGGGAAATATAAAGCTTTAGCCAAACTGCAGCGAATCCCATGCGGGATGCGGTATGAAATCCGCTTCGATTGTTTCAACTAACTTTTATGTTGGTGTTCAAACTGACGCGAATAGTCTCGTAATTTTTGCTTTCGAAAATCACGACACTATGGCAGAGATATGGTTAGATTTTTTAAATTAAATTTCTCTATAATGAAAACGCCTACATATAAACTCAAATATTTACTGTTTTTTGATTTGAACAATATATTCCTACTGGGTTTCCTAAAATAATATTTTGTAGACCTAGGTATATTATTTCAGTTAATATTTTGCCAACTTTATATTAACCCTAGTTAATACACGAATGAACCTGATTTATACATGAATAGTTTTCTGAAAATGATTTGTATTAAAATACAAGTATTTTTATTGAAATAGGGTAGTTATTCATTCGGATATAATATATTATTAAATATTAATACAATACTATCAGTTTTCCACATCACTTGTCAGTTTTGAATAAACAAATAAACCATATACCTACCTACATGGTTCATTAGTCGTACCTACCCTTTTGGGATCCGTTGTATAAGCCTCTGAATCCATCGTAACATTAGTTTTACATTCTGTGATAACTTTAACTCAAACAGTGACAATCATAAATTTATATAAACTTTAGAAAAATTATCAACTTTCACAATGTTTGTACCTAAATAATGAAAAGTGAAGTAATGGGTGACAGCTAAATTAATTATGTGATATACACATTCTATTACATAATTAATTTATCTGTCTTACTTCACTTTTCATTATTTTACCTACTGTGGTATAGCAATTTTATTCTAGGTACATCGTCTTCACAAAAAGTTATATAATTAATGAATACAAAACATTGCAAATTTAAAAAAAGGCTATGTTTGGTTTTTTGACCATTCTTCTCCCTCTCAGTTACTACATAGTAAACCTTTTGGAATAAATTCTATTAGATCAGATTCAATTTTTTTTGTAAATTTTGACGTTCTAAAAAGCCTTTTATGTGCCCGTTTGAAATAAATTATTTTACTTTGTCGTAAGTCTCTGTATAAGGTCAAAATGTCTGTCAACGGATCCCAGATTTACCTTCAACAATAGACAAATAATAGCTTTACCTTCATTACCGCAAATCCTTAATTATATAAACATTTAATATTTTAAAGGTTTGTTTACAATTCAATTTTAGTTAACAATGGTGTGCTCAGTTTATTTGTAAGGGATCCACCGTTTACTGTACCGTAACAAATATTGAATGTAGTTATTTACTATCTATTGTTCAGAAACGTGGCCGCTCACAATGGGCCTTATTAGAAGGCTAAAAGTCACCCAAAGGGCAATGGAGAGGGCTATGCTTGGAGTTTCCCTACGTGATCGAATCAGAAATGAAGAGATCCGCAGGAGAACCAAGGTAACCGACATAGCTCGAAGAATTGCCAAACTTAAGTGGCAATGGACAGGGCACATTGCGCGCAGAACAGATGGCCGTTGGGGCCGAGAGGTTCTGGTGTGGCTACCGCGTACTGGAAGATGTAGCGTTGGAAGGCCTCCCACAAGGTGGACCGATGACCTTATGAAAGCCGCAGGAATCCGCTGGATGCGGGAAGCACAGAACCGGTCGAGGTGGCGGTGCTTGGGGAAGATCTAAGTTCTCCTAAGTTCTCCTTTTCTTCTCAGGGATAGTCAGATAGGAATTGTCGACTTCCCCAAGCTTGTTTTTATATTTTTTATATGACGTGTAAAAGTGATTCCGATATCCTATTTACAGAATAAACGATTTCATTTCATTTCATAAGTCCAGCAGTTGACATCTTTCGGCTGAAATGATGATAATGATGATGTTCAGAAAAGGTTGGAGGTTTGTACAAGCTACTAAATTAAGTATTCAATTTAACATACATATACATCTCGCGAGATAGAGCTGTGTGGAAAGGTTTAGGAGAGGCCTACGCCGCTGAGGCGACTGCTACTAATGAAAGTTAACCTGATAAATTTTATGTCAAACTCGAATACGAGTAGTAGTAAGAAATAAAGGCTATTTTTATTTATTTTATTTTTATTTTATAGATACATCTTCATAAACTCACGACTTCTTCCGGTTTGTTCCCAGAGATCCACGAGTCTATTGTTCTAAAAAAATGAAAATACATACTTTGCTCCCAACGGTTCCACGACATTTTAAAGTATATAATATTTTCTTTTCCTACGGGTCCATAAGAATGTTTGGTATAGTCAGCGATAAAAGCTGGGCTAAGGGATAAATATTTATAATTTCTATGAAATAAAAGACAATGAATAACTAAGAACTCTTTACATGAATGCTCATAACAATTTAAAAATCACAGTTTTATAACAATCACAGTAAATAATTTTCATTTTAGACTAGACTAGAATAAACTTAAGTATTGAAAGAATCCATTTCAGAATAATCACAATAAATCAATAAATCAAATCTTATAATAAAATAGAATTTAGCATTATAAAATATCACAGTTTCTGAATAATTACAGGAAATTATCTTAATCTTACACTAAAATAGACTTAAGCATTATAAAAAATCACAGTTACAGAATAATAACATTAAATCATCTTAATCGTACACTAAAAACGACTTAAGAAATTGAAAAAAAAAGGCAGTTTCGGAAGAATTATAGGTAATCGTCTCAATCTTAAAATAAAACAGACACAAGCGTTTAAAAAATCACAGTTCAGTTAGTAAAAAACACATTAAAAAAAAAGCTATCTCAACTATTTTATTTTTTTGCTAATGCTTATTTATAAACTGATTAAGATCAACGATGCTTATCGATTTTTGTTCATACTTTTCACGATGATTTTAATTATTAAATACTTATTAATTGAATATCTGGTTCGGTTTTGTTGATTTACATGATATTTTTCATAATATTCAGCTTGTTTCCCAAGCGTGTGTAATAATTCAAGTAATCGGGGCTTCCTTTTTAATTTACTGTTCAAGGTTTTGTGCCGTGACTCTACCTTTGTAGTTCTTGTCTTTCGCCTTCACAATTCCGAATACTAATTGGTATTGAAGGGTTGGTAATAGAAACCGCAATATTAAATGGCCATTTTCTATCACGAGCATCTATCATCTAGCTCTATTTTTCTTACAAGAAATTGTTTTTATTACTGACTGTACTTTGGATAAATCTCGTGGACCCGTTGGGAATTCAATTAGAAACATTTAAAACATTATTATAATTTTGCCATGGACCAGGTGGGAAAAGAAGAACAATAATAAATCGTGGACCTCTGGGAATAACCCCTTCTTACTATGAAGGTAGGCAGAAACTATAGTACGCCACCTGTTACGCTCCAAATGTTGCCACTTCAAAAAGCGCATAGATAAAATATTAAAGATAAAGCGTAAAACATTTGGTTGAGGATGATATTCTCATAGCATGTATAATTCCTTTTTCTTTTTTTTTTATTCTTGTTTATATTCTTTCACATTTTAAATTAAATTATATTAATTTTCTTTAAGTATGCTGTACTGGTACAGCGTCTTAATAATTGTTTGCACGACGTCACTACGTCAACGCCGGCTGTCGCTGAAACCCAGCGCTGGGGCTCTGTCTTGCATAGGGTCGCAGCATAATGCTGAGCGATAGCCGTTTTGCGTGGATGTGACGCATTTTTCACCCATAGTTTTTTTTTTGTGTTTATGTTCTTTGTTGCGTCATGTTAACCGCAAATAAACGTTTTTTTTTTCTTTCTTACTTCTTTCTTTCTCCTTAGATTCACCTTTGGCTTCGTTTATTTTCTTACATCTAGTCATACAAGCACGCCGGTTGCGAGTGCAACATATATGTTTTTATAAAAATAATATTTCAAATATTTAAAATGGCAACATTACATTCCGTCGGCAGCTGCGTGTAGCGCCGCCAAAACTATAAGGGTTCCCGTTTACTACGGAACCCTAAAAATGCTAGTTAATTTTATAAAAAAACTCATAAGCTTTTAGAAATAATAAACAAGATCCAAATCAAGCCAGTAACATCGGAGATATGGCAAAAAATGTAAAGCAAGGTCAAAAGCTACTCAAAAAATAAACAGTTGAATACATGAAAAATATTAAAGATAGACCAAGCAATTAACAAGCAATGGACTAAATTGTCAAACTTTTATTGCCTGAATAAAAGGCTTTTGGCTTCTTCAATGTATGAATTTTATAATTTTATTTTTTATTAAGTGCGTTTTGTTTGTGCAGAATAAACAATTTTTCTTTCTTTTTCTTTCTTTAAAGACAATTTTCGATAATTTTTCATAAATATTCAGAAAAATACGGGCGGTCACATGCCTATGGGTGGCATTGTATACCTACCATGTGAAATCTCTTTTTCAACAATAAACAACCATTAGGTGGTGGCAAACGATTTGATGCCGAAAGTTACATACTTAAATAAACTTATTGTAACAAAAGCTTCGGATTTTGTCAGAAAAAACCGTATTTCAAAGCTAAAACTATCTAAAATACAATAAATCCAGAAAAAACTGTCTAAAACTAATTTACTAACAAAAAACTTACTTGGCGTTCATCCAGTAATAGATGATGGGGTTGACCATAGCGTTTGCCATCGCTAACCAGTAGAATCCAAGGTACATGTGCTGAACATACTTCATGTACAGTATCGATGGGTGGAAGTGTGTGTATATGAAGTAGGAGTGGTAGGGCAGCCAGCAGATCCCGAAGATAACTATCACTAGGATGAACATTTTCACAACCTGCGAACAAAAAGATTAGTATTAGTCTAAGAGGGCCCTGCAAGTTTGCAATCGGAGTGTACGTAACGGGGCACGGAGGATAAAAGAGACAATTTCAAACAAAAAAATGTATTTTCGCAAATCGTTAGTTTCTCAATTCTATCGTATAGAACACCAAATTAAAAGGCTAAAAGCGTTTTCGTGTTTCTTGTCTCCGACCAGCCGTTTGTCGCAAAAATGATGTCGAAGGGATCCTTTTACAGAGCCGTTTGGGACTTCGAACATTTTTTTCTCGATCCTATCACAAAACACCTAAATATGAAAAAAAATATTGTCTACGATCAATGATTCAACATAAAAACTGCGTCAAATGTACCTAATTCCTTATAAAGTGAACCTAAGTGACTTTTTACTTTCCTGAGGCAGTTCAGAGAATTTGCCTCCACTTGGTAGCACACAGCCACATTGACCTTGATCTTAAGGTCACTAGCCCTGAGGTCAAGGTCAGTGACTTAATGAGAATCACGGATCTTGACGTACCGATCATTGACCTTGACCTCAAGATCAACGAGCCTGAGGTAAAGGTCAATGCCCTTGAGGTGTCCCGCAGTGTTCCCCCACCCTACTACTCCCACATCCCACCGGCTTCCAAAGGCTTGATTAGGCGATGGTTTTTGCTGAACTTATTATATGTTCTATTTTTCATAGTGCCCCGTTTCGTATCCTCTGACCTAATTTGCGTCAGCTCCTCGTAAACCTTCCAAACGACCGGGACTTCAGGGTCCCGAGATATGTCAAAGACATTTTTGATATTAATTATAGTCCTCTAGACTAGACTATTATTACGAGTATCTAGACACCCAATCGGCGACCAATTTCAGCTGAGACTAGCCATCAACGTAGGAAATATTATAGTGCACAAATGTGTGCGCAAACACAGCTGCACACGCTCTTCCCTCACTATCACAGTCAGATAGGACAGCAATCCGACACGACCGGAGAGAAATCAGACGCAAAACCAACGAATTTCCGATGCTACTGATTTCCTAATGAAAAAACCTAGTAACACTTTGCCCGATCTGAATCAAACCCAGGACCGCAGCAGTCAAGTGACCAACGGGTCAGTTATTTCAGAATATAGAAAAGTATCAATGTGAGTAAGAGATTCTTTCGTTATTCCGATTGCTAATCATGGTCAATTGGTCAGTTTTTTTTTTTTTTAATCTATGGCATCTCAGAGTTAACCTTGAGAGGTTGAGACTTTAACCGGACTTTCCGGTGGTTGCCTTAAGCTCCTAACGAAACTTTAATGCCTCCAGCCAGGGCGTAAAAACTTATAAACTAAACGACTGCGCGCTAAGGGCACCCCTTGTGGGGTACGAACCTCGGCTTAGGTCAGAGTCGGAGGGCCACCGTCGGTCCCTTGCCATCCTGGCAAGGGACCGACGGTGGCTGGATAAAATCAGGGTTATGATTATTAACGGGGGAATTTAAAGCTACAGGCTCAGCTACGGCGCGGGCTGGCGATTCGTCGAGCAAGGGTCGGGGAGGACTATTATTTAGTCAGGGATTTCGCGATGGGCCTCGGCGGCGAGTTCGGAATGACGGTCGTGTTTTATGTTTGCGAGCTGTACTGGTTTCTCTACTGCTCTCCTGGAGGAGAGTTTTGAGGTCGTCTGGGTCGGTCAGTGCATGCCGTGAACGGCGGCGCTAATGCGAGAGGGGGTATAATTGGCGGCCTGCACAACTAGAATGTTGCGGTGAGTAGCTGCGGAATCGAAGAAACGCTTTGAAATGCGCTTCATGAATTAAACGATGGTTCTTCAACTAATCCAAATATGCTTGTGAATAAATTACATTCAAGTCAATTGTACTGTATTCTACCTGAGACAGTGTTTTGCTCGCCTCTCCAATTTATTTTGTACATAAATGCTGTAATATTTAGGCTCTAAAACCTCAACGATCGTTGGCATGTAAGATTTTGTGAAAAACAAAATAAAATTTCGGGACTCTTGGCGTATTTCCAATAGAGCCTCATTGTCTTCACTTCGGTGGTCTGAACATGAACAAACACGACGTGGGCGAACGATATTGAATAAAACATTGCGGCTTGGCAACAACGTTGAGATGTGTTGTTGTATCGAAAATCTGCAAGGTGAGTCACAGTTTGGTAGAAAACTGTCGGTAACAATTTGTTGTTATAGGAATTGGAGCAGGCGTTAAATCCAATATAGCTTACACGTTCAATATTACTTTGTGTAATATTTTCGTTGTTTAAGAATCATTGTCTTTTGTTTAACTCACTATTTCACTATTCTTAAAATTTATGTTAAATTTTGTTAAGAAATCAGTTGTCCTAATAGTAATTGTAAGAACTCATCCCGCCTGTGATACAGGTTTATCCTAGTACAGGCATCTTTGTAATACCTACATTATTTCTAAGATCTATACTGTATTTTTTCCTATACTTATTTTTGAATAACTTTTATTATTATTGTATTCCTAAACAACGAATTACGAATTATGATTATTAACTAGCTTATCTACTTAGCTAATCTACTTACCCTACCTACCTACCTTACCGCACCTACTCAGAACAAACCCTACCCTACGTAGGTAGGGTAGGGTTTGTTTATTTATTTTGTTATTTTGTTTGTTTTGTTTTATTTTATTTTTTATCTCTACCTCTCTATCTACCTACCCTACCCTTTCTACTTACTCTTTCTACCCTACCCTTCCTATCTACCTACTTACCTTACCCTACTCTACCTAAAACCTTCCCGGGCGCATATAACTTTGACATTATGACGTAAGCTCTGCTTGAATTTAACAACTCCTTGCTGAACAACTGAACGTATAAAATATATATAATATATATTTTTAGGAATCAGAAGCAGAAATGTTTAAAAAAAAAAACAACACGGTATATGAAATCACAAGTATATTCAATTAATTTTAACACACACGTTTTTAAATGATTACAACCGTTAATTTTCTTACGCAAGGAACCAAATTATAACAACTAAAATAAACATGAAACACCACTGGTGATAACTAATAAAATTAACCTCTAATTATCTAGTTCAATCGAATATAACAACAATAAGATAATATTAAAAGACTTACAGCCCTTTGAGCGATGTTGCCGCCACGAGTGACACCCGACAAATGAGCTGAATAACGGTGCGCGCGCTCCTTTTATACTAGATTGGAAATAGTCACAGGGTTTTTCCTAACACGGCCTCTCCTGATACCAAGTCGTCCTCGACTTGAATGTTTTGGGATTTGTCTTCAACGAGATGATTCTGCTGCATCACGGCTCCTACTGGCTTCTGCATCAAGATCAGGCATGGAAAGTCCTACCGCTACGGGTTCGTTGCTTTCTGATTGATCTGAGCCACTGTCAGCGTTATCAGTTTCGTCATCTGAAAGGATACATGATGATTATTGCATGAGAAACTGGTTTTGTGAAATTCAAAATAATAACTCAATGTAGCAAGAATATAAGACGGTCAGCGTCCCAGCCATCTTATATTATTGCCGAATACTTTACCACAGCGACTAACGCTGTTTGGGCGACAAACGCCAGCGTTGGGCGACACACGCCTTTGGGAACACATCCACATGTAGGGCGACACACGCCTTTGAGGGGGAACACACCCACACGTTGGGCGACACACGCCTTTGAGGGGGAACACACCCACACGTTGGGCGACACACGCCTTTGAGGGGAACACATCCCATCACACACAGCGCTGATCTACTTCTGAAACCAGGCATGTTAGTAAAAATTGTAAGTATACTCACTCTCAAAAAAGACGGCACATGACTCAGGGCACCATTCTCCTTTCCATGGTACCATGTATTGGGAGGCCGCTTGGGTAGTTTTCCCACGGCCCCCACTAAGCAGTTTAAGTTCATAACGACCATTAGGTAGAACTTTGGTTACTTTGTATGGTCCTCGCATTCCAGGGTCTAATTTCCCCGTTGATTGCGAGTACTTGATCACAAATGCAAGATCATCGACCACGTACTCACGTGGCGAGCGTCTGGACCGGTTGACTGAGGCATCTTGCTCATCTTGATTTTTTTTCAGGAGTTCGCTGGCACGGCTTCGGCATACCTCCCGCAAAGCTTCTCTGTTAGTGTCTGGAGTGTCTGCGGCTAGGTCTCGTACTAGTGAGCGTATGGCTGGAGTAGAGGCGTCGGTGCCAATCATTAAATTGATTGCTGATGTCTGAGTGGTCTTCTGCTTGCTGATATTCAGTACCAATTGCAGCTTCCAAAGCGTAGTTGACCACGATGCGTTCTTGTGTCCTACTTCAATGCGGAGCATGTTGAGTACGGTTCTTATGTACCACTCTACTTGGCCGTTCGAGCTGTGCATTTCAGGTGTGATGTAATGCAGCTCAGAGCCAAGTTCAGATATCCACTTAACAAAGTCCGTTGACTCGAACATTCTACCCCTGTCAGTGACTAACATTTTAGAAACGCCAAATAAAGAAACGGCCTGAGACACCACTCGTTTTAATTCACCGTTATCCTGACGGTAAATTGGATACAGGAGACAAAATTTTGTAAAGGCGTCAACCAATACTAGGACGAATTTGTAGCCCTCCGACTCAGGTAATGGTCCCAAGGCATCGACGTGTATGGTGTCAAACGGCGTATTAGGTTTTGGCCAAGAAGAAATATTTTGTAGCGGGGCTCGGGGCACTCGCTTTTTAGAAATACAGACTAGACAATGCGAAATGTATTTGGAAACAAATTGACGGAGGCCAGGAAACCAAAAATGTTTTAGAACAAGGTGCAAGGTTTTATCGGGACCAATATGCTCGTGCTCATCATGAAAGATGCGTAGTAGGCTCAGTCGATGGCCCTTGGGTATAAAGCAGAGGAAACGCGGTTCTTCACCGACTGGCGTGTATTTGTAATACAAGAGATCGTTTCTTAAGGAATAATGATTAGGATCGAGCCGTCCCTCCGAGAGTTTTTGTATTAAATCTCTCGTTTCATGATCTGCAGCTTGTGCTATTTGTGCCCAGTTACGAGGTTTCGATATTTGATTAACCGGGACAGCCGGGTTCCGACTGAGATAGTCGGCATGTGGCAGCATAACTCCTTTCCGATATTCAATAGAAAAGTGAAAATCTTGCAGATAGATCCACCAACGGGCTACGCGTGGGAGCAGATCTTTCTTGCGTTCGGTAGATTTGAGAGCATTGAAATCTGTGACGACCTTGAACTGCAGGCCCACCAAATAATGGCGGAAATGCTGCAAAGCCTTCACAACCGCTAACGTCTCCAACTCGTAGCTATGATATTTGCTCTCTGCTCCCTGCGTAACCTTACTAAAGTATGCCACCACATGCTTCCCACCATCAGCGTGCGTCTGCAAGAGCACGGCTCCGTAGCCAGCGGAACTTGCGTCTGTGTGAACTTCGGTGGGGAGTTCAGGCTTAAATATTGTAAGAAGAGGCTCGCTAGTTAGACAATGTATCAAATCTTGACGGACCTGTTCCTGCTCTTCTCCCCAACGAAACTCAACCCCTTTTCTGGTTAGATGGGCGATGCACGCAGTCTTTGTCGCATACCCTTTAATGTACTTGCGGAAATATCCGGCAAGCCCCAGTAATTGACGAACTTGTCTGACATTTCCGGGTGACGGTGAATTTTTTAATGCTTCTATTTTACGCGGACTCGGCCGCACCTGACCAAAGCTTACTACCCTACCTAAGTACTCGACTTCTGTTGTTAAGAAAGAGCATTTCTTTAAATTTATTGAAAAACCTGCTTTAGTGAGTGTTTGTAATACACTTCTGAGTAAAGAGATGCCGTCTTCCACAGTATTGCTCAAAAGGAGGACGTCATCGATATAGACTAAAGCGTTTCCGGCGTCAATAAATTCGCGAAGGGTTTGGTTGATGATACGCTGGTAAACTATCGGAGAGTTCGTCAAACCATATGGCATCTTCAAATATTCGTAGTGCCCTTCTGGTGTAACGAACCCTGTCACGTGTATAGAGCTTTCTTTAATTCTTATTTGGTGGAACCCCGTTGCCATGTCTAAACCAGTGAAGAAGGAGTAACGTCCTAACCGATCAATGTGGTCGTCTATCAACGGCAGAGGATATCTTTCTTTCTCGGTAATGCGGTTAAGTGCTCTATAGTCAACACACATTCGGTCGGTCCCGTCTTTCTTCTTCACTAGAATTATGGGACTGGCATACTCTGATCGTGATTCTCTGATGATACCTTTGTCTAGCAAATCTTTAGTTATCTCGCGTACTTTAAGTTTTTCGTTATAAGATAGTTTGTACGGTCGATATACAATAGGAGAAGTGCTAGTGAGCTTAATTTCCATTTCACCAGTTGTGACGGTACTGGTCGCTGTACCAGAGATGAAAAATTCCGAGAAACTATAAACCACAGACATCAAAGAATCACGCAGGGCACCCTGTAACGAGGTGTTGACTAACGTTTGATCAAAGTTTTGAACTGCATTAACTTGGACGTGTGTATCACTAGTTCGAGTGATACACTGTTTATCTTTTGTACGCACGTACGTGACGCCGTCGCGGTTAAGGACGTCAGTTCCAATTACGATCGAAGTATTCATACATGAATTCGGTACTATAACTAAATCTGCCTCTATGGAAATATCGCTAAGTTCGATGGTTACCGTCACGAAAGACGAAGCTATAATTTCCCGTTCGCTTATACCCTTTAAGACACAGTATGTCGGTTTTACTTGGCAAGAAAGATGTTTTAAGACATCAGAAGAAATCAGCGATACGTTTTGAGCTCCGCTATCTATGAGTACATCCATAGGAATGCCTTGAACTACGGCTGTAACGACGTCTCTTTTATTACTTGACTGATCTGTGCACAAATTAACGCTTCGCTGATTTCTATTCTCTGACCGATTCTTTGCAAAGCACGTTTCTTCCGTGTGTCCCTTTTTCTTACAAAATGAACACTGTGTTCCAGACTTGGCAGTAGTATTGCCAGAAGTTGGATCTGGTGTACCGGACTTGGCGACAGAAGCATTAGTTGATTCTGTACGAGGCTTTTTACGGCAATTACGACCTAAATGTCCGCGCTGACTGCACACGTAGCACTTAATTCCGCGATCGGTTGAGTTCGAAGGCGTGTGCTTTTTATTCAACCCACCACGAGACTCAGGCTTAGCGCGATTTGGTTTTACGTATATCGAAAGAAAAGAGACTAAGTCTTCGGTTGCCAAGTTTGCGTTTGCTGCGGCTGCCCTTATTTGTGGATTGTCGATACCGCGTATAACTATAAGAGTTCGTAATTCATCAGTGAGGCCCTTAACAATCCGTAAACGTAACAAGGTACGCCGCGCGTACTCGGCGTATGTGGCGAATTTGTCGGATGTCGTGTTCATTGTTTCAAATAGAATATTGGCATAATCTAACTTCCGAGGGCAGAGGGGCTTAAATTCAAGCTTAAAGTTTGACCAAGTGCGGTCATTGGTGACCCACTCATTTAGCCAAACTTTAGCATCGCCTTTGAGACAGGAAGCTACTCGCGATAAGCACTCGTAGTCGCCCCAACCATTCGCGGCTACTGCACGGTCTACTTCGTCACACCACACGTCGATATCGTTTATGTTTGGATCGAAATTAGAAACATAGTAACTATGTGACCTCATAGGCTGCAAAGATCTAATGGCTTCCGCGAGCATGGTGACAGTCGACGGGGCGTCTGAACCGCGAACAATTGGTTCGTTTGTAGAAGTGGTTGTTGAAAGGCCCTCGGAATTGTTTGTACGAACTCGTTGCGGAACATCGCTCAAGTCTTCGGGGCTACGACGACGCGAAGTAATTTCACGAATCGGGTCTTCAGGACTAACTACGGTATGATTTTTGATTTGTGAAGCTTTTGAAATATTAGCTGTGGAAGTCACATTTGTGCTGGTGCGCTCGATAGCGCTTAGCCTCGTCATAATGCTACCCAAGGTGTTTTGTAATAAGCTATCATCATTAGGTGCAGTAGGTGGGTACCTAGAGCGTGAAGGAGTTCTGCGCGAGTGTGTCAACACTGATCTGGACCTAGAACGACGGCAATCACGAGCGTCACGGCGACGATAATACGAGCTATCCTTTGAATTACTATGTTCACGACGGCGGCTTTGCCGTGATCTATAACGCGAGCTATGCACGGTTTCACTACTAGTGGACCTGTCTCGTGAACGGTTATGGGAACGACGGCGATCATGCCTTTTAGGCATTTTGTATCACAGTGTTTTTAAATTCAAATACACACACAGAATAACAACGATGACAGTCTAGTAAACAAGTAAACTTTGAAGGTAGAAACGCAATTATAATTTTGTTCCTTGAATGTTTATGCTTGAGTGGGCTTTTAAGTTCTTTATCCCACTTCTGATTTTAGGAATCAGAAGCAGAAATGTTTAAAAAAAAAAACAACACGGTATATGAAATCACAAGTATATTCAATTAATTTTAACACACACGTTTTTAAATGATTACAACCGTTAATTTTCTTACGCAAGGAACCAAATTATAACAACTAAAATAAACATGAAACACCACTGGTGATAACTAATAAAATTAACCTCTAATTATCTAGTTCAATCGAATATAACAACAATAAGATAATATTAAAAGACTTACAGCCCTTTGAGCGATGTTGCCGCCACGAGTGACACCCGACAAATGAGCTGAATAACGGTGCGCGCGCTCCTTTTATACTAGATTGGAAATAGTCACAGGGTTTTTCCTAACAATATATATATATATATATATACAAACCTTGTCCTGAAAATAAGGAACACAATTTTTTTTAAATCCAATATTTTTTTTTTTTTTAACATACATTTCGGCGATTCATTTTTATTTACGGTGTCTATTCAAACGCGAAATATTTTAAGAGATACACCTATAGGTGGTAAAGAAGCCATAGAAACGTATTTTTTTTTTAATCTGTGTATATATGATTATTAAAAAAAAAAAAACTTGATATGATGATTAATTATGCAAAGGCACCGCGCTCGCGCCACCACCGTGTCGCCGCGTCCGGGCTGTTCATTCATAGAATAAGCAAGAAAAGGTTTTTTTCAAAATGTTTCAAGCAATTTTAAATTTTAATAATTATGTAAAAATAAAAACACATAGATAAAAAATAAATTTTTCGCTGCTAAGGCTTTTTTACCTCCTATTAATGTTTCTCTTAAAATATTTCGTGTATGAATAGATACACCTTATATACATTTAAATTTTTAATAATCCAACGCGGGTTTAAAAATATTAATGTTTTATGCTTTACAACAGTTAAAAGGAAATCTGCGGGCTGACTAGCTATTAGTTAGGCAATCTATATATTATAGAACTAATATAATAGTGTTATAACGGACATGAGGGAAAACAACTTTACTTGTCACAGGGTATTCGGGTATGTCAAGAATATCAAGACACGTAAGACAGACAAGTGAATAAGTACCTACCAGTATAGAGGTACGAGGATCAAGATGTAAAGTTCATTCATCCTCCTTAGAAAAGGGAGGATCCTCCGACCAGACGCGTGTTGTGTCTGGTGGGCAACTGTCCAACGGTTGATGTCGGGATGTTGTATATAAGGTGTATCTATTCATATACGGAATATTTTAAGAGAGACATCTTTAAGTGGTAAAAAAGCCATAGAAGCGAAAAAAAAAAAACATTATAATTGTTTTATGTTTTTACATAATTATTATAATTTTAAAATTACTTGAGATATTTTGCAAAAAACCTTTACTTACTTATTCTATGAATGACCCGCCCGGACGCGGCGACGGTGGAGGCACGAGCGCCGTGAATTATGATAATTAATCATCATATTATCAAGTAATTGATGGCACGGTTGGCGCAGTGGTTAAGCGATTGACTGCTGCGCTGCGTGTCGCGGGTTCGACCTACAAGTTCCGGGTCTGGCTGTTAGTGTATGTGAGTTTAAATGTTTGTAAACGCACCCACAATACAGAAGAAATTCCTAGTGTAGGGAAACATTAAAAAAAAAAAATATATATATTATCCATTTATTTCGGACAGAATCCATAGAAGAGTTAGTAACAATTTTCTTAAGATCTATGTTAGTATGTATATAATTTAATAAAGTAATTTTTTAATAATATACTCATATTAAAAAAAAAAAAACCATGGCTTCTTTACCACCTATAGGTGTATTCTCTTAAAATATTTCGTGGTTGAATAGATACACCCTACTTATGCTAGTCGCGCGGTAAACATTGTACATGTCATCCATTCCCAAAAACATACATAGGAAAGTTAAGCCTAATTACTCTTAAATATTTAAGATGTTCAAAATACACAATATAACCCTTCTAAACAAAATTTCTTAAATATATAAACGTTCCTACACATACCTTTCTTTTCGATCGTATTGAGTCCACTTGTCGCTGCGTCAACTCGCCGATAGACCCGGATCCCCACAGCACCATTCCCATCGCTGAGTAGAAGAACGTCATCCCAAGCATAGGGATGGCGTATGTCACTACGAAGAACAAAACTTGGTACCTATGACAAAATAAATGTCACTTTAATATAAAAATGCTTGTTACAGGTTAAGGCACCTGCATTGAAAAAAAAAAAGTTGTTGCCACAATCAAGATTTTGTTTAGATTGACTAAGTAACTTGTTTGCATCTGAGCCTATCAAGCACAATGATCACAGCTACTACTTTTATTTGATAGAGATTTGAAACGGGATCTTGATTGGAGTTATCACAAAACCTATTTGCAGCAATCAAGTCAAAACATAGTTGCTCCAACCAAGATTATTAGAGTAAAGTTTCAATGATCTTTATTGAAGTAATCAAAATGCTTGATTACTTTGTTACAGTAAATTTTTTTAACTTGTCTCTTTTTTAACTCTTCTACAATGATGTCATGTTAAGGGTCACCGAGAAACTTGTTTGAGCGTTCAATCATTTTAACTAGTATTGCTGCAATCATGTCGTGATGATCAACTTAACTAAGATTTTGATTAATCTAAACAAGATATCGTCAATCAATCAATCAAGCTAAAAAGTCACTTGATTGGTGTGCATTTTTTTTCAGTGTGTCCCACCGCGCCGATGACGAGGAAGCGACTAGCTAACAATTATTTTCTCGCTCACGAAACGTACAATATAATGAGAGTTCTCGCAGGCAGTGTAAACAGAGAGCAATCAACTCCCTAGTAGCATTTTTGTTGGCGTTTGGTTGGGCCACATACCTCTGAAGTTGGCCCAACTAAATGCCAATGGAAAATGCTACTAGGGCTATTAATATAATTGTATATCTCTTTTACTAACACGGGAGTACGGGACCTACATCTATTATTATACGTTTCTTGAGCGATAAAATAGTCGATAGCTAGGCACTTCCCAGTCAGCGATGAGACAGGTACCTAAACGATGTCAAAACACTGTTTATATCATGTAAATATAACACGATTAGCAGGAGCTCGTGTCGTATCTACCAGTACTGCTGCCTGCATAGCTTTTTCTAAAAAGGAAATAAGCTTTAGCTGCTCCTTATAACATCAAGTCAAAGCCAGTGAAATTCCTATCAAAATCGGTCTAGACGTTTCGGAGATTAGCCGGAACAAACAGACAGACAGACAAACAGTCAGATTAAAAAAATTGGTTGTCTGTAAAGTTGGTTTACGGACGATAGCTTAACGTGACAACGTCATAACAAAACACTGATGCGGCGCAAGCGTACAATGAGCGTAACGGGACAATGAGTCACCCTTTTTCGTGCATGCAGCCGGCGTTCATCCATTTAATAGACGTTGTCACGTCAAAAATTTTTTTTTTTTTTTTTCGTTATAAGTACCGTATATACCTTCTTCATATGCATTTAGTAAAAAGTTGGTACTTTACAAACAGACACATCAATTTTATTTATTTGTATAGAAAAGGATCCAAATTATTCTACAGGCAACAGTTAGGAGCCAGATATACAAGTGCAACCATTTTCAGCCAAACAAACGCAAATGATGGACACATTATTCCTATCCTTTTTAGGGTTCCGTAGTCAACAAGGAACTCTTATAGTTTCGCCATGTCCGTTTGTCTGTCTGTATCTCTGTCTGTCTTTCCGCGGCTTAGCTCAGAGACTCTTAGTACTAGTAAGCTGTAATTTGGCATGGGTATACGTATTAATCACGCCGACAAAATAAAATCTTGAAAATTTTTTTTTACGGTATCCTCCACGTAAAGTGGGGATGCTATTTGTTTTTCTCGTCTATCCCATGGTGTGTGGTATCGTTGGATAGGCCGTTCAAAAATATTGCGGGTTTATGAAAACCATTTTTCGATTCACGGATCCGTTTGCGTAATATTAAGCTTTAAGGTACAAATTTTTGTTAGTCTGGTGTCCCCCCTCCCCCTACCAACTAAATGGTTGTATTTGGATGTAGGAAAAAGTCACAGCAGTTGTATATACGAAGGTAAAAGTAAAACTATCACAGCTAAGTAGACTTTACAAGTTACCGAGTAATAATCGACCAACTTATATTTGCAGTTGATAAACATGTTCTCCCATATATTTTAATGTTAAGTTTGTTCTTGGGATCAATTCATCCCATCTACGGAATCCTTCATTGTGCGTGGTCCAACACGCACTTGGCCGGTTTATTAGTTTAGTTTATGTAAAATTTTACTTTTTTTTGCGTCACGTCTTCAGTTCAATCTTAAAAGAAAAATGCATAATATATTTGATACTGAAGTACCTAGCAAATACGTTGTAGTATTTTTAAAGATAAGTTTTTCGTTTTGCCAGTTTTAGCTGAACATTCAACGAGCAATTTATTTATAAAACATCTTATTTCATCTCCTATTCTCAAAGACTTTCAACTGCAAAAAGTATACGCATGAATTATATGCATTCCATTAAATTAGGCTAGACATTTGTAATTTACGTATGCATCCAGTAGGTACAGACAACAATGGAAAGACACAAGGCTTGAAGCAAGTCTGAAATTAAAGTTTGTTAAAAGTAATATATCTTTTACAGAATACATGCGAGATTAAAGAAAAACCGGCCAAGTGCATGTCAGACCACGCATAATGAAGGGTTCCGTGGTTAGGATGAATTTATCCCAAGAACAAACTTAACATTGTAGTTGAAAAACATATTCCCCGATACATTCCAACTGCAAATGTAAGTTTATACGTACAATATTGAGAGATTCACCATATTATTTTAAGACTTCTTAAAAGTTTTCCTGTAATCTATAAGTATAGACTCTTTTATATATATATATATTATTATTATATTTTTTTTTTCAAATTTTTAGGCTGAGCAGTTTCGGAGATAAGGGGCGGGGAATGATAATTTTTCAACTATTTTCTTTAATAACCTTAAAACGAATTATTGTAAAATTAATAAAAATACATATTTCAAAGTCACATTACCAAGTCCTTTCATTTGATATATCACACGGTACAGTATGCAAAACATTTTTTTTTTTTTCTCATTTGCGGAGGGCAAATGAGAAATAAAAAAAAATAAAAAAAAGTAACCCCCATATTGAATATTTATTTATTTACGTTACACGTCCTTATTTGGGTCACAGAATTTCATATGTGTACAGTCAGTTACTACAATTAGCTGACGACCACACCCTTTTTTTTGTCGTTATATTTTATTTAAAGAAAATATTTAAATAATTTAAAAGCTAATAGTCAAACTCAAACTCAAAGCATTTATTTCAATTAAACCATTTACTCGTACAGGCACTTTTGAATTGTCAAAGAGACGGTCAGTCAGTCAGAAAGTTGAAGCTAGATGCCCATTCCAATACATAGATCACTAAGGAGAAGAACGGACAAGAAACTCCAAGGACAGTCTTTTAAATCAAGATATTACATAATCCTGGGTACATTATTCTTGTTGCTTTTATATGTAAGACAATGTAAAAACTAATAAAACAATTTAAAATATAAAATTACAAATTAAAAATAAGCCCTGGCAGTCAAGAGATGACCAGTTCCAACTGACGGCGCCCGTTCACGAACATGACGCATGGATCAGCACCATCCAGCTCAACCATTTTCGTCTTAATAATAATAACATTTAAAATATTTTTACTTATATAATTAGGATTATGTCTATTCTCCCTGTGTAAAGTTTTCACCTTCTGTTCTTCAATCTTTTTAAGTGTACATGTATGGACTTTGGTCAATATATCAAGCTAGTTAAAATACCGGCTTTCATTCATCTGTACGTACCCACTCCAAAGTTATTCTCAGTCTCCACGTAACACTTGATCTAAACTATTATTCAGAATGTTCCTGGTTCCAGTCTACTGTTGTTAGTAGGTAAAAATAAACTAAGACTGCAGTATCGAACGTGACTCCAAAATAGTTACGGTCCACGGCCTAGAGCGATCCACGAAATTCAATTTCAAAATGGCGGAAAATATTTCTGGTAGTACTCCGCTTTTATATAAGTTGGCAAATATTTTTACCCGCTCTCTATTGGAGGAGCTAACTCGAACCTTTTAGACATGTTTACAACTTTATGTAAGTACTATTTCGGCAAAATATCGTTTTACGTTGATAACTAGAAAATAATGTATTTTGCGTAGCCACATTGCCGCTTATATATCTATATCTATTATTATTATCTCATCATCATCTTCCTGCCCTTGTCCCATGTTACTTGGGGTCGGCGCAACACGTTTTTTTTTTTCATTCTTCCCTGTCAACCGTCACTCTATCATTCACTCCCTTCTCTTTCATATCATTCTTCACACAATTCATCTATCTTTTTTTTTGGCCTTCCTCACCCTCTCCATCCATCCACATATTATTTCATTACTCTCCTCATCACATGCCCAGACCATGCCAAATGACGTCCTTTCAACTTTTCTGTCACCGGCGCCACTTTCAAACTTCCCCTTAGATACTCATTTCTGACTTAATCCATTCTCGTCACTCCACACATCCATCTCAACATTCTCGTCTCCGCTACATGCAATAAATATTAATATTCATATTATTAATATTATTTATCCACACACAAATAAATAAAATTGAAGTCTTTGTTTGTAATGACAAAATAACAACTTTTTACTAAATGCATAATAATGGTAAACGGTATTTATACTCGTAACAAAAAAACTTTTTTTTTTTAAGTTTGTCTCTCTTTGTTCCGGATAAACTCCGAAACGGCTGGACCGATTTTGACGGGACTTTCACTGGCGGATAGCTTATGTTATACGAAGTGACTTAAGTTACTTTTATTTTAGAAAAAGCCACGCGAGCAATATGTAATATATAATAAAGAAATCTCAATGTTTTGTCAAGAAGTAAAAACCGCTAGGTCGCTAGTTGATGATAAAGTCCGTTCAATGAATGCTATTAGATGGTTTGATCAGTCAAGCAAGTTAATTAATTATTCACCATACCTTACAAAGTTTATTTTACTGACTCTCGAAAAATTTGGCGATGATGTCTAACCGTTCGACGCCATCGGGCTGGGAACGGATATTATTTATTTTATCACACGACGAAAAAATTTAAGTTGTTTTTTTTCTTCTTAGTAATACACACACACTTATAATCTATGTTAGTAAGTAACAATGTTGGTATAACCATTATTATTATTACTTTAATTCATATTTTTGTTGCGCTCACCTGACGCACTGGGTACGTGCATATGTACATGCACCCAATGCGCCATAATGGCGCAACATGGCTTCTCACTAAGTCCAGTTCGTAAATCCTGACACTCTCATACTGGTTGCTGTAAACTAAGTCTTTTACATAACCCCATAAAAAAATTCTTAAGTCTTCCTTTTGTTTTACATGCTATGTTATTAAGAAGAAAAAAAAATCTATATTTAGCGAATTCGATTCCCGGTTCAAACAGGCGATTATTTAAAATTCTTTGAAAGCAGTTCGTATTATTTTTGAAATAAAAATGAAGTCTTCGTTCAGTATTTTTTTTCTATCTACAGTATTTAAAGTATTTTCCCTCCATGTGGCAAAGTCGTGGGACGCCCTGTATATAAAGATGAATTGAGAACATCCTCCTTTTTTGAAGTCGGTAAAAAATCATTTATAGAGTTCATCTCATGACAATTCTAATAATTCCAAACACGGCTAAGATACATTGTTTTGTTACGGAGTTCCGGTGCCTACCTTCCGGTTTCATCATCAGATCAGTTTGATGGTACCATTTTGATCAAAACCATATATTTAAATTTGCTTCGTCATAGTCGCTTAACTATCTTAATTGAGATATCTTATCGCCACCCGTGAAATACGTATTATGGAGTTCCAGTGGCCATCTGTGGTCTTCTTCATCCAGTTCCACTTTACCAAATGATATGCAAATGCTTGACTTATTGATGAAAATACAAAAATCGCTATATGTATGCCTATAATATTTGAGGAGTTCCCTCAATCCCTCATGGATACCACCATCAAAACTGGATTTGATAAAAATGGGACCAATCTGGAAATATGTTCAAATAAAAAACAAGATTTTTCCATATCGGTATATAAACGACGGAGATCTGAGGTAACTAACAAAAAAAAAAGAATACAACCGAATTGATAACCTCTTCCTTTTCGTGAAGTCGGTTAAAAAAGAATCAAGCAGCTGTTTGATGAATAATATCATAAAACTCTAGTCTGTCAACAAACCACGCAATAATCGCTCGTGATATATTTGATTCCCCAACATTACAATATAGAAAATCTTACACAAAATGTGCGTCTAGTTTTCAATCATTGTGTGCTTCCAAGTCCTTTTTCATGTTAAATTGCCTTGTTAAGGGGCCGTGCACGAAATCTGTTGATTTTGATAAATTTTGTCCATTTATTATTTACTAGCTTTTGCCCACGGCTCCGCCCGCGTGGATGTCGGTTATCGCGTAAAAAACTAGCCTATGTCCTTCTCCATACCCCAAGCTATATCTCTGCCAAATTTCATGACGATCGGTACAGCAGTTTAGGCGTGAAAACGTAACATACAGACAGACAGACAGACAGAGTTACTTTCACATTTATAATATTAGTATGGATTTATATATGCTTTATTGTAAAAAAAGGAAAACTTCTACACACACACACAAACACTACACAAAAAAAAATAACATAATTATTTGTGATTTGAAAAGTCTTTTTTGTTTTTTTTGTTTTGCATGTGTCTGATCATCTATTTACAAGGAACTTCCATTGATTTTGAATATTAAAAAATATGATCAACATCATTATAAATGGTCTACTTGCATATGGCGGAACCACTTTTTTCAACTTCCATACAAAATATAGTAGAAAAATAATATTGAAAAAACCGTCTTTTTTTTAAACCCAGTCAGTAATTTTTTTTTTCCTATTATTTAGCAAATCATAATAAGACATTTAAAAATCACAAATTATTCTTCAGCTACCTTCTAAATATAATCAAAAATTTAATTAATGATTATACAATATCTTCATTAAGTAACTCAACGGCGAAATAAACTATTATATATTTTCATATATTTTCGAGAGCGCAAAAATAATGAAACTATTATTTGTTTCAGTTCTTTTTAAATATTAATAAGCATTATATTTAAAGTTATTTTGTTTAAAGTTTTTCGTATTATTTTGTTTAATTTTTATGTTGACTGGATGAATTTTACTTTAGTAATTACTTAAAACATAATAATTTTAAACACTTTCGCTGCCCTGTTCAAAAACAAATGGTTTAGCACCACGAAAACTGTACTTTTGTAGTCACACAGACTTAATGTTTCGACTATTTCAAGCTTTCTCACAATTAGATAAGAAATTGGCAAAAGAAAGTTTTTTCGTGCACGGAGCCTTAACATAAAATAAAAGGCATGTCGTCGTTCTTTTGGTAGATACGAGTAAATGACATGCTGCAAATTGATGCGATGTGTCCCCAAACATGCTTCAATATTTTGATGTCTTTGAACTTTTGACTTTGCGTATCTAAAAGTTTCGCATGTCAATTATGCCTAATGCACTCATGTAGAACAATCTACCATTGGGCTGATGAATAGAAGGCGATAATGTTAGAATATTTTCTGTTCCGTAAAGACTTAATTTAGTGTGTATGGCTAATAGCTGTAGGTACTTACTGAAATTAATTAATTAGTGGTTTCGCGGCTCTGTGTGCATTGAGCGTTTTTGTGGTGCAATGCGACGGTAAATTCAGTAGGTATATATGTACATTCTCATTGACTCGCATTAACTTAGTTGAATAAATAAAGGATTATGCTTATTTCGGTACACTTCTCCAATAGTCATATATTTATTACATCGTTGGACATCTCTTTTTAAACTGAATAGAAGTTACTATGGCGCCTCATTACAAATCCTTGTCCGCTCAGAGTTATACTGTACCAAACATGTCAGTTTTAACAATACCCAAATAAGGTTTTTTTTTTACATTTCACTAGCTGATACCCGCGGCTTTGCCTGCGTGGATGTCGGTTATCGTAACCAAAGTATCATGAAATTTTGATCCCGTTCCCGCAACCCATGGAAACCTATTCCATGGATAAAAAGTAGCCTATATCTTATTCCAGGTTATCCCTCCCATCTATCCCTGTACCAAATTTCAGCCAGATCCATTCCAGACGGCTTACTTTTTATACAATTTACAAATATCATTATATTTTAGCCAGTGTATACAAAAACTTGACAAATTATATACAAAATCCTTCCTCGAATTTTATTTTTGTATAATTTCATTTTTATTTTAAAATTTTCATTGGTGAAAACAGCATGAAAATCGGTGCAGTAGTTTTCGAGGTTATCGCGAAAAGACATACAGACAGACGCGGCGGAGGACTTTGTTTTATAATATGTAGTGATAACAATTCGCAACATTACACCTTTCTTTTAATAATTAGTAGCAAACTTCGTAAAAGATCGTGGAAGATGATTGATCACTACTTACGAAAAGGGGAAAAGTTTTTTCCTGTTGTGACTTTTCTAGTACTCTAAGCTAAAGAGACTGAATCCTTATGCGAAACTGCATTATAAAAATAGAATTTAAGAATTAACGTTTTTCTAACTGACTGTACCATTTTTCCAAAATCTTTGAATGTAGTTAGCAATGATTCGACAGTCTCTTAAGAACGATTTTATGAAGCTACAATGGTTAAGGTAGCTTCCCTTACTGCCTCGTTTCAACTTCTACCCTGTATTACTCCGATCAGACAAGAAATCAAGACAAAGGCCATTGGAATTCTTGTACTAAATCTTAATACCTTTCTAATGATGTATCATGTATTCCTATTGGAGCGGGTACCAGCTGTAATACATTTCTTGGCATCATCCTTTCGGTCACAATTATTTCTGTGGTTTCAAACTGAAATATCCCTCCTGGGACATTCAATAAGAAGTATAAAATTACGTGGTACATGATAGGGTGATAAGGGTCTCATCTCCATGAGAATTGGCGTGAAAAACTACATGATCGTGAGAAGCAGAGGAAATTGAGGGAGCTTGCCACTCAAGGGACCGGCGTGGGTTGAATAATAATAATTTCAATCGGAACTTTAATGTGTTAGTAACATCCTGTACTGTGGGACTTGGAGTTAGTGTAAAGGTGTTCTGAATTGATTCATTTGTTCACAAAAAAATCCACAAATCGTAACTATTGTATTACTTGTGGCTTGCGCTATACATACAGCCATTATCATATATATAAAATTCTCGTGTCACAATGTTAGTAACCGTACTCCTCCGAAACTGCTTGACTGATTTTTATGAAATTTTATATGCATATTCATGGTCTGAGAATCGGCTACTATCAATTTTTTTTTAAAGTTTTAAGTAGGTAGGTAGGTAGGGTAGGGTAGGGTAAGGTAGGTAGGTAGGTAGGGTAGGGTAGGGTAAGGATAGGGTAGGTAGGTAGGTAGGGTAGGGTAAAGTAGGGTAGGTAGGTAGGTAGGGTAGGGTAGGGTAGAGTAAGTAAGTTTATACTATAGCTTTTGACAGAACGAAGTCTGTCGGGTCAGCTAGTATGTATATGCGTTAATGATTAATAAAGCCTGATTTACAAGGTGAGATTTAATTTCCTGTAGCATCCCTTAAGTTGAAGCAACAAGAAAAGGGTTTAAACGATGCAAGGCATTTGTTGCTTTAATTTTATTGTATACTAGATTCTGCCCGACTTCATCCACGAGATACTTTCTTGTTCCCCCGACCCATAGCCCGCCCGCGATATTATTTTGTTTTCACTTAGCGTTTTTTCTGCCTTTTTTCATTTTACTCGACTTCTAAGGCAGCGTGATTTTTATAACCTTATAAACTTCCTATTCCTTTCGATAGCCTATAACCTTCTTCGATAATTGGGCTATCAAATGCAAAAGGAATTTTTCAAATCCGACTGATATTTCCAGTGATTACCCCCTACATTCAAACATACAAACATTACCTCTTTATAATATTATTATAGATAGAGCTTTACATAATATTGCACAGATCTATTTTTATCGGTCCATTACTATGTGACATCAAACCTCTAATTAATAACTCAGTAGACGCGTTTGACAGGGTAGCTATGAGCTGTATAAATTAGTTAATCATCATTTTAGCCGAAAGACGTCCACTGCTGGACATAGGCCTCCCCCAAGCACCACCACCTCGACCGGTTTTGTGCTTCCCGCATCCAACGGATTCCTGCGGCTTTCATAAGGTCATCGGTCCACCTTGTGGGAGGCCTTCCAACGCTACGTCTTCCGGTACGCGGTCGCCACTCCAGAACCTTTCGGCCACAACGGCCATCTGTTCTGCGTAATTAGTTATAATTTATTATTAATTAATCAGTTATTGTTATTATTATTTATTTTGGTTAGGATCAAAATCACAACATGTCCACTTTTGGGAATTTAGTTACTTTTTTTTGCGCTATATCTGCACAAAATAATAAAATCTACCATTAGCAGAGACAGTTAATTTCAAAACAGCTTATTCTCCCTTGTAAAAATTGTCTTCTTGTGATGTCGAATATTAACGTTTAGCAACAACGTTTATCTCAACATACCTGTCACCATTTAAAAAGTTTTTTAGATTTCTGCCGTATTGAAAAAAGTGAATATGAGTGGTTTGATCTTAGCCTCCTGAATTGGTAATATTGGAAGCCCATTGTTTAATAATAAATCGTCATACTGAAGAGGGTGCGTGTTATGTCTAGACAGGACGAAAATTATAATAGTTCGTGGTACGTTAAGAGGGAATTATGAAAAACGGCTCAATAAGGAACCTCGGTAAGTGTCTAGAATTTTCTAATACCAAACTCAAACTCAAAGCATTTATTTCAATTAAACCATTTACAGGCACTTTTGAATTGTCAAAGAGACGGTCAGTTAGTCAGAAAGTTGAAGCTAGAAGCCCATTCCAATACGTAGATCACTATGGAGAAGAACGGACAAGAAACTCCAAGGACACTCTTTTAAATCAAGATATTACATAATCCTGTGTACATTATTCTTGTTGCTTCTATATGTGAGACAATGTAAAAACTAAGAAAACAATTCAAAATATAAAATTATAAATTAAAAATAAGCCCTGGCAGTCAAGAGATGACCAGTCTCAACTGACGGCGCCCGTTCACGAACCTGTCGCATGGATCAGCACCATCCAGCTCAACCATTTTGTAGGGAACCGAATGATCCCAACACACGCGCCACCATCAGTGAGACATTTAAGTGAGCATGACATACTCTCAACTGCCATGCTCTTTCAAGTCAACATAAATTATAATAATATAGTAAACGGCTCCGTGGTATTCACATTTACAAAATTGAAAAAATGCTGCTAAATTAAATACCTTTTATAAAGTTTCATATTGAGAAACGTAGCAACAAAAGACGATCTAGAGGAATGTGGCTGCTTTTCTTTAGATCGAATTTTGTTGCTTCGTATCTCGGTTGGTTCGTTGTACGCTCTCTTAATGGTCTATATGTTTATTCAGCAAATTCAAATAACCGTTTAGTTTGCGTTTGACATCTAATCTATGCTTTGTCTTTGGAAAGCATTTAGAAGCTTTCAGACGTAACCTAATCTGTCTAGCTATCAGCATAATTTATATTAAAAGTCAAATGCTTTAATCAATGTACTATTAATAGTGTGTAGTATAGTATTTTAGTTTAAATAGTTGTAAGTCCGCCGTATTACAGCCATTTCATACAACTTTCAAAGAATGACAGTTTGTAGTCAATTTTGTCAACAATTAATTTCCTTGACCTACTAACTATCAGTGTAATACTTTTCTTTTTGGAAAACAAACAGCGTAGTCACCTTTAAAACAATACCTTAAAATTGATAGTTATATACTTAGCCTTAACACACTGGCGATTTGCAAGCGAGTTATCAACGAGGTGATTGTTCAATCTGCTTGCTGCGTGTGCGTAGCAAACACGCCACGAGTGCGCAAGGCACTGACGTTATAAAGGGCTATATTATCAGTGTACGGCGCCGATGCATTACTACGTCGTATATGTCCGAAAGCATATCCGACTTCTGGTCATCTCTTAGCTGCCACGGCTTATTTTTAATTTTTGAATTGTTTTAATTACGTACGCTTCTAACGTGCACGTCTTTCTACATTGTTCTCACATGTATAACTTCAACATGAATGATGTAACCCATATTTTGTAACAATATTTTGTTTTAAAAGAGTGTCCATGGAGTTTCTTGTCCGATCTTCTCCATAGGAACCTACTACGCTTTGGAATGGGCAACTAGCTTCATTTTTCTGACTGACCGACCCCTTGACAATTCAAAAGTACCTGTATTTGGTTTATTTGTAATAAATGCTTTGAGTTTGAGTTTGAGTTCAGTTTTCAACTTGACGTCAAATGAGCGATTACTTAACGATAAAAAATATCAAAATGGTGAAATGTGCGGTTAGAATTTATATGTCACGGTCTGACATGGGACAAGGGCAGGAAGATGATATGGTCTGAAAAGTTTAATAAAGTAAGTGGTGTTACATTTCATGAGTAAGTTTGCTAAATTTTCTTCAGATTATTCAAAAAAACATTACATACGAATTCGATTTATTAAACATTGTTTTTGCCATCCGGGTTACCAGTAAAAACGATTTTGATTTTGCCAGACTGTTGGGAGTTTAGTGAATGACGAATGTATGTTCCTGTAAGTCTAAATTATTGTTATAGTCTGTTTGATAAACATAATTATAAATAATATCTTTCCATTTTAACCAATAGTTAGTACGTTTACGCGCTTTTTTTTTTCTTCCTATATGTACCAAATCCTTCAATTTCTTTAAATCTTCAATTTATTAAAAGTTCCATAATACATAATCTTTTATATTAGGTAATTAATTGATTCAATAAATACCTTCATTAATTCTGGGGAAATTAGGTTGATCATTGGCAACTCTGGCCGTTTTTCCGATAGCAATGACTTATCTCATTCTAACGTAATCAAGTTGACGGTAGAATAAATGAGACAACCAGATTATTTTGACAGATTGACATAGTCTATATATTCGTTTCAAAACTACGACTTTGAACTCGTAAGTGGTTAAGTTTATATGAAATTGTTAGTAGGACGCTGCTTCTCTAGTATTATATAACCTCATTGGCACAAGGTGTTCGCTGCGTTTACGTAACGAGAACGATTGACGAGAGTATACAAGAGAGAGCGAGACAAGCGAGTGTACAATATTGTGGAAACGCGGAGAACACGTCGCGTGGTCGCGGTTCGTTCACAGATTGTCTCGCTAGAAACACACTTGCAAACCACCAGTGTGTTAACGCCCTTATAAATGAAAGTTACACATGATATTCATGTGTCATCATCCAACATCCCGCGTCGTGGATTATTGCCGACTCCCTCTCACAGAGAGGAGGCTTCAGCCCCAACAATGGGAATATTATAGGCTAATTATGCAAAGGAAAGATGACATAATGACATATTATTCCGGAGCATTATTTAATTACCTCCCGATAAAGTAAGTAGAAGATAGGGTTAGGTAAAACGTCGTAAATAGCAGTCAAAGTCAATCGGGCGGAGCCGTGGGCAAAAGCTAGTTTGAAATAAATCAAACTAGCTTTTGCCCGCGGCTCCGCCCGCGTGAATGTCGGTTATCGCGTAAAAAGTAGCCTATGTCCTTCTCCATATCCAAGGCTATATCTCTGTCAAATTTCATGACGATCGGTTCAGCGGTTTAGGCGTGAAAATGTAACATACAGACAGACAGACAGATAGACAGACAGACAGAGTTACTTTCGAATTTATAATATTAGTATGGATAGCCACATATAAGGCACTTTTGAACGTAACAATTTACAAAAAAAAAAAAAAAAAAACGAATTCTAACGAACGAAGTAACGTACTTTGGAGCTGTTTTTTTTTTTTTTTTTCACTGACTCCCGAAATTAAAGTTATTTTTCACTTTTTAGTGGTTTTTTTGAAGTGGGTTGATTCTTTTTTGCAATTGATTTTTTTCCCCCTTTTTTGTTATGGTATAAACCCCACATAAATTCGTATACCACTACTTGCTATGTAAACAACAGTGACAGAAAATATTATAAGATCACCAAGGTACACAAAGTGGATTAAATACGTATTATCGAAGCTAACTCAAAAACTATGTAAGGAAAGGTAATAAAATTTATATGGGAACTCGAAAGTACAACCTTTGACACAAAAAAAGTATATTTTCAAAATCGGTTCACAATCGACGGAGAAAATGGTGGACATACATAAACAAAACATACATAGGTACTGCGCGGTAGCACCAACAGCATTTTGCAAATGATTGCATCCCGCCATGACTGTCCCATACAGGCGCACTGGGTGAGAATAGTTACGGGAAGATTGTTTTAGAAAAATATTTTATTAAATTATGTACCTACTAACATAGATCGTAAGAAAATTGTTACTAACTCTTTTATGGATTCTGTCCGAAATAAATAGATAATAATAATAATAATAACAGGTACAGTGGAACATAGAACCTCCTCCTTTTTCGAAGTCGGTTAAAAATAATATTGATTCCAATTACCCCTTCCAAAAGATAGTTACGAATGGAGAAAAATAGGCAAAAACGCCACACTTACCCTAATACAAATACTCGTAAACACGGAATAAAGTTATGATAGGTATAAAAGCCAAAAAAAATATAAACAGAAGTTATTCCTATTCCTAGTATTACTTTATTCCGTGATTATTTGTAAGGCCATAACTCTTTTAAAATGTTAAAAATATTTTGTTATACGAGTACATTAA
Source organism: Dryobota labecula (assembly GCA_947523025.1). NCBI lineage: Eukaryota > Metazoa > Arthropoda > Insecta > Lepidoptera > Noctuidae > Dryobota > Dryobota labecula. The sequence continues at coordinate 22,029,150 of OX383289.1, read as the reverse complement.
TTACACAACCAACGCTTCACTCGATTCAGTGTTCAATTTTGTTTAATTTCACATTCACACGACACTGACGTAATTATAAAGGAATGAACGTTTATCCACTTATTTCGTATCACTTTGCAATCTTGAATTTACAAATTTGATTTTGAAAACCAAACATTTTCAGTTTTGATTCATTTTGTATTCAAAAGTTTCACTAAGTGTGTAAGTTGCCGAATGAAGACAAAAATTATCAAAAAGTGAATAGATTTGCTTGGATTAAGGGTAACCGTACACTGACTACATTTCTTTAGCTCATGGAATTTATAACTTTCTGCAATTTCTATCGACAATTACGATAGAAATTGCAGAAAGTCATCACCACAAAATAACGTAAACACATTTTGATCTGAAATAAGGCCTCTATATAATTAATACAATAAGATCTAAATTAATCCTTTTCATACCCAATTCATGTTTAAGAATACAACGCTACTGATAAAGCTAGACAATAGGTAACTATTCGATCTTCTGTTCTTGTCTCTTAGACATTTGTGACGGTTGGATAAACTATTAAAATTTGCTCGCTAAGACATGTAACTTATATTATAATAATTATTGATGCCTAACCGGGATTCGGAATAGATTGATTAACAGGAATAATGGACTTGATATCAATGAGGTTTCTATAAAAGACAATGAAATGTATTGTTTGGATATAGCCGAATAGGTAGAGTATCGATGTACTTAATATTTTCTGACTTGGACAATGTTACAGATTAATAATATTTTATATACGGACGGAAATAATGAAGACAATAGTTTTGGTTTTAGGCAGCTAATACAAATAAAACAGTATTACGACCATTCTGTTAAATAAACAATTAATTTGTGTACAATGATAAATATACTTTCCCATGAGGGTAGGCTACAGAACGCCAAATAATCGCGATTAATCTAGTGAACATAAATACGGAATAAGTATACGTAATAGTGTATCCACACAGCATGGCGGCATTTTGCCGGCGAGGCCGCCGCCCGCGCCTCGCCGCCGGCAGTGGGGCAACAGTTCAATCACGGCTTTCGTGTTTTAAAATCTTCACTAGAAACACTTAGAAACAATTCAAATTTCGAACGAACAATTCTTCAGTTTATGTCATCCATTCTAAAGTCTTGAAGCATTCTGGGAACATCACGCCTATTTTGTAGAATTGATCTCATCCAAAATCTTCTTTTGCATCTTTTTTTTTTTTTTTTGATGGTAAATATACACCCACATTTCAGCAGCAATTATTGCGATATTATCGTTACTTTTTGTCTCAAAAAGTGCGTCAAGAAACTTTTCTTGACACACTTGAAAAACGTAAGTTGCTGTCTTTGTTAAAATATAGACTTTAAATGTCAGTTTGCACCCCTTTATTATTTAAGACAACGTCTTGTAAAATTAAAACCCGTTAAGACAAGAAATAAACATTAACTTAGTTTGCAAAGGAATTAGCGGTTCCTAAAGTTGGTATAACACGAATTATGGAATAAGGAAATGTCAAATTTTTGTTCTAAACGGGTATGACAGTCAGAGAAGTTTATTATTTTCGATTTTGTTCCTGAGTTGACAGGATAATTGGATTACTCGCCTTTCTCTTTGAAAATGATATGCTTGACATTAGTTTTTTTTTTTCGCTATTAATTCAAAGATACAGTTCAGGCCTGGCGTCCTGGGTACCCAAGTAAGGTTTCCATTACAAAAGTTCTCCGTAACAGCCGTGGCAATACCCTCGGACAGGAATAACAAACAATCATATACACACACAATAACACATAGAACACACATAATACATGGAACTAATCAAACACGTATAGTGGTGCAACCTTAGGAGTTGTAAGTCGTAAGTTCAAACCCAGGCAGGCGCTACACTGCATGGGCACGACACAATTGTGGCGATAAGTCACCTCTTTGAGGAGTGGCTAGAGAGACACCACGGCGTCCTCACCGGACGCGGTTGTATCGGGAGGTTCCTGTTTCGGATTAGGCGGGAGGAAAAGCCCAGGTGTTGCCACTGTGTGGATCGCCCGAAGGACACGGTGGAGCATACGGTGGAGGTCTGCCCGGCTTGGGCAGAGCACCGCCGTGTCCTCACGGAAGCGATCGGTGGCGGCGATCTCTCGCGTCCGGCCCTGGTCCAGGCCATGGTCCGGAGCAAAAGTGCATGGGAGGCAGTCACCTCCTTCTGCGAAGCAGTAATGCTCGCGAAGGAGCTGCGGCGGGAATCGGTAGCCGATTCGGGTTTGTCCGAAAGGGATACCGTGGCCCTGGCACACAGGCAACTGAAGGAACACGGGTGGGTTTTAGCCAGTAAAAGTCTGACACGCCCTCCCGCTCCGCTCAGAGCGGGAGAAGTTATTTGATAATTACCCACCCAAAAAAAAAAGCAGGCACTACAAATTAGTTTGATCACCAGTGCTCTCAAAACGGTGAAGGAAAACATCATGAGGCATATCTTAGAACCAAAAATTCGAAGAAATGTGAAATCTGCCAATCCTCACTGCCCCCCTGCTGTGCTGTGAGCGGGAGTGGGCTGAATCCACTCCCGCTCACAGAAAGGAGACCTGTGTCCCAGCAGTGAGAACGTAAATGGCTGATTGTGCTAATCAAACACGTACCAACAAACAAATCGTACACATGCCAATTGGTTAAATGTGCAGTTGTGCACCCTTATAATGGTTAATAGTTATAGGATACTATAGTTATATTCTGTAAAGAAACTCATGAACCTAGAAACTTTTTAACAAGAATCTCAGAACTACCAACAATCTTGAAGTTAATTGTGGATCCTTGGAAACTATAGAAACGGGACAGTCTGAATATCAATTCGAAAGACTAATAAACTTACTGTTGCTTGACTGACTCCGGTAGTCTTTAGCATAACTAAGTCCGATTTGAGATACAGATTAGACTAACTAGCCTAGAGACATAGGTAACTAAGTTTGAAGTTGATAAAGTGATAACGGTTCGTTAAGATATTGAGAATGGTGACCGTGTACTGGAAGGTGCGATGTCTGGAATGAAAATTTGTAGTTCATAATTTTTCCATCTTTGTAAAGATGGAAAAATTATGAACTCGTGCCTCGGAAACTATCGGAAAGCACGTAAAGCCGTTGGTCCCGGCTGTCATTTGTTATCTTTGACAGTCGTTACGGGTCGTCAGAAGCCCGAAAGTCTGACAACCAGTCTTACCAAGGGGTATCGTGTTACCCACTTACTCGGTTGTGGAGGTCAATAGGCAGTCGCTCCATGTAAAATACTGGTATTCAGCTGCATGCATCCGGTTAGACTAGAAGCTGACTAAAAGCTAGGCAGATGATGATTGAAGGAATCCATAAGTAAGGCTAAAGTAGGGTTTCAAACTTTAAATTCTCAATTCAAAATCCGAGAAATAGGTACCTAAATAAATAAATGCTGTGGAAAAGCGTTCCTTGCGAAGCATGTGTGGCGTGACTGTGAATGATAGGTTGAAAAATTATGTGATAGGGCAACGGTGTGGTTTAAAAGAAGATGTAGTGACAAAAATTGAAAAGAGTATGCTAAGATGGTTTGGTCATGTTGAGAGGATGAATGAAAGGCGACTTACAAAAGGTATTTACAAGGCAGATGTGAGTGGAAACGCCGGCAGGGGAAGCCCTAGAAGAACATATAGTGACCTAACTGGTGATGTTCTTCAGAAAGGTCAGGTGCGTAGTACTCGCAACCGGCGTGCGTGTATGACCAGATGTATGAAAGTAAACGAAGCAAAAGGAGTATGTAAGGAGCATAGCAGGTGGCGCTCTATAGTTTCTGCCTACCCCCATGGGAAAAAGGCGTGAGTTATGTATGTATGTATGTAAAATCCGGGTGTAAGCCTGATGACCTGATGAACCATTGAATGTTGCGGGAATCCTCTGAATGCGACCAACACAGGACTGGTAATAGTGGTGTGGGAGAGGCTTATGTCCAGTAGTGATAGATAGATAGTGATAGGTAGGTGATAGGATAGGTAGTGATAGTAGTGATGGATGTCGGAGTCTTTCGGTTTTTGAAGTGAAAACTTCTTTAGGCGCGTTGAGCGATTTTTGGTATGGGAAAAACTTTTGGGTTCGCGATCGTCACCGAACGCTTTCCATGAGCTATGTGTATAATGTGTATATATGTATGTGTGCTTTTTGGGTTACCAAAATCATGGAACTCGCGTCATCGTCACTGAACGCTTTCCATGAGCTATATGTATACTGTGTATATATGTGTACTTTTGGGTGAACAAAAATCATGGAACTCGCGTCATCGTCACCGAACGCTTTCAAGTTACTTAGTTTTCACTTCTATCGGCAGTCCCAAAAGACTGCCCCGCATGTTTTTTTTTTTGAGCTATGGTTTCTCGAAGTTGACCTTGAGAGGTCATGACTCCTTAACCGGACATTCCTATGACTGCTTTAAGTAAACTTAAAGCCTTTAGCCTGGGCATACAACTTATAAACTAAACGACTGCACGCTAAGGGCACCCCCTGTGGGGTACGAACCTCGGCTTTGGGCAGCGTCGGAGGGAGGACAGGAAGGGACAGGCTGGATAAAAACTGGGTTATTATTATTAATCGGGGAATCAGCTGCGGCGCGGGCTGGCGAGTCGTCGTGCAAGGGTCGGGGGGAAGTCTTTCGGTTGAATTAAATGATCTACATAGTGATTATTAATTATCGTAACAAATAACTAAAACGCGCTGGTAAAGTAACCACAGTTTATTTCATTATCATTGCAAAATCTACACTAATATTATAAAGAGGAAAGATTTGTACCTATTTTTGTATGTTTGTATGTTTGTAATGAATAGGCTCAAAAAGTACTGGGCCGATTTAAAAAATTCTTTCACCAATAGAATGCTACATTCTTCCAATTTGACATAGGCTACATTTCATTTTGAAAAAAATTAGGGATCCTTGGTAAAATTTGAACAATATAACCGAAGGTGTAGAAAAATGAGTCTTAAAATGATAATTGTCTACCCCGTGCGAAGCCGGGACGGGCTGCTAGTCGTAAATAATGAAGAAATGAGAAAAGGGTGACTAGTCTTCAACCTGACAGTAATACTAGATATTAGAATACAATTAATGTTCCGAAAAGGTTATATGCTACAAATAATTTCGATTTGTAACAGTGATAGTTCGTGTAGAGATACAAATTTTTTTTTTCATAGTGATGATTGAACTCTAGAACTGTTACGAATCCAATCGTCACCAACAACTGAGGTGTTATTTTAGTACGTCGGTGTTTTTGTGGCTTTGGTTTAAGCGAAATATAGGCCTACTACCTACTAGTGAAAGAACATTTCAAGCAAATCTTACTGTTTGTAAACAATGTCTTTTTCATATTGTTATCGGGAAAAAACACCAAAACCCAATCAACGCTGTGAAGTCTTATAATGCCATAATGTCATTTTCATTTAACAAAAAAGAAAATGGCTTTATAAGACTTCTCAGCATACTTCTAAAGATCAATAGGAATTTCCACAAGTTCAAAATTAAATTTTTTCATCATAATCTATACTTTATCCATACTTAATATAATAAATGTGAAAGTAACTCTGTCTGTCTATCTGTCTGTCTGTCTGTTACGTTTTCACGCCTAACCCGCTAAACCGATCGTCATGTTTGGCAGAGATACATATAAGCTGAGATATGGGATATATATAGGCTACTTTTTTACGCGATAACCAACATCCACGGGGGCGGAGTTGCGGGCGAAAGCTAGTATCCCATAAAAGTGTGATAAACAAACAAGGAATAATAAACAAGCGGGTCTAATACAATTTTAAAAGCACTTTTTTGGGTTCCGTACGTCCAAATGAAAAAGTGAAACCCTCAGAGGATCACTCGTGTCTGTCTGTCTTTCCGTCTGTGACAGCCAATATGCTCCGAACCTAATGGACGGATTAAGTTGAAATTTGGTGTACATATGAATTTCTGTGACCCAAACACGGTCGGGTAGGTAACGTAAATAAATTAATTTCGAATGTCCTCATATTCAAAAATCATTTATGAACGTTACTCGTAGATTACAGAAAAAGCTATAAGTAAGAAGAACACGGTCTTAAAATAACATGGTAAATCTCTCAATATTGTGCGCACAAACTTACATTTGCAGTTGGAATGTATGGGCGAACAATGTTAAGTTTGTTCTTAAGATAAATTCATCCCAACTACGGAACCCTTCAATATGCGTGATCCGACACGCACTTGGCCGGTTTTTTAAACCCCTGTGGCGGTATCAACAACGCCACATGCGAACTACGCATCAAAGAAATGACGTCACAAATCCTGCATCGCGCTATCAGAGTTTACCGCGCAACTAGCATATATATTATTAAATCTTTTTGATCCAATGTGTTATAGAGGTCAAACAAAGTTATTTTTTAAGTGTCGCATACAACAGGGGAAGAGCGCTGATGTCTGAAATACAGATATTCTATATCTAGTTCGGACACAGATGTTCAATTTCTGACGATAAAGTGTTTTATTAGTGTATCACCTTATTATTTAAATGTCTGTATATTTTTGAACAAATAAACTATTATTATTATTATATATACAAAATCCCGACATCAACCGTTGGGCAGTTGCCCACCAGACACAACACCTGTCTGGTAACAGGATCCTCCCTTTACTATAGAGTATGAGTGAACTTTACACCCTGTTCCTCATGCCTCTAAACCACACCGACCTATTAACCGACTAAGAGGACAGACAATATGTACTCACGTCTTCCGCAAATAATTTAACATATTTCAAGATTTTTTCGTTTACTGTACCTACTCGAAAGACCAATCTGAAACAACGAGCCTACGTCAGATCGGCTCGATCGGATACATACACGAACGTATACGACAGACCGACAGATGGACAGATGGACAGACGGACAGACGGACAGACGGATAGACGGACAGACAGACGGACAGACGGACAGACCGACAGAGACTCCTCAGTTCGAATGAATCGCTGCAGGTAGCAGTAGGTTCACATTCCACCTATATCTTATTTTATTGTTCAGCTGCATACTACAGGATAGATATTTTCTCAATGGATACCAAGGCACGTTTTTGGTTGCTGAACAAACGGAGTAAGTAAGGAAATCAATTTACTTGTTCTAAACTTAGTTTTTGGTCGCTGAACCAACGGAGTAAGTAAGGAAGTTAACCTACTTATTCTAAACTTAGTTTTATCTACGTAAACTTAATTTGCAAATTGCCAGCCCAGATGACGCAGCGATGGTTGGCGCGGCCGTATGAAACAATGCCCTCACTATGAATAATGTATAGATATATAGGCTTTTATTTATTGAGGGATCCGTTCTTTATTGGGCAAAAGTTGAAGTTTAAAGCCCTAGATTATTTATAGCGAAGACTTTTCGGACTGAACCTAAAAATAGCGTGGCATTTTGGTAACCAAGTATTAAGTAAATCTACCAAGAAAAACTTTCGATGGCTAGGCAGGCAGGCAACCCTAAAAAAGCGCTCTGTATTTTGTATTGAAACTTTTGGCTGAACATTTTAAATTGCTAAATTAGTTCATAGGTCTTAATTTGGCCATACATAGTAAGAAAGAAAGAAAAAGTATTTATTGAGACTCGCACAGGACGATCACAAACTAAACTAAACACACAATGGTGCCGATTCCCTTGTTCACAAACTAAACTAAATTTAAGTTCAGTGCATCTTTTTCTTTCTATTTCAATAAGAAAAGGACAGAAGATAAATTTTAGTTTAGTCCTGTCAAATTAATCAGCGCCTGTCACTATTCCATACAAGTTTAGACGTGATTAAAAACTTGCCGACTAAAATTACGTCAATTTACGTCAAGAGCTGATTAATTTGACAGGACTAAACTAAAATTTATCTTCTGTCCTTTTCTTAATGAACTAAAAAGAAAAAGATGCACTGAAATTAAATTTAGTTCAGTTTGTGAACAAGGGAATCGGCACTAATGACCAAGTAAAAAAAAAAAAAAAACAGGTCCTTTACGAGGCCAAGACTCCTATCTCAGCATTATGCTGCTACATTTAAAAATAAGTGTCGCAGCGATGGTATTCTGACAGTGCTCGCTGTGATGTCACCACGGGCAAATACAGAAATACATGAATTATTAGCAATAAAATATAATATATATTTATTAAAATGTTAAAAAATAAAAATAAAATATACATTTAATTCACGTGTATCCGACGTAACCTCATTACTTGTATGTGCCTTAAGTGAGAAATTATATATCGAGAAAGTTTAGGTACTTTCACAAAACATTATCTGGGCAACATATTTTAAGCTAACAAACTACTAAAAATACATACAAAAAAGATGGGCTGTATACTCACACAAAATCCATATATGATACATCAGGTAATCCGTCGGGCCACGACAGCAAGCAAGCAGTTTTGAGGGTACCTTTCGACCTGCCACAGACAAAACCACGCGTTAATTAAAAAGTTGCACGGCTAATCTCCAAATGACAAAAGAGTTAGGAGTTATTTTTGTTCCTAAAATAGTGAGCAAAATAAAAGTCAAATAAAGATTTTTTTTATGTTAATTATTCAAAGTCAAAGTCAAATCATTTATTTCAAATAGGCACGAAGATGCACTTTTGAACGTCAAAAATTACATGAATAGTTAATTGATTCTAGTTGCGCCTTCCAAAATGTAGTTATGAATGGAGAAGAATGGGCAAGAACCTCCATACTTAGTCTTTTAAAATGTTAACAATAGTTTGTATACATTAATTAATATTTATAGGTGAAGACGATGTACCTAGAATAAAAAAAAAATAAAAAAATTACTTACCACAATTGGTAAAAATAATGAAAAGTGAAGTAATAACAGAAAAATTAATAAATGCGATAGGTACATGGTGCTCACATATTTACAAACATTGTATATGATATTCCAAAAAAAAAAAAACAACATATAATAAGTCAGTGTGTGAGTTAAATTTATATTAATCACAGAAAATAAAATTTACATCATAAAATTTATAAATTATACAGTTAAATTAGCAACCAGTTTGATTTTGTCTAGACTCTAAATTGTCCTATGGAGCAGGACCAGCATGTTTCCAAGCATTAAAAAAAAAAAAAGCAAAATATTTTATAAAACTGGCCAATTCTGTGTCGGAACACGCAAAATAAAGGGTTCCATAGTTAGGATGAATTTATCCCAAAAACAAACTTAACATTGTAGTTGAAAAGCATGTTCTCCCATAAAGAATATTATTATGGGAGAACAAGTTTTCCAACTGCAAATGAAGGTTAAAACAAGGAATGTCACTAAAACATGTTTTTGTGTTTTTTTATTTATTTTATTAGGTTCACCAACAATTAAATACACTAAAACAAACACATAATACATATTAAAGTAAAATAACAGTGCATCAATTATTTATAGGTAAACACCACATGCATAAAACAATGAATCATAGAAATAAGCTAACTGACTTAGTAATAAGCACAAATATAAAAAGAAAAATATAAAAATTATTTATGATATTCTGGTTGAAAAATTGGGAAAAGCAAAATTGAATAATGTTTGACATAATGAAATTGATAAGAACTGGTTAAAAAATATTTAAATAATTGGTAATAATAGAAAAAAAAGTTGTAAAAGTTGAAAAAAATTTTAAAATTAAATAAAAAATTCATAACATTAAGTAAATTCATAAAACATATTAACATCGGCAAGTACACAGAGATGAAAATTAATGTTAATGAAAATAGGATTAAAAAATGTTCAACAAAATATTAAAAATTAAATTGAATTGAGAACATTGCTAAAAAATTCAATTATAAAAAAAGAGTTAAAATTGATAAACTCATAATAACAGTGGTAAGCTTAGATTAAGGATTGCTCGGTAAACGATTAAGGATAGCTTTTTGTTTAGCAAAAGAGTCAAAGTGGAGATCAATAGCATCACTCTAGCCATTTAGTGCCTTACACATTCTTTAGTTTTATGTTATGTTCCGTTTCACTAGGGACATTCCCACTTTTGCACCTGTACAGGGTTTTGAAATATTGAAGACAGGAAGGACTATGATTGTTTTTATGCTTTTTACACAATGCTACATAAAAATACGCGCGAAAACTCAAGTGTTTCCACACTTAATTTATATTTGAATTTTTGTGACATTCCTTGTTTTGCCCCTGTACCCTTCAAATGTAAGTAGATTGACTATTAATCGGTAACATGTAAAGTCTAACTCTTGTAAAGTCATTCCGAAAGGTGGTTGCTGAAAATCAGCGCTTTGATGGTAGTTTCGTCCGAAGTCACAGCATTTTGCTGAGCAACAACCTGTTCTTGCACAGATGCGACGCACGGCTTAATAATTGTTCTTGTTACTGTTGTTTGTTTGTTACAAAAGTAGTTATTTTCCACTCAGTATTCGGCATATTGTTTTTGTTTTGATCGTTTGTTTGTTGACATTTTTGCCTGTGACGCAACACAGTGTAACAATCACAGACCTTTTAAAGTATCGTAACCACAGACTAATTAGATATTGTAACAATGTAAATTGTCTTTGGTCCCGTCAAACTTTTATTGCTTGAATTGCAGGCTTTTGGCTACTTTAATATGAATTTTATAATTTTATTTTTTATTAAGTGCCTTTTGTTTATGCAGAATAAACAATGTTTCTTTCTTTTCTTTCTTTTTTCTTTAATTAGCTGTGATAGTTTTCCTTTTAACTTCGTTATACATACTACTGCTGTGAATTTTTTCAAATATCCAAATACGGCCATTGAGCTGGGATAGACGATAAAAATATAATCCCCACGTGTAGGGGACTTACACAAAAAAAAAAGTTATATTTTATCCCTTAGTCGGCGTGATTAATATGTATACTCATGCCAAATTACAGCTTTCTAGTACTAAAAGTCTCTGAGCTAAGCCGCGAACAGACAGACAGAAAGGCAGACAGAAGGATATGACAAACTATACGGGTTCCTTGTTGCCTACGGAATCCTATAAATCAGAACAGACGAAGAACATGAACTCTTAGCTATATATGAAAAGCTAAAAAGCAGATTACTGAATCATTTTGTGTCATTATATAAAAATTTCGGTGCTAATGGATTTTTGTTGTAATTTTGACATTCAGATTCTTGCATAGGGGTAAACAAAGAGGGGCTTCACTTAATGGCATGACGTGGTTACCGTCACCATCAATAATAAATACCAGAGGGTATTGTATAAACCACAGGAAATTGAAATCTTATAAGTAGCAAATGATGTTTTTTAGGAGACCGATTTAAAAGTTATTTTAATGTAATTATTTATTTTAAAAGTAATATTTCTAAGTTCTAACATTATTTAAGAAAATAGATAATAATATGTACAAGTATATAAAAAAGGGAGGTAAAGAATCAAAGGGCATCAAAAAATTCTACCGCATCGCTGTCAACAGGAAAAGTGCCCAAAAGGCTGGCAGCATTGCCACGTTGTATGGCAATGCCGATTCTTTGGGCAAGAAATAGGCCAGCCCTCTGGTCACGTGAAGAGTCGACCAACCGCTTGGAGATGTCTCGAAATACCATGTGGGCACTCGGACCCCATGGGCCTAGTGTTTCAACCCCAAACGGCTCAAACATATAGCTCCCAATGAGGTTGTTATATTTGCGCCGTTTGAGGTTTTCCGCACCTGCAGCAGCCGCCCCAGCACAGCCCGCCGTGCTAGGAAGATGGGATGGCGCAAGGGTGTCAACACATGTTGCGTCCCACACCAAAGGCCGACCCAACTTCCAAGGCATGATGGTCATTCCGTCTGGTCTCTTCCCATCGTCGCGTGCCAAGCCATTGGGTTCTAAAACAGCTGGCACCCCGGCGGTGACAAGAGCACGACGGATGATGTCATTGATGCTGGCGTGCCGTGCAATCCGACCTGCGCTCCTACTGCAGGATAGGCCATGATGTCCGAGGCAGTCGACAACTTCACCGCATTGGCAGCGATGCAGAGCTACGCAAGGAGCGCCCAGACGCAGACAAGTAGCGAGCCGAAAAGTGGTGTCACCCAGCATAGTGCCTATGTTGGGTGACGGTAGTGCCTGAAGCCAGAGGCCCGACTCCCACTCACCCACAGCCAGCAGGCGGGCACGCTCAGCAGTATTGGTGGACGTATTAATAAGATTATTCCGTACCAACCTGCAGAGCGGCTCATCCCACTGTCTCTGGGAAGATGGATTCACGGGCCGATCTGTACCCGGGCAAGCCATTTTCCAGGCATTCACTGCATCAGTCAAACACGGCACTTCAGAGTCAACCAAGGAAGGGGCCAAAATTTTCCCGGTCAACTCTTCCGTGCTGTGGACAGAAGACAGGAATGCCGGTAAGCTAATACTGGTAATTTTGCGGACGCCGAGGCCACCAAATCGGATGGGAAGTGTGGCTTGCAGCCACGCTCGGTCGTCCAAAGCCACATTTAAAATGGATGTTAGGGTGCTGCGAATAATTTGGTCAATTTTATCCAGGAGGTGTGGTTGTTTCCATAAAGGGGAAGAGCGTAAAAAATATATAAAATTTGGGCCAAAACAACAGTAACTAATCAGGGTGTAAGCCGAATGTAAATTAATTTTGGATAGTCTGTCTGAAATGTCGTTGAAATTTTTAATTTTATCGTCGATGAATTGAGTAAAGCTATCTTCTAAAATTGGGGAACCTAGGAGGTGCAGTGAACTTTTTTCTAGAATTTTAATTTGTGGGGCTATTGCATTAAATTTATTTAGGGTCGATTGTCTGTCGGTAATGTCAGAAAGGTAAATTTCACATTTTGATGGATTAAGGTCCAGGCCAATAGATTTAAATTGCTCTTTGAGGAGTTGTAGATCTTTTAAAACGGTGTCTACATCACCTCCTAGCGTTCCATCATCTAAATACCACACGTTAAATTTTGAATTTAGTTTCTGGATAATTGGATGAATAGCTAAACTGAAAATAACTGGTCCGAGAGGGTCACCCTGTTGGCATCCTACTGCAGATTCCAAAACATTGTCCTTATATAATAATTTAGACGGGTATCTGTAACATTGCCACATAAAACCATAAATTTCGGGAAGTTCCTTTTTGATTTCAGCCAACAAAGTGTCCCTGTTTACAGAATTAAAGGCATTCTTAACGTCAACCTTGAGAATGGCCTCACCTTAAAGTTATTGAATTGAAAACTTCAATAGCCGCGTTGAGTGATTTTTGGTAGGGGAAAAACGTATGGGTTCGCGACACCGAAATGCGCGACATGCTTGTGACGTATTGCGCGAGACTATCAGTTATTCCAACGTTTTGAGTTTTCACTTAAATGTATTTATATTACAGATGGCTATACTCTATATTTTAAAATTAAGGTTGTTAAAGAAATATAAATGTATATGTAATCATTACCTACATTTATGACGGCTGTTGCGTAGAAAGATAATTAAAAGTACAAAGTGAAATTAACTCTGTCTGTCTGTCTGTCTGTTACGTTTTCACGCCTAAACCTCTGAACCGATCGTGATGAAATTTGGCAGAGATATAGCCTGGGATATAGGGAACGACAAAGGCTACTTTTTACGCGATGACCAAGATCCATGCGGGCGGAGCCGCGGCCAATAGCTAGTAACGTCATAAAGGCTGAACTAAACAAAAAATCAACACTCTACTTACATAAACTTTTTCTGTGGGTAACAATTAATCAACATTTTTATTAAAATAAATGGCATATTAAAATCTAACAAAATTATGAAATAATCAGACTTTTATGAGGAATTTAGGCCAGAAATAAAATTTGTAGACGTGTGTTTTTTTTACTATAACATGCAAATAGTACCTTACTGTACTAGTTTATAATATTCTTAATGTTTTTGGGCATGGTACTTAGTACCTAATTACTCTTACATTAAACAATACACAAAGTCGGCACTGTTCACTTGTGTCATTTCTTGCCTAAAATTGTATGGAATATTTGTCATAATTATCTATATGACTCTGTTGCTCCTACAAACTTACAAAAACCCGCCAAAACCACATTGACAATAAACGCCCTCAGTGGGTCATTTTAAGAGTTACATTTACGATATTTCTGCAGCGAATGTAGACATATGTTTGTCATCATTTTCAATCAAAAACGTTATTGTACCTGGTGTGCGATATGCCTGTAACTACATCGGCACGCATACCCTTCATTTAAAACAGAACATAGAGTGATCCAGCAACCAACCCTGGTGTCATTCGGCATTTATTAATGTCACTGAAAGTTTCGAATAGGCTTCTGCGCCAAATATTTTTCTATATATTTTATAGAAAAGTTCATTGCTACCTTATGCATTCACTATTTAAATAGTTAAATGTTTACAAGTTTCTTAAAGCTATTAATAACTTTAATTCCATTCGTAATTTGATAAACTATTCCCTCCTTAGATGGCTTTGAGTTTTGCGTTTAAGTGAGAAAATTTTACTAACAAGTTGGTTACTGTTTATTGTTAGTTAATTGTTTATTAACTGAAATTTCTTAATTTTTTTCGGTGGAATCGTGGCACTCATTTGCAGCTAATATTAAATTCAATTAAATTTATTCATAAACAATTTACATTGTGTTTGAACTCAATCGAAGTACATAATAAAAAATATAAAAAATAATACATACGTAACATAGTAAAGGAACACAATGAAAGAAATTACAACATAGCCCACAAATCATCATGATAAAAAATAAAAACAAGATTATTCGATGTCAACTCACTAAAATTAAAGATAGAAATCATTTAAAAAATATAATCAAATTAAAAAGTTCAAAGTCAACTCAAATAATTAAATAGAAAATAGAATATTTAATACATTAGTCACATATATAAAACAATTATTTTCGAGGGCTCTAGTAAAATACCTACTAAACCTGACAGAAAAAAAAAATCATGTCATAATAATGACAAGTCGTCAACGGAGTAGAGACACTTAACTAGTAGGGATGCTTGAAACTGTGTTTTTAATGCAAAAGTCAAGCTTTTCAAGTGTAGCTTGTGGACTATTTGCACTACTTGGTATTCTGCCGCGCTAGCGATATCAGCAGTAAGTGCAATTTTTGACAAAATGAGTTAAATATTGATCCCGAATCAGCGCAATAAGCTCTATAAGATGTGCTGACAGCTGTTTTAATAGCTTATCGGGAACCGGTAAATTTCGTTAAGGATAAAGGTAGTAAGTCCAATAAATGAGACATCTTCCTTAACATAACAACAGTAAATGTAGTTACCCCGGGTTTGCAAGTAAAGCTTTATCATGTATGTTTTACTTTTACTTATGTGCAGTAACTGTGTATACTGTCGATATAATAATAAATTTTATTGTTCTCAGATTAGTTTACCAAGTAAACTTAGACCTAGTGAAACTTTTCGTTATTTAATATAATATTATGTGAGTACTCGTAAAGAAATATTCATAAACAGAAAAGTTTTTTATGTAACACTTTGTTTTTATTCCTAAGCTATAACCTGAACCTAGTACGAGTTGCTTATGATAACAGCAGTAACTTAATTACTTACTGCTATTATTCTAAGCAATTGATATTTCAGTTGCTTCAACTAACACTAGACATAAAAGTATTTTCGTCATTTAAAACTATTGTAATATAAATACAATTTTATTGAGTGAAGAATATAAAAGCGCTTTATTTGGGCTAAACGTTTCAATCACTACAATTAATATAACTAAAAAAATAAGTCCGGAAAAAACAAAATTGTAACAAAAACTTTGCACGCCAATTACTCAAAACTATGCAAAACATACTTACTGCTTATATCGCTAGCGCGGCAGTATTGTGAACTGTGCTTTACAACGTTGAAGTGAGGACTTATCTTATGGATAATATTTTGGTGTTCACCAAAAATCTTATTCTTCCCCGAAAAATACTGATCGTGCACCAAATATTAAAGGTTAGGTTAGGTTAGGTTAGGTATTTTGGTGCACATTCAGTATATTTGGTGGAACACAGGCAAAATTAGGTAAATGAAATGGGAATAAATTGAAGTACTTTTAAATACCATCCTTATCTTATTATTCAAATCTGTCCTACGTGTGCTCTCCATCCATTTCTCTAACCAGTCTTTCCTCACAGTGGCGTGCACTCCATACATGCAAATAAGCTCTGCATACCCTGGAGTCCCTCCATACATATACGCCCCTCTAACTAAATTAAAATATAATAATATAAACTGATACATAAATAACTACATGGTAATTTATTAATCTAACTTATTTCGCCATTCGCTTCGCGTTTTTTATTTACGCGCCATCTATTGCTTTTTGTTGGAACTAACTCCTTCAAGCAACGATTATTAGCCGCCGGCGACACCGCGCGGAGACAGCGCTCCCATGACCATAAGCAGTACTACACCTTGCTTGTTCTTCATTCATCGCATCTCGTGTAGTAGGGTAAGGTGGTGCAAGACTGCGCACTTTTTAAATGAGGCTTTGTATTAAAAAGATTATTATAGTCAAAGAAATCAACTTAATTTATTTTAAATCCGTATATATCTTAGAACAAATCAACGTGAAGTTAAACAAGTTATTGTTATAATTTTAGGTATAAGTAACACATTAAAAAAATAAGATCATATCATGCATATGTTACGTCCGCATTACGATACAGGATTATATATTGGGGTAACTCCACCAACAAGGAGATAGTATTTAGAGCGCAAAAGAGGTGTGTGAGGGCAATATGCGGGATTCAGGGCACGGAAAGCTGCAAACCGTTATTTTTGAATTTCCGTATATTAACTGTACCATGCCTATACATATATGAGGTGGCCGTATTTGTCAAAACAAACTTCCACCTATTTGAAAAACTATACAGTTCCCGACATAGAAATAAAATAAGCAGTAGGCAACACAAAAAAGCAGTATTCCGTAAAAACTTCCTAGGAATGGCACCTCATATTTATAATAAATTACCTAATGCTTTTTTAAGTATTAAAGATATCCATTTATTTAAGAAGCAACTCAATAATCTACTGATAAGTAAGACATACTACACAATCAATGAATACCTGTCTAATAGGAATTTGGGTGTATAAAATAATACCTACATATAATCAGGGTGAAGACTGGAGTCCGATTTGTTTTTATTTTTATTAAAATTATTCTTGTTTGTATTGTAAATTATGTGTGGACTGTATTAGACATTACTTAGTTATCATGACATTATATATTCTGACATTACATGCTTATTGATTTGAATTTATGACATTGTGTATGGTACTATTTTGAAATTATTGTATAACTGTCAATTTATGAAATGGTATAATTTTAATGGTGCTTATAATTTTAATAATAATTTTGCATGCCTGAATTGGTGCAACACAGTGGACTGCGCATTCACTTGACATCTAGAAATGTATGATTATGTACTGTGTTGAGCAATAAACATTTGAATTTGAATTTGAAGAGAAATGCGTACTCTTATACAACCGGTCGTATAAGAGTGCGCGCCAAGGTGTATAAGAGTGCGCATTTTAATTATGAGCGTATAAGGCGCACTTAAAGAGACCTTGGCAAAGATAGGCGGTACAATTCTCTTTTTCGTGCATTTTGACGTTTGCTGGGATTCGATTTTTGGGGTCCTTCAGAGTCTATTTTAAATGTTGGCTTCTTTTTCATATTAATTTGCATTTCTACTTCAATTTTGTATGGTGAACTGCTAATTATGTCAGATTATTTATGTTTTTTTTTTTTCGATTTTTTTCTAGCCTGAGCTTTAGGAACGGGGCATAGATATATCTTTTACTGTTTTAAAAACAGAATCGTCAGTAGAAGTTCCTGGAGTAGGAGAGGATGTCGCATATGCAAAAGGATTTTCTGTTGCGCTGGATAAATTCTGCGTTGATGACTCGGGTGCCGTAAAATTATTTTCAAATGAAAATAAGTAATAAAGCTTTAAAGTAGGTAATCTAACCAAAATTATTGAAATACTAAATATCTGAGGTGTATACGAGTGCGCGCGCACTCTTACGCGCGTCACAGTGCGCACTCTTACACGAATCGGCCTAACACGGGATTACTTGACACTAGCAATATCTCTTGAACAAGATCGTCATTTTCTCTTTATATCTTTTTGAACAGACACCAAGTTTTGTACATAAAAAGTTTTGATTAATGTTTCCTGGATAATTTTTTAACTGTATTCAATGGAAAACACTAAAAAATTATATGAAGAAAAGTAAAAATCTATGTGCTTACCTAAAATCCACGTAAATAGTCTTACACAAATTATTATTCGAGAGCACAGCGGCGTTCACTTCATCACCAAAATACGACTGAAGTTAGTTACAAATGTCACTCAGTACTCGAGGTAGGCTAGATGCGCACTCTTACCGACCGCGCACTCTTACACCACCTTACCCTACACAGCAAAAGTGTGACTGTGTGCGTGAAAATGTGTGCGTGTGATAGAGTTTTGGAAGCACTGCTTTCGTTTTAATCCTTCTAAATTAAGAAGCCGTAAAAACATCATTTCATTGTCGATTCAAAGTGATGATTTTTTTAGTCGGGTTGACCAAATGACCGACTGATACAATCGTTCGTTATTTCGTAATTGCAGTTTTTTGAAGTTTTTTCGCCATATTGATTTTCTTGGCGCAAGTGATTGACTGTTTTTATCTGTCTTAGTAATTTTAATAAGTAAGTTTATTGTAAAAAATGGAAAATTATACCTGTGAGACCTGTGCTGGCGAAGTGTGTTTAAGTAAATTAAAATCTGCCGCGTTTTCGATGTTATCTTTTGAGGAAAAAGTTACATTAATTGCAAAGGGAAGTTGTGTACCAGGGTTGAACTTTATGAAAAACATTTCCCTCCTTCTGGGGCTGTCGGCCCGACTGCCCCAGAAGGAGGGAAATGTTTTTTATTTTAGCTCTGCGTACCCTGTCTGAAATCTCTGTGCACGCCACTGTTTCCTCATCCGTCTCATATCCATGTATGTACTTTTTTAAGATTAGTCAGGAGTACCCCCCCTACCAGCAAAACGGTCAGTTTTGCATAGGTGAAAAAATTCTCGATAATAGTATACGAGTATAATATAACGAAGTTAAAAGAAAAACTATCACAGCTAAGTAGGCTTTTCAAGTTTACGAGTAATAGTCGACCAACTTAAATTTGCAGTTGAAAAACATGTTCCCCCATACAATCTGTATAGGAGATCACGTTTCTCAACTACAATGTTAAGTTTGTTGTTGGGATAAATTCATCCCAACTACGGAACCCTTCATTGTGCGTGGTCAGACACGCACTTAGTCGGTTTTTTTTTTTTACTACCCCACTCCCGTGAAATTGCGTTACTAGATTTTATGGCCAGTTACGATAACATATCTCTTAAATGGTTAATTACTAATACAAACATTAATTAGTGGAAAAATAATTTATGCAAATCTTACCTATATTCCTTGGTAGTTGAGTATAATAGGCAGGGTATCGCCAGTAGCATGCCGCTGATCCATATGCAAGCGATCATGACGAGGGAACAAGTTTTCGACATCCTCGGTCGCATAGGTCGTACGATGGCTTGGTACCTAAACAAAAGAAAAATATGTTTTTTACTTCTCATGCTCTAAAAGTTCGTCTTTAGGTCGTGCGTAGGCGACATAAAGTTGCTTTTTATGCTCTAGAGTATAAAGTAACATCTTGGTCGAAGACCAAGGCAATCGGACCAACAGCCACACGAACAACTTCAACTTCATAGAATAACCTCTTTACTTTAATTCGTTTCGTTAGTATTCTAAGAACAAGGCAAAGATACCAACAGCCAAAGTACACAATAAAACTTCATGAAATAAACTTATATTTTTTATTTCGTCCATTTATTATTTTACATGTTGCTGTTTCATTTCCTCACAATCGAAGTGAAAAGTAGAGGGTACAACTCGTCCATAAAACCCATTTTACACTCTACTTCATATCCATCCTCGCTTACAAGTTCACTCGGATGGATAAACGTCTCGCGTAAAATGGTGCGTTTTATGCACTAGATGTACAATCTACTAATATTTGTACGCATACTTCTCGTAGGTAATTATATTAATTCAACATCGTTTGTGTTATCTGCATGCTGTGCTGGCTCGCTTCTTTGTCCCAGACAATTACTGCCGCGGCAGAAAGCACAGGCTATTTGCTGTGCTCCTATGTCGCAGCGTTACGCGTACTAAATGCCCCGCACTTAATGATCTCTTGGATTAGAATCCAAGAAACGATTTGTTTGCGGATGAATGGACGAAGATTTTATTTTTTCTTTTATTTGCATGACGTGTTTATAAGGTGTATCTATTCATACATGAAATATTTTAAGAGAAACATCTATAGGTGGTAAAAAAGACCCAGCAACGAAAAAAAAAAAAATGTCACACCTGGCCATAGTGTGAGTTTTACCGCATGCTATGCGTACGGTAAAACTCGCATTATGGCCAGGTGAAGACGTAAAATTGTGTACTCACCACGGGCAATAAAAAAGAAAGCCCTCTATCGCATATTTAGAACCCTCGACTGCGGCTCGGGTCACAAATACCTGCGATTTCTTTTATAGCCCTTGGTAAGTAATGTACTATTTATTTTTCTCAATAAAGCATCGTAATACGAGTATAAACCCAAGAAAAGTATTAAAAGTCAAACGTTACTACTACTGTTTGTTGCTTAAAAAGATGATGAAACTTCAGCAATTTTCTACTACAAGTTCAAACGTCCGTAATTGTGCCATAATGTGACGTCATATACCACGAAACGCTTTGTTTATATCTTTTTATTTTAAC
Source organism: Dryobota labecula (assembly GCA_947523025.1). Taxonomy (NCBI): domain Eukaryota; kingdom Metazoa; phylum Arthropoda; class Insecta; order Lepidoptera; family Noctuidae; genus Dryobota; species Dryobota labecula. The sequence continues at coordinate 22,008,359 of OX383289.1, read as the reverse complement.
ATATTTTTTGTGCTTTATTCAAGCAGAAATCGCGCTTACTAACTTAACTCAGTGAGAATTCAAACAGTTTGCTTAGAAAATATATTTATTCACATAGCTTTTAAGGTCACTTCCGGCATTTTCGAAGACGACGCGTTTAGAGTTTGCGTTCCGTTCCACTAAAGAAACGTAACATAAAAAATAACGAATTGTAAAAAGAGTAATGCGTTAAAAATAGTGAAATAAAGAAATTTGTTTCTTGACTCCTATACAATGTGTTTAAATAATGAAAGAGTTTTGATTTGATTTGATTTTTTTAGTTTTGATTACATGCATATTTCCTAATAAGCGTGCACCAATATTATTAGTAAAGGTGTTATTAGCCGCTGCTGGAGTGGTTGACTCCATGCTGTGGTATATACGCACGATGTGAGCAAAATACGTGGTCCTGAAATCGATTCTCCGGTCAGGCAAAGTGTAATTAGGTTTTTTCATCTGGAATTTCTCTGAAAGCCCCGGTAAGCCAGACATCGTTATCGTTTTCCTAACCGAATTCCTAAAGCCTATTAGTTCTGAGAAAAATCTCCTTAATAAAACACAGCGGAGACATTTTTATTAGACGTATTTGCTTTGTTGAACGCTGAGTTGAACATCAAAAAACTGGCCAAGTGCGTGTCGGACCACGCAAAAGAAGGGTTCCGTTGTTGGGATGAATATAGGTATCCCAAGAACAAACATAACATTGTAGTAGATAAACATGTTCCCCCATACATTCCTAGTGCAAATGAAAGTTTGTACGCACAATATCGAGAGATTTACCATGTTATTTTAAGACCATAGACTTCATAGATTTTCATGTAATCTATAAGTATGTGGCGGTATCAACAACGCCACATACGAACTACGCATCAAAGACCTGACGTCACAAATCCTGCATCACGCTATCAGAGTTTACCGCGCGACTAGCATATATACAACATCCCAACATCAACCGTTGGGCAGTTGCCCACCAGACACAATACCCTTCTGGTCGGAGGATCCTCCCTTTACTATAGAGTATGAGTGAACTTTACACCCTGTTCCTCATACCTCTAAAAGTATAGAACTTTTTCTGTATAATTTTCAAAATTTTAGGCTCAATAGTTTAGGAGGTAAGGGGTGGAATGGTCAATTTTCGTCTATTTTCACTTATAACTTTAAAACAATTTGTTTTAAAATTATAAAATAAAATGAAAATAATGGTTCACGGTTTATGCATAAGGTTTATGTTTATGAAATTAAATGTTTCTTTTAAATTTTTATATTTGAGTTGAATGAATGAAAGGTAAATTGCAGTTTACGATTTATGACGTATTAAAAAAAAAACTACTTACTAGATCTCGTTCAAACCAATTTTCGGTGGAAGTTTACATGGTAATGTACATCATATATTTTTTTTTAGTTTTATCATTCTCTTATTTTAGAAGTTACAGGGGGGGCGACACATTTTACCACTTTGGAAGTGTCTCTCGCGCAAACTATTCAGTTTAGAAAAAAATTATACTAGAAACCTCCATATCATTTTTGACCTATCCATAGATACCCAAACGTATGGGTTTGGTTAAAGAAAAAAAAATTTTTGAGTTTCAGTTCTAATTATGGGGAACCCCCAAAATTTATTGCTTTTTTTTCTATTTTTGTGTGAAAATCTTAATGCGGTTCACAGAATACATCTACTTACCAAGTTTCAACAGTATAGTTCATATAGTTTCGGAAAAAAGTGGCTGTGACATACGGACGGACAGACAGACAGACAGACATGACGAATCCATAAGGGTTCCGTTTTTTGCCATTTGACTACGGAACCCTAAAAACAGGCTATCGATGAAATATTTTGATAAATAATTTTCTGAAAAAAAGTTTTTTGTGTCTGGATTGTGTGTACTCGTACGTGAGTAGGTACTTACTTTATATTGAAAAACGTGCCTTTAAATCTTCATGCCCTAGAAACACTGAAGTACAGTACAGTTTTCAATGCCTGAACAATCCATCGTCTTAAGGTCAATCATAGATGAAAAGTAGAAAATAAATGAGAATGTAACTAAAAAGATTGAAAAAAAAATCAAATTATTTAATAAAACGAAAAACCCGACTGCACAGAAATATAAAAACAGGAGAAGTGGCAAGGGGGCGTGTCTGTATCCGCGCGCAATGATCAAAATGCTCGCAAAATAGGCAAATGGCGGTCTCCGCGAACTAGTACGCTTTCGACCGTGATCGTGACAAATTATAAGAATGCCGTATTGTTCAGTGAGTTCTTGTAAAAACCGAAGCCAAAACAAAATGTTTGTACATCGTGGAATCACCTACCATAAGTTAATACAAGTATTTAACTTTATTTGTCTTTCAAATCATGAAAAACAGCAAGTCGTAAAATGTTTCTTGCTTTTACTACGTTATTTTTGTTTTCATACATAACAGCGACTGTATTATTTTCGCAATAAATACATTACTTCTTAACTACTACGTAAGGGTGAGAGCACATGATGCGTTGCGGCGCCACACCGCAAAGATTTCACCGTATCAGTGGGCACACATGCGGTGCGGCGCCGCAATGTTGTTATGTCGCAGCGGCGCCGTAGCAGCGTTGGACATTCTTTTAATAAAAATGGATCGTTAAAGACGTCTGTTGTTGGTCCTACTATTACGCCACCGCCGAAATCGACTTAGAAGCGTACGACGATACTGGATCAGTCCCTTTATTGCACTAAGGAACAGTGATGGACAGTTTTTTCTCCAAGAATATAAAGAGTTGCTGTTTTACAATTTCTTTCGAATGAGTGTGTTAAGTTTCGAATTTTTATTGAAATCTTTAGAACCACATATCGATAACTTAATTCGCAAGGTGGCTAACTCCGTAACAATAAATTTTACAGGGGACATTAAGAAATTATTAATTTCAAAATTATCCCGATTTTTTTTTAATTTTTTGAAAATGCTTTTGGTAAATAATAAGGGATGGTATTTAAAAGTACTTCAATTTTATTTAAAAGTACTCCCATTTCATTTACCTAATTTTGCCTGTGTTCCACCAAATATACTGAATGTGCACCAAAATATAACCTAACCTAACCTAACCTTCAATATTTGGTGCACGATCAGAATTTTTCGGGGAAGAATAAAATTTTAGAAATGCATACATAGATGTACCTTAAGATTTTTGGTGAACACAAAAATATTATCCAATATTTCCCAAGTTAATACGAAGTTTTTTTTTTGTTGTAAATATGCAGATTTACACTTTAGTGTTTTTATTATACAACCTGATTTAGGAGTTATCCGTTCTATCCGTTCTACCGCTTGGCCGTTTTGCAAATTAAGGTATCGATATACAACTGAGCGGTGCCGCTCCGACGTCGCAACGCATTCACCCCTCCCCGCCTCGTCTCGGTGGTTGCAAGTCCGGTGCGGCGCCGGAGCGCATCGTGTGACATGCCACAGATATTTCTATGTAAGACGACGTAGCGACACCGCTCTGGCGCCGCACCGCCGCCGCAACGCATCATGTGCCCCCGCTCTAAGTATGACGCTAAATGACTGGAATACGCAATGTAAAAATCACAAAACGATACTTTGTGTATGCGGTTGTATCGCGTAGTACGGCCGCTGTGTCTCGCCGCGAGCTGTGTGCCTGTGCAGATTCATACTAATGTAGTATTTGATCTGAGGCTATCGACAATATTGTCGATTGTCTAATGAATATTTTGCTATTATATTTTATTATTCAATTTGTCAACCGTTTGGAAGACCCATGTGAAATAATGTTTATTACACATCTTTATTTTCCCATATTGTTTATTTTTTTTATTTACTTAATAATATTTTGTTTGTTGTGTGTGAGTGTGTAATGTAGGTATGTGGTGTGTGATGCTATAGAAACATGTGCTTGTTTGGGATGTAGGAATTGTTATATTTGTACCTATTTTAGAAGGAGTTCGGTTTGCTTATAGTCATGAGTAAGTAGCCATGATTTAACCTTACTTTTAGCTTCCTTCATTGTGAGTGGATTTATATTAAGCTCTTTGTTTGTCCTATTATACAAAACGTTGGACAAATACTTAGGTATGTTGATTAACAGAAGTAGAACGATGTGTTAAATACTTTAAGTGTTAAATGCATTTACTGAATTGCGGTGCAAGTGTCCTCACTTAGGACTCCTAAGTATCCAATTTTGTAGCAACTGTGGCGGCATCTACATCGCCACACGCAAACTACGTATCACACTTATGTCACGCAAAATCCTGCATCGCGCAAGCAGAGTTTACCGCGCGACTAGCAATATACAACATTACAACGGGCTTGCGGGCGGTGAGTGATGGGTAGCTTACCGTCCGATCAGGATCTGGCCCGTGCCGGACGGCGCGTACGTGTTCCACGCTCGCCTCAAAGAGATGTCGGAGGGGGCCCATTAGGGCCCAAGCCTGCCGGGTTAGCGGGATTGTCCGAAAGGGGTACCGCTGCCCCGGAACTTAAAGGGCTAAGAAAGGAACACGGGTGGGTTTTATTTAGTCAATAAGAGTCTGGAACTCCCTTTCGCTCCACCCAGAGCGGGAGGGGTCATTTGATGACTTCCCATCCTAAAAAAAAAAGTATAGAGCCGCCCACCAAACAACACCCTGGTCGGGTAATCCTCCCTTTTTATAAAGCATGAGTGAACTTTACACCCTGTCGCAAATACCTCTATACAATTATATTTTATAAGTGTTTGAAAATTTGTTTTAATCGAAACTAATTCAATATTATTTTTTTAAGTTTTCAAAATTATTTTTATTTCATTAAGCCCATTTCTTAATATTTCTGAATTCAAAAGATATAACAATACAATGCTTCAAAAAATCTCAAAACAAAACCTTTATCAAATAAAAAGATCAATCCTTTCATCAAAGTGATCCTTGAATTTGGTATGGCTTTGATGAAAGAATTGGTCTTGAAATAGAAATAGGAATCTTCAAATAAATCTCATTATTAAAAAAAAACAATTTTCTTCTATTATTATTTTTATGATAAATCCGTAAGCCTGCTGTAGAAGAGCTTGGTATAGTGGACGGCACATCGCACTTTCAACTTGAGCTAGAGAGTAAAGAGTTTCGATTGAATAATAGGCCAGATTATACTGACGTGTGGATTACTGTACCTTATGGATCTTAATGCTGGTTTTAGAGTCACGCTGACCGTCGGCGCTGACAGCCGAAACATATAAACTTCTAGGAAGTGTTTTATAACACGTAGCTATAAGCGCTGACGGGTCAGCAGCCATACGCATCGCGCGTCGGCGTTGCGTAGTCGGCGCTGATCGCCACACGCACACCTCTGTCTTCAGTGAGCGTCACAGAGCACCTTATAATACTGTTATAGAGTGCTATCTCACGGGATTTTTATGCCAACCTGTCACGAGTAGCGCCACCTGGATTTCATGTTCCGTAACTAACCATACTATACATACCTAGCCTACCCTTCATTTTCATATGGTTGCTTTTGATATTTCGCATAGTTAAAGATTTATTGATTTAAAACCATGTTTGGTAGGGTGAACACACAACAACACTTAACTAATAGCGTCCAAATATCACAGTCAGCCTTCGCCCCACGGAAACACTCAACGCAAGGACGTACTGACGAATCTGATGATGTACTCTTCAAGCCTTTACGGAGCAGCAGACAGAGGCTCAACTCAAGGTATTAGCAGCAAATAAAACAACATAAACAACACGTAAACAATTTTGCGCACACACAAATTGCAAAACGAATCGGCCATTTTCTTTTGACAATTTCGAATTTTGACATTTGTGATTTTCTTTAGCAGTCGATTTATTAAATTGATAAACCAAAAAATTTTTTTTTTTCCAATTTTATCTCTTTAAAAGTAAAATAAATAATGAAAATAAATTAGAAATTAAAACTGTTTTGTAGAGACATCTAGTACGCCTTAGATAAATTATTTGCCTAAAATAAAGAACACGATTCATAGATGGCGTACCTAAAAAATAGCTGTGAACGTGAAGGTAACTTTACCCCCCATGGTGAGCATTCTAGTCTAGTGTCGAGCCGAGCGGACGCCGTCAGCGTGAACAGTCTGACGCATTTCGCATTTTTGATCGTCTTTACACCGCAGAGATCAGCACGATACTGAAACGTCGTGAACCTTAGCGCTGACAAGCTACACGCTGAGCTGTCAGCGTCGATGGTCAGCGTGACTTTTAAACCAGCCATACGTGCATAGTATAATAAGTCTAATATGATATTCCCACTGCTGAGACGCAGGCCTCCCCTCTGTGAGAGGGAGTGGGCTGTAATCTACCACGCGGGCCGAGTGCTAGTTGGTAGATGTCACTTGTCTTCAAAATTTTTGGCTCTAGGACAAGCCGGTTTCTGCACGATGTTTTCCTTCGGCGTTTTGAGAGCAGTTGTGATAAAATTATTTACACAAAGTAGCCTGCATCAACTGCCTAAAGTTTCAGGCAAGAGAAAATATGACTGAATAAGAATAGACGAAGGTGAGTTTATTTTTGTATCTACACTTTCTGTGTAATAATTTGCGACAAGCTTTAATAAAATTGTCACTACCATGTGTCACTTATACTTTATTTATATTAATTTTGTGCCCAGCTCCCAGTGTATTTAGAAAGTAGGCAAAACTACTATTCCGAAATGAAATGTTCAGCAGAAACTTAGAAGCAAAGTCGTTGGAACGTTTTTCCGTTTCAGCAAAAATCAGCAACATTCGTAGATTTATTCCGCTAGTAACATAAAAAATGTGGGCAAATAAGGAACGAAATCACACTAATATTATAAAGGCGAAAGTTTGTGAGTGTGTATGTGTGTCTCTTCCTCACGCTCAAACGGCTGGACCAATTTTGATAAAATTTTGTATGGACGTAGCTGACACCCTGGATTACACATAGGCTACCTCAAAAGAATGTAGTGTACGCGGGTAATACCGCCGGGCGCAGCTAGTCTATCATGAAAGTACAAACATTTGTAGATCCTGACTACTGTAAAAATGTAGGTATAACTAAGTATAAAATTTCTTACAAGCGTTTATGTGATATCCCAGCTTTGAAAAGCCGCAAATAATTTCTCAGCATAAAACAAATGTAGACATTTTTATATAAGCCACATAATTCAGGATTGAAGTTAAACGTATTACCACTCTTGGATACCCGCTTGACCCTATTAGACGAATAAAATATTGCTGTACAGTAGACCACGATAAGTGGACAATATATTTTGGCCAGTACAAAATACGGGTAATCTGGGTCTAATATAATGTGTTCAGCTTTTTCGTATTTATATATACAATGTATTCAAATTTCATATGATTACTAGCTTCTGGCCGCGACTATTATTACAAAACATAATCCTATGGCACTCGGCAATAATGTAGCTTTCTACAAGAGAATGAATTTATGTAATTGGATCAAAACTTGAAGAGATTACCCAATATACACAAACTAACAATTTTATCACTTCATAATATTAGGCTAGAAATTAAGATTAGATTTCCGGTAATTTCAAAAAATGAGATTGGAATACGGAATTACAAAAATAAAGTTAAATACTAAAACCCAACTAAGACAAAAAAAGGTATAAACAAGACAAAGAAACAAAATAACATCGAAGTCACACGTAATCTGTACGATTTATGCCCTAATGACGTTTCGCAGAACGACTTGACGTTCCCAATGATTGTTGCCAAAAAAGTATTTCTGTTAAACGACTTTAAACTCTATTCTGTAGACGTAAAGTCCTTCCAAAACGTTTTTAAATCAAAGAGTTAATATTCTATCTAACAAATTGATCCCCAAATTAAAAAACCTTATCCAATATTGAAAAGACAAACTATTCACTATGAGTTAACACTTTGACATTTTGATAGGACATTCCTTTAATATCTGAAAGTGTCGATGCGTTATGAATTTCTCACTGATTTATGTGATCAAATTTATGACTCAGAATTCAATTGATTCTTTTTGAGAGAAATTGATTTATGTCTTTAATATGTTAAAATATTTTTTAAATTACTTTTTAGTAGGTATAATAACGCCCTAGAAGGACATAATATGCCTTATAGGTGATGTTATACCGAAAAGTCAAGTGCGTAGTACCTACTCGCAATCGGCGTACGTGTTGTCCAGGGCCTCAAGTCTGCTATTACAATAGTGTCAGAATAGTCAGTCTATCATTGATTACATAATTGTTGATTTCGACAAGTTTAGTAATCTACTAATATAATGGCGTCACTATGACTTTCCAATGGTCAGCCACTGACACTCCATTGAAAGAATTCTGCCGTCATAAGGAAAAAGGGCACATCTAACATTTTGTAAATATGGAGAAAATCGAGTTTAAAATTTTTATTGGTTTTTGGCGAAAAATATCGACTATAATATTATTTTTCGGAAATAAATGAATTAAAATAAATTAATTTTCACGATTCCGATAGGATTATTGAAATATAAGTTTTTATTTTATTGGTATTTATTAAATAATCAACATTTTCTAATTGGTAAACTTTAAATCAAAGAGCACATCTGTGGTAGTTATGCCTTTAATATTTAACGCAGGTTAATTATGCCTTTTCAACTAAATAAATAATACTAATACTATTTTTTTTTTAATTTATGGTGGTACAAATAAAAGCCGCATTTATGCATTATGTGACCTTTTGACGTACTATAAGTCAGATGTGCTCTTTTTACGTACAATAACTTAAAAATTGGCTCAGTTGTGCCTTTTGAGCTTACGGTATTTTTGTTTATCTTGTTCCTAAAATTATACAAAAAATATTGGCAGATGGGTCTTCTTTTTCTGATTCCGAATATGTATATAACTCAATTTCGGAAAAAATGTTAGTTGTGCCCTTTTTCATTATGACGGCAGAATTGGTAAACTCGTACATAATGACAAATGAAACTTCCAACTTCCTACTACTTCAGATTGCTTATAACACTAATAAATATTATGTAAAAATAGTACCTATATATAAATGAAATCAGTTTTTTTTTTTAGAAAATCATATACAATGTTTGTAAATATGTGAGCACCATGTACCTATCGCATTTATTAATTTTTCTGTCATTACTTCACTTTTCATTCTTTTTACCAATTGTGGTAAATAATTTGAATTTTTATTCTAGTTACATCGTCTTCACCTATAATTATTAATTAATGTATACAAACTATTGTTAACATTTTAAAAGAGTAAGTATGGAGTTTCTTGCCCATTCTTCTCCATACATAACTTTTGGATGGCGCAACTAGAATCAATTAACTATTCATGTAATTTTTGACGTTCAAAAGTGCATCTTCGTGCCTATTTGAAATAAATTATTTGACTTTGACTTTGGCATGAATAAATGTTTAAAATGCCATTGTATTACAATTCTATTACGAGACCATTGACCGACCAATGATCGACCATTATGAATTTAGCAGATTGCGAACTTTTAGCAAAATGACAATGGGATCGTGTCGGAGTGACGAATTTATAAAAATAGCAGACTTGGGCCCCAGATGTGTGAACGTAAACAAACCAAAAGGAGTACTGCCTACCCCTATGCGAGGAAGGCGTGAGGTTATGTATGTGTGTTTATATATGAATTATTTTACATTAGTATAGGTCTAAGTCGTTACGGGTAGTTAAAAGCCCGAAAGTGTGACACGATACACCCGAGAAAGTATCGAGTTCCCCGGTAACTAAGTTTTGGAGGGCAGTCGCTCCATGTAAAATACTATTCAGCTGTATCTCGTTAGACTTGAAGCCGACCTGAACAAAGTTGGGAAATGTCTAGGCAGATGTTGAGTTTGTGGCGCATTAATTGTCATATATACACATCAAAAAGCGTTTGCGATCACTTTGAAAAATCGAAATGTTTTTTGTTACGGTAGATTATATTATGATTTCTTCTTCTTTTTAGATTCTTTATTTAAAAATATAGACTTAAAATATCAAACAATAAAACAGTTCAATTTTCAGCCACGTCCCCAGACAGTGCCAAAGCTCAGGGAAGCTGCTATTCAAGAATGGGACAGGTTACCCCAAGAAATGCTGGATAATTTGATTCTCAGCATGCCCAGGAGGATCACCGCATGTGTTCGAGCCAGGAGAGGAGTTACATTATATTGAATATAAACATTTTATTAATAAATTGTTGTTTAAGTTTGGTTAAACAGTCTTTTTCCTTCTATCAAATTTCTGTTACAATGACATTATGATTAATTACACCATTTTTTTATTTTATAAGAAATTGTTTTTTTTTTTTTTATGTAAAACAGGGTATTTCTATTTAAATAAAACACACAACAAAGAATTTTTCTTGATAAAGTTCAATTTAAAAAAATATATCAGCTTATGCTAGTGATCACAAACTTTTTTGATGTGTGTACGAACTACGCATCACACTGACGTCACGCAAAATCCTGCATCGCGGAGGAGAGTTTACCGCGCAACTAGCATATTTACAACGTTCCAACATCAAGGCAATAGCCGTCACAGGTAAATATAATAACTGTGGAAGGTCTGTTAGTATTTCAGTGGTTACCCGAATATCTATGGCAGTATACACGTAAAGTCCAAATAGCCGCATAGCCTGTCAAATCTGAGAACTAAAGTAATGAGAGTTTTCTGAAATGACATTCACTAGGTCCAATGACACGTCTCACACTGGGACGTCAGGTCTGGGTACCTGTCAAAAGTGTCAAAGTGCCTTTATTTTCTTTAGTCGTGACTGAATGATGAACGAATGAATGAAACCAATGATGAACAACGTCATCATAATTATATTTTACATTCATTGTCAAAGTGGTGCCAACTGAAGACGTGAATTTTCATGAACAGGGTTCATCGGAGATAAATAAATTTGACAGTGGAAGTTGTTCCACGTTCTGTCGTATTTCGTTAGACTAGAACCAAACCCCAAAACATTGGTAGAAATGACAAATACTAGCTGTAATTCCCCAACGTCTAACATTATGCGAATACCTACATTAAAAAATCTCGTTCATAAAATAGCCTCAAATAATACGAAATCTACTAATATAAAATATATTCACATATCTTTCCGAATTTCATCATCATAGTTTTTATCCACCATTGCCTAGCACTTTAACCCTTAGCTATAAAAGCCTTTATAGCGGAAAACTAGACGAAAGTCTTTGTCCGAAATTTCTAGGATTCTGACCGTAGGTAATGTTGGTTGAGCTAGTACTACTACTCCAAAAGAACGTTACGTAATTAATGGATACCGGGTTATTGATACGGCGAATTGAGGTAGTGTCACAATCTGCTCTAAAATTAATTTCCCTGACTTTATTATAAGTACTCGTACCACGTTAAACATGCCTGCTATCTTAGTCGGGAAATTCAATATTAACACGTTGACTGTCCAAGCAAAATTCCAAAGCAAAAGTCCAAGCACGAGACGTCCGGATAATTTGATTCGATTTTTTTTCCCCCTTTTTTTTTGGTGTTTTAGTTTCATTGTATCCTTGTCTATTCGTCTGCCAAAATATTTTTTCTAATTTGCCCCCAAAAGTTAACCCCTATTCAAAATTCATTTATTCACGTTACACGTCCGTGTTTGGGTCACAGAAATGCATATGTGTATCAAATTTAAACCTAATCGGCCCAGTAGATTCGAAATCGGCAGTGACAGAGGGATGGACAGACAGACAGACACACGAATGATCCTGTAAAAAAAAACCCTGAAAAAAAAACGAACCCGCGTTTTTTTTTCCTTTTGAAGTACGGAACCCTAAAAAGAACAAAATTTATATTTGTTAATACAATATTTGTACAGTAGGCTGCACGACACTTTGACCATGAGTTGGCTCAGCGTAGTACGGATTGTCAATAGAATAAAAGGCCAGCTTATACTGGTTTTGTTACCACTAACATGTGGCCTCCCGTACTGGGAAATAGCACAAGTAATATTTACCTGTCAAAAGATATTCCGGTGAGTGTGAACACGCTGGCTGCTACTGTCACGTTGGCTATGAAGTTGCTCAGCTGACAGTATCGGACGCCAAACACCCAGTCGCTGCAACAAATAATACATTCGCATAATGATGTAGAAACAGAAATGGCTGAATAGAATAAAATAATTATGACAGGAAGTTTTTTGTCTCAGATTAGGTTTAAATTTAACAGAATTTTAAAAATTGATCCCTTATTCGATGTGTCATTGTATACGAAGCCGCTGTGCGGATCCCGTACCATAATCATTCAGGGTAGTTAAGGCGATATGATCGCCAGCCTAGTCAACTGAAGAAGGCTCGCAAAGTTGCGAATGGTTACCTCGCTCTACCAAAAAATGAGACGTACTGATTGATACACGTACGTCAATGACCCCTGAGTAGTGACAAAAATTGGAAAGAGTATGCTTAGATGGTTTGGTCGTGTTGAGAGGATGAATGAACGACGACTAACAAAAGGTATTTACAAGGCAGCTGTGAGTGGAAAAGCCGGGAGAGGACGGCCTAGGAGGACATGACAGTGACCTAATTGTTCTTCAGAAAAGTCAAGTGCGTAGTACTTGCAACCGGGGCGTGCATTTATGACCAGATGTATGAACGGAAACGAAGCAAGAGAAGTTTATAAGGAGCGTAGCTGGTGGCGTTCTATAGTTTTTGCCTATCCCCATGGGAAGAAGGCGTGCGTTCCATACATTGTTATGGACACGTTCACACTGTACTGTACTATATATTATTGGAATGTATGGTGCGCGATATTGTTGTGTTATGAGCTATATACTATATGCCATTAAATTATAGCGTAGTCTGAAAGCAGCTTAAGACGTGTTTCGGCTTAAACGTTGAAGATGATGATGTTGGAATAAAGCTCTCATTTTGAAAGATTGGTCGGTCAGGTAAAGCTGATAGATAGTAGCATTGGAAACTCCCGCTTAAAACGTGTTTAAAATCATTCTATCACCTTACAGCTCGAGGCGGACGACTTTGCCTTGACGGAATTATTGCAATGGGACGCACTACCAGGATAAAAAGTATCATTTGTGTTAATCGAGGTTACAAATTTAATCCAAATCCACTCCGCCATTTTTAAGTGATTGAGTATCAAACATACCTACAAAGTTTCATATTAATTTATAATATTTTAAACATATATTTTATTAGTAGGATAGGATATTTGAACGAAGTTCTTAAACGCGGATGGCATTGGAGTTGAGCCGTAGAAATCGTCACGTAAAGAAAAAGCGCTATGCCCCCTCCATGCGATGCATTTCTCCCTCTATGCCTTTCTATTATATATAATAGATAGAGACAGAGAGAGAGAGAGAGAGAAAGTGTAAATTTAAAACGCGTTTTTAATACAGAGCCATCTAGTATAAGTTTTTAGAAGCTCCACACAAGTATTGATGGCTCTGTATTAGAACGCGTGTGTTGGTGGGTAAAAGAGACTATGCGAGTTAAAATGAAACTTAAAAAAAAAACAAGTTTTTGTTTTAAATCATACGAGTACGTGAGAAGGCACTTCTTTTCTGAAGGGGATCCCCCGGTCGCACAAGTATAGTGTTAATAGTTATTGTGTGTACGTACAGTTTTTTTTTTTTTTCAATACCGTACCTTATCGGTTAAATATACAGCAATGCAAACAGTACTAATAAAAACATTAACTTAGAAACTCTATTAATAATAAAACTACCAGGATTACAAAAATAAACAGTAGTTTTTAATACAGAGCCATCTAGTATAAGTTTTTAGAAGCTCTGATAAAATTACCACACACAAGTGTAGATGGCTCTGTATTAGAACGCGTGTGTTGGTGGGTAAAAGAGACTATGCGAGTTAAAATGAAACTTAGAAAAAAACTGTTAGTTTAACGTGCCAAAGTTTTTTTTTTTTTTTTTTTTAATCATTCGTGAGAAGGAATTTCGTTTATGAAGGGGAACTCCCGGCCGCACAAGGTTTTATTTATTTTTCAGTACCATACCGTATCTGTTAAATATACAGCAATGCAAATATATTAGTACCAATAAAAATATTAACTTAAAAACTTTATCAATAATAAAACTTCCAGGGTTACATTGATAAACAGTAGTTGCAAACGAATATGGCACATAAACAAACAAACAACCCCTGTACCGTAATGATTTGCATTTAACGAACGCAAATTCAAAGTTCAATCAACTGTTAAATCCAACCAAGTGTATTAATAGAAGCAACATGAATATTGTACGAGTATTACGTCTTCGGTATTAAGCAACAGTAACTCGGATCAATAATTTAATTTTAGTTATTAAGCATCAAGCTTAAATGATGATCAATAATATTTTGAGCTTGCTGTCTGTGGTTATGATAGAATCTTTCTGACCAGTACAATTTTTGGAGTTCACTCCATAAGAATCGATTTTCATACAAGGCCCCCGTTATGGAAATTTTATGAGGAGTGAAATTAATACCAGCGCTAACTCAAAAGCGTTATGTTTTTCACGCACCTTTTACTTTGAAATCATGTACATATGTATATTGTATATACTGGTATATAGCCGACGTGTATAATTATATAAGGTGTATCATGTAGGTGTATTATGTAGGTGTGTGTGTAGGTGTAAGGTGTATAAAGTGTAAGGTGTGTAGGTGTGTGGCAGGACATAGAGCTCAGCTAAAATGTATACATAAGACCTTTATTGAAATACCTATGTTCACAAATAAAGATTAATTGATTGATTGATCTATTCAAATACGAAATATTTTTAGAGAAACATCTATAGGTGGTAAAAAATCCATAGCAGCGATATATTTTTTTTTTAATCTAAGTGTTTTATATTTTTCATCCATGTGTGTTTTTTTTTTATTTTTTTATTTTTGTGTCCTTGGTGCGTAGGGTGTGGGGCAGCACCAATGCCGTCCTGGCGATGATCGCGGACCGGATGGACTGCTCATACATACGGCACTGCTGTGATAGGCATGTTGCCGTCAGCAGGGCCGGGTAGCTATTAAGTCTGCTAGTCTGTCCGGTGCTCATTTTATTTTTATTTTTATTATCCTTTTAGTTGTGTGTTCTGTATTTGTGTGTACTCTGTATATGAGCTAAGGTTGCTCGAAATAAACGTATTTTTTTATTTTTTATTTTATAATTATTAAAATTTTAAAATTTCTTGAGACATTTTGCATAAA
This sequence comes from Dryobota labecula, assembly GCA_947523025.1. Classification (NCBI taxonomy): domain Eukaryota; kingdom Metazoa; phylum Arthropoda; class Insecta; order Lepidoptera; family Noctuidae; genus Dryobota; species Dryobota labecula. Next base: position 21,993,206 of record OX383289.1, on the reverse strand, counting down.
AACCTTTATTTATTCTATGAATGACACGTCTGGACGCGGCGTCGGTGGCGGCACGAGCGCGGTGAATTTTGATATTAATGAGTAGGTATTGATCATCATATCAAGTAAATTTAAATTATTTAATTTTTTTAATAATTTACTCAGATTAAAAAAAATCGTTTCCACGGCTTCTTTACCACATATAGGTGTATCTCTTCAAATATTTCGTGTTTGAATAGATACACCCTACATAGGGTATGCTGCGCGACAGCTGATGCATGTAATTATGTATGTTTAATATATATTACTTAAGGAGTAAACACCTGTCGTGCGTCGGAGCTAACACACACATACTTTTTTTTGAATTAGTGATTTTTATAACCGCAATTCGTGTGGCAGCCCTATCATACAAAAACAAAAAACAGACTTTTCGCATCATCAGCATTTGGTTGGGACAGAATCTTATGAAATATGCCTAAATATCAGAACGATATTATATCGGTAGGTCTTGTAAAAAATCTTACCGTTAAAACCTAGGTGAAGTAAGCTTGAAGTGAGCTCTCATTTGGATAGCACTATTAAGAGCTCACTTCAAGAATACTTCACCTAAGTTTTCACGATGAGATTTAACAGGTTAGACCAGCAGGATTGCAAGTAGTATTTTCGCAACAAAAAATGTACTTAGCTTGAATGTAATATGTACGCAAATGGAGCAGAAAAGTCCTTGGTCTCCACGACCATGGATCGGGAAGCGCAGCCTTATGGGCCGACGGCTTGGGACGGCTGGGACAGACTGAATGCAGAAGACGGAGACGTAGATATTGTGGTGCAACTCGGGAAAGCCAGAAACGCTTATATCCAGCAGCGGATTGCGACAGGCTAACTTAATTGAAGTACGCAGTTTGGTTAAAATTATTAAGTCTTATTTACACGATGCGATTTAATTGCCTATGGTTAGAAGGGGCTTGTGGAAAAGTAATAATAGCCGCATGGGTCGATGTTTTAGGTTAAGCTACGCTTGCCGCGGTTGTTCTGTGGATGGGTGACCATCTTTACATACCAAGACCCCTCCGTGCCTCGATAAGCACGTTAGACCGTTGGTCTCGGCTGTCATTTGTAGATCTTTGAAAGTTTAAGAGGTCCTCAGATACCCGAAAGTCTGACAACCAGTCTTATCAAGGGGTATCGTGTTACCTAGTAGCTGGGTTGTGGAGGTCCGATAGGCAGTTGCTCCATATAAAATACTGGTATTCAGCTGTGTCCGGTTAGACTGGAAGCTGACCCCAACAAAATTGTGAAAAAGCTCGGCTGATGATTATTTAATTGCATATGGCATACCATAACTTGAAGCAACAATAAAAGTTACACCGTCTAAACAGTTTTTAGACTATGCAGTCATTTGTTGCTTTAATTTTATTGTATTCCACAGGCTAGAAACTAGCATCGTTTAAATAGGGCTTCATTGTAAAACATGCAGTTTGAATGCGTTTGTCTGCCAAGGTTGGTATTGAAGCAGCAGTGAGTAACTACATACTTATTATGAACTTCAATAATACAGTCATTCGATTTTGTTTTCATGTTAACAAAAAGTTTGTTAAACGGTTAGGCCGCTTGTACACGCTAAGAAAAGTCACCGGGCCTACGCAAGAATTCGTGTCGTTTCGACACACGAACTGTGTACACTGTCACGGTGCTGAACAAGACAAAATCTTGTCTGCGCTAGACACGACGCGTTCTGAGTTGCTGCGGTATAGGGAGGGACGGAGCAGGTGAGGTGGTTCAGGTTGTTAGTGTACGTTTATCGCTTGGACGTGTTCTTCACTCACAAACAATTACAAATTAATAACAGACTTTACTAGAGCAGCCTACCATACCCTACACACGATTGGCCGAAAACAATCTCATCGTGTACACGTTCATATTTGTCTTGTCTGCAGCAGACACGACAAGTTTTCGTGCCTAGGTCCGACAAAATTCTTGTCGTGTACATGATGAATTGGTCCTATCTGCAGCAGACACGGTAAATTTTCTTATCGTGTACAAGCGGCCTAAGAAAGCAAAACACTAGCATGACCATTTTGACAACGTTGCGTTCAAATGTTTTTCCAACGACCTTTCACTCGACATTATAACGTTTTAAATTACCTTCTGCTGTCTTTTTGTATAGAACAAAAGAGTCAACTATAAAGAACTGCAATCTGCAATAAACAGTAAATTATATTAAGCCATTAGACGAGACTATGAGACTTCGTGACACACGAAATTCACAAATTTGTTTCATGGGTATGATTACAGCTCATCAATCATGTTGTATGTGTTTATTTTCTAATAAAACAAAGACAAATTGCATTTTGATGCTTATTACGTTTCTAATTCCTCCCGTGGGTGTCGTAAAAGGCGCCTACGGGACTTACTAGAGAACGGGCAGCAGCGTTCTCTATGCATTTTTAACACCATACTGCGATCGCCAACCCGCCTGCCAAGCGTGGCGGTTATGGCAACCCCCCCCCCTTTTGGGGGAGGCCTATGTCCAGCAGTGCACGTCTTTCGGCAGAAATGATGATGATGACGTTTCTAATATATCTAATTCGTATCGATTAAACATTAAAGTTTAAAGGTTATTCATCAAAAAGTAATAATACAATGTGACATATTCAGTGAGCCACAAAATAAGCGTCGCGTCGCTTGTATCTTGTAGCTCTGAAGTGAGAATTTTACAAAGTTATACAGTTTAAGAATGTGCATTGACCGACCCAGACGACCCCACAACTCTCTTCCAGGAGAGCAGTAGGGAAACAAGTACAGCTCGCAAACATAAAGTCCATCGCGAAATCCCCGACTAAATAGTCCTCTCCGACCCTTGTTCGTAAGCGAAGCGCAAGCTCGCGCCATAGCTGAGCCTGTAACTTTAAATTCTTCTGATAATAATCATAACCCTGATTTTATCCAGCCACCGTCGGTCCCTTGCCATCCTCCCTCCGACTCTGCCCTAAGCCTAGGTTCGTACCCCACAGGGGGTGCCCTTAGCGCGCAGTCGTTTAGTTTATAAATTTTACGCCCTGGCTGGAGGCTTTAAGTTTTTAGGAGCTTATGGCAACCACAGGAAAGACCGGTTAAAGAGTCACGAACTCTAAAAGTTAACTCTGAAATGCCCTAAATAAAAAAAAAAAATAAGAATGTGAGATAATGACAAAAAAAAAAGATTAGAGTTAAAATACAAAAGTATTTGTTACATTGCTGATAAAGTTGAGAAAAATGGTGATCAGCATTCATTAGTAGAAGAATGTTCGATAAATGTAGCCAAGTGTGATATTTTTTAAACTTTGGTTCATCAAAAATTGTTAAATATACCTTAATTTAGTATTTGCAGTGCAGCAGGAATCGAAAACCTGGGCATAATGCTACAGAGCACAGCTACAGACACAGAATCATCCGAATCCTTTGGCGAAAGCGCTTACAAAGCCGGATTATAAAAGCCGGCTGAAAGGTTAGCTGTAATGGACTTTGCTAACTAGGACATGCTGCCATGAAATATATAAAGGGAAATCTCGGAAATCACTGCACTATCAAATCCAATAACAAATCTGCTCATAGTCCAGGGACTGATCGCAGAAGAAAATAAGCAAAAATATTGGTTTACCAACAACTGTTCATACAGGTTCTATGTGAAAGGCAACATCTGCCTGCGTCTGTGTTTCCGAACGCATACAACCCTAATCTATTCAAAGTGAGAGTGAACAGGCTTCTTCTGGGTAAGCTCACTCCATCGTAGACTTTGTCTCTGTCATCCAGACCTAGACTAAAGTCAAGAGCAAACTCATAGTAGAATAAAAAAATTTAAAAAAAAACATGTGAAATATATAATATAGATATGGGTTGAGTGATGATTTTTATTTGAGTATGAGATCACGTCACTTCAAATTGATTATGATTTTATGAGTAATGAAATGATCGCGGAACGGCTTTTATAATTATCGTTAGTTATTTAGTAGGCATGGGTCGTACTTGTCAGTTAGCGAAATTTAATTTTTCATAGTTTGCGACATTAATGGCAGTGTATTTAGGTATTGATTAATAATCATGTCAATCATAAATAAGTTATTATCAGTGATATTTGGTGCAAGATATGACCATTTAGTATTTCATGGCAATCTAGCGTTCTTGCAAACAAATACCTGGTTAAAATTAGTAATTCAATTTTAATTAAATAATTAAAATTAAATTAGCTAAGGGTGGTCGTCCTCGTCTAATCAAGACAATGATTCACTTAATACTAAATGCTATACCCGAAGTCTCTAATTCAGATAATTTATGTAAACAAAGTAATGTCAAGAAATGTCACTGTCAAAATGACAGGACAGTGGTGCAAAACATTTTATCATTAAATGTTTTTGTAAATAATTATCGATAAAATTAAAATGAATTAATTATAAGAACTATGCAAACAAAATACCGTTGCCAAACAATGTTTTTTGTAGTGTGTCGGAGGCACGGTATATGATAGTCATAATCAGCCCTTTTAAGCCCAGTGCTAGACGTAGGCGTCCCAAAAACGATTTCCAATCGAAACAGTTTACAGCCGTTTTCATCCAAAATGTGGCTAGATATGCTACTTACAATATGAATCTATTTATGAGAGTTGTAATATTAGTGTTGTTGAAGATGTTAAAAATTTGAAAATGTTTGGATCTCCTGCAATTTTACCAGTATCATAAAACATTTTATACCAGAAAATCTCCTTTTATTAATAACTTTGTTTAAAACCGAAAATTTATAAAAATTATGACGGTATGATTCCTGATGACTTTTTAATTATTATTTCTTAAAGTCAGTACTTAAAAGAAAATAGAACCTCTTTTTTCGCAATGTTATGTGAATTACCATTACGAAGATATTTTTTTGTTATGTTATCCCCTTTGTTTACATAAATTATCTGAATTTGAGACTTTGGGTATAGATAAATTGCATTCGCCGCACATTACACGCGCAAAACTAAAAAAAAAAAACCGCAAGCATTGTGCTGTTACGTGCGCGCCGCCCAGTACTGGGCATTTTATCGAAACTTGTGAGATCTGTCATTGTGACTTCAGTCCGTGCTTCAGTATCGCGCAGTCTCGCAACATCACAATTCGCACCGCAGCGCAGCGCCCGAGCGGGACGGCCTGTCTGAATCACCGAAGTTCGCGTTCATGTTCATTCAAGTAATGATTTAAAAGCATTGATGATTTTGTCGTTGTCATTGCATGATGAAATGATTTTAAAATATCGATGATTTTAACATGTGACATAATATCGGACTCATCTCTAATGCGAAACTATGTATGCAACAGTGCAACAATCATTTACCTTCAGACAAACTCCGCATGCATACCTAAATAAGTTGTACAAATATTATCCTATGTGTATTTAGAATTATAACAAGATTCCTAATCAAATTAAAGAACTTCCAATGATCCGCTTCAGAAAGGCCTTACGCAGTTGGTTAATTGAGAAATCCTTCTATATATAAATCCGTATAAAATAATTCTTTCAATTAAAATTAAAATGATCTAATTGTATACCTAAAATTTGCATGTCATTATGTTATAATTAAATATGCTAAGCTACATTATACTACCGTTGTAACCATATTTATCTGCAAATAAATCTTTGACTTTGACTACAAAAAATATATTTATCTATATATATAAAAATGAATCCCTATTTCCCTTGGTCACGGCATCACGCGTGAACGGCTGGACCGATTTCGCTAATTATTTTTTTGTTGTGTTTGTTATTGTCAGGAGAAGGTTCTTATGTAAGAAAAATGAAAGAAAGTAAAAAAAAAAAAATTGTAAGAAAACGACCATATTTACATTTTTATTGTAATAATAAGTAGGTAACTCTATCTTCTAATGTAACTTTATGGCGTTTGACATAACGTGTCAGTCATCATTTGGTAGGTCTGAGAATAGATTTTATCAAAAAAAAAAAATAAGGTTTTAGTTAGGTAGGGTAGGGTAGGTAGGGTTGGTAGGGTAGGGTAGGGTAGGGTAGGTAGGTGGGTAGGGTAGGGTAGGTAGGTAGGGTAGGTTAGGGTAGATAGGTAGGATAGGGTAAGGTAGGGTAGGGTAGGTAGGTAGTTTCCTTTGCGCGTAGACAAACTGCCACAGTCAAATAGCTTTTGACAGAACGAAGTCTGTCGGGTCAGCTAGTATATACTTAAATAAAAAAAAACCGGCCAAGTGCGTGTCGCATCACGCACAATGAAGGGTTCCGTAGTTGGGATGAATTTATCCCAAGAACAAACTTAACATTGTAGTTAAAAAACAAGTTCTCTCATACGTTCTAACCGCAAATGTACGTTTGTACGCATAATATTGAGAGAATTACCATGTTATTTCAAGACCATAGACTTCTTTTAGGTTTTCGTGTAATCTATAGAGATTACACGAAAACCTATGATTACACGAAAGTCTATGGTCTTCTGGTATGGTATGGTTTATGGTCTTTACCTATGTAAAGAACTATTTCTGTATTTCTCAACAACAAAATACGACCTAAACGAATGTGGCCTTTAGATCGAATTTTGTTGTTTCGTGTCTCAATATGAAACGTTATAAAGGATATTAAAAAATTCTAAACACACTTACCGAGGTTGCTGATTGAGCCTTTTTTCATGATTCCTTCTCAGTCACGAGATAATACTTTTTTTTAAGAGTGACGCTAGTGGACCGTAGTATGCCCTAAAGAAAGACTTTCAATTTGCTCTTCTTAAGAAAGACTTTCAATTTGCTCTTCTTAAGAAAGACTTTCAATTTGCTCTTCTTAAGAAAGACTTTCAATTTGCGCTTCTTAAGAAAGACTTTCAATTTGCGCTTCTTAAGAAAGACTTTGAATTAAGAAAGACTTTCAATTTGCGCAAACTTAATTAAAGTAATAGTCGAGAGAATAAACTGAAAAAAGCACCTAACGGTAATCCCTTTCAAAGCGTTTCGTATTCCTACAACGACTTGCAACATGATTGTTATAAGATTTTCGTTAGCTTTTGTCAATCCTATACATTTTCAAAATTTCCATCTTCGGCCCTCAGGTGGACAGATTGCAACAACAAAAATACATTATTCCGATAACAATATACTACCACTAATTTCCCTGAGGGATGCAGCTGTTGAAGGGACATTGTTCGTAATTCATACATAGCTTCTTCCTATGAGGGTAGACAGAAATTATAGAACGCCACCTGCTAAGCTCCACACATACTCCTTTTCCTTCATTTATGTTCATACATCTGGTCACACATGGACGCCGGTTGCGAGAAGTACCCACCTGCACCTTTCTGGAGAACATCACCAATTGGGTCACTATGTCCTCCTAGGGCATTTTCACTCACATCTGCCTTGTGAATAACTTTTTGTTAGTCACCTTTTGGTTCCGTGTGGTGCCGGACGTAAAGAATAGCACCACCCCTTTTCCTCCCGTGGGTGTCGTACTCGTAAAAGGCGACTATGGGACTTACTAGAGAATGGACAGCAGCGTTCTCTATGCATTTTTAACACCATACTGCGATCGCCAACCCGCCTGGCAAGCGCGGTGATTAAGGAAAACCCTCTCCCAATTGGGGGAGGCCTGTGTCCAGCAGTGGACGTCTTTCGGCTGAAATGATGATGATGATGATGATGATGAGTCGCCTTTAATTCATCCTCTCAACATGAACAAACCATCTAAGCTAAGCCTTTGTGATTCATCATTATGCTTACAAACTGGTTGTGATATCAACAAGTCTGAAGTCTATGTACATTTTTAGCAAAGTGTTCTCTTGTTGTTAAGTGTTTTACAACTAAAAACCGGGCAAGTGCGTGTTGGACCACGCACAATGAAGGGTTCCGTAGTTGCGATGAATTTATCGCAAGAACAAACTTAACTTTAGTATTTGAAAACATGTTCTCCCATGCATTCTAACTGCAAATTTAATTTGGTAGACAATCAATCGTTAGGGGGGGGGGGGAATGGTCAATTTTCGCCTATTTTCACTTATAACTTTAAAACGATTTATTTTAAACTTTTTGAATTGAATTAAAATATTTGAGACCCTCATACTATATCCTTTCATTTGATATGTCACACGGTACAGATTGAAAAACTTTTTTTATTTAATTTTTTCTTATTTGCCCCCCAGAACTGACCCCGATATTCTAAATTCATTTATTTTCGGTTCACGTCCGTATTTAGGTCACTCAAATTGATATACCAAATTTCAACTTAATCGGTCCATTACATTCGGAGCAAATTAGCTGTGACAGACGGACAGACAGACACACGAGTGATCCTATAAGGGTTCCGTTTTTTTTTTTCTTTTTGAGGTACGGAACCCTTAAAAGTAGGTAAACACGAAAACACCGTTTCGTGAGGAAACCAGTATGTCCTAGAAGCAAAAATTCGAAGACATGTGACATCAACACCCGGGCCTAGTGCTCGAGTGGTGGATTACGGCCCATTCCCTCTCACAGAAAGGTCTCAGCACACAACACATACTTACATATATACATACATAAACACATACACAAACCCTTATACACACATACATACGTACATTATAGGCTGATTGTTTTTTTAATGTCTGTACCTACAAAGTAAAAGTTGCATAGGTACTGGTAGTAAAGAAAACGAAAAAAATATACTGTAAATTGGAAAAGAAATCAGAGATCACCATTACAAGTTGTCAAAAGTTTTGGTGATCAGCCGTTCATAATGTCGTTGTGACGAACGTAAATAAAAAATTAATTAAATGCCAAGTCATTTAATATTCATATCTAAGTTTATAACCAACTACAAAATAAATTAAGCTTTATACTGTCTCAAAACTTTGTAAAAAGACATTGCTTGCGTTATTATTAAAAATTGCTGTCATTATTCTACTTATACTCGTACAAGACCATTAAAAATGTATTCTTTGATGCTTGTATTACATCAGTTTCTTATATTAAAATAAATAATAGCAACATTGTCTTCTAAAGGAGCTGTTCCATAAAATATTTTGCATTATTTTACTTAATAGACTGTAAATATAGCAAAATCAATATTAGTGCCTTGTAAGACTATCTCGATGGTCTGGTTGTCGCAAGCGCTAGGAGGTCCTGGGTTCTATTCCTGTGTTGGGCAAAGTGTTATTGGGTTTTTCCATGAATGGATTTATGGATTTTTGCTCGGTTGATGGCAATAGGCTCGACCCCTACGAGTATTACATGACATGTATTTATTAAACATAACTGGCGAAATGTGGGTGCACCTCTGTAACTTTTTTTTTTCCGTGAGGAAATCCTCATGCATAACCTCCGTCTGGGAAGAACGGAAGGTTATGTCGGACTCCTAACGACTAAAACCCCACTGTTCCTTCTAGTACAGAAAGAACAAACCTTCGAATGTTCTAGTATCTACTAGTAGTAGATACTAGAACATTAGAAGGTCTGTTCTTCGCCAAGTTGTGGTTGTTCCATCACCAAGTGCGACCGATTGCACAGCCGCACGTCCTCGCGTGCATATAATAATACGTGCCAGTTATTTGAGCCTGACTGCTCGAGCATCGACACAGCCCGAATTTCACCGCACGCAGGCCTCTTCTTATGGTGGCCGGGGATCGTTAAGCGCCCTTCGACGCTCGTCTGCTCTTCTGATGCGCGTGGAATGAGAGGTATGCTCTCTATCCCTCTCCGTCAAATCCTTGGCATGCATCACCTCCTCGCAAAAAGAGGCGACACCATCCCACGTGTTTTCGCTTCCGACCATGGACTTAATTACGGCCGGAAGCAAGAGATCACCCGCACCAAGTATCGCGACGAGGGCACAACTCTGTTAGGACCAAGCTAATCACTTCTCCAGCGTATGTTGCGCCATTTCCTCGGGGCAGACCACACAGTGATGAGAAGCGAGCGACCTATGCGACCCAGGTACTTGCCTCAACATCCGTGCGCGGTTAGATGACGCTGTCAAACTGAGGGTGTCATGCTGCCTTTCCAGCCATTCCTCCATAACAGGCCTTGTGTGATAAGGGTGACCTGGGTTGTGCAAGGCACCTCTGACTAAGTGTACGGCCTGAGTGAAAAGGCGTGCGGCGGGGCATTTTGCGTTGCGTGCAAGCGGCGAAAGATTGTTCGCCGCGACGCTCGCCGCCACTCAGGGCCTCAAGTCTGCTATTACAATAGTGTCAGAATGGTCGAGACCATTGTGATTATTTGACAGTGTTTGTATGGCAAATCTGTCAAAAACTCACAATGAAGAGACCATTCTGACACTATTGTAATAGCAGACTTGAGGCCCAGGACACTCGCGAGGGATTGTATGTGTTTAACATGAACGCCGCACGCGCCGCCCCGCCGGACGCTCGAGTCCAGCGTGCACTCAGTTTGAACACTAACGTTTCGAGGAACACAAGCGTGTTATTATGTTGCTATTTGTGAATTTAACAACTAATATAAAAATAAGTACACCACTTTGTCATATAAAATGCTAAAATCCATTCGGATCTTTCTCTTCTTACTCGTTATCATCGTTTCGTCGTTATTATTCAAACCGGCTAAGTGCGTGTCAGACCACGCACAATGATGGGTTCAACATCGTAGTTGAGAAACATGTTACCCCATACATTCTGTATGGAGAATATGTTTTTCATATTTTTGCAAATGTAACTTGGTCGTTTATTACTCGGTAACTTGTAAAGCCTATTTAGCTGTGATAGTTTTCCTTTCAACTTCGTTATATGTATATACTACTGCTGTGATGTTTTTCACATATCCAAATACAACCATTTAGCTGGCAGGGGGACACACTTGACTCTAACAAAAATTAGCACTTTAAAGCATAATATTACGCAAACGGTTCCCTGAATCGAAAAATGGTTTTCACAAACCCACAATATTTTTGAACAGCCTATCCAATTACTCACACTATGGGATAAATGAGAGAAAAAAAATATCATCCCAACTTTACGTGGAAAGGTACCCTAAAAAAAATTCAAGATTTTATTTTACTACTTTGTTGCGTAATTAATATGTACCCATACCAAATTACAACTTTCTATACCCAAAGTCTCTAATTCAGATAATTTATGTAAACAAAGTAATGTCAAGAAATGTGACTGTCAAAATGACAGGACAGTGTTGCAAAACATTTTATATATAATTTTTTTTTTTGTAAATAATCTACTATGAAATTAAAGTGAATTAATTATAAGAACTATGCAAACAAAATACTGTTGCCAAACAATGATTTATGTAGTGTGTCGAAGACACGGCCTATGATCGTCATAATCAGCCCTTTTAAGTCCACTACTAGACGTAGGCCTCCCAAAATCGATTTCCACTCGAAACAGTTTACAGCCGTTTTCATCCAAAATGTGGCTAGATATGCTATTTACAATATGAATCTATGAATGAGAGTTGTAATATTAGTGTTGTTGAAGATGTCAAAAAATTTAAAATGTTTGGATCTCCTGCATTGTTACCAGTATCATAAAATATTTTATACTAGAAAATCTCCTTTTTTTAATAACTTTGTTTAAAACCGAAAATTTACAAAAATAATTACGGTATGATTATTTTTTAATTATTATTTCTTAAACGCAGTACTTAAAAGAAAATGGAACCTTTTTTTTCGCCATTTTATGTGAATTACCATTACGAAGATGTTTTTTTGATATGTTATCCCCTTTGTTTACATAAATGATCTGAATTTGAGACTTTGGGTATAGTACTAATAGTTTCTGAGCTAAGCCGCGGACAGACAGACAGACTGACAGACAGACATAATGAAACTATAAGGGTTCCTTGTTGACTACGGAACCTTAAAAACGGAGAGGTGATTTGCACAATAATTTTAGTTTTCTTGTCACTTTATTTTTAGATGAAAGAAGGAATTGAAATCATTACGTACAGTATAATATTTTCTTTTTGAATAGTATGAGTCAGATAAAACGATACCTTTTGATTGAGTAACGCAATACGTGTAGACATAGACAGATATAGCTGTTATACCTACTCTTAAGTAATGTTCGACAAGGAGCTAATACTCAAACATACCAGTAGGTCGAACTTTATCAACTAATGATCCGCTCAAAGCCGAATACATCCGTGTTCAGTGTTAAGTCTACGTTGTGATGTAGATCTAAGCACAATTATGAACTGGTCCAAGTTAAAGTAAGTTTGAGTAGCGAACTTGTGTCGTTATACGTACCGAAGTATTTAAGTACGAACAAGGTGTGAAAATGGATGACACTATTTAGGGCAAGCCTGTTTTACCTCAAGATAAGATAGACGATAATACATGAAAGGACTTAAACATAATTGGCGAAATGTGTGTCTGTTTTATGTAGATACAACGCTGTGAAACGGCCGCGAATACGAGCTGTAGTTCGTATGTTCGAATCCAGTCAGGCACTTTACTTGGTGTAACTTATTTAATCACCACTGCTCTCAAAACGGTGAAGGATAACATCTTGAGGAATACTATGTCCTAGAACAGAAAATTCGAAGACGTGACATCTATCTTATCCTTTATTCCTCTGATATCAGAGGAATAAAGGTCAAGATCAGAATCTCACGATAAGTAATTTTCGTTCTTTTATTTACTTAGATAGGTAGCTTTACGGGGCTAATTTTTGTGGTTTCCTGACTAATGATAAATGATTTTATTTCTGTAAATAGGTTTGTACAAACACCTTTACACGTCAATCATATTTTCATGAATTGAGCTATCGAATAGCCTATAGTACAGGCTATTTAATATCACGCTAGGTCCCTTAGGAGCCGAATAAAAAAAAAGTTAGAAAGAACGCTAAGCGAAATCGAAGTAATCGCATGCAGGCAATGCGTTGCGATGGAGAGGGTTGAGGAAACAAGAAATTTCACACGGACGACCACGTCACGAATAGAAGCTAGTATTCAATAGTTTACATCCTCGATCCCACTTTATCGATAATTTCGACTATTATTCCCACTAAATATTATATTAAAACGTACCTATTTGGTTCTGCCAGCGACAATCCATTACACTCAGACTTTAACCATCTGTGTTCAACTCTCATAAAGCGTGAATTACTAAAAGGATTCCAGGGAATTAGCACTTAAATATGGAGAGTACAAACCTTCTGTTATAATTTTAATTTTATTCAGTTTGACCTTAATTTGCATGTCTCTTTTACAAAAGATTAAATATAATTTATATGTAAAAGCATGAGTATACAATCATCGAGATAAGTGTGCAAGTAAAATATAAGAGCGATTTTTCAGAAATCTGGAGTATAAACATGGTGGTTTGACATATTTTCTATACAAAAGCTGCAAATACAATTTTATTTCGTCAGATAAAAGTTATCTGAAGATTGAGAAAACTGCCCTTAAAAGATTAAAGATGAGCTTATAGAGGTCGTGAGGAACAGTGTGTAAAGTTCACTCATAGTCTATAAAAAAGGTAGGATCCTCCGACGGTTGATGTCGAGATGTAGTATATATGCTAGTCGCGCGATAAACTCTGATTGCGCGATGCAGGATTTGTGACGTCAGGTCTTTGATGCGTAGTTCTCATGTGGCGTTATGGATCCACATCACTCCCCTCCGGAGACCTGAGGTCGATAATGGGCTGAGTCAGTGCATATAATGCTTGCCAGGGCCCGTTATGGTTGCAGTGAGTCGGAACCGGATGCCGCATAGTTCACAGTGAGTCCGAACTGTCTGCGGAGATTCTTTAGTAAGTCGGGGGGTGGCGCTGCGTTATGCTCCAGTGAGTTAAAAATGCATAGAGAACGCTGCTGCCCATTCTCTAGTAAGTCCCTTAGTTGCCTTTTACGACACCCACTGGAGGAAATGGGGTGGTGCTATTCTTTACGTCCGGCATCACCCGGTACATTATGACGGTTATTGCCTAATAATGCATAATGCCTTTCCTAACCTAAAGATACACTGTTCGTCAGACTGTTAGGCTACAGACTAGATAATCTAAACCAATAAACAAAATTGAAGTGTCTGTTTGTTATGTCAAATACAGATATTTACTAAATGCATTTATGAAAGTTACGGTATGAATAATTACACCAAAAAATGTTTTTAACTTTTGTCTGTCTGCTTGTTTATTCCGGCTTATCTCCAAAACGGCTGGACTGATTTTGACAGGGCTTTGAATGGCAGATAGCTGATATTATAAGGAGTGACTGAGTACTTTTATTTTAAAAAAGATACGCGGGCAAAGCCGCGTGCAGCAGCTAGTATCATAATATATAGAATAAGAATAGTAATTAAAATGTCAACCACGTCCTACTTTAATGTGTATTTAAGGCAATCCCCAAGTCAATTATGCTTAATAATTGTCGATTTATCTACCAAATACATCGCTTTAGGCTTTATTTCATCACTAGCTTTTGCCCGCGGCTTCGCTCACGTTAATTTAGAATTTGACAATCAATTCGGGTTGTACTCTGCTTTCAATAATAAATCGAAAGATACGTGGCGCCATCTATTATCATAAGAACGTTATTGTTGTTTTTTTTTTTTCGGGATGAAAGGTACCGTTTCTGTACATCTGACAACGTACATATATGCAAAATTTCAGGATGGTCGGTTCAGTGGTATAGGCGTGAAAAGGTAACAAACAAACTTACTTTCGCATTTATACTAATATTAGTTAGGATTCTGAGATAACATAAAATATCGCTTGTATTGCCCGAAGGGTAAGGCAGATCCCTATAGTAAACCCACAGTTCGCCAGTTAAATATTTTAATATTTTTCTTTCATTATGTCTTTCTTTTATAATTTATTTGGCAACAACCAACCAACAAATCTAGAGCGCGGCCTGCTTTTGAAAAATTCCTTATGGATAAACACAACAACAACTAATAAATAACCCGACCTAGGAATCGAACCCATGACTTCACGCTCAGCAGTTGCGCTTGCAGCCAAACAACCACTAGAAAATTGAGGCAGTCAAGGCAGTCATATTTATATATATTTCTATACTAATATTATTAAGCTGAAGAGTTTGTTTGTTCGGTTGAACGCGCTACTCTCAACAACTACTAGTTCGAATTGAAAAAATATTTTTATTTTTGGGTAGCTCAATTCTCCAGAAAGGTTGTATGCTATTTAACATCACGCTACGACCCTTAGGAGCCGAGCAAAATGACAAAAAGTCGGAAAGAAAGTTAAGAGAAAACGAAGTAATTACGCGGGCGGGCGATGCGATGCGATGGGGTGGGTTGTGGGCCGAAATTTTACGCGGACGAAGTCTCGGGCAGAAGCAAGTCTGAGATAAATACACTAAAAAGAAAATATTATGTTGAAAGGTTCTAAAAGGGATGTTTTGTTCCTGTATATGTAACAAAAGAACCCCTTTTATAACCTTTAGAAAAACGCAGTAGCCAATTGAGCTCTGGTAAAAGTTACAAAAGAAATGTTGTTTATTATCGGAGCAAGCTTTAATACCTTTAAAGAAACTTCCCCTTGAAGCAATAAGAGCAAAATTAACTGAATTAATCCAGTTTATACAATGTTTATTTTTGCCTGTGTTCCACCAAATATACTGAATGTGCACCAAAATATAACCTAACCTAACCTAACCTTTAATATTTGGTGCACGATCAGTATTTTTCGGGGAAGAATAAAATTTTAGAAATGCATACATAGATGTACCTTAAGATTTTTGGTGAACACAAAAATATTATCCTTTATTTAGGGTCGGCGCAACATTACTTTTTCTTCAATACTTCTCTATTAGTTGTCATCTCGATAGTCACTCCCTTTCTAGCCATATCATCGTTAAGGAGTATAATATTACACTCAATTATTTTCTACATTGGCACAGCTTTAAATTTTTTTTTTTTTCGGTAGACGGTTTTCACCACTGTTTGTTTTTAATTTAACCTAGCTATGCTACATTAGCAAGGAAACATAACTTAGTACAGTAAAATTTTATCACGGTAATCCAAAAAATTGCAGTTCTTACATATAAAAAAATTAAAAAAACGCCTTAACTGTTGATTTAAATATTTTGCTGAACACAAACGAACCAAAGGACTATGTTTTTATCGTAGGAGGTGGCTATAGTTTCTGACTAACCCCATGGAAAAGAGGTGTTAGTGTATGTATGTATTCGTTTATCTTGGATAAAAAACAAAATCTTATGTAAACTTACAATAGTGTTGTCACAAAATATAGTCACCTAAATTTATTTATTTGAGATCACCAACAAAGGATACATACACAGTATAAATCACAACAATACGAAAAGTTATTTCACGTATGCTCCTTCAATTACAGGAGACCACATCATGCACATACAACTAGGTGTTAATAGGGTAAAAATAATAAGTAATAAAAACAGAGAAAATAAATGTTGAAAACACAAGAAAAAAAAATTGACTTCGTTTATAAAAAACTGGTTTAACAATTTACTGAAAACCTTCGAACCCTACGTAAGACAATATGTCTACCACTTAATTTTACGCATAATAAAGCTAGGTAAATGGGAGTACCTAAATAAATCGCCTATAAACTTGAGCCCACAAGACCGCTTCTCTGTGGTAAGTATATCGCCTCATGACGTTTATGACTGGTAATTAATTAAAAAAGCCTGTCTTAGATCAGGTACCTAATTAAATTTTAGGTACATAAATAATTCAATTTGATGAAACTACCTTTCATCAAATTGAATTATTTATGTTCTTAGTTATATAGTAGGTATTACAAAACAAATTCATATTTAAGACAATATATGACACTTCCCGTGACCAGGGAGCTGGCTCATTCTTTGGCCAAAGAATCAGCATTGCCAATCAACGTGCCATTGCCATGCCATTTTGTATTTATTTGTATAGTTAGTTAGTCATTTAATTCATAGTTTGACCGATATCACTGTACCGCGCCTCAGGTATGTGCGCAGCGAGACGGGGGCCACTCCTTCGTACCGCCCCTCCCCCCGCCGCGGATTCCCTAGGTGCGATACAGTCGTATCGGTCAAACTAAAGTTCCTATTGTAAATAGTTGGTTGTGGATAAAAAAAAAAAATACAAATTTATTTAATACTAGCTTCTGCCCGCGACTTCGTCTGCGTGAAATTTCTGCCCATCCATCGCGTCGCATTTACATCCCGTCGCTCGCCTGCGCTAAAACTTCGTCATCGCTTAGCGTTCTTTCTGACTTCCGTTCTTTTCGCTTGGCTTCGAAGGATCGTAGAGTAGATATATAGCCTATAGCCTTCCTCGATAAATGGGCTATTCAACACTAAAATATTTTTTCAATTCGAACCAGTAGTTCCTAAGATTGGCGCGTTCAACCAAACAAACAAACTCTTTAGCTTTATCCATACTAATATTATAAATGTGAAAGTAACTCTGTCTGTCTGTCTGTATGTCGGTCTGTCTGTCTGTCTGTCTGTATGTCGGTCTGTCTGTCTGGCTGTTGTTATGTTACGTTTTCACGCTTAAACTACTGAACCGATCGTCATGAAATTTGGCAGAGATATAACCTGGGATATGGAGAAGGACATAGGCTACTTTTTTACGCGATAACCGACATCCACGCGGGCGGAGCCGCGGGCAAAAGCTAGCAAATTATATAGCTGACCCGCGCAACTTCGTCTGCGTCACCTACTCGTAAGAGAGTGGTTTAAGTAATGAATTTTCTACTTATTTTGTTGCGGAGTTATTTTAAAATTATGATATCTCCTAAGATGTTGATTGGAATCAAGTGATGTCAAGGACAATTTTGTTTACATTTAAATACTTGTGATTGATAACATATTTATTTGGAAAAGGATTAATATTACGTTGTTAAAACTCGTTCGCAAATAATGAATTAATTTCGAAAAAATTTGATTACCATAGTAAAAGGTTATACTCGTAGTGAGTCAATCTTAAAAGATAGACATATCTGGTGGTACAGGAACTTGGATTGGAAGGTGGCCCCCAAACTAGGCATTTGTCTGTATCTTGGGAATATTGTAAAAAAAATATGTTAATAATAACATTTATAATTGTAAAATATTTTAATTGGGTAGGGATTACTCCCTAACAATTTTTTTTTTTTTCTTCGATTTATGTTCAAAAATGTTTGAACTTTACTAGAATATTATTGGTACAGCTATTACACACATAACATCAGGCCTGTTTTCCCTGAAGTGTGACCGGGTCCTCACGGAGACGATCGGCGGCGGCGATCTCTCGCGTCCTGCCCTAGTCCAAGCCATGGTCCCGAGCGAGAGTGCATGGGAGGCAGTCACCTTCTTCTGCGAAGCAGTAATGCTCGCGAAGGAGGAGACGGAACGCATGAGGTAGCGGCAGTCTGTGCGCTCGCACGCCCCTAGTCGTCGCAGGAGACGCCCTGGGCGGCGGGAATCGATAGCCGATTCCCGGCCACCGTAGGCGCGGGCTTGCGGACGGCGAGCTATGGGCAGCTCGCTGTCCGGTAAAGACCAGGCCCAGGTCGATGGCGCGTTGCGTTTCACGCGCGCCTCAAATAGATGTCAGCAGGCACTAATGGGATCCGCTAGGACCGGTGCCTGCCAGGGTTGTAGGTTTGTCCGAAAGGGATACATGGTACACAGGCAACTGAAGGAACACGGATGGGTTTTAGTCAGTAAAAGTCTGACACGCCCTCCAGCTCCGCCCAGAGCGGGAGAAGTTATTTGATAATTTCACACCCAAAAACAAAAGGCAGGGGTATAAGTACCAAACAAACCCCACCAATTGGGGGATTCTTATGTCCTGCAGTGGACGTCTTTCAGCTGAAATGGTGATGATGATGATGATAAGTACCATAGTACACACATTTAGCGGGTTATGTTTAAGTTCCATGTAACAGGGGGCGAGACTATAATTATTATTCATATTCTTTATCATAAACTCTTCAAGTTCATTGATATTTTTGCTATTTTAAATAACAAGCTGTCAAAAGAAATTTTAATTTTCCACCTCGTTTGAAATACCCAAAAGTATGAAATAGTCTAAAAAAATATTAGGTTTAAAGAAATAAAAAGCAGCTTAGTTGTTGTTAAAGGTGTTTCAGAATTCTCAAAGAACACTCGATGGTAATTGGGGAACACACATAATGACAATTGATGAATGGGTTTCATTTTTACAGTTCACCTACGTCTATGATATTAATGACGTCTAGCAGACGAATTTTTCAAATCTATGAAGCATTGGATTAACAATAAATAACCTTCAAAACTCTCGTATTCTCATTCAAACTGTGTAACGGAATTAGGGTGCTGAATAGAATAGAATTCAATCAATTACAAAATTAAACTTGCACGTGACTAGTTCAACATTGCAAAAAGTATTAAAAATTCGACGCAACAGAAACACGTTCCTTGGACGTGTTTACCGTCTTAAACCACTATAAAGTTTAAAAGATAATGCATTTATTCAGTTTCGTTCATACTAAGAACTGCTTTTTATTAGGGTTCCGTAGTCAACAAGGAACCCTTATAGTTTTTCCATGTCCGTCTGTCTGTCCGCGGCTTAGCTCAGAGACTCTTAGTACTAGACAGCTGTAATTTGGTATGGGTATACATATTAATTACGCCGACAAAGTGGTAAAATAAAATCTTGTTTTTTTTTATGGTACCTATCTCCCCTACATGTAAAGTGGGGATGGTTGTTTTCTCGTCTATCTCATATTGTTGTATCCCATTTTTCGACTCAAGGATCCGTTTGTGTAATATTAACTTTAAAGTGCTAATTTTTGTTACAGTCAAGTGTGCCTCCCCCTGCAAGCTAAATGGTTGTATTTGGATATGTGAAAAAATTCACAGCAGTAGATAGTATCTAAAACGAAGTTAAAAGAAAAACTATCGAAGTTAAATCGTTACCGAGTAATAATTGACCAACTTAATTAAAATATACATGTTTCTCAACTACAATGTTAAGTTTGTTCTTGGTATAAATTCATCCCAAATACGGAACCCTTCATTGTGCGTTGTCCGACAGGCAATTGGCCGTATTTTTATATTTATTTTTACTTAAATTTCATTTGTTTCCAGTTTACATAGTGGCGTCAACTTAAAACTTGTTTTTCGCGATATTGCATTGCACTTCTCATCTAAAAACATTATTGAAAAGCTTTATATTATGTCTCTTTTACACAAACTGTTCAAACCAAACGCACAGACTTATTTCCAGACAAAAAAACGTGTCTAAATACTTTTAATAGTGAAAATTCGAGCACCATTCTAAGGCTCTTAATAATATAAAAATATCTCTCTTTTGACAAATTCTTATTAAATTTTAAAGACCTAACTCAATGGCACTTTCAAGCGCTTATGGAATTCTGAAACTTTCCTTGATTCTTTAACAAAGACGTTTTTTTATGTACTTCGGCAAAAATATCACTATAATAAGTGCACCCAAGGACAATCCTCGGTTGGTGTAAGATTATTGCAAGATATGGAACCAAAGATATTGGATTATAGGTTTGGGTGGCTATGGAAAGACTATGGCCCCCGCCTGAACAATTTTTTATATAAAATACACAGATAAAATGACAGGGGGTGACTTGCACACACAATGATGGGCTCCCGAAAATGGTCGCTAGCACATAGTGTCGTAGCGACAAGGGGGCAACTTGTCCTGAGGTGCTTATGAGAAGTGGAGAGGTATTCCACGGCTATCAGGACAATCCCGGTAGTACGGTCAAGATCCCAACCATCATCTTACTGGAATACTTTGTTCTTCCGAGCACGTTTGCTTTTGCGACTCTCCACTCAAGCCGGCCAATAAAGGCAAGAAAGAGGTGGGAGCTCAATGCCTCGTTATTGTTAACTCCAGCCGGCCATTATAAGGCAAGCCAGAGGTGAGGAACAAGATTTCTCCCGGGACATAGGGTCCGTAGGGTCGCTACTGCTATTACAGCTTGCCACATGCTGCCCTGCGGGTTTCTGTTCTGTATCTCTCTTGGTCTGACTCCTCACCCTAGACCTGTTTCTGCAAAATAAACTCCACCGGTACAGACCTAGAATTTAGGAGCGCGCAAGCCCCACCACGAAGTCAAAGTAGAGATACAGCGGTGGGGTTATTATATTATTTTTTTTTTTTTTTTTTTTATATTTCATTAGAAATAAGCATCACCTTTGTACGTATTTTTCTGTTCCTATCTTCTTGTCTGTTTATATGTGTGTACATAAATTGTTAAATAAATAAATAAACACTAAAAAGATGGATAATTTTCCCGATGTTTCAATTTGCGCTCAAAAAATAGCCTTGTAATATTATGTATATAGTTTTCTATTTTAATAATCAGATTGTAATGTAATTTCAGACTGATATCTCAGGTACCCACTTTAACAAAAACCGCGCGAACATAGAAGCTGTTCTATTCCGAGAAACTATATTATTAGTCTCACACCTCCATTACTCCTCAACTAATTATGTCGATATATATATGTGCACATTATTGTCAAATACTACAATAGGTAGAGGTTTAATCTAGAAACATTTCTCGTAATTTGACGATGCACTGCGGGCGTAATGTGTGTGGTTCTGAAGGATAGGAAGACATGTCATCAATGATCGACAAAGTAATTACATAATCATAAATTGTTCTTCATAAATAGGCTTCGGCCTTACTGCTTGACCATTTCAAAGAACATCACTAATGATATTGTATTTATCCTGAAAAGTACCACTTGAAGTCCAATTGTGGTACTTAAAAAAACGTTCAAATTCAAGTCGCAATCTCATCTCAGCGACTCAATCAATCTGCCCAGCCTTTTCCCAACTATGTTAGTGTCGGCTTCCAGTCTAACCGAACGCACCTAAATACTAGTATTTTACATGGAGCGTCTGCCTATCTGATTTTCACAACCCAGTTACTGGGTAACACAATACCCCTTGGTAAAACTGTTTGTCAGACTTTGGGTTGATGTTGGGCTTCAACGACTGTCAAAGAACAACGAATGACAGCCGGGACCAACGGCTTAACGTGCTTTCCGAGGCACGAAGGGGTCTCGATATGTAATGGATGGTCACCCATCCACGAACCGACCGGGGCAAGCAAGGCTTAACCTTCGATCGACCTGTGTGGCTGTTATCATTTAGCGTCGAGGCCCTCAATCTCATCTATCAATGTCAAAAACTTGTCAGGATTTTTTGACAAATTAAGACGGAGAATTAAATTCGAACTGGTACTTCCACTCCATATTCTCATGAAAATTAAGATCATAAGTAGAGTTTATCCAAGTATTTGTTTACCGTAATTTATTCCGCTTATCTTTTCCTTAATATTTACAATACCAAAAAAGGTATTATTAATACAACTCACATTACTACTCAACCGTATACTTAACCTATCATCCACTTATCCACTATGTCTCGAATATTATTTCCTAAGAAGATGATGGGATGAAGATATATGTTATCCCATATTAATAACGTAGGCGTCCTTTTGACAGTGGATGTTGTTACGCAACCGACACCCTAATGATCCTTAGTATTCTCATTGTCTCTCATACATCTAAATTACCAGATTATTTATTATATACCAAACTTACTTTGCCCAGCTACACCATGTGTAAAGATTTTTTTTATATGAAAGTACGCTATGTCCTCTAGACAAGTAACACTTTGTCTGTAACTGAGAAACTCATCTGTAGAATAAAATGAGAATGGTATTATTTCCTTGGCAAAAAAGACGAGAATAATATATGAATCTAGAGTGACTTCGTAATGAGCGTAGGTATGTCTAGCGCCGGCGTTGACATCGCTACCTACGTTGCCTTAACGTCACTTTTAACGTTGTCGTGTTGACGCGGTGTTAACGTCACGTCAAAGTCAAATCATTTATTTCAAATAGGCACTTATAAGGTTCTTTAGAACGTCAAAATTTACACGTTTGTGCAGGTATATGTTCGACAAATGCCTACGCTAGTGCAATTCCAGATGCAAAGGCAAATCAAATGTCTCAAATGTCTTGCGAGCTTTTACACAAAGAATAGAAAATATTTGTCAAGTAAACACCAATAATAATAAAAAATGAAAATACTAACCTGTGTAGCATGTAGATGAAGTTGAAGAGACAATTGAGGGATGCCATCATCAGGTCAGCGAAGGAAAGGTTCACCAAGAAGTAATTGGTGACAGTCCTCATGCGTCGATGAGCTGTAAACAGTAAAATGATTAACTATATTCTTCGTACTTACTGAAAAAAGGCTCCTCAAGAACTCAGTAAATGTGTCTAGAATGTTCTAATATCTTTTATAAATTTTCATATTGAGACACGAAGCAACAAAATACGATCTAGAGGAATGTGGCCGTTTTTCTTTAGAATGAATTTTGTTGCTTCGTATCTCAATATGAAACTTCTTACAACAATTTATTAGATCATTCTAGACACACCTACCGAGGTCGCTGTTGAGCCGTTTTTCATGATTCCTTCTCAGTCTCGAGATAATTTTTTTTAAAGGAGTGGCGCTAGTGGACAGATGTATGCGCTCTTAAGGATAATTATCTACACCAGAGTGACAAGAATCACTGCATCCTACAGAAATGTGTGCGGTGAAAACGTGTGCTGTATATTCTTGGTTCGATTCGCAAGTTTCATCCAGAAATTATTTAGGTTGCGGTAAAAGTCTTTTCGCATTATAGTATGTATGAACTTGTAATAAAATCTCTTTCGCTATACTATTTGTATCTGGCTGGTTTTGGTATTATTGAAAGTTTAAATTTTACAGAATATAATCCCAAATTCAAATAAGGAAAATGTGTGATTTTCATTTGTTTTTCGTACTGTCAAGATGAGTGAATCTAATGAAGACATTCGATACATTTTAAATTTTTACTACAAAAAAGGTAATAATGCAACGCACGCCGCGGAAAAAAATTGCGATATTTATGAACCTAGTGCAGTGTCTGTGAGAGTAGCACAAATTTGGTTTAAGCGTTTTCAATCCGGAAATTTTGATGTCAAAAATTCCGACAGAAGTCATTTTTGAAAAGGTGGAGCAAGATCGGCATATCAGTAGTTACGACGTAGCTGAAGAACTGGGAATTAACCACAAAATAGTTTTGGCACATTTGAAAAAAACTGGGTACACAAAAAAGCTCGATATTTGGGTACCTCACGAGCTAACTGAAAGAAACCTAATGAACCGTGTACTCATTTGTGATTTTTTATTACGACGTAATAAAACCGAACCATTTTTGAAGAAGCTGATAACTGGTGATGAAAAGTGGATCACGTACGACAAGAACGTGCGAAAAAGGTCGTGGTCAAAGGCCGGTCAGGCTTCACAGACTGTGGCGAAACCCGGGTTAACTCGCAACAAGGTGATGCTGTGTGTGTGATGGGATTGGAAGGGCATTATTCATTATGAGCTGTTACCACCAGGCAGGACCATCGATTCTGAACTCTACTGCGAACAACTGATGAGATTAAAGCAAGAAGTTGAGAGAAAGCGGCCGGAATTAATCAACAGAAGGGGTGTGGGTTTTCATCATGATAACGCTAGACCTCACACATCTTTAATCTTTAGCCACTCAGCAAAAATTAAGACAGTTTGGCTGGGAGGTGTTAATGCATCCGCCGTATAGTCCTGACCTTGCACCTTCAGATTTCCACCTGTTTCGGCCTCCTCAGAATTCTTTAGGCAGTGTCAGGTTAACATCACGAGAGGACTGCCAAAACCACTTATCGCGGTATTTTGATCAGAAGTCCCAAAATTTCTATAGCAATGGGATCATGTCTCTACCTACAAGATGGCAAAAAGTTATCGAACAAAATGGTACCTACAAACTATAGTTAAATGTAAATAATCTATGTTAATTTATTTTTCTGAAATTTCTTAAAAAATGCGAAGAAACTTTTTCCCTAACCTATTATTAGTATTATTTTTACCATCAACTGGCATAGGTACTTATTCATTACTTTTGCTAAGCACAGCCAAAAAAGTAAAGACCGTAGTCGTCGTTCAAATATTCGAGTTTCTTGTTACGAGTATCATCACACAGGATATTTTTAACTTTTTCCTACCCACATTTTCACGTTTTCCTTCCCACATCGCAAATAGTACACGAAAATAATAAACAGAAAACTATCAGAATACTATCAAAATACCGTGTGGTGCCGGACGTAAAGAATAGCACCACCCCATTTCATCCCGTGGGTGTCGTAAAAGGCGACGAAGGGACTTACTAGAGAATGGGCAGCAGCGTTCTTTGTACATTCTTAACACCATACTACGATCACCGACCCGCCTGCCAAGCGTGGCGATAATGGTATATCCCCCCAAATCGGGGAGGCTTATGTCAAGCAGTGAACGTCTTTCGGCTGAAATGATGATGATGATGATCAGAATACTAAGGCTGCGACACTTATTTTAAACGTACATGACTATGTTTTTATTTTAATTTTACTTTTGTTATTCTTTTTATGTTTCAATAAGTGTATTTAGTTTAATTTGTGATCTTCCAGTGCGAGTCGAAATAAATACCTTTTCTTTCTTTCTTTCTATACCCGACACGATGTGTGACATATCTGAGAGACATTGTTTGCGTATTGCGTACACAAAAATTATATTGTAAAAATCCAAAATAGCCAATATATATTATACAAAATATATTATATCAGGTAACATAAAAGGGCCCAATATAGATCCTTGGTGTAAACCACGTGTAAATTTTCCTGGTTCTTATTTTTTATTATTATAAATACGTTACATATTATGCTTTAGCTTTCAATCAGAACCTTTTAAGTACTCTGCCTTCTTTAATTTTGGTCCTGAATTATACAGTTTCTTTCGTGGGACTGATATAGTTATGTCATGTTTTTAGCCCCTCTCAGTAAGTATGAGTGACTCTCTCAAAAGCTTAGTCATTTGCTACCCTTAGGAGTGTTAAATATGACTTGTTTTAAACTTATTTATTGGCTGTTACCACAAAAATACTACACGTCAAAAACGTGGTTTCTATTATTCGTTATCTATACTAATGTTTGTTTGTTCGGATGCGCTAATCTCTCGAATCATCAGCCGGATTTGAAAAGAATAAAAGAATTCAATAAAATTATAAATTAACCCAATTCTTGAGGAAGGTTATAGTTTATTTAACATCACACTACAACCCTCAGGATTCGAGCAAAGAAAAAGAGTCAGGAAGAACGCTAAATGAAAAAGAAAGTAATAACGCGGGTGGACGATGCGATACGATGCGGTGGGTCGGGGTAACAATAAATTTCATGCGGACGAAGACGCGGGCAGATGCTAGTGCTTAATAAATAATAGATAAAAAAGATATTGTCACTGAACGCGGATAAAAATTGTACTTTTGAGAAAACTTTTTTCTTCTTTTTACTTATTTAAACAGAAGAAAAAGTTATATTATTATAACAAAAAGTTTGAAGGCTTTTTTGTTAGTCTCAATATAAAAATAGATTTAATATTCTCAACCTTTTTGCAAGTAGGCGAATTGAACTTATTTATCACTGAGTTAATAGAAGGACCACATTTCAGTCAAGTTGGTACTTGCGAGCTTGAGTGTTGTCACACTAACGATGTCTGCTATTTCAGTAAACGAATAAAAATGACTAAACATTATTTTTATTAGAATCCCTCCATCCATTAGAAGAAGGACTGAACCAAGTTTATCATCACAAACAATATTGTTTATTGGTACCTAAATAGTAGTGAAATAGGTAGGTACATTATTGCGTATAAATGGTAGATAGTATAATAAAAACCATGGGTATTGCGTAAACAGATTATTACATTTATTATTTTTTACGGTTTATTTGCGTGCTGGTTTTGATATTGCTGTACTAGTTTCAGTCTTTTACGTTCGGTTATAAAATAAACAGGGCCAAAATTAAAATACTGTTCTGTTTCTAGGTTATGAAAAGAATCAACCTATATCTCACTTTTATATAATTTTTTAGGGTTCCGTTCGTTGAATGAAAAAAACGGAAACCTTATAGGATCACTCGTCTGTCTGTCTGTCCGTATGTCTGTCCGTCTGTCACAGCCAATTTGCTTCGCATCTAATGGATCGATTAAGTTGAAATTTGGTACACCTATTAATTTATGTGACCCAAATACGGACTTGTAACATCAATAAATGAATTTTGAATATAGGTGACTTTTGGGAGGCAAATAATAAAATTTAAAAATATGTATATTGTAAACTGTATCGTGTAACATGACAACTGAAAGAACTGACTTATTATAATTTTTTACATAATTTTTAAATAAATAGTTTTAAAATTATTGAAAAAAAAAGATGAAAATTACCATTCCCTTATCTTCTAAAATTTTGAGAAAAAAAAACACTGAATGTTGTTCTTTGTTTTACTTATAGATTATAGGAAAACTTATGAGAAATCTATGGTCTTAAAATAAAATGGTAAATAAGTCACTCAATATTGTGCGTACAAACTTATATTTGCAGTTGGTAGGTATGGGAGAACATACTCAAACTCAAAGCATTTATTTCAATTAAACCATTTACAGGCACTTTTGAATTGTCAAAGAGACGGTCAGTTAGTCAGAAAGTTGATGCTAGATGCCCATTCCAATACGTAGATCACTATGGAGAAGAACGGGCAAGAAACTCCAAGGACACTCTTTTAAATCAAGATATTACAAAATCCTGGGTACATTATTCTTGTTGCTTCTATATATGAGACAATGTAAAAACTAATAAAACAATTCAAAATATAAAATTAAAAATAAGCCCTGGCAGACAAGAGATGACCAGTCCCAACTTGTTTTTCAACTACAATGTTAAGTTTGTTTTTGGGATAAATTCATACCAACTACGGAACCCTTCATTGTGCGTGGTCCGACACGCACTTGGCCGGTTTTTTTTAACAAGCTACGTATTATGTACCTGACTAACCTTATCACTATTGTGTATAGTTGAGAGCTCCAGATAAACTTATAACTATGCAAAAACAATACCCTTTGTCTGGGGTAGTCGGCTAAAAATAGAGTAGTAGATAATGTAAGTACCTTGTTTATTGCCACTTTTAAAATGGCTGAACTTTCGCAGGTGCTGATCGACTAACCCCTGGATTACTTAAGTTTTTATATGACGGCTATAGCCGTTCTAATTAAGAGTAATAATATAACTTCACGGCTGTATTCCTTAAAAGTTTAGTCAGAGGTGTACCGATAAACAAACAAACTTTAGAATATTATTAGTCCTCCAGTAGAGCAATTCTGTAAAATACTCACTGTGAAAACTTAGGTGAAGTGAGCTTGAAGTGACGTGTAATTCCGCGTGATTCTTGAGATTGACACTGTTGACAGCTCACTTCACCTAAGTTTTCACGATGAGATGGTTACAGAATAGCACTGCTGACCAAATTTCGGCCATGGCGACCAATCTCAACCGATACCAGCCTTCGCCGTGGGAGATATTATAGTGCACAAGTGATTGCACAGACACAGATGCGCAACACAGGTGTACTCTCTCTTTCCTCTCTCTCTTAGTCCGATGGGGTGGCTATCCAGCACAACCGGAGAGAGATCAGGCGCAGGGCCAATGGCTTAAAGCGACGATGACCGACTTTTAATGATTTTATACTGAAGATCACATCTAAACAAGTAGTGTAAATGATTTGGAAAAAATATATGTTAAATTAGAGCGTTTTTTTAATAACTTAATATGTGAATATTTTAGATTATATTTATAATACATAGTGAAATTAATTTGTAAAGTTATGTCTAACGCGGATAAAAAACGGCGAATCAAGCAAAATATATCAAGCGTATTTTTCTGAAACCTTCACCTTTTTAAAGATAATTTAGTTATTGATCTTTTAGTATACGTGTTTTATTAAAATAACTTTTGTTTTATGTTTAATAAATTAGTAATGTGTCTTATTTGGGACAGCGCTCCTGGATGGGCGAATCCTATTACTGGCTGGACATACGACGCATTGTGTGAGCTCTGTATAGAACACGCAAGCTAACCACTCAAGGTCACTGGCATATATCTGGGCCTTAACGTGCTTTTCGAAGCACGGGGGTATCACACCGCCAACTGCCAAACTCCGAGCTGTTACTAAGAAATTCCTAATGGAAAAACCCAAAAACACTTTCCCGAGCTGGGAATCGAACCCATGTTCATCAGTGTCTGCGCTTGCAATCACCAGAAAAACGAAGATGTTCTTGTTCAGAATCTCAGCAGATTAAATAAGTTTGATGTAATGGACAACACGGGGTTATTGTTAAAACACTTACAACCTCGAAGGACTGTTCTACTAACATTATGAACAGCAAACTTTGTTCTATGACTTTTAAAAAACATAATACATTTACGAAAAACAAACCTTCAAGATTTTTTTTGTTCTATCTAACATATTTAAATTCTGTTTTTTAACACATTATAATGAAATGCAGAAGACCTGGGCCCTGTTCAATAAATCTTTACAAATTGTAAATTGTAATTGTATTTTACAAGTTACAATTCTACAAATTTCTGTTTAATAAAAAATACAACTTACAATTTTACCCTGGTGGAAAACTAACAAAATTGTAAAATTGTAGCTACAATTTTACATATTTCTGTTCAATAAACATTTTTCGTTACAGGTGACAATTTACATATTTTTAAGGAAAACTCTTTTATTGAACGCATAATTGTAATTACAAGTTTACATATTTTGTAAATTGTAGAAAAATTTTGACAGGTGGACTCGCCTTGTGTCAGAACTTTACAATTTTGTAGGTGCCTCTAATTTCTTATTATACGTGAAGAAATTTTATTTTTATACATTAAAAAATGGTTCTAACAACTACTAGTGGAAGTAGTGACAGTAGTGATGATGAATATATGAGTGAACGGCAACGGCGAGTTTTTCGTAAAAGGATAAACTTTACTTTTGATGTGACATTTTACGTTGAACGAAAAATTTCGGGTCAGCAAAACTACCGTCGAATATTTGGTAACGAAAATAGGAAATAACCTTAAATACGAATCTAAGAGATAGAAATCAAAAGATGATCAAAAGATCAAACAAATAGAAAAGTAGGTACTCTGTAAACCAAATGCTGAAACCAAATTCTAAATATTTTAAAATTCTAAGATTTTTGAAATTTACCCCCGATTTAAGAATCTTCAACAAAAACTTACATTTTATGTAAATTGTAACTTACAATTACAAATTTGTAGATACAATATTGTCATCGAAATCTACAGGCGTTTTATGCACTTGTAAACGTTTATTAAACAGCACTTGTATTGGTAATATTTGTAGTGTTTTTACTTGTAATTTTTTTACATAATTGTAAGGTTTATTAAACAGCACTTGTCATAAAACTTTACAAATATGTCACTTATTTACAAAATTTTCGGATTGTAACGTTTATTATACAGGGCCCTGCTCGCTGGATTTTGCTATAACGAGCAGATTCAAAGCTAACATATGAAGTATGTAAGTTTCATAAAAGGTCTAAAATTGGTCCCAGCATCCGAATATTGCTTCACTGTACAAGAGAATAAACCAAATCTTGAATAAGCTATTTTATGAGCATCCATAGGAAGGGCAGGTTATTTTTTTTTTTTTTACTGCACATAAATTGAGCAACAGCTATCACGGAAGCTGTACTTAAATGGGGCTCAAGCTGGGGATTAAAACTGGGGCTCATAAATGAATCTAGCAAAGTTGGTACAGTCGGTTCATTGTGTAAGGATGGGTCTTCTGGATCCAATTCGTGGTAACATGTTGGATTTAATGTGGATCTGGCCGTCTATTACGGTTTTGTTGTACCTACCTACTCCTCCCGTGCATTGTCACTCTTTAGACACAGCATGCAGTTTTGCTTCGCGTGGACTTCGTAACATTTAGAGCGTTCAATTTAAATATTCTTATTTTTGTATGAAAATCTGATGAATTATTAAAAATCATAGATCAAAAGTAGTAGTAGACCGAAAACTGGACCTGGCAACATTTAACACGCGTACACTCCGGACCGACGAGAAGATCATCGAACTCGAGGAAGAATTGAGCAGGTTACGATGGGGTATAGTAGGGTTATCAGAAGTCCGAAGAGAGGGCGAGGACTCGATAATCCTCAAATCCGAGAACTTGCTCTATTTCCGGGAGGGCGACCAGCAGTCCCAAGGTGGTGTCGGGTTTATCGTCCATAAGTCCCTTGTGAGCAACGTGATGCGGGAAGCACAAAACCGGTCGAGGTGGCGGTGCTTGGGGGAGGCCTATGTCCAGCTGTGGACGTCTTTCGGCTGAAATGATGATGATGATGATAGATCAAAAGTTGTTGTTTATAAAGTTGTTAGTTTTTTACCAATGACCCTTTATAGGAATGCATGCAGTACTTATAAAACAGATCATTAATCAAAAACAACATGGCGTCTTACCTATAACTATCCAAATGACGATAACATTCCCTCCAATAGCGACTGCCA
The DNA here is from genome assembly GCA_947523025.1 of Dryobota labecula. Taxonomy (NCBI): domain Eukaryota; kingdom Metazoa; phylum Arthropoda; class Insecta; order Lepidoptera; family Noctuidae; genus Dryobota; species Dryobota labecula. The sequence goes on along the minus strand of OX383289.1, from coordinate 21,961,848 downwards.
TCATGGCTGTGAACAGACACACCCAGGAGTTGTGTGCCCATGTTGGCATGGTGTTGGACGATGGTGTGGCCGTGGTCTTTGGCACCAAGATGGTGGCTGCATTCAGTATGCTGCGGTTGAAATCCATGTTCCATGTATACACCACCTGTGGGGGAGATTAGTGATTAGCAAATACAATCATGATCATTGTTGTTTTTGTCATCCGCATATAGCAGTCTACGACTGTATTAGTACTGGATAGTAAAAATGTACTGCAAGTACGAAATAGATTTAAGATTGTGACGTAATCTAAAAAGAAAAAAAATGTGTTTATTTACAGAAATAATTGTTTACAAGATACTTCTGCCAAACTGCAAAGCAGTTTGTTGGCAGATATAGCTCCTTTTTTTTCTACATAATATGTATATAATATATTACATAAAATATATTATAATAACAAAAAAATTAAAATGACACTTTTTCACTTAGGGCGGGTTGTTTCACGTACACTTGACGCACGCGTATCTGTCATAAATGGCGCTATCGTCAAACCGTTGTTTCACAAAATTATGCCCTTGACGTTCGTTAATAAATAACGATTACAGTAACCCACTGGTTAACGTCATTTTATTCTTCGACATTTGAAGTTTGACGATCAGTTTGGCAAGAAACTCCATACTTACTCTTTTAAAATGTTAACAATATTTTGTAACATTCATTATTAATTATATGTGAAGACGATGCACTTGCCTAGAATAAAATTACTATACCACAATAGGCCAATAAAATTATTATACCACAATGGTATTAACATAATAAGTAATTGGCCCACGATTATCCTTTGATCTCTAGATTCAACTAATTATAACCTGACTAAAATTAATATCCTCATGAAAATTAACATTGAATTATTTATACCCAGAGAGCCACTTTATTAGGAAAATAGGTATCAGGTACAATACCGAGGTAAAGCTGAGCTAATAAATAATATTATAATCCGATTTGAACATTACTGACCAACACTACCGGTCTACCTATTATAACCTACCATCTGTGTCCAGTTCCTTTAATGCTTTATGAGTAAAGTAGGTTCTCATTTAACACAGGGTTATTTTAAATTGGCTAGCTAAACTCCGCAGACGCGATGAGTATCGATCATTTACACGAATTTTTTTTTTTTTTTTGGAACCGCTGTAGTTTTGTAATATGAAGTACGAGTTAAAAAAAACAGTTTTTTTATGTTTTATCGTGTCATGATATCTATACCCATCACGTATCTGAAGTTTGCAAAAAAAAACTGATTAATTAAAGTGATATTTCAATTCACTACTCGTACAACAACTGCGGTCAACCCCACAAAAAAAAAAAAAAAATCATCAAGTAATTATTATTATTTATTTTTTTTGTTTAATCATGTTTAGGTATATATTTCACATCGCGTCAGCGGAGTTTAGCTAGCCAATTTAAAATAACCCTGTATTTATCTCTGTAAGTCTGATTATCCACACTTATGTTGGAAGCAGTTAAAATGCGAAAGTTAGGTGAAAATGGCCTTAAAATTTGAACTAACCTAATTGACGTTTTCTTTTTTTTTTTTCCGAAAGGGCACTTAAAAACTGTCTACGTGTGTTGAGTACCTTATAAAAACACTAGCTGTGCTAGCAGCTTCGCTCATGTGACTTTGTATTATTTCAGTATAAATGGGAACATAGTACTTTCGTAAGAAATTAATGCTTATCAAATCTATAAACTAATAAAGATTTTAAAAAATATAAATTAATTCACTGCCAGTCGTTTTTAGGGTTCCATACCCGAAGGGTGTCAAATTTAACCCTATTACTAAGCCTCCGCTGCCCGTCCGTCCGTTCGTCCGTCTGTCTGTCGGCAAGCTGTATCTCATAAGTCATAAGTCATTTATTCATTTGTTTAACATAGGTATGTACAATAATAATGGTATAAAAGACAATAAAGAGTGCGCTATGCTATGCCAGAGAGCGTACAAATGATTGTAATCAATAATCACAATAAGAATACAGATTAACACAAATATAATCACACAATTCATAATGCGGATTCATTAATAAAAATTATAGCAACAGAAATCAATGTCAATAAAAAAACTCATGAACCGTAATACTCGTAGGTAGATAGTTGAAATTTTCACAGATTCTGTATTTCTATTGCCACTATAACAACAAACAATATAAATAAAATAAAGTTAAAAATTAAAGTGACTTTTTTTTCTTCAATTTTTAACCATACTAGAAACGTGCTTTTTTCGGTTTTTTTTTTTGGTAAATATTGTACGGTGGTACAGAACCCTTCGTGTGCGAGTCGGACTCGCACATGGTCGGTTTTTTTTTTCTTGTTACTTTCAACTGCAAATCAGTAGTAACACTTGTTTTAAAAACATTACAATCCACCCCCTACAACCCTTCCTATACCTACTGTAGCGTATTCAGTTTAAAACAATGATCACTGGCGTCTAGAATTTCGTCTATCATAATAAAAGTCACACTGAACCTTAGGTCTAGCAATAATCCTCGCGTTCAACTAAATTAAGAGCCATACCTCACCGGAACGTCATGGTGACGTCGCCGGATCGCGTTGCCAACTAAATGTAGACAGCTCTAAGTGGGTGGCTCACATGGCCTCCACTTGATTACGCAGCCAACCATACATTAAAGGTCTCTGCACACAGCGGGCGCGGCGCGGCGGGACGGGACGCCGACGCGACGCTGAGCAGTTGTAATGTACTAGATATTACGGACGACGCCACACAGAGCGTCGCGTCGCGTCACGTCGAGCCGGACGGCTCTGTGTGGCGTCGTCTGTAATATCTAGTACATTACAACTGCTCAGCGTCGCGTCGGCGTCCCGCCTCGCCGCGCCCCGCCCGCTGTGTGCAGAGACCTTAAGATAGCGACGCGACCTGCCTGCGCCGCCAAGGCGTCCCGGTGGGGTGTGGCTCTAACAGTTCAACTTGTCTTAAACTTCATAACAATAACTTTTAAGTCCCAAATACATACTTGAGAACGCCACAACTTCTAAATGAAATAAAAGGGATATGAAAAGGGATGTTTCTACGCAGATGCATCTATTCTGAGGTTTTCGTGAAACTACAAAAGATTTCTGGCTCTAAAATGCAAATGTGGCCGTACCTTGGGTTTCGAGTAAGCTGTAAATATAATAATAAGCAACACTAGACAGCATCATTAATTATATTGAATATTTGGGAATCATGAGATCCGAACTTTTAATTTATTGGTATCGCCAAAGCGTGGCGATTATGGCCAACCCTCCCAATTGGGGGAGGTCTATGTCCAGCAGTGGACGTCTTTTGGCTGAATTGATGAGTGAATTTATTGGTAAAAAAAATGTGCAATTTAAATTTTAAATTTCAAATCCCAAATATTAAAACTTCGTACGACGTCCCCTGAGCAAATGAACTGTACCTACATTTAATTTTATTCATCCCCACGCATAGAGACCTAAACACTTGGCCAACTACCCGATTAAAAAGCTCACGAAAGCAACCAAAGAAAAACCGACCAAGTGCGTGTCTGACCACGCACAATGAAGGATTCCGTAATTGGGATGAATTTATCCTAAGAACAAATTTAACATTGTAGTTGAAAAACATGTTCTCCCTTATATAATATATGGGAGAAGATGTTTTTCAACTGCAAATGTAAGTTGGTGGACTATTACTTGGTAACTTGTAAAGCCTACTTAGTTGTTATAGATTTCCTTTTAACTTCGTTACATATATGTACGGTCGACTGCAAAAATCCATGGCTAGTACAGAAACAAAATCGTGTAAAGCGAAAAGCGAAAGCTAGTTCTATTTTCGAAAATTTGAACTCAAACGTTCACTGGAAAATAGACACTAAGGTGTCCATGTAATTTTGCAGGTGAGTGCACATACACATATCCAAATACAACCATTTAGCTGGCAGGGGGGGACACTGAACTGTAACAAAAATGATCACTTTAATGCTTACCTAATATTACGCAATTTGAAAAATGATTTCCAAAACTCGTTATATCTTTCCAACAATATTTCACAGCATGGGATAGATGAGAGAAAAAAAAAATATCATTCCCACTTTACATGTACTCTAAAAAATAATATACCTATTCCAACATTTTATTTTACCACTTTGCCGGCGTGATTAATATGTATACCCATGCAAAATTACAGCTTACTATTACTAAAAGTCTCTGAGCTAAGCCGTGGACAGACAGACAGACAGACGGACATGGCGAAACTATAAGGGTTCCTTGTTGACTGCGGAACCCTAAAAACTAATTTCACTACACGTGTTTTTTCCAAACTTTTTTACCAGAAAAAATCCCAAATACGGGGCGGTATTGACATGTTGGTAAATTGAAGCGGACGTGAATACCTGAACGCAATACCTCACGAATAACCGAAGTAGACAGTGTCCAACTTGGAATAATCATAGTGGACAGTGTCAAACTTGGAATAACCGAAGTGGACAGTGTTCATACAACTTGAAATGTCGTTAGAAAGCATTCGGTATCATGTGGATTTTAATATAATTTTGTAACTTTCGTGTGGGTGGATAATATCAAAGGATGTCCCCATGTTTCGACTTGTTGTGAGTCGGTGACAGTTCCATTCCTTGGGTGGAATTGGTTTTTAAATTGGCGTCGGGTATCATGTACAGCTACGAAAATAAATTGTGAAGCTAATTGACATATTTTTTTTACAGTTGTATGTAAGGCTATTACACGGGGAATTAACGTAGGGTTTCAATTTGCTTAATAATTAACTACCTAACCACTCTTAAGAGAGCGCTCACCGGTCCAATAGCGCCACTCCTTTAAAAAAATATTATCTCGTGACTGAGAAGGAATTGAGAAAAACGGCTCAACCAGGAACCTCGGTAAGTGTGTCTAGAATTTTGTAATACATTTTATAAGGTTTCATATTGAGACACGAAGCAAAAAATTCGATCTAAAGAAAAGCGGCCACATTCCTCTAGATCGTATTCTGTTGCTTCGAGTCTCAATATGAAACTTTATAAAAGATTAGCTTATGCCCGCGACTTCGTTCGCGTAAAATTTCGGCTCCCGATCCATCGCGTCACATCCCATCGCCCGCCCGCGCTATAACTTCGTTTTCGCATAGCGTTCTTTCTAACTTTTGTTCTTTTCGCTCGGCTCTTAAGAGTCATAGCGTGATGTTATATAGCTTTCTAGCCTTCCTCGATAAATGAGCTATCCAACACTAAAATATTTTTTCAATTCAAACGAATAGTTCCTGAGATTAGTGCGTTCAACCAAACAAACTCTTCAGCTTTATAATATAAGTGTAGGTACACTTGTTAGTGATCCTAAGATTTCTACTGCTTTTTTTGTTTTTACCCGTGTGAACCTGTAATTGACTCTGTGTTTCATATACAATTGTTATCCATCTGTTGTAGCTGTTGGTTCTCCTATAAATAAATAAATAAATTGTACATAATACATAAATAGTGTGATATTTATTATTAGATATTAGAGAGATTATAGACAGCCCGTTTAGTGTACTTTAGTTATTTTCATAGTGTAATGTCGTACGGTATTCTGTTGTGGGGAAATGCCGCCGACATTCAGTCTATCTTTGTTTTGCAGAAAAGAGCTGTTCGATCAATTTATAAATTAAGTTCGAGACACTCTCTCAGAGAGAAATTTAAGGAAATTAATGTTATGACTGTGCCTTCTCAGTATATTTTTGAAAATCTTTTATATGCCCATAAAAACATAAAATTGTTTAAAAAATACAGTGATATCCATAATATAAATACTAGGAACAAACACATGTATGTTGTACCTAAAACACGGCTCAAGAAAATAGGTGGTTCGTTCAGATGTCAATGTATACGCTTTTATAATAAACTTCCCAGCCACGTTCAAGATTAATCAATTCAAATCATTCATTAAACGTAAGTTGTGCCAGAAAGCCTTTTATACCATTAAAGATTATATTGAGAACAAAAAGGCTTGGGATTGAGCTGCTCCAAATTTTATATATTGAAACTTTTTTTATTGTGATTGCTTTATACACATTGACATGAATATTTACTTGTGAAGTATAATGTTATTATTTTAATTATTGTGAATGTGAAGACTATGTGGGTCTTTGTTTATTTTTATTTTTTTCTTCTCAGTATATATATATATATTTTTTTTTTTTTTTCTGATCATGGTATGGCAGTTTGAGTTATTTATGCGGCCTGCCCAAATGTCCTTTCTTTGGTATTGTTCGTCGAATCGTTGAGCTCCTTATGTTTTGAGTTGAGCTGCACGATTACTGACAAATGCGTGCACTGAATGGACAGGTCCACTCAATCTGTGTGGTTCTTTCTTCAAAAGACCATTTCATACACCAGTCTACATGGTCTTCACATGATTTGACCAAGATTATGTCTGGACTTTAAAAGAGACTGTGACCTCTGAGTTTGTTTCGGTCTTTCTTCTCAGAGTAGTCAGATACGAAATGCCGACCTCATCTAGTTTTAAAATATGATTGACGTGTAAAAGTGTTTGTAAAAACCTACTTACAGAAATAAAATCATTTATCATTAACATAAAAGTTCACTTTATCAAAATGGACGGCTCGCGAGGCGCAAGAGTGCGATCGCCGAGCACTTGCACGGCTATTGAGAATTTATCACTCACTGCCATGGATGGTGGCCCGGCTCATAGGCCCAGATCACGCCAAACCAGGCCGTGCGTACCGTCGCATCTGATGGCCTGTCGTCGCCCGTCCGATCCATCAAGCGTCGGTATGGCGCGGCGTGGCCCGGCGCAAGGGCGCCTGCCGCGGCTTGTAAGAGCGAGTTTTTTCTGCTTTCTTTTTGCTTTGTTTATCAAAAGTTGACCACTGAATAACAACACAGCTGCTGCACTCGCCGCCATGCCCGGCATATTACTTAACGGGTTGGAATAGCGGCAATAGGCCGCGCCAGGCCGACACACGCCATGAGAATGCTCGGCACGGGTCGCGGCCTTGGGACCACAGAATTAAAGGTGCGGGGAGTTGATTAAAATAGGAGCGCTATAAAAGTTGTTCTGAGAATCAACAAGTGCCGCTGGAAAAGTAGAAATGAAACCGCTTTTATGTTTATTCATCGCGAGTTTGTTGCAGGTTGAATAGTTTTAATCTTTTCCTCGAGAAAATTTCTCAATCAGGTCAGTGAGATTGGTTATAAGTCTCAACAACAAGTAAAACTGAACAAACTGATAACTTTACCTTGACTAAAATGTATTTTAGTAGTCACATACTCACAGTGTGATCAAAAAATGACCTATATTACACTGTATATAGAAACACCATTATAATATTATGAAAAAGCTTTCTACAAAGGCGAGCACTCAATGTAATTCGGGTCGACCCTGTTGGCATTTATCGGACACCACATTCTGCGGGTAGCAACTGATAATACACAGGTGATAGGAACATCCAATAAAATCGGAATTTACGCTTGACGGAGCGTTTCCACCAGGCAGAATGAGTTATTAAAAAAATACCCAATATATCACGAAGGCAATTTTTATTGCACTGAAAGTACATACTTTGTATGATATTAACAACAACGCACTACCGCATCTTAATCAACGTAAAAAAAAGTTTAAATATGAAGCCTCAATTAACTTCTGTGGTTCTTCAACAATTATATTTGCTACTGCAAACATGAAAGATTTTGAAATCCTATTCGAAAGAATTTTCTACGTGCAAACCCGCACTCCTCGAAATTGGAAACGAACACTAAATTGGAACGAACAAAACGAAAGATGTCAATGTTTGCATCGATCTTAGTTTAATATTCTGCGAACTGTTTTGAAGTGAGGCCAAAGTTTATGAAACAAATGAAGGTGAAAGGTGCACATTGATTGGAAACCGTTTTATGATAACTTGAATTCGATATTTTCCAAATTAAAAATAACGATGTAGATACTTAATTGTTGATTGCGCTATAGAGGTATGAGGAACAGGGTGTAAAGTTCACTCATTCTCTATTGAAAAGGCAGGATTATACTTTAGATACAGCAGATTAAACATACCTACTTCACGATTAAAAATGCACTCTTCTAGTACATTTGTTATGTCCATTAAAATATACAATAAATTACCGGAATATATCAACAATATAAATAAAAATAATATATTTATCAATAAATTAAAACAATTTCTGATAATCAAAAGCTACTACACTATTAACGAATATTTTAGCGATTAAAATTTCAACAACAATAAAAACTATTTTTACATAATACCTATACCTCATTGTAAATTTCACTTTGAATATAAATTTATGTTGAAACACTAAAATACTGTTAAATTAAAAATGAATATGCTAAACAGTTGCACAATTAATAATAACATTCTACAAGACTAAATAAAATTCTAAATATTTATTTTATTGTAATTTATAATATTAATAATGTAAATCATGTAATATATAACACCTATAAAAATATTTAAATATAACTTAAAACCAAATATATAAATACTTACATATATAAAATAGAAATACCATAAAAGCAAACGATACTATTTTAATGATACTATTCCAATTTAATATAAAAAAAATTCTTACTAAAGAGGGCCTTCATCCTCTCTCCTATTAAAAATTAACTTTGCTGTGCCCGACAGAGTCCATAATTGATTCGATGTTTTAACATACCTACCAACTGTTATATGTCATGTACACATTATGGAATCCAATAAAGTATTGAGTACTCGTATACCAAAAACCTTAAAAGCAGAGACAGCTGTGAACCTGTTTCGATTTCTGAGGATACTGACTTTTCCATATTTGTACATATTAGAGGTGGCAATTTCCGTGAAAACCAATCTAAACTTATTTCCATAACAGGCCAATATAAGAACTGGTAATGGCCCCTTGAGATCCCAATACAAGAACTTGCTACATTTGGGTAATTACAAAACAGAACCGTTAAGGAAAAGTATTATGACAATGGAACCTGTCATTTATAATAAAATACCACATGGTTTTAAGGATTGTTCTGTAAACATTTTAAAATCTAAGTAGGTACGCAAGTAAGCACTACTTTTAGGCAAATGTTATTACTCAGTGAAAGACTTTCTAAATGATATAAGTTTATCGAGATTATGATTGTTATTATTAATTGCAAAGGACATGACCAGTTACTGCCTTTGAATTCGGGAACATGTGCAGGTTTACAGTTTTTTCACTAAGATTAAAAAATAAAGATCTAATTTATCATGGTTATATTATTCCCACTAAAGCCCAGGTTAAAATATCAGAAAAAACAGTATGTTAATTGCTTCTGCTTTTCTCATATAAATGTTCACTTTCAGATTTCGATGTTCCGTTGTAACCATAATCATCCGATAACCAAAGTAACCTACACATAGTATGGGAACAATAAATTAAAAACGAGTTATTTTTGATGAAGTGAATTTTAATGACAAGGAATATGTATGTTTTGTTTATAATTAATTTTATTTACTGATACGCCTACATATTTGATTAGGTTTATATTGACACTAGCTTCCACCCGCGGCTTCGCCCGCGAGATATATCGATAAAAACTATCCTATGTCCTTCCCCGGGATACAATCTATCTCTCTGCCAAATTTTATTGAAATCCGTTCTGTGGTTTAGGCGTGAAAAGGTAAAATACAGACAGACAGACAGAGTTACTTTCGAATTTATAATATTAGTTTATGGATGTGTGCGTAGTTTTAAGATTGAACACCATAATTATTTTTTAATCACTACGTTTAAAGGAGTATTATTTCTTTGACAACTCATCTGACATTTTGACGTTTGACGTTTTCACCTTTATTATTAATATTGTGTTTATTTATAGATAAGTAATTGTGAAGATTTATTTTGAATTAAACAGTTGACATATTATATTTTTTCTCGTAAAAGTGAGGGATTTACGCACGACCTTAATGTCATTATATAATGAAGTAAGTTAATCGAGTGAAAAATTGGTTCTACGTTTGAATTGATATCTAATAAAAACAACGTGGTTCGGATTTTAGTGTGTGGCACGCATGCCCGTTTGCCCCTTGATAGTATTAAAAAAAACTTAGCGCCTCGATGGCACGTCAAATAGTAGAAAATCGTTCTTAAACTACAATCTCAATGCCTAGCACCATCTCATAACGAAAAGCAGAGTTATTTTGTGAAAACGTATCTTTATTTTTCTCAGTTTCCTGACCTTTTAGAATTGTAAAACATTTTTATCTGTAAACACTAGAATACAACCATTGCAAAAATAAAACAATATTTATTGCACATTGATTTTCACACTTATCAGGCGCCCATAGTCCCACTGGGCATGTCCTTTGACCATGTAAGACTTATGATAATAATTTATTTAATTCAGACATTCACAGTCCATAGACACACACATACATTAAAATTAAAATTATAAATTATAATTATACTATTTAAAACAAATAAAAACCCAAAATTAAACTGTGATTAATAAAATTTCTATTCTCTGTTCATTAAAAATAGTAATTAGAATTGTAAAATGTGTGTTATGTACCTTATAATATTATTAATTGACTTCACTTTAATTTCTGTTTTGTTTTGTTGACATTATTTTGTTTGTATTAATATTTTAATTAATGTTAATTTGCACGCCGTAAGATAGACTGCAGCCGATCTCATTAATTTATGTACAACATCTTATACCTGTACCTACATTCATAGGAAATAAAGTTCTGATTCTGATTCTGATATTTCGATTTTTACTGCACTACATTATGTTCCCATACGAATTTTAGAAAGGCGTGAATTAAATTAGGAATATTTTTCATGAAACATCTGAAGTTTGAACAGTGAACAAACTAAGTTTTGGTCATATTCCCATAAATAAATTTAGAAGCGACGCAAACAGAAATCTGTTTACCCTAATAATTGAAAAGAACCATTTTATATTCAGTCATGTTTTCAATTAGTGTCTGTCTGACCAGAAGGTGTCTAAAGGTAGCGAAACGAAATTTATCACGTTTGCCAAAAATTCCGCATTTATTCCAATAACTCTATTGCGATGGTTTAGGAAGATTAAACTAGTTAAAGTTAATATTAATATTATTAAATTCTGTTATTGAAATATCATTCTTCATTACTTTAGACTGTAAACTTCATTTCTGGAACTAATTATTCTAAGTTTAATTTGTTAGAAACTTTTGTAAGCTAAATTAACTAAGTTTACTAACTGAGGTACCTATCTATTAATTTAGCGAATTATCTAATATATTTTAATTAATCCAGCTCTTTAAGATACGCTGATAATCCTAGAAAGGCAAGACATAATTATTTGTGCTTACCACCAAACTATGATGTGGTTTAATTTTGAAGAGTAGTAACTATTGAGTAGCCGCACTTAACTTTACAAATTTGTCGGATTATAGAAGCTAATAAGTTATGTCTGGATGACAATCTTACTTAGGTATATAACTTACTTGAAAGAAAAGAAGTAAATAATATTATTTGCGCTTTGTATGGCGTATCATCATCTGCTTCTCCCAACTATGCTGGGGTCAGCTTCCAGTCTAACCGGGGGCAGCTGAACACCAGTATTTTACATGGACCGACTGCCTATCTGACTTCCACAACCCAGTTACTGGGTAATACGATACCCCTTGGTTAGACTGGTTGTCAGACTTTCGGACTTCTGAAGACCGGCTGTCATTTGTAAATTTTTGACAGTTGTTACATAACTTTCAAATATCTATAAATGACAACCGGAACCAAAGGCTTAACGTAGTACTTTCCGAGTAAAGATGGTCACCCATCCACGGACCAACCGCGGCAAGTGTAGCTTAACCTGATCGATCGACTCGTGCGCTAACTTAGCCACAAACTCAAAAATAAAGTACAAAAATAAAAATTACAACAAATGGGGAAACAAGCGTCACATTCGCGCAAAACGGCCATCGCTCTGCATAAATGACTAATATAGAATACTTAAATATGCTGAATAATCTGAGTATAATCTAGAAATATAACTATAAAATCACTCATACTGTTGAATTTAGAGATGTCTATATGACTGATAGTAAGTCAGCTTATATTTATGAAGTTACAGTATTTGTTAAAACAAATGAAAATCTATTTGGTGACCTAAAATCAAAAAGATATGCACTTAAAATATCTAGTATACCACATAAAACTGCTCTTCTGGGCAAAAGTTTTTTTGGAATGGCATATAAAATTTACAATAAAATACCTGTGAACATTTTAAACACCAAGGAACTCCCACTGTTCAAATATAAATTGCGTACCTAATTTTTTAATTGACAAAGCTTACTACACGATCCAAGATTTTCTTAATAATTAGTACCTACTATAATCTGTCACCACACACCTTATTCTTATTTTGTAAGATTTGCTTTATATGTGATGACCGATGAAATTTTTGATATGTTGCATGTTGACATAATTTATTACCGTATGCCTACTAGGCAGGACATAATGGATCTGTAATTTACCTAACATCTGTCTGTATAACCTATGCCCACAATAAAAGATTTGATTTGATTTGAGTAAGTACAAATCCACCATTAGCAGGAAGCACCATTAGCAAGAATTTTGGAAAATTACATTCTCTGTACGTAGCACTCCATGTATGTGTAAATACAACAGCTAAAAAACAGCAATGGATGTTGAAATACTCTAATGAAAGACGCGTGAAATCAGCTGTTCACTTTCTGCCTAGCTACAAAGTTCATTGAACTCCCCGCACCCCGTGGTGGGAAAAACGGCCGTAGGCTCGCTGCGCTGCCGTTCGCTACGTGCGTTTTGCCATGGTAATGATACATTGCGTGATTATTGGATTCACATAGCGTTCCTAAAATAATTTCATGTACCGTTCATCTTAGTATGCTATACTGAATTCACCCCATCAGTCTGCAGGGACAGCCCTCCCTTACACCCTGTATAATATTAAATTGAAGTTTGGTCCTATGATCCGCGAGCCATTTGTTCAATATGACGGCGCAGCAAATGGCGCCGCCCCGTTTTGTTACGAAGTTACCGGAATCACCGAAAAGGTCGGATAAGAGTGACACTGGCTGGTGACAGTCACTCTAGCAGAGCGTCGTATCGATGGTTGGGTGGCGGCTGTCTTCTAATGACAGAAGATGATGTGAGGGGAGTCGCTGTCCTACTACGTCCACGGCAAACTGCTATATTCCGGCATCATACTGATGATATTGAAGGTGCTGAACCACTAATACGATGACCACTTCTGGTAAAAGCTTTTCTTGCGCCGTTAAATAGATACTAGAATAGACTTTATCGCTCAAAGTGCACTTACTGCTACTGCGCTGTTGCTTTGTCAAATTTTTACCATAGACATGCTGTTGAATGGTACCTTTAATCTTTACTTATACCTAATATTAACATTGATATAATTCTATAAAAAACAAATAACATCAATTTTAAATATTATGACTTTATAATCCAAGCCACGTGACTCCACTGCTCCCGAGATTAATAATTAGGAAGTACAGTACCTGTGACAGACCGAGTTGACGTAACCCGAACCGAACGTTTAATTAGAAAATTCAAATGCTTGAAACTTGACAAATTAAATTATTTGCCATGGGAACCACGTGGCATGTTGCCAATGTACTGCAAATGAACTTTATAAATGTTGTAATGCTCATTAAAAACTTTTAGTCTCGTAGCTCTTAAAAAACTTTTTAAAGTGAGGCTTATTGATTTGTGTTGCTGGTGCCAAAATTTCTCGAACTTTCTCCCTTCAAATATTGAGGACTTTGAGAATTCCTGGTTTATATAGGTTTATATACTTTAGAGGTATGAGGAACAGGGTGTAAAGTTCACTCATACTCTATATATGTGTTGTGTCTGGCGGGCAACTGCCCGATGGTTGATGTCAGGTTGTATACATGCTAGTCGCGCGGTAAACTCTGATAGCGCGATGCAGGATTTGTGACGTCAGGTCTTTGATGCGTAGTTCGCATGTGGCGTTGTTGGTACCGCCACAGTACTATGACTTTAAGGTTCCTCTAACGGCTCTATTTCAATAATTTTACCAAGACAAACTCAGCTAATTGTGCTAAACAATCTTCAGATCGGATAATCAAATAAGATATATATTTTTACATGACTGCTCCAGAAGGAGGGTAATGTTTCTCGAGAGTATGTATGTATGTATATTTCTTTGGTACGCTCTGTTGCCTAAATGGCTTGATGGATTTTGACATATGAGGTGTTAGATTCGTCATAATTGTGGAAGTGACATAAGCTATATGTATAATATTTTTAAATTGCATCTGCGAATACAAAAAAGGGAGGGAAAAGTTAAAAAAAAAATACAAAAGTACTGGTATCAAATAAAAGCTAGTAATGAGACAATTCCAAATATATGTATATATAATTAATAAAACTAAAAACCTTGAAAAAAAAAGAAAATTATTTAATGAAACCAAAAACCCGACTGCAAAAACACATAACTAAAAACAGAAAAACAAGCATTATAATGTAGGTCAAGGTCAAAGTGTTACCACTGACTTGCGTTCCACGGTTCCTGATCTATTATTCAAAAGAAGACATCGATTGATGATATTTCACACTCGCACCTATTTATTGTGTGAGAATTTCAAGGTCATGCGCTGCACCAATAGTAGCAGCTCTTTAGTACGTATTTTATTTTCTCGATTTCCATAGTTACGCGGGTCGTATATCGTTAGGGATGTCAAGTTTACAGTTGTTGCTCAACTTTTAATGTGAGCACACTGCTGCCGCATGCAGAACATTCTGCTATTAAAAGTTTTTTCGACCATTCGGAATGTTTATTAATGTCGTACTATTTTAGGGTTTACCAGAGTTTTATTATTTATTTATTTAAACTTCATGTACAATAGTGGTACATAATAATAATAAACCCACCGCCGTATCTCTACGCTATCGTCGTGGTGGGGATTACGCGCTCCGAACTCTAGGTCTGTGCCGGTATAGTTTACTTTACCGGAACATGTCTAAGTGAGGAGCCAGACCAAGAGAGATACAGAAACCCGCAGGGCGGCATGTAGTGAGCTGTTGGGCAGTTGCGACCCCACGGACCCTATCTCCCGGGAGAAGTCATGTTCCTCATCTCTGGCTTGCCTTTAAAGGCCGGCTGGAATGAACACTGACGAGGAACTGAGCTCCCACCTCATTCCTGCCTATATTGGCCGGCTTGAGTGGAGATTCGCAAGAGCAAACGTGCTCGGAGGAAGGAAGTATTCCAGTAAGTGCTTGTAGGGATCTTAACCATCTTCCGGGCTCTGGAATTGGTCTGAGAGCCGTGGAATACCTCTCCACTCCTCGAGCACCTCAGGATATATTGCCCCCTTGTCGCTACGTCACTATGTGCTAGCGACCGTTTTCGGGGGCCCATTATTGAGTGTGCAAGTCACCCCCTGCCATTTTATCCGTGTATAATAAAACATTGATCAGGCAGGGGTCATAGTCCTTCCATAATTTTAGGTAACCAGTCCATTTTAACCACCCAAACCCAAGTCCAATACCTTTGTTTCCATATCCTGCAATAGTCCTACACCAACCGCAGGTTGTCCTTGGGTGCACTTGCATAGTGCGTACAGGGATAATCGCCGGTTGGTGCCTCATTTAATTTCAAAAGCATCTAACGGGTCTCTGCGAGTTGGCTTCGGCCCCTCGTACGCCTTCCAAAGGTCCGGGACCCCAGGGTCTCGAGATATGTAAATATATAAAAATAATAATAATAATACTATAGCTTCATTTATTCCTTACAGTTTTACATTGTTGGATGTGTTAGTTCTTAGCCTAGTTTATTAGTATCACTTTTTAATTTAATTACTTAATTAGTGTTTACTATATGGACCGCTCTGGCGGTGAAAGCCTCCTCCATTTCCCTCCATTTCGCTCTATCTCTTGCCAGTCTGTTCCAGGTTATTCCCGCCGTGGCAACTATGTCATCACTCCATCTTTTGAGTGGCCTTCTTTTTCGTTTTTTTTTGTGTATAGGATACCAATTCGTGACAATTTTGGACCAGTTGTTCCCTGGTGTTCTTTGTACATACCCAGCCCACTTCCATTTTTTCGACCATTCTGAATATTTATTAATGTCGTACTATTTTAGGGTTCAACAGGGTTTTATTATTTATTTATTTATACTTCATGTACAATCGTTGTACATAGGCGGATTTAATGCCACAAGGCATTCTCTACCAGTCAACCTTTGGGTTATATAGAAAAACATAGTAATAGGGTACAAAAATAATGTCTTAAATACTAACTTCTTGATTATGAGAATTTATATACTTTTATTGATACTAATACACATTATTATTAACACAAACGGGATATTTACCATGTTTATTATTATGAGTTCCCGATACTTCGGCGCTGTTGCAAGCACCATGATCACGGATAAACTGAAGTCATTGCGGGTGGGTGTTTATGAGCAGACAAAACGGTCTACCCTCTTTCTTGTTCGTTTTTTGCACTCAGTACTGCTACCACTGTCACTCGCAACTCGATTCTGTTCCCGACACACGAAACTCACTGTGTCCGCTCGCGAACTTTTTCGGCACTTCTTCGATTTTTACACAGCTACTCATAAACACCCACACGCAATGACTTCAGTTTATCCGTGATCATGGTGCTTGCAACAACGCCGAAATATCGGGAACTCATAACAAATAATAAACATGGTAAATATCCCGTTTGTGTTAATAATAATATTAGCGACCATGTCAGTTTAAAAACTATTACACATACATATACAAATAAATTAAACTAATAAATGTAAATGGGGTTTTTCCGATATGTGGGTATTACTATGTAAAATATACGTAAATTGAGAGATTTTGCTCCAACTTAATATAATAGATTAAGTAGATAACGCTAAAAGTTAGCCATAGGGCAATGGAGAAGGCTATGCTTGGAGTTTCCCTACGTGATCGAAACAGAAATATAGAAATCCGCTGGAAAACCAAGGTAACTGACATAGCCCGAAGAATTACCAAACTTAAGTGGCAGTGGGCGCACTGCTTGCAGAACAGATGGCCGATGGGGCCGAAAGGTTCTGGAGTGGCGACCGCGTACTGGAAGAGATAGCGTTGGAAGGCCTCCCATAAGGTATACCGATGACCCTGTGAAGGCCGCAGGAATCTTTTGTGAAGGCCGAAGTTGTGGTGCTTAGAGGAGGCCTGTTTAGCAGTGGACGTCTTTTAACTGAAATGATAAGGTAGATAATTATGTCTCTAAAAGGATGTGCATAATATTAGGTACTTCATCAAATTGAGTGAAAGTAAAAAATAGGAATACTAACCAGCGGGATTATTGAAATAATACTATTACAAAATGGCTATCAATCGCAATGCGTTTAATTTTGACAGTTCAGCCACGTTCATTGCGTTATTTAAGTTATTGAGCAGACGGATTTTTCAAACCTATAAAGCAACGGACGTCAAAATGAAAAGCATTTCCATCGATTGCTATTATATGTGTGTTACACAATAACCCCTATGTTTTCATTCATTCAATTTTCTTTTTTCTTTTACGACGCGGAAGGAAACAACTGTCGTTGTTTCCGGACGATATTATGTAGATATTTTGATGTAGGTAG
Source organism: Dryobota labecula (assembly GCA_947523025.1). Classification (NCBI taxonomy): domain Eukaryota; kingdom Metazoa; phylum Arthropoda; class Insecta; order Lepidoptera; family Noctuidae; genus Dryobota; species Dryobota labecula. Next base: position 21,944,223 of record OX383289.1, on the reverse strand, counting down.
AAGCTCATGTAGAGCTTTTAGAGAAAAATACGTTTCAGATATTATAAAAAATAGAACGATGTAATCAAAGTAAAACGCAAAGCGCTTTTTGTTCGTATTATTACAAACAAAAAGCGCATATTCAAGAGGCGTGTAATTTGCAACGCATTATTCATTCTAATTTCCAGGATGCATATTATTTTACGGTTTTATCCTTATTATAACAGTCATATATACAAATAAATAAAATTTAAGTGTCTGTTTTTAATGTTAAAATAACAGCATTTTACTGAAAGAAAATCTGAGATATGAAAGTATATACGGACTTTATAACAAAAAACTGTTTTTAAGTTTTTTGTTTGTCTGCCTATTTGTTCCGGCTAATGTCCGAAACAGCTGCACCAATTTGGACAGGACTTTCACTGTCAGATAGGCTACTTTTATGTTAAAAAAGCCACATAGGCGAACCTGCGCGCAGCAGTTAGCAATAATTGATTAAAAAGGAAGTAATTAGTAGCCGTGCTTAATTATTACCTACATTATTCTAGTAGTAGGACGTCATCGGTGGGTCATAGATATAGCACCAATATATACATAGCAAAATTAAAAAGCAATTTTCTCATGAATAACGAATGCAACTTTGAGATAAGACCTATTATATAATAGTATAAACTTATACTATTATATAATAGGTCTTATCTCAAAATTGCAAAATTCAAAAGTAATTTGCAATCGTTATTCACTAGAACATTGCTTTTGAATTTTTCAACTTTGAGATAAGACCTATTATATAATAGTATAAACTTATACTATTATATAATAGGTCTTATTCTAATATCTATTCAATCTCTATAATCGTATTTATCACCAATTAATAACTTAATAACATTCCATCAAATCCGTATAAAAAAGAGGGAAAAGAATTATAGGTCATCAAAAAATTCGACCGCATCGCTGCCAATAGGAAAAGTGCCCAAAAGGCTGTCAGCATTGCCACATTGTAGGGTGATGCTGATTCTTCGGCCAAAAAATAGGCCGGCCCTCTGATCACGTGAAGAGTTGACCACTCGAACCCTAGGCCCTAGTGTTTCAACCCCAAACAGCTCCAACATATAACTCCCAATAAGATTGGAATATTTTAGCTGTTTGACGTTATCTGTACCTGTAGAAGCTGTCCCAGCACAGCCCGCCGTGCTAGGAAGTTGGGATAGCGCAAGGGTGTCGACACATGTTGCATCCCACATCAAAGGCCGACCTAACTTCCAAGGCATTATGATAATTCCGTCTGGTGTCTTCTCATCGTCGCGTGCTAAGCCGTTGGGTTCTAAAACAGCTGGCACCCTGGCAATGATGAGAGCACGACGGATGATGTCATTTTCTGGCGAGCTTTGCAATACAGCCTGCGGTCTTATTGCAAGATAGGTCATGATGTCCGAGGCAGTCGACAGCTTCAACGTACTGGCAGCGATGTGGACCACATATTAGTATTCCTATTTTAAGTCTGTCAGCTTATATATTATGTAATACTAGCTTTTGCCCGCGGCTCCGCCAGTGTGGATGTCGGTTATTGTGTAAAAGCAGTTTAGGCATGAAAACGTAACAGACAGACAGACAGAGTTACTTTCACATTTATAATATTACTAGCTGATGCCCGCGACTTCATCTGCGATCCAGGATGAAATGTAGATGTAATGAATGTAAATGATGTAATGCTTCTAATATAATTCAATCATGATTTGAAAGACACGTGGCGCCATCTTTTATCATAAGAACGTTATTGTTGTTTTCCTTGGAAAAAGTACTTTTTTTCGGGATGAATGGTACCCCATGTCCGTTTCTGTACACCTGACAACGTACATGCAAAATTTCAGGATGCTTCAGTGGTTTAGGAATGATAAGGTAACAAACAAACAAACAAACTTACTTTCACATTTATAATATTAGTTAGGATTATTATTATTATGGATTAACTTGTTTGAAAATAAAGGTACGTACTAATACAAATGAAAAAAAAACCACTGCGTAGGTTGGTCTTACTGGATTGTAAAAGTCAGATAGGCAGTCACTCCACGTAAAATACTGGTATTCAGCTGCATACCTTTAGTCTGGAAGCTGGCCCCAACATAACAGGGGAAAGGTTACTCTGATAATGATGAACTACGGTTGATAGGGTTGTGAGTACATATATTTTGGTTTGGCTACCTACCTTCATTTTGAATAGGTAGTATTAGGATTACTTTAGATGGTAGGTAATGTCTCAAAACAGTTTATTAGAAGGTTTGCGTACTCCTTTAAAACTATGAACTGACAAGTCAGGTCTTCCGAGGCGGTCTGTTAGACTAACGGCAGATTTCTCCAACGCCAGATATATTTATCCGAAGGATAATTTTGAACATTTGACAGTCTTTCTATACAAAACTGACAATTTTATTCCACGGATAGAAGATAAATAGCGTTGAGAAAATCAGCCCATAATCATCAAACTAGTAAAGTGAACGTCAACCATTGCCAATTAATAAACAACTACTTGGTTGTTAATAATAAAAACCTCATTTTAAGCTTATAAGCACTGAGATTAAAACACAGTAACTTAATAAAGTTACTGTGTTTTAATCTCCAGGGTAATAACCCGTTCACACCCCGTTTAACCCGTTTCTGGTTGTGTACTTGTGCCTGATTCAATCAGTGCACGTGTGTTTCAGGTTTCGGTCTGACTACTACCCGAGTGGTCAATTAACACTTTGAATTTTATCCTTTTATTCATTTTAGTATAACATCATTCTAGTGTTATTTAGGATAACAACCACACATCATTTTATATTGCTAAACCTGTATATCCGTAGTACCGCCAAAAAGAATAATAACTATTCGGTACTATTACCATGTTGGGCGCCAAACAACTACCCACATAAAAATAATTTTTCAGTTTTGATGCAGGATGATTCATTCTATACATTGAATTTGATTAACCCATGTGGTATCAGTATTAACAGCGTATTGATTCTTTGTAGGTGCTGCGTCATAGTTTATATGTTTATTTAATAAAAAAAGATGACAATGTTACGTCAATCTATCTAGTTTAAGAAATTGTTCATTCAGAAATATTTCGCTTGCTCGGCGGCCAGTTGAAGTAACAACTTGAAGTAAGTACCACGTTGGGCGCCAATTACCTACCCACTTTTCAAATAAAATCAACTATTTAACGTTTTAAATAAACTAAGATAAATGGAGTATTCAAGGGCCTCATCAATTTATCATACAATCGAATACTTCATGAAAGTTTGAAGAGCCGAATTGCTGGGAACCGTTGAATAGTAAATCGACGTTAATCTATAAAGTTCAGAATGCTTGACTGTCTGTTCAGAAATGTTGTGCAAGCTGAACCGTAATGTGGGTAGAAGTAGTTCAAGTTCTGAAGTTTGCGGCGTAAACAAATTTCATCACTTTTAGTTGGCATTTTCTTTATAACTATAGGGCTAATATAATATGGTTTTTATGGTCACATACATTGAGTTTTTAGGCAGATACAGTCTTCATTATTCTCGATTCTAACATATTTTTACGTCAAACCTGGCCATAATGTTAGTTTTACCGCACGCTACGCGTACAGTAAAACTCGCATTGTGGCCAGGTGAAGACGTAAAATTGTGTACTCACCACGGGCAGTAAAAAAGAAAGCCCTCTATCGCATATTTACAACCCTCGCCTGCGGCTCTGGTCACAAATACCTGCGATTTCGGGCTTTTTTTCTTTACAGCCCTTGGTAAGTAATGTACTATTAACTACTCGAAACCCGTTGTCTAACGACCTTGTATAAATAATTTGAAAAAATAAAAATATCAGTTTTTTTACGAAAGCTCAAAGACATTGAAATGTTTCAGAGAAAATCTAAAACATTTAAATGTCTTTGAGCTGACTAAAAAAAATAAAAAACTATAATAGTGATATCAAAAGAAATCTGCTGTTCAAAAGAATAAAGCAAAAATATCTGAATGTCTAACACTTACTTCCACGTCTTTAGATTCAGGATATTTGTTAAAATTGTGTGCCGCGTAGAACTTTTGCCTCTCCAAACTTATATTATACATTACGTCCATTCTGCACTATTTTAACACTCTCCATAGTTCAAATCACTTTTTAACCACAAAATGAAACATGTACACAAGTAAAGTTTATGTTATAGTTTCTTTAAAAGACCACATTTTCACTTAAAGTTTGAAATTGTCGATGATACCTGAAACAATGGAAAACACACGTTAGTTTATTATATACTAATCTATATTTCCATACTATTACGAGTATTATAAATACACGAACGTCAAAATATCGCGGCGAGATTTTATTAGCTGTTGGATTTTGAACTTTCATTGATAAGCAGAGCGTTGAAAATCCATTGTGCGAAAAAAAATCTCCGTGGGAAAAATCACCCGTGTGTACCTGGGCTTACTCTGTCTGCCTGACTATTAGCTTTTTCATGCCTAAACCACTGAGCCGATCTTGATTTAATTTGGTAAATAGGTAGCCCGGGACCCGGAGAAGGAAATGGACTACTTTCCATCCTGGATACATTATGAATGTATTTATACAAAAAAACCGGCCGAGTTCGTGTCGCACCAGCCATAATGAAGGGTTGAGTTGGGGTGAATTTATCCCAAGAACGTATGTTTATAAGTATTTATATTAGTGTATAGCTATTTTGATTTTATGTATATATACACCGTGGCATTTTAGTCGTCTTACAAAGACAGCCCACTTCATGTATCCAATGACTACTAATCATAATTTTTTTTTTTTTGAACATTTGAATTTTTTATTTTTATTAATTATGACGCATGACATATGTAGTTTAAAACACCCTGTTACGAGTGCAGTCCGAGCCTTACGTTACAAGGGCGCCGCGGAACGGAGCGGCGACGTCTTTATCAGAGTTCATTCACCCCAACGCAAAAATGAGTTTCTTACTATTGCAACTTAAACTTAATCTAAATACATTCTGCGGCGCCCTTGTATCACAAGGCTCGGACTGCACTCGTAACAGGGTGTTATAAACTATGTCATGCGTCATAATTAATATAAAAAAAAAAAAAAAGTTCAAGATTTTTTTTTTTTTATCTGAATGATTAGTAGTCATTGGATACATGAAGTGAGCTGTCTTTGTAATACGACTAAAATGCCACGGTGTATATACCTATCTTTTTCTCTTGTACTCTTACACACGTTGTCTACATCTCTCTTTTTGGGGAAATTCAACCAATAGAGAAATTATTTTTAAAGCACAGAAAAAGTGTATCAAGACAATGTTTGGTTTGCAGGTCATAGAAACATGTAAACCATTATTTATTAAATTTAAAATCTTAACTCTTCCATCCTTATATATTTTTGAAGTTGCTGTATTTGTTAAGACCAATCCTAATTTGTTTAAAAAAATGTCGGATAACCGAAGTCGACGGGATAAAAATAGCTTGTGCGTAAGAAGGTCCCACACAGCATTAATGTACAAAAGTGTATTTTGCATGGCACCAGTCATATTTAACCACATACCACGGTCAATCAAAGAATTAAACGTGAGCTTATTTAAGAAACGGCTAAAATCCTTACTAGTGAACAAAGCATATTACAGTATTTCGGAATTCATAACAGACAAAAATGTAATGACAGAATGTTGACATGCTAATAAAATACATAATTATATTATTTTTTGTATATTGACTTTAGTATTGTATATTGACATTAGCATTGTTTATTGACATTAGTATTGCATATTGACATTAGCATTGTGTATTGACATAGTCCTATTATTTTTATTATTATTTGTTTTCAGTCTGTGTTGATATGTACTTGTACATACTTGTACTTTATTGACATTTTTATTAAATTTTTTCTCTTTTTATTGACATTGATTTCTGTTGCAATTTTTGCAATTTTTATTAATGAATCCGCATTATGAATTGTGTGATTATATTTGTGTTAATCTGTGTTCTTATTGTGATTATTGATTACAATCATTTGTATGCCCTCTGGCATAGCATAGCGCACTCTTTATTATATTTTATACCATTATTATTGTACATACCTATGTTAAACAAATGAATAAATGACTTATGACTTATCTCTATATCTACTTTCTATCGCAGGTATGCTGGAAGAGACTTCATTAGAAATAAGCATCACCTTTGTACGTATTTTTCTGTTCCTTTCTTCTTGTCTATTTATATGTGTGTACATAAATTGTTAAATAAATAAACACTGTAGTTGAAAAACATATTTCCCATATATTCCAACTGCAAAATATGTAAGTTTTCACGCACAGTGCTGAGTGATTTATCATGTTATTTTAAGACCATAGACTTCTTATAGGTTTTCCTGTAATCTATAAGTATAAACTATTCTCGTATTTTATCAAGATTTTAGTGTCAGCAGTTTCGGAAACAAGGGAATGGTTAATTTTCATCAATTTTCTTTAATAACTTTAAAACTGATAAAAATTATTTAAAAAAAAGAAATCCTCATAACAAAAGACGGACTTGTTATGAGGATTTCTTTTTTTTTTTTTAATAATTTTAAAATTATCAGTTTTGAAGTTATTAAATAAAATAGATGAAAATTGATCATTCCCTTGTTTCCGAAACAGCTGACCCGTATTTGATATGTCACACGGTACAGTTTGCAAAACTTTTGTTTATCTAATTTTTCCCCCAAAATTGAACCCCATATTCAAAATACATTTATTTACGTTACACGTTCGTATTTGGGTCACAGAAATTCATATGTTTACCTCAACTTAATCGGTCTAGTAGATTTGGAGCAAATCGGCTGTGACAGACGGACAGACAGACACACGAGTGTTCGGGTTCTGCTTTTTCCTTTTTGAGGTACGGAACCCTAAAAATGACGAAGTACAAAATACACGCAGACTAAATCGCCGGCAACAGACAGTAATAAATGTCTTTGCCGTCGCGCAGTCGTGTGAAAAGAAACATGTCTTGAAAACATGAACTGTCATGATCATGAACAATACAAAACTAGGTACCTAATGCTTTGGTTCAATAAATTGAACACTACGTGTACCAATAGAACGTTTAATAACAAGGTGTTTTTACCATATCTACCAATCATACACGTTATACTCGTAGGTCAATTATTATAGTTCGTTTTTTGAAAGCCCAATAAAAACTACATTTCTACTTAGGTATGTTTTTTATCCCGGCTTTATGTTCCGTGTTGTGCCGGACGTAAAGAATAGCACCACCCCATTTCCTCCTGTGGGTGTCGTAAAAGGTGACTAAGGGATTTACTAGAGAATGGGCAGCAGCGTTCTCTATGCATTTTTAACACCATACTGCGATCGCCAACCCGCCTACCAAGCGTGGCGATTATGGCAAACCCCCCCACAATTGGGAGAGGCCTATGTCCAGCAGTGGACGGCTTTCGGCTGAAATGATGATGATATTTTTTATTGGACTGTTTATTTTATAAAGTAGCGTTTTCCCTTAGCGTTCTGCGAGTAAGTGTTTGTTCGCGCGGTAAATAAACACAATTGAGCGAGCGAACACGTTTGTTCTATGATGATCGGTTAGATTCAGCGAACGATTGCTCGCTCGCTCATTCATTCAGTGAAAACGACGTCACCAGCAAGCGAGCTGCGAGTTGCTCTGTGCATTCGCTTGACGTTGGACGTGCTCGGTTGGTGTCCGACCTTTTTTTTATATTCTACGCGAACATGCTAATGATGAATGATTTGACGGCACGGTTGACGCAGTGGGTAAGCGATTGACTGCTGCGCTGCGTGTCGCGGGATAAATTCCCGCACGTAGAAAATATTTGTATGACCTACAAGTAGTTGTTCCGGGTCTGGCTGTTTGTGTATGTGAGTTTAAATGTTTGTAAACGCACCCACAATATAGAAGAAATTCCTAGTGTGGGGTAAAGTAAAAAAAAACCGTGGTGCCGGACGTAAAGAATAGCACCACCCCATTTCCTCCCGTGGGTGTCGTAAAAGGCGACTAAGGGACTTACTAGAGAATGGGCAGCACCGTTCTGTATGCGTTTTTAACACGATACTGCGATCGCCAACCCGCCTGCCAAGCGTGGCGATTATGGCAAACCCCTCCCAATTGGAGGGGTTTGCTATAATCGTCCTATGTCCAGCAGTGGACGTCTTTCGGCTGAAATGATGATGATGATGATTATTATATATTTAATCAAGAAATAATTTTTCATTCATCAAAATATTCGCTCGGCAGGGTACTGAAAACGCGGCTATAAGTGTGTGTTTTATTTGGGCTGATTAAATATTTTAATTTTCTGTCTAGGCATTTAACTTTCAGCAAAAATACAGACACTTTTTTCGGTATTTCTGAGTTGGAACCTATACCAATTGAAGTTGTTCACATTAATAGTAGAGGTATGTAGGTAGGTACTTACGTACCGTCCATAATGTTCTTAGAAGGTTTACACTATTTATATAACTGTTAGACTAATGTTTGTTATATAAAATGAATGCCCGTTTTCGCTAAAACTAGGCATTCATTTAGGTGTCGCCTATTTTTAGTGCAAACGAGCATTCATTTTATTTGACAGTGTTTTATTTTTTTACATAGTAACGTTTAAAAAGGCGTGAATTTATGTATGTATGTAAAGTTTATGTGTAAAAGGTTATTTAGATGCAAGTTTCAAGCTAAAGTGTAATAGGATATTGCAAGCCTGGCTGGCTGTGTTCCGGCATGTGGTGCGTTCATAATGGCTACACTGAGCGCTGGTCGCCTGTAATTTCGGTTTACATAATTATTCACGTAAAGATGCATACATATAAGGTTTTACAGGTGTCCCAAAAATCAACGTCAAGCCGGAAACGGGTAATAGGCAAGTTGGTTACAGATAACAGAAAAATATTTAAAAAATCTTAGTCTATGTTATCAGAAAGTAGACAATCACAAAAAAAAAAAAAAGATAAAATTGACATCCTGTGATGATCTTATAGGTACTGTGACTACAAATCTTCACATTTCTTATTTTAGTTTTTTATGATGACCCTGAATAATCCTTCTGTAGATTTCAGTCTAAAATGAAAACACAGCTGCCTCAGTTTTAAAGAAAATATCAGCTTTTCGCCCAACTACGTACTCAAAATTATTATATCACCCAACTTTAACTGTACTGAAAAATTATGTATTATGCTATTTTGGCAAGTGACTTTAAAATATGGCGTATTTAATCCAAAGGACATCGTGGGAATGGCCCCAGGACCAACAAACATCTGACCTTATAAATATATTTTATTAGACTAATTGCGAATATCTGTATGAAACGGATATTCTGCGTTCCATAATGAACAATTAAAAGAGCGACTATCGACATCACATAAAGTATGCCGCCATCTTTGACAATTAGTGATGTCCAATCTTTCATTAACATGACTAACATACATGTGGTAATATGACTTCCTACCTAAGTATAAATAAATAAAATCAAAAAACATTAATATAAAGTCATTTGCATTGAAGTTAAATAAATAAGTATTTATTTACCTACCTACCTATTTTAATACAAAAAACTAGAAGATTTACCAAATACCTAATAGGTACTTAGGTAAGTACTTAAATGTTTTTCTGATTCTCTTAGCTTAACTAACCACATACAGGCAATAGAAATAACAGTGACATGCATTTATTAGCATGTATTTCGAAGTATTGAAAGGATTGTTTCTTACTAAATAATTATAACCTCAAAATCTTTGTTTTATTTTGAAATAAATCCTTTCTGCAAGTTGTCCGTCATTAAACTTTGTCTTCATGGGCATATAATTGTAATTTAGAACACGCAAAGTAATTTTCCTTTGCTATTGGTTCTGGGGCGAACGGTGTATGGATGCAGAACAATCTCCTTTCAAAATGGTATGTATGGACACTTGCTATATTATTTTTTTAAATATAGACGAAACAATTTTTTTCTAAAGAAAGCAAAAGATTTTTTTTTACGTACAACTGGGAATCTCTTGGCCTTCATCTCACCTGATGGTAAGTGATGATAAGGCGGAAGATGGAAGCGAGCTTCACCCGGAATCCTCAACCACAGAGGAACTGGCTATCTTACCTCTAACTGCCGAAACACAACAAATGCTGTTAACATTGTTGTTTTGGCGAAAGACTTAGATAAGATAGTTGTAGCTAGCCAGGGGACTTGTTTTTAAATACACGCTAGGCTCTCTCTAAGTCCATTATTTTAAGGTACAAGTTTGAGATAAAAGACCCACTACCAGACTAAGTGTACCCCTGGTCATCAAGTAAATTTTGTTTTGGTTAAGATTTAAATCAAATAAAATTATTGGAATCAAAAGTTATGCAACTCATAACAATGGTATTTTAGAGGTTTCCTATGCAGCTTTAAAAAACCGGTCCACTGCGTGTCGGACCACGCACTAAATGGTTCCGTAGATGGGATGAATTGATCCCAAGAACAAACTTAACCTTGTAGTTGAAAAACATGTTCTCCCATATAAAATATATGGGAGAACATGTTTTTCAACTGTAAATTTAAGTTGGTCAACTATTACTCGGTAACTTGTAAAGCGCCTACTTAGCTGTGATAGTTTTTCTTTTAACTTCATTATACAGGGCGTCCCACGACTTTGCCACATGGAGGGAAAAAATACCTGAAATACTGTATATAGAAAAAAATACTGAAAGGCTTAATTTTTTATCTACGCCCATGCTATAAATCCTCTATAAAAGTTTCTGAAACAGTTAGCTCATTGCCAACATTAAAACACCCAGTGTCATAGTAACCATAATAGCATCCAAACGGGAGTTATAATGTTGTACTGAATTACATAATGCAACTCCTTTGCTTTTACGAGGATGATGATCCCTTCCTTACTCAGATGAGTAAGGAAGGGATCCTTATCCTCCCTTCAATTCTCACTACTCAATTCGTGGTATCTTTATGAATTACAAAAATAGAACATTGTCACGCACGCGCGTTTCACTATACTATACCATAGCGTCGTATCCCGCCATTTTTGTTCGATATTAGTATTGCAAAAACTGTTTCAGAACCTTTTATAGAGGACTAGCTGGCCCGACTGACTTCGTTCTGTCAAAAGCTATTTGACTGTGGCAGTTTGTCTACGCGCAAAGGAAATATAGTATAAACTTCACTACTCTACCCTACCCTACCTACCTACCCTACCCTACCCTACCTACCTACCCTACCCTACCCTACCTGCCTACCTACCTACCTACCTACCTACCCTACCCTATCTACCCTACCTACCTACCCTTCTTTACGTCCGGCACCGCACGGCACGGTAATTATATGAACAAAAATTATCTGGCAATATCGTTCTAGATAAACAAGACAAGAAACTTTTCCGCCGACAGGGCCAAAAAGAAAACCTATCTTAGACGTAATCATCTATCTTACCAAGTCTATCCTAGAAAGCCAAAGTAATTAAGAGTTAGATTTAGTTCCTACCATTCACGAAGATTTATTTTCACAGAGCTTTAAAAACAGTGGGATCAAACACCGTAGATTGTCGCGCAAAATTCTTGGTCATCGAGAAGTACGGTCAAATCCACGTCAGTAGAATAGTAATAGTTATTATGCGTAGGCCCACTTGTACTACAAATCACTTAATGCATGTAATGCTGAAAGGATTTTAAACATAAATTCTGTATTTGTCATCTTCAAACGACTGACAAAAATAGAACGATGATTTAAATTCGTTTTTAGTACCTACAGTTGATAAACATGCCGTACTTTCAGAGGCTATATTTATAACTGAAACATTAAATATTTTGCAAAGGCATATTTTGTTTACGCGGTCGTGACTTTTGTTTACGAGCTCGATCATTGTGTTTTGCAGTTGAGTTTATAATTTATAAGTCAATTTAAAAAGTTTAGTAGCAAGGATTTTCATACATAGAATTAAATGGGATAGATTTTATGCGAGGAAAAATGAATGAGTCCGTACGTCTTAGCATAGAATTCTCAAATGACTTTTAAATGGTTGTTTAATATAATATATTTAATTACCAGTTTTAATTAAATTATTTTCACATCAACATTTGTCAAAAATCGAATAGGCTGTACGAGTATAGGCTGTTTTCGTTGTAAAATAAATATGTCCAGTTGCAAAAACGCGCCATTTTCAGATAATTTTAATTTTTTATTTTTTAAATTGTTTTTTTTTTTTTTTTTGTTAATATGAGTACAAGCGATAAAATGGAATTAACTCCACCCCATATTTTATCTGAGGCGAAAACTGCGCATGATGAAATTTTTCCCCCAAAATCTCGACAAAGATATATGGCGACTTATGATAAATTTATTTTATTCTTTTGAAAAACGTCGTGTGATACACGGGTGTGTAGGTTATTGCAAACTCGTGTCAATAAAAACTCTCGCCTTCGGCTCGGAATCGTTAATGACAGCTCGTTTGCAATAACCTACTTTCCACCCTTGTATCACAATGTATTATTAGCGTTTACGGTGTTTAGTTATTTGAGGTGCAAGTTACACATATCTTGAAGTACGGAAACCGGTCCGGTACCGGTTTATTCCGTAAAAATCTCATCGTAAAAACTTAGATGAAGTGTGCTGTCATTCTACCTGCCGATGAAACGAAATTTAATAAAAGTGTTGTCAAAGTCAAACAAGTCCTTTTGGTTGTCTACCTACCTATATCCCACAGGGTTTGATGAGTGATTACGGTGATTATCTATACTAATATTATAAATGTGAAAGTAACTCTGTCTGTCTATCTGTTACGTTTCCTCGCCTAAGCTGTTGAACCGATCGTCATGAAATTTGGCAGAGATATAGTCTGGGATATGGAGAAGAACATAGGCTACTTTTTTACGCGATAAACGACATTTACGCGGGCGGAGCCGCGGGCAAAGCTAGTAATATTATAAACGTGAAAGTAACTCTGTCTGTCTATTACGTTTTCACGCCTAAACTACTGAACCGATCGTCATGAAATTTGGCAGAGATATAGCCTGGGATTTTTGCGCGCGCAATAACCGATATCCACGCGAACAGAGCCGCGGTTAAAAACTAGTGTTCAATAATGGCTATTTACTCAGTACCTACTTTATTTTGATTACAAATGAATTTAACTTAATGGGTTACCTGCAAACGTTTCAGAGAAACCCAGCTCATCAAAGACAGACAGAGAACAATCACCCAACTGGTTCCGCCTTTTTTTAGACCTTCAACATAAAATTTCCTTTCTTCGTTACAGACGTTAACAAAGAACGTAGTCACTCATTATTCACACCTGTTTATTCTAAAACAAATTTCAGGACTTGAAACTACAGTTTATTCAGGATACCCAATACTGCATTTTCCCTGGTACCCTCTAGCTACACTTTTAACAACAAGCAACGAGCTTTTAGCTCGTTAGTTGTGGACCTAATTTCACTAAACAGCGGTTTTTAAAGACCTAAAAGCTCCCAAATGTCGTCCACAAGCTGTACCCGAGATACTGAAAGTTTGATTACGGTCCAACTATAGTGTTTTCCTTACAAAGGGTAAATGGAGCTGGTTTTCAGAATGGAGATAATGAGTAGAAGAAGAAGGTTCTTACTTGAAAAGTAATTACGTCAACAGAAATTTTTATTTAAAGTAAGTCAGTTGTTTTTCCAAGTTACTGACGCCTCGATGTGGTTGTATTTTTGTGAAAACCTCTTTAGGCGCGTTGAGCATTTTTTGCGTGAACAAAAATCATGGAACTCGCGTCATCGTCACCGAACGCTTTCCATGAGCTATATGTATACTGTGTATTATGTGTAGTTTTTGGGTGAACAAAAATCATGGAACTCGCGTCATCGTCACCGAACGCATTCCATGAGCTATATGTATACTGTGTATATATGTGTAGTTTTTGGGTGAACAAAAATCATGGAACTCGCGTCATCGTCACCGAACGCATTCCTTGAGCTATACATATGTATACTGTGTATGTATGTGTACTTTTTGGGTGAACAAAAATCATGGAACTCGCGTCATCGTCACCGAACATTCCATGAGCTATATTATACTGTGTATATAATAGGTTGGGGAAAAAGTTTCTTCGCATTTTTTAAGAAAATTCAAAACATTTTCTAATATAGTTTATTTACATTTAACTATGGTATGTAGGTACCATTTTGTTCGATAACTTTTTGCCATCTTGTAGGTAGGGACATGATCCTATTGCTTTAGAAATTTTGGGACTTCTGATCAAAATACCGCGACAAGTGGTTTTGGCAGTCATCTCGTGATGTTAACCTGACACTGCCTAAAGAATTCTGAAGAGACCGAAACAGGTGGAAATCTGAAGGTGCAAGGTCAGGACTATTCGGCGGATGCATTAACACCTCCCAGCCAAACTCTCTTAATTTTTGCTGAGTGGCTAAAGATGTGTGAGGTCTAGCGTTATCATGATGAAAAACCACACCCCTTCTGTTGATTAATTCCGGCCGCTTTCTCTCAACTTCTTCCTTTAATCTCATCCGTTGTTCGCAGTAGAGTTCAGAATCGATGGTCCTGCCTGGTGGTAACAGCTCATAATGAATAATGCCCTTCCAATCCCACCACACACACACAGCATCACCTTGTTGCGAGTTAACCCGGGTTTCGCCACAGTCTGTGAAGCCTGACCGGCCTTTGACCACGACCTTTTTCGCACGTTCTTGTCGTACGTGATCCACTTTTCATCACCAGTTATCAGCTTCTTCAAAAATGGTTCGGTTGCATTACGTCGTAATAAAGAATCACAAATGAGTACACGGTTCATTAGGTTTCTTTCAGTGAGCTCGTGAGGTATCCAAATATCGAGCTTTTTTGTGTACCCAGTTTTTTTCAAATGTGCCGAAACTGTTTTGTGGTCAATTCCCAATTCTTCAGCTACGTCGTAACTACTGATATGCCGATCTTGCTCCACTTTTTCAAAAATGGCATCCATTTTATCCGTAATAGGGCGACCAGAGCGACGTGAATCTTTGACATCAAAATTTCCGTATTGAAAACGCTTAAACCAAATTTGTGCTACTCTCACAGACACTGCGCTAGGTCCATAAACATCGCAAATTTTTTTCGCGGCTTGCGTTGCATTATTGCCTTTTTTGTAGTAAAATTTTAAAATGTATCACACATTTTCTTATAATTTGAATTTGGAATTATGTTCTTTAAAATTTAAACTTTCAATGATACCAAAACCAGCCAGATACAAATAGTATAGCCAAAGAGATTTTATTACAAGTTCATACATACTATAATGCGAAAAGACTTTTTCCCCAACCTAATATGTGGTTTTTTTTTTTTTTTTCAATGATTTGTTGATACTAAAACGCATTGGCTTTTGTTGCCTTTTCTTTGAGAGTCAATGAGCGATTTTGTTCTTTAGAAGCCTTAAGCCTTAAGATGTCGCGCGAGTCTGTACGAGCCTTTAAGCTTTAAATACAGTTATATCGTTATGTCTTAGGACCCTAATTTTTTTAACACACTATTAATCACAATCTGAATGATTTTGAAGGATATTGCTAATCCATTGCTTCGTATGTTCGAATAATGTGTCTGCTCAACAACCTAAATAACGCATTGAATGTTGTTGAACTGTCAAAATCCCAGTGCTACTGTTGATGTGTTATGCAATTATCCCACGGGACTTCCTGCTGCGGAGAAGCCTCTGAAGAAGCAAGTTCTCTACGTAGAAGGCCCTAGCACACAGGCAACTGAAGGAACACGGTTGGGTTTTAGTCAGTAAAAGTGCGACACCCCCGCCCGCTCCGGCTAGAGCAGGAGAAGTTATTTGATAATTTCCCACCCAACAAAACCGCGTAGGAGCCAACAATACTATAAAACAACTCGGAAATAATGTACCTTTCTATCAGTAAAGATTTTTTGTAATCAGATCAGTATTACCATAGATTACCTCTTACAAACAAAGAAGAAGATAATAAGACATAAAATTCTTTGCACGAAAATTCTTATGTAAGTTATTTTATAAGTCCCAAGTTTAATAAGCTTAACACTAACTTATCAAAACATTTAATTGCTATTCCATTTGTACTTGATACTTACGCAATGTCAAGGGCCTATAATTTCTTAAATATTTATAAGTTTTATGAAAACTAAGCTAACTTAACTAAGGCTAAGCTAAGATAAAAATAAGCTCCCAAAGGAATAATGTCAACATTAAGTTAAAGAAAACTTATAAAGTTTTAATTTGTGTTGATTAGACTCACTTATCTAACACTGTAATTTTTGGGATTAAGTTAGTCGTTTTACACTATTTTTGTTCGTACATTTTGTATTCAAGGTTAGTTTGCCAAATAGGTCATTCCGTGAACGTCTTGATCAGTCTGTTATAATATCGATCTTAATGGGGAAGACCTGGATGAGACTCGCAAAGAAGTTTATTTTCTTAAAAAATATAAACTTATTTGGCACAGACTAAAAAGTACACATGACACAGTATATATACAGCACATTAAAATAATCTAATAAAAAGTGTAAAGTACGATATAAGAAATTGGCTAGCAAGTGTGCCTCACGGCTGCGCCAAAGATCCATTTCAGCAAAAATGCCAGACAACTACCATAGGAGCATAGTACAAAAGGGAGGAGGCCTATATCTCAGCACTAGATGGAACAATGCTGTCAATGACGTTTGCGAACTGACACTATGTTAAACTGTGGAGTGTTCGTCGATATTATTCATTTATTTAAACTTCTCGCACAAAATAAGGTACAAAGGCGGACTTAATGCCTAAGGCAAGGTGAAGAGATAAGACAGCAGGTGCTCTGTTCAAGAGGAGATAGTAGATAATAGTAATAATAATAATATTAAAAAGATCACAAATTAAGTACATAAATACGTTATAAACTTAAAATTGACATACATAAATAATATTTTCTATTATAAATACCTACTTTTTATAATTATACCTAATATATATAATATATAATGTATATATAATATATATATATATATATATATACAAATTCCAGGGAAAGAGATAATTGAGATAACTCTACACTATTTGTTGTGAAAATAACTCTGCAATATCCGCTTATATGGATAACGACTGGTGGCCGTCCTGATATCCAGAGGAAGTGCATTCCAAGGAAGAATGGACTGAATATAAAAGTAAGAATGAAAAAAGTGAGAAGTATGACAAGGACAGAGTAGGAGAAGGTTGTTGGGAGAACGCAGATTCTTAGCGTGTGAAGAACATAGATATTGAAAGTGAGACATAAGATAAGAAGGAGGGTGGGAGAGTTGAGAAGGGAGAAAAGAGTGGTCAAAGCACGCAAACTTCTTCTTTGGCGAATGGACATCGACTTGAACTCAGACCTGTAGCTCGACATGGTCATATTTCCGTAGGTTGAATATGAACCAGATACCATAATTGAGCAGTCTGTCGAGTTTATCCAGCAAAACCGCATTCAAATCAAAATAGCACATGTAAGCATAGTCGATGATAGGGAAAATCAAAGTCTGCACAAGCATAGTTTTCGTCTTAGCGGGCAAAAAGTTTCTCAGACGATACAGGGATCGCAGAGTACCGTTGACCTTTTGGCTAACACTATAGAAGAATCTAATCTATTAGAATCTACTTTACCATTCCTACATATTTTAATCAACCTTCAAGTCGCCATCAACCCTTGAAAATACAAACAGAATCTAAACAAACTATAAGACATCAATATGTATCTTTGTTGCTGATCTAGTCTCGCAGTTCAATATGACTTACGAAACATTTAAAGTAAGCTTATGCGGCAAAAAACTTGGCATATTTATTAAACTTTCAAAAACAAATTTCGAGCAGAAAAAATGGCTAGGTATTCTATAAATACGAGTGCTGTTTATTCATATACCAAAATTATCATAAATAGCAGTTTTTATTAGTCCCCGATCCCGCGTGTTACACAGTACTTACGCTGACATACAACGGGCTCAAAATTTACAATCCGTTCTATTTTACAAGAAGATTTACGGAGCTGGTCAAGGGCACCCCTTAATATCCGTACTCCCGGCAGTTAAAGGGATGGCTGAAATTTCAGGGGTCATTAATTTTGAGAAGAATAAACAGGTGAACAGGTGAAATGAGTGACTACTTTCTTTGTTAAGTTTGTCTATTGTCTGTTTTAGTACATTCTTTAGAAAACGAAGAAAGGAAATGAGTTTGTCATCTTAATGTTGAAGGTCTTGCTAATGAAAAGGCGGAACCAGATCGATGATTGTTCTCTGTCTGTCTTTGATGAGCTGTCTTTATCTCAAAAGATTGCATGTATCAAGTAAATACATTTTAAATCAAAATAAAGTAGGTAATGAGTAAATAGCTATTATAGAAAACTAGCTGACCCGACAGACTTCGTTCTGTCAAAAGCTATAGTATAAACTCCACTACTCTACCCTACCCTACCTACCTACCTGCCTACCTACCCTACCCTACTCTACCCTACCCTACCTACCTACCTACCTACCTACCCTACCTACCTACCTTCCTACCTACCTACCCTACCCTACCCTACCTATCTACCTACCTACCCTACCCTACCCTACCCTACCCTACCTACCTACCTAAAACTTAAAAAAAATAGATAGTAGCCGATTCTCAGACCTACTGAATATGCATATAAAATTTCATAAGAATCAGTCAAGCCGTTTCGGAGGAGTATGGTAACTAACATTGTGACACAAGAATTTTATAATTATATAAGATAATAATCATTATAATCACTCATCAAAACCTGTGGTATATAGGTATTTAGTCAACCATAAAGACTTGTTTGACTTTGACAGCGCCTTTATTTCGTAGCAGCCGGTCTATTCTGTAAATATCCCAGTGAGCTGTCAATAGCGACAACTGAAAACTTACGTAAAGTGAGCTGTCAATAGCGACACTTGAAAAGTGAAGTGATCTGTCAATAGCGACAATCACTAGCATCAGGTAGAATGACAGCTCACGTCACTTAAGTTCTCACGGTGAGATTTTTACAGAATAGTCTGGCAGTTCAAGATGTATGTGTGTGTGACTAACAACGAATTTCACTAATGAAATTAAACGCGATCAGTACAGCGAAACTGTCAAATTTCTCCAAACGATTTTAAACTTTAAAATGTTGACGAATGTTTCTCGTTCAAAATCGAACGAGAAAATTTGATAGTGGTAACGTGATGTGCTGGCCACTGTACATCTTAACCAAGTTCAAGAGCTGTCAGTGTCAATACTCTACAGAAAATAATGACACTGACAGCCTTTAAGCGTGGGTTATGTTCGCGATCAGTTTTATTGGTGAAATTCACCCTAAGTCTCACTTGCACCGCAAATCACTAAACACAGTTAACGCTAAACGAATTTAAATATTTTTTTTATTTCTGTCAGTCGTTTGAAGATGACAGGTACAGACTGATGTTTTGTGGTTGTGATTTGTGGGCCTTAGCATAATAACTATTACCACCCTACTGACGTGCATTTGACCATACTTCCCGATGACCAAGAATTTTGGACGAAAATCTGCGGTGTTTGGAACCCACTGTTTTTAAAGCCTTGTGAAAATAAATCTTCGTTAACGGTAGGAACTAAATATAACTCATTATTACTTTGAATTTCTTAGATAGACAGATGATTGCGTCTAAGATAGGTTTCTTTTTGGACCTATCAGTGGGAAAGTTTTTCAATTTGTTTATTTGGAACGATTAAGGTTAGGCACTTTTTATTGGTAGGTAATTTCAGTTCATTTATTTAACTGGCTCGATAAATTATTGCGATAAAGTTTGAATTCATCATCATCATTTCAGCCGAAAAACGTCCACCGCTGGACATAGGCCTCCCCCAATTGCCATAAGCGCCACGTTTGGCAGGCGAGTTGGCGATCGCAGTATGGTGTTAAAAATGCATAAATAACGCTGCTGCCCATTCTCTAGTATGTCCCTTAGTCGCCTTTTACGACACTCATGGGAAGAAATGGATTTTGAGTTACTACTTAGATAGACATACCAAAATCCGCCAAACTAAAAAATAAACAATCAATCTGCCAAGCCCAACTACGTTGGGGTCAGCTTCCAGTCTAACCGGATGCTGAATACCAGCATTTTACAAGAAGCGACTTCCTATCTAACCTCCACAACCCAGTATCAGCCACTATACCAGTGCTGCGGTATTTATTTTTTAAATATCGCAGTATTATGCTAAGATAGGAGGCTTTTGGCCTCGCACCGGTCCTTTTTTTATTACGTTTATTTTTATTTATTTTTATGTCAATTTTGTCAGTTTTAAAATGCTCCTTTTTTAATGTTTGTATTTCCTGTGCGTATCCCAAGTAAAATATTTTCCTTTCTTTCTTTCTGTCTTTCAGTAACTAGGTAATACGATACCCCTTGGTAAGACTGTTTGTCAGACTTTCGGGCTTCTAACGACCTGTAACGATAGTCAGAGATCCACGAATGACAGCTGGAACCAACAGCTTCACGTGCTTTCCGAGGCAGGAGGCGTCTTGGTATGTAAAGATGGTTACCCATCCACGGACCAACCGCGGCAAGTTTAGCTTAACCTGATCGATCGACTCGTGTGACTGTTATGACTTAGCCAAAATCCCCGCATGAAATTAAAGTTGTTAAGGCTAAAAAATATACATTAAAAACCATCCTTTCTTGCTAACAAGTTTACATATAGCATGCTCTCCATGTGTTTTTATTCGTACTCTTGTCGTATACAATGTTCATTGTGTGCTACTATACTCCCACTAGCCGACCCAGACGACCACTCTCCTCCAGGAGAGTCATAGGTCAACTAGCACAGTTCGCAAAAGAGTACACACTACACGATCGTCATTCCGACCTCGCCGCCGAGGCCCCGCGCGAAATCCCCGACTAAATAATAGTCCTTCCCGACCCTTGCCTTTAAATGAAGCGCCAGCACACGCTTTAGCTGAGCCTGTAGCTTTAATTTCCCCTGATAATAATCGAAACCCTGATTTTATCCAGCCACCGATGGTCCCTTGCCATCCTCCTCCCGACTCTGCTCTAAGCCGAGGTTCGTACCCCACAGGGGGTGCCCTTAGCGCGCCGTCGGATAGCTTATAAGTATGCCCTTACATTTATTTTAGGAGCTTAAGGCACCACAGGATAGCCCAGTTAAAGAATCTCAACCCCTCGTGGTTAACTCTGAAATGCATTTAAAAAAAATTAAAAAATACTATACTCCATTTACTAAAGCATTAGACTAATAACGATAGATTTTTGTAATATTGTTGAAATTACTGCACTTTAGAGTTATTTTTTTAATGTAAATGGTAAATAGATTACAATGCTTTGTTTTTATCGTTAAATAACGGAGTTTATTAAACGTTTACATCGAAATAACGAAAGGGTGAGAACAGTTATTTGTCTAATGTTATAATAAATGTAGTATAGGTAGCGTCTGCTCGAAATGAGCATCCTTTTGTGTTACTACATAGCATGTGTATTCCAGGCTTTATACGAAGCTCCAGTGTTCTTATACTAAACCAGACGTCGTTCTGGCTTGGTCCGCATTTTCATACCAACGCTGTATTACATTGCCTGCAAGTTGCGATCATTATGTCCAATGCAGAAGATACGAAGTAAGTCGAGTATGTAAGCTGATATCCTACATTTCTCTGTTATTATTACAGTTGAAGCTAGTAGGATGTCTATGGATTGTATCTGTAAATTCTGTAATTAATCTAATGTTGGAATTAAAGTATGAAAAACTTGTAACGCGCCACAAATTACAAACTGACAATTAATTTATAGGTATTTATGTATGTATGTATGAATGTATTTTATATGTCGTCGTGATGACCCAGTGGTCTCGCCTCTTATGCTCGAGGTTGTGAGTTCCAATCCGGGCAATTACCAATGTGACTTCTTCAATTCATTTGTACTTTCTGAATTTACCTTGGATATTGCTGACATCGGTGAAGGAAAACATCGAGAGGAAACCTGGACTTATAATTATCTAGCTTTTTCCTGCGGCTCAGGTCAGGACAAGGTTTGCGCATTTTTTTTTTATACGTTCAGCTGTTCTGAAAGGAGTTGTTAAATTCAAACAGATCATACGTCATAATGTCAACGTTGAATGCGCCCGGGAAGGGGTTTTATTTATTTGGTTTTTATTTAGGTAGGTACGGTAAGGTAGGTATGTAGGGTAAGTAGGGTAGAGGGTAGAGAGTTAGTGTTACCCGTGCAAAGCCGGGCCGTTTCATAATAAAGTCCCGAATAAGCAAATAATCAAAACAATTAATTCAACGCAATACTTCGTTATTAAAAATAAAAAATAAATCATTTCATATTAATTTAATCAGAGCCCAATGAAAACACGAAGTCCACAGTTCGAATTGAATAACCCCGCGTATGCGTTTTCTATGGTTTCCATTTTCAATACAATTCCCATTACATTCACGACTATTTTAATCCTACAAACAAATTATTTTCATCAGATCTTCAATGAAAGCCAGCCCATTGAAGATCTGTTCAAATGAATTTGTTGAACAAAGGATTTTTTAGTAGCGATAAGTATAATCTTATCCAAAACATCGTTCCTCAATATAATAATGACGAAATTTCAGTGTAGTATAACATTTGTAATGTTGTTGATGTTGAGGAAACTCGAATGAAAATGAGGCATAAATATCGTATCTGCACTGAAAGAAATGATTAGCCGAACTAATTAAGTTACATATAAAATAACTCAACTTTAGTTAGATGGAAATAAACTTCGCATAAATTAAAAAAAAAAAAAAACGATTTTGTAGTGTGCAAAACAGGGTTTTGTAACAGATATCATCTAGTTCGCAAGTCACAATTTTTGTGTAAACAGTAACCAAGTTTTTGTTACAGTTATGCAAACATTTCTTTCGGTGTGAAATCATTTTCCACTTTTGATTTATTCTGTGTTCAGGCGTTTCGAGCGTGAAATGGACAAAAATTGAAGCGTCTGTTATCTGCTGAACATAATAACACTCGTTTATAATATTAGTGCCTAGGGTGATTTGGGTTAGAGGGATGTGATGTCTAGCTTGCCTCAGCCCAATTTTTATGATCTATTGCCCTCTGTAACAAGCAACATTATATGACTAACCAAATACTTTCTTTTGACACGTGTAAGACACAATTTCTGAGGGGCAATCTAGTTCGTTGATTCATTCATTCATTCATTTTCTTTCATTTAATTCATTCAATTTACCTACATTCATGACAAGTATTTGACATTGATTGTCGCCGAGATGAGATTGCGACTTGAATTTGAATGTTTTCAAGTACGAGATTTAGCCTTCGGATGCTATAATTACACCACTAAAGTAAATTAATACAAAATATACCACATTTTCGTAATATAATAATTATTATTTATCTTCAACTCTGCAAAATGGTTCAACAGACGTAACACAAAACACAATTATTATTATGACGGTGCGTCTAAAAGTTTTGCGACGCCAAACTTCCAGAGTTGATTTTAGAATGATTTTGACAGCAGCTGTCAACTTGACGTAGCCCGGGGTACGGTGACGGCCTGCCAAAATGGAAAAAACCGGTCAAGAGCGAATCGAACTCGCGCATCTAGGGTTCCATACCATTTCCATACAAAAAAAACATTAGTTCAACTATCGGTCAAGAGATGGCGCTGACCTAAAACTGGAATATTTGAAGAACGGCGCTATTTAGACATGATTAAATTTTTCCTGTATTTTTTATATAAACTTCTATCACATAGAATAATTTTAGATTTTTCTCTATGCAAACTTCGGAGATAAGGTTAACGGTCTTTTTTTTTTAATTTTTCTTCTAAAGGCGATAATTAAGCGGCCTAAAAAGAAGAAAAATGTTTGAGAATGTGCAAGTAGCGCCCTTTCATATGATATCCCACATGCCCTAGTAGCCCCCCTTCGAATTTTTAAGAACCACATTCAGTCCCTGTTGAAAAAATTAAATTAAATTCTTTATTATTTGCAAAATAGTTGGGCAAACGTCATCTAAAACTATTTAAAATTTCAAGTTGATAGCATTAGTAGTTCTTGAGATATCCAGCTGTGACAGACGGACAGACAGACTGAGTCACACCATAAGGGTTCCTTTTACCATTTTGGTACGGAACCCTAAAAGGAAGATCGCGGAGATCGATCGAAACAGGCATTGATTTACGGCGACAGTGATATTGGTGATCATTCTGACTATCCTTGCTGTGCAGTGTGCGCTCGCGCCTTACGTACTTGGTGGAACGTCGTTTACATTATTGTTAATTCCCTAATGTGATCAGAGACTTGTGATTATTCAGAATATTATTAATTTTCATTAACTTATATCTCCTCGCCCGCATACCACGTATAAGAAACAAAGACCTCTTTTGATAAAGACGACGCCTACTACCTTTAAATATAATAAATTAATTAACCATTATTTTGAATTTTAACACGCTGTAAATTATGCTTATGATACATTTTCATCTTTAATTATTACATTTGGGAATATAAACAAGAAGGTAACGAAGTGCTTCTTGTGTAAATATTAAGATAATTATGAGGTTTATTTAACATATATGTATTTCAGGAATAATTAGGAGAGTATTATAACCAAAATCTATGGAAACCAATTCTATAGCTGACTACGTGATGATAATATTTCAATTAACATAAATTAAATTATATAGCTAGAACACCAGCTCAAGGAAATTGCTATATTATTTTTCAACACACTTGCTCATAAAGTGGCTCTAATTTCACCGCAAGTAGTCACATAATGACACCTGTAACCAAACTGTGACTTTTTCATTGCTATTATTCACATGTGAGTTATAGAGATTTTATTTTTATTTTATTGGTTGAGTTGCTTTGTTCTTAAAAAAGTTGCGATACAAAAAAGATCGTGTTCAATAGAACAAATAAATTAATGCACTTATTGCTTGCTCATTTCATGCAACTTCGTATTTAAATAGATAATTTCAACTTGTACGTGTTTAATAAATAAAACTTTCACTCAAATATAACTTTTGCTTTCTCTGTAATAAAGAAAACTTTAAATTCCCCATTTTCTACGTGGCTAAAACGCTATCGGCGGAAAGCCAAAAAAAATAAACCTCATTCCTTTAGTCTATGACCGATCGCCATTGTTACAAAATTTTTTCACAACTCGTTTTCACTGTTGAAATTAAAGTTATTTATTAATTAAAATATCTACAAGTACTAGTTATGAAGAAAATGATTTATGTTGTACACCATCCGATATAAGATGTGAAGCCCTTACTTAACGTTATGGAAAGTTCACTACCTGAAAACTCCAAGAAAAAAAAGTTTTTTTATTATGATTTTATTCACAAGTGTGTTAAAAAACTTCGTATGATACACGTATGTATTGATGATTACCGTCCTCGGCTCTCTTAAGACCCTCACCTAACGGTTCGGGTCTCAATGGCGCCTCAGCGATAATCACCAACATTACACACTTGTACCATAATTTACTATTATATTATATCCCGGTTTAGGGTGGAACTTACAAAACCTCCTTACTTAAAGTTGAAAGGGCTCAAAGGGCGATCTTAAAAGTTATGCACTTTAAGCGCAGGGATTTTACGACCAGTCAACTTTATTTAGAAGCCGATGTATTGACTGTGAGACAGCTTTTTATGCTCCGCGCTGTGCTTCGGAAACACTCTACGTTGCACCCAGGTCATGCCAAGCTGCAAAGACGCACAGGCACTCCCGTGTGCGATATAGTCCAATGCCGTTCCAGGTTTGCCAGCCGACAGCATGGGGCAACTAGCTCTCGACTGTATAAACTTAAACCCATTTAAGGCGCGGGCCCACCGCGGTGCACGGAGAGGCTACGCACGTGTATTAAGCTTCGCTTTGTAAGAAAATGTATGTGGTTGTGTCCACTGCAACCCACGGAGAGGCTACGCATGAATTGACTTCATTGATACATGCGTGGCTTGCTCGAATAGGCGATTACATAGCTCAACGCTGTCGACGTGGGTCTCCGTTTCCACTGGAGTACACGAATATGTACAGCTCACTTATCGCACACCTCCCCACACCTCCCGCAGTGAAACCCGTGTCCGTGGATTGCAGTGGCACGTGCGTAGCCTCTCCGTGCGCCGTGCCACGCTATACATAGTCGTGGGTCATATTCGTGTACTCCAGTGGAAACGTAGACCCACGTTGTCAAACAAATTAATACACGCAGCTAAAATGCGCCGCGTGCCCATGCACAGCATACGCCGCGGTGGGCCCGCGCCTTTACTCCCTGACCAAGCACGAAGTTAGAATCAAACTCTCAAATTGGTTACAGAAGTTAACGTATGACGAAACTGAGAATCTTATTACTAATGTCCCATAATAGAACAAATACTGTTATTAAATTAAGGCACCATTTTGTATAATTTATGTTGTTTTTTCTTATAAGTACTTGCATGACACTCAATACCAGTTGTTGATGTTTTATCTGGAGGCACATTGGCTCCTAAAACACAGGCCTTTGGCCTAGTTTAGGAGGCACCAGTTCGCCCTTTAATGTGACTCTATTGTACAACATTTCTTCAATCCTTGTGTACTTGTCTATGTTTTTTAAGTGTACTAATAAACATTTTATTATTGTTATATACAGGTTGAAATTTAAAACATGCGACAAACCGAAATGGGAGATTGTACTCATCATTATGAACATATTTTATCGCATGTTTTCGATTTCAACCTGTATTATTTATTATTATTCTAAGGAAATTGTGTTGGTAAGCCAAATAAAATACCGCTTTCCACACATTTTCAGAGGTCGATCGGTACAAATGTCAAAGGTTCTTCTTTGTGGAAATACATTTAACCATAAATACTTACATTCATTCAAATTTTGTGGGTACGATAAGACGTATTCGAGAGAATTTTCTAATATCGGTCGACGCATAGAATCGAATTTGTAGAAAAAACATTTCAACAAGATTTTGTAGAGAAAACTTTTCAACAAAACGCTTGAGTGCAGACACCAAAGAGTTCCTTTCTGTAAAGGATTTATTACTGAATACGAAGTGGATTTTAAAGAATTTTAAAATCCACCTCCAATTTTTTAAACTGTGCTGCTGGGGAGTTTGTTGCGCCACTTCTTCTTCCCAGCTAAAGCACTAGGAATTAGTGAAGGACGGGCGTTTTGGGGGACTGTCTTATGTAATTTTGACAAATGAAAAGTGCTGATTCGCAGCCTAACTTCAATAAATGACTTTTGATTTTGTTTTTAAAATGAAAAGAAATGTAGTGTACAATTTTTGATTGTATCCTGCGTTTTCACTCGGAGAAACTAAGAATAATTAGCGAACGCAAAACAAGGTTTTTTTTTTTTTGAAATCCACCGGAATAGTCGGAAATCACCCGGGCGACGCGGACGCCGCCAGGCATAAACAGCTACATATACCTACATAAAAATCAATTGCAGTCTCGCAAAATCTCCAAAATGGCTCGCCCTTGATATTTTTTTATTTTTATTTTTTAGTTCGCCTCAATTCTGAGGTGGTTTAAGAAAAAATAAAATGAGGAAAATCCCAAAGAAACAGCCAAAAACTCGAAAAAAGTTACATTTGTATCACGTGGTACGAAATTCACCGGGTGATCTACTAAGTAAATAAATATTGGAAATATTTAAAAAAAAAAGTTTTTAAAAGTAGTTTAAACTAGGGTAACAATATGTAACATCACCACCTGCCTAGCCTTTTCCCAAATATGTTGGGGTTGGCTTCCAGTCTAACTATCTGACCACCACCACTGAACTATACTACGATACAGGAGATATTTTTAGTGTGTGGTGTACAACGTATTTTAAAAAAAAAAACTGGGTAATACGATACCCCTTGGTAAGACTGGTTGTCAGACATTCGGGTTTCTGACGATTCGTAACGACTGTCAAAGATCCAAGTATGACAGCCGGGACCAATGGCTTAACGTGCTTTCTGAGGCTCGGAGGAGTCTCGGCAGGTAAAGATGGTCACCCATCCATGGACCAACCACGGCAAGCGTAGCTTAACCTGATGGATCGACCCGTGCGACTGTTATTACTTAGCCACGAGCTCATCATCATCATCTAGTAAATAAAAAAATATTGGAAATGTTCTTACATAATAAGCTTGTAAAAGTTTCGTTTTGTAGCTTTTACATGTTGTTTGAACTACGGTCACAATATGTAACATGCATGGTTCAATTTGTTCTACATGTTAAAACAATTTTACGATCTTTCTTGAACTCCGGGATGGCAGTAAAACAGTTTTGTCATAAAACTTGCTGAGTAGGTTCCTACTAAAGTTTTTAACACTTATTAACAAGAACTATAAAGTATCCGAAATGAAGGGATCCGCAGGAGAACCAAGGTAACCGACATAGCCCGAAGAACTGCCAAACTTAAGTGGCAGTGAGCAGGACACATTACTCGAAGAACAGATGGCAGATGAGACCGAAAGGTTCTGGAGTGGGGACCGCGTATTGGAAGACGTAGCGTTGGAAGGCCTCCCACAAGTTGGACCGATGACCTCGCGAAGGCCGCGGGAATCCGCTAGATGCGGGAAGCACAGAACCGGATGAAGTGGTGGTGCTTGGGGGAGGCCTATGTCCAGTGGACATTTTTCGGCTGAAAATATGATGATGATAAAGTATCCAAACCGCCTTACTATTTTAGAGGTATGAGGAACAGGGTGTAAAGTCCACTCATACTATATAGTAAAGGGAGGATCCTCCGACCAAACGGGTATTGTGTCTGGTGGGCAACTGCCCAACGGTTGATGTCGGGATGTTGTATATATGCTAGTCGCGCGGTAAACTCTGATAGCGCGATGCAGGAATTGTGACGTCAGGTCTTTGATGCGTAGTTTGCATGTGGCGTTGTTGATACCACCACACTATCATACTTGACCTACAAACATAAGTAAGTTTCTCTTAGGTTTAATGACATTCATAAGTGACTGCTTCAGAGAGGCTCGTGACAAAGTAACAGCCGCACAGTTCGATTGATCAAGAGTAAGCTACGCTTGACGATGTTGGTCCGTGGATGGGTGACCATCCATTTCATATTGGAACCGGTTTAGGCAGCGCACGCCAAGATGGCTCTCAGAGGCTTATATTATGGCCAGATCACAGAAAATCTTTATAAATTGTAGCTATGTTATTCTGATGTATAAGCTATTTATTGTAAAGTTTCAGCAAAAATCGTTCTATCGTTTTTGCGTGAAAGAGTAACAAACATCCATCAATCCTCAAAAACTTTCGTGTTTATAATATTAGTAGGATAGGATGTCTTACAAACTTGGGGTCGAACTTTGCGGTTGTTAAGTTTACCGATTTTATTAAAACATCGATATTTTACAGATTTCCTAAGCTGATTTTAGCATGACAAGATTAATGATGCTTCAAAGTCATGACCACTAAACAAAGAAACTAAAAACCTAATTCATCTCGCGCAAGACATTAGATAACTCGAGAATTTCTAAGGATTATCTTAGCCTAAACTTAAACATTGCGGCTCGTCAAAGTTGAGAGCTCATTGACCTAAAAAAACCTAAACTGAAATTAACGAAGGATGAATTAAATGTTTTTTTTTTTTTTTTTTGCTTATCCTCAACGGGAACTCTCTTGTTCATCATCTCACCTGCTGGTAAGTGATGAAAAGGCCGAAAGTGGAAGCGAGCTTCACCGTGAATCCTCAACCACACTGGAACTAGCTATCTTTGACTGTTCATGGTGACTAATGAGTTAATAATTTTTTTTTTTTTCTTATTCCCGAAGTGTGAACTTATGCCAATACATTGATAGCATTAGTAGTTCTTGAGATATCCAGCTGTGACAGTCAGACGGACAGACTGAGTCGCACCATATGGGTTCCTTTTTACCATTTTGGTACGGAACCCTAAAAATCAAAAACCCGACTGCGTAAAAAGTGAAATTTAATCAAATTGGAAACAAGATTTATATAAATTAATACTATAAACAATCTCACACAGTCGGAGGCAAAAGATCTTTATTGTTAAATTTAAGAAGATGCCTCATATGCATATTATACATACACACAGGTCAAACACAAAACCCTCCTTTTATGGCTTCGCCGCAATCGGGTAAAAAGGCATATTTCCGTTACAAAGTAAGACATTTTTTATGACCAAATATTATAACAATTTAAATTAATTAGTCTACCTCTGTCTACCCACGACCATTAGGTATATATTGTAAAATATGAAAAACGAGTCGCCTACAGCTAAAGCGAAAATAAATAGTTTCTATATATCGGCCAATCAAAACGTCCAAGCAGGGTATACAGAACACAAACGATTACCAACAGCTGTGGCAGAGAGTCGCCATTAAAATTATAGAGAGGTGTAACATAAACCTAGTAATTTTATTGTTACTCTCTGTACCTAAATACCTATTACAAAAACGACAACCCTGTACCATGTACTAACATCATTAACATAGTAACGTAATAACCCTTTTTTTTCCGGGTTGGTAAATCCTCATGGATGTCCTCCGCCCTGTGGCGGGCGGAGGGGTCTGTCAGACTCGTACTGACTAAAAACCACCCCGGTGTTGTCTCACACCTTCACCGGGGGTCGCGGGAACAAACATACTGCCGCAACCCCTGACTGGCCCGCCGCGGCGGACCTCTCCTTAGGTCGAGTGAGGTGTTTGACTCCCCCCGCGGCGTCTCAGAGCGCCGCCACCTCGGGTCCGATATATGGGGGGCTACGGATGTCCCCTAGTCCGTCGTCCCTGGACCCATTTAGGAGGGCTGGAAGAGGGCGTTGTCTCCCCTCCGCCGACGCCCGGTGCGCCTGCTGCGGGCCGGGTGAGTGGACGAGATCTCCCTCTCCCGTTCCGCAGCCTCCTTCTGCGAAATGACTGTCTCGCAGAAGGAAACCACCGCGTCCCAGGACTCCTCGCTGCTCACCATCGAACGAGCGATGGCCGGCAGCGGCAGGTCACTGCCTACTCCAGAGATGAGAGCACGGCGCGGCTCTTCCAACGTAATATACCTAGATCTTCCTTCTTTTTAGATTGATTGAATCATCATATTTATTTAACGAAATGAAATGGTTTATTCTGTAAATAGGATATCGGAATTTTACACATCATATTAAAGAAATATTAAAAAATAAGCTAGATGGAGTCAACATGTCCTATCTGACTACCCCAGAGAAGAGATGGCGAAACAAACTCAGGGGTCAAAGCCTCTTTTAATGTCCAGACATAATCTTGGTAAGATCATGTGAGGACCATGTAGATCCGTGTCTGAAATGGTCTTTTGAGTAAAGAACCACACAAATTTTAATGGACCTGTCCAGTCAGTGCAAGCGTTTGTCAGTAATCGTGTAGCTCAACTCAGGACTTAAGGTGCTCAACAACTTGACGAAGAATACCATAGAAAGGACATTTGGGTAGGCCGCATAAAGTACTCAAAATGCCAGACCATCATAAAATCTAAGTGAGAAAAAAATTGAACCTAAAAAAATTACCCACATAATGCCCACATTCACAATAATTAAAGAAATGTAAGTAATATTTTTCATACTTGTACACTTTGTATATAATATTCAGCAATGTAAAATGGTAGGTATAACAAAATCACACACGTATTTAAATAAAGTGAAACAAGAACAACAAGCTATTTTATAAAAGACGTAGGTCTATTTCCGAAAAAATGCATCACCAAACAGCCTTTAGAATAATTTACTAGTTGCCATTTTTGCTAGACTATCGAATCCAAACTGAATTTCTAAACAAACTAACGTCACAAACACGAATTTGCTTGCACTAAAAACAGCCGTATTTGCTTAGAAATGCTGACTCAACCCCAGAAGTTCCGAATTGAGTTGAACACATAATTACACAGCTCTTCAAATTCAATGCTCACTTCAACAATTTGTAGACTCATTGTTTGTACAAAATGTTCATATAGTTAAAGGTACAATGACGGACATTTGACCGCTTTGAAAACAAAATCCCGTACACTCGATGCTCACATCTGTTTATCGCCCCTTTTTGTGATGACCAATAAAAAAAACTTTTGTTATAACTTTCTCAGGCTCTGTTACAATGATCACAGATGCCTGGTCACCTCGGCTGGTTTTTTTAACGGTCTTTTTAGGGTTCCGTAGCCAAATGTCAAAAAACAGAACCCTTGTGGATTCGTCATGTCTGTCTGTCTGTCCGTCCGTATGTCACAGCCACTTCTTTCCAAAACTATAAGAACTATACTGTTGAAACTTGGTAAGTAGATGTATTCTGTGAACCGAATTAAGATTTTCACACAAAAAAAAAATAAACAAAATTTTGGGGGTTCCCCATACTTAGAAATGAAATGCAATTTTTTTTTTCCATCAAACCCATACGTGTGGGGTATCTATGGATAGGTCTTCAAAAATGATATTGAGGTTTCTAATATCATTTTTTTTTTACTGAATATTTTGTACGAGAGACACTTCCAAAGTGGTAAAACGTGTCCCCCCTGTAACTTCTAAAATAAGAGAACGATAAAACTAAAAAAAAATATATAATGTATATTACCATGTAAACTTCCACCGAAAATTGTTTTGAACGAGATCTAGTAAGTAGTTTTTTTTTAATACGTCATAAATCGTAAACCGCAATTTACCTTTGATTAAATCAACTCAAATATATTTAAAAAAATACATTTAATTACATAAACATAAACCTTATGCATAAACCGTAAATCATTATTTTGTGATAATTAATCTGTAAAAAAAAAAAAACTATGTAGTGTTAAATATTTTACGGTGATACGGAACTCTTCGTGTGCGAGTCCGACATGCACTTGGCCGGTTTTTTATTTTTTACTAACGAAAACAAAAGCAAAAATCTGATGCTGCTATAGAGGTATGAGGAACGGGGTGTAAAGTTCACTCATCCTCCATAGAAAAGGGAGGATCGACCAGACGGGTGTCGTGTCTGGTTAAGGCTTAAATGGAGCAATGGTGGACCAGCGGTAACAGCAACGACTTACCAGTTCGAACCCAGACCGCCTGTCAAGGTTCGAACCCGTAAGTCGTGGCTGTTCGAACCCAGACAAAAGCTTTACTTTGTGTAAATTATTTAATCACCACTACTCTCAAAACGGAGAAGGAAAACATGGTGAGGAAACCGGTATGTCTTAGAACCAGAAATTCGAAGACATGTGACTTCTACCAACCTGCATTGGGTCCGCGTGGTAGATGGCTAATTCCACAAATACCCCTGAAATTCCCCCTAAGGAGGAAAAGTGGAATCTATAAAAAACAGTCTAGAATTCACCCCTGATAATCCCGCTGAGGGGGGAAAACTAGAAATGAAAAAAAAAAACTTATTCCAAGATCCCCGAAGGCGATTTTTTTACATTAGGGTTCAGTTTTCCCCACTGAGGGGTTTCTCTCAGGGGGGATTAGTGGAATAAGCCGTGGTAGACTACAGTCCACTCCCTATCACCGAGTGGAGGTCCCAGTAGTGAGAACATTATAGGCTTAATATATTTTTTCCTAAGTATATGGGAAGGGGATACTCGAAATTTTGGTGTAAACAGAACTTAGATTTTTATTTTTTATATAGGGCATCTTAGAGTTAACCATGAGAGGTTGATACTCTTTTACCGGTCTTTCCTGTGTTTGCCTTAAGCTCCTAAAAATTCAAAGCCTCCAGCCAGGGCGCAAAAACTTATAAACTAAACGACTGCGCGCTAAGGGCACCCCTTGTGGGATACGAACCTCGGCTTAGGGCAGAGTCGAGGGGAGGATGGCAAGGGACCGACGGTGGCTGGATAAAATCAGGGTTCTGATTATTATCGGGGGAATCAGAACTAAGTCGGTTCGTGGTTATATCGTGATCATATTCGTTAAATTCGTTACGGTTTTACCCAAAACTCTAACAACTTGTCTTACCAAGGGGTATCGTATTACCCATTAACTGGTTTGTGGAGGTTAGATAGGGAGTAGCTCCATGTAAAATATTGGTATTCAGCTGCATCAGATTAAGGAAGCCGATGATGATGATGTTTGTAATATCGATACCGATCTTTGGACAAAAAGCTTTAAAAACGCGAAAGCGTACAGAATTCATTTCGATGAGAGCTTCAAATAAATTATTGTCTATCAGAATGTCGTAGCGCGTAGGCTCGTAGCCCGTAGCCTTGTAGCCGCAGTACCGAAGCACATTTGGAGTGAATTTTCGTACCTTTTACATTGCGTGTTTACGGGTTTTCAGAGAAAATAAGGATAAGTTCGGCGCTGAAATAAGACAGTACGATTCAAATTCTGTGACGTACATTCGTGTACGTTCGGTGAAAATGGCGAAGATTCGTACGCTCTTATCCCAGCGCCGAACTCACCCAAACAAACTTATATCATAAAATCTCTGAGAATTGACACAAGTTAATATTCAAGAACATAAAAAGCCTATTAAGCGGTTTCATGGAATCTTTTTATAAGCCATTACACCACATTACTTCAAAATTCTATAGAAATTTTTAGATTACTAGAAACCGCAGTGTTTTGATAGTGTCCAGTCTAAAATGTACATTTAAGTTGATTACAAACACTAAACTAACTAACTCCTAAACTCACATAAGATAAACAATTAGATAGATAATCTTTAGGCAAAGCTCGCCTTAGGCTGCAAAAACATACTGACCACGTATGTTTTTGCAGCCTAAGGCGAGCTTACAACCTCAATCACTACACAAATCTAGATTTATTAGTATCAAAACAAACTATCTCATCATCATCATCATTTCAGCCGAAAGACATCCACTGCTGGACATAGGCCTCCCCCAAACACTGCCACCTCGACCGGTTCCGTGCTTCCCGCATCCAGTGTATTCCTGCGGCTTTCACAAGGTCATCAGTTCACCTTGTGGGAGGCCTTCCTACGCTACGTCTTCCGATTCCGGTACGCGGTCGCTACTCCAGAACCTTTCGGCCCCAACGGCCATCTGTTCTGCGAGCAATGTGCCCTACCCATAGACACTTAAGTTTGGCAATTCTTCGAGCTATGTCGGTTACCTTGGTTCTCCTGCGGATCTCTTCATTTCTGATTCGATCACGTAGGGAAACTCCAAGCATAGCCCTCTCCATTGCTCTTTGGGTGAGTTTTAGCCTTCTAATAACGCCCATTGTGAGCGACCACGTTTCAGTGTCATAGGTCATCACTGGCAACACGCATTGGTCAAAGACTTTCGTCTTGAGACACAAACGTTCATTCAAAACAAAGTGTCTAGTAGGTATGTATTATCACACTGCGAGTGACCTAATAATGTCAGAGGTTGCCAGCAAATAATAATTATCCGATCACTATTGTAAGTACGTATCTTAAAACGTGACTATTCGTTATTTAAAGGAGGATGAGCACTATGAGAAAACTTCCTTCGTTATATAATCAGCCCTTAAGATCCAACTAGTCGCGGGCTCGAACTCACTGGTGGGCGTGGCCAAAAAGCACGCTGTCTCACCTAACATCGTGTCCGTCATCGTGTGTTGAGTGAAATGCACGATAATTCATAGTAAACCGCACGCGTAAAAAATTACGAAAATTCCTTTGGAAGGTTGAGTTTTGTGAAAAAACTACTGGATAAATCAATTACAAATAAAGTTTGTTGAAATCTTCGATAATTGAGCTTTGTCAAAGTTGCATTAAAATTAGCAGGAAAAACGAATCTTTGTTGGCTCATAACTTTTTAATGGCTTTTTATTTTAATATTCTGCTTCCATACAGACAACATTAATAATAAGACAAAACGATATCATGTTTAACTTTGGATGTACAATATCAAACAGTGGAGTAATACCCCCCCGAAATTTGTATGGAAAAGTATCGACTAGTTTCATCTTAAGAGCGCATACGTCGGTCCACTAGCGCCAATTCTTTAAAAAAAATATTATCTCGTGACTGAGAAGGAATTATCAAAAACGGCTCAACATCGACCTCGGTAAGTGTGTCTAGAATGTTCTAATACCTTTTATAAAGTTTCATATTGAGATACGAAGCAACCAAATTCATTCTAAAGAAAAACGGCCACATTCGTCTAGATCGTATTTTGTTGTTTCGTGTCTCAATATGAAACTTTAACTTACTTTAAATAATGTAAATAAGGTGTTATTGAAATAACAAAAACCTCTTTGGGGTCATTGTACTTTTATTATGAACAACGTTTAGTGTAAATGTTGTTCAGTCCAATCGCGAAACCAAATCAGCTACATTTTATCGGGTTATACCATTATAAATGTATGGAGCAGCAATTTTATTTTTGCGATTTTAAGAGAAATATCCAACGTTACGTAAAAGAAGTCAAACAGAAAACGTATACGTGTCACGGAAAATTAATCTATTTTAAATTGCTGAACTGTTATATATATCATTTACTTTTACAAAAATGTAAAAGTAAACGTTAACGTACTAGAAAAAGAGCTACACGAGAAATAGTACAACGTTCCAAACAAAAACTCATATTTGTTTAGTATCCTTTTCAAAGGGTAAAAACTAATTTCGGTTTCAAGCAGATTATACCAACATACCCGGCGTGTTGGCAGGCAATTAATTTAACATTAATTTGATTTAATTTTAGCCAGACGAAGTTAAACAACCTGAAAATGTTATTGCCCTTTATGTAGTTAGCAAAATTTGAACAGCAAAAGTGCCATACGAATTTTGTTATATAATATTAATTTTCATTTAATTAGACAGGTATTTAAATTATTACTGGCTAGTTCTAAAGTGTGTATCTAGTGTCCAGGATTTATATTAACTGCTGTTTAAATTCAGTTAATAAATAGTTGAAGAGTACAGAACTCATTTTGTTGAAAAGTAAATAGTATTTTTTTTTTTTTATATATATCTTTATTGACTTAAGGGGGTTTTTATTCACACGGATACGCCAACCCCATCGTACCTTATTAAATATTTAACACAAATTAAAGAACAACTTAACAGAAATGGAATCATTGACTAGGCATCATCTTCACCAGGCCACACAACCTATTTGCAATCGTCGATCTAGGGTTTGCTAAAATGTTTTGTATTAGCCCAACGTCCAAAGTGTTCAATTTAAATTTCTCTGATCAATAATTCCCTTTCATTCTTGCTCTTAACACACTCCATCAACAAATGTTGCACATCTTCAATTTTGTTGCATATTTCACAATTATGTGATGCAACCTTTCGCATTAGGAAAACAAATTTTGCCGATGGATAGTGTCCAGAACGCAACCTTAGAGCTAACTTAACATAACTTCTACTCAAAATAAAAAATAGACTCTTCTCATATCTTATCTCTTCTTATTAGAACTTATACCGCTTAGTTTTTCTAAACTCCACGATGGATTTTGATGCGGTTTTCACCATCATTAAGAGAATATAGTCCAAACAATTATTAAAAAGTTTCGTGGCGAGAATTAGCTATTCTCTTCTTCAATTTCGCAACATTTTTGAACAGTGAAAAGTGAGAAAAACTAACACAATGAAATATTCAAGTGACGAAGAAATTACACTCTCTTCTAACACGCTAATGGAGCAGAATGCGAAAACGTGGTTGAACAAATATTACCGCCGAAATCCAAGCAACTTTATTTCAACACGTACGAAAATTTCATGCATTGGAGATCAGACAAACAAGTAAATACTTTATGTCTATTTCATTTTCTCGCAATCGAAGTGAAAAGAGTGTATAACTCGGGCATAAACGAACCATTTTACCCCTCGTCTTAACTATCCATCCTCACCTGCAGCTCGGGTAGATTTATACGTCTCGGGTTGAAATGGCTTCTTTTAAGCACTAGCTGTACAATCTACTATTTTACAAAACAAACAGCCGACTTCGACATAAAAAAGTTATAGTTTATGAAAAACATGGCAAAAAACAGACGGTGCCGACTGAAAGTTATCAAAATATTATACATGTTAAACTTGAAAGAACAGAATTAATTTATTTGAGCCAGGTGGAGGCACAATACACTCACGGTGTGTTATTTTGTTGTGTCGTCATAAGTTGTTTTAATATTTGACATCTAAGTATAATAATTATACGGCTGAGAGTATAAATGATGCTCACTAAAATGTCTCTCTAATGGTGACGCGAATGTTGGATCATTTTGTTCCCTTTAAATGGTTGAGTTGAATGGTGCTGATCCATGCCTCATGAATGGGCGCCGTCAGTTGGGACGGGTCATCTCTTAGCTGCCACGGCATAATTTGTTTGAATTGCTTTTTTTTTTTTGTTCTTTGGATTCTGGACGAACGTGAACGTCTTTTAACATCGTTCTCACAAATTCTTATAACCTCAACATTAATGATGTAACTACTACGCTTTGGAATGCGTAACTAGCTTTGAAAATTCAAAAGTACCTGTAAATGGTTTAATTGAAATAAATGCTTTGAGTTTGAGTTTATAGAATTTTGTTTATTTAATATTTTTCCTCTAAGTACATATCGTCGCTTTAGAGTGAAAACCTCGTGTATGCGAAAAGGGCAACTTTACTGGAGGAAGAAAAAACTGCACCCTCTAAAATGTTATTACCATAGCTTCTTCAAATATGCGTCGTTTAGTGTGCCATATTCAAACTAATTACAGGTTGCAAAAGTTTTTTTGTGTAAAACTAGGACGTGCGTTGCGAAGTTTTCGTTCCAAAAATGTAATAAAATAAAAATGACCAAAATTGCATTTCCGAGGTTTTCACTCTAAGGCGACGATATTGAAGACAGTATACCTATAAGGATGCCGGAGACATTAATAAACATATAGTGGTAACCCCCTCACTTACGAGTTGTAGGTTGTGGGTCGAACCCAGGCAGGTGCTTTCCATTGTGTAATTTATTTCATCACCACTACTCTCAAAAAATTATGAAGAAAAACATCGTGAGGAAACCAGCATGTCCTAGAACAAAAAAAATCAAAGGCATGTGACACCTTCCAACCAGCACTGGGCCCGCGTAGTGGATTACGGCCCACACCCGAGGGAGTGGGCCCGAGTACTGGATTGCGGCCCACACCCGAGGGACTGGGCCCGCATACCGGATTACGGCCCATACCCGAGGGACTGGGCCCGCGTACCGGATTACGGCCCACACCCGAGGGACTGGGCTCGCGTACCGGATAACGACCCACATACGCGGGCCCAGTGCTGGTTGGAAGTTGTCACACGTCTTCGTTTTTTTTTTTGGGCCTGTGTCCCAATGGGAACGTAATAGGTTAATTATTGTAAACTAGAAACAATCAACACTACATAGTTTTGAAATATTTTTAATCTAACTTTTAAAGTTAGACCAAAAACTATTGTTCTAGATTTACAGTTAATAAAAGTTTTTGTTACAAGAAAAGTTAATACCAATATCTCGGGGACTGCGAAATCTTTCAGAGCTGTTATAATTTAAATAGTTTTATACAAAAGCTCATAAAATACCTCTGAGTCAATTTAAAACATCCCTAAATAAAAGCTTTTGTGCAAGATTTAAATTTGATACTGATAGAGCTTTGTCGCTGAGTAGTGCCTACCTTTATATTTAGAACCTTTACGATTTAAGAGTAACAGAATTGGTGTATTTTTCCTTTTATCTTCAAGATACGATAAACTTAA
Organism: Dryobota labecula; assembly: GCA_947523025.1. Lineage (NCBI taxonomy): Eukaryota > Metazoa > Arthropoda > Insecta > Lepidoptera > Noctuidae > Dryobota > Dryobota labecula. The sequence continues at coordinate 21,904,667 of OX383289.1, read as the reverse complement.
GACATAATATTGATATGTAAGATAAGAATACAAACTCATTCCGACCTCGCCGCCGAGGCCCCGCGCGAAATCCCCGACTAACGAATAGTCCTCCCCGACCCTTGACTGTAAGTGTAGCGCCAGCACGCGTTTTAGCTGAGCAGCATGTAATCCAAACTCCCCACGATAATAATCAAAACACTGATTTTATCCAGCCACCGTCGGTCCCTTGCCACCCTCCCTCCGACTCAGCTGCCCTAAGCCGAGGTTCGTACCCCACAGGGGGTGCCCTTAGCGAGCAGCAGTCGTTTAGTTTATAGTTTTTACGCCCTGGCTGGAGGCATTAAGTTTCGTTAGGAGCTTAAGGCAGCCACAGGAAAGTCCGGTTAAAGAGTCGGAACCTTAGTGGTTACACTCTGAGATGCCCTAGATAAAAAAAAAGAATACAAAGCAATACCAAGTTAAGAATTTCACTTACCGCAGAGAATTAAACAAGACTTATAAAAATTAGATAACTTATGTAAGATATCTGCAATACCAAGTTATGAATTTCTAAACTTACCGCAAAGAAAAAACAAGACATAAAAACTACATAACTTCAAAATTCATAAACTAATCTCAGTTTTACTTTAGATAAATTATGTAGTATTCTAAAACAGATGGAAAATAAAATGATTCTCTAATAAATGAATACACATTGTTTTTTAAGTTTTATTTTGTCTAAGTTTGCAGATTAGATTCAAACGCACAATACTTTATCGTGTCAAATGAACTGACATTATTATAAAACCGATGGGCTTCAAAAATGATGAAGTAATTATATATTGAGCACAAAAAAGTTTAAAAAAAATCTAATAATCATGGACATAGTTAAGACTAAATGGATTTTGAAATTCTAAGTAAACTTAATCAAGCCTTAACACCGTATTTGAAAAACTATTTTAAATGCTAGGACGACTTAAATTTATAAATACACTCTTTAGCAAAGTTTATCTAGGCCAAATCAAAATTAAGATATTTTATGAACATTAGATTTAACCATGATCTCTTTGGCTGCTTGGGCTAACATTACTTATAAGATATATAAAAAATAAAAACCTTTTTTTACAAATAAAAACAACCAACTTCCAAAAAAAAAAAACGCTACAAAGTAAAAAATAATTTAATTTTGGAAGCCGATGGCAAAAAAATAATAGGTCCAAAGACACCGACTTCCGAAATAAAAGCTATTTTCACTATGTAGTGTTTTTTTGGAAGTATGTTATTTTTTTAATTTTTGTTTTGTAATTTTTTTTTTTCACATTTTGGTTATGGTACCTACCCCATAATAATTCGTATACCACTACTTATGCTATGTAAACAACAGTGACATGAAGTATTATAATATAATCAGGATACACACAGTGGATTAAATACGTACTATCGAAGCTAACTCAAAAACTACCCAAGAAAAGCTAATAAAATTTATATAGGACCACCGTGCAAAAAAAAGAAAGTAATTTTCAAAATCGGTTCACAATTGATGAAAATATCGATGAACATGCATAAAAAGTAAAAATAAAATACATACAGATGAACATAATTATAACTTCCTCCTATTTTGAAGTCGGTTAAAAAAAAAACTATTACTAAAGAAAAATAATGTAGCTAAACTTCCGTAATTTAAGCCATAAGGCTTGCAACCACTCTCGAAGACGCATACCCTGCACTTGTCTCAACTCTTGTTCCATAAGGCGACGATATCCGACTTTGAATGATTTTATACTGAAGATCACGTCTAAACGAGTATTGTTAATGATTTGGAAAAAATATATGTTAAATTAGAGCATTTTTTTAATAACTTAATGTATGAATATTTTAGATTATGTTTATATAACATAGTGAAATTAAATTGTAAACTTATATCTAACGCGGATAAAAAACTGAGAATCATGCAAAATCTATCAAGCGTACTTTAACTCACTTGGCTATATCTGCATCTTAAGGCTAATAATCGCTGTGTAGCAAAAAAGGAAATGGCCAACAATATATTAACCGACAAGAAATATAACGGAAAGGAACCAACCATTACGGTGATGGTAGTGTTATGTTTGTACCCCTAAAAATAGCGTAACGATGCCTAAATACAGAACATAATTAATATACAAATTAACCGTCAAGCATTCAAATTAATATAATATACCTATATGTTTCTATTACGCCCAATTACATGGGACTTAAACATGGCGAAGTGTGGGTGTACGATAAGTGCACCTCTGCCTTACCCTTCGGAGATATTGGTTCGATGTTATGTTTATGTTTTTAAAGTTTCTGCGTTTTTTAATTTAAAAAAAAGTTTAAAGTTTTCCTTAGGCAGTGAGAATTCCTGCCAGGGTTGCGATTTGTCCGAAAGGGATACCGTGGCCCTGGCATACAGGCAACCAAAAAAAAAAAAGGCTGTGAAAATTGCAATGAAAATACAACACAAAATTATACCATCTACAAGGCCCTCACATGATCTGACCAAGATAATTTCTGGACTTTTAAAGAGACTGACCTCTGAGTTCGTTCCGGTGATACATAGCAGAGTAGTCGGTTGGGAAACACCGACCTCATCAAATTTTAAAATATTATTATTTCTTTTTGACACGTAAAAGTGTTTTTTTTTTTTTTTAAACCAATTTACAGAAATAAAATCATTTATCATAATATTTTTATAGGTCTTTCAAAATGACTGATCATTTCAGTGACTGTTTGTCTATCACCAACGTTAAAACTTGAAAGAATGAAATCAGGGCTTATATTCTGCAATTAAAAAATATAGCATAATCAGCCTATAATGTTCTGTATATGTATGAACATTATGCAGCTATATATTTACAACGTATGTATTTTTATCCAAAAAGCTCTTCACAAAAGTATACAGACCAACCTATCGGTTACTCAAGTCAAACAAGTAACCCAACTTAGCACTCATCGAGCTAGCTAGCTTATCTTACCAAAGATGAGAACTAAGTTCGGCAAGAAAAAAATAACATTTGAAGGAGCACAACCGTCATGTATAAAAAATGTACACTCATTCAATGCATTTAAAAAGCAATAAGCTCAATGTTTAATTAAAAAAAATATAACGAATAACCTTTAATTAGTAGGCAATTACAAATAAGGGAATGCATTGGATCAGTGAAACATCCAAAAAGTTGACGAACTCGATACTGTATCTATTTAGCGTAAGGTAAACATTGTTCTCATATAAGTGAACAGTCACTTATAAAAGACACAGGTCTTTTTTGAGAATAAATATCTTTAAACCTATGTTCCCACTGCTGGGAAACAGGCCTATAATCGGGCTATAATCTACTTATTTAGATGTCTTCTAACTAAAAAATATAAAAATTAATAAAATAAAAACTTTATTGCCTCACTAAACTAAACTCGGCCTTCGATTAATATACTATTTATTTTTTTATTTTGTAGGTAAGATATTATATGCTCATATTTTTTTTTAATCCGTGGCTGATGTGCGTTTTCAGTCGAATATATTTGTGACGTTACCTAATTTCTAAAAAATATTTGAATTTATTTAAAATACTTCTATAAATTAATCGACGAACCTGTTACTAAAATTATCATAATCATAGTTATCCAAAGTTAATTTATACTTACTTTATTTTCAAAAATTCCAAACTTTGTATTGAAACAAAACTTCAATTAAGTTCAATCAACAAAATATTTGTCAGTTATTCCTATTTCACTCAAAGCACAAACCAATATAATAATATTAATAATAATATTTTCGAATAAACACCAGTTCGAAATTTTTTAAAGTTATCGTAAGTGGTCTGGGGAAGGCTCGCGCGGACACGACCGTACCTTCTATGCTCTACGCACAGACTGGCTGGTTGAAGCCTTTCCCAACAAACCTTTGCCGTTCCTAATTTGAATAAACAAACAAGCCAATGGCCAAATTGATATTATTTTCACTATTCATTTGACGGTCTGTTTATTGTTTTTAACCAATTAGAGACTTGTGAGTTTTCAGGTTAAATGTAACGTAACAAAAATATTGTTTTTACGAAGTAATATATTTTAAGTTTTGTCTGAGAGTCTTTTTCAATTTTATTATTTTTATGCTACTTTTAGGGTTTCTCCATTTCAAACGCAATTATTCTTAGAATACGTCGAGATTGTTATTCCCAAATATTTCAGTGGGTACCTACAATTATAGATTATTTGAAAATAGAAAATATTTTATTGTCCAGGTTGGGGTCACAGTAAGCAGGTTCACAGGTCTCTCAACTTGCTGTTAGCAAGTTTGTGTGTGTGTATACAAATACACATAAACCATACCATACCTGAAATTACCTCCCTAGTCTCCTCTCTGTGGTATGAATGAATGAATGAATGTGTGATGTGTGTGTGGCGTGTGTGTGGTGTGTGTGTTTGTTTTAAGTACCATCCGAGGACGTCCATATGAATACACAAGGCACGACCGAGGACCTTTTCAAAGCGAGGACCTTTTCGAGGGTCCTCGGTTTGACTTGACCAAAGATTCGTATTCTGCAAGCGATTTTCAGTCTTTCTGTATACTTAATAAGAAAAAGTTGTCTGAACCTCGGTTTGATCAAGATTATTCATAATCTTACACAAACATTGTGTATCCACCAGGTGGCGTCACTGTCGCCTCACACACAGCCTCTTTACACTCATTTCACGTTCGTTGTATTATCCGAGGACCTATGTGTTAACTTTAACACAAAAGACCTCGGTTAGCTAGCTTTTCCAGACAATGTGTATTTAAGACCTCGGTTTGCTAGATTTTCCAAACAGTGTGTATTCTAGTCCTCGTTTCGACAGTTTTCCTTATGTGTAGCAGACGAGTTATGTGCTATCGTTTAAATAAAATTATGGAGTAGAAAATCGAAGGTAGACTGAATCCTTATCCAAAACCTTTGTAGCTACTATGGGCTTTTTCTGCAGTATGTGCTAAGTAGCCTGCTTAGATCGAGAGAGACAACATTATGATTTGCACCATAAAATATTGTATTGTCATGGAATCTGAATACGTGTGCTATTCATGAAGAACTAAAGTAGAAATGCCTTCCTTGGTGAAATATGGGCAGCAGGATTTGTAACAAAGAAAAAGTACAAAAAAGTAAAGAACGTGAACGTACATAACACCATTGTAAAGAAAACAACATAAACTTTACTGAAATAGTAGTAGGTTTATTTGAAAATGAAACGAATTATGCTATGCATAGTGTAGCATACATACTCGTAGCATAGCATGCATAGTGTAGCATGCATAGTGTAGCATGCATAGTGTAGCATGCATAGCATAGCATGCATAGTGTAGCATGCATAGTGTAGCATGCATAGTGTAGCATGCATAGCATAGCATGCATAGTGTAGCATGCATAGCATAGCATGCATAGTGTAGCATGCATAGCATAGCATGCATAGTGTAGCATGCATAGCATAGCATACATAGTGTAGCATACATAGCATAGCTTGCATAGTGTAGCATGCATAGCATAGCATGCATAGCATAGCATGCATAGTGTAGCACGCATAGCATAGCATGCATAGTGTAGCATGCATAGTGTAGCATGCATAGCATAGCATGCATAGTGTAGCATGCATAGTGTAGCATGCATAGCATAGCTTGCATAGTGTAGCATGCATAGCATAGCATGCATAGTGTAGCATGCATAGTGTAGCATAGCATGCATAGCATAGCATGCATAGTGTAGCACGCATAGCATAGCATGCATAGTGTAGCATGCATAGTGTAGCACGCATTGTATAGCATGAAAGTGTAGCATGCATAGTGTAGCATGCATAGTGTAGCATGCATAGTGTAGCATGCATAGCATAGCATGCATAGTGTAGCATGCATAGTGTAGCATGCATAGCATAGCATGCATAGTGTAGCATGCATAGTGTAGCATGCATAGTGTAGCACGCATTGAATAGCATGAAAGTGTAGCATGCATAGTGTAGCATGCATAGCATAGCATGCATAGTGTAGCACGCATAGTGTAGCATGCATAGCATAGCATGCATAGTGTAGCATGCATAGCATAGCATGCATAGCATAGCATGCATAGTGTAGCATGCATAGTGTAGCATGCATAGCATAGCATGCGTAGTGTAGCATGCATAGCATAGCATGCATAGTGTAGCATGCATAGTGTAGCATGCATAGCATAGCATGCATAGTGTAGCATGCATAGTGTAGCATGCATAGTGTAGCATGCATAGTGTAGCACGCAAAGCATAGCATGCATAGTGTAGCATGCATAGTGTAGCATGCATAGCATAGCTTGCATAGTGTAGCATGCATAGTGTAGCATGCATAGCATAGCATGCATAGTGTAGCATGCATAGTGTAGCATGCATAGCATAGCATGCATAGTGTAGCATGCATAGCATAGCTTGCATATTGTAGCATGCATAGCATAGCTTGCATAGTGTAGCATGCATAGCATAGCATGCATAGCATAGCATGCATAGTGTAGCACGCATAGCATAGCATGCATAGTGTAGCATGCATAGTGTAGCACGCATTGTATAGCATGCATAGTGTAGCATGCATAGTGTAGCACGCATAGCATAGCATGCATAGTGTAGCATGCATAGTGTAGCATGCATAGCATAGCTTGCATAGTGTAGCATGCATAGTGTAGCATGCATAGCATAGCATGCATAGTGTAGCATGCATAGTGTAGCATGCATAGCATAGCATGCATAGTGTAGCATGCATAGCATAGCATGCATAGTGTAGCATGCATAGTGTAGCATGCATAGCATAGCTTGCATAGTGTAGCATGCATAGCATAGCATGCATAGCATAGCATGCATAGTGTAGCACGCATAGCATAGCATGCATAGTGTAGCATGCATAGTGTAGCACGCATTGTATAGCATGAAAGTGTAGCATGCATAGTGTAGCATGCATAATGTAGCATGCATAGCATAGCATGCATAGTGTAGCATGCATAGCATAGCATGCATAGTGTAGCATGCATAGTGTAGCATGCATAGTGTAGCATGCATAGCATAGCTTGCATAGTGTAGCATGCATAGTGTAGCACGCATAGTGTAGCATGCATAGCATAGCATGCATAGTGTAGCATGCATAGTGTAGCATGCATAGTGTAGCATGCATAGCATAGCATGCATAGTGTAGCATGTACAGCATGCATAGTGTAGCATGCATAGCATAGCATGCATAGTGTAGCATGCATAGCATAGCATGCATAGTGTAGCATGCATAGTGTAGCATGCATAGCATAGCATGCATAGTGTAGCATGCATAGTGTAGCATGCATAGTGTAGCATGCATAGCATAGCATGCATAGTGTAGCATGCATAGTATAGCATGCATAGCATAACATGCATAGCATAGCATGCATAGTGTAGCATGCATAGCATATCATGCATAGTGTAGCATGCATAGTGTAGCATGCATAGTGTAGCATGCATAGCATAGCATGCATAGTGTAGCATGCATAGCATAGCATGCATAGTGTAGCATGAAAAGTGTAGCGTGCATAGTGTAGCATGCATATTATAGCATGCATAGTGTAGCATGCATAGTGTAGCATGCATAGCATAGCATGCATAAATTTGCCCAGTTCTGCATAAATACCAGACAACTAGAGCTTGCCGCTGGTTTTCAACTGGACCTTATATGTTACGAGGACGCCTTACAGATATAATTCGGTTTATAATTCGGTTTAACTATCATAACATTTTTTTTTTTTTGTGTGTATGTATATATGTATTTATTCTTGTATCTTAGTTATAAATTCTTCTAAATTGTTTTCTGTTATTGCACCTACTATGTTATCTCTGCATCACCCTAAGGTAGACTGATAGAAAATGCCCAAGGCATTAAGTCCGCCTTTGTACAGTTTTTACTTGTGCATAAAGTTTTAATAAATAAATAAATAAATGTAAATCAGTTTAATAGTGTGTAGTGTGTGTTTTTTTTTAAATAAAATAATAAATAAAAAATTAATATACATATGTTTAGCATATAAACACTCCACTCCTGGGTAAAGCACTCGAAAATTCATGTGAGGAAAACCGATACGTCGCCGCCAATTGTGTTGAAAACAGAAAAGGACCTCATAAAGATAAAATAAATAGTGTTCCTCACATCATTAAGTCAGTTTCGGTTCGTGTTAAACCAAATTATGTAAAAAAGATTGAGAATCATATTACCGGGAGTGCTACTAGTGTATTCCAAAAGTTAATGTGTCGCTCCGTGTTAAACTTATTGTTCATTTGTAAATGGAGTAATAATGTGGTTGTTTACGAGTATGCCGTTATGGATCTAATTACATTCATCTTAAGATACATTTTTAAACGCCTTGCTTGTATAGATAAGCCTATTCTGCAATACAACGTTTCTATTGTTCCTTATCGCAACTCATTAGTCGTAGTATTTTCAAACTTGTGTGTCATTAAGTCGCTGTGCACTGCTGTGCTTAGAACATTACCATACTTCTTACTTTCTACCTGCATTCTATTATGTTATTATTGGTTTCTTCTGAATTTGTTCATCATGCTTGGACTTATTAAATCAATCGGTTATGTAGTTATTGTGTGGTTCAGAAATGCTTAACATATATTACCAAAATGTACGAGGCCTGCGCACGAAGACAAATAGTTTATATCGTAACATTTTATTAAATTCGTACGACGTTGTTATATTTACGGAGACCTGGTTAACAGATAATATTAACGATAGTGAGTTTATGGATGACCGGTATCTTGTATGGCGGCGCGACCGTGATTATTGTAGAACAGCACAAACACGGGGTGGTGGAGTGTTAATAGCAGTGATGAGTGATTTGACCGTTATCGAAAGATATGACTGGCGTACTACAGCGGAAGATCTATGGGTAACCATCACATTCAAGAGGTCAAGACCTACTGTAAGTTATAGTATTCATATCTGCTCGCTGTATTTGTGTAAAGAAAATACGGGCAACTCATACACAACCCAATTAAAAAAATTTCATCAAAACTTAAATAATTTGATAACCACTCACCCAATGGACATTTTTATTATAATTGGTGATTTTAACTTTGGTAAGGATGTAGAATGGCTCAGCCGGAGTGACAGTGCTGAACTGAACCCCACAGGTATGACTTCCCAACACATTATACATTTCTTTGATACTATAAACACTTGTAACTTGTCACAATATAATAGCTTGTGTAACATTAATGGAAGATTATTAGATCTTGTTTTTTCAAATGGATTGCTAAAAATAAAGGAATGTTGTGACCCACTAGCCACTCCAGTGGATTTGCACCACAAACCATTAATTATACACGCTGACTTTATTGAGATACACAAATGTTTTGAAAAACACAGCGCAAAGTACCTATACTACCAAGCCGATTATCCTGCTATAATTACTGCATTGGATCAGGTAGACTGGAGCGAGTTTTTATCTGCTGAATCTCTGGACCAGGCTGTTTCCCTCTTTTATAATAAACTTTACGAACTTAGGGACTTACACATTCCGGTTAAAACAACTAAAAAAGCGGCTCATCCCCCCTGGTTCACTCGTGCATTGATTAAAGTTTTAAATGAAAAATATAAATATCATCAAAAATATAAAATATACAGTAATATATCGGATTATCACTCCTTTGTTCTCTTGCGAAGCCGCGCCAAGCAGCTAGAGAATGAATGTTTTTCTGCTTATATGATAAAAATAGAAGCCTCAATCGTCAATAACCCTAAATTATTCTGGTCGTACGTGAAGGGTAAAAGGCGTAATAACACCTTGCCTAAAGTCTTTCACTATATGGATGAGACCGCAGACACAGGTGAGAGTGTCACTGAACTTTTTGCCTCTTACTTTCAGTCAACTTTTCAGCACACTCCTTCAAGTGATTTGAATTTGAGTTTTGATACTCACTCTACTACATCAGTATGTCTGAGCTCGGTCACAGTTTGTCCGGATCGGGTATTAAAACTACTTAAAAATCTAGACCCGGCAAAATCGGGTGGACCAGATATGATTCCTCCTATTTTCATAATAAACTGTGCAAAGAGCCTAGTGGCACCTATCTGTTTTTTGTTTGATTGGTCCTTGAAATGCGGTGTCGTACCTAATATATGGAAGTCTGCCTTTGTCACACCTATCTTCAAAAAAGGAGATAAATCCGACGTACAAAACTATCGGCCTATATCCAAATTATGTCTTTTTTCAAAAGTTTTAGAGAGACTAGTGTATACAGAAATTTACTCGGCTATGAAAAATCACTTTACTGATGAGCAGCATGGATTTCTCAGAAAACGATCTACTACCACCAACTTAGTATTGTCCAACGCGATCATAACAGACGGAATGGAGGGTGGTCATCAGGTGGACGTGATTTACACCGACTACAGTAAATGTTTTGACAGGATAGATCATCGTGTGCTTCAACAGAAGTTATTGTCTGTAGGAATACACGGTGATTTGTTTCGATGGTTTTCGTCGTATATAGAAAATAGATCACAGGCTGTTGTGTTACGGGGATATACGTCTCGATGGAATTCTATCCCTTCAGGAGTCCCTCAAGGTTCGATCTTGGGTCCATTATTATTTATTATATTTATTTCAGACATTAAAACCTGTTTTAGAAACACACACATCTTTTTATACGCGGACGATATGAAGATCCTTAAATCGGTGCATACATTATCTGATGCGGAGCAACTCCAGTCCGATCTGGACAGGTTCGTGGTATATTGTAGGGATAATAACCTGCAGCTTAATGTGTCTAAATGTTTTCATGTACCGTTTACACGGCAAAGGCGTTTAATTGATTCCGCGTATAAATTAGATGGTCACTACATAAATAAACTGCATAGTGTTAGAGATCTTGGTGTGATACACGACAGTAAAATGATTTTTGACGAACATATAGAATCTATCATAAAGAAAGCCTCCAAAGCTATGGGATTCATAATGCGAACTTGTTCCGACTTTCACACTCTAAAACCAGTAAAGGTAATTTATTGTTCTTACGTGCGCAGTACCCTTGAGTATGCTTCCCAAGTATGGAACCCCCAGTATGAGACGTATAAATCTCGTATTGAGTTAGTTCAGAGGAAATTTATGAGATACCTAGATTTCAAGGCGCAGAAGTTTTCAGACGACTATGCACACCGGTGTAAGCGTTATCATTTTTTACCATTAGAATTAAGGCGTAATATTAATGATATTTGTTTTCTTGTTAACATTGCAAATGGAACAATCGATTGTCCCGATTTACTTCGTAAAATCTATCTTCGCACCAATCAAAATAACCTAAGATTGCGACCATTATTACAAGTACCGTTTACAACGACAAATTATAGGCGTAACGCTTTTTGTATACGCAGTGCAATAACATTCAACAACCTGCCATCGTATTTAGAAATTGATTTATTCTGCACAAGTGCGTTAAGAATCAGGACAATTTTGAGCAAGGAATATTTCAATGGGTGAATATTTTGTGGTTTATCACGGCATACCTACATATTTTTCCATACCTTTTCCTTTTGTCTTTTTTTGTTTTCCCCTTTAATCTTGTGTTACAACATTGTCATATATATGTGGAAGCTTGTAATTAGCAATTGTCAGATGTTTACTACTTCGTTACCATTTACGTGTATTAGTCTGTAAGCTTTCTTAAAATTGTATAAATAAATAAATAATAAATAAATAAATAAAATTTATATAAAAGTGATAACTACAAATTTTATACAAATTCAATTTTATTAATGATAATAAAGTTGATTAGATATTTTAAGGTATAATTCACACATATTAATTAATTATATAGTGGTGTTTAAGAAAATAAATAAAATGGTACGGTTGCACAAGAATAGATAAACTTTTTTTGTAGTGGTATGACATACCCATCCAGACCATCTCAGACACTAATCTTCATGGTCTTCACATAATCTGGTCAAAATAATGTCGTAACTTTTTTTTTCTGTGTGTTTCTTTTCAAAGTAGTCGGATAGAAAACACCAAGCTCATCTAGTTCTTAAAATTATTTTTTGACGAGCAAAAGTGTATGTTAAAACCAATTTACTGAATAAACATCATTCTACATTTACCTGACAGTAAGGAATTAGCATTTTTTTTAAACAAAAGACGTTTACGGGCTAATATTTAAATATTTTCTCCTCATTTTTAGTTTCAAACTCTAAGTGGGACTACAAAACCTGCAATCATTAATGATAGTATGTCGTTTTTTTTTTGTCATTTGGATCATTCATAATGATCATCATCATTTAAGCCGAAAGACGTCCACTGCTGGACATAGGCCTCCCCAAGCACCGCCACTTATAAAATATGTATAGTTTATGTAGTAATGGAACTTGTGAAGGAAAAACAGCCAGTTCTACTAATGAGATTTATTTCTCACCAAACACCATCAATCTGGTAGGTAGGCAGCTCAGTAGGCAGGAGCACGTTGTTGTGACCTGTCGCGGACCGATCGTGAGGAAAAGTGAACGAGACATTCTAATAAAGATGGCTACCAAGCGCGTGCGCTAGTGATGTTCGCATCATTTAGTAACTTTAGTGTTGGGATCCCAACACAACGGTTCTGTGCTTCCCGCATCCAGCGGATTACTGCGGCCTTCACAAGGTCATCGCTCCACCTTTTGGGAGGCCATCCAACGCTACATCTGCCAGTACGCGGTCGCCACTCCAGAACCTTTCGGCCCCATCGTCCATCTGTTCTGCGAGTAATTGTTTCATTCATTGCAAAAACATTAATTTAATGGTGAGGCGTTATTGCTCTCTGGGCAATTAATTCACAGTTCATTAATTGACAGTCCTTTGTATAACTAAGTAGCAGACGTCTCAGATTGTGATAAATGAACAGCCAGTTTTCTTTACGATTAAGAAGCAAAAACAGTAGGCCTTAATTAGATCGGAGTTTGTTAACATCGCTTTTATACTGTTTTTTATGACCGTTTTTTTTTTTTTCTCCTTCTTCCTATTGGAACCGATATTAAATCTATACTAATATTACTTTATAACTAGCTTCTGCCCGCGACTTCGTCCGCGTTAAATTTCTTGTTCCCCCGACCCACCCCGTCACAACACATTGCCTGCCCGTGCTTTTACTTCGTATTCGCATAAACTTTCATTAAAAAAAAAAATCCTCAAGAATTGGGCTGTAAAATGCAAAAAGATTTTTTCAAATCCAACTCGCAGTTCCAGAGATTAGCGCGTTCAAAAAACAAAAAACCGGCCTAGTGCGAGTCGGACTCGCGCACGAAGGGTTCCGTACCATCCATACAAATCCTTATCCTTACTAATATTGCAAATGTGAAAGTAACTCTGTCTGTCTGTCTATTTGTCTGTCTGTCTGTATGTTACGTTTTCACGCCTAAACCGCTGAACCGATCGTCATGAAATTTGGCAAAGACATAGCCTGGGATATGGAGAAGGACTTAGGCTACTTTTTTATGCGATAACCGACATCCACGCGGGCGGAGCAAAAAAAAAAACGGCAAAAAAATCATGTCCGTTGTATGGGAGCCCCCCTTAAATATTTTTTTTTTTTCTGTTGTTTTTTTGTATTTGTTGTTAAAGCGGTAACAGAAATACATCATATGTGAAAATTTCAACTGTTTAACTATCACGGTTCATGAGATACAGCCTGGTGACAGACGGACAGACAGACAGACAGACGGACAGCGGAGTTTTAGTAATAGGGTCCCATTTTACCCTTAGGGTACGGAACCCTAAAAACTAACTCTTCAGCTTTAGAATAGACTACCTCGCAGAGTTGATCATTATTTTGCTGCGGAGTTATTATAAAACAGTGATATCTCCTAAGATATTCATTGAAATTAAATGATGTAAGGGCAACTTTGTTCAAAATTAAATACATGTGATGAATAACGTATTTATTTGGATAAGAATTAATACAATGTTTATGAAAACTCCTTCGCAAATAATGCATTAATTTCGAACAAATTTGATTACCATAAAAAAGGTTATAGTGAGTCAATCTTAAAAGATAGACATATGCTGTCGCGGACTTTTTTTTGAATATTTAAAGAGGAATAATCCTATCTTATTTGCGTAACTTAAACCGTTTACGCAGCGCACGCAACGGAAGCTCTAAAAAAGGAATATTTTTTCCCGTTTTTGCAACATTTTTCATTTATGCTCCTCTCCTATTGGTTGTAGCTTGATGTTATATAGCCTATAATATTTCTCAATAAATGGACTATCCAACACAAAAAGAAATTTTCAATTCCAACCAGTAGTTCCTGAGATTAGCGCGTTCAAACAAACAAACAAACAAACTCTTCAGCTTCACATATATTAGTATAATATATAGATTAATGATATGATTGCAATTACAACTACAGTAACATATCTGAATAAATATCATGTCCAGAAAAGCCACTAATAAAGAATTAGAATTCGATTTGTAGGTAAATAATGTCAAATAATGAAAAGATTATGTCAAGGAAGTATGTAAAAAAAAAATTAAAAATTCTAAATAAACATCGTTATTTGGGAGCAGTTAATAGACATTGACATAGTTATGTTGTTTATGAGGTACCAGGGAAGCCACATGTGCAGAAGGAATTATTGCCAAACTTCCTTGTCTTCAACGTAGTCTTTTATCTTATAATATGCTTTTTTGATAAGGACACGTTTGATGTGGATTTTGAACTTTCCATCGCTAAGTTCTGTAACCGACTTTGGCAACTTGTTATAAAAGCGGATGCTGTTTATAAGAAATGACTTGCTAGTTTTATTTAATCTGAATTTGGGTATCACAATTTCATGTTTACTACGTGTATTTATATTATGGAAAACGCTTCTTATTTTGAAAAGTCCTAAGTTTTTGCGAACATACAAAATACTTTCTAAGATACGAGTATAAAGAGAAGGCAAAGTTAGTATATCAATTTCTTTGAATATTGAGTCGTGTTCTTATTAGTATAATAATGTGTAGAAATGTAACACTCACACCAGTAGTCCCTGAGATAAGCGCGTCCAACCAAAAAAACAAACAAACTCTTCAGCTTTATATATTAGTATAGAAGTATAGATGTATAACATGTATTATGTATGTATTTATTTATTTATTTAACTATTTATGTACACACATATAAACAGACAAGAAGAAAGGAACAGAAAAATACGTACAAAGGTGATGCTTATTTCTAATGAAATCTCTTCCAGCATACCTGCGATAGGAAAGTAGATATAGAGATGTAGACAACGTGTGTAAGTGTAGAAGACAAAAAATAAAATAAAAAATATACCTACATAAAATCAAAATAGCTATACAGTTATATAAACACTTATAAACATACAATAAGAGAATATACTCACATACATACTTCTAAAATAAATATCACTCAAATATATACTGAGAACTACAATGTAGTGGAAAATAATAAATACATAATAATATGCAACTATGACGAAGTGGAAAGATGGTGATCCTTTACTCTTCTTTTAAAGGCTGCAACAGTTTGGCAGTCCCTAATGTCAGGTGGCAGTGAATTCCACAACCGAGCCGCGTGCACAGTGAATGAGTAGGAGTCCTCGTTCCCCCTAAATCCATCCAAAGTTTGTCTTTAAAAGATCACTCATAGCGATAAGACCGCCCATTGTGTCAGCCTTTGTAAAATTTCTACACATAAATCTGTATTTTTAATGGTTTTCAATAAAGAGTATTCTATTTAACTCTATCTATCTAGTTTCCAATTTTATTATAAGTAAAAGGGATCACAATCGTCGAAAACAACAACTATTCACATTTATATAAAAATTCTGAACGAAATATACCTACACGTGGCTCATCGTCCCTCGTTTTATAGTCGAGAATTTTTTATGTAAAAGATTCCGAAAATATTTAATTATTTTTATTTCTGACATTTTCATAAACACTATTACTCGTAGGGTCCTTAATATTTCATGATCTTTCAGTTGCATTCATGATAAAATGTGCAAGTTGGCTAAATTTTAAGATAACCAAGTTGAATAACCTCTATTTTGTGATCAGACACACAAACAAAAAGAAAAATTCATCATCATCATTCATCATTTCAGGCGAAAGACGACCACTGCTGGACATAGGCCTCCCCCAGTTCCGGGTTTGCCATAATCGCCACGCTTGGCAGGCGGGTTGGCGATCGCAGTATGGTGTTAAAAATGCATACAGAACCCTGCTGCCCATTCTCTAGTAAGTCCCTTAGTCGCCTTTTACGACACCGGAAAAGAAAAATTAATCCTGACAAATTAATAATTATGTATTTATTTACAAGTTTTCACATAACAGCTCAGTACCCAAACTATGTTTTAAAACTGTTAATACTTACACCCACTGCCGTCTACCAAAACATAGTCAAACGAAAAATATTAATAATGAAGTATTCCTAGTATTTATTATTTTGCTTCAATATATTGGGAAAGTTTCATACTCCCTGCGTACTGCGTAGGATTTCCATTTTATTAAATACTTACAGAGGTAGTAAAATAGTATTAAAATAAAATAAAATGTAAATATTAAAACTTTGAAACCTTCATGGAATAAACTAGTGTTTACTTTTGATTATAGGTACAGTCAACCTCATAATTCCTTAGTCACTCTAAGGCTGAATGTTGCTTGCACGTTACCAAACGACAAGAGGGGTAAATACAGAATATTTTGAAAGAAAAGAAATAAAGGTAAATATTTTATTTGGGACACGCACATGAAATACAAACAGTAAAAAAGGAGCATTTAAAACTAACAAAATTTCCATTAAAAACAAAAAGAAAATCGTAATAAAAAGACCTGTGCTAGGGCAAAAAGGCTCCTGTCTTAGCATAATGCTGCGATAAGCCGGGCAGACCTCAACGGTATGCTCCACCATATCCTCCGGACAATCCACACAGTGGTAACACCCGTTTCCTTCCACCTTATCCAAAACAGCAACCTCCCGAAACAACCGTGTCCGATGAGGACCTGCGTCAGGTGGAAAATAGTTCCAACCTAAAGTTTCAATTTAGTGGCAATTGTTGTCAAAAGTGATGATGCAATTACGTGGTCGACTACACATACATAGTTTAAATACCGAAAAAAATAATCAAATGATAGTCAGATTAATTTCATCTACTCACAGATGAAAGCAGATCAAATATTTCAAAGACAATACGCTGAGCTTATTCGCAATTCTAAACGTAAATATTGAAAATGCATTGAGAGATTATTTCTGAGTAAACGTATATCTTGCTTGAAAGCATATAAAATTACGGGTTGTACTGAATTCTAGGATTTATAAAAACACGAAATGAAAATAGTTATTCATTTGGAAATTGTAATTTGGTTATTTTGTTATTATTTAATTGCAACGAAATGGCAAATAACGTTGGTCACGTTATAATTAAAACCACACAAAGGAAATAATATTTGTTGGAAAGTAATCAAATACATAAACTCATCTAGTTAAAGTTTATGATATGGTAATTAAAAAAATACGTCAGGCGTCGCGGGCAGGAGGGGAAACGCAGCGCATCTTCATACCGCACCCTCAGGTTGCCCTGCCGGACAGCCGAGTTAACCCACGATATAATATTACACTATGGTAGCACCTACAGCACCTAGAAAGGAATCACGCTAGACGAGAAATTACAATAGGGACCTCATATAACATCTCTTGCGGGGCGCCTAAGCTCGACCGCTAATGCTGTTAGAAAGTTAAGACAGTTAACAGATGTAGAAACCGCGCGTTTGGTTTATTTTAGTTACTTCCACAGCATAATGTCGTATGGCATTTTATTGTGGGGTCGGGCTGCTGATATTGAAGCCATTTTATTTTGCAAAAGCGAGCTGTCAGAGCCATTTTTAATCTACGACGCCGCGAATCTCTTAGGGATCTATTTAAAAAGATTAATATTATGAACGTACCTTGCCAATTCATTTATGAAAATATTATGTATATACGGAAAAACCTACATTTTTTTAATAAAATAAGTGATACGAGTAGACATAATTTTAATACTAGAAATGAAGATAAAATAGATCACCCATTTTTCAGATTATCTAAAGTAAGTACATCTTTTATGAGGTACTGTGTTAAATGTTACAACAAAATACCTTGTGATTTATTGCAATTAAAAGAAAGAAAATTTAAAGCTCATATTTTTATTTTTTTTATTTTACAATATCTAAGTCAAAGTCAAATCATTTATTTCAAATAGGCACGAAGTTGCACTTTTGAACGTCAAAAGTTACATGAATAGTTAATTGATTCTAGTTGCGCCTTCCAAAAGGTAGTTATGTATGGAGAAGAATGAAGAATTCTTGTCACAGTCATGACGTGCAGCTGCCGACTATTTTGTTTTGTGCTCGTGATTGGAATGTAGATCTATTTTGTTTTTTTTTTTTTTTCTCTATACCACCTACTCAAGTTAATTATCTTTTTGTATGCACGTGTTTCTGTGACAAATAAACCTATTTTTCTTTCTTTCTTTCTAATGGGCAAGAAACTCCATACTTACTCTTTTAAAATGTATTATTTTTTTATATTATTTTTATGTTAAGTTTAATTCACACACTGACTTTTTATATGTAATTTTTTTTGTAAAATCATCTACTCTAACAATATTTGTAAATATGTGAGCACCATGTATGTAACACATAATTAATTTATCCGTCATTGTTTCATTTTTTATTGTTATTACCTGTTGTAGTATAGTAATTTTATTCTGGGTACATCGTATTGATATGTAATGATATAATTGATGTATACAAAGTATTGTAAAACAGTTTAAAAGAGTAACGGTGGAGTTTCTTGCTCATTCTTCTCCATGCGAAACCACCTTTTGGAAGGGGCAACTAGAATCAATTTTATTTCCATGTATATTTTGACGTTCAAAATTGCCATTTAAGTGCCTATTTGAAATAAATGCTTTGACTTTGACTTTCCACAGTAAGTACCATGGGCTAAAATATTTATCTTAGTTCTACTCACACTCACTTGTATACTACACCTCTGCCCTACGCTTCGCAGAATACAGGCGTGATGAACTAGAAGAACTACGAGGCCGAACCACGGGCAATAATCCAAATTATCGCTTGTATTATTATTTATTATAATGCGTTTGTGCGCTTATTATTTTAAAAAAAATGGGATTTAGATTTTTGCTTGGTTTATAGCATTTGGCCCTTTTACATGAGATTTAAACATAGCTAGCGATATGTGGGGTCTAATGAATATACGCTGCAGCCTCCCCTTTGGAGAATACACAGGAATAAGACGCGTGATGTACGACAATCATGATGCCTTTAAAAAGTTTCATTAACATAGCACGAAGCCATAGGTTTTATTTTATTTTTATTGTCACAATGACGTTACAACCTACCTCAATAAAATTGACAGTTATCAAAAATCATGCTTCCAATGTTGTAACAATTTTTTTTTACAAATTATAACTAAACTAAAAAAAATCGTTAAATTTCAAGTGAAATGCCAAACACAAGGCGTCGGAGGTTCTCCGTCAGAGATTGTGAGGTCGCTGGAAGAGACAATAAATTACAAAATGGCATGCGATCCAGGTGCGTTCATGAGATAAAATAAATAAAATATATCGATAAAATGGTTGAACCTGAAATACACTAATGAGCTCCGGACATGAGGCCAGTTTGCAAGTCAGATCAGTTTTACCTTATGTACGAATACATTCGAAGACGGTCCATAGTAAGTAAGTCAGCGAGAAGGCGCAGTCGTCAGTTCATTAAGTCGCGAAGACTTAGACCTCGTCTCCGTAGCCCATTATGCTTCTCATATATCACGAAATCACGCTACTTGCAACCAAACAACCAGAAGTAATATTGTAAACGGGCTATGCTTGTAGTTTCTCTGAGGGATCGAATCCGGAACGAGGTGATCCTGCAGAGAACCAAAGTTGTCGACATAGCTCACAGAATAAGCAAGCTGCAGTGGCAATGGCCCGGCCATATTAGCCGCAGCACCGATGACCGTTGGGGTAGACGTGTTCTTGAGTGGAGACCGCGAATCGGCAAACGTAAGGTAGGACGTCCTCAGGTTAGGTGGAGCGACGATCTTCGCAGGGTGGCTGGTGGTAGCAGCTGGATGAGAGTTGCCGAGAATCGAGCTGAATGGCGTGCAATTGGAGAGGCCTATGTCCATCAGTGGACTGCTATAGGCTGATGATGATGATGATGAATATTGTAAGCAACAACAACATGTAAGGGCGAAGCATGCTATTTCACATCATAGGTTTATTCGGTTTTAGATAGTGGTAGTCAGAGAACTACGCTGTAATAATAATATAATTATTACATCATTTTATGTCAGACACCTAAGTGATCCATAAATTGTTAGTAACTTAAACTAAAAACGAGTGAATGCGAAGACCACCCACAACAAATAGACACGCAGAAACTATAGCACACGTCTTCGCACAAATTGCCTTATTATGGCGGAGGAAGAATCTGCCGCCCCAGCGTTCAGGGTGCTATTATGACTGCCTCTTATTCTGTTCAGGAGTGATGCGGTTTTTTTGACGGATGCTGGCATGAAATCCATCGGTATGTAATAAATACCGCGAAAATTTCAGAGGCACTGCAAAAACTAGGCAGTCGCAACAGCATCCTAAAACATCGTTATATTGGACGCGTAGAATATCCAGCGACATTTTCGAGTAGTTGACCGAAATATTAATAGCTATAAAATATTACTGTCGATCTAGCGGTACCCGAGACTCTTTGAAACAATTTGGAATAGTTATTTCACTATTTGAATTGTTTCAGCGATTTGATGCTAAGTGACCTCATACACTGTGTATTGCCGGACGTAAAGAATAGCACTACCCCATTTCCTCCCGTGGGTGTCGTAAAAGGCGACTAAGGGACTTACTAGAGAATGAGCAGCAGCGTTCTCTATGCATTTTTAACACCATACTGTGATCGCCAACCCGCCTGCCAAGCGTGGCGATTCTAGCAACCCCTCCCATTTCCTTTTTGGGGAAGCCTATGTCCAGCATTTGACGTCTTTCGGCTGAAATGATGATGAATGATGACCTTATACTTGTGGAGGCGGGAGTTTTTTGAAATGGTAGCCTTAATTTTTGGTTTAAATGACCAGAGCACAATAAAAATTAATAACAACAAGCGACACCTAGAAACTACACGTTCTGATACAGCTTTAATTATTATTAATTAGGCTCAACAATCTGATTAAAACATCAAACCGTTGTTGCCTGAGCCTAAGAAATGTTTTCGGGCCAAACCTAAAAATAGTCAAAGGAAAACAGGATATTTTTACTTATTAAATAAAATAAAAGACTGGTGGGAACTAAGTAGTTATATTTTAGACAGCTTCAAGGAATATGGTTTTGAAAGCAAAGGCTTTTTTATTTATTTGGAACAAACATTATCCTTCGCTAAATCCTTTCTTTTTGCTCATTTCTTTCATCTTATATTGTAAATGTTTATGATGAAGGAGCTTTAGTCATGACGGGTACCTACTTAGATTAGGAACAAATTCTTATCCTCACAGAAAAAATATCTTTCCATAAAGGTATTTTTTTTAAATTACTGGTGATCTATATCCGACTGAAAAAAAATCTAGGATTAGTTTGACTGTAATGTTATGAAGAGTATACACCGTGACATTCTAATCGTCTTACAAAGGTGGTCCACTCAATGTATCTGACATAAAATACTTCTAGGCGCGATTAAAAAAAGAAAGATTGATATTTAGATTAAGTTTAAGTTGCAATAGTAAGAAACACATTTTTGCGTTAGGGTGCGGCGTCCTTGTAACACAAGGCTCGGACTGCACTCGTAACAGGATGTTTTAAACTATGTCATGCGTCATATTTTTTTTTTTTTTAAATGTTAATTTTTTTTAATGAATGATTTATAGTCATTGGATACATGATGTGGGTTATTTTTGTAAGACGACTAAAATGGCACGGTGTATACAACATGTCCCGGAACTAACACACTCCACCAAACACCCCAATTAGAATATTATATTATAATCATAATACATACACTGAATTTGTACTATTATGTTTAAAACATTGGAGAAAATTGCGGTCACATTACAAATCTACACACGCACACAGTCGCACAAGTCTAAGAGTATAGCGTAATAGCTAATTTGGTTTGTTTTGACTGTACAGAGGAAGTGTGGCTGTAATTTACGTAGATTTATGGGATAAAAATTACCTTAGTCAGTAGAAATGTCACTTTAACAAATGTAATTGTGAAAGTGACATTTCAGGGGTAGTTAACATTTCCCTAGTCATTCTAATTATTTGATTTTATTATATTTATTTATTTATTTATCACTTGGAAAACCAACAGCTTTACATAAACACAATAAATAAACTGGCATAAGAAACATGAAGCCAATTATAGGTTTTCACGGCTAGCTATGGTGTAATACAATAAGAGATCTTATACGAGTACACGACAAGTTGTCAAGAAGCACACCAATCATTAAATCGGCACCGCCAAACGTAAGGAATAAACTACAATAATAAAAAACAAGAACTAGAACCAATATTGATACTAAGAATTAATTTTGAAGAATTCAAGGTTCAGCCTATTGCGAACGCTTGAGCCTTTGGTTGTAAACAAGTTAAAAGAGAACCGCTTACATAAGTCATTAAAGTCCTTACTCTCTCGCACTAAATATGAGTTTTGCCTGTAGTTGGAAGAAGACAACGGAATAGCAATAGGTGGATTAAATCTGAGTAATCGCTGGGGAACATTAAAATACAACTTACGCAGTAGCTGTGGACAGTCCACTTCATTAGATATAACTTTGAGCAAAAATGTGCAATCTGCCAAACGACGGCGGTTAGTAAGTGGCTGCAGGTGGAATTTCCTGCAAAGATTCAAATAATCACAACTGTGATATGGTATGCGCAAACGATAACACAGAAACCGAACAAGTCTTTTTTGCACACCCTCTATGCGGTCGATGTGCACGCCATATCATGGGTTCTAAATTTGAGAAGCATATTCTAAATGACTGATTTCGTCCTTTATAGCACACTGAAGCGGCGCGGAGTGTCAAAATGAAACCAAGTATAGCCCAAGACTCCGTCGTAAACAAATGAAAATTATTCTTTTGAACAAGTTGCTCATGTTTATATATTTGATATAATTTACTTTTAATAAGAAACATATTTAAAAATGAAATAGTTTTCACAAGATAACATAACACGATTGTCTTATTTAGAATGAGAAACCTTTTATAAATATAAAATAATAAATGGAAGTTAACAATTTTAGAGCTTCTGCCTTATTGCCAGTATAATAAAAATAATTTGCATGATTTTCTTTCAAATGGATTGTAGTTTAAATCACTTTAAAGCTGAAAACTGTGTGCAATCTCATATTTTACCTGATTAAGATATGCCTACAATTTTAACACTGTATTATACTCGTAATACTTTTTGACAAACTACACAATTGTGGTTATTATTTTAAATTGGCAACACCTTTGTTTACATTTTTAGGGTTCCGTACCAAAATGGTAAAAAAGAACCCTTATGGTGTGACTCAGTATGTCTGTCTATCTGTCACAGCTGAATATCTCAAGAACTACTGATGTTATCAACTTGAAATTTAGAATAGTTTTAGATGACATTTGCCCAAATATTTTGCAAATAAGAAAGAAACAAAAAAGTTTTTATTTTTTTTGTAACAGGGACTGAAAGGTGGTCTTAAAAATTCGAAATACCGCTACTAGGGCATGTGGGGTGTCATATGAAAGAGCGCTATTTGCACATTCTCAAACATTTTTTCTTTTTTCTTTAGGCTGCATAGTTTTTGACTTTTGATGAAAAATGTAAAAAAATACCGTTCCCGAACCGTTCCCTTATCTCCGAAGTTTGCATAGAGAAAAATCTGAAATTATTCTATGTGATAGAAGGTTATGTAAAGATTACAAGAAAAATTAAACTATGTCTCTAAATAGCACACTTTTTCAGAAATCAACAAAAATTACATTAGTTCCTTTATCTGTCAATAGATGGCGCTGACCTAAAACTGCGATATTCTACACCACAGTGTTAAAATTAACTGACGAATAAAGACCTCGCCGATGAAAATTTAAAAACATTTCGCGGTTCACAACTAAAATATCCTCCTTCCTACCTACTCGCAGGTTGCTTTGGGTGAAGCACAGTTGTAGTTTTTTCTGGGCACATAACTATTTAGGTCCTACTTATACGAATGAAGCTTATGAAGCTATATAATTATGATGGTACGGAACCCTCGGTGCGCGAGTCCGACTCGCCCTTGACCGGTTTTGATCTTGAATTCCATTTTTATGGACATATTAAAAACCGGCCAAGTGCATGTCGGACCACACACAATGAAGGGTTCCGTAGCCGGGATGAATTTATCCCAAGAACAAACTTTACATTTTATGTAAGTTGGTCGACTATTACTCGCTAACTGGTAAAGCCTACTTAGCTGTGATAGTTTTCTTTTTAACTTCGTTATATATATTACGGCTGTGATTTTTTTCACGTATCCTTTGGCGTTGGCAGGGGGGACACACTTGACTCTTACAAATATTAGCATATTAAAGCTTAATATTACGCAAACAGATCTCTGGATCGAAAAATGATTTCCACAAACCCGCAATATTTTTAAACGGCCTATCCAACAATACCTCACACCATAGGATAGTCGAGACAAAATATATTATCCCCACTTTATGTGTACGGGAGGTACCCTAAATATGTATATATTTTTGTTTTCAGTATTTTATTTTACCACTTTGTTGGCGTAATTAATATATATACTCTTAAATTACAGCTTTCTAGCACTAAAAGTCTCTGAGCTAAGCCGCGGACAGACAGACAGACGGACATAGCGAAACTATAAGGGTTCCTTGTTTACTACGGAACCCTAATAAAAAGTAGTTCTTAGTATGAACGAAATTGAATAAATGAACCCTAAAAATGGCTGAAATCGATTCTGAACAAACTATTTTCATAATTTGCATTGTACAATAACACTATAGGGTTGATATCCAATTCCTTTAAATCGTCGAATATGAACTACCTACATACGCTTCTACCCTCCTATTACTAACCTTTCTGTATTCGTTTTGTTTCCTGTTTACTAACCTTATTCTATCTCTTAGCCACTCAGACCCCGACCCCGAATTAAAACTGCTGGCCCCTAATATAGCCGCAACGAAATCATCGAAACCTAAAATCAAAGTGTACGCGAATAGCTCTAAAAATTCGAACCTAGAGATCGTTCCAGAAACTGCAACTTCTACATCAGTGATAATGGTCAAGAAGCTTTCACATTTGACTGTGGATAAAGATGTCACAGCCAGCTCAAGTAACATTGACCTTTATAATGAAGTAAATATCACTGAAGATTCAGTATACTCTGAACGATCAGTGTCAAAATTTGCAACAACTGGGAATGAAACACAGAAGAAAAGGATCGAGACAGAGAGTAGAGACGAAAGACCATTTTCTAGGGAGAGAGCACCAATGAGAAGAGACAAGCATCCTCGTCAACACCGCATCAAAGTCAGAAGTCCCAAGCGCCGTATGGTTATTATAGAGCAACAAAATAAACCTATAGACAACAATAGACGAACAACTGGCACTGCTGCAATCGATTGGGGCGTAGAAATTGAACTATTTAGTGTAGATGAAATAGCTAACTTAATTGAAACAACCGACGATGAGGAGAGAATAAGTACTCACTCTTTTGACGACATGTGTCGCATTTGCCACGGAGGGGAGTCGTTATCACCAGAACTCGGACGCTTGATATCAGCGTGTTCCTGTCGCGGGACCGTTGGTAGGGTCCATGTTAAATGTTTGGAGCGATGGTTGACTGAATCCGGAAAATCGAGATGCGAATTGTGTGGGACCCGGTATGCAACAAGACGGGTGCATAAATACGGTGTGCCTAGGGCGCTGGTTATGTGGGTGCTGAGTCATAACGCAAAACAGGTATGTTTACTATTTTTTTATAATTTTAACTAGCGGATACCCGGCGTGTTCTACGCAAAAAAAAATCTGAATACGTGTTCTTTCTGAGTTTATTTCCTTCAGCTCCTAAGTGTTCAAACTGACTGCACGCTCGACTCGAGCGTCCAGTGGAGCGGCGCGTGCGGCGTTCGTGATCCCTTGCGAGCAGGGTTGCCAGATACAGGCATTTCAATTCCGGGACAATTTGAGGGTCACGAATTCGGTCGATAGGAAAGTATACGAAAATAGATAGTTATTTTTGTAAATCGCTTTAATTTTAATATTTTAAAAACATAATATTATATCTTTTGTAAAAACTAACTTACCTACCTACATTACTCGTACAACGCAGTGTATTTTCAAAGGGAGGTATACCAAGACAATAAAATATTTTTTTAAATTCCTGACTACAAGTTTCTATGAGTATGGAGCTCGATTTTCAACCACTGTGCGCCGACCGCGCATAACAATGGCAAACGGTACGCACGTAGCGCATCGTACCTACTCGTGACATAACAAAACAAAAATAGTGGTAGTTATTCGAAATCAGTGACTAAAAAGTGTAATTCCTGGACACGGGACAAGACACGTAATTCCGGGAAAATCCCGGATTTCTCGGCCATCTGGCAACCCCACTTGCGAGTGTCCTGATTGACTAAGTAACTTGTTTGCATCTGAGCCTATCAAGCACAATGATCACAGCTACTACTTTTATTTGATTGAGATTTGAAACGGGATCATGATTGGAGTTATCACAAAACCTATTTGCAGCAATCAAGTCAAAACATAGTTGCTCAAACCAAGATTGTTAGAATAAAGTTACAATGATCTTTATTGAAGTAATCAAAATGCTTAATTGACACAACTAACTTTGTTACAGTTAACATTTTTTTTAACTTGTTTCTTTTTTAAATCTTCTATAATGTTAAGTCGTGTTAAGGGTAATCGAGAAACTTGTTTGAGCATTCAATCATTTGAACTAGTATTGCTGCAAACATGTACGAGTACCTAGTGATGATCAACTTAACTAAGATTTTGATTAATCTAAACAAGATATCGTCAATCAAGCTAAAAAGTCACTTGATTGGAGTGCATTTTTTTCAGTGGAAATACATTATCAATAATATTGTACGACGCTGACGCCATGATGAAAAATGTGACCAGCTCACACGAACGCTAAGCGTGCACTAAGGTCACTCGGCGAACACTCTTTCGCTACTTGCACGCAACGCTGAACGCCCCGCCGGACGCCTTTTCATGCGGGCCGTACACTTAGGGTCGTAGCGTGACATTAAATACCTTCCTCAAGAATTGGGCTATCAAATGCAAAACGAATTTTCAGAATCCGTTCAGTAGTTTCAAAGTTTAACGAAATTATGTAGATACATACTTTATGTTTTATAAATATAGATTTACTTACTATGAATAAAATTGCATGCTATCCGGGAGTGTCCTACATTACCCTTAGCGATACGCGGTCACCAATCAAGGAGTCGTCTGCACAAATGGCTGACTTGACGCAGATCTTCGTGATTAGACAACATCATTTTGAACTAAATATAAGTTCATACAATTCATTAAGGGGGATACGCAAAGTTAGTCCGCGAAATTAAAATTTTCATACTTTTATTTTGCAATTTTAGGGTTAGTATCGGGTTGTATGTTAATCTAAGTGTGATTCGCGGCTGTATAAAATATTATATTTATAGAATTATAATCATTAAAATCATCAAAACAACTGTCTAATTTCATATTACCCAATTGAATGACTATTTTATGAAATCTTGACATTTGATGATTGTACTAACTTAAGGAGTTATATTACTGACTAGCTGCTAACCATGGCTTCACCCACGTGACTTAATCTAAAATAAAACAATCCTAAGTTACTCCTTATAATATCAGCTATCTGCTAGTGAAAGTTCCGTCAAAATCGGTCCAGCCGTTTCGGAGATTAGCCGGAACACACAGACAGACAGGCAGATATTGTCTATAATTTTTTTGTTTTAAGTACCGTATATATTTTCATATGCATTTAGTAAAAAGCTGTAATTTAGACATTACAAACAGACACTTCAATTTTATTTATTCTTATAGATTATAGATAAATTATGGTCGCGAATCATACTTTAATCAACAAACAATCAGACAATGAGCTGCAAATAGCAAAAATCGTAAAAATAAAAAATTAATTTCGCGGTGTACATACCATAGCGCTTTCCCCTTAACATTAATGAAATGTATAATCGTATTAGTCAGAGTTCAAGTTGTACAATCCTAACAGGTCATTTACAGGACTTGTGGTCTAAAGTAGGCCTGATCTTTATGATCATCAGCCACGCAATGTTGTTTGTTTTTTTAAATGCCATTAGCTATGTTCCTAATTACTTCAGTAATAATACACACCTTATTGTGTTTTTATTGCCATGTTAATAATAATTGGTGTGCGGGTTAATGGTTTCGTTGATGACCCTTACGTTTTACCCACAAAACTCACAATGCTTAGACATTAATAGTCAGAACAAAACGTTAGAACTCTACAACATTAAAATATTCAACCTAAAAATAAATCTGTCCCACAAAATGAAGTGCAGAAGCCATTGCGTTTATCTAGCCATCAATTACGTTGCTTCACCGCCAAAGTTGCTGAGCTGGTGCTGGCTACAACACTAAAACCAATACTACATTAAAAAAAACCGGCCAAGTGCGTATCGGACCACGCACAATGAAGGGTTCCGTAGTTGGTATGAATTTATCCCCAAGTTGAAAAACATGTTCATCCATACGGAATGTATAGAAGAACATGTTTTTCAAATGTAAATGTTAGTTGACTGTTACTCGGTAACTTGTGACGCCTACTTGGCTGTGATAGTTTTCCTTTTATCTTCGTTATATACATATACTACTACTGTGATTTCTTTTACATATCCAAGTACAACCATTTCGCTGGCAGAGGGACACTTACCTCTAACAAAAATTAGCACTTTAAAGCCTAATATTTCAGAAACAGATTCGTTAATCGAAAAATTGATGTTACAAACCCGCAATATTTTTGAAAGACCCATTCAACAATACCCCACACCATAGGGTAGGTGAAAAAAAAAACATCCCTACTTTACATGTACAGGAAGTACCCTAATTATTAATTAAGTACCTTAATATTTGTTTCATGATTTTATTTTACCACTTTGTCGACGTGATTAATATGTATATCCATGCCAAGTTATAGTCGGATCGATCAGATTATAGCCTCTTGTTCCAGTTGATGGTAGACAGTCTCGGCATAATGCTGATGTCGCCTCTCGCTGTGTTGGCGGCGTGGCTGTCCGGACGCACACTGGCTGGCCTCATGATGCAAGAGAGTGCGGTGACTCCTTGGCCCTTAGCCTCGACCTTCGTATTGGCGTGCATGACGCTAGTAAGTGATTTTATTGTACGTTTATATATCACTACTACAATAATACAAGGTTATTGTGGCGCGTAGCCAAAATCATAATCAACGTCGCCATCTTGTTTTGTTAATCTTTGACACAATTTCATAAATGTTTGCCAACAACGACGTTCAATGTCATTCGGACGCCAAAATATCCTTGTAGCATTCTAGATAATTCTGAAAACCTTCGTCCATAGCTTAGTGTTACTTAGGATATTTTTCTTAGCATATGATAGTCTACCTCATGACTCTAGTAAGGCCATCGCATATACAGATTACAGGGTATCAGGGACATCGGCGCGCAAACTGTAACCACGAATTCAACACATGATTCTAGAATCTAGACCCCTAGCGCAGAAATTTTACGCAGGTTATTAAAAAAAAAAAACCGCTGTTTCATAGAAAAGTGCAATCCCTACGTGGTCAAAATGTGAGGAACAGCGAATTTTTTTAAATAACCGACGAAAAATGTTAACGCAACGTGGTTCAGAATCATGTACCTACTGAAACCAACAAGGAGATAGTATTTAGAGCGCAAAAGAGGTGTATGAGGGCAATATGCGGTATTCAGGGCACGGAAAGCTGCAAACCGTTATTTTTGAATTTCCGTATATTAACTATACATATATTATGAGGTGGCCATATTTGAAAAACTACACAGTTCCCGACATAGAAATAAAATAAGCAGTAGGCAACACAAAAAAGTAGTATTCCGTAAAAACTTCCTAAGAATGGCACCACATATTTATAATAAAATACCTAATGCTTTGTTAAGTATTAAAGATATCCATTTATTTAAGAAGCAACTCAATAATCTACTGATAAGTAAGACATACTACACAATTAATGAATACCTGTCTGATAGAAATTTGGCTGTATAATTTAATAATACCTACATATAATTAGGGTGAAGACTGGAGTCCGATTTATTTTTATTAAAATTATTCATATTTGTATTGTAAATTATGTGTGGACTGTATTAGACATTACTTAGTTACCATAACATTTTATATATTCTGACATTACATGCTTATTGATTTGAATTTATGACATTGTGTATGGTACTATTTTGAAATTATTGTATAACTTATCAGTGTGAATTTATGAAATGGTATAATTTTAATGGTGCTTATAATTTTAATAATAATTTTGCATGCCTGAATTGGTGCAACACAGTGGACTGAGCATTCACTTGACATCTATAAATGTATGATTATGTACTGTGTTGAGCAATAAACATTTGAATTTGTATTTGAATCCATGGTAAGAAGTTGCGCGTCAACATCCTTCTTACATTTCTTCTCAAGGGTAGTCAGATAGGAAATGTCGACTTCACCAAGCTTATTTTTATATTTTTTATATGACATGTAAAAGTGATTCCGATATCCTATTTACAGAATAAACGATTTCATGTCATTTCATTTCAATTAAAAATAAGCCTAAAGCTTTGAAGAAAAAATTACGTTCTATGTTTACTGAAGTTGAGTTTTATTTAGAACTTTTTAATTTAGTAAAAGCTTATTGATAAAAAGTACTTTATTAAAATAACTGACGAAAAATTAAAACGCATGGGAGTTCAGAATCATGTACTGAATCCAGGTTACGCGTCCCTGCCACTATTTCTACTTACCAGTGGATAACCCTGTAAGCAGTGGTATTGATGGTTACCTATACCTACCCATCAATATCAAAAGGACCATTGCTTCATCAAACTCGAGTTTGTTCGTCAAGTGAATCAAAACCTATTCACCTGAGAAATGAAGGTTTCGTTAGCTCAAAAGTTATTTTCATAAGGTTGATATTGTTTGTTATTGGATGTTGAACTGTTATAGGCTAAAGGTAAAATAAGGGAGTGGGAATACAATTAAAAGACCCGCTACTTAGATGTGTATGAAGCTAAAAACACATTGATACCGGTTTTCACTAACACTAGGTTTCATCTAAATGAATGCCTAAATTAAAGACGAAACGGTTGGCGCAGTTGTTAAGCGATTGACTGCTGTGCTGCGTGTCGCAGGTTCGATTTCCGCACGGAACAAATATTTCTATGCCCTACAAGTAATTGTTCCGGGTCTGGCTGTTTGTGTATGTGAGTTTAAATGTTTGTAAACGCACCCACGACTCAAGAGAAATTCCTATTGTAGAGAAAAAAAAGACAAAGACTCGTGCAGACTGGTGCGATATCGCGGAGGCGACCGGCAGCGCAATCCTTGTCGCGCCCGCGATATCGCGCGGGTGTGTGGGAGCCTTAAAGCATACTGTTGATTTGCCATCCTCAAATGCAACAATATTTAGTGTTAATTTACACCTGTTGCCGAAAACGGTAAATAATCCTTTTTTATAACCATATTATTCAGGTAAAGCCCATATTAATAGAGCAGAGAGAAGCGCATTGCTTTACCAAAATAACACCTAAGTTTAATCCCAATCCCAATCTCCCATTCAACCGCTCGTTACCGCCCCATAGTAACGTCTAACGGCCAGTTACCGGTTCCAATATGATTGTTTTTAGTATCTAAATTACCGAGACTAGATTTTGATTGTTTCTAGTGTCTATATTACCGAGAATGGATATCGCGCCGGCGACGCAGCGGGTACCGGGAGAGAGGCTTGAACTCGGTGATGATTTCAGTTTGTTAACTAGAAAATCGAGCGGTTAAATTGCTCACGGGATGTATTTAAGTGCTATAGCATTTCATAGAACACTCACAAAATAATACCTAAGATGTAACTTGATAGGAGAAGTTATAAACTTTAGGAGCAGCATAAGGAGGTAAATGATATCGAAAGTTGCGTTAGAACTTCATTCATGTTTCTTATTGTTTGTGTGTAACCCAAATATGTATACTTAAGGATGATTTCCACCAAACGGCTTGCATCTTGCGAGATACTTTCACGTATGCACAGACGTATTCTTCGACTGAATTCGCTACGTGTCGCCTTTTATATCGAGTTTTTTTATCGTCTTTCTTTCATTTAAGATACTATGTTATTTAAAAGGAATTAATCCTTATGAATGACTCTTTCGGTTGGTATCATAAAATACAGGATGTTTTTTTTTTTTCACATTTCACCGGTTCTATTCCCGGCTCAAGCAGGTGATTTAAAAAAAATCTTTAAATGCAGTTTTAAATTTTTTTGAAAATAAAGGAATGTTTCCTTTCAGTAAAATTTGCCATCATCAATATTAAGGGTACTTTTCCTCCAACCACGGTCTTTTTTTCCACCCTATATATATAGAATAGCTGCACATGCATGCGTTGCAATGCCACGTATTGGTCGAATTTTTATTTTTCGGGCTTGGACTCTTCGTGGGTTTCCTCAGAACATCCTACCAAAGTTTCATCACAATCCGATCAATGGTTTAGGAACGCACAGAGGACAAATATACAAACATTTATTTTTAGTTTTAAAGATATAATTATAGAATATAGATAATCAACGGGTTTTTCTTTGTCCAGGTATGTTACTACTGCTGGATAGTTTCTGCAGCGACCCGTCACGCCCTCGGTTGGTGGATATGGTACCGTTCTCAGTACGAAGTTAGACTCCAGTTGCAAGAAAACGAAGAATAATCCTAATACAAATTGTATTCAACATATTTTTTTAATAAAAGGCAATTTATACGAAGACAATATAATATGTTTAGCTCATAATAAAAGTGATAATAAATATTGTTGCTCCAATAAATAGTGCCGTAATTAATAACTTAAAAAGTGAGATTAGAGTTGGTATCACAACAAAATATTGAGGAAATGTGTTTAAAGCGTTGTCAAATGTCATTATGTCATTATAAGGCTGTGGCGGTATCAACAACGCCACATGCGAACTACGCATCAAAGACCTGACATCACAAATCCTGCATCGCGCTATCAGAGTTTACCGCGCGACTAGCATATATACAACATCCCGACATCAACCGTTGGGCAGTTGCCCACCAGACACAATACCCGTCTGGTCGGAGGATCCTCCCTTTACTATTGAGTATGAGTGAACTTTACACCCTGTTCCTCATTCCTCTAAAAGGCGACTATACAATGTAAATACTCATGAATAAGCGCCAGATTAAATAAAATAGCAGACATAGTTGCTTCTTCATTTTGTTATTTTATTTTTTCAGATTTGCTAGTTTTCACATAACTTTTTCTTTTTCGCTTTAGACCTCATTATTTTAAGTGCACAGCTTTGGTAAGGCTTTGTCATACATATAAACCCTGTAATGATAGACGTAAGATGAATAAATAATTATATAAAAATAAATAAATATTCAGGGGTCACCACATATCACTCTCTGCCAGAGCAAAGCCTCCGAAAATGCTGAACCTAAAGTAATATAAAAAGTTAATACCTTCTTACCAGCTACAATTTTTTATTTTTTTTTGTTCTCTGCTTTTCATTTCGAATATGAGGAAAGTAAATAAAAACCTGATTAGATAAACAAATACATTTCTGAATCTGATGAACTCATTTTATACAAGTAACGGTATACGTAAATAATTAGCACTCGACAAAACAACAGATGATCGAATTGCCGCATTCCCGCCTTTTTTATGTTTCTTTTTCTGTGGCATTCTACCAGTCAGTATTTTTTGTCATTGGTAATGGTAAATATTTAGCTCAAATCTATGTAAATGAAGTAATAATTTAGTGAAAAATAAATTATTTTAAGTATAAATCCTGTTACAAAATTGTTGATATATTTTTTAATTACATACGATTTTACGCAGCGACTTAACAGAGTGGCTGTATATAAAGTTGGAACATGGCTTGCATAGCTATGTTTTTTTATTTTTTATTTGACAGCTGCGAAAATCGTTTCCCAGGGATGAAAACTCTGCGTCGGAGTGCCGCCCACTATTTGATCGTGCCCCAAAAGGTGGTAGCCGTAAGGCTGATCCGGGGCTACCGCACGATCTCGGGCGAGGCGGCAAGCCTCCTTGCCGGACTCCCGCCGTGGGATCTGGAGGCGATAGTCCTCGCGCGCCTGTATGAGTGGCGTGCGGAGGCACTAGGCCAGAGGGAAATTCCGCTTCCGCGGCAAATTGCGGCGGCGCGGACGGACCTCCGGCGCGATCCCATGGCGGCATGGAAGGAGTGACTTTCGCAACCCAGCGCAGGGCACGCCACGATAGCGGCGGTAAGACCCCTCTTTGAGGAGTGGCTAGGGAAGCGTCACGGCGTCCTCACCTACCGCCTGACACAGGTCCTCTCCGAACACGGATGTTTCGGGAGGTTCCTGCACATTACCAGGCGGGAGGAAACGCCCGGGTGTCACCACTGCGATGATCGCCCCGAGGACACGGTGGAGCGTACAGTGGTGGTCTGCCTTGCTTAGGCGAAGCACCGTAGTGTCCTCGTAGAGGCGATCGACAGCGGCGGCGACCTCTCGCGCCCGGCCCTGGTTCAAGCCATGGTCCGGGGCGAGAGGGAATGGAAGGCAGTCACCTCCTTCTGCGAAGCAGTTATGCTAGCGAAGGAGGTGGCGGGATGGGAGAGGGAGAGAGCGGAGAGAGCCTCCCGTCCCAGCCGCCGCGGTAGACGCTCCGGGCGTCGGGAGTCGCGTGACGACTCCCGGCCACCGTAGGCGCGGGCCTGCGGGCGGTGAGTAATGGGTAGCTCACCGTCGGATCAGGACTAGGCCCATGCCGAACGGCGCGTACGTGTTCCATGCGCGCCTCAAAGAGATGTCAGTAACGACGAGGAGGCCCATTAGGGCCCAAGCCTGCCGGGTCAGCGGGATTGTCCGAAAGGGGTACCGCTGCCCCGGAACATAAAGGGCCAAGGAAGGAACACGGGTGGGTTTTAGTCAGTAAAAGTCAGACACTCCCTTCCGCTCCACCTAGAGCGGGAGGGGTCATTTGATGATTTCCCATTATGAAAAAAAAAAAAAAAGACGAAAAGAAAGACTACTGTAACCTGCTTTCATCCCTCTGATCAGGTAACTTCAAGCGTACTTTCCAAGTATGAGAAATTAAAAATATTTTACAACTAACTGTTGCCCGCGACTTTGTCTGCGATCCAGGATGAAATTTAGCCTATGTCCTTCTAATATAATTCAACCATGATTCGAAAGACACGTGGCGCCATCTATTATCATAAGAACGTTATTGTTGTTTTCCTCTGGAACAGTACTTTTTTTCGGTATGAAAGGTACCTACCCTATGTCCGATTCTGTACACCTGACAACGTATATGCAAAATTTCAGGATGATCGGTTCAGTGGTTTAGGCGTGAAAAGGTAACAAACAAACAAACTTACTTTCGCATTTATAATATTACTAGCTTTTTCCCGCGGCTCCGCCCGCGTAGATGTCGGTTATCGCGTGAAATAGTAGCCTATGTCCTTCTCCATATCTCAGGCTATATCTCTGCCAAATTTCATGATGATCGGTTCAGCGGTTTAGGCGTGAAAATGTAACATACAGACAGACAGAGTTACTTTCACATTTATAATATTATATTATATTATGGATTAGTGAGGATAACTATATTTTGTAATAATAACAGAAGTTAAAAGCAAATAAATTATTAAACTAACCTTAAAAAAAGTTTAGCCAAAGTTTTTTTTTTTTAATTCTACTATGAGTTTGCTGTTGACTTTAGTCTAGGTCTGGATGACAGAGACAAAGTCTACGATGGAGTGAGCTTACCCAGAAGAAGCCTGTTCACTCTCACTTAAAGTAACTATTTACTTTTATTCTCAGGAGCTATCTTTTTATTTACACATACCACCACTTTACTGCATAATCATCCTATCATATTCCCACTGCTGGGACTCAGGTCTCCTCTCTGTGAGAAGAAGGGGCCAGTAATCCTCCACGCGGGCCCAGTGCGGATTAGATAATATAATACTCCAATTCTTAATTTCCTCGGGCGTGTTCATGTAGGCGCTAGCCGCCTTTATGATCATGCTGACTAGAAATCAAAACGTCTATGCCAAGTATTGCCTAAACCTTATATTGACTAGGAAGCACAATGCCTACCTTGAAATATGTCCTTATAGTATTTGAACTAAACCTTATTTTGACTATAAACCAAAATGCCTACCTTACAATATGTCTATAGGAGAAGAAAGGGAGTACCGTTGTGTGGTCACAGTTCTAACCTAACCTTACCTACAGTTCAAAGGCCCTAGTGTGAGTTTATTTTAACCATCTCGACTACTTAGAAATTATTGCATTTTAGGCATTTTGCTTGTTAAACATTTTGATCTCTAGGCGATTTACAGCTTATAAGGCAATCAAAATCAAAATCAAAATATTTTATTTCACATAAACCTACATGGGCACTTATGAAAGTAGGAAGCTAGCGTCAGAAGCTAGGTGCACGGTTCCAATTAGTCGTTTCCTATGGAGAAGAGCCGGCAAGAAACTCCACGGTTACTCTTTTAAAAATAATTTACTGTGTAGACATTAATTTTAGGCATTTTGCTTCGTAGACGAATTGAAAGTTAGACACTCTGATCATAAACCGCTAGCCACTGTAACTTATTGAGTTATTAATAACCGAGGGAATATAGCTTCATTAGACACCCCTTTAGAATTGAAATATTATCTTTAAAGGTGTATAATACATTTTTATGAATTTTTGTCATTGAATACGATAGGCACTTCTTTTTAATAACATAATACTTATCTGAAGGCCACCGGTACAATACCATAGATTTATCGCCTACTCAAGCATAACTGCAATGTCAAATAAGAGTTCTGCTTTATATTTTTGTCAGGCACTAAAAAATATTGATAAACAACACTTTTGTCGGTATCTTTATTGCCGTGATAGTTACAGTATTATAGTTGTAAAACATTGAGAGAAGCATACGGGAAGTAATTGATGGCCACCGTGAATTTCAATAATTCTATTTACCAGGGACACTACGACTCGGTAACCGGCCGCCAAAATGTTTTTTTTTTTCCTTCTAGAATATTATGGAAGCAATTTTTGGGGAATAGGAAGCAAATAGAAGCAATAAGGAAGCAATTTTTGGGAATAAATTCAACGTTAAATACGCCTAGTAATCGTTCATCCTGATGAAGGCATGTAAATCCGCCTCTGTACATTTCTGTGCTTGAAGTATTAAATAGATAAATAAATAATGTCCCTTAAATTATATAATAAACTACCCGCATCAATAAAAAAAGAAGAGAAAACTAACATATATTTAAAAAAACTTAGACATTTTTTTCTAAATAAAAGCTACTTGTTTATTTGATTTATTAATTTATTATTACCTACATCTCTCGTACCGTGTGATGCCGGATGTAAAGAACAGCATCATCCTATTTCCTCCCATTGGGTGTCGTAAAAGACGACTAAGGGACTTACTAGAGAATGGGCAGCAGCGTTCTCTATGCATTTTTAACACCATACTGCGATCACCAACCCGCCTGCCAAGCGTGGCGATTATGGCAAACCCCCCAATTGGGAGGCTTATGTTCAGCAGTGGACGTCTTTAGGCTGAAATGATGATGACATCTCTCAATAGATACGTGTTTATATTTTATATTAGATATAGCTATTAACTTATCTCAGAAAATACGAGTACTTACATCATTATTATAATATAGTAGTTTTGCTAAGTAATGTTATATAATTAACAAATGCTTCCTCTCCCTTGACTCCTTATTTTGCTGAAATCGACAGACTGGGTCCATAACGATCTAATTATAAGTTTACCACCTAAGAATACCTACATGTGGAGAGCAATATAAAAGTATTGAGTATTGAATTATTTTCACCGTCGAGCAGACGCAATTTTCAAAGATATGAAGCAATTGATTAGGAATTTCTTGATCAATCGACAGTTACAAAAAAAAAAACTTTTTTCTATGTATACAGCAATTTTTACTGCTTGCCAAATATTTAGTCTTTAGTTGATACAATACTCCCTGTATTGTATTAACTAAAGACTAAATATTTGGCCAAATTGTTTCAACGCATTTAAGGACAGATTCCGAGAAAGGTTAGGGACCTATCCCTAACCTTTCTCAGAATCTGTCCAATTATTTTTTTTTGTTCGCTTTTTCTTTCCTCTTTAGCTTTAATAAGCTGAGATTTGGTAGTAATTTTCTGCTAATATTATGATTAAAGGACATTGACCAAATGACTAAGGAACCTAGTATCGGTGTGAAACATGCGGTGACTCAAAGATTTATGGTTTAATTTAAAGAATGATTTTAGGGCTTTTAAATGTTATTTACTATTTTATCATAATTCTCAGCATTACACAGTAATTAGCTGTATAAAAATCTAAGTTTCGAATCGAATCTCTTAGTGACTTTTTGTCACAATGTATGCTGATAAATTCAAAATAAGAATTAGTCAAAATGACGATTGAGCATTTTCAATACTCGTTAATTAATCTAGTCTTGTCAAAAGAAATAAGATGCATACCAAAGTGAGGAGATATCCAACTAAGAATCGTGTTCCTTTCTTCACCATTTGGAGGCATTCTTATTGCACGTACGCGTAACTAGTATAGATTTGCCACACGCAAAGCATACACTTCGATGGCTAAATGAAGGACAAAAAAAGCAGTCAATGCAGATAGTCTGCATTGACTTTGTTTGTCCTTCATTTCATCACGTAAAATCTATTAAACCAAATAATTAAATTAGATGAATTGTGTCCTGGTTAACCCAACTTCTCCAACTCAATAACAGTAATTACGTTCAACGCTACTGTTTTATTGATCTCGTTGGTGTAGTGGTCGCAAGCGCAACTGCTGAGCGTGGGGCCTTAGGTTCAATTCCCAGGTCAGACCGTGCTATTGGGCTATTCCAAAAGGTTTTTTTCAGTAGCAACCCGGAGTCCTGGATTCGTGCCCTCTTGATGGCAATAGGCTCACCCCCTATTACATGAGACTAAACGTAACTGCCAAAATGTGGGAGTAGGTGTATCTAACACACCTCTGACTAACCCTTTGGAGAATAATACAGACGCGATTATGTTATTTCCCAATCATATTCCAATCGGCTTTATAGTAATATTGCGATGAGAAAATACGGCGTCCGTACCTACGCGGTGGCAATATCAACGTTAATAAACATGTAGAAAGAATAGATAAGAAGTTATTAAACATAATTATGATCATAATAACCTATGTAGCTGCCGCCCGCTTTATTGCCGTTCAACCTAGTGCGGTGGCCCGCTACTTTTAATTATTTGACTTACCGGTAGGTATCATACACATTTTCACTAACTTTTCTCAACGACTGCCACCGTAAATACCGCAGTAGAATCGAACAGTTAATACACCGACGAACTGAGTCCTCCATATTGAACAACTTACTAATGTAACGCAAATAAAATGTTATTATTACATAAATCAAAACGAATAATTCAAAAAATTAAAATATTCTCAAAAAAAAAAAAAAAAAAACTAGTGGTAGAAAGTATACAAGAAATCACAGTAGCAACCCGCGCATTAAAAAATTGGCACCGAAAATGGGCGCATGTACAGTCGCTTAAAAAACGCAATCGATGTTTTTTCTACCACATATTCGTTTCTGCCCGCGGAATCACCCGCACCCAATTTATTTTAATTGGTATATGTACTTGCTTGCGGTTATGTACCGACATATACAGGTACTAATCCAGACCAGACCTTATCTTTATGCAAAATGTCATCACGTAAGTGATTTCTTTATGTGGTTATTTAAACCGAAATGGTTTTACAATATTTAATTACTTGTTTTTGTAAGCACAAAGTTAAAGCGAATCAGATTAAAGGTACATTTTTTTTTGCCGTAAATCTTGTCACTATTTCAGTCTTCACTTCAATGAATTTATGTGACTTAAAAAATAAATATAGTTAATTAAATTAACTCCAAATTGCAAAATAATAATGGCCTAGTAAGATTTATGTACATTAAAACAAAAAATATAAATGAAATCATTCAATTAATTGCACAACAATAAACTAATAATAAAAGTAAATACCTACCGTTCGAGACTGTACTTAAAACAAAACGAATGGGACGTGCTTATAAGCTAGAAAGAGAACGCCCGCTGTTCGGTCGCCAGCTTATTCGGCTCGGGATGCGCGCGCATTGAATGTTTTCAAAGAGTTTTTAATGATGAATGAAACAGGCAAAAGTCTCGAAAACATTCTGCCTTTCGATTAACCAAAAGTTTTGCTTAGCTACTTTTAACACCTTATCAGATTGTTATTACAATGTTATTCATAAATAATTAGTTAGTTGTTATTAATATCTGTTGTTACTAAGTATTCAACTATAAGTTCAATAATCGGATGCGTAATTTAATTATTTTGCGTAAGTCAAGGTTTCATGGTTCACATACTCTTTGAATGCCATTCCGATGACATGTGAAAATACTTGCGTGAAAAAAAAAAAAACTATGTATGGGTGAAATAGGAAATCGAAATAAAAACTAATAGTTTATGAAGTTTTTTATGCGGAGAATTTAAGGATTCGCGTTACTAGATAAAATCATTATATTTATATACAAGAATTATCAACATTATAAACTTAAGTCACCGCAGAACAAATAACGATACTGCTTCCGGTCAATCTCCTTTCCGTATTTCCTGCAAAAACATCAGCATATTTTTTTTTGTTATTTTTAAAAGGTAGGTACTTATATTAACTCCATCACCATCATCATCGAAAGACGTCCACTGCTGGACATAGGTCTCCCC
Source organism: Dryobota labecula (assembly GCA_947523025.1). Lineage (NCBI taxonomy): Eukaryota > Metazoa > Arthropoda > Insecta > Lepidoptera > Noctuidae > Dryobota > Dryobota labecula. The sequence goes on along the minus strand of OX383289.1, from coordinate 21,863,582 downwards.
CAAGCGGATCCTGCGACCTTCACAAGGTCATCGGTCCATCTTGTGGGAGGCCTTCCAACGCTACGTCTTCCGGTACGCGGTCGCCACTCCAACACCTTTCGACCCCAACGGCCATCTGTTCTGCGAGCAATGTGCCCTGCCCATTGCCACTTAAGTTTGTGTACGTTACCCCAGCAGGAAAGTGTCTCCTAGAGTGATATGAGTGGAACGTATAATTAGTGCGTGAATCTTTTTTTGAGCCGGCCTCGGTGGCGCCGTCCATCTTCAGCGGGGTAATAGCGTAACACACTATCAGGGGCCCAAATCTGCTATTTTTATAAATTCGTCACTCCAATACGATCCCATTGTCATTTTGCTAAAAGTTCGTAATCTGCTAAATTCATAATGGTCGATCATTGGTCGGTCAATGGTCTCGTAATATAATTGTATTACAATGGCATTTTGAACATTTATTCGTCCCAGATTTCATATATATATATTTTTACATATTATTTATTAGTGTTATAAGCAATCTGAAGTACCAAGTAGGAAGTTGGAAGTTTAGTAGGAAGTTTCATTTGTCATTATGCACGAGATTACCAATTCTTTCAATGGAGTGTCAGTGGCTGACCATTGGAAAGTCATAATGACGCCATTATATTAGTAGATTACCAAACTTGTCAAAATCAACAATTATGAAATCAATGATAGACCATTCTGACACTATTGTAATAGCAGACTTGAGGCCCAGTAGGAATGGGTTTCATTTTGACAGTTCAGCAGACAAATCGCGGGGTGCGCGCGTGTTTAAATGTGTATATGTTATCGAAATCGGGGTGCGAGAGAGATTAGGTGATATATGTAAGTAGAGACTCCGTGTACGCATAGTTCCTCTCTAGTAACCACTCTGTTACTTTAGTTTTTGTCGCGTGGGTGTTCAATTTTAGGTTTTTTAAAGGCTCGTACAGACTCGCGCGATATTGCGGGCGCGACAGGCAGCGACAAGAGAATTGTGCTACTAGTGTCGCGTCGCGTCGGCGATATCGCACTAGTCTGTACGAGCCATAATTCTTTATTAATTTTATTGTAAATATAATTACTAAGTGTTGTATACACTTATTGATGCGTTGCGAAAATGGTTTTATGTGGATGTACATAATAATATGAGATATACCTCTGCCCAACCCTTAAGCGAAAATGAGCGTGATGTCATGCTTTGTATGAATATATATCATTGCTTAGATAATTATTTAACTAGCATTTGGTCATAAGTAAATTGATACATAGGATCGCCTATTTTAAATGATAAATGATTTTATTTCTGTAAGTAAGTTTGTACCTTAGAATAATATACTCGTAGTTATTATTCTAAGGTTTGTACAAAAACTTTTTTACGTCAAACATATTTTTCAAACTAGATGAGGTCGGCGTTTTCTATTTGACTACTCCAAGAAGAAAGGCCGAAACAAACTCAGAGGTCACAGTCTCTTTTAAAGTCCATATATTTACATAATCTTGCTCAAATCAATGACCACACAGATTAAAAACTTTGTTAGAGACTTATGTAACAGCGTAATATTCAAATTTTAATTTAGAAAACATCGAACGCTTTGAAATAATCCACCTGGGAGTTGACGAGCTTTGTAATAGATGAAAACTTGTTAAAACTATGTCACTGGTGCATAATTAATAATCCACGTTGTCAATCAAAAGGACTATTGCATTTACTAGGAATACATAGTTCAAAGTTAATAATTACTAATGTAACAAATGCGACCTTATTTGTGAGGTTCTTAAGAAAGGTCAGTAGAGCAATTCTGTAAAAATCTCACGGTGAAAACTTAGGTGAAGTGAGTTTTAAGTGACGTGTAATTCCACCTGCAGTGTTAGTCTGTAACCATCTCACCGTAAAAACTAAGGTGAAGTGAGTTTTAAGTGACGTTTAATTTCACCTGCAGTGTTATTCTGTAACCATCTCACCGTAAAAACTTAGGTGAAGTGAGTTTTAAGTGACGTGTAATTCCACCTGCAGTGTTAGTCTGTAACCATCTCACCGTAAAAACTTAGGTGAAGTGAGTTTTAAGTGACGTGTAATTTCACCTAGGTCTCTCTTAAACCTTAAACCTCTCGGGGTCACTTATAGATTGTAATATGTGTAACGTAGATGTTAAGGTTTGTACAAACGACCACAGGATATTGTCCTGCAGCTGTCGTGGAGTATCCCAAGCCTCCAAATTGTGAGTGTTCTTAAAACCTCTCGGGGTCACTTACAAGTTGGAGGCTTGGGATACTCCACGACAGCTGCAGGACAATATCCTGTGGTCGTTTGTACAAACCTTAACATCTACGTTACACATATTACAACCTGGCACCCAACTCGTCTTGAACATATTAGTGCGGAGTTCGCTTATCGTCCGTTGACGAACCTAAGCCTGCAGCCTGAACCTGCAGTATTGTCTCTCCTTCTACTTTTTGATCCATCCAAAGGTTGTCTGTAAAAGATCGCTTTTAGCGATAAGACCGCCCATTGTGACACCCTATGTAACAGTTCTACATTTATATCTGTAATTTTTATGGTGTACATAATAAAGAGTATTATTCTATCTATTCTATCTATCTAAGGGAAAAAGTTTAAAAAGAGCAATAAGTTAAAGGGAAACTTTTAGGAAGTTTGCCTTAAACTTCTAGAGTTTCCCTTTAACTTATTGCTCTTTATATACTTTTCACTACCTTATTCTTGTAAAAACCATTTAGCATTATGTTTCTCTAAATATTTCACAAGGTTTTCCTTCTCCAAAAACTTTTGGGATAGTTAACATCCACTATTTATATCTAGATTATTTTTTATTTTATTTTTTTATTGAGCGGTTAGCAACTCATTAAACATGCCTCTAGTGCTAATATTTTATTTCTCTTAAACCTTGATCTCCTAGGGTTACTCTTTAACTTGAGGTCCCTCATAAACCTTTATCTACAGATGCTTGAGATTGATACTGTTGACAGCTCACTTCATGCTCACTTCACCTAAGTTTTCACGGTGAGATGGTTACAGAATAGCACTGCAGATCAGAAAGTGAAGAGTGGGGTGCTCGATATCAGTGGTTGTAAATATTTCATTGGAACGTTTTCTAAAAGTATAGTATGAAAATGTGGTACAGCACAACGCTTTTTAGGATTCCGTAGTAAACAAGGAACCCATGTCCGTCTGTCTGTCTGTCTGTCCGCGGTTTAGCTCAGAGACTCTTAGTACTAGAGAGCTGTTATTTGGTATGGTTATACATATTGTTTACGCCGACAAAGTGGTAAAATAAAATTTAATAAAATATTTATCTTAGGGTACCTCCCCTACACGTAAAGTAGAGATGATATTTTTTTTTTCTCGTCTATCCCATGGTGTAAAATCCCTATATTACACGTTTTTGAAAATCATTTTTCGATTCAGGGATCGGTTTGCGTAATACTATGCTTTAAAGTGCAAATTTTTTTTAGAGTCAAGTTCCCCCCAGAGTTGCTCCATCATAGACCTCATCCATCGCTTTTCGTCAGGCGAGATCGAGGTCAAGAGCCTGCCATTGGGCCTGCCCAATCAGACGTAGCGTAACACACTATCAGTAGGAATCGATTTAATGTTGACAGTTCAACAACATTTATTGCGTTTTAACGTTGTTGAGCAGACAAATTATTCGTACATATGAAGCAATGGATTAGCAATCTGTTTCAAAATCATTCAGATTGCGATTAATTGTGTGTTACGCAATTAGGGTACAGTAACCCATACTATATGCATGCTAATACATATAGTTTTACGCCTTAACCGCTGAGCCAATCGTCATGAAATTTGGCAGAGATATAGCCTGGGATACAGAGAAGGACATAGTCTACTTTTTACGCGATAATATACATCCAAGTGGGCGGAGCCGCGGGCAACAGCTAGTATAATATAATTTATCTTCAATTCTGCAAAATTGTTCAACAGACACAAAACGTAATTATTATTATGACAGCGCATCTAAAAGTTTTGCGACTCCCAAACAGAGTTGATTTTAGAACGATTTGACAGCAGCTGTCAGCTTGGTGTAGCCCCGGTACGGTGACGGCCCGCCAAAATGGAAAAAAGGAAGATCACGGAGATCGATCGAAGCCGGCATTGATTCATGGCAACTGCGATATCGGTGATCATTGTGACTACCTTCCCTGTGCAGTGAGTTGATTGACTTGCGCTCGCACCTCACGCATGCGATAATTTTTTACGCGATAACCGACATCCAGCCCGAGCGGAGCCGCGGGCAAAAGCTTGTAATATTATAAATTTTTACGGCACGGTTAGCGCAGTGGTTAAGCGATTGACTGCTGCGCCGCGTGTCGCGGGTTCGATTTCCGCACGGAACAAATATTTGTATGACCTACAAGTAGCTGTTCCGGGTCTGGCTGTTTGTGTATGCGAGTTTAGATGTTTGTAAACGCACCCACAATACAGGAGAAATTCCAAGTGAGAGGCAAAGTTTAAAAAAAAAAGTGAAAGTAACTCCTGTCTGTCCGTCTGTAACTGATCGTCATGAAATTTGGCAGAGATATAGCCTGGGATATGGAAAAGGACATAAGCTACTTTATTACGCGATAACCGACATCCACGCGGGCGTAGCCGCGGGCAAAAGCTAGTAACAAATAAATTTAAAAAAATGCGGTCCAAGAAAAAAGAAATGTAATTTCCGATTCCAAACAACATTGTAGACTTTACTAAGTTTAGCTTGTATAATTTCTTGTGTTTCCAACATCTTTGGTAGTTAAGTATTGTTTCTCTGATCATTTACGCCTTGATAGAAGTGACATCTCTAAGAAATTGGGGCCATCTTCTGATCTCGTTGTACAGCTTCCTGCCGGGACTTTCAGTGGCAATGAGTTGTCTATGTCCAACAATATGATAGTTTTCAGTCAGGTGACCACGTTCCACACCACAGCGGAGCAACGCCTTCAATGCTTCTAATGATGATTCAGTTGGGGTGTCATCTGAAACATGGACAGATTATGGTGAATAAGCTATATAGGATAGGCTATATAGGGTGTATGATATGATGATTATTTATCAAAATTCAACGCGTCGACGCGTTCGGGCGGGTCATTCATAGAATAAGTAAAATTTTGGAAAATGCAACTCCTTTGCAAAATGTCTCAAGCAATTTTAAAATTATAATAATTATGTAAAAATATAAAAGACAAAATTCCTTCTCAGTCACGAAATAATATTTTTTTTAAAGGAGTGGAACGGTGTGCACCGTTTTAAGCAAAAATTACTGAACTAAGATTAAATTAGTGTGACCAACACATAATAAATGCAAAAGTATAAGAAGACATAGATTCATAATGTCATGAAAAGTCTAAGCAAGTAGGTAAATATTTTACCAATGATTTACGCGTAATTAGCTGCAGATAGTCGGCAACTCTATCCCCCTGATAAAATGCCTGTCATCCCTTTCACATTCAAATTCCAAGCACCTAATTATACTCAACTAACTTATTTAAAGTAAATCTCTCATAGCGGTCGATTAAACTATTCTAAGTACCCATTAAGGCCCAGATATATGCCAGGGACCTTGAGTGGTTAGCTTGCGTGTTCTGTATTGAGCTCACGCAACGCGTCGTACGTCCAGCCAGTAATAGAACTCGCCAATTTAGGAGCACTGTGCGCATTATTAATTTATTAAAAATAAAACAAAAGGTATTTTAATAAAAACACGTATACTAAACGATCAATAATTAAATAATCTTCAAAAAGGTGAAGGTTTCAGAATAATATTTTTGATCGATTTTGCGTGATTCTCAGTTTTTTATCCGCGTTAGACAACTTTACAAATTAATTTCACTATGTAATATAAAGATAATCAAAAGTATTCACATATTCAGTTATTAAGAAAATGCTCTAATTTAACATATATTTTTTCCACATCATCACTACTCGTTTAAATATGATCTTCAGTACAAAATCATTAAAAGACGGTTATCGTCGCCTTAATAGTTAATACGAAACTTATGACTTGAAACAGTCTTTTGTAAAATGGAACCTCTATTAGCGAACTTTCAGATCTCATTCTAGTTACAATTTAAATTTCTACGTCGACTGAACATGTTCGTGCATTAAAATTTATGGTTTTCATTTGTAATACGCGGACGCTGAAAATGCTTGCTCGTTTTGAAAGTTGATCGTTTATTAACAAAATAAATGAGAACCTGCATGAACTGGAACAAAGAGAACATAACATTTTCATAAATTATGCAATATCCTCAGTGTAACGAATTTTGTTGAAGTTAATTTTATACACTGAAAAAAGAAAAGTACTTGCCACAATCAAGATTTTATTACGATTAACTTAGTAACTTGTATGCATCTGAGCCTATGAAGCACAATGATCACAGCTACTACTTTTATTTGATTACGAGTATGATTTGAAACGGGATCTTGATCAGAGTTATCACAAAACCTATTTGCAGCAATCAAGTCAAAACATAGCTGCTCCAACCAAGATTATTAGATTAAAGTTTCAAAGATCTTTATTGAAGTAATCAAAATTCTTGATTGACACAACTAACTTACTAAGTTACAGTTATTTTTTTTTTTAACTTGTCTCTTTTTTAACTCTTCTACAATAATGTCATGTTATGGGTAATCGAGAAACTTGTTTGAGCGTTCAATCATTTGAACTAGTATTGCTGCAATCATGTGATGATCAAATTAACTAAGATTTTGATTAATCTAAACATGATATCGTCAATCAAGCTAAAAAGTCACTTGATTGGAGTCTATTTTTTTCAGTGTAGTGTAAAAAGCGACCGCTCATTTGAAGGCGCAGTTTTACTTCGTTAAGCTGAACTTTACAGCTATATCTTTTTATCACGGGTCAGTGAATGTCTGTTTTAAGAAAACCCCAAAAGTAGACTTCACACCTTGTGTGGCAGAGGCCACAGCAAAGTGTCTTGGGAGCTATAATCATGTATTACTCCAAAATAAAATTGTGACCTAGTACTGATGAATTTTTCAATAAAATTTTGCTAGAGTAACTTAACGATACTCACTGTTATAGTTTCCAATGAAAGAGATGCCGATAGATTTCCTATTGTAGCCATAAGTATGTGCTCCGACGTGCAACCAGCCAGAACCTTCATACACCTTGCCGTTACCTCCTACAAGGAACCTGGAAATATAAAAATTTGTTTTTTTTGGGTTCCGTATTCAAAAGAAAAAAAACGTAACCCTTATAGGATCACCCGTGTGTCTGTCTGTCTGTCCATCTGTCACAGCCAATTTGCTCCGAATCTACTAGATTGATTAATTTGAAAGGAGACTGAAATGATTACATACAATCTTGGGCCTGGATGTAAAAAAATGAAAGTGGTGTCAATTAATATCATAAATATTATCAACCTTTCACTTAAAATTCTGCGGATTTAGCCAATTTATGCCTTTTCCAATTTGTGGACTAGCCCGACTGTCAGTGTCCACGTTTCGGCACCGTATGTCATATGTCATAAAAGACTGTAAAATGATGGAACACTCCAAATACAATCTCCATACTTGGACATTGAATTGGCGACAACAGTCTGTTTTTATCAGCGAATAAAAGCTTCTACCTCAAATTTTTACTTAGATGCTCTGAATTTAGTTTACCCCACAGTTCGTGTTTCCAAACTCAATTTTCCCCATTAGGTGCCCGACCACCTGGCTTGAGGAAAACTTTATTTTTAAACTAATTTTGTCCACTAACTCGTTTAATTGCTTGACATGTCGTAGGTTGCAGCCATTTTGCTTGGTCCGAGCTTAGTTTTAAATTCACTGCATCTTTTATGAGGCACACAAAACTGTAATTATAATTGAGTATTTTTATGTTTTTCCTTAATCAGAATTTAACAAAATTTTCATTCTTTCCTTCGTATTAATTCTTGACAAAAAATATGCTAGAACCACGGCACATTTTTGGGCACTGTGAAAGCCTACATGTATTTTTGTGTATACTATTCTGCTAAATAATCATTGATTGCAGCAATTTTTCGTTGGGGGTGAAACCCCTTTCACATGGTGCCCAAAAGAGAACAGAAACGTGTTACGTACTGATTTGTTCAGTTACCTTGTACTTAGCAAATCAGGAGTAACTTAAATTAAAATGTAGAAGTGGGGATACTCACGAGGATGCAATATCCGGATAATTCAAGTTATCCACGTGATTGGTCTGTATATTTCTCACTATCTCCGCACACTCCGCGTCAGTGCTGCATGTGCGTGTGACGGTATGTTGAATGATGACCAGATCCACCGGTCTCGCAAGATATTCGACTTGGAGTGGACTCAGGCCATCCCATTCTCGCTTAGTAACGACGCCACAGTCTGAAAAGGGATGGAAAATGTAGAACCTGAAGTACCTAAGGAAATCTGCTTTTAAAATGAAAATTAAAGATAAGCAGGTTTAATAGCGATGTCCGTCCGTTTCGATTTCTTTTTTTTTTTTTCTATCTCGCCCGATGGAAAGCGATGAATGAGGTCTACGAAGGAAGGAGCGTTCTCAGATGATGCCTGTTCACTCTTGCTTTGAAGGCTGACGGAGTATCCATAGGTGGCCGTGTGCATAATAATATTGTGATGATGACACAGCGAAAAATGCATGGACCATTTCCATACAACATTGCTCAGTGTCTTCATACTTGTATCAATCATAATTATTTCATAGGTAAGTGTAAACTAAGTAGATGCTCTAGAAATGTGGTGCTGGAGAAGAATGCTTGGGATCTCATGGACAGAATTCCGCACAAACGTGTCCATACTCCAAGAACTCGGCATCAAACAGCGTCTATCAATCCTAGTACAGTCTCGAATACTAAAGTTCTTTGGGCATGTCTCGAGACGAAATTATGACTCCATAGAGCGTCTAGTGGTGCAGGGCAGAGTAGAAGGTAATAGGCCACGCGGGAGGTCACCGATTAGGTGGACCGATCAGATTAAATCCGCAGTTGGAGGCTCTGTTAGTGAATGCACCAGGCAGGTCATCTAACAGAACCAGATGGAGGGAGATCGTGAGGCGAGTTACAACAACACCTGCGGTTGGACAAAGCTCATTGTGAAGTAGCGGCGTTAGGGTAGGGCGTGGTTGGGTGACCGCCCAAAGGCGCCAGGCATAACTCGGTTGCCCCTTCATGCCTGGTTTCCCGTCTCGTCCTTCCATTGAGAATATTGGACACTATACCTGTAAGCGAGTGGAGAAAGGAGAAAGGGAAATTGCTGAAAACATAGACTACGATGCCTTTATAATGAGTTTGCCGACAGAAAGGATAAAAAAGTTTTTTTTTTAAGTTTTATTGAAATTAACGGATGTGTTTTTTTTTTCACCTTTAAATTGGAAAGTAGAAAGAGGAGGCCATACAAACCTCGCCCAGGGCGCCGGTAATGCTAAAACCAGCACTGTTGGTCATGTTCTTCAGAAAGGTCAGGTGCCTAGTACTCGCAACCGGCGTGCGTGTATGACCAGTGGTAGGTACGAACGTTAACGAAGTGTATTGTATGTAAGGATCATGCCAGGTGGCGTTCTTTAGTTTCTGCCAACCTCCATGAAGAAAAGGGTGTGAGTTTTATGTACGTAAATGTAAAATTAATAAATATAAAAGTAAGTAGTCAACGAAAGCAATAATGCTCGGATTGCAACTGATTGCCAACATCTTTTCACAGGCGTATTGACTCTGCAGTGTATCTGAACGAAAACGGTTTATGATCAGAGTGTCGAACTTTCAATTCGTCTACGAAGCAAAATGGCTAAAATTAATGTCTACACAGCAAATTGCCTAAGCTGTAAATCGCTTAGAGATCAAAATGTTTAACAAGCAAAATGCCTAAAATACAATAATTTCGGTAGTCGAGATGGTTAAAATAAACTCACATTAGGGCCTCTGAACTGTAGGTTAGGTTAGGTTAGAACTGTGACCAGAAATGGTACTCCCTTTCTTCTCCTAAAATAATAGACATATTGCAAGGTAGGCATTTTGGTTTATAGTCAGAATAAGGCTTAGTTCAAATACTGTATAGACATATTGCAAGGTAGGCATTGTGCTTCCTAGTCAATATAAAGTTTAGGCAATACTTGGCATAGACGTTTTGATTATTTTGTAGTCAGTATGATTATAAAAGACTTCATTCAGTTGCCTTTTTAATGTCTGCTTATTATTTTATTATTCTCAAAATATTTTTATTTTTAAATTAATTCAGACTACAGATCCTACACAAAATAAAAATAAATAAATAGACTTACCTCCATTTATAGTTACTAAAATAATAAACAACGCAAAAATGCTACAAAATATCTTCATTTTGTATCTTTAAATGCAACTGTACACTTCAAACTCTAAACAAACACTAAAGGAACTGTAAGACCTAAGCAATGAACTTTGTAAAGCAAAGAAGAATACTCATGCCATCCCTTTCTTGCTCTGTAGTGTGTAATAGAGACGCACTGATTTAACGTTGTTGTTTGGCCGTACCTAAATGAATCACACGCAGTAAAGATTTTTGTTCAAATGACATTCAGGTTCCGTGCATTTAAAACTGTTAAGATAGTTGGCTCTTTGGAATGACTTTAGTATGATCTACTACAAACTATAAGTAGGTATGTAAAAGTTCACATTATTATGAATTGATTAATAAGAGAAAAGCAACAAAATTGCTTCCTAATAACTTTAGGTATGTATGGACTTAAGACACATACGCAAAAAATAACGATGTTAAAGACGTTGGTAACGTAAACTACTTAATTTATCACATTGTAGACCGAAGAACCTAAATATACTTCAAGCTTTTATTTTATGACAAAATTTTTGAATAATGCAACAGACACAATAGAAAATCTATAATCAGTTATGAACCGCCTCCGGGATAACAAAGAAAGAAAGAGAGAAATGAAATATTTTAAAACGGAAAGTTAGAGTCAACGCTTTCATAATAATTCAGTTATTTACACAAAAACTCAAAGAAATAAGCAGAAATAATTTCTATGACAACCGTAAACGTCAAAAGTTTTTTGGATTTTTTCAAACCCTTCTTAATCTATGTCCGATCGAGGTTTGGCACTTGAACCCAATGTTCGACAATGAACATTTTAGATCCCCGTTGGATGCGTTCCAATCTCCATTTTGGAAACAATTCCACCGCTGGGCAATTTGCAATAACTGGGATTTTTATAGTTAAAGTAACATCAGAAAAAACGAAAATGTTGTCAATATATTTAATTTAAATTAAGGATTTTTATCAGCACCGAAGAAGATAGTGTTTATATTGTACGTATTTTGTTTTGACTACGGATCCCTAACACCTCGAACACATATTGAGTTCGAGCAATTTTTTTATGGAAACGGGGATTCCTCCACGAAATATAAACATTATTATACCTTAAAAAATACATACACTTAATTATTGCCTTGCTTTCGTAAACCAATAAGATTATGACTTATCAGTTTTCAATACATAATGGTATCTCGCGTTGCGTGACATGTCATTGCTTTCTCATATACACTATTATTACACTATCTTCTTCGGTGCTGATAAAAATCCTTAATTTAAGGATTTTTATCAGCACCGAAGAAGATAGTGTTTATATTGTACGTATTTTGTTTTGACTACGGATCCCTAACACCTCGAACACATATTGAGTTCGAGCAATTTTTTTATGGAAACGGGGATTCCTCCACGAAATATAAACATTATTATACCTTAAAAAATAATACACTTAATTATTGCCTTGCTTTCGTAAACAAATAAGATTATGACTTATCAGTTTTCAATACATAATGGTATCTCGCGTTGCGTGACATGTCATTGCTTTCTCATATACACTATTATTTTACGCGAGACCAATATTTTTGCGAGAACCACATATTTTTGCAATATGAGCGGCACTGATTGCGATAAAGAAGATTTACTGTCAGGTTTTTATACTGACAAAGTGATGTCAGATATTTTTTATCACAACGATGTGTCTCTTTTGAACTGAACTGAGTAAGCAGATAATTTTTAACACAAGATATAGCCGATATTAATGGATTCTTAGAGGTGATACATATTTTTGAAGCCGATGCGGTATCTTATATTTTAGCTTCATCAGATAATTATGTTGTTATATTCGGCCAAATATTTACGCCGCTACTTGTATGTGCCTTCCACAGATGATCAAATATATTTGCTGTCCTCTTGAGAACGGAATATTTATGAAATGGAAAAAACGTGAACATTGTATCTTCTACAGTTGGTAACCAGTTGCAATCAGGGCCTCAAGTCTGCTATTACAATAGTGTCAAAATGCTCTATCTTTGATTTCATAATTGTTGATTTTGACAAGTTTGGTAATCTACTAATATAATGGCGTTAATATGACTTTCCAATGGTCAGCCACTGACACTCCATTGAAAGAATTGGTAATCTCGTACATAATGACCAATGAAACTTCCTACTAAACTTCCAACTTCCTACTACTTCAGATTGCTTATAACACTAATAAATAATATATAAAAATATATATAAATGAAATCCGGCATGAATAAATGTTCAAAATGCCATTGTAATATAATTCTATTACGAGACCATTGACCGACCAATGATCGACCATTATGAATTAAGCAGATTACGAACTTTTAGCAAAATGACAATGGGATCGTGTTGGAGTGACGAATTTATAAAAATAGCAGACTTGGGCCCCAGAGCATTTAGATATTGCGTTGATTCGTGGCAAAGATACACCAGCGAGGTTTACCGGCGAGCCAACAAGACTGCGGGTTAGATTTCACGGCTTCGAGCAATGCGACTTGGGTCAAACGACACGCGCGCACGTCTCCTGTTTCCGTCCGTCGCGTCGCTCCGCAAGTCAGGTCGCGGTGATTCGTCGCATGCTCCAAACAACTTCTTTCATATGTTTTCTCCACAGTCGCTGTCGCTTGAGAATGCAGGTCGTGGCCAAGGGGCAAGGCTGATTCAGCATGCTGGCTGATTAGCGACTTTAAACAATTCCTTACTTCAGGTATAACATTTTCCATCCCTTTTCAGAATGTGGCGTCGTTACTAAGTGAACATGGGGCAGTCTAACTCAACGCCAAGCGAAATATCTTGCCAGACCGGTTACCTGACCCCTGAACCTGGTCATCATCTAACAAACTGTCACACCCACCTAAATCGTACTGCACTGACGTGGAAACTGTGGAGATAGTGAGGAAATTACCTACCCGTCACTTAGATTTTTTGAATTGTTGGGATATTGGCTCCTCATGAATATACCTGCCTTTTTTGAAACACTAACATTATTTCGGTTTCTACTATGTTGGTTGGTAAATACCCTTTTTTTTGAGCGGGAAATTTTCAAATAACTTCTCCCGCTCCGCCCAGAGCGGGAGACTGTCAGCCTTTTACTGATTAAAACCCACCCGTGTTCCCTTAGTTGCCTGTGTGCCAGGGCCACGGTATCCTTTTCGGACAAACCCGCAACCCTAGCAGGCATCGGTCCTAGCAGACCCCGTTTGTGCGTGCTGACATCTCTTTGAAGCGTGCGTGGAACACAACGCGCCGTCGACCGGGGCCTGGTCCTTACCGGACGACGAGCTGCTCATAGCTCGTCGTCCGCAAGCCCACGCCTACGGTGGCCGGGAATCAGCAATTGATTCCCGTCGCTCAGGGTGTACACCATAGCCAGCATAGAGATGGGATAGGAGTGCCAATTTCTATATATGCATTGTATTGGTCTATGTAGATAACAATATAGAATCTAAATTACCTGTGACAGACTTTACTTACCGGCTAAAATTTAAAAATGCTATATAACATTCTACTTAAAGGGAAGATTTATAAAACAACGGTTAGGCCTGCTGTCTTGTATGGATTCGAATACTGGGCCACAAAAGGGATGAATGAGAAAGGCAATTACATGCAGCTGAGATGAGAATGCTTAGAGGGATGTGTGGTGTTACGCGAATGGATAGAATAAGAAATGAGTATAGAAAGAAAGAAAGAAAGAAAAATAGGTTTATTTGTCACAGAAACACGTCCATACAAAAAGATAATTAACTCGAGTAAAGTGACACCGGCCACTGAAAAGGTGTACGGAAATAAGTTGCCATGGCATGCGCATGTAGGAAATGTCGTCAGGAAAGTTTTGAGTATGAATGTGAACGGCTATACGAGTGGGGGAAGACCAAAGAAACGATGGATGGACTGTGTGAAAAATGATATGGCTAGAAAGGGAGTGAGTACCAAAATGCCGACTAATAGAGAAATATGGAAGAAAAAGATATGTTGCACCGACCCCAAATAAATTGGGATTAGGGAGGAATGATTATGATGATGCTTTTATAATAGGGATGATGCCTGGGTAAAAAAAAGTAAAACTGTTTAGTCCGTCAATTAGATAGTAAAAAAATATTAGACACGTATCATATTAATAAAAAATGACTTAGATAAAACACATCAAACTTGGGGAGTGGAGGCTCGTTACGTCACAGCTACGTATAAAATCTACTGAGAAATGACGTTATGCCACATTTGAACTCAATGTATCGCCGTAATGTTTTGATTACGTAAAAAAATAAACAATACGTGCCCAATATTTTTTAATAATCTACATGACGGATAAAAAAATTGTTTTTGTCATCATCCCTATTCTAGATTCCTTGTAAGTGCTAACGGCTAGGAGAACGAAGAAACTGGCTAGTTGCATGTTGGCACATAAGAAACCTATTGGCATCGATATCGCTATGCTTGGAAACATGCTGTTCCTGCTCCATAAGACAATTTAGAGAAAAATATAAAGAAAAATCAAACTGGTTGCTAATTTAATTGTATAATTTATAGTTTTTATTATATTAACTTTATTTTCTGTGATTAATATATAAACTTTGACTCACACACTGAATTATTATATTATTATTCTACCTACGTTAATTTTTTAGGAAAATCATATACAATGTTTGTAAATATGTGAGCATCATTTGTATGTATCGCATTTATTAATTTGCCTACTTCACTTTTCATTCTTTTTACCTATTGTGGTATAGTAATTTTATTCCAGGTACATCGTCGTCACCTATAATCATTAATTGGATGTTGTTATGCAAAAACGTTCCAACCCACAGCAAGTTCAAATTGAGATAATGACGATTTAGTTTTCGGGTTGTTTACTTTTTATGTTAACAGTCATAAGTCATAAGTCATTTATTTCGGAACAATATACGTTGTACAGAAATTTTGTAAAATAAAACAGTACGATACAAATATGACTGTGATGTATGTCATATTAAAGAGGTGTATAAAAACGATTTTATCATTGGCTTAGTTTTCTTAAATATGTATTTATACGCTAGATAATTCGTAAAAACCAGCTTGGAACGTTTTGGAAAAAATCATATTTGTATGAACATGACCTGAAATTTATTTTGCTAAAACGTTCCATGTACGGTTTTGCTAAAATTGACGTTAATTATTTATTTTTTTATACAAATCCTATATACAATGTGGTAGTATAATATACTACATGACACTTATATGAATAGGTAATAAAATTAAACGAGCCAACAATAAGAAAAATTGTATTGTTAAATCTTTATCGTTTATTTTTCAAACTCTAAATCAAAATCTAGATCTCCTTCAAACCCGTCAACATCGTCAGGATTATCGTCTGAAGCACTTAATTTTTTATGTGATTTTCGATAATAGTCGGTCGGTCGATGGGAATATTATTTAAAGAGAAACTTAAGATCGGCTGACTTGGCAGGTGCAATTAGCTTGCCATTAGGCCACAAAAGTTGCAAGTCTGTTTGTTCTATCGATTGTACTTCTCCTTTAGCTTTCTTGTCAATTTTGAGTTCTTTAAAATCTTTATCGAATGATGTCCGTATAAAAATCGAATACAGTTGATCCCTTTTTAACAATATTCAAAAAAAATCTGTTCATCAAATTTGTTTCTAAACTTTCTGTCCCGTAAAAGTCTGTCTTTTGCATCGTATGTAACACTGGAACAGGTTTTCTTTTCTTAGCTGTTTTAAAAACATCTTTGTATTCTTCCACTGTATACTTAAGTTGGACATTTTCAGAGCTGTTAAAACTATCGAAAAATCCGTATCTTTAGGTACGACGAATAAACGAATTACCTGTGCATGCGACATTAAACTACTTACTATATCGAAATGATAATAATTATAGTCTTTAATGTCGCTTGCTCTTTCAGGATCGTCTTCAACTTATGAACGATTTTAATGTTACGATTCTGTCCACAAGTGAGTCATAATAACTAAAATATAAATTATGTTTAAGAGAGTTGTTACCGGTCCACTAGCGCCACTCATTTAAAAACATATTATCTCGTGACTGAGAAGGAATTATGGAAAACGGCTCAATCAACTATCTCGATAAGTGTGTCTAGAATTTTCTAATACATTTTATAAAGTTTCGTATTGAGACACGAAGCAACAAAATACAAAAACATAATAATATAAAATTAAAAATATAATAGAAAATTCTAGACACACTTACCGAGATAGTTGATTGAGCCGTTTTTCATAAGTCCTTCTCAATCACGAGATGATCCATGTATTGGATCTTTTATATAATAATTGTCGGGATTTGAGAATGAAATGAAATGCGGGACACATTTAGTAAAATTAATAAATATTATAAAAAATTGTAATATATTTAGATACTAGCTGCGCCCCGCGGTTTCACCCGCATAAGTGTCGATCCCGTGGGAATATCGGGATAAAAAGTAGCCTATATGTTAATCCAGGATGTCAGCTACCTCCATACAACATTTTATCAAAATTGGTCCAGCCGTTTGAGCGCGAAGAAGAGACAAACATAGACACACTCACACAAACTTTCGCCTTTATAATATTAGTGTGATGTGATTGATGACTAGAATAATTTTATAGGTACTTCAAAAATGTTACAAAACCTGTGAATCGCTTTATTAAAAAAACCATAAACTATTTTCATAATAATAAAACGTTCCAAAACCTAAGAGACACTTTTGCAATTTAAATTCCATGAAAATATTTTCGTCAAAACGTTTCAATGTTATGTGAATCTTTACAGCGAAATTATTCATATTAATAAAGATTAAAAAAAAACCTTTCAGAGAGATTGATGCGTTTTAAATTGTTTTTAGGTACAAATGTTTTATGCTTTGTGGGTTGGAACTTTGGAAATCACAAAATAATAGACATAAGGACTGAATTTTTTTTGCTTAAGATGAAGGGTGCTTTCAAAAGTAGCCTAGTGCCATTAACTCAATTTTGGCAGACTTGTGGGTTGGAACGTTTTTGCATAACAACGTCCAATTAATGTATACAAACTATTAACATTTTAAAAGAGTAAGTATGGAGTTTCTTGCCCATTCTTCTCCATACGTAACTACCCTATGGAAGGGGCAACTAGAATTAATTAAATATTTTTGTAATTTTTGACGTTCAAAAGTGCCATAGATGTGCCTATTTGAAATAAATGCTTTGACTTATCATTGGAAACTATAACAGCGAGTACAATACTTTTATTATACAAATTTAATCTAACTTGCAAATTTATTTAACAGCTGTGCATTTTTAACGGGTACCTACAGTTTAGTTTTTAGATACTACCCCAACTCAGGCATCATTAGAAGCATTGAAGGCACTACTCCACTGTAGCGTAGTCACTTGACTGCTAAACATTGAAATAATCAGCCTATGTTCTCACTGCTGGGACACAGGCTTCCTCTCAATGAGAGGGACCGGGCCGTAATCCACCACGTGGGCCCAGTGCAGATTGGTGGATGTCACATGTCTTCGCATTTTTGGATCTAGGACGGTCAAAACGGTGAAGGAAAACATCGTGAGGAAACCGGCATGATTAATAATAAATAATAATTAATTAATAATTTTTTAGCTTGCTTGACGATACCTTGTTTAGATTAATCAAAATCATAGTTAAGTTGATCATCACGACATGATTGCAGCAATACTATTTTTCAATTTTACTTTTGGAGTAATACATGATTATAGCCCCCACGACACTTTGCTGTGGCCTCTGCCACACAAGGTGTGAAGTCTACTTTTGGGGTTTTCTTAAAACAGATATTCACTGACCCGTGATAAAAAGATATAGCTGTAAAGTTCAGCTTAACGAAGTAAAACTGCGCCTTCACATGAGCGGTCGCTTTTTCACCTACCTACACTGAAAAAAATAGACTCCAATCAAGTGACTTTTTAGCTTGATTGACGATATCTTGTTTAGATTAATCAAAATCTTAGTTAATTTGATCATCACGACATGATTGCAGCAATACTATATAGTTCAAATGATTGAACGCTCAAACAAGTTTCTCGATTACCCTTAACATGAAATCATTGTAGAAGAGTTAAAAAAGAGACAAGTTAAAAAAATGTTAACTGTAACTTAGTAAGTTAGTTGTGTCAATCAAGAATTTTGATTACTTCAATAAAGATCTTTGAAACTTTAATCTAATAATCTTGGTTGGAGCAGCTATGTTTTGATTTGATTGCTCCAAATAGGTTTTGTGATAACTCCAATCAAGATCCCGTTTCAATTCTCAATCAAATAAAAGTAGTAGCTGTGATCATTGTGCTTGATAGGCTCAGATGCAAACAAGTTACTTAGTCAATCTAAACAAAATCTTGATTGTGGCAACTACTTTTTTTTTTCCTGTGTCGTAAGTCACTGCCATTTCCACTTGGCCACCACTGCTCTACAACAACTATCACATTGTTGGACACAAACAGCTCATCGCCACTCAAAGTCCTGGCAAGAAGCTGTACCACGAGCTGAGAAGATTGCCCAAATTTCTTAGCAATGCCAGTTCCATCAAGAACTAATTAATTCAAAAAAATATGGAATCAGTCGAAAGGGACGTAGTACGCGGAAAACTATTTCGTAAACATTTCTCTAAGAAGTATGAATGCTGCACTATGACATTGCATCGAGGTCCATTCAATGGTCGCCTTTAAATAAAAATATGGATGTACACAAGTGTGTTAGTATTCACATTACAATAATACATTACAACAGTACAACTTTCCCCAAGGAACATGCAGCAGCATCGAAGCAGGTCGAAATCTTAAAATTGAAAATTTTAAGTGAAGTTGAATTTTATTTTTTAGATTTCGCCCTATGTTCCTTGAGGAAAGTTGTTCAGTTTTATGCACCTGATTACCAATAAAAATATACGCACTCCTTTTAAACTTATCCTGTATATACATATTTAATCATTTATATTCAATAATAATCTGTATCTGTAAGTATGAGCAATTCAATACAGTATTTCAAGACTCGTTCAAGCCGAGCATGCTATCTGTCACACACTTTCCGGTCAGGAGGTCAACGAATACGATAATAATATAAATTGAGAACAAAGTAAACATTTATATTGGCATTACTTGTACCTAATAATAATGCCCTAAACTACTATTTATGACTAGACCGGATACAACTTCAAAACTAACTCATCCTTTTTTTTTTTACTCTTTGTAACAAAATGGCTATCCGAATAAAATTCATAAACTCATCTTGCAGAACTTCAGACAAACTGACATGATCGTCTTCTATTCGCCTGCAAATACGTCATAGTGAGTTTTAGCGTTCCAGAGACACTATCATTCATATTTCTATGATACTGACGTGACCCAATGACGCAATCATTAAATTATATTAGCTGTCACAAAATTCGATGCCATTCAGCTTTATGGTTTTATTAGATGATGCTAATTAAAAGCACGAGTAGATTATTATCAACTCGTGCTTTTACGAAAAAAAACTTAGTGTGCACATCAAAACGCTTGTGTTTATAGTACGTCATTGATGTCTACATTATACTTTTCTTGTGATTCTTACAGCATGCTGTTTACTAATATTATCTGTGCTTTTTTCCAATATTATCTAAATGAGGCCTAAGTAGCACTATTATGGGCTTGAACAACAGCGTTTGTTACCTTCATATGAACGTGGATCGACTCGAGACCCTAATGGTTTTTTAATTGTGTCTCTAATTGCGACGTACGAGAGGTTAATCAGTCCAAAGAGGGAAAGTGATGAAGCTATACAGGAGTGCAGCTTCATCTCTTTCCCACACTGAAGTAAGATTAAAATAATACTGCTATATGCAGGTGATGGTAAGCCCCCAGATTGACGGTCAACGGGAGGTTTAAGCGCCTGGCAAGTTAAGGATACTGACGACAATACTGTACGATTGATGAAAGGAATTTATATTTAACAGGCGCTATGAGGTTCAAGATTATAAAGTCCAAAACACACATTATTTACAAAATGTCGTTTAATAAGAAATATTAACCAAATACTTTATTTAAAAGAAAATAAATGAAGAACATTTACATGGTAGTTTACACAATGAGAAGGTATAGCTTGCTCACTTGACATGAACTTGTGCCTGTTCCATGCATCGCAATCCGTATAATCAGCCTATAATGTCCGTTTCGACATTCCACTGCTGGGACACTGGCCTCCTCTTGGTAAGAGGGAGCGGGCCTTATCCACCACGTGAGCTCATTGCGGGTTGGTAGATTCGAATTTTTGGTGTATCCCGCTGTCCCTACCACCCGTGTCCCCATTAATGGTAATTCACATAAAATGGCGAAACTAAAGCCGCGATTCCATTAGGCAAGTTTTGCATGCAAGTATGACGTCACATTTGCGTACAAGTTGCTTGCATAGGAATCATGTTTTTGAGAGTGTGCAAATTGCATACAGGTTTTACTTGCATACAAGTGGAGATGTTCAACAATTCAACTCGTTTCTATGATACTCTTCAATAAAAATGATAATTTTCTCGAGCCCCCACCGAACAGCCATTATGTTACACTTACGATATTATAATTTGTACAGCGAGAGATTAAAATGCGCATACACGTCACTCGTTCGAAATCCGAAATGTGCAACTAACGTTTACGCGTTCAATTTGCACGTCACTTGAATTAAAAAATGTACAAGTTCAAACTCACACAAGTTGTAGCTTGTATGCAGGTTTGTTCAAGTTGTATGCAATTTGCAACTTGCATACAAGTAACTTGCCTAATGGAATCGCGCCTATAAGGTTCCATTTTCTTTTAAGTACTGATTTTAGTGATAATAATTAAAAAATCAGTACTTAAATCTATTATTAATTTTGTAGAATTTTTAATTTTTAAGTTAATAATAATCTTAAAATTACTGGAGACTAAGCAAATTTATGGTCATATAAGCAATATTAGTAAACAAATTATAAATCGTACATATCATCCACGATATAACAAAAGAGCTATTGAAGTAATTTCTTGTTTCTGTATCTATGCTATATTATCCGTAACCTATGTAAAGTTGGAGTTATTTTTTAACTTTTTGACGGAAAAATTCTCTGTTTGAACAGTCCTATTTATGAAATAACGAGTATCTTGTGGGCGAGTTGCTTAAGTAGGTACCTACTACAATATAACTGCTTCAAGAACCGATTGGACGGATTAAATATCTCCAAGCTATTTGAAACACACGCATCAGCTAAGTAGCTGTTAGTGTGTCTTACCAAATAATAATAACAGCTCCACCAATCTTTAAAAACACTCGATTTACCACCATACACATATCAGACTCTCCAAAAAGCAGCAATCTTGAATACCTGCAGGATTGTCAGAAAATTTCTGCAAAATGACAAAGAAACATCCATCGTCACCTCACACACGCGATCAGCAACCACTGTACGCACACAATCTCATGAACAGACACCATCATCTCATCATAATATAATCGTCGCCTTAGTAGTGAAGAGCCACACTAAACTGGTTCCAAGATAAAGATAAATCAAAAATTCACCACTTCATTTTTTGTTCCTAGTTTCATTTAACTCCTTTCACGTCTGAATGAAAAACTAAACCTCTAGTTGAGCTATCACTTAGACCTCTTCTCCACTAGAATCTCCGTCTAACGACGAGTATGGTGGTGTTCATAACTCAATTCGGTCAAAAGTGTGGCTGAGCTCTCTTCACCACTAAGGTGACTTAATCAATTTCCACTTGGCTTCTTCCCATTAATCCGGCGCAACGCCGAGATACGTAAAAGTAAAATAACTAGAAAATAATAATAATATAGTTAACCTATGGTAATAATACTACACTCTTTCGGAATACACATAATGTATTCAATGCACTTGTATTATTATAGTTTTTGTAGAAAAAGAAAGTTCTTCAAATCACTTCATAGTCCGTCATTCATTTGTATAGTAATTTAGTTCACACATCATTATTTTCTCTTCAATAAAATAAAATGTTTTCTTATTCTCTTAATTTTCTTTCGAATCCATCTCCGTTCTTTGAACCCTGTTCTCATTGTTTTTATCCCAGCCTTGTATAATCAACGTTACTAAGTCTTCAACTCTTATTTGATGTTTCTTACACTAGGTACTTAAATCCACATAAAAATGAGATTATTTTATTGTTTTACACCTGTGAACAAAAGAAAAATATTTTAGAGTTTGTTTATGCTTAGTAAATTAATTTGTACGTCTGAAACGCTTAGGCTCAATAGAATCGTTACCATTGTGGGAGATAGGTCATGTCATGATGTGTTAGAATTAACCTATAACGAAGTTTTCTTTCCATATTGTGTAATATGGAAAGAAAACTTCGTTATAGGTTGTTGATGAGACACTCGTAGTTAACATAAAGCTGTTTCCACTGCGGAAATCTTCAAGCCTTCTCTTTGTGAGAGGGAGCGGACCGTAGTTCACCACGCGGGTCCAGTGTAGGATTTTATTATGGCTCTAAACGAATTGAGACAATACATTATGCTGCTCTACTGGTCTACTACAGCAGATATTGAGGAAGGGTTGCACAATGATGTTAAGGTAACGGTTAAAACAGACACAGAGGCTTCAATTAAGACATAAGCCAGCATGTGTTTGGAGTTCGGGGCGGCTTACAAAATGCGGCAAAAAGAAATCAAATTGACATCTACTTCCATAATTCACGACCTGGTATAATAAATAATATTAGTCACCAAATTCCAGTTAATTTACCAAAATAAATCGTCGCACACTACAAAATGAGATTATATTTAAACAACAAAAAAGTAATCAAATGCACACATACCTGTAATATACAAATACGAGTAGGAACAAAACAATCCATCAACCAGTCTTCCGCTTCCTCCTGCAACGCACATCCTTCAAGAAAATCCTTTCAAACATTAGCCAAACAACAGAATGCCTTCTCTCAAATGGATTGGGATACATAATTAATAACTAAACTATAGCATTAATAAAAACGACGTTATTCGCGCGAGTTTGAGCAGTAATAAAGAAAGGGCAGATGTCAGTCAACTCGGCGAGCCGATAAGCTATTGATATGGCTGTAATACTGTTTGACAAACATGAGTTGAATATAGATAAATAAGTATGTCGGTGGTATAAGGGAAACCGGTTATTATTATCAGTTTTTTTTGTACTTAAGAGGACCTTCTTCGACCAAGATCAACATGCTAATTAGATTAGTATGGTATAGTTGTTCACGCACTCAATATGAGTTCAGAAATTGGACCCTTTTACTATCTTCAACGGGATATTTAGTTTTGTATAATATATGTTTGTTTATAGGTAGGTAGTATCGTTTAGTTTAATAGTTATGTTAGCTCTGCATGTTATGTTAAGTTGTTGTTCTTTGGCTGAAAGCGGTAATGGACGTCAGATTCCAAGTAGGTCAGATTCCATGTACGTCATTTTCCAGCTAGGACATTTTCCAACTAGGTCAGATTTTGAGTTAGTAATGGTTTCTGGTACACTTACTCACATTATATTCATCGCACCACGTCTGCGGGACTTCTTTGGTGGTACGGACTATACAGTTTAGAAATGATGACACTAAAAATGTAAGCTCCTTGATTATGTTATTACTTTATTAGTCATCGCTATGTATGTACCTGGAGACAACATTTCAAGCATAGAAGAAATGCTACTGCCCTAAACTAACCTACTTGGAATCAGAGCTCCATCTACACTATCTACATCTACACTAATATTATAAAGAGGAAAGATTTGTACCTATTTTTGTATGTTTGTATGTTTGTAATGAATAGGCTCAAAAAGTACTGGACCGATTTAAAAAATTCTTTCACCAATAGAATGCTACATTCTTCCAATTTGACATAGGCTACATTTCATTTTGAAAAAAAATAGGGATCCTTGGTAAAATTTGAACAATGTAACCGAAGGTGTAGAAAAATGAGTCTTAAAATGTCTTTCATATTGTCTACCCCGTGCGAAGCCGGGACGGGCTGCTAGTCGCCGAATAAAAACGCTACTGTAAGAATGTTTCAAGACGGAAAATGTATTGTTTTTGGTTTCGTAATATAATTACGAAAACTTCGAATAAAAATATTTTATTTCTTACTTACATTGCTTAATTTCATATCGAAAAATTATGGTACCTACTGACTGTATTGCACATTACCAACTCAAAATCTGATTTAGTTGAAATCTGACCTCGTTGGAATCTGACCTACTTGGAATCTGACCTTCATCGCCAAAATCCTTTGGCCGTTTTACGTGAATGTGACGCATATTTTCCCCCAACCTGTTCTTTTTTTGTGTTTGTGTTCTTTATTTGCGTCATGTTTACCGCAAATAAACATCTTTTCGTTATTTTTCTTTAAAAGTTATAATCAAAATATACCTAATTGTTGTAATTGTATTAATCCCAAACCAAAAATGGTGCCGATTCCCTTGTTCACAAACTAAACTAAATTTAAGTTCAGTGCATCTTTTTCTTTCTATTTCATTAAGAAAAGGACAGAAGATAAATTTTAGTTTAGTCCTGTCAAATTAACCAGCGCCTGTCACTATTCCATACAAGTTTAAACATGATTAAAAACATGCTGACTAAAATTACGTCAATTTACGTCAAGCGCTGATTAATTTGACAGGACTAAACTAAAAATTTTCTGCTGACCTTTTCTTAATGAAATAGAAAGAAAAAGATGCACTGAACTTAAATTTAGTTTAGTTTGTGAACAAGGGAATCGGCATCATTGTCCCATTTGCTCCGTTAGCTTAGGTCAACCTAATACATTTGCGACTTTTCCATCACCGTTATCGCTGATGGGATGTCATTTTGTTTAGTGTTCATATGCAGTTGTACCTGCAGATTTGCATCACACAAGACCGTAAATCAGACCATTGATAAAAAAAATGGGCACCTACTGAGCTAAATTGATGTAGTAAAATATAAATGATAAGAATAATGTTCTAGTTGTAACTGTTCTGTCTACGAGCTTGTACTCAATTATTATCCGCTCAAATGAAGGAATCGATCATCATCATCATCATCATCATTTCAGCCGAAAGACGTCCACTGCTGAAAATAGGCCTCCCCAATTGGGGGGGTTTGCCATAATCGCCACACTTGGCAGGCGGGTTGGCGATCGCAGTATGGTGTTAAAATGGATAGAGAACGCTGCTGCCCTTTCTCTAGTAAGTCCCTTAGGCTAATTGTCCACGGACGCGTCATTTGACGAATGCATGCAACCTACAAATGACGATAGGCGTATTTTGCATATTTGCTATGTCCACGCTGCTTCATGCAATCGTCAATCACGCTACAAAACATCTCAGTTTTCTTTCAACTATACTCCATTTACTATAGCATTATACAAATAACGACAGTTATTGTGTAATATTGTTGAAATTACTGCACTTTAGAGTAATTTTTTTTTATTATTACCGCATGACGAACGCATGACGAGAAGCTGACGCGACGTTGCCGCTCCGTGGACACAGTTTTGATTGTTTCTACGCAAGATGCAAGCATTCGTCTTGGAATCGTCAATTGACGAAAGCGTGCGCATGACGTGCGGTTTACGTGGACAATAGGCCTTAGTCGCCTTCTACGACAGCCACGGGAGGAAATGGGGATGGAATCGATATTTTAAGACAGTACTTACAGTAAATTACACAAATTGGTTTATATTTAGTACCATCAATTAAAAACAAATAACAAGAGAAGTAAAGGTGCGGTTTAATTCTGTGGGTTTCATCGTAAAAACAAACGAGAGAAACATGAAAATCGTTAGAGCGAACTAACATCAATGTAAGAACAAAGGATACGAAATAAGAAAAGCGTCATCAGTCAAGTTGTTTAACCAGGTTTCTTAACGAACTTAATTAGCCTTAATTTAGCCTACTCCTTCTTCTTAGCGTATAGATGGCAAAATAACACATAAAATATATATATATTTTTTAATTAGTTGTCCCCAAAGTTCAGCAACAAAGTCGAAATATTTTTTCAAATAGGCACATAAATGGCACTTTTTAACTTCAAAATTACAAGGAAATAAAATTGATTCTAGTTGCCCCTTCCAAAAGGTAGTTTCATATGGAAAAGAATGGGCAAGAAACTCCACCGTTCCTCTTTTAAACTGTTTTACAATGCAAAGCATAGCATCTATAGTGAGTTCCCGTGGGTCATTTTTATCCTGATAGAGTGTTCCCGTGAGTAAATTTTTATCCCGATAGTGTGTTCCCGTGGGTTAATCTTTCTTATGCAGATAGTAAGTTCCCGTGGGTTAATATATATGCCGATAGTGCCGGTGGGTTCATTATTATCCCGATATTGTGCTCCCGTGGGTTCTTTCTTATCCCGATAGTGAGTTCCCGTGGGTTAATTTTTATCCAGATAGTGTGTTCCCGTAAGTTCATTTTTATCCCGATAGTTCCTGTGGGTTCATTTTTATCGCGATAGTTTCTGTGGGTTCATTTTCACCCCGATTGTGAGTTCCCATGGATTCATTTTTATCCCGATAGTTCCTGTGGTTTCATATATATCCCGATAGTGCCCGTGGGTTCATCATTATCCCTATATTGTGTTCCCATGGGTTCTTCCTTATCCCGATAGTGAGTTCCCGTGGGTACATTTTCATCCATATAGTGTGTCCCTGTGGGTTCATTTTTATCCCGATAGTTCCCGTGGGTTAATTTTAAGCGAGATATTTCCTGTGTGTTTTTTTTCACGCCGATAGTAAGTTCCCGTGGATTCATTTTTATCGCGATAGTTCCCGTGGGTTCAGTTTTATCTAGGTAGTGCATTCCCGTGGGTTCATTTTTATCCCGATAGTGTTTTCCCGTGGGTTTATTTATATCCCGATATAGTGTTCCCATGGGTTCTTTCTTATCCCGATAGTGAGTTCACGTGAGTTCATTTTTATCCCGATAGTGAGTTTCCGCGGTTTCATTTTTATCCCGATAGTGCGTTCCTGTGGGATCATTTTATCCTGATAGTGAGGTCCCGTGGGTTCATTATTATCGCGATAGTGCCTTCCCGTGGGTTCGTTTTAATCCCGATAGTTCTCGTTGGTTAATTTTTATCTCGAAAGTGAGTTCCTGCAGGTTAGTTTTTGTCCCGATAGTGGTTTCACGTGGGTTCTTTCTTATCCCGATAGTGAGTTCCCGTGGGTTCATTATTATCCCGAAATCTACGTGCCATTAGGGTATAAGTAACTTATCATCGGGATGCAAGTGATACTTGCCATCGGGATATAAGTGGTACTTACCATCGGGGTATAAATACTATAGTTTTCAAAGTTTTAAATTCCAACTTCTGTGATGGTCCGAACAAATGATTACCTAAAAATAATCCCCCATAATCAAAATCTTTTAAAACCAAATATAACACAATGCCACCAGTGTTAAACTTTATTTTGTCATAATTTCACAAGGTTATTCATAAAAAAATATAAATCCATTTATTTTAATTTTATCATTATTTTATATCTAACATTACGCAGTTTATTAATAAACTATGAAGAGGCGAACTACTAACCCTTCTTGGGTCAGTCCGTATTACAATTATTTTGTCTCAAATAAATTATGTGGGGCATTAAAGGTTAACTTCAATTTATTATACCATAATAAATTCTCAGATTGCCATATTATTGAAAGAGATTATTATGTCAAAATAATGTTAAATGTTTGACGCATAATATCCGTTTATTGCCCGTGGTTCGAACGCGTAGTTCAACTATGATATATTATCGCGGCGGCGGCGGCGCGGCGCACGCAGCGTTGCGATCAGCTATATGTAACTGAAAGATACATAAAACAAAGACAAAACATTCAAATCATTAATTGAACGAGTTAAAGTAGAGAATATTAAAATCAACACGATTCATCAATACCCTTATTTTTTTTTTTTGGTCCACTGCTTGGTGAAAGTCTTCTCCAACCAATCTCCCACAATCTATTAAACTGACGTGGGATTGGGTCAGCCATGAATACAGAATGCATCGGGACAAGTGGGCCAGAGTCGTCTCAAAGTGGGTGACCTAGGTGCGTTTACGGGACATTGGTCGGAGAAGGCAATAACACCCTTTATGTTATAAATAATCGTATCTTTTCCACGTTTGAATGGTTAATCTGATTATCTTAACTTTGATTAATATTTATTTTTTGTATAATGATATCCATGTTTCTGTGGTTTTATTGAAACAATTTCTCTTTTCATTCTCCATTGAATGAATGAAATATAAATGTGTTATTCATGCCAAGTACAAACAGCTTATCTCCTATCGCTTGGTTTGTATAGACACTTCTTGGCATACTACCAAAGTTATAGAAGTTCATAGAAATGTTTTAATTTTGTACGACGATGTCTAGAAATGCTTCTTTATATATTGCCAACCCAACAACCTGTATCCGTTCAGGGGACGTCGAGAAAAGTGCTCGATTGTGCTCATATTATTCTATATCAGGCTGATCAACGTAGTTCCGGTCCAGAAGCATGCTCGAAACCAAGACTTTTCATTTGTTGTGTGTGTATTTTATGTTTATTTTATAGTGTGCTTAAAAAATAGATGTCTTTCTTTCTTTTCTATTATTATAACTATAATTTTAATATTATTTTGAGAAGGATTATTCTTATCAACTCTTCATCATAGCGACACGTGGGAAGAGAAATGTGTAAAGGCAGTATCATTCACACATAATTCAACTCCTCATTTATAAACCATAGAACAGGCACACACGAAAGCATGTAGCCTAATTTCCCTTAGGGTATATTTAGATGTGCTTGTGCGACTTCACGTTACACAATTTGTGGCTGCAGTGCGCGACTCGCATTCATTCGTCTAACCAAGCGTATACTCAAATTAAGCCGGCTTCGCGAATTGTCAAGTACGATTTCGAATGGAATTTAGGCTTTGAATTTAAATTAATCTGGACTAACGATGATGAATATCGGTTTAATAACTTATAGTTGTTGTCCGTGACTTCATTTACGTACCTAGAATCATAACGAAATTGGCAGAGATATAGCCTGGGATATGGAGAAGGACATAGGCTACTTTTTTACGCGATAACCGACATCCACGCGGGCGGAGCCGAGGGTAAAAGCTAGTATAATATATATTATTTGATTCACTAAATCATCTTTTAATTATCACTCGAAATATAACAGTGTTGAAGGAACTGCCATTTATAGCCAATTGTCTTGCGATGAGGACATTCAACAGCCAATCATAGTTTTATACTCTGCAGAGGTGCAAGGTAGAATCTTTCAGAGAAAAGTCACAGAAATAAATATTTGGTCTCTTTTAAAATTTTGCCATTTACGAGTTGTAGGTCGTAGGTTTGGACCAAGACAGGCACTTAATTTTGTGTAAATAATTTCATCACCACTTCTCCCAAAACAGGGAAGGAAAACATCGTGAGAAAACCGGTCTTAGAACCAAATATTTTATTTTTATTTTACTATGGGTTTGCTCTTGACTTTAGTCAAGGTCTGGGTGACAGAAACAAAGTCTACGATGGAGTGAGCTTACCCAGAAGAAGCCTGTTCACTCTAACTTTGAATAGATTAGGGTTGTATGCGTTCGGAAACACAGACGCAGGCAGAGAGTTCCACTCCTTTGCTGTGCGCATTATAAAAGACGTTTGAAAACGCTTAGTGCGAGTTGGTGGAATATCAACTAGGTAGGGGTAACTTGCAGTGCGTCTAGATGTCCGATGGTAGAAGGGGATATTCGAAGACATCAGATATCTTGGTAGATATCCCGAACTGGGCCCGCGTGGTGGATTATGCACTCCCTCTCATATAGAATAGGCCTGTGCCCCAGCAGTGCGAACATTATAAACTGGCTATGCTATTCCCTGTAAACCATATAACGGGTGTTCTTTTTTTGAGGCGGAGAACTTTATGTCGAAATAAAACACAAAAAAATGATTTTTCTCAAACATGCATGAAAATGTCATTATTTTCAACAAAAAAAAAGAACAAGCGAATTATCGAATTTACGGACAAAGAAAATCAAATCCATTGCAAGAGCGTTTTTTGAATTTGGAACATTACAACGCTCCAGGGGGCCAAGTCTACTAATGTACAAACGTTGTAATGGTCTCTTCATTGTGAGTTTTTGACAGATTTGCCATACAAACACTGTCAAATACTCACAATGGCGAGACCATTCTGACACTATTGTAATAGCAGACTTGAGGCCCTGCAATGTAGTATGAAATGGCGTGCTGCTTTGATTGGATCTGTTTTATCATTCTTGGCATACAAAAATAAGTCTCTTTGCTTAGCACAAATTGCGTTCATGTGGCTGTATAGCCATAAATGCGTTTGCCTTTTGGCACAGATGATATATAGAAAATTGGCGGCAAAGCTGAAAATTCGTCTTGTTTTGTTATTTACATACTTCAGCCATCTACCACTACATCCAATGCCCCACCTGCAAACCTTATCAGAAGTTCAACAAACAAACATAAATGTACCGGGGAAATCAATAACATTTTCTTTTAGTAATTGCCCCAATATGACTAATGTAACTTTTAATATTAATTAAATTAAAGGTATAATATAAAAAGTATGTTTGCATTCTTTTGAGAAAAGCACTATATATGCCTCGGCGGAAATGGCAATTGCCTGTCTCGTATTAGTGAAGTCCTCGCCTACGGCTCGGCCTTCATACTCATACTCGACCTCCAATTGCCTATTTCCCGGCCTTTGCAATAATGTACTATTAATATCCATGAAAATAGCTTTATTTGACACATAATTTTATGGCATTAATGTTTGAATATGATTTTGGGCATGTGGCGGCCGCTGGTGACGCGAAAGGCATATTTACTAAAATTTTCATTTAACGAACGACTAATCTTATTTACTGAAAATTTAACTTTTTCTAATGGCTTAATTCATTAAAGGAAACATTTGACGAACGACTAATTTCACGAAATTGACAACCTGTTTCGTGCGATTTAACGTCATTCAATTATTTTAGCTGGGGATATGTAAAGTCGCATTTCTACGCCGATAAACTGGTAACAATTGATCACTTGGATGCCAACATTCGATGCATAATTGCCGAAATACAGCCTGATTTAATACGAAGAGTGTGTGAAAATTTGACTTTCAGATTACGGCATGTACGCGCCAGCCCTATAGCTATATGTCCGAAATCATATTTAACGACTTGTCTGTCGTAATTAGAGACACAATTAAAAACCCATTGTGTCTCGCGTAGATCTACGTTCCGACAGACGAGAGGTTAAGTATTAATTGCCATAAAATTATCCATCAGATAAATCCAATTTCATGGACATTAAAATATTTTTTCTGTGTTTTATTACAGTTGAAAGTTCTCCGACTCTAAAATAAACAGCTCAGCTCTTCACTCTGCATCTATATACCCGTGACAAAATTACATACAGGACGTAAACACCAATACTTTCTTAGTAAGACACTATAAGGAACGATTTTTTATCAGGAAAAACAGATCACACATTCCGCCTTCGCTTAACGTTTGCTGACACTACATTGGTTTCTTAACTGGGTAATAAACAATGAACCCAGTGAAGAATCGTAACTTTGTTCTTTATGATGTACTTCGGGATAATATCTAACTTTCAACCGACCTTTAACAACTTTAGGTATTTAGCACGTTCGTAATAATATAAATATACCTCTTATGATGTGCTATACTTCTGCTTGTGACTTCGTTCGCGTGGAAGTCGTAAGAAGTGGCGATCGCTTTTAGCGATAAGACCGCCCATTGTGTCACCCTATGTAATATTTCTACATTAATATTATCTGTAATTTGTATGGTGTACATAATAAAGAGAATAGGGATGATGACTAAAAAAATATTTTTTTATCCGTCATTTTTTCTTTTTTTACGTTATCAAAACATTACGGCGACAATACATTGAGTTCGAATGTGGCATGACGTCACTTGTCAGTAGATTTTATACGTAGCTGTGACGTAACGAGCCCCCACTCCCCAAGTTTAATGTGTTTAATCTAAGTATTTTTTTATTAATATGACAAAGCAAAAATACGTGTCTAATATTTTTTTATTATCTGATTGACGGACTAAACAGGGTTTTTGTTTGTATTTTCTTTTTTTTTTACCCAGAACACATCCCTATCCTATCTATCTAAGATACAAAATATACTAAAATAACAGCCACATTTTTACAAAACTCCCTCGGGCTCCGATCCACCGCGTCGCAACCCAACGTTCGCCCATGCTATTACTTCGTTTTCGCTTAGCGTTCCTTCAGACATTTTTTCTTTTTGCTTGACTCCTAAGGCCGCTCGTCCACACTACGAAAGTTCACCGTGTCTGCTGCAGACTGGACCAATTCATCATGTACACGACAGGAATTCTGTCGGACCTAGGTACGAAGACTTGTCGTGTCTGCTGCAGACAAGACAAATATGAACGTGTACACGATAAGATTATTTTCGGGCAGTCGTGTGTAGGTTATGGTAGGTTACTCTAGTCAAGTCTGTTATTAATTTGCGATTGTTTGTGAGTGAATATCACGTCCACGCTTTAAACGAACACTAACAACCTGAGCCACCTCACCTACCCCGCCCCTCCTTAGTCCGCAGCAACACAGAGCGGTCGTGTCTAGCGCAGACAAGATGTTTTCTTGTTCAGCACCGTGGCAGTGTACACAGTTCGTGTGTAGCAACGACACGAATTCTTGCGTAGGCCCGGTGACTTTTCTTAGCGTGTACAAGCGGCCTAAGGGTTGTTGTAGTGTTATGTTAAATAGCCTCAAGAATTGGGCTATCAAATGCAAAAAGGTAGTGACCGACTGGAAGTTCCAGAGATTAGCGCGTTCAAACAAAAAAACAAACTCTTCAACTTTATTATATCAGTATAAATCTTCACAAGTATTAGTAGCGATGTATGTTGAGGTACCGTCGGGCCTTGGATGGTTGATTTTATCAATTTCTTACCGATACCCCTCTGTACCTCGGAAAGCACGTTAAGCCTTCGGTTCCGGCTCTCATTCGTAGATAGATGACAGGTAATAACCAGAACTTCTGAAGCCCGTAAACCTGGAAAACAGTCTAGCCAAACCAGTATTTTACATGATAATCTATGTATAGCGTGGAAATCTGATGAATCCGTAGGTTTTTTCACCTACATAAAGTGACTCATATTTTCGGTAACTTAGTATGAATCGTAGTATGAATAAATACCTACTTTTTATCACAGAACACAAAAATAATTGTCAAGCTGTTAGAACCGAAGCGACAGTTTCATCTGAATAAAGTACGAGTACTGTCGATATCGCGGATTTACAAAGATTCCATTTTTTCTTCCATCGCACCATTACAATGTGATAAATTTTATTCTCTTGATCTTGACAGTCGGTTGGATAGATAGAAGTGTTTTTGTGAATATCAAGTTTCTTTATTCGAGAGAATATTTTATACAGGAATATGTTAACTTTTGTTCGTTATCACTGTATCATGATTAGAGAACGGATATTCGGATGCATATTCACCTAAAGTTGAGATTTTGGCTAATATGGAATGCACTTTTGTATCGAAAGTATCCCGCGGTTCCGGGATTGACAAATTTTGTGTTTTATTTCGGACTACCTACCTAAGTAGCCGAGGTAAATTACGCCAAATCAAGATATAGAACCTTTTTTTTTTTTAATGCAAATAATTATATGTATTAGTTAAAATTACTGTTTACCCCCGATGCAAATAAATGTGTTTGTAGGGTACACCCTACAAACACATAATATATTTATTTGCATCGGGGGTAAAAATTAATTTTAAATAAATATGCATCTAAATAGTTATGCAATTCAAGGTTCTTTTTTTATAAATAAATATTTTTATAGAAGTCACTTCTATCATCCGACTACATATGTACATTCCCGATGTTCCTGATATCTCGGGATTTTTATTTAGGAGTCTCTTCCATATTTTCATAGCAAAAAATTACGTTAGATTAATTAATTAATTAATTAATTACTTTATGCATCCGAATATCCGATCTCTAATCATGATTCATATTAGGGTGGAATATAACCTGCGTAATGTAGGTGCGGAAGACACGCGGGATACGCCAAAATCCATCATAACTGTGGGACACGAACAATGGATTTATATTTCAACATGAGAAGGCACACGACTGGCGTGTAGACAGCACACAATGCGTTTCTGATTTAAAACGCGTTAGCTCCAACACTGCGCGATAAAAAATCGCGGTGGAGAAATATCACGTGCCGCACTTGGAGTGGAACATAATATAGAAAGCAGTACCTACATCTGTACAAACGGGCGCGATTTTTTCCCGCCGCACAGTGTTGGATTTTCAACGCTTGGCTCTGTTGAGCGTGGAATGAATACGACATACAAAGTTCTGTACATTTGTTCGCACGGGTGCGAAAAAATCGCCTGCGTTGGACAGTCGGCGCGCCGCGCCGCGCCGGTTCGTAAAATATAAATGTACCGCTCAAGGCCCTGGCCCACGGCGATACCAAGCCGAAGAACGCGTATTAAATAAAATTTAATTTATTTGAAATTAAATATCGGACGTCATTGAACGATGTCGGTTGAAGTAGCGTTTGGTACGCACTCACTTTAAAAATTTTTTGTTTGATTGGTCGAGTTCGGCCGACGATCGATTACGTGTATACGAGATACCAGCCTATTTTATTCCCAGGGAATCTAAAACGAAACAAGATAGTAAAATATAAGTAAAAATCTTAGTTTTATTTACTCATAATGATATCAGATATTAGCTCGTTGTTTTGTTTTCGAACACCTCCGATCTTTTTAATACCAATATTAGGTTTATTGCCTATGTTAAGGAGTGCTTAAAGAGTTCTAGGCATGGTATATGGTTGAAGTTCATCATAAAGTAAGTATGTAAACATTAAACGGATTAATTTGAAAAATTGGCCTTTCAAATATAGTTCAAATCCAAAATTTTCTTTACCTTTTTTTGTCGTGACCTGGCCTCACAATTCGCTAATGCTAATTTTTTTATTTGAAATCCATCGTACGTCCTCACTGCACGAACAATCAGTTCGAAGTAATTCTTTAACGCTCGTTCAAACGTTCTATTGAAAACGGAAAAAAAAATCTCGCGATTTTTTTACGCCCGTGAGAACGTAGGCTTAGGCATGTTTTCACGTAGTGTGTATACTTACTTATTCTATTCTGTTTTTATTTGAGCTATTAGGGTATCGAGGAAGCTATTTTATAAAATTGGAATAACCCTTTGGAACAGTCATAGTAGTATCTAACTCACAAGTAGTACTTAACTCAAAACTTCTTCACAATGCATTTAATTTTGATCATCATAAACCCTATCATCTTCCGTATAGCATTCCATTGCTTGACAAGTCTCTCAGAATGTTAAATAACAAAGGTAGTGAAAAATACTTGCTTTACATTCACTCCAGCATCACAGTAATTTAATTTCCTTCCTTACCCAAACACTACATACCGACAATATCGATTATTCCTTTTTATAAATTGTGCTATCCACTTTCTTTAGGTGTCACGTAGCTTATATTCCGGTTCTTGAGTTAGGCCTTAAGGGGGATGCGCTAAGATAGCCCACGAAATTCAAATTTTCTTACGATTTTTGCAATTTACAGCTCTTTGTCTGGGTGAATGTTGATTAAAGTATGATTCGCGGCCATAACAAATTATTTATAATCATTACAATAAGTAATACAACTCCTAAACTTAGTATAATCCTCAAATGTCAAGACTTCATAAAATAGTCATTTAATAGGGTAATATGAAATTAGAGAGTTGTATTGATGATTTTAATGATAAAAATTCTATAAACACCGATTTGTTACGGTCGCGAATCATATTCAGATCAACATACAATCTGATTCTGACCAAAAAACGTAAGAAAATTTGAAGTAGACTACCCTGGCGCTTTCGCCTTAAGACGCAGACATATGCCAGGGACCTTGAGTGGTTAGCTTGCATGTTCTGTTCTGAGCTCACGCAACGCATCGTACGTCCAGCCAGTAATAGGACTCGCTCATTCAGGAGCGCTGTCCTAAATAAACGCATTATTAATTTATTACACATAAAACAAAAGGTATTTTAATAAAACACGTATACTAAAAGATCAATAGCTAAATTATCTTTAAAAAGGTGAAGGTTTCAGTAAAATACGCTTGATAGATTTTGCATAATTCTCCGTTTTTTTTCCGCGTTAGACATAACTTTACAAATTAATTTCATTATGTAATACATTAGTAGTATAGAGAACTGCTCAAATGGAAATGGACAGGTCACACAATTAGAGGAAATGAAAAATGGTCTAAAACAATAATGTACTGGTTTACAAGTGACAAAAAGCGGAAACGGGGTAGGACATTCAGAAGATGGGCAGATGGGATAAAGGCGGTAACGGGCGCTGCATAGACGAGAGTCGCTACGGATAGGGAGAAATGGAGGTATTTGGAGGAGGCCTTTGTCAACGGAGGACATACAGACGGGGTTTTTCTAAAATAAAACAACCGATAATGTAGGTACATACACCTGTCTGAATAAAGGCTTATATTATATTATTATGTAATATAAACATAATCTAAAATATTCATATATTAAGTTATTATTAAAATGCTCTAATTTAATATATACTAGCTGACCCGACAGACTTCGTTCTGTCAAAAGCTATTTGACTGTGGCAAATATAGTATAAACTTCACTACTCTACCCTACCCTACCTACCTACTTACCCTACCCTACCCTACCTACCTACCCTACCCTACCTACCCTACCCTACCCTACCTACCCTACCTACCCTACCCTACCCTACCTACCTACCCTACCCTACCCTACCTACCCTACCTACTTACCTACTTACCTACCCTACCCTACCTACCTACCCTACCCTACCCTACCTACCGTCCAACCTTCTCAAAAAATAATACAACAAAAAAATAATTAGCGAAATTGGTCCAGCCGTTCACTAATAGTATTTTTTTTTCCATATTTTCTCATCGTTTAAACCTTCCCTGGACTACGACAAACATTTCAAAACCAAAATCAGCTAAATCGTCCCAGCCGTTCTCGAGTTTTAGCGAGACTAACGAACAGCAATTGATTTTTATATATATAGATTTTTTCCAAATCATTAACACTACACGTTTAGACGTGAGCTTCTGTATAAAATCATTAAAAGTCGGTTATCGTCGCCTTAAGGAACCACGAATCATCTCAGATCTTTCAATGAATGGCGGAGGCAAGTGAAGGACATTCTTTGAATGCTGTGCCTTCCGCTTAACAACATAAAATTGTAAGATATTTTGAGATTTAGGTTATGTGTCTATTATTGCTTGAGACATTTTTCTTCTATTTCCTCATCGTTTTCACATGCTGTGTTAAGTTAGATTTTTACTTTTCTATAATGTCAAATCAAGGCCACGTTCTGTTCTGTAGGTATAAAAGGCATGATTCTGTCGATGTAAATGGGGTCATATACAGGTGATTTGATTCATGCATTTAAGTTATTTACCCTAAAATAACTTTATATTTCTTAGATTAATCTAGTTTATTGGATTTGTTGTCATTAATGAAGTTTGCTATTCCAATTTAATCATTTTCCAAAGTCATTTGAAATGCTTTGTTTAGTAATTCTTGAAATTATCTAAAACTTTGCAGACTACCTAAGCATGATTGTGTGATATCAGCCTAACTCGTAAATAGCCTACCTTGTGCAAAAAAAGGGTTTAAAAATATTGTTATTTTTCAAAGATATGACGCAGGTTTCTTTATTTTTTGTTTGTTTTTTTAATTATTAATTTTAGTCTGGTTGCCGACCTCAGTTTAAATGGGGAAAGGATAGACTGATGACGATGATTTAAATTCTTAATTGTCTATTAAATTTAAGGCTAAGTAATAACAGCCGCACTTGTCGATTAATCAAGTTAAGCTACACTTCCCGGGGTTGGTCCGTAGATGCGTGAACGAGACTCCTCCGTGCCTCGGAAAGCACGTTAAGCCGTTGGTCCCGGCTGTAATTCGTGGATCTTTGACAGTTGTTAGGGGTCTTCAGAAGCCCGAAAGTCTGACAACCAGTCTTACCAAAGGGTATCGTATTACCCAGTTACTGTGTTGTGGAGGTTAGATAGGCAGTCGCTTCATGTAAAATACAACAATGTAAAATCTGTTCTTAAGTTCCATAACTACCCTTGTGGCGGTATCAACAACGCCACATGCGAACTACGCATCAAAGACCTGACGTCACAAATCCTGTATCGCGCATTCAGAGTTTACCGCGCGACTAGCATATATACAACATCCCGACATCAACCGTCGGGCAGTTGCCCACTAGTCACGACACCCGTCTGAGTATGAGTGAACTTTACACCCTGTTCCTCATACCTCTATACCCTTAAACCCGAATAAAACACACCTGTTAAAGTATGGCTCATGGAACAATCATACACCTCTACTGAAATAATATTTAAAATAATCAAATAAAATCAACTCACACTTATGGTCACACACTCACAGACGCACCCTCATCCACGCACACACCCTAACACACACACACACACCCACACATTCGCATAATACAGAACACCAGCATAAACGGCACAACGGATATCAATTTTATTATAAGAATTGATTTTAGTTTTCCCTTAATTAGTTTTGTAGTATCGATGAGGCTAACTAGCTTGTCTGTAGCCAATCACAACTTTTTTTTTTTTTGTAAATCACCTAAGGTTTACTTAATGGTGCCCAAGATATAGGCGATGTCTAGTTTGGGACCAACGTTACCTCAATATTGTAACTTTGAATGTTAAAATAAACGATATTTTAGTTATTAGGGCTCCGTACCCAAAGGGTAAAATGGGACCCTATTACTAAGACTCCGCTGTCCATCTGTCTGTCTGTCTGTTCGTCTGTCACCAAGCTGTATCTCATGAACCGTGATAGTTAGACAGTTGAAATTTTCACAGATGATGTATTTCTATTGCCGCTATAACAACAAAAACTAAAAAATAGAATAAAATAAATATTTAAGGGGGCTCCCATACAACAAACGTGATTTTTTTGCTCGCTTTTGTTCGATATTGATAACGGCAACAGGTAGCCGCTTGAAATATTCACAGAATATTTAGTTATATATTCACTTTAAAAATAAATAAGTAATTAAATTAAAATAAAACAAATATTTAAGGGCTCCCATACAACAAACATGATTTTTTTGCCGTTTTTATAGATAATGGTACGGAACCCATCGCGAGCGAGTCCGACTCGCACTTGGCCGGTTTTTTTTTACTTTACATAAAATACTGGTACTCACGTGCGTCAGGTTAAACTGGAAGCCAACCCCAACATAGTTGAGAAAAGTTTAGGCGGATTGATATTCAAGAAAATCAATGGAAACTTGGAGAGTATCAGTCCCCACGGAATTCCTTGTTAGCTCTTTTAACTCGCATCACGTTTCTTTAAAGGGGTGAGTATGACATTGATTAATATTTTATCTCACAAGAAAAGGGCAAACCGCTCTATCTATCATACGTAGGCCTCCACGAGGGAGTCTCTTAGTTTTTCTTACAGTATTAATGTATCACACTGATGTGAGGGTAGTGTTATATTTTTTTAAACATAACGTAGCGTTTTTATAGAAACCTTTTTTTCCGTTTGATGCGCATTAGAAATCGTTCGAGCACTTCACTATATCGTAAACCTGAATATAATAATTTGTATCATCATGAAAGTCAAGTAACCGCTTCTGTGGTGACCTGTCTCAGACCCAGTGGTCAATACTCAATACTTTTATTGCATTCCACATGTGGGTATTCTTAAGTGGTAAACTTATAATTAGATCATTATGGGCCCTGTCGGGCACAGCAAAATAAGTGAGTTAGGAGAGAGGAAGCATTTGTTAATTTTTAATATTTCTTAGCAGTACTACTATAATATAATAATGATATATAGGTATTTTCTGATAAGCTTTACTATAAAATAAAGTATCTATTGAGAGATGTAATAATAATTCATAAATCAATTAAAACTTTGTTATGTTTTATTGTAATAATTAAAACGGAGCTTAGTGGCCACTATTTTCCGTTTTAATGATTACAATGAAACATAAAAATTTAAAACTACTGTTTGTAATAATAATAATAACGTATAAGTCTTGTGAAACACAACTTAACGTGCTTATTTTCTGCATTTTCATTCTAAAATAATTGAAATCACCGAAAAAACGATGAGGGTGCCACTGTGCACTCGACGCAGTCTTAAGCTGTTGCTCCTGCGCCTGATCTGCCTCCAGTCGTGTCGGATTGCCATCCCTTCGGACTAAACATGTGTGGGAAGAATGAGTGCACCTGTGTCTGCGCAAACACTTGTGTCCTATAATATCTCCCACGTAGATGGCTAGTCTCCGTTGAGATTGGCCACCATGGCCGTGATTCGGTCTGGAGGACTATGTCTAAAACTTGCAAATCATTGCTGTGTGGCTAGAAAAATCATTTTCAATGTTATCTCTATTAACAGGCGTTATACATTAGCTACAAGATATCTTGGCTGGAAATAACATAACATCACGCCTTGTTTCCCCGAAAGGTTAGGCAGAGATGTACCCTAGTAGGAACACCCACATTTCGCCAGTTATGTTTAAGTTAAAAATAAAAATGTAATGTATGTATAATTGTATATATATAATGTGGAAATATATCATTATAAAAGCCAGATAAATTAATTAAGTTTATGCATCCGAATATCCGATCTCTAATCATGATGCATGATAGGGTGGACTATAACCGGCGTAATGTAGGTGCGGAAGATATGCGGGATACACCAAAATCCGTCATAACTGACAACGAACAATGGATTTATATTTCAACATGAGGCCTCCTCATGTTGAAATATACGACTACGACTGGCGTGTAGACAGTACACAATGCGTTTCGGATAGATAACGCGTTAGCCCACGTCCGCACCGACGACGACGTACTCGTAAAAGATCCAACACTGTGCGATAAAAAATCGCGGTGGAATAAAATCACATGCCGCACTTGGAGTGGAACATAATATAGAAAGCAGTACCTACATCTGTTCAAACGGGCGCGATTTTTTCCCGCCGCGATTTTTCACTGCGCAGTATTGGATTTTCAAGGCTGGGCTTGGCTGAGCGTTGAATGAATACGACATACGAAGTTCTGTACATGTGTTCACACGGGCGCGAAAAAATCGCCTGCGTTGGTCAGTAATTTGTTTTCTTAATTATAATTTTTTGTTTACTTAAAACATCAGCTAGACGTTTTCTACATTCTATATACTCGTACGAGAGACGAGGCCTTACATAAAACTAATAGCAAAGAGTTCATAAAGCTTCAGCTAATTACAGCTTATATCATGCAGGCGCTCATACTCTCAGGCATTATCATCGCGGGCAAACGTTACCGCCTAACATATGTAATTTTTTCGACGATACCTATCCCAGTCCTTACCAAAGACGTAGTGCGCTAACAACTCCATTCATACCACCGGCTTCCCTTCGGACGATCGGAAGAACAACTTCACCTAACAGTTACCACCATTGTAAAATAGCACATTCAGTAGTGTCTACGATTAGAGATGGGTAGTGGGTTAAAACCCATTCTTCCCATTTGGGTTAAAACTGGGTGATTTGGGTTTTAACCCGGTTTTAACCCATTATCACCCATTTTAGTGGGTGAAAATGGATATAGTTAATTATTTAATAGTGGGAAGGAGAGTTCACTACTAGCTTGTTAAAAATAAAAGCCTGAATACAAAATCAGATACATTTATTAGTTCTTTGAATAATTACAACTGATCAGGGCCTCAAGTCTGCTATTACAATAGTGTCAGAATGGCCTCTTCATTGTGTGTTTTTGACAGATTTGCCATACAAACACTGTCAAATACTCACAATGGCGAGACCATTCTGACACTATTGTAATAGCAGACTTGAGGCCCAGTAGGTCGTCAATCAATCATCATCATCATTTACATCGGAAATACGGTAACAATAAATTAAAAAAATTGATGTAGACGGTTCAGAGTTATTTCTACGTAGCGCCGTGGTATGCATATTATATCTATGGGATTCCATATGTATCGTTGGAGAATCAGGCACGTGCTTGTGCAACAAGTTCCAATTGTATGTTATACAATTATGTTAGTGTTGCTGCCCTTTCCGTAGTGAGTCTATTTCTTTTTTTACTGTGTATGTTACTATGAGCACTAAAGGACAGCTCTACAGCAGCAGAAGTGCACGGTGCTGTAAGAATACGGACAGCGACTTTGCTCAATGCAGTAGAT
Organism: Dryobota labecula; assembly: GCA_947523025.1. Classification (NCBI taxonomy): domain Eukaryota; kingdom Metazoa; phylum Arthropoda; class Insecta; order Lepidoptera; family Noctuidae; genus Dryobota; species Dryobota labecula. The sequence continues at coordinate 21,820,985 of OX383289.1, read as the reverse complement.
CTACATATTCCTTTCCACCAGATTGATGCGCTTACATCGTCGATGTTAGCCCACAGAAATCTCCGACTCCATAAACCTCGCTTGCTCTATAAGACGTTTGTCATGACATTTAATCCGATACTTTGTCCTACTTCACATATGTACTCTATAGCGTCGACTTCTTGACTTTCTTCAAGTTCAGATCCTTGGTCTATGGGGTGATGCGGTCTAATAAGTACGTTGCAAAGTGAATCGGTTTCAAACACATTTTCATTCTATCGTCGACATTCATTAATATTTCATATTTTTTGTCGTTTTCTATTATTGTGACATCCTGGGGCAGTTACTAGGTTACTACACCAGCTTTAAAACTATCGAAAAACACTAAAGTAGCCTTGCAGACCTTAGCTGTACATAAAAGAGCAACACTTTTACCTGTGGAAGAAAAATCAGCGCTGGTGGATGACAATTTTGGAAAATTATAATATGTAATGCAAACTTATTATGGAACCTGTAGCGGTATCTACAACGCCACATGCGAACTACACATCAAAAGACCTAACGTCACAAATCCTGCATCGCGCGATCAGAGTTTACCGCGCGACTAGCATATATACAACATCCCGGCATCAACCGTCGGGCAGTTGCCCACCAGACACAACACCCGTCTGGCCGGAGGATCCTCCCTTTACTATAGAGTATGAGTGAACTTTACACCTTGTTGCTCATACCTCTATACCTACTGGTGACCCTGAACATGGACATTAGCGCTGCCTTCAAGCAGCTAGTTCAGCGTGACGTCATCATCACTTCCTCAAGCTTTCAAACGGCGAGTCACACAGCCAGCCAGCACCCACGGCTTTAACGGGTATCCTGACCACCTGCATGCAGCGAACGCGCATACCCTGTCATCACCCTCAGCCTCATCAGCAACCTTGGCACAGCACACTGCACTTTCGGCTGGTCCACAAGCAGAACCCTTCAACCCTTTCCTGGTCGACGCCAGCAGTCAGCCTCAACCCGGCGCTGTACCACATACGACTCACTGGAGCATAACGCAACGCCACCCCGACTTACTGGGGAATCTCCGCAGACAGTTCCGACTCACTGAGAACTATGCGGCATCCGGTTCCGAACCACTGGAACCACAATTGGCCCTGGCAAGCATCGCAATATGCACTGACTGAGCCCACTATCGACCTCCGGTCTTCGGAGGGGAGTGATGTGGCGGCATCTACAACACCACATGCGAACTACACATCAAAGACCTGACTTCACAAATCCTGCATCGCGCAATCAGAGTTTACCGCGCGACTAGCATATATACATCAACCGTCGGGCAGTTGCCCAACAGACACAACATTCGTCTGGTCTGAGGCTCTTCCCTTTACTTTAGAGTATGAGTGAACTTTACCCCCTGTTCCTCATACCTCTATAAACCTATTTCTGATGCAATATTTCAATTAAGTAGAAGGAAATGACAAAATATTCATAAGGTATTTTTGATACAAAAAAATATGAAATCGAAATAACTTTTTAGTTTGCCGAATGTCACAATAGAAAACGACAAAAAAGACGAAATATTAATGAATGTCGACGAAAGAATCAAAATGTGTTTGAAACCAATTCACTTTGCAGCGTACTTATTAGACCGCATCACCCCACAGACCAAGGATCTGAACTTGACGAAAGTCAAGAAGTCGACGCTATGGAGTACATAAATGTGAAGTAGGACAAAGTATCGGATTAAAATTCATGACAAACTTGGCGTCTTATAGAGCAAGCGATGGTTTTTGGAGTCGGAGATTTCTGTGGGCTAACATCGACGATGTAAGCGCATCAATCTGGTGGAAAGGAATATGTAGATCTACTGCATTGAGCAAAGTCGCTGTCCGTATTCACAAAATTCACCCAAAACGCGCGCACTCTAACCAGCGAGGTAAACTCGAGTGAAGGTTTGAATGGGGAAAAAGGCGCGGGAGCTGCCTGCGCGTCGTCCCCCCCCCCCCGCCCTCTCGGTCCTGCCATCCTGCACACCGACCATAGCGTGCTACATGTTTAAATACAAAAAAAAAAGAAAATTTTGTTTTCACCCGGTCAAACCACCCAGTGGGTGGAATGAAACGGGTGATAACTGGGTTTTAACCCACTAGTAGGTTTTAACCCGGGTGGTTACCCATCTCTATCTACGATTGCTGATCGCGACGATAGCCCGTAGTGGAGCAAAATTAAATGTGAGTGGACTGTATAATACGTATAATGAGTCCTTTGGAGCGCAGAAGATTTTTGTTTACGATCGAATGGCCCGCGGGCCATTCGGTTTGGGCCGTTCAGACATGATTTATATTACTGCGTAAATGAATTAATTTTCACTTTTTTTTTTAACTAGGGCCTCTCAGAGATGACCTTTGAGGTCGTGACTTCTTAACCGGAGTTTCCTGTGGTTGCCTTAAGCTCCTAACGAAACTTTAAGTCTCCAGCCAGGACACATAAAAAACTTATAAACTAAACGACTGCACGCTAAGGGCACCCCCTTTGGGGTACGAACCTCGGCTTAGGGCAGCGTCGGAGAGAGGACGGCAAGGGACCGACGGTGACTGGATAAAATCAAGGTTATGAGCATTATCGGGGAAATTTAAAGCTACAGGCTCAGCTATAACGCGGGCTAGCGCTTTGCTTACGAGCAAGGGTCGGGGAGGAAAAATAATTTTCACGTAAATATATGACTACGAGTATTTATAGAACTGAACAATTTCTTCTTCAACTTCCCTCCTACGAAACGCCTCGCCACTGGTACTTACATAACATAAACTCATGCATAAATCGTGTACTTATAAACATAACCACATATTGGCCCAGTTGACGGCAACATGACTGGTCCTATGGACTAATTTAAGTACAAAAATAGCATTACTCTTCTATCTGCAAATAAATTAGTACGCTTAAGTCCTTGTCTTATTTTACGAACATAAAAGTACCTACATAAGCAAGTATTGCTACTCCTTCCAGCCTGTACTGCGCACCAAGATTCTCTAATAACCCACAGCTTAAAAAAAAGACTTCTAACCAAAAACTTCGTCTGAGAAAGGCAGCAAGCTTTACATCTTTAAAGAGAAGGTTTTCTCGTTAACTTTGAATGCTAATAACTTAATAATTAGTCGCTCAGTCCAACGACGTCGTTCCGCTGTAAATTACTTACAGCAGCTTTTAAAAAAATGTGTGCTTAGTACTTTGGAACTAGGTATTAAATGTACGTATATGTTTAGATTGAATATTATTATATTATGCATTATTTTTAAGACATTAATTTTATGATAAGTTTAACTCGCACACTGACTTTTTATTTGTAAAAAATAATATAATATCCTTACTAATATTATAAATGTGAAAGTAACTCTGTCTGTCTGTATGTTACGTTTTCAAGCCTAAACCGCTGAACCGATCGTCATGAAATTTGGCAGAGATATAGCCTGAGATATGGAGAAGGACATAGGCTACTTTTTTACGCGATAACCGACATCCACGCGGGCGGAGCCACGAGCAAAAGCTAGTTTGTAAATATGTGAGCACCTTGTATCTAACACATGGTTAATTTATCCGTCAATGCTTAATTTTTTATTGTTATTACCTGTAATAATGATATAATTTATTTATACAAACTATTGTAAAACAGTTTAAAAGAGTATCGGTGCAGTTTCTTGCCCATTCTTCTCCATGAGAAACTGCCTTTTGGAAGGGGTAACTAGAATCAATTTTATTTCCGTGTAAATTTTGACGTTCAAATGCCATTTACCATTTGCCATTTATGTGCCTATTTGAAATAAATGCTTTGACTTTGACTTCTGGCTTTGAGTTTGAATAAGTTTATGAAAATTAGGCAATGCCATTTTGAATACTTTACCAGTAGTTTGAAACAGAACCACTCTAATTGCATACTCACTTTCCTAATCTATTGCTTCATAATATAAAAAAAAGAAAGAAAGAAAAAACGTTTATTTGCGTTAAACATGACGTAAAAAAAAATAACACAACTATGCGTCACATCCACGCAAAACGATAATAATGTATATAATATGAATGTATAAGTATGTATTTTGATATGTTTGAAAAATTCGTGTAGTCGACAACGTACATAATGAATGGATGTATGATGGTAATGAAGGTTGTAGAATCCTCAAAACGAAAGGCATTGCAATTGTTTGTGTGTTACGTAATTACCGTCAGTTCAATAAGAGACTAAGGTGATTACGTACATTTTGATGTTAATCACGACATCGTTGATTGTTGATCGTTTACAAAACGAAAAAATACGCGTACCATTTTGCGAGAAGTGAATATAAAAAGTAAACTTTCAGAAGTATCGATGCAGAAAAGAATTTATAGACATTCATCGATGAAATTTAAGATTGTTGAAATGATGTAAAAATATTTTCATTTCCTTTATAATAAAGAAGAATGATCACGTCTGGGATTCATTCCAATGTCTTTTATAAATTTTCATCCTTCCATGAAACGAGTTTGCAGAAATTCTTTTTATTTGAATCGTTCAGGCGTCTTTCTTTATAAAGTGAAATATATAACCGTTTTTTACGCAAGCATGCACGTAATTCTTTAGAAGCCCTGCCGTAGGCCCTGCCGTAGGTCCTGCCGTAAGCCCTGCCGTAGGCCCTGCCATAGGCCCTGCCGTAGGCCCTGCCGTAGGCCCTGCCGTAGGCCCTGCCGTAAGCCCTGCCGTAGGCCCTGCCGTAGGCCCTGCCGTAGGCCCTGCCGTAGTGCTGACGCTACGTAGACGATACTACGCCATAATGCCGCGTAGTTGTTACTACGCCATAATGCCGCGTAGTTGTTACTACGCCATAATGCCGCGTAGATGTTACTACGCCGCTACACCTTACGCGGTGTAGTGGCGTAGTAACATCTACGCGGCATTATGGAGTAGTATCGTCTACGTAACGTCAGAATCTATGCTATTACGCCACTACGCCGCTATGCCGCGTAGGCGTTACTACGCCGCTACGTCGCGTAGACATGACTACGCTGCTATACTGCGTGACAGCATAACAGTGCCCATACCGAATCAACGCCACTTATTTTTGCCTTAAATTGTTTACGATCACTTGAAATTCAGTTGACGTTCGCCCCAACTTCTCGCTATTTAAACATTAAACATGTTTGTTCAGGATAGACCCTGACAATGCTATAAAATAATGTAAACTTGATGAGCTGGCCACCATACATAATAAGAGATACAGGTTTACCACCTAGTTCGGAATCGGATGTAGATAGGTCCCCAACTACACTGGCATAATAAAAGGAAAATAAGTTAAAAGGAAAATTATCACAGAAAAGTGGGTTTTACAAGATAACGACTAATAGTCAACCAACTATTTCAACTACAATGTGTTCTTGGGATAAATTCATCCCAACTATGGAACCCTTCATTGTGTGTCGTCCGACACGCATTTGGCCGGTTTTATACAATAATATTAGTTTTGAAACTGCTACACTTTGATTTTAGTGCGATCCACTGTTTTGTTAGCTGTTTTGATTTGGTGACAAACTAAATTTTTTCCACAAATACGATTTAATATTGGAAAAATCTCGCTAGCCAAACAGGACGTGACGTAAGAGCTAGTACAACTAAAAGGCTAAAAACAAGGTACCTGTTAGAAATTGGGTGAGGCCTATTCCCGCCAGTAAGGTACAAACAAGAACAACGGTATATTCAAAAAACAGGGGTCACAAACCGAACGTTCACCCCAGTCGAACACTTTCGATAATCGAAAATTCAAAATATTTAAAAAATATTTTGATGCACGTATCCATACGGTCCCTCCTACATAATTTCACCTAAAATTAAATCGGACAGGTTGAACGTGACCGCACAACTAAAGGTCAGCAGCTTGTGTTTGAGGTTGGAATTCACGTTAATTCCTGAAGGAATTTCATATTATAATGTAGGTGGATTCTACGTGCAGCTTTTAGTTGTCTCACGGGCGTATCTCCAAATATAGCACAATGATCTTTTTCGGACCAACAATTCTAAAATTGAATGATCTAATCTGTTCTAACCACTTTTTAAATTTTCCACGAATCTTTATCCTTTAGAACGAACGGCTATAAATACACTCCAGGACTCCTAAATCGAGCCAACATGAATATATTTTTATGTGAGTACTCGTATAAAGATCTTAAACATCAAGCTAATTAAAATTCAAGTTAGGCCGCGTAGTTTTCGAAATTTGACGATAAAAAAACCGTTCCCCCGCTTATCTCCGAAGTTTGCATAGATAAAAATCTAAAATTATTCTATGTGATAGAAGTTTATGTAAAGATTACAGGAAAAATAAAACGATGTCTATAAATAGCACACCTTTTCAGAAATCATCAACAGAAATTACATTAGTTCCACTATCGGTGAAGAAATGGCGCTGACCTATAACTGCAATATTCTACACCGCAGTTAAAAAATTCTCTGATGAATATAGGCCTCGCCGATGAAAATTTTAAAACATTTCACGGTTCACAACCAAAATGTCCTCCATCCTACGTACTCGCAGGTTACTTTGGGTGAAGCACAGTTGTAATTTTTTCTGGGCACATAACTATTTAGGTACCTATACGAATGAAGCTATATATGATGGTACGGAACCCTCGGTGCGCGAGTCCGACTCGCTCTTCACCGGTTTTTTTCTAAAGGGTCAATTCAAATTTGATCAATGATGGCTTAAAAACTGCATAAAACTTTATTTATTTATAGGAGAACCAACAGCTATAACAGATGGATAATTGTATATGAAACATAGAGCCAATTACAGGTTCTCACGGGTAAAAAAAAATGTTTGTGCAGTTTAAAATAGAAAACAATTTAATAGAGGCCCAACAATTTAATGCTGCTCAAATTGGATTTAACATTGTAAACAACTGGCTTCGACTTCACATTTTGACTCTAAATACTGACAAAACAAAAATTCTGACTTTCCGTATCCGTCAACCGTCACTAGTTTGGAGTAACTACAGTATAGTGTCTCATCAATGCTCTCTAAGTATTATTAAAGTATGTGAGATCTTCGTTACTGCACATGGACTGGTCTCTATAATGCCAAAAAATGTGAATATAATGGTCTTTGGGGTCGCTGGTAAGTGCCGGGAAAATGCCCTTGAACTTGCCACAAACGGTACGCCAATACGTAGTCACAAAGTTAAAATATCTTGGGCATTTTCTTACCGACGATCTCAGAGACCATGGTGACTTTGAGAGGGAGCGTAGGGCTCTGGCGGTCTGGGGTAATATATTGGCACGAAGATTTGCTCAGTGTACTGACCAAGTTAAGATTACGCTTCTTAAACGTAAGTTAAATATAAAAGTAAGTTAAATATGAAAAGTAAGTGAAATATCTTGATTGAACAATTTAATAATCAAGACCACAAAGTGGAACGTAAGCATATCTACCCAACTCGTTTATCTAAGAAGAAGACACTTGCTGTTCCAAAAGTAACAAACTACTTTGGTAAGCGCACTAGAAGGCACGTAGTACCAACATTATTGAATGAGCTACCCCCGAAACTGATATCGAATGTCAAGTCTAAGGATCAACTTAAAAAAGTTCTACAAAAACATTATCTCTCATTGTGTCATTAGCTATTTTTGTAACCAACCTCACGTCTACGGAAATGTCTTTCTGTAAAATGTGAGATTTTTGATCTCGACTGTAGGTATATTATTTTATCTACGCCCATGCTATAAATCCTCTATAAAAGTTTCTGAAACAGCTTATTGCCAATATTAAATCACCCAGTGTCATAGTAACCATAATAACATCCAAACGGGAGTTATAATGTTGTACTGAATTTCATAATGCAACTCCTTTGCTTTTACGAGGATGATGATCCCTTCCTTACTCATCTGTTTGATGAGTAAGGAACGGATCATCATCCTCCCTTCTATTCTCACTACTCAATTCGTGGTGTCTTTATGAATTTCAAAAAAAGAACATTGTCACGCACGCGCGTTTCACTATACTACTCGTATACCATAGCATCGTATCCCGCCATTTTTGTTCGATATTAGTATTGCAAAAACTGTTTCAGAACCTTTTATAGAGGATTCATGTCATGGGTGTAGATAAAGTATTGTATGCAACTGTAATAATTAGGTATTAAAACACTCATGTGATACTATTATCACACTCGACTTCGCCTCGTGTGATAAACCCACATTCGTGTTTTTATACCCCTTATTATACAACAGTTGCTTATATAACTATTATAGTTTACTTAGCACACTAAGCATTTCGTTTTAGCACATTATATATTTTAGGTATTGTTAATACAGATTTTGAATAAATACATTAAAAAAAAACCTTATTCTCAGAGTTTTCACACTTGGATTTTACATCTTTGCATCAAACACTCGAAAAGGGCGCTGGATGTTCTACGCGTCCAATATAATAATGATTTTTGTGACTGCCTCGTTTTCGCAGTGCCTCAGAAATGTTCTTGATAGCCCATTCCGATGGATTTCATGCCATCATCTGCAAAAAAACGGCGTCTCTCCCGAGCAGAATAAGGGGCAGTCACATGGTATCATGAAGGTTGTGGCGGCAGATATTTCCTACGCCATAATAAAGCAGTTTGTGCGGAGACTTATACCATAGTTTCTGGGTGTCTAGTTACTGGGCGGTAAAATGATAAAAAAAAGTTAAATACAAAGATTATACATTTTTTTTAAATTTTTTTTATTTAAAAATTACCATTATTTACTGTGTAACCGTACAATTTTTTTTTATTTTTATTAAACACCACTATATAATTATATCTAATCATTTTTTTAAACAAATATATAATAGAGTTTATTTTTATTTCGCTACACAATCACAAATCTTTTTTTTTACTTAAATTTTTATACACATTATATATTACACACATTATAAAACTGATTTACATCCGTAAGAGGTCTTCGCAACACTTGTGTCCAGTTGAAAACCAGCGTTAGGCACTAGTTGACTGGCATTTATGCTGAACTGGGCCTAATTGGCGTAGCCGCGAGGCACACATTGCTATTATAAGTTTTTTCTTTTTTGTGTTCTGTGTCAGTATTGTGTGCCTTAAACTGCATCAAATAAATTTATTTTCTTTCTTTTCTTTCATTCTTTCTTTATTTATGTATTGGCGTAGCTAGAGGGGGGGGGGGGGCAGAGGCGGCCCGCACCGGGTATCACCCTATTAGGGGTGACACCCGACCTGACCGTGGACATCAGTAGTGAGTGCCATCTAAAACAATTCGGAAAACTGTGGCAGATTGCATAACCGCCATCAATAAAATAATAAATATGTAAGTAACAATAATAAAACACAGAAAAGTGGAAAACAACTTTATTTTCGGAAGTCGAGGTCCTTGGTTCTGTATTTTCGTTTTTTGACACCGACTTCCGAAAATAAAGTTATTTTTCACTTTTTTGTTTTTTTTTTCCCTTTAAAGTAGGTTTTTTTTTTTTCTTTTTGTTAAGGGTTTGACTGCCAGACAACAGACACAATAGAAAAACTATTGTTAGCGGTCACCGGTGACCGCGGTGACAATCAATGTGTTTAAAAGTTTTTATTTTTCACTTTTTAGTTATGATACCTAATACCTATTCCCACAACAATTCGATTACCACTACTTGCTACACCACACAAACAACAGTGGCACAAGATACCTATACGAAGTGGATTAAATACGTATTATCGAAGCTAACTCAAAAACTACCCAAGCAAAGTCAATAAAAATCGGTTAATAACCATTTATAGCCAGAGTACATCTCATGACAATTCCAATAAGCCCAAACACGGCTAGGATACATTGTTTTATTACGGAGTTCCGGTGCATACCTTCCGGCTTCATCTTCAGATCAGTTCGGTGGTACCATTTTCATCAGAATTATTTATTTAAATTTGCTTCATAGTCGCTAACTATCTTAATCGAAATATCGCCACCCGTAAAATACTTATCATTGAGGAGTTCCGGTGGCCATTTGTGGTCTTCTTCATCAGTTCCACTTCATCAAATGATACTTTCTGAATGCAAATGCTTGAGTTGTTGATAAAAATACAAAAATCGCTATATGTTTGCCTATAAAATTTGAGGAGTTCCCTCAATTCCTCATGGATCCCAGCATCAGAACTGGATTGTGAAAAAAATGGGACCAATCTGGAAGTATATCCTTTCAAATAAAAAATGAATTTTCCAAATTCATAAACGACGGAGTTCTGAGGTAACAAACATACAAAAAAAAAAAACATACAACCGAATTGATAACCTCCTCCTTATTGGAAATTCGGTTAAAAATAATAATTATAATAAATATGTAAGTAACATTATTAAATGTAGGTGCCTACTTGCCTAGTAAGTTTTTTTTTCTATCAGGACCATAGAAAGGGTTGGTGTGATTTCGGAGTTTGCAAGTGTTAAAGTTAGAAGGAAGAATGTTAATTTTTTTACTATCTAAATTTGTTTCAAACATCGTTGATTAATAATAAAATAAACGTATGTATAAAAATAATTTGTAATATTTGAATTATAAAACAAAAAAATTATTTACTTTTATTTTTTATTTTAACAATTTTGATTTGAGTTATGGGGTGACACCTACAATATCCGCGCCGGGTGACACTCATGCTAGCTACGCCACTGGAGATTTTGTGGATGCTTTGTTATTAAAACAAATCTACTTTGCCTTACGCCAGTCTGTCATATTGTATTGCATCTCATCCTGGGGAGCTCCTAAAACGGTTATAAAACCTAAGATTTCGCAACGCGGATAGCGCGTTGCGAAATCTTAGGTTTTATAACCGTTTTAGGTTAACTTCACATTTAAGCCTCGCTTATTTTCGACAATTTTACTATACCAATTTTGTGAAGTACTTACTGTCCGTCAACTCTTCCTACATGCTATAGTTCTAAAACAACATAAAGTTTTGATTTATGAACCCAACCATAAAGGTAAGCGCAGGAATCAAATAATGTCAACCAAACACATCTTTCATTAGGAGATTTTTTTGTATTCTTTGGACCCTATATATCTATAATAAAATTAACTATAACTTACATATATCTATTCTCTAAACAAGATCCAGTGACAAAATAAGGTAAAAGAGTACTTTTTGACACTATCGTATGAAGTGTCAAAAAAACTTTTAATCGTACCAGAGTTACCAGGTTTCTTTAAAGCAATTTTACGTCTCAAACAGGAATGCTTTTTACTACATTCTCAACATTTATTACCACACACACATATACATACTCACTCACACACACACCCACGTACTCACCCTCACTCACACAAACTTACTCACTTCGGTCCACACTCATTTATGTGTTTTCAATTTCTATAATATTTTTTTAAACTGTATGTTAATTATTTTTTTCTGTAAGATTTAACAAAATTGTAAATGTTGGCTAAACATTTTTCCAGTCTACTATCAGAGAGGTATGTTGGCATGTTGTATTATGTACAATATAGCTTACAATTTTTCATTTAAGCAATATAGTTGTTGTAGGTAATGTTAATTCTTGGTGTCAAAAAATATTATTATTAATTCAATTACCAACTATTTGAAACTGTAATTTTAAAATACGGTTTTGTTTTGGTTCGACGTTTCACGCATGCTGTTCTAAAACGAAACCGATGAGAGCCGTATCAAAGCACATCGTGAAATGAAAACCACAATAATACCTAAGCTAGTAGGAAAAAAAGCAACAACTGGTGATTTGGCACCGGTGTCTGTTTATACGAGTGGAATAACAGTTATAGTAACAGTTCAACGACCAAAAACTTTCGATCATAATCTCGGTGACCTTCTACAGTAGTCACCTGACTCGAACTCAGATTCTTCTTACCATCTTGATTACCTACCTACTTACCAAAGCGTGATATTGTGCTATAAATATTGCGTTTCCTTGCCGTGCACATCCTTTCATTCATCTTATCATACAAATCTTTTACCGTTTTCTGACTAAAAGTGATGTTGAAACTTTTTTTTAAATTAAGACTGGTCATGACCTCATGATAAACATAGAAAAAATATAACCTAAAGCTGCTTTCAGACTACGCTATAATATAATAGCATATAGTATGTAGCTCATAGCACAACAATATCGCGCACCATACATTGTTATGGACACGTTCACACTGTACTGTACTATATATTATTGGAATGTATGGTGCGCGATATTGTTGTGCCATAGCACAACAATATCGCGCACCATACATTCCAATAATAAAAAAACCAAAAACAAAAATAATGAAACCTCGCTAATGACCCTCCCAACCCCCCAAAAAATTGTGTCGGTCCATGCGCCACCCTGTATACTATATGCTATTATATTATAGCGTAGTCTGAAAGCAGCTCTAGTTATCACACTTGGTAATCAGATTATGCTAGTCTCACTTTTACATCATTAACTCGACTTAATTAACTCTCCAACATACTCGATTAAGAATCAAGACTATCGGTCGCTAACACATGAATGAAGACATCTCGCGAGCGCAGCATAGCAGCGCAATCATTTCATAACTGTCTAAGAGCTGCCCCTTCAACAAGCAATAAAAGTTTCATAACACAGTCAAAATAACAGGGTGTCTTTGAACTTGACCTCTAGGCTTGCAAAACGCTCCCCACTGGTGCCCACTGCACTCACTAACAATATCGAAACACAAGTCGCGGTGAACGCACGACTCGACCATGTACCCAAATCCGTTTGACAGAAAACATTCGACGATCAGACAAGTTCTCGACAGAATATTTCGAGAGAAAAGTGTTCGGAAAAATGTACTTTCGAGAAAGAATAGCAATACTTCGTCCTGTTCCGCGTCGAGTTCGGAAAGCCGAAAGATGTTCGGGCTTAGTTTGCGCTGAGTCGGTGTACGCTTGTGATTTGTAATCGTGTTGGTTCGTTGCAGTCCGCTAGTCAGCGGTTCACTTTCACTACTTGACACTTTAGTAAGTACTTCTTTATAAGCATTTATTTATATTAGCACTTTATAAACTTAAAAAAAATAAAGTTGACTTCCATTTGGCGACTGAAGTTATAATTGTATATATTTCCCAATCCCCTCATAAACAGACACACAAGTACTTTTATACCCAAAACCAATTCCCCTGGAGTATAAGTAAAATATAAGCAATATTAGTAGAGATAAATCCACACGATATGTCTGTGTGAGTAGACACATTCCTGAACATATTGGCAAATGACTCGTTATTGCAAAAGCAATTTCTCATGTTGTCGGCGGATAGATACTACTAACCTAAATCTCTTAATCTTTGCTAATAACGAGGGAAAATGATCATTAAGTTTTTTCATAACCAGATAATTAAAACTGATGCTTTACAAACATATTGGTGACTCAATTGATGCACAAGATGCACGAAACAATAAAAAAAAAATAATAATATAATATAACAATTAGTATATTAATTATATTTAAATACGTTTAATTTAATCATGTTAAGGTAGTTAACATTAACAATTATAATGTGAAACTAAGTAACTGTTGCCTAAAACATAATCGCATTCATGGAATATTTTATAATATTCTATCATCATAACTAACATCAAACCTGTAATCCTCGAAGAGATAAGCAGAGGTGTACCTAATAGAACACCCATAGTTCGCCTGTCATCTGTTAATTTCGAAAGAGCGTTACTGAGTGCACCTCTTTTTTTTTGACGTGACAACGTCTAATAAATCGATGAACGCCGGCTGCATGCACGAAAAAGGATGACTCATTGTCCCGTTACGCTCATTGTACGCATGCGCCGCATCAATGTTTTGTTATGACGTTCTCACGTTAAACTGTCGTCCGTAAACCAACTTTACAGACAACCAATTTTTTAAACTTAAAATTCTGTATGGCGTTTGCTCATCTTCAGTGCTGTGCATTATCTGTCAGTCAGACTGACAGAGAACTCTAATGCTTAGCATTTAAAAAGACTAGCAATTTCGGCTCGTGGCTAAATAATAACAGCCAAACTAGTCGATCGAACCGGTTAAGCTACGCTTGCCGCGGTCGATCAGTGGATGGGTGACCATTTTTACATACCGCGGCCCCTCTGTGTTTCGGAAATCACGTTAAGCCGTAGGTCCCGGCTGTCATTCGTGGATCTTTGACATTACGGGTCGTCAGAAACCCGAAAATCTGACAATCAGTCTTACCAATGGGTATCGTAGCATCCATTAACTGGGTTGTGGAGGTCAGAATGGCAGTAGCTCCATGACTTTGTAGATTGTTTGACTAGTACAAAACACTTTAACCACCTCTGTGGTCTAGTGGTAAAACCACCTGTCTTAGATCCAGAGGTCCCGGGTTCGATTCCCAGTGGGGGCAAAAAATTTTGCTCGGTTTGGTTGGTGGTAGGGCTTGTTCTAAGTCCGCCTGACTAGCTACCACCATCTTATCTAAGTCTGTCGCCATAACAACAATGTTAACAGCATTTGTTGTGTTTCGGCAGTTAGAGGTAAGATAGCCAGTTCCTCTGTGGTTGAGGATTCCGGGTGAAGCTCGCTTCCATCTTCGGCCTAATCACCACTTACTATCAGCTGAGATGAAGGCCAAGAGCTTCCCCGTTGTATGTAAAAAAAAAAAAGGTGTGCAGTAATGATTTATAACCAACCCACATTGACAACGACCAGTGGTCCACATTTAGCCCTGGATCGTAAGAACTGGAAGTCATGACATTGCCCAGCAGTGGGATGATGCAGACTAACAGTAACAGTATAGTATGTATCTCACGAAGCGACGCGCGCTTAACTTGTGGTAACCAGTATACAAACATGCTATTTATTTATTTTATTTATCTTTATTTATTCAGACTACAATGGTCTATAGTGTTAGTAACAAAATGGCTTAGCCTATGTTAGTACTTAATAACTAAAACAGAACGGGTCCGGTTTGCGAGCGCCCACACTAGCGGGCTGTCTGCCCGGGCGGCTATTGAGTGCAGGATAATGTTAAGACTGCCACGCAGCCTGGGGTCCAAGTCTGCTATTTTTATAAATTCGTCACTCCAACACGATCCCATTGTCATTTTGCTAAAAGTTCGTAATCTGCTAAGTTCATAATGGTCGAACATTGGTCGGTCAATGGTCTCGTAATAGAATTGTATTACAATGGTATTTTGAAAATGACACATTTCATTTATATATATTTTAACATATTATTTATTAGTGTTGTAAGCAATCTGAAGTAGTAGAAAGTTGGAAGTTTAGTAGGAAGTTTCATTTGTCATTATGTACGAGATTACCAATTCTTTCAATGGAATGTCAGTGGCTGACCATTGGAAAGTCATAATGCCACCATTATATTAGTAGATTACCAAACTTATCAAAATCAACAATTATGAAATCAATGATAGACCATTCTGACACTATTGTAATAGCAGACTTGAGGCCCTGCGGAGTAGCGAGGCTGATTTCTTATGCCA